>OY728162.1:474284477-479218965 GCA_963277665.1 Viscum album
CATTGATGTTTGTTTATGGAGATATCTATGGTAATTTGAGGGGAAAACAACTTTTTTGAGGAAAATTCATATCATTTGATGTTTTAATGGGGGGTCTTTAATATCTAACCCTCTATAATTTCATTTGATCCCTCCAAATTATAGCATAATCAAAAAATTATCGAAAAGAACGTTTTACCTTTTTCTCTTTTAGAATATTCATTGCATGAATACACTTTCTCAATCCACATTTCCCACTCCTAGTATGGTTCCATATTGATTTTATTTCAATATACAGAACCTTGACATTAACACATCTAAGTATTTCATTGTCATGACTTCTCCTTTGGCATCCTATAGGTTTTTTGAACCTCATCCTCATTTTTTGTAAATCCTCAAAATCATCATCTAATTTCTCAATATCTTCCTCCATGATGTGGGGATGGCATAGTGCCAAAAATCACTATGGGTTATCAGGGATATTCCCTAGGATTGGTTTATTCTACAAGTCATAAACACCCTAATTCAAAACTTAAAACTTCCTATTAATAATATTATGCAAATGACACGCCAAATCATTAATTTGGAGTTGTGTAGTTTTGGGTGTGAGATATCTACATCAGCATCCCTCATTGCTAGAATGAGAGATTCACATTCCATGATATTATTCCATGATAATTAACATGAACACAAAAACTCATTGGTAGAAACACACATAATGATACACACACTCCCACATGTGAAGAATCATGCACACACATCCAAGAATACACACTAACGCACAAAATATGTACACACACAGTCACACTAGATGTATACACTCTCACACACAAGGATAAAAACACACACACAAGTTGTAAACAATCAAAAAAAAAACAATGACACACACACACAAAACATTTACACACTCACACACACAATAATACACAATCAATGATTTTTTTATTTCTTATTTCTACCTAGTCTCAACACTTAATTCAAATCCAAATCTCTTAGGAAATATAATGCCTTGTTTAGGGAGATAATTTTCCACCAAGACTCTAGAAATAATGATTTTGTTGGGTGATGGTTTAACAAAATATATTTTAGTTGTAAATGGGACAAAAAATGTTAAAGGCTAGTTTATAGGGTTGAATATATGGGTAAATGTGGAAAAGGGGTTTAAAAGTGCAGTATGTAGGTTTTAATTAATTGAAAAAGAAATGAAAAATTAATAACATGATCCAAATATGATATGGTGATGAAGTAAAATGATGGAGGAAGTGATGTATGGAAATGGAAAGTGAAAATAATTTAAACCACTAAGTTGATGTTATTTTTTTTCTTCCTTTTATTATTTCTTTCTTTGTTAAATATCTACAAAAGATTTATGATTAATATTTTAAAGCACAAGACGATGAATAAATAGTAAGATGATTTTTTTTCTAAAATATCTGAATGAGAGGATATGATTATTTTTGAAAAGAAAAAAATGATAAAGTGGGAAAATTTGAATTTTTTTCAGATATAAAACACATATAATTAAATACCAAATGAAGATAGATTCATAATTATCTCAATGTAAAATATTTCATGCTTGCAAAACATAATCCAATTCTAGAGGATTTCAAAGAAAAGGGTTTTTTAATTGGTGGATAACATTTAAATATATGAACGGTAATGGTAAAATTAATTTAAATGAAGGTATAGTTTATTATCATGCTAACTAGTGATATGATACCAACTGATGCGATATGCACGAGGTGGCCCGATCATCACGGTGTAGGGAGGCAGATGACCTATACAATTCATGGATAAGTGGAAGATGACGAGTTTTGATAGTGGATGAAAGTAGTCAACCATTGTTTTATGGAGTGTGAACTTCTACTTAGACGACCAAATCATGGGAGAGATATGATGACCAATACACACAACAAAAGACTTGGGTTGAGGCATAAAATTGGGGACTTTTCAATCTTAGATCACCAATCTAACTTATAGATTGACAAGAAAATAATTCTCAAGAGAAATGGATGAATGTAATGATCCTCACAATGGATAGAATAAACTCACAGAGTTTTACAAATTAAAAATTGAATGAGAATAAAATTCCATGAGTTGGCTATTTATTTCAAAGGGATGACACAAAAGGCCAAGGGTCCAATACCTTAAACTCATATAGCATGTTCCAACCATATCCCCTTAAAGTAAAAAAGAAAATGTTTAACAATAAATTTTTTGGAAAAGTATCACATGTATATCTACCAATATCCCACCAAATTTTACATTGACTGCCTAGCCCACCAGATTTGAATTTTGTGTCTAAAGATGCGATTCTAGAATATATATGTGGGAAGGCTTTCAAAATCTTACAACCATGTTAGGAAAGTATTAAACATCATTTTTGGGGTTGAATAAGTGAGATAATTGGAACATTTCATCAACCATGCTAGGTGAGATGCATTGGTCTATAAATGAGGTGAGATGAGTGCCCATTGTAGCATTCAACCTCTTTAATCTCACCCATGTCATCTGGCCTTACAAATCAAACTCCTCCACCAGGGAAATTAGCTTAGTGTCAGTGACATGGTTCTCATTAACACCTAAAAACACTTAAAACCCAAAAAAATATTAAAAAAATAAAAATACTAAAACCTATAAAAGAAACTAATAACCATAGAACACTTAAAACCCATAAAACCCCACAAAACCCTTTAAAAAACTAAAAAACACATAAAAAACTAAATATGCACTAAAAATATAAAAACCATTTAATCCCCTATAAAAGATTAAAACTAGAAGACCCATTTAGTCCCTAAATAACTAAAAAATAATCTCTAAAACCCAAAAAAAACTATAAAACTCTAAAAATCCTAAAAATCCTAAAAATCCCTAAAAACCAAAAAACGGAAAAAATCCTAAAAATAAAATAAAATTCCATAAAATATTTAGAAATGTAAGAAATCCTAAAAACCCTGAAAACCAAAAAAACATATATAAAACTGAATGTAATTAAAAACCATAAAAATCTAAAAACCATAAAAATCATTAAAATCCCTAAAAACCCTAAAAACCCATAAAAATCCAAAAAACCCTAAAATTGTATAAAATCCTAAAAAATAATGAGAACCAGTAAAACCTATAAAAAATAATAAAAACCCAAAACACATAAAAATCATAAAAAACCTAAAAGCATAAAAAACCCTAAGACACCCTAAACCCCCTAAAAATCCTAAAAATAATAAAACCTCTAAAAACATTAAAAACATTTAAAAACCTAAAAATCCATGAGAATCCTAAAAACCACTAACACACTAAAAACCATAAAAAACATAAAAAAGGATAAAAAACCAAAAACCATAAAAAACCTAAATACCATAAAAACCTCAAAATCCATAAAAACACAAAAATCCAAAAAAATCATAAAAATTTATGAAATTTATAAAAACAAAAAACCGTAAAAATAGAAAAAACCCTGATGAAAACCATAAAACTAGAAAAAAAATTTAAACCTGTAGCGACTCGGGTTTTTGGCCCTGTCAGACTTTGTGATATTTCTAAGAATAATTCCAGAGCTGGGCGCGAAGACGGCGTGCGATTCCGAGGCCCGGTGTGCCCGGAATTAATTTTATAAAAATATTAAGTTTTTTTTATACTATGCACGTGGCGGGGGTGTGATATCTCCTAAACGGTAGCTCAAAACGGGAATCTGAGGGCACGGTTGCGTCCGGAACGTGCCGTTTACCCTAGGCGGGGTGTAAACTTTGCGGGCGCGGGCCTGCGGTGAGAAACGCCACCAGGGGCGTTTCCGTAAATGAGTAGCAACTTAGTGGGCGAACGTCAGCTCGAATAACTTCTGAACGGAGTCTCGGATGGAAAATATGAGACCGCCGTTGCGTTCAGAACGGCGCGTTTACCCTAGGGGTGACCTTACTTTTGTTCGCATCGGGCGTCGGGTCCGAGGCGAGTTTGGCGCCGGCGGGCCGCTGATATAAATATCAGCGCCCCCCCCCCCTTTTTATCGTTTTTCATCGGTCTTTGCCGTTCTTCGCCGCCACTCCTCCGAATTGAGCAAACGGAGCGCCCACGAGCTCAGAATTCGACGGCGGACGTTCCAGGAGTGCGCAGCGGAAGCTCGGGAGCGCGGATCTGAGGCAGAACGTCGGCGTTTCGCCCGCGAGGTAGGCGGTTTGAGTTTTACAATCCCGGATCCCATTTTTGTGTTGTTTTTCTTCAAATTTTTCATATGAGTTGTATAGTTTGGGTCCCGAGCTTTCCAAAACATGTTTCGGATCTGAATTTGGAGCACCGGGGTGCTCCCGGTGGCTCCCGGAAGTTTTCCGGCGAAAAATCCGGTTTTCCGGCGAGACCCGCGGCGGCCATGGCGGAATCCGGCGAGACCCGCGGCGGCGCGGCGGCGGCGCGGCGGCGGCGTGGTGGTTTCCGGCTCCGGCACGGCGGAGTCCGGCGGCGGCGCGGTGGTTTCGGGCGACCCTGCGGTGGTCCGGCCAGACTGTTCCGGGGGTTCTTTAAACCCCCGTAACTCGCAAACCGTAACTCCGATTCGCGCGCCGTTTGCGGCGACGTGACCCTAACGACGAGGCGAACCCTCCGGTGTGGGTTCGAGGGTTTAAAGGTTCGGGATCGTGGCCCGGGAGCTAGAAACGTCGTATAAAATAATATTATTTTATTATTTCACGACTTCGGGCCGTTGTGACTTCTACCCGGAGCGTCCGTTTGATGTGCCGTCAGTGGCGTTGGGACCCTGATAGTATGACGGACTTTTTGAGATGGTTTCCGGGTGTTGGGACTGCGAACGGGGTGCGGGCCCCACGAGGCCGGGTTTTGGCGTTTGCGGGGAAACGCAGCTTTTACACCAGGAGTCCGATTTTGGCAGATGAATAGTCGATCCTGTGTGTTTTTCCAAGAGGATCGCAATGGCGCGATCCGTTCGACGAGTTTCGGAATCCAGGCGTGGGCCCCACCCGAGCCGGCCTTCTGTGAATAGTACCTTTTTTCACCGGGTGTCCATTTTGGGCGAGCGAGTAGTCTATTCTGCTTTTTTTTCCGAAGGGATCGCCGTGGTGTGATCCGCCCGATGGGTTTCGGGATCGTTGTGTGGGCCCCGCACGAGCTAGCTATGGTGAATAGTGTCGTTTTCACCGGTACTCCGTTTCGGGCGAGTAAATAGCCTATCCTGTGTGTTTTTCCGCGTGGAACGCGATGATGGCCTCGGTTTTGGCTTCGGAGGTGCGCAGTGTGGCTTTGGGGCGAGTCGCTCGGGTTAGCGACGTTTGGACCAGCAGTGGTTGAGGGTTCTCCCTTGGTTCGTTCCTATGAGGGTTCGTGTGGTATCACAACCTTCGTATGGGTTTGTGATCCTCTCGATGGGTTGTTTAAACTGTTAGAGTTGTGGTATCCCTCTGGTGGGCCCAGAGTGGATCCTCTAGCATCTTTACCCTAGATCGGGTTCTTGGTATCGCTGTGACCACTTATTCACGGGCAGCGATCCCCTATCTAGCAGGTTAACCCCGTAGGGTTTGTGGCATCATCGGGAATATGATCCCCTACGCGGTGGGTCGTGCATAGTAGGGTTGTGGCATCGTCGGGTTTACGATCCCCTACTCAGCATGATGTTTATAGTAGGGTTGCGGCATCGTTGGTTATACGATCCCCTACTCAGCGCTTGGTGTCGGTAGGGTTGCGGTATCGTTGGTTATGGGATCCCCTACTCAGCGCGTGGTTTCGGTAGGGTTGTGGCATCGTCGGTTCGATCCCCTACATCGTGAGTTATACTAGATAGGGTTCTGGTATCGTCGTGACCATCTTTATATGGACGATGATCCTCTATCTGAGTGTGGAGCTTCTGTCGAGTGCCAGATCGGGTTGTGGTATCCCCCAGCGGATCCTGGGTGTGATCCCCTATCTGTGGGAACTACGTATTCCAGATCGGGTTGTGGTATCCCCCAACGGACCCTGGGAGTGATCCCCTATCTGTGAGCTATGTATACCGGAGTGGGTCTTGGTATCCCCCTAGCGGACCCTAGCGGCGATCCCCTCTCCGAGGAGTTTGGTGGTTATGTTGCTACAATGAGGTTTCCTCAGTGATGCTATCTGATGAGCGTGGTCTCTCGGGTGAGCGTATGTGATGTTTGCGAGTATCCCGATGGAGTGTATCTCTCGGATGAGTGTCATCTGGTATGACAGTGTTCGTGGTGTACTCTCCTGGTTGTGGACAGTTGCTGGTGATGAGGTTGATACCTCTTGTGGGTTTGTGGCGTGAGCTGTGTATATCTGGATTGTTCAAGGTGTATGTATGGGCATACACCTGAGCTGAGCTGACTAGTTGTGTTTAACCGAGGATGGTCACGAGATAGAGTTTCTCTCTCGTCAGGGTTCCCTCTGGCTGGGTTGAGCGGACTGTTGCCTTTCAGTTGCTCCCTTGGGTTTTGGGTTTTTGGGGTGCCTACTGAGTATGTTTATACTCACCCCTGCACGGGCTTTGCCCGCACATGTTTGTGTCTTGTGCAGACCACAGGCTTTTTGACGGAGTCCCAGGAGGACCCGGAGCAGGCGGAGCTTAGTGAGCGAGTTGACTGGGGTGTTTACCAGAGCTGTGCCGAGGGAGCTTTCCGGCGGGTGTTTGTGGCAGCGTTCCCCTTCTTCAGAGCAGGTTGGACGCGCTTTGTAGTTTTCTTTTGGTGGGCCCTGTTTTTCCCTTGTACTTTTGCTGTTGCACTCTGGTTTGGGATAGATTGTATGCATGCATTTACTTTTCAGTTTCTATATCTCTGCACTGTTGCATGGAGGTGTTTGTGGGTGCGTGTGTACAGGTACCATAGGCTAATGCCTCCCATGTGTGTGATAGCCTACTCGGCGCTAGTCGCCAGCCCCTGGCCTATTGGAGGCGGGCTTGGGGAGTCGCGGCTCGAGCCCCGTTGGGTCGGGTCGTGACAGAGTGGTATCAAAGGAGGTTCCACCTTTGGGATCTCAGAGCGTAGCTGGTCTAGCTGTGAGCTTGGTTTGGGTTGCATAGCGGCAGTGTTAGGGTGTTTCGAGCTCGGCTTTCAGGCCAGGGACTCTAGTGTTGGTGCGGCGGCCGACGTATCCATACACCAGGACTCTGAAAACCTGCCTTTCGACTCGGGACATTCGTACACTGGTCGCGGGGACATAATGGTACATGCATGACATAGGACTGTGTTTTGGGTTTTCCTTGTCCTTCTTGAGTCAGCTCTCCAGATATACTCTTTGACTGTGGTGTGTCGTGAATGTATTTCAGGATGCCTCCACGACGACAGCCAGCGAGGGTTCCGCAGCAGGATTGTGCTGATGACCCGCCCCGTGTAGTGGCTGTGGAGCAGGGCGCAGGTTCTGAGGTTGCACCTCCAGGTGGTCTGCCAGTTGAGCCACCACCTGTTGAGCAGCTGGTTGTGCCGGCGGTGCAGGACGAGGTTGCACGCAAGCTGAGTGCGCTACACGAGTTCCAGAGGCAGTGACCTCTGAGGTTCCGGGGTGATCCAGACCCCGAGGCAGCTGATGACTGGCTTGAGGCAGTCACTCGAGTTTTCCGCCTAGTGAGGACACCTCCTGATCAGATGGTGGTCCTAGCGGAGAGCCTTCTGCATGGTTCTTCCGGGCGATGGTGGAGTTTGGTGACGCAGTCCCATGATGAGGAGACGCTCACGTGGGCAGAGTTTGAGCAGCTCTTCAGGGAGGAGTTCTATCCGGTGACGCTGAGGTCAGTGCGGATCCAAGAGCTTCTACAGCTTCGACAGGAGAGCATGACTGTGTCGGAGTACTCAGCGAGGTTTACAGACCTATCACGCTACTCCCTAGATATGGTTCGAGACCCGTTATTTTGGGCTCGGACCTTCGAGCAGTGCTTACGCAGGGACATCCGAGCAGGTGTGGTTTCCTTGTGCCTGCCCACCTATGCTGGAGTGCTGGAGCGAGCGCTGGTGGTGGAGAGCTTTCTGGCCGAGCAGATCTCTCCTGTTGGTGCTGGGCACGCGAGAGCTGAGACTTCGTCGGTCGGATCGGCATCTGGTAGCCGACGACAGACTCAGGGGTCTGGACGTGGCCGACGTTTCAGGAGGCGACCCCAGGATGGGGGATCTGAGCCTCGGAGCTCACAGGGCTCGCAGGCCAGTTTTGGTCAGCCGCAGGAGAGGCGGTGTTACGCTTGCGATGGTCGGGGACATCTTGCTAGAGATTGTCCGACCCGACGTGCTACTGAGAGGGAGCCGGTCGATGGACCGCCTTGGCAAAGGCAGCGTCTCGAGCAAGGAGGTCCGCAGGGCGTCGGACGTGGCGTCGGAGCTGGTGCAGCGGGAGGCGGTGGTAGACAGTACTAGTTGCCACCACCCCCACCCCCAGGTGGTCCACGCCAAGCTCAGGGAGCTGGTGGTCGAGGGCGAGAACAGCTGCATGCCCTGGAGGCAGTCGACCCAGAGGCACCACAGATGGATAGAGGTACGCCTTGTGTCTTTTCTACTTACTGCAGTAGTTTGTCAGACACTATTTAGCGGTACTCTTTCCTTTTGTTGTTTGCTCGAGTTTTGTTCAGGGCGTTGGTAAGACCCTGAGTGGTTGTTGTTGGTGAGCTCACTGGTGTGTGAAACCCAGTTGAGAGTCCAGTCACTTTCCTTGTGCTTAGGGCTTTTCGGGGATGAAAAGTTCTAAGGGGGGGAGGATGTAGCGACTCGGGTTTTTGGCCCTGTCAGACTTTGGGATATTTCTACGAATAATTCCAGAGCTGGGCGCGAAGACGGCGTGCGATTCCGAGGCCCGGTGTGCCCGGAATTAATTTTATAAAAATATTAAGTTTTTTTTATACTATGCACGTGGCGGGGGTGTGATATCTCCTAAACGGTAGCTCAGAACGGGAATCTGAGGGCACAGTTGCGTCCGGAACGTGCCGTTTACCCTAGGCGGGGTGTAAACTTTGCGGGCGCGGGCCTGCGGTGAGAAACACCACCAGGGGCGTTTCCGTAAATAAGTAGCAACTTAGTGGGCGAACGTCAGCTCGAATAACTTCTGAACGGAGTCTCGGATGGAAAATATGAGACCGCCGTTGCGTTCAGAACGACGCGTTTACCCTAGGGGTGACCTTACTTTTGTTCGCATCGGGCGTCGGGTCCGAGGCGAGTTTGGCGCCGGCGGGCCGCTGATATAAATATCAGCGCCCCCCCTTTTATCGTTTTTCGTCGTTCTTTGCCGTTCTTCACCGCCACTCCTCCGAATCGAGCAAACGGAGCGCCCACGAGCTCAGAATTTGACGGAGGACGTTCCAGGAGTGCGCAGCGGAAGCTCGGGAGCGCGGATCTGAGGCAGAACGTCGGCGTTTCACCCGTGAGGTAGGCGATTTGAGTTTTACAATCCCGTATCCCGTTTTTGTGTTGTTTTTCTTCAAATTTTTCATATGGGTTGTATAGTTCGGGTCTTGAGCTTTCCAAAACATGTTTCGGATCTGAATTTGGAGCACCGGGGTGCTCCCGGTGGCTCCCGGAAGTTTTCCGGCGAAAAATCTGGTTTTCCGGCGAGACCCGCGGCGGCCATGGCGGAATCCGGCGAGACCCGCGGCGGCGCGTCGGCGGCGTGGTGGTTTCCGGCTCCGGCACGGCGGAGTCCGGCGGCGGCGCGGTGGTTTCCGGCGACCCTGCGGTGGTCCGGCCAGACTGTTCCGGGGGTTCTTTAAACCCCCGTAACTCGCAAACCGTAACTCCGATTCGCGCGCCGTTTGCGGCGACGTGACCCTAACGACGAGGCGAACCCTCCGGTGTGGGTTCGAGGGTTTAAAGGTTCGGGATCGTGGCCCGGGAGCTAGAAACGTCGTATAAAATAATATTATTTTATTATTTCACGACTTCGGGCCGTTGTAACTTCTACCCGGAGCGTCCGTTTGACGTGCCGTCAGTGGCGTTGGGACCCTGATAGTATGACGGACTTTTTGAGATGGTTTCCGGGTGTTGGGACTGCGAACGGGGTGCGGGCCCCACGAGGCCGGGTTTTGGCGTTTGCGGGTAAACGCAGCTTTTACACCAGGAGTCCGATTTTGGCGGATGAATAGTCGATCCTGTGTGTTTTTCCGAGAGGATCGCAATGGCGCGATCCGTTCGACGAGTTTCGGAATCCAGGCGTGGGCCCCACCCGAGCCGGCCTTCGGTGAATAGTACCTTTTTTCACCGGGTGTCCGTTTTGGGCGAGCGAGTAGTCGATTCCTCTTGTTTTTCCGAAGGGATCGCCGTGGTGTGATCCGCCCGATGGGTTTCGGGATCGTTGTGTGGGCCCCGCACGAGCTAGCTACGGTGAATAGTGTCGTTTTCACCGGTGCTCCGTTTCGGGCGAGTAAATAGCCTATCCTACGTGTTTTTCCGCGTGGAACGCGATGATGGCCTCGGTTTTGGCTTCGGAGGTGCGCAATGTGGCTTTGGGGCGAGTCGCTCGGGTTAGCGACGTTTGGACCAGCAGTGGTTGAGGGTTCTCCCTTGGTTCGTTCCTACGAGGGTTCGTGTGGTATCACAACCTTCGTACGGGTTTGTGATCCTCTCAATGGGATGTTTAAACTGTTAGAGTTGTGGTATCCCTCCGGTGGGCCCGGAGTGGATCCTCTAGCATCTTTACCCTAGATCGGGTTCTCGGTATCGCTGTGACCACTTATTCACGGGCAGCGATCCCCTATCTAGCAGGTTAACCCCGTAGGGTTTGTGGCATCATCGGGAATATGATCCCCTACGCGGTGGGTCGTGCATAGTAGGGTTGTGGCATTGTCGGGTTTACGATCCCCTACTCAGCATGATGTTTATAGTAGGGTTGCGGAATCGTTGGTTATACGATCCCCTACTCAGCGCTTGGTGTCGGTAGGGTTGCGGTATCGTTGGTTATGCGATCCCCTACTCAGCGCGTGCTTTCGGTAGGGTTGTGGCATCGTCGGTTCGATCCCCTACATCGTGAGTTATACTAGATAGGGTTCTGGTATCGTCGTGACCATCTTTATATGGACAATGATCCTCTATCTGAGTGTGGAGCTTCTGTCGAGTGCCAGATCGGGTTGTGGTATCCCCCAGCGGATCCTGGGTGTGATCCCCTATCTGTGGGAACTACGTATTCCAGATCGGGTTGTGGTATCCCCCAACGGACCCTGGGAGTGATCCCCTATCTGTGAGCTATGTATACCGGAGTGGGTCTTGGTATCCCCCTAGCGGACCCTAGCGGCGATCCCCTCTCCGAGGAGTTTGGTGGTTATGTTGCTACAGTGGGGTTTCCTCAGTGATGCTATCCGATGAGCGTGGTCTCTCGGGTGAGCGTCTGTGATGTTTGCGAGTATCCCGATGGAGTGTATCTCTCGGATGAGTGTCATCTGGTATGACAGTGTTCGTGGTGTACTCTCCTGGTTGTGGACAGTTGCTGGTGATGAGGTCGGTACCTCTTGTGGCTTTGTGGCGTGAGCTGTGTATATCTGGATTGTTCAAGGTGTATGTATGGGCATACACCTGAGTTGAGCTGACTAGTTGTGTTTAACCGAGGATGGTCACGAGATAGAGTTTCTCTCTCGTCGGGGTTCCCTCTGGCTGGGTTGAGCGGACTGTTGCCTTTCAGTTTCTCCCTTGGGTTTTGGGTTTTTGGGGTGCCTACTGAGTATGTTTATACTCACTCCTGCACGGGCTTTGCCCGCACATGTTTGTGTCTTGTGCAGACCACAGGCTTTTTGACGGAGTCCCAGGAGGACCCGGAGCAGGCGGAGCTTAGTGAGCGAGTTGACTGGGGTGTTTACCAGAGCTGTGCCGAGGGAGCTTTCCGGTGGGTGTTTGTGGCAGCGTTCCCCTTCTTCAGAGCAGGTTGGATGCGCTTTGTAGTTTTCTTTTGGTGGGCCCTGTTTTGCCCTTGTACTTTTTCTGTTGCACTCTGGTTTGGGATAGATTGTATGCATGCATTTACTTTTCAGTTTCTATATCTCTGCACTGTTGCATGGAGGTGTTTGTGGGTGCGTGTGTACAGGTACCATAGGCTAATGCCTCCCATGTGTGTGATAGCCTACTCGGTGCTAGTCGCCAGCCCCTGGCCTATTGGAGGCGGGCTTGGGGAGTCGCGGCTCGAGCCCCGTTGGGTCGGGTCGTGACAAAACCCCCAAAAACCAAAAAAATTATAAATATCCTAAAAAACCCTAAAACCCATAAAAAACCCTAAAAACTCAAGAAATCCGTGAAAACCCCCAAAACCATAAAAATAAAAAAGGGCTAAAAATCCCTAAAAAAATAAAAAACCATAAATTCCTAGAAAACCCCTAAGAACACATTAAAAACCAATAAAAACTTAAATCACCTAAAAACTAAAAACCTTAGAAACCCTAAAACCCCATAAAAAGACACTAAAAACACTAAAAACCCCTAAAATGCATAAAACCCCTAAAAACCATAAGAAACCCTAAAACCCAAAAAACCCTAAAAAAACTAAAAACTGTAAAAAACATTTACAACCCTTAAAAATTATAAAAACATAAAAACCATAAAATCCTAAAAAACATAAAAAACCTAAAAACCATCAAAATATCTATAATCCCTAAAAGAAACCAAAATCCTAAAATTCCATAAAATACCAAAAAACATAAAAACCTTTAAAATCCTGAGAAACACAAAGAAAATCATAAATTCCTAAAAACTCATAATACCCCACAAAAAACATAAAAATGTTGAAAGCCCTAAATCCCTAACAACCATAAAATTCCTAATAAATCCCTAATAATACCTAAAAATTTAAAAATCCATAAAATCCATAAAATCAATATGAAAACATTAAAAACATAACAACCATTAAAACTCATAAGAAAACAAAACAACTCTAAAAGTCCTAAAAAGGCCATAAACCACTAAAAACCATAAAAACCTTATAAACCTTAAATAATCCTAAAACCCCAATGAAATCCTTAAAACCACTAAAAACTCTAAAACCCCTTTAAACTTCTAATAATGTTAAAAACACTACAAAACCATTAAACCCAAAAAACAAAAAAATTGTAAAAACTTAAAAAACCATAAAATCAGTAGAAACCCTAAAACCCCTCAAAATCCCTAATAACCATAAAACCCATAAAAATCATTAAAAATACCTAAAAACGTAAAAAACCTAAAAACCATTAAAACCATTAAAACCTAAAAATTATAAAACTCTAAACACCATAAACCCCATCAAACCGTAACCCCCCCAAAATTGTTAAAAACCCTGAAAACATAAAAAACCTAAAAAATTCCTAAAATACCTAAAAAGGTCTAAACCCTTAAAAACCTTGAAAACCCCTATTAAAACCATGAAAACTAAAAAAAACCTAAAAACCATGAAAATATAAAAATTCTAAAAACATTAAAAACAATAAAATCCCAAAAACACTAGAAAATCCAAAAAATACTAATAAACCAATAAAATCATTAAAACCCATCTAAAACCATAGAAATGTAAAAAATCTGAAAAAACATTAAAAATAGTAAATAACATAAATAAATCTAGAAACCCAAAAAACCAAAAAACCCCAAAAAATCTAAAAACCACTCTAAAATCCAAAAAAACTCTAAAAAAACATAAAAATTAACTAGTAATACCTAAAGACTTAAAAAACCAAAAATCCTCAAAAACCCCAAAAAATCCATTAAAATCCAAAAATACATAAAACCCATGTTAAACTAAAAAATGCTAAATACACTACAGAATCTAAAAACCCAAAAAAATCAAAATCCATAAAACCATTAAAATACTAAATTTCCAAAAAAAATCCCAAGAAAACATAAAAAACCCAAAAACATTGAAAACCTACAAAAAAGCATTAAAAAAATACAAAACCACTAAAAATATAAAAATTGCTTATAACACTAAAAAATACTAAAAATACCCTAAATCCCCAAAAAACCATGAACTTATAAAATAAATAAAAAACACCTAAACAACTTAAACCCCCCAAATAATCTAAATACCCATTAAATCCCTTAAACCGTAAGACCCTCTGAAAACCCAAAATACCCAAAAAAAAACCCCAAAACACCAAGAAACCCATAAAAACTCTAGGTGACCATTAAAACCCAAAAAAACTGTAAAAAATAAAAAAAATAAAAATCCTAAAAAGTTTAAAATCTATAAAATCCTAAAAACTCTAAAACACATGAAAACTCTAACAAAACCTTAAAACATCACAAACTCTTAAAACTCCTAAAAAAGAAAAAAGAATATAAAAACCCATAAAAACCCCCAAAATCCCTAAAAACCCTAAAACCCCATTAAAATCCATAAAAATTCCTAAATATCCCTAATGACAAACAAAATCATAAAAACCCTAAAAACCCTCCATGAAAATATTAAAAACCTAAAAAACATAAAAAAACCCTAAAAGACATAAACATTCTAATAAAAATATAAACCATGAAAGGCCCAAGTACACCTGAAAACCATAAAAGCCCTAAAATCTGTAAAAAACTTTATCCCCTAAAACACTAAAAATTACTAAAACCATAAAAACCCTATAATACTAAAAAAACCAAAAAACCCGAAAAAAAACAAAAAACCCCTAACACCTTAAAAACCCAAAAAAATATGAAAACCCCCAACAAAACCAAAATAAATCCTAAAAAATACCTAAAAACATAAAAATCCATAAAAACCCTGAAAACCCCCTAAGAATAAATTCAAAACATAAAATCACTTAAAAACCCAAAATAACCAAAAAACACTAAAAACCCTCAAAACCCTAAAAATCACTAAAAACTTTAACAACCCATAAAAATCCATAAAAATCCCTAAATATCACTAAAAATGTAAAAAACCATAATAAAAATGAAAAACCCTAAAGAAATTGTAAAAACATAAAAACACTTTAAACCCCTTAAAACCCCAAAAGACGCAAAAAAACCCTAAAACACCTAAAAATACCCTAAATCCCATAAAACCCCTCATACCCAAACAAAGACATAAAACCCATAAGAAAAATAAAAACCCTTAAAAACATAAAAACAAAAAATGTCTCTACGAACATTTAAACCACTATGTTTTTTTAAAACTATAAAAACCATAAAAACCCTAAAATTCCTATAAAACATAAAACCCAAATGACCCTAAAATACCTTACAACCCCTAAAAACCATAAAAATCCAAAAACAAGTCCCTAAAAACTCCATAAAATGTAAAATAACCCTATAAACACAGAAAAAAATATTAAAAAAACTTAAAAACCAAAAAACACCTAAAATCCATAAAAAACATTAAAATGATTAAACCCTTAAATACCTTAAAAATCCCCCAAAACCCTAAAAATCATAAAAACATTAAAATTCCGAAAAAATTACTAAAATACATAAAAACATAAAAATCCTAAAAAAATTGAATAGAGAAAAAAACCTTAAAAACCTAAAATCAAATAAAACACATAAAATCCCTAAAAATGATAAAAACTCTAAAAACCATAAAAAGACACTAAAACCCCCAAACCCCCTAAAAACCCAAAAAACCCAAAAAAACATAAAAAACACTATAAACTATAAAATCTGAAAAAACCCATAAAAAATTAAAAATTATATAAACACATAATTTTTTTAATAAAACTCTATAAAACTAAAAAACCATAAAAAACACAAACAAAAAAGATAACCCCCCCAAAACCATAGAAACTCAAAAAACCATCAAAATCTCTAAACACCCTAAAAAGTAATAAAAATCATAATACCCCAAATCCCTAAAAACATAAAAACCCCTAAAAACATGAAAACCCTAAGAAAAACATAAATCCCAAAGAACACCGAGAACCCCTAAAATACCTAAAAATTAAAAAAATCCTAAAAACCCTAAAAACCATAAAACCCACTAAATCTAATCAAAATATGTAAAAACAATAAAAACCCTATAAAACACTAAAACCCATAAAAATCCCAAAAAATAATAAAAACTATAAAAATCCTAAAAAAGGCCAAAAAATCCCTAAAAATGTTAAAAACACAAAATACCCTAAAAACCTTAATAAAACCTAAAAAATATAAAACCCCTAAAAACCTAAAAATCATAAAAAACCTGAACCCCAAGAAAAAAAACCATTAAAACCATAACTCCCCAAAAACATTAAAAATCCTAAAACCCATAAGAACCATAAAAAAACAAAAACTCTAAAGAACCATTAAAACACTAAAAATGCTAAATAAATCTAAAAACATTAAAAACCCTAAAATCTCAAAAAAACATAAAAATTCCAAAAACCATAAAAACCCTAAAACCCAAAAAAACACTTAAGAACCCTAAAAACTGTAAAAACCCTTAAAAGCCCTAAAATTTACTAAAATTGAAAAAAAACCATTAAAACACTATGAATGCCAGAAAAACCATAAAACGCATAAAACCCCTAACAATGGAAAATACCCCAAACATCATAAAAAACCATAACACCCCTTTAATCCTTAAAAATCCTAAAATACCCTAAATATCATAAAAAATCCCTAAAATTCCCAAAAATTATATAAAACCCATGAAATCATGAAAAAACTCTAATAAAACATTAAAAACAAAAAACACTTTAAATATCCAAAAATAATAATATCTCTAAATTAACTAAATACCAATAAAAATCAGTAAAAAGAAGAAAACTGTAAAAAAAATTAAAAAATTAAAAACCACAAATTCTATAAAAACACTAAAAACACTAAAAACACTAAAAAACCTTTACATCTTCAAATGCATTAAAATACTATAAAAAACCTTAAATCCTAAAAAAACCCTAAAACCCAAAAAACCCAAAAAACCCTAAAAACTCTAAAACCCTAAAAGGCCCTAAAGACCCTCAAAAACCCTAAAAACACTACAAAAAATTAAAAATCATAAAAGATCCCAAAAACAAAAAATGGTAAAAAAATCTAAAAACCATAAAAACCCTATGAAACACATAAAATCCTCAATAAACTTAAATCTTTGAAAAAACCTAAAAAATGCTAAAAACCCTAAAAAACCCTAAAAATAATTAAGACTGAAAAATCCCTAAAAAAATAAAAATCCAAAAATATTACTAAAAACACAAAAACAATAAAGTCCCGGAAAAAATCTAAGATAACCTTAAAAATTAAAAAACTCCTAAAACCCCCAAAAACCTAAAAATCGAAAAAAAACAATAAAAACCACAAAAAAACTCAAAGAAACCTAAAAATCATAATCCCCCTAAAATCTTTAAAAAGTCATAAAACCATAAAATCAAATAAAAACTCTAAAACCCCTTTAAACCCCAAAAAACATTAAGGAAATAAACCCCTAAGAGAGATGATGGTGCTGGCTGTGGTGACCCTTCCTCCTCCCCCCATTGGGGAGGATTTATTGCCAGATATTGATCGAAATCTGGTCACCATCCCTCCCCTTACACCTAATATCCTTCCCCCTTTCCCTCGCATTGTGATCTTCCTGAATTTCCCTGATTTATATGAGGTCCACCCACAGATGTTGATTTAGGCTTCGGAGTTCCAAGCTGGTTCTTCTCTCCACAGCCTGACCCTGGTTGCTCGGTTTGTGAATCGTCGGCCCTCAGTTGTCTCCTATGACAGATTTATTTCTGATTGCTGGAATCTTCAAGATCGTGGGACTGTTGGATTGATGGATAGCCGACATCTTAGTATTCTCTTCTCAACAGAGTAGGATCTAATCCGCACCTGGTCTTCCCCACCATGAATCATATGTGGGGATAGATTCTTCCTTTTTAGATGGATCTTTAATCTTCACTTGAATCGTGACTCGCCAATGGTTACTACTTGGGTTAGGTTTCTGAAACTCTCACCCCCTTCTAAAATACAATATTCATCTCTATGATAGGGAACCTTATAGGTCACTTCTCGTGCTCCGATTGTAGAATTCATGCTGTTTTCCATCCATTTTCTCCATGGGCTTGCATGTAGGTGGATGCATCCAAAGCACTTGTCGACTTTGCTTGGATTGCTATTGGTAAGGAATTTCATTACAAGCAACCTATTATCTTCAAATCGTCACAAGTACAAAAACCTTTTTTTACGTCGCACTTTTTCACGTCGGTTTTTGAGAACTGACGTGAATATATCTGAAAATAGATTTTTTAGGTCAGTTATTATATAACCGACATAAAAAAACATTTTCTCAGATTTTTCACATCGGTTATATAAGAACTGACGTGAAAAATCCATTTAATCTGATTTTTCACGTCACTTATATAATAACCGAAGTGAAAAATCATTGTACATCAATTTTCCATGTCGGTTATTTAATAACCAACGTGAAAAATCCATTTCCATGAAAATATATTAAAGGTTTTGCTTATTTTTCATGTCGGTTATTATAAAACAGACGTGAGAAATCGATTTTCATGACTTTTTCACGTCGGTTATTTAATAACCCACGTTAAAAGTTATTTTTCACGTGGTTATTTAATATACAACATGAAAAATGTTTACAAAAGTGTAGTTCATTTCCCAGGATTTAATTTGACAGGTCACAGAGCTCAGACAGAGTTATGTATTAAAAGTTATGGCCTTCAGAAGTTGGCCTTCCCTAAGACATCGTTTAGAGATAATCAACTTCTAAATGCCATAACTTTTAATCCGTAACTCCGTTTGAGCTCTGTGACCTATAAAATTAAATATTATGAAATGAACAACATTTTTATGAACTTTTTGCATGTTGGTTATTAAATAAACGACGTGAAAAATACCTTTTAACGTCAGTTATTAAATAACTGACGTGAAAAAGTCATGAAAATCGATTTTTCATGTCGGTTTTATAATAACCGACATGAAAAAGTGATGAAGATTTATTTTTGACATCGGTTTTATAATAACCGACATGTAAAATAAGTGAAAATTTTAATATCTTTTCACGTCAGTTATCATAAAACCGACGTGAAAGATAATTTTAATATCCCGTGAACGCAAAATTTCAATTTTTTTACATCGCGACATCCAAATTTTGAATTGCCACCTAAAATTTTTAATACCACGTTTTCTATTACCATCTCAATTATATGTTTCCATTATAAACATATCATAATTTAATGATCATTTATTTCAAACATTATCGTTCCCCCAATTCGACTCTTTTGATTTTCAACGTATATCAATTATTTCTTCTTTCTGCGATCTCGTCAAGGTATGTTTAATCATATATCCATGATTTAGGGTTTTTATGAATTGTTTTCATAATTGATATACCATTTTACGATCATTTCATTCAACCTTCATCGTTCCACCGAATCAACTTGTTTGATCATCCACTTGAATCAACAATTTCTTATTTCCACGACCTCGTCATGGTATTTGTAATTATTGTCCCATGATTTATATTTTCTATGAGTAATTTTCTTAATTGATATACGATTTTATGATTATTATTTTATTATAATGATATATGTTTCTATATATCATGTTAAAACTGTGAATCCCCCTACGGATTGAAAAATTATTTCTATGATGATGCTACGGTTGGCTCATTTAATCTTTCTTCGAAAAAAATATCAAACTTCTCATGGTCATAACTTTTGATCCGTAACTCTGTTTCAGCCCTATGACCTGTCAAATTAAATATTAGGAATTTTTCTACAATATGGTAAACATTTTTTATGTCAGTTATTTAATAACATACGTTAAAAATAACTTTTAACGTCAGTTATTAAATAATCGACGTAAAAAATGGCTTCTTAATGCCATTTCCAGAAGGTATTTCACGTCAGTTTTTTAAAAACTAACGTTAAAAACCATAAAACCCAATTTTTGACATTGTTTATTAAATAACCGATGTAAAAAATTATATTTTTAACGTCTCTTGCAATAACGTCGCCTAAAACCCGACGTTAAAAAGCCAAAAAACCGGCGTAAAAATGGTTTTTGTAACAGTGAATCAGAGGTTTTTTGCACTTTGGGAAAGAATGTGGGCCATTTTAGTTCTTAATATTGGAATGTTAGATGAAGCAGAGAGGTTGTGGCATTGAATCATGGGGTTCCCGATTCGGGTTTGCCGATGTAGACTGACGAGATATCCGGAGATCAAGTGGTGGTGCCTTCTGAAGAGTCCCCCTGAAGCTTGTTTCAAAGCCTACAACGAGGGTGTAAGATGACTTTTATAGGATGAAGTGGGTCCTTAGACTCATGTGCGACAATGTGATGATGAACTCTTTCGAAGGGGGAAGCGATCTTGTTGTGAAGGGCATTATGCATCAGGATTTGGTTGATAATGGAACTGTGGTGGATGTTGAATGAAGGGATGTTTTGCATGATTAAATTGATGGGAAATCAAGGATCTAGGCTCTCGTTGGTGTTTCATGTGTGGGGGAATCCAAGGGACTACATGGAAATTCAACCACGGTGCATGCTTGGGTAGAGGAATCAGATGCCTCAGTGTCTGCTGGACATCCAGGAGTGTATCTTGCTGGGAATGTGGGAGGGGTGACTGAGATACAAGACAAGAATCTTATAAGTGGGGAAGAAGACAGAGGGGTAGTTAATGATTTGGATTGCACCCCCTTGTATAATAGTTTTGAAAGTCTCGAGCCCTTACCTGAGGGTGTGGCTGTGGTAATAGAGGTTGTGGGGTAGCAGGGGATGGTGGAGGAACAAAGGGAAGTAGCTAATCTGGAGGGAGGAACCCAGGCTGGTCTATTGGAGGACCCCATCCATGATTTGTGATACTTCAGTTCTAGGATGGGGTTGTAGGCTTTTGATGAGGGTGCTTCTGCGGTAACATCTTGTGGCAATGGGATGGGTGACGCAGAGGGCCGTTTGGTGGACTAATGGCCTCTGGGTGGGCAGGCTGTCACTACTGGGGGTGTGCTTGTTGAAGTGAAGGAGTATGAGTAGGGGGAGGGAGTTAAGCAGAGTGATGTGGCCCACATCAGTGAGGTGCTGGGCGATGAGTTTAAGAAAAGGGAGGTACATGGGTGAGGGGAGTTGCAGGGGGCTCCTACTTGGCTTGCTCATGAGGAAGGGGAGGCTGCTGAACATAAAGAGGTGATGAAGCCGGTTGTGGAGGTCTGCAACTTGCCTAGGAAGGAGGGGCGATTGCAGTTGGCACTGCCTAATGTGGGGTCCCCCAACGTGATGCTTGGGGATCTTGTTGACTGCTCCCTGAATCATGAAGATGCCCTTATCCCTGATCAAGTTCATTTCTAGGAGGATGCTCGACAAATGAATTATAATATGGATATGATCAGTAAACAGAGGGCCTGGTTTGATGTGTCCATTTCATATGGGAAGGAAAAAAATACTGTAGGGGTCTTTTTAGACCCCCGATAGAGAAAACGAGGAAGGAATACTCCACTTTGACAAAGACAGTGTCCACGGGAGCCTCTTCCAAAGCTAAGGAAGTTGACTTTGAAAGGGGAGGTCAGTCTGTCAAGGCCCATCTTAATGTGGAGCAACAATGTCTCAAATCTTATTACACTTCCTTCCTAAAGAAATACGAATCATCTGAATTGGAGTCGGATTCCTCCTCTGGTTATGGTGCTGATGGGGACCCTTATGGAGATGGAGATGATGATTTGTAGTTCTCGCTTATTTGTCTTCTTGTTGGTTCCTCTGTGTTTTGTTTCTTGACTTTTTTCGGTTTCTTTTTCTGGGTTTGAAGTTTTTAAGGGTTTTTGGTTGTGGGATTTTTGACCCCTCCCCTCCCTTGTCTATTGCGTCTTTTTTCATAATAATAATGGGAGGGGGGGCTGTAATAGCCTCACCCTCGCATATTCCTTTCCCTAAAGACGATAAAATCCCATAAAAACCCTAAAAACTAAAAAAACCCCAAAAACAAAAAAACAATAAAAGTCCAAATACCCTAAAACCCCTCAAAACCCCTAAAAAACCTAATAACCCATAAAAATCATAAAAGAGCCCTATAGGTACAAAAAAACATAAAAACCTGAAACCCTGACAAACCCTAAGAAAAATATAAACACCTAAATCACGAAGAAACACCTATAGAACCTAAAAAATTATAAAAAAACATAAAAACCAAAAATACCATAAAGAACAACGATGAAGCCTTAATGTCCATAAAAATCCAAAAAAAAACTTTAAAAATCCCAATAAATTGCTAAAAACATAAGAAAACTAAAATCCCTGAAAAATAAAAAAGAAAACATTAAAAACCAAAAATCACATAAAACCCCTAAAAACCTAAAAAAGCTAAAAACCACAAAAACCCTAAAATCTCAAAAATACATTAAAAACACTAAAAAAATAAATATTTATTAAAATACCTTAAAACCCTATGTATACCTAAAAACCATGAAAACATTAAAAACATAAGAATCCTAAAAAATATAGAAATTTTAAGAAACCCTTGAAACCCTAAAATCCCCAAAGAAAACAGAAAAAACCCAAAAAGACATAAAATCTGAAAAAATTCAAAAAATGCTAAAACCCCTAAAAAGGATAAAATCCCTAAAAACCAAAGAACCCATAAAACCATTTAAAAAACCCTAAAAACAACTCAAAATAATAAATACCCATTGTAAACTCTAATACATTTTAAACACCTAAAAATGTTATAACATTAAAAATACATAGAATACCTAAAAACAATAAAATCCATAAAATCCAAAAGGACCATAAAAACCCTAAAAACCCCTAAAACCCCTCAAAGACCTTAAACAACCAAAATAAATTAAAAATACTAAAAATCTACAAATATAAAAAAAACATAATAAACCAAAAACCCTAAAATACCCTTATAAACTAAGAACACTTAAAACCCTTGAAAACCTAAAAACACATAAACCTAAAATACCTATAAAAGCTTAAAACACTAAAAATTAGTAAAAGACATAAAAAACCTAAAAACCATCAAAACCACTAAAAAACATAAAAATTCCTTTAAAATCTATAAATATTTATATAAATGTAAAAAACCGTAAAATTTTTAAAAAAATTAAGAAAATCATAAAAACCAAAAAAACACTTGAACCGCCTAGAGAACCTAAAAATTCTAAAAGGCCTAAATATTATAAAAAACCATAAAACCCCTAAAAACCTTAAAAACACATAAAACACAAAAAAAAAATCCAATAAAAAACCACTAAAATACCAAAAAAACTTTTAAACCCCAAAAATTAAAAAAAAAATATTAATTCCCTGAAAAATTAAAAACCCCTAAAAACACAAAACACCATAAAACCCCTAAACACCCTAATATACTAAATCCCCAATAAAATATCCAAAAAAAATTAATTCTTATACAAATCCTTAAAAAATCCCAAAAATCTATGGAAACATACTAACCCCTCAAAACCTAAAACCCCTAAGAAAACTGTGAAAACCTAAAAATGCATAAATCCCCTAAAAAAATAAAATATGCCAAAATACCAAAAAACCCAATAAAACCATAAAAACCATGAACAAATAAAAACAACTAAAAACCATAACAAACCAGAAAACCTAGAAAACCATAAAAACTTCTAAGAACTCTAAAAAGCTTTTAAACCCCTAAAATGTTAAAATACGCTAAAGACATTAAAAAATCCTAAAAAATTAAAAAAAATCCCTAAAAATATAAAATAAATATAAACCCCATAAACTCCCTAAAACCCTAAAACCCTTAAAATACATAAAAACATAAAAACCTAATAAAATCCAAAAAAGACCTAAAATCCATAAAAATACCTAAAAACCATTAAAACTGTAAGAACCCTAAGAACCTAGAAAAATCATAAGAAAAAATTAAACACCTAAAAACAATTATATTGCAAAAAAACCTAAAAAACTAAAACCCAAAAAAACCTTAAAAACCAAAAAATCCCTCAAAATATTTACAAACCCTAAAAACAATAAAATAATAAAAAATCACTAAAAATACATAAAAAACCATAGAACGCCTGAAAAACACTATGAAAACCTTATTAAACTAAAAATAATTTAAACCTCTATAAAAAACAAAAAAATGCAAAAAACATAAAAACCCGTAAAATCCCTAAAAACCCTAAAAACCATAAAACCACTTAAAAAATTTGTGAACTCATAAAAACCCATAATAACCCTAAAAACCACTAAAACACTAAAACCCATTTAAAACCATAAAAATTTTAAAAACAATAAAAATCATAAAACCCTAAAAACTCAAAAAAATCATTAAAAGAAATAAAACCTTTAAAGCCCATAAAAACACAATAAAATTTTTAAAAACCAATAAAGCTGTAAAAAATCTGTAAACACCCCCAAAAAACATAAAAACCTCTAAAACCATAAAAAAACTGAGAAAACCCATCAAAACCATAAAAAATTTAAAAAATATAAAAAACCTAAAACCCTAAAAAACTCAATAAAATCCTAAAAACCATAAAAACCATAAAAATCCTAAAATCCATAAACCCCCTAAAAACCCTAAAAATCCTTAAAAACCCTAAAACAATTCCTAAAATCCTGAAAAACATAAAAAACCCTTAAAACCCCCCAAACCCTATGAAAATCATTAAAATAAAAAAATCACATATAACCCTTTAAAAATGTATGAAAATGCTAAAAACCCTAATAAAACAAAAAAACCCTAAAACCACTCAAAAAAGATAAAATACCTACACCCATAAATACCTAAAATATCCCTATGAATTCCAAATAAATGTAAAACCCTTAAAAACCCCTATGAAAACCCTTAAAACCTAAAAACACATAAAACCCAAAAAAACCTAAAAAAAAGAAAACCCTAAAAGAGCTTAAAACTGCCTAAAATCAATAAAAGAATTAAAAACACCTAAAAACCAATAAACAACATTTAAAACCACCAAAAACTATAAAACCCATTAAAAACCCTAAAAATATTTAAAAACTCTGAAAACAATAAAACTCCTAAAATACTCAAAAATATGAATGATCCAAAAAAACAATAAAAAATGCAAAAAACTTTAAAAAACCATAAACAACCCATAAAAACCTTAAAACCCCTACAAACCATATCAATCCAAAAAATGCCTAAAAATCCAAAAAAACCAAAACCATGAAAAATCCTAAGGAAAATCTAAAGACCTAAAAAACATTTAAAAACCATAAAAAACTAAAAATGCTAAAACCCTTAAAAACCCTAAAACCCTAAAAACCCACAAAATCAACAAAAACCCTAAAATCCATAAAATCCATAAAAAGACTAAAATATCATTAAAAATGAAAAAAACCTTAAAAAATGAAAACTAATAAGAAATAAATATAACCTAAAAACACCTAAAACCCTTAAAACATAAAGTGAAAAGGATGGCGGCGGTCTCTCCAGGTTCTCTCTCTCGTTCGGCGATTCCTCCCCTTGCTTTTTGAGATGGTCTTCCTCGGTGGCGGTGCTCTCTGGGTGCGTTCATTAGATTCAAGACGACGGTGGTCTCCCATCTCCGGCAGTTTCCTTATCCTCGTCCCGTGCTCCAGCTCTCAGCTTCAAAAGGACTTCTTTGCGGATGCATTTGGGTTTCATCAGGCTTGGAGCTTGTGCGAGCTTCTAGGGGCTTGGATCGGCTGGATCTGGTCTACGGAGCTGCTGATGGCTCTTTGGCAGTCGGATTCCTTGATGGGAATCCGCTGTGGTTCAGAGTTGACTTTGAAGATCTGGGTTTGCCTCGGGCTGACCGATGTTGTGCACCTCAGTGATGATGAGATCTTGACGAGGAGGTGCAAACGAGTTCGGTTTGCCAGCGGTTTGTGCAATGTTTACATCTTGGGTGGATCTGTGATGCAATATCGCGCTTGAAGCTTGATGCTGCAGGAGTTTATGGTTCTTCACTGAGGTTGCAGGAGACACATTTGAAGCGGGGGAGGGGATCACATCTACGGTGTGGGCTATGGCCTATTTGGATGATGGTCAACTCTCCTATTTTACCGCTTCGGTTCCGTTTCAAGGATGCTTCCTTGATGTCAATGCAGATCTGGTATGTTTCCTCTTTCATGGCGTTGTTTCTGTGATTTTTTTTCTGGTTATGGTGTGCTGTTAGATCGTGGTTTATTGCTCTACGGGTTCAATATGATGCTATGGTTCGCTTCGCTGGTGGCTTTGTTCGTTGGATGCGTGCTGGTTATGGTTATGAATGAGATGCTGGCTGGGATGGTTTCATTTTTTATGGTTTTGATGATGCTATGGGGTTCAGAGTGGGCTGATGCCGTTAGTGATTTCAGGAGTTGGATCTGTTGGATGCTTGATGCATCCTGTATGAAAGTGGTATGGTTAGGAGTTTTTGATTTCTGTAACAAAAGTGCTGGTAGCTGGCTTGGATGTGATGCTGGATGTGGCTGGATATTTGGCTGTGAGTTGCTAACAGGGATGGATTTCTACAGAGGGTTTGGAAGTGGGAATCCGCTTGATCTGGCTGTTGGTAGGGAAGAAGAGTTGCTGGGGTATGGAAGCTGGTCAGTGTTATGGGATGCTTGTTCTGTTTAGCTGGGTGATGCGGTTGGAGATGCTGCTAAGCGATGTTATGGTTGTGACGACTGGATTATGCTGGATTCTAGACATGGTGAGATTGTAGGCTGGTCATTACTTTGTTGTGAGCTGCTAGATGCTGGTTGATGATGGTGATGAAGAGGGTTACTTCTTGTTGTTGTGCGTTTTTCTTCATGGGTTTATTTTTTTTATTTTCTTTTTGATTTTTCTGTTTTTTTTTGCATGGGTTGTAAAGGGTTTTGGGTGTGGGTTGATTGACCCCTCCCCTCCCTTGTCTGCTGAGTCTCTATTTTCTTTCTAATAAATTGGGGGGGGGGGGATAGCCCGACCCTCTCATCTTCCTTGCTCTTAAAACATAAAAAATTCTAAAAGCCATAAAAACCACTAAAAATTCCTAAAAACCATAGAACCAATAAAACCCCTAAAAGGAATAAAAACTATAAAGACCATTAAAAACTCTAAAAACGATTAAAACCCATAAAATGGTTAAAAAACTATAAAAATACTTAAAAACCTTAAAAACATAAAAATATAATAAATCCCTAAAAATACAAACAAACAATAAAACCCTAAAAATCCCTAAATCCACTAAATACCCATAAAAATGCTATGAAATCCCTAAAATTAACTAAAAAAGTTAAAAAAAAACTAAAAAACATGAAAACCCCAAAGGGAATAATAATGAAATAATAACACATGAAACAAATAAGAAACCAAAAAACTCTAAAAATGCTAAATCCACCTAAAATCCATCAAAATCACTAAAAACCCTAAAAAGACTAAAACCCCTAAAAATCCTTAAAAACATAAAATACCTAAAAGAATAAATCCTAATAAAATCATAAAATCATAAGAAAATATAAATCCATTAAAATCATAAAAATTAAAAAACACTAATAGACCCTAAAGCCACTAAAAACTACAGAAACCCAAAAAATACTTAAAATGCCTAAAAACCCATGAAAACAATAAAAACACTAAAAACTCTAAAAAATAAAAAAACCCTTTAGAACCTTAAAAACACTAAAAATCCATAAAAACCCTAAAACCTCTAGAAAATATAAAACCCAAAAAACCAAAAAACCCTAAAATCCCTAAAATCCATAAAACCCCTAAAAACCATTAAAATCGATAAAAATCATAAGAAATAAATAAAAAACCCAAAAACCCAAAAAATAATAAAAACTCTAAAACCCCATAAGAAATTTTAATAGCCCCAAAAAACACATAAAACCATAAAAAATCCTAAAACACACATAAATCCCTAAAAATCGTAAAAACCATAAAACCCCTCAAAATTCCTAAAAACTCTAAAAATTGAAAAAATCACAAAAATCATAAAAAGACCAAAAGATCCCTAAGAACATAAAAACCATAAAAACCCTGAAAACCAAAAATAAAAACATAAAAACCTAGAAACAATTAAAACACCTAAAAACAAAAACTAAATTTAAAAACCATAAAACCCAAAAAAAATCAATACTCTAAAAACCGTAAAACCCCTCCCCCCCTAAACCACTAAAAACTCTAAAAACCCTTTAAAACCACATAGGAAATTAAAAATCACTAAAAAACATTAAAAACCCTTAAAAATAAAAAAACATAAAACGCCAAAAAACCCTAGAAACCCTAAAATCCCTAAATAACCCTAAAACCCCTAAAAACCCATAAAACCCATAAATACCATAAAAATCCTAAACACCAAGAAAAATCAATAAATTTTTAAAATAAACTAAAAACACTGAAAACCCATCAAAAAACCAAAAATCCTAAAACCACTTAAATCACCTAAAAAAATTCTAAAAACCATCAAAATCGACAAAATACCAAAAACCATAAATACAGTAAAAGTCATTAAAAATCTCTAAAAAATCCCTAAAAATGTAAAAAACCCTAAAAACCTTGAAAACCCGAGAGAAAACATTAAATAGAGAAAAAAATTTAACACCCATAAAAACATAAAAAATGCTAAAAACGGTAAAAACACAAAAACCTATAAAAACTCTAAAAACCATATAAAACCCAAACAACTCATAACAACCCTAAACCACTAAAAAATCTAAAAAACATTTAAACCCTAAACATGATAAATACTCTAGGAAAATTAAAAAACCTAAAAAATTCAAAAAACCTAAACTCTCAAAAAAACCATAAAACCGTAAAAACTCGAAGTACCCCAAAAACCCTAAATGTCCTTAAAAACCCTTTAAACCCAAAAAATAAAAAATAATACCGAAGAGTCCACAAAAAAATTAAAACCCATAAAAAAATAAAACCCTAATAGATACGTAAAAAAATAAAAACATGTAAATATCTTAAAAATCTAGAGAAATTTTAAAAACTATAAAAACCCTAAAAACCCTTTAAATCCATCAAAATCCCTAAAATCCCTAAAACCCTTAAAAATGCTAAAAAATCCCTAAAAAACCTTAAAATGAAAAATACAATATAACTGTAAAATACATTAAGAAAACCTGATAGTACTAAAAACACCTAAAATTCCTAAAAATCTAAAAAATGGTAAAACCCTAAATGGCCCTAAAAATCCCTATGATAATAAAAACATCAAATACCACTAAAACCCCTTAAATACCTTTAAATCCACTAAACACAATAAAATAAATTTAGACCGCTAATTTTTTTTAAAAAATAACTCTACCAAACATAAAATCCATAAAAACACAAAAAATTGTAAAACCCAAATAATCCATAAAAAACCTGAAAACCCACAAAATCCCAAAAAACCTTATAAATGATAATAGTATAAAAAAATACTAAAAATCCGTAAAAACAAAACAACCCTAAACCACTAAAAATTGTAATAATACCTCAAAAACCTAAAAATACATAAAACCTCCATCAAAAAAATAAATAAATAAAAACCCAAATAAACTATAAAACCCTAAAAATCCTAAAATCCATAAAAAATCCTAAAAAAACTTAAAAACACCTAAAACATTAAAATATCCTAAAAACCCATAAAATAACTAAAAATAATTAAAACTCAAAAAAATCCATTAAACCCCTGAATAACATTGAAAACCTATAATAAAAACTGAAAGGGAATAAAAACACTTAGAAATAATAAAACCCAAAAAACCTTAAAAAACCATAAAAACACTAAAATCACCAAAATCCTAAAAACCATAAAAATTAAAAAAATTGCCCTAAAATCCCTAAAAACGTAAAAAACCATAAAACCCTTACACAAAAATAAAAACCTAAAAATGTTAAATCCCCTAAAACCCTAAAAACTCCAAAACCCTTAAAAATCATCACAATCCCTAAAAAACCCTAATAAAATATGGATATTAAAAATCCATAAAATCATGAAAAACATAAAAACCCCTAAAAACACTAAATAACCATATGAAAATCATAAAAAACAGAAAAAACATAAATCCCATAAAAAATTAAATATTATAAAACACTAAAATACCCTATAAACCCCTAAAAATATAAATCCTCTAAAAACCATAAAAAAATAAAAACTAATAAAACTCTAAATACCAACTAAAAAATACAAAACCTTTTAATCCCATCAAATTTTAAAAACAATAAAATCCTTAAAACCTTAAAAACCATAAAAATCATAAAAATTCAAAAAACCCTAAAAATCGACAAACCACATAAAATCCCTAAAACCCCTAAAACCAACAAAATTATAAAAAGCTGTAAAAAAACATAAAAATCCTAAAATATCCCTAAAAGTCCATAAAAATAGAAAACCCCCTAAAAACCCTAAAAATCCCTTAGGAAACAATAAAAATCCAAAAAACACTCAAAACTCCAAAAAACCCTAATATTCTCTGACAACCATTAAAAACCCTAAAACTCTAAAATCCCAAAAACCACAAAACCCCTAAAAACCTATAAGATGCTAAAAATTCCTAATAACCCTAAAAAACCACAAAAATAATAAAAAAACTTTAAACCACTAAAATCCTAAAAAACCACAAAAAATCACAAAAAACATTCAAAGCAAAAGAAAACCCAAATACCATTAAAACCTATATAGACCCTAAAACCTCGTAAAATAGAAAAAATCATAAAATCCAAGAAAAATAAATAAAACTATTTAACATATAAAAACCCTAAAAAAACATAAAAACCCTAAAAACATTAAAATCCCTAAAACTCTTAAAACCCCTATAAACCTTTGAAATGATAAAAAACCTAAAAACACTAAAAACCCAAAAAATATTAAAAACTATCAAACTCCCTAAAACCCTAAAAACCATTAATATCCTAGATATTCCCTAAAATTCCAAAAACATAAAAAACTCTAAAAATCCCATGAAACCCCTAAAATCCTAAAAACACATAAAATCCCAAAAAATCTAAAAACTGATAATTACCCTAGAAAACCATAAATACATAAAAAACCCCACAACCTCATAAATCCCATAAAACATAATAAAAACTCTAAAACCATTTGAACCCCTAAAAATCTAAAAAATCACAAAAAACCCTTTAAACCCATAACATATAAAAAAACCATAAGATCCCAAAAAAGATCATACAAACCATAAAAATTGTAAAAACTATCAAAATACCAAAAAACCCAAAAAACACATAAAATTCATAAAATCACTAAAAATACCTAAAAATACCTAAAGGTAAATAACCATTGTAACCTTAAAACCTTAAAAACACAAAAACACATAAAAACTGAAAAAAACAAAAAAAATGGCTAAAAACCCTAAAACCCTAACATTCTATAAACTATAAAATCCATTAAAAAGCATAAAAACCCTAAAACCCACAAAACACTAAACCACTAAAAAATATAAAGAACCCATTAAACCCCTAAAACATCAAAAAATATAATAAACTATTAAATACCTAAAAACTAAAAACCCCCCTAAGACCCTAAAAAATAAGAAAATATTAAAATCCCTAAAACGCTTAAAAATACTAAAAATTCCCTAAAATATTAAAAACCGTGAAAATCATAAAAAAATACATAAAACGCAAAGAAAACGCGCAATATATGCTAGTTATCATCTCGTGGGCCCCTCTACCCTATTGGGAACTGGCCTGAAAGCCTGGGTGTCGTTACACCGGGGACTGCGGCTGGGGGAGTACATATAGGCGCTCGGTGGTGGGTGATGGCCCACAAATACTATTTAATCACATGGGCTTGAAAACCTAGTGTACTTTTTCCCACAGGGCATGGGTGGGTTGGTTCCAGGCAGTGGCATCCCGTCGTCGAGGTTCCGGGTTCGAGTCCTCGCAAAGGCAATGCGCTCAATATGCCAGCGATCCTATCGTGGTCCATTCTACCTCGGTGGGATCTTTCCTGAAAGCCTGGGTGCAGTTACAACTAGGACTAAGGATGGGGGAGTACATATTGGGGATCAGTGGTGGGTGACGGCCAACCTATACCGTGTAACCCCTTGGGCTTAGAAACCCAGTGTACTTTTGCCCGTGGGGCATGGGTGAGTTGGTTCTAGGTGGTGGCGTCCCTTCATCGAGGTTCTGGGTTCGAGTCCTCGCAAAGGAAATCTGCATTATATTCCAGTGATACTATCGTGGGCCTCTCAACCCCATTGGTAACTATCCGGAAGGCCCGGGTGCCGTTACACCTGGGACTGCAGCTGGGGGAGTACATATAGGTGCTCAGTGGTGGGTGACGGCCCACGTATACTGTGTAAACCCTTGGTCTTAAAAACCCAGTGTACATTGATGGCGGTGCACTCTCCTAGTGCTCTCTCCCCCTAGATGTGGTTTCTATGGTTTCCTCTCGATCCTCATAGCGATGGCGGCTTTGAATCTTCGCCCCTGGCTTCTTGGGATTTTGGGCGGCGCTCTTGGTGTGGGCGATCTGTTGCAGTCTTCTTCAGTGTAGATTTTTCTCTTTTGTGGCCTCATGCTTCACTAGAGACGGCACTGACCGGGGTGTTGGCCCCAGATACCTTCTCATAACTTGATTTTGGAGGGATATCCTAGAAACAGCGGTCAGAAACAGCGTTCTTCAGTTCAATGGAGGACGGTATTCTACGGTGGCCTCCTCTTCTTCGAGCAACGACCTTGATTGGGATTCCATTGACTTTGGAAACATTGCAGATTGATTTTTCTTCTCTCTGGAAGGTGTCATCAGGTAGCCACGACTCTTCCTTATTTCATATCTCAGGTTCTCGATCCCGCATTACAGTAGGTTTATTCTATGCCCTGGTTCGATCCTTTTGTCGGTTCGCGAAGCAGCTGCAGGTGCGTGCTCAACCTAGTCTCTCAGCTTAGTCTTCTCTCCAGTTTTTTGATGCTAGATTTGGTCGGACCTTTTGGCATTACATGTTCTCCTACTACTTGGTTATGATTTCGTTTATGAAAGGTTTCTGGTTTCTGGGTTTGTTGAGATGGGTTTGGCGATATTTGTGTAATTGCTGGTGGTATGTGGTTAGCTATACTATGAGGTGTGGAATGCTGAAAGTTGTTTGGTTCAAAGACCATGACTGCTGGTTGTTGAGCTGTGATTCCTTGTTTGATGATGGGTTAAAATGTGCTGGTTGTTAATTTATGAGCTACAAGTTGATGGGAGCTGGTCAGCATGGAGGCATTGATTCTTTTTTTGCTGATGTTGGTGTTTTGGTGCTGTCGTTCGTTGGAGTTTGCTGCTTGTTTCTTGATGTTGGTGGTCCTATTTTACTGGTAGTGGATCCTCCTGGGGAGGACAAGCTAGTTGCTTGAAATGGTGTGAATGGATTTGATGGTCGTTTTTTGCTGGGAGGTGATGATGGTCGTGTTTGGTTGCGGTGCTCATGTTGTGGTTTCAAGCTGCTGGATATGATTGGTTGCGATGTCGGTTTTGGTGATGTTGGTTGCTGGGGCTGGTTGGGTTGGACGTGTTGCTGCTTCTTTGTTGTTGTGATGATTGGATGTGGTGCTGCTGGATGATGGAATGCACTAGATGATGGAAATTATGATGCTAGATGCTGGTTGCTACTGAGCTAGGAGTTGCTGAAGCTGTGGTTTATGATCGTGCTGCTGCTGGATGTAGATTGTTGTTTCAGTTTGAATTCTGGTCTGCTGGTTGATGCTGGATGATGGTGGTGGTCACTTGGATTTTCTTGTTTTTTCTTTTTTTTCTTTCACTTTTCATTTTTCTTTTTTGGGGTCTTTTTCGTCTTGGGTTGTAAGGGGTTTTTGGGGTGTGGGTCGTTTGACCCCTCCCCTCCCTTGTCTGTTGTGTCTCTTTTTTCTTTCTAATAAACATTGGTGGGGGGGGGGGGGGGGGGGGGGCTGGGAATAGCCCGACCCTCGCATCTTCCTTTCCCTAAAAACCCTAAAAACCCATAAAAATTATAAATAAATAAATAAAAACCAATAAAAACAAAAAAACATTGAAAAAACCTAAGAAAATCATAAAAACATAAAGCTCATAAAAAACCTAAAAACCCTAAAAGCACAAAAAACACAAAGGGTCCTAAAACCCCTAAAACCCTTAAAACCCATTAAAATCCATAAAAAACCCCTAAAACCCCATAAAAACCTTAAATACACATAGAAAACTCTAAAACATCTATAAACCCCTAAAAATGAAAAAATCACTAAAAACCATGAAAACACAAAGAACTCAAAAAAAAAACATGAAAAATAATAAATATCTTTAAAAACCCTAAAACCCCTAAGATCCCTAAAAACTAACAAAATCCCTGAAAACCCCCAAAACCATAAAAATCAAAAAAAGCGATAAAAATCCCTAAAATCATAAAAACCCATAAATACCCAGAAAACCCCTAATAACACATTATAAACCAAAAAAACATAAAACTCCTAAAAAACTAAAAACCTTAGAAACCCTAAAACCCCATAAAAGGCAGTAAAAACATAAAAAGACCCCTAAATAGCATAAAATTCCTCAAAACCATAAGAAATCATAAAACCCATAAAACCCTAAAAACTAAAAACTCTAAAACACATTTACAACCCCTAAAAATGATAAAAACAAAAAAAACCATTAAAACCAAAAAAACCCAAAAAAACCCCCTAAATGCCTTCAAAATCCCTAAAATCCCAAAAATCAGTGAAAATCCTAAAATTCCATAAAATATCAAAAAACATAAAAACCTCTAAAATCATGAAAACCCCAATGAAAACCATAAATACTTAAAAAACTCTTAAGACCCCAGAAAAAACATAAAAATGCCGAAAACCCTAAAATCCCTAAAAACCATAAAAATCCTAAAAAATCCCTAATAATCCTTAAAAATTTAAAAATCCCTAAAATCCATTAAAACTATAAGAAAACTTTAAAAACCTAACAACCATTAAAACTCTAAAGAAAACAAAAGAACTCTAAAAGTCCTAAAAAGGCAATAAACTCCTAAAAACCATAAAAACAATATAAACCTTAAATAATCATAAAACCCAAATAAAATCCTTAAAACCACTAAAAACTCTAAAACCCCTTTAAGCATATAATAATGTTAAAAACACTATAAAACCTTTAAACCCAAAAAACGAAAAAAATGAAAAACCGAAAAAACCATAAAAACAGAAGAAACCCTAAAATCCCTCAAAATACTTAATAACCATAAAACCCATAAAAATCATATAAAATCCATAAAAATCCCTAAAAATGTAAAAACCCTAAATACCAAAAAACCATGAAAACCATGAAAACCTAAAAATTATAAAACTCTAAACACCATCAAACCCATATAACCATAACCCCCCCAAATTCCTAAAATCCCTGAAAACATAAAAAACCTAAAAAATTCTTAAAATACCTAAAAAGGTTTAAATGCCTAAAAAAACTTGAAAACCCCTATTAAAACCATGAAAACTAAAAAAACCTATAACCCATGAAAACATAAAAATGATAAAAACGTTATAAACCATCAAATCCCTAAAACACTAAAAAATACTAAAAATACTAATAAACAAATAAAATCAATAAAAACCGTTTAAAACCCTAGAAATGTAAAATAACTGAAAAATTATTAAAAAGAGTAAAAAAACTAAAAATGCCTACAAAACCAAAAAACCAAAAACCCCAAAAAACCTAAAAACCCCTCTAAAATCACAAAAGACTCTAAAAATTTAAAAAAAACATAAAATTTACTAGTAATACCTAAAAACGTAAAAAACAAAAAATCCTCAAAAACCCCAAAAATTCCATTAAAATCCAAAAATACATAAAACCCATGTTAAAATAGAAAATGCTAAAAACACTACAGAATCTAAAAACCAAAAAAAATCAAAATCCCTAAAACCATAAAAAGACTAAATTCCCAAAAAAATCCCAAGAAAACATAAAAAACCCAAGAACATTGAAAACCCACAAAATATAATTTAAAAAATATAAAACCCCTAAAAATATAAAAATTGCTTATAACACTAAAACACTAAAAATAACCTAAATCACCTAAAAACCATGATCATATAAAAAAATAAAAAACTCTGAAACAACATAAAACCCCCAAATAATCTAAATACCCATTAAACCCCTAAAACATTAAGAATATCTAAAAACCTAAAATACCCATAAAAATCCTGAAACACCAAGAAACCCATAAAAATGATAAGAGACAATAAAACCATAAAACCCCCTAAAACTAAAAAATAAAAATCATAAAAAGTATAAAATCCATAAAAACCTTAAAACCCTAAAACACATGAAAACTCTAACAAAACCCTAAAAAGTCAAAAACTCTTAAAACTCCTAAAAAATAAAAACGAAGATAAAAACCAATTAAGATACTAAAAATCCCTAAAAACGTAAAACCCCATTAAAATCCTTAAAAATTCCTAAATATCCCTAATAACCTAAAAATTCATAAAAACCCTAAAAAATCCCCCATGAAAAGATTAAAAACATAAAAAACATAAAAACCCTAAAATACATAAACATGCTAATAAACATATAATCCATAAAAGGCCCAAGTACACTTGAAAACCATAAAATCCCCAAAAATCTATAAAAACCTTTATCCCCTAAAACACTAAAAATTACTAAAACCATAAAAACCCTAAAATACTAAAAAAAACCAGAAAACCCAAAAAAACATAAAAACCTTAAAAACATAAAAACCCAAAAAAATATGAAAGCTCCAAACAAATAAAAAAAATTACTAAAAATTCTTAAAAACATAAAAATCCATAAAAACCATGAAAAACCCCTTTGAAAAAAAATTCAAAACAAAAAAACACTTAAAAACCCAAAAAAACCAAAAAACACTAAAAATTCTAAAAACCATATACCCCGAAAAACCCTCAAAATCACTAAAAGCCCTAACAACCCAAAAAAATCCATAAAAATACCTATATATCACTAGATTTTTTTAAAAACCTAATAAAAATGAAAAACCTTAAGAAAATTTTCAAAACATAAAAACACTTTAAACCCCTAAAACCCCAGAAGATGCAAAAATCCCTAAAACCCCTAAAAATACCCTAAAACCCCTAAAACACCTAAAACCCAAAAGAACCATAAAATCAATAAGAAAAATAAAAACCCTTAAAAAAATAAAAACAAAAAATGTCTCCAAGAACATTTAAACCACTATATTTTTGTAAAATACTTTAAAAAACAATAAAAACCCAAAAAAATCAAAATACCCCAAAAACATAAAGAACTATAAAAACTATAAAAACCATAAACATCATATAAAACATAAAACCCAAAAGAACCTAAAATACCTTAAAACCCGTGAAAACAATAAAAATAAAAAAAAATCCTTAAAAACTCCATAAAATGTAAAAAACCCCATAAACCCTGAAAAAATATTAAAAAACCTTAAAAACCAAAAAACACCAAAAATCCATAAAAACATTAAAATGTTAAAACCCTTAAAAACCCTATAAATCCACAAAAACCATAAATAGCATAAAAACAATAAAAACCTAAAAAATTACTAAAATACATAAAAACATAAAAATACTAATAAATTTGAATAAGCCAAAAAAACCTTAAAAATATAAAATCAAATAAAACCCCTAAAATCCCTAAAAATGATAAGAAATCTAAAATCCATAAATAGACACTAAAATGCCCACACCCCCTAAAAACCCAATAATCCCAAAAAAACATAAAAAACTATAAAAACTATAAAAACCTAAAAAACCCGTAAAAACATTAATAATCATATAAACACATAAAAAAGTTTAAAAAAACACTATAAAAATAAAAAACCATAAAAAACATAACCCCCCAAACCATAAAAATGAAAAAACTATCAAAATATCTAAAAATCCTAAAAAGTAATAAAAATACTAAAACCCCAAATCCCAAATAACATAAAAATCCCTAAAAACAAAAAAAACCCTAAGAAAAAAATAAAACCCAAAAAACACTGAGAACCCCTAAAAACCAAAAAATAAAAAAACCCTAAAAACCCTAAAAACCCTAAATCCCACTAAATCAAATCAAAATATCTAAAAACAATAAAAACACTATAAAACACTAAAACCCATCAAAATCCCTAAAAGAAAACAAAACCATCAAAATCCTAAAAAATCCAAAAAAAATCTTTAAAAATGTTGAAAACACAAAATACCCTAAAGACCCTAATAAAACCTTAAAAACATAAAAAAAAATCTCTAAAAACTTTAAAAATATAAAAACCCTAAACCCCCACAAAAAACCATTAAAACCATAAAACTCCCAAAAACATTAAAAACCCTAAAACACATAAGAACCATAAAAAACTAAAACTATAAAGAACCATTAAAACACAAAAAATCAAAAACCCTAAAAATTCAAAAAAACCATAAAAACAATAAAAACCCTAAAACCCCCAAAAACACATCAGAACCCTAAAAACTCTAAAAACCATTAAAAGCCCTAACAATTACTAAAATTGTAAAAAATAAAAAAACCATTAAAACCCTATGAAAGCAGGAAAAACCTAAAAACATATAAAACCTCTAACTACACAAAAAACCCTAAACATCATAAAAAACTATAAAACCCCTTGAATCACTAAAAAACCTAAAATACACTAAAAACCATAAAAAATCCCTAAAATTCCCAAAAATTGTATACAACCCATGAAATCAAGAAAAACACTAATAAATCATTAAAAACCTAAAAACAATTTAAATCACAGAAAATAATAATATCTCTAAATTGCATAAAAACAAATAAAAATCAGTAAATACCATAAAAACACTAAAAACATCAAAAAAAATTAAAAAACCACAATGTCTATAAAAACACTAAAACACTAAAAACCCTTTACGTCTCTAAATGCATTAATATACTATAAAAATCCTTAAATCCTAAAAAAACTAAAAAAACCCTAAAACACAAAAAACACAAAAAAACCCTAAAAACTCTCTAAACCCTAAAGGCCTAAAGACCCTAAAAAAACCTCAAAAACCCTTAAAAAACATTAAAAATATCAAAAATAAAAAAATATTAAAATAATATAAAAACCATAAAAACCCTATAAAACCCATAAAAACCTTAAAACACTTAAATCTATGAAAAAACCTAAAAAATGATAAAAACCCTAAAAACCCCTAAAACCCCTTAAAACTAAAAAATCCCTAAAAATAATAAAATTCTAAAAAAATTACTAAAAACACAAAAACAATAAAGACCTTGAAAAACACTAAGAAACCCTTAAAAATTTAAAAACTCTTAAAACCTCCAAAAACCTAAAAAATGAAAAAAACACTAAAAACCATAAAAAATTCAAAAAACCCTAAAAATCATAATCCCTCTAAAAACCTTAAAAAAATCCATAAAACCATAAAATCCAATAAAAACTCTAAATTCCCTTTAAACCCCTAAAAACATTAAGGATAAAAAAATCCAATGAGAGATGATGGCACTGGCCTTGGTGACCCTTCCTCCTCCCCCATTGGGGAGGATTTACTGCCAGATGTTGATTGAAATCTGGTTGGCATCCCTCCCCTGGTGCATAATCTCCTTCCCCCTTTCCCTCCCATTGAGATCTTCCCAAAGGTCCCTGATTTATATGAGGTCCACCCACAACTATCGATTTCACCTTTGGATTTCCAAGATGCTTCTTCTCTCCACAGCATGACCCTGGTTGCTTGGTTTGTGAATCGTCGTCCCTCGGTTGTCTCGTTTGATAGATTTATTTTTTATGGCTGGAATCTTCAAGATCATGGGACTATTGGATTGAAGGATAGCCACCATCTCATGATTCGCTTCTCAATAGATGAGGATCTGATCCACACCTAGTCTTCAGCACCATGAAGCCTCAACAGGATTAGATTCTTTGTTTTTAGACAAATCATTAATCTTCACCTGAATCATGACTCGCAGATGGTTGATACTTGGGTTAGATTTCCAGAAATCTCACCCCCTTCCAAAATACAGCAGTCATATGTATGTTAGGGAACCTTTTCGGTCACTTACTGTGCTCCGATATCATAATTCAAGTCATTTTCCATAAAGTTTTTCCATGGGATTTCATGGATGTGGATGCTTCCAAAGCGCTTGTCCACTCTGTTTGGATTACTGTTCGTAAGGAATTTTGTTACAAGAAACCTGTTATCTTCAAATCATTGGTGGTTTTTTTATTTTCTTGGAAAAAGATAGGCCATTTTAGTTCTGACTATAGGCATGGTAGAAGAAGGAGAGAGGTTGTGGCGTTGAATCATGAGGTTCCCGATTTGTGATTGCCCGTGCGGACAAATGGGCTTTCCGGGGATCAAGTGGTTGTGCCTTATGAAGAGGTCCCCCTAAAGATGGTTTCGAAGCCTACAACGAGGCTGTTAGATGTCTTTGATAGGCTAAAGAGGGACCTAGGACTCATGCGTGACAAGGTGATGATGAACTATTTAAAATGGGGCATCGATCTTGTTGGGAAGGGAAGTATGCATCAGGCTTTGGATGATAATGGGATGGTGGTTTATGGTGAACGAATGGCTCTTTTGCGGGATTAAGTTGATGGAAAATATGGGATCCAGGCTCCCACTCGTGTTTCTTGTGAGGGGTAAGTAAAGGGACTACATGGAAATTCAACCGTTGTGAAAGCAGGGGCAGAGGAATTGGATTCCTCGGTGTCTGCTGGACATCCAGAAGCACCTCTTTCTAGGAATGTGGGAGTGGTGGCTGATATAGAAGACAAGAATATTGTAAGTGGGAAGGATGGCAGAGTGGTGGTTCATGATTTGGATTGCACCTCCTTGTATAATAGGCTTCAAAGTCTCACGTCTTTATCTGAGGGTGTGGCTTCAGAAATAGAGGACGTGGGTGAGCAGGGGATGGTGGAGGAAGAAAGGGACACAACCAATCAGGAGAGAGGGACCCAGGATGGTCAATTGGAGGACCCCATCCATGATTTGTGTTGTTTCAGTTCTGGTATGGGGCTAGAATCTTTTGATGAGGGGGCTTCTATGGTAACATCTGGTGGCAATGTGCAGGGTGATACAGAGGGCGTTTTGGAGGACCAAGGGCCTCTGGCTGGAAAGGCTGGCACTGCTGGGGGTATGGTTGTGGAAGGGAAGGTGTATGAGCAGGGGAGGGAGTTGAGAAGAGTGATGTGGCCCACCTTAGTGAGGTTCTAGGTGGAGAGGTTAATAAGAGTGAGGTACATGGGTGAGGGGAGTTACAGGGGGCTCCGTCTTGGCTTGCTCATGAGAAAGGGGAGGCAGCTGAACATAGAGAGGTGATGGAGCTGGTTGTGGAGGTTTGCAAGTTGCCTACGGAAGAGGGGTGATTGCAGATGGCCCTAGCTAAAGTGGGGCCCCCCAATGTGATGCGTGGGGATCTTGCTGACTGCTCCCTAAAACAGGAAGACTCCCTTAGCCCTGACCAAGTTGTTTTCTAGGAGGATGCTCGACAGATGAATTATAATATGGATATGATCAGTATGGACATGGCCCGGTTTGATGTGTCCATTTCATCAGGGTAGGAAAACAATACCGTAGGGGCCTTCTTAGACCCCAAAAAGAGAAAACTGAGGAAGGACTACTCCACTTTGCCAAATATAGTGTCCATGAGAGCCTCTTGCAAAGCTAAGGAAGTTGCCTCTGGCAGGTGAGGTCGGTCTGTCAAGGCGCATCTTAATGTTGAGCAACAATATCTCAGAGCTTATTACACTTCCTTCCTAAAGCAATACGAATCATCTGAATGGGAGTCGGTGGAGTCGGATGCCTCCTTTGGTTATGGTGCTAATGGGGACCCTTATGGGGATAAAGATGTTGATCTGTAGTTCCCGCTTCTTTCTCTTCTTCTCGGATCCTCTGTGTTTTTTTTTCTTGTCATTTTTGGGTTTCTTTTTTTGGATTTGAAGTGTTTAAGGGTTTTTGGCTGTGGGCTTTTTGAACCCTCCCCTCCCTTGTCTATTGGTCTTTTTTCATAATAATATTTGGGGGGTTGAGAATAGCTTTACCATCACATATTTCCTTACCTAAAGATGATAAAATCCTTTAAAACCCCTAAAAACTCAAAAAACCCCTAAAACTGAAGAAAAACAACAAAAAACCCAAAATACCCTAAAACCCCTCAAAACCCTAAAACACCTAAAAACCCATAAAAATCCAAAAAAGAGCGCTATAGGTACAAAAAAAAAACAAAAAAAACATAAAACCCTGACAAAACCTATGAAAACCTTAAACACCTAAATCATGAAGAAACACCTATAGAACCTAAAAAATTATAAAAAACCTAAAAACCCAAAATACCATAAAGAACCCCGAAGAATCCTTAATGTCCCTAAAAATTCAGAAAAATTTAAAAATCCCTACAAATCCCTAAAATCCTAAAAAAACTAGAAACCCTGAAAAATAAAAAAGAAAACATTAAAAACCAAAAATCACATAAAACCCCAAAAAAATAAAAAAGGCTAAAAACCAGAAAAACCCTAAAATCTCAAAAATACACTAAAAACACCAAAAAAACTAAAAAAATATGAAAATACCTTAAAACCCTCTATATCCCTCAAAACCATAAAAACCTTAAAAACAAAAGAATCCTAAAAAAATATAAAAATTGTACGAAAACCTAGAAACCCTAAACTCCCCAAAGAAAACCAAAAAAACCCACAAAACATAAAATCTGGAAAAAATCTAAAAATTCTAAAACCCTTAAAAAATGCTAAAAACACTAAAAACCAAAAAAACCCATAAAACAATAAAAACCCCTAAAAACATCAAAATACTAAATACCCATTGCAAACTCTAAAACTTTTTAAATGCCATAAAACGTTATAACATTAAAAATACATAAAATTCCTAAAAACAATAAATTCCATAAAACCCAAAGGACTATAAAAACCCTAAAACCCCTAAAACCCCTCAAAGACCTTAAACAACAGAAAAACCTTAAAAATAATAAGTATCCATAAAAATAAAAAAAACATAATAAACCAAAAACCCTAAAATCTCATGAAAACTAAGAACACTTAAAACCCCTGAAAACCTAAAAACACATAAACCCAAAAAAACCTACAAATAATAAAAACCCTAAAAAATAGTAAAAAACCTGAAAAACCTAAAAACCATCAAAACCACTAAAAACATTAAAAATCCTTAAAAATATCTACAAATCTATATAAATGAAAAAAACCATAAAAATTCAAAAAATTGTAAGAAAATCATGAAAACCAAAAAACACTTAAAACCACTAGAGAACCTAAAAATGATAAAGGGCCTAAAAATTATAAAAAACCATAAAACCCCAAAAAAAACCTTAAAACACATAAAACCCAAAACAAAACAATAAATAACCACTAAAAACTCTAAAAAACTTTTAATCCCAAAAAATTAAAAAACAATAAATACATTAATGCCCTGAAAATTTAAAAACCCCTAAAAACACAACAAAACCCTAAAAACCCAAGACATCCCAATATACTAAATCCACTTAAAAATATCCAAAAAAATTTAAGTCCCATAAAAATCCTTAATAAATCCCTAAAATCATTAAAACATACTAACCCCTCAGAACCGTAAAACCCCTAGAAAAACTGTAAAAACCTAAAAATGCATTAAACCCCTAAAAAATAAAATATGCCAAAAAACAAAAAAAACCCCATTAAAACCATAAAATCCATGATCAAATAAAAACCACTAAAATCCATAACAAACCAGAAAACCCAAGAAACCATAAAATTTTCTAAACACTCTAAATATATTTTAAACCACTAAAATGTTAAAAAACTCTAAAAAACATTAAAAACCCTAAAAAATAAAAAAACCCTAAAAATATAAAATAACCATAAACCCCATAAAATCCCTAAAACCCTAAAACCCTTAAAATACCTAAAAACATAAAAACCCACTAAAATCCAAAAAAACCTAAAATCCATAAAAATATCTAAAAACCATTAAAACTGTAAGAACCCTAAATACCAAGAAAAATCATAAGAAAAGATTAAACATATAAAAACAATTAAATTCCAAAAAACCTATAAACTAAAACATAAAAAACCCTAAAAACAATACAATACTAAAAAATCATAAAAAACCATAAAACCCTTAAACCCCTGAAAAACCCTAAGAAAACCTTATTAAACTAAAAACACTTAAAACCCCTAGAAAAACAAAATAAATGAAAAAATCGTAAAAACTCATAAAGCCCTTAAAAAACCTAAAAACCGTAAAACCCCTTGAAAAATGTGTAATCTCATAAAAACCCATAAAAACCCTAAAACCCACTAAAACATTAAAACCAGTTTAAAACCATAAAAATTTTAAATCAATAAAAATATTAAAACCCCAAAAACCTCAAAAAAATCATAAAAATAATAATATAAAAAATAAAACCCTTAAAGCGCATAAAAACACAATAAAACCCATAAAAACAAATAAAAATGTAAAAAAATCTGTAAGCACCCCCAAAAACACATAAAAACCTCTAAAACCATAAAAAAATAACAAAACCCTTAAAACCCACAAAAACATTTAAAAACTCTAAAAAACATTAAAACCCTAAAAAAACTTAATAAAACCCTAAAAACCATAATACCATAAAAATCCTAAAAGCCCTAAAACCCCCTAAAACCCCTAAAAACCATAAAAACCCCAAAAATATTCCTAAAACCCCCAAAAACATAAAAAACCCTTAAAACCCACCAAACCCTATGAAAATCATTAAAAACCAAAAAACACTTATAACCCTTTAAAAACGTAATAAAATGCTAAAAACCGTAATAAAACAAAAAACCCTAAAACCCCTCAAAATCTCTAAAACACCTAAAAACCATAAAATACCTAAAATATCCCTAAAATTCCAAATAAATGTAAACAACCTTAAAAACCATAAAAACCCCTATGAAAACCATTAATAACTAAAAACACATAAAACCCAAAAAGCCTAAAAATGACAAAAACCCTAAAAGAGCTTAAAACTCCCTAAAATCCATAAAATAATTAAAAACCCCTAAACCCTAATAAAAACCATTTAAAACCACCAAAAGCTATAAAACCCATTCAAAACCCTAAAAATGTTTAAAAACTATAAAAACCATAAAACTCCTAAAATACTGAGAAATTCTAAAAATCCAAAAAATAATAAATAAAAAATGAAAACAACAGTAAAAAACCGTAAACAACCCCTAAAAACCTTAAAACCCCTACAAACAATAACAATCCTAAAAAATCTCTAAAATCTAAAAAAACAAAAACATTGAAAAATCCTAAAGAAAAATTAAAGACCTACAAAATATTTAAAAACCATAAAAAACTAAAAATGCTAAAAACCTTAAAAACCCTAAAAGCCTAAAAACCCCCAAAATCCATAAAAACCCTAAAACCCCTAAAATGAATAAAAAGACTGAAAATTCATTAAAATTTAAAAAACCATAAAAACATGAAAAATAATACGAAAACCATAAAAAATAAATACACTTAAAACCCCTAAAACATAAAAAATTCTAAAATACCTAAAAACCACTAAAACCCCTAAGAACCATAAAACCCATAAAACCCCCTAAAATTGATAAAAACTATAAAGACCATTAAAATTTATAAAAATCATTAAAACCCATAAAATGGTTAAAAACTATAAAAATCCTTAAAAACTATAAGAAACATAAAAATCTAATAAATCCCTAAAGATTCAGACAAATAATAAAACCATCAAAATCCCTAAAAACCTTAATTACCCATAAAAATGCTATGAAATCCATTAAATTAACTAAAAAACATGAAAACCCCAAAGAGAATAATAAGGAAATAAAAACACATAAAACAAATAAAAAATCAGAAAACTCCAAAAATGCTAAAACCACCTAAAACCCATCACAATCACTAAAAACCCTAAAACCCATAAAAATCCTTAAAAACATAAAATAACTAAAAAAACTATTAAATCCTAATAAAATCATAAAATCCTCAGAAAATATAAATACCTTAAAAACCTAAAATTCAAACACACTAATAGACCCTAAATCCCCTAAAACCCACAAGAACCCAAATAAACCTTAAAACCCCTAAAAACCCATGAAAACAATAAAAACACTAAAAACTCTAAAAACCCATTAGAACCTTAAAAACACTGAAAATCCTTAAAAACCCTAAAATCTATAATAAATATAAAACCAAAAAATCCATAAAAACCAAAATAAACCATAAAACCCAAAAATCCGAAAAATCCAAAAACCCTTTAAAAATCCTTAAAATCGATAAAAATCATAAAAAATAAATAAAAATCCCAAAAAACCAAAAATAACTAAAAACCCTAAAACCCCATAAGTAATTTTAAAACCCCAAAAAAACACATAAAACCCTAAAAAATCCTAAAAGACACCTAAAACCGTAAACACCATAAAAACCATAAAAGCCCTCAAAATTCCTAAAAACTCTAAATGTTGAAAAAAGCATAAAAATCATAAAAAGACCAAAAAATACCTAAGAACATAAAAACCCTAATAACCCTAAAAACCATTAATACAAACATAAAAACCTAGAAATAATTAAAACCCCTAAAAATTAAAATGATTTAAAAACCCTTAAAACCCAAAAAAAGATCAAAACCCTAAAAACCTTTAAAACCCCCTAACCACTAAAAACTCTAAAAACCATTTAAACTCCCAAAAACATTAAAAATCACTAAATAACCTTAAAAACCCTAAAAATTAAAAAAACATAAAACGCCAAAAAACCCTAGAAACCCTAAAATCCCTAAATAACTCTAAAACCCATAAAACCTATAAATACCCTAAAAATCCTAAAAACCCAGAAAAAACAATAAATTTCTAAACTACCGTGAAAACCCCTTAGAAAACCAAAAAACAGAAAAACACTAAAATAACCTAAAAACAAAAAAATGCTAAAAACCATCAAAACCCTCAAAATACAAAAAAACCATAAATACAATAAAAATCATAAAAAATATCTAAAAATTCCCAAAAAATGTAAAAAACCCTAAAATCCTTGAAAACCTGAGAGAAAACATTAAATGGAGAAAGATAATTAAAACCCTTAAAAACCAAAAAAAATTCTAAAAACCATAAAAAAACAAAAACTATAAAAACCCTAAAAACCATAAAAAACCCAAACAACACATAAAAACCCTAAAAACACTAAATAATCTAAAAAACCATTAAACCCTAAAAATGTTAAAAACTCTATGAGCATTAAAAACCTAAAAAACTAAAGAAACCTAAAACCCCAAAAAACCATAAAACCGTAAAAACCCTAAGTACCCTAAAAACCCTAAATGTCCCTAAAAACCCTATAAACCAAAATAAACAAAAAAAATTCCAAAAAATACACAAAAAATTAAAAACCTATAAAAACTATAAAACCCTAATAGATCCTTACAAAAATAAAAACATTTAAATATCATAAAAAACCTAAAGAAATTTTAAAAACTGTCAAAACCCTAAAAACCCCTAAAATCCATCAAAATCCCTAAAATCCCTAAAAACCATAAAAACCCTAAAAAAACCTAAAAACCCAAAAAATGAAAAAAACTATATAACTGTAAAAAACATTTTGAAAACCTGAGAGTACTAAAAACACTTAAAATGCCTAAAAATATGAAAAATGGTAAAACCCTAAAAGGCCCTAAAAATCTCTAAGACAATAAAAACATTAAAACCCCTAAAACTCCCTAAATACCTTTATATCCACTAAATCAATAAAATAAATTTAGACTGTTATTTTTTAAAAAAAAAAACAAAAAATCCATAAAAAACTCAAAAAATTGTAAAACCCAAAAAAACATAAAAAACCTGGAAACCCTCAAAATCCCTAAAACCTTATAAATAATAAAAATATTAAAAAATACTAAATATCTATAAAAACAAAAAAAACCATAAAATCATTAAACATCATAATAAAACCACAAAAAACTAAAAATACTTAAAACCTCCTTAAAACAATTTTTTTTTATAAAAACCCAAATAAACCATAAAACCCTAAAAATCCATGAGAAGTTGTTGGATGCTGGTTTTTGTAAGGATGGAAGCTGGTCAGTTCTTGGTAGCAAGCTGTTGGATGCTGCATACTACTGGATGAGGGTGTTGGTTGTTGTTTGGACCTTGGTGTGCTTGCTTGGTTTTTCTTTTCTTTTTTGATTTTTCTTTTTTTGGCGTGGGTTGTAAGGGGTTTTTGGGTGTGGGTTGTTTGGCCCCTCCCCTCCCTTGTCTGCTGTGTCTTTGTGTCTTTTTCTAATAAATTTTGGGGGAGTCAGGAATAGCCTGGCCCCGAGCCTTCCTTGCCCTAAAGAACACTGAAAATATTTAATAAAAACTGAAAAACCATAAAAAACTCATAGAAATAATAAAACCCAAAAAACCTTAAAAACCCGTAAAAACCCAAAAATCACTAAAAACCTAAAAACCATAAAAATTATAAAAATGCCCTGAAATCCCTAATAATGTAAAGAACCCTAAAACACTGAAAACCCCTTACACAAAATAAAAACCTAAAATATTAAAACCCCTAAAACCCTAAAAACTCTAAAACCCTTAAAAATCATCAAAATCCCTCAAACCCTAAAAACATAAAAATATTAAAAATCCATAAAATCATTAAAAACATAAAAACCCCTAGAAACACTGAATAACCATATAAAAATCATAAATAACATAAAACACTTAAATCCCATAAAAATTTAAAAATTCTAAAACACTAAAATACCCTATAAACCCCTAAAAATTATAAATCTCCTAAAATCCATAAAAAACTAAAAACTAATAAAACTCTAAAACCCACTAAAAATACAAAAAAACCATTTAATACACTCAAACTTTAAAAACAATAATATCATTAAAAACTGTATAATCATTAAAAATCATAAAAATTCAAAAAACCCTAAAAATCAACAAACCACATAATAACCCGAAAATCCCTAAAACCCACAAAATTACAAAAAGCTGTAAAAAACATAAAAATCATAAAATATCCCTAAAAGTCTATAAAAACATAAAACCCCCTAAAAACCCTAAAAATCCCTTTAAAACCCATAAAAATTAAAAAAACACTCAAAACTCCAAAAAAAACCAAATATGCTCTGACAATCATTAAAAACCCTAAAACTCTTAATACCCAAAAACCATAAAACCCCTAAAAAACTATAAGATGCTAAAAATTAATTATAGCCCTAAAAACCCACAAAAAATACTAAAAACACTTTAAACCACTAAAATCATAAAAACCACAACAAATCACAAAAAATCCATCAAAGCACAAGAAAACCCAAATACCACTAAAACCCATATAGACCCTAAAACCCATAAAAACTATAAAAATCATAAAAATACATAAAAAAAGACATAAATATATTTAATACATAAAAACCCTAAAAACCCTTTAAATCCTAAAAACTCTTAAAACCCCTATAAACCTTTGAAATGATAAAAACCCAAAAAACAATAAAAAACCATAAAAAATTAAAAACTATCAAACTCCCTAAAACTCTAAAACCCATTATCATCCTAGATAATCCCTAAAATCCAAAAAACGTAAAAAACTCTAAAAACCTCATGAAACCCCTAAATTCCAAAAAACACATAAAGCCCCAAAAAATCTAAAAAATGAAAAATACCCTAGAAAACACTTAAAACATTAAAAACCCTACAACCCCATAAAGCCCAAAAAACATAATAAAAACTCTAAAACCATTTAAACACCTAAAAATGTAAAAAAAATACAAAAACCCCTTAAAACCCCTAAAAAAGAAAAAAATCATAAGAACCCAAAAAAAGATCATAAAAACCATAAAATGGTAAAAACTATCAGAATACCAAAAAACCCCAAAAAACCCATAAAATTCTAAAAATAATTAAAAATCCATAAAAATCCCTAAAGGTAAAAAACTGTTATAACCCTAAAAACCTTAAAAACACAAAAACACATAAGAACCCAAAAAACTAATAATGGCTAAAAACCCTAAAACCCTAAAATCCTATGAACTATAAAATCCAATAAAAACAATAAAACCCCTAAAACCCATAAAACACTAAACCAATAAAAACTCTAAAGATCCCTTTAAACTACTAAAAAATCAAAAATATAATAAACCATTAAAACCTTAAAAACTAAAACCCCCCTAAGCCCCCAAAAAACCTGAACACACTAAATACCCTAAAAAGCTTAAAAACACTAAAAAATCCCTAACATCTTAAAAACCATGAAAATCCTAAAAAATCCATAAAACGCTAAAAAAGTAGAAAAACATAAAAACAGTGAAAAAAAGTTATGAAAAAATTAATTAAATAAAACACATTAAATCCCAAAAATCCTAAAAAATGCTAAAAACCCTAAAAAACCTAAAAACCCTAAAACCGATAAAAACACTCAAAATCCATAAAAACCCTAATAACCCATAAAAATACTAAAAAATATATAAAAACCATTAAAAAACAAAAATAATCATTGAAAACCCAAAGAAAAGCATATAAAATTAAAACTCATAAAAATCCTAAAAACTCTAAAAGCACAAAAAACACAAAGGGTCCTAAAACCCCTAAACCCCATAAACCCCATTAAAATTCATAAAAAACCCATAAAACCCCATAACAACTATAAATACACATGAAAAACTCTAAAACCTCTTTAAACCTCTAAAAATAAAAAACTCACTAAAAATCATGAAAACCCCCCAAAAAAAAAATAAAAAAACAATGAAAACTGTAAAAACCATCAAATTCCTTAAACCCTAAAAACAATATAAATTCATAAAATCCCAAAAAATCTCTAAAAACATTAAAACCCATAAAAAACCTAAAACCCATAATTAAACCTCAAAAAATTAACCCCCCCATGTAAAAAACCTTAAAACCCTAAAACCCTAAAAACTAGAAATCACTTAAAATCATTAGAATACCTGAAATCCCTAAATCCCACAAAAAACTCAAAAAACTCATTAAACAGCTAAACACATTCAAAATTCTAAAAACCATAAAACTCAAAAAAACCCTAAAAAACCTTAAAACCCTAAAAACCCAAAAATTATTAAAAAACCTCAAAACCCCTATAAACCCAAAATACTCATAAAAATCCTAAAATAATTAAAAATCCATAAAAATATAAAAACCCTAAACAACCTGAATAAAACTAAGAGTACCTCCAAAACTAAAAAACACTTAAAACCTAAAAGAACCTTACAAAACAAAAAATTGTAAAAACCCTAAAAACCTAAAAAATCTTAAACCCCTCAAAATCCCTTAATACCTAAAACACCATAAAATCCTAAATTCCATAAAAGTTTTTAGAAAAATAAAAATAAAAAAACCATGAAAAACAAAAGAAAACCCAAAAAACCTAAAATCAATTTACAAAACCTAAAATCCTATAAAATTATAAAAACCTAATAAATTATAAAAACACTTAAATAACATGAAAACCTTCTAAATCCCAAAAAAATATAAAAAACAAATAAAAGTATAAAAATAACTAAAAATCCCTAAAATCATGAAAAACATTGGAAACCTTGAAAACCCCATTGAAAACATTAAACAAATAAAAATTCATAAAACCCTAAAATCAAAAAACAATAAAAACCCTAAAATTCTAAAAAACCATAAAACAACTAAAAACCATAAGAACCATAAAAACACAGAAAAACTAAAAACAAAAATATACTATAAAAATACTTTAAACCCCTAAAAACGTGGAAGAAATCTAAAATCCTTAAATAACCTAAAAATTAAAAAACCCTAAAACCCCCAACAACCCCACATAATAACGATAAAATTCCCAAAACCCCTCGAAATCCCAAAAACCCATAAAAACTCAAAAAAATCATTAAAAACCCCCAAAAATAAATTAAAATATTAAAACCCTAAAAACCTTAAAAACACTAATAAAACCATTAAAACCTAAAGATACTTAAGACCCCTAAAACCATTAAATACTTTTAAACCCCTAATTACGCTAAATAAACTAATAATGAAAAAAACCACAAAAAACCTTACAAATGAATACAAACCAAAAAACATAGAAAAATATAAAAACAATATAAAACCCTAAAAATGTTTAAAAAAAATCCAAAAAACCCAAAATACCCTAAAAATAAATAAAAAACTAAAACCTAAAAAACCATAAAACTGTTAAAAACCCTCAAATCACTCAAAAGCATAAAATATCATTGAAATTATTATAATTCCCTAAATATTCCTAAAAACATAAAAACCACTAAAACCCATAAAAACTAGTAGAAAACCATAAAATCTAAAAAATCATAAAATCAATAAAAACATAAATAATTCTAAAACCCCTAAATAATCGTACACCCCCTGAAAATCCCATAAACCTGTAAAAATATATAAAATTACTCTAAATCCCTAAAAATACATAAAATTATAAAACACTAATAACAAATTATAAAAACATTAAAAATAGATAAATTTCTTAAGAAATCAATGAAATGTGAAAACCCTTGAAACCATAAACACCATAAATCCCTAATTATTATAAAAATACACTCAAAACAGATAAACACCATAAAACCCACTAAAAACTATAAAAAACCCTTTATATCCCTAAAAAGGTTTAAAAAATCTAATAAACCACAAAACCCTTAAAACCTCACAAATATCCCAAAAACCCAAAAATTCTATAAAAACCATAAAACCATAAAAACCCCTTTAAAACCCTAAAATTCATAAATATCGTAAAAAATACCTATAAATCTAAAACAATATAAAAAACCTAAAAACCAATAAAGTTCCGAAGGAAATCATTAAAAATTAAATATACTTAAAACCCCTAAAAATATAAAAAATTCAAAATACCTAAAACCTAAAAATGCAAATAATCCATTGAAATCCCAAAAACTCTAAAATCCAATAAAGATCCTAAAAATAACTAAAAATCCCTAAAAATATATAAAACCCAAAAAACCAAAAAACCCTAACAAATCCTTAAAAAGATAAAAACAATTAAAGCTTCTAAATACTATAAACAAAGCTAAAATCCCTAAAAATCGTAAAAATCCTAAAACCCATAAAACCCCTAAAACCATAAAAAACCTTTAAACCCAAAAAACAATAAAAACAACCGGAAACTCAAAAACAATCCATTAAACCTCTAAAAATGTTAAAAACTCTAAAAAACCTTCAAACCCAATAAAAAATCAAAAATACCCAATGATCCCACAAAACAAAAAATAACCCCCAAAAACCCTAAAAATTCCACAAACCCTAAAAATCCTAAAAACCATAAAAATCCATAAAAAACCTAAAAATTCCAAAAAAAATTAAAAACCCCTAAATATCGAAATGAAAAACATAAAAATCTAAAATCAATTAATTCCCTAAAAACCAAATAAAAGTCTAAAAACTCTAAAAAACTATAAATAACCAGGAAAAACCTAGATGACAACAAAATCATTAAAAATACAAAAAAACAATAAAAATCCTAAAAAATCCCTAAAATATGAAAAAGAAAATTAAAAAACCTAAAAACCATGAATCCCCTTAAGAAATACATAAAAATATAAAAACACTTAATCCCCTTAAAAACCCAAAAAATGATAAAAACATTAAAAGAGCCAGAAATGTCCTAAAAACCCCTCAAAACCATAAATAACCCAAAAATCAATAAAAAACCTGAAAAAACCCATAAAAATACAAAAAAAACTAAAAAATTTAACACCATTTTAAACATAAAAAAATGATATAAACTCTAAATACCCGTAAAAACATAAAAAATGAAAAAACCATAAAACCCAAAAAACCATAAAATCCCCATAAAAAATAGAAAGTCATTAAAATAATTAAAATACAGAATAACCCATAAAAATCTCAAGAACGCCTTAAGAATCTAGAAAAATGCAAATAAAACCTCAAAAATCATGAAAAATATTAATAAAAACATAAAACCCATAGAACACTTTAAACCATTAAAAACCCTAAAAACGATAAAAACCCAAAAAACATGAATACCCAAAAAAAAAAAAAAAACCCCTAAAAACCATAAAAACCATAAATAATGATAAAAACTATAGAATTTTCTAAATATATAAAAATAATTTAAACACAAAATAACATAAAAACTCTCAAAAAAAATAAAAACCAAAAAAATACTAAACAAATACATAAAATCCAAAAAAACCATAAAACCCTAATCCTTGAAAACCTACAAAATCTCTAAAAACCCTAAAAACTATAAATATAATAAAAACATCAATAAATACCTAAAACCTATATAAATACCTAAAAACTAGGAAAACCAGTAAGTAAACCTTACAAAACAAAAAACACAAAAAAACCCTGAAAAACATAAAAACACTAAAACCCCTAAAAACCTAAAAACTCAAAAGAACCCTAAAACACATAAAACCCCTAAATATATTTAAACCATAAAATATTAAAAATACTATAAAAATACAATAAAACCCAAAACCCCCTTAAGAAAACATTAAAACCAATGAAAAATTAATCCCCTAAAAACCTAAAAACTCTAAAAATCCTAAAATAACTTAAAAATGTTAAAACTCTTTAAAAACCATAACAACCACTAAAAATATAAAAACCTCTAAATTCCTATAAAAAACATAAAAACCCACTTGAAATTTCTAAAAACTCATTAAACCCTTATAATTTTTAATATATTGAAAACTATTTAAAACACTAAAATATAAAAAAACCCTAAAAACCCCAAAATAACAAAAAAAAAGCTAAAACCCCCTAAAAATCCCAATACCTGTTGAATCCCTAAAACTCCTAAAAACCATAAAAATCCAAAAAATATTGAAAAACATATTTAAAAACATTAAAAACCCTAAAAACCATGAAAATACAAATATAAAACATTAAAAACTAAAGAACACTTAAAACCCCTATAAAACATAAATATGCTAAAAACCCTAAACCCCCTAAAACCCTAAAAATACTAAAAACTCCTAAAAGCCTTAATATTCCACAAAAACCCATAGAATCCCATAACAACCCCTAAAAACCACTAAAATAATCTAAAAATACTTTAAAAACCTAAAAATGTTAAAAATACTATCAAATATTAAAACCCCTAAAATAAAAAAAAACTAAAAGTCAAAAAACCATAAAATCTATGAAAACCCTAACCTAACCCCCCCCAAAACACTGAAAATACATAAAAACCATAAAAATAATAAAAAATCATTGGAATATCTAAAGACATTAAAAACATTAAAAACCATGAAAACCCCTAAGAAACCCTTAAAAATCATAGAAAAAACAAAACCCCTAAAACATCAAAATCCATAAAATCACTAAAAATAATAAAAACCATAAAAACCTATAAAAATCCCTAAAGACATAAAATCTTGTGAAAACACTAGAAAAACTATGAAAATTTTCAAAACATTAAACACATAAGCTCCATAAAAAACAAAAAACTACCAAAAACACTAAAAACCCTAAAATACCTAAAAACCCTAAAACCCAAAACTCCTAAAAATTTTAAAAAAACCAAACAAACCCAAAAAAACCAAAAAAAATGCTAAAATACCCATTAAACTCTAAATACCCTTTAAAAATCTATTTTTAAAAAAAACTCAAAAAACTATAAACCATTAAATACTCAATAAAACCTCCAAAAACCCAAAAAAAACCATAAACCCCCTAACAATTTAAATAACACTCAAAATCCCTAAAAACGTAAAAAACCCTAAAAATACTGAAAAATTCAATAGAAACCATTAAATAGAAAAATTCCCAGAAAAATCCTAAAACACCTAAAAAAACTTAAAACTGATAAAAACCTAAAAAATATAAAACCCTAAAACCCTAAATCCCAAAAAAACCTCAATACAAGAAAATCCCTAAAACCACTAAATCACTGAAAAAATAAAAACAATCCCTCAAGTACCTAAAATAAAACACCCCTAAAACCCCAAAAAAACTATAAGAAGACCCTAAAAACCAAAAAAATACTTAATACCCCTAAAAAAATAAAGGTAAAAACCCTGAAAACCATACAAGAACATAAAATCCCTAAAATCTAAAAAAACCTTGAAAACCTTAAAAATAAAAAACCCATGAAAATCCAATAATCCAACTGAATAATCTAAAAACACATTAATACCCCTCAAAAAAAATTATATAAAGCTAAAATTAGATAAAATTCATAAAAACCAAAAAATTTCTAAAAACCCTAAAATATCTAAAATCCGCTAAATACATTAAAAAACTCTAGAATCCCATATAAACCGTAAAAACCAATAAATGAATATAAAAACCCTTTACACCCCCAAAAATATTAAACTACTATAAATATTATTAAAACTTCTAAAAATCCATAGAATGCCTTAAAACCCAAATAAACCATAAAACCATAAAAAACCCAAAAAAAGCTTAAAAAACATAAAACAAAAAAAAACGTAAGAAATCCTTAAAATACCTAAAAAGAAAAAAATTCCTAAATCTATAAAAACAAATAATAAATCCTTCAAAACCTAAAAATATTTTCTTCCCTAAAAAACACTAAAACCCCCCAAAAAAACTAAAACCCTAATAAACTAGAAAAACAGAAAAAATTCCAAAAAAATCAATAAAAAATCATTAAAAATACCTAAAAATGTAAGAACACCGTAAAAACATAAAAACTATTAAAACCCCTAAAAAATGATAAAAACCATAAAAACACTAAAAACTCTTAAAAAACTTTAAAAACTTAAAATGTTGGAAAACACTAAAAAACCATAAAACCCATTAAAAAGTAAAAACAAATCCATAAAAACCCAAAAAAAACCAAAAAAACTCTAAAACCCTAAACCCCCTAAAAATCCCTAAAACAATAATAACCATGAAAATTATAAAAATAACTAAAAATTTCTATAACATAAAACACAATAAAAACACATAAAAACACTAAGAAAACCTTGAAACCCTAAAAACACTTATACACCCTGAAAAACCTAAAATTGATAAAAACTATAAGCAACCCTAAAAACTCAAAAACGCTAAAACCAAAAAAAGACTCTAAAAACCATTGAACACCTAAAAATGTTAAAAAATCTAAAAAACATTAAATCCCCTAAAAAATATCAAAAACCCCTAAAAAACCTAAAAATCCGTTAAACACCATAGAAACACAAAAAATTTCAAAAACCATAAAAATTAATAACAAATCCATAAAAATCCTGAGCACTATAATATCCCTAAAATACATAAAAACCTTAAGAAAACCATAAAAAACTAAAAACACTAAAATCCCTGAAAAACCTAAAATCCATAAAAATCATAAACATTTCAAAAAACTTAAAAAATAATAAAATATAAAAAATAATCTCAAAATCTGTAAAAACTAGAAAACCACTAAAAACAATGTAAACCCTAAAAAACCCTTACAAGACTGAAAACACTTAAAAAACATAAAAAATGAAAAAACCCCCAAAGAAACCCTAAATCCATAAAACACTAAAATCATAAAATCCAATTAATATATTTTAAAACATTAAAAAATCTAAAAAACTACTGAAATCTATAAACACCCTTTAAAACACTAAATTTATTTTAAAACTATAAAAAACATTAAAACCCCTAAAAATATCAAATAACCCAAAAAAGTCTAAAAAACAAAAAAATATATTTAAATTAATTAAAAATCTAAAAAAACATGAAAAATCCTAAAACCCTAAAAACACTTAAGAAAATAATAAAGAAAAAATTACAGCACCTAAACAACTTATAAATGCTAAAACTCCAAAAAAACCCTAAAACACTAAATACCATAATACCACTCAAAATAATTAAAACCATAAGAGAACTATAAAAATCCAAAAAATAAATAAAATATATAAAAATGTAAAAAAAAACAAAGAACACCAAGAAAAAATGAAAGAAAACGTTAAAAACTAAAAAACACATAAAATCCATAAAAAATATATAAAAAACCTAAAAGACCTGTAAAACCCTATAACGACTAAAATCATAAATCCACTAAAACATAAAAAACCCTACAATCCCATAAAAACCCTAAAACCACTAAAAACACTAAAAACCCTTTAAACCTATAAAGACATTAAAGAATTATAAAAAACCAAAAAAATCAAAAAAACACAAGACACCAAAAGAAACATAGAAATCCAAGAAATCCTAAAACCTATATAAATCTATAAAAACAAAAAAAAACATAAAAAACATAAAAAATACAAAAAATCCTTAATATTATATGAATTCCTATAACCTTGAATACACCTAAGAAAACATTAAAACACAAAAAAAACTAAAAACCACTAAAAAATGAAAAAAAATCTAAAAACACTAAAAACCTTAAAAATATTAAAAACCCTAAAAACACTAAATACCATAAACACCCCTAAAAACTATAAAAACATCATATATACCCTAAAACACCCCCAACAAAATTAAACACCATTTAAAACCTTAAAACAATTAAAAACACTAAAACCCCATAAAAATCCTCAAAAACAAGAAACCCCCCATAAATATCCTACCCCCAAATACATAAAGTCCCTCAACACCCCTAAAAACCAAAAAACCAATTAAAATATTAAAAGACCTATAAAATCCATAAAAACATAAATAATACCCTAAAAACATTGATGAACCCTAATAAATCCTTAAAATCCTAAAAACACATAAAACTACCAAAAAACCTAAAAATGATAAAAACCCTAGAAAACCCTAAATACCAACATAATTCCTAAAAACCCTAAAAATAATAAAATCCTAAAAATTCTTAAAAATCCCTAAAACATTGAGAACACCAAAAAACCAAAAAACCCTTATGAAAACCATGAAAAACTCAAAGAAAAATATCGTCGCTCCCTCCCGAGCTCACCATCCCAAAGCGGCGATCTCGGGTATTCCCTCTTGGAACCCTCTTCAGTGGATTCGTTGATCATTTCTAGATGAGGATTTGTGTTACATATGGATTTCTATTAGAGAGGCCTTCATCCCTGGCGCGATGGTGGAAAATGAGGCATAATCTTGATGGCGATGGGATCTGGTGGGTTGTTCCAGGAAAAGGCGGTGATAGATTGGTTTAGATTTTTCATTGTTTAGGCTCAGCTTTGGTAGATCTAGATCCTGATACCCCTTGAGTGTCATCTTTTTTTCTCCTCATATGAGACATATATTGCTTCCCAGTGGTCTGGACGCAGCCTAATAGGTCGATGGTGATGTCAACGTTGGTTGCATATCTGAGTTCTCGGTGGTTTTACTCCAGCTTGTTGCTTCGCTGCCTGGTTTCTTCCCTGATGACTCTTCAAATCAGGTACGTTGTCTCTCCTGCGGTGTGAATCCTTCATTTTTTTGGTGCGCCAGTGGTTTTTTCTTTCTGTTTACTGCAGTTTAGTGGATGTCTGTTCATTCTCCTACTACGGTTTGTTCTCCTTGTGGAGTGGCTTGATGGTTGGGCATGCCATTTGGTTTGGGTTCTGTATGAGTCTCTAGTTAAGATGGTTCTTGTTTTCTTAATATTCTTGATGCTTCTAGGGAAATTAGTGTGTACTAATGTGAGAGATAGGCTGTTTTCCATTGCTGGTTTGCGTGGTGCGGATGGAGAGGTCGTTTTCTAGAAATGGTGGTGTTGGCTATTGCTTCCTGTTGGGCTGGGATGTGATGAAGTTGTTGGCTACAAGTTTGGTTCTGATGGCTCTATGTTTTTAGTGGTGGACCTTATTTATGAGGAAGTGCTAGAGGATACATATGATATTGGGTTCATGCTGCTTATGGCTGATCTTCTTGGCATGGAGATTATTTGTAATGGTCACGCTGCTATGGGCAGGTTGTTGTTTGGCTAGAAAGTGATGAAGCTTCTAGGTTGGAACATGGTGCTACTAGTTTTGTGCTACTTGCGGTGAACCTTCTTGGTGAGGAGGTGTTGGATGTTGGATTTTGTGATAATGGAATATGGTTACTATATGAATTTGATCTCTATTTGTTGGTTTTTTTGTGGTTTTGGTGCTGATGGTATTATGCTGGTGGTGGTGGTTCGTTTTGGTGAGAAGGTGCTGGATGCTGGTATTGGTGAGTTTAGAAGCTGATCGTTGCATGGTAGTGAGCTGCTGGAGGCTGTTTAATGTTGAATGATGGTGATGGTTGCTGCTTTTTTTAAGTATTTTTTGTTTTTTTCTTTTTGACTTTTAGGCCTCTTTTTTGGTTTTGGGGTTGTTATGGGTTTTTGTGTGTGGGTACTTTGACCCCTCCCCTCCCTTGTCTGCTGTATATTATTTCTAATAAATTTGGGGGGGGGGGGGGGGAATATCCTGACCCTCATATCATTCTTTCCCTAAGAATACCATAAAAACCTCAAAGCATATAAAACCCCTAAAAACATAAATACACTAAAAACCCTGAAACCCTAAAAACCCTATATCCCCCAAGACCCTAAAAAACCAAAAAACCAAAAAACATTAAAACCATAAAAATCCTAAAAACCAATAAAACACTAAAAAAAAATTATAAATCCATTTAACCCACTAATTTTTCTAAAAAACACTTAGGACCCTTAAAAACCCAAAAAATTCAAGAGACCCCTAAAATACACTAAAAACCCAAAAAAAACATAAAACCCTAAAAATCCCTAAAACCCCTAAAAACTATAAAATTCCTAAAAAATTCCTAAATATCCCTAAATACATAAAAAAACCATAAAAATATTAAAAAAATCCCTAACAAAACCTTTAAATACCAAAAATAGTTAATACCACTAAAACCTAAAAAACGGTAAAAACCCTAAAAAAACACTATAAATCTAAAAATCCATAAAACCCCTAAAAGACCAAAAAATAAATATAAAATAATTAAACCAATAAAAATCAATAAAAAAATAAATATTTTAATATCCCTAATACCCCTTATGAATCCTAAAAAAATATTAAAAAAATTAAAACAAATAAAACCCCTAAAAATCAAAAACACACTAAAAACTCCAATCTTCACTAAAAACCCTAAAAAATTATGAAATCCCCAAAAATACCGCTACCCATGGGGCACGTGTGAGTTGGTTAAAGGCGGTGGAATCCTGACACTGAGGTTCCAGGGTCAAGTCCTCGCAAGGAAACACACACTATATGCTAGCAAACCACTCGTGGGCCCCTCTACCCCATTGGTAACTAGCCTAAACCCAAGGGCTGGCCACCTTATGCCTCGCTGGGGACCTACGAAACGTAGGTGGGTAGGCCATCCCATTACCTCGTTACCCAAAAACACATTTTCCCACGTGGCACAGGTGATTTGGTTATAGGCGGTGGTGTCTTGACCCTGAGGTTCCAGGTTCGAGTCCCCACAAGGCAATGCACACTATATGCTAGCAAACCACTCATGGGCCCCTCTACCTCATTGGGAACAGGAATAAGCCCAAGTGTTGGCCAAATTGGGCCTCACTGGGGATGTTTGGTGCACAGTTGGGAAGGCCCACCCAAAACCTCATTACCCAACAACACTTTTGAAGAAAGATGGCAGCTCAACTCTCTTGCGATGGTGATTTTATCCTCCCGCGACATTCTTGAAGACGACGACTACTCTTGCACCTTACCCTCCCCCCTCCGAGGGGTAGTGGAATCCACTGATTCTTGATGATGGGTGTCCTTTTGTCCCATTCTCGGTTCCTGATTTTCTTCCTCCTTTTACGCAGAGTGAGATTTTCACGAAGGTTCCTGACTTACATAAAGGATTTCCGCATCTTCGGTTATCAATAACGGTGTTCAATGAGGCATATTCTCTGCATAGGCTATCCTTTGTTGCTCATTTCTTGAACCAGAAACCCTCGGTTAATGTTTTCAACATATTTGTGTTCAAACAATGGGACCTCCTAGACCGTGCTATAATAGGTCTTCTTTATAGAAGTCACATTTTGATTCGCTTTTCTTCATAAGAGGATTTGGTTCATGCTTGTTCGGCTGCTCAAAGAAGATGCAAAAATGATCTTTTCTCCATTTCCAGGTAGAGCTTTGATCTGAACTTGAACTGTGATTCACTAATGGTGGCAACGTGGGTTAGATTTCCAGAACTGCCCCTCCCTTTTCAAAATTTCTCAATTATTTCAATGTTGGGGAATTTATTGGGAAGGTTCTAACGTGTCGATATTAGAAGAAGGGACATTTTCCACACGGTCTCCCCAATGGTCTTTGTGGAGATTAATGCTTCTAAAGGACCTATTGATTTTGTTTGGATTGTTGTTGGTGAAGAACCTTGATGGAAGCAGCCAGTGATATTTGAGTCATGGACGGATTTCTGCTCATCCTATTGGCTTCTAGGTCATAATGTTCGGGCTTGAAGGAGTAGGTGAAGGATTTTTTGTGCTTTGAATTGATCTCAGGGGCTGATTTGTGAGGGGAATCAAAATCAGGGCGAGGTGCAGGTGGTTGTCCACAAGGATCCTAAAGCTCAAGTTGAGTCTGGTAAAGGGGTGCAGGCTCGGGTGGAGATGAATATGGCAGAGGTTGTAGTGACTTCTTCAAAAGGGATTGGAAGAAATGATTCTGTGGGGGTGGATCCTACATTTGGGCATGGATTCGGATTCCTGAACATGATGATTGGGCGGGGAGATTTCTTATTTGTGTCGAGGGGTCATGGATCTGTAGCTGGTAGATGGAAAGGGGGATTTCAACATCAACCAGAGCCCAAGGATACTGACATTTTCAAGCGATTGAAGAGTGAATTTATGCTCTTGGATGCTGGAAGTTCCTTATGAAGGGAGGTTGATGCTGATGGGAAGTCGGTCTCCTTTGATAGAATTTTGAAGTAGATGTAGGAAATAATCTAAATATTCAATCACTTTGATGGGCTGAAGCTTGAGGGAGAGGTGCAAGGGTCTCCACTTGTTGATGGGAGTGAGAGGTCTGATGCACAATAGAGCGGGGTGCATGCCGTTGTTGCGGAGGGGGGTGGAGGAAGTGTGGCACATAAGGATTGTGAAGTTGAGCTGTTGCTAGACACCACTGGGAAATCGGGTGGTGTTGATGAGTAGGAGATTAGGGAGATAGAGGCTATTGGTCACAATTGTGATGATATTTAAGTGAATGAGAGGAAGATTCTAAGTGAAGAGAAGGTTGTTGATTCTAGGCGTGGTGGAGGCAGTGTGTTCCTTAATCCTGGTCAAGCTGCGTTGATTATGGATACTTTTAGGTCCTTGGATGGAGCTGGGGAGTAGGGGAAAAGGGAAATGCAGGGGCTGGAGCCTTCACGCTCTGCCTTGGGGGATGAAAGAGAGCTGCCTAGGGGGGGGGGGGAACATGCAGCAGGCCCTGACCGGTGGGGTGCCCCATCTTTGTCTGGCATCTCAATAACCTGCAGTGGCTCTTGACGTACTGCAAGCTGAGGTTCTTGTTGTATGTTCTCGTAATCATGAAGCCTACTTCATTCCAGCTCATGATATGGATCGTATAAGGACGAAGAAGAACATGGATATTGTCATCAAAGAGAAGGCACTGCTGGAGAGGTCCATACCATATGGGAAGGAAATTAAATCTTCATAGAGGGGGAGTGCTTTCCCTGCCAAGAGGAGGGAAAGGAGACACTATGACTCCCTTCCGAAACCAATGGCTACAAGGGCCTCCTCGAAGGCTTCCAAAGCTGTGGAGAATGCTCTTACGAAGGATCGATCATATATGAAGCTAGAGAAGAAGCGACTCAGGAGGTATTGTACTGACTTCCTCAAGCTGTATGAGACCTCTGAATGGGAGACAGTGGACTTGGATGCCTCCTCTGGGAATGGTGCAGACGGGGATCTCTATGGATGGGAAGACGCGTGATGTGGTGCTGGATTGTTCAGTCTGCTGTGCCTTTCTCTGTTCCTCTGTTTTTTTTTGTTTTCCTTTTGGTGATTGTTTTTGGGTATGGGTCGATTGATCCTACCCCTCCCTTGGTCTTGTACTCTTGTTTTCCTTTGATATTTTGGGGACTAGGGTTGCCTAGTCTTGAACCTCTTCTTAACTAAAATAACCTCAAAACCTCAAAAACCTTAATATCCCATAAAAAAATAAAAACTATTAATGAATATTAAAATTAATTAAACCTTTAAAAACCTTAAAGAACTCAAAAAAACCTTAAAAATCCTAAAAACTAAAAAAAACATAAAAACACAAAAAAACCCTAAACCCGTAACAACCCTCAAAATCAATAAAAACCCTAGAAACCATGAAAATCTGTATGAAATCCTCAAAATCTCTAAAAATGTAACAAAATCATAAAAACCATGAAAAAATCATAATAAAACCTTAAAAACCTAAAAACACTTAAAATCCATTATAATATAAAAAAACTAAAAACCCAACAAATCATATGAACCCTAGAAAATCAAAAAAACCCAAAAAAACCATAAATTTCATAAAAAATATCTAAAAATCCAAAAATAAAATAAAAAACTTCAAACCCATGAAAATACAAAAGAACACCTTAAAAAAAATACACTTAATACCCGTAAATACATAAAAAATGATAAAAATACTAAGAAACCCTAAAACCCAAAAATCTCAAAACACCCTAAAAACCATAAAAATCATAAAAATAAAATAAAAGACCATAAAAAAGTAAAAGACTATGTAAAACCTAAAAAATCATAAGAAACCCTCAAAACCCCAAAACACATAAAAAACAAAAAAACCATAAAAATGATAAAAACTGTAAAAACCCTAAAACCATAAGAACCCCAAAAAATGTAAAAATTAAAAAACACATAAAAACCCTAAAAAACACTAAAAAATATAAAATTACTTTAATCCTTGAAAATTTTTAAAATCTCTATGAAAAAATAGAACACCTAAAATACTCAAAAACAAAGAAAACTATAAAAACCCAAAAAACCCTTAAAAACCATAAAATCCTTAAAAATCATAAAAAATTATAAAAAACCCCCCAGATACGTAAAAATGTGAAAACCCTCAAAACCCTAAAAACCTTAAAAACCTAAACACACATAAAACACATAAAAATCCAAAAAACACTAAAATTATAAGAAATCCTAAAACCCACAAAATACATTAAAACCCTAAAAATGATAAAAATCCTTACAATTCCAGAAAAAACTCTTAATAGGAAAAAACGTAAAAACCATAAAACCTTAAGAAAACCATAAAACTCTAAAAAAACATTAAACTCCTAAAAACCCCTAAAAACCAAAAAAAATGATAAAAATCCTAAAAGTTCCTAAAAACCCTAAAAACCCTTAAATTCAATTTAAACCCATAAAATAATAATAAAACTCTAAAAACCTTTAAACCCCTTAAAATCTAAAAAAACATAAAACCCAAAAAAAACAACAAAAACACTTAAAACCTAAAAAACCCAAAAACAATTAAAATCCACAAAAATGTTTTCATAGCTTGTTCTTTCTGGGATTTTCTAGGTGCCTCCATTAGCTTTTCAGTAAAAGGATTATATGGTCTTCACAGATTTTCTTAGTCTTGTTTTCAATGGGTTGGTCGTTTGGGCTTCGCAAGGTTTTGTTGGCCCAGTTTCCCTTTTAACTATTAGTGTGGGCCCTCGGGCCCTTTTGTATTACCCTTTAGTTAATTTATTTCTAATTCAATTCCTTTCCTTTTTTATATATTATTTACTATTTTCCTCTAATAAAAACCTTAAAACCCATGAAAAAATATAATAAACCCAAAAAACCATAAAAACCCTAAAATCCCTCAAAAATCCCTAAAAACCTAAAAACCATAAAAATACTAAAAATTCACAAACAATCACTAAAATCATAAAACTACTAAAACCCATGAAAAAACCATAATAAAACCATAAATACATAAAAATATATAAAACCCCCAAAAAACCTAAAAAATGCTAAAATCCTAAAAACCATAAAAAATCCTTAAAACCACAACAACTCCTTATAAACTAAAATACATGTAAACCCCCAAGATATTACTAAAAATTAAAAAAACCCCTTTGAACCCTTAAAAACATTAAAAAATCTAATTAATCTAGAAAAATCTTAAATCTTAAAAAACCCTAAAAACACTCAAAATACATAAACCATAAAAAACCATAAAAATCATGAAATAACCTTGAAAATACCTATAAATTTAGAAAACCTTAAAAACCTGAAAGAAAACCTTAAAAAATTATAAACATTTAAAACCTCCAAAACCTTTGAAATGCTAAAACCCCTAAGAAATCATAAATCCCCTAAAACCCATAAAAACCTTGAAAATTCTTAAAAACCCTAAAAATCATAGAAATACTAAAAACACCAAAATGCAGAAAATAAAAAAAAAGTAAAAAATCCTAAGAAAACCATCATAAATGATAAAACAATTAAAACCCATAAGATAAATCAAAATGTAAAAACTCTAAAAGATCCTAGAAACCCTAAAAACCATTAAAAACAATAAAAAACACAAAAAACCTTTGAAAACTAAAAAACACATTAATACCCTAAATACCAATAAAATCTCTAAAAACCATTTAAACCCCAAAAAATGTTAACAAAATCTAAAAATCATTAAAATGATAAAAACTAAAAAATCACTAAAATCCAAAAAATCCATAAATCCCTAAACACCCTAAACACCCTAAAAATCCCTAAAACCTTGAAAACCATAAAATCCTACAAATCTATAAAAATTCCTATAAATTTAGAAAACATAAAAACAAATAAAAATACCAAGAAAAACATAAAAACCTTAAATCATGTAAAACATCTAAAAAACCTAAAACCCCATAAAACCCCCAAATAACATAATAACCATAAAAACCATAAAAAACATAAAACATTAAAAACCATAAAACCAATAGAACCCCTAAAACCACTAATAACTCTATAAGTTGTTTAAACACCTCAAAATGTTAACAAAATTCTACAAAAACATAAAAATCATAAAAATAATAAATCCTGAAAAACAATATAACCCTCAAAATCAATAAAAAACCAATAAAACATAAAATCCTAAAAAATATCTAAAAATTTCTAAAAAAATTAAAAACCCTAAAAACCTTGAAAACATATAAGAAATCCTTAAAACCTTAAAATACTTAAAACCCAAAAAAACCAAAAAAATACTAGAAACCCTAAAAACACTAAAAACCTAAATCCCCTAAAAACCATGAAAACCACTAAAACCTATTAAACCCTAAATCCCCACTAAATACTCTAAAACCCCATCAAAATCCTAAAAGTGATAAAAAACTCTAAAAAACCTTAAAACCCTAAAAATATCTAAAAAACAATAAAAAACCATAAAACCATAAAATACCTAAAACCCTAAAAAACCTAAAACCCCTCAAAATTACCAAAAAACTCTAAAACATTATAAAAATAAAAAAAAATATTCCCTAATAATACAAAAAACGTAAAAAATATTAAAAACCATGAAAACCCATAATAAATCCTTAAAAAACACATACAAACCCTTAAACACAGAAAATACTGACATCACTAAGAAACCTAAAATCCCACAAAACCTAGAAAATATATTAATCTCTAAACAACCCTAAATACCCTCAAAATATCTAAAATACCATAAAAAACCTTGAAAATCCCAAAAATTTCCTCAAAACATAAAACCCCCTAAAAACCAAGAAAAACATATGAAAAACAAAAAACAACATAAGACACTGGAAAAACCTTAAAACACTAAAAACCATAAAAATCCGGTAAACCCCAAAAAACACTAAAATACATCAAAATCACTAAAATAATCTAAAAACCATAAAAATCATAAAAAATCTCAAAAAATCAAAAAAAAACTTAGAGACACAAAAAACCATGAAAACCCACTAAAAACTATAAACCCAAAAAACACATAAAACCCCTAATAAACTAGAAATGATAAAAACCATAAAATATCCAAGAAAACACTAAAAACCATAAAACCATTAAAAAGCTTTAAAAACCATATAAAACCATAAGAACCCTAAAACATAAAAATCTAAAAACCCTTTAAACCACTAAATATATTTAAAAACTATATAAATCATTAAAATCCCTAAAAAATCAACAAACCCTAAAAACAATATAAACCATAAAAACCCTAAGAACACTAAAAACTATAAAAGTCCTTTAAACCCCTAAAAACCAAAAAATAAAAATAAAAAACCCTAAACCCTAATCCCCCTCAAAATACATAAAAATCCTAAACATCCATAAAATTCCTAAAAACTCTGTAATTTTTTTAAAAAATCAATAAAACACTAAAAATCACGAAAACCCCTTATGAAAAACATAAAAAACCTAACAACACATAAAATACTAAAAACCTAAAAGTCCCAAAAACCCCAAAAACCCCTAAAACATTGAAGCCATAAATATAATAAAAATCCTTAAAAACACTAAAACACATTAAAAACACAAAAATAATAAAAATTCAAAAAACCCTTTACACCCCGAAAAAACATTAAAAAACTATAAAAAAATTAAAACACTAAAAAACACAAGAAACCCTAAACCCTCAAAAAACCATAGAACCTTAAAAACTGTAAAATAACCTACACCCCCTCAAAACCCCTAAACACTCTAAAAACCGATAAAAATCCTAAAAATCACCAAAAATATCCCTCAAAGGGTAAACAAATATAAAACCCCTAACAAACCCAAAGAATACAATAAAAACCTAAAAAATAGAAAACCACAAAAAAACCTAAAAAATGATAAAAAACCTAAACACCCCTAGAAACCCCAAAAAACTGAAAAACAATAAAAATCCTAAAAAATACCTTAAAATCACTCAAAATGAAAAAACCCTAATCCCTTAAAATATTATATAAAAACCTTAAAACCCTTAAAACTCTTAAAACCCCCAAAATCCTAATAAATGAAAAAAACTATGAAAACCATAAAAACCCTTAAAATCCCAAAAACCATAAACACCCTAAAATCCGTTAATACCCCATAAACCCATAATAAAGAATTAAAACACTAAAACCCCTTTAAACCCATTAAAATGTTAAAAAAACATAAAATCATAAAAAACTCAAAAAACACTAAAAATATAAAATTAATAAAACCCTAAAACCCAAGAAAACCCAAAAAAACCATCAAAAACTGTAAAACACCTAAAAACTAAATAAAATATTCTAAAAAATACATAAAAATATAAAAAACTGTAGTATGCCCTTAAAACCATTAGATACCCTAAAAAATCCTTAAACACATAAATCACATAAAGCCCCTACAGAACCAAAAAAATGCTAAAACCCCTAAAAACCTTAAATACCATAAAAACCCTAAAAATACATAGAAACACAAATAACCATAAAAATCCTTAAAATTCCTAAAAATCCCTAAAATGTAAAAAACCCTAAAAAATCTATGAAAACCATAAAAAACTGTGAACACTTAAAACCCCTAAAAACCTAAAAATATTAAAAAATGATAAAAACCATAAAAAACCATAAAAACTAAAAAATAAATTGAAAACAAAAATACCATAAAAAAATAAAATCCTTAAAAACCTTACAACCCTCAAAATCCATAAAAACCCAAAAAACCAAAAACTCCTAAAAAATCCCTAAAAACATGAGAAACACTAGATACCATAAAATACACAATGAAAACCACAAAACTCTACAAAAACCTAAATCTCCACAATATCAAAAAAACACAAAACCCACTAAAAACCCTAAAATCCATAAAAACCATAAATCCCATAAAAACCTAAAAAACACTAAAACACATAAAAATACTAAAAACCCACTAAAAATTATAAAATAAATAAACACCTAAAAATTAAAAAACATTTAAAACATAATAAAATACAAAAACTATAAAACCAATAAAGACACAAAACAACCATAACAACCCTAAAACCGTAAAAACCCATAATACCCTAAAAATGTTAAAACACCTAAAAATTATAAAAATCCTAAAAAGTCAGAACTATTCGAAAAACATAAAAGAACCTAAAAACCCAGAAAACCCCTATGAAAACCCCCAAAAAATAAAAACACATAAAACCCCAAAAAACCCAATAAACATAAAACCACAAAAAAACAAAAATGATTAAACCATAAAACCCCCAAACACCCCATAATCCCTGCAAACCACTAAAAAACCAAAAATAATATTAAAAATCCATAAATCAACTAAAATCATTAAAAAATCATAAAACCCCTAAAAATGATAATAAAAACCTAAAAATAAAAAAAAACATTAAAACCCATAAAAACCCTAAAAGAAAGGAGATGGCGGCTCCGATGATTTTGTTATCTCACGATGGTGGCTTCCCCTCCCTTCTAAGATAAAGATGATTGCAAATGAAGCCCCCCCATATATGGGGGAGGACCCTCCCTCTGAGGAATTCCCTTCTTCGGCATTCTCTTCCCATAATTTTCTACCCTCTTTCCCAGAAACTGTTCTTTGTATGAATGTTCTGGAGCTCTTTGAAGGATGTGTGCAGCTTTCCCTCTCGATTCGGGAGTTCACGGAGGCCTCAGATCAGCACCGCCTGACTCTGGTTGTGAGGTTCCCAATGTGGAATCCCCCAGTGGCCTCTTTCGACAAGTTTGTCTCCCCTTTCTAGCAGCTTAGGGATTGCGCGATGGTGGGTCTAGTCAATAACTCCCACATCATGATTCACTTAACATCTGAGGAGGATCTAGTTCTGGCCTGGATGGCAGCTCCTCGGACATGTAATTGCACTCACATTTCAGTTTTTTGGTGGAGCATTGACTTTAATCTAAAGTGGTACTCTCCGATGGTTGTGACATGGGTTAGATTTTCTGAACTCCCCCATTCCTTTCAGAATTTCTCTATTCTTTTGATGCATAGAAATTTGGTGGGGAGGTTCCTCTATTTGGATTGTACGACTAGGTCCCTTTTCCACCCCGTTTTGCTAAGGGCCTTTGTTGAGGTTGATTCTTCAAGAGATCCAGTGGATTCTTTTTGGATTGCTGTAGGGGAGGAGCTTAGGTGGAGGAAACAGGTCATATTTGAGTCATGTCCGATTTTCTGTTCTGACTATTGGAGCTTTGGGCATAATACTCAGTTTTGTGGATGTGTTTTTACTGGTAGGATTGGATCATATCGGGTCCAGAGGAGTTCTCGGGATACCACCCACACTCTGGTGGAGGCGAAGGGAGCCAATAGGGTGACCAAGACCTCGACCAATCCTCTGGTTGATGAAGTTTCCAATTTGACAGACCAGATGCCTGAGACTGATTTGGAAGTTTCTCTGATGGACTCAAGTGGTTTTAGCATTAGTCTGGCTGGTGATTCTTGGTTTCCAGGAGTCGTCATTGCTGAGGCAGTGCTAATGGCTGAAGGGGAGGATCAGCCCCATGATGAAATTTTCTGTGGTTGTGATGAAGCTTCTGGGGGAAAGTTGGACAATGGGAAAGTGGCCACGATGGAAGAATTGCACGGTAACAACCAGCTGGAGGCCCCCTAGCACCAACACTGGGAGAGGAGGTTACGGTCTTCCAGATGAGTGGTGGGGTTGCTAGCAGTAGCGGACTCCCAGAGAGGTATACTGTGGCTCTTCATAACAGGGATTTAGCCTCAGCTAAGAAGGGAAATGATGATGTGTTGGTGGGAGGGCATGTGCAAGGTCATATGGATGTGCAAGGTGTGCGACCTGAGGATGAGTGGAAAATATATTTGGCTAAGAAGGAGAGTTTTGTGATAGAAGGGATGTCCTGGAGTCCTAGGGTGTGACACACTGATTGGCATGAGGCCCCTTGGTGCTTGTGGGATGTGATGATTTGGGGAGTATTGTCTTGGAGGTAGGGTCACCTCCTATTCCGGAAGGGACCAGCAGAATGGCGGACCTGCCAACTATTTTAGGCAAAATGGTCCCGAACCTGTAGAGGTCCATGGTTGTTTTTGGTTCCCCATCTGCTGAAGATAATTGTGTGCTACTGCATGATATGATGATGGTGGAATGGGAAAGGTTTCCCCTTGAGGGGGAAGCTACGAAACATGGAGAGAGATTAGCTGAGGATGACCGCAGGATAAATACTACTATGGCTAGGTCGAAGGAAGAAAGGAATAAGATATTAGAAGGGGGTGCTGAAAATTATAGGTCTGGAAGAAAAGAAGGGCACAAAAAGGTCTCACGTGTAGCTAGTGACAGATTAATTCGTGATGAAGTAGTGCATGAGGATGGTTTTATCTCTGCTCCACCGAAGCATAGGCTATGGAAGGATTAATCAGCCCTACCACGACCTATGGAGACCCGAGCCACCTCCAAGAAGAAAGAGCTTAATCGCAACGTCAATTCACGGGAGCGGCCTTCACAAACTGATGAGCAGGAGAGGGCCAGAGATAAGCTTTTGTTGATGCTCAGAATGTAGGAGGAGTAAGAGTCAGGATGTGGTTTTATAGATACAGGTGCTGAATTAGACTTCTTCATTACTGGTGTTGGGGCTGGCCTTGGTGCGAGCATCGGTTTCCGTGGTGTGGAGCTGGATGACTTTGGTGGTGAAATTGACTGACATGCTTTTTTGTGTGTGCATTTTCTTTTGAACCTTTTCTATTTGTTTTTTCATGATCTTTATTTTTTGGGGGTCTTTAAGGGTTTTTGGGTGCGGGCTGTTTGACCCCTCCCCTCCCTTGTCTGCCACGTCTTTTTTCATTAAAGATTTAGGGGGGTCAGGAACATCCTGACCCTCGTATCATCCCTTTCCATAAAAACCCTAAAAATGCTAAATACCCTAAAAATTAAAAAACCCATAAAACCCATAAAAACCATAAATACCCATGAATACCATTAAAACCCCTTAAAACCCACAAAATTACAAAAAACACAAAAAACACTAAAAACACTAAAAACACTAAAAACACTAAAAACACTTTAAACCCCTAAAAATTCTAAAAAACGCTAAAAACATTGAATCCCCAAAAAACTCATAAGACACTAAAAAACAAAATAAACCATAAAAATCCTAAACACCCCAAGAAACCAAAATCACCTAAAAATGAAAAAAAACACAACAACATAGAAAAATCCTTAAAAATAACTAAATTCCATTAAAACATAAAACCCCTTAAAACAAAAAATACACTAAGAAAACTTTAAAAATAGTAAACACATAAATCTCCTATAAAAATAAAAAATGCAATAGACCCTAAAAACCCTAAAAAAATATAAAAACTAGTAAAAATAGTAACAATCATGAAAACCCATAAAAACCGATGAAACCCCCTAAATATTATAAAACCCCTTTAAATACAAAAAAATGATAAAATATATATAAGAAAATAAAAAACATTAAAAATATAAAAAAACCCTAAAAACCCACAAAAGCATAAAATAACTTAAATCCATAAAAACACCAAAACCCCTCCAAATCCTTAAAAAACATAAAAACACATAACAATTTTTAAAATATCTCAAAGTCCCTAAAATTCCCTAAAAAACCTAAAATCATAAGAAAATCAAAAAACATGAAAACCTCTTAGAAAAAAATAATATCCAAATAACACTTAAAATCCCGAAAAAACAGTAAAACCCAATAAATCCCTAACCACCCAAAAATGCCTACCCCCCCCCCCCAAATATCTAAAAACCATAAAAAATAAATCCTAAAAAATACCTTAAAAGGTGAAAAAACATAAAAACATTGAAACACCTAGAAAACCTAAAAAATTAGGAAATCCTAAAAATAACTAAAAATATAAAAAACCTAAAAACCATAAAACCCGTTAGAAAATTGGAAAACCCATAAAACCCCATGAAACAAAAAAAACCCTTTAAACCAATAAAACTGTTAGGAACTCTAAGAACCCTAAAACAATAAAAAATCCTAAAAAAGACAATAAATACCCCAAAATCCCTAAAAACCCATAAAACCCCACAAAACCCTTAAAATAATAAAAATACAATAAAATCCCTAAAACCACCAAAATACATAAAAAAACTAAAACAATAAAAAGCATAAGAAAACCCTTAAAACACATAAGAACATTAAAAATATCTAAAAACATTAAAACCATTAAAAACTAAAAAAACCCAAAAAACCTCAAAGACACTAAAATACCAAAGAAAACATAAACCCCCCAAAACCCCTAAAAAACCTAAAAATACCTACACCCGAAAAACATAAAAAACCAAAAAACCCAAAACCCCTAAGAAAAACTTTAAAATATAAAAAAAATTATAATCATTTAAAAACATAAGAAAATACTAAAAACCCTAATAAAACCTAAAATCCCTTAAATCCCCTCAAAATCCCTAATCACCGAAAAAAATATAGAAACTAGAAAAAAAACCCCAAATTCCTAAAAATCTAAAAAACCCTAAAAGCCCTGAAAAAACCCAATGAAAACCGTAAAAACTAAAAAATATTAAGCCCCCAAAAAACCAAAAAAATGATAAAACCATAAAAGACCCTAAAAACCACTGAAATCCTACAAAACCCCCAAAAAATAAAAAAAATACAAAAAATAAGGGCCCTATAATGAAACAGAAAATTCTAAAACCCCTTTAAGCCCCTAAAATGTCAGAAAACTATTAAAACCATAAAACTCTTAAAAACTCAAAAAAAAAAAAACTAAAAACCCAAATAAAATTCCAAAAACCCCAAAATAACCCCACACCTGATAAAAACCCTTAAAACACTTTAAAACCCTAAAAAATAAAAATATTAAATAAATCAAAATAAATACCTAAAAATGTCAAAACCCCTAAAACTATAAAAAACCTAAGAAAACAATAAAACCTAAATACACTTAAAACCCATAAATACCTGAAAACACTAAAAAAACTTAAAACCAATAAAATCCTAAGAACCCTAAAACCCTAAAACCCTAAAAATCCATAAAAACCCCCAAACCCATAAAATCCTTAAAAATCATGAAAAATCCCTAAAAACCTTTTAAATCTTACAAACATAAAAAATAATAAGAAACCAATAAAAACATAAAACACATAAAACCCTTCAAAAGATAAAAATGTTTAAAACCATAAAAACAATAAAAAACCATAAGTCCCATAAAATTTGTAAAAACCCAAAAAATGTATAAAACCCCAAAAAGACCGCTAAAAACACTAAAACTCCTTGAAACCCCTGAAAATGTTAAAGAACATAAAAAAACAAAAAAATCATAAAATCTCAAAAACCACTAATATACCAAAAAAATAGTAAAAATACGTAAAACCCCTAAAAACCATAAAATTCATAAAAATTACTAAAAATCACTAAAAAAACTAAATACTTTGAAATCTCTTAAGAAAATATAAAAAACCTAAAAACACTTAAAACCCCTAAAAATAAGAAAAAAATCTAAAAATGTTAAATCACCTAAAACTGTTAAATACCTAAAAACGATAAAAAATAAAAATCATTAAAAACCATAAAAACCGTAAACATCCCTTAGAAGGTAACATCCCTTAAAAATGATGAAAAATCCATAGAAACCATAAAATCAAAAAATAGATAAATCGCCAAAAAACCTAAAAAATGCTAAAAACCATAAAATACCCTAAATACCCTAAAACAACTAGAAACCATAATACCCCATAAAAACATTAGAAAACATAAAAATATTAAAACCCATAAAAACACTCAAAAATGAAGAAACATTTTATACCATTAAAAACATTAAAAAACTCTAAAAAATCTTAAGACCCCAAAAAGATATAAAAAGCATAACAAACCCAAAAACCCATAAAAATAAAAATAAATCATAATACCCTAAAACCCCTAAAAACCAAAAAAACCTTAAAATCGATAAAAAACCTAAAAATTCCCAAAAAAATCCCTAATAACATAAAATCACAAAAAACTGTGAAAAACCCAAAGAAAACATTAAAATCCTAAAAACACATTAAACACTTAAAATCCATAAAAATTATTAAAACAATAAGAACCCTAATAACCCTAAAACATGTCAAAATTCCAAAAAACTATAAAAATCAAAAAAATTATAATAATCCAAAAAAATTAGATAGTAATCGGTAAGAACATAAAGACACTAAAAACCACGAAAACCATTATAAAACCTTAAAAAACGTAGAATCCAAAAAAACCCCTAAAAACCTAGAAAACCATAAAACACCTAAAAACAATAAACCGATAAAAACCATTAAAAACCCCAAAAAATCCATTAAAACATTGAGACCACTAAAAACACTAAAAATCCTTTAAACCCCCTAAAATGATAAAAATATCTAAAATAAAAAATAAAACATCCTGAAGAACTAAAAAATAAAACCCAAAAAATTAAAAAAAACCTAAAAGCCACAAATAACTTAAAAATCCCTAGAAACCCTAAAACCCATAAAGACCCTAAAATTCCTAAAACCCCCAAAAAAATAACTAAAAATTTAAAAACCCTAGAAACCACAAAAATTCCTATGAAAACCTTAAAACCAAAAAAACACTAAAAACACATAAATAACCTAAAAAATTATAAAAACCTCAAAACCCTAAAACCCCTACAACAATCAAATTCATCAAAATCAGTAAATACTATAAGGACCCATAAAAATTCAAAAAAATCCATTGAATCCCTAATAATGAAAAAAACCAAAAAAAACATTAAAAACCATAAGAAAACATTTAATCGAAGGAAAAACTTAAAAACCTTAAAAACCTGAAAATATAAAAAAACCAAAAAAACTACTAAAAACTATAAAAACTGCGAAAAATTATAAGAAACCATAAAACCCCATTGAAACTATTTAAACCACTATAAATTATAAAAAACCCTTTAAACCCTAAAAACAATTTAAAATTTAAAAACGTTAAAAACCTATAAAACTCAAGAAACCCTAAAAACAAAAAAAACTCCCTAAAATCCATAAAAATCCAAAAAAACACTATAACCCCATAAAAATCCTAAAATATCCCTAAAAATACATTATAACGAAAAAATCCATAAAAACACTGAAAACCCCTAAGAGAACCTTAAAAACATATAAACAATTAAAACTCATAAAAACCCAAAGAAATTATAAAAACCCTAAAAATACAAAAAACTAAAAAATCTATCAAAATCTCAGAAAACCCTAAAAAACATAAAAATCCAAAAAATACCTAAAATAAATAAAATATGTAAAAATTTAATAAACCCTATAGCTCTAAAAAACATAATAAAACCTTAAAATCCTAAAAACACTTAAAACCCCCAAAAAACCAAAAAATAGTAAAACCATAAAAGGCCCCAAAACCCATAAAAACCATTAAAACATTATAAAAATCAATAACCACATAAAAACTCCTTAATAACCATTGAAAATTATATAAACCCTTTAAACCCCTAAAATTCTTAAAATACTCAAAAAATATTAAAACCAATAAAAAAAACTCAAAAAAATTAAAACCCAAAAAACCATAAAATCCTAAAAAACCCTCAAAATCCATAAAAACCCTGAAAATGAGAGTAATACTAAAAACACTTAATATCTCTAAAAATACCCTAAAAACCCTAAAGAATCCTAAGAAATCCTTGAAAACTTATAGACACTTGAAACCCCAAAAAAGATAAAAAAAATCCCTAAAAATCATTGAAAAATGGAAGATAAATCACCTGATAACTTCTTATCTCCAGATGGATCCTTGATAGCACTAGGGGTGATCCTTACTCCCCCTATGGTGGAGGGATTTTTGGTCGATGGTGATCGGGACATAACCATCATCTATCATACTGTGCCTGAACTTCTTCCCCCTTCCCTCTTGTTGATATTTTCCTAATGTTTCCTGACTTATATAAAGGTTTACCTTATTTCCCTTTATCATACTTAGAGTTCAATGAGGCCTCTGCGCTTCATGGCATGACCTTGGTTTCCTGATTCGTGAAGCACCGACCCTCAGTGGATTCTTTTGAAAAATTTGTTTTTGGACGTTGTAATCTTCAATATCGAGCGATTTTAGGGTTACTGTATGGACACCATTTTGTGATTCGATTCTCAACGGAGGAAGAATTGATCGGTGCCTGGTCTGTAGCCCCTCGAAGCCTCAATTGCGTCAGTTTATTCCTCTTTTGAGGGAACTTTGACCTTCACATGAACTGAGACTTGCTGCGGATTGCTTCATGGGTTAGGTTCCCAGAAATCCCACTTCTATTTCTGAATCCTTCTATTATCTATATGCTTGGAAATCTTGTGGGATAGTATTTGTGTTCGGACAGCCGGACTCAAGCAATTTGCCACCCAGTTATTATAAGAGTCAATATTTAATTGGATGTCTCAAAACCTATGATTGACTTTGTGTGGATTATTGTTGGAAAATAGTTTCATTATAAATAGCCATAATTCGTGGGGTTCTTTGTTGCGTTCTGCTCTATATTTAGGGGGTTGGGTCATTCTAGCACTACTTGTAGGCAAGGGGGTATCAATACATCAGTTATGGAGGGGGATCATGGGGTTGTTGTGTCAGATGAATGGACAGTGATGGTGGATGATCAATGTAATGTTCTGACAGGGATTCCTGTGATGACGACATTATCATGGAAATCCCCTGGGCCGAAGGTCTCTCAGGTGTATGAGAGATTGAAGTGGGTTCTGGTGAATGTGAGTGTGAAGAAAATAATGAAGACAGAGGAATGTGTGAGGTCCCCTAGGTTTTTCAGTGAATATTTTTAGGAGTAGGGGCCAGTTGGAAGAGTGGAGAAACATGCTTTGGGTGGGCAGGGAATGAAGGTACAGGTTTTGGATGGTGTTTCGTTTTTTCAGAGCTTTGGATCACTGGCCTCATAGGGGGAGGCTTATGTACATGGGTAGGTGACATGGTCACCCTTCGGTGGTCTGGACTTGAAGTCTCCTTAGAATGGTAGCAGTAAGGAAGAGGCTGATGAAAGGGTGGTATAGCTTCTGGGGAATTTGGGAGATGTTGTTTGCTTGATTGGGGTGGATGAGGGATAAGAGGTTGTGATCTCACATAGTGGGCATGCTTCACATAGGGAGATGTTATACTTCAGTGGTTCCCTCTTGTGTAACAGGTATTATTGTCTTAGTTATGTGGTGTCAGAGGGCAAGGATGATGTAGAGGGGGATGCAGAGGAGCAGGGGGTGGTGGAGGAACATGGGGTGGTAGCTAATATCAGGGTCGCGACTACTGCTAGGTCTTGTGCCATCGTGGATGAAAAGGGTACCTTGGTGCATTTGGAACCACTGTTTATTAATGATTTCCATAGGCATGATGTGATGGAATTTCCCCTATTAAATTCTCATGGTGATGGTGAGGGGGTTGAGGAAGGTTGAATCAGTGAGGCCTCAATGGTCCCTAGAGGTGATATGCTAAATGGGGCATGGGAAATGGATGGTGGAGATAGGGTGGCCCAGATGGACAGTGACACCATTGGGCACTCAGATAGTGTCGGTGGGCTGAAGAAAAGAAAAATTCAGGTTCTCATGCACAATAGTGATGGGTTTTATGAGAACGAGCCTTCGTTCTAGGGAAACAAGATGCCTAGGCAGGAGGTGAAACTACCTCCTACTATACCAAAAGTTTAGGTGGATAACTCTGTTTGTGACGTGAGGTCTTCTACTTTGAAATAGGATAAGGGCCTGCAGCTGGTGATGGCTGATGTGGTGTCCGCTCCTAGTATGGCTCTCGAGGTACATGACCTGGTGGTCCCTTGCGTGTCGCAGTGTGGGGTCCTTCCTAATTGTTCCCTTAACCAAGAATCCCTATTCATCCCTGATGAGCCCTTCTATGAGGATGGTATAAGGTTGAATCACAATAAGGATATGAGCATTAAAGAGATGGAAAAAGAGCTTGATGATGGTTCCTATACGAGACCCTTGAATAAGAGGATGATGTGGGATTAATCCACTCTCCTAGACCCATGGATACATGTTCATCATCAAAGGAATTCAAACAGAAATTCAATGTTAACAAATGGGAGCATCAACACACACCAGAGCAAGATAGACGTAGGGAGGAGCTCCTAACGCTCCTCAAACATCATGAGGATTTTGAGTCATGATGGGAATCATTGGACATAGGGGTGGATTCTGATTTCAACTCTAATAATGAGGCTATTGGATATGGTGTAGAGGGAGAACCATATAGCACAACACCGGTTTCTGACTTTAGTGGTGATGTTGACTAACTTTTTTCTTTTTTTTTGGTTTTTCTCTTTGGGTTTTTTGGGGGTTGATAAGGGTTTTTGGGTGTGGTTCGTTTGATACCTCCCCTCCCTTATCTGCACTATATTTTTTATAATAAATTTTGGCAGGCCTAGAATAGCCTGGCATTGCACCTTCATTGCCCTAAAAAACCCAAAGACCCCTAAAAATCGTAAAAACCATAAAAAATACAAAAATATTTATCAATCCTAAAAACCCTATAGACCACTAAAAAATAAAAAGCAAACCTTCAATCCCAAGAAAACATTGAAAAATCTAAATAACCTTAAACCCAATAAAAACATAAAGTGACCATAAAAACCCTAAAACCCTAAAACACCTAAAAACCAAAAAAACAAAAAAAAAAACCTCCAAAGATCTAAAAATGAACTAAAATCCATAAAAATTTAAAAACCCCTAAAAACCATAATAAAAACTAAAAAAACTAAAATTATTCAAAACCATGATATAACATAAAAAAATGATAAAACCCCTAAAATTTCCTAATACACCTTAAAACCATAAAAATTCTAAAAGCCTCTAAAATTCATTAAAAAAATAATAACACTAAAAACATAAAAACCCCAAAAACACTGAAAACCATAATAAAAACATAAAAAACTAGAGAAAACATAAAGCATCTAAAAAACCTAAAAACACTAAAAGAACCTATAAACCCACAAAAATGATAAAACCCTTGAAGACCCTAAAAACTACAAAATAATAAAAACTCTAAAAAAATGAAAAATATATAAAAAACCTTTAAACCCCTAAAAATGTTAACAAAACTCTAAAAACTATTAAAACCCTAAAAACTCCAAAACCCCTAAAAAACCCAAAATCCTATAAAAACCCTAAAAACCCACAATATTACAAAAGACACTAAAAAACCATAAAATCCTAAAAATCACTAAATGTCCCTAAATACATAAAAAACCCAAAACCCTATAAATCCATAACAAAAACATTAAAACATAAAAAACATAAAAATAAAAAAACCTAAAAGCACAAAAAACCATTAAAACCTCAAAACCCCAAAATCCCTAAAATCCATAACACCCCCTTAAAATTTAAAAAATCTAAAAAAACCTAAAAACAATTAGAAACTCTAAAGACACATTAAACGACATTAAAACATAAAAACACTAAAAACCATAAAAACTATAAAATCCCATGAAAACCCCAAAAAATTAAATCCACTTGAATCCCTAAAAAACTCTAAAACACAAAAAACCATAATAAACCTAAAAATCCATAAAAATTAATAAAACCTAAAATGACTTAAAAACATGGAAAAACCATAAAAACCTTAAAATCATAAAAATACTTAAAACACCAAAAAACATTAAAAAGGAAAAACACTATAAAACCAAAAAAAACTAAAATCAATCAAACTCCAAAAAAAACTAAAAATAATAAACATAAAAAAGAATACATAAAATCCATCAAAATTTTAAAAAAATTAACAACACTAAAAAGACTATAAAATCCTAAAAAACATTAAACCCCTAAAAAACCTAAAAACACAAAAATACCACAAAAAACTCTAAAAACCCATAAAAACCTGAAAGAACACTAAAACCCCATAAAAAACCTAAAAAAAATTATAAAAATCTATTAAACCCTAAAAACATTAAAACAAAATAAAACCCACAGAAACCCTAAAACCTAATAAAACAATAAAAACCCTAAAAACTCATAAAATCCCTAAAAACCCTGAAAAATATCAAAAATCCCTACAACCCTAAAAGGCCATACATATCCAAAAAAATATAAATCCCAAAAAATATCTAAATACAAAAAAAACTATTAAACCTCATAATATCCTTATGAAGACCATAAAAACACAAAAAAAACACAAAACCCAAAAAACACATAAAATGAGAAAAACCATAAAAAATTTTTAAATCCTATAAACCATAAAACCCCATAAACCTTAAAAACACTAAAACAGATAAAAACCTAAAAAATAAAAACTCTAATCAACTCTTTAAAATCTTATAAAATTTAATAACTATAAAAATACAAAAAACCCAAAAAACTCAGAAAAAACCCCTTAAAACCACAATAATAAACCTTAAAACACTAAAACACCTAAAACCCATAAAAACACTAAAAAAACTCTAAGAGCCCTAGAAATAATGGAAAAACTAAAAAAGCCTCAGAAGCCCTAAAAATCTAAAAACCCTAAAAACCATGTAAAATATTGAGAAAACCTTAAAAAACTATAAATAATTGAAACACTAAAAAACTAAAAATTCTAATAACTCTAAATACTGTAAAACCCCTAAAAACAAAAAATACCTTAAAACCCTAAAAACTATAAATATTCTAAAAATTCGTAAAAATCCTTAAAAATATAAAATCCAAAAAACATTGAAAACCCCAAATAAAAACTAAAAACATAAAAACACATAAAACCCCCCAAAACTCTAAAAACACTAAAACCCAAAAAGGGGCATAAAAATCCCTAAAACTATAAGAAGCCTAAAATCCTTAAAAATCTTGAAAAAACCCTAAACCCCCATAAAACCCTAAATAGTCACAAAAACATCTAAAAACCTGTTAAACCCATACAAATGATAAGAAAAACTGAAAAACCTAAAAGAACTAAAAACAACACAGAAACCCCAAAATAACAATTTAAATCCTGAAAACCATCAAAATATTTAAAACCCTAAAAACCCTAAAAATCCAAAAAATCCAAAAAAAATAAAAAAACCCTAAAAACCCTAAAAAATTTAAGAAAACCTTAAAAACAAAAAAAAACACTAAAAAACACTAAAAAATAATATGTAAAAAATTATAAAAACCCGAAAAACTCAAAAACACCTAAAATCCTTAAAAACTCTAAAAACCATAAAACCATTAAAAACACTAAAAATACTAAAAACCCTTAAAACACTAAAAACATTAAAATCTCTGAAAATCCATAATAACAATAAAAAACACAAAAAACCCCTAAGAACACCAAAAATTCTAAATACAATAAAAACCCAAAAAACTATAAAATCATAAAAAACCTAAAAACCCAAAAAAACCAAAAAAATATTCTAAAAAGAACGAAAAATCCCTAGAGGTATAAAAATCATTAAGAACCCCCTGGTGCGGACTATGATGATGATGACGGGGAAGGCTGGTAGACCCTTTGATGGTGTTTTTCCTTATTATTTTCTGCTTCTTCTCTAATTTGGACTTGTTCTTGCTCTTTGTTTTACTTTTGATGCTTTTATTTGGTATGGGTCGACATACCCTGCCCTGACTCTGTCTGTTGCATATTTTTCCTTAGTAATAAATATTAGGGGGGTCGAGAATAGCCTGACCTCACACCTCTTCTGCCCTTAAATCCAAAATCATCGTAAAATCCATAAAATAATAAAAAACACTAATAAAATAAAAAACACTAAAAACCATAAAAACTGAAAAGAAAACCTCAAAACCCTTGATACACTTTAGATAACCTAACAGACTAAAAAAATGCTAAAAAACATAAAAACAACTAGAAACCTCAAAATCCATAGAAACTCTAAAAAACCATACAAATTATAAATTACCCTGAAAATCCCAATAAACAAAAAACCCTATAAAACTCTAAAAATCCCTAAGAAAACATTAAAAACCAAAACAAAACTTAAAACACCTAAAAATTAAAAATACTAAAAAAACAAAAATCCAAAGAACCCTTAAAACCATAAAAAACTCTAAAAACAAATAAAAACTGAAAACAATGAAACTTCAAAAAATATTTAAACCTCTAAAAACATTTAAAAACTCTTAAAAACATTAAAGGCTTTAGAAATTCATGAAAAACCTAAAAACCCAAAAATTGTAAAATCCCAAAGATGCCCAAAACCCTCAAAATCATTAAAACCCATAAAAACCAAAATAAATCTAAAAAAACCCTGAAAACATAAAAACCATGAAACCCCTTAAATACCTTAAGAAAACCATTAAAATCTAAATAGACTTAAATCCACTAAAAATCATAAAAAAATTTAAACCCCTAATAACACTAAAAATAATAAAACCCTTCTAACACCCAAAAAGAATATAAAACCCTAAATAACCATAAATACCCTAAAAACTACTAAAATTGTAAAAACCTTTTAAAACTCTATAAATTTTATAAACTCTAAAAACATTAAGGAACCATAAAAAACTATATAAAAACACTAAAACATAAAAAACCATAAAACTGCTGAAAATCCCCAAAACCCCAAAACCCTAAAATCCTAAAATATCAAAAAAAATATTAAAATTGCCGAAAAAATTGTAAAAAAAAGGTTAAACCCACTAAAAACCCACAAACCTCATTCAAACCCATAAAAACCAATAAACCCATAAAACCTGTAAAAACACAATTTTTGCTAAAACCCTTAACTGACCTTAAAATCCCTAAAAATCCCTAAAAATCCCCATAAATAGATAAAAATGTTCAAAATCCATTGAAATCACTAAAAACATAAAATCTATAAAAACCCTAAAATCTCCTATGATATCCACAAACACAAAAATCAATTAAATACCATAAAACCATCAAAAATGATAAAACCCAAAAAAAATTAAAAAAACATACAACCCCTAAGAAACATAATAAGACCCTAAATAAAATAAAAACAATAAAATCACTAATAACTATAAAACACCTTTAAAACCCAAAAAAATATTAAAAATATATAAAAACCTGTCAACCCAAAACACCTCAAAAAACCCAAAAACACAAAATAAAAATATAAACCCAAACCCCCTAAAAAAACTAAAACCCATTTAATACCCTTAAAATCCATATAAATCCTAGAAAATCACAAAATACATCTAAAAACATTAAAACCCTATGAAAATCTTAAAAATTGAAAAATGCTTGAAACTCAAAAAAAATTAAAAATTTCCAATACCCTTAAAACTCTAATAATAATTCTAAATCACTAAAAACCTAAAACCCCATATTGATCATAAAAATTCATAAAAGCATGAAAAATCCAAATAAAATATTAAAAAAATACTTAAAACCTTGGAAAAACCTTAAAATGCTAGGAACACTATAAACCGTATAAAAACCTAAAGGCCCAAAAACCCAAAAAACTATAAAAACCTACTATAAACTCTAAAAACTCATTAAATACCTAAAAATGTTAAAAAATAAAAAAACCCATAAACACCGTAAAAACTAAAAAACCATATTAACCAAAATAACCATAAAACCCCTAAACCCCCTAAAAACTGTTAAAATCCATCAAAACCCTAAAAACACTAAAAACTCAAAAAAATCCGTAATATTGTAAAAACGTGAAATATACCAATGAAAACCCTGAAATCCTAAGGACCCTTAAAACACCAAAAACATAAAAAATGCTAAAAAACCTAATACCATTAAAAACCCTACAAACCTAAAAACACCTCAATATCCTTAAAAGTATTAAAAATAATAAAAATACATGAAATCCCTAAAATTCCATAAAAATTTTAAAAAACTAAAAAACCATGAAAATTCCTAAGAAATAATTAAAAACATAGAGCACTGAAAACACATAAAATCCCTAAATAATGAAAAAACCTTAAAATATCCAAAAAAATCCTAAAACCCCTGAAAACATAACCCCTAAAAACCTTAAAAATCACTAAAAACCCATAAAATCCCCAAAACACCAAAAAAATGTCAAAACCCCTTTAAATAACTAAAGAAGCTAAAAACTCTAAAATCCCTTAGAATAAAAAAAAACCCCAAAAAAAAACCAAAAAAATACAATAAATGAAAAAAAAACTCCAAAAACAATGAAAAATCCTCAAAGTCATTAAAAATCTGAAGAACCCATACAAATTATAAAAAATCCCTAAAAATCGGTATATACATAAAAAACCCCCAAAACATGATAATAATTATTAATACCCTATAACAATAAAAAAATAGTTAAACCACTAAAAACCTAAAAAACTAAAAACCCAAGCAACCCAAAACCACCAAAAAACCCTAAAATCCCATAAAAACCTCAAAAAATCATAAAAACTCAAAAAATAATAATAAATCCCCAAAAAACCTAAAAATCATTAAACCCTGAAAAACATAAAACATTCCTAAAAACATAAAGACCAAAAAACCTAAAAAATTTCCTAAAACCCCAAAAAACCAAAAACACCCTAAAAACCAAAATACCATCAAATATATAAATTCTATAAAAACTATAATATTACTAAAAAATCTCTAAAAATATAAGAAACCCTAAAACCCTAAGAAAAATGATAAAACAATAAAACAAGTAAAACCTCTAAAAATCAAAGAACACTAAAAACACTAAATAACATAAACACTAAAACCCGTAAAACACTTAAAATCCCTAAAAACCCTAAAAAAATAAAAAATCTTAAAAATTCCCTAAAAATTTCTAAAGATATAAAAATACATAAAAATCTTTAAGACTCCTATGAAAACCATAAAATGTAAAAATTCTTAAATCCCGTAAAAACAAAAAAATGCCAAATAACATAGAAGGCACTAAAACCCCATAAAACATTAAAACCCATATACCCCCCTATAAAATATAAACCCTTAAATACCCTAAAAACCACAAAAAACACTAAAACATATTAATCCCCTATAAATGATAAAAACTCCAAAAAATAATAAAAAAACAATAAAAAAACAAAAAAATCCTTAAAAATCCAAATAAAATCATAAACCCTGTAAAAACCCTAAAACCCTCACATCCTCAAAATCCCTAAAAACCCTAAAAACCATAAAAATCATAAAAAACTCAAAAAATCCCTAAAAATTTTAAAAACACTAAATCTATGAAAAATCCTCAAGAAAACCTTAAAAACCTAAAAACACTTAAAACACCTAAATTTTCTAAAAAACTAAAAACAACAATAAACCATAATAAATACTAAAAACCATAAAGAACACAAAATCATTAAAAAACTATAAAAACCATAAAATCCCTAAAAACCACAAAAAACTCTAAAATTCATTAAAACCCTTATTTTTGTATAAAAAATCTAAAAATTTAAAACATTAAAAAATTAAATAAACCAAAAAAAACAATAAAATTCCACAATAACCCTAAAAACCAAAAAACCCCTCTAAATCCCTAAAATCCATAAATTTGAAGAAAAATATAAAGTCCCTCAATATTTAAACAACCCTAAAAACAATAAAATCCCCTAAGAAAATGTTAAAACCCTAAAAAAACTTAAAATGTCTAAAAAACCAAAAGCTATTAAAAACCCTTAAAAACCTAAAACCCTAAAACCTAAAAACCCGAAAAATCCATAAAAACACAAAAATTCCATAGAAATCCAAAAAAATCCTTAAAATCCCTATAAAAAAACAACTCTTTAAAACCCTAAGAACCCTAACAGAACAGTAAAACCAAAAAAATAACATAAATTACCAAAAAAACCTTAAAAACTAAAAAACATTATTTCCCTAAGAAACCATTAAAACCCAAAAAACCCATAAAAACCCTAAAACCCCTTAAAAACACAAATTATCAATTAAACTCCTAAAAATGTTAAATAACTCTAAAAACCATAAAAAACAAAAAAAATCAATAATTCCCTAAGAACGATTAAAATAAAAAATCCCTAAAACCCCTAAAAAAATCCAAAATACTCAAAAAAATCCCTAAAAATATAAAAACAAAAAAAACCATAAAAATATTAAAAATATTAAAAAAACACTAAAAAGACAAAATATCCTAATAAACCATTGAAAAATAAAAAAAACAAATCCCCCCGAACCATAATATTATAAAACCCTAAAAACCCTAAATCATTAAAAGAACCTAAAAAATTTAAAATCCCTAAAAATCCTAAAACACGAAAAAAATCAAAAAATCTAAAAATCCAAAAAAACATAAAACCCCTAAAATCCAAAAAAACCCATAAGAAAACCATAAATACCAATGAACAATTAAAACACCTAGAACCCAATAAAATGGTAAAAACCCAAAAAACCATTAAAACCCCTAAAATCCCTTTAAACAAAAAACAACTTGAATACCATATAAACCCTTAAAATCCCATGAAAATATAATTATCCCAATAAATATACTAAAAAAAATTAATCCTCCAAAAACAAGAAAAAAATAATAAAAAACCAAAAACATAAAACCCCCCAAAAAATTTAAAAACACTATAGAACTTAAAAACTCTAATATCCATAAAAATACTTAAAAAATAAAAAAAAACTAAAAACCCCTAAAACCCATAAAACCACTAAAAAGTATAAAAATCCTTTAACCTCCTAAAAATTATAGACTACTATGAAATCATTAAAAACCCTAAAAACACCTAAAAACTGTAAACCTCAATTAATCCAAAAAACCATGAAATCATAAAAAAAGGCCATAGAAATCATAATAAGGACTTAAAATATATTAAAATGTATAAAACCTAAAGCCCTATCATCAAGATGGGCCGTGTGATCAATATGGGTTGTGTGGCACATGTCTCTGCATATCGGGAGGCGATAGAGGAGCATGATATTTTATGTTGTTTTTGCATTATTGCAATGGTACTTGTCCCAAAATGGGTAAGGATATGGAAGAGTAGTGATTTGAAAAAGTGATTTTCTAAAATATGGGGGTTTATGGAGTGGAAAATGATGGCCATGAAAAGGGTATTTTATCACATCATCATCCCTTCCGATGGATTACAAATGAGGGCATAGAGCTTTGGCTCCTTCAATATCTAACCAAGTATTCTTTGGATCTAGGATTTCGATTGCAATTCTGAACCCTTAAGAATGAAAAAACATGTCCACAGGTATGGATTCAGACTTTTAAATCAAATTGGTTATACTGGTACCCATGAATCATGTGGTACATCTCCTATCCTATTGGCTTTCCCATCAGAATTTATAAGGAGACAGACAACCCAAGGTATGGGAACTCAAAAAGGGTGATTGTAAAAGTTGATATGGAGAACACCTTGGTTGAGGAGGTCATCTTCAACATCCTTGAGGATAGACTTAACATGGAAATTCAGTATGAGAGGAGGCCCAAATTATATCATACCTGCAATTTTTTCCATACTCTATTGGAATGCAGGAGAATGACAACTCTTTCTACCTGAAACCTATATGGGCATGGTTCAAGTTACTATAGGAAGGGTCATGGGGAATTTAACACCTCAAAATCCAAGGGTATGGTGAGTAAAAGAATCTCGGAGGCTACAACCCTTCCTTTGGTCCCTGCCCCTGCTCCCCTATTATTTCTAAGGACATTGGCAGCAATGATCCAGCTACTGTTATTATTCCTTTTGGTCATCCAACTCCGTGGACCCTGAGCCTAAGATGATACATGATCTAGACATGGTGGTTGAGGGAAAGGGACTACTTGAGATGGTTTTGGTTCCCCTGGTCCAAGTGTCAATGGTCCCACCCACTACACAAGATTATGGATCTCAGTTCCAGACTGGGTGTGAAACCTCAGACTCATCGATGGACATGTAGGGCACTAAGTCACCTACTTTCTGGTAGGACACAGATGATGGACCCACCACTGTTGCCCAGTCTCACCTGATGGATCCTCCAATGTGTCTTTCATGGAGGTTTCCTCATACAATGCTGTGAGTAAACAGATTGGTGTCCCATTAGATGAATCAATATGCATGCTGAATATATTTAACCCATTAAGTGGGGTCTTCTAGAGTTACACGGTTGAGGACCCTATAGCCCCTGATGACAATGATCTAGTAATTGGTTTGATTCCCAAAGAGAAGATTGGTGATAATCAGAAGTTTGCAGTGAAATATCTTTCTCCAAAACCTCTGAAGCAGTCTACTGGAAACACCAAGAAAAAGGGAATGAAAAGAAAGGTGAAGGGAATCACCCCTCCCCCACCACTACTACAACCCTTCCTCAATGAATTTTATGTTCTGGAACTGATAATGTATTGGGAATGTACCCACATCCATATCCCTTAGACACATTCTTCCTGACATGCCAATGTTAATTGGGTTAGTTGAGAACATGATTAAGTTTGAAAAATGGAAGGGATTTATGTGGATAACCATCATGTACTCTATCGTCTCTGCTAATGGTTAGGAAACTAGCTTGGAAACCCTTTTGTTGCTGAAGAAAAATGATGTTTATGTTATTTTGGTTGAATAGAGGCCTTAAGTGATCTCCATTACCATTTGTTTCCATGCTACCACCATTACCCTCTCAATTGTGTATGCATCTTATTCATACATACGAAGAAGGGATATTTGGAGGGACATGGTTCAGATGAATGGGTTCATCTCCCATAATTACATTATCATTGGTGACTTCAATATTGTCCTCAGTCCCGAGAAAATGGTAAGATCTAATATTTCACGCACTGCAATAGTGGAATTTGCCTCAAGATTGAAGAAGTTTGATCTTTCTGAGATATCCATTGATGGAGAAACCTTCACATGGGGAAGGTAGACTATTAAAGGTAGATAAACCAGTAATATTGAAAGATGTTTCTCTTAAAGCAGTGATAGGTGATTCCTATGGTTAGCTCTGGGTTTACTCTCCTGAAGTTCAACTCTGACCACAACCCCCTTATTGTCGAGTTACGGGAGGTAAACTCTAGGTCTATCCCCATGTCCTTTAAATTCAATAATGCTGGGATTACTTTTCCTGGGTTTCGGTTAGAGGATGTCAAAGGGTAGAATAATACTATTGTTGGAATCCCTTAAATTTTTGGGGTATCTATGCTCATAGAAGTAAAGGGCCTCCAGAAGGAATGGAGTAGGAAGTCATTTTCAGAGATGGAAGATGACACCAAGAATTCTGAATTTCAGATTGTTACGTACCAAATTGCAAATCATCACCAGCAAACCACCTAACAGGAGGAGCTGCAGCTCCATTCCAAATTAGATGAGTTACTATCTCTTAAGTAGAGGCCTATAAAGGCTCATTTCATTTTCAAATGGCTACAGTATGGGGATAGAAACAAAATTTTTTCACTGTCATCCTAGAGATAAATGACTATAGAATAATCTGAATGTAATATGGGTTGGATAATCTACCTTCACCTCAATGGAATTAATTTCTATGGCTGTGGTGGAGCACATTCAGGGGCTATACATGGATGACAGTGTTGACCCCTTCACCCATTCAGATTTAATTTCACCATGCATTACGGAATATCAAAATGAGGCTCTTACGCTGGTACCGGATGGAGAGGATGTGAAATCAAATCTCTTTTCACAGAACATGGAGAGCGCAGTGGGACTAGAAAAGTTAAAAAATAATTACTTTATGTTTTATTGGGACATTTTTCACAAGGAGATTACCAAGGGTTTTAGTGATTTCTTCCTCTCTGGATCATTTCAATATGGTGAAAAATATTACTTTATATCTCTGATTCCGATGAAATAAAATATCATTGAGATTGGTGACTTCTTCCTAGTTTCCATGGGGAACACCATACCAATGATTGTAATAAAAATTATGGTCATCATGCTAGGGAAGATATTGAAGGACATTATAACTCAAAACCAGTTTGGGTTCATCCATGGGAGAAATATTCAGACATGCCTCTTTACTACCTCGAAGGGTATCAACATTGTGAAGAAGGAAACGATGCATGAGTTTTTTTCTCTGAAACGTGATATTTTAATGGATTTTGACACCATAATGTGGAGAATTATCTTTAACCTCCTTGGAAATTATGGTTTCTCTAGAAATTCTATGAATCTAGTTAATACTATACTTAACAATGCTAGAATTTATATTCTTATCAATGGTTCCCCAAAGGGTTTCTTCAAATTCTCTCGTGGTGTCCTATAAGGGGATCCACAATCCTGTTATCTATTTTTAATTTTTTAGGATTGCAAGAGCCGGTGCATTACCGATGTGGTTTAGTTTGTACTCTAATAACTAATTATGGCAGGAAGGGACCTTTATGTACCCTCCCACCTACTTTACATAGACGACATTCTCCTATTTGGGCAGGTTAATAATCAAACACTATCCTCCATGAACATGATCTTTCGCCATTATTGGAGAATCCCCAGGAAAACAATTAGATGGAATAAATCATCCATTGTCTTTCGCAATGGGGTCTCCCCCTCAAGGAAGCTCCACATTGCTGGCTCTCTTAGATTTAAGAGAGAATCACTCCCCTTCACCTAATTAGGTGTCCCCCTTTTCTAGGGAAAGGGAAAACGATGCTACTTTGAGGGAATATAATCTACATTTACCAAAAAGTTCACCAAATGGAAGGGTAAGTGCCTCTCAAAAGAGGGAAGAGTTTGTCTCATTAATTTTGTAATCACCTCCATATTCATCCATACTTTTTCTATCTAGATATGACCAGCTAGTCAAGTTAAATATTTGCATGCAAGGATCAGGAATTTTTCCTGGAAGAGATACATCCACAAACAAATGTTGATCTATGTTTCCTAGAAGAACTGTACCAAACATATAGAGATGAGTGGGCTTGGTATTAAGGATCTTAGGAGGTTTAATGATTCCCTAATAAGGATGTTCACTTAGAGCTTGCTCAGCCAACGTGATGATGTCCTGGATTTTCTCACTGAAAGGATCATGCATAGGATTTGTGATGGTTTCACTAGATACATATCCTCCTCGGTCTGGACTATTCTAAGATCCTCATATAGGGATATTATATCTCATTAAAATTGGATTGTGTCAAAGGTATCAACTCTTAATTCCTAGAAAACTCCATGGCTTTACAAACTGCTTTCTGATGTTGTGGCAGCTCCCCATGAGCTCATGGACATGTCAACTCCTGATATTTTTCAAAAAAGTTAGGTCCTTCCTGTGAGTCTCCCTGAACATCTAATTTTCCAAATTTAGAGATATGATTTCATGGACATTGATACCCCCATTTGGAATCCCATTATGGTGGGAATGTTCAATCCTTGTGATTATTACCAGCTAAAATTACCTCAAAGAATTACATCTCCATCTTGGCGGCTAAAGTTCAGAACATCTTTCTCCCTGCCTACTCATTATGCGCGGATCTAGAAAATATAGAGAAATAGGGTCCCCCTCAATGAGAAGATGAAGATGGTGGGATGGAACCTTTACTCTGCTTGTCTCTTCTGTAAGAAGGCTAAGGAGGAAAACTCACATGTTCTACTATACTGTAGGTTTTTGTTGAACTATGGAGTTACTTGCAACAATACTTCGTCTTGAATTGTGGAATGAAAGGGGAGATATTTGATGTCATCTATGGCATGGTGAAGTCAAAATGTAGTCACCAGTTTCACATCATGCTGCTTGTAGGTGTCGCGGAAACTACCCACTATATCAGGGATGCTCCAAATGCAATGACATTTAACCTCTAGCCTCTCTCGTTTCATGGTGGAGTGGTGACAATCAAAAAGGTGATCCTGGCAGCATCCCATATTAAAAAAGGTGATATGGACAATGATGTTAATGACCAAAATTTATTGTGTCCACTTGGAGTTGTTGGAAGGGGAAGAGGCCACAGGTGTTGAAATATATCTATTGGATTCCTCTGATCCCATCATTGATAAAGGTCAATATGGATGGTTTGGCGCTGGGTACACCCGACCCCTCAAGGTGTGGTGGGTTCTTTTACAACGGCATAATATTTTTCAAAGTCTAATTCAATGATTTTATTAGAGACGGATGTGATTATTATGAAGAGTTATGGGCCTTGCTGAAGGCGGTTGTTTTTGATACCTAATTTTTGTGGAACTCTCTTTGGATTTAGTTTGATTCGATGCTTGCAATGGACGCCCTCAAGAAAAAATATAGGGAAGTATCATGGACACTTCTACCACAATGGATTGAATGTATCAATATCTCTCACACTCTCAGTCTATGGGTCACTCATCTCTATAGAGAGGCCATCTCGGCGACGGATGCACTCTCTAAAAAGGCAATTGGGGAATGGAGCTCGATGTGGTATTTTGTTGCCCCGTATTTTTGTATGCCATATGTGGGCTCTGATATGAAGGGTGAGATACACTTTCGTGTGTTCAAGCCCTCATTTGAATTATGTCTTTTATTTTTCATTAAATTTGGTCGGGCAAGCATCCCTGAACCTTTTTCCCATGGAAACCATAAAAAACCTAAAAACACGAAAAACCCCTAAAAACCAGAATAATGATAAAATTTCTAAAAGTCACAAAGAAACTTTACACCATTAAAACATTGAAAACATTAAATATAATAAAACCCCTAAAAATGTAAAAAACCCATAAATTCCAAAAACAACCATAAAAACCCAAAAAGCCACTGAAACCCCTAAAAATATAAAAACCATAAATATCCTAGAAAACCTGAAAAATACCTAAAAACCCTAAGAAAACATTGAAAACATTAAAACAATTGTACCCCTACAAATCCTAAAAATTCTAAAAACCTAAAAAACCCTAAAACCCTAAAAACCCATAAAATCAATAAAAACACAAACCCCCCCCCATAAAACACTCCTAAAACCCATAAAAAATCTAATAGTGGAAAACATATTAAAAACCCTTTTAAACCCCTAAGAATTCTAAAAAACCCTAGAAACCCTTTAAAACATTAAAAACTCAAAAAATCCAAAACCCCAAAAACCATTAAAACCCCTCAAATCCTCAAAATCCGTCAAAACCCTGAAAAACATAAAATAGTATAAAATCCACAAAAATCCCTAAGATTGTAAAAAAACCTAAAAACCCTAAAAACCCTAAGAAAATGATAAATATATAAAAACACTAAAACCCCCTAAAAACCTAAATACCCAAAAAAACCCAATATATTCTGAAGAACACTAAAAAGTATAAAACACTAAATATAACCTCAGAATCCCTAAAAACTTGAAAACACCTAAAAACCATGAAATGCCTTAAAATTCAAAAAACACATTAAACCCCTCAAAATGAAAAAACAATAAAACCCTAAAAATCACTAAAAACCTAAAACCCTAAAAATACTAAAAAACCAAAAAACTGATAAAAATATTTAAAAACATTTAAAACTATATAATCCATTAAAAACACTAAAAAACATTAAACTCTAAAAACAATAGAAAATTATAAAAAACAATAAAAAACATTAAAACTCAAAAAAGTAAAAAAATAACCACAACCCATAAAGAACCATTAATTTTTTTAAAAAATCCCTTAAAATCACAAAAAAACATAAAAAACAATAAAAAAAATGAAAAATCCTAAAAAAATCCTAAAATTCAAAAAACACAACAAACTCATAAACATACTATAAATAGAAAAACCCAAAAAACACTAAAAACTCCTAAATCCCATAAAAATACTTAAAAACCCGAAAACCCATAAAAGTCATAAAAAATACCTAAAAATCAATAAATATAAAAAAACTAAAACTAATTAAAAACCCTAAGAAAAACATAATAACTAATTAAAACTTAAAACCCATAAAAATCTCAAAAACCTAAATGATCCAAAAAAATCATAAAACCCCTAAAAAGAATAAAAACCCTAAAAATATCAAAATCTTTAAAAGCCCATAAAACTCCAAAAAACACTCAAAACCCTATATACCTATAAAATTTTCAAAAAAACTCTAAAAACCAGTATTACCTTAAATACTAAATAAAAACTAAAGCACTCCAATATCCATAATACCCATAAAACCCAAAAACCTCTATAAATCTCCAAAAACCTAAAAACCAATGAATATTAAAAAAGACCAAAAAATAACTAAAAATGAAACAAACTTGAAAAAACATTAAAAAACCATAAGGAAACCTTAAAAACCTAAAAAAATCAACAACCACAAAGAACCTAAAAAATACTAAAAACGCGAAAACACTAAAAGCCGTAAGAACCCTAAAACCCCTAAAAACCAAAAGAAAACATAAAAAAAACTAAAAAATCCATAAAACCCCAAAATACTTAAAACTAAAAACACTATTTAAACCCATAAAACATTAAAAACTCAATAAAACCATAAAACCCAAAAAATCAATAACCCTAAAACTACAAAAAGACCTTAAAAACACTATTTTCCATTAAATCCCTAAAATCCCAAGAACCCAATAGAAATACCAAAAAATCCCAAAAAATCATTACAACATAAAACAACATTGATAAAACCAAAGAAAAACTTAAAAATCTAGAACACTTATAACCCATCAAAAAACTAAAAATTATATAACCCTAAGAAACCCTAAATACCCTAAAACCGTAAAAACCAATAAATTCCTAAGGACAATAAAAAGAAATAAAATCCTAAAAAATACCCAAAATCCCTAAAGAGTTAAATAACACTATACAACCTAAAAATACCTAAGAAAACCTTAAAAAACTCTAAACACATAAAAACTCTAAAAACCTAAAAATGCTAAAAACCCCTAAAATCCCAAAACCCTAAAAAACTAAACACCTCTACAAAGAAAAAAACCCTAACCCATAAAAAAATAACAAACCAATAAATCTATAAAAACCTTTTATCCCACTAAAAATGATAAAAACTTTAAAAAACATTAAAACCCTAAAAATTTAATGAAAATTCTAAAAAAACACAAGAAACCCAAAAATACCTTAAAACCTAAAAAATCATAAAATCCAGAAAAATATCTAAAAACCTAAAAACCTAAAGACAATAAAAATACATGAAAAGGCCATAAAAATCCCAGAAAACATATAATATCCAAAAATCCCAAAAAACCCCATTAGAAAACCTTAAAAATCAAAAAACTGTTAAAACCACTAAATCCTAAAAAAAGTTAAAATCCAATAAATCCTAAACATCCCTAAAACCCTAAAGGCCAAAAATTCTCTAAATATCATAAAAACTCATAAAATGCACCAAAAATCCCTAAAATTTCTAAAAAGATGAAACTTTTAAAACCATAAGAGAACTTTCAAAAGATAAAAAATTATAAAAGCCCTAAAAAACCTGAAACACACTAAAAAATATAAAAGAATCTAAAACCCCTGTAAACCTCTAAAAACTCCTAAATTCCCCTAAAACAGGAAAACCCAAAAGCACCATTAAAACCTTAAAAACAAAAAAAAAACACTAAAAACCATTAAGCTTATAAAAAACATAAGTAACTCTAAAAATTCATAAAAACCAAAAAAAATAAAATACACATTTTAAAACACAAAAAAACACTAAAAACCCTAGAACTCTAAAAACCCCTAAAAATCGTAACTACCATCAAAATCCATAAAAGCCCATAAAAATCCTAAAAACCCCTCAAAATCCTTACAAATGTATAAAATACTAAAACCCTGAAAACCCCTATGAAAATATTAAATACCTAAAACACTTAAAATCTATAAAAAACATAAATACGCTAAAGACCCCAAAAATTCATAAAAACCCAAAAAAAATCATAATACCCCAAAAATGATAAATTTCCTAAGAAATCCCTAAAATTCCAAAAAAACCTAAAAAACTCTAGAACCCCTAAAGTACCAAAATAAATCATTAAAAAAAATAATCATAATTCTACTAAAATCCTAAAAAATGGTAGAAACCCAAAGAATCCCAAAAACCACCAAAATCGATAAAATCACTAAAAACAATAAAAATCATAAAATTGCACTAAAAATCCATAAAAACATAAAAAACCTATAAACACTATTAACTACAAGAAAACCATAAAAACCCAAAAACATTAAAACCCAAAAAACCAAAAAAAATCTAAAAACCCTAAATACCATAAAACCCCTAAAAACATTAAAAACCCAGAAAACCCAAAAATCGTAAAAACCCAGAAAAAATTCTAAACACACTTTAATCCCTAAAAAATTTAATGAACTCTTAAAAACATTTAAACCCCCAAAAAAACCCAAAAAATCCAAAAACTATAAAAACCCTAAAACCCTAAAAAACATTAAAACCCAAAAAATCACTAAAAATCAAAAAAATCCAAAAATGTCCCAAAATCCCTAAAATTGTAAAAAATCCTAAAAACATAAAACCACTATGAAATCCATAAAAAACTAAAAACACATAAAACACCTAAAAATTCTAAAAATTTCCAAAAACCCTAAAAACCCTTAAACCATCAAAATCCCTAAAAACACTAAAAACACAAAAATACTAAAATATCACTAAAAATACAAGAAAAAGATAAAAACACCTAAAAACAATGAAAACCCATAAAAAACCATAAAACAATAAAAAACATAAAACCCCAAAAAACCTACAAACACTAAAAACCATAAAAGACTATAAAAACCCTAAAAACCCCTAAAAACACTTTAAACCCATAAAAACATGAAAAAATCTAATAAACGTTGAAACCCCTAAAAAACTAAAGAAACTCTAAACTCTCAAAAAATTTATAATACCCCTAAAAACTATAAAAAACCGCCAAACACTAAAAATACCTAAATTTTTTTTTCTATCTTGTTCTTTTTGGGCTTCTTGATGTTCCATTGGCAGCTTTATAGGGAATTTTTTGGATGGGCTTTGTGGATTTTCTCAGGCCTGTTTTCCAGGGGTTGGCCTTTTGGGCTTCATAAAGTTTCTCATACTAGTATTTTTTTAACTATTGGGGTGGGCCGTCGGGCCATTTGGTTTACTATTTGGGTGATTTAGTTGTACTTAAATTCATTTCATTTTTTATATATTACTTATATTTTCCTCTAAAAAAACCTTAAAACCGAAAAAATCCTAAAACCCCAAAAACATTAAAATCCATAAAACCCTAAAAATCCATAAAATCCATAAAAATGATAAATATCAAAAATAATCATAAAAAATCCCTATAAAATTAAAAATCCTAAAAAACCTGAAAACCGCTACGAAATCTTTAAATACATAAAACCACTTAAAACAATTAAAAAACCTAAAAAATGCTATAATCCTAAAGAAATAAAAAAACTCTAAAAACCTTAACAAGAAATGAAATCTAAAACTCTTAAAAACCCTAAACACACAAAAACCAAAAAATAAAACTAAAAATCAGAAAAAACCCTTTAGTCCTCTAAAAAAATTAAAATATAAACAAACCATAAATCCCTAAAAACTTAAAAAAAACATAAAACCCAAAAATACTATAAAACCCTAAAAACCCTAAACCCTCAAATTACCTAAAAACCCTAAAAAACCCTCAATATTCTTGAAACTCAAAGAACCCTAAAAATATTGAAATATAACTAGAAATACCTAGAAATTTAGAACCCCCTAAAAACCCTAACATAACCTAAAAACCTAAAAACAATAAAAACCTATAAAATCATAAAAAGTGCATAAAATTCAGAAAAAAAAATACTACAACCCCTAAAAACCCTAAAATCACTTAAAATTACAAAAACCCCTAAAAACCATAAAAATAATAAAAATTCCATTAAAATCCTTTAAAACATAAAATCGCAAAAAACCTTGAAACCCCCTAAGAAAAACTTCATAAATTTAAAATAATTAAAACCCTTAGAATATCTAAAATCCCTAAAACCCCTAAAGAACCTAGAAACCCTAAAACCACTAAAAATAATAAAAACCCTTGAAAACAAAAAAAACACTAAATACCCCTAAAAACTGAAAACCCTTTAAATCTCTTAAAATGATAACAAGACTCTAAAACCATTTAAAACCATAAAAAATACAAAAAACCTAATTCCCTAAAAACCATAAAACACTAAACACCATAAAAAACCTAAAAACCCTAAAAACCATAAAATTATATAAAAACTCAAAATCACTAAAAGTGTAAAAACCCATAAAATCATATAAAACCCTAAGAAAACCATGAAAACATAAAATCACATAAAACCTCTACAAACCTAAACAACCCTAAAAACACAAAAAATATAAAAAACCTAAAACCCCAAAAATCATAAGACCCCTAAAAAATTTAAAAATACTAAATATGAATAAAAACACTAAAATAAATTAACAACACAAAAAACCCTTTAAACAACAAAAATGTTAAAAAATTATAAAAAATAAAAAATCCTTAAAAAAATTTAAAAAACCCCTAAAACCCTAAATTCCATAAAACCCTCAAAGTCCATAAAAACCTAAAAACTATAAAAATCATAAAAATTCCTAAAAATTCAATAGAAATATAAAACCCCCAAAACCCTTAATCTCCATTAGAAAAAATTTAAAACATAAAAACTTAAACCCCAAAAAACACAAAAAAAATAAAAAAACCCTAAAAAATTATATAATACCCTAAAAACCTTAAAACGCATAAAAACACATAAAAACCTTAAAACCCACTACAACCCCATAAAACCCTAAAACATTAATGAAAACACTAAAATTCCTTTAAACCCAAAAATGTTATAAAATTCTCTGAAAACTCTTAAAACCACTAAAAACTCAAAAAACCCCTAAAAAACCATAATACCATAAAAATCCAAAAAAAACCAAAAACCATCAAAATCTCCAAAAACCCAAAAACACAATAAAAACACTAAAAACCATAAAAATCCCTAGGAAAGTAAAAACAATAAAAACCATTAAAAACCCTAATAAAACAATAAAAAATAAGAAAACAATTTAAAACCATAAACCCCTAAAAATGATAATTTATATAAAAACCCATAAAAACCAAAACAAAAAAAAATCCTCAAAATCCCTAAAACCCTAAAAACAATAAAAACTTAAAAATCCCTAAAAATCACCAAAACATAAAAAAATTGAAAAACCGTTGAAACCCGTAAGAAAATCTTAAAAATATTAAAAAATTGAAACCCCTAAAAACCCTAAAAATTCTAATAACATTAAAAACCCAAAATATATCTTAAAAACAATAAAAACACATAAAATAATAAAAACCCTACAAAAACCTATAAAAAATTTTAAAACCATAAAAATTTAAAACACTAACAGACCTCAAAATTGAAAAAAAATCCAAAAAAACCTTGATAAAGATTGGAAATCATAAATATCCTAAATACCATAAAAACTCTAAAAACCCGAAAGACCCCAAAATATCAAAAAACATTTAAAACCACAAAAATACTAAACAATATGTAAAAATACCTAAATACATAAATACGCCTAAAAATCTTGAAAAACCCTAAGAAAACTTTAATTACCTAAAAAAACATAAACCACTTAAAAACCGAAAAAATGAAAAAAACTCCCTAATAACATAAAAACCATAAAAACCTAAAATCATAAAATAAACAAAAGTCCCTACAAAATATAAACATAATTTAAAAAAAAATCCTAAAATCCATAAATAATTAAAAATTAATAAAAATTGTAAAACATAATATATAAATCTAAAAATCCAAAAAACAATTGAAACCCCTAAAAAATAAAAACCCTATAATCTCAAAGAAGACCCTAAAAACCCTAAAACCCATAAAAACCATAAAAACCCTAATGACCCTAAAAACACATAAAAACTATAAAACCCCCAAAAACTCTAAAAACCATTTAAACCACTAAAAAAATAATAAAACACTAAAAACATTAATAACCTAAAATAATAAAAAAAACCCCTCAAATCATAAAAAATACATAAAAACCCAAAACCCCTAAAAACCATAAAAATCTATAAAAACCAAAAAACCTATTGTAATCCAAATAAATCAATAAAATTATAAAACCCTAAAACCAAGAAAACCATACGACAACTTCAAAAACATAAAAGATATTTAAAACCTATAAAAAAGGTTAAAAAATTAAACCCACTAAAAACAAAAAAAACATAAAACCGGTAAAAACTTAATAACCGATAAAAACCCTAAAAAATAAATAAAAACTATAAAACCCCCATTAAACCCCTATTAATGTTAAAAACACTTAAAATACTTAAGTCCCCAAAAAAATAAGAAAAACCCTAAACCCCAAAAAAGACAATAAAACACCAAAAACCCAAAAAACGATCAAAATCTCTAAAAAACATAAAAATTATAAAATCCCTAAAAACCCTAAAAGTAAAAACCTAATAACATAAAAACCATAAAAAATAATTAAACGAATTAAAACACTTAAAATACCTAAAGTACCTAAAAACACGAAAAAACCATTAAAAACCCTAAAATCCTTGAAACCATAAAGCCCCTAAAACCCTAAAACCCACTAAAACCCCATAAATTCATAAAGAGCAACTAAAAAATCTAAAAAAACATTTAGGTCCTAAAAATGTTTAAAAACTGTAAAAACATTTAAATCTCTAAAAAACACAAAAAACATAAAAAATTCCTAAAACCCTCAGAATCCCTAGAAACCCAAAAAATAAATTAAAATCGTAAAAGGTGAATAAAATCCCTAAAATTTTAAAAAATCATAAAAACTATAAAAACCCCTATGAAAACTGTAATACCTTGTCTGCAGTGTCTGTATCCTTTGTTTATAAATTTTTTGGGGTTCCGAGAATAGCCTGGACCCATGCTTTCTTTGCCCTAAGAAAACCATAAAAAGCATAAAACACTTAAAAACCACTAAAAACTTAACAACGCTAAGATCCCTTAAAATACTAAAAAGCCTAAAAACCAAAAAACCACTCAAAATCCCTAAAAATCTAAAACAACATAAAACACTAAATAACTAAAAAATGATATAAATCATAAAAACCCAAAAAAGAAACTAAAAACACAAAAAACCATAAAACACAAAAAACAATATAAAACCAAAAAACCATAAAAACTAAAAACCAATAAAAACTCTAAAAACCCTTTAAACCCATAAAAACATTAAAAAAATTTAAAACTATAAAAACTATAAAACTCATAAAATCAACTATAAACCGAAAAAACCGGGAAAAACCCTAAAATACCGAAAATTAAAAAACACCAAAAATCCCTAAAAATCATAAAAACAATAAAAATCCATAAAAATACCTAAAAATCCATAAAAATGTAAAAAACACTAAAACCGTAAAAAAAATCTATGAGACACTAAAAAACAAAAAACCCATAAAACCCCTAATAATATAAAAATTCAAAAAAAACTAGACAACCCTTAAAACCGTAGAGTACTCTAAATCCCATGAAAATCCATAAAAACACTAAAAACAATAAAATCCTAAAAAGAACTAAAAATACCAAAAAACGTAGAATACCTTATAAATCCTAAAAAACCATAATTAAATGTTATAATATATAAAATATCCCCTCAAACAATAAAAAACTAAATAAGTCACAAATCCCTAAAACCCTAAAAAGACACTAAAATCCAAAAAAAAAAACAAAAAACCATAAAAACCCTAAAACCATAAAAATCCAAAAAAATCATTAAGAAATCTCAAAACCCTTTAATACCATAAAAATTTAAAAAAAACTATAAAAACCATAAAACTATAATGAAACTTAAAAAACCCCTAAAAACCTAAAAATAAATAAAACCATTAAACCCTAACAAACCTAAAACCTTCAAAATCCTCTAATCCCTAAAAAACCATAAAAATACAAAAAATCCCTAAGGATACAAAAAAGCTAAAAAACCCTATAAACCATGAAATACATTATGAAACCATCGAAAACATAAAACAATAAAAAAAATCTAGAATACCTAAAAATTGAAAAAAACTCCAATAAACCCTAAAACCCCTAAAAATTCTAAAAATTCTCAAATCCCCAAAACAAAAAAAAGTTCCTAAAAATACATAAAAACATGAAAAAACTATAAATCATGAAAACCAAAAAGAAAAAATTAAAAAACTAAAAAAATCACATCCCTATAAAACAGGAAAAACAATAAAAACCATAAAAATGCTAAAAACCCCAAAACCCCCTTAAAACATTAAATCCCTAAAACACCTCAAAACCATAAAACAAACAAAAATGGATGAAACAATAAAGAATAAAAAAAATAAAAAAACCCAGTAAACCCCAAAAAATTAAAAACTCAAAAAAAATCATCAAACCCCTAAAAACATAAAAACCCCAAAAACCAAAAAAAAACCTAAGAAACATTAAAAATCCCTAAAAACCTCAAAAACACTAAAAAAAATTAAAAGCCTAAAAATCCCTAAAAATGTAAAAAACTCTAAAAACCCTAAGAAAAACATAAAAAAATACATAAAACATTTAAAAACAAAAAAAAAAACTAAAAACAAAAAAAACCTAAAAAATTGAAAAATAATAAACACCCTAATATACTAAAACACTAAAAAACCTCACAATCTCTAAAAACCCTCAAATCCCATTAATTTTAAAAAAACATAAATACAAAAATAAAAAAACCATTAGACCTGGAATAACCCTATGAAATGCTTAGAAACATATAAACACATAAAACACCTAAAAATATAACAAGTACTAAAAACACTAAAACCCCCTAGAAGACCCCAAATCCCAAGAAAACCAAAAAACCCTAAAACCCATTTAAACCCTAAAAACCCATAAAACCACTAAAAACCACAAAAAACTAAAAAAACCCTTGGAAAAACTAAAAATGAAAAAAATATCTAAAAATACAAAAAAACCATAAAACCCCTAAAAACACAAAAAACACCTTAAAAGACTAAGAAGTCAGCAATCCCCTTAAACACTAAAAAACCTTCAAAACCTAAAAAACCAATAAAATCCTAAAAAACACCCTAAAATCACTAAAACCTAAAAATCCCTAATAGACCTGAAAACAAAATAATCCCTTAAAGCCAATAAAAACATAAAAACCCAAAAAACATAAAAAATTATAAAAACCTTAAAAACACTCAAAATCCATAAAACCCTACCAAAAAACCAAATAAATCCTAAAAAATCTGAAAATATATAAAAACATTAAAAACCCTAAAACCCAAACAAAACTATAAGAAAACATTAAAACCCAAAAACACTTAAATCCCTAAAAATCACAAAATGGTAAAAACCCTAAGAGCCCCAAAAATTCAAAAAACAAAAATACCATAAAACCTTAAAAAACCCTAAACACCCTTAAAAATCTTATAAACCACTAAAATACAAAAAACACTTTAAACCCCTAAAACATTGAAAAACTCTGAAAAATATAAAAACCCTAAAAAACTAAATCCCCTCAAATTCAAAATAAAACCCCAAAGAAAATACAAATTGTAGAAAAACCCTAAAAACCATAAAAACATAATAGAACCTAAAAACCATAAAAACGTAATAAAACCTAAAAACACTAAAAACCCCAAAAAAATCATAAAAAAAAAATCAATTTATACCATTAAAAAACCTAAAAAACACATAAACCCCTAAAATAAAAAAAAAATGTTAAAGGCTATAAAATCATATAAAAACAATAAAAACCAAAAAACCCAATAGAACCCTAAAAAATAGTAAAAAATTAAAAATTATTTAAGCCACTAAAACATTAAAAATAAAAAAAACTTGTAAAATATCAATATACAATGAAATCCCCTAAAAAATTACCCATAAAACCGAAAAAACCAAAATAAAACATATGAACCCTCATAATAATTTAAAATCCCAAAAAATTAAAATCCTAAAAAAATACCCAACAATACCTCAAAGTATAGAACCCCTAAATCCACAGAAAACACCTAATAAAAAAATTAAAACCTAAAGACACATAAGACCTCTAAAGATACTCAAACCCCTAAAACCCCTAGAACCCTAAAATACCATAAAAACACTTAAAATCCCAAAATACAAAAAACCCACAAAAATCCTATAGAAGACCTAAAAATCCCAAAACACAAAAAACCTATAAACCTAAAAAAATCTAACAAGATCGTAAAAAGAAACTTACAAATCATAAAAAAAACTAAAGTTCAAAAAACACTATAAACTATAAAAACCCAAAATACCATAAAAACCATAAAAACCCTAACACCAATAAAAAATCCATAAACCATATGAACCTATTAAAATCTTAAATGAATTCAAAAAACCATAAACCCTGAAAAATCAAAAGAAACACTACAACCAAAAAAACCCTAAAATACTAAAATCTCTAAAACCCCTAAAAATCCCTAAAAATCCCGAAAAATCCATAAAAATTATAAAAACATTAATAAAATACCTAAAAATGTAAAAAAACTAAAACCATGAAATACTATAAAAAACCAATAAAAAATAATTAAAACCCATAAAAAACTAAAAATGATAAAAACCATAAAAATCCTTAAAATCCTAAAACCCCTCAAAGTGTATAAAAACTATGAAAAAACAATAAGATCTTATAAAATCAAAAAATCCCTATAAGGTAAAAAACTGTAAAAATATTAAATACACCTAAGAAAACCTTATAAACCAAAAAACACTTAAAATTGATGAAAACCATAAGAAATGATATGAACGCTAAACTACCAAGAAAATCCATAGGAACCATAAAAACTCCTAAAATTTGTAAAAACTCTAAAACACATAAAAACCCTAAAACCCATTAAAACTATAATAATTATTTAAACCCCTTAAAATGATAGAAAACTATAAAAATCATTAAAACCCTAAAAACTCAAAAAAACCCAAAAAAATAATTATTAAAACACTAAAAACCCTGAAAATTCCTTATAACCATAAAGACAAAAAAATCCCAAAAAATCACAAAATACTCTAAAAACCCTAAGATAAATGTAAAACCTAAGAATTCATAAAACCCCTAAAAACCTAGAAAAATGATCCAACCCTAGACAACCTAAAAATACCTAAGAACCATAAAACCCCCGAAAAAAATTTAGAAAACCTAAACACTAATAAAATCCCAATATAGTAACTAAATTTTTTAAAAACACTTTAAACCACTCAAAAATTTAAGAACTCTAAAATACATTTAAACCCATAAAAAACTAAAAAACCACATAAAACCCCAAATAAATTATAAAACCCATCAGAAACAAGAAAAACTCTAAAAAACATAAAAATATTCTAAAACCATAAAACCCATAAAAAGATTAAAATATTTAAAAAACTTTAAAACCCATAATAAAACCTTAAATACAAAACACATAAAACCCCCAGAAAACAAAAAAACCAAAATGATTCCAAAAAGAGTAAAAATACTCAACTTCCAAAAAAATACAATCAAAATCGTAAAAAATCCCTAAATGCCAAATCATTTAAAAAAGTATAAAAACCTAAGAAACCTTTAAAAATTAAAAACACTTAAAACACCTAAAACCAAAAAATTCTAAAAAACACTAAAAAACCCATAAAACTGTTAAAACCATAAAACCCCTAAAAATTTAAATACCCCTAAAAACTCATAAAACCCTAGATAATAATAAAAAAATAAAAACGCCTCTATTCCCCTAAAAATGATAAAAACCTCTTAAAATCCGTAAAACCCCTAAAAACTAAAAAAACCAAAAACCCATAAAACCTATAAAAACCCTAAAGACCCCAAAAACCAAAAAAAACCACTGAGTAATCACAAAGAACTATATAAAACCAAAATAGCACTAAAAACCCTAAAAATATAAAAAAACCCTAAAACCCCTAAAAACCCTATGAAATCCTCAAAAACTAAAAAGAAAATTAAACCCTTTAAAACAAAAAAACCATTAAAAACCAAAAAAACTTAAACACTATAAAAACCATTAAACCACTCAAAATCATTAAGCACCCTAAAAACATAAAAAACCTAAAAAACCCAAAAAATCACTTAATTTTCTTAAAAAATCATAAAAATTTGAAAAAACTTTGGAAAACCATAAAAACCAAAAACTGTATAAAAGCCATAAAAAGATAAAAATTATAAAAACCATAAAAGACCCTAAAACATTAAAAACTCTTGAAACCATAAAATGATAAAAAATATAAAAAACATTGAAAACCCTAAAAAATTAAAATATAAACTATAAAAACCCAAAACACTATAAAATCTCTAAAATACATAGAAACCAAAAAAATCCTAAAAATTTGACAAAAATATAAAAACTATAAAAAAAATCAATAAAAATACCTAAAAACATAAAATCCATAAAACCCTCAAATACCCTAAGAAGAAATTGAAAACCTAAAAAACTAAAAAACCCAAAACCTCCAAAAATAATAAAAACCCTCAAATTCCCTAAAATCCCTAAAAACCCAAACAAAACATAAGAAATCCTTAAAAACCTAAAAAAACGTAAATTCCCTATACCTATAAAATCCCTAAAAACCATAAAACCCCATAAAAACATAAAAAATTAATAAAAAACTAAAACCCTTTAAACAAAAAAATGCTAAAAACAATAAAATCCCATCAATGCTTAAAAACCCAAAAAAACAATGAAAACTCAAAACCACTAAAAATATAAAAACCCTTAAAATTAATAAAACCCTAAAATAAATCCATAAAAACCCTAAAAACCATAAGGAAAACATATAAACTTATGAAAACATAGAACCCCTAAAAAACTAGAAAATGATAAAATCCCTAAAATCGGCAAAATCTATTTAAAACCCTATGAACGAAAAAATCTACTAAAAACATTAAAAACCCTTAAAAACAAACCCTAATACCCCACTAAATTTCTAAAAAGAATTTAAATCCCTATAAAATTAAAAACTATAAAAAAATTAAATGCTAAAAATTCAAAAAAAACACCTCAAAACCTTAAAAATCCATAAAACCCCAAAAAACCCATAATAACCAAAAAAATACTAAAATTATCTAAAAACCCATTGAATTTTAAAATCCTCTTAATACCCTAAAAACCCCAAATAAATCATTAGAAACCTAAAAAATATTTAAAACCTTTATAAAGTCTAAAAATAAAAAAATGTTAAAAACCCTAAACACCCTCAATATCCTTATATCCAGTAAAACCATAAAAATACTAAAAAGGCCCTAAAATATCTAGTTTTTTAAAAAAAAATAAAAACCATAATAAAGACTTAAAAAATATATAAAACCCCTAAAAACAAAAAAATATGTTAAAAACACAATAAAACCACTAAAACCTATTAAACCAAAACCCCCTAAAAACCTTAAAAACATAAAAACCCATAAAAAACCTAAAAACACAAAAAAATACTACAATATTTTTATTCCCCCCAAAAAATAAAAATATATAAAACCATAAAAACCCAAAAAAACCCAAAAAGAGTCTAAAACCCAAAAAAACCAATAAAAACCCTAAAACCCCTAAAAACCAAAAAAAATCTTTAAGTACCCTGTCAAACCAAAAAAATCCTAAACAATCACTAGAATTACATAAAATCATAAAACCCCCAAAAAAACATAAAACCCCAAAGAAAAAAATTAAAAATATAAAAAAATTAAACCCCAATAAACCTAAAAATTGATCTACCCCCTAAAAACCCCTACTACTATTAAGATTGGGAATAGAATTTTGATCCCTCTTGTGTGAAAAAAACCTTCATGTATGTATGAACCTATATATTTACGTTTAATTGGATCTACTGGCACCCCATAGATCCTCTGGGAAATTGTATCTTTGCTTGGATTCCCCATTATAATTGATAAGGAGACAAATATCCCAAGGTATGTACCTTACTCCGAGGTCCTCATTGAAGTTGATATTATGAGAACCCAGTTTGGGAAGGCCCTTCTTAATACCCTTGAGGATAGTCTCACATTGAAATTTCAATATGAAATAAGGCCCATATTCTATCTTAATTTTATGTTTTCTCTTCATCTTCTCTCAGAGTGTATAATTATGAAGGTTTTCACACTCTACAACTGCCATGGGCATGATTCCATGTTCTGAAAGAAGAATTATGGGGTAGGTAAAGGAAAGGATCATGAAAACCGTAAGGTTTCTAATCCCTCTCCTCACACAAATCCCATTTCTTTTGTACCCTATCAGAATAAAACTGGTAGCACTAAGAAACTCATTACTGTGCCCTCAAATAAACATATTCATATTGAGGAACCTCCTCAAGACCCTACTAATGAATTTACTGCTGAATCAACCAAAAATATTTCTACAAATCTCCCCTTATATTCATCAAATTCTGGTCTTCCCAATGTTGTTTTGGAAACCCCCACCGGCAAGGATTAATTAATCATGTTTGGGATCCTATAAAACATGAATTTACTACCACAGTTGAACCCACGCATCTTGTGGTCCACCAATACCTGGCCACTAAGTAACCTCTATTAGATTCCACTCTTAATGATGTCACTATTAACTCAGTTCCTTTCATGTGTACTGAATATCAGGAATTTCATATGCATGTTGTTTCTCCACTAAAAAACTACTTTGAGTTGAATGATTATACTTCAGTCTCTATAGATGAGGCAATGGAACCTCCTGAGAACATTATTAAATGTGGTCTCACACTAGGCATTTAATCTGAGACACCCTCAGATTTCTACTCTAAAGAGTAGGTGGTCATGCCAACTGGATCACCAATTCCTAACTAGAGTTAAGATTATTTCGTAGTGGTGAATTCCAGAAAGGTTTCAAATAGGATTATAGATGGGGAATCATATAATGAAGGGATATTAACCATGAACAGATTCACCCCACTCAGTGGAAAATATTAGTATAATGATGTTGAGGGCCAGCCCCCTAAATATGGTGACTAGATAGAGAAATCCACTAGTTCTAAATCTACGATGATTCCTATAATAATTCTTAAAAAGAAATTGAATAAAGGAAAAGGGAACGGCATTAACCTATCATCTCAGTATGGTAAAAATAATTTTCCTCATTCTAGGGGAAACACATCCCTCATTTAATCAGGATCATGTTCTAGAATTTGTAAGGTCTTGGGAATTATCCCATATTCTCAAACCTTAGGAACTTTCTCCTCTCCAATACACTAATTATCATTGGTATTTCTAAACCCATGAAGAATTTTTAAAACTATAACAATTTCAATTGGACTATCCTTGGATAGTCCATTGTCTCTCACAATATGAATGAGAGTGTCTCAGAAACCTTATGGGTTCTAAAGTATGATGACATTTGAGTTGTTTAAGTTGAGGTGTGTTCTCAAAACTTTTCTATCTTATTATAATTTTAGAAATCTACTTTAGCCCTATTCTTTGTGAATGCATCATTCTTGTACACTATGAGAAGGGCCCTATGGAGGAATATGGATCAACTAAATGATATTATGGTTCAAATTTGGATAATTATTAGAGATTTCAACACTGCCTTGAGACCAGATGAAAAGATTGGACCCAACTTATATGGAATTTCTACACATGAATTATCTTGCTACTTTGATCAATGGGACCTCACTGAAGTTCCTATTTCTGGATCCTATTTTACATTGGTAATGATCACAATAAATTCAAGATGGGATAGAATGCATCACATGTGTTTATCACATATCAGTGATAGGATAACCATCACTAATATGTAGGGTTTTACACATCCCATGTTTAATTATGATCACAAACCCCTTATTGTTGATATCTAAAAGGGTATCATAAGGTGAGCCCTAATTCCCTTTAAATTTAGCAATGCATGGATCACTATTCTTGGATGTGGGGAAGTGGTAATCAATGGCTGGAATAGAACATTTTATGGCATCCAAGATTCATTATGGATTCCAAAATCAAGAAAATAAAATGTATTCTGAAATAGTGAATCATAAATAATTTTTTCTGGTAGGATGATGACATTATGGATTCATAATCCCAATTATCCCTCTTCCAAATTACCAACCATCTATATAACATTCTGTCCTAGTAAGAGATAAAGCTTCATTCCAAGCTGGATGATCATCTAGCTCTAAAGAAGATGCCAGTTAGGAACTAATTTATTGTTAAGTGTCTCAAAGATGGATCTCCAAATTCTCACACAATCTACATAGAGATAAGAAGTCCAAAAAATATTGAATTCCATTTGTATGAATGATTATTACATTACAACTTTGAATGATATATCCAGCACCATGGTGGATTATTTTAAGGCGTTTTATAATAATGATGGTGAGGATTATTTTAACTATTTTACTAATTCCATTATTTTGTGTATTGTTGAGCATTAGAACAAGGGCTTGACAGATTCACCCATTAAAGTGGAACTTGTATATGAATCGTTCTTCTTGAACATGGAATGTGCAGTGGGTCCATATGGTTCTAGAAAAAAGTTTTTTATGTTCTATTGAGATATTAAGCATGTGGATATCACCAAAGAAATCTTAGAATTCATTCCCTCGTGTCTAATCCTGCATAAAACCAATTCAAATATTATTTATTTTCTCCAAAAGTAGAATAATTCTATTGACATATGGGTTTTATAACTAGTTTCCATTTGGAACACTATTTCCAAAATTAAAAGAATATTCTAGTCATCGAGATAGGTAATATTGTGTGGGATATAATTAACCCAAATCAATTTGGATTTTTTCCTAGAAGGAGTTTTAGAAACTTCCTCTTTACAGCCTTAAAATGCATCAACATCATGGGAAAAGAAATGAAGAATTTTAATTTTTCCATTAAGCTTGATATCTCAAAGACCATTGACACCATTAGGTGGAGCTTCATCGTCAGAGTTCTTAAAAAGTATGGCTTCTTTAGAACTTTCATCAAAATAATTACCATATTTTTTTCTACTATTGGGATATCCATCCTTATAAATGGATATGTAAAATGGTTCTTCCAATGATATAGTATAGTCAGGTAGGGGACCTGCTCTTAGGTTTTCTTTTTTTCAATTGTAGAAGATTATTTGAGTTCGTGCATCAATGATCTCTTATAGGCTAGTTACTTTAAGCCAAGAATGGTAGGGAGAGATCATTATTTTTTTCTCCCATCTTCCTTATGCTAATTAAATACTTTAGTACATGCAAGTCAACAAGAATACATTATCTTCAATCAAATTGATCTTATGTTACTATGATAATGTGGCTAGGAAATCCATTAGCTGGGAAAAATCCTCGATTGTCTTTAAAAAATGGGTTTCAACCTTCATCCATCTATGAATTTTTGGGTCCCTTGGTGTGAAGGGGGCTCATTAACATTTGTGTATCTGGATGTCCTCATTTTTGTGGGGAAGGCCAATAGTTTTTAACTAGATAGAATATAATCTAAAATAACTCCACAAGTAGCCAAATATAAAGGGAAATTCGTATCTCAGGTAGGTAGGGATTGCTAGATCAATTTTGTTATCACTTCTAGGTTTGTCCATGTGTTCTCTATCTATTGATGACCTTTAAACCTTGTAAAAATCTTGTAAACTAAGATTAGGAACATGAATTGGATGGAATAAATTAGTGAAAGAATGATGGTTTATTCAGATAGGAAAGAATGAAAAAAACCCATTAATCTGGGGGGGGGGCTGGGAATTAAGCATCTCAGAAGAGTTAATGAATCCATTCATAGAAAGTTCAATTGGAATTTGTTCAACCCACATGATAATGGCCTAGACACTCTTTGGGATAGTTTCACAAGAAAACTCTATGAGGGTTTCATAGGTTATATACCTTCCTTAGTATAGAAGGGATTCATATCCTCATATAAGGACATTACAGCTCACTCAAAATGGGTTGTATCAAAAAAAATAAAACTTGAAATGTTGGTCCACTACCTAGCTGGAAAGGCCCATGTTTGAAATTGTAACACCTCCTCATAACTTAGATCACATGTCTATTGATGGCCTCAACCAAATTATTAGAGATTTTGGCGAGTCACATTCAAGTCATATCATTCTTCAAATTCAACGTTACATGTTTATAGACACTGACATCCTCACCTAGAAACAGAAACTCATTGGGAAGTTCAATATAAGGGATTTATACAGGAATAAATTATTAGAGGGCATTGTTCCCCCCAACTTGGATATCAAAATTCAAGATACTATTCATTCCACAAGCAAACCAACTACTACTGTGGAAAATCGGATGGAATAGGTTTCCCATTCAAGAGCTATTAAAGACTGCCATATGGAAACTAGACATAGTTTTATAACTATTTTTTTATGTCAAGGAGGGTATCGAGTACATATTTCTTCAATGCGGGTTTGATGACTAATTGTGGGTCCATTTTCATAACTTTTTTGGGTTTTAAATATTTATGAATAGTCTATTTCAACACCTAATCAGCAGCCTTTCAGTGATGAACATCAGGGAACATATACATACTCTTCTTCGTACAGTGGTTGTTTCTACTATTTATTACATCTGGTGTTCTCGAACTGTAGTGGCCTTTAACAACAAGCATTTCTTCTTCTATGGTGGAGTCGTGAAATTACACAGTGTGGTCCATCTGGCATCTCACATAGAAATAGTTTTGATGGCTTATGATGTCACTGATCTCTTTATCCTGATCAAGCTTGGAGTTTTAGGAATGAGTTAAATTCAACATGTTTTAAAATTCAACCGATGGATCCCCCCAGTTACACCTTGGATCAAGGTCAATGTGGACGATGCATCTTTGGGAGAAGTCGACCACTCGAGTTTTGGTAGGGTCTTCTATACATAAAAAGGCTTTATGAAGGTCTTCTTCTACAACTTTATTGTATGTGGATGTGCATAAAAAGCTAATCATTAGAATTGATGAAGGTGATTATATTTTCTGCCCAATTTGGGTGGATGTTTCTTTAGCTTAAATCTGACTCGATGCTTGTGGTGGAGGCCCTCACAAAAAAATTCTATGTAAGTTACTTGGAGAATCATACCAGAATGGATTAATAGTCTGAGCCTCTCCTAGAGTATCACTATAAATGTTACACATTCCTCTAGAGAAGAGAACACGGTGATAGACACACTGTCCAAAAATGAAATTGTGGAGAGATGCTTGATGTGGTTCTATGTCACTCCACTTTTTTGTGAACCCTCTGTTGACTTTGATAGGAAGGGTGATTTGCACAAATATGTTTGTAAACTCTCTTTGTAATTCTTTTTATTTATAATTTTAAATAATTTTTGGGTTATTGAGTATTCCTAGCCCAAAGCCTTCTTTTCCCTAAAAACCCCTAAAAACCTTAAATACCATCAAAATCCCAAAATCCACTAAAAAATAAAAATCCAAAACACCCCTTCAAATAATTAAAAATTAAAAAACTGAAAAACACTAAAACCCTAAGAAAATAATTAAAACCTAATAACACATAAATACCCTAAAAACCCAAAAAATTAAAAAAATTCCTAAATTCCTTAACAACCCTTAAAAACATAAAAACCCTAAAAACTATAAAAAACTCTAAAAACATTAAAAACCCTAAAAACCCAAAAAAATGACCAAAAACCCTAAAAATTAAAATCTTTAAAAGAGATAAAAAACCCTAAAAAATAAATACCTAAACACCCTAAAAACTCCTAATAAAATAGTAAAACCCTAAATTTTTTTAAATTCCCTAAAAATGTAAACACCTCTAAAAACCCTTAAAACCCCCTAAAAACCTTAAGAAAATCTAAAAACCCATTGAATCCTAAAAACAACTAAAATATCTAAAATCTATTTATGCCCAATTTTTTTAAAAAAACTCTAAAAAACCTTTAACCACCAAAAAATCTCAAGAAAACACTAAGAACCCATATAAATCAAACAATCCCTATAAATGCTAAAAAACATTAAATCCCAAAAAACCACAAAAAGGAAAAAAATCCTATAAAAGATCTATAGATACTTAATAACCTAAAAAAACCAATTAACACTTAAAAATTCCTAGACAAACCTAAAAATGTGAATAGACTTATTACCCCAAAAAACCTAAAAATGCTAAAAAACCCTAAAAATCCATAAAATCCCTAAAAACACAAAAAACCCTCAAAATCATAAAAACCATAAAAATCCTAAAAATCCAAAAAAATACCTAAAAATCCATAAAAATGAAAAAACCCTTAAAACCATGAAAAATCCTAAATCCCTATAAAATCATATAAACACTTTAAACCCATAAAAACTGAAAAATACTAAAATTTCTAAAACCCCATAAAAACCTAAAAAACCATAAAATCCCCAAAAAATCATGTAAATTCCCTAAAACCCATACAAATCCTAAAAACCAATAAATTCTATAAAAACTCTTGAAACCCCTAAAAAATTAAAAAATATAAAAAACCATAAAACCCTAATAACTCCAAAAAACCCCAAAAATATAAAATACCAAAATAACTCTAAAATCCCAAAAAAAACTACTAAAACCCTCAAAATCCTTTAAAACCCTAAAAACCAATAAAAATCCTAAAAAATCCCTAAAAATCATGAAAAATGTAAAAAATACTGAAATCATAAGAAACCCAAATAAAAATATAAAAACCGAAAAACAATTGAAACCCTCAAAATGACTAAAAATAATAAAAATCCTAAAACCCCTCAAAATAATTAAAAACCATAACATTACATAAAAAACCTAAAAATAACTAAAAATACAAAAAAAACCTTAAAACAACCTAGAAAACCTGAAATCCATTAAAAGCATTAAAAACCAAAAACACAGAAAACCACTAAAATACCTAAATATGTTGATTGGATTATTCACTGCTGGTCCTTCCTGATGGGCTGGTTGTATGATGAGGTTACTCTCCCTGATTGTGTCTCCTTGACTCGAACACCCACCGCTGCAATGACTGCCCTTCCCATTGTACCGGACCCCACTTTGGGCTGGTATGATGGTGTTTGTGGAGGATTTGGGATGGTGCTGGTGGTTGTGCCTAGTGTCAGGGGAATATCAGGGCGGAGTGGCAGGGGCATATCACGGTGGAGTGGTATTGATGACTGCTGGTTGCTGGTGACTGGTTGCTGGAAGATGATGATGGCTGATGTTGTTTGTAGTGTTTTCTTTTGTGATTTGATGCTACTGGTGGTGATTGGGAATGATGTTGGATCAAGTGTTGTTGGTTGTTGGGGCTGGTTAGATTCGATGTGTTGTCTCTACTGTGTGGCTGTGATGTTTGGTATTGGTGCTGGATGCTGGTGTTGGCTGGACAAGATGTGTGGATGGTGCTATTGTGTTTTGTTTTTGTGTCTTTTCCTCTTTTTTTGTTTTTTTACTTTTCTTTTTTGGGGTCTTTTTCTGTGAATGGTTTTTCGGTGTGGGTCGTTTTACCCCTCCCATCCCTTGTATTTTGTGTGTTTTTTCTTCTTAATAAATTTGGGGGGGGGTCGGGAATAGCCCGACCCTCGCATCTTCCTTGCCATAAAAGAACCTAAACCCCCTTAAACACTCAAAAATCCACAAAACCCCCTAAGATAAAAAAAACACCATAAAAACATTAAAAACCCACCAAAACATCTAACAACCATTTAAATCCCTAAATACATTAAAAAACTAAAAACATAAAAACCTTAAAAATGTAAAAAACTCATAAAAACCCGAAAAACCGATAAAACCCAAAAAAACCCTGAACACCCCTAAAACCAATACTTCAGCCGCCAGACAGCATGAAAAATATGTAGATTTCTGAGTTTTTGCATAATTTTGACGACATGGCTTGCATGCTTCCGAGCACGATAGCCATGGAAATAAAGAGATATAAATTTTTTAATGTTGATGCTTTAGTGTGGAAACCTGATCGATGCAGAATTCTTGCTACCAAAGGATTATATCGGAACAAATGTGAGCATAGCTCCTCTATTCCAGCGTGGCTTTCCAAATTTAGGAATCCGTTTATTCCTCCTTCAAGGCAGATTTTCCTATGGAAAATATGGAAAGGAAGACTGCCTCTACATGGAGCGCTTAAACTGGCCGGATGGCAGATTGTTTCATGCGGTAACATTTTCTTGAGGGTGGAGGAAACTAGTCGTCAACTTTTCATACACAGTAGTATGGCTTCTAAGCTATGGATTTATATTCAGGATGTATTTGGAATTCATATCAATTTGAGTAGGCAACAGGAGGTGATGATTCTTCTCGTTGCGGTAACTGAAGTCGGCTAAACCCCGTAGCTTTACAATCTTCATCTAGCAGCGGTGGCAAAATTTCTCTCCTATGTTTGGTTTTCCAGAAATACAGTGGCTCATCGGAACAAAATAGGTTCTTTCCATGAAGGGGTGGTGAGCATTCACAGGGATATCCATGCAGCGGAAGGTATCCAGAATGGGGAGATGAATAATGATATGCACGACTTTCTAGTCTTGTGCAGAATTGGAATTCCAGGGAGATGCAGAAGACCGAAAATGATGAAATTCATTAGATGGATTCCCCCGATAGTAGGATATATCAAGGTCAATGTTGATGGCGTTGCCATGGGTGCGCCGGGTCCTTCAGGGTGTGGCGGGGTCTTTCGTACCTCTCGGGGATTTGTAAAAGGATGCTTTTACCACTTCCTTGGGAGCGATACCGCGTATGAGGCAGAACTTTTGGGCCATCATAAAAGCGATTCAATATACAACCCATTTCAGATGGAATAAACTCTGTATTGAATCTGATTCATCATTGGCGGTGGAGGCCTTCAGGAAGCAGTCACGACTTGTACCATGGCGTCTTCTCCAAAACTGGGCTGAGTGCCTCGATGCTTCCAAGACACTTAATTTGAGCATCTCACATGCATATAGGGAAGAAAACTGGGTTGAATATGCTCTTTCCAAGAGATCGATTGATGAAGGGTCTTTGGTATGGTCTTTCAGAACCCCAGACTTCTGTTTGTCTTCAGTTGACTCAAAAATGAAAGGGACGACCCACACCAGGATATGCAAGCCTCCTTTGTAATGCTTTGTACTTTACTTTTATGTTCTTGAATAAATCATGGGATCAGCTATGTCTGACCCACACCTTTTCTTCCCTAAAAATTCAATAAAACCCCTAAAAACTGAAAACATAATAAATACACTAAAAACCCATCAAACCCTCAAAATCAAAAAAAAAACCACCCAAAACCATAAAAATGAGAAAAAAATACCTTAAAATACTTTAAAAAAAATAAAAACCCATGTATTCTCGAAAAAACCCCAAATGCCCCTAAAAACTAAAAAAAATAAAAAAAACCTAAAAACCCCCCAAATCGTAAAAATCCCTAACAAATAAAAAATACAAAAATTTCCTAAAATTAACTAAAAACACAAAAAACCCTAAAACCCTTGAAAACCCTATGAAATCCTTAAAAACCTAAAAGCACTTTAAACACCAAAAAAACCTAAAAATACAAAAAACACTAAAAATACTAAAAACCATAAATCCCAAAAAAACATTTTGAACCCCAAAAAATCCATTAAATTCGAAAAAACCACTAAAAACTCTTAAAAACCTTTAAATACATAAAAATGTTTAAAAAATAGCTTAAAAACCTTAAAAAATGCTAAAACCCAAAAAACCCAAAAACCCATTGAAAACCTAAAAATAACAAAAAACCCCTAAAAACTATCAAAATACATAAAACCATAAAAACCAATGATGTTCATAAAAATCCCAAAATATTAAAAAAACCACGAAAACCCATATGAAAACATTAAAAACCAAAAAAAAATAAAAACCCTAAATAACATCAAAATGATAAACCTCTAAAAACCTTAGAAAAAATTAAAAATATAAAAACCCTAAAAAATCCTAGAAACCCTAAAAGGCATAAATACCATAAATATCCCAAAAAAATCACTAAAAATAAAAAACCCTAAAAACTCGGAAAACCCTAAAAACCCTAAGAAAATCATAAAATAATAAAATCACAAAGAAACTAAAAAACCCCTAAAACCTCAAAAAAATTATAAAAAGCATTAATACGCTAAATAAATTCTAAATCCCAAAAAACCCCCAAAAATATTAAAAATTATAAAAACCCTAAATTCAAAAAAACCTACATGATCTGAAAAACAGAAGGAAACCATACAAATATAAAAAATTATTAAATAACTAAAAACCCAATAATTTTAGAAAATCCTAAAACCCCACGAAAACCCTAAAACACATTGAAAACCCAAAAGACCATAAAAACCTACAAAAATACCCCTAAATCACATAAAACCCCATAAATAATAAAAAACTCCAAAACCCCATTAAACCCATAAAAATGTTATAAAACTCTAAAATACTAAAAATCCTTAAGAAAATAAAAAAAGCCCTAACCCCACAAAAAAACATAAAACTCTAAAACTCCTAAAACCGTAAAAACCTAAAACACCAAAAAACCACAAATATCCACAAAATGCCTTTTAAATAACTAAAAATTAAATAAAATCCCTAAAACCCATGAAAATAATTATGAAAACCATAAAAACCTAAAAACAATTGAATCCCATAAAAATCTAAAAATGTAAATAATCTCTAAAAACCCTAAAGACCCTCAAAATTCCTAAAAACCTTAATAAACCATAAATATCCTAAAAAATACAAAAAAATCCCTGAAAATATACAAATATATAAAAATCCATAAAACCCAATCGAAAACCCTAAAATCATAAAAACAACTAAATGTCCCGAGAAAACTAAAAAAACTAAAACCCCTAAAAACCTGATAACTATAAAAACTCCTATAAATCTTAAAATCCAAACACATAAATCCCCAAAAAACCAATAAAAAGACTTATAACCCTTTAACCCCTTAATACGTTAATTTTTTTTATAAAACATAAAACACTGTAAAAACTCAAAAAACCCCCTAAAACCCAAAAGAAACCCTAAACACCTCAAAATCCCAAAAAATCCTCAAAATCCCTAAAACAACCTACAAACCATAAAAATCCAATAAAACCCATAAAAAATGTTAAAAATTTTAAAATCTGAAAAACCCCAAAACAACCTAAGAAAACCATAAAAACACATAAACCCCTAAAAATACTAAAAATAATAAAAACCATAAAAACCTAAAAACCCAACCCCCCTAAAACCCCCATAATCCCTAAAAATCCTAAAAACCATAAAACCCTTAAAATCCCTAAATATCTTTAGAAATATTAAAACCCCTAAAAATCATGAAAAACATTAAAAAAATAAAAAACCTAAAAAACATAAAAACCTAAAAAATGCCAAAACACGTAAAATGCCTTTAAAAACCTAAAACCACTAAAAATATAAAAAACATAAAAACCCTAATAAACATAAATTCCCCTAAAAGAAAATAAAAAATGTAAAATCCCACTAATGATAGAGTGTATGGAAATCACATATATGAAGCATCAAGAAGAAATCATGTAGAAGACAGGTCTGAAGTAGGGTGTTCATTTTTCCTGGGATGATGGTGAGCGAGCTACAAGGTTAGGGGAAATCATTACAGAGGAAGATGCCAAGATTAACACTAACACTACTTGGATAAGGGGGGATAAGCCTCTGATGGGTGGAACTCATACTACTGGCCTGGATTCAAGCCATAGTAAGAGGATGCTAGGGTTTGAAAATGCACATACTCTTGGATTTGGAATCCAGAAAGGTGGGGTGGATCTTGAATTAGTTGAACATGGGAAAGTAGGTAATTCCAAGTCCATGGTGGTGAGCTATGATGGAACGTGGAAAGTATGGAAGGCGGAGCTTGGAGGACTTTCCTCTACACCACTGAAGAGGAGGCCAAGGAGGGACTACTCTACTCTTCAAGGCCAATTGATACCAGAGCCTCCTCTAAGACCTCAAATTCTGCGGAGCAGCAGGGGATTAGGGAAATGTATAAAACACATGATATTTACATGGAAAGTGATAAGAAGGCTGCATCAGAGTGGGAGACGAAAGAGTCAGATGCATCTTCAGGATATGGTGTAGATAGAGACCCTATGGGGATGATGGGGAGGTTGACGCGTATGATGTGTAGTTTTTTTAGTATGGTTTGTTTGAACATACCCATGACTTGTTTTTTTTTGACTTTATTTTTTTCCAATACATTTTGGGTGACCATAAATAGCCTAGTAATGAGTCCTCTTTTAAATAAAAATTTAAACAAAAGCTAAAAACCCTTTAAACCATAAAAATTTAAAAAATCCCTGAAAACCCAAAAAACCACAAAATACCTAGGAACCTTAAATCCCCTCAAAATCCATTAAAAACAAATATAATAAAAATTCAGGGAAGCTCTAAAAATACATTAAAAATGTAAAAAACCCTAAAAACACTGAAAGCCAATATAAAAACCCAAAAAACCCTAAGGAGACTTAAAACCCTTAAAAAAATAAAAAATGTCAAAAACCCAAAGAAACCATAAAAACCATAAAAAACCCTATAAACTTTTAAAAAACCCTAAAATCCCATAAATACTCTATAACCCACTAAAAAATCTAGAAACAATTTAAACCCCTACAAATGTAAAAAAGTATAAAAAACCTTAAAACCCCTTAAAAACTCAAAACCACATAAAAATTAAAGAAAAACACAAAACCCAAAAAATCCTAACAACCCTAAAAATACATAAAAACCACGAAAAACAAAAAAAATCAAAAAATCCAAAAAATAACACCAAACCTAAAAAAACATAACAACCATAAAAACCATGCCAAAAAATTAAAAAACCCTAAAACTCGTAAAACCCCTAAAAAATATAAAAACACCAAAAAAATTAAATAATCCCTGAAACCCTAAATAACCACAAAGTACTCAAAATTCTAAAAACCCTGATAAACCCAAAAAATCATAAAAAGAACTAAAAATCTAGAATAACATAAAAAACCTAAAAACCCGAAAATAATCACAGAAAACCTTAAAAACCTAAAAACACTTAAATTCAAAATAAATATAAAACACTAAAAATCTTATAAGAACATAAAATCCCAAAAAAACCTCTTCAAACATTAAAACCCCAATAGACCATAAAACCCATAAAATCCTTAAAACAACTAAAAACTTTAAAAATCATTAAACCATTTTTAAAAAACACTAAAAACCATTAAAAACCTAAAAACACTAAAAAACCTGAAAACCACAAAAAATCATAAAATCCTTAGAAATCCGAAAGTCCCATAAAAACCCTCAAAATAAATAAAAAACCAAAAAAAACTCTGTAATGACCCTCAAAAATCAATAAAAACATTATAATCCTAAAGATTCTTGAAAACATGAATAAAAAATTAAAAACCTAAAAACTCTTAAAATCCCTTAAAACATTAAAAAATGATAAACACCACAAAACTACTAAAAACTACTAAAATCCCACAAAAAACTATATAAACCCCTAAAAATGATTATAACTCTAAAAAAACATTAAAAAATATTAAAAAACATAAATCCAAAAAAATAATAAAACCCTAAAATCCCTAAAAACACACAAAATCCCTAAAAACCCTAAAAAACATAAAAATACTAAAAAACCCACTTAAATTACCAAAAAATGGTGAAAACCCATAAACCTAGAAAACCCCCATAGAAAACCATTAAAATTGAAAAACACATAAAACCAATAAAAATATAAAAAACACTAAAAACCATAAAACCAATAAATCCCTTAAAAATCCTCAAAATCACTAAAAATCCTAGAAAGGCCCAAAAATCCTAAAAAACATAAAAATTCAAAAAAAAAACCTAAAAACACTTAAAATCCATAAAAACCCAAAAAACACTAAAAACCCTAAAAATGATAAAAACCATAAAACCCCTGAAAACCTAAATAACCTCAAAACCCATAAAAAATAAAAAATCTAAAAATAGAAAAAACCATTAATTTCCTAAAAATGATAACAACCCTACAGAAAATTAAATAAACTCAAAAACTCTAAAAAACCCAAAACTCCCCAAAACCCATAAAAACCCTGAAAAATGTTTTTTGGGGGGTGTCAGGAATAACATGACCCTGAGATTTCCTTGCCCTATAAACTATAAATTTACTAAAAATTGCCTTAAAGTCCATTAAAATGTCAAAAACCCTAAATTCCATGAAAAACCCTAAGAAACAATAAAAACATGAAAACACTTAGAACCCCTAAAAAACCTAAATAACATAAAAAACCCTAAAAATATAAAAAATACTAAAAAACCTAAAACCTTAATAACACACAAAACCCCTAAATATACTCAAAACACCTAAAACCATAAAAATAATAAAAATCACTAAAATTACCTAAAAAAGTAAAAACCATATAATACATGAAAAACAATATGAAACCCCTAAAACCTAAAAAACATAAAACCTTTAAAAACGTAAAAATTCCCAAACCTCTAAATTTTTCAAAAAGAATCTAAAAACCCTGGAACCCTTAAAACCCTTACAACCTATATAGATCCCTAAAAAACCCTAAAACCCCAATTAAAAATCTAGGAACACATTAAACCTATAAAAACTTTTAAAAAACTCTAAAAAACCTTAAAAACTAAAAAAAGATCCGTAAAACCCAAAGGAACCTTAAAAACCCAAAAAACACTAACAAATAATTAAAAACCCTAACGACAATAAAAATTCTAAAAAATACCTAAAAATCCATAAAAACATAAAATAAACTTAAAACCTTGAAAACCCCAAAGAAAACCTTTAAAACCTAAAAACACATAAAACCAATAAATAACATAAAAATTCTAAATAACCTAAAAATTATAAAAATACAAAAAAACTAACCCCCCTGAAAAACAATAAAATCCTTAAATATCCATAAAAACCCTAAAAACAAATTAAAAATATAAAAACCCTTTAAACCCCAAAAAATAAAATAAAAATTATGAACAAACATAAATACCCTAAGAACTCAAAAAAACCTAAAAACCCAAAAAACCATAAAAACTGAAAAAAAACTAAAAAACCGTAAGAGACCACCAAATCCCTATAATACATAAAACTCTATAAAAATCCTAAAAAAAACATAAATTCCCAAAAATGAAAAAACTCTAAAACCCCTAAAACCCTAATAAAACCTCAAAAACATAAAAAACTAGAAACCCCTCAAAAACCTAAAAACATAGAAAATCCTAAAAAGACTAAACGACCCCCCCCTCCAAGTCCCTAAAATAGGAAAAAAAACCTATATTTCTTTAAATATCTATAAAAATCCTTCAAAATGTAAAAAACTAAAAAGCCCATTAAAATCCATATGAAATACTTAAGAACCAAAAGACCCTTAAATCATAAAAAACATAAAAAATACAAAATACCTAGAAACCCTAAAATTCACCCTGAAACCCTTAAAATCATAAAACCCCTAAAACTCAAAAATACCCAAAAAATAAAAATATATGCTAAAATAGTAAAAATAACTAAATACCCAATAAAACACTAAGAAAACCTTAGAAACATAAAAAAATCTTAAATATTCTAAAATAACAAAACCCACCCCCCCAACCCCCAAAAACACTCAAAATCCTTAAAATCCCAAAAATGAAGCCATAAAAATACCAAAAAGAGCATTAAAATTTCTTAAAAACATTAAAAACCCCTAAAAACCCTAATAAAACCTCTAAAACATAAAAAAACTTAAAACTGATGTAAAACATAAAATACCATATGAACTCTAAATTCCATAAAATCCCTAAAAATATCCTAAAAACCCTAAACATCCTATCAACCATAAAAATACCTACGCACCTAGAAAACCATAACAACCCTAAAAACCACTAAAACTATAAACACCCTTTAAACCCCCAAAATGATTGAAAATAGAAAAAAATCCTTTAAAACAAGAAAATAATCCAAAAATTTCTAAAAAACCAAGAAACCCTAAAAACCATTAAATCTATAAAAAACTGTAAAAACCATAAAACATTAAAAATCAATCAAATCCATAAAAACCCATAAAAATCCTAAAAAGACATAAAATCCCAATATATGTTAAAAAACCCTATAAACCCTAAAATAAACTAATAAAACCATAAAAACTAGAAAAAACATAAATCCCCTAAAATCCTAAAAATCAATAAAACCCAAATGGGTCTAAAAACCCAAAAATACCCTAAAATGAATCAAATTCCATAAAACCCAAAAAAATCATAAAAATCCTAAAAATATCTAAAAATATCTGCAATCATAAAATACCCTAAAAATAAGAAAAATCTATATGAAAACCATAACAAACTAAAAAACCCCTAAAAACCTAAAAGTTGTTAAAAACAATAAAATCTTCAAAAACCCTAAAACCCCTAAAAACATTAAAAACCCAAAAAACCTTAAAAAATCTAAAAATCATAAAAAACATAAAACTCCTAAAACTCATAAAAACACATTAAACACCTAAAAATATTAAAAACATTAAAAAACATTAAAACCCCCAAAAAACCATAAAAATATAAAATACATAAAAACCCCTTAAAACCCATAAAATCCAAAAATGCCCAAAACAACTTGAAAACCCCTATAAAATCATTAAAACCCTAAAAATAACTAAAACACAAAAAATATTAATTTACCACTAAAACCCCACTAAAAACCATAAATCAATAAAAACTATAAAACCTATAAAAACCCTTAAAATCCACAATACCCTACAACACAAAAAAAGTGACTAAAAAATATAAAATCCCTTTAAGCCCCTAATAACTTTAAAAACTCCAAAAAACATTAAAAACCATAAAAACTCAAAAAACCCATAAAACCCAAGACAATAAGAAAAACCCTTAAAACCCGTAGAAACCGTCAAAATCCCTAAAAAACCTAAAAATCCATAAATGATCTAATAAATCTATGAAAATATATAAAACACAAAAAAAACTATAAAAACCTAGAATACCCTAATAAACCCTTAAAAACTAATGACACTTAAAACTACTAAAAACATAATAAAATGCTAAAACCAAAAAAAAACTCCAAAAAAATACCATATCCCCCCTAAATCATAAAAAACACTATAATCCATAAAAACACTAAAACAAATTAAAACGCTTAAAAAAAATATAAAATCTAAAACCCATTAAAACCTTAAAAAACACTAAAAACTACTATAAAATCTAAAAAATATTGATAACTCTAAAAACATTAAAAAATATTAAGCCCCTTTAAATCCTAGAAAAATTGAAAAAACACTGAAAATCCAAAAAACAATAAAAATCCTAAAATCTCAAAAAACACTAAAAATACAAAAAAAATCCCTAAAATCCATAAAAACTATAACAATCTTGAAAATCCATTCAAATCCCTAAAAATATAAAGAACACCTAAAACCCCTCAAAATAACATAAAAACCTAGAAAAAGTTGAAACAATCTAAATAATAAAAACCCCAAAACCCTGAAAAAACCCTAAGAGACAAAAAACGCTTAAAAGCCATAAAAAATCCTAAAAAATCAATAAAAATCCCTAAAAACTTATAAAAACATAGGAAAACCCGATGAAAACCTTAAAATCATAAAAAATCATAAACCCCCTAAAAAATGAAAAAAATAAAACCCCTATCAAGCAGAAAATACCCAAAAAACCCAAGAATCCCAAGAAAACGTAAAAAATAATGTACACCTTCAAAACAAATTAAATTTATAAAAAAAATAAAAATACCTAAAAACCATAGAGACCATAAAAATCTCAAAAAACACTAAACCCCAAAAAAACTAAAAAACCCAATCAAAAACTTAAACCCTCAAAATGCATAAAAACCCTAAAACCCATTATATTATAAAAAATATTTTAAAATTCCTAAAAATTTAAAAATCCCTGAGAAACATAAGAACCCATAATAAAACCTTAAAACCCCTAAAATAAAATAAACCAATAAAAACCTAAAAAATGTAAAAAACCCCAAAAAAATCTTAAAATCCATAAAACCCTAAAAATAAAATTAATAAAAATAAAAAACATTCCCTAAAAATAGAAAAAAGTAACAAATCCTAAATACCCTAATAATAACTTAAAAACTAAAAATATTTAATAACCTTAAAAATAATAAAATGGAAAATACCCTTAAAACCATAAAATGGAACTAAAAATCCCTACAAACTTAAAAACACCTTAAGAAAATTATTAACCCCTAAAACATATAAATTCTTGATGTCGCCACTCTCTCTTGGGGTCTCTCACTTAGAGTTACATTCTCTTCCTCTTGGACATGGCGGATCTTCTTCGTCGATCTACTACTTCTCCCTTCCTTTCTCATCCTCCTCTCCTCCTTGGAGTGGGAATCGTGGGTCAGTTGGTGCAGTGGTCATATCTTGTAGTGGCGTGGAATCATGATTCATTTTTCATACCCTTCATCATTGGATACCATGAAAAAGGGCCAGTGTTAGGGCTTCCTTCTGGAAGATCGGCTGTCTCGGTGGTGGGTGCGACTGGTTTTTCAGATTTTTGGCACGATTGTATGGATTTCATAGATGTCAGAGATGTGGTATCTTCATCGGAATACCTGTGAAATGACCTACATTAGGGTTTCCTTTTTTGCAATTATGCTATCTCCATGGAGGGAGTGACTGGTTTCGGTGAAGGTGTAGCATGATGTCTCGGTGGTCGGTGATGTGGGCCTCTCTTATGCTTCCAGATCTGTGTCTGGGAGGGATTTTCCAAATCTTCTAGCTTCACGATGGGATTCTGTGATGCATAGGGAATTACGTTGGATTGGTGGTTGTGTGATCGGTTTTCTAGTGTAATATTTCATATCATCTTGGTATCAGTTTGTTCTAGAGATGCATTTTCGTGTTTATGGTTCCTCAATTTTGTATTTGTTTTACACTTATTAGGAAGGGCTTGTTATGTTGTGCTGCATGGATGCTATGTTGGATTTTGATTTACTGAGTTGTGGCTAGTTTGGTTATGAGTCATGGCCAGTGCTGGATATTGGTTCTGTTGAGTGGCGTCGGACACTGCCTAGCCATGAACAGGGTCACTGGAGGGGCTATCTGGTTATGGGTTTGGACAAGGAGTCTTTGGTGCTGTAGATTGGTTTTAGGCATGGGTGCTAGTGGTCTTGTGTTTCTGGCTATGCTACATGATGTGAAATGTAGAAGCTGACCAGTTAGAAGTTGATGGTTGCTGGAATCTATGTTTCTGGGTGATGGTTGCTGCTGGGCTAGGATGTGATGAAGGTGATGCTTTTGATTTTGATACTGGTAGTTATGTGATGATGGATATGGATCTATATGGAAATGAGGTGATGTATAATGGAACTATGCTGAGGGATGATGGTTGTTGATTGGCTGGGAGGTGTTTGTGAAGATGATGTTGAATTTCTCCTATGTATGTCTTTTTGTGCCTTTTTAGGGTGATGGTTTCTACTTAGCTGCGGTGGGATGAAAGTTACTTGTATGCTTTTGATGTTAGTGGTTCTATGGTTCTGGAGGTCGATATTCTTATGAAGGAGGCAATCGATGCTGAAAATGGTGTTGTGTGATACTGGTTGCTGATTGGTTAGGAGATGCTGATAGAGATGATTTGGAATTTCATCTTTTTCTAGTTTTGGGTGCCTTTTGGGATTCCTGGGGACTTTTGGGTTTTGTGGGGGTGTCCAGTGTTTTTGGGTGTGAGTTGATTGACCCCTCCCCTCCCTTTCCCGGTGTCTTTTTTCTAATAAATTTTTGGGGGTACAAAAATAGCCCGGCCCTATCCCTTCCATGACCTAAAAATATAAAACATTAAAAAAAACTAAAATCTCTAAAAACCCTTTAAACCCCCCAAAAATGGATGAAAAACGAAAACCCTTAAAACCCATTAAAAACTAAATAAACCATAAAATTCCAAAAAACCAAAAAACCCTAAATCCATCAAAATCCTAAAAACACTAGAAATAATAAAAAATTATAAAAATCTTAAAAACACCTAAAAAAGTAAAAATAAACTACAACCATGAAAACACCTAATAAAACCATAGAAACAAAAAAACACTTAAAACCCCTAAAAACCTAAAAATATACTAAAAACTCTAAAAAACATAAAAACCCTAAAACCCCCTAAAATGCTTCAAAATCACTAAAAACCATAAAACCCTATAAAATTCCGAAAAAATCCATAAAAACACAAAAAACATAAACACCTATTAGACACTTGATAAAATTATGAAAACTGAAAAAACATAAAAAAAATAAATCTTTAAGAACACCTAAAACGGCTAAAAAACCTAAAAAATAAAAAACCTAAAAACCCATAAAAACCAGTAAATAACCTAAAAACCTTAAAAACCTAAAAAATCAATATAAAATCTAAAAACCATTTAGACCCATAAAAATGCTACAGAACTTTAAAGAACCATAAAACCCCTAAAAATCTTTAAAACCCTAAAAACCCTAAAAAACAAAAAAACCTTAAAAACATTAAACCCTAAAAAAATCAAAATCCCAAAAAAACCAACAAATGATAAAAATAATAAAAATACCTAAGAATCACTAAAATTGTAAAAAGTCCTAGAAAACATGAAAAACACTAAAAAACCATAAAACACTAAATACACATAAAACCCCAAAAAATATGAAAAAAATTAAAACCCCAAAAAACCCAAAAAAACCCTAAAACCTCTCAAAATCCACCAAAACCCTAAAAACACATAAACATCCTAAAAATACATGAAAATGTAAAACACATAAAACCCTGAAAGCCCCTATAAAAACTGTAAAAATTTAAAAACACATAAACCCCTTAAAAAACCTTTAAAACACTAAAACACCTAAAGAACCATAAGAACCCAAAAACCCCCTAAAATACTAAAAACTCATTAAAAAGTAAAAAAACTAAAACCCCATCACAAACCCAAAAAAAATAAAAACTATAAAAAAACTTAAACCAGACAAAAGTTCAGAAATGATAAAAAACATTAAAACCCCTAAAAACACAAATAATCACTAAAAACCAAAAAACGAAAAAACCCCTTAAACACTAAAAAACATTGAAAAACCTAAAAATCCCAAAAAAAACATAAAAACCCATAAAAATCCAAAAAATCTCCATAAAATACCTAAGAAATAAAACCCCCTAAAAAATCTAAAAACACCAAATAAAAACATAAAAATGTAAAAAAAACCCTAAAAACCTAAAATCCTTTAAAAAAACACAAACAACCCTAAGAACCTTAACAACCCTGAAAAAACATAAAAATACCCTTAAAACCAAAAATACCCTAAAAATCACTCAAAACTCTCAAAACAATGCAATATCATAAAAAAATAAAAAAAATAAAAAATAAGAAAACCAGATAACACTACCTTTCAAACCATAAAAACTATAAAACACTAAAAAACCCTAAAAAACCTAAAATCCCTCAAAACCCTCAAAAACATAAAAATCATAATTACCCAAAAAGTCCAAAAAAAAATCATAAAAACATTGAAAAAACCACTAAAAATACCTATTAAAACATTATAAACCTAAAATCCCTTTAAACACCAAAAAACATAAAAAATAAATCCCTAAAAAAACCAAAAAACCCTAAAAATACCTAAAATAATTAAAATCATAACAAAACACCTAAACCATAAAAATAAAAATAAATCCAAAAAATTCCCTAAAACACAAAAAAATCCAAAATACCATGAAATACCCTTAGAAAACCATAAAACCAAAAAACATGTAAAACCAATAAAAATAATAAAAACACTAAAATCCCAAAAATCACCCTAAAAAGATCAAAAACCCAAAAAAAATAATAAACAGAAATAAAATTAATAAAACCTACAAACCCTTGAAACCAACAAAAAAACTAAAAATAATTTAACACCTAAATATCATAAAAATACTAAAAAACATTTAACCCCCTAAAAATTCAAAAATCCTAGAAATCCAAAAAAATAATAAAAACCCTAAAAACTTTAAAATCCCTCAAAATCCATAAAAACCCTAAAGAACCATAAAAATGATAAAAAATAATTGAAAGTTTAAAAACCCTAAAATCCATGTAAATCCCTAAGAAAATATTAAAAAATAAATAGAATTCCTAAAAATGATAAAAATCCTAAAAAACAAAAAAACCCAAAAACCTTTAAAAATCATCAAAATCTCTAAAAACACTAATACCCATAAAAATATATAAAAATACTGAAAAATATATAAATATGAATCCAAAAAAACTAAAAAAAACCCATAAAAACCATAAAGAACTACAAAATACTCTAAAATTACTTTAAACACAAAAAATGATTAAAAATGTCAAGAAAATTAAACTTCTAAATACCTAAAAGACCCTAAAAAACAAAAAATCATAAAACACTAAAAAACTAAAAAACCCTAAATCCATTAAAAGTCCTTAAAATCCCATTACATCATAAAAATTATATAAAACCCCTAAATATATAAAAACCACTAAGAAATCCTCAAAAACTAAAAATAGTTAAAACTCGTAAAAACCTAAAAACCTAAAAACCTAAAAACCATAAAAACCCTAAAAAACACTAAATTCTAAAAAATAACAAAAAATCCTAAAAACATAAAACCTAGAAAATACCTAAATATCCTTCAAAACATAAAAAAAATCCTAATGAAAACATTAAAAACCAAAAAAAAGTAAAACGCTAAAACCATAAAAATGCTAAAACCATAAAAGAACATAAAAACCATAAAACCCCAAAACCCATAAAAAGCACTAATAACATTAAAAACCCTAAAACCTAATAGAAACCTTTAAATAAATATAAACTCTAAAACCCTTCTAAAACCCTAAAACATTTAAAAAAATCTAAAACCCTTAAAACCACTAAAAACCCTAAACCACCCCACCCCCCAAACAAATAAAATTCATAAAAGCTCTTAAAATCCCTAAAAACCCTAAACAACATAGAAATATTAAATACCCAAAAAAATCAGTAAAAATTTAGTATACTCTAAAAAAAATGAAACACCCATAGAAAAACATTAAAACCCTAAAAAACTTACAACCCCTAAAAACCTAAAAAAATGCTAAAATCATAAAAAAATCTGAAAAACCTTGAAACCCTAAAAACCATAAAAACCGTTAATCGCCTCAAAAATACTAAATACCCATAAAACAATAAAAACTCTAATTTAAACCAATAAAATATAAAATGACTATAAAAAATCTTAGGAACCCTAAAAAACACAAAAACCAAAAAACCCAAAAAACCATAAAAACCCTAAAAAACCCAAAACCACTCAAAATCCATGAAACCCATAAAAAATAAAAATAATAAAATCACATGAAAATCTATAAAAACCTAATGAACCATAAAAAAGTTAAAAATCATAAGGAAACCATAAAATTTTACTATCATTTATATAGCTAAAATTCTAAAAACACTAAAAACACAAAAACTCTAACAAACATGAAAAACATGAAAATCCCTAAAAACCATAAAACCCATAAGAAAGTAAAAAATCCATAGAAATATTTAAAAACATAAAAACCCAAAAAAACCATAATAAATCCTTATTAACTCAATACAATTAATTCCCATAAAAACTTAAAATACTAAAAACCCTAAAACACAAAAAGACCCTAAAGACCACAAAAAAACCATAAAAACCCCAAAACACAATAAAAACTATAAAACCTCGAAAACCCTTAAAAATAGTTAAAAAATATATAAACTCTTTAAACATAGAAAAATGGTAAAAAAACCCAAAAAACTTTAAAGGCCTAAAAAAATTAAAAAAAAAACTACAAAACCAAAAAATACCATAAAACCCTAAAATTCATTCAAATCTCTAAAAATCCAATAAATCCATAAAAATACTAAAAAACACTAAAAAGTGTAAAAACATTAAAACCATTAAAAATCGTAAGAAAACCTTAAAAACCAAAAAACACTTAAACCTTGAAAAATATGAATATCACTAAAAATGCCTAAAAATCTAAAAACCATAAAAATTCCTATGAATCCTTAAAAAAACTCAAAAAACCCATTATATCGTAGTCCCTTGAAATGTGTATACTAGTTTTAAGAATCACTGATTTTAGAAGGTTTAGATTGTATTTATTTATGGAACTGGAAACTTCCATCTTTTCTTTACCTAAAGGGAAACTACTTTCTAAAGTCAGGATTTCGTTATGTTTGAACTTCACGACACTTAAGAACATGCATTGGTCGAGAGGGTGGGAGGTCAGACTCATCACACCCTTTTGGGGGGAATTATTTTCTACTCCAGGACTCTCTTTATAATTTAAGATATTTTCCTGAATCTTTATTAATTGACCTATTATATCATAAGTGTCCCTTGAAATTTTCAATCACTTATTTAGCATATGAAAAGTTTAAAATAATTCATATGTATTTGAGGATCTTAATTAATGGATATATCTGTATGCATTCGAGGTTATCCATCAATGGTATCCTCTAATATACAACATAGAGATTCTTTTAATCATCGTTATAATGATTCTTGTTTTTAAGCCACTTAGTGGGGTACTCTGGAATTTATTGTCATTCAGGGAGATGCAGGTTTAGTTTGATCTTAGGATTGTGCCCATAAAATGGACTACCTAATAAACCTTGTTAAAGGAATCAGAACCCTCATAGTGTGGTGCCACTTAATGGAACACATCATACCTTTTAAGGTCATTTGATAAGGACCTAGCTGTATAGTTTAATTTCATGTGGTATGGACATCTAAGTGGAAGGTGGTTAGTCATAACATAGTGTGGGACTTATGCTGAAGCAGGCCAACGAACATGGAAAGGACATTGGTTTCCATGTACGATCATACCCTATTAGTAACATGGACCAAGGAGAACAGGGTTGATTTAAGGTATTGTGTTTTAACCTCAAGGAGGCTTCCTACGTATCCTATATAGATGGGAATCATTTCCCACATAGTTGGATATGTCTCATAGGAGAGTATAGTCCTTTGAGAGAAATGCGTTTGTGCTTACTTCTTGAAAAAGGATTTCTTTATGATTTGAGGATTTAATTTGGGGATTATTTTGATGTATTATTCCCAAATTAGGATAATTAGGGTTGCATTATTAAAGAGTACATCCAGTGAGATCAGGCCCTAAGAAGGCTTCCTACGAGTCCCGATTATGGTGGGAATCAGAGTTCTGTTAGTTCATTATTATGGGTGTTTGTGCATATGTATTAATCATCATGAATCTCTAAACCCACGCGAGTCATGATCTGTGTGAGAAACAAGAGGATGTGAAAAATTCAACAATGACACTTCACACATTTTCTCCTTCGCTAGTGGAAGAGGGTGCGTCGAATTTGGAAGAGGGAAAGGTGATGAGCCTTCCCTCTGTTCTATTTACAATGGAAAAGGGTCCAATGTAAGGAGGAAGGTATGATGGTTAGGAGCTTACACCAGGATGGATTCCCATGGTGACAAAGCCCAATTGGAGAAGTAAAGGGTAAAAAATCCTTTCTCCCATATCCCCTCTGATCTTTAGCACCGAAGAAGAAAGGAGGTGTAATGATTCTACCTCCTGCAAGAAAATCTAGGGGATTACGCTAGGATGGTTTCCCTAAAATTGATCATGGTATGGGAGTTAGAATTCTCTTTTGGTTTCATGGAAAAGCAAGTGTGAACCTAACCTTCCCTACCAGAGTCCTGAGGTTCCAGGTCCTCTCTTTTAGAAGGGAGAGGCCTAGAACCAAACCCTCATCCAAATCGGGAACTTATTAACACTTTTCCTAGGAGAAAGGTCCATGTGAATGTGGATATAAAAACCCACAGGCATTCCATGAATCCTAACCCCATTTTGAAACAAATGTGGGAAACCTCTAACTATGGATAGAATAACATAAAATAGGAGGCACACTAATGTGTGTTTTCCAAATGTTTGATAAGTTAGGAGGTTTTCGTGGAGGCTTCAACTTAGTCCCTTTAAGAAAAGGGAACCAAAGAAAAAAGATAACCTTCCATGAATGGATTTAAAGAGGGTACTTGGGTTGGTATGCAATATTTATACCAATATCTACTATGTAGGTGCCTCACTATAGTGTTTCGACTGGGTACCCTGCGTTGATGTACCATGCAGTTGTACCGTGCAGGTATGTCGCGCCGGTGCGGCGCGCAGGTATTCTACAAAGGTGTGTATTATGACTAAATAATGTATTTCACATAGGAGAAAAAAACCTATATAAAAAAATTGTGAAAATACTTTCAAAAAATTCTTATACTATTTAATTATCTCTTCTCTTGTACATTAGAGAGCTACCTGAGGCAATTTGAGGGATCTTGGTGAAATAGCTACGCAAGGGAGCTTCTAGAAATCTTTAAAACTTTTTCATTGCCTAAAATGAGGAGCCCAAGGGACCTATTTATATGCATGGATGGGGCCTGGTCAAAGGGACGTTTCCCATGATGTTCCTTCACACAGTTCTTCCATACTGCTACTCCGCTTTGGGTTGCAGAAATTATTCTGGCATGCAGCTCTACCATACAGGTCTATCGCATAGCACTGCTGCGTAGGTTTGTCACGTAGCTCTACTGTGTAGGTATGTCACACTGGTCTATCACACGGGTCTATTGGACTATTTTAATTTTGGTTTGATTTCTTCAAAACATGGCTTGGAATTTTGAAATATCTAGGGCTCTGTTGAACTACTCTAATACTTTATGCTGGTGATTATTTTGGATGACTACTTCTTAGAGTAGTTGAAACCACATATATGATATAGGTTATGAGTCTTAAGAAAAAAAATTAAATAATAACTATTAGTGAGATGACTTCTCCCTAAAACTACCATGTGAAATCAACTCATCCCCACTAAGGTGTATTGACTATAGCCTATGATTTTAGTCCTTTTACATTATATATATCTAAAATATAAGATTTTCATATCCATTATGGTTTAAATATAATAGAAATGAAAATTTAATTATGGATTCTAACATATTACATTTCAAAAATTGAATGAATGAGCATTCAAATCCATATTACTTACACTCATAGTCATTTAATTCCACTGACAGACATTTACTATTTTCCACTTCCTCAGAAATGTTGCTTTTTTTTCATAGGCATAAATTTGTAAGCTGGTTGGGAGATCTTGAAAACAATACATTTCTCCCAGATTCCAAGATAATGTATCCTGAAGATGAATTCAAAAGCAAGACCAAAGAGATCTGCTCATTATATAAGGAATACCATTGAGAGTCAAACAAGAACACTTTTTAAATTTATCATGGTTGAAGGGTAATAGAATCAAAGGTGTGTTTGGCATGTTTTTTTCACAACAAATTTGAATCATGAGGATTTTAAGGATTCCACCCATCACAATAGTATTATCTTCCATGTATGATTAGATGTTGAGTTCTAATGGGATCTAAGGTTACTGCACCAAAATTAAATGTAATTTATGATGAAGTTTTCTAAAAAGTAACCATGTTATTCATATAAGAAAATTTATATCAAGAAACCAAAAAAATCATCCACTATGTTTTGGCTACCTTTTAGGTTTCATTTTTTGTGTTCTTAGGAAGTATTAAATGAGGAGGATTAAAGGATGAAAGATTTTAAGAATGATTTTAGAGATTCGTTATTCAATGTCGTGGCAACAACTTTGGTAATGATTAATGAATACAATATGAGCAAAAAGTATGTTATCAATGAACATTTGAAGAACAATTATGGGGGGAAGTCTAGTTTGAGATAGGGATTCCAATCCATTATTAAGATAAGGAAGGTAATCAAGAACCTGAGGATAAAATAAATAATGGTAGTGAAGGTTCATTGAACAAGAGTATTGAAGTATTATATCTCTATTGAAGACAATAAAATTTTCATAAAAGATACATGAAAATATGTTATTTTATGAATGAAGTTTATTTTATTGTATATCCATCTTACCAAAATTAATCATCATTTTTTACACAACCTTATTTGTGAAACCCATGGAATTTTTTATGAAAGGGTATTTATGTTGGTTATGACTATTAATTATTGTATGATTATTTAAATTATCATATATTAGTAATATTTTCAAAAAATAAAAATTAGTTACATAGTTTTAATGGGGATCATGGGTGTGGGAAATAAGCATAGAAAACCTACCTAGTTAAATTAATTAACAATGTTATGTTCATCTTGGATCACATGTAGCTGATATTTATTTGGGATAAAGATTGCAAGGATTAACTATATATTTGATGGTATGGAGTATCAAATGATAACTAGTGGAGAATTTTGGATTTTTTTTCATCACTGATAGGATGGTTATTACTATCGGGTTTTATTTTTACTTAGGATTTATCAAATTTTTAATGTTTTTATGACTGTAGGAAGTTATATTCATGGGATTCTAATGTTTACTATTTTATATAGATTCACTTGTCTTGTGAGTTTTTTAAACAATTTCCCATGTATCATGGTGAATGATACATATTTATTATCAATACATGAAATTTGGATGATGGTTCCAAGGGTTGAGTAACATTTTTTATTCATCTAACATTATGTATGAATAGATGGACTATATTGTGAAGTCTCAGTTTTAAAAAATATAAATTTATTGATAAGATAACGCACACACAAATAAATAATATAAATTATCATAAATCCAAAACTTCCTTAAAAATAAGTTCACTCACGGAGAATAATTTTTTTATAATAATATTTGATTGAAAAGTAAACTCATATATAACACCTTCTATAGATAACATCGCATATGGATACTATTTTACTATAATTTGATCTGGTATGATGTGTTATGACATGATTTAATTTATAAATGTAAAATTATGTGAATTTGTAAAATCTATTTACTATTAGTTTATAAAAATTCAAACATTATTTTAAGTAGTTATAAATTTAATGAACAAGGGAAAATATTATAATCCATTCATTGATAATGGATATAAATTGTATCTCCTTTAATTATCTCCCTAACCCATTGAATATCATTTTCTATCATAACTATAATGTTTTAGGTGAATGTATGTTTTAATAAATGTAATAATATTATGAACATATCAATCAATTATAAATACACCTATTAATTAAAATATAATGAAAATTTTTAGATTGGATCAAATAAAAATATGAAAAATTATGATTATTTTTATTTCAATGAAAATTGAAATAGTTTTTCCATAACAAATTATATTTATTTAACATAATGATAATTTTAACCAATATAAACAAAAAAATTTAAAATTTATTCCCCTAAATTATATTAACCCATTCACATTAAAATAACATGTATATTAACTCACTTTATATTATTCAAATCAAATAACATTCCCTTAAAAATTAGTCCAATATAATGTAAATGTTTTTTTCATTTTCATGTGAATGAAATATTGTGGGGTCAAGACATAAAAAATGGAAAACCACACTATCTAAAAGGTAATATGATATAATATAATAAAAACAAAAAAAATTCACCATTGCAACGACATATAAGGATGTAGTTTGTAGTGGTCTCATATGAAGCCAAATTGAGTTTATAGAGTAGTGGTGGCATTGTGTAGATATAGGAAAGTGAGTGAGATAGAGAGAGAGAAATGATATGTGGGGTTCATCATGGTTAATAATGACTCAATATAAAAACTATAGAACCCAAAAAAATAAAAAAATGATAGAGGAAAAAGAGAAAATAACATACATTTGATTCTAGCCTTGATTCATTCGAGAGAACATAGAGTAGTATTTTTGGTAGTAAGGGAATTCCATGAGAGATTGAGAATCAAAACTGAATAAGCTCTCGTTAGGGTTCTTTTAGATAGATCGATCCACTTTTATCATCCCTTTTTTAGCCCTGATAAAAACCTTTTTCAGCGATAATACTTTAGCACTGATAAATGATTTTTAATTTTAATTATAATAAATTTATTAAAAAAATTATATAACTATATATCGGTTTATTATGATTTTATAAATATGTAAATATATAATTATTTATTTATAACAATTTTTTATAAATATATTTATTTCATTATATATATTTAAATAATTATATATATATTTAATATATAAATATAAATATAAATATGGAATATATATTCATTATTTAAATATATTTATTATAATTTTATAATTATAAATACATTTATATCATTATATATTATATAAATATATATGTAATAAATAGATAATAAATATTAAAAATTTCATTAATTAGATATATTTATCATAACTTTATAAATATTTAAATATATAATTATTCATTTAAAAATATATGAATAATACACAAAAAAATATTTATATAGTTATATAATTATACATATATTGCCCCTAAGGTGTAGCTTACTAGTATCTGCCCCTATGGGTATCAGCTGGGTCTCGATGTCAAGTCTTATAGATAATATTATTTAAATAAATTTATCATATTTTTATAATTATTTATTTTTAATTATATATTTACTTTTTTAAAAAGTAAAATTTATTAATTTATAATAATTATATATATATATATATAAATTTTTAAATATAGTAAATATACATCTAAAAATTTATTTATTTATAAATAATTATTTATAAATATATTTTTAACTGAATTAATGGTATATAATTTTAAATACATGAATTTCAAAAATGAGTGAAATTAAATAATTCGAAATGAGTACAATTTAAAAATATCGAGAAAATGGATATGTTTTTTAATTAAATATTTATTATTAAAAAAATATGTATATATATTGAAGTAATGATGAATATATATTGAAAATACAAAAACATAGTAAATAAAAATATAAATATAAATAGTAGAAAATGATCAAATTGAAAAATTAAATTAAAAAAATAAAAAATAATAAAAATGAATAAATAAAACCAACTGTAGTAATATTAAAAATAAAAAAATAAAATTGAAAGATTAAAAACAAAATATATTAAATGTATCAGGTTGTAATTAAATTCTTCAATGTACTAAAATTTGAATAAATTACATCAATATTAGGTGTATGTGTCTTTATATATAACATTAATTATGTAAATATTGTGTGTCTGTTGTATATAAAAATTAATTAATTACATATATGTATGTGAAATTAATGTACACGATGTTTGATATATGTTAAATTTAAAAATCAAACAACATTAAAAATCAAACAACATTAAAAATGAATATGATAGTAATATGTTTTTAATTATAACATTTTATGGATTTTTTATATATTTTTAATTAATATATATTATTTATTACTATATATAATTAATATATTTATATATATTATAATTATTTCCTTTTTATTAATAATTTATTAATTATTATTTTAAAATAATTTTGTAATTTATTCATTTTTAATAATTTTGTTCAATTATTACAATTTATTCATTTTAATATATACTATTTATTAATATTTATAATATATATATGGATGTTAAATTTAATCATTTTTATCAATAATTATTTAATTAATAAAATGTTCAATATTTTTCTTAATTTGCTAATTTTTAATTTTTATTTGTTTAATCATTCCATTCTATTCATTTTACATATATATATTAAATATATACTACTGATTAAAAATTAAAAATTATATATATATATATATTCATTTTATTCATTTTTAACAATAATTATTTAATAAATAAAACTGTTATTTTTTTGTAATTTTATTAGTTTAATTGTTGCATTTTATTCTCAACCTTCATATGTTAGAGTCGGTGTCCTAAGAACTAACTGTTTGTACATTGATTACATAAAATTAAACTTATTATATATTGTTCATTATTCTGAATGACTATAATATAATAATGTCCTGCAATATTTGCTGCATTAATAAGGTCATGGAAGATCCCCGTTATGATGAGAACCATGAAATGCTATAATGATATTCTTAAATAACGTTTTACAGTTGGATGACATACTATGATAGGATACATAGAATACAGACTGTCATGTGTGAGCACTCATAAGAGCACGAGACTCTCTCTCATGAAGTTCACACTTGGTAATCTCCAGGATAAGAGATTATGAGAACAGACCCACCAGTAGTAATTCTGCATGTCTTTATGTCATTAGAAATTACTATCTGTGAGTGTGTGTAATGGTCCTTAGACTGGAAGATTATCATTAACTCATGTCATGACTCACACATATAGATTTGCTGATGAAAACCATCATGAAGATAGTTGGAGAGAAGTAGGGTACGTTTGGTGCATCATGAATGACATGTTGTTAATGGATATGTTGAGGAAGTATTTGTCCCTTCCATATTTATGGAAGTAGATATCCCAGGCCCTTTGACTGAAATAGAACTGTCACACAAATTCTGTGTCCATGGTGTAACGAACAATTTATTTCTTGAATTCAAAGAAATAAAGATCAAGCATATAGGTTTATAACATTTCCATGAAACATGCGTGATGAGATATTGAGAAAAATAGATTAAATTACACAATAAGCATTCATATGAGGTGATACGTCAATTCGGAATCAACTTATTTCTCTTGAGTGCCTTGACCCGTTGCTGGACAGTAATCTTGGACTTTTGGCAAGCCCGCCTAATGGCAACGAGAAAGAGGCCTATCAGGTCACACACTAAGTGTATTCAAGTATCTCAAGTAGAATAAAGATTATTCTTATATGTTGTTTAATAATTATTCAAGGAATACTAAATCGTTTTTAATGTTGGGGGAAAAATAAAAACAAGTACACACCGTGTATTAATGATTACACGCCGTGTTGTTTTTATTTTGAAAACAAGTACACGCCATGTATTATTGAATTTACACGCCATGTAGTTTTCCTTTTGGAAATGAAATGAATAAATAAAAACAAGGTATACACGCCATGTACATTTAATGTAAATGCCATGTAGTTTTCAATTAAAAACATGTACATGTTTTTTATTTATGATTACACGCCGTGTTGTTTTTTCCAGTCGGGATTTTGAGGAAATAATATCATTTTATTAAATGATATTTATTATAATCAGTGTGGGAGAATATCAAGTAATTAATGACTCAACATGCGGTTTTTCAGAAAAAGAGTTAATGAGATAATTAAAACACATAATGCATTTATTTATTTTCATATCTTTGCAACCTCAAACCCAATTATAAATATCCTCACAACCCAACTCTTTTTCGAAGAGAATCGTTGTGCACAACAATTCTGGAGAATTCTCTCAAAACCGAATGAACATTTTCCTCTAAGAACACTATCAAGACCATGAGAGATCCACCTCCATCTTATCAAGGCGATCTAAGGTGGAAAACATAAGAAAAGGATTCTACATGCTAGCACCTCGATATTCCTTTGGCGACGTCCATAGATATGTGGTGCACGTGTGGATCACTGATAGAGGAAGTCTACCCATGGCTTCTATGATGCAACAACGAATCACATCGGAACGTAATAAAGAATATCAACAAAGAAAGGACACCCAAAAGTTACTTCTTGTCAATTTATTAAATTAATTATAATCAACCTGTAATGATCCTAATTTTTGGTTCCGGGAATTTCCTTTTCATTGTCTATTTATGTGATTCGATCCATGGAGTCTGGTGTTTATCATTGTATTGATCCCAGGATGATCATTGTTAATGAGAAAAAGAAAAGTGGTTACATCCACCCACGAGCTTCCGCTGCACTCGGAACCTTCAAATTATATCAGTGGGAGGTTACAACTTTTATTATAGTTATATAATTATCGTTGATAATTTACGCATTTATATTTGATTCAATTCAAGATAAATCGTTCTCTAATATTAATAAACGAGATATTTTCTTCCTTTTTGGTTTCTAAATTCATATTATAGAAAAAAACTATTAAATTTATGTTTGATTAAAATAAAAACAAGGAACTCATCCGAAGGATCCTCTTGTTCTGTCGGTACAACACGAGAATACACAACGTGTAATAAAAACTACACGTTGTGTACTTAGGTTCAACGAACCGGTACTGGTCCTCCATACCATGCCATGTGAATTGAGTATACCTATGTATTTATTACACCGTCTTTACCAGAATTTAACGGTGTGTGGCAACCAGAATACATGACGTGTATGTTGAATTGACACGTCGTGTAGTCCGATTCGGCCCAGGTGAAACTGTGTACAAGGGGAAGCCATGTACCGCGTACACGGGATTTCCAGGCCGGTAACTACGTAACAAGTAAGTACACTCTATGATAGATTAATCTAGATGCCATGTACTTCCTAATTTACAATGAACAAAAAAATACCACAAATCCCATGGCGTGTACTTTGGATAAAGGGTGAAAAGAAATACACGTCATGTAAATATAAACTACACGTCGTGTAATTTCTAGAAATGGAATTTCACTGGGTTTCCTTTAAAGTAAAAAAGACTGGTACAAGGAATATGGATGTGAAGAATCTCAAGTACATTTAGAAATGAATTTAAGATAAATAATTGATTAATTATAAGATCATAGTTTATTTAATTCAATCTTAGCTTATCTTAAATAAAAGAATAATTAAAATAATTTTAATTTTAAATATGCATAAATTTCATTTCATGCTATGGATGATCATAAGATAGACCAAGTACCCTGTGTGTGTGTGTGTATGGTTTCATTTAAATTTATTTAATTTAAATTTTTAGGCTTGTGAGCCTTTTTCCAATAAAATGTAGGGAATGTGTGCCCATGGTTTCTTTAATGTAAACACCATGTAATGGAGGATCTCCCAAGATAGCGGAGACGTTTCAAAATATGAAGTTGAGGAAAAACCAACACAAGAAGTTACAAAGATGGATAGGTTGGAGCTCCAAAACATGAACCACCAGGTTCAAGGTGTTTTTCCCTATGTCAGGGTTAGCTTATCAAAACCGCTGGATAAGATAACCAATAGAAGCTCATGATCATGCCATCTTATTTTATTTCTATCTAAATACATGGTTTATTTATTATGTATGTATTGTCATGATAAAATAATTAAGTAAATAAAAAATCATTCAAATATGGAATAAAATAAAAACCAGACTATGTGTAAACAGTACCAGAACATGGTTAATCACTTAAGTAAGCATCACTTAATATTAACAAGCATGCGATAATGAGAAACTACGAATAAAGGATTAAAATCCATCAAATTCCATATTTAGTCAGACCAAGCCTTCTGTTACTTGATTAAGGGAAAGACTCAATAAAACAATGTGTTTGACCAACCCTTGTTGGGACACTTACTTTTATAAAGGATGCCCTTATGAAAGGTTTCAGATTGACTTAACCATATTACATCAATAGGAGTAGCCCTTGCTTGACTTGGTGTAATATTGGAGGCAAGTGTTGAGGAAATCCAAGTCATGATTTCAGGATTAGGGTGTCCACTCAACAGATCAAGGAACTGTAAGCTCACAGTTGGCAAAGACATGCCTACCTAAATACCTTCAAATAGCTTGACCAACCCTTGTTGGGGTTATGAGAAGGTGAATATGGATCCTTTCCACTGGAATGTCAAAGAAACCATACATTTAGAGTTCAATGGTGAGGGCCATTGGGACTTGATAAAATAGTGGGAGACTTATTAAATTTTATTATTTCTCCTAAAAATGTAATCAAGAAAGTACTGATAAATCTGCTCTTTTAATTTGTAGAATCTAAATGAGAAACTTGTCAACCACATTAGCTCTATGATGAATTCTGGATAAAGAAAATATCCACATCAGCAGTAACTTTTAGGAATGTTTTAGGCACCTTCGGGTTATCCTATTCCACGAACAAATGTTTTACGTGCTGGAGTCCTCACTTCATAATTCACCTATCCAAGGGGAGTGTGATGTATATTTCCTGGTCTATGATCAACATTTTATCGATGCACTCAACATTCAATGTTTGATGCTATCATAAATGTCTAGTGAGCTCATGAAGTCCCATGTAGACATGGATGCCTACAGCATTCTCGAGCATCTCTGTGGCCTATACTAAGAGTGGGCAAGACAGGAATGGTTTGAGATCTCCAAGGCTCTATTTTAGAGAAATCTTGGAGAGGGTTCCCCAGAAAGACCTCATGTAGTCATGCTCATTGGCTACATTGAGATATTGCAGGTTCTAGGGTTTAAACTCCCTGAAGAACTGGGTACCGATCTCATTCTTGCACCACTCCCCCAGAGAATCTCAAACATTGTTGTCAACTTCAACATGAACAACATTCAAAAGTCTCTATCTGATCTTCTTATCCTCATTTTCCAAGTGTACAATGACATGAAGCGTGAAAAGCCTTCTATCCTCGTGGTGAATAAAAGTAAAGGGAAGGTGAAGAGCTATAATCCCAAATATTCTTCAAGGACTTCCATGAAAAGGAAGATCAATGGGGAGGAAATAGAATAGGAGGCTGTTTGTTTCATATGTGGAAATAAGGGACATTAGAAGAAAACCTTCACCCAGCCAAGGAAGCAAGGGGATGCTTTAGGAGCATTTGTTATCAAACACAATCTATTTGTTTCTACCAATGGGGTATTATATACTTCATTTGGTGCTCACATCTATGTCCAAATACAAGAACCAAGTATATTTAGAAATATTGATCAAGGTGGGGTGGATCTACGAGCAGCCAATGGAGCTAGACTCGCTACTATAGCTGTCGGAGACTACCACGTCACATTGTCTACTGGGATGGTATTGGTTTTGAAAGAATGTTATTATATACCCTCTGTAACCAAAAACATTATTTTAGTATCTAGATTAGATACTAATGGATTCATCGTCAATTTTGTATGTGGATGTTGCTACTTTTATAAAGATAGAATTTGATTTGGTAGGGCACATTTAAATAATAGCCTTCATGTGTTAGACTACACAAACCAAGTAATGAAAATTGATGACAAAGTTAATTCACATGAATCATACCATAGCCAAATTTTTCATAAATGGATAGGTAATGTCAATGAGAAAAATTTTACAAAATTACATCAAGATTGATATTTAGATTCTTTGGAACTAAAACCACTTGGTGTATGTCATGCATGTCTACAAGGAAAAATGACTAAAGCCCCATTTAGTGGGAAAGGTTAAAGGGCTAAAGAGCTTCTATAATTAGTTCACATAGATGTGTGGGGGTCATTTCTTGTTGAAGTAAGGATTGGATTCTCGTACTTCATAACTTTTACTGATGATTATAGTAGATATGGATATATTTACTTAATGAGCTATAAGTCAGATTCTTTTGATCGGTTCAAAGAAAACAAGAATGAAGCCGATAACCAGCTTGGTATGAATATTATGAAACTCTGCTCAGACAGAGGAGGAGAATATCTTAATCCGGACTTCATTGATTTCATATGGGTGTTTGGGATTCTATATCAACTAAATCCTCATAACACACCTTAGTGGAATAGTGTAAGTGATAGGAGGAACCCCACCCTATTAGGCATGCTGAGATCAATGATGAGGCATGCAAGACTTCCATTATCCTTTTGGGGATATTAATTAAAAACAACAGCACACATACTAAACCAAGTAACAACTAAATCGAGAAATGGTATTCCATATGAGTTATGGAGTGGACGCAAGGCTATGCTATCAAATTTACATGTGTGGGGTTACGAAGAATTTTTTAAGGCCTCTTCAGGTAAAAAACTTGCACCCCAAGGCACAAAGTGTATCATTATAGGATATCCCAAAGAAAAAAGGGGGTATTACGTATACAACCCCTAAGATAAAAAGGTTACAGTGGAAAGACACACCATATTCCTTGAGAGGGAGCACATCTCCAAAAGAGATAGTGGGAGCGAGATAGACTTTGATGATGTTGAGGCTCAAGATACACAAGAGTTGGTACAAGAACAGATTCTAGAAAGCCCTATGGAAGAAAAATCTGTTCCAGTGATACAAGAGCTGTGTTGGAGCACAAGAGAGGTAAGAGAAATAGAATGATATGGTTTTCTTGTCACCAAGGATGGTAACTCATTATTGGTTAACAATGATGATCCTCTTACATACAAAGAAGTAGTTAGAGGAACAAACGCTTCTAAGTGGCAAGAATCCATGAATTATGAAAGGGATTCCATATAATAAAACCAATTTTGGAGTTTTGGTAGATCCTCCATTTGATGTAAAGCCTATTGGTAATAAATGGGTATTCAAGAAGAAACTGGACATGGAGGGGAAATTCAGCACCTATAAGGCACAACTGATTGCATAAGGTATTAGACAACATCAAGGAATTGAATGTGATGAAACCTTTTCACTGGTTGCAATACTCAAATCCATAAGAATCCTATTGGCCATTGTTGCTTACCATGACTATGAAATTATTCAAATGGATGTCAAAACAGCATTCCTTAATGGGATCCTCCAGGAAGATGTCTACATGACACAACCTCAAGGGTTTGTGACTCCAAAGGATTCCAACATGGTATGTAAGTTGTAGAAATGAATTTATGGATTATAGAAAGCAACAAGGTCATGGAACATTCGTTTTGATGAAGCCGTAACAGAATCTGGCTCTGTTAAAAATGAATGTGAGCCTTATGTCTACAAAAAGTTTCGTGGAAGTGTAGTCGTCTTCCTAATATTATATGTTGATGACATATTACTAATTGGAAACAAAATACCTATCTTATAGTCTGTTAAGTCATGATTAGATAAATACTTATCCATGAAAGACTTGGGCAAGACAACATATATTCTTGGGATCAAGATCCATCATGATAAATCTAAGATAATGCTGAGCCTGACTCAAATTACATATAATGACAAGATAAAGAAGAGATTCAGTATGGAAAATTCTAAGATGGGATTGTTACTAGTGTCACATGGTATTCATCTTTCCATGAATATGTGTCCCCAGACACATGAGTAAAGAAAGAAAATGGAAAAGATCCCTTATGCATCCATGATTGGGTCAGTCATGTATGATATGCTATGTACAAGGATACATCATTCTTATGCATTAAGTGTGGTAGGAAGATATCAAGTTGATCCAGGAGACCGCCATTGGAGGGAAGTAAAGACTATCCTTAAGTATCTAAGGTGTACTAAGGATATGTTCCTTGTTTATGGAGGAGATGAGTAAATAGTTAGTAGAGGAAATGTAGATTCTAGTTTCCATACTGATCAAGATGACATGAAGTCACAGAATAGATACATATTTAGTTTGAATGTTTGTGTAGTGAGCTGGAAGAGCTCAAAGCAATGTGTGGTGGCAGATTCTACAGTGGAATCCGAGTATATTGTAGATTCTGAGGCTGCTAAATAAGTAGTATGGATGTAAAGATTCATCCACGAGCTGGATGTCGTACCTAGGAGTAAAGATACTATCACACTCTATTGTGATAATACTACAGCGGTGACACTTGCAAAAGAGCCATGGTCACATCAGTAGACAAAACACATACTTCGGAAGTATCATCTCTTGAGGGATTTTTCTCAGAGAGGTGGAGTTGCAGTTAGCAGTATTTCCATAGAAGACAATGTGGAAGACCCCTTGACTAGGGCCTTGACTCACCAGAAACATGATCATCATGTGAGGTCTAGCAGACTAAAAGTCGTAGGCAGTTGTCTCTAGTCCAAGTGAGAGTTTGTTAGAGTTGGTGTCCTGAGAACCAACTATTTTTACTTTGATTACATTAGTGTACACTTATTATATATTGTTCATTATTCTACCTGACTATAATATAATAATGTCCTGGAATATTTGTTGCATTAATAATGTCAAGGAGGATCCCCTCTATGATGAGAACCTTGAAATGATATATCTATATTCTTAAATAATGTTCTACATTTGGATGACATACTATGATAGGACACATAATATACAGACCGTCATGTGAAAGCACTCGTAAGAAGATGAGACTCTCTCTCATGAAGTTCGCACTTGGTAATCTCCAAGATAGGATATTATGAGAACAAACCCACCAGTAGTAATTTTTCATGTCTGGCTGTCAACGGACATTACTATCTACGAGCATGTGTAATGGTTCTTAGACTAGAATATTATCATTAACTCATGTCATGACTCACACTCTTAGATTTGCTGATGAAAACTATCACGAAGATAGTTGGCAGGAAGTAGGGTACATTGGGTGCGTCACAAATGAAATGTTGTTAATGGATATGTCAAGGAAGGATTTTCCCCTTCCAAATTTATGAAAGTTGATATCTCGGGCCCTTTGATTGAAATAGAACTATCCCACAAATTCCATGGCCATGGTGTAACGATGAGTTTATTCCTGGAAGTCAAAGAATGAAAAATCAATCATATAAGTTTATTACATTGCCATGAAACCTGCCTGATGGGATATTAAGACAAAGGGATTAAAGTACATAGTAAGCATTCATATGAGGTGACACGTCAATGTGGTGTTAACTTTTTTTTCTTGGGTGGCTTGACCAGTTGCTAGAAAGTAATATTGGACTTTAGGAAAGCCCGCCTATTGCCAATGAGAAAGAGGCCTACAGGGTCACACACTAAGTGTATTCAAGTATCTCAAGTAGAATAAGGATTATTCCCATACATGGTATAATAATTATTCAGGGAAGCCTAAATATTTTTTAATGTAGGAGGAAGAATAAAAACAAGTACACACCATGTATTAATGATTACACACTGTGTAGTTTTTATTTTCAAAACAAGTACATGCCATGTATTATTGAATGTAAACACCGTGTAGTTTTCATTTTGAAAAGGAAATGAATAAATGAAAACAAGATATACACGTCATGTATATTGAATGTACATGCCAGGTATTTTTCAATGAAAAACAAGTACATTCCTTGTATTAATGATTACACGCCGTGTATATTTTCCATTCAGGATTCTGAGGAAATAATATCTTTTTATTAAATGATATTTATTATAATTAGTGTGGCCGCATGTCAAGGAATTAATGACTCGGCATTGGGTTTTTCAACAAAAGTGTTAATGAGATAAATATATGCGTAATGCGTTTATTTATTGTCATAACTTTACAACCTAAAACCCAATTATAAATATCCTCACAACCTGAACTCTGTTCCGAAGAGAATCATTGTGCACAAAAATTATAGAGAATTCCCTCAAGACCGAATGAACTCCTTCCTCCAAAAACACTCTCAAGACCAAGAGAGATCCAACTCCACCTGATCAAGGAGATCTAAGGCGGACAACGCAAGCCAAGACGTCTCTATGCTAGCACACAAAGATTCCTTTGGCGACGTCTAGAGATACGTGGTGCACGTGTGGATCAATGCTAGAGGATGTCTACCCTTGGCTTCTGAGACACAACAACGAATCACATCAGAACGTAATCAATAATATCCACTAAGAAAGAACACCCAAAAGTTACTTCGTGTCAATTTATTAAATTAATTATAATCAACCTATAATGATCCTACTTTGTGGTTCCGAGATTTTCATTTTCTCTATCTATTTCTGTTATTCGATCCACGGAGTCTGGCATTTATCATCATATTGATCTCAAATTGATCATTGTTAATGACAAAAATCCAAGTGGGCACGTCCACCCATGAGCATCCGCTGTTCCCGGAACCTTCATCATCAATGCTAAAAATAAAGAACTTATAAAATGTATCTTTAATCAGCACTAAAAAAAGCACTAATAATGGTGAACCATTATTAGCACTAAAAATAACTGATAAAGGGTACCCTTTATCGACATTTTTTAGCACTGATAAATGCCAGCGCTGTTAAAAACCACTTTTGTAGTAGTGAAATTCATAAAAACCTAAAAACATATAAAATCCTAAAATAGTCTAAAAATCCTAAAAACCATTAAAAACCTGAAAAACACCATACAAACCCCCCAAAACCATAAAACCCACTAAAATAATAAAAACACACTAAAAACAATAAAAACCATTAAACCCCTAAAAATGTAAAAAATATATAAAAAACATAAAACCCTAAAAACTAAAAAATAATCTAAAAAAACCCAAAAACCCCTAAACACTAAGAACCATAAAAAATGTCAAAACCCTAAACCTATAAATACCATAAAATCCTAAAAAATATCAAAAAATTTCTAAAAAAATACCCTAAAAATCTTGAAATTCCCTAAGAAAACCTTAAAAACCAAAAACACTTAAAAACAAGAAAAAAACAAAAAATTTATAAAAACTATAGAAAAATCTAAAAAACCCTAAAAATCACAAAAAATGCAAAAACGATAAAAATTTTGAAACCCTAAATGAGAAGAAACCATAAAAATCCCCCAAAACCCTAAAAAATCCTTAAGAACCTTAAAATACTTAAAATCCCTAAAAACCAAAAAATAATAAAAACCATAAATGTCCCAATAGACCCTAAAAACAATAAAACCAATTAAAAAAAACCTTAAAACCCATAAATATTCTAGAAACAACTACAAACTCTTAAAATCCATTAAAACCTCAAAATTGTTAAAAAAACTCTAATGGCCTTAACCACATAAAAAATACCCTTAAAACCCCCAAAAAACCTCACAAAAACCCAAAAAACCACAATAAACTATAAAACCCATCAAAATCCCTAAAAACTATAGAGCCATAAAATACCAAAATATCCCTAAATGTCCCTAAAAACCTTAAAACACCTAAAACCCAAAATCCCCTAATAAAACCTTAAAATCCTAAAAAACATTAAACCCATAAAAAATGATAAAAATAGTAAAAACCATAAAAAACATAAAACACCCTTAAAAACCCTAAAACCCCTCAGAATCCATAAAAACCCTAAAACCCATAAAATTCCTTAAACACCGTAAAATTCACAAAAAATATGAAAAATACCTAAAAACCATGAAAACCCCTTTGAGTACCTTAAAAACCTAAAAACACATAAAACCCATAAAATCTAAAAAACACAAAAATCCTAAAAATGCTAAAAAGACAATAAAAAACATAAACCAACCAAAAAAACATAAAAACCAATAAAATCCCTAAAACCACTAAAAATTTATAAAACCTTTTAAGCACTTAAAAAATTACAAAACTATAAAATCCATAAAACCCTAAAAACTAAAAAATTTATAAAAACACAAAAAACCCAAAAACCCTAGACACCACTCAAAATACTTAAAAACCTGAAAATATATAAAATAAGAAATGGATAAAAAATCCTAAAAAAGGATAAATAATCCTAAAAAAACTTAAAACCCCAAAGAAAAAAAATTAAAAACCAAAAAACACTTAAAACCCAAAAAAACCTAAAAACCCATAAAAATTATGAAACCCCTAAAAACCCTAAAAATTACTAAAAATCATAAAAACATAAAATTAATAGAATATCCCTAAAAATTCATAAAATTATAAAAAAACATAAACATAATGAAAACCTATAAGAAAACCATAAAAACATAAAAACACATAATACCCATAGAAATTGAAAAACACTAAATAAGCTAAACGATCATAAAAACCAAAAAACACTTAAAAATCATAGAAACCCCTAAAATCATAAAAACCCTAAAAAGGATAAAATTAAAATGAAATATTCAAAAACCAGTAAAAAATATAAAAACCATTTAATCCCCTATAAGACATTAAAAAATTATAAAACCCCATAAAAACACAAAAATCAAAAAAACCCTAAAAATCAAAAAATACAAAAAAACAAAAAAAACAAAAAAAAAACCATAAAGCCCTCTAATTATTTAAAAAGACTAAATACCATATAAATCCTAAAGAGAACAAAAAATTACCTAAAATGTAAAAACCCCTAAATACCATAAAGAACCTCAAGAAAACCATAAAAACATAAAAATACATAGAATCCCTAAAAACATAAAAAACACTAAAACCCCTAGAAATCATAAAAACAAATAAAACGAAAAAAACAAAAACCATAAAAACTCAAAAATTATTAAAAACCAAAAAACCCATACAAAAAATCTTAAAATATAAAAACCCTTTAAACCAACAAAAATGTTAAAATACTATAAAAACATTAAAACCATAAAATTCAAAAAATTGTAAAACCCCAAAAAACCAAAAACACTAAAAACACTAAAAATCCTAAAAATCCATAAAAACCTAAAAACTATAAAAATCGTAAAAACCCTAAAAATCCATAAAAATTTTAAGAACCCAAAAAACACTTAATAAGCCTATGAAAACATTAAAATCCTAAAAAAATTCAAACCCCTAAAAAATAAAATATTCTAAAACCATAAAATCCCCCCAAAAGAAAAAAACCAACAAAACCCCCTCAAAAATCATAAAATCCTTAAAAACCATAAAAATCCTAAAAAATCTCAACAAATATCTAAACACATAAAAAACCCTAAAAAACTGAAAAAAAACATAAAAACACTTTAATCCCCTAAAAATCCAAAAAAAAAACACTAAAATTTAAAAATACTTTAAAAAGACACTAAAAACCCAAAAAAATCACTAAAACCCATGAAAAATTTAAACCTCTTAAAAACAACTAAAAATACTAAAAACACTAAATACTATAAAAACCTTTTAGACCACTTTATTTTGAAAAACTATAAATACCTTAAAAAACTTAAATATCTCAATAAAACCATAAAAAACTACAAAACCCATTAAACACCTAAAAACTCTATAAATCCTTAAAATAGATAAAAAACCATATAAATAATAAAGACCTGCAAAATATAAGATAACGTAAAATACCTAAAATCCTAAAAACCTTATGAAAACCATAAAAACCTAGAAACACTTAAAACCCATAAAAAAACTAAAAATTCTAAAAACCATAAAATCCCATAAAAATCTCTAAAACCCAAAACAACCATAATACCCAAAAATTCAATAAACACTCCTAAAAAGAATAAAAACCTAAAACAAATAAAAACTCCAAAAAAACATTAAACCCATAAATTGTTTAAAAACTCTAAAAAAATAAAATCCCTAAAAACTCAAAAAGTCCCAAAAAAACAAAAAACCCCGAAACATTAGAAAACCCAATAAAACCCTCAAAATACCTAAAAATAATAATACGCCATAAAAATCCTAAAAAATCACAAAAATTACTAAATAAGTAAAAAACATTAAAATCTAAAAATCATTAGAAAACTATAAAACACAAAAAAGCATAAAACTAATAAAAACCCAAAAAACCGCTAAAAATTCTAAAACCCCTCGAAAACCCCAAAAACCCTAAAAACCATAACAATCCAAGAAAATCCTTAAAATTCCTAAAATCATAAGAAACCCTAAATCCCATGAAAACCCCTAAAAAACCCTTAAAATCCTATGTCCACATAAACCCCTAAAATCTTAAAAAAAATCTAAAACACCAAAAAAACCTAAAAATACCCTAAAAATCCGAATGCACCTAAAACCTATAAAACCCCCTAAAAACAAAAAACCCCAAAAAACCCAAAAAAACCCAAAACCCACTTAAAATTACTAATATGCATAAAACCACAAAAAATGTTAAAAATCACTGAAAACCTTAAAAAACCTAAAAAAATAACAAAAAATTCTAAAAACCCTAAAACCCCCAAAAATCATAAAAATTTAGAAAATATCAAATTCTCTAAGAGCCATAAATAATATGATAAATACCAAAAATATCTAAAAAATCCTAAAAAATAAAAAACAATAAAACACATAAAAATTCCAAATAAAACCATAAAAATCTGAGATCACTTAACATGCCAAAAATACCTAAAAACACAAATAAATGCTAAAAACCATCAAAATTCCAAAAAATAGAAAAATCCAAAAAATATATCAAAATCCAAAAATAATAAAAAACCATAAAACCCTAAATACCCCAAAGAAAATGATAAAAACATAAAAAAATTAAAACCCATAAAAACCTTAAATATCCTAGAAAACACTAAAAGGGCCCTAAAACCCTAAAACCACTAAAAACATAAAAACCCATATAACCAAAAAATCCCACTAAAAATAAAAAACCCTATAAGCGACTAAAAACATTAAAAATATAAAAAAACCATAAAAATAGTGACAACACAAAAAAACACATTCATACAAAAATATACAAAAAAACAAAAGATACTTAAAAGCCCTAAAAATACTAAACCATAAAAATAATAAAGAATCCCAAATGATCCCTAAAAATGTAAAAATCAATTAAAAACCTAAAAATACTAAAAAATATTAATAACTTGAAAATACTAAAATCCCCAAATCCTAAAAAACTCTAAAAACCCAAAGACACCTAAAAATGAGGTATAAGTAAAAATGACCAAAGCACCATTTAGTGGGATAGTTGAAAGGGCTAAAGAGCTTCTAGAATTAGTTCACACAGATGTGTGTGGACTATTTGCAGTTGATTCAAGGTGTGGGTTCTTGTACTTCATAACTTTTACTGATGATTACAGTAGATATGGATATATTTACATAATGAGGTATTGGTCAGTTTATTTTGATCGGTTCAAAGAATACAAGAATGGAGTTGAGAACCATCTTGGTATGAATATTATGAAACTCCGCTCAGATAGAGGAGGAGAATATCATAATCAGGACTTCATTGATTTCTTACAAGAGTTTGGGATTCTATCTCAACTCACTCCTCCTAACACACCTTAGTGGAATAGTGTAAGTGAATGGAGGAACCACACCTTGTTGGACATGGTGAGATAAATAATGAGTCATGTGAGACTTCCATTATCCTTTTGGGGATATTCATTACAAACCGCATCACACATACTAAACCAAGTACCAACTAAATCAATAAATGGTATTCCATACGAGTTATGGAGTGGATGCAAGGCCATGTTATCAAATATATATGTGTGGGGTTGTGAAGAATTTTTTAAGGCCTCTTCAGGTAACAAACTTCACCCCAAGGCACAAAGTGTATCTTTATAGGATATCCCAAGGAAAAAAGGGATATTACCTATACATACCCTAAGATAAAAAGGTTATAGTGGAAAGACATGCCATATTCCTTGAGAGGGGGAACATCTCCAAAAGAGATAGTGGGAGAGAGATAGACATTGATGATGTTGAGGCTCAAGATACATAGGAGTTGGTACAAGAACAGATTCCAGAAAACCCGGTGGAAGACAAATCTATTCCAGTGACACAAGAACTGCGTTGGAGCCCAAGAGAGGTAAGAGAACCATAATTATATGGTTTTATTGTCACCGAGGATGGTGACTAATTATTGGTTAACAATAATGATCCTATTACCTACAAGGAAGTAGTTAAAGGCACAGATGCTTCCAAGTGGCAAGAATCCATGAATTCTGAAATGGATTCCATATACCAAAACCAAGTCTGGATTTTGGTAGATCCTCTATTTGATGTAAATACTATTTGTAATAAATGGTTATTCAAGAAGAAACTGGAGATGGAGGTGAAATTCGGAACCTATAAGGCATGACTGGTTTCAAAAGGTATTAGACAACATCAATGAATTGACTATGATGAAACCTTTTCAGTGGTTGCGATGCTAAAATCCATCAGAGTCTTATTGTCCATTTCCACTTACCATGACTATAAAATTTGTCAAATGGATTTCAAAATATAATTCCTTAATGGGATCCTCCCAGACGATGTCTACATGACACAACCTAAAGGGTTTGTGACTCCGAAGGATGCCAACATGGTATGCAAGTTATAGAAATCCATTTATGGATTAAAGAAAGCATCAAGGTCATGGAACATTCGTTTTGATGAAGCTGTAACGGAATTTGGATTTGTTATGAATAAATGTGACCCTTGTTTCTACAAAAGGTTTAGTGAAGGTGCAGTCATTTTACTAAAATTATATGTTGATGACATATTACTAATTGGAAACGAAGTGCCTATCTTACAGTCAGTTTAGTCATGATTAGATAAATGCTCCTCCATGAAATACTTGGGCGAGGAAGCAAATATTCTTGGGATCAAGATCCATCATGATAGATCCAAAATAATTTTGAGACTGAGTCAGAGTACATACATTGACAAGATACTGAAGAGATTCAGTATGGAAAAAATCCAAGATGGGATTGTTACTAGTGTCACATGTCATTCATCTTTCCATGAAAATGTGTCCCCAGACACATGAGTAAAGAAATAAAATGGCAAGGATCCCTTATGCATCCATGACTGGGTCAGTCATGTATGATATGCTATGTACAGGGCTTGATGTTTATTATGCATTAAGTGCGGTAGGAAGATATTCAGCTGATCCAGGAAAACGCCATTGGATGGAAGTCAAGATTATCCTTAAGTATCTGAGGCATACTAAGGATATTTTCCTGGCTTATGGAGGAGATGAATAAATAGTTAGTATAGTACATGTAGATTATAGTTTCCATACTGATCAAGATGACATGAAGTCGCAGACTAGATACATATTCAGTTTGAATGTAGGTGCAGTGAGCTGGAAGAGCTCAAAGAAATGTGTGGTTGCAGATTCTACAGCGGAATCCGAGTATATCGCCACTTCTGAGGCAACTAAAGAAGTAGTATGGATGAAAAGACTTGTCCAAGAGTGGGATGTTTTACCTACCAGTAAAGATCCTATCACAATCTATTGTGATAATACAGCAGCGGTGGCACTTGCAAAAGAGCTATGGTCACATCAGTAGACAATGCACATACTTCAGAAGTATCATCTCTTGAGGGATTTTTATCAGAGAGGTGAAGTTGCAGTTAGAAGTATTTCCACAGAATACAACTTAAAATACCCCTTGACTAAGGCCTTGACTCACCAGAAACATGATCATAAAGTGAGGTCTAGTGGACTAAAAGTCATAGGTTGTTGTCTCTAGTCTAATTGGGAGTTTGTTAGAGTTGGTGTCTTGAGAACCAACTGTTTGTACATTGATTACATTAATGTACACTTATTATATATTGTTCATTATTCTGAATGACTATAATATAATAATGTCCTGGAATATTTGTTGAATTAATAAGGTCATGGAAGATCCCTGCTATGTGAGAACCTTGAAATGATATAATGATATTCTTAAGTAAAGTTCTATAGTTGGATGACATACTATGATAGGACACATAGTATACAAACCGTCATGTGCAAGCACTCGTAAGAAGACAAGACTCTCTCTCATGAAGTTCACACTTGGTAATCTCCAAAATAGGAGATTACGAGAAAAGACCCACCAGTAGTAATTCTACATGTCTTGGTGTCATCAGACATTACTATCTATGAGCATATGTAATGGTTCTTGGACTGGAAGATTATCATTAACTCATGTCATGACTTGCACACTTAGATTTGGAGATGAAAACTGTCACGAAGATAGTTGGTAGGAAGTAGGGTACGTTGGGTGCGTCATGAATGACATTTTGTTAATGGATAAGTCAAGGAAGGATTTTCCCTTCCAAATTTATGGAAGTAGATATCTTGGGCCCTTTGATTGAAATAGAACTGTCACACAAATTCCATGGCCATGGTGTAACGACGAGTTTATTTTTGGAAGTCAAAGATTGAAAAATCAAGAATATAGGTTGATGACACTACCATGAAACCTGCTTGATGGGATATTGAGACAAAGGAATTAAAGTACATAGTAATTGTTCGTATGAGGTGACACGTCAATGTGGCGTCAACTTTTTTCTCTTGGGTGCCTTTACCCCATGCTAGAAAGTAATCTTGGACTTTAGGCAAGCCCGCCTATTGCTAATGAGAAAGAGGCCTAGAGGGTCACACACTAAGTGTATTCAAGAATCTCAATTAGAATAAAGATTATTCCTGTACATGGTTTAATAATTATACAAGGAAGTCTAAATATTTTTTAATGTAGGAGGAAGAATAAAAAAAATTAAACTCCATTTATTAATGATTAAACACCGTGTAGTTTTTATTTTCAAAACAAGTACACGCCGTGTATTATTGAATGTATAAGCCGTGTAGTTTTCAATGAAAAACAAGTATGTGCCATGTATTTATGATTACATGCCATGTAGTTTTTTCAATCGGGATTTTGAAGAAATATTATTGTTTTATTAAATGATATTTATTATAATCAGTGTGGGCGCATGTCAAGGAATTAATGACTCGACATGGGGTTTTTCAAAAAAAAAAACAGTTAGTGAGATAAATATATGTGTAATGAGTTTATTTATTGTCATAACGTTACAACCTCAATCTTGATTATAAATTTCCTCACAACCGAAACTCTTTTCTAAAGAGAATCATTGTGTACAAAAATTTTGGAGAATTATCTCAAGACCGAAATAACTTCGTCCTCTAAGAAAACTCTCAAGACCAAGAGAGATCCACCTCCATCAGATCAAGGAGATCTAAGGTGGACAACGCAAGCAAAGGCTTCTCCACGCTAGCACCCGGAGATTTATTTGGAGATGTCCAGAGATACGTGGTGGATGTGTGGATCACCACTAGAGGATGTATACCCTTGGATTCTGCGACACAATGACGAATCACATCAGAACGTAATCAAGAATATCAACGAAGAAAGAACACCCAAAAGTTACTTCTTGTCAATTGAGTAAATTAATTATAATCAACCTGTAACGATCCTACTTTTTGGTTCTGAGACTTTCTTTTTCTTTGTCTATTTTTGTGATTCGATCTATAGAGTCTGGAATTTATCATCGTATTGATCCCGGATTGATCATTGTTAATGAAAAAAATCCAAGTGGGCACGTCCACCCACGAGCATCTTCTACGCCCAGAACCTTCATCATCAATGCTAAAAATAAAGAACTTATAAAAAGTATCTTTAATCAGAACTAAAAAAGAACTAATAATGTTGAACATTTATGAGCGCTAAAAAATAACTGATAAAGGGTACCCTTTATCGACAAATTTTTAGCACTAATAAATGTCAGCGCTGTTAAAAACCACTTTTGTGGAAGTGAAATTTATAAAAACCTAAAAACATCTAAAAGCCTAAAATTCTTTAAAAATCATAAAAACCTAAAAAAACCATTCAAATCCCCCAAAACCATAAAACCCACTAAAACACAAAAAAAAAACAATAAAAACCATTAAATCCCTAAAAATGTCATAAATATATAAAAAACCTAAAACCCTAAAAACTCAAAAATAAACTAAAAAAACCCAAAAACCCAAAAAACTTTTAAACACTAAGAACCCTAAAAACTGTCAAAACCCTAAACCTATAAATACCATAAAATCCTAAAAAATATCAAAATATTCCTAAAAACATACACTAAAAATCATGAAATTCCCTAAGAAAACCTTAAAAACCCCTACACACTTAAAACCCAAAAAAAAAACAAAAAATTTATGAAAACTCTAGAAAAATTTAAAAAACCCTAAAAATAACAAAAAACGAAAAAACGATAAGAATTATAAAACCATAAAAATCCCTAAATAATAAGAAACAATAAAATTCCCCAAAATCCCTAAAAAATCATTAAGAACCTAAAAATACTTAAAATCCCTAAAAACCAAAAAATAATAGAAACCATAAAAAACCATAAATGTCCCAATACACCCTAAAAACCATAAAACCAATTAAAACCATAAAAACCTAGAACCCCTAAAAATACTAGAAACAACTACAAACTCTTCAAATATATTAAACCCCCGAAAATGTTAAAAAACTCTAATGGCCTTAACCGCATAAAAAAATAAAAATACCCTTAAAACCCCACAAAACCCCAAAAAACCCCCCAAAACCACAATAAACTATAAAACCAATCAAAATCCATAAAAATATATAGATCCATAAATTCCCAAAATATCCATAAATGTCCCTTAAAACCTTAAAACACCTAAAACCCAAAAAACCCCTAATAAAACCTTAAAATCCTAAAAAACATTAAACCCTTAAAAAATTATAAAAATAGTAAAAACCATAAAAAACATAAAACACCCTTAAAACCCTAAAACCCCTCAGAATCCATAAAAACCATAAAAATCCATAAAAATCCTTAAACACCTTAAAATTCACAAAAAATATGAAAAATCCCTAAAAACCATGCAAAACCCTTTGAGTACCGTAAAAAACTAAATACACATAAAACCCATAAAATCTAAATAACTCAAAAATCCTAAAAACGCTAAAAAGACAATAAAAAACATAAACCATCCAAAAAAACATAAAAAACAATGAAATCCCTAAAACTACTAAAAATTTATAAAACCTTTTAAACACTTATTAAAATTACAAAACTATAAAATCTATAAAATCCTAAAAACTAAAAAAATTTCTAAAAACACAAAAAAAAAAAAACAAAAAACCCAAAAACCATAGACACCACTCAAAATACGTAAAAAATAGAAAATATATAAAATAAGAAATTGCTAAATAATCCTGAAAAAACATAATGAATCCTACAAACACTGAAAAACCCAAAGAAAAAAAATTAAAAACCAAAAAACACTTAAAACCCATAAAAATCTAAAAACCCCTAGAAACCATGAAACCACTAAAACCCTAAAAATTACTAAAAATCTTAAAAACATATAATTAATATTAAATCCCTAAAAATTCATAAAATTATAAAAAAAACATAAAAATAATGAAAAACTATTAGAAAACCATAAAACCATAAAAACACATAATACCCATAGATATTGAAAAACACTAAATAATCTAAATGATCTTAATAACCATAAAACCCTTAAAAATCATAGAAACCCATAAAAGCATAAAAACCTTAAAAACCCTAAAATTCAAATGAAATACTAAAAAACCAGTAGAAAATATAAAAACCATTTAATCCCCTAAAATACAATAAAAATGTATAAAAACCCATAAAAACACTAAAAACAAAAAAATCCCTAAAAACCAATAATATAAAAAAACCAAAAAAACCAAAAAAAACATAAAAGACCTCAAATTCCTTAAAAACACTAAAAACCATAAAAATCCTAAAGAGAACAAAAAATTCCATAAAATGTACAAACCCCTAAATACCATAACGAACCTCAAGAAAACCATAAAAACATAAAAATAAATAGAAATCTAAAAAACATAAAAAACACCAAAACCTCTAAAAATTCATTAAAACAAATAAAACCTAAAAAACTAAAACCATAAAAACAAAAAAAATATTAAAAACCTGAAAACCCATAAAAATTTTAAAAATATAAAATCCCTTTAAACCACCAAAAATGATAAAATACTATAAAAATCCCTAAAACAATAAAATTCTAAAAATTCTAAAACCCCCAAAAACCAAAAAACACTAAAAACCATAAAAAATCCTAAAAATACATAAAAACCTAAAAATCATAAAAATCATAAAATCCCTAAAAATCCATAAAAATTTAAATACCCTAAAAACACATTATAAGCCTATTAAAAGCTTAAAACCCCAAAATAAATTAAAACCCCTAAAAAATAAAAAAATTTTAAAACCATAAAATCCCCCCCAAAACAAAAAAACCACACAAAAACCCCTAAAAAATCATAAAATCCTTAAAAACCATAAAAATCCTAAAAAATCTCAACAAATATCTAAACACATAAGAATCCCTAAAAACCTGAAAAAATAACTTAAAAACATAAAAACACTTTAAACCCCTAAAAATCCAAAAAACACTAAAATTAAAAACAAGACCTTAAAAAGACACGAAAAACCCAAAAAGACCACTAAAACCCATGAAACCATTTAAGCCCCTTAAAAATAACTAAAAATCCTAAAAAAAACTAAAAACTATACAAACCTTTTAGACCAAATTATTTTTAAAAAACTCCAAAAACCTTAAAAAAACCTAAATATCCCAAAAAACGCATAAAAACTACAAAACCCTTTAAACCCCTAAAAACTCTATAAATCCTTAAAATACATAAAAAATGATAAAAAAAAATAAAAATATCCAAAAATATATGATAACGTAAAAGCCCTAAAATCCTAAACGCCTTCAAAAAACTGTAAAAACCTGAAAACACTGAAAACCCAAACAAAATATAAAAATGCTAAAAACCATAAAATCCCATAAAAATCTCTAAAACCCCAAAAAACCATAATACCAAAAAATTATATAAACACTCCTAAAAATAATAAAAACCTGAAATAAATAAAAAATCCAAAAAACACTTTAAACCCATATAATGTTTAAAAACCCTAAAAACGTTAAAACACTAAAAGCTCAAAAAGACCCAAAAAACAAAAAAACCCCAAAAACATTAGAAAACCCAATAAAACCCTCAAAATACCTAAAAATAATAATACGCCATAAAAATCCTAAAAAATCACAAAAATTTCTAAATATGTAAAAAAAATTGAAATCTAAAAAATCATTAGAAAACTATAAAACACAAAAGGCATAAAACTAATAAAAACCAAAAAAACCACTAAAAACCCTAAAACCCCTCAAAAACCCCAAAAACCACAAAAATCATAACATTCCTAGAAAATTATTAAAATCCCTAAAATCATAAAAATCCCATGAAAACCCCTAAGAAAACCTTAAAATCCTAAGTCCACATAAACCCCTAAAAACCTAAAAAAATATAAAACACCTAAAAACCATAAAAGTACACTAAAAATCCTAATGCACCTAAAAACTATAAAACCCCCTAAAAAACATAAAACCCCAAAAAACCAACAAAAACCCAAAACCCGCTAAAAATTTCTAATATGCATAAAACAACAAAAAATGTTAAATATCACTGAAAACCTTAAAAACCTAAAATAATAAAAAAAACTCTAAAAACCCTAAAACCCAAAAAAAATCATAAAAATTCAGAACAAATAAAAATCCATAAGAGCCCTAAAAAATATAAAAAAACCTAAAAAGATCTAAAAACCCCTAAAAAATAAGAAAATATAAAACCCTTGAAAATTCCAAATAAAACCTTAAAAACCTGAGATCACTTAACATGCCAAAAATACCAAAAAAAACTGAAAATGCTAAAAACCATGAAAATCGCAAAAAATAGAGAAATCCAAAAAATACATCACAATCTAAAAATCATAAAAAACCATAAAACCCTAAAAACCCCAAAGAAAACGATAAAAACATAAAAAAAATTAAATCCCATAAAAACCTTAAAATATCCTAAAAACCCTAAAACACTAAAAGGGCCATAAAAACCCTAACACCAATAAAAACATAAAAACCCATATAGCCATAAAATCCCACTAAAAATCAAGAACCCTATAAACCCCTAAAAAGATTAAAAATATAAAAGAAACATTAAAACAATAACAATACAAAAAAAACACATTTAGACAAAAATATACAAAAAAACCTAAAGATACATAAAATCCCAAAAATTAATAAACCATAAAAATCATAAAAAATCCCAATCTATCCCTAAATATGTAAAAATCAATTAAAAACCTAAAAAGTCCTAAAAACATAATAACCTAATAATACTAAAAGCCCAAAAACCTAAAAAACTCTAAAAACCCAAAGACGCCTAAAAATCCAAATAATTCTTAAAAATCAGAAAAACAATAAAATTCCTAAAAAATTACTAAATACCATAAAACATAAAACCACCAAAAAAACACTAAAAACCCCAAGGAAAACCTTGAAAACCTAATAACACTTAAAACCCCTAAGAACCTTAAAAAAGCTAAAACCCTTAAAACCCCTAAAATATTATAATACTTTAAAAACCCATAAACCCTAAAACCCAATGAAAATATAAAAACCCTTTAAACCATTAAAAACATTAAAAATTACTTTAAAACCATAAATCCCATAAAAAAGTCAAAACCCCCATAAAAACCACAAAACCCCTAAAAAAACAAAAAACTCAAAAACCCTTAAAATACTAAAAACCAACAACAATCCCTAAAAGTATAACAAAACTAAAAAAACAAAGAAACCATAAAAATATATAACAAATACTGAAAACCAAAAAACCTAAAGGTGCAGCTTGATGTGAAGCAGCAACATCTCAGAGATTACTACTCCACCTTTTTAAGTAGTGCGAATCATCTGAATGGGAATCGGTGGAGTTAGATGCGTTCAGTGGTTATGGTGCTGATGGGGACCAATATGGGGATGGATATTTTTTACTTTTGATTGGTTGTTCATGTTTTTTTATCTTCTACTTTTTGGTCTTTTGGGGTTTTGGTGTCTAGGGGGGTTCAGGGCTTTTCGGTGTGGACTGTTTGGCCGTACTCTGCATTTGTCTGCTACTCTCTTTTCTTTATAAATTGGGGGAGGGGCAGAATAGCATGATCCTCTCATCTTCCTTGTCCTAAGAAAATATTAAAAACTAAACCACCAACTACACCCACCCAAAAATGCTAAAAACCCTAATAACACTAAAAGACCCCTAAACCCTTAAAAACCCCTAAAAACCATAACATATCCTAAATCCTTTAATAAAATTAAAATAACTACAAACCCTAAAACCCAATGAATACTCTAAAAACCATTTAAACCCCTAATACATTAAAAAAGGAAAATAAATATATTCCACTAAAAAAACCAGAAACACAAAAAACAATAAAAATCCTAAAAATATACATAAAAATAAGTAAAAACATAGAAACCATAAAAAACCTCAAAATCCATAAGAAATGTTTTTTAAAAAATATGAAAACCTCTAAAAACCGGAAAAGACACTAAAACCCCCAAAACCATTAAATCCCTAAAAACCATAAAAAACCTAAAAGCCAATACAACCCTAAAATCCCACTAAAGACACTAGAACCCCATTAAACCCATAAAAATGTTAAAAAAAATTAAAAAACATTATAATACATAAAAAACTAAAATATACATAAAACCAAAAAATCATAAAAACCATAAACCCCTAAAAACCATAAAAATCACCAAAAATACCTAAAAAACATAAAAACCCATAAGAATCAAATAAAATTCTAAAAAATTCCTAGAAATGTAAAAAACCACAAAAACCACAAAAAATATAAGAAAACCTTAAAAATATAAAAAAAATTAAATTCCCTAAAAAACCTATAAATGAAAAAAACTATAAAAAACCCTAGAAACCCTCAAAATATATAGAAACCCTAAAACCATAAAAATAAAAAAATCCCTTAAAATATCTAAAACATAAAAAAAACCCAAAAAACCATATCAATATCTTATAACCTAAAAAAATTTATAACCCCTAGAAAACCTAAAAACACTAAAAACCCTAATGAATCTAAAATTCATAAACCACTAAAAACCATAAAACCCATTAAACCCAAAAATCCACTAAAAACTCCAAAAATCCTTTAAACACAACAAATGTTAAAAACAGTAGAAATCCTTTAACATATAAAAAAATTAAAAAAACACAAAAAAAACAAAATACCGAGAAACCCCTTAAAACATAAAAATAAACAAAAAAATCATCCAAATACCTAAAACCCAAAAAAAAAACTAAAAATATCCAAAATATCCCTAAAAATTCATTAAAAAAAACTAAAATCTATGATAAAACCAATGAAAACCTAAAAACCTAAAAACACTTAAACCCATAAAAACCTAAAAAACACTAAAAATCCTAAAAACACTAAAACCTTTGATACATATAAAAATACCTAAAAATCGTAGAAAACGAAAACAATCCAAAAAATATCTAAAAATACTGAATAAAATTAAAACCCTAAAAATCCCTATGAAAACCATAAGGACCTAAAAAGACTTCAAACCCCTGAAATCCCAAAAATCGCAATAAAACCAAAAAAACCCTAAAACTATAAAAACATCTAAAACCTTAAAACCAGAAAACCCATAAAAACAACTAAAACCTCTAAAACCCCTTTAAACCCCTAAAACATAAAAAATTATAATAACCCTTAAAACCTAAAAAAACTAAAAAATAGCCAAAAACCAAAAATACCATAAAACCCTAAAAACCTGAAATTCCATAAAATCCCTAAAACCATTAAATATACCTAAACACCCTAAAAACCATAAAACCCATAAAAACCCCAAAAAATCCCAAAAACATAAAAAAATATTGAAGACCCTGAAAACCCATAATAAAATCGTAAAAATGTAAAAACACTAAAAAAACTAAAAACACCAAAAACCCTATACAGTGCTAAAGCCCTAAAAACCATAAAAGACGATTTAACCATAAAAATATTAAGAAATTCTTAAAACCCTATAGGGTCCTGAAAAATCTGCAAAAGAGAATGAGAATCACTTAATTCAATAGAGGGTTCTACCCAATTTACCTCGAGGAATTTGGAAAAAATTTGGAAAATACTCAAAGGTTGGAAAAAGACGGACCAGTCCGCATACTAGTCCAATATTAATAGTACACGGCTGGTTCAGCAAGCTACCCCATCTGCGGAGCGCTGTTGTTCGCGGAACAGAGACGAGGACCCTCCGCAGGCACGAAGCAGGATGGGCACCAGGCCGGTCCGCCATCACAAACCGCCTGAGAAGCAAGACGCGACAATAGGCTTGGACCGTGTACATCATCATTCTCATAACAGAGGTGGATCCCTACGTGGCAACGAAGCACCCGTCGAACTGATTTGGTTCATGAGTTAGGTGCATTCAATACCCCGCGAGTTGTGATTGACCAAGTCATCTGTAAATAGGGTTTCCAGTAATGGGCCTCCACAAAAGGTTCCACATAACCACAGATACACCTCTTTCCCCCCTCTATAAAAATACATCAAGGAGGAGAAGAAATGGATCGATCAGTGTTGGGTGGAAGGATTTCAGAGGAAGGAGCTTCGTATTTCGCAAATAGCGAAGTTCCAATTTGAGAACCAGAACAGGTATGAAACTAGAAATGAATTAATAAGGAACCAAAAACGCATAAAAAATTTGTGAACCAAAAACTTAAAATAAAAATAAAATGAATATCGTGAGCCATGGCCCCTCCGCGGATATACTCCTTGCAGGATAGGGAGTCTATGCCCCTTTTTCGATCTGATGCACCGTGTAGCACCCTCCTACATGGGTGAATCCCTGACCGATGAACACCTGACCAGTGTCTCCCCTATCTACCATTTCGGGCGCATACTTCACCATGTACCAACCAGGTACGCGGGACGAACCCAATGCCGCATACCACCATGGTATGCGGGATGCCTATCAGTCTGTGCACCATCCTGGAACGCGGATGTCCTCTCCAGCAACTTATCACCCCCTACACAAAGGGCACCACTCCACATACACCCATTTGTCCCGCGAAATCATTCAGTGTTCTCATTCCCCGAGCTAGATAAAATCCTTCCAATCTGGCCTGATCCATCACAATCCCTTCATTGGCATACTCATCGACCCTAATCCAAGGCCTTTACCGAATCCACCAGACCCGTATGATTCAATATCCAGGCACATCAGAACCCCTCTTTGAGTTCACATACCCATGGTAGGCAAGGGAAAAAAGGTTTCCCTAGCCCTTGAGTGGGTTCCCGAAGAATTTCTGGGTTCACATACCAATGGTAGTGCAGGGTCTGAGCTTGGGAGTCCCCTTTCTGCCTCTCCACTTTCCAGGATTGAGGGACCTCGCTCATGTCTCCTTTTGGCTGGGTATCCCTCTTGGAGTAATCCCCACACCATCCTCACAGGAAGCCAATGGCCCTTCCCCTCTCATCACATAAGGCTCATTGCTCCACTGTGAAACTTCTACCTTCCTCCAACATCTGGGAGAAGGAGAGTCCAGTGGTCCCGGCCTTTTCCTCCACTAATCATCTTTCTCCCCTTCCCTCGGTAGGGAGAATGTGAGAGGCTTTACAATTATGTGGCATTATCTTGTTTCTCACACTGATCATGACTCACATGGGCTTAGAGATTTGTGATGGTCACAACATCCGCACAACGACGCCCTTCAAAATGAACAATGTAGGTTTTGATCCCTGTCTCCCAAACAGGCTACGTAGGACGCCTCCTCGAGGATCAATCCCAACAACATGAAACTCTCATGTGTAAGCCCTAATCTCCCTGAACTATGTGGACATTGATCCCCGACCAACTAGGATAAATAGGAAACCTACTTGATGTGCATATCTGATATCTATGTCTGATGCACATCCTCCACTTTCAGACCATGTCCCTATAGTCTAGCAGGACCATCTTTGGGCCCAAGAAACCACTTCCCTTGGGACTTTTGGGCCGCTTCGACATAAGTCCCACATAAAATTTGACTGGGAATCTCTCACCCTGATGTCCTTTCCACATTAATTTAAACTATACGGTTGGGTTCTTGTCGTACAACCTTAAAAGGTGATGTGTCCCGTCATGTGGCACCGAACTACGTGGATTCTGATTCCTCTCACGAGGATACATAGGAATCCCATATCACGGATTCGATCCAAACACTCAAGTTGTTATCTGTACCCCTGGATGATAATAAACTCCAGAGCACCCATTTATGAGGCTTCAAACCAGTACCATCTCAGTGAGTCCAAAGTCCTCAGAGTCATTAATCCAATGAGGGATGGTAAACCATGGGCCTAAATGATTCTGAATCCCTGCGTTCACCTGACCATTTCCAACCAGGAGTAATCCATGGATAATATGCTTTGGTATAAACCAAAGATTCGAAAACATATGAATACCTCTTAAATATATAATAGAGTCCTGGAACAAGCAATAATTCCCCCCCAAAGGGTGCGATGAGACTGACTTTCCATCCTCTCGACCAATGTGAGTTCTTAAGCATCACTGGCCAAATCACCCAGTGAACACTGGCCTTTGGAAAGCAAGTCCATGTATCATTGTATATGGAACTGTTGGGCGTTTAGAAATGAAAAAGGTGCACCTAATATGAATGATTAAGCAGAATCCAACCTTCTCTAATCAACCATCGAGTAGCACATGTTTTCCCTAAACTGTTGTGAAACAAAAAATGGTGAACCCGATGTGAATCTTTAACCAAGCATGGCAAATTTAACCTAATCCCACTCTATGCCCCCTTATACTCACAAGGTGGGCCAAGAAAGGTCATTAATAATTTTTGGGATCATGAGATGATGCTTTGACTATTTTTTAGTTTGTATTTGTTAAAATATTTTATAGGTACCACTCAGAACTCCTTTCAATCCAATGGAATCATAGAGGAACTCATGAATGCGTACTTAGGACAATGCAATGACCAGAAATCCTAAACAATGAAGGACCCTATCACCTAACTAGCGTCTTCAACATTGGTTCTCAGATGTGATGATCTGAGAGTACCACTTGAATGGTACTCTCTCGATAGTGGAGGCGGCCATGCATGCCCTCCATTCCACCAAGACTCGTCAGTTTCCTTCCCAGCAGCCATCGCGAAAGCAGATCCAGACGGCTCATCTTGCCGTCTGAAACCGTTTTGGGAGGCTATACTCGGAACGAGACAATGCGTACCTCCCTTAAGTTAGGGAGGTGGATGAGGTCGACACTGAGGACTTCATCCCCGCTGAATGAGGGTTCCACTCTAAGGCCCCCACCGGAAGACGTCGTTGCGGTTACGTCGCGACTCAATATCCTCACACTAAGGAGGATTTTTCCCCGAGGATCCAGGCCCATGGTCCCTAAGCTCCGGCCCCTCAGACCGCCCGATGAAGGTGGAAAACATACAACCAGGGACTAGTCATCACCCTTGTCCCTGAGGAGGAGCTTGTTGTACCTCTCGAACCCCTCGTGGTTTTATTTTCATGATCACAATCACCCTCTTGTTTATCTAATCCTCTTTTAAGTGTTTTTGGATGATAGGCATGATTTCAGGTGGCCAAGGAATTGGGCCAAGAAGGCTAAGAAGGCAAAAAGCCAAAATGGACTGAAATTCAGTCCACCGGCCAACCGGTGGCTTCACCACCGACCAGCCGATGGACATTTGACAGAAGGCTCTCCACTGTCCAGGGCACCGGCCAACCGGTGGCCTCAGCACCGGCCGGCCGGTAGAGCCCAGACCGAGAGTCCAGCCACTGCCTCAGCACCGGCCAACCGGTGGCCTCAGCACCGGCCAGCCGGTGGCACCCATATGAATAGTGGTTGCTACTGCCTTTGCACCGGCCAACCGGTGGCCTCATCACCGGCCAGCCGGTGGAGCCTGAGCCCGAGCCCTCCTCCATTTTGCACACACCGGCCAACCGGTGGCTCAGCACCGGTCAGCCGGTGGAGCCAGTCAAACTAGCCGTTGGGCTTTTGACCAGCCTGTCCACTTGCCTCCCAACGGCTCCGAAGCCCTTTCCAACGGCTCCGAAGGCCTCCAACGGCCATATGAGGGTTCCCCCTCTATAAATAAAGGAACTTGAAGCCCCGGAACACTAACCAAGCCATACGGAAGCCAACAGACATATTTTTGATCATTTGGCGAACCTCCGGCGGATTGCTCCAAGGAACCCCAATCGCTCCAACTCAATTCCACATCCAAGGAGCATCACCAAAGAAGCTTGGGAGTGCACGTCTTCAACTCCAATCATCCATTGGCGCCCAAGGCTTCTCCAAATACGGTTTTTATTGTTTATTCATTTTGAGCTTAAATTTGGGTTTGTGCCTACAAACCCCAACTCTTTCTCTCATCCTTTCTTTTGGGTTTTCACACCACCTTTAAGGTGTGAAGAGGTTAGTCAAGCCTTTCCTTTTAAAAGGCTTGAGTCAAAGGTGAGCTAGCCTTCACCCGTAAAAAGGCTAGTGGGTTTCTTGCTCAAACCATTAAAAAGCAAGCTGTAATAGGTGAGCTAGCCTTCACCTGTAAAAAGGCTAGTGGGTTTCTTGCTACAACCATTGAAAAGCAAGCGGTAGAATCTCTCAACGGTTGAGTTGGGAGCGGAGACGTAGGCCGGGTTTTTGGCCGAACTCCGTTATAAATTCTTGTTTCTTGCCTCTTTATTTCCGCTGCACCTTTAACTTTGATTTTAATTTGTTAATTATTTTTTAAAAGGCAATTCACCCCCCCTCTTTCCATCACTCCCTTTTTCTCCGCCCAACAGAGCTCTGCTGCCCATTCATGGAAACCTATTATGAGTTGGCCCATACACCTGTCCACTCCTCCAAAGCCTGCCATCCCGACATGGTGGCATCAAATGAGCCGGAGTACATCCCCACCACACTCTATCAAGCTCGTCACTCAAAAAGGACGACACCTACCCAACAGAAACATCTCCCTACCCAGGGTCTTGAAACCCACCAACTAGATGTGGTGGCGACCCAACGCCTATAGGACCAACTCCTAGTAGATTCTCCTGATGCCTACCATCCCGATATGGTGACAGTCAACAATGCATGCCATCTAGATGTGGATGCAATTAATAGGCATGCACCTTTCCCTGTCAACAAATGCCACTGACTTGATATGATGGGAAACAAACATATGTAGGGCCATCTACCTACAGATGCAAGTAAATTCTGCCATCCCAATGTGGCGGCAAACAGAGAGATAAACTGACATATCCTTTCACAGGGGCAGACTCATTCACCTGCCCTGACACAGGAGAATTGTCAGTACCCACTGACCACCGAAGGATCAGAGCAGGATATTGCTACTCCATTACCAAAATGGGCCTTCATACCCGTTCCAGCCAAATATGTCTCTCTACAAATTCCGCAAAATAATGGACGAGCAAGTATCGATCCCAGATTATATCTTGAAACTTTCCATAATGTAATTGCATCAGCGGAAAGTGCAAGGAATCCGGCCCATGAGACTGTCTCCCCAATTGAGGTGACTCATCTATGAGACGAGATAGCCGCCTCAGAGTAGATATGCATCCCTGCTTTCGCCCCGGAGGGTCGTCACCCATATTCTGCGATACAAGGGCAACCGGATCATGCAGCTTCACTCGTTACAACTGGGGGACACCCATCCATAATGGTGGACACACCAGAGCAGGCATATATCCCTGCTAAAAGTAAATATGTTCATCGGCATATCCCGGCAGCATCATGGTACCCAATTAGAAAGGGACGCAAAGGTGAAGGCCATTATCAACAGTAGACAATCCCCGTTGCCTGTAAGAAATTGCCCTGAACGCACCTAAGGCAGCCAAAAAATAAAGAGCGGGGTCATGAATCCACTCTATTAGAATCTGGGGTTCCTGACGCCACTAAGCACATATAGAAGGCTCAAAACCCTATCCACCCATTACCATATTATGGGAGTTACAGTAGCAGTTGCGAAGGTCCTCCCCACAATGCCGCTACTAGCATCTCTGAAGGTCCTCCCCAGAGCACCTGTGGGGGACTCCCCCATGAGAATTTAATGGTAGATCATGAGAGATTCTATTTTTATTCAAGTCAAGGAATTCCTCTGCGTGGCCAGAAGATCGAGCAGCAAGAAGGCCCTCCACTCACTACTGTGCACCCTAAAGGTCCTCCCTAGGGTATACACTGCAAACACTCTCCATGCAGTGGGACCACAGATTATGATAGTAGTCCTCACTATCATAGTCGCAACTGTAGAGGACCTCCCCTTATCATGGAATACCCAGAAGGTCCTCCCTAGGGGTTACGTTCAACGACACTCTGCACTGCCGGGAATCAGATCACGATGGTAGTCCTCGACACCCTAATAATGGAGGTACCCCCTATAGAGACGTCAAGCAACGAGAAGGCCCTCCCCTCATTGTGGTACAATCTGAAGGCCCTCACCAGGATGTACCCCATAGATATTCTCCCTACGGCAGCTATGATGGTAGTCATCACCATTGTGGAAACTATGATGGTAGTCCTCACCACCATGACCACCATTGAGATGGTCCTCCACGAAATGGCCCCAAGAAACAATAAGGTCCTCCCCTTGTCGTAGTGTTTCTTGAAATTCCTCCCCAAGATACACATAAAATGTCATGCCATGATGGTCATACTCACCATGATGGTAGTTTTTGCAAAGGTCCTCCTCGTAACAACGCTACACAACAAGAAGGTCCTCCCCTCGCTGCGACACGCCGTGGAGGTCCACCCTTTGGTGTGTACTGCAAAAGTCCTCTATGCAGTGAGGCATCAAGAAGTAATGGTAGCCCTCACCATTACAACACGGATAGCAGAGGCCTGCCCTGCCTAGACGCCGATGAACGAGAAGGCCCTCACCTCATTGCGGTACATTCTAAAGGCCCTCCCCATGGTTTACACCACAATTTCTCTCCCTACGGTAGCTGTAATGGTATTCCTCGCCATTGTGGCTGCCATTACGATGGTCCTCCCCACAGTGACATATCATATCAACAGGAAGGTCCTCCCCCTGCTGAATCAAGCACATAAAAGCCCTCATATGCCGAGGCACTCAGAAGGATGGGATCAAGAATGTCATATTCCCAGCTAGTCGCCAATGACAACCTTCTTCAATCAGAAGATAGTCCGGGTCTACGTTCATCTTCTGAACCACCTCTGAATCGCCCACATGGAAATTTGATGCCTACTAGCCCCACTGCCTCCGGACACACTATCGGTGATAGGCTCAGTTGGGCCAACTAGGTCTAGGAATCACTAGAAGAGGAGTATGACAACCTTTTGCACCTGAGGAAATGACTGTCTAGAGATGATGTACCAGTTATGTTTTGGCACGTGGCCACCTCTCAATTCAACATACCCAAAACGTTTCCAGAAGAATGTGTGTATGACATCTGCTCCAATATATGGACAACCCTCCGCCGGCTGAAATCAAGTTTCCTACCCTACGATGGGTATGTAGACCATGTGAGGACAATAGGAGACCTCTTACGTCACATCAACCTGGAAGCTCTTCCTTCGGCATGGAAACCGCGACTTGAGAGGCGTAAAGGAAATAGTGAGTTAGCCTGCCTCCATGCACTACCCTAGCTGCGCCGACTAATTAGTGACGCTCTGATAGGATTCCATATCAGAGGATGGGGAGAACATAAAGCTCTAAATTTCACTCTGCTCCCCACCCAGAAGAACCCGTTCGACATAATATCTTGCAACGTCATCATGTCAAGACAATAATCGAGTGGGGTCCTTGTTCAGGAAAGGCAACACACCCAACAGAGACAGGCCTTGAGTAATTCCCAGAAGCATCAGGACTGATGGGAACAAGCCATCCAACAACTCCTGAGTCAGGACACCGAAAACATACAATAGGTCTCTCGCCTAATAGAGGCTAATCAGTAGTCATTTTTTGCCTCCCCGGAGGGGATTGATTCACAGGTGAACTTGGCATCAAATACAGTTTACCCTCGGATGGGGGTATGCAAGATCAGGCATGTAGCGATAGAAGCATCCACTTCCGTAGTTCATGGTCAACCCCAGCCTGCAGGGCTGGGGGAATTTTTAACAATTAATTCCCCTGTAATTCCAATAAAAATGTGAAGAGACTCAACCTTTAAGGAATGGAGCCAACCCCATCCCTTAGGGCTAGAGGCATTTTTACTACTTCAACTACAACCTCCCCCATGAGTATCAGTATTCTCTCGCCTAGGGAATTCATCCAGAAGAGGAGGTTCCTGCCCTATCCCATCCTTTGAATCATCATCCCCTTCAAGAGGGTGGTGTACTGTGAGGTCGCATAAAAGAACTCTCTACGTCACACTTCAATAAGGAGTCTGAAAGCAATCCTGTGACAGGAATGGGAGGAACAATAAAAGGCATGGGAGATCCTCTTCATATTTTGAAGATGACATCTTTCCCACCCCACGATATGCATCCATCAACTCCATAGAGGTTAACCCCATGGGTGAAACTCGAGATGATGCAAATCCAGATGGATCAGAAGACGATGGTTCCAGTCAGGCTATGACTCACAACAAACCACCAGGCATGCACACCCGGAACCAGAGGGCCACCCTAAATATGGTCACCCCTCTAGCTAACCCTCCTCTGCTTACCCTGTAAACTTCCAACATGGATAAAAAAAGGACTGGTTACCCTTAACATTCCTCCTTCTCTCGATAATAACGAGCCACTTACGCTCAAAGAGAGATTTGCTCAGTACGAAGAAGAAATGAAATATTTGAGGTGGATTAACACCGAGCTACTCCAGAGGAACCGTCTTATTTAAAGTGCTTCCCAAGAAGAGCCACACCTTGCACTCCGAGTACGTGCACCTCAAAGACCAATGTTCGCCCCAGCAAACGAAGTGCGGCCAGGGCTCCCACCCAATAAGGCTCTCGGACAATACAACTACCTAAATATAGATCCGGATGAATACCAAGACTTCCCTCCACTCAGGAAGAAACTATAGAGAGTGTGTCTAAACCCTCCGAAGGCATCACGGATGGCATATGCACTCATGGTGACGGCCGAGCCGGATTTTCAAGCAATGCCTTGGGATAAACCTACCCAAGACCGGGCCCAACAGGATGTAAACCAAGGTCTCGCCAACACCATCGAGGCGCTAATAGATTGATTGGATGAAATGGAAGGTCGAAGCGCTCCGATACAGCTAGAGTGGAATCCCTACCCAGATTGGGTGAGAAACACGCCTCCCCCACCCAATTTTGGGAGCCTTGTTTTCCCTATTTTCAATGGATCATGCAATCCCGAACAACATTTTATGCACTACATGTCTTATTGCGACCCTATGATGGGAACTATAGAACACCAAGAAGTAGTGAAACTCATTTGCTTCATATGGACCTTGTAAGGATATGACTTCCTCTAGTATACGAATCTGCCAGCTTAGTCAATAAAAAGCTGGGAAGACCTTCAACAATAGTTCCTTTTCCACATCAGCTCAATGCTATCTAAAACAGTGGTCAGTGACCTCATGAATTGAAAACAGAGGGAGAATGAGAGGGTCCTAGATTTCATCGCCAGATGGAAGGGTCTGACCTACTCTCTGAATAGGCCAATGCCCCAATATGAGATGCTTTCCATATGCATTGAAAAACTTCCCGATGAGCTGTGAACACTGCTCATACCAGTGGAGTGCACCACTGGCTTCCAAAATCTATCTGCCATTGCCCATAGAATTGAAAACTCCCTGCAACAAACTAATCTAAAGTCCCAAATAGCCACACAGGCACCCGTAAAGAGAATAGTTAGAGCTGAAGCATCCTCTGTCACACTCAAGCCAGCCCCTGCACCTACTCCACCACTTAGGCCTCCACCAAATCGTCAAGGGCTCCCTATGTATCAGCGGCCGCCTCCGCCCAAGAGGGATGATCCGAGAGGATCAAAGAAGAACCAGTTCAAGGAATTAATTAACAAATTATTCTCGTTCTGAGAGGACCAGGACTGCAACTACATCATCGCCGCAATGAATTTCAATTTTCTCCACCTCCTGGAATCAAGGAAGCCCGAAGAAGTCAGTTGCGATAACAAGACAGATTATTGTCCCTACAATTTTATGTTGGGTCACAATATTCGGGAATTCATCGTCTTCAAATATCTCCTACAAAGGATGGTAGACTCCAGGCAGGTCGAGCTGGGACCACCCCCAGCACATGTTACGTTTATTTCTACCATCGACTCCGATAAATGGGATGGGTGGTAGGAAGTCACAAAAATGAAGTGGCAGAAATTTGATCGCTAGATGACTCGGAAGACTATCAATCGAGCTCAGGGCATACTCCGAGCTCAATTACTATAGCTGGTGTTGCCACCAACAACCCCTAATTTTTCACAGCTGAAAATGTCGACCTCACAACCCTCCATGAGATGGTCATCTAGGAATAATTGAAAAGGTTGGAGACAAGCGTGAGAGGATCAGTCCACAATGAGGCCGAAGATATCCCAAACATTTTCGGATTTTACGCACCCAAAATTGGCTTAATGGGCACCGACCCACCAAACGACACCATTAGAGACAACCGTCTAGGTTGACCTATCATAGGATGAGGAGCTAATCTTTGGTTCCATCAACATGATCCATCTAATGTAATAATCCCCTGATAAATGGTATGATTACGAGCCCATTTTCCTAACACGAGGAGCCAGGAGGGGGAATCATAGAATTGGGGGATACCAGGGAAGGCGTAGTCATGGCCGGAACCAACCATATGGTTTTACCTTGGCCTAGACTGATAACATCACAGAAACCCATGGGAGGGCCATTCAACTGACTCAGCAGGAGAAAGAATATCTATACTCCTCCACAAGAATCCACTCTTGCCCTATCATTCTGTGGTACCCATTAGAGGAATAGGTGTCTAGCCGCCTAGTGCGCACAAACAGGCTGGCTGGACTGAGTCCCCAGAATGTGGGAACACCATCAACATCCAACCCCACGACCGGTACCTCCTCGTCACATACTCCAGCTCCCAAAGTGACTGCTAAAACTCTCCATCCAATGGAGAAGCGTTGGCTGCTGGATCATAAATACGATATCCTTAAGTAGCTGGCACCGGTACCAGCCAAACTATCAATCCTGGATCCCCTGAGTTTGTCAGCAGATCTAAGGGAGGCACATGTAGAAGCCTTGCTCAGGCCCTAGGAGTTTCAAGGCGACGTAGCTACCACCAAGATCTACCAGACAGAGACTGGCCTGGGTGAGTGAAATGTGGTGATTTCCTTCACTGATCAGGTTTAATATTCCATCATTCAAGGACACATCAAACCACTATATGTGCACGGTACATTAAATGATGTGGAGATCCGGAAAGTCTTTATTGACAACGGCTATGGGGTTAATCTCCTTCCCCTACAGACACATCGTATGTTGGGCTATGGTTAGGATGATCTAATACCCTCATCCACAACTCCGTTGGGTTACGACAAGAGTGACAATAATCCAATGGGAAAAATAAATCTAAAAACCCATTTTGGAGACCATGTGGCCTACTCCGAATTCCTGGTGGTCCAGCAGAACACAACATTCAATGCCCTACTGGGAAGGTCGTGGCTCCATAAGCACATGGCCATTCCTTCATCCTACCACTAATGTAATAAGTATTGAGTCAATGGCCAAAGTGGGACATTTCATGCTGAAAAGGCCCATTTTGAGCTATCTGATCCACACTACATTAACGCCGGGTTTTATGAGCAAATGAAGAAGAATCCTTCGGTCGATGGTGTTGACTGGATCCCCACTCCAAATGGTCTAGAAATGGTTCTTGATGACCCCTCAGGCAGTTTGGTGGAGACTACTTACTTCCCATCAACCATGTTGAGAGCAGGGGTTGATGCCGAGACACACACTCATCTGTCCTCATGACTTCATCTATAACGGTCGAGCATGACAATGTGGAAACGTCCACTAACCCTCAATTTGAGGACGAATACTTGAGCGGGGACACCCATGATACCTCGCCTCTAGACTCCCAAGAGCCCGTGCTGGGAACTCACCCCCCGTCGGATCAAGAAGATGAGAATGTAGGGGAAGAAGAGGATGAAGATCTCATGGATGCACCTCTCAAATTTGAGGAAGGTATCTCCACCATTGTGGACGAGTTTAGGGAAATAAACCTGGGTACCGAGAAAGACCTGAGGCCCACTCTTATTAGTATAGACATTTCTCTAGAGGAGAATGAGGCATATACCTCTTTCCTGAAGCTAAATTGGGATATTTTTTCCTGGAATTACATAGAAATTCCAGGACTTGATCCCGAAGTGGAAACACACCACTTAGGTCTTCCAGAAGACCATCGGGGAGATAAACAAGATGCCAGCAGGATACACCCCACACATGCGGCCAAAATAGAGGCTGAAGTTGACAAGATAATTTAATCAGGCTTCAATCGGGAGGTCCAATGCCCCATATGGCTAGCCAAAATTGTCCCCGTCAAGAAAAATAATGAACAAATCTGTGACTGCATCGATTTTAGAGATCTCAATCCGCATTGCCTGAAAGATTATTTCCCTGTCTTGATCACCGAGTTATTAATCGATGCAACAGCTGGGAACGAGGCTCTCTCCTTCATGGAAGGTTATTCTAGATATAATGAAATCAGGATAGCCTAAGAAGACGAAGAATCCACTTCCTTTAGTTTCCCTCAAGGAGTATTCTATTACAGGGTGATAGCCTTTGGTGTCAAGAACGCGGGCGCCACATATCAACGCGCCATGCATCAAATCTTTAAACCATTACTGGGGATATTCGTTGAATGCTATGTGGATGACTTGGTGATCAAGTCCAGATAGTGCTCAGATCACCTGTGATACCTTGAAACTGTCTTCAACAAAATTTGACAACATATCCTGAAGATGAACCCCTTGAAATGTGAATTTGGGGTTACCTTAGGGAAATTCCTTGGTTTCATCTTACGCCATCATGGCATTGAAGTCAACCTTGAAAAGACAAAGGCTATCCTTGGCTTACCTCCTCACCGCAATCTCACTAAGTTGAGAGGATTCCAAGGACACCTGGCCTACATTAGGTGGTTCATATCCAACTTGGCGGGTAAATGTTTTCCCTTCACCGGGTTAATGAAAACGGGGGTTACGTACCAATGTATGGATGATTTCCAATAGGCATTCAACAGCCTAAATAAGTACCTCTTAAGACCACTGGTTTTCATTACCCTAGTTGATGGGAGACCCCTTATCTTATACGTGACATCCCTAGAACGGTCACTGGGGGCCTTCCTCGCACAGAAAAATGACGTCGGTAGTGAAAACAGTCTCTATTACCTCAGTCGAACCATGATTGACGTTGAAACTCGATACTAAAAATTTGAAAAGAGTTGTTTGTCCATGGTCTTCGTAGTTCAAAAATTGCGACATTATTTGCAGCATCATGATGTCCATTTGGTCTTATGTAGTAACCTGTTCAAGTACATCCTTAGGTTCCTGATGCTGATCGGGCGCCTATACCGATGGGCAGTCATCCTGCAATAGTTTGACATCTGGTTTGTGCCTCAGAAATCCATAAAAGTCTATGTATTAGTAGATTTTCTGGCAGAGCACCCGTCAACAAGGACCACTACACTAAACGTCGAGCTACCTGATGAACACATATTCTCAGTTCAAGAGGAGTTCCCAACATGGGAAATGTACTTTGACGGCACATCCCAAAGCCTAACCAGGAAGAGGATGGAGGATCCCAAATTTAACAAGGTTGGATTGGGGATAATACTTGTGTCCCTAGAAAAATAAGTCTTTTCATATTCCTTCCTCCTATAAGAAGGATGTACAAACAATGACGGGGAGTATCAATCCCTCATTGTAGGCCTAGATCTCACACTCCAGGCACAAGTACAACACCTTAAGGTAAAAGGTTACTCGGAACTGGTCATCAAGTATGTCAATGGTGACTATGCTATTAAAAATGAAGAGTTGATTCCCCTATTTGACCATGTCCGAGGGTTAATGGTTGAATTCTCCATAGAACCAACATTGACCGATATTCCCCGGTCTCAACATGCCTAGGCTGTGCATCAACTAATGTGGCCATAGTCCTAGCTGGCCCAGACAGAGATGAAACAACTGTCAGTATTTCTCATCGTCAAAAGATCTTGTCATTTGTTTAGACTAAGACAGAAAAAATCAACGAAGTTAGTCCTTCCCCTGAACCATATGCTCCTGCCACCGACTGGATGACCCCCATTGAAAACTACCTTTGATAGGGAGACCTTCCATTAGATAGGGACTAACAAGATCAAATACGGAGAATGGAAATCAACATTGTCTAATATAGCGGCACGGGTCAGCAAGAGGTCCTCTACAAATGAGGCCTCGACAGAATCCTCCTTAGTTGTATTGATGGAGAAGAAACCACTGCCATAATGAATGAAGTACATGTCGGAGTATGTAAAGCACATCAGCCGGGGTCTATGCATTCCCATCAGGTTCAATGGCTTAGGTACTATTGGCCCACTATGGCACGAGATTGCGAGCACATTACCGCAAAATGCTAGTCCTGCAAAATTCATGCCAACATCATTCTCCAACCCCCAGAGTTACTTCATCAGGACAAGTACTCCTGGAAATTTTCCATCAGGGTAATGGACATCGTGGGACCATATCCTCCTGCCACGGCCAAACAACTTAAGTATATCCTCACAGCAACTTACTTCTTTTCCAAATGGGCGGAAGTTGTACCCCTCAAGGAGTTAGGGAGAGAAGCATTTCCAGCTTTGTGAAAGCCAATATCATCACTAGATTTGGCATCCCTCATACCATACTGACGAATAACAACACCAATTTCTACTCTACTAAAGATCAGAAAGTATACCAAGAATATGGTATCAAGGATAACCACTCATCTCGCTACCATGAAGCAGCCAACGGAAAAATAGAGGATTTCAACAAGACCCTGTCTAATATTCTCTAGAAAATGGTGGACAAAGACAAGAAATCAAGGCTATATAAACTTCTTCATGCATTTTGGGCTTATCTGACCACAATCTGCATCGCCACTCGAGCTACTCCGTACTCATTATTATATGGAACAGAATCCATCCTGCCCATTGAGCTCCAATTTCCCTTGCTCTGTGTTTCAATTTGTGATCATTCATCCAACGATGATCAATCGGAGAAACTACTAGGTGAATTGGAATGGCTAGATGAAAAGTGGTTGCACAAATTGCACCATCTGTAAGTATATCAGAACCGGATTGCACGAGCATTCAATAAGAAGGTTCGTATTCGGTCTTTCTTGGAAGGAGAATTGGTGTTGGTCCCCCAGAACCCAATGATACCCGGAAAGAAACCTAAAAAGCTGGATCCCAAGTGGGAGGGACTATATGTTATACACAAGGTCTACTCCAACAGAGAATATTCCCTAATCTCCATCGACCGGTAGTTCACCACTACTCCTACGAACGCGAGATTTCCGAAGAAGTATTTCGCATATCAAAAAGCAGTTTTCATCACATCTGCAGGACGTTAAACTTCCAAGCCCCAATGGTTCAAACTTTGTGACCCTAAACTAAGAGTATTTGATCCTCAACACACGATGCTAAACTATAAGGATTTTAGAGAACTACGTATGGATTGATTCATGCCCTTGAAGGATATGTAGCGACGCCAGAATTCCACATTTTAGCCAACCCACCCCCAAATAAAGTTACAAATTTCCTTTTCCCCCATGTATGGACCAGACCTACCCAGGGTGTATTCCTTTTCCTTATTGCATGACATTAAATTGCATAGAAAATAAATATTGAAAATTCTTCTTTCCCTCGTACGGACCAGAACCGCACGGGGTGTATCCCCCGAAAGAACTATGTGAGCCTTGATTCCTACCCTCATATGATACATAGTGACGCTAGGATCTTATCTCCTAGATCAGCCGCCAATAAACGAAAACATAGGTATATATACCCTTCTCCCTTACCGCATAACGTTAAATTTCATAGAGTCCCCTTCTCACGTCAGTTCATCCTCTTCATCACCGCACGACGTTAAAACTTCACAGACTTCGTCCTCACCGCACGATGTTAAACTTCATGGACTGCATCGTGACCCACCCAAGATATACGGAAAAACAGAATGGGAGTACTCCTAGAATGTTTGGATTCATCTTCTCCATACATTTGACTCCGTGGCCTAGATAATTGCAGATCTTCAAAATTATTCATGGCCATCAGAAGTGGAATGTTATCAATCTGTGGACACCTTTGAATGACTATGCATACCATTCCCTCAACGGCTCTTCATATTTATAGCCCCTGGCCCGTCTACCAATGGAAATATTTTCTCAGGCGATAATCTTTCTATCTTTGTACGCTTACTGGACTCGGAGCCCCCATATCATATCTCTCGATCCAACAATATATGGAGTAGTGGTTTACAAGTTCATTCCCCTCTCACATCCAAGCGTTTCCAGGGTATCCCTACTTGGTTAGCCTGTGTATCCGCATGTGGTTCACATGACGATCTGCATCTACAAACATCAAGCTAGGGCTAGGCTACTCTAACTCAACAGATAATTGCAGTGAATATTTTTCTTGTACGCTTGGACACCATTATCCCCATATTCCAAAATTTGTGCAATGAGAAATCTCGAATTTTCATAATCATCCATGTCCATCAGAAGTGGAAAGTCATCGACCCGTGGAAAACTTTGTTTGACTATGCATACCATGACCTCAACGGCTCTACATATTGATAGTCCCTGGCCCGTCTACCAAAGGAAATATTTCCTCAGGAAATACTCTTCCTAAATCCGTACGCTTACCGGCCTCAGAGCCCCATACCATATCTCCTGATCTGGGAAACCCCATAGTTACAGTTTACACCCCCATTCCCTCACACCAGTTCATAGTATACTAGAGCATCCTAACTCAATTTCCCTCTTGGTGATTGTAGCAATAGTCACCCAATGGTTCGAACTCTATGACCACTAAATTAAGAGTACTTGGTCCTTACCACACGACATTAAAATGTATGGAGTAATGGTACACACCATGCATAAGATAAATCAGCCCAGTGAACTCATCAAGTTTTAACAGAAACCAGAGAAGAGCATCCCTGACATGTCCAGATATTTTTTTACCAAATGACAGAATTTGTGGCCTGGACAATCGCGGATCCTCATAATCATTCATGGCCATAGAAAGTGAAAATTTATCAACTTAGGGAGACCTTTTCATGACTATGCATATCATTCCATCAGCATCTAAGCATATTGAAAAACCCTGGAAAATCTACCAAATGCAATATTTCCTCAAGTGATACTCTTCCTAGTTCCATACGCATACTGGCCTCAGAGCCACTATATCATCTTTCCTGATCCATGAAGCCCCATAACCATGGTTTACACCATCAACCCTTCTCCACGTCTTGGACATGCCAAGATATTCGAGCCCATATACATTCTAATCAAGAGTGGCCCTTGCAACCTTTTTCGTACCGTATGACGTTAAACTGCACGGAAGTCATCCTTACCGCATGACGTTAAACTGCACATAAGTTGTCCTTACCGCATGACATTAAACAGCATGGAATTTAAAATTCCCTCTATCCTCACCGCATGACGTTAAACTGCACGAATTTAGTAATAATAACCATTCCCTATGTCCTTACCGCATGACACTAAAAATGCACAGAGCATGTATTTTCTGCTTTATGTGTAGCTGCAAAGACCTAGAATTAAACATCCAGAGAAATGCCCCCAACTATAAGAATTTTAACGGATTTAAAAATGCACCCCATCCTCAATGCTCAACGTTAAACTGCATAGTGTCTTTAATGATGCTCCTATCTTTACTGCATGATGTTAAATTGTATGGTAGAACCTGTCATGGGTTCAGTCAAGAATAGAGTCTTTCCTCCATCCCCCAATGCATGGGCTAGACCAACAGAAACCACCATCTCACACCAGCGTGAGAAAGGATGACTTCACCCATTACTGGTAAATTTATCCTAGATGTTTCTCCCTTATCCATGTACCCTCTTTTCATAAACCATACTATGTACTCAGAAAAAGCCTAACTCTCATAAGCCACCCATGGGGGTCCCTAAACCTCGACTTCCCTAAAGTTTCTCGGCTATCAGAAGAATACAATCATTGACCTAAGGACACATTTGCATGACTATGCATACCATGCCCCCAACAAATCTAAATATTGATAGCCCCTGGCTCGTCTATCAAAGGTAAGATTTCCATAGGCAATGCTTCTCTCTTTATGCCTCTTGGCCTCTGAGCCCCATGTCCATCCCGGGATTTGGAAACTCTCTAAGTTTAAATTTACAAATATTTCTTCACAACCCTGCCTGAATATGGTAGAACGTATCATACGAGATTACTAAGAAACAGAAGAATCCATTCCCTTTTGAGGAATGTACTCGATGCATGAATTTAAACTACTCCAATCCTTGAGGAATGTCCCAACTGCATGACTTTAAACTACGCCATGCTTCATCCATCCATTATGCTAACTATGTTCATAGGAAAGTGGCCTCCTGACCACTCTACCGATCAATAAAGATGTTCCCAAACCCTTTCATACATAATATACCATTTCCAAGCCACCCATGGTGGTTTCGATAATTTGGACTTCCATGAATTCCTCAGGCCATCAGAAATGGACAGTCATTGACTTAAGGACACCTTTGCATGACTATGAATACCATGCCCTCAGCAGATATGCATATTGACCGCCCCTGGCTCGTCTAACAAAGGCAAGTCTTCCTTAGGCAATGCTTTTCCTACCTCTACATGCCAATACGACTCCCATTCCTTGAGATATTCCCTGCATGTTGTTCAAATCTAAACATGTTTTCTCCATGTGCATCTGAAAGGTATTGAGACATCTTTTAATTAACCAAACCTCGTCAGGGACCTTTCCTCACCAAAGTGGGCACAACCAGATTCATAAATACAAGCCAAAGTGGGCACAACCAGATTCATCGAGTGGCCTCTCTCCAGCTCAGCTGCCATCATAAGGGTGCATGCTCTGACACCTGGGTTGATATACTGAGATGGGTATAGCCACCCACTCAAAATCATGGTGAAAAGACCTGCCAGCCTGAGCATAAGTGGAACACCGGGGCACACCTCATAACCCCATGAAATATTGTCACCCGCCTCCAGAACCACCTAGTAGTTACCTGAGATAGTTCATGATTGTTGAGAAGATGAATCTTTAGGAACTTGATCTTCATCACAGGAACAATGGTCTTCAGAAATAACCCTATCGGGGTGCTACAGGGAATAAGAGAGCGGGCACGCAAGGGCTGACCTAGTGACCGCTCCTCCATAACCAGCAAATCACTCGCCAATTAAGTCACATGTTATGCATCATCCCATGCATCAAGAGTGGTAAGAAAATAATCATACTTCTCACCAATGATTGGAAGTCCTACAAGTTGGTATATGTCCAATAAAATAATACCAACTTCACTATGGGAAAGGTGGAAAGTGTTAGTGCTCGAACACCATCGACTGAGCAAGTTAGGCGGGATCAAATATGGTGGGTAAACAACAAACTGGGAAGTCCACACTGCGGAGTACAGATTTACCACTTGCAGTGACTCGGGAAATTCCCGGAAATGGTAATGGACCCAGAAGGCCCAGGCCCAGTCATTGGAGAAAATCCCACCAATCCGAAGATCCAACCTGAGAATCCATCTCATGTCCAGATCCACTCAGGACATGTTGATCAAGGAGGGATAACTCCTGAGGACGACCTCTTGGGAGAATCCTTGAGTGTACGGATCACTTTGAGTCCAAACAGAGCCTCTCAAAATAAAAGTGTCTCTTGGATCAGAATCAGAGATCATCTCTCCCAACTGGGAAAGGTTCTCTTGAGCGCACTTCAGCGACGCTTCCAAACAATGGGACGGAAGACCTGAGAAGACAGGGGGGATATGGACGTCATCTTGAAGGCCGAAACCATAAAGAGGAAGACGAGTCGATAGAGGATATCATAGAAGTTCAGGAGAGAGTAAGTCCTTCAAAACACCGTCGTCAAGAATTATAGGTTGGCTATGCTCCTATTTGATGCTCTCAGCTCTATGGATTATACCTAGACGTCTCTATAGACCAATTGGAAGAGGCTCAGCAGCAGGCCTGGGTGCAGGTTGAGGAGGAACCATATTTTCTCCTTACATTAAAAAAACCCAGGCAAATGGTTAGTCTAGAATAATAAATTTTGGACAAAAATACCATGTTTTTGGCAAAGGACTCCATCAAGGAGCCTTCATGACGAGGTCCACGAGCGGGCCTCAAAAGGTGGTTCACGATGGCTTCATTCCGTGAACCAACCCCACGCAGAAGACATCCGCAGTCCTCTGGCCCGTGGAGCATTGGCCAGAAAACCACGAACCAGGCTACTCCACGGAATTTCAATCCCGAATTTAAATGTTTATGTTCGGAAGAATTAATAAATTTTCAATGTTTGGAAGATTTCTGGTCTACAGACCATCAAAACCACATAGAGAGTTCCTACACGTCCAATCATAACTTACATTTTAATTGATTAAAAGTGGTTGTTCGCAGTTGGGAGATTGGTCTGTAGGTGAAGGCATGCACGAATGAAGAATTGTTCGCGGAAATGGAAGCTGATTTGCGGACGAGGAGTTTCGCAAAAGATCAAGCACTTGGAGATGAATGACAACATCTACGAGTTCGCAAGGTATCCGATAAAAGAAAAAAGGGTAGTTGCCTCTTTATTTATAGGTGTGGTCCCCTACCGGGTCCACTCCCCTACCACAAACTATCCAAGTTTTAGGACTACTATACATCAGAACAGTCTCTTCTTCATTCTGATCGGACCCCATTCCGATGGGGGGCATTTGTAGGGTCCTGAAAAATCCATAAAGGAGAATGAGAATCCCTTAAATCAAGAGAGGGTTCTACCCAATTTCCGTCAGGGAATTAGGAAAAAATGTGAAAAATACTCAATGATTGGAAAAAGAGGGATTGGTCCACGTACCTGTCCAATATTAATGGTATGCGGCCAGTTCAGCAAGTTGCCCCCTCCATGGACCACTGTCATTCGTGGAACAGAGGCAAGGAGCCTCTTCGGGCGTGAAGCAGGATGGGAACCAAGCCGGTCTGCCATCATGAACCTCCCCAGCAGCAAGATGAGGAAACCGGCCCGGACCGCGTAAGCCGTCCTTCGTGGAATAGAGGAGGAGCCCTGCGCGGCCGAGAAGCACCCCTCGAACCGATTTGGTTCACAAGTGAGGTGAATTCAATGCCCCGCAAGTTGCGATTGACCAAGTCATCTGTAAATCGAGTATCCTGTCATGGGCCTCCATAAAATGTGCCACATGACCATAGATAAACCTATTTACCCCCTCTATAAAAATACATCGAGTGGGAGAAGAAATGGATCAATCAGAATCAGGTGGATGGATTTCAGAGGAAGGAGCTTAGGATTTTGCAAATAGTGAAGTTCTAATTCATGAACCAGAACAGTTATGAAACTGAAAACGAAGTAATAAGGAACTGAAAATGCATAACAAATTGGTGAACCGCGAAATTAAAATAAAAAAACAGAAGACCGCGGTCCATGGCCCCTTAGCGGATGTACTCCCCACGAAAAAGGGAGTCTATGCCCCTTTTTCAATCTGATGCAACACGTAGCACCCTCGTACACGGGCGAAGCCCTAACTGACGAACCCCCGACCGACGTCACCCTTCGCCATCGTTGCTCATGTGGACTCCGCTGCATACCAACCTAGTAGGCAGGCTGAACCCGAAGCCACATACCACCCTGGTACACGGGATTCCTATCAGTCTGCGCAGCACCCTAGAAAGCGGACGACCTCCCCAGCTGCGTAACACCCCCTACGCGAAGGGTTCCACTCCTCATACACCCATGTTTCCTGATAACTCTTTTGGTGTTCCTATTCCCTAAGCCGTATAAAATCCTTCCAATCTGGCTTGATCCATCGCAATCCCTTCATTGGCCTACCCATCGGCCCCAAGCTAAGGCCTTTACCGAAGCCACCAGACCAGTATAATGCAATCTCCAGGCACATCAGCGCGCTGCTTAGAGTTCACATACCCACTGTAGGCAAGGGAAAAGTTGGTGCCCTAGCCCTTGAGTGGGTTCCCGAAGCATTCCTGGGTTCACATACCCACGATAGTGCAGGGTCCGATCCCGAGAGTCCCCTTTCTGCCTCTCCACTTTCTAGGATTTAGGGACCCCACTCGCATCTCCTTTTGGATGGGCGTCCCTCTTGGTGTAATCCCCACACCATCCTCACTGGAATCTAATGTCCCTTCCCCTCTCATCACTGAATGCTCATTGCTCCACTGCGTGACTTCTACCTTCTTCCAACATCATGTAGAAGGAGAGTCCTGTGGTCTCGGCCTTTTCCTCCACTCGCCATCTTTCTCCCCTTACCTCAGTAGGGAGAATGTGTGAGGATTTCCAAGTCTCTCGCATTATCTTATTTCTCACACCGAGCATGACTCACATGGGCTTAGAGATTTTTGATGGTCACAACGTCCGCACAACGAGAGCCTTCAAAACGAACTACGTGGGTTTTGATCCCTGTCTCCCAAATAGGGTACGTAGGATGCCTCCTCGAGGTTCAATACCAAAACAGGCAACTCTCATGTGTAAGCCCTAATCTCCCAGATCTACATGGACTTTGATCCCCGAAAAACCGGGATATGTAAGAAAGCTCCTTGAGGTGCAAACCTGATATCTAAGTTTGATTCACATCCTCCACTTTCAGACCATGTCCCTATACTCTAGTAGGACCATATTCGGGCCCAGGAAACCACTTCTCTTAGGTATTTCGGGCCGCTTCGACGTAAGTCCCACACCAACTTTGACTGGGAATCTCTCACCCAAAATTCCTTGCCACATGTCATTAAACTGTACGGTTGGGTCCTCATCGCACGACCTTAAAAGGTGATGTGTACCGTCAAGTGGCACTGAACTTTGTGGATTCTGATTCCTCTCACCAGGATACATAGGAATCCCATATCATGGGTTCAATCCAAACACTCAAGTCGTTATATGTCCCCCCTAGATGACAATAAACTCCAGAGCGCCCAGTTATGAGGCCTCAAACCAGTACTGTCTCAGTGAGTCCAAAGTCCTCGGAGTCATTAATCCAATGAAGGATGTTAAACCTCAGGCCTTAATGATTCTGAATCCCTGCGTTCAGCAGACCATTACCAACCAGGAGTAATCTGTGGATACTATTCTTGGGTATAAACCAAGATTCGTGAACATGTGAATAAATCTTAAATCTATAAGAGAATCCTAAAACAGGAAATAATTTCCCCCTAAAAGGGTGCGATGATCTGGACATCCCATCCTCTTGGCCAATGTGAGTTCTTAAGCATCGCTGGCCAAATCACCCTGTGAACACCTGCCATTGGAAATCAGGTCCACGTATCATTGGATATGGAACCATTGGGCATTTCGAAACGAAAACGGTGCACCTGATATGAGTGATTATGCAGAATCCAACCTTCTCTAATCAACCGTCGGGTAGCGCACGTTTTTCCCCAAACCATTGTGAAAAAACCCTAAAAATGTAAAAACCCTAAAAACCATTAACAAATCCTTAAAACCCTTAAAACACTTTAAACCCCTAAACATCCTAAAAATGTTAAAAATAATAAAGGACGCTAAAATTTGTAAAACCGTAGAATCCCCTAAAAACATCAAAAAACCCCAAAAAACAAAAATAATAACTAGAAACCACTAAAAAATAAAAACTTAGTAAACACTTAGAAAATTTTAAGACCTAAAAAATTTAATACTGTAAAAAACTAAAAAAAAAACCCAAAACCCCCCAAAAAATATAAAATCCTTCAAAGTCCTTAAAACCCCCAAAACAATAAAAATAAAAAAACCAAATAATTCCAAAATCCATAAAACCCTAAGGAAAACATAAAAACCTAAAAACACTTAAAACCCCTAAAAACTAAAGATATTCTAAAACCCCTAAATACAAGAAAAAACCGGAAAGACCCTAAAGCCCATAAAATCCCCTTAAAACCCTAATAAACAATAAAATCCCATAAAAACCCTAAATAATATAATAATGAAAGAACCTTATACCACTAAAATTTAAAAAATTTATAAAAACATTTAAACCCCTATAAACTGAAAAAACCCTAAAAACCAAAAAAAACATTCAAAAACCAAAAACCCTCAAAACCCAAAAAACATAAAAAGTCCTTGAAAACCTAAAAAATACCTAATATTCATAAAAACATAAAAACACTAATGAAGCTAAAAAACCTAATAAAAATATTTAAAACAAAAAATACTAAAAACCCCTAAAAACATAAAAGATTCCAAAACCCAACCCCCACCCATGTCCCTAAAACCACTAAAAACCATAAAAATTATAAAAAATAACAAAAAATCCCTTAAAACCCTGAAAACCCCTAATAAAAAACATAAATACCTAAAATCACTTGAAATCCCTAGTACCCTAAAAAAATATAAAAACCATAAAACCATAAAAACACTAAAAATCATAAAAACCATAAAAACTTATAAACACCTTAAAAACCATAAAAACCATAAAAAATCTAAATAATCTAGAAACCCTGTAGAAACCTGAAAAATAATAAAAAAAATATAAAATACTATAAATCCCTAGAAAACTCAACAAACCATTAAAAATCTATAAAACTATTAAAACCCTAAAAACCATAAAAACACATAAAAACCCTAAAACCCTAGAAACCATAAAAATCCGAAAACCCAAAAAATATCTTTAAAACCCTGGAAAACCTCTAAGAATACATTTAAATAAAAAAAACATAAAACCTATAGAAATCTAAATGATTGTAAAAACTCTAAAATCCCCTAAGTCTCGAAAAACCCCTAAAACCCCTCAACTTCCAAAAATTCCATAAAAATAATTGAAACCCTAAAAAATCCCAAAAAATACCTAAAAACATAAAGAAACCTTAAGACCATGAAAAAACCCTAATAACCCCTTAAAATCTTAAAAACAATTAAATAACCTAAAAAACACTAAAACCCCTAAAAATTCAAAAAACCATAAAATCACTAAAAACATTAAAAACCCTGAAAACCCACATAACCCCTAAAAAAGAATAACAATCCTAAAAGGATCTCAAACCCATAAAAACCCCTAAAACCCCTATGAAATATTATGAGTATGAGAAAAACCTAAAAACACATAAAACCCATAAGAAATATAAAATATTATTAAAAGAATAAGAAAACCTAAAAACCCTAAAATCTGTCAAAATCAATAAAAACCCTAAAGACCATAAATATCATTAAAAATAATTGAAAACTCTTGAAACATAAAAATGAAAAAAACAATAAAAATTATTACAAAAACATTAAAACTAAAAACACATAAAACTAGAAAAATAATAAACACTCATAAAAACTAAATAAAACATTAAGAAACCAAAAAATACGTAAAAACACACCAAAAACATTAAACCCTCTATAAAATCATAAAAACAAAAAAAATATCTAGAAAATCATAAAACCCTAAAAATATCAAAAAATAATAAAAATAAAACAACCATAAAACCCTAAAAACTCTAAAATCCCTAAAAAACAAAAAAAAACCACTTAACACTCTAAAATCATTAAAGATGTTTAAAATAATTAAAATTCCCTAAACAAATTTAAAACCCTAAATCACTAAGAAACACAATGAAAACCTTAATGCACAAAATCGTTAATTTACCTAAAAAATAGAAAAAACTCTAAAAACATTACAAAACCCTAAAAACCATAAAAGCACTAAAAATCCCAAAAATTTCAAAAATAATTATATTTGAACCCCTAAAATCCTTAAAACCCTATTGAAAAATAAAAAACCTAAAAACACATAAAATTATAAAACCCCTAAAAAATACTAAAAATACCTAAAACCCCAAAAAACCCTAAAACCTCAAAACTAAAAAATCCATTGAAATTGTAAAAAACCCTAAAAACCTATGAAACCCTAAAAAACACACTAATAAATAAATGACATTTTATACCCATAAAGACGTTAAAAACTCTAAAAACCTTAAAATCCCTAAAATTAAAAAAACTATAAAACCCAAAGAACGCAAAAATCACAAAAAACCCTAAAAACACTAAAAACCCTAAAATCACAAAAAATATTATTTTTTTAAACCCCACCAAAATCTCTAAAATTTAAAGAAATCCTTAAAAACATATAAAACCCATTAGAAAATCATTAAAACCAAAAAATACATAAAACACCTAAAGACATAAAAATGATAAAAAAGACTAAAAACACTAAAACCCATAATATAGCTAAAAACACTAAAAATACCTAGAAACCCTATAATACCAAAAATTTATAAAGCCCTAAAAATCTCTAAAAATGTTAATAAAATAAAATCCTTGAAATATCTAAGATAAACATAAAGCCCTGAAAATAGATAAAATAACAAAAATCAAAAAAAATATTAATTAAAAACCTAAAATAACCATAAAACCCATTAAACACCTAAAACACTTAATAAAACCTAAAAACTATGAAAACCCTAAACCACTAAAAACCCAAAAACTTTTTAAAACTTCAACAAAACATTAAATAAAATCTAAAAATATTTAAAACCCTTAAAGAACTATAAAATCTATAGAAACCCAAAAAACCATAAATACTCTATAAACCATCAAATTACCAAAAATCCATAAAAAAATAAAAATCCAAAAAATAAATAAAATACCTAAAACATAAAAAACCCAAAAAACCCTAGGAAAACTGTCGAAATATAAAAAAACATAAAACCCTTAAAAGACCTAAAATACTCAAAAAACCCAAGACTCTAAAACCTATAAAACCCTAATAACCATTAAAAAATAAAAACCTTATGAACTATACAAATACCAAAAATTCATAAAATGTAATAATGAATAAAAACATTGAAACCCCCTACGAAAAGCTTAAAATCCTATAAAAACTCAAAGACCCTAAAAATCAATCAAAATACTAAAAAACCCTAAATGTACCTAAAAACCATATAAACCCATAAAAATAATAAAACCCTTAAAACCCATAAGAAACCCTAAAATCCAATAAAAATTGTAAAACCCCTTCAAGACCTTAACAATGTCAAAAAAATCTAAAAAACCTGAAAACCCTTCAAAAACTCAAAAAACCACAAAAAAACATAAAAAAATCCAAAAAAACCAAAAACCCTAAATGGGTAGAAAAACACAAAAAACCCAAGAGATCCATTAATATCTTAAAAAATTCCAAAAATCATAAAAACCCCTCAAAACCATAAATAAATATAAGAAAACTATTAAAAACTAAAAAACAAAAAAAAATGCTAAAAACCATAAAAACCATAAAAACATAAAAAAATATAAAAAACATTAAAAACCCAAAACCCATAAAACCCTAAAAATGCACTAAGACCCCTTTAAAACCATAAAAACATTAAAAATCTATAATAAACCAAAAAATGAAAAACACTAAAAAAACACTAAAATAAAAAAAACGTAAAACCCTAAATAGCTTACACCCCTCAAAATCTCTAAAAACACTAAAAACCCATAAAATATTAAAAAAGACATAAAGTTCCCTTAAAACATAAAAACCATAAAAAACAAGAAAAACCCTAAAAAATAAAAGACCTAAAATATCTAACACCCCTGAAAACCTAAAAAAATGATAAAACCCCTAAAAGTCCTACACCACCTAAAACCATAGAAAAGGAGGATGGCGACCATGTTTTCGGGTGCTCTCTCTTCATGATCCCCAGTGCTGCCATTCTTTTGTGTTGATGAATCTTTGATGCTTCTTGGCAGCGTCGTCGATGGCTTCCCTATGGTTTGGGCGCAATATCCTAGGTTTATATTGGCTTGGTGATGGTCATAGCGAATATCGTTGGTGGTGTGGTGTGAGGGCTTTGCGGTTATCTAGGTCAATGAAGAAGTCAACGATAGATTCAGATCTGAGTTTGGAGTGGCTTATTTGGATTCGTGATAATTTCAGGCAGGTGCGATGGGAGCCCCAACACCTCGGTGGTGCGATGGACTGGCCTTCTCGTCCATCAGCAATATGGTACCTCCCAGGTCTATTTTTGGGAGGGTTTGGGTGGATTTCTTGGCTTCAGGAAGGATTAATATGAAGGAAGAGGGTGATGATTTGGCTTGATGGTGGCATGATCGGTCTGTGTGTGTGGGATTTCAAAACTACTTCTGATTGGTTTGCACAGGAGCTGCACATTCCTTATTCTGGATCATGGGGTTCAGCCTTGTTCCACACTATTATTGTAGGTTGTTTTATGTTGTGCTACGATATGGTTTCGATGATGGTCTGTGGATTCCTGAGATTCCAAAACAAAATCTATGGTTGGAGTATTTGTTGTTAGCAATGTCTAGCTGCTCTGTGGTTGCATTTTGGATGCCTCACTGTGGTGGTTGGCTTGGTTGGAGCTCTATGTTGTTTCTGAGTGATGGTTTTGAAGTGAGACGTTGGCTAATATCTTGTCATGATTTGCGATTTTTGGGTCAGTGGAGGTGTGGCCTGGATCTTGGTCTGATCAAGGGGGCTAGGGTGCAGTGGATGTGTGCATGGGTTTGGTGCTGGTGGTCCTATGTTGTGGTCCCTACTGTTGGGTGTGGAATGATGCACGTTGAATGACCAAGAGGTGTTGGTCGCTAGATTTGGAGTTGCTGTGTACCGATTACTAATTTACTGGGAACCACTGAAAGAGATTCTAGCTGTAAGAAACTTATGGGCGGGATACTAGTTGTTGCCCAACTGAGATGTGATGAAGCTTATGCTTATGCTTCTCGTGATGGTGGTTCTATGTTGCTGGTGGTGAACTTGCTTGGAGAGAAGGCGATGGATGCTGGAAATTGTGATGTTGGATGCTGGTTGGTTCTTAGTTGGGAGGTGCTGAGGTAGGGTTTACTATGGTGATACTGATATTGTACTGATAATTGATGATGAAGTTGCGGATTATGGTCATCCTGCTGCTGGATGTTGTTTACTGTTTGGTTGGGAGATGATGATGGGATCTTTTTTGTTTTTTCTACTTCTTTTAGTTTTTTGTGCTTTATGGTTTTTTGGGTTTGGGTTTGTTAAGGGTTTTGGGTGTGGTTCGTTTAACCCCTCCCCTCCCATGTTTGTTGCCTCAATTGTTTAAATATTTTTGGGGCGGTCATGAATAAACTAACCGCTTCATCTTCCTTTCCCCAAAACCCTAAAACCCATAAAATCCGTCCAAAATTCCTAAAAACCTAAAAACCATTAATAACAAAATAAATCCCTAAAAATGACTAAAAACATAAAGAATCTTAAAAACCCTCAAAATCTCATAAGAAATAAAAAAACTAAAAAACACATAGAACCCCTTAAAACCTAAAAAATTATAAAATCATAAATGACCATAAAACCCAATAAAAACATAAAAAACATAAGAACCATAACATCTGTAAGGATACATAAAAAAACCACTGAAAACCCTTAAAACCCTTAAAACCCATAAAATTGTTTAAAAACATTTAAAAACCATTAGAACCCTAAAAATCTCAAAAAACCCCAAAACCAGTAAAAACCCTAAAAACCAATAAAATTCCCTAAAAACTATAAAAACCATGAATATTCTAAAAAATCCATAAAAATACCAAAAAAAATTTAAAAACCCATAAAACCATTAAGAAAAAATTAAAAACATAAAACACTTAAACCCCCCAAAAAACTATAAATTTATAAAATCCCTAAAAACTGTAAAATCAATAAATATCCCAAAACACATTATAACACTAAAAACACATAAAAATCCACAAAACCACAAAAAATTTAAAAATAATTTAAAAACCTCTAAAGGAATAGAAACTCTAAAACCCCTTAAAAATCAAAAACACCCCCCAAACCATAAAAAAAAATAAAACACAAAAAATTATCAAAATCCCCAAAAACCCTAAAAATCTAGAAGTATTCTACAGAATTGAAAGAATACCCAAGAGACATTAAAAACTAAAAAAATCCTGAAATCCCTTTATAATAACTTAAAAACCTAAAATACCTTAAAACCTCTAAGAACATAAAAAAAATGTTAAAACCATAAAAAACCCCTAAAACCATCAAAATAATAAAAAACCAAAAAAATCCTACGAAAGCATAAAAAATTCAAAAAAATATAAACATCCATTAAAACCTAGAAAAACCTGATAAAAACCATTAAAATATCAGAACACCTTAAACTGTTAAAACCTAAAAAATTCTAAAACCATAAAAAAATGAAAGAAACAAATTAAGAACCCCTAAAAATCTTAAAAACCTATAAAACACACTTTAAACCCCTAAAAAAACAAAAAAACTCCAAAAATTTTAATCCCATAATAACGTTACAAAATGTCAAAAAACCATAAAAACCCTAACTAACTCAAAAAATCCCATAAAACCTGTAAAAACCCTAAAAACCCTAAAAATCATCAAAACCCATAAAACTCTAAAAAACAATAAAAATCCTAAAAAATCACTAAAAATACCTAAAAACATAAAAAAACACTAAAACATAAAAAACACTAAGAAAACCTTAAAAACCAAAAAACACTTAACCCCCTAAAAACATAAAAATGCAAAAAACATTAAAAAAATACTGAAGACAATAAAACCCTAAAAATCCCAAAAACAATATTCATAAAAATCATAAAATAACCCAATAATCCAAATAACCAAAATAAACCCAGAAATACCTATGAAAACATTAAAAACCTAAAACCCCTAAAACCCATAAAAACAACCATAAATATACAAACACGCCTAGAAAACATAAAACCCTGAAATAAAAAAAAACACATAAAACCCCTAAAAACACTTAAAATACCTAAAGACTCAAAAAAACCATATAACCTATTTAATCCCTAAAAAACCCAAAAAATGTAAAGAAAAATTAAAAACTCTAAAACCATATGAAAACATTCAGAAACAAAAAACATATAAAGCTCGTAAATATATAAAAAATTCTAAAACTCTAAAAACCACTAAAAATCATAAAAACCTAAAAATCCCAAAAAACCAATATAATCAAAAATGGACCTAAAAAAAAATAATGTAAAAAACACTAAAAAACATAAAAAAATCATCAGAATACCTTAAAAACCTAGAAAAAATTAAAATCCCTAGCAACCATAAAAAGTGCTAAAAACCTCTAAAAATCTTAAATTCCATAAAGACTCATAAAAACATCAAAAACCCGTAAAAATATATAGAATCAAGGAAAATACACTAAAAACATCAAAAACTATTTCAACCCCTAAAAAAGTAAAAAAAAATCTAAAAACCCATTTTAACCATTAAAACTAAAAAGACCATAAAAACAAAAAAGGCAAAAAACAATTAGAAAACCAAAAATCCTTCCAAATCCCTAAAAAACCTAAAAAAACATAATTACTGTAACAATCCTAAAAATGTCCTAAAAACTAAAAAAATTATAACATAAAATCTATATGAAAATAATAAATACCCACAATCAATTAAAAACCCTAAATAACCAAAAAACACTAAAAACTCTTAAACCCTACAAACCCTAAAAACCATAACACCCTCAAAATCCATAAAAACATAAAATCCAAAAAGAGAACTAAAAATCACTAAAAATATAGAAAAACCTAAAAACCAAAGTAAACATTAATAATCCCAAAACACTGAAAACTCCTAAAAATAAAAAAAAATAAAACCCAAAAATACAACAAAAACACTAGAACCCCTAAAAACCATAAAACCCACTAAATGACATACAAACCCCTACAGACCCATAAAACCCCTAAAACCACACTAAAAAAATAAAAAAACTATTAAACTTCTAAATTTTTTTAAAAACATTATAACAACCTTAAAACCATAAAAAACTCAAAAAAAAAATTCAACTCATGTTTCTTTCTTTTTTTCATTTGGGTCTTTTGGACTTTGGCGTCTGGGGGTTCAGGTCTTTTTGGTGTTGGTTGTTTGACCCCACCCACTCTCGTCTTCTTTTATTTTCTTTTATAAATTTTGTGGGGCCAAGAATATCCTGGCCTCACACATTCCTTTTTCTAAAAATAACTTAAAATTGTCAAGAACCAAAAAACCCTAAAAACCTGAAACCCCTAAAAACCTTAAAAAATCCTCAAAATTCATAAACCCCTAAAACAAATAAAACCTCAACAACCCCTTTAAAGGGAAAAATGTTAAAAACTCTAAAACCCCTTAAACCCTTGAAAGGTTAAAAAATCCCTAAAATCTCAAAATAACAAAAAACATAGAAAACCACTAAAATCCCTCAATATCTATTAAAACCCATAAAAATAAAAAAATCCAAAATAAATCAGTAAAAACATAAAAACACTAAATACCCTGAAATACCCTAATAAAACCATAAACAAATAAAAACAGTTAAAACCTATAAAAATTAGTATATTATCAATACCCCAAAAAACCTAATAATCTAAAAAAATCCCTAAAGTAAAAAAATAACCTTATACAAGAAAAAACATATAACCCTGATAAACTCTATGAAAAACATTAAAACCCTAAAATAATTATAACCCCTAAAAACTCAAAAAACATTAAAAATGTTAAAAACCCTAAAATTACTATAATCCATAAAAACAAAGAGAACCACTAAAAACCATAAAGAACCGGAAAAAGCATTAAAAACACTAGAAATAACTCAAAACAATAAAAAAATTTAAATGAACAAATTTTTTAAAAACACTAAAAACTACAAAACCACTAAAAAATTCTTAAAAATCTAAAAAACCAAAAAACCCAAAAGAACCCATAAACTCTTAAAATCTATATAAAATCCTAGAAAGCATAAAAATCTCAAAAAACCCTAAAAACCCTAAAATCTTAAAAAATATCTAAAAGTCCGTAAAAACATAAAAAACCCAAAAAAATGTCATGAAAACCCCACAAAAACGTTAAAAATTTTGGAACTATAAAAAAAATAAAACCCCCACAACAACTCTAAAATCCCAAAAAACCCATAAAACTCAAAAAATCCATAAAAAATAAAAAATTCCATAACAACCAAAACATAAAAATCATAACACTCAGGATCCGCAAAAACCCTAAAAACCCTAAAAATCCTAAAAACATAAAAATACTTTAAAATATGAAAAATCCCAAAGAAAATCATAAAAACATATAAAAAATAAAACCTATAAAACCCTAAAGATCCGAATTTTTTTTACAAAACCCTTAAAATCCGAAAGTCCATTAAAACCCCTAAAACCCTTAAGAACCTTAAAAAAATAAAACTCTTAAAAACCCACTAAAAACACTAAAATCCCTTGAAACCCCAAACTAATTTTAAGAAATCTAAAAAACATTATGAATAATGAAAAACAAAAAAACTCTAAAGGCCAGAAAAAGAACTAAAAAACCACAAAAATCCCAATAGACCCTCAAATCCCTCAAATCACTAAAATACCATAAAAACCATAAAAATCCTTAAAATGTAAAAACACTAAAAAAATGGGATAAACTAAATAAAACATTTAAAATCTAAAAAATCTTTAAAACCCTTAAAAACATAAAAAAAATATGAAAAACCAAAAAAATCCCAAAAACCCCAAAAAAACCATTAAAACCATCAAAATCCTCAAAAACCGGAAAAAACATTTAAAAACCCTAAAAATACCAAAAAAATGTAAAATACTCTAAAAACAATGATAAGACCTTACAAAAACATAAAAACAAAAAAACACTTAAAACACTTAAAAACCTATAAACATTAAAAACCCAAAAACCCAAAAACCCCAAAAACCTATAAAACAACAAAAAATCCATAAAAACCCCAAAACAAATAAAAATATAAAACCCACAAAATTATAAATGTCTTTTAAATCCTTAAAAATATTTCATAACTCTAAAAAAAATAAAACCATAAAAACAAAAAATGAACAAAAAAACCAAAAAAACCCCCATAAAACCCTAAAACACTAAAAAACCTAAAACCCTCAATAATCCCTAAATACCATGAAAACCCATAAAAATATCCAAAAATCCCTATAAATACCTTAAATTATAAAAACCCCTAAACCCATAAAAATCTCCAATGAAAACCTTTAAAACTGAAAACACTTAAAACCAACAAAAAACATAAAAAAGTCAAAAAACCCTAAAAAACCTGAATATCCCAAATAACGACAAAAAAGTATAAAAACACTAGAAATCCCTAAATATTCCTAAAAATGTAAAAATAGTAGAAAAGAAGAAAAAAATTAAAACCTAAAAACACTTAAAATCTATAAAAAACAGAAAAATGCTAAAATACCCAAAAGACCCTAAAATACCTAAAAACCCATAATACCATAAAAGCTCTTTCAAAACATAAAAAACCATAAAACCGCATAAAAACACTAAAAACACACTAAAAAGTCTAAAACCCCTTTAAACAGATAAAAATGTTAAAAATTTACAAAAACCTTATTCACCTTAAAAAACTCAAAAACACCTTAAAACCTAAAAAAGATAAAACACCTCAAAATCCCTAAAAACCAAAAAAAACATTAAAAATTCCTAAAAATACCGAAAAACATAAATAATCCTAAAAAATTTGAAAACACTTAAGAATGAAATTAATACCCCAAAAGTAATTAAACCCCCTAAAAATCTAAAATATGCTAAAACCCCTAAAACAACATAAAAACCCTAAAAAATGTTAAACCCCATGAAACCATAAAATCCTAAAAAACCCATTAAAACCTTAAAAAACAAAAAAACTATAAAAAATATTTAAATCCCTAAAAATATAAAAAAATATAACAAACCATTGAATCATTTAAAAACTCAAAATCTATGAAAACCCAAAAAAGCATAAATGACAGAATACCCAAAAATACCATAGAAACACTAAAACCCCTCACACCCCTAGAAACAATAAAATTATTAAAACATTACTAAATGAACTGAAAATTTATAATTTCCTAAACACCCTGAAAACCCATATGAAAAACTTGAAAACATGAAAACACTTAAAACTCCTGAAAATATAAAAAACAAAAAAATTACAAAAAATATCTAAAAACTCGAAAAATTATAACATCCCTAAAAACATTGAAAATCACAACAAAAACCATAAAAAAAATAAGAACACTGAAATCCCATAAAATACATAAAAATGATAAAATCCCTAAAATACCCCAAAAATCCCTAATAACAATAAAACACCTACAAACATAAAAAATATAAAACCCCATAAAACCCTTTAAACCATTAAAAGCATTAAAAACAATAAAAAATATTAAAAAATTATGAAAGATCAAAAAATCCTGAAAACTCATAAATATCATAAAATCCCTAAAAACCCTAAAAACCAATAAAAACCCTCAAAATCAATATAAACCCAAAAACCCATAAAAATCTGAAAGAGTCCCTAAAAATCCAAAAAAATATAATGAACCCTAAAAACAATGAAAATCCCTAATAAAATAATAAAAACATAAAAACACTTAAGTCCACTAAAAACCCAAAAAACCCAAAAAACCTTAAAAGCTAATAACCAAAAAAACCCATATGAACCTTAAAAAACCTAAAAAACACAACCCCCCCCCCCAAACAGCAAAAAATTATAAAAACATTTTAAAACCATAAAATGATTAAAAAAACATTAAAAAATAATATAAACCCTTAAAAACTCAATAAACCCCTACAATATAAAAATGATTGAAACCCTAAAAAAAAATCCTAAAAATCCTAAAATATCCATAAAAATCCTAAAAACATAAAGACCTTTAAAAAAATTAAAAACACAGAATAATATATTAAAACCCTAAAATAAATTAAAACCCCTAAAAACCTAAAAATATATAAAAACCATAAAAACAATAAAAATCCCATAAAACTGTGAAAACCATCAAAATCCTAAAAATTCAATAAAAATTAATAAAAATTTAAAAAAACTAAAAACGATGAAATCCCCTAGGAAAAAAAATACCTATAAAAGGCATACCCCCCCCAAAGAAAATACTAAATATGCTAAAAACTATAAGATACATGAAAATCTTAAAAAACCCTAATATTTTGAAAAACCCCAAAACCATATAAAAACCCTAAAATCACTAAAACTCCCAAACTCTTCAAACCTATAAAGAAATAAAATATTCTAAAATCCCTAAGAAAATAAAGACCCCCAAAACCCTAAAAAGCCTAAAAGTCATAAAAATCATAAACAAATAAAAATCAATAAATATTTAAATGCCTCTAAAACTCCAGGAAAAAACATAAGAAAACCATTAAACCCTAAAAAACATAAAATATCTAAATACCATAAAACCCCAAAACCATAAAAATCTTGAGAATCCCTAAAAATCCTATAAAACCTAAAAAAACATTAAAAATCTGTAAAAAACAAAAAAAAACCTAAAGAACCTTAAAACACCTAAGAAGACCTTAAAACCCAAAAAATCCTTAAAACCTGTAAAAACACGAAAAATCCTTAAAAACCATAAAAAACAATCCTAAAGTACACTACAAACCCTAAACCCCCTAAGAAAACCATAATGATGTAAAAAGACATCCAACCTAAAACCCTAAAAGATGATAAACGCCCCAAAAAAACATAAAAAACCATAAAACCCTATAAAAACACTAAAACCACTAAAAATAATAAAACACTTTAAACCCCAAAATATATAAAGAAGTCTAAAAAACAATAAAAACCATAAAAAACTGAAAAAACCCAAAAAACCCAAAAAACCCAAAAAACCACTTAAAACCCTTGAAGCCTTTAAAAATAGTAAAACCCAAAAAACAAAAAAAATCATAAAAAAGTTCAAAAAATATATATAAATGTAAATATAACCTAAATAACCTGATGAAAACCATAAAAACCTAAAAAATTAAAACTCTAAAAACCATAAAATTGTTAAAAATCATAAAAACCCCTAAAACCCCCTAAAATACCTCAAAATCACTAAAACCCTAAAAATCATTAAAAAGCTAATAAATCCCAAAACATTCCTAAAAAATAAAAAACCTATTGACATAGAAAACACTAAGAAAATCCTAGAAATCCCAAAGAAACAGAAAAACCCTAAAACCCCTAAATCCATAAAACCCATCAAAATCCAACAAAACTCTAAAAACAAAAAATAATCCTAAAAATAACAAAAAATTACTAGAAACATAAAAAACAAAAAAAAAGATAAAAACCCTATGAAGACCATAAAAACCTAAAACACTTAAAACCTATAAAATCATGAAAAATACTAAAAACCATAAAAACTCTAGAAACCCAAAAACACCTTAAAACTCTCAAAATACCTAGAAACCCTAAATATAATAAAAATCATAAAAAAGACCTAATAGTTCCTAAAAACTAAAAAACCACAAAATCATTGAAAACCCAAAGAAAATCATAAAAACATAAAAACAACTAAAACCATAAAAAAACAATAAAAATGATCAAAACACTAAATGATCTTAAAAATCCCAGAACCCTAAAAAGTATAAGAACCCCAAAACAATGAAAAACACTAAAAATAAAAAAACACTAAAAATAAAAAAACACTAAACAACACTAAAAATTCTAAAACCCCTTTAAAACCCTATAAGGATTTTAAAACTATAAAAACCTTAAAAAATATCAAAACTTAAAAAAAACCATAAAAAACCTAAAAACCCTAAAAACAAGAAAAACCGTCAAAATCATTACAATCCCAAAAAACCATAAAAATCTTTAAAGATACCTAAATATCCATAAAAATGATAAAAATCATAAAATCTCTGAAATCCCCAAATAAAACATTATTTACCTAAAAACACTAAAAACCCATAAAAACCCTAAAAAATTCTAAGGTACCTAAATACCTTAAAAACCCAAAAAAACCAAATAACCATAAAACCCCATAATACCATAATAAGCCCAAAAAACCATAAATAACCATAAAACCCATAAAATATCTATAAAATAGAAATACTACAAAAACCATTTAAACCCCTAAAAATGTAAAAAAACTACTAAAAATTTTAATTAATAAAAAAAACTAAAAACACTCAAAAACACAAAAAAAAAAAAAAACCAAAATAACCCCAAAAATTCCAACCCATAAATAACCTCAAAATCCATAAAAATCCTATGATCCAATAAAAATCCTAAAAAATACCTAAAAATCCCTCAAAATAAAAAAAATACTAAAGTCACTAATAATAATTAAGAAGACATTAAATCCAACAAAAAATAATAAAACCCTAAAACCCCAAAATACCCTAAAACCCTCAAAATCCCTAAAAACCAAAAAAATCAAAAATATCCATAAAAAACTTGAAAACTCTTAAAAATTCCTCAAAAACCTAAAAAGACTTAAAAACCTAAAAAACCATAAAATCACTAAAAATGCTAAAACACAAAAACACATAAAACCCAAGAAACCCAAAAACCCGAAACACCATAAAACCCTAACAATCTACTATAAAATCTAAGACCCTTTAAACCACTAAAAAAATAAAAAAACACTAAAAAATTGTAAAACCCATAAATACAAAAAACCAGAAAAAACTAAAACCCCAAAAATCCCTACAAACACTAAATAAAATAAAATCCCTAAAAACCCTAAAAAAATAATAATCATAAAAAATTCCAAAAATCTATATAACCTAAAAACCCATTAAAACCCATAAAATACCACAATAAAACATTTAAAATAAAAAACAATTAAAAAATCAGAAACCCTAAAAATCTAATAATATTAAAAAAACCCTAAATCCCTAAAATCCATCAAAATCCTCCCAATGAAACCATAATGATAATAGATAATTCATAAACATACCTAAAAATATAAAAAATCCTAAAGACCTAGATAAATCCTAAGAAAACCCAAAAATCTTCAAAATTCCTTAATAACTCTAAACCCTTTAAAACCCCCTAAATATCCTAAAAATACCAAAAACCCCTAACAAACAAAAAACTATAAAAAATCCCTAAAAACCATAAAAATGTAGAAAACCCTAAAATCCCAAAAAAACCTAAAAAATAAAAAGAAACTAATAACACATAAAACATATAGAAACCTAAATACGCTAGAATACTAAAGGGCCTTAAAACGCCTAGAACCCTAAAACCCATCGAAATCCCTAAAAACATAAAAACCATAAAAATAATAAAATATTTTAAAAAATCCTTAAAAATGTAAGGAACCCTTAAAACAAAGAGAATCCCTAAGAAAACCATAAAAACCTAAGAACACTTAAAACACATAAATACACTAAAAATCATAAGAGACCCTAAAACCATAAAACCCCTTATAAACCATAAAACCACTAAAAAATAAACAACCTTAGGAATCTATAAAAACCCTAAAGGCCAACAATAAACTCTAAAAAACCATGAAACGCCTATAAAATTTTAAGAACTTTAGAAAACCATAAAAAGCATAAAAAATCAAAAAAACCATAAAAACTTAAAAAACCAGTAAAACCAATAAAACCCCTAAAACCTAAAACACTAAAAAATCCTAAAACTGATAAAAATATTAAAAAAACTGAAGAACCCCAAAAATACCTATGAAAATTATAAAAACCAAAAATCAATAAAACCCACATAAAAACCCGAAAAGGCTAAAAAACTAGAATCCCTAAAACCCTATAATTCAATAAAACAAAAAAAAAACCCAAAACCAAAAAAATTCAAAAACCCCTTAAAAACAATAAAAATCTACTAAAAAAATCAAAAAACCCTGTAAATCCCTAAAAACGTTAAAAATTTATAATAAAACCTAATAAAACTAAATTCTAAAAAATCCTAAGACCAAGAAAAACCAAAAAAACAAAAAAAACACTAAAAATCATTTCAATAAAAAAATCCATACAAAACAATAAAATCCTAAAAACCACTAAACACCCAAAAAGATTAAAAACCATGAAAATCACAATGAATAAAATAAATTCCTAAAAACAAATTATGACCCCTAACAATATAATAATGATATAATCCATAAAACCCCTAAAAACCCTAAAACCCCCTAAATATCTTAAATATCCCTAAAGACCCAATAAATCATAAAATTATTCAAAACCACTAAAAATCTATAAATATATAAAGAACCCTAAAAACACAAAAAACATTATAGAAACCTTAAATCCTAAAAATAATTAATACACCTTAAAACATAAAAAATGATAGAAACCATAAAAGAACTTAAAACCCACTAATAACAATAAAAAATAGAAAACCATAGAAAACAATGAAAACCCATAAATCCAAAAGGCACTGAAAATTCTAAGAACCCTTTAAACTAATAAAAAATAAAAAATGCTAAAAACATGAAAAAACCCTAAAAAGTCATAAAAATAATAAAAAACCTAACCCCCCCCTTAAAATTCCAAAAACCATGAAAATAATAAAAATCCTAAATATCCTGAAAACGTAAAAGACACTAAAATCCATAAAAATCCCTTTGAAATCCATAAAAACTTAGAAACACCAAACCACCTAAAACATAAAAAAAGTTAAAAACACTAAAAACCCTAAAAATCTCTTAAAACCTTAAAACCCCTAAACCCATAAACCCCTAAAATATTTAAAATCGTAAAACACCATAAAAATCCTAAAAATCACTAGATATTCTAAAAACCTGTTTTACTTAATAAAATATTAAATAACTCTAAAAAACCTGTAAATCCATAAAAACTAAAAAAACCCTAAAAACTCAAAAACCCCATAAATAAAAAAATACCTAAAAATCATCAAACCCACACCCCCCCTAAAAAACCCCATAAAATGCTAAATAATGGTTGAAAATTACAAGAAACCATGAAAAATCCTATGAAAACCCTAAAAACAAAAAAAAAACACTTAAACCCCTAAAAATATTAAAAAAATGCAAATGCTTTGAAAGCCCTAAAATTACTCAAAATACCTAAAAACAAAAAAACCATAAAATAATAAAAAAGTATTAAAACCCATAAAAACAAAAAAACCAGAAAAATGTTGAACGACACTATGAAAACAATAAAAATAATAAAAATGCTTCAAACCCCCTAAAAATAAAAAAATGTTAAAAACATAAAAACGATTAAAAAAACCTAAAAACCATAATACCCTTAAAACCCTTAAAAAATCATACAAACCCATAAAAACCTAAAAGTCCACTAAAAACTCTAAAACCCCATTAAACACAAAAAAATTGAAAATTAAAAAAAACCTCTAAAACTCAAAAAAATCGAAAAAAACTAAAAAGCCATAGAATATTTAAAAACCTTAAAACCCTCAAAAACATTCAAAATCACTAAAATCCCTAAAAACAATAAAAATTATAAAAAATACCTTAAAGTCTATAAATATGTAAAGAACCCAAAAAGCCATGAAATGCCATAAGAAAACATTAAAAACAAATAAACTCGTAAAAATCCTATAATAGTTAAAAAACTATAAACCATAACAACCCTAAACAAATTAAAATCCCTTATTATCTCTAAAATCCCTAAAAACCATAGTAATCCAAAAAAATCCCTAAAAACCCCTAATTTTTTTTAAAAAAACCCTAAAAACCTTAAGAAAACCTTAAATCCAATAAAAATATAAAATTTATCAAAACCATAAAAGACCCTAAAAACTAGAAAACATTGAAAAAACCCCCACAAAAAAACCATAAAATCATTAAAAAGCCTCATAATCCCTAAAAATCCTATAAAAATATTAATCCAAAATAATCCCTAAGAACCCAAAAAATACATAAAAACACTAACACCCCTAAAAACCACTACAAAAACCACAAAAACATAAACACACTAAAACCCCTAAGAAACTGAAGAAGTATAAAAATACTAAAAAACCTAAAATCCCTAAAACCATAGAATCCCCTAAAAACCTTACAAATTACTAAAAACCTATAAATTCCCCAAAAGACACTAAAACCCTATAATCCCTTTAAACCCCTAAATTTTTTAAAATAAATTAAATACATTAAAACACAAATAACAAAATAACCATAAAACCCAAAATAAACCAAAAAACAAAAAAAAACCAAAAAACCCTAAGAATCTGAAAAACCATTAAAATCCTAAAATGCACTAATTATCCTAAAAATCTAAAAAACAAAAAAATTACAAGAAACCATAACAAATCATTAAAAATATAAGAACACTCAAAAAATCTTAAAACCTAAAAATTATAAAAACACTAAATACAGAAAACCCCAAAGCGTAAAAACCCCTCAAAATAACTCAAAACCCAAATAAACTATACAATTCCCCAAATTTTCAAAAAATATATAAAAATGTCAAAATACCAAAAAACCACAGAGAAAAACATAAAAAACTAAAAACATTTAAAACCATTAAAAAACCTAAAAACACTTAAAACGCTAAAATCCCAAAAAATACTAAACACATAAAAACACCTGATAACCTTACAAAAAATATAAAACCAATAAAACTCTAAAAACTCAAAAAACCTTTTATGTCCCAAAAAATGATTTAAAACTCTAAAAAATCATAAAACCCTTAAAAACTCAGGAGAACCCTAAAACCCCAAAAACAAAACAAAAAACCCAAAAAACCTCAAAACTATAAAACCCCTCAAAGTACCTAAAAAATCTAAAAACCAACATAATTAATAAATACCTAAAAACCATAAAACCCCAAAAAAACATAAAAACAATAAACAACCATAAAGACCCTAAAAACCCTATATAAATTCTAAAAACCCATTAATACTCTAAAAACATGAAAAAACTCTAAAAACCTAAAAACCTAAAAAACAGAAAAAACCTAAAACCCCTAAAAACCATAAAAATAATAAAAAACCCTAAAAACCATAAAAACCATCAAAGACCCTAAAAAACATAAAAATCATAAAAAATCTATAAAATTACCTAAAAATGTAAAAAATCTAAATTCCCTAAAAACCCCTAAGAAAACCTTAAAACCCAAAAACAATTAAAACCACTAAAATACGTAAAAACGCAAAACCCTACAAAACTTTTAAACCCCCTAGAAACCCAAAAAACAATAAGAAACCACTAAAAAAATATAAAAACCCTTTAATCCATTAAAAATGATAAAAAAACATTAAAAAACCGTAAAACCAGTAACAACTCAAAAAACCCAAAAATCTATAAAACCATAAAAACCCTAAAAAACCACTAAAACCCAAAAAAAAACTCAAATTATCTATAACCTTAAATCCATAAAAATTATAAATATCCATAAAAATTAGTAAAAATGTAAAACAGCCTAAAAAGAATAAAAACACTAAGAAAATATTTAAAACCAAGAACAAATTAACCCCCTAAAAAACCTTAGAATCCTAAAACCTTAAAAACCCTAAACCCAAGAAAATCATTAAAAACCACTTAAAATCCCTAAAATCCGTAAACCCCTAAAATCCATAAACCCCTAAAAACCCATAAATATCATTAAAATCCCTAAAAACCCTAAAAATATGAACATCCCCAAAAACCCAAAAATCATTAAGATAATATTAAAAACATAAAACACCTAAAAACTATAAAATTTTTAACAAATATATGGAAAAAACGTAAATAATAAATAAATCAAGAATATCCTAATAACCTAAAAAATCCTCAAAATCCCTAAAAAATACAAAACCTAATAAAAATCCTAAAAAATTCCTAAAAATATCAAAAAAATGAAAGAAAACGTAAAACCCAAAAAGACACTATGAAAAACCAAAAACATTAAAACACTTTAAACCCCTAAAAACCTAAAAAAGAGAAAACCCAAAAAACCAAAAATCCCATAAAAACCACTAAATCAAGAAATCCATAAAAAACATTAATGTATAAGAACAAATAAAAACTATAAAAACCGTTTAAAACCATAAATTTTATAAAAACACTATAAAACCCTAAAAACCTAAAAAATCAATTAAAACCAGAAAAACCGTCAAAAAATATAAGAAAACAAAAAACCTATAAAATATAAACCCTCAGAATCCCTAAAAACCCTAAAAACCCATAAAAATCTGAAATAGCCCAAAAAACCCAAAAATTGTAAAACCTCTAAAACCCCTAAATAAACTTGGGAAACCATAAAAAATTAAAAATACATAAAACTTCTAAAAACATAAAAAATCCTAAAAACCCTAATAACCCAAAACACCAAAACCCCCAAAAAAACCCAAAAACCCCTCAAAATCTCTAAAAACCCTAAAACCCATAAAAATTATAAAAACCCCTAACAAATCCTTGAAAATGTAAAAAAACATAAAAATATTAAAAATTCCTGAAATAACCTAATAAAAACATAAAAAACTAAAAACACTAAAAACCTCTACAAACCTAAAAAAAATCTAAAATCCTTGAAAGACCCTAAACCCCTTAAAAACTATAAGAACCATTAAACACATAAAAATCTCTAAAAAATCATAAAACCCCCAAAACCCACTAAAAATATAAAAACTAAGTAAAACCATAAAAATGTCAAAAAACTCTACAAACCCATAAAACCCCTAAAAAATTAGAAAAACCTAAAACTCCAAAAAACCAAAAAACCCCTAAGACACAAAAAAACCATAATAATCCTTTGAACCCCCAAAAACCTAAAAACATAAAAATCACAAGAAACTAAGAACACCCTAAGAAAACCTAAAAATCATAAAAACTCTAAAACACCCTTAATATAGTAAAAATATTAAAAACCCAGGAACACAAAAAACCCTTAAACACCAAAAAACCATAAAAATCCTAAAGACCCATAAAACCCCTAAAAATAACAAAAAACACTAAAATCCCTTTAAACCCTACAACTGTTAAAATACTCTAAAAACCATTAAAAACAATAAAAAACTAAAAAAATCCAAAAAATCCAAAAATCCAAACAAACCCAAATCCCTAAAACCCTAAAAACTATAAAAATCATAAAAATTCCATAAAAATATATAAAAACATTAAAAATCCAAAAAATTATTAAAAATATTAAAAAAATAAAATCACAAAACACTCTTGAAAACATAAAAACACTAAAGCCCCTAAAATCCCTAAAACCATATAACCCCCCCCCAATACCTATAAAACCCCTAAAAACACCTAAAAACACTAAAGACACTAAATTTATAAAAATCCAATAAACCCATAAAATGTCTAAAATCTCGAAAAACCATAAAAACAATATAAATATAAAAAACCCAACCCCACAAAAAATAATAAAAACCCTTAAAACACTAAGAAACTCTAAAACCCATAAAATCCATAAAAACATAAAAACCCATAAAAACCACAAAATTGTATAAAAATCCCTAAAAACATAAAAAAACTATCAACCCAGAAAACCCCTAAAAAAACATTAAAATTCCTAAAACCCCAAAAAACCTAAAAATGATAAAAAAATCCCTAAAACCACTCAACACCCTAATAATATCTAAAACCCCCAAAAAACATAAAAAATATAAAACAACCCTAAAAATATAAAATAATCTAAAAACACCTAAAATCTAGGAAAACCCCTAAGTAAACCTTATTAACCAAAATACACTTAGAACCCATAAAAACCTAAAACACGCGAAAACCCTAAAAAACCCTAAAAAACCCTAAAACCCCTGAAAACAAAAAAACAAGAAAACCCTAAATACTATTAAACCCACTAAGACACCATTAAAAAAATAAAAACAATAACAACTCTAAAAAACATTAAACCACTAAAAAACATAAAAAACCCGATATCCCCAATAAATAATAATCTAGAAAAACAAAAAAAATCCATAAAATACCTAAAATCCCTAAAACCCTTAAAAACCCTAAGAGAAAAAAGTACTCTAAAAATGGACTAAAAATTTCTAAAAACATAAGAATCCATTAAACAAGGAAATCCCTTAGAAAACCATAAAAACACATAAAACACCTAAAAATTGAAAAAAGAATATAAACCTAAAAACACTAAAAATCCATAAAATCCATAAAATCCTTCAGAATTTCTAAAAACCCAAAAAACCATTGAAAATCTAAAAAATATCTAAAAATCACTAAAAACCCTAAAAACCCCCCAAGAAGACCATAGAAACCTAAAAACACTTAGAAACCCACAAAAATCTTAAAAATTCTAGAAACCCTACAAATACAAAAGAAATTGTTAAACCCCCTAAAACCCATTAATCACCCAAAAAAGAATAAAAATTTGAAAAACCCTTTAAACCACTAATAATATTAAAAACTCTAAAAAACTATAAAACCCTTAAAAACTCAATAACCCCTAAAAACCGAAAAAAACCCCAAAAAACCAAAAAAACCACCTAAAACCCAGAAACCCGTAGAAACACCTCTAAAAACATTAAATCACTAAAAAAATAAAAAACCTAAAAATTCCCTACAAATATATGAAAACATAAAAATCTATAAAAATCCTAAATAACACAAAGAAAAATATACAAACCAAAAAAAACATAATAACCAAAAATGATAAAACCCTAAAAACCCATAAATAACCTAATAACCATAAATCCATAAAAAACATAAAAACCCATAAAAACCCATACAAACCGAAGACACATCAAAAAAAATTAAAAAAACATTTAACCCCCTAAAAAATTTAACAAACTCTTAATAACCTTAAAGATCCTAAAAAACTCACAAAACCCTAAAAACATATAAATACCCAAAAAACAAAAAAAAAACATAAAAACCGTAAAAATCATAAAAATCTAAAAATACCTAAAGTCCCAAAATTTTAAAAAACCATGAAAACCCCTAAGAAAACTTGACAAACATAGAAACTCTTAAAACCATTAATAATCTAAGAAACCGCTTAAAACTGTAAAAACCCTAAAAACTATAAAAAAAACTCAATAAGTTCAAAATCCCTAAAACCATAAAAACAATATTAATCCTAAAAAATTCCAAACAATACATAAAAATGTAATAAAGTCAAAAAACACTCAATGTCCCTAAGAATACCATAAAAACCTATAAACACTTAAAACTCCTAAAAACCATAAAAAAATTCTAAAAACAATTAAACCCGTAAAAAGAAAATAATATCCCAAAAAAACTAAAAACAATAATTCCATAAATACTGTAAACCCCTAAGAAGCACATAAAAACCATATAAAACCACTAAAAATTAAAAAATACTATAAAAACATTACAAACCATAAATCTAAAAAATCCAAAAAACCCAAAAAAACCATAAAAACCAAAACATAATTAAAAACCCTATAAACCATAAAAATCCATAAAAATAATTTCATCCCCTAAAAACAATAAACAATTAAAAAATCCAATAAAACCCAAAAGACACACTAAAAAAAATCTAAATCCTGTTTAATACCCTAAAACATTAAAAAACTCAAAAAACCAAAAAAAACACAAAAAAACACAAAAACTCTAAAAAATCCTAAAACCCCAAAAAATACAAAAAAATATCTAAAAGGCCAAAAAAATTAAAAGATAAAAAATTCACTCAAAAGAAACAGACCATAAAACACTAAAAACCCCAATGAAAACCTGAAAAACATAAAAATAATTAAAATACCTAAAAGTCCAAAAAACATAAATACCCAAAAATCCCAAAAACCCCTAAACCCCTAAAAACTCTATAAACCCCAAAATTAATTAAAAACCATTAAACCCAATAAATACACTAAAAACCCACTAAACCAATAAATTTCACCACAAACCCCTAAAATATTAAAAAAAACTCTAGATACATCAAAAAACTAAAAACATATAAAACCCCTAAAGACATAAAAAATCCTAAAAAACCAAAAAGCCCTATAAAACCTATAAACCCTAAAACACAAAAAACCCCAAATACCCCTCAAACCACTAAAAACCCTAAAACCCATAAAAATCATAAAAACCCCTAAAAACCGTGAATATGTAAAAAAACCCTAAAAATATTACTAAATAATGAAACAGCCTAATAAAAACATAAAACACTAAAAACACATAATACCCCTAAAAACCTAAAAAATGATAAAATCCCTAAAAGACCATAAAACCCCTAAAAACCTTAAGAACCATTAAAAACCTATAAAAACATAAAATTCATAAAACTCCAAAACACACTAAAAACTATAAAAACGGATTAAAAACATAAAAAATTCAAAAATCTCTACAAACTCATAAAACCCCTAAAAACCCTTAAAACCCCAGAAAACCAGAAAACACCAAAAAACTATCCAAATCCATAAAATACAAAAAAACATAAAAATCCTTTAAACCTCCAAAAACCTAAAAAAAATAAAAACCTCGAAAAACTATGAGCACCCTAAAAAAACCATAAAATCCATAAAATTATAAAACCCCCTAAATACAATAAAAATAATAAAAACCCAAAAACCCAAAAACCTCATAACCCACAAAAAACCATAAAAATCCATAAAAATACATAAGACCAATAAAAATTACAAAAAACACTAAATACCATTTAAGCCCTAAAAGCAATAAAAACTCTAAAAACCATTAAAACCCATAAAAACTAAAAAAACCAAAAAAACCAATAAAAACAATAAAACCAAAAAAAATCCAAAAAATCGAGAAATCCCAAAAACCCAAAAACCCTAAAAACCATAAAAATCATAAAATTACCTAAAAATATATAAAAACCATAAAACCCTAAAAATTCTTAGAAATATTAAAAAAATGTAAAAACTCATAACACTCCTAAAAATATAAATAACACTAAGCACCCTAAAATTCAAAAAAGACCCAAAACCCCTAAAATCCCTAAAACCATACCCCCCCCAAATACCTATAAAAACTCCAAAAAACCTAAAAATCTGAAAACAATAAAACAATAAATATCCTATAAAGCCATAAAATGTTGAAAATCTCTAAAACCCATAAAAACACAATAAATATAAAAAAATCTACCCCCACAAAAAATAAAAAAATACCTCAAAACCCTAAAAAACTCGAAAATCCTAAAAATCCATAAAAACATAAAAACACATAAAAACCTCAAATATCTCAAAAAATCCCTAAAAACATAAAAAAAACTAAAAACCTAGAAAACCTGAAAACACCTAAAACCCCTAAAAACCAAAAAATGATAAAAAAAACCCATTAAACCCACTAAAAACCCTAAAAACCTTTCAATATTTTCATATTATCTAAAACCCCCAAAAACAAAAAAAAAGATAAAAAAATCCCTAATGATATATAAGAATTTAAACACCAAAAAAATCTTTAAAACCCCTAAGAAAACCTTAATAACCTAAATACACTTAGAACTCATAAAAACATAAAACATGCTAAAACCCTAAAAACCCCTAAAAACCATGAAAACCATAAAAACAAAAAAAAACCCTAAATACCATTAAACCTACTAAAATCCCATAAAAAACTAAAAACAATAAAAAATCTAAAAAACATTAAACCATTAAAAAACATAAAAAAATATAAAAAAACTGAAAACCCCAAAAAATAAAAATACAGAAAAATCCAAAAAACCATAAAATACCTAAAAACCCTAAAACCCTTAAAATCACTAAATACCATAAAAATTATAAAAATGTACTACACATTAAAAAAACATAAGATTCATAAAAACATGAAAATACCTTATAAAACCATAAAATCCTAAAAACACTAAAAACCACAAAAAATTTATAAAATGATAAAAACATGAACACCCCAAAAGCCCTAAAATCCATAAAATGAATTAGAATTTCTAAAAACCCTAAAAACAATTGAAAATATAAAAAAATCGCAAAAAATCCCTAAAACCCTTAAAAACCCCAAGAATAGTGTAGAAACCTAAAAACCCATAAAACTGGAAAAATCTTAAAAATTCTAAAAACCCTACAAATACACAAAATCTGTATAACCCCCTAAAAACCATAAAACCCCCTAAAAAATAAAAAATTGAAAAACACTATAAGCCACTAAAAATAGAAAAACCCATTAAAATACTAAAGATATTAAAAATTCTAGAAAACCTTCAAACCCTTAAAAACAAAAAAACCCATAAAAAACCCAAAAAACAAAAAACGTACATAAAACCCAAAAATCCCCTAGAAATACCTCCAAATACCTTAAATCGCTAAAACCAATAAAAACCCAAAAAATTCCAAAAATATATCTAAAAGCCTAAAAACCCCTCAAATCCTAAAAAACAATAAGAAAACCAAAAAACCAAAAAACACTACATAAAAACCTAAAAATACTAAAAACCTAAAAAACCATAAACAACATAAAACAAAAAATCCTTAAAAAACATTAAATTCCTTGCAAACCCATAAAAACCTTAGAAACATCAAAAAACAATAAACAACTTTTAACCTTTTAAAAAAGTTAATAAACTCTTAATAACCTTAAAAACACTAAAAAACACACAAAAACTCTAAAACCCATAAAAAACCCAAAAACCCCGAAAAAAACTTAAATACCATAAAAATCCATAATAACCATAAAAAATAATAAAAACCTAAAAATACCTAAAATCCCAAAATCATAAAAAACCATGATATCCCAAAAGAAAACCTGAAATACATAAAAATGATTAAAACCATTAAAACTCTAAAAAACAGCGAAAAACCGTAAAAACCATAAAAACTATAAAAAACACTAAAAAATTTCAATATCCCTAAAAACAATAAAAAACACTAAAAAGGTTCAAAATCCTTAAAAACTTAAAAACAATAAAATTCCTAAAAATCCCCAATAATAACTAAAAAATTAATAAACCTTAAAAACCCTCAATGTCCCTAAGAAAAAAAATGAAAACCAATAAACACTTAAAACTTCTAAAAACAATAAAAAATTCTAAAAACCTTTAAACTCGTAAAAATACTATAATAATCCAAAAAACGTAAAAAAAATAAATCCATAAATACTGTAAAACCCTATGAAACACATAAAATCCATATAAAACCACTAAAAATTCAAAAAAAAAGATTAATCATTAAAAATCATAAAAACTAGAAAAACCTTGAAAACATAAGAAACCATAAAAAATTAAAAACCATAATAATCCTCCAAATCCCTAAAAACACTAAAACCCATAAAAATTATAAAAGCCCTAAAAATCTTTAAAAACATAAATAACCCTACAGACACTGAAAACCCCTTAGAAAAACATAAATACCGAAAAACACATAAACCCCATAAAAACTCAAAATTATAAAATCCCTAACCCCCCACCCCCCCCCCCCCACAAACTCCTTAAAATCCCTAAAACCCTAAAAACATAAAAAACCTAAAAAATACCTATAAATACCTAATACTAGAAAACCCTTAAAAACCATGAAAACCCTAAAGAAAACATTAAAACCTAAAAACACTTAAAACACCTAAAATCTAAAATACACAAAAATATATATATAAAAAGCCAAAAATCCTTAAAACAATAAAAATAAAAAAACCCATAAAACCATAAAAACTTGAGAAATCATTAAAAATCCTAAACACCCACTAAAAACACTAAAACCCCATTAAACACCAAAAAACCTTAATAATCTCTAAAAAACATTAAAATCAAAAAATAACTCAAAAACCACTAATAACACAAAAAATCCAGAAATATCCAAAATAACTAAAACCCCTAAATCCACAAAAAACCATAAAACCCTCAAAATCCTCAAAACCCTCAATAAAATTAAAATCCATAAAATGTTTTAAAAAATCATAAAAATGAAATAAAACACTAAAACCACTAAAAACCCTATGAAAACTATAAAAACCAAAAAATCATTAAAAACCCTACATACCACAAAATACCATAAAATCCATTTAAACCCCTAAAAACCTTAACACATCCTAAAACCCCATAAAACCCAAGAGACCCAATAAAACTGTAAAAACCATTTAATACCCTAAGAACATTAAAAAACCCAAATAACCTAATAAATGAAAAAAAACACAAAAACTCTAAAAAACACTAAACCCCTCAAAACACATAAATAATCTTAAAGACAAAAAAATAATTAAAATCCTGATAAATCTCTCAAATGTAAGAAACCCTAAAACACTAAAAAAATGTATGAAAAACATAAAAACATAAAAACAATTAAAATACCTAAAAGTCCTAAAAAACTAAAAACCGAAAAAACCATAAAACCACTAAAACCCTAAAAACTCTATAAATCCAAAAAATCATTAAAAACCATGAAAACCAATAAAAACACTAAAAACCCACTAAAACAATAAAATTCACCTTAAACCCCTAAAACATTATAAAACCCCTAAATAATCTTAAAAAACTAAAAATCTCTAAAAAACATAAAATCCACAAATCACATAAAACCCAAAAAACCCTAAAATCCCTACAACGCTAAAACCCATAAAAAATCCCAAAAATTCCTAAAAATCCCTAAAAATATAAAATAACATTAGAAACCCTGAAAAACCTCAATGAAAACCATAAAAATCTTAATGAAATTAAGAACCTTAAAAACATATAAAAATGATAAAAACCCTAAAATACCATAAAACTCATAAAACAAAAAATCCATAATCCCCAAAAAAAGGGTAAAACACATAAAACACAAAAAATGACTAAAAACTCAAAAAACCAATAAAGTCTTTATGAATTCAAAAAACACTAAACACCCGAAAAACCGTTGTACCCCTAAAAACCATAAAAACCCAACAACCCTCAAAATCCATATACACCCTAAAAACCCATAAAAATATTAAAAAATAGATAAAAAGGTAAAAAAAACCCTATAAACCTTTAAAAACCCTAATAAAACCTTGAAACCCTAATAGTATATGAAATACCTAAAAATATAAAAAAATGATAATAACCCTAAAAACACTAAAAAGCCCTCAAAACCCATCAAAATCACCAAAAACCTTACAAATCCATAAAAGTCCAAAAAAATACCTAAATTCCTAAATTCCCTAAAAAACCTAAAAACCCTATAAATCATTGAAAACCCTAGATAAACATTTTAAAAATAATACACATAAAACCCCTAAAAACCTAAAAATGATGAAACCCTAAAAATTATATAGACCCATAAAAACCCAAAAAATCTATAAAAACCCATAAATACCTAAAAATCCCTAAAAATCCATAAAAATTAAAAAAATATAAAAACCCTGAAAACCCTATAAAAACTTAATAAAACTAAAAACATCAAAATCCATAAAAAAACTAAGAAGTGATAAAAGTACGTAAAAACCCACAAAACCTTAAACACCCCTAAAAAATAAAAGATCCTAAAAACCATTAAAATCCCTAAAACCTGATAAAACCCATAAAAACAACTAAGACTCTAAAAAACCTTTAAACCCCTAAAAAAATTCATAATCCCTAATAATCTCAAAAATACCTAAATCGTGAAAACCCCTTAAAGTCCTTAAAACACAAAAAAAGTAATAGAAAACAACAAAATAACAAAATAACACAAAAAATGTATAAAATCATAAAAACCATGAAAAACTCTAAGAAAAACATTAAACCACCATAAATATTATAACCCATAAAAACTATAAAATGAAAAAATCCCCAAAAACCATAAAAATGATAAAATCCCCTAAATGCTATAAAAATCCTAAAAACCCTTAGAAGCCTTAAAACCCCAAAAAACTCTAAAAATCCTTTGAAAAACCAAACGTGTTAAAACAACACTAAGAACCTATAAACTCCTAAAAATCTCAAAACCCCCTAAAATCCAAAAAACCCAAAAAACCAATCAAAATCACAAAAAAACCATAAAAATAAAAAAAATATAAAATATACCTACAGATTCCTAAAAACTTATGACCCCATAAAAACATTACTAAACACTAATGAATCATTAAAAACATAAAAATACTTAAAACCCTTAAAAAATGAAAAAAACCAAAAATAAAAAAAACTAAAAGCCACAAAAACCCTAAAACCCAGTGAAAACTCTAAAAAACATTTAAACCCATTAAAACATTAAAAAACACTAAAACCTATAAAACCATAAAAATCCCCAAAAAACCCCAAAAATATAAAAGAACCTAAAAACCCTCAAAATCACTAAAATAGTAAAACCATAAAAATCCATAAAACCATAAAATCTCTAAAAAAATAAAAAACCCTAAAACCCTTGAAAACCCCTATGAAAATATTAAAATCCTAAAAATACTTAAATCCCCTAAAAATGAAAAAATTCCAAAAACCCTATAAGTCTATAAAGACCTGAAAACCATGTAACTCCTAAAAACATTAAACAACCATAATACCCCTAAAAACCCACTAAAAACTCTAAAAACCATATAAATACCTATTTTTTTTAAAAAAACTATATAATCCATAAAAACCATAGAAATTTTAAAAAAGAACCCAAAAAATAAAATAAAAATAGATACCCTAAAAACTCACAAAACCCTCAAAATCCCAAAAAGCAAAAAAAACTATAAAAATATAGTTAAATCCCTAATAATATCTAAAACATACAAATCCCAAAAAACTATGAAAACCACTAAGAAATACATAAAAATAAATAAACACATAAAACCCCCAAAAAACCAAAAAATTGCTTAAAACCATAAATCCCCAAAAAAATCCCAAAATCCCAAAAAACCCCAAAAAATCACTAGAACATCTAAAAATCATAAAAAAACTAAAAATCTATAAATATCACTAAAAAGATAAAAACCCTAAAAACACTGAAAAACCCTGAGAAAATTAAAAAAAAATCTCTGGCCACTTAAAAATCCAAAAAAACCAAAAATATGATAAAAACCCAAAAAGATAAAAAACCCTAAAAACCAATAAAACTCTAAAAACCATTTAAACTCATAAAAAATTTAAAAACTCCAAAAATCCTAAAAACCTAAAAAATCAAAAAAAAGAACTTCTAAAAACCCAAAAACAAAAAAAACCTTAAAAACCCTGAAAAAAATTAAATCTTTAAAAACCCTGAAAATCGTACAAATCCTAAATAATCTTTAAAAATAATTAAAAAATAATAAAACCATGTAAAAATCTTAAAAAAATAATGATTCCGTAAAAACCAAAAAACACTTAATCCCCCTAAAAAATCTAAAAAAATCTTCAAACCCCTAACAAACCCTAAAAATCCTAAAAACCACTAAAAACTCTAGAAATGCATTAACCCACTAAAAAGGTTTAAAACATTAAAAAACATTAAAAACCATAAAAAATAAAAAAACAATAAAACCCAGACAAATAATACAACTTATAAAAAACCAAAAAACCATAAACTCTTCAAAATCCAGAAAAACACAAAAAATAAAATAAACACCTAAATACCCATAAAAACAACTAAAAACATAAAAAATCCAAAAAAAACACTGAATGGACATAAAAAAACAACAAATACATCAAATACATAAAACACCTAAAAACCTAAATACACTAAAAACCATAAAAAGACACTATAAATCCTAAAACACAAAAGGAAACCATAAAACGACAAAAAACCTTAAAAACCATAAAACCAAGAAAATACCAATAAAAACCCACTAAAATCACTAAAAACCCTTTAAACCACTAAAAGTGTAAAAAATATTAAAAACTCATAATAACCAAGAAAAAATAAAAATAAAACAAAATATCGAAAAAACACTAAGAATCTAAAACTCTAGAAAAACATAAAGACCCTCAAAATCCCTAAATATCCTCAAAACCATTAAAAACCTAAATAATCCATAAAAAATAAAAACATAAAAAAACCTGAAAAAACCCAAAGAAAACCATAATATTGTCTGTGTTGAGATCGAAGGTTAGCTTAGGTGGAACCAGGATGTTTGATTTGAATCACGGGGGCCTTTTTGTTCGTCCTGACATAGGCTAGGTCATTATGCCTCTTCTTGTAGGATTTTTTTCCTTGTCTAGTATGCTCCATCTGATGGTATGCTGATAGTTGTGCCTCCTCGGGGGGAATATGGAATGCACAATGAAGGTATCCCTACTAGAATGGTTAATTCGCCTCTGGATGAAGAACATGAGTCTATCGTGGCCAGGTAGGTTTTGTTGCAGGTTGATCGACAGCCCCTCTCTAACCCGAGGGTCTGTGATGTCTTTGATAAGCTGACATGTGATCTAGGGATTGTGGAAAATATGGGTGCAGTGAAACCTGTGGAAGGAGTCATGTTGCTGCCTGATCCTTCTGTTCCTGGGGCTCTGGAGGTGGTTGGAGATTCTAGTAAACCAATGTCAGTGCATGAGGGTGATGTTGGTGTCCCTTTATACAATAATTTTGATGGATTGGTTTAGGAGGAGATTTCTAAAGAGCATAATGTCGTGAAAGTAATGATGGCTGACGAATTTGATGAACAAGACGGACATAATACCTGCTTTGGTCTTCAAGGAGCTGCTTGTGAGGATATGGGAAAGGGGTTGCAGGTGGTGGCACCACCTTCTGGTAATGAGAAGTCACCGGTAGGCATTGATGTGTAGCCCCCCTCTCTTAACTATTTTTCTAGTGAACGTTTGGAGAAGTCTGGGAATGCTAAGAAGGAAGGGGAAGTTTTAGCACAGAGGGTAGCTGGGGAGGATGGCTTTGCAGGTCTGGCTGGTTGCTGGTCCACGGGTCTGGTTTTGGCTCCATCAGAAGCGGTGGTTGAGGGGGCTTCTAGTGATGATTCCTACCACGTGACTGAGAAGGGGGAGGTGGCGGGTATGTATCGGTGAATAAGCTAGAGGAAGTGGATGGGAAGGGGTGCGGGTAGGGGGAGAGCGCAGGGACGGGGAATGAGTATGGTCAAGGGGCCACTGCTGCACATGGGGAGGGGTTGGAGCATTTTATGGAGGCTCTCACCAGGTCTCTAGTGCATGCTCTTGACCCCCTTGAACCAGTTCCGATCACAGAAGATGCTTTAGGGGAGCTTGTCCCCTTTGGATTACATGGTGTTAAATGCGCTAAAAAAGGGATGACTGGTGGCAGTGAGACTGGAAAGACGAAATGTTTGGCTCTGATTGGCATGGATTTGGGGGCCCTAATGTGATGAGGGAACCTGTGCAGATACCTCTCTTGCAGGAGGGAATGAATCCCCAGTGTTCAATGTCTTGGGGGAGTAGTTCTGAGGATGATTCTAGGATGAAATCCAATGTTGCCCAGATTTTGAAGTACAAGGCCCTATATGGAGATTTTCCCTCTTTTGGGGAAGATAACCATGCAGGGGGACTATTAAGGGAGAGGTCTCCACCTCCCATCTCTTGTTTTCTCAATAAAGAGGACACTGTTATTCCTATCCAAAATGAACATAGTGATTTTGATACTGCAATACTGAAAGTGAGGAGACCAAGGAAGGACTATTCCTCCTTTCCGAGAACGGTTTCTATGAGGGCTTTCAGCAAAGCTTTGAAGAACTCCTCTGACAAGGTGGGCAGGCCTACTAAGAAGAAAATGAATGTGGAGCAGGTGCAGCTTGATGTGAATTAGCAACGCCTCAGAGATTACCGCACCACCTTCTTAAAACAATATGAATCATCTGAATGGGAGTCAGTGGAGTCAGATGCTTCCACTGGCTATGGTGCTGATGGGGACCTATATGGAGATGGAGACTTCCGACCTCTGAATTGTTGTTCCTCCCTCTCTCTATTCTGCTCTCTATGTGGTTTTCCTTTTCCTTTTTGTTTTTATCCTTTTTTGGTGTGGGTTGTAAGGGATTTTTGGGTGTGGGTCATTTGACCCCTCCCCTCCCTTGTCTGTTGTGTCTCTTTTTTCTTTCTAATAAATTGGGGGGGGGGGGGTCAGGAATAGCCCGACCCTCGGATCTTCCTTTCCCTAAAAAACCATAAAAACCCTAAAAAATCTTAAATCCCATAAAAACTAATTAAAACTATAAACACCCTTTAAACCCATAAAAATGTCCAAAAACTCTAAAAAACATTGATCTCTTAAAAACTCAAAAAAAACCTAAAAACCATAAACCCCTAAAAATCTAAAAACCCTAAAACCCACTAAACAATAAAAAATTTCTAAAAACACTAAAAACCATTAAAATTCTAAATTGTCATTAAAAATTGGTAAAAAAATTAAACACTAAAAAACCACAAAAAACCAAAACAAAATATTAAAAACTAAAAACACTTAAAACCCCGTAAATACATAAAAATTTCTAGAAACCCTAAAAACATAAAAAAAACCACGAAAACCCTAAAAATCATATAAACCCATAAAAATCAAAGCAAACCTAAAAAAAAAATACTCTAAAAATACAAAAAACCATGAAAATTATTAAAAAAAAAATCCCAAAAAACACAAAAGCCTCTCCAAATCTCTTAAACCCTAAATATAATATAAATCTATAAAATTCCTAAAAAATCATAAAAAAATAAAAACCCATAAAAACCTAGAAAAAAACCTAAGAAAACAATAAAAACCTAAAAAACATAAAACCCTTAGAAACCTACCAAATTTAGAACACATGGAAAAACATAAAAATCTAAAAATAGTCAAAATTACTAAAAAGGATGAAAACCATATAATCCAAAAAAACCCTAAAAATCCCCAAAAACATTAAAACCCGTAAAATCTAGAAAATCCTAAAAACATTAAAACCTAAAAAATATTAAAACCCCTAAAAACCTAAAAAATTATAAAGACCCTAAAATACAATAAAATCCCTAAAACCCATAAAAATCAGAAAAAACCCCCTAAACCCTTCAAAATCACAAAAACCCCATAAAACCCACTAAAACTGTAAAAGCCCTTTATATCCATCAAAATGTTACGGGACTTCAAAAACCCTTAAACAAAGCAAAAACTCAAAAAAAATACAAAAAAAAACAAGAAAAAACATAAAAACCCTATAAATCCTAACTGCTTTAGAATCCCTGAAGACCCTAAAAGCCTTAAATTTCCTAAAAATCCCAAAAAATCCTTGAAAATGAAAAACCCAAAAAACCTTAAGTAAGCCCGATAAAACCATAAAATCATAAAACTAGTTTAAACCTCTAAAAATGAAAAAAAACCTCCAACACTAAAAAGTCACTAAAACCCCGAAAATGTTAAAAAGTTTAAAACCCCTTAAAAATCAAAGAATACTTAAAACCCAAAAAAAAACCTAAAAATACCAAAAAATCCATAAAACCATAAAACTATATAAATTATGAAAAACCATAATGAAAACTATAATTTAACAACACATTAAAACCCTTAAAATCCTATAAAAGGATAATGACCAAAAAACCCAAAAAAACAAAAAACTCATAAAACCCCCAAAAAATTAAAACCCCATAAAAACAATATATACTATAAAAAACTCTTAAGACCGTTAAACCAATAAAATGTTTTAAAAACTCTAAAAACCCCATAAAACCATATAACACTTGAAAAACCCTATTACCCCAAAAAACCAAAAAAAATCCTAAAAACCCTAAAAACCCATAAAACCCTCAAAAACTATAAAAGCCCTAAAAAACATAAAAATCAATCAAAATCCATAAATAACATTAAAAACATAAAATCCCATTAAAAAACCATGAAAACCCTTAATAAATCCTTAAAAACTGCAAAAAAAAATTAAACCCCTAAATACATAGTAAATATTAAAAACCCTAGAAATTCTAAAAACTCTAGAAATTACTAAATTGTTTTTTAAAAAATAAAAAACATAAAAATTTAGAATATGAATAAAAATTTAAAATACCCAAAACCCTAATAAAAACCATAAAAACCTAAAAACACTTAAAACACGTAATATCCTAAGAAAAATAAAATGCTAAAAATCATAAATACAAAAAAACCCCTAAAAATTAACAATCTTTAAAAAGCCATAAAACCCCAATAAACCCACTAAAAACTCCAAAAACCCTTAAAACATGAAAAGTAATTAGAAATGATTAAAACCCATAAAAATCAAAAGATTCCTATAAATATATTATAAAACCGAAAAAAAACTGAAAACCCACAAAATCCAAAAAATCATAAAATCTTAAAAAATCCATAAATATTCCTCAAATTTAATAAACTCCAAAACACTCAAAATCGTAATAAAATAATAGAAACCTAAAAACAATAAAAACAACTAAGAAATATAAAATCATTTAAAACCTTAAAAAACCTAAAACTCAAATAAAACCCTAAAAACCCGATTATTCCTTAAAAACCGTAAAACAAAGTAAAATAATTAAAATCCACAAAATGACAGAAAAAATAAAAATAAATAAAACCTCACAAACCCCCCAAAAAATCCTTAAAACCCTTAAAACACATTAATCACCTAAAAGCTGAAATATGTTAAAACCCAAAAAGACTCTAAAAACCCTAAAAACCCGTAAAATACCTAAAAACATTAAAAACCCATAAGATCTATAAAGAACAACTAAAAACTCTAAACCCCATCTATACCCCTAAAATTTTTAAAAAACTATAAAAACATGAAATCATTAAAAATACTCAACCAAATCCCAAAAAACCCAAAAAAATCCCAAATTATCCACAAAATCCCTAAAACCCCTAAAAGAACATAAAAATACTAAAAAAATCCTAGAAAGAAAAAAAACATAAAAAATAATTAAAACAATTAAATAAAATAATAATACATTAAAACCTAATAAATAATAAAACCCCTAAAACCCTGAAAAACCCAAAATAACCTAGAAAATCCCTTCATCCCCTAAAAACCATACAATCCTAAAAATCACTAAAATCTCTAAAAATTTATAAATCCCTAAAAACAAAAAAAATGAAAACTAAAAAATATATGAAAACACTTTAAACCCCTAGAAACCTAAATTTTTTAAAAAAACCTAAATGAACCTAAAACCCCTAAAACCCCTTTAAACCACCCCATAAAAACCTTAAATCCCCATAAAATCCCTAAATCCCAACTAAAAATATTGAAAACCATTTAAACCCAAAAAATCATAACAAACTCTAAAAAACCATAAAACAGTAGAAAAATAAAAACCCCTAAAAACTATAAAAACTATAAAAGCCCTCTCAAGTTACTAAATACTATAAAAAGCATAGAAATCCATAAAATACCTAAAAATATCTAAAAATGTAAATAACTATAAAAACCATTAAAACCGCTAAGGAAACCCTAAAAAAATAAAAATAATTCAATCCCCTAAAATCTAAAAAACCCTTAAAATCTATAAAAACCATAAAACCCATAAAAATCATAAAAAAAATAAAAACACTAAAAATCCATTAAAACCATAAAATGTTGAAAACCACTAAAAACCATTCAAACTTGAAAAAACTCAACCCCCACTATGATCCTAATAAAAACATAAAAACCCTAATAAACTAAAACCCTAAAAATCCATAAAAACCCCACATTCCCTAAAAACCATAAAAATCCTAAAAAATCCCTAAAAATCCATAAAAATTTAAACAACCCTAAAAACAATGAAAACCCATAAGAAAACCCTAAATACCAAAAACTCTTAAAACCCATAAAAACCTAAAAATTATTAAAAAACCAAAAATACCCTATAAACACTAATGCCCCTAAAAAACCTTAAACCCCCTAAAAACCATACAACCCCAAAAATATTAAAACCCTTGAAAACCATAATAACCCTAAAAAACATAAAAAAAACTCTAAAAACCAACTAAACCCACAGAAATTTTAATAAAAATCTAAAAATCCTTAAAATCCCAAAAAAACTCAAAATACACAAAGGACCCAAAAACCATAAAAGCCCTAAAACCCTAAAAATCTCTCAAAATCCAAAAAATTACTAAAAATACCTTAAAACAGATAAAACATAAAATCCATAAAAAACCTTTAGAAAACCATAAAAATCTAAAAACACGTAAAACCACTAAATAACTAAAAAATACTAATAACCCTAATAACCCAAAAAACCCAAAACCCATAAAAACATAATTACCTAAATACATAAAAACCCATAATAATTAAAAATATCCCTTAAAATACCTAAAATTTTAATAAAACAAAAAAACCCAAGAAACCCATGAAAACCCCATAAAATCCTCTAAAAAACACTTAAAACCCCTAAACCCCTGAAAAACGCTAAAATCCCTAAAAGATCCTTAAAACTCTAAAATCCAAAAAAACCCATAAGATAACCTAATACCCATAAAAATCATAAAAAACAAATAAAAACCAGAAATCCCAAAAAAAACCTATAAAAACATTACGAAGCTCTAAAACACCTTAAATCCCGAAAAACCACAAATAAAATCATAAAACCCCAAAATCCAAAAAATCCCTAAAAACCCCTACAACCACAAAAATTCCCTAAAAACAATAAAATTAATAAAAATACTAAAAATCCTTTGAAATATTTAAAATAATTAAAACACTAAAACACTTAAATACCGTTAGAAAACCATAAAAACATAAAACACTTAAAATCCCCCAAAACAAAAAAACTCTAAAAACCCTAAAGCCCTAAAAATCCTAAAAAACCCATTAAAACTCATAAAATCCAATAAAATCTGTAAAAACCACTAAAACCCCATAAAACCCTAAAAAACAGAAAACCTAAAAAAATACAACTAAATCCCTAAAAGTGTAAACAATTCTAAAAACCATGAAAAACCCTAAGAATAACATTAAAACTTAAAAAAATGTTAAAACCATTAAAACCCTAAAAACCCTTAAAAACCATAAAACCACTAAAATCCTTCAAAACCACTAAAATACCTTAAAACCCCAAAAAACAAAAAACCCCAAAAAACTTAAAAACACTAAAACCACTAAAAACCTAAAAATGATAAAACTGTAATAAACACTAAAAACCCAAACACTATGAATCCCTAAAAACAATAAGAGCATAAAAATCCCAATAAATCCAAAAAATCACTAAAAACATAAAAAAACTCTTAAAACAATAAAAAATCATAAGAAACCCATAAAAACCAAAAAAACACTAAAACCCGTAAAAGAAAAAAATCTAAAAAAAGGTAGTTGTCCTTAAATACATTAAAACCCCTAAAAACTATAAACACACATAAAAACAATATAAAGCCCTAAAATCCATAAAAACCCTAAAATACACGTAAAACACTAAAAACCCATAATCCCCTAAAAATGGTAAAAAAAATAAAAAACTTAAAAACCCTAAACAAACTAAATAAAACACAAAAAAACAAAAAAAATCTAAAAACAATCAAAATCCCTTAAAATCCCCCAAAATCGTAAAGACTAAAAATAAAAAAAAAGTGTTTCTAAAATCCCGAAAACATAAAAAAACACCAAAAAACGAGGAACCACCTTAAAAAACCATAAAAAGGTATAATTCTTAAAATAAATAAAAACCTAAAATCACTAAAAACCCTTAAAACCTATAAAAAATCATATACATCCTAAAAACCATAAAACCCTTAAAAATATAAAAACCCCATAAATCCCTAAAAACCTACAAAAAAACTCTAAAAATCCATTAAACCCATAAAAATGTCAAAAACTCTAAAAATCCATGAAAATCCTAAAAAACTCAAAAAAAACCATAAAAACTCGAAAATAACCTAAAACCCTAAAAATTAGAAAACCCCAAAAAATTCTTAAAAAATGTAAAAACTCAAAAAAACCCTAAAATAGACCAATAAAACCTAAAAAATTAAAAAACCCTTACATCCCTAAAAAATATAATGAAATCATTACAAACCAAAATCCACTTAAAATCCATAAAAATACTAAAATATTATAAAAACCCTAAAACCCATAAAACCCTAAAAACCATAAAAACCACATAAAAAATAAAACAACATAAAAACACAAAATAACCAAAAAACCCCACTAAAAACTAAAAAAACCCATTTAGACCCCTAAAAATATTAAAAACCCTAAAAAACTAAAAAACACCACAAAACCCTCAAAAACCCAAAAAACCATCAAAATTATAAAAGGACCAAAAAATCCTTAAAACTTAAAAACCATAAAAACCCTGAATTACCCTAAGAAAAAATTGAATTCCAAAAAACACTTAAAACCACTAAAAATCCTAATAAATGCCTAAAACGCTAAATGACCTGATACATCCTTAAAAACATGAAAACCCTCAAAATCACTAAAAACAGTAAAACCCATAACAATATTATAAAATCCGTCCAATTCTTAAAAATGAAAAATATCCTAAATACCATGATAAAACAAAACAAACCATAAAAATCAAAAATCTAGTAAAAACTCATAAAAACCTAAAAAATTGAAAAAAACACAAAAATTACAAAAAAACATTAAAAACATCGAAAAACCATAAAACCCCTAAAAACTAAAAAAACACTATAACCCATACAAACCCTAATAAACCACTAAAAACTCTAAAACCCCTTTAAACCCCTAAATGTTTTGAATAAAAATAAAACATCTAAAAAACCTAAACGTACAAAAAATCATAAAAACCCTTAATAACCCACAAATCCCTCAAATTCTCAAAAAGCCCAAAAATAGATAAAAATCCATAAAAATCCATAAAAATCCATAAAAACATAAAAAACCCAAAATCCCTAGAAAACTGCTAATAAAACCTAAAAGACCTAAAAAAACATTAAATCCCTAAAATCCCTTAAAACCCAAAAAACCCTAATACCATGAAAACCTATAAACTCTAAAAACCCTCAAAATCCCAAAAAACCTAAAAATATTTAAAATAAAAAATATAATTAAAAACCCTAAAAACATACAAAAAATAAAAAATGTGAAATCCCCTAAGAAAACCATAAAAATATAAAAACACATAAATTCTCTAAAAACCTAACAATGGTAGAAACTCTAAAATACCCTAAAATCCCTACAACCCAAAAAATCAAAAAAACCCCTAAAGCCCTTAAAAACCATAAAAAAGCATAATTCCCCTTAAAAGACTAAAAATTATAAAAAAAATTAATCCCTGAAAAAAGTTAAAAACTCCAAAAAATCATAAAACCCCCAAAAACTCAAAAATACCCTAAAAACCTAGAAAACCATAAAACCCCAAAATCACTAAAAACCCATAAAACTCCTAATTGACCTTTTCCAGGCTATCCTTTTCACTCCTATTCGGGCAGGGAGGGATCTTCATATGCCATCTCATCTGCTGTATGCAGATGATATTCTCTTTTTTGGGTAGGCTGACAAGCAGACCGTGGATTCCATTCAGATGATCTTCCGGCATTATGATTTTGTGGCCGGATAATCCATCAGCTGGAGTAAGCCTTTGATTGTATTTGGGAAGGGGATCCCATAGTCCCAGAAAATCTCCATTTCCATATCCCTTTGTGTCAAGAGAGGGTCATTACCTTTTGACTACTTTGGTGTTCCAACTTTTTGGGCATGTGTCAAATGGTGTTACCTTGAGAATATTTCCTCCAAAATCACTCAACAATTGGGGAAATGGAAAGGGGAATCCCTCTCAGAAGCCAGAAGGGTCTTCCTTATCAACTTGGTGATTACATCAATGTTTACTTATGCGTTTTCCATTTACTGGTGACCATATAATCTTATCAAGGACCTGAAGGAAAATATTAGGATCTTCGCCTGGACGGGGTGTATAACTCAAAGGAAATTGGTTGTAGTGGCCTGGAAGGACTGCACCACGCCAATTGAGTTGGGTGGGCTTGGTATTAAAGACATCAGATGATACAACGATGATCTCCTTGTAAATATACATGGGGGATTCTAAGTCCTATGGATTGGGGTTTGGAATTCACTCGGGAAAGATTTGTGTTTATGCTCTGTGATGGATATGAAGGGTACTTCCCCTCTTCTGTTTGGCCAGAAATTCGGACCTCATACAAGGCTAGTGTCTCTCATTCTAAATGGATTGGTTCAAATCACTCAGCGTTGAGTGCTTGGTCCATGTCTTGGCTTGATAGGCCCCTGCAAGACTTCATCAGCCCTCCTCCTGGCCTAAGAAGCCTGCCTATTGTGGAGTTCATCCCGATGCTGGAGCAGTTCGTGGCTCTGCTCCCGTCTGTTTCCCTACTCCAAATCCAGTGCTACCATTTCACTGATTCTAATATCCTGATCTGGAAACCCAATCTGGTTGGGCGACTTAATACCAAGGATTACAATCATTTTAAATGTTTCAGGGGATCCCCTCTACCAGCCTGGCTTTCTAAGTTTAAGAGGAAATTTATTCCTCCTACTAACCACCTCCTTATTTGGAAAATCTGGAAGAATCGTCTGCCCATGTAGAGCCAGTTGCTGTAAGCTAGTCTCAAACCTGCCTCTGTGTGTTTCCTTTTCCTCGGTGCAGAAGAAATCATCCATCACACCTTCCTTTAGTGCAGATTCAGTGCTGATATTTGGGGCTATTTGCAGCAATCTTTGGAGTTCCCAGCTGGCCAGGACAGGCCCCTTCTTGAGATCCTGGCTGACCTACCTAATTGGGATTATAGTGAGAAAGTCCGCAACATTTTTCTAGTTGCAGTTTCAACCACCATATATTTTATCTGGACTACTAGTAATGTGGTCGCCTTCAATAAGAAATGAATTTCCTTTCACGGTGGCGTTGTGGCAATCAACAGGGTTGTCTATGTGGCCTACCGTATTCAGACATGGCATATGGTGAATGATGTCCACAAACTGATCATCCTTCGGTTTGTTGGTGTTTCTAGTTGGGAAAAAACCCATGGTCCCTAGATTTATTCGGTGGATCCCTCCCTCCCCTCCTGGATTAATGTCAACATGGATGTTACGGACCTTGGTGGCCCTGGCCCTGCTAGATGTGGTTGGGTTTTTCGTAAATATTGGGGTTTCGTTAAGGGATGCTTTGAACACTTTATTGGTAATGGGTGTGCTCTTGAAGCTGAAATTTGGGCCACTATAAAGGCGATTGAGTCTGCTTTCAGGTTCAGGTGGATTTTCTTGTGGCTAGAGTTTGATTCCATGCTTGCTGTGAGTACTCTTAAAAACAATTCCAGCTACGTCCCTGGGAGGCTCCTTTCCCCATGGTTGGACTGCCTTTCCATGTTCCAATGGATGATTCTCACTGTAACACATGCCTACCGAGAGGCCAATGTGGTTGCAAATGCTCTCTCCAAGCAGGCTATTGTGGAGCAGTGTTCGTTGTGGTCCTTTTTTTCCACGCCTCCCGGCTCTTCTTTCATTGTGTGTGATTTGAACGGTGAGTTGCACATCCGGTTATGTAATCCCCCCTTGTAGAACTTTGTTTTTCCTCTTCTTTATGTATAATTTTGGGGGGGCTATGATTGCCTGGTCCCGATCCATGCCCTAAAAACATTGAAAACTTTAAATACCAATGAAAACCAAAAAAACATCTTAAACACTAAAAACCCATTAAACCATTAGAAACAATAAAAAATCAAAAAAACCATAAAACCCCAAAAAACCTAAAAAATCATAAATAACACTAAAAATCCTAAACCCCCCTAGAAAAATCCATAAAAACCCTAACAACCAAAAAATCATTAAAAATACCCAAAAATCCATAAAAATGATAAAATCCTTGAGATTTCTAAAAAACCATAAGAAAACATTAAAAACATAAAAACACTTAAACCCTTGAAAAAATATAAAAAATGATAAAAACCCTAAAAGACCCTAAAACACCACAAGATCACAAATAAAAAAGGAAAGGGAGATGGTGCCGCTCTCGTCTGGTCTCTCCTGCTCGACGCGGCGATTTCTGAGGCTTCCCCTCATAATCCTTATCTTCGGTTTCTATGATCACTTTCTTCGTGATGCGGATGGATGGTGGAAGAAAAGGAGGATACTTGAAGGTGGGGGGTTATGGCGGGCTGCGACAGGGACTGGCGACCGTGGCTTGGTTGGGATTTCGCAAGGTTTTGGTCTAGATTTGGTAGATTTGGACCGCTTTATTCACCAGACGTTTTTTTGTTGCTCCGTGGTGGCAGCGCTGATGTTTCCCCGGTGGATTGGGTGATGACGGTGAGGGTTTCTTCCTTCGATCCAGATCTGAGCATCCGATGGGTTTCCGTTGACTTTCTGTTCTGCTACATGTCCCTTTTGGCGCTTCGATTCTGTTCTCAGTTTTGGTCTGAACTGGGGATGTTCTTATGTTTGAAAAAAGTGGTCTTATTTGCTTGGAACATGGCTGCGATGAAGATTCGACGGTGGGGTGCGGCCAAGGCAGACATGGAGTCTGCTTTTAGGGTTTCAAGAGCTGCGGATCTGACAGTGACGCTCGATCGGGGAGGCAAGGTTCATTTTTTTCTTTCTTCTATCGATCTCCTAGATTTTTGCTGCATGTTGGTTTATATGTTGGATTTTAGAAGTGCTTTGTATGTTCCTGGTAGCCGCTGTGGTGATGATGCTTGGTCTGGTTGTGCTTTATTGTTGCTGTTGATTCACGTGCTTGCTGCAAGACTTGAGTTCTGCTTCTTAAGGTGGTATTGCTTGCGGTTGATGGGTTACGCTATGGTTTGGTCCTTTGCTTGGCTGCGGGTTATTTGCCACTGGTTTTGCTGTTGGGTGTGAATTAATGGATTGTTGGCTGCTGTATGGTTGAGACATGATGAAGTTCGGGTCCTTGCTTTGGCTGGCGGTGGCTCTAAAAAAGGATGTGCTGGAAAATGCTGGTGTTATTTGTTTGTTGTCTTTGGTTCTATGCTGCAGTTTAGGGATCTGGATGGCGTGGAGGTACTGGATGCTGTGGAGGCTGGTGTTTGTGGCACTGGTGATGTGCTGTTATTGGCGTTGAGTCTCCTTTGTGGGGAGTTGTCAGGTGCTTGCTGGTTGCTGGGAAGTGATAGTGGTTGGGATTGGATGCGGTTGTGCTGGTGCTTGATGCTGCTAGTTGTGATTGGTTATGTTGTCGGTTTTGGTACTATTGGTTGCCGGGGCTGGTTGGTTTGGTTGTGCTGCTGCTGCTCTGTAGCTGTGATGACTGGATGTGGTGCTGCTGGATGCTGGTACTGGCTGGATGTGAAGTGATGCTGCTGCTATTGTGTCTGTTTTTGAGTCGTTTTCTCTCTTTGTTTTTCTTTTTTGGCGTGGGTTGTAAGGGGCTTTTGGGTGTGGGTCGATCGACCCCTCCCCTCCCTTGTCTATAGTGTCTGTGTCTTTTTGTTTTATAAATTTTGGGGGGGGGGGGGGTAGGAATATCCTGGACCCGAGCCTTCTTTGCCTAAAACACCACAAACACACTAAAAACATAAAAAAAATGAAAAACCTAAAAAATTCCTAAAAAGTTGAAAAAACATAAGAAAACATGAAAACCCTAAAAACACTTAAAGCCCCTAAATTTTTTAAAAACATTATAAACCCTAAAAGTCCATAAAAACCCTAAAACTCCATAAAACCATAAAAATCCTTAAACCATAAAAACCATAAAAATAAATTAAACCCCTATATGAAACTAAAAATATAATATCCTTTTAATCCCCTAAAACCCATTAAAGCACCTAAAACCATAAATCCACCAATATTCTCAAAAAACCAAAAAACCAAAAAACCAAAAATCCCTAAAAAACTGTAAGAATCCTCTAATCCCAATAAACCCTAAAAAAATCACAAAAGTAAATAAACATTCCAAGAACATTAAGAAATTCTAAAGCCTTAAAAACCATGAAAACACCTATGAAAACCATAATAATACAAAACACTTAAAACCCCAAACCCCTCAAAATCGCAAAAATCTTAAAAAACCACAAAAATCATAAAAATCCCTAAAAATAATTTAAAAAATAAAAACCCTAAAAACTGAGATAAATTGTATCAAAACATTGAAAACCTAAAAACACTTAAAACCCTAAAATCCCAAAAAATTCAAAAACCCTAAAAGACCATAAAACCCCTAAAACCACTAAAAACATTTTAAAAATATTAAAAACTAAAAAACCCTAAAAAACCTAATCCACAAAACAAATATAAAAACCCATTCAACCTATAAAAATGATAAAAGAGACTCTAAAAATCCTTAAAACCATAAATAATTTAAAAAACTATAAAAATATCAAAAAACCACAAAACACATAAAAACCCATAAAACCATAAAAACCCTAAAAACCCATAAAAAATCTAAAAACCGTAAAAGAAAATAAATCCTCTAAAAATGCTAAAAACACTAAAACCCCTAAAAATCCATAAAAAACCTAAAATCCGTAAAACCCATAAAAATTAAAAAAACCAAAAAAACCATTAAAATCATTTCAAAACCCTAACATCCATAAAAACCCTAAAAACCCACTAAAAATTTCTAAAGATCATTTACACCCCTCAAAAATTTAAAAATTACTAGAAAACATAAACCCATAAAAAAACTCTAAAAATTTATAAAATCCCAAAAGAACCATAAAACCCCTAAAAACAATAAAATAAACCCTTAAAACCTTCAAAATCCCAAAAAGACCTAAAAACATTAAAATTGTAAAAATCCATATAATCCATAAAAATGGAAACATAACCAAGAATCCAAAAAACCCCAATTAAATCCTTGAAAACATAAAAAAACATAAAATAGTGAAAACCCTCAGAACGATAAATACCAAAAAAACACTAGAAACCCATAAAACACAAAAAACCCAATAAAAATAAGAAAATTTAAAAAAGTTAAATAAATCCAAAAAACCCATAAAAACCCTAATGCCAATAAAAACTATAAAACCCCTTTAAACCCCAAAAGAATAAAAAAAAATCAAAAAACCCTAAAAAGGGAAAAAACCTATAAAACTAAAAAAACAAAAAAAAACTAAGAACCCGAAAAGCCCCTAAAAACACTAAAACACATGAAAATACATAAACATCCATAAAAATCCAAAAAGGACCTAAAAATACAAATAAATGTAAAAAACCAGTAAAACACTAAAAAATATTAAAAACCATAAAAACATAAAACCCCTAAAAACCTAAAAAATGCTAAAAACCATAAATAAAATCAAATGAAAAAAAAACCAAGAACCATAAAATCCCAAAATTCCCAAAAAACCATAAAATATAAAAATCTTTAAAACCCTAAAAAACCCAAAGAAAAAATTAAAAACATTAAAAAATTTAAAATCCTAAAAACAATAAAAAATAATAAAAGACCCTAAAACCACTAAATGCCCCTAAAACTCATAAAACCCCCTTAATATCTTGAAAAACCATACAAACCCATATAATCCCCAAAACCACTAAAAACTCTAAAACCATTTAAACCCCTATAATGTTAAAAACACTCCAAAACCCCTTAATACATTAAAAACTCAAAAAAAACCAAAGATAAAATAAAATTATTAAACATAAAAAACCCAAAAAACAAAAAAACCACAAAAAACCCCAAAAAACCCCAACAAACTCCCAAAAAAATAAAAATTTAAAAAATCCCTAAAAACATAAAACCACTAATAACAATGAAAATCCTTAAAAACTTTAAAAAACAGAACACTTAAAATCCCTAGAAGACTAAAAATGATGAGAACCCTAAAAACCCTAAAAACCATAAAAACAATGAAAACCCCTAGAAAACAAAAAATAAGAAAAACCCATAAAAATCTAAAAAACTAGAAAAACTCTAAAACCCCTTTAAACCATTAAAAATGATAAAAACAATAAATATTTTAGAAACACGAAAATATTAAAAACCCCTAAAACCACCAAAAACCATAAAAAACCCTCAAATACCAAAAAACACTACAAGATTATAAAAATCCATAAAGGACTGGATAATATCTAAAACTATAAAAACCATAAAAATACTAGAAAACCGCTAAGAAAAACTAAAGAACATAAAAATTTGAAAACTCCTTAAAACACTAAAAAACACTAAAATCCCTAAAACCACCAAAAATACATTAAAAATAATAAAACACCTAAAAACTAGAAGACTAAGAAAATTAAAATCCCCTAAAAACCATAAAAACCATAAAACCACTAAAAACCCTTTAAACCAATGAAAATTTTAAAAAATATATTAAACCTTTAAAACCCTAAAAACCCCCCAAATAACCATTAAAACCCTAAACCCCTCAAAATCACTAAATTCCAAAAAAAATCATTAAATTCCTATAAATTTACAAAAAAAACTCTAAAATGAAAAAACCCTAAAACCCATGAAAACCCCTAATAAATCCATAAAAACCAAAACACACATGAAACCCAAAAAATTGAAATAAAATAAAAAAACCCTAGAAGATCCTAAAACCATAAAAATACTTAAAACCCATAAAACCCATACAACATTAAAAACCCATAAAACCGTAAAAAACAATAAAAACCAAAAAATCCAAAACCCTTGGAATCCTTAAAAACTAACCCCCCCTAAAACCCATAAACGCCAAAAACTAATAAAAACCATAAAACTACTAAAAACTCTAAAAACACCTTTATACACCTAAAATCATTAACAAACTATAAAAATCATTAAACCATAAAAAATCAAAAGACTATAAAAACCCAAAATAACCCTAAAACCTTAAGTACCATAAAAAACCTAAAAACTCTCAAAATACCTAAAACCCATAGAAACCTATAAAAATAAAAGAAATCCCAAAAACCCATGAAAATGTAAAAAACCATAAAAAACATGAAAAAAAACTAAGAAATATTTAATAACCATAAAACACAAAAAAAACCCTAAAACATAAAAATGCTAAAAATGCTAAAAACCCTAAAAAAATTAAAACCCTCAAAATCCCTAAAAACAATAAAAATAAAAAAAACATAAAAATATTTAAAATTCCATAAAGATGTAAACAACTATAAAAATGAATAAAAAACATAATAAGAACATAAAAACCAAAAAGTAATTAATATCCCTATAAAATAAAAAACTCAAAAAACCCTAAAATACCCTAAAACACCTAAAATGTCCTAAAAACATAAAAACCCCTGAAAATCGTAAAACCCTATAAAATCTCATAGAACCCAAAAAAAATAATAAACTGAAAAAAAGGTACAAAAATTTAAATACAAAAAATTGTTAAGAAACACTAAAAACATTGATATACTAAAAAACCAAAAAAACCAATGACCCAAAAAATTAAAAAACCAAAAACACCCTAAAAAACCTAAAAAATCTCTATAATCCTTAAAAACCCACAATAATCCTTAGGAATCACTAAAACTATTAAAAACATATAAAACATAAAAAAAACTAATAACCCCTAATAAAACATTAAAAATCAAAAAACAGATGAAACACCTAAGAACCTAAAAATTATAAAAACCCTAAAAACTCCTAAAACCCAAAAAAACCATTAAAATAATTAAAACCCAAATGAACCATAAATTTTTGAAAAGATACGAAAAAATAAATAAAAACATAAAAATCCCCAAAACCTTGGAAAACAAAAAGATAACCATAAAACCCTAAAAACACTTAGAACCCCTAAAACCCTAAAAATGCTAAAAACCCTAAATGACACTAAAAAATCCTAAACCCCCTAAAATCCATCAAACCACTAAAATAATAATAAAAAACATAAAAAATAACATAAACATAAAAACCACTAAAAACTCAAAAAAATACTTTAAACCCCAAAAAACTCATAAAATTATAAAAATCCAAAAAAACCCATAAACCGTCAAAATCCTTAAAAATAATAAAAATCCTTAAAAAGCCTAAAAATACCAAAAATCCCTAAAAATTAAGTTAACCCAAAAAACTCTAAGAAAACCATAAAAACTAAAAAACACATAAAACCTCTAAAATGCATTAAAAACCCCTAAAAACCTTAAAACCCCTAAAACCCAAAACAACCAAAAAATCTTAAAAAACCCCCAAAATCTAAAAAAAACCCATGAAAAATTCAAAAAAACCCTTTAAAACCCTAAATGGTTAAAAAAATCCAAAAATTATTTTAGAACAATAAAAAACTAAGTGTCCTTTAAAACCTTAAAACCACAAAAACACTCTAAACTATAAAATACCCTAAAACTCCCCAAAATCCCTAAAACCACAAGGAACTAATAATAATCCTAAAAACCAAAAAAATCCCTAAAATGTAAAAACCGATTAAACCCCTGAAAACCCCTAAAGAAATCCATAAAAACATAAAAAACACGTAAAACCCCTGGAGACCAAAGAAAAATAAAAACCATAAAAAAACCCTAAATAACACTAAAACTATAAAAACCCATAAAATCATAAAACACGCTAAAAACTTTTAAAACACCACAAAACCATAAAAACCCTAAAAAACCACTAAAAACATTAAAACCCCCTTTAAACCACGAAAAATGTTATGAAATTATAAAAACCATAAAAACTAAAATAAACCCAAAAAACACATTAAAACCCTTAAAACCCTTAAAAACTTCAAAGTCCCCCAAAACCCTAAAAACCATAAAAATCCTAAAAATACCTAAAAACATAAAAATGTAAAAAAAATCCTAAAAATCCTGAAATTTCATAAGAAAACAATTAATAACTAAAAAAACATTAAACCCCTAAAATCCTAATAACACTAAAAACCGTTAAAACCCTAAAAAACCCTAAATCCCCTCAAAATACAGAAAACCCCTAAAACGAAAAATATCCTTAAAAACCTTAAAATCCATAAAAACATGAAAACACTAAAACCCTAAAAACCATAAGAAATCCTTAAAAAACTAAAACAATTAACCCCAAAAAACCAAAAAACTCAAGAAACCCAATAAAACCTAAAAACCCAAAATACCCATAGAAATCAAAATCCCCATAGAACCTGAAAAACCCCTAAACCCCATAAAGACCTTAAAATAAACTAATAATTCTAAAAACCTTTTAAACCCCTCAAAAAATTCAAAAACTCTAGAAAATATTAAAACCCTAAAAGAACAAAAAAAAACCTAAACACAAAAAACAAAAAATACTAAAATCTCTAAAACCATAAAACACCTTAAGAACTCTTAAAAACAATAAAAATAATAAAAACACCTAAAAATAAATAAAATTAATAAATTCTTAAATATACTAACGAACCCTCATAAACCCTTTGAAGCCTAAAAACCCTAAAAACCCCCAAAAAACAAAAAAAACCAAAAAAATATAAAATCCCTAAAAACCCATAAAAACCATAAAATTCTTAAATACATAAAAAGCCCTAAAACCAATAAAAACCATTAAAACCCACTAAAAAAATCTAAAATTCCTTTAAAACAATAAAATTATTAAAATATATAATAAACCGTAAAAACTCAAAATAACACTAAAATCCAAAAAGTTCAAAAAACATCAAAATCTCTAAAAATCCCTAAAACCCCTAAAAAAACTAAAAAAAACTATATATCTAGAAAATCCCTAAAAATTCCCTAAAAACAAAAAAAAATCCTAAAAATGTAGGAAAATCATAATAAAACATTGACCACCTAAAAACACTTAAGACCCCAAAGAAACCTAAAAAATCTAGAAAACATGAAAACCCTAAAAACCATAAAAACACTTAATAACTAGAAAATCACTAAAAACTCAAAAAAACCATAAAAATTATAAAAAATAACAAAAAGCACAAAAAATGAAAAAAACCCTAAATACTTGAAAACCACTAATAAAACTATAAAAAACTAGAAACACTTAAAATCCCTAAAACACTAAAAATATCTAATAACCCTTAAGACCCCCAAAAAACCTGAAAACACATAAAAATAATTAAACTCCTAAAAATTTCAAAAAACCCTAAAACTAATAAAAATTATGAAAACGTTTAAACCTCTATATACATTAAAAACACAGAAAACTATAAAAATGCTAAAAAACCAAAAAAATCTAAAAACCCTAAAACACATAAAACCCCTAAAAATATTTTAAACCCATAAAAACCCAAAAAAACCACTAAAAATATAGAAAGTATTTAAACCCCTAGTTATGTTAAAAAAACTAAAAAGACCTTAAAACCATAAAATAAACTCATAAAATCCCTAAAACCACGAAATATAATAAAATCCCTAAAAACCATAAAAAACTCAAAATCTCTAAAAACACTAAAAACATATAAATCATAAAAAACCATTAAAATTCAGAAAAAACATAAAATATCCAAAAAACTATTGAACAACCCGAAGAAAACCTTAAAACATAAAAATAATAGATGCCTATAAAAATACTAAAAATGAAAAAAAAACCTAAAAGAGCCTAAAACCTCTAAAAATTGTTAAAAAACATAAAACCTTAAAAGCCTTAAAAACCGGCATAATACACCTAAAAACCACTAGAAAAACTAAAACCCCATTAAACCCAAAAAAAATTAAACAAATAAAAAACCTTTAAAACCCTAAAAACTTCAATAAAAACACAAAAAATCCATAAAATATTAAAAAATATCACTGAAACTCTAAAAATCCATGAAAACAAAAAAAATCTTAAAAATGCTAAAATATCCAAAAAATACATAAAAATTTTAAAACACTAAAACCCCTGAAAACCCTTAAGAAGTCCATAAAAACCTAAAAAAATTAAAACCCTTTAAAACATAAAAAACATAAAAGACCCTAAAAGACCCTAAACCACTAAAACATTAAGACCCATAAAAACCATTAATGTCTCTAAAAACCCATTAAATCCCTAAAAACAACTAAAAATTCCAAAATCCATTAAAACACATATTTTAAAAAAAAACCATAAACACCTTAACATCTAAAAAACCCCGAAACCCAACAAACACATAAAAACCCTAAAATCCTTCATAACCCCTTGAAACCCTAAAAATTCTAAAGAAAACCTAAAAACCCTAAGAACATAGAAAAAAATCTAGAAACCTAGAAAACCCCAATGAAATTATTAAATATGTAAAAACACATAAAACCCCTAAAAACTAAAATACGCTAACACCCTATGAAGACCCTAAAAACCCAAAAGCCCAAAAAACCATATATCCCATAAATCATAAAAACCCTAAAAACACATAAAAACTCTAAAACCCACTAAAAATTATAAAAAACATTCAATGACCAAAAAATGCTTAAAAACTCTAAGAAACCATAATAACCTTAAAAACTAAAAAACCCTAAAACACTGAAATCTCTAAAAAATCAACATCCCAAATAGCCCTAAATACTCATACTAATCCAAAAAATATCTATAAATCCCTCAAAACATAAAAAAACCTAAAAACCATGATGCACATTAATAAAATCGTTAAAACCTAAAAATAATTGAAATCCCTAAAATGATAATAATGAAAAAAACCCTAAAACCCCTAAAACCAATAAAACCATCAATGCCCCTAAAAGCCATAAAAAACCTAAAACCCAGTAAATTTTCTAAAAATCTATAAAAAATAAAAAATATTTTAAACCCCTAAATGCGTTATATACTCTAAAAAGATTCAAAACCTAAAATACTCAAAAAACCCTATAAACCATAAATACAATAAAATACCTAAAAACAAATAAAAATCCATAAAACATAAACAAACCCTACAAATTTTAAAAACAAATAAAACTCTATAGAACCCAAAAAAACCTTAAAACAATAAAAACAAGAAAAAACATGAAAAAACCATAAAATAGCTAAAATTTCTAAAAACTCTAATAACTCATAAAACCATTACAACACCTTCATACAATAAAACCCCTAAATCCCTATAAAACCCTAAAACTCCACAAAATATTTAAAAAACCATTTAAACCCATCAATAAGTTAAAAAAAATCTAAACAACATTAAAACTGTAAAAAACTAAAAAAACATCAAAACCCAAAAACCCCTTAAAAACAATAAAACCTAAAAATCCCAAAAAACACTAAAAACCCATAAAAATACTAATAATTTCCAAAATATCCTAAAAAACCTAAAACCCCTAAAACCCAGAAAACCCCAAAAAAAACAAAAAACCCTAAAATCAAGTAAACCCCTAAAACCCTAAAAATGCTAAAAACCATAAAAACACTAAAAACCATAAATTTCATAACAATTTCTAAAACCAATACAAAACACTAAAAACCCATAAAGACTATAAAACCCACTAAAAATCCAAAACCCCTTTAAATCCATAAAAATGTAAAAAAATATCTAAAACCCATTATAACCCTAAAAACTCATAAAATACCTTAATGAACAAAAAAACCATAAAATAATTAGATACTCTAAACGCCGCAAATCCCTAAAAAACCATGAAAACCATAAAATCCTAAAAATTACCTAAAATACCTAAAATGTAAAACCCCTAAAACCCCTATAAAACCATAAATACCTAAAACCGCTTAAAACTCCTAAAAAATAACAACAACTAAAAACCCAAAAAACCAAACTCCCCCCCAATATCTATAAAGACCTAAATCCCATAAAAAACCTAAAAAAGAAGTAAATTCCCTAAAAACGTAAAAAACCATTGAAATCCTTAAAAACATAAAAACACTTAAAAAATCAAAAAACACTAGAAACACTAAAACACTAAAATACTCTAAAACCCTAAATAGAAAAAAAAATAAAAAATAAAAAAACTCTTAAAAACCATAAAGCCCTAAAACCACAGTAAAAAAATCAAAAAACACTTTAATCACCTATAATTGTTAAAAAAACTATAAAAACAATAAAACACCAAAATATTAAATGTCCCAAAAAATCAAAAAACCATAAATCCCATAAAATCCCAAAACCCCAATAAAACACATCAAAATCCCAAAAATCCAAAAAAATCCAAATACATCGTTATAGTCACTAAAAATCCTTAAAAACCATAAAACCCTTAAAACTTTGAGAAAACCTAAACAACCTTAAAACACTAAACCACCTAAAATAAAAAAAAAACCCTAAAAACCCTAAAACCCATAAATACCGCTAAATACCTTAAAAAATCTTAAAAACTCATAAAAATCATAAAAAAAACGAAAACCTATAAAGACCTATTAAAACCTTAATAACATAAAGAAACTCTAAATGTCATTAAAACCCTTAAAACCCAGAGACCCTAATAACCCAAAATAACCATAACACCAAAAAAACCCGAAAAACTTTTAAAACCCATAAAGCCCTTAAAACTCTAAAAATACAAAAAAAACCCATAAAACCTTTAAAATCCATATAAATAACTAAAAATGTAAGAAACCCTAAAACCCATAAAACCCCCTATGAAATCATTATAAAAAAAACATTTAAAATCCCTAAAAAACATAAAAACCCTTAAAATCCCTAAAAACCTAGAAAATCAAAAAAAAACGTAAAAATAATTAAAAATATAAAAAACCATAAAAACCCAAAAAAACTAAATAAAAAAATAAAAATATAAAAACAACTATATTCCCAATAAAACCTAAAAAATACTAAAAAACCTAAAAACCAAAAAAATTAACAACTAAAACCATAGAAACCCAAAAATCCCATAAAACCCAAAAAACAACTCAAAACACTAAAAACCATTTTAAAAATAATAAAAAGCATTAAAAACCCTAAGATACCAAAAATCCACTAAAAATTCTAAAAAATTCTAAAAAACCCAAAAAACTTATAAAAAACTTAAAACCATTAAAAACCCCGAAATCCTTAAAAATACCAAAAAACCCTAAAACCCATAAATATCATAAAAAATCACTATAATCCATAAAAATATAAAAACCCCTAAATATCATGAAACACCCAAAGTAAACCTTAAAAACCAAAAAAAACCTAAAAAAAATTAAAAAACACAAAAAACCCTCAAAATCCCTAAAACCCCCAAAAACTCTAAAAATCCCTAAAAACATAAAAAAGAATATAAACAATTGAAAACACTAATAAAACCTTAAAACACAACCATAATTAAAAACCCTAAAAGAAATAAATCATTAAAAAACAAATGACCCTAAAACGCATATAAATCACCAAAACCCTAAAAACCATTAAATACTCTAAAAACCCTTTAAAGTTCTCAAAATATTTAAAAACACTGAAAAACCATAAACCCCAAGATAACCAAAAAAACCATAAAGGCCAAAAACCCCCCAATAAAATCTACAAAACCACTCAAAATCCCTAAAAATACTCAAAAAAATATAAAAAACATTAAAAATACAAAAAAATCCTTTATAATCTAAAAACCCCTAAAACCCCAAAAACCTAAAGAATACCTTAAAATCCTAAAAACAGTTAAAACGCCTAAAACACCAAAAATTGCAAAAAATACAAAAAACCCAAATTACCCCAAAATAATAAAAATTAATAAAAACCTTAAAACCCTAAAACGCATAAAAACCTAAAAATCTACTAAAAACATAAAAATCATTGAAAAAAAACATTAAAAAAACTAAAAACCCATAAACACCTAAAACACTAAAACCCCTCACAAATAAAAAACCCTAAAATACCTAAAACCCTAAAAACCCTACAAAACTAACAAAAATCATAAACCCCTCAAAATAAATAAATCCCCTAAAAATAAAAATCTTAAAAAATAGCTAAAAATCCATAAAAATGTAAAAAATCCTAAAACCCTGAAAGAACCATAGAAAACCTTAAAAACATAAACACACATAAATCCCCTAAAAACATAAAATTAAAAAAACCTAAAAAACCGTAAAACCCCTCAACAATCCTAAAAACCTAAAAACCCATATAAATCGTAAAGAGGCACTAAAAATACATAAAAACGTTTAAAACCTACAAATAATAAAAAAAACTAATAAAAATATAAAAACCTAAAAAACACATCAATTTCCTCAAAACCTAAAAAATGGTAAAATTCCTAAAAACCCTAAAAATCCCTAACAAACATTAAAAAACCAAAAACCTATAAAAACCTTTATAACCACAAAAAACAATAAAAACCCATGAAATCGCAAAAAATGTTATAAACTCTATAAAACCATTAAAACCCTAAACACTCAAAAAACTGTAAAAACCTAAAAACCATAAAAATCATTATAACCCTTAAAATCCCCAAATTCCCTAAAAATCATGAATATCCAAAAAAATCCCTAAATTTCCATAAAAATGTAAAAAACCCTAAAAACCATTATTAAAACCTTAAATCCCCAAAATCCCTTAAAACCTATAATACCCTAACAAATATAAAACACTAAAAACACCTAAAAACCATAGAACCTTTAAAAACCAATAACAACCAATAAAAACTAAAAATGAACTAAAAACTGTAGAACCCCTTTAAACACCTAAAAATGTTTAAAAACTCTGAAAACCCTTAAAAACCTAAAAACTCAAAAAAACCTACCCCCCCCCCCCACTAGAAAAACCTTAAATACCCCTAAAAACTATCAAAATCCAAAAACTCCCACAAAAAAATAAAAAAGTTAAAAAATCCCAAAAATATAAGAAACACTAAAAACCATAAAAACCTAAAAAACATTAATAATAAAAATACACTTAAAACCCATTAAAACAAAAATATGATAAAACCCTTAAAAATCCATGAAAATCCTAAATACTCTTAAAACACTCAATATCCCTAAAACACAAAAAAAACCAATAAAAATACATAAATCCCTAAAAATCCATAAAAATGGAAAAAAATCCAAAAACCTATGAAACCCATAAGAAAATATTAAAAACCAAAAAACACTAAAAACAAAGGGGGTGCTCCTGCGCCCATCTCCTCTCTTGTTGTGCACGAGGGCTTCCTTCTGATGTCTATTTTACCATTTTTGAGGAACCCTCAACAAGTGGAGGGGAAGAAAGGGGATTCCCGAGCTCACACTCCACATTACCGTGGGAATGTGAACCCAGGAATGCTTCGGGAATCTGCTCAAGGGTCGGGGAAACCCCTTTTCCCCTATTTATCGTGGGTATGAGAACTCAACATGGCCCGCTTAAGCGCCTGAAAGTTACAACACACGGGTCCGATGGCTCTGGCGGAGGCCTCGGATCAGGGCTGATGAATAGGCAAATGAGGGAGTCACGAAGGACTTGGCTGGATCGGAAGGATTTTACCTGGATCTGTAAATGAGAATGCCAAAGTATTTGGTGAGCCACCGAGAGGTATGGGTGGTGTCACCCTTGTGTGGGGATGTTCCATGCTGCTGGAGAAGCCGTTTGTGAACCAGGGTGGTCTGCGGACTGATTGGCATCCCTCAAACCAGGGTGGTTCGCGGCCTCGGGTTCAATCCGCGAACCCGGGTGGTTCGCAGCTTCAAGATCAATCCGAAAACTAGGGTGGTTCGCGGAGGGTTCCAGGCGGGTAGTGGCGGCCAAGGGCGGTGCCGATCGGAGGGTTGTCAGTCGGGGATTCACCCGCGTAGGATAGTGCTACCCGGTACGATGAATGGGAAAAGAGGCATAAACTCTCTAGTCCGCGGGGAAGTCTTCCGTGGAGGGGGTATGGTTCGAGGTTCACCTTTTTCATTATTTTAGGTTCACGATTCACCAAATTATTATGAGTTTTTCCAAATCCTTCTTAATTCATATACCTGCTATGGTTCACGGATGGGAATTTCACTGTTTGCGAAATCCGAAGCCTTCCTTCAACTGATCTCCTTCCGAATCTCCAATCCCTCCGAATCCAATTCCAGTTCTCTGATCCCTTCTCTTCTTTCCCCCTTGGTCTCCTTTTATAGAGTGGGGAAAGGAATGTATTTGTTGCCACGTGGCACCTTTTACGGAGGCCCATAACCAAATACCCGATTTACAGCCGACTTGGTCAATCTGTGATTTGTGGTGGGTATTGAACCCCCCCCCTCCGCGAGATGAACTCAGGGAGTGATCCGCGGCTGTGGAGGGTTCAGCCTCTATTCCATGAACGACAGCGGGTTCGGCTTGAACCGGTCGACGTGGTCCACGGTTGGGGTGGTATGTAATGGTGAACCAGACTGGCGCCCATCCTGCCTCGTGACCACAGAAGCTCTCCGCCACCATTTTGCGAACGATAATGGTTCGCGGAGGGGGTGCTTCGCGGTGCCTGGCCACGTTGTGCTTCCACGGACCGGTTCGCGGACAGGTCCTTTTTGTGTCTCTTCTTTGATTATTTATCCCAATTCTTTGGGGGATTTGGGTAAAATTTCCTTTGCGAATTTTTCAGGACCCTACAAATTCCCCCCATCGGAATAGGGTCCGATCGGAATGAAGAGGAGGCCATTATGATGCAAAGTAGTCCTAAAACTGAGATGGTTTGTGGTAGAAAGGTGGACTCGGTAGGGGACCACACCTATATATACAGGGATCCCTCACTTTTCCTTTACCAAATTCTTTACGAAACCAGAGATCCTTCGCCTCCGCGTGTTTTCTCCATCACAAAGTGCCTCTTCCGTGAATTGGTAGCAACCTCTGCAAACCATTCCTTCTCCGCGGTCACCTTCACCCACCAACCAACTTCCCAACCGCGAAAAATTACTCTTAATTAATTAAAAAGTAAGTGATGACGGGTTGCAGAGGAACTTTCTTCATGGTTTCAATGCTCCGCGGACTAAATATCTCTTGAACATTAAAAAGTATCTAAGTATATTGAATAAATTCGGGAATGAAATTCCACAGAGCGACTTGGTTCACGGTTTCCTGGCCCATTCTCTGCGGGCCAGGGCTTCGCGGACTGATTTCGCGAAGGGCTGGTTTGCGGGATGATGTCATCGCAAACCATTCTCCATGGCCTCCTTGCTGATTTGATTATGAAGGCTCCTTAACCATTCATTTGGTCATTTTTGTTCAGTATTTTAATCTGGACTAACCAATTGTTGGCTCTCATTATGCAAGGGGAAAATATGGTTCCCCCTCGTTCTGCACGGAGGCCTGCTGCAGAGCCCCTCTCAACTGCTGATCAATGCCTGAAGGACATGGCTGGCTCTGTTCAAGATGGAATCTGCCACTCCCTACCGTCTTTCTTCCTTGCTGACCAGATCTCCAAATCACAGCAGGAATATCCTTTTTCTAATAGCCTTCCTACCTATGAGTTCGGTTTGTTGTCCGATACCCCGATTCCAGAACCATCTCGTGACAACAATCCTGAATCATGGATATTTACCGCCATTATTCCCCAGTTCGTGTTACATACTGGCGGGCGGCCTGCCTCGAGGGGTATAGCTGTTGGATCTGTGTTAAATCACCTTCCAGTATCTCTGACAGGAGAACCACGTCAATTGGAAGGAATAATCCACTGCTATCAGAGTATTTCCCGCAGTGCCCTAGTAAGCGACCAGCAGGGCTGGCCGGCGAATTGAGATCTCTGACCGGGAGGAGCATTTATGTTCTTGGATTGGGGATGGCCCTTCTGGGTTCGCCAGAGTTGCACAGAATTTGGGGCAGAGTTGCGAGCCGTAGGCTTGTATGAAGCTACCTGGGTGTCCCAAACCTATACCCACCGACCTCAATCCCTAGCCAGGTAACTTATGAGCCGTTGGAGCCTAGACACCAACACCTTCTATCTGGTCCATGGGGAAGTGTGCATTAGTCTGTGGGAAGTCTTTCATATTTCAGTTATCCCCATCATTGGGAGTATGTATGAAGAATTCATGCCTCCTTCTTCTATGTCGGAGAACGAAGAGAGGACTCCCCCCTAGTGAAGCAGCTTATTAATCAGGCTCGGAAGCACTCAGAGGATACGTCTCCAAAACAGCTCGTCCCATACTGTGAATGGGTTAAGGATTTTGCAAGAGAGAACAAATCTGGAAAATTCATGGCTCTCCCACACAGGCCCATGACATTCCCTACGATGGAGTCTCGTAAATAGGGGGCGGCTATTGGCTGACTTTGTAGCAAGGTGACTTTCACGGCTGGGGCTGGGAGCTTATTCCAGATGTCGATCGATTTCTCCGCCTAGAAGCTTTCTGGCCATGTTCTTAAGTGGCAGGTTATTACCCGTACGTGAGGTTGGTGGTGTGCGGGTCACTACTTTTTTCATGGCTGAACACTTGGCTACCGGTAATGTTATCAACCAATTCGTCCCAGTACTGGCCAAGATTTACCGGTTTCATGGTAACATTACTGATGGGAGTTGGCCAAACCGAGTGGCCGGCCCTTTCCAAATTCTCTGGGGATGGTTAAGCATACACATCAAGAACTGCTACACCTTCATAAACCCTCTTCAGATTTCGGGCACCACATTCTGGCCATACTTTCAACTGACCAGTGGGGTTATGCCCGAAGAGTGGGAGACCCAAGAGAAGGATAGTCAACAGACAGTTTTGAACAAGAATCTGCTATCAAGTCAAATCTAGAATTATGACTATCTCAATTTTCATCTCTTTTCTTCCCCGGCCGGTGAAACTAAAAACACCATAACAGAAGAGTTTAGAAAGCGGGGATACCTCCTCTCCCTCCGAGAGGGTATTCTGGTGGCTCGTATTGGTAGAGAACTGATCTGCGAGGGGTACGCACCTTGCCTATTTGGGTGTCAATTTGGCTGCGTCCAAGCACAGTGTCCCCCCGCACTTAATGGTGCCCGCGAGAACCATCATTTGATGGCGGCCAGTCAACTGTTGTTAACGTTTACCCAAGATGATATCGGTTGTGAGGTTATGACCCCCACGCTTGCAGACTCCATGCCTTTCTTGTCCAAGAATTATGCTGACTCCTGGGTACAGTCATACCCAAATGACCAGCTAGGGACATTGGTTCCCACCATCTCAAGTCCCAAACCATCAAAGGGAAAATTGAAGCGAAAAGAGGATGGTGCTCCAACTAGTCCGGGCCAAATCCTTCGTCACCTGACTGGTCCCGTGCTTTCAGGGAAGATTTTAAAAGATAGGGGTGTATCCTCTCATGTCCTCGAAGCTACTCAAAGGGGGTTGACTATCCCCACCGATGCTGCCTTTTCGACAGCTTGGGGCCAATGGGATGAATTCAAAGCCCGGTCAGCCTTTCACAACCAGTACCCCCGTCCTCTATGGAAGTACATTCAAGAATAAGTGGTAGCTTTGGACGAGCTGAGCTACATATCTGCTCCCACTGACATTCTTTATGACGCGGACCCCGAGAGGGCCGTTCAATATCTCCAGGACCTTGAGGTCTATATTCACGCACCCCGGGGTTATGCGATATTGACGCATTGAGTCCAGGCCATGCTGCACCCGATTACAGATGAGGAAGAAGAAGGAAGTGACCATCCTTCAGGGGGTGATGATTTCGAGAATCTTCTTGTCACAGCTGAAGCAAGGGAATTCACCTCCCTACCCATGAGGTCTCGTCCACAAGTATCCCTAGCGATTTCTAGGGTGGCGATGAGATATGAAACACAAATACGGCCATTGGCACCCTTACCAGCCCCTATCTCCACCTGACCTTCTCAGGTTGATCCTCCCCGGTCGACAATTCGTGCCATGGAAGCATTCCCAGAGGCTTGGAGGATTTAGGATGACCTGAGGGTCAGTGGTTCAGATGAAGATGTTTGGGAGTTTATTCAAACAGGTCCTCTTAAAATTTTGGGTACCGGGACTATCTTTGCTCCACCCCACATGTAGTTGGAAGAGGATTTAGATGAAATAATCATCTCGTTAAAGGAAAAGGATGCATACATTAATTCACTCTGAAATCGTCTCTATGGGAGCATCCGGGTGTCTATGATGATTAGACATCACGAATTGTCCGACCCTGAAGAAGATGTTGTTCTGATCACTCATTCTGACTTATTTCCTCCTTTATTGTGGAGGTTCTAAGGTTTCTTCCCTTTCATGCAGGGTGATGAAGAATCCCAGGGAGTAATTCCCTCTCCAGAGTATACCCCTTGTGGTACTGCGGCAGGGGAGCATGCGCTTTCGCCCACAAGGGTCAGCGAGGAAGGATCCCCTGGCGCAGCTGAGCTCATGGAAGCGGCCATCACAGACTTAGGTAGGGATTTTCCTCCTCTTGCTCCTTCCATAATTCTGGGCGAACATTCCCCTAAGAAGATCCAGAGATGGTGATAGGTGTTTCATTTATTGGAACAACTCAAACATGGAACATTGGGTAATCATGACTTCCTGTTTGATCAATCGCCAACTTGCATTCTTAGAATTCGTCAATCATTAACTGTTTGACGTACGATGCAGGACCACTTGGGGATCCGACTGTGGCTACCCAAGTGATTCTACCTTCTGCCTCCTTGATGTCTGCAGAATCACCTGTAACCAGGCCTGGGCGCGACGAGATGGTGAGCCCTGCCGGAGGGGCCGACAATATGGACACTTTACTCCCGCCTTTATCAGTCAGAGATATGCCAGAGGAAAAACCGCTGGTATCCGAGACCCCTGCTGATCAGACAACCTTTTCAATTGTGGAGGACGAAGATGCGACCATGATCACTGAGGGGGATCCAGATCTGACGGAGCCAACCACCACAGCTCCAATAGATCCCGTGATGATGGAGGAAGAGCCTTCCATTAATCCAGTTGCCCGGAACCCGGAGCGGGCCATTATCTTGTTCACCGGGGGAGTGAATTCTTCAAGCTTGGTCTCTGTAGGTAACCACTTGGGGAAAGCTTTGGAAACTTCAAGCCTTAGGCATGGCCTCAGGCCCTGGACCCCTCTGGGGGCTCCTCGGATTCCCTTACCTATCGAAGATGTGGCATACTCTTCGAGTGGGTATCGTGGAAGTGCAGATCTTGCAGATGTCGATGCCTTGTTGATTAGAAGTAAGTCCCTCGGTCTCTTACCACTGACTCCTTTTTCTTCCCTTTTCTAATTAGGGGTACTCATCTATCTTATTTACTCTCAGGCTTCAGGACCACAACCTCTGGCGCTGAAAATTGTGTCGCTAGACCCAGTTGTGCCTATGACCACAACTGTCGGGGTCGAAGCTGCCGTAGTGCCAGAGTTTGTGAGCGAGGCCACCTCGTGTCCCTCCTTGGTGACTTTCATCCCCGAATATGTGTCCTCATATGGGAGTGATTCTGAGCCTGATCAACAGGTCATCTCCAGCCTTCGACCCGCTCACCAAAGGGATTGGGAGAAAATTTGGAGATTGATCTCTCAAACACCCCTGGTCGAGAAGCCGACCAAATTACTAAGGCTACGCAATTTGTTTATGTTGTTGGGATTTGATGGCTTTGACTATCATGGTGTTTATGACATATTCAAGCAGGTAGTCGCTGATCGGGAGAGGCTAGGTGATTTTGAATCTCACCTTTCCGCTGCCCAATCTGAAGCCTACCTTTCTGCAACTCGACAGATCTACCTAATAGAGGCTCATGACCACGCCTGGGTCGTCGCAGGGATTCAGAGAGAAGTTAATGAGCATCGTTCTCACTTGGAGGTGCTGAGGAATGAGATACAGTGGTTGCAGTAGGAAGAGGCCAACGTCGCCGCAATGATTGGAGAAGGGGAGCGGCAGATGGAGGGGGAAATAAGGGCAAGCACAAAGGCGGCTGAAGAGGCAGAAGAATTGTGGGCTAGTGCAGAAGCTGAAATGGCCTTACTGCAAATTCCCTCTCAGACAATTGAGGATTCTTATCAGCGCCTGATACAGCTTTGTGAATCCGCTGACAAACTCATGTAATCACCATTCGCACTAGAGGAGGATCTGGATTGTGGATGCCCTTCTTACCCACTTTTTTATGGAACAAAGAAACATTTATCCTTAGCACCCTTGTTGCCTTTCCCTATGATAGAAACTTATTTGGTATAATTGTTGCATGTGTTAATTCCCTGAACATAGAATAATCCGAGTCGAGGACTAAAAAGAAATCATGCTCTAACTTTTTCCTGGACCATGGGATCCAGCGAGCATAGTCTGACTATTTCTAGGGTTTTATAGGAAAACCATACAAACTTTTTGACTTTTTCTTCTTTTAATTCCCTGGTTTTTCCTGGGCCCATTTGGTATGGACCCAGCAGGTATAACCCGGCTTTTTCTTAGGTCGTCCTTTTCAGGTTTTCGGCCTAACAGGCTTTGTGCATCATTATTTTGTGACTGGTTTAAAGTCTCTTCGTTAAGACTATCTCTACTGATGTTTTAGGTCGAACATATTGGACCAAATATAGTGGGGTGAGGGTTCCAATGGGGTTCAACTGATTAAAATATGTCTTAATACCCTTCAGATACACGTGGGTGGGGGAACATGTTTGAATTTGAGTGGCATGCAGGGCATGTCTCGAGGCATTGGAGTCGTGTCGGCGTACAGAGGTAGGAAGAGCATTGCCTAAGGAAAACATGAATTTGGTAGACGGGCCAGGGGTCATCAATATGCAAATCCACTAAGGGCCTGGTATGCATATTCATACTAAGGTGTCCATAAGTTAAGGACTTATCCATTTCTGATGGCCAGGGGACTTCATGGAAGTCCGACTTACAGAAACCACGATGGGTGGTATGGAAAATTATTAAGATCACTAGGGGTGGCTCAGAAGGGGAGTGTGACATTTGAAAGGGTTTTGGGAACATCCGTACTAATCAGGAGCGTGGTCCGAAAACCACCTCCCTACGTATTTAGTTAGCGTATGTGATGGTTGAGGCTTGATGCAGTTTAAAGTCATACTACTGGGACATCATTAAAAGAAATGGAATAACTTTTCTTGGTTCCTAGTAATCTTGTCAAAGACGTCCCATCATATTCAGGCAGGGTTGTGAAAGAGGTTGGTAAACTATAGATCAGTGGGTTTCCAAATCTCGGGATGGACATGGGGGCTTAGAGGCCAAGAGGCGTACGAAGGGAATCATTGCCTAAGGAAAACTTTCCTTTGGTAGACCGGCCAGGGGCGATCAATATGAAGAGCCGCTGAGATCATGGTATGCATAGTCATACAAAGGTTTCCTTATGTCAAAGACTATCTGGTTCCGATAGCCGAGTAACTTCAGGGAAGTTGATATTTGGAACCACCAGGGGTGGCTTATGAGAGTTTTTATTTTTTCTGAGTACAGAGTATGGTTTATGATGAGAGGGTTCCTGAATATAGGGGAAATATCTAGACTAAACTTCATGATAATGGTTGAAGTAATTATTTATCAGGCTGGTGTGAGGTGGTGGTTCGTGAGGTCTGACCCGTGCACTAAAAGATGAAGAAAAGCCATTGTTTCTCATCGAACCCATGACGAGTATGACCGTGTAGTTTTATCATCATGTGGTTTGGACATAATCTGTGCAGTTTGGCATCATGCGGCAAGGACGAGAGGAATTTTTTTAAAATTTGCTGTGCAGTTTAACGTCATGCAGTGAGGACGGCTTCCGTGCAGTTTTACATCATGCGGTAATGACGGGGATATATTTAAAGGTTGTTGTGCAGTTTAACGTCATGCAGCAAGGATGGGGGCATCATTGTGAAGGATGCTCTTTATCAGAATATAACTGGGTTTGAATACCTCAACATCCCTCAGACGTGAAAGGGGGTTGATTGGTGTAAATCATGGTTCAGGGGATTCTTGGATCAGGAAAGGTGATATGGGGGCTCTGAGGCTGGTAAGCGTACGGGGCTAGGAAGAGCATCGCCTATGGAAATATTTCCTTTGATAGATGAGCCAGGGGATATCATTATGCATAGCCGTTGAGGTCATGGTATGCATAGTCATTCAAAGGTGTCCACGGGTCTATGACTTTCCACTTTCGATGGCCATGAATGGTTATGAGGATCCGCAATTATCCAGGCCATGAAGTCTGTCATTTGGTAGGGGAATTTATGGACACGTCGAGGATATTTGTTCCTGGCTACTTGTTGAGTTTCAAAGAGCCCCCTGTGCTGATCTTTTATCTTTTTTTTTGCATGGGGATGTGCCTTCATTCCATGATGTTTAACGTCATGCGGTAAGGACAAGATAATCCTAGTTTATCGGTCATAGAGATCAGACCATTGGGTGTCTATTGCTGCAGTCACTCGAAGGATAACTGAGTCAACATGTTCTCATATACTAAGAACAGGGTGGGGAATAAAGGTCGTAAATTGCAACTTTGGGCTTTCCCAAATCAGGAGGTATAGTGTGGGGGATCTGAGGCCAGTAGGCGTATGGAGCTAGGAGAAGTACCGTTCGAAGAAATATTACCTTTGATGGACGAGCCAGGGGCTATCATTATGCAGAGCCACTAAGGGAATGGTATGCATAGTCATACAAAGGTTTCCCCGGGTCGATAACATTCCACTTCCAACAGCCATGAATGATTATGAAAATCCGCGATTGCTCATAGTGCAGAGTTCGGCATGTGGGGATAATGGTGTTCAGGTATACAAGAAACATCTTCAATGAAATTGTCTATTGTGTCAGAGTATACTAGTCCTTGCTTGAGGTTTGTTGATGCTGGTCGCTATGTGAACCACTGACAGACACAGAGGCTAGCCAGATAGAGATACCCTAGCAATGCCTGGATGTGAAAAGGGGAATGAACTTGTAAACCACTTCGCTATAAACTTCTGGATCAGGAGGTATGGTATGGGGGCTCTGAGGCTGGCAAGCATACGGAGCTAGGAAGAGTGTCGCATTTAGATATCTGGCCTTTGGTAGACGGTCCAGGGGATATCAATATGCTGAGCCGCTGAGGGCATAGTATGCATAGTCATGAAAAGGTATCCACATGTCGATTACTTTCCACTTCCGATGGCCATGAGTGGTTATGAAGATCCATAATTATCTGGGCTGTGGAGTCTGATGTATGGAAACGATGTATCCAAATGTTTAAGGAGTATCTCCATCTCGTATCGCCATGTGTCCTGGGTGGGTTGTGACAAAGTCCGTGCAGTTTACCGTCATGCGGTGAGGAAAAACTCCATGCAGTTTAACATCATGACGTAAGGACGAAGGTGACCCGATGTGAAAGAAAAAGGGGGTATGCGTTGTTTAGCGTCATGCGGTGGGGACAACTTCCGTGTAGTTTAACGTCATGCGATAAGGACGACTTCTGTGCAGTTTAACATCGTGTAGTAAGGATGACTTCTGTGCAGTTTAACGTCATGCAGTAAGGACGAAGATATACACCCCGTGTTGGTCGAGTCCGTACACGGGGGAAGGGGGCGTTTTTAACATCATTTTCCATGCAGTTTAACGTCGTGTGGTAAGGACGATAAGTACACCCCGTGCCGGTCTGGTTCTCACATGGGGGGAAAGGGAATCATATATATATATATATATATATATATATTTGTTCAAGGGGCTGGGCCAGGACTAGGGATCCTGGAGTCGCTACGTATCCTGTGGGGGCAGGAATCAAGCTGTACATAGTTCTCTGGAATAAATACACCCCATGTAGGTCTGGTCCATATGTGGGGGAAAGAAGGCATTTTTCATCTTTTATTCAGGGGGTTGGGTCAAGACTGGGGATCCTGGCGTCGCTACGTATCCTGTGAGGGAAGGAATCAAGTCGTACGTAGTTCTCTAGAATCCGTGCAGTTTAACGTCATGCGCTGAGGATGAAGACCATACAGTTAAACGTCATGTGGTTAGGGAGAGGGGTATTATTAGATTCAGTGCTGATTAATGTCATGTTTTGAGGACAACAAACTCTTAGTTTAAGGTCATAGAGTTTGGACCATTGGGTGTTTGGCAGTTTAACGTCATACAGCTCGAACGATGAGTACACCCCATATAGGTCTAGTCCACGCACAGGGGGAGGGGCATTCTTAACTCTTATTTATACATGCAGTTTATCATCATGCGGTAAGGATGAACTCCATGTAGTTTGATGTCATGCAGTGAGGATGTGAACACACCCCGTGCAAATCTGGTCCGTACACAGGGGGAATGGGCATTTTTTTATCTTCTCCTATTTGAGGTGGCTGGTCCAGGGTGTGAAATTATGGTGTCCCTATGTATCCTGCAAGGGAAGGAATCAATCCTCACATAGTTCTCTGAAAGACGATACACCCCGTACAGGTCTGATCCGTACACAGGGGAAAATGGAATTTTTAAATCACCTTGTCTGTGCAGTTTAACGTCATGCGGTGAGGACGGGGTCCATGCAGTTTAACGTCATGCAGTCAGGATGAGGCCATACAGTTTAACTTCATATGGTCAGGATGATTCCATGCAGTTTAACGTCATGGGGTCCGGATGAGGCCATACAGTTTAACATCATGTGGTCAAGACGAGGCCATACAGTTTAACATCATGTGGTTAGTACGAGGCCATATAGTTTAACATCATGTGGTCAGGATGAAGCCATACAGTTTCTATACGAAATACTTCTTTAAGAATCTCTCATTAGTAGGAGCGGTTGTAAATTGTCCCTCCATAGAGATCATGGTATATGCTCTGTTGGAGTAGACCTTGTGTACAACATATGGTCCTTCCTAATTGGGCTCCAGCTATGGAGGATTCTTGCCAGGTATCATTGGGGTCCGGAGGACTAGCACTAATTCTCTTTCCAAGAAAGACCGGAGGCAGGACTTTTTGTTGAAGGCTCCTGCGATCCAGTTCTGGTACACATCCAGGTGGTGCAGAGTGTGCAGCTACTTCTCGTCTAGCTGTTCCAATTCACCAAGATTCTTTTCTAACTGCTCATCATTGTATAATTGATCATAGATGGAAACACGGAGTGAGGGAAGTTGGAGTTAAATGGGCAAGACCGCCATTATGTCGTACACCAATGAGTACGGGGTAGATCAAGTAGTGGTGCAGATTGTGGTTTGATAATCCCACAATGCATGGAGGAGTTTATCCAGCAATGACTTCTTGTCTTTGTCCACTATCTTCTGGAAAATTCTGGATAGGGTCTTGTTGAAATCCTCTACCTGTCCATTGGCCGCTGCATGGTAGTGGGATGAGTGGTAGCCTTAATACCATACTCATGGTATAGCTTTTCCAATTCAGTTGATCAGAAATTGGTGTCGTTGTCCATCAGTATGGTATGAGGGACACCAAATCTGGTTATGACATTGGTCTTTACGAAGCTGAAAATATTTCTTGCCCCGACTTCCTTGAGGGGTATGGCTTCTACCCATTTGGAAAATAAGTCGGTTGTTGTGAGGATATACTTCAGCCGTTTGGTTGTTGAGGGATGATATGGTCTCACAACGTCCATCCCCCAGATGGAAAATGGCCAGGAGTACTTATCATGATGAAGTAACTCCGTGGGATGGTGTATGAATTTGGCATGAATCTGGCATGAGTGGCATTTCACGGTAAAACGCTCGCAGTCTCGTTCCACTATGGGCCAGTAGTAACCAAGGCTTCGAACCTGATGGGAAAGCCTGGACCCTGGTTGATGTGCTCCACATGCTCATGCATGTACTTCAGTCATGACGGTAGCGGTTTCTTCTCCGTCAATGCATCTGAGGAGCACTCCATCGAGGCCTCATTTGTAGTGGACCTCTTGCTGACCCGTGCCGCCATATAGGACAAAATTGATTGCCCTTCTCCATACTTGCTATCGTTCAGCCCTGTCTGATAGAAGTTCTCCCCATTGAAGGTAGTTCATGACGGGGATCATCTAGCCAGTGGTAGGAGCATATGGCTCGGGGACAGGACTGACTTCATGGATCTCTTCCGTCTTAGCTTGAACAAATTGTAATACCATTCGGCGGTGAGAAATTCTGATGACCATTTCATCCCGGTCTGGGTCGACTAGGGTTGTGGCCGCGTTGGCTAATGCATCATCCTGAGCATTTTGAGACCGGGGAATATAAGTCAATGTCGGTTCTGTGGAGAACTCGGCCATTAACCCTCAGAGATGGTCAAACAGGGGGGGTCAGATCCTCCTTTTTAATAGCATAGTCACCGTTGACTTGCTTGATGACCAGCTCCGAGTCACCTTTTACCTTAAGGTGTCATACTTGTGCCTGCAATGTGAGCTCCAGGCCTACAATGAGGGCTTGATATTCTGCTTCATTGTTTATACATCCCTCTGACAGGAGGAAGGAATACAGAAAAAATGCCTTTTCTGGGGACACAAGAATTATCCCCATACCTACTTTGTTGAATCTAGGATCCTCCATCCTCTTCCTAGTGGGGCTTCGGGATGTGTCGTCAAAGTACATTTCCCATGCTGGGAACTCCTCTTAAACCGAGAATATATCTTCATCAGGTATCTCAATGTCTGGTGCACTGGTCCCTATTGAAGGGTGATTCTCTAGAAAGTCTGCTAATGCCTGGACCTTGATGGATTTTTGTAGCACGAACCGAATGTCGAATTGTTGAAGGATGACCGACCATCGGGATAGGCATCCGGTTAGAATCGGGCGACTGAGGATGTACTTGAGCAGGTTACACTGTGAGATCAAATGGACCACATGATGCTGCAGATAATGTTTCAGCTTTTGAACCGCGAAGACCAAGGCCAGACAGCTCTTCTCGATATTTGAGTATCGAGTCTCAGCATTAATCATGGTTCAAATGAGGTAATAGAGACTGTTTTCGCTGCCGGCATTGTTCTTTTGTGCGAGGAAGGCTCCCAATGACTATTCTAGGGCCATCACATATAGAATGATAGGCCTTCCTTCGACCAGGGGCATGAGCACCGGTGGGATTAAGAGGTACTTCTTCAAGTTGTTGAATGCCTCTTGGCAGTCATTCGTCCATTGGTACGTGACCCCCTACTTCATTAACCTGGCGAAAGGCAAACATTTGCCTACTATGTTGGCTATGAACCGCATTATATAAGCTAGGTGTCCTTGGAATCCCCTCATCTCAGTGAGATTTCATGGAGGTGGCAGGATTGGTATAGCCTTTGTCTTCTCAGGGTCGACTTTGATGCCACGATGGTGTACGGACAAGCCAAGGAATTTCCCTGAGGTAACCCCAAAGGTGCATTTCAAGGGGTTTATGTTCAAGCTATGCTATCGGAGCTTGTTGAAGAATGTCTCAAGGACCGAAAGGTGATATGAGCATTGTCTGGACTTGACAACTAGGTCATCAATGTAACATTCAACGAATTTACCCAGGAACGGCTTAAAGATCCAATTCATGGAACACTGATACATGGCGCCAGCATTCTTGAGACCATAGGGCATGACCCTTTAACCGAATACCCCTTCAGGGTCCCTGAAGTCAATGGCTTCTTCATCTTATCAGGCCATCCTGATTTGATTATATCCAAAATAGCCATCCATGAAGGATAGATCCTCATACCCATCCGTCGCATCCATTAACAACTCGGTGATTGGAACCAGGAAGACATATTTCGGACAGTGCCGATTAAGTTCACTAAAGTATATGCAGACACGGATTTGTTCGTTGTTTTTCTTGACGGGGATGATATTGTCCAACCAAATGGGGTACTATACCTCTCTAATGAAGCCTCCTTTAATGAGCTTATCGACTTCAGCCTCTATTTTTGCAGCGTGTGAGGGATGAGTCCTTCTGGCAGCCTGTTTGTAGCCCCGATGGTCTTTTGGAAGACCCAGGTGATGCGTTGCTACCTCGAGATCGAGTCCTGTCATTTCCGTTTAACTCCAGTTGAAGTCATCCTGGTGTTTCCTTGAGAAGTAGGCATATACCTCGTGTTCCTCGGGAGACATGGCATTGCTAATGAGAGTGGGCCTCGGGTCTTCCTCAGTACCCAAGTTTATTTCCATGAGTTCGTCCACATTGGTGGAGAAACCTTCCTCAAATGCAGGAGGTGCATCCCTGAGATCTTCTCTCTCTTCTTCCCCCAGGTCCTCATCTTCTTCATCTGATGAGGAGAGAGTTTCCGGTCGAGCCTTCGAGGGTTTGAGTGAGGGGAATCGTAGGCATCCATGCTTGAGTATTCATCCCCAAATCGAGGGTTGGTAGACGTTCCCACATTGTCGTGCTCGACCATCGTGGCCGAAGTCATGAGGACATCTGAATGCGTGTCCGGACTTAAACCCCCGCTCTCAACACAGTTGATGGGCAGGACATAATCTCTGTCAAGATGCCTGAGGGGGTCATTAGGGACCATTTCCAGGCCATTTGGAGTGGGGATCCAGTCAGCTCCGTCGACCAAAGGCTTATTCTTCTTTTTCTCATAGAACCCGGTGTAGATGTAATGTCACTCGAAGAGCTCGAAAGGGGCCTTGTCAGCATGCAACATCCCTCTTTTTCCATTGACGTAGTACTTGATACACTGGTGATAGGATTAAGGAATGGCCATGTGCTTGTGGAGCCATGGACTTCCCAGCAGGGCATTGAATGATGTGCTCTGTCAGACCACCAGGAAATCCGCATAGGCTACCAGGTCACCAAAATGGGTCTTTATCTTAATCTGACCCATTGGTTTCTGCTCACTCTTTTCATAACCTAACAAAGTTGTGGATGAGGGAGTTATATCATCCTCACTGTAACCCAACTTACAGAGTGTCCATGGGGAAGGAGGTTAACTACAGAGCCATTGTCTATAAAGACTTTTCAGATCTCAATACCATTGAGAATTCCAGACACATATAGTGGTCTGATGTGTCCTTACGTGATGGCATCTTCGTCCTGATCAGTGTAGGAAATCACCGAATTGCATTCATCCAGGCCAGTCTCTGTCTGGTAAATCTTAGCGGCATCTAGCTCGTCTTGGAATTCCTGGGGGATGATCAAAGCTTCGCTAAGCACCTCCCTAAGGTCGGCTGACAAACTCATAGAATCCAGGATTGACAACTTGGCCGAAACTGACGTCAGCTGCTTAAGGATGTCATATTTTTTCTCCAGTGGTCGACACTTCACCATTGGTGGGAGAGTCTTAGCGGGTGCTTTGGGAGCTGGAGCATTTGACGAGGAGGGACCGGCTATGGGGACAGATGTCGATGGTGTTCCCGTGTTTTGAGGACTTGGCCTAGCTGGTCTGTTTTTGCGCACTAGGCAACTAGACTCTTGCTCCTCCTCTGGTGGGTATTGCAGAACAATAGGGCCAGAGTGGATGCTTGTGTAAGTAGAGGGACATTCCCTCTCCTATTGAGTCCCTTGAAGGGCTCTCCCATGGGTTTCTAAAATGTTGACGGTCTGGGCCGTGGTCCAACCATAGGTTTGGTTTCGGCCGTGGCTGTGCCTCCTTTGGTATCATCTGCCTCTGTGATTCCTTCTCTTGGTTCCTCATGCAGGGAACTCGGGTTCTTAATCATACCCTTCGACAGGGAATGATTCCATGAGATGGATGACATTGATAGAACCAAAAATTGGCTCTTCATCCCCTGACACGTCAACCTGTTCGGTTTTCTCTGATGGTGCAGTTTTGTGGGTCGGTGCCCGTGGTGCCAAATTCAAGGGAATGGAATCTTCCAAGGTCGGGACTAACTTTGGCCTCGTCGCAGACCGCTCCTCTTGTGATTGTTTCCTCCTTAGATTATGGCCGGATGACCAGATCGTGGAGGGTTGTGAGGGCGATGTTTTCGTCTCTGTAGATTTAGGGGTTGTTGATGGAAACACCGGCTACTATAGTTGAGCTTAGAGTATGCCCTGGGCTCGGTTGATAGTCTTCTGTGTCAACCAGTTGTCAAATTTCTACCCCTTCTTACGGGTGACTTTCTACCACCCTCCTCCTTGTCGGAGTCGGTGGTAGAGATACATTCCACATGTGCTGGGGGTGGCCCTAGCTTGACCTTTCTGGAGTATACCATCCTCTGCAGAAGGTCTTTGAAGATGAATCATTCTTGGATACTATGACCTAACATCCGGTGGTAGGGGCAATAATCTGGCCTATCATCGCGGCCGACCTCTTCAGGTCTCCTCGGTTCCGGAAGGCGGATCAAGTTGCAATTCATAGCGTCAATGAAGTAGTCGCGGAATTGATCATCCCAGAACAAGTATAATTTTTGTCTTCGTCCCTCAAAAAAGTTCCGCTTCGGTCCTCTCTGATCATCCCATTTAGGCGGGGGGCAGCTGCTGATATGCAGGGGGCCCTTGACGATTTAGTGGAGGCCTGAGCGATGGAACGGGCACAGGGGCCGGATTGAGTGTGATAGCGGGCGCTTCAGCTCTAGGGGATCTTTTCGTAGGAGCCTGCGAGGCTATTCAGGACATTGAATTAGTCCGATGTAGGGAGTCCTCAATTTTCTGGGTGATGGGTGAGAGATGGTGGAAGCCAGTGGTGCACTCCACCGGTATGAGCGGTATTCATAGTCTATATCTAAGATTATCGATGCATATGGCTAGCATATCATCTTGAAGAATTGGATTGTTCAGAGAATAGGTCAGACCTTTCCATCTGGCGATGAAATATGAGACCCCCTCATTCTCCCTCTGCTTGCAGTTCATGATATCGATGACCGTTGTTTTAGGCAGCGTTGAGCTGAAGTGAAACAGGAACTGCTGCCGAAGGTCTTCCCAGCTCTTTATTGACTGGGCTGGCACACTTGTGTACCACACGAAGGCAGATCCTTGCAAGGTCCACATAAAGAATCTGAGTTTCACTGCTTCTTTCTGTTCCAGAGTTCCCATCATAGGGTCGCAATAGGATGTGTAGTGCATCAAATGCTGCTCCGGATCGCCTGACCCGTTGAATATGGGGAATACAGGGCTCACAAAATTGGGTGGAGGTGGTGTGTTGGTCAACCAATCTGGGTAGGGTTTCTGCTCTGGTTGTATCGGAGCGTGTCAACCTTCCATTGCTTCCAATAGAGCTGTTAGTACCTCAATGGTGTTGGTGAGCCCCGGGTTTACATCATGTTGGGCCCAGTCCTGGGCAGGCGTAGCCCGAGGCATTGTCCGAGGATCCGGATTGGACGGCACCAAGGGTGCATATTCCGTTCAGGGTACCCTCAGAGGGTTCAGTCATACTTGCTCTGGTTTCCTCATATGTGGAGGGAAATCCTGGTTTTCATCATCCACATTTAGGTAGTTGGACGAACCAGGCACCTCATTGGGCAGGAGCCCTGATTGTGCTTTGTTTGTCGGGGCAAGCCTTAGCCTATGAGGTGCACTTGCTGGGAGTGTATGATGTAGCTCTTCTTGGGACACACTTTCAATAATTCCATTCCTATAGAGCATCTCGGCGTTAAGCCGCCCCAATTCTTTCATCTCTTCTTCCTGTCAAGTGAACCTCTCTACGAGCAGGAGTGGCTCGTTTTTATCGAGGGAAGGGGACGGGTTAAGGGTAACTGTTCCTTTGTTCTTGTACTTGTTGGAATCTCGCTGGGTAGGCAGAGGGAAGTTAGATGAAGGGGTGGACAAATTTAAAGTGTCCCTCTGGTTCAAGGTGTGCACCCCTGGGGGTTTGCTGTGAGTCACAGCCTGACCGAAACCGTTGTCTCTCGATCCGTCCAGATTTTCATTTTCCCCAGTGTCACCTGTGGGGTTAGCCTCTATGACATTAATAAATGCATATTTCGGGGTGAAGGAGATGTCATCTTCTAAATTGGAAGAGTATCTACTGCATCATCAGTTGGACTTCCCCTTCATGGCCTGTTATTTCCCTCGGACTTCTTGCCAAAGGGTGACGTGGAGAGTTCATTGAAGAGACCTTACATTGCACCTTCCTCTTAGAGGGGATGATGATTCAAATGACGGGATTGGATGGGAACCTCCTCTTCTAACCGTCCTCCCTAGATGAGAGAACACTGATTCTCATGGGGGAGGTTGTTGTTGGGAGGGTAATAATGCCCCCAGCCCTAAGGGCTGGGGTTGGCCCCGTTCCTTGGACATCGAGTCTCATCCCAGTTTCATCGGTCTTACAGGGGAATTTTTTGTTAAAAATGCCCCCAGCCCTGTAGGTTGGGGTTGACCCTAGATGGTAGCAGTGGATGCTGCTATTGCGACCTACCTGATCTCGTGAGCCCACATCCGGGGTGAACCAGATATGGTGCCGAATTCACGTATTGATCAGTCCCTTCTAGGGAGGCAGGCAGAGATCGTTGATTGGACTATCTTATGCGAGAGGCCTGTTGAATGATCTCGGTGGCCTGATTCAGGATTTCTTGAATGGTTTGTTCCCACCGGGCCTGATGCTATTGGGAATTACTCATGGTCCGACTCTGTTGGGTGTGTTTCCTTTCCTGAATGGGGGGACCACCCGATTTCCATCTCGATGTGTTGACGTTACACGATACCTTGCCGAATGGGTTTTTCTTGGCGGGGAGCAGAGTGAAATGAAGAGCTCTATGTTCCCCCCATCCCCTGATATGGACTCCCGTCGGAGCATCACCGATGTGGAGGTGCAGTTCGTGTAGTGCACAGAGGCAAGCTACCTCCATATTCCCTTTGTGCCTCTCAGGGTGTTGTCGTCGCGTCGAGGAAAGGGCCTCTAGGTCAATGTGACGCAGGAGTTCCCCTATCATCTTAACGTGGTATACATTATAGTCATAGGGCATGAAGCTCGATTTCAACCAGGGGAGGGTCATCCATATATTATGGCGGATGTCGTACATTCATTATTCAGACGACTCTCTGAGTATGTCGTACTGAGAGGTGGTCGTGGGACAAAACATAACTGGTATATCATCCCTAGCCAGTTGTTTCCTCAGGTGCAGCATATCGGCATACTCCCCTACCAGAGATTCCTCTACCTGGTCATCCAAACTAAGGCTCTCACTGTAGTCGGAGGCATTGGGACTGGTAGGTATCGAATTGTCTTGTGGGCGATTCCAGGGTGGTTCAGAAGATGAATGCGGCCCAGGAACGGATCCTAGTCGAAGAAGGCCGTCGTTAGCGACAAGCTGGGAATCTAACATGCTTGATCCTATCCTTCTGAGTGCCTCGGCATTTGAGGGATTTTCGGTGCTTGACTTGGCAGGAGGAGGACCTTCCTGTCGAAATAGTATGTCATCACGGGGAGGACCTTCGCAATGACGGCCGTAATGGCGAGGACTACCATTACTGCTTGATGCTTCACTGCATAGAGAAATTTTGCTATGCACACCCTGGGGAGGACCTCCAAGGCATGTTGCAGCAAGGGGAGGACCTTCTGGATGCGTGGCGTTGTTACGGGGAGGACCTTCGCAATAACTACCATCATTTTGAGGATTACCATCATGGATTGACATTCGGCGCACATCTTGGGGAGGACCTTCAGGACATTTCGCGACAAGGGGATGACCTTCTTGTTGCTTGGGTCCATTCCAGGAGGACCTTTGCAATGGAAACCATGGTGGCGAGGACTACCATCACAGCTGCGGAAATGGCGAGGACAACCATTACTACTGCCGTAGGGAGAATATCTATGGGATACCTCCTAGGGAGGGCATCCAGAATGTACCGCAATGAGGGGAGGTCCTTCTCGTTGCTCGATGTCTCTACGGGGATGACCTCCGTTATCAGGGTGGCGAGGACTACCACCGTGAACTGATGCCTAGCTGCGTGGAGTTCCGTTGTAGTGTAACCCCTGGGGAGGACCTTCAGGGAAAGCCACGACAAGGGGAGGGCCTTTTTGTCATGATGAGATGTCACTACGGGGAGGACCTTCGTAGTTGCGACTATGATAGCGAGGACTACCATCATAATCTGTGGTCCCATTGCATGGAGAGTGATTGCAGTGCATACCCTGGGGAGGACCTTCAGGGTGGACCATAGGAAGTAGAGGACCTTATTGCTGCTCGATCTTCTGGTCACATGGAGGGTTTCCATGACTCACATCAAGAGAGAAGCTCTCGTGACCGATCGTTATATGCCCATGGGGGAAGCTCCCACAGGTGCTCTGAGGAGGACCTTCAGAGATGCTAGTAGCTCCATTGTGGGGAGGACCTTCGCAACTGCTACTACCGCTCCCATAATATAGTAATGGGTGGGAAGGGTTTCGAGCTTTTGATGCGTGCTTAGCGGCATCGGAAACCCTAGCTTCTAGCAAAGTGGAGTTATGAACCTGATCTTTATTTTTTGGATACCTTTGGCGCGTTCGGGGTACTTTTTTACAGGAAGTGGGGACCTTCTGTTGTGGACAACGACTTTCACCTTTGGGTACCTATCTAATTGGGTCCCGTGAAGTTTCTGGGATACGCCGATGAACATATTGACATTTAGCAGGGATATATGCCTGCTCTGGAGCATCCACCGTGATGGACGGGTGTCCCCCAGTTGGAACGAGTGAAGCTGCTCGATCTGGTTGCCCTTTTGTCGTGGAATATAGCTGGCGACCCTCCTAGACTGAAGCAGGGATGTAGATCTGCTCCGAGGCGGCTATCTCGTCTCTTATATGAGTCGCCTCAATTAGGGAGACGGGCTCACAGGCCCGGGTCCTTGTTGTTGCCGCTGATGAAATTACATTCTAGAATGTCTGTAAGATATGATCTGGGATCGATACCTGCTCCTCCATCATTGCCAGTATATGTAGAGAGACATCTTTGGCTGGAACGGGTATGAAGGCCCATTCCGGTATCAGAGCGGGAATATCCTGCTCTGGTCCTCCAGTGGTCAGTGGGTACTGACAATTATCCTGTGTCGGGGCTGGTGAACCAATCTGCCCCTGTACCGGGATACGCCAGTTTGTCTCTCCATTTGCTGCCACATCGGTGTGGCGGACTTTACTTGCATCCGTAGGGAACTGGACCTGCATATATTGGTTTCCCACCATATCGAGTCGGTGGACTTTATTGGCGGGGAGATGTTCCCGCCTATGATTTTCCACCACATCTGGGTGGTGGGCTTTGTTTATCACCACCATATCAGGATGGAGGGCCTCTGAAGCAACTGCCAGGAGCTGGTCCTGTAGGTGTCGGGTCTCCACCACGTCAAGCTGGTGGGCTTCACGACCCTAGGCAGGGATAGGTGCTTTCCTGGTAAGTGCCGTCCTACGTGAGCGATGGGCTTGATTTAGCTTAGCGGGGATGCAAGCCAGCTCGTACGATGCTACCATGTCTGGATGGTGGGCTCAAGAGGAGCGAACAGGTGTAGGTGCCTGTTCGTGGTATGTTTCTGTGGCTGGGCAGCAGAGCTCCTCCTCAAGGACCAAGGTGATGACCGGTCCCCAATTGTACGTATGACGCCCTCGTCGGGCGGTCCGAGGGGCCGTAGCTCAGGGAGCGTGGGCCTGAATCCTCATGGAGGCATCCTCCTTGGCGCGAGGATTTTGGGTCGCGGCGTGACCGCGATGGAATCATCCGGCGGGGGCCTTGGAGCATAACCCCTATTCGACAGGGATGGAGTCCTCAACATTGACCTCATCCGCCTCCCTAAGATAAGGGAGGTACGCATTGTCCCATTCTTGGGATAGGCTCCCGAAAAAGTTAGAGACAGTGACAGGGGTTGTTTGGATCCTCCTTTGCGGTCGCTACGGGGCAAGCGACTGGCTAATCTTAGTGGATTGGAGGGCGTGCATAGCCACCTCCACCATTGGGAGAGTACCATTCATGTGGTACTCTCGGATTAGTGCATCTGAAACCCAGCGTTGAAGACGCTGGGTGGGTGATGGGATCCTCTGTTGTTGAGGAAGTCTCATCCTTGTGTCATTGGAAGCGCACACTTGTGAGTTCTTTTGCGATGCCATTGGATCGAAGGGAGTTCTGAAAGTAGTTCCTGGGAAACATTTTAGAAAATACAAGCAGCAAACCCGTCAAAGCAGCATCTCATAATCCCATGGGTAGTTAATGACCTTTCTTGGCCCTCCTTTACAGCATGAGGGGGGAACTGGGTGAGATTAGGTTAAATCTGTCATGTTTGGTTAATGATTCACATTGGGTTCACAATTTTTTTTTCGTTCTGGTTTTCAACCACGAAACTCCCAACAACTCCGTATCCAATGATTCACAGACCTGCTTTCCAAAGGCAGGTGTTTTCCGGATGGTCTGACCAGCGACTCTTAAGAACTCACATTGGTTGAGAGGATGGGAAGTCGGGCTCGTCACACCCTTTTTTGGGGGAATTTTTTCCTGTTCTGGTACTCTCTTATAGATTTAAGACGTATTCATATGTTCGTGAATCTTTGGTTTATACCCAAACATAGTATCCACGGATTTAACCTTGGTGGGCAATGGTCAACTGGATGCAGGGGTTCAGAATCATTTATGCCTGAGGTTTACCATCCCTCATTGGATTAATGACCCCGAAGGGTTGGAACTTGCTTGAGGCGGCACTAAAAGTGGCGCGGTAAACTGATGTGGAGATAATTGGATCGACCGATTTTTGGGATTGAACCTCAGGGAGGCTACCTACGTACCTTGATTAGGAAGCAGGGATCAAAGTCTACATAGTTCAGATAGGTTTCGGGGAACCGACGTGAAGAGAGACAAGGTGGTCAAATATGTGGTGGGCTTGAACCTCATGGACGATTCCTACGTACCCTATCTAAGAGGCAGGGATCAAAGTCCACGTAGTTCACACATACTGTTTAACGTCATGTTGGACGAGGGTGGAACTCGACGTGAAGAAATGACCGAGTGGTGGTCTTGAACCTCATGGAGTCTTCCTACGTACCATTCTTTGGCATGGATCAAAGTCCAGGTAGTTCTCTATGTGGGGATTACACTCTAAGGAGGCCCATAAGAGGATGTCATGGTCGATGCTTACTCTAAGCCCACGTGAGTCATGCTCAGTGTGAGAAACAAGAGGCAGCATGGACCAGGAGATCACGTCACGAAAGGTGAGTCTGTGAGAAGCAGAGTGGGGAATACGTGTGGAGTGGGCTAGGGTGATGAATTTGGGCTTACACTCTAGGGAGGCCCAGAAGATCGGGGCTTACTCCGAGATGGACACCCGGGGTGACAAAGCCCAGCACGCGAGGGAAAGGGGGTGCTCCTGCACCCATCTACTCTCTTGCAGTGCACGAGGACTTCCATCTGATGGATATTTTACCATCATTGAGGAACCCTCAACAGGTGGAGGGGCATAAAAGGGATTCCTGAGCTCAGAATCCACATTACCGTGGGAATGTGAACCCAGGAATGCTTCGGGAATCTACTCAAGGGTAGGGGAACCCCTTTTCCCCTGTTTACCGTGGGTATGTGAACTCAACACGGCACGCTGATGCACCTGAAAGTTACACCACGTGGGTCTGGTGGCTCTGGCGGAGGCCTCGGCTCGGGGCCGATGAATAGGCCAATGAAGGAGTCATGGAGGACTTGGTTGGATCAGAAGGATTTTACATGGATCTGGAAATGAGAACACCGAAGTATTTGGTGATCCACTGAGAGGTATGGGTGGTGGCACAGTTCGCATGGGGAAGTTCCACGTGGCTGGAGAAGTCTTACGCGAACTAGGGTGGTCTGCAGACTGATTGGAATCCCACGAACCAGGGTGGTTCGTGGCCTCAGGTTCAATCCGCGAACCAGGGTGGTTCGTGGCTTCGGGTTCAATCCGCCAACCAGGGTGGTTCGTGGAGGGTTCTAGGAGGTCAACGACGGCCAAGGGTGGCGCCGATCATAGGCTCGTCAGTCGGGGCTTCGCCCACGTAGGATAGTACTACGCGGTACGACAGATGGGAAAAGACTCATAAACTCCCTGGTCCATGGGTAAGTCATCCGTGGAGGGGGTATAGTTCGCGGTTCTCTTTTATTATTATTTTAGGTTCGCGGTTCATGAAATTATTATGCGTTTTTCCAATTCCTTCTTAATTCATATACCTGTTGTGGTTCGCGGATGGGAATTTTGCTGTTTGAGAAATATGAAGCCTTCCTTCAACCGATCTCCTTCCGAATCTCCAATCCCTCCGAATCCGATTCCAGTTCTCCGATCCCTTCCCTTCTTTCCCCCTTGGTCTCCTTTTATAGAGTGGGGAAAGGAATGTATCTATGGCCACACGACACCTTTTATGGAGTCCCATAACCAAATACCCGGTTTACAGCCGACTTGGTCAATTCGCGATTTGCGGTGGGTATTGAACGCCCCCCCCCTCCGTGAGGTGAACTCAGGGAGTGCTCCACATCTTCGGAGGGTTCTGCCTCTATTCTGTGAATGACAGCGGGTGCGGCTTGAACCGGTCGATGCGGTCCGTGGTTGGGGCGGTTCGTGACGGTGAACCGGGCTGGCGCCCATCCTGCCTCGTGACCGTGGAGGCTCTCCGCCTCAATTTCGCGAACGACAATGGTTCGCGGAGGGGGTGCCTCACGGTGCCTGGCCACGTTGTGCTTCCACGGACCAGTTTGCGGACCGGTCCTTTTTGTGTCTCTTCTTTGATTATTTTCCCCAATTCTTTGGGGGATTTGGATAAAATTTCCTTTACGGATTTTTTAGGACCCTACAGCCACTAAAAACTCTAAAAACCTTTTAAACCCCTAAAAAATTTGAAAACTCTAAAAAACTATAAGAACATAAAAATCTCAAAAAAACCCCATGAAACCCAATAAAAATAATAAAATCCAAAAAACCCCTAAAAATCCATTAAACCACAAAAAAATCCATGAAAACCATAAAACCACAAAAAATGTTTAAAATGCCCTAAATATCCCTAAAAATTTTAAAACCCCCAACATCATGACAACCCCCAAGAAAACCATGAAAACAAAAAACATGTTAATCCCTTAAAAACATAAAAACCCTAGAAAATGCTAAATAACCCAAAAAACCATTAAAACCCCTATAAACCTTGAAAAACCCAAGAAGGATAAAAAATATATAATCTATTTAAATCCCTAAAAATGTTTAAAAAATATAAAAAACCTTAAAAACCATAAAAACTCAAAAAACCACTAAAAGTCTAAAAAACCATAATAACATTAAAAACCCTTTAAATCCCTAAAAATAGTTAATATACTAAAAAAACCAATAAATCACTAAAATCAAAAGAAACCCTAAAATCTCTAAAATCCCATAAAAAACCTTTAAAAACTAAAAACACATAAAAATCTTACAAAATCTAAAAAATGATAAAAATCAATAAAACCACTAGTAACCCTTAAACATTAAAACCCATCAAAATGCATAAAAACGGAAAAAAATCCCATAAAATGATAAAAAATTGCAAAAAATCCCTAAAATGTAAAAAACCCTAAAAACACTAAAAAACCTAGGAATACCCTAAAGACATATGATGAATTATAACCCCAAAAAAATAATAAGGTAAAAAATCTAAAAACCATAAAACCCCTAAAATAATTAAAACCATTGAAAACCCCATAAAAACTCCAAAAACCCACTAAAAATCCCAAAACCGTTTAAACCTCTAAAATCGATAAAATACTCTAAAAAAATTTTAAACCCCAAAAAAATAGAAACCCTAAAAAACCAAAAAAACCAAAAAACCCAAAAAACCATAAAAATAATAGAATCCCTAAAAACCATAAAAATAATAAAATTGTAATAAAAAACACAAAATACATAAAAACCTAAATAACATTCAAGAACACTTTGAAAACATTTAAAACCTAAAAACTCTAAAAACCCTTAAACCGTTAAAATCCATAAAATCTATATAAAACCTAAAAAATATTTAAAATCCTAAAAAAATCCATAAAATACCTAAAAACAGAAACTACACTAATGGCCCTAATAAACCCTAAGAAAACCTTAAAACCCCCAAAAACCTTTAAATCCCTAAACCCCCGAAAAACCCTAAAAACCCAAAAAATACATAAACAAGATAATATCCAAACAAATCCTAAAAACACTAAAACCCCAGAAAAGGCCTAAGAAATCTTTAATGATGTAAAAATAATTAAAACACCAAAAATCCATAAAGATGGTAAAAACAAAAAAAACCCCTAGAAACCATTAAAAACTCTAAAAAAATTAAACCCCCAAAAATATAAAACATATAAAAAATAATAGAAACCCGAAAAACTAAAAACCCCTAAACCTTCTAAGAACCATACAAACATTAAAAAACCCCAATCCCCCTAAAAACACTAAAACACTAAAAACAATAAAAATCATAAATATCTCTAGAAATATCTAAAAAATTAAATAAAACTAAAACCCTAAGAAAACCATAAAACATAAAAATATTAAAAACCATAAAAACTAAAAGTTCTAAAATCCCAAAAAACCAAAAATACTACTAAAAATACCTAAAAATCACTATAACTTAAAAAATCTAAAAAACTCTAAAAAATCCATAAAGAAACCCTAAAACCATAATTATACTTAAAGCACTCAAATCCTAAAAAACATTGAAAACTTAAAAGACCCTATAACTATAAAAAACAATTCAAACACTCAAAATACGTGAAAATCATAAATAGCATAAAAACCCTAAAAATACATAAAAATACCTAAAAATATAATAAAAACCATAAAACACTAAAAAACTATAAAATTCCTAAAACATAACTAAAATCCCAAAAAAACATAACAATCATAAAAACCATAAATAACCCTAAGAAAATAATAAAAACCTAAAAACACATAATACCCATAATAACAAAAAAACTAAAAACCATAAAAACCCTTAAAAACCCTAATAACCTAAAAATCCATAAAAACCATAAACCCCCTAAAAACTATAAACACCTTAAAACGCATAAATACCATAAAACAACTAAAAACTATAAAACACCTTTATACCCCTAAAAACATTATAAAACTCTAAAACCATAAAATCCTAAGAAACTCAAAAAAACACCAAAAACCCAAAATGACAACAAAAGCCTTAAATAACATAAAACTATAAAACCCCACAGAAGACCTAAAACCCCTAAAAAAAAATAGAAAACTCGCAAAACATCCCTAGAAATCCATAAAATTTTTAAAAAAACTGAAAAACCATAAAAATTCATAAGAAAACTTTAATAACCTAAAAACACATATAACCCCTAAAAACCAAAAAAAAGCTAAAAATCCTATAAATCATAATAACATAAATATCCTTAAAAATATCTAAATATCCAAAAATATGTAAAAACCCCAAAAAATAATTAAAACCCTTAAGACAACCTTATAATCCTAAAAACACTTAAAACACCTTGAAAAACACTAAAACCCCTAAAATACACTAAACACCATGAAAATATCTAAACACCCTATAACACCATAAAACCCTAAAAAATAATAAAATACCATAAAATCCAATAAAAACCACAAAAAACAAAAAAACCTCAAAAATATTTAAATACATAAAAATTTCAAAAAACTCTAAAAACATTAAAAAACCTGAAAAACCCAAAAAAATCCTACAACCCAAATTTCCAAACTCCCTAAAAACTCTATAAAATCATTAAACCCTTAAAAATCCATAAATTCCAAAAAGAACCCATAAATATTTCAAAAAATCCCTAAAAACTGATAAAAATATAAATTTTAAAAACCCTAAAAACCCCTAATAAAACTTTTAAAAATCTAGAGCACATAAAACTCATAAAAACCAAAAAAACTAAAAACCCAAAAAACCCAAATACCCCTAAAAATCACTATAAACTCTAAAGAACTATATAGATCCTAAGAAATCCCTAATTATCAGCAAAAATGAAAAAACCCCTAAAACCCTGAAAAAAAAATCATAAATACTGAAAAACACTTAAAACCATTAAAACCTAAAAATGAAAAAAAACCTAAACCGAAACTCCCTACTAAAGCCATAAATCCCTTAAATTGTATAAAACATAACAACCCACATAAATCCAATAAATCACTAAAAACACATTAAACCTCAAAAAATGTTTAAAACACTAAAAAACCGTAAAACTGTAAAAAACTAAAAAATACCATACAAACCAAAAAAACCCATAAAATCCTAAAACCCCAAAGAAATCCCAAAAAACCCAAAAAATTCCAAAAAAATAAAGAACCCATAAAAATTCTAACAAACCCTAAAATACATAAAAATGAATAAAACCCTAAAAACATAAAAGTACTATAAGAAAACCAATAAACCTAAAAAAACATAGAACCCCTAAAAAAAAAGTATTAAAAAAACCCTAAAACACCAAAAAACAATAAAATACCCCAACAATCCAAAAAACTACAAAAAAATCTAAAAACCATTTAAACACCTAAAAGGATAAAAAAACATTATTAACTATTAAAACAAAAAAAATTCCTAAAACTAAATATACCATAAAAACCCTAGAAACTATAACATACCCAAGAACCCCCAAAAATCCCAAAAAACACTAAGACTAATAAAAATCTTAAAAACCCCAAAAATAGATAAAATGTAAAAACCCCTAAAACACAAGAAAAAAATAAGAAATCCCTAAAACCCAAAAAACACTTAAAACCCCTATAAACCTAAAAAACACTAAAAACCATAAGAAACCTTAAAAGACCCCAAAATGCTGAAAACCCATAAAACCATAAAATCTGTAAAACCCATTTAAAACCGCCAAAACCAAAAAATCCCAAAAAACCAACTAAAAACTCTAGAAAACCCTCTAAACCTATAAAAAAGATAAAAAAAATCTAAAAACCCTAAAAACACAAATAAACCCTAAATCCCCATAAAAACCTTAAACACCATAAACCCCTCTAAATCACCAAAAAAGTTAAAATCAATAAAAATCCTAAAAATCCCTAAAAATACCTAAAAACATAAAAAATGATAGAAACCCTAAAACTAAAAAAAATATAAAAACATAAAAACGCTTTAAACACCCAAAAACCGAAAAACACAAAAAACCCTTAAAACCATAAAATACCCTAAAACCCCACAAAATGAAAAACAATATCTAAAAACAAAAAAACCTAAACCCACCATAAATTCCATAAAATCTTAAAAAACACTAAAATCCCTAAAACCCGGTAAAAACCATAAAAACCTAAAAAACGTGAAACATAAAAAACATAAAAATCAATGGAAACCCAAAAAATCATGAAAACAAAAAATACCCATAGAATCCAAAAACCCCTTAAAACTTAAAATAACCCTAGAACCCAATAAAAACCATAAAAACAAACTGAAAAATCTAAAAAACCATTAAAAACACTAGAAAGACATAACACCCTAAAAACACAAAAAGAAAAACCTAAACTTAATAAATCATAAAAACACTAAAACCTTAAAAACCCTTAAAAACCATAAAAATATTACCAAATACCTAAAAATACGTAAAATATATAAACCCCTAAATATCCTGATAACCTCTATGAATCCATTTAAAACCTAAAAACACTAAAAACCCCCCAAAAACGCTGAAAACCCCCTAAAATCTCATAAAAACCATAAAAAACCCTAAAAACGTAAAATCCCATTAAATCCAATAAAAATCCTAAAAAACCACTAAAAACTCTAAACCCCTTTAAAACCATAATTTTTTTAGAAAACACTAACAAACCCTAATAACTAAAAGCAACACAAAAACCTAAAAACCTATAAAACCTAAAAAATCCCTAAAACCCCTAAAACCCTTAGAAACCCAAAATACCTGAAAAAAAAACATAACATGCCTAAACAATCGCTAAAAAATCACAAAAAAGATAAAAACCCTAAAATTCAAGAAACCCCTAATAAAACATCAAAAACCTAAAAACACTAAAGAAGCCTAAAAACCAAAAAAATTCTAAAAACCTTATAAACCCCTAAAAACCATCAAACTCACTAAAAACTCTAACCATAAAAATCCTAAATAATACGTAAGAAATACTGAATATATAAAAAACCCTAAAAACCATTAAAAACTCCATGAAAACCTTAAAACCCTTGAAACACATAAAACCACTAAAAACCAAAAAATATCTAAAAACCCTAAGACCCTAAAAGACCCAAAAACCCCTGAAAACCCCAAAAAACCATTACAACCATAATTTCATCAGAAATTTATAAAACCACTATAAACTATAAAAAACCATTAAACCCATAAAAATGATAAAAATGGAGAAAATAATAAAAATTCTAAAAAACACAAAAACCCAAAAAACATAAAACCCCTACAATACATAAAAACCCCTAAAATCTTAAAAATCCCTTTAAACATAAATAATCTTATAAATACAAAAAAAGAAGACATAAAAATTCATAAAATGTAAAAAAACCTAAAACCCATAAAACCACAAAGAAAACCTTAATACTAAAAAACATTAAAACCCCTAAAAATAAAAAAAATGATAAAAAACCCTAATAACCCTAAAACCCTTAAAAATATTTTAAACCCCTAAACCCCCCTAAAAACCCTAAAACCCACTAAAAACTATAAAACCACTTTAAACACCTAAAAAGGTTAAAAAATAATAAATCCTTAAAAATAATAAAAAACTCATAAAATCCCTAAAAAAATGCGGAAAACCATAAAAACCATAAAAACCATAAAAAACTCAAAATTCCTCAAAACCCTAAAAACATAAAAATCATAAAAACCCATTATAATCCAAAAAAATGTAAAAAACCAAAAAACCCAGAAAATACCCAACAAAAAAAAATCCCAAAAACACATAATACCTATAAAAATACTAAAAAATCAAAAATCCCTAAAAACTAAAACATCTAAAAATCCCTAAAACCCATAAAACCCCAAAATACATGTAAAAACCCCATAAAACCCCTAAAAACCTCATGAAACACTAAAACCCCATTAAACCCTTAAAATATTAAAAAAAAAATACCTTAAAACCCTGTAAAATTTAAAAGAAACCCTAAAAACCCAAAAAAATTAATAAAAATGATAAAAACCCAAACCCCCCCCCCAAAACACTTAGAATCAATTAAAATACTAAAAAACCATAAAAATCCTAAAAAATCCGAAAAAATCTATAAAAATATAAAAACCCTAAAACCCATAAAAATCCCTAATAAATCCCTAAAAACTAAAACACTTAAAACCTCTAGAAACCTAAAAAACACAAAAAACCAAAAAAGAACCCAACCCACTAAAACTACAAATCCCCTGAAATACATAAAAAGTATTTAAAAACACATAAAATCGATAGTACAACTAAAAACTCAAAAATCCCTTTAAACACCAAAAAATGTTGGCAGAGTCTAAAAAACCTAAAAACTCAAAAAACCCCCAAAACTATAAAACCCTTAAAAATCCGATAAATACCTTGAAATCCTAAAATCCAAAAAACCCTAAGAATGTATAAACCCCTAGAAACCAGAAAAACCACTAAGAAATCATTAAATATCTAAAAAAACTTAAAACCCATTAAAAACTAAAAAAATAATAAAAACTATAGAAAGACCCTAAAAACCCCACAAAACCATATAACCCATACAAAAATTAAAACCCTAAAAATACATAAATACCCTAAAAACCTTTAAATATCCAAAAAATCATTTAAACCCCTATAAATGTTTAAAAACTAGAGAAAAACTTAAAACCCCTAAAAAAATAAAAACCCTAAATCCCTAAAAACCATCAACATACCCAAAAACTCTAAAAACTAATATGAATCCTAAAGAATCACTAAAAATCCCTAAAAATGTAAAAACAAAAAAAAAACATGAAAAACATTAAGAAAACCTTAAAAACCTAAAAACAATTAAAACCCATAAAAAGGATAAGAATAATAAAAAACCTAAAAACCATTAAAACCCATAAAAACCTGAAAAACACTAAAAACCATAAAAACCAAAAAATTCCTAAAAAACTAAAAAAACTTATAATCTCCTTAAACCCCTAAAAACATTAAAAACTCTAAAAACATTAAAAACCAAAAAAAATAAAAACCCCCTAAAATCCAAAAAAGTATAAAAACCAAAAATACCCTAAATAGTCATGAAACCCCTAAAACACATAAAAACCCTTAAAACACTAAAAATCCCTAAAAACGTAAAAAACTCAAAGAAACCCTAACAAACCCATAAAATCATAAAAACACTTAAAACACCAAAAAACCATAAAAATTATTCAAAATCATAAAATTATAAAAACTCAGAAAACCATTAAAATCCCTAAAAATATTTGAACTCCTAAAACCCCATTAAACACTAAAACCCCCCAAAAATATTTAAAAACATATTAAACCCCTAAATATATTTAAAAACTATAAAAAAATTAAAATCCATAAATACTCAAAAAAAAGATGAAAACCCAAAAACCTATTAAAACCATAAAAACCCTAAACATAATAATCCCAAAATCCCTATGAACACTAAAAACAATAGAAATTCAAATAATTTAGTAAAATCACAAAAGAAATCTAAAAACCCATAAAACCCCCAAAACCCTAAAAACCCTTTGAAAACCAGGAAAAACTAAATTAAAATGAACTCCTTAAAACCTAAAAATGATAAACCCCCTAAAAACCCTAAAAACATAGATTTCATAAAAACACATGAAAACCATAGAAAACACTAAAACCCCATAAAAATTATAAAGACCCACTAAAACTCTAAGACCCCTTTAAGTCCCAAAAAATAGAAAAAAATTCTAAAACCCATAATAAACCTTAAAACACACAAAAGACCCTTAAAACAAACAAAAATACCCCTAAAAATACATGAAAACTATAGAACCCTCAAAATCCCTAAAAACCCAAAAAAAACCATAAAACCCCTTATAGGGTCCAAAAAATTCTCCCACGTAGAAAAATACCCCACACAATCACTTTTCAAAAGGAAGAAAATGGTTTTACCAGTCTATCAAGGAGAAGGGACTCAAGTTGAGTTTCCATTCATTGAATGAACTTGATGGAATCCATGTTTTTAGGGTTTTTAGGTAGCATGCATACCTACACTGGGAATGGTATGTGGAGAAGATGGATCACGAACCTCCAGGTATGCGAGATAGTTCACGAACTATTCACCCGTGAGGCGATGGCCAGCGAGCATGGAAAACTAAAAACTACATCAACTGAAGGATTTGGGCACATAAGTCCAGTCCATGTACCATACTTTGAAACCATCAGTTTGCAGATGAAGCGAACAGTCAGGGTTCTGCAAACCATTATCGCGAACCAAAGCCTTCACAAACCTTGGTTGACTGAGTATTCTGCAGGTCAAAATATTGATTCAATGGGCCTCTGCAAATGGTTCCATGTTCCCAATAGATACTATCTCTTTGATGATCTATAAAAATAGAACATTATAAGTACAGATGGAGACACACACAGAGGGAGACATATAGAGATAATAAAGGATGAAAAAATCTTGAGGGAGACTTAGAGGATACACTACGACTTCTGTCTTGATTCATCAGTGAAGAAAAAACTGTGAACCACTCCCTATGTAGGTAAAGCTGGCCATGAACCATAAAATGGGGTAATTGAATAATAATAATAATATAAATTCAAACAAAACTAGTGAACTTCAAAACAAAGACTTATCGCGGATGAATTTACCATGAACAGTAATCCCCCAGACCCTCCTTTAGTATGGTGCTCCATGTAGCATACCACTACAAGGACTGAACCTGGCGCCACATACCCAATAAGTATGTAGATATAACCCAAAGTGTCACAGTGAGCCACGTACCACCTTGGTACGTAGTTGGAGATACCCATGCCCACGTACCACACCGATACGTGGATGTCCCTTTTTCTTACATACCACTACAGTATTCCAAGCCTTCCGTATCCCACATGAGAAACCAGTATGCTGAATGGGGTTTTGGGTATTATTCATTCTGGTTCCAAACTCACCCCTCCATTATCATCCATTCCTCCATGATCCCTCTTCTATCCAATCCTCCATCACTAGGCCAAATTCTCCTGCAAAACCACCAGACCTATATGATTGGACCATTGGGTGCAGCAGCATGCCCCATTGAGTCTACATACCAACGATAAGCGGAGTCACAAAGTCCCTACCAACAAAGGTGTTGGTTTTGCGAATGCCTATGGGGATACAATCCCATATCAACCCAGAGTCCAACCAAGAGATACCCACATGAACCTCCCTTTTCTCAGGATTAAGGGTGTTCACTTTATTTTCCATTCAATGAGGGATAATGATCAGTCAAAGGGGATATGTTCACTCCCCCCTTTGGTAAAGATGAAAATCCTCCCCCTCCTAGAACCTGCTATATGGCCCGCCCATTGGTTTAATTGTACAATCTTCTGATCTTGTGCCATGTGACCTTAAATTTAATTTCTCATTGAAAGGTTTAGTTCTCCTCGCCCTTTCCCATGGTCACCTCAGCCTCTTCCTCTGCAGGCACTCCCTCCCTCACTAACAGGGGAAGAGGCATGTGAATTGTTGAATATTTCAAAGCCTCTTGTTTCTCATACTGAGCATGAATCATGTGGGATTAGAGGTTTTTGATGATTACAATATCCACAAGTTCTGAACAATGAGAACACTAATTCCTAATTAATCCCAGATACATAGGATGCCTACCACAAGTCCCGAGGTCAAAAGGGTTCCCATCCAAAAGGGTCCACCCAATCATATCTACTTAAATGGCATGCTTATATCATATGACCCACAAAATATGAACTATATAACTCTGATTCCTAATCAAATCAGGATACTTAGGAAGCCTACCAAAAGGCCCAAGCTCAAAAGGCTTCCCTTCCACCAAATCATGTCCCGTCAGATGGGAAACTTCCATGTGTAAGCCCCACAAAATCCAAACAATGTGGGTTCTGATTCTCCCCCAAGGATATGTAGGAAGCCCTCATTGTGGGCCTAATCCCAACATCAAGTCACCTTCCATCCCCCCTAGATAATGATAAAATACAGAGCACCTTATAATATGTCTCTAGTTTGTGCCACCTTCGTAGCATCAAACATATGCATGCTTATGACGATTTTTCAAACCATGGGTTGCCCAGGGAAACACTCTTCGAGAATGAACCCAGGATTCAAGAACCTATGAACATGACATAAATCTATAAGAGAGTCCGAGAATAGAATAAAATCCTCCCCCATAAGGGTTCAGTGAGCCTGAATTCCCATCCTCTCGACCAATGGAGTCCATAAGTGTTGTAGGGAAAATCGTCAGCCAACAAGAGCCTACCTTTGGAAAGTAGGTACATGAATCCCAGATACCCGGGCCATTGGGTGTTCTTGGGTCTAGAAATCAACCCATTAGAGATGATCTGAGGAAATAATATATTAGAATGACTAATTTCATGAGTGCTTGAACTCCCTCCAATCGCCAGCTTGGACAAATGGTTCTCGTAGGGTTAATTCAACCATCCTTAAAGGATAATGACGATGAATGGGTCAAAACAAAGAAATGGTAAATTCGACAGAAACCCATTCGTATAATAAAAGGGATGGGTGATGATTTTCATCAAACCATTTTTGTAACCCCCGAATGACTTTCCACCTCGGATGCGGAACAAAAATGGTGAACCTGACGTGAATCCTTAACCAAGGTGGTGATTCTACCCAAATGATAAAAGAAAAAAGGATACCGCACATTGCACCATTTTGTTCACCCTGGTATGAAAAAAATGTGCCACATCGGAGGTGGGAAAAAATGGTGAACCTAACATGAATCATTATCCAAGGTGGTGGTCTCACCCAACTAAGGAAACATCACCCCCAATGAAAAATAAAAGGGTAAGAGGGCCAAGATGAATCACTAAATATGAATATGTTTAATGGAATGATACTTTGATTATGTTATGTGGTCTTTATATGATATATGCATATTTTAGGTTCCCAAGGAGTGACCTTTGTTCCTAATTACATCCCAATAGCCCATGCAGACACACACATTAGTGATCCCATAGGTAGTCGGGACCCCAATGAAGAGAAGACCCCCTCGCCTACCCAGTCTCTTCGATGCTGGGTATCCAATATGCTGATCAGAGAGTACCACCAAAATGGTACTCTTCCCATGATAGAGGGCGCAAGATAAACCCTCTAGTCTACAATGGTCTTCCAAATGCCTCTTCACCCACTTCCTACACCCCAGAAAAAGGCGGCCCCGGTGGTCGTCACAATCCTTTTCAAGATCATGTCCCAAGAACGTGACAACGACTACATCCCTTACCTCATGGAGGCAGATGGGGTCAATGTTGACGACTTCATCTTAATTGAACAGGGGTCCTATCAATGGGCCTCCACTAGAGAACATCACAACCAACACCAGATCTCTTCCCCCCGAGGAGGACCTTATTCCGAGTGCACCTACCAAAGTCCTAGAGACCTGGGTCCCTTGGGCTGCCCGCTAAGGGAAGAAAATATATAACCTAGAACATGATATCACCCTGGTTTCTGAGGTGTAGCTCTGTTTTACTAACACTTTGATAGTCAACGGGTAGACATATGACTATTCCCACTCCACTCAAGCCCACCACGAATATAAGGTGGCATAATACGGACACATGAACGTTCCTGCAAATTCTTATCGATCCCACCGTTTAGACAGAGCAACAAACTATAGGAAGATGCAGATATCTACCAAGCCACAATAAGCCTGCCATCCAAATAGGGAGGCACATAGCTAAATGAAGGCAAAAACACCTACTGATGCATTTCAAGCATGTCATCTAAATAGGGCAGCAACAGACTATACACATGAACAAATACCTAATGATACATATCTATCCCACCATCCAAATAGGGGAGCAAGAAAATATGAGCATATTCAAATTCTTGTGGATGAATACAAAGCCTTTTTAACAAATATAGTGGAAAGAGAGAGGATGAAAATCCAAACCCATGAATATGAATACCACTAGTCAAATATAGTGGAAACTAGAGAATACAACCAGTGATAGACTCGTTCCTCTTTCCCGACACAGGAGGACTGACAGTATCTACTGGAAAATCATGGAGGACCAGAGTAGGAAAAAAATCCTTCTCTAACATCAGAATGGGCCTTTATACCCATTCTACCCAAAGATTTATCTCAGCACATCATTGAAATTATGGAATATTAGATGTGAATTCCAGACCATATCCTCCAAAAAGTCCAAGATATCATTACATCGGTGGTAAAGGAGAGAAATCAGGCCCATGAACCTGTTTCCTTGAACAGAATGGCTCGCTCAAAAAATGATTTTGTCACACTAAAGTAGTTATTAATCCCTTCTCTAGTCCATGAGGGTTGAAAAAAATATCCTCCAACATACAGAAAATCAGATCAGGAACAAATAAACGTTCCAACTTGGGGCGCTGGTCCAACGTGGTGGTCGCTCCAGGGAAAGCATATATCCTTACCAAAACTCAAGTTTCCTATCAGAGTATCCTGATAACAATATAGGTACCAAAAATACAAGGACCCACATATAAAACCCATTACAAAGAGAATATGGCCCCAGTTACCCACATGATAGCACCCAAACATGATTGGCGCCAAAGGAAACTCGAAAATGAAGAGCACATACATGATCCTACTCTACTATAAGATGGGGTTATTGACACCCTCAAACATATATCAACAAATTATCAAGACCCTATCATTACATTACCAAATTATGGAAGTGGAAGTATCAGTTGTGAAGGTCCTCCCTGCAATATCACTACTAGCATCCTTGAAGGTCCTCTATAGAGAACCCATAGGGTAATACTCTGTGGGTATGGAATGATCAATCATGAGAACCTATCTCCTGATGCACATCAGGGTATCTCTCCCTTCAACCTAAATATTAGATAGCAAGAAGGTCATCTCCTTTCTGATGTCCACCTTGATGGTCCTCCCCAGGGTATACGCCGCAAATATGTTTCTCCCTATATTCAAACATCATGTCATGATGGTAGTGCTCTCCATGATGAAAATCATTGTGAGGGACCTCCCTAAAATGGCAGTTACTCTAAAGGTCCTCCCCATAGTAAGGCCAAGCAACGAGAAGGTCCTCCCCTCATTCCAATACATCTTGAAGGCCCTCCCTAAGATGTGCACTACTGAAATTCTCCCTGAAGACATGTTTTAAGTCATTAAGGTAGTCCTTGACACGATAAAAGTCACTACGAAGGCCGTCCTGCAATGAAAGTATCTGTGAAGGTCCTCCCCTTAGTTACATAATGCATCACATTGGTCCTCTCCTTACTATAGCCAACCCTGAAGGGCCTCATGAGGGTACACACCACAAATACATTTCCCTCGGTCGGTCATCAAGTTTCAATAGTAGTCCTTGCCATTGCATCACCAATTTTGACGGTCCTCCACACGATCAAACTTCATACTAGAAAAAAGGTCCTCCCCTTTCTGGAACAAATATGAGAAATCCCTTTTTTATGAGGTATTGGGATCTCCGTATATAACGAGGGATATTCATTGTGAACAAGATGATGGATTATGGCCATACTCATCTTCTAAGCAACCCTCGTAGAGTCTACAAATAAATAAGGCACCCACCATCCTGATTTCTTGGAACAAAATTATTAAGAAGCAGTTGAGATGGGCATATCAAGTAGAGGAGCCTCCGAAAGAAAAAAACCAAGATATGATGCTTGTGTGAAGAAAACTAGCTTGAAATAATATACAATTGATGTATTGGCCTACGCCGACATCTCACTTTGACATACCAGGAGAATTGTCTTGGGAATGTACGCATGACATTCATCTCAATATATGGAAAACTCTTCATCAGCAGGAAGAAAAATTCCTACCCTACCAAGGGTACGCGGACCATGCCAACACTATAGTGGAGCTTCAACATCTAATCAACCTTGAATACCTCCCGTCTATAGGGAAACCACATTCATAAAGGTGAATAAAAAACCATGAAATGGCTTGCCTCAATCCACTGCATAAATTGTGTCACCTCACTGGCAACACCCTGACTGGAGTTCACATTTGGGTGTGGGGAGAACATGGAGCTCTACACTTCACCCCATGTCACATCCAGCTGGACCAATGGAAATGACATCCTGAAATTTAATCACTAAGAGGAAATAATCAAGTGAAACCCCTTCTTAGGAAATATGGGATACTCATCAAAAATCATCCTGATGTGAGTCTCAAAAGTGTTAGGGATGAAGATATCAAGCCATAAAAAAGCTACTAAGTTAGGAAACCAGGAACATCCAGCATGTTCCCTGCTTAAGGGAATCCAACCAGAAAGAATTGCTCATGTCTTCAAAAGACCATATAATCTGTGCATGCCCAACGCTATACTCGGATTACACTTGCACAAGAGTACGTGAACTTGAAATGGTGGAAATAGTGGCAGCTACCTCCGCGATATGGGAACAACCCCATCCCACATGGATGGGGAATTTTTAAATCAAAATTCCCACATAAGACCAACAAATCTAGGTCGTGGCGCATCAATACGAGATCAGGAACGACCCCAACCCGCAGGGTTGGGGGAATTTTTTCCTCAAATCCCCACATAGAGGATGTTTGTATTCCGCTGTCTATGAAGAATGATGGACATATGAGTTACCCATTCCACCCCTTCTCATATTTTTTACCCTCTGAGAAAAAGGCATGTTACGAGGTCAGACCAGGGCTCCCATCAGGTCAATATTCATCATGAAACCTGAAGAATAATACAGAATAGAAGGAGAAAGTCCAATAAAGGGAACAAGAAGCCTTCATACTATTCGACACTAGGTACACCACCCTCAATGTGGTATGCCTCAGTGAATGTGGTAAACATCAACCCCATGGATCTCATATGAAATGAAGTAGGTGGAGAGGATGAAAAGGAAGATGGTTCCCTCCCATAGGCATACAACACTGAGTCTAATGGTGTGTATACCTAGAACTAGAGGGAGGTCCTAAATCTGGGTTCCCCCTCAGTCAATCTATCGTTACCTCCCCCTAGAAACTCCAACAAGGGGAAAAATAAATCCAAGGTCACCTATGACATGCATCATCCTCCCCATGAGAGTGCATCCCTCACCCTCGAGTAAAGGTTCTCCATGAAATATAAAGAAATGAAAGAGCATAATTGAATTAATGTTGAGTGACATTGAGGGAGTTATCTCGTTAGATGTGTTCCCCCTGTGGAACGTCTGTAGGTGCTCCCAAAAGAGGTACATATGCCACGAGCATTCATTTTAGTAAATGAAGATAATCTCAATGGACCTTTCAACCTAGCACTATAATGATATCATCACTTCCCCCCACTGGGAAGGAATCCAGAATATATCTAGGTAAAGCCACAAATGATTCGCCCAGCTGGGTATCCATCCCAAATTGCAATTTCACTGGAACGCCCAATATTATCCCCTGACACGCTATCTCACGTTCTAGCCCAACAGGATAGGCATCAAGGTCTCTTCTACACTGCTATGAAGCTACCAGATCGATAAAAGCCATGAAGGGGTGGTGTGATCCAATACAACCAGAGTGCATACCCTTCCCTGAGGGGGTGAGCAATGTTTTTCCACCAACAATCTTCAAGAACCCCATATTCCCAATATTCAATTGCTTGGGGGACGTGGAATAGCATTTGACGCACCATGACTCTTACTATGACCCAATTATGGGAGCTCCAGAGCATCAAGAATCTGTAAAACTTAGGTTCTTCGTACGAGACCTGTAGGAATCGGCTTTCATATTATATACTATCCTACCATCCAATCCAATTACAATCTAGGAGGAACTCCGACGATAGTTTCACTTCCAATTCAATTCGAATCTGCCTAAGACAATGATTAGTGACCTCATGAACTGCATGCATCTAGTGAACGAAAGAGTCTCAGACATCATTTCCCGATGGAAGGGCCTGACATATTCCCTGAATTAACCACTGCCCCATGACGTGATTCTCTCCATGTGCATTGATAACCTTAAGGATGAATTGAGAACACTTCTCATCCCGATGAAGTATATCAGTGGGTTTATAGACTTCTCTTTAATTTCCCAAAGGATAGAAGACTCCTTGAAAAGGACCAATCTCAACTCCCGAATGGCCCCATCAGCCCCTGGGAAAAGAATGGGAAAAGTTGAAGCTGCTTCTATCACACTTAAGCCACCCCCAACACCAGCTCTAATTGTGAGGCCCCCACCGAACCGTCCATGACCCACTGAACACCAATATCCACCCCCAACCCAGTAAGATGAATTATGGGGTGCTAAAAGAAATCAGTTCTAATTATGAAGAAATAAGGTTTATTCATTATGAGAAGACCAAATCCACAACTATTTCATAGCCCCCATGAATTACAGTCTTCTTCAGCTGTCGGAGCCAAAGTGATCCAATGAAGTGGGTATCAGTGAACATCTAAATTACTATCCATATCACTAGGTACTAAGAAATACTATCCAGGAGTGATTGTTTTTCAAGTATCTCCTACAAAAATTGCGGATTCTAGGAAATTCAAGTTGGTCCCACCACCGGCCCAAGTAGAATGTGTTTCCACCTCCGACTCAAGAGAGGAAAAAGGGTGGAAAGTAGTCACCAGTAAGAAGGGGATTTTTTTTTGAAAATTTGATGACTTGGATGACTATCAACTGAGTCCATGGAATCCTCCAGGCACAGTTGAAAAAACTAACTATGCCCCCAAAAGGCTCCTAATACAGAACAACCATCCTCTTTGGCCATGCGGTCCTCTAAAGGCCAGAAGGGGAGAAAGAAAGATTAAGATGATAAGCTATCACCAAAGCCAAATTCAATGTTGACACATTCGGATTTCAGGCCAACATTCTTGGTTAAATGGGAACCACCCAGCAAAACGGTTCATCGGGAACTGCCCCTCCAAATTGTACAATGGGAACCACCCCACCCAACATCACCATCAGAATGGTACAATCAGACAGAAACAATGTCAAATCAAGAACTGATCTTCAACTCTATTAATTTCATTCACTTAATAGACTCATTATCTGATGAAGAATATGTCCACAAACCTGAATTACATGTGCCCAACTAGAGATATGAAGAAAGATTCTGTAGAGGCCGGAGGATTCCTGTAAGGCATAATGATGGAAAGAGTCAAATTATTAGCCACACCATATGTAAAATTGATAACATCATGGAAACTCGTGGAAGGACCCTTCAACAGACACAATAGGAACCAGAATGCTCCTTCACTCCCACCAAAAGAAACCCAAGCCTAGTTATCTTGGAGTATCCATCAGAGGAATAACAAGTACCAAACTGCCCAAGGTATACAAGAAGACCAGTTAGGCCAAATGTGGAAAGGACTGCAGCACCACTAGCATATTCTAAAGAGGTCGAACCATCTACGTCCAAAGCTCAATCCCCTAAATTTTTTGTAAAAGAGAAACCACGAGCTGGGAAGCACTAACCTTTAGAGCAGAATTATGATATTTGAAAGCATCTAGCTTCAGTACCAGTAAAGCTGTCAATCCTAGATGTGTTGAGTTTTCTATAGATCTTAGGGAGGTAGTCATAGAAGCCTTTCTAAGTCCCCATGAGTATGAGACTGATGTAGCAGCAGCTGGAGTCTACCAGATAGAGACTAGTCCCAAATAATGTAACAACATCATCTCTTTCACAGACAGGGTTTAATATTCCATCATTAAAGGGAACATCAAACCCATATATGTGTCTGAAAAGATAAATGGAATTGATGTTCGGAGGATCTTCATTGACAACGGCTCTGGTGTTGACCTCATCTATCTTAGAACACTTCTTTGATTGGGGTATGATGAAAACAGATTAACACCCTACACTAAAACTCTGATGCGATATGTCAAAAGCGAGCATAAACCGTTGGTATGAATCAAGATTAAAACATCACTCGAAGATCTCATATCATATTCTGAGTTCCTAGTGGTGTGACAATGAATTTCCTTCAACATCCTATTGGGGGGTCCTTGGATGCATCAACACGCTGCAATTCTGTTCTCATGCCATCAGCACATCAAATATTTCACTAATAGGAAAAATGGGACATTTCACACTAATAAATCCTTGTTTGAGTTCTGTAAGTCGCACTATATCGACGTCGGGTTCTATGAGTCTGAATCAAAAAATCTTTCGATTGAAGAAATTTATTGGATCAATTTCCCAAATAGATTAGAGATGACTCTTTCCAAACCCCTCCAGCGACTTGGGGAAGAGTATATACTGCCCATCAACAAAGTTGAATGCACAAGTACATGTCTGGATGCAGACTCAGTTGTCTGCATGGTCTCTATTATGAATACTATGTTCAGAGACCTAGAGGAGCAATCTGACTCCCATGTTTTCAGAAAAAATCCCTATCAAAGATGCTCTTAGACTGTCCTTGGGACATCAAACTACCCTTTCCTCACACACTAAGGTAATAGATTATTTATCTTCCAACATCGAAAATTTCAACTAAAAATACTTTCTCCATCGGAAGAGGAAGATGATGGGGTTGATTAAGAATAATAATAAGATGAAGAAGACCTCAAAGATTCCCCTCCTACATTCAGCGATGGTGTCTCCACCACAATCGATGAATTTAAGGAGTTAAATCTGGGCACCAAAGATGACATGTGGCCCACACTAATCAGTGAGTCCATGAATATCAAGGAACAAGAGGCATACACCTCCTTCATAAAGAAGAATCAATACGTGTTTGCTTGTAATTGCATAGAGATTCCAGGCCTCAATCTTGGAGTCGCCAATTATCATCTCGGCTTACTAGAAGATCATCAGGGCTATAAATAGGCAGCCAGAAGGACCCACTCGATGTATGCTTCCAATATAGAGGCTGAAGTTGACAAGATGACAAAAGGTAACTTCTTATGGGAGGTCCAATATCTGATATGACTGGATAAAATAGTCCCTATCAAAAATAATAATGGAAAGATTAGAATCTGGATTGAATTTAGGGACCATATTCAGCATTGTCCAAAAGTTGACCTCCTGGTCCCGATCACAGAATTGTTGATCAATACAACAGTTGGATATGAATCCCCCTCCATCATGGACGGCTATTCTAGATACAATCAAATCCAGATGGCCAGAGGCGATGAAGAAGCTACCACTTTTAGGTCCTCTCATGTAATGTTCTTTTATAAAGTGATTCCCTTTGTTATAAAGAATGGTGGTGCCACATATCAGCACACCATGCATCAAATCATCATGCACTTATTGGGAAAATTAGGCAAGTGTTACATCGACGAACTAGTAGTTAAATCATGATATCATTTGAACAACCTAGATGATCATGGAACTGTCTTAAAAAATTTGCAATAACATACTTTAAAGATGAATCACCTTAAATACACCTTTGGCATTATCTCGAGAAAATTCCTCCGCTTCGTCGTATGCCATTGTGGTGTTGAAGTCGACCCCAAAAAGACAAAATCCATTCTGAGCATGTCCCCACCTCACAACCTCACTATGTTGAGAGGTTTATAGAGGCACCTCACCTACATTTGGTGCTTCATTTCCATTCTAGAAGGTAAATGTTTACCATTCACCAGGCTCATGATGAATGGAGTTATGTATGAGTGGGATAATGATTCTTAAGAAGAGTTTGACAATATTAAAAGATATCTACTAAGACTTCCAGTTCTCATGCCTCTAGTTGATGGGAGACCTCTCATTTTATACATAACTGCCTTGCAATGGTCATTAGGCACCATTCCTCATATAGAAGAATGAAACCTATAGTGAGAACAATCTCTACAACCTCAAACAGACAATGATCAATTCATAAACTCTGTATTCGAGGATAGAAAAGAACTGCATATCCCTAATATTCATAGTTCATAAGCTCAAGCATTACCTACGGCACCATGAGGTCCTCTTGGTATCCCGTGACAACATTCTCAAATATATCCTCAACAATCCTATGCTAAATGGGTGCCTATCACAATGGGAGGTCATCCTACAACAGTTAGACATATGGCACGTGACCTAGAAGGCCATCAAAGTCCAGGAGTTAGCATACATTCTGGCCATGTACCCCTTATAACAAATAACACCATTGGATTCTGAACTTCCAAAAGAAGGAGTGTTTTCCATTCGGGGGGACCCACAGACAAGGGAAATGTACTTCGATGGTGCTTCCCAATGCCTGACAAGGAAAAGGATGTAGGATCCCAAACTCAACAAAGTAGGGTTGGGAGTTGTACTTGTATCTCCCAAAAGGCCATCTTGACTTACTCTTTCATACATTCAGAAGAGTTCATGAATAATGAAGTGGAGTATCATTCTCTCACTGTAGGCCTAGAGTTGTCACTCCAGGTGGAAGCCCAACACCTAAAAATAATGTGTGATTTCAAGCAAGTCATCAAACCGGTCAACGGTGACAATGCTATCAAGAAAGAAGTGATTGTTCCCTTGATGAACCATGTTTGAGAACTGAGGGAAGAATTAATATCAGAACCAAATTTGACTCAGGTCCCCCAGTCAAATAATTCTCAAGCCCACACTTTGGAAAATGAATCCACAACCTTGGAACATCCCAACTGGGATGAGACATTCATTAGTATTTCTCATAACTAGATGGTCTTTCCATTCATCCAAAGAAATATGGAAGAAATTGATGAAATCAGTCCTATTCCTGAGCCTTATGGTCATACCACTAGTTAGATGAAACCCATTATAAATTACCTTTGGAATGGGGAACTCCCACTGGATAGGGCATAAAGGAAGCATGTCAGAAGATAGGAAGTCAATTTTACCTAGTATAATGGGGTAAACCAAGAGAAGGTTCTATTCAAACGAGGCCTTGACGCAGTCCTTATCAGGTGAATTGATGGAGAAGATAATGCTTATATCAGGATTGAAGTGCACACCGGAGCTTGTGGAGCACACAAGTCAGCAACCAAACACTCTCACAAAATCATAGAGGCTTGAATATTACTAGCCCACCATGATACAGGATTGTTCCATATTCAGTAAAAAGTGCCATTCATGCCATGTTCATAAAAATTTCATAAACCACCACCCGAAGTTACTTCACACAGCTAGGTATTCTTGGTTATTCATTGCCTGGGGTATGGATGTTGTGGGTCCATATCCTCCCACCAAATGTAGAAAATTCAAGATCATACTCACAGTGACCGAATTCTTTTCCAAATGGGCCAAAGCCATACCCCTTAAAGAAGTCAGTGTGAAAATCATCGTCAGCTTTGAGGAGGCCAACATCATCACCAGATTTGGTGTCCCTCATACAATACTGACAGAGAACAACACAAAATTATGCTCTATTGATCTGGAAAAGCTATCCCAGGAGTATGGAATCAAAGCCAACTAGTCGTCACACTACTACCTAGAAGCCATTGGGAAGATAGCGGATTTCAACAAAACTCTATCCAACATTCTTCAAAAGATGGTCGATAATGATAACAAATTATGGTGAGATAATCTCATTAATTCTTTTTGGTCTTACCAAACCATGACCCGCACTTCCACTCAAGTATCCCCTTACTCACTAATATACAAGGTAGAGGCAGTGTTACCTATCGAGATCCAAGTTCCATCACTTTGTCTGGCCATTTGCGATCAATTGTCTAGGGATGAGAAATCCTAAAGATGATTTGATGAATTGGGGAATCTAGACAAGAATATGCTACATACTCTACGCAATTTGTAAATCTACCAAAACCAGATTGCACGAGCCTTCAACAAAAAGGTTTTCCTTTGATCATTCCTCGAAGGAGAAGTGGTGTTAGTCCTCAAAACCCCGATGATACTCGGTAAGAATCCCACAAAACTTGTACCAAAGTGGGAAGGATCGTATGTCATACATAGGGTCTATTATAATGGAGCATATGCCCTGATATCAATGGACATAGAGCTTATCACTGCCCCTAAAATGCAATGTTCTTGAAGAAATACTTCGTGTAACATCCATTATCCAGGTCCAAACTCTATGACCTTAAACTAGGATTCATAGTCCTAGGAACATGATGTTAAATTATACATTATTAGTCCATTAAACATGACATTAAATAAAAATTCCCACAATGTTGAGGTCCAAGATCTACAACCCTAAACTATGAGTAATGAATGCCACTTTTATAAGGGTCCAAGATCAACGACCCTAAACAATGAGTCAAAATAATTCCCACCATATCACGGTCCAAACTCTAATACCTTAAACTATGAGTAATGGAAAAACAGCACGGAGCCAAGGTTTGAGCTCTACTAACTTACACTATTAGTAAAAATTCCCCAAATGCTATGGTCTGAGCACAAAATCCATAAACTATGAGTTAAAAATACCCCCATTCATGGTCTGAGCCATAAGACCATAAACTATGAGTTAAAAATTCACCCATATCGTGGTCCAAAACCTAAGACCTTAAGCGAGGAGTCATCATCCATTACACATGATGTTAAACTATAAGGAACTCATCCCTAAAACATGGTGTTAAACTCTGACTCATGTCCTCTTCATATGATGTTAAACTACATAACATAAAACGTCTTAATTTCATGGCAATAAACTGAATGATCTCTCACAGAACTATGTGCATCTTGATTCCTTCCCTCGTCGGATACGTAATGATGCCTTGATCTTTGATCTTGGCCCATACCCCATTAAAATAATGCCTCCATCACTCCCCATATCTACCCATATTTGTTGAAGAACCCCTTAACACTCCTTGTTTCTCAAATCTAGTAAAACTCCCATGAGATTAGAATTGGTGATAGATAATCCCTTAAAAGGGTCAACTACGAGGTAACATGACAGACCTGACAACCATAATGGGTAGAATGAAAGTGCCCCTACCATTTAGACCGATCCAAATCGGTACATGGTACACATAGAACTACATGCGACTTGATTCATGCCCTCGCAGGATATGTAGAGATACATAGATCCTTGATCTTGGCCCAACCCCACCATAAAATAAAAAAAATTCCCTCATCATATTCTCTACGCCTCATACTTGCGAAGGAGACTCTATGACCACTCCTTCTTTCTCAAATTGAGTATAACTCAAGTGAGTTTAGGATCAGTGGTAGTGATTCTCTTACGCAAATAAATTAGAGTTGAATATGGTAGGCCTAACACTCATATCACGTGAAACCAAAATTTCCTCAAGTGTCCCTAACAGATTGAGAAATGTTCGTAGGTAACATCCATAACGTTGTGTGGCTAGATTCCTGCACTCACAGGATATGTAGTGATGCTCATATTCAACATCCTGGCCAATCCACCCGCAAAAAATTCCCCTTTCCCCCATACGTAGGTAAGACTTCTATAGGGAGTCCATGAAAGATCCAATCGCATGACAATAAAAATTTGAAATTCATCAAGAGTTAAGTGTGTCTCAGTCCATGGTATTATGAGATTACGCACATGCCTCTCAGTCATGAGAAGTCAAACAATCATGCTTCTATCTATACATATGGGTCATACCTATGTTTATGCTTCATGTATGTCACGGTTAATCATGGTCCGCGTATTCTCACATCCCCAGGCACACCTTTCCCATTTTTCACACTCCGTACCTCAGGAAAACTTGAATCCTCAAAATCATTCAAGGACATCTAGGGTGGAAGGCCAGTGTCATGAGGGAACCTTTTTTGGACTATGCACATCATGCTACGATGGATCTTCATATGTTTCCCACAAAAAATGGTTGTCAATCAAATGAAAAAATTTCCTCAGGAGAGTCTTCTCCTATCTCAGCATGCCCAATGGCTTTCAATCCCCATATCATTCCTCCTAATTCAAGTCACCCCCAGGACAACGGTTTACACCTTATATCATCACTCGTGTTTATGGAATACCAAAACATCTTGACTTTGATTAACCTAAAACTTTTGATGATCATTATGATATCAAATCGTCCTCATCGCAGAATGTTAAACATCAAGGCCAAAATCAATCTCACTGCATGACTCTAAACTACGTAGCATATCATCATCACTATACAATGTTAAACTATAAGTCACAAATCGTCCTCGGTGCATGACGTTAAACTACAAATCCAAAATTGTCCTTGTTGTATGACATTAAATTGCATAACAATGGTTTAATCCCAAAATTTCCCTCTAATTCTAATTTTTATATTCCTATGAAATGACACAGAATCATCGTAGTCCCTTTTTTCTGACATCGAGCATAACTCACATGAGCTTAGGGGTTTTAATGGGAGATAAATTGTGACATTATGGAAAAACGACCTAGGGATTTGTTCCTAGAATCACGACTATAAAAGGAATGTAACGATTCTCCTCCCCCGAAAGGAACCCTGCGTCTGGGCCATGTGATGTTAAATGAACAAATATCCTAAAGGTGGAACAAATACCTCACCCGACATATGAGTCAGATATACGTAAGTGACACAATTACAGGAGTAAATCATAGCCCAAATGTCCCCAATATGTCCGGGTACACTCCTACCATACTACAAAATCTGTGCTCTGAGTGATATTGAATCTACATAACCCTCCAATTCCATTTGATATAGAAGGCTGGTGTCCTGTGGAAACTTTTTATAAACTATGCACATCATGACCCGGTGGCTCTGCATATGTCACCCACAAAAAAACGACTGTCAAACAAAGGAAAATTCAACCCTAGGAGAGTCCTCTCTTATCTCAGTACACCCGATGGATTCCAAACCTCATTCCATCCATCTTGATTCAAGGGACCTTGATGTCATGGTTTACATTTTCATCCTTTTACACAACCACGATATATCAGAACATACGGGCTCGGTTCATCTCTGGTCTCTTTTGAGGTTTCTAAAAGATATCTCATCCGTATGTGTGAGTTGATCTACTTGCAAAATAAGAGTTCCCCCACTTGTTTTCGAGTTACCCTAAAGAAGTTCATCAAAAAAGACACTTTTTTTATTAGGGGAACCCATGTTTGAAGGTCACGTACCATATTTAGAAATTTCCCAATATCCATAATCCTCAATGGCCATCAGAAATGGATAGTCGGTTTCCTACATACACCTTTGGTTGACTAAGCATATCATGCCCCAGTGGATCTGCAAATGTCACCCACGAAAATGGTTATCAATAAAAGGAAAATTTTCCCCTAGGAGGTTCCTTTCCAGCCTCCGTATGCTCAAATTACATTCACGTCATGTCACACCATTGGATTTGGAAAACTCCTAGATGACGGCTTGTGTGACTCCTTCTTTCCAAGTTCCCCTGACATAAAAAAGGGGGGAATATTAATATAACTTACCATTAACTTGATCTACATCATGAAAGTAAGAAATGTGTGGGAAAAATTTCCCACTCAAGGCTGATATGAATGTTCCTAATGTTCTCAGACAACACTACTTAGGCAATCCACCCATTGTGGATCTAAACATCATAATAAATAAAAAATGATACAAACACCACCAGGCCATTGGGAATGAAAGTCTGGAATCCTACAGACTCCTTTTCTTGACTATGCACCTCATGCCCGGGTGGCTCTGCATACATCGCTCAAAAAAATTGCCATCAATGAAAGGAATATTCATCCCTAGGAGAGTCATTTCCAACCTCATTACACCCAAAGTGTCTCCTGAGCCTCATGCATGACCCAAGTCTACAAATCAAGGGTCATGAGAAATCCATAATCCATGTCTGAAGGATATTAGAACATTCCCAGCTAACAGTCCTGATTCAAGGCCCTACCCATTAAATATAGTCAAAGGTGTTCAACTAAAAACATTGGTAACAAGTTTTATTGGTAGTACATTGAACTTTCAGAGAAAAAAATCACCATACTGTCCAAAGTAGAAACCTACAATGGGATCCTCTGGGGAAAAAATCAAGTATCAGTTCATTAAAAAAATATTGAGCCGTTAGGAAAGGCAAAAAATCTTGTAGAGTCGAAAACCCACAAAGGGTGACCTAAGAAAAAGCCACATTATTGCCACTAAGCCCATGTCATGCAGGCTTAGGCAAAAATTTGGGTAAAAATGAAAAATACATAAAACTTCATGAGGTGTTCCATAAAACCTCAGCAATAGTCAAACTACGCCTTCTAAGTCCCTTGTCTCTGGAAAAAAATGGATCTCTATTCGATTATTTAAGTTTAACGATTTCAAGTCATGGATTAAAATTAGTACCAAATTGAAATTATGTTGAAATTAAGAGACGAATAATAGGTGTTTAAAATCCAAATCTTTTCCATTAGGTTCAGAAAAAATGTAGGAACATCCCCAATTTAGAGTCTCCCCTGAGTATTAAAAAAAGAGAGTACATGTCATAATTTGGGATAGAACTAAAATAGGTCCCGGTTCGCCCTTTCCAAAAGGATAGCGTGTGATTTCTGTGGGCCATCGATGGTCCGTTACAAATAATTTTTTTCCTATGTTTGGACTTTGACTGTTGCACAAACCCGCTCCAAAACAGCTTTAAGGTCCTGCCCCTTCTTCTGGATGATATCATAGTTATCATGTGAGGAGGCTAGTTTTCCCCTCAACCTAGCTACGCAGGCTTCACACTCCAGTAGATCCCCCTCTTAAGTTGCTAATAAATAACAATCCTTCACCTCCTCACCTTTCAGATGATCAAATTCATTCACTATATATTATAAGGTGTCCACCTAGTGATGAGAAGAATTGAAACTGTCCATATTTTCCTCGTAGGAGGTGAGGTCTTCTCAAGAAAATAAAATATGGAAATTGAGGAGGTGAAAGAGTTGATAATCAAAGCCATCATAACCCAGGTTAGTGAAAAAATAATGAAAACTGTCACCCTCATCAGTAAAATTGTCTAGGGGTGTCTTCGCTGCAAGAGAACTTAACCGACGCCATGCCTCTTTTTATATTTCCTAGTGCCTTTCCATAGCACCAGGACTTTGAGCCTTCCCTACTGAAACGTGTATATATGTAAGAGGTGTCTTCATAGGAGGGGGGAGGGACCTATGCAAGGTCACCCAAGACAGGAGACTCTCTTTTCCCTAATATGGCCCAGCCACTAGGGCTGGATGCGATGACTAACCGCGGTCTCTTGGATTATTGGTGATACTCAGCTGGTTCTAGTCTCATTAAAATCATGGAAAATATCCACAGGAGGGGAGTAGTCTAAATCACTTCCCACTGAAATGGGTTGTACTGTTAAAACCTCTCCTATACTCTTTTGACGATGGACCTAATGCCTTCTTACCATAAGAGTAGGGGCAGGAGGTGTATCCACCTTGGTTGCTATAGGGGAATAAGTAGAAGGCATAGTTGTTTCACTCTTCATAGAGGAAGGAATGTATCACATGATTTTTGGGTTTAGAATGGGGTAGGAAATAGTCATGGGTTTCTTCACCCACCGAACTGGTTCTTTCAGCATCCTGCTAGGGTAACAATATGCTCATAGATGGGCATAATCCATTGATAAAAAGGTGGGCCCTATCATGTTAGGAATGATAATCTCCTTAGTAGACCCTTCATGCATCATCATAAGCCATAGTTTGCAGAGAAACATGAGATGAGATTCTCCACTTAACTAAATGACCAGAAAAAGTGTAGTCTACTGAAGGCATACAAATTTCTTGGAAAACTGGTAGGGGAGGTATGGCTCAAAAAGGACTACTTTGTCTATATGAGTAAAAGCATCCCGACTTGAAGGTTGATGAGGTATGATAATTCATACAAGTAACCACCCATATCACCTATAAATAATCCATGAGGGGTAGGAGGCGGTGAAAACCAAAAATGGGAGGTGTCGTTCAACAACCCAATCACATCAGTAACACTCAGAGTCCTGGGACGAATAGTAGAAATTTTTAGAGGAGAAGGATGAATGTAAGAATGGGGAACCCTGGCGGTATGATGGTATTAATAATAGGATATGTGTTTTTCCATCCACCCGTACAAGAATTGGAATGGTCCACTGAGATGATGTAGAGGCTTTCCTTCCTCTATCTATCCCAACAATTCATAAAGCCAGGTAAGGGTTGGAAGGGCCAAATTAATTGGTCGACCCTCTGCTAGTGTGGCTTCCATCATCAAGGTAGTGGCCCAAACCCCAGTGTATACATCGTGAGATGGGAAGATCCATACACATATAAACATGGTGAAGAAACCTTCTAATCTAAGAATAATTGAAACGTCAGACCGAAACTCATTTCCCCATGTGCAATATCTCCCTTATTCAAGGGTAGCACAAAATGAACCTGGGGTTTGACGTGACTAGTGAGTAGGATGAGTTTGACTATGGAAATCCCTTTGATTGGGCCCGTTTTTCTGCAGGAATAACCTTATCCATGCTTTGAATGAGATTAGGGAATGAGCCTTGAGGGGATGATCTAGTGATCCCACTGCCATGACCAGTAAGCTCCTTGTCAATGGAGACACACGATCAGTGTCATTCCATATGGCAGCTACTGGAAGGAACTCTTCTTACATTTCTCCAAGGATGAGGATTCCCCCAAGATTTTAGATATCCCATAGACTAATTCCCACCTCCCCATGAATTATGTGGAAGGTGTTGGTTCTAGAAAACTAGCAGCACAGTAATTCCGGAAGGTTTTCTCCTCGAGAAAAGATTGAAAATTGAGAGTCCCATGATTCGTGGTATAAACTCACCACCTCCTGCTAGTTGGGGAACTCTAGATAGGTCTGATGCACCCAGAATGCCCAAGCCCACTCATCAGGAAACATCCTATGGCCCAAAAATCCCTCTTGGTGCTCCATATGCCTCTAGGATTCTCTTGAGAGATGCAAATGATTGATAGGTATTCTCAATAATCTTGTCTTAGGACACCGTCGTAGAACTCACATTTTCCCTAATTCCATGTCGACCCTCATAGTATGATGACGTTCTCCTAAAGTAGAGTGGCGATGAATTTTCCTACACGGGAAATGTTGGAAGAGTCATTACCTTGTAGTGCCTCCAAGAGGATTAATGTGATTTCTGGGTCAGTAAACGATAGAGGCACATCGAAAGAAATAGAAAATCTGTAAAGTGGAAACTGTATGGATAATCCGAAATCTAAAATCTTGGGCATCATGAAGAGCATCAGAATGCTGTCACATGGAATGATGTGGGTTTAATGATGATTGCCTCTATTCCTCGCTATGGTTGCCCTTGTCTTTGTTAATTTTGCATTAGTCTGTGAATTATCCGTTGTATCCGGCATAGAAATATCCCGAAGTCTATGATAAGCCAGTTTGATAAAAAATTATTAGATAGTGGATATGGAAAAAATGGATAATGGACTTAAAATATCTCCGTAAAAGGCTCTGCATACTATTCCTAGAAATGGTATGCAGAAATATAATTCCACATAAAAAATGACATGTAGAAGCTACTCCACCTACAACTATAGTACGTAGATGAACTTCATCATGTACAACCATGGTACACAAAAGAACTATGAGACATCGACTCGTGATCCAAGGGCCGGCGAACAGAATGTTTCGCGAAATGAATACACTGAGAGCCTCGACCTCAGTTAAGTTCACTTTAATAAGTTATGGATTAAAATTTATGTCTTTATTAATAGTTTTTGAAGATCAGTTCACTAATCCAAGTTCTGTATGCGAAAAATCTGGCCATGTAGCATTCTTCCATGTTGAATCTGGATATTATGTTTTCAAATTCCACAGCCCCGTTTGCGGAATCAAAAATATGTTACGTAAATGGATAAACAGTAATGAAATTAGTTCACAGAACGAATGGAGTAGTTTGGGAACAAGAATATCGCAAAGATCACTATACATGAGATTTAAGGAGTCTAGGAAAATCAGGAGTGCTTTTATCAATGATAACATTTAATGAAAAATGACATGGGCCCCTATATATAGGTGTGGTCCCCTCCAACAGGGTCTACCTGATATATTGTGAACCATTTAAGTTCACAACCACTTATACATCAGAATAATCCCCTTTTAATTCTGAATGGACACCATTCCAATGGGGGAATTTTTAGGGTCCTAAAAATTCCTCCAATAGGAGAAAGTCCACCAACAATCGGTTTGCAGAAGGAAATAAGTTCCTCTATAAGTCTTTCAAAGCAAAGGGACTCAAATTGAGTTTTTATTCCTTGAAGGAACTTGAAGTAATTATTGTCTTCAAGGTTTTTAGGTGGTGCGTGGACCATCACTGGGAACAGTATGTAGAGAAGATGGACCACGAACCACTAGGTATGCGAAATGGTCCGCATACCACTGGCCTGCGATGCAATGGCTAGTGAGAACGGTAAACCACAAACCACGTCAACTGAAGGAGTTGTGCGTGTAATTCCAATCCACGTACTGTACAGTGATCCCATCACATCGTGGATTAAAAGAACATATAGGGTTCTATGAACCATTATTGCGAACCAAATCCTCCACAAACCTCGATTGACTGAGTCTTCTATGGGTCAGAATATTTCTTGAATGGGCCTCCGCAAAAGGTTTCGTGAGCCCAATAGATACGATCACTCTGATGCTCTATAAAAGGAGCACAGTAGAAGTATGGAAGGAGACACACACAGAGGGGGTGGATAGAGGGAAGAATGGATGATGAAATATTGAGTGAGACTTAGAGGTTGTGCTCCAAATTCCATCTTGTTTCATAGGCAAAGCATGAACCGTGAACCACGCCCTCTACAGGTATTGCTGGCTACGAACCATAAAATGGGAGAATTGAATAATAATAATAAAACCATGAACCTACCTGGTGAACAAAAAACCAAATACGTCTCACAGATGAATTTCTCATGAATAGTAATCCACCAGACCTTCCTTCAGTATGGTGTTCTGTGTAGCATAACACTACGTGGACTGAACCCAACGCCGTGCACCCAATTGGTACTCGGATATAACCTAAAGCGGCATGGTGAGATGCATACCACTTTGGTACCTGGTTGACGATACCCATTCCCACATACCACACTGGTATGCGGATGGACCTTCTACCCGCATACCATTATAGTATGCAGAGCCTTTCCCATTCCACATGAGAAACCAATACATGGAATGGGGTTTTTTCAAGTATTGTTTCTTACAGTTCAAACCACACCCCTCCATTACCATCCAGTCCTCCATGATCCCTCCGGTAACCAATCCTTTGAAACTAGGCCAAAGCCTCCTCTAATGATACCGGACCCGTATGATCAGACCATCAGGTGCATCATCACACCCTATTGAGTCTACATACCCACAGTAAGTGGAGTCATTAAGTCTTCCCAACAATGGTGGGGGTTTTAGGAATGTCTGTGAGGCTACATTTCTATGGTAACTCAGAATCCAACCCTGGTATGAAAACATGAACCTCCCAATTCTCGGGATTAAGGGTGATCACTTTCTTTTCCATTCAATGAAGGATAGTAATCAATTGAAGGGGTTTTGTTCGTTGCACCCCTTTGGTGAGGATGAAACTCCTCCCCTTCCCATAACGTGCTCTAATGCCCTCCCATTGAGGTATGCCCTATATATTCTGAGGAAGGGCCACATGACCTTCAAATTCATTTCACATTGAAAGGTTCATTACTACATGCCCTCACCCACCATCTCCCTGCCCTCTCTGGCCATGGTCTCTCCCTCCCCCACCAATAGGGGAGGAGGCATGTGGGTTGTTGAATCTTTATAATCCTATTGTTTCTCACAGCGAGCATGAATCACATGGGCTTAGAGGTTTGTGATGATTACAACATCCACATGTTATGAACTAAGAGAAATCTGATTCCTGATTAATCCAGGATATGTAGGATTCCTAACAGAAGGCCTGAGATTAAAAGGATTCCCATATAAATGGGTCCACCTAATCATGTCTCCATAAATGGGAAGCTTCTATGAATAAGCCCCAACAAATCTAAATGATAAGAACTATGATTCCTGACCTAATCAGGATACATAAGATGCCTACCAGAAGGCTCGAGCATAAAAGGGTTCTTGTCCACCCAATCATGTCTCATAAAAACGGCATCTTCCATGCGTTATCCTCAGACAATCTGAACTATGTGGGTTCTGATTCATCCCTCAAGGATACGTAGGAAGCCCTCCTTGTGGACTCGATCCCAACATCAAGTAACCTTCCATCCCCCCTGTATGAGAATAAACACCAGGGCACCTTATAATATGTCTGAAGTCAGTATAACCTTCGTAGCATAAAACATATGCATGTTTACGACAATTTTTCAAACCAAGGGTAGCCCGTGGACACACACTTTGAGAATGAACCAAGGATTCAAGACCCTATGAACACCACTTAAATCTATAAGTGAGTCATGGAACAAGAAACAATCCTCCCCTAGAAGGGTTCACCTGACTTCCCTTCCTCTCGACCAATGGATACCTTAAGATTCGTTGGCTAAATCATCGGCCAACGAGTGCCTGTCTTTGGAAAGAAGGTCCATGAACCATGGATACCAGGGTCATTCGGCATTCTTGGCTCCACGAATCAACCCGTTTCAGACTATTCGAGGAAATCATATCTGATAAGGACTTATTTCATGAGTTCTTGACCCCCCATTTAATGGCCTACTAGGACCAACGGTTCCCGCATGTTTAATTCAACCTTCTTTAAAGGATAATGGCATTGAACAGGTCGAAACAAAGGAATAGTAAATTCAATAGGAACCCATCCCTATAGAAAAAGGGATGGGTGATGATTCTCGTCAATCCATTTCCTCACCAACTGCAAAACACACCACCTTGGAGGCAAAACGCCAATAAGGTATCCATAAAAATACCAAAAAATGTAAAACCTATAAAAACCCTAAAAAACATATGAAAAACATAAATACCTAAAAGAACATAAAACCCTAAAAACCTACCAAACACCAAAAACCCAAAACCCCCTAAAAACCCCTAAGAACCCTTAAAATTATTAAAAAAACCATAAAATCATAAAAAAAACAAAAAAAAACATTAAAAACCCTAAAAAATAAAATATCCCTAAAAATCTTAACAAAACCTTAAAAACCAAAAAATAGAAAACACTAAAACCCTAAAATACCATAAAACCCCTAAATACCATAAAACCCCTAAAAATATTAAAAAACCATGAAAAATATTATAACTATAAAACAATAGTATAAAAAATAAAAAAAACCCATTAAACAGCTAAAATTGATTAAAAAATATAAAAACCTTAAAAACTAAAGAAATCAAAAGTCCATAAAATTAGAAAAATCATAAAAATAATAAAACCGATAAAACCTCTAAACCCCCAAAAAACCTTAAAAATCCCAAAAATCCCAAAAATACATATAAATTTTAAAAATACATAAAAATATATAAAAACTCATAAAACCCTAAAAACACTATAAAAACATAAACAAACTAAAAATACAAAAAAATCCCTAAAACTTAATAAACCCTAAAAACCATAAAACACATAAAACCACAAATACCATAAAAATCCTAAAACCTCATAGAACCCCAAAAACATATAAAACGTCTAAAAACCCATTAAAACCCTAAAAAATTATAAAACTCTAAAAATTCATAAAAACCATGAAAAAAACAAAAAATCATATAAAACCAAAATAACCATAAAACCATAAAAACCCTAAAACCCCTCAAAACCCCTAAAATACTTTAATAAACATAAGAATAAAAACCCCATAAAAACAAAAAAAATCCATATAAATCACTAAAAACATAAAAAACACTAAAACCCCTCAGAACCCCTAAGAAATCCATAAAAACTAAAAAATATGTAAATACCCTTAAAAAGCTAAAAAACCAAAAAATCCTAAGACCTAAAAATTCCAAAAAATACAAAAAAAAAAGTGTAAAAATCACTAAAAAATGTAAAAACACATTAAAACCCTAAAAACCCTAGTAAAAACATAAAAATATAAGAAAACATATATCCCCGGAAAACCCTAAAATTGATAAAACCTTAAATCCCCTGAAAACTAAAAAAAATTAAATCCATAAAAACCCTAAAATCCCATAAAAACCCTAAAACAGTTGAAAGTACTATAACCAATTTAAATGAATTTATAAAATTAAAAAACTCTAAAAACCAAAAAAATGGTAAAATATTCAGAAACCGTAAAACCCCAAAAAACCATAAATACCATAAAAACCATAAAACCCCAACGAAACCCTAAAAATGACTAAAACCCATAAAATCTTAAAAATCACAAAAAAATCCATAAAAATATTAGAACCCTAAAATATCATGAAACCCTATGAAAACCTTTAAAACCAAAAATACCTAAAAATCATAAAAACCCTAAAAACCCTCAAAATCCCTAAAACCCCCAAAAATAATAAATATACTAAATATACCTAAAAATCCCTCAAAATTTAAAAACCCCTAAAACCCCGAAGACCCTAAAAACACATGATAACATAGAAATCATAAAACCCTTAAAACCCAAAAAAAACTAAAAGGCATAAAACCTTCAAATCAAAAAAAACCTTAAAACCCAAAAAAATCCTAAAAACCCTAAAAATCCCAACAAACATTAAAAAACAAGAAAAACATTATAAAACTAAGAAAACCATAAAAACCCCAAAACACTTAAAACCCCAAAAATATTATAAAACCATTTAACAACATAGGACCCTAAAACCCCTACAGACTATAGAAACCCTAAAAACCCATTAAACTCCTAAAAAATTAATGAACTCTAAAAAACCGTAAAATACAAGAAAACTCAACAAACCCCTAAACTCCCAAAACACCAATAAAATCAATAAAACCCCACAAAATCCCTAAAAATACTAAAAACCTGAAAAATCATTAAAAATTCAACAAATCCTTAAAAAAATAAAAAACCCTAAAAACCATGAACACACTATGAAAACAAAAAAAAAACCTAAAAAACATAAAAACCAAAAAAAACAAAAATAGACTAAAAATACAAAAACCCAAAATAAACCCCTAAAAACATAACAAAATCAAAAAAAACTCAAAAAACCAAAAAACCAAAAAAACATAAAAAACTAATAAAAAATCTAAAATATCATTAAAAGGGACCTTAAAACACTAAAAACATTTAAAATCCTAAAAACCTAAAAACCCATTATAAATAAAAAATCCCTAAAACCCAAGAAAGACCATAAAACCATAAATACACTAACATCAACCCCAAAAACCCTCAAAATCCCAAAAAACTCTAAAAATCATTAAAATTTTAAAAATACCAAAAAATACCGAAAAAGTAAAAAAACACTAAAAACCATAAAAACCCTAAGCAAGACATAGAAAATATATACACATAAATCCCCTAAAACATAAAAATGATAAAAACCATAAAAGCCATCAATATCCCTAAAAACTGAAAAAACAATAATAATCCTAAAAGGACACTAAAAATCTGTAAAAATGAAATACAACATAAAATCATAAAAATACTAAGTAAAAATTAAAAACCTAAAAACACTTAAATCCCGTAAAAACAGAAAAAATGTTAAAATCCCAAAAAACACCTAAAATCCACTAAAACCCATTAAAACCCTTAATACCCTATAAAATCCATTAAAACAACAAAAAAAATATAAAAAAAATTAGACCACTAAAAATGATATAATCCCTAAAAACCCATTTAAACCCTAAAAACTCAAAAAACCACTAAAACCTGAAAAACTATAAAAACCATTAAAACCCTTATAAAACCTAAACACCTAAAAACCATAAAGTATAAAAAATACCTAAAATTCACTAAAAGTGTAAAAAACCCTATAACCATTGAAAACCCCTAAAAAATATCAAAACCCTAAATACTCATAAAACCCATAAAACCCTCAATAATGATAAAATCATAAATAAACCATAAAAACCAAAAAACCCCTAAAAACCTTAAGAGCTATAAAACCAATAAAAATATAAAAAATAACAAAAAACTATAAAAACACTTTTTACACCTAAATTTGTTTAAAAACTATAAAAACCATTAAACCCTTAAAAATTCATAATAAACACTAAAACCCCGAAAAACCATGAAAAACCTAAATATTGAAAAAAAAATCTCTAAAATCCCTGAAATATAAGAAACACTAAGAAACATGAAAAACCAAAATTAATCATTAAAAATCTAAGAACACTGAAAACCCCTTAAAACATAAAAAAATGATAAAACCCCTAAAAATCCATAAAAACCCTAAAATTCCAAAAAACACTCAAAATCCCAAAAACCACTAAAAACAAATAAAAACACTTAAAATCCCTAAAAATCCCTAAAAAAATATAAAATATTGAAAACCCTAAAACCCCCTATGAAATCATAAAATCCCAAAAAACACGTAAATCTCCTAAAAAACATAAAAACACTACAAACCCAAAACACATTAAATAAAATAAAAACCCTTAAATACCATAAACACTACTAAAAAACATAGAAAAAACTAAAAACACATAAATCCCATAAAAACCACAAAAACTATAAAAATCATTTAAACCCCTAAAAAAATAAAAAACTATAAAATCCATAAATTCATGAAATACTCAGAAAAACTGTAAAACCCCAAAAAAATAAAACTCTAAAAATTGTAAAAACAATCAAAAAACCCTCCGATCCCTAAAACCATAAAAATCGTTTAAAATCTCTAAAAACCCTAAAAACATAAACACCCCCTGAGATCCCATAAAAACCATAATAATACCTTCAACACCTAAAACCAAATAAAACTGAAAAAAAACATAAACACTCTAAAAAACATAAAAACCCTAAAAACCCAAAATATCAATAAAACCCCAAAAAACAAAAAAAATACTAAATAGTGCTAAAAATCTCAGAATAGGGAAAACCCCAAGAAACTCAAAAAAAATAAAAACCATTGAAATCTAAAAACACTTAGAACACCTAAAACCAAAAAAAATACAAAAAATTCAAAAAGACCCTTAGAACCCCTAAAATAGAAAAAAAACCCTTAAAACCATAAAACCCTATAAAAACCTAAAAATCACTAAGAGTATAAAAACCCTTCAACCACATAATAATGTTAATTTTTTTTAAAGTTTAAAACCCCTAAAAAAATAAAAAAACCTAAAATCACAAAATACCATCAAAATATCTAAAACCCAAAAAGTTCTTTAAAATGAATAAAAATATCTAAAAATGCATAAAATTTTAATAAAAATAAAAACCTTGAAAACCATTTACAATACCTTAAAAACCTAAAAATGTTAAAACCCTTAGAAATCTAAAATTGCTAAAACCCCTAAAACACCTTAAAACTCTAAAATAGTAAAATCCCTAAAAAAACATAAAAAAAATGGGAAACCATAAAAAAAATCCTAAAAAATTCTAAAACAATAAACCCCATTTAACCCTCGAAAAATGTTTAAAAAATCTAAACAACCATAAAAACATAAATAAACTCAAAAAACCCTAAAAACTAAAAAATAATAAGAACCCTGAAAAACATAAAACCATAAAAACAATAAGAATCCCAAAAAAGCACAAAAGACCCCAAAAAATGTAGAAAATCTAGAAAACCCAAAAAACCCTATGAAAAATAGAAAAACCTAAAATCACTTAAAACCCAAAAAAAAACATAAAAATCCTAAAAATCCTTTAAAAATTACTAAATATGAAAATGACCCTAACAACTAAAAATTGCTAACAAAACGTTAAAAACCTAAAAAAACTTAAACCCCCTAAAAACATAAAAACACTAAAACCCCTAAAATCCTAAAAACCCCCTTAAAAACTATAAAACACATAAAACCTTAATGATCTCTTAAAACCCATAGAACCCATAAAACCCGACTAAAAACACTAGAAACCTTTTAAACCCCAAAAAATGTTAAGAATCTCTAAAAACCCAAAAAAATCTAAAAAATTCAAAACCCCCCCCTAAAACTCAAAAAAAGTCATAGAATCCCTAAAAACCATAAAAATCCATAAAAGCCCAAAAAATTCCTAAAAAACCTAAAACACATAAAAATCCAAAAAAATCCATAAAAATCCCAAAATATTTTATATACGCTTAAGACTAGGAAAGACACTATGAAAACAGTGAAATCATAAAACATTTTAAGCCTTTAAAAACACTAAAAACCCTAAAAAACCAAAAAAAAAATGAAAAAAAAAACAAAAAAAACCTTTGAAAACCTTTAAAGAAACTAAAAACACATAAAACCCTAAAAACAATAAAAATGTGAAAACCCCTTAAATCACTAAAAATGTTAAGAAAACTCCAAAAAACAATAAAACCCCTAAAAATTTAATAAACCCTAAATACCACAAAAACCATAAGACATTAAAAACATTGAAAACCCATAAAAATCCCTAAAAATCATTCAAATACAAAACAATTCCTATGAATCACTCTAAACATAAATAACCCTAGTAACCTTAGAAACCCATAAAAACCTTAATACCATAAAAAACGTAGAACCCCTAAAAATCTAAAAAATGATAAAAACCACTAAAACCATAAAAACATTAAAAACATCAAAATCCCTAAAAGTGATAAAAACCCATAAAAATTATAAAAATTTACAAAAAAATCTCTAAATGTGTAAAAAACCATGAAAACCATAAAAATCCCAAAGAATACCATGATGGCATTAAAACAATTTAAACCCCAAAAAACCTGAAAAAATTAAAAACCCCAAAAACCCAAAACCATTAAAAACTAGAAACCCAATAAAAAATAACCCCTAAAAATCTAAAAACCCTTTAAACAACTAAAAAAAATTCTCTAAAAACATAAAAACCCTAGAAAATACCAAAAACAAAAAAAACCCCAAAACCCGAAAAACTCAAAAAACATAGAAACCCTAAAAACCATAAAAATAGTCAAAATGTAATAAATAACAATGAAAACATAAAAAAACCTCAAAACATTGATGAAACCTATAAATACCAAAAAAACCAAAAAACCCAAAAAACCCTAAAACCCTTAAAATCCTCAAAAGCCATAAAAACCCTAAAAAATCAAAAAAATCATAAAAAATCCCAAAAATACCTGAAAATATAAACAAAACCAAAGAACCTAATAAGCCCTAAGAAAACCATAAACCCCAAAAGACAATTAAATCCCAATACCCATAAAAACCCAAAAAACAAATAAAATACCTAAAAACCATAATATCCAAAAAAATACTCAAAACACAAAACAACCTAAAAACCCCTATGAAATGCTCATTGACATGAAAAGACTTAAAACTCCAAAAAAACCTAAAATATGATAAAAACAAAAAGAACCTCAAAAACCTCAAAAACCTCCTAAAAACCCAAAAAACACTAAAAATCAGTAAAAACTCTAAAAACACTCTAAACCCAAAAAATATAAAAAATATAAAAAATAATAAAATCCCAAAAAATATTAAAAAAACCCCTAACCCCACTAAGAACCATAAAAACACTAAAAAAATCCGAAGACCACTGAAAAACCATAAAACCATAAAACCCTAAAAAACCAAAAATTTCATAAAAATCCCAAAAAAATATCTAAAAATTAAAATAAATCTAAAAAAAATAAAACATAAAAACACATAAAACCTTAAAAAACCTAAAAACACAAAAAAAACGTAAAACCCCTCAAAATCATTAAAAACCATAAAATTATAAAATTCTAAAAAGACACCTAAAAACAATAACAACCAAAAAAAATACCCAGACAACCCCTATGAAAACCTTAAAAATGTAAAACCCTAAAACACATAAAAACCTCTAAAAACCGTAAAAATACCCCAAAACCATAAACTAAAAAAACTACTAAAAATCCATAAAACCACTCAAAATGTAAAAACCCCAAAAATCTGAAAATACATAAAAAAACCCTAAAAAAATAACACTTAAACCATTAAAATTCAAAAGAACAAAAGAACATTAAAGTCCCAAAAACCAGAATTAAACAGTGAATACAATAAAAATACCTATAACCCATAAAAAGCATAAAAATAAAAAAACCTAAAATAACATAAAAATTTAAAAACCCCTTAAAACACTAAAAAACGGATGAAAAGTTTAAAAAAATAAAACACTTAGAACCAATAAAAAATCTAAAAATACTACAAACCATAAAAGACCATAAAAACCCTAAAAACCCTAAAAACCATAAAAACCATAAAAACATTAAAAAACCATAAAAATACATAAAAATCCTAAAAATCACTAAAAACTCTAAAAACCCTTTAAAACCTTAGAATTTTTTAAAAAAAATTGAAAAACCCTAAAGCAATAAAAACTCAAAAAAACCCCACCTAAAAACGCAAAAAACCATCAAAATTTTAAAAAAACCTAAAACACTAAAATACCTAAAAATCATTAAAACCCTATAATACCACGAAAATATTAAAAAATTCCTCAAAATCTTTAAAAATGAAAAAACTATAAAAACACTGAAATCCCTAAGAATACCATGAAAAACCAAAAATTTAAAACCCTAAAAATGGCAAAAAAACACAAACCCAAAAAAATAATAAAATCCCAGAAAACCATAGATCCCCATAAAAACATTAAAATACCCTAAATACCCATAAAAACCCTAAACCACTAAAAAAATATAATACCCATTTAATCCCCTAAATACATTTTAAAAACTTTAAAAAACATTAAAATAACTTTAAAAAATAATAAAAAAATATAGAAACTAAAAATCCATAAAACCCCTCAAAATATCTGAAAACCTTAAATCCCATAAAAATCCCACAAAATCCCAAAAAACATAAAAACCCTAAATACCCTAAAAAAATTAAGTAATCATTAAAACCCCAAAAAACTAAATAACCATAAAAACCCTAAAAACCCAAAAAACCCAAAAAATCTTTAAAAATAATAAAAACCAAAAAAAATATAATAAAACATTAAAGACATAAAATGTTTTAAAACCAAAAAAACCGTAAAATTTCTAAAAATGATAAAAAAACCCTATAGCCCATAAAACCCCCTATAAATAATAGAAACCCTAAAACTCCATAAAAACCATAAAACCTCACTAAATACACTAAAACCCATTTAATCCCATAAAAATGAAAAAAATCTAAAAAATATTAAAAACCCTAAAAAACCCTAAAACCCTTAAATCCCCTAAAACCCTAAAAATACTAAATACCTTAAAAACCCTCAAAAATCCTAAAACCCTAAATAACACCAAAAATCATAAAAAGGTCCAACAAATATCTAAAATATAAAAAACCGTGAAAACCCCTGAAAACCTAGAAAAACCATTAATACTGAAAAATTTAATACCCTAAAAACACTTGAAACCCTCAAACCCAAAAAAAACCTCTAAAAACCTCAAAATCTGTAAAATCCCAAAGAAAATCTTATAATCCTAGGCGAGGCCTAAAAATCCCTAAAAATGTAAAAAACACTAAAGACCTAGGGACATCCTAATAATTCCTAAAACCCAAAAAAATGATAAAAACCCTAATCCATAAAAAACCATAACACCCTCAAATTCTATAAAAACCCTAAAAACTAATAAATCGTAAAAGATCCATAGAAATCCGTAAAAATGTAAAACCCCTTAAAGCCTTAAAAACACCTAAAAAACCTAAAACAATAATAACACTTAAAACCTCTAAAATGGTAAAAAGCACAAAAGACCTTAAAACCCATAAAACCCCAAAACCCCAAAATACCATAAAAACCCTAAAAAACATAAAAATACTAAAAAAGTTTGAAGGATCCCAAAAAATGTAAAAAAACACTAAAATTAATGATAAATGTTATGAAAACCTAAAAAACCTAAAAAACATAAAACACCTAAAACCCCTAAAAATTATAAAACCCTAAAATAACTTAAAAATGTTATAGCCCCTAAAATCCAAAAAACCCACAAAAAATTAAAAACCCTTAAAATTCCATAGAATCATAAAACCTAATAAACACTATAAAACCCCTTTAAACCCGTAGAAACATTAAAAAAACTAAAAAACCTTACAAAATTGTATAAAATCAAAAAATCCATGAAAAACCCAATAAAACCCATAAAAATAGTAAAAACACAAGAAATCCTAAAGAACTCAAAAATCAATATATGTTAATCCCATAAAAATCCAAAATACCCCCAAAACCATGAAAAAACCTATGAAAATATATAAAACAAATAACATTAAAAACCCTAATAACACTAAAAATTATAAAAACCCCAAAACCCCAAGGATCCATAAAAAGAATAAAAACCACTAAAAACATAAACACCCACTAAAAACTCTAATAACACTTTAAACCTATAAAAATGATAAAAAATCAAAAAGTATTTAAAACCCATGAACACAAAAAAAACCCAAAACCTTTAAAACCCATAAAAATCTGGAACACACTAAAATCATCAAAACCATCAAAATACCTAATGACCCTATAAACTATACAAATCTAAAAAAACCAATAAATCGCTAAAAACATAAAAAACCATAAAACCTTGGAAACACCTATGAAAACACTAACAACCTAAGAACACATAAAATCCACAAAAAATAAAACAACCAAAAAACTGTAAAAACCCCTAAAACCCATACAAACCCCTAGAATCCCTAAAAATCCATAGAGGCCCTAAGAAATATAAAAAACTAAAATACCAAAAAATACCTAAAAATGTAGAAAACTCGAAAAATCTCGAAAACAACTACGAAAACCATAAAAAAACTAAACCCACTTAAAAACCCTAAAATATCATAAAACCCAAAACCCCCCAAAAAAACCATAAAAACCCATAAAATAATTTAAAAACATAAAACCCCATAAACAAAAAAAAAACAATAAAAATTCTAAAAATTATTTAATCTCATAAAAACATTAAAAACTCTAGCAACTTTAAAAACTGTAAAAACCCAACAAAACTGTAAAACACTTAAAAACCTCATAGAACACTTTAACACTCAAAATCCCTAAATACCCTAAAACTCATAATAATTATAAAAATCGTAAAAATGAAAAAACTGTAAAATCCAGGGAAATAGCTAAGAAAAACTAAAAAACCAAAAAATACATAAAACCCTTAAAAACCTAAAAATCCTAAAAAACTAAAAAAACACTAACACCATAAAAACCCAAAAATCCATAAACACCTTAAAACCAAAAAAACCCTAAAAACACTAAAAAATATAAAACCATTTAATCCCCATAAAATTTTATAAAACTATAAAAAACCATATAATTCCTAAAATCTAAAAAACCCTAAAAACTCAATGAAAACCCCATAAAAACCCTAAAAAACCCTAAAACCCGAAAAAACCATAAACCTCTAAAACCAATAAAAATCATTTATAATCCATAAAAATCCCTAAGAATGTAAAAAACCCCCTAAAAACTCTAAAATCCATAGGAAAACCGTAAAAACAAAAAAAAACTTTAAACCCCTAGAGATCATAAAAAATACTAAAAGCCCTAAAAGCCTTAAAAATCCCAAAACTCCCTAAACACCCTCAAAATCCCTAAAAAACCCAATAACCCATAAAAATACTAAAAAATCACTAATAATCATTAAAAAGAATAAAAACCCTAAAAAAATTGAAAACCACTATGGAAACCTTAAAATATAAAAACACATAAAACCGCTAAAACAAATTTTTATAAGAAAAGTGTAAAAACTATAAAAATCCCTAAGAACCCTAAAATCCATAAAAACACATAAAAACCATAAATACAATAAAACCCCATAAAACTCTAAAAACACACTAAAAATTCAAAAAACCCTTTAAACAACTAAAAAAATTAAAAAACTCTAAAAAACCAAACCCCCCCCTTAAAACTAAAAAAACACTAAAACCCAAAAAAACCTTAGAATCCCTAAAAAATACTAAACACCTTTAAAATTGTAGGGTGTAGTTTTGGTTGGGAATTATATTACAATGAAGAATTCTCATTGTTTTATACTTGAGCCAAAGGTGAATATTGTTTATGTGAATCTGAAATGTGACCTAGGGATTGGGTGAGATAAGGGGGTGGTGTAAAATAAGGAATAAAATAAGGGTATGGAGGATGTCTTGATCAGTGGTGATGGAGATGTTTCTTGTGAAAGTGATGTGAGAGAAACTAAAGGTGTATTGGTGGAATCCCTAGGGATTTCGTGGGAGGTTAGAGAGATCACAGATGGATTGGTAGGTCAATTAAATAATAGTTGTACTATAAAGACACATGGTGGGATCTCTTTGTGCAACAGGTTTGTATGTTTGGAGTCTAAGGGGTGGATTCATGAGTATCAAGAAATGATGTATGGGATGGCTATAGTAGAGGTGTACATTGCTTCCCCTGATGAAGTGTCTAAACTAGTTGTTAATATGGTTGAGGGGATTAAGATGGATAGAAATGATGTGTGGCATGAGGAAATTAAACTGGATTAGAATGATTTCCTTGGGAATGAGGAATGGAATTAGGGTGTTGTCCATGAGGATAGAAAGTTGGGCAACAGGCAATCAGACTAGGTTTTTGGTGCTGATCATGATGAGCAGTAGGTTCAGGTCATGCAGTTGGTTTTGGTGGTGCATAAAGGTGTGTCTATTGAGAACTCCCACTATTTGGTTCGGGAGGGCGTGGCTCTAGAGGGTGCAAATTTTCAAATTCAGTTTATGGGACATGGAATTGAGTAGTCAAGTGGATTTTATTTTATAGTTCATGTTCTAGGTGTTGGGGATCATGACAATAAAATTAAAAAGGTTAATCTCTAGGAAGAAATTCAGAAGCTCCATAATAGTTTATAAATCTATGATAAGTGGGGGGATGTCAATGATAATGTCAACAAGGATGAAAACAGTAAATATGAGGCCTTGAGTTTTGATAAAGCCTTGACCACTGAATTCATCTTACATGGAAGGTAGAAGGTGTTTGTAGGGTTCATTTCTACCCCCAAAGAGGAGGATGAGGAGGGACTATTCCAAATTTTCAAGGACTGTGTCTACCATTTCCTCTTCAATGGATTCTAAAAAGGAAATTTATGATCCCAAGAAATGGCGGCCAGATAAGTTTTCCTCCAAAGATCATTCTACCATGGAATAGAAAAGGCTCAGGGAGACATATTCTACTCTCTTCAAGTAGATTAAAAAGACATAATATGAATGGGAGTCGGTAGGTAACATTGAGGCTATAGATTATGGATATGGTGATGATGGGGACCCTTTTGATATGTATTTTTGTTTGGATTTTTTTATGGGTTGTTTGGGTCTACCACTTTTTTGTGATGTATTTCCATTAATTTTTTTAATAAATTTTGGGGGGCTAGGAATGTTTGGTCTTGATCCTTCTTTTCCTAAAATTCTAAAACCCCTAAAACCTTAAAAGACCCTAAAATCAATAAATCCCCTAAAAATACAATAAAACAATAAAAAACCCTTTATACCACTAAAAAAATTAAAAAATACTAAAAAGCTTAAAAACCCTAAAAACTAAAACAATAATAAAAACAAGAGGAATCCTCAAAACCCTAATAATAGTAAAAGCCCTCAAAATCCATAATAACCCTAAAAATCCATAAAAATATAAAAAAATCACTATAAATCTAAAAAAATTAAAAAACCATAAAAATACTAAGAAACCCAATGAAAACCATAATAACCTAAAAACAAACAAAACCCCTAAAAAAATAAAAATGCTAAAAACCCTAAAAACCCAAAAACCTATCAAATTCCCTATAAACCCAAATAAACCATAAAAATACTTGAAAGGCCATAAAGAAACCTAAAAACACGAACAACCCATAAAAACCCAAGAAGACATTAAAAAAATATAAACACATACAACCATTAACTTTTTTAAAAAACTCTAAAACCCCTGGTAAACCCTAAAACCATTGAAAACCATAAAAACCATAGAAATCCATAAAAACCCTAAAAACTGCTAAAATATATAAAAACCCTTTAAACACCTAAAACTTTTAAAAACTCTAAAAAACATTGAAAACACTTGAAAACATAAAAATGCAAAAAAAAATCTAAAAAATCTAAAACCCTCTAACCCCCAAAATCTCTAAATATTCAAAAAGACAATTAAAATTCAAAAAAATCCATAAAGACCAATAAATTCCCATTGAATCCTTTAAAATTATAAACACCCATAAATACATTAAGACACTACTAAAAACTATAAAAACCCATTAATCCCCTAAAAACAAAAAAAACCCTTAAAATCCTTGAAAACATAAAAACAAGAAAACATAAAAGCCTAAAAAATCCTCAAAACCCTAAAAACCCCTCAAAAACCCAAAATACCAAAATACCATAAAAATAATAAAAAAATTAAAAAATCCTTAAATACTCAAAAACCCTAAAATCCCTGAAAACTCGTAAGAAAACCTTAAAACACTAAAAACAATTAAAACTGCTAAAAGACCTAAAAAATATTAATCCCTAAAAACCATATACCCTAAATAACTTAAAAACTAAATAACCCAAAAAACATGAAAACCCCTAAAACCACATAAAAACTATATAACTGCACTAAAATCTATAAAAACCCTTTAAAACCATGAAAGCATTAAAAAACTATAAACAACCTTAAAATTCCTAAAAACCTAAAAACCCCAAACACCCAAAAAAAACATAAAAATTCTGAAAACTCTAAAATCCCTAAAATACCTAAAAACCCCAAATACCCTTTCTTATACAAGAAACCGCTAAAACCATAAAAATCATAAAAAATACCTAAAAATAACTAAAAATGTAAAATATCCTAAAAGATAAAATGCTCCAAAAAATCCGTAAAAACATAAAAATTCTTACACCCCCCCAAACCTAAAAAACCCTAAAACCCTAAAAACCAAAAACAACTAAAATCCCTAAAACCCCTTAAAATCTTTAAATCCCTAAATACCGTAAATTAATTTAAAAATACCTAAAAAAACTAAACAGGTGAAAACCCCAAAAACCCAATAATACATAAGAAAACCACAAAAATCTGAAAAATTTTAAAACCCATAAAAATCATAAAAATCATTAAAACACTAAGAATAATAAAAAGAACCTAAAACACTATAAACCCATAAAAATCATAAAACTCCCTAAAAATCATTAAAACTCTAAAACCCTATAAATTTTGTAAAACCACTAAAACTCTAAAAATATTTTAAACCCATAAAATGTTAAAAACTATAAAAAAACATTTAAAAAATAAAAGACTCAAGATAATATTAACAATAAAAAATAACCATAGAACCCTAAAAACACTAAAAACCCTTAAAATCCCTAAAACCCCCCCAAACCCCATAAACATCTTAAAAATGACTAAAAATTCCTAAAAATGTAAAAAAAACAAAAAAAAAACTCAAAAAAACCCTCCAGAAAACCATAAAAATTAAAAACAAAAACTCATAAAACCCATAAAAATATAAAAAACACTAAGAAGCCCAAAAATCATAAAAACCCTTAAAATCCAGAGAAACTAATAAACCCTAAAAACAACTAAAATATTTATAATCCTTTAAAAAGATAAATTTTTTAATAACTCTATAAAACCTTTAAATCCCATAAAAACTAAATAAAACAAAAAAAAACCAAAAAAACAAACCCCATTAAAACCTAAAAAACATAAAAACCCTAAAACCCTAAGAATCTCTAAAATCAATGAAAATGCATAAAAATCCTCAAAAGCCAAAAAAATCCATAAAATGTAAAAAACCTGCAACATTAAAAAATCCTCATGAATATTTATAAATCGAAAAACACTTAAAAACCCTAAAAACATAAAAAATCATACAATCCCTAAAAGACCCAACAAATCCCTTAAATAAATAAAATACCTAAAAACCCAAAACCCAATAAAAATCATAAACCACCTAAAATATTTAGAAATTTAAAAAACCATAAAAGATCAGGAACCACATAAGAAAATCTTATAAAACTAAAAACAGTTTAAAGACAAAAAAACCAAAAAAACACAAAAATCCATAATTACCCTAAAACCCAAAAAATCATAAGAACCACTAAAACCCTTAAAAACCCTAAAACCCCTAAATACCCCTAAAAGCCACTAAAAACACTAAAATCCATTTTGAACCACAAAAATGTTAAACTCTAAAAAACCGTAAACCACTGAAAACCCAAAAACCCCTCAAACTGCCAAAACCATAAAAACCACTAAAAACTCTCCAAATGAATAAAAAAACCATAAAAACCTTAAAAAATCATAAAAATACCTAACAACATACAAACTGTTAAAATGTGAAAATCCTAAGAAAACCAAGAAAACATAAAACATATAATATCAATAAAATAGAAAAGGCGGTAATAAACCTAAAATCCCCTAAAAACAATAAAAATTATTGAAAATCGATAAAATACTAAAAACCAAAAAAAACACGAAAAAATATTTAAACCCAATTTTTTTAAAGAAAAATAAAACCCTCAAAACCATAAAAAACACATGAAAACCAAAACTATAAAAACTATAAAAACCGTAAAAACACTAAATACTCAAAATCACTAAAAAATAAAAAACCTATAAAACCCTAAAAACTCCATAAAACATCTAAAAAAATAAAAAAAAATTTGAAAACGTTGAAAACCCATAAAATTATAAATCAAATTAACACCTCTAAAAAACAAAAATTCTAAAACCCCAAAAAATCCTAAAAGGAACTCAAAAACCCAAAAAAGTAATAGAAACAATGAAAACCCCAAATACCTTAAGACACATAAAACTCACAAAACCCTAAAAACATTTAAAAACTCTAAAAACCTTATAAACCACTAATTTTTTTTTTGGAAATATCTAAAAAAACATTAAAAACATAAAAATCATTAAAAAACCACAAAACCCAAAAAAACAAAAAACCCATAAAAATCTGTAAAAACATAAAAAACCATAAGAACCCTAATAAAAACAGTAAAACCATAAAACACTTAAAATCGCTAAAAACCTAAAAACATGAAAAACTCTACAAATACCCTAAAATCCCTAAAATACCCAAAAAACCATAAAAATCATAAAAACATTTAAAAAATTCAAAACCCTAAAAAATACTAAAAACTTGAAGAATCCATTAAACCACTTAAAACATTAAAAAACATTAAAATACCATAAAACCCAAAAAAATCATAAAAAACCCCAATAATCCCAAAAAACAAAAAAATAATTAAAAATCCCAATAAAATTCAAAAAATCGTTCAAAAACCTAAAATTCTTGAAAACCCCTAAAAAACCGTAAAAACCAAAAACAAATTTTAATAAATAAAAAACATAAAACATTTTAGAACCCTAAAACACCATAAAACCCCAAAAAACATAAAACCCCTAAAAATCATAGATATCCTAAAAATCTATAAAAACCCTAAATACATCTAAAAACTCTAAAAACCCATTAAACCCCAAAAAATGTTAATAAACTCCTAAAAACCATAAAAATTCTAAAAACTCAAAAAAAAAATCCTAAATTCCCATAAAAAGCCCAAAAATTCCCAAAAACCATCAATATCCCTTGAAACATAAAACTCCTAAAAAAGCTCTAAAAATAACTAAAAACATTGAAACACTAAAAAACCCTTATAAAACATTAAAAAACTAAAAACAATTACAACTACTAAAATACCTAAAAATTAAAATAATTGTAAAAACCCTAAACTCTTAAACACATTAAAACCCCCAAAATCCCTAAAACCCCTAAAAATCCTAAAAATCCAAAAACAAATTGCCTAACAATCCCTAAAAACATAAACAACCCAAAAAACATGTAAGTACCTAAGAATAGCTTAAGAAGATAAAAACACTTAAACTTATAATAACATAAAAAATGATAAAAACCCTTTGAACCCCAAAAAAGTCACTAAATACCCTAAAAACCCCTAAAATCCATAAACCCATGAACACATTAACAACCATAAAAAACCATAAAGACCCTAAAACCCATAAAAACTATAAAATCCTCTAAGTCACTAAAATAATTAAAAAAAGTATAGAAAACATAATAAACTTTAAAACTAAAATACCCAAAACCCCTCCAAATCCATAAATACCCTAAATACCGTTAAAATAATAAAATTACATAAAAATCCTTTAAAACAAAAAAACCCTAAAGTCCCTGAAAATACTTAAGAAACCTTAACGACTTAAATACACATAAAACCCCATAATTACCCAAAAATGTTAAAAACCCTAAAATCTCAAAACCCTTAAAATGGTTTAAATCCATAAAAACTCTCAAAAACATGAAATCCTAAGAATCCCTAAAATCTATAAAAAATTAAAACCCTCTAAAAATATCAAATCACTTAATACATCCTTAAAATACTGAGAAAAGAAAAAACCCCTAAAAACCAAAAACATGAAAAAAAACTATAAAACCCCCAAAAGACCCTAAAAACCATTAAAACCTATAAAAACCCATAAAAACATTATAATCAAAAAAAACTCAAAAATACCATAAATACAAAATAGGAACATAAAAATACTTTAAGCCCATAAAAAGATAAAAGACACCAAAAAATCATCAAACCCCTAGAAACAGAAATGAGCGCTAAAAACATAAAAACCCTAAAAACATAAAAACCCTAAAAACAAATAAAAATAATTAAAATGATATAAAATAAATAAATTCCATAAAAATAACCTAATAAAATCTTAAAATAGAAAATAATAATTAAAACCCCTAAAAACCATAAAACTATAAAAATCATCAAAACCCATAAATCATTAAAAACCCTAAAGCACCAAAAAAATCCTAAAGACCGAATAAATACTCTTATAGTATTTTAATACCCTAAAAATATTAAAAACTCTAAGAACTTTAAAAACAATGAAAAACTCAAAAAATCAATAAAAACACAAAAACCACAAACCATTAAAAAATCAGAAACCCCTAAAATTCTTCAATATCAAATAAACTATTAATGAGAATAAACTAATAAAAAATCCATAAAATATCTAAAAATTTAAAAAACCCTAAAAAATCAGCTAGGCCTATCAAATCCATATAAACCTAAAAAAATATAGTCCCTGAAAACAAAAAAATAATGAAACCAATGAAACCCTCTAAAAACTCCTAAAAACATTAAAAACCCAATAAACCCCAAAATCATTAAAAAAATAATAAAACCCATAAAACACTAAAATACCACTAAATATATAAAATCTCAACAATCCCCTGAATCATTAAATACTACAGAAAATATTAAAGAACTAAATAACTAAAAAGACCTAAAAACCAAAAAAACCATAAAAAACTAAACACCATAAAACAAAAAAAAACCATAAAATCCGTAAAATCTTTAAAAACTCACGAAAATTATAAAAGTACTCTAAAAATATAAAAAATATAAAAACCCTAAAACCCCCAAAAAAACCCAAATAAAACAATGAAAATGAATAAAAACGTGAAACCCTTAAAAAACCTAAAACACGGTAAAACCCTAAACACCCTAAAAACCCAAAAATCCATAAAACCCCCAAAAAACCTTAAAAATAACTAAAATCCCATAAAACACCTAAATCCCCTAAAACCTGCTAAGACATAAAAACCCCTTAAACCCCTAAAAAAGTTAAAAAAGTTCAAAACAACCATAAAACCCCTAAAAATTCCAAAAAAAACCCAAAATACTCAAACAACCATAAATACCGTAAAAACCATAAAATAATAAAGTTTCCAAAAACTATAAATATCCTAAAAATACAAAAAATCATTAAAAGAATCCCTAAAACCCCTTAAAACCCCTAATAAATCCTTAAAACCATAAGAATACTTAAAACTCGTAAACACTTAAAAAATTCTAGAAACCCAAAAAAAAAACACTCAAAATGAAAAAAAACTTTAACACCCCGTATAATTCATAAAAAATACCTAAAAACATTAACAAAGAAATAATAAATCCCAAAAAACCTGTAGATAAACTTAAAAAGAATAAAGATACTCAAAACCCTTAAAACCCTAAAAATGATTAACTCTAAAAAACCCTAAAAACCTTATAAAACCCTATAAACTCTCAAAATACCTAAAATCCCTAAAATCCCTAAAAACCCAAAAAATCCTAAAAATTACATAAAATCATAAAAAATGTTAAAAACACTTAAAGATCAAAAAACCCTAAAACCCCTCAAAACAAATAAAACCTCAAAAAACATTAAAACCCATAAAACCCATAAAACCCACCAAAAAATATAAAAACGTTTTAATCCTCTTGAAATGTTAAAAACTCTAAAAAATATTAAAAGCCCTAAAAACCTCAAAACAAAATTAAAAACCACCCAAACCCTAAAACACCTAAACACTCAAAACCCTTAAAAATCATAAAACCCCATAAAATGGTAAATAGTAATAAAAATCCCTAAAAGAGTAAAAAAACGTAAAAACTGTATAAAACTTTAAGAAAACCATAAAACCCAATAAAAAACATATAACCCATAAAACTAAAAAAATGAAAAAAACACTAAAAACCCTAAAACCCATTAAAACTAAAAAATCCCTAATAACCCATATACCCCTAAAATCCCACTAAAAACTCAAAAAATCCATTATTTCACAAAAAAAATATAAAAATATAAAAAAATATCAAATCCCTAAAAACATGAAAATTCCCTAAAACCCCCAAAAAACCACCAAACCCCAAAAAAACCCAAAAAAAAACTCAGAAACCCCAAAATATTGAAAATAACCTAAATATTATAAAAATTATCAAAATCATTAAAAAAATTTATAACACAAAAAAACATAAATACCTTGAAAAACACCAAGGGAACCTTAAACAACTAAAAACACTTAAAATGATTAAAAATATTAAAAATACCAAAAACCTTAAAAATCCCCAAACCCTAAACACCCCAAAAAACTAAAAACTATAAAAAACCTTTAAAATAATATTTTTTTTAAACAGTATGAAAAAATTAAACCCCTTAAAACTCAAAAAAACCCCAAAACCCAAAATTTCTGAGAACCCCTAAAAACCATAAAAGACATTAAACTCTTCAATAACCCAAAAAACCCTAAAAAATAAAAAAACTCTCTAAAAACATATAAAAACCTAATCCCCGGAAAAACCCTAAGGGAACCTTAAAAATATAAATAAACATAAAACTCAATAAAAAACCTAAAAACGATGAAAACCCAAAAAATCCCAAAAAACCCCTAATACCCTCAAAATCCCTAAAAACCCTGAAAGCACATAAGGATCTCAAAAATTACTAAAATACCCTAATACATAAAAACTATAAAAACTCTAAAAACCCCTAAGAAATCATTAAAAAACTAAAAACAAATTAATCCCTAAAAAACCAAAATATACACTAAAATTCCTTAAATCCCTAAAAAACCTAAAAACCTAAAACCCCTAAAGCCCCTCAAAATAGCTATAAACGCAAAATAACCATAAAACACTAAAAAATTCATAAAAATACAAAAAAATGAAAAAATCATAAAAATCATGATTAACCCTAAAAAAACCACAGTATCCTAAAAACAAATAAAACACCTAAAAACAAAAAAATATGATAAAACCCCAAAAGACCCAAAAATCCAAAAAAACACATAAAACCCATAAAGCCCCTAAATCCTTTAAAAACCCAAAAACCCCATAAAACCCAAAAAACTCTAAGAACAATTTAAACACAAAATACTTTAAAAAACACTAAAATTAATAAAAATAAAAAAACTCAAAAAAACACTTAAAACCCGTCAAAACATAAAAACCCTAAAAATCCTAAAAAACATATGACATCCTTAAAATCCCTAAAAACCATAAATATCTAAAAAATCATTAAATTACCTAAAAACTTAAAAAAACCCCTAAAAACCTTTAAAACTCCAAAGGAAACCTTAAAAATATAAAAACACTTAAAACCCTTAAAAATCATAAAAAATTTAAATACCCTTGCAAACCCTATAATCCCTATCAAACCATATATTCCCTTGAAACCGTAAAAACCACTAAAACCTCTAAAAACCAATTAAACCACATAATATGATAAAAAAAACTCTAAAAAGAATAAAACCCTAAAAATTAGTAAAAAACCACAAAACCCAAAAAAAACAAAAAACCCAAAAATCCCATAAAACCCCAAAAAATCTAAAAAAACTTTAAAATCATAAAAAACATTGAGAATACCTAAAAAATAAAATATCCTAGAAAGTCTAAAAGACCCTAAGAAAAACATAGAAACATAAAAACACTTAAAACTTTGAAAAAACCTAAAAACACTTAAAACCCAAAAAATACATTAAAAACACCTAAAACTATAAAATCCACTAAAAACATTAAAACCACCAAAACCACATAAAAAACCAAAAAGATAACTAAAATCTATAATAATTCTTGAAACCACTAAAAACATTAAAAAAAATTTAAAAACCCGTCGAAACCCAAAAAAACTCCAAACACACAAAAAAACTAATAAAATCCATAGAATACCCTAAAGAGCCTAAAAATACATAAAAATCCTAAAACCATAAAAATAAGAAAAAATACATAAAATTCATAAAAATGTAAAAAAAAACTAAAAACCAAAAAAACCCTAAAAATATATAAACACTCAAAAACTCCACAATCCCTAAAAACACAAAAATCCATAAAACCCATAAAAATTCTTAAAAACCATATAACCCCTAAAGACATTAAAAACCACTAAAAACTCATAATTACCATAAATCCACTAAAAATATAAAACCCCCTTTAAACCCTAACAATGGTAAGAAAATATAAAAAACCTTGAAAACCCTAAAAAACTCCAAAAACCCTAAAAACTAAAAAAATAAAAAACTAGAAATAAAAAATCCCCCTAAAACCCTAAAACCCATCAAAATCCTTAAAAGTCCCTAAAATCATTAAAAAAAATAAAATATCAAAAAACCCTAAAAATCCCAAATAATGTCTTAAAAACCTAAAAATACATAAATCCCCTAAAAAACCTTAAAAAGCTAAAAACTCAAAAAACATTAAAAATCCTAAAAGCCATATAAACCCATAAAAACCATAAAACACATAAAAACACCAAAAACCTTCTACAAACTCTAAAAATTAATCAAACCCCTTAAAATTTTAAGAAATATTAAAAAGCATTTAAAACCGTAAAACTCAATAAAACCCTAAAACAAAAAAACTCATAAAACCCCTAAAAACCCTGAAACCCCTTATATCCTTTAGAATCCCTAAAACCCTAAAAACCAATAAAATCCCAAACCCCCCATAAAAATCCCTCAAAATATAAAACCTAAAAAACCCTAATAAATCCATTAAAATTAAAAAACTCATGATTCCCCTAAAACAAAAAAAAAAGATAAAACCCTTGAAAAAACCCTAGAAACCCGAAAACCCATAAAACCCTCAAAATCGATATCAAAATATAAAAAACTGTCAAATTACTAAGACATAACTAAAAATATTTAAAAATGTTATGACCCTAAAAAATGAAAAGCCATAAAAAATACAAAATCTAAAAAAACATAAAACCCTAAAAAACCTAAAAAATGCAAACCACTAAAAGGCCCTAAAACCCAAAAACATTAAAACCCCTTAAAAACATTAATTCATTTAAAAATACCTAAAATCCCATAAAAACCATAAAAACCCACTAAAACCCTAAAATCTCATTAAACCCCTATGAAAATTAAGAAACTGTAAAAACCATTAAAACCCCTAAAACTAAAAAACCCAAAAAAACAAAAAAAATACATAAAAACCCTAACTAGGGGGTGTCGGTCCAACATGGTGGCTGCTCGAGGGCAGTCATATATCCCTACCAAAACTCAAGATGCATTTCTGCATATCCCAATGACATCACAGGGCCATACAAGAATGTGACCCATATATAAAATCCATTACCAATAGTAGATGGTCCCGGTTACCCACAAGGGAGCGCACAAAAATGACAGGTGCCAAAGGAAACTGAAAAATGAATATCACATACATGATCCCGATCTACTGGAAGTCGGGGTTCTTGATACCCCCAAACATATGTCAATAAATGCTCAAGGAAAAGTTATTACAATACCAAATTATGGAAGTAGTAGTAGAAGTTGTGAAGGTCCTCCCCATAATATCGCTACCACCAGCTCTGATGGTCCTCTATAGAGAACCCACAAGGGATTACTCAGTGTGTCAAGAAAGATCGATCACGAGAACCTATCTTCTGATGTGTGTTGGGGTCGCCCTCCCCTCGACATGAAGATCATACAGGAAGAAGTTCCTCCCCTTACTAAGGTCTGCCCTGATGGTCCCCCCCAGTGTATACGCTGCATATATGCTTCTACCAATATTCTGAAAGTAAGTCATGATGGTATTACTCCCCATTATTTAAGTCATTATAAAGGACCTCCCCGCAAAGTCAGTTACTCTCAAGATCCTCCCCTTAGTAACGCCAAGAAACAAGAAGGTCCTCCCCTCACTATAGTACATCATGATGGCCCTACCCATGATGTGCACAACAGAAAATCTCCCTGCATCCAGGTATCAAGTCATGATGGTAGTCCCTTCCATGATGACAGTCACTGCAAAGGCCCTACCCTCAATAAGAGTTTCTATTAAGGTCATCCCCTTAGTTACATCAAGCAGCATGAATGTCATCCCCTTACTGAAGCCCGCCTTGAAGGCCCTCCCTAGGGTATACTCCGAAAATACATTTCCCACTATCAGGCATGAAGATGCATTAGTAGTCCTCACCATTAGAGCACCAATTGTGAAGGTCCTTCCCGAAATCAAACATCATACTAGAAAGAAGGTCCTCCCCCTTAAAAACAAATATGATAAATCCCTCCTATGTTGAGGTGCCCAGAAAGGAGTTAGACACATCGGGAACTCCTTCTATAATGAGTGATATTATTTCTCAAACAAAGGATGACCCAGTGCCACACTCATCTTCAGAGAAACCCCTGAGGTGTGTGAAAATCAATAAGGCACCCACAAGCCTAGTTACATGGAACGAAATTATTAAGAAGTTGTTGAGCTGGGAATATCAAGTAGAGGAGCCTCCATAAGAACAAAAACATGATATATTTCTTGTGAGAAGACAACTATATAGGGATAATATATCAGTGATGTATTATCCTATAACTACTCCTCACTTTGACATACAAGGATAATTGTCCGGGTAATGTACGCCTGACATTTTCCTCCATAAATGGAAAAATCCTCATCAACTAAATGAAAAATTCCTACCCTACCAAGGGTACGCAAGCCATATCAGCATGATAGGGAAGATTCACCATATAATCTACTTGTAATCCCGCACATCCACAAGGCAACCACAATAATAAAGGTGAATGAAAAACCTTGAATAGGATTTCCTCCATGCAATGCATGAATTGTTTCACCTCATTCGAAATGCCCTGGCTAGTGTTCTCATTCCGTGGTGGGGAGAACAAGGATCTCTACACTTCACCCCACGTCCCAGCTAGCAGGCCCGAATGGAAATAACATCCTACAATTTTAGCACCCATAAGAAACAATAAATTTAATCCCCTAAATAGGAAAGATGATATACTCAACAAAAATCGACCCGAAGTAAGTCTCAAAAGAGTTAGGATTGAAGAGATCCAGCCATCAAAAAGCTGATGAGTCAGGCAACCAGGAACACCCCGCATGCTTCCCGACTAAGGGAATCCAACCAGTAAGAATTTCTCATGTCTTTAAAATACCATATCCTCTGTGTAGGCCCAACTCCATACAAGTATTACACTTGCGTGGGAGTATGTGAAATTGAAAGAGTGGGAATAGCGGTGGCTACTACTGTGACACAGGAACAACCCCAGCCCATAAGGATGAGGGAATTTTTAAATCAAAATACCCTTTTAAGACTAAGAAATCCAGGCTATAGAGAATTGATAGGAGAATAAGAATGACCCCAGCCCATAGGGAAGGGGCCATTATTACCACAAATCCTTTAAGAACAAGCATTTGTCTTCCACCGTCTTGGAAGAATGATGGATAATGGAGTTACCTGTTCCACCCCTTCTCATGGTTCGCACCCTCCGAGGCAAAGGTGTGTTACAAGGTCTGACCGGGGATACTTCCACATCAATCTTCATCAAGAAACCCAAATAATACCGCCTAATGGAAGGAGAATGTCCAATAAAGGGCGCATGAATCCTTCCTACCATTCTGTACTAGGTACACCACCCCCAATGCGGTATGCCTCACTAAACATGGTAAAAGTCAACCCCACGGATCTCACTATAAATGATGTAGGGGGAGAGGATTCAAAGGAAGATGGTTCCCTCCTAGAGGCATCCAACATCGAGCCTGATGTTGTTCATACACGGAACTAGGGGCGGTCCTAAATCATGGTGCCCCCTCAGTCCATCCTTCATTACCTCCCCCTCGAAACTCAAACATGGAGAAAAATAAATCCAAGGTCGCCTATGACCTACCTCCTCCTCCCCATGATATGCATCCTTCACCCTCAAGGAAAGGTTATCCATGATCGAGGAAGAAATGAAACACCATAGGAAAATTAATGTCGAGCTATGTTGAGGGATTTACCTCACCAGAAGTGTTCCCCCCGTAGAACGTCAGCAAGTGCTCCCAAAAGAGGTGCCTATGTCACAAGAACCCATTCCAGTGAATAAATACAATCTTAGAGGACCGTTCAACCCAGACCTAGAAGGACATCAAGACTCCCCCCCCTGGAAAGGCCACCAGAATATATCTATGTAAACCCACAAATGATGCCCCCAGCTGGGTATCCACCCAAAATTCCAGTTGCACCGGCACACCCAATCATGGCCCCTACCGTGCCAACTCTAGCTCAAGCCAGGAATGATATGCATCAAGGGATCCTAAACATCATAAAACTCAGGTGATTCGTACAGACCCTACAGGGGTCGACATTCGTATGGTGTACTAGCCTACCAACCATTTCAATTATAGGCAGGGAGGACCTCCGACGACAGTTTCTCTTCCAATTCAGTTTGACGCTTCCTAATACAATGATCAGTGACCTCATGAACTACAAGTAGAGAGAGAATGAAAGAGTATTAATCTTCATTTTCAGATTGATGGGCCTGACATATTCCATGATCTTGCCACTACCCTAGTAAGATATTCTCTCCATGTACATCAATAACCTTCGAGATGAATTGAGAACGCCGCTCATCCCGATGAAGTACACCAGTGGGTTTGGAGAAATATCTGTCATTTCCCAAAGGATAGAATACTCCTTGAAAAGGGAAAATCTCATGTCCCATTTGGCCCCATCATCCCCGGGGGAAATAATGGGAAAATCTAAAGTAGCTTCGGTCACACATAAGCCTCCCCCGGCACCTGCTACAGTTGCGAGGCCCCCACTGAACCATATAGGACCTCCTATACGCCAAACCCCACCCCACCCCAGCAAGATTAACGATGATGTGCTAAAAGAAATCTGTTCTAATAATAAAGAAATAAAGTTTATTTGTACTGATAAGACCTGGTCTGTGGATATTTCATAGCCGCCCTGAATTGCAATCTTCTAAGGATTCCAGAGCTGGAGTGAGCCAAGGAAGTGGGTCTCGACGACCGTCCAAATTACTGTCCATATCACCAGATACTAGGAAATTCCATCTATTAGTGCATTGTTTTCAAAGATCATCTGCAAAAGATGGTGGATTCCATGAATGTCAAGTTGGGTCTGCCACCAGCACAAGTAGCATTTGTTTTCACCTCTGACTCAAGAGAGAAAAAAGAGTGGAAAGAAGTAACCAGTAAGAAGGAGAAAAATATTTAAAACTGGATGACCTGGAATACTATCAACTGAGTCTATGGAATCCTCCAAGAACAGTTGAAATAATGAACTGTGCCCCCAAAAACTCCTAATATAGCACAACTATCCTCCTCAGCCCCGCAGTCCTCTAAAGGCCAGAAGGGCAGAAAGAAAGTGAATGAAGATGAGGTGACACCAAAAGCAATGTCATTGTTGACACTTTCGGATTTCATGCCAACATTTTTGGTTTAACGGGAACCGCCCCACAAAATAGTTCAATATGAACTACCTCGCAAAACAGTACAATGGGAACCTCCCTTCCAAACCACACCATTAGAAGGAGACAATTAGACAGAAATAGTGTCGGATCAAAAACTGATCTTTATCTCCATTAATTTCATTCACTTAATGGACCCCTAATCTGATGAAGACTATGGCCACAAACCTGAATTCCCCATGCCCAACTGGAGAGTCAGAGGAAGAGGCCATAGAGGCCAGAGTTTTCCAGTAAGAAATGATCATGGAGGGAGTTAAATTCATGGCCACACAACAAGTCAAACCATTAACTTCACGGAATCTCATGGAAGGACCCTCTGACAGACACAACAGGAATCAAAATTCTATTTCACCCCCACCAGAAGAAAACCAAGCTCAGTTATCCTGGATTATCAATTAGGTGAAGAACTAGTACCGAACCACCCATGGTATACATGGAGACTAGTCCAGTCAAATGTGGAAAGGACTACATCACCACTAGGCCCTAATACAAAGGTCAAACCATCTAAATCCAAAGCTCAAAACCCAAAATTTTCTATAATAGAGCAACCCCGAGCTGGGAAGTGGTGACTTATAGAGTATAATTATGATATTTTAAAGTATTTGGCTTCAGTACCAACGAAGTTTTCAGTCCTGGACACATTGAGTATTTCCGCAGATCCTAGGGAGGCACTCATCAAATCATTGCTTAGTCCCCAGGAGATAGTGGTTGAAGTAGCAGCATACGAAGTCTACCAGATGGAGACTATTTCTGAATAATATCACGTCATCATCTCCTTGATATATAGAGGTGAATACTCCATCATGAAGGGGAACATCAAACCCTTATATGCATATGACAAGATAAATGGAATTGATATTCAAAGTATCTTCATTGACAACGGCTATGGAGTAAACCTCCTCCTGATGAGAATACATCATCGACTGGGGTGTGATGAAGGAAAATTGATGCCCTGCACTACATCTCTACTAGGATACAAGATAAGGTAGCAGAGACTATTGGGATGAATCAATCTTAAAACTTTTCTCAGAGATCTCATATCAGATTTTGGGTTCTTGGTGGTGCGGCAAATTACATCCTTTAATGTCTTGTTGGGGAGGCATTGGCTACATCAACATGATGAAATTCCATCCTCATATCATCAGTGCATCAAATATTGCACTAATAGGAAAAACGGGATATTTAACGCTGATAAATCCCTATATGAGTTTTGTGAGTCACACTATATCGACGTAGGGTTCTATGAATTCGAATAAAAACATATTTTGGCAGATGAAATTAATTGGATCAATGCCCCCAACAGATTGTAGATGGATCCCACCGAACCCCTCATGAAACTTGGGGAAGATTACGTACTACCCATCAACAAAGTTAAATGAGTAAGTACAGGTCTGGATAAAAACTTGGTTTCTTGCATGGTCTCTATTATGGCCACTAAGTTCAAAGACATAGAGAAGAGGCTTTAATCCCATGTTTTTAGGAAAATCCATATCAAATATGCTCTTGGACCATCCTTGGGACATAAAACTACCATTGGCTCACACACTAAGGCAAAAGAATATTTCTCTTCCAACATCAGAAAGTTCATCTCAATATTCATTTCTTCGTTAGAAGAGGAAGATGATGGAAATGATGAAGATGAAAAATATGAGGAAGAAGACATCAATGATTCCCCTCTTACATTTGAAGAAGTTGTCTCCACCACAATAAATGAAATTAAGAAGATAAACCTGGGCACCGAAGATGACCCATGACCAACTCTGATCAGTGAGGCCATGCCTTTCGAGGAACATGAGGCATACACCTCCTTCCTAAATAAGAATCGAGATATGTTTTCTCGGAATTACCTAGAGATTCCATTCCCCAATCTTGATGTCCCCACCCATCATCTTGGCTTACCAGAAGATCATTGGGGCTATAAATAGGCATCCAGAAGGACCCACCCAATGTATTCTTCCAAAATAAAGGTTGAAGTTGGAAAGATGATAAAATCCAACTTCATACGGGATTTCCAAATGTGATCTAGCTAGAGAACATAGTCCTTGTAAAAAAGAAGAATGGAATTATTAGAATCTGCATTGACTTCAGGGATCTTAATCATCATTTCCCAAAAGACGACATCCATGTCCCAATAACAAAATTTTTGATCGATGCAATAGCCAGATACAAATCCCCCTCCTTCATGGATGTCTATTTTTTATAAAATAAAATTTGGATAGCCTAAGGAGATGAAGAATCTATAACTTTTAGGGGCCCTTAGGGAGTGTTATATTATAAATTTATGCCCTTTGGCCTAAATAATGCCGGTTCCACATATCAGCGCACCATGCATCAAATCTTCAAGACCTTTTTGGGAATATTCATTGACTATTACGTCAACATCCTAATGGTTAAATCACTATAGAGATAGAACAACCTAGATTATCGAGGTACTGTCTTCACAAAATTTCGATAACACAATTTAATGATGAATCCACTTCAATGTGCCTTTGGTGTTACCTCGGGAAAATTCCCCGGCATCATCATACTCCATAGTGGCATTGAATTCAACCCCGAGAAGAAGATATCCATTCCTAGCATGTCCCCACCTTGCATCCTCATTGAGATGAGAGGTCTCTAGGGGAACCTCACCTATATTCAACGCTTCAAAGCCATCCTAGTAGGTAAATGTTCACCTTTCACCAGGCTCATTAAGAATGGAGTTACATATGATTGGGATAATTATTGTTAAGAAGTGTTTCAAAATATTAAAATATATCTCCTAAGCCTTCCGGTTCTCATGAAACCAGTTGAGGGGAGACCGTTCATTTTATAAATAACTGCCCTGGAATGGTCGTTAGGCAACTTCCTCACACAGAAGAATGACGATGACAGTGAGAAAAACCTCTTCTACCTTAACAGGGGAATGATTGATGACAACACTTTCTATTCAATGATTTAATATAAATACCTAGCCATAATATTTTCATTTTAGAAGCTCAAGAATTACCTAAAGCACCATGAGGTCCACCTAGTCTCTTGCTGTAACCAACTAAAATATATCCTCAACTATCCCATGCTAAATGGGTGCCTATCATGATGGGAAGCCATCCTACAATAGTTTGACATGTAGTACATGCCCTAGAAGGCCATAAAAGGCCAGGAATTAGCAGACTTTCTAGCTAGGAACCCCTTAGAAGAAACATCACCGATGGATGTTGAACATCCAGATGAAGAAGTTTCTTCCGTTCGGGAAGACCCACAGACATGGGAAATGTACTTCGATGGTGCTTTCAAAACCCTGATAGAGAATAGTATGGATGATCCCAAACTCAACAAAGTGGGGTTGGGATTTTTACTCATATCTCCCAAAAATCCCATCTTTCTGTACTCTTTCCTAATTTGAGAATGATTTACAAATAATGAAGCATAGTATGAGGCCCTCATTATAGGCCTAGATTTGGCACACCAGGTGCAAGAAAAACACCTAAAAATAAAGGGTGATTTGGATCTAGTCATCAAACAATCCAACAGTGACTATGCTATCAATAAGGAAGTGTTAGTTCCCTTGATGAACCATGTTTGAGCACTAATGGAATAATTCCCATCAGAACCAACGTTGACTCAGCTCCCCCAGTCAGAGGATGCTTTAGAAAATGGAGCCATAGACTTAGCCGATATCAACTGGGATGAGAAAATCATTAGTATTACTCACATCCGGATGGTATTTCCATTCATCAAGATAAATACAGAAGAAATCGATGAAATTAGTCCTATTCCTGAGCCTTATGTTCATACCATTGGTTAGATGACACCCATAAAATTTTACCTAAGGAACGGGGAACTCCCACCAAATAGGGATAAAAGGGAGCAATTCTAAAGAAAAGCATTCAATTTTACCTTGTACAATGGGGTAAACCAAGAGAAGGTTATCTATAAATGAGGCCCTGACGGAGTCCTCCTCAGGTTCCTTGATGGGGATGAGACTACTTTAATCATGAAATAAGTTCATGGTGCAGCCTATGGAACACACTGGTTAGCAACCAAGCTCTCTCACCAAATCCAGAGGCCTGGGTATTGCTGGCCCACCATGATATAGGATTGTTCCATATCTAATAAAATGTTACATTCCATTCAAGTTCATTCAACTTTCATACACCGCCCCCAGAGTTTCTTTACATGGCTAAGTAATCTGGTCCATTCGTTTCCTGGGGGACGGATGTTGTGCGACCATATCCTCCATCCACAGGCAGACAATTCAAGTTCATACTCATGGTGACCAACTCCTTTTCCAATTGGGTTAAATCCAAACCCCATAAAGAATTCGCGGTGAAAAACATCTTCAGCATTTTGAAGGCCAACATCATCACCATATTTAGTGTCCCTCATACAATACTTATAGAAAATTACACCAACTACTTCTCTGCTAAGTTGGACAATCTGTACCAAGAGCATGGAATAAAATCCAACTGGTCATCCCGCTACCATGCAGAGACCAATGTGAAGATAGATGATTTCAACAAGACTCTATCCAAAATACATCAAAATATTTCAACAGGGATAAGAAATCATGTCCAGATATGCTCCTTAATTCTTTGTGGCCTTAACAAACCACCACCCACTCTATCACCAAGCATCCCCATACTCACTAATATATGGGACAGAGGTGATTTCACTTATCGAAATCCATGAACCATCACTTCATGTTGCAATTTGCGATCAAATATCCATGGATGAGAAATCTTAAAGGCGATTTGATTAATTGAAGCAGCTAGAAAAGAAAAGGCTGCATACTCTGCACCATTTGGAAATCTACCAAAATCGGATTGCATGAGCCTTCAACAAAAAGGTTCACCTTCAATCTTTCCTTGAATGAGAAATTGTTTTAGTCATCAGAACTCCGATGATACTCTAGAAGAATCCCCCAAATCTTGAACCAAAGTGGCCAGGACCATATGTCATACATAGGGTCTATTATAATGGAGCATACGCCCTGATATCAATGGACTTAGAGCTCATAAAAACCCCTAAAAATGAAATGTTCTTGAAGAAATAGTTCATCTAACATCCAATAGAAAGGTCTAAACACTATGACCTTAGACAATGAGTCATCTTCCTGGCCACATAATGTTAAACTATATGGTATTAGTCCTTTCAACATGACATTAAACAGAAATGACCCCAATGTTGAAGCCCAAGCTCTACGACAATAATCTATGATAAAAGAATTCATCCAATAGAAAGGTCCAAGCTCTATGACCCTAAACTAGGAGTCATAAATATTCCTTCCATATCATGGTCCAAACTCTATGACCATAAACCATGTGTATAGGAAAAACATCATGGTGCCAAGTTCTGAGCTCTGTGACCCTAAACTATGAGTAAAAATTCCCCAAATTCTAAGGTTCAAGATCTACGACAATAAAATATTATTAAAAATGCCGAAAATACTATGGTTGAAGATCTTAGACCATAAAATATGAGTTAAAAATACCCCCATATCATGGAATGATCTCCATAACCTTAGACAATGAGTTAAAAATTCCCCCATATCATGGTCCAAAACCTAATACCTTAAGCAATGAGTCATCGTCCTTTCAACAGGATGTTAAACAATAATAATCTCACCATTGAAACATGGAGTTAAATAGTGACTCATGTCCTCATCGAAATATGTTAAACTACGTAACATAAAACATCCTAATTGCATGACAATGAACTGCATGATCTCTCAACGAACTACGGGAGACCTTATTGCTGCCCTCGTAGGATATGCAGTGATGACTTGATCGTCGATCATGGCCTATCCCCCAACAAAAAATTCCTCCATCATGCCCCATATCTACCCATATTCATAGAGGAAAACCTTATCACTCCTTGTTTCTCACATCGAGTACAACTCTCGTGAGCTTGTAATTAGTGAAAGATATTCCCTTATAAAGGTAAACTATGGGGTAACATGGCAGACCTAGAAAACGTGATGGGTAGATTGAATGTTACCCTACCCTTTGGATAGAGCATAATCTATATGGGGTACACATAGAAATACATGCATCTTGATTCCTTCCCTCGTAAGATATGTAGCGATGCCACAATCCTCAATCTTGGACCAAACACGCCAGGTAAGAAAACAAAAATTCCCCCATCATATTCTTTGTGCCTCGCACATGAGAAGGAGACTCTATGACCACTAATTATTTCTCAAATCAAGTATAACTCATGTGAGATTAGGATTAGTGGTAGGGATTCTCTTACGAAAATAAATTGTAGGGGAATATGGCAGGCCTAGCACCTGTATCATGTGAAACCAAAATTCCCTCAAGTGTCCCTAACACATTGAGAAAAATTTTGTAAGGAACATCCATAAAAAAGCGTGTCTTGATTAATACCCTTACAAGATACGTAATGATACTCAAATTCGACATCCTAGCCCATCCACTAGCAAAACATTCCCCATTCCCCCATGTTGAGGTCAAACATGTATGGGGAGTCCATGAAAGGTCCTATCAAATGACAATAAAACTGCAAAATTATCTGAGAGTTATATGCGGCTTAGTCCTCAGTATAATGAGATTAGGCACATGTTTCTCAGTCATGAGAAGTCAAAATTTCATGATTCCCTCTATAAATATGGGCCAGACCTATATGGAAGCTCCAAGTAGGTCACGGTTAATCACGGTCCGAGAATTCCCACGTTCCTGGGAAAATATTTCCCAATTGTCACACTTCATTCCTTAGGAAAACATGTATCCTCATAATCATTCAAGGCCATCTGGGATGGAATGACAACATCCTGTAGACACATTTGTTTTACTATGCACATCTGCCCCAGTGTCTCTGCATATATTTCCCACAAAAAAATGCCCATCAATCAAAGGAAAATTTGTCCATTGGAGAGACCTCTCCTATCTCAGTATTACCACTGGATTTCAAGACCCATATCATCCGTCCTGATTCATGTACCCCTAAGACTATAGTTTACACCTTCTATAATCACTTACATCTAAGGAACACTAGAAAAACCTGACTTTGATTAACTTATAACATTTTAAGATCATTATGACCGAAAATCTTCCTCACCACACAACATTAAACTGCAAGGCAAAAATCACCCTCGCTAAATGACTCTAAACCGCGTAGCATCTCATTCTCCCCACATGTTGTTAAACTACAAGGCCCAAATCTTCCTTGATACATGGAGTTAAACTGAAAGGCCAATGTCATCCTTATTGTATTATGTTAAACTACATTATAATGGTTTATGCCCAGATGTTCCCTCTAATACTAATTTTCCTATTCCTATGAAATGACACGGAATCCTCATAGTCCCTTATTTCTCACACCTAGAATAGATCATGTTATCTTAGAGTCATTAGTGTGAGATAAAAAGTGACATTATGGTAAGACGACCTAGGAATTTGGTCCTAGTAGCACAACCCTAAAAGGCATGTCATAATTATCCTCCCCCTAGAGGAACCCTGGGTCCTGGCCATGTGGTGTTAAATGACCGGATATCCCAAGGATGGAACAAATACCTCACCCTGTATATGAGTCATATATATGTAAGGTAAACCATTCCATGAGTAAATCTCAGCCCAAATGTCCCCAATATGTCCAGGTACACTCCTATCATACTTCAAACTCTGTGCTCTTGGTGATCATGAATCAACATAACCCTCCAAGGCCATATGATATGGAAGGTCGGTTTCCTACAGACACCTTTGATTAACTATGCATATCATGCCCTAGTGGCTCTCCATATGTCCCAAAAAAATAAAACTTCATTCAAAGGAAAATTCATCCCCAAGAAGTTCCTCTCCTATCTCAGTATGCCCAATGTCTTCCAAGCCACATTCCATCCCTCCTAATTCAAGGGTCCTCAAATACATGGTATACATTTTCCTCATTTCACACATCCTAGATATATCAGAACATACAATATCAGTTCTTATCTTGTCTCTTTTGAGGTTTTTAAAAGATATCACATCTTTATATGTGAAGTTGATATTCATGAAAAGGAAGAGTGCCCCCATTCATTTCTGGGTTTCCCCAAATAATTCATAAAAAATATTCCTTTTTTTATTAGGGTAACCCCTTGTCCTAGTTACCATACCATATTCTGAAAGTTCCCAATCTCTGTAATCCCCAAAGGCCATCAGAAATGGAAGGTCGGTGTCCTACAGACACCGTTGCATGACTATGCATATCATGCCCTGGTGGATCTGTGTATGTCACCGACGAAAATGTTCATAAATAAAAGGTAAATGTGTCCCAAGGAGAGTCCTTTCTATCCTCCGTATGATCAAATGACATTAACATCTTGTCACACCCCCAGATTTGGAAAACTCCTAGATGAAGGCTTATGTACCTCCTTCTTTCCAAGTGCCCCTGACATAAAAAAAATAAAAGGGGGTAATGTTAACTGAACTAACCATTCACTATCTCTCCCACACACAAGTAAGGAATATGTGGGAATAATTTCCCACTCAAGGCCAATATGAATGTTCATAATGTTCTCATACAACACTACTCAGGCCAACAACCCATTGGAGCTCCAAAAATCAAAATAAATCCAAAATGTTGCAAATCCTACCAGGCCATCGATAATGGATGGCAGGTGTCCTGCGAACACCTTTTGTTGCCTATGTACATCATGCCCTGGTGTCTCTGCATATGTCACCCACAAAAATGACCATCAATCAAAGGCATGTTTGTCCCTAGGATATTCCCTTCCTACATTTTTATGCCTAAATTGGTTCCCAAGCCTCATGCATGTCCAGAGTCCACAAATCAAGGGTCAAGAAAAATCCCTAATCCATGTATGAAGGATACTAGAAAATTCCTAGCTAACAGTCTCGAGTTAAGGCCCTAAGTGTTAATTATGTTCAAATTTGTTCAACCAAAAACATCAGTAGAGAGTCTGATTGGTAGGATAGTGAAATGAAATAGAAAAAAAGTGAAATAAATTCCAGAGGAGAACCCTGCAAAAGGAACCATTGGGAAAAAGTCATGTATTAGTTCATTAAAAAAACATTGAACCATCAGGAAAGGCATAAACTTTTTTGGGTCAAAAACCAGCAAAGGGTGGCCTAAGAAAAATCCATGTTATTCCCACTACAACCGTGTCAATAAGGCTAAGGAAAAAATTAGGGTAAAAATAAAAATGTAAGAAAATTTTGTGAGGTGTTACATAAAACCATAGTAATAGACGAACTATTTTTGCTGAGTCCCTTGTCTCAAACAAAAATTTGAGCTCTATTCAATTATTTCATTTTACTAATTTCAAGTGATGGTTTAAAATTATTAACCAATTGAAATTATATTAACAGGAAGATATGGAGAAGAGTTGTTTAAAATCAAAATCGTTTCCATTGGGTTCAGTAAAAATGGAAGAACATCCCCAATTTGGAGTCTCTTCGGAGTATTAAAAACTAGAGAGTAAATATCGTAACTTCGGACATAACTACAACAGGGCCTGGTTCTCCCTTTCCAAAAGGATGGAGAGTGATTTCCACAGGCGGTCGATGTTCTATTCCAATGAAGTTCTTTCATCTGTTTCATCATTGACCATTGGATCACCCACTCTCGAAAAACTTAAAGGTACCACCCCTTCTTCCAGACAGCTTCATAGATAGAACGCGAGGAGGCTAGTTGTCACCTCAGCCTGGCGGTGCGGGCTTTGCACTTCCACAGCTCCATCTCTTGGGTCACCACCAGATCATGAGCCTTCACCTCCTCAACTATCATATGATCAAATTCTTCTGAAATATCTCAGAAGGGAACCACCTAGTGAAGGGATGAATTTAACCTGGCCAACATATCCTAGAAAGAGGTGAGGTCTTCTCAGGAAATGAAAATTTGGTAAACGAGGAGGTGTAAGTGCTGATAATAAAAGACATCATAACCTAGATCAGTGAATTAACCTTGAGAATCTCACCCTCGTCATCAAAATTGTCCATGGGTGTCTCCATGGAAAGAGAACATCACTAGCGCCATGCCACTTTCCACACATCCTAGTGCCTTGATATTGAACCAGTACTTTGAGCCTCCACTAAGGCCACATGTTTTTATGAAGAAAGTGTCTCCATATAAGTGGGGAGGGACCTATGGCAAGTCACCCAAGATGAGAGACTCTCTTTTCCCTTAGATGGCCTAGCCACTAGGGCCAGATGTGGAAGAATCACTGTGGTCTTATGGATGATCAATGATACTCCATTGGTTCCAATATCATTAAGATCATGGGAAATATCCAGAGAAGGGGAGTATCCTGAATCACTTCCTACCGAAATGGGTCGTACTGATGAATACCCTCCCAGACTCTTTTGATGAAGGACCAAACATCTTATTACCACAAGAGTAGGGGTGGGAGGTGTATCCCCCTTGGTTTCTACAGGGAAAAAAGTATAAGTCATAGTTGTTTCACTCTTCCCATTGGAAGGAATGTGTCACATGGTCATTGGGGATAGAATGGAGTATGAAATAGTCAAGGGTTTCAAACCATGCCTACCTGGTTCTTTCATCATCCTGCCAGGGTAAAAATCTAACCATAGATGAGCATACTCCATTGATAAAAAGGTGGGCCCTATCATGTTAGGAATGGTAATCTCCATATCAGCCCTTTTAGGCATCATCATAAGCCACAATTGGTGGAGAACCATAGGAAGAGATTCTCCCCTTAATTGAATGACAAGAAGCAGCGTAGTCTGCTAAAGGCATCTAAATTTCTTAGGAAACTTGTAGTGGAGGTATGGCTCACAAATGACTACTCAGTCTATACAAGAAGCAAGCATACCATATCGAAGTATGATGAGGTATAAGAATTCATCCAGGGATCCACCCCTATCACCTATAAATGATCAATAAAGGGTTGGATGTAGTGTAATCATGAAATGAGATGTGTCGTTCAACAAACCAACCGCATTAGTAACACTCAGAGTCCTGGGATGAACAACAAAAATGTTGAGAAGAGCAGGATGAAAGTAAGAATAGGGAGCACAGGAATTATGTTGGTATTCATAACAGGAGAAGTGTTCTTCCATCCACCCATAAAGGAATTGGAATGGTCCGCTGAGATGATGCAGAGGCCTGCCTTCCTGTATCTGTCCCAACAATTCATAAATCTGAACGAGGGTGGGAAGGGCTAAATTAATGGGTCAACCCTCTACCATTGTGGTGTCCATAATCAAGGTACATGCCTAAACCCCAGTGTATATGTTTCAAGATGGGAATATCCATCCCCTTAAAAACATTGTGAAGAAACCTTCCAGTCTAAGCGCAGGTGAATCCTCAAACTGAATCTTATATCCCCATGTGGTATATCACCCTGCTTCAAGGGTAGTACAATTTAACCCTAGGGTTTGATGGGACTGGTGAGTAGGATGATATTTTCTATGATGAGTTCTAGTCTTGTGCCTATTAATCTATATAAATAACCTACCCATGTTTTTAATGGGATAACGGAATGATCCTTGAGGGGATGATCAATTAATTTCGTTTCCATTACTAGTAAGATCTTTGTAAAAGGAGACATGTGATAGGTGAAATAACATGTGGCCACTTCCAGGAGGAACTCGTCATACATTTATCTAATGATGGGGAGCCCCCTAAGCTGGCAGATATCCCATAGACTAATTCCCACCTCCCCATTCAGTGGGTGGAAGGTGTTGGTGCTCGAAAACTAGTGGATCAGCAGTTCTAGAAGGGTTTTTCCTGAAGAAAATATTGAAAAATGAGAGAACCATGCCGTTTGGTATAATCCCATCACCTCCAGCTGGTCAGGGGACTGCAGAATGGTATGATTCACCCTAAATTCATAGGCCCACTCATTAGAAAACATCCTTCGGACCGCAAATCCTACTTGGTGCTCCATCTGTAGTGAGGATTCTCTCGGTAGATTATAATGATTGATGGGTATTGTTGATCGTCTAGTCTCAGGACAATATTGCAATACTCATGGTTTCCCTAAGTCCATTATGAGCCTCCCAGTATTAAGAGGTTATCCTAAATTGGAGTGCTGATGACTTCCCCTACTAGGGAAATTTTGGCATGGTCATTACCTTACAGTGCCTCCGAGAGGATTAAAGGGATATCAGGGTCATGCAATGATATAGGCACATCGGTAAGAAGAACAAAGCCAAAAAGTGTCAAATGTATGAATAATGGGTAATCTAAAAGCTCTATCATCAAGAAAACCATCAAAAAGTTATCACAAGGAATAATGTGGGTTCAAAGATGATTGTCACTATTACTTGCCATAGTTTCCCTTGTCTTCGTCGATTTTACAGAAACCTATGAATCAACCATTTTAACCTGCAGAGGATGATCCCAAAGATGATGAGAGGTTAGTTTAATAAAAAACTATTGGGAAAAGGCTATAGAAATAATGGATAAAGGACTTAATATATGTCCTCAAAAGGATCTACATAGTGTTCCTAGAAACGGTACACAGAAAGAGAATTCTGCATACATCATGACATGCTGATGCTACTCCTCCTACATCAATGGTACATGGATTCACTTCACCACATACAACCATGGTTTTCAAAAGAACTGTGAGGCATAGGCCAAGGAACCGTTGGCTGGCAAACAGAACGGTTCGTAGAATGATGAAACCACGAGCCTTAGCCTTCGGTTGAGTTTGCGTTGAAAAGTTGTGTATTAAAATTTAAGTCAGTATTAATAGTTTTTGAATTTTTGGTTCACCAATACATGATAGGTATGTGAACAATCCATCCAGGTAGCGTTCTTCCCCCAAAAAATCATGATTTCATGTTTTATAATTCCACAGTCTTGTTTGAGAAACCCAAAATATGGTACGCGAACAGAGAAACGGGAAGGGAATCAGTTCGCAGAACTTACATAGAAGATCAGGAACAAGATTTTTGCAAGGATCATGGTACGCGATATATAAGGAGGCTGGTAAAATCAGGAGTGATTTTCCCCATGATAAATGGTAAAATAGAAATTACATGGGCCCCAATATATAGGTGTGGTCCCCTCCTACTGGGTCTACCTGTTCTACTTTGAACCACTTCAGTTCAGGACCGGTTCTGTATCGCAATAGTCCTCTTTTCGTTATGAATTGACACTATTCCAATGGGGGAATTTGTAGGGTCCTAAAAATTATTCCAATATGAGAAAGTCCCCCCAAAATCACTTTGCAGAAGAGAGATAGTGCTTCTACATGTCAATCAAGGCAATAGGACTCAAATTGAGTTGTAATTATTTAAAGGAACTTGAAGGAAATCATGTTTTCAATTTTTTTAGGTGCCCTGCATACCATCACCAGGAAAGGTATGTGCATAAGATAGACTATGAACTGCCAGGTATGCGATACGGTCCACGAACCGCTACCTCACGAGGTGATGGCCAGTGAGCAAGGAAAACCTTGAACTACATCAACTGAAGGAGTTGTGCAGGTAAGGCCAATCCTCATAACGCACCATGAAACCAACGGTTCACAGATGAAGCGAACGTGCAGGGTTTTGTGACCCATTATCGCGAACCAAAGCCTCTGCAATCCTTAGTTTAATGAGTCTTCTGTGGGTCAGAATATTTCTTCAATGGACCTCTACAAATGGTGTTGCATTCCAAATAGATATGATCCCTCCGATGATCAATAAAAGGAGCAAAATAGATATATGGAAGGAGACACACACAGATGAAGATTGATAGAGAGAAGGACATAAGAAAATAACTTAAGGGAGACTTAGAAGTTGAACTTCGGCTTCTGTCATGTTTCGTCAGTGAATCATGAACCGCGAACCACTCACTCCCAAGTATAGGCAGCTGCGAACTATAAAATGGGGGAATTGAATAATAATAATAGAACTGTGAACCTAACTGGTGATCCATGAACCAAAGACTTCTCAAAGAAGAATTTCCTATGAGCAGTAATCCCCTGAACCCTCATTCAATATGGTTCTCCTTGTAGCGTACCACTACGCGGACTGAACCCTGTGTCGCGTACCCAATCGGTATGCAGATAAAACCCAAAGTGGCATGTTGATCCACATACCACTTTGGTATGCTATTTGAGATACCCATGCCCGTGTACCACACTGGTACGTGGATGGCCATTCTTCCCATATACCGCTATGGTATGCAAAGACTTCCCCATCCTACATGAGAAAACCGTACATGGAATGGGGTGTCTTCGGGTATTGTTCCTTATGGTTCCAACCTCACCCATCCATTATCGTCCGATCTTCCATGATCCCTCCGCTAGCCAATCCTCTGGAACTAGGACAAAGCCTCCTTCGAAGCCACCAGACCCATATGATCAGACCATTGGGTGCATCAGCATGCCCCATTGAGTCTACATACCCATGGTAACTGGAGTCACAAAGGCCCTCCCAACAAAGGTGTGGGTTTTGGGAATTCCTGTGAGGATACATTACCATGGTAACTCGGAGTCCAAACATGGGATGCCGATGTGAACCTCCATGTTCTCAAGATTAAGGGTGATCACTTTGTTTTCCATTCAACGAGTTATAGTGACCAGTCAAAAGGGTTATGTTCGCTCCCCCCTTCGGCGAGGAAGAAACTCCTCCCCTTCCCAGAACGTGCTGTGGCGCCCTCCCATTGAGGTAAGTCTCCAATCGTCTGAGGCAGGGCCTTGTGACCTTCAATGTCATTTCACATTAAAATGTTCATCATTCCATTCCCTCACACACCATCACCCCTACCTCTTCTGTCGCGGGATCTCCCTCCCCAACTAGAAGGGGAGGAGCCATGTGCGTTGTTGAATCTTTCAAATCATGTTGTTTCTCACACCGAGCATGACTCATGTGGGCTTAGAGTTTTGTGATTATTACAAAACCGACACGTTCTAAACTAATAGAACTCTGATTCCTGATTAAACCTGGATATATAGGACGCCTACCAAAAGATCCTAGCTCAAAAGGGTGTCCATCCAAAAGGGTCCAACCAATCATGTCTCCTTAAATGGGAAGATTCTATGTGTAAGCCCCAGCAAATTTGAACTACAATAACTCTGATTCATGACCAAATTAGGATTCGTAGGATGCCTACCAATTCATCTGAGCTCAAAGGGGTTCCCATCCACCCAATCATGTCCCATCAAATGGGAATCTTCCATGCGTTATCCCCACACAATGCGAACTATGTGGGTTCTGATTCCTCCTCCAAGGATACGTAGGAATCTGTCCTTATGAGGGATCAATCCCAACATCATGTCACCTTTCATCCCCCTGGATGATGATAGACTCTATAGAGCCTTATAATAAGGATCAAGTTAGAAAAACCTCCATAGCATCAAACATATGCATGCTTACGATGATTTTGCAAACCAAGGGTAGCCCATGGACACACTCTTTAGGAATGAACCAGGGGTTTAAAATCCTATGAACATGACTTAAATATATAAGAGAGTCCCATAACATGCAACAATCCTCCCCTAAATGGGTACAGTGAGCCTGACTTCCAATCCTCACGACTAATGGAGTTCTTAAGTGTTGTTGGTCAAATTGTCCTCCAAAGAGTGCTTGCATTTGGAAAGAAAGTCCTTGAATCATGGATACCAGGGCCATTGGACATTCTTGGATCCATGAATCAACCCTTTAGAGACATTCAAGGGAAATAATATCCGAGAAGGACAGATTGCATGAGTGATTGACCCCCATGCAATCGCCCACTGGGACCAACATTTCCCGTAGGGTTAATTTAACCATATTTAAAAAGATAATGATGTTGAATGTGTGTAAACAAAGGAATGGTAAATTTGACAGGAACCCATCCTTATAGAAAAAGGGACGGGTGATGATTCTCATCAAACCATTTATGCACCACTCGTAAAACGCAGCACCTCAAAGGTGCAACACCCCTAAAATATCCATAAAAATACATAAAAAAGTAAAACCTATAAAAAACCTAAAAAACCTATCAAAACCTTAAATACCTAAAAGAACATAAAAACCCTAAAAACCTAACAAACCCTAAAAACCCTAATAACATAAAAATTCCTATGAACCCTCAAACATCTTTAAAAACATGAAAACTATAAAAAACTAAAAACACCTTAAAACCCTAAAAACACCTTAAAACCCTAAACACATAAATATATTTAAAAACCCAAAGAAAACCTTAAAACATAAAAATTATTTAAACACCTAAAAACATAAAAAACACTAACACCCTAAAATACCAAAAAACCCCTAAATGCCATAAAACCTCTAAAAATCTTAAAACCCCTGAAAATTAATAAAACCATAGTATAAAAAAATCAAAAAACCCATTAAATAAATAAAATTATTTAAAAACAATAACAAAAGGTAAAAAAATAAAAAAATAAAAAGGCCATAAAAATAGAAAAAATCAAAAAACCCATAAAACTTCTAAACCCAAAAAAACATTAAAAATTCCAAAAAACCCAAAAAACCCATATAAATCCTAAAAATCCCAAAAAAATCATAAGAACATAAAAACCCATAAAAACCATAAAAACACTATGAAAACATAAACAACCTTAAATAACTTAAATTCCCTAAAACCTAAAAAACCCTAAAAACCCTAAAACATATAAAAACACCTAAATACAATCAAAATCCTAAAAACTCATAGAACCCCTGAAAACATATAAAAACCCATTAAACCCTAAAAATTTAAGAAAATCTAAAAAACCTTAAAACCCGTGAAAAACTAAAAAAACCATATAATCCCAAAATAACCATAGAACCAAAAAAACGCTAAAAACTATCAAAAACCCTAAAAACGCTTAATAATCCTAGGAATAAATAAACACATAAAGCCTTAAAAATATAAATAAATCACTAAAAACATAAAAAACACTAAAACCCTTTAAAACCCCTAATAAATCCTTAAAAACCAATAAAATTTAAACCCCTACAAAGTTAAAAACCTTAAAACCCCTAAAAAACTAAAAAATCACAAAAAATCACTAAAAATCACTAAAAAATCACTAAAAAACGAAAAACACATTAAAACCCTAAAAACCCTAATAAAAAATATAAGAAAATACGTATCCCCTAAAAAATCTAAAAATTCTAAAACCCCAAAAAACACTAAATCTGCTAAAAATAAAAAACAACTAAAGCCATAAAACCCTAAAATCCCATAAAAACCCTGAAATAATTTGAAAGCACTAAAACCCATTTAAATGAATAAAAACACTAAAAAACTCTAAAACCAAAAAACTGGTAAAATACTCTAAAACCCTGAAACCCCCAAAAATCTATAAAAACGTTAAAAACCATAAGAACCCCAACAAAACCCTAAAAATAACTAAAATCCATAAAAACCAATAAAAATCACAGAAATTCACAAACAAAATCCATAAAAATGTAAAAAACACAAAATATCATGAAAAACCTAAGAAAACCTTTAAAACCTAAAAACCTAAATATTATAAAAACCCTAAAAATCCCTAAAACCCATAAAAACCATAAATATCCTAAAAATACCTAAAAGTCCATCAAAATTTAAAAACCCCTAAAACCCTAAAATCCCTAAAAACCCATAAAAACTTGGAAAACATAAAACCCTTATAAAACCTAAAAAACAAAATCCATAAAACCTTCAAATCAATAAAAAAAATAAAACCAAAAAAATTCAAAAAAGCCCTAAAAATCCAAAAAACACAAAAAGAAATAGAGAAACTTGAAAACACTAAGAAAAACATAAAAACCAAAAAACACTTAAAACCCCCAAAAACATATAAACCATTAAACCACATAAGACCCTAAAACCCCTACAAACCATAAAACCCCTAAAAACCCCAAAAAACTCTAAAAACCCTTTAAAGTCCGATTTTTTATAAAAAACTCTAAAAACCCTTAAAACCCATGAAAAATCAAAAAACCCTTAAAGATCCGAAAACAAATAAAATCCATAAAACCCTTCAAAATCCCTAAAAATACTAAAAAACCTAAAAATCATAAAATAAACCAAAAATTCCTTAAAAATCTAAAAACCCCTAAAAAAACTTGAAACCCCTAAGAAAACCTAAAAAACCTAAAAAAATACATAAATTTATGAAAAAACACTAAAAACCCAAAAACGCAAAAATAAACCCCAAAAACCATTAAAAATCATAAAAACATAAAAATCCCTAAAAGTCATAAAAACCTTTAAAAAATACTAAAAATCTTAAATATAATTGAACAAAAAGTCCTCAAAAACACTACAAATCTTAAAAACCCAAAAAACCAAAAAACCATTATAAATAAAAAATCCATAAAACCCATGAAAGGCAATAAAACACTAAAAACACTAACAACACCCTTAATACCCTAAAAATCCATAAAAACCAAAAAAATTAATTAAAATTCAAAAAAACCTGAAAATACCTAAAAATACCTAAAATTGTAAAAAACCCTAAAAACCCTAAAAAACAAAGAAAACCATAAAAAAATTATACAAATAAATCCCCTAAAAATACAAAAATGATAAAAATCCTAAAAACCCTAAAACCCTAAAAACCATCAATATCCCTAAAAACCCTAAAAACCATAATAGTCCTAACAAGACACTAAGAACTGTAAAAATCTAAAAATACCTAAAAATCATTAAAAGCCTAAGAAAAAATTAAAAAACTAACAACTATTAAATCCCCTAAAAACCTAAAAAATGTTAAAGACCCTAAGAACCCCTAAAACCCACTAAATCTTGTTAAACCCCCAAAACCCCTTTAAAACAACAAAAATCTATAAAAACCATTTAGACCCATAAAATAATATAAACCCTAAAAACCATTAAAACCCTAAAAAACTCAAAAAAACGCAATAACCTAAAAAGACCTAAAAACCATTAAAACCCTTAAGAAACCTAAACACATTAAAAACCATAAAATAAAAAAATTCCTAAATTTCCTTAAATGTGTAAAACCAACTAAAAACCCTAAACCCCCCCAATAAATCCTCAAAACCCTAAAAACTCTTACAACCCATAAAACCCTACAAAATGTTAAAATCGTAAAAAACCCCTAAAAACCATAAAAACCCTAAAAACCTTAAGATCCGTAAAAAAAATAAATCCATAAAACTAAAAAAAACTTCAAAAAAACTTTTGACACATAAATTATTTAAAAACAATAAAAAAATTTAAACCCTTAAAAACTCAAAAAAACTCTAAAACTAAAAAAACCATGAAAAACCTAAAACCCTTAAAAACTCTCAAAATGCAAAAAACCGTAAAAAATTAAAAAGGTATAAAATCCATAAAATATATGAAACCCTAAAAAACAAAATAAACCCAAAGAAAAAATTAAAAATATAAAAACACTCAAAACCCCTTAAAACATAAAAAAGGCTAAAACACCTAAAAATCCATAAACAACCCTAATATCACTACAAACACTCAAAATACCTAAATCCCCTAAAAACCAATAAATATACTTAAAAATTCCTAAAATACCTAAAAATGTAAAAAACCCTGAAAACCCTAAAACCCCCTAGGAAACAATAAATCCCAATTTAACACATAATATTCTAAAAAACATAAAAACACTACAAACCCAAAACAACTTAAAACAACCAGAAACCCCTAAAAATCATAAACACCCCTAAAAACCATAGAAAAAACTAGAAACACATAAAACCCCTAAAAACTAAAAACTCTAAAAACCATTTAAACAACTAAAAACGTCATAAACTATAAAATCCTTAAATCCACTAAAAAGACAAAAAATCGTAAAACCCAAAAAAATGAAACCCTAAAAATCGTAAAAACCATAAAAAACCCTACGAACCCTAAAAGTATAAAAATCTTCTAAAAAACCTAAAAACCCTAAAAACATAAACTCCCCTGAAAACCCTGAAAAAACAATAAGAAAACTGTTAAAACCTAAAACCAAATAAAACCACAAAAAACCTAAAAAACTCCAAAAAACATAAAAACCCTAAAAACCCAAATAATCTATAAAAACCCCAAAAAACATAAAAATAGTAAATATACCTAAAAATCCCTAAATATGGAAGACCCCCAAAACTCCAAAAAACATAAGAAAACCTTAAAACCTAAAAACACTTAGAAACCCTAAAAACGATCAAAAATTCTAAAAATACACAAAGACACTTCGAACCCCCTAAACGAAAAAAACCCCTTAACACCATAAAAACCCATAAAACCCCATAAAACCACTAAAAATATAAAAGATCATTAAACACATAAAAATTTTTAAAAAAATATAAAAATTCTTAAAACCCCTACAAAACTAAAGAACCCCTAAAAACACTAAAAAGTCTAAAAATCTAAAATACCCCTCAAAATATCTCAAACCCAAAAAATAACTTAAAATACATAAAAATATCTAAAATTGCCTAAAATTGTAATAACATTAAAAACTTGAAAACCCTTAACTATACCTTAAAAAACTAAACACACTTAAAACCCTTAGAAATCAAAAAATGATAAAACCCCCAAAACAACCTAAAACTATAAAATTGTAAAAACCCCAAAAAACCCATAAAAGCATTGGAACCCATAAAAATCATAAAAAACTGCCAAAACTCAAAACACTACTTAACCCCCTAAAATGCTAAAAAATCAAAAAAAACCATAAAAATGTAAATAAACTCAATAAATCTTAAAAACCCAAAAATAATAAAAATAATAAAAAACTAAAACACACTAAAAACAATAATTATCCCAAAAAAGGACTAAAGACCGTAAAATGTAGAAAACCCCCAAAACCCATAAAAACTGAATGAAAAGCAGAAAAACCTAAAAACACTTAAAAATTGATACAAACATAAAACCAATAAAAGACCTAAAAACCCTTAAAAATTAATAAATATGAAAATGACTGTAAAAATTCAAAAATACCAACAAAACATTAAAAACCTAAAAAAAACCTTAAACCCCCTAAAAACATAAAAACACTAAAACCCCTAAAATGACCTAAAACCCCCTAAAAAATATAAAACACATAAAACCTTAAAGAACTCTAAAAACCCATAAATCCCCTAAAACCCAACTAAAAACTCAAAAAACCTTTTAACCCCTAAAAATGTGAAAAACCTTAAAACCATAAAAACATAAAAAACTCAAAAGAACCCCGTAAAATCCAAAAAAAAAATCCTAAATTCCCTAAAAGCCCTAAAAATCTATAAAACCCCATCAAATCCATGAAAACCCTAAAAAAACACAAAAATAATAAAAATTCCATTAAAATCCCTAAAATTTTTAAAACCAAAAAAAACCAAGAAAGTAACTATGAAAACCATGAAATTATAAAACATTTTAATACCCTAAAACACTAAAACCCTTAAAACCCAAAAAATCCGTCAAAACCATAAAAAACAAAAAAAAACTCTAAAATAAATTAAAACCCTTAAAAACACATAAACCCCTAAAAACGATAAAAATGTGAAAACCCTTTGAATCATTAAATTTGTTAAAAACTCTAAAACATAAAATCCCTAAAAAGTTAATAAAAACCTTAAAAGCCCTAAAACCCATAAAAACATTCAAAACATTGAAACCCCATAAAAATCCCAAAAAAATCATTGAAATCCTAAAATATACCTTTAAATCACTATAAACATAAAAAAATAGATACCCTAGAATACCATAAAAACCATAAAAACCTAAAAACACATAGAACCCCAAAAAATCTAAAAATTGAAAAAACCACTAAAACCCTTAAAACCCTAAAAACCATAAAAACCATCAAAAACCCTAAAGGTGATAAAAACCCATAAAAATTCTAAAAAATCTCAAAAAATCTCTTAAAATGTAAATAATTCTTAAAACCATAAAACACCTAAGAATACCGTAAAGATATAAAAATATTTAAAACCCCAAAAAACCTAAAGAAATAAAAACCCAAAAACCACTAAAAACCTCAAAAACCCAAAACCCCATAAAAAACCCAAAAACTCTAACAACCCTTTAAACCACTAAAAATGAAAAATAATCTAAAATACATAAAAACCCTAAAAACTAAAAAACACCAAAAAACCCAAAAAAAAACAAAAAAACCCTACAAATCATCGAAACCCTAAAAACCATAAAAATAATATAAATGAAATAAAAAACACTAAAAATATAAGAACACGTTCAAAACCATGATGAAACCTATAAAACCTTAAAAACAAAAAAAACCCTTGAAACCCTAAGACCATTAAAACTTTAAACCCATTAAAACCCAAAAAAACCAATTAAATACATAAAAACCATAATATATTAAAAATACTAAAAACACTAAAAACCCTAAAAACACCTAAGAAATCCTCAATGACATGAAATGATTTAAAAACCCAAAAACCTAAAAGTTTCTAAAAATAACAAGAACCTCAAAAACCTTAAAACCTGATAAAAACTGATAAAAACACTAAAAACACTAAAAAATCTAAAAACACATTAAACCCCCAAAAAATAAAAATTATAAAATTTTATAAAATAAAAAAAATTAAAAAAACCCCTATTACCACTAAGATCCATAAAAACACTAAAAAAATCTGAAGACCTCTGAAAAATCCAATGACACTAAAAACCAAAAAAATCACAAAAATCACAAAAAATCTCTAAAAATTTAAAAAACCATAAAAAATATATAAAAAGTAAAACATAAAAACACAAAAAACCATAAAAACCATAATACACTAAAAAAATACCCCTTAAAACCCCTCAAAATCCTTAAAAAACCTAAAAATATAAAATTCTAAAAAGACACCTAAAATCCATAATAGCATAAAAAATCAAAAATAACCAGAAAAACCCTATAAAAACCCTAAAAACATAAAAACCCATAAAAACCCTAAAACACCTAAAATTTCTAAAAAACATAAAAATACCGCAAATCATTAAACCAAAACACTACTCAAAATTCCCTAAAAATTACTCAACATGTAAAAAAACCTAAAAAATTTGAAAACCCATAAAAAACCTAAAAAAGTAAATAATAGATAAACCAATAAAATACTAAAAAAATGAAAAAATCTTGATGTCCTTAAAACCCAAGAAAACAATAAAAACACTAAAAATACCTAAAAAACCATAAAAATAATAAAAAAAGTAAAAAACCTAAGAAGACCTAAAAATGAAATAAACCCAAAAAATACTGAAAAAATGATGAAAACATTAAAAACATAAAACACTTAAAACCTCTAAAAATCCTAAAAACACTCAGAACCCTAAAAGACCCTAAAAACCAAAAAACATTAAAAAAATTAAAAACATTAAAAACAATAGAAATACATAAAACCCATAAAAACCACTAAAAACTATAAAAACCGTTTAAACCCCTAAATTTTTTTAACAAACACTAAAAAACCATAAAATTAAAAAAACTCAAATAAAGCCCAAAAAACCCAATCAAAAACAAAAAAATACGGAAACACTAAAAACCTAAAAAACCTTAAAGCCCAATAATTCCATGAAAATCCTGAGAAATTCCTCAAAATATTAAAAATTTAAAAAGACCCTAAAATCCCTAAAATCCCTAAGAAAACCATAAAAAACAATATAACACTAAAAATTCTAAAAACCCGATCCCAAGAAAATACTAAAATTCCCAAAACCCATAGAAACCCCTAAAAAATTAAAATTCCCATCAAAACCATAAAAACTAAAAATAACTAAAAACTCTAAAACCCCTTTAAATCCCTAAATACATCATGAAACATTAATTTTTTTTTGAAAAAACATTAAAATATATTAAAAAAATTAAGAAACTAAAAATCCCTAAAACTCCTCAAAATCCATAAAAACCATAAAACCTATAAATATCCTAAAAAATCCTAAAAAAAGGAAAACACTAAAGGCCCTAAAAACCCTAAAAATCATTAAAATAGTAAAAAACTAAAAAACCATAAAAACCCTAAAAACCAAAAAAAATCCAAAAAATTCATCAAAAACAATAAAAACACTATAAAAACTAAATAAACATTAATGATATAAAAAGGTTTAAAAGCCAAAAAACATGAAAATTTAAAAAAAAATACTAAAATCCCTATAGCCCATAAAACCCCCTAAAAACAATAGAAACATAAAAAACCACATAAAAACCATTAAACCCCACTAAATACACTAAATAAAAGGTAGTCTGTAAAAATGATAAAAAACTCTATAAAAAATTAAAAACCATAAAAAACTATAAAACCCCTAAAAACATAAAAATCCTAAATACCTTAAAAACCCCAAAAATCGAAAAACCCCCTAAAAACTCTAAAAAACTCTAAATATCATAAATAGGACCAAAAAATTTCTAAAATATAAAAAACTGTGAAATACCCTAACAACCCCAAGGAAACCCATTAAAAGAAAAAAACATTTAAAACCCTAAAACACTAGAGACTCTCAAACCTAAAAAAAATCCCTAAAACGATCAAAATCCCTAAAATCTCTATGAAACTCTAATAATCCTAGAAAAGAACTAAAAATCCCTAAAAATTTTAAAAAACCCCAAAGACTGAGGAACAACCTAATAGACCCTAAAACCCCAAAAAATATGATAAAATCCCTAAACCATAAAAAACCCTAACACCCTCAAATTCCCTGAAAACCCTAATAACTAAAATCTCCTAAAAGATCTCTAAAAATCAACAAAAATGTAAAACCCCTTTAAGAAATGAAAACTCATAAAAAAACCTAAAAATCTAAAAACGTTTAAAACCTCTAAAAAGGTAAAAAAGAAAAAAACATAAAAGGCATTAAAACCCATAAAACCATAAAAATTCCTGTAAACCCTAAAATCCCTAAAAACCATAAAAATACTAAAAAAGTTTTAAAGATCCCTAAAATTGTAAAGATCACTAAAATCACTGGAATATGTTATGAAAACCTAAAAAACGTAAAAAAATCATAAAACACATAAAACCCCTAAAAATAATAAAAACCCTAAAAGACCCAAAAAAATTATATAGTCCCTAAATACCATAAAACCACAAAAAACATTAAAAACACATAAAATTCCATAGAATCCAAAAAACCAATAAAAAATATAGAATCCCTTTAAACTGTTAAAAATGTAAAAAAACTAAAAAACCATAAAAACATTATAACTCAAAAAATTGATGAAAATCCCAAGAAAATCCATAAAAAAGTAAAAACACTAGAAACCATAAAAACCACAAAAATTCATAATAACTTAAGCACATAAAAATCCTAAAAACCATAAAAACCTTGAAAAATCTATTAAAATATATAAGACAAAAATACTAGAAAACCCAAAAACACTAACAACCCTAAAAACCCTAAAATCCCTAGGATCCCTAAAAACCATAAAAACCCATAAAACCTTAAAAACACATAAAAAACAATAAAAACACTAAGAACACTTTAATCCTCTAAAACAAAAAAATAGATGTTCTTAAAATTCCTAAACACTAAAAAATCCTAATACCATAAAAACCCATAAAAACCCAAAAAAATCTGGAAAACACTAAATTCCATAAAAAGCATCAAAATACCCAAAGACCCTATAAACTATAAAAATAAAAAATAACCCTAAAATTCCTAGAAAATATAAAAAAATCAAAAACCTTGAAAACACCTAAGAAAAAATTAAAAACCTTAAAGCACTTAAAACCCATAAAAAATAAAACAACGGTAAAATCCCTAAAACCCCATAAAACCCCTACAAACCCCTAAATATTCATAAAGGCCCTAAAATTCATAAAATACATTAAAATCCATAAAAAATTGAAAACCCCCTAAATATCTCGAAAATACTAGTGAAAACCTTAAAAACCTAAAAACACTTAAAAACCATATAAACCCTAAAAAAGGGAGAAATATGAAGACTCCACTCTCTCATGATGGAAATTATTCTCTCCTATGGAAAGCATGAAGACAATGACAGATCGTGCACCTCGCCCTCCCCCCTCCGTTGGGGAGGGGCCTCCACTGGTTCTTGATGATGAGTGTCCATTTGTTCCATTCCCAGATCTTGATCTGCTTCCCCCTTTTCCATGGGTTGAGATTTTTATTAATGTACCTGATTAATATGAAGGATGTCTGCATATCTAGTTAATGATGGTAGAGATCATTGAGGAATACGCCCTGCAAGGCAGACCTTGGTTGCTGAATTCATGAAATGGAGACATCCAGTGGATGTTTTGGACAGATTCATGTTTGAACAATGGGACCTCCAAGATCTCACTACGGTACATCTTGTTGATTGTAGTCATATATTAATTCACTTTTCATTGGAGGAGGATTGGGTTCATTCCTGGTATGCGACTCCAAGAAGATTAAACAGTGTCCATTTCCCCCTTTCCTGGTAAAGCATTGATCCACACTTGAACTGTGACTCACCGATGGTGGCATCTTGGGTTAGATTACTAGAATTTCCCCTTCCTTTACAAATTTTTTCCATTATTTCCATGTTGGGGAATATGGTGGAAATGTTATTATGTGTGGATAGTATAACTATGGCCCATTGTCACCCAATAGCCCCAAGGGACTTTATTGAGATTAATAAATCTAAAGACTAGTTGATTTTGTTTGGATTTCTATTGGTGAGGAACTTTGGTGGAATCAACCTGTGATTTTTGAGTCGTGGAATGATTTATTGTCCTCTTGTTGGCAATTGGGACATAGCGTTCAGGATTGCAGGTGTGGCGGTAGAAAATGTGGTGATTTTAATCGAGCATAGGAGGTGGTTGGTGAAGGGAAGTAGGAATAGGGCGAGGTGTAGGAGGCTGTGCACATAGATCCTCAAATCTTGAATTTGGTTCAGGTTGAGTCTATTAAAGGGGGTTAGGCTTGGGTGGGGGTGCATGTTAAGGAGGTCACAGTGGCTGTATCAAATAGGCATGAAAGGACTGGTGCTGATGGGGTGGAACCTACAATTGGTCTAGGATCTGGATCACTCAGCCCAAATATTATGGGGCTGGTCTTCCGGTTGTGTTGTAGGGCCATGGGTCAACAGTAAGTGATCACAGTTTAGGGAATGTGGTTGTTTAGTTCCAACCGGATCCCAAGGTGAGTGATATTTTTAAGCGATTGAGGAGAAACTTGAAGCTTTCAGATGCTGGATGTTCTTTATGCAGGGAGGTTGCTGCTGGTGGGTTGTCTATTTCCTCTAATAGTAGTCTGAAGCAGAGGCAGGAAGCCCTTCCATATTTCAACCACTTTGGTGGGTTGGAGCTTGAGGAGGAGGTTCAAGGGTCTCCGATTGTTGATGCTTAGAGTGTGAGACCTACTGTAAAGACATAGAGTGATGTGCAGGCCATCGCTGCTAGGAATGATTGAGGGAGTGTTTCCTGGAATGCTAGTGAATCCAAGATAATGTTGGATACCACTAGGAACTCGGAAGGTGATTTTTAACAAGTGAAAAGGGAGTTTCAGGTGCTTGTTCAAAATGGTTATGTGATTTTTTTGGATGAGTGGAATGTAATCATACATCCTGGGGAGGAGGGGAAAGGGTCTCTTATTGCTGTTGATAGGGGTGCAAGGTTTTTTGTACAGGCATTCAGTGAGGTGAAGGTCGTTGCTTCTGGGCATGGTTGAGGGAGTGTGGCCCAAAATTCAAGTGAAGCCGAGTTGATGTTGGACATAATTGGGCACTCAGATGGTGCTGGTGAGTAGGACAAAAGGGTGATGCATGGTCTTGTGCACTATAGTAATGGGGTTGTTGAGAATGATCCTTCATTCCAAGAGTTCTTAAGAAAGCTGCTTAGGGAGGAGGGGCTATTAAAGCTTGCCTTGGCTGGTGTGGTGTCCCCTCCTTGTCTTGCTAATGAGGATCCTTCCTTGGTGGTTCTTAGCATGCCGCAGTGTGGAGTTCTTGCTGAATGTTCCCTAAATCGAAAAGCCTCCTTCATCCCTGATCATGATTTTTTCCAGGAAGATGGTATAAGGATGAATCAAAATATTTCTATGATCATTATGGATAGGGCCTTGCTAGAGGTGGACATTCCATATGGTAAGGAAAACATACCTACAAGGCTATCTCTAGAACCACAAAAGAGGAAGGTGAGGAAGGACTATTCTAATTTTCCAAAGAAAGTGTCCATGAGAGCCCTGTGAAAATATAAGGAATAGGGGAGGTCTGTCTGTCAAGGAACAACTGAATGTGGAGTAGAAAAATATCATAGAGTATTACACTAAATTACTAAAGTAATATCAATCATTTGAATGGGAGTCAGTGGTGTCAGATGCTTCCTCTATTTATGGTGTTGATGGGGACCCATAAGGGGATAGAGACATTGATTTGTAGTTTCTGATTCATTCCCTTCTGTTTTTCAAGTCTTTGGGTTTTTGGTGTCTTAGGGGGTCCAGGGTTTTTAAGTGTGGGTTGTTTGGCCCCACCCCGCCCTTGTCAACTTTTTGTTTCTTTTAATAATTAGGGTGGGGGGTAGGAATAGCCTGGCCTCAAACCTTCCTTGCCTAAAAAAAAAACTAAAAACCCTAAAAGACCCTAAAAACATAAAAACCACCTAAAAACCATAAAAACCAATAAACGCATTTAAAACCCTAAAAAACCATAAACCCAAAAAACAAAAAAAAATCTAAAAATGATTTAAAACCATAAGAACATTAAAAACAATATCGACATTAGAAACCATAAAAACCCATCAAAACTGAAAAACACTTAAAATCCGTAGAAAACCCTTTAAACCCTCAAAATCCCTAAAAACCAAAACCTCATAAAAATCATAAAAATCCTAAAAAATGTAAGAACCCTAAAAGCCTTGAAAATACCTAAGAAAACCATAAAAACTGAAAACACATAAAACCCATAAAAACTAAAAAATGCTAAAACACTAAAAAACCCCTAGACAGCCTAAAAACCCTAAAAACCCTAAAAACCCTAAAAACCGTAAAAACCGTAAAAACCCTAAAACCCCTAAAACCCTAAAAATACTAAAAACTCTAGAAACCATTTAAACCACATAAAATTTTAAAAAACTATAAAACCCATTTAAATTTATAAAAAATAAAAAAACCACTAAATATTCAAAAAAACACATAAAAACCCTAAAACCCAAAAAAACCCTAAAACCCTTAAAAAACATAAACCCCGAAACCCATAAAAATCATAAATATTCCCTAAAAATCTCTAAAAATGTAAAAATTCCTAAACACCTAAAATCCATAAGAACACCATAAAATAGAAAAACACTTCAAACCACTAAAGATCCTAAAATACACTAAAACCCATAAAAGCACTAAAAACCGAACAACTCCATAAAAATCATCAAAATCTCTAAAAAACCAATAAACCATAAACATACTAAAAAATCTATAAGAATCTATAAAAACATAAAAACCCCTAAAATCATTAAAAACCACTATGGAAATGTTAAAACATAAAAACTGTTAAAACACCTAAAACCTATTTTTTTTTAAAAAAATCATAAAAACTATAAAAAACCCAAAAAACCCTAAAATACATAAAAACACCTAAAACCATAAATACCATAAAACCCCACAGAACTCTAAAAAATCACTAAAAACACAAAAGACTCTTTAAACCACAAAAAACATTAAAAACCACAAAAAACAACCCCCCCTTAAAACTCAAAAAACACTAATACCGAAAAACCCTTAAATAAAATAAAAACACTAAAAAGGTCCAAAGGAACTTTAAAATAGTAGGGTGTAGTTGTGGTATGGGATTTTATTTATATGAATAATTCTCATTCTTTTCCCCCTGAGACAAAGGTGAATTTAGTTTTTGTGAATCTGAAATGTGACATTGGGATTGAGTGAGATAATAGGGTGGTGGAAACTGAATAATGAAATAAGGGTATGGAGGCTGTCTTGATCGGTGGTGATGGAGTTGATTCTTCTGTAGGTGATGTTTGAGCAACTAAAGGTGCCTTAGAGGATTTTCTGGGAATTTTGGGGGAGGGTAGAGAGATCACAGATGGGTTGGTAGGTCTTGTTGATAATGGTAATACTATGCAGACACAAGATGGAGTCTCTTTGTGCAACCAGTTTTTATGTTTGGACTCTAAGGAGTTGATTCATGAGTATCAAGGCATGCAATAGAGGATGACTATAAGAGAGGGTCACATTGTGTCCCCTGATGCAATGTCTAAACTAGTTGTTAATATGATTGAGGGGATTGAGATGGATGTAAATGATGTTGGTTACGAGGAAAGGAAACTGGATCAGAATGCTTTCTTTGGGAATGAGGAAAGGATTTTGGGTGTAGTGCATGAGGATAGGAATTCAGACTAGTAGCAATCAGACCAGGTTTCTGGTGCTAATCATGAGAAGCAGCAGGTTCAGGTCATGTAGTTGGATTCGGTGGTGCATAAAGGGGTTTCTGTTGAGAATTTCCACTATTTGGTTCAAGAGGACATGGCTCTAGGATACACAAATTTGTAAATTCATTTTATGGGACATGGAATTAAATAGTCATGTACATTTGATTTGATAGTGAAAGTTCCAGGTGATGTGGATCATGGAAATAAAATGAAAAAGGTTAATTTCTAGTTGGAAATTAAGAAGCTCTATAATAGTTTGTTAAGCTATGATAAGTGGGAGGATGTCACTGCTAATTTCAACAAAGATGAAAAAAGTAAATACCAGGCCTTGAGTTTTGATAAAGCCTCAGCAAGTGAGGTCATCTTGCATGGAAGGTAGAAGGAGTTTGTGGGGTTCATTTCTGTCCCCAAAGAGTAGGCTGAGGAGGCACTATTCCAATTTTTCAAGGACTATGTCTACCAGGCCCTCTTTTAGGGATTCTAAAACGAATTTTTATGATCCCAAGTGAGGGCGGCTAGATAACTTTTCCTCGAAATCTCATTCTACCATGGAATAGAAAAGTCTCAGGGAGATATATTTTATGCTCCTCAATAAACATAAAAAGACATAATATTAATGAGAGACTTTAGGTGATGGTGCATCTTCTGATTATGGATATGGTGCTGATGGTGACCCTTTTGATATGTATTTTTGTTTAGATTTGGGAATGGGTTGTTTCAGTATTCCACTTTTTTTTTAATGTCTTGCCTTTACATTTTTTTTAAAAAAATATGGGGGCTAGGCATGCATGGTCTTGAACATTCTTTGCCAAAAACCCCTAAAACATTAAAAGACCCTAATATCCATAAATCCTCTAAAAAGACACTAAAACTCTAAAAAACCTTTAGACCCCTAAAAACATTAAAAACATTAAAAACCTTAAAACCCTAAACACTAAAAACATCCTAAAAACAAATAAATCAAAACCCCATAAAAACTGTAAAAACCCTCAAAATTCATAATAACACTAAAAATCCACAAAAATATAAAGAAACAATAAAAATATAAAAAAAATTAAAAAACACTAAATATGGAAAGAAACCCTATAAAAACCGTAATAGCATAAAAACACACAAAACCCCAAGAAAACATCAAAATGCTAAAAACCCTAAAAACACAAACCCCCCCCTGAAATCCCTATAAACCCAAACAAACCATAAAAAACTTGAAAGGCCATAAAGATGCCTAAAAACATGAAAAACCCATAAAAACCCTAAGAAAACATTAAAAAATTATAAACACATAAAACCATTAAAAACCTAAAAAACAATAAAACCCATGGGAACCCCCCAAAACACATAAAACCCTAAAAACCATTGAAAACCTTAAAAACATTTGAAACACACAAAAAAACATAAAAACATGTAAAATCTATAAAAACCCTTTAAGTACCTAAAACCATTAAAAACTCTACAAAACCTTAAAAACACTCGACAACAAAAAAAGACAATAAAATAAAAAAACTGAAACCCAAAAAACCTCAAAATCCCTAAAAAGTTAAAAAAACAAATTGAAATTAACAAAATCCCTAAAAACCACTAAAAACCCATGGAATCCTTAAAAATATTAAACACTCATAAAACCCCTAAAAACCTACTAAAAACAATAAAAACACATTAATCACCTAAAAAAAATAAAAAACTCTAGAAATCCTTAAATAATATAAAAAACCTAAAATCCCAAAACCCTAAAAACCCCAAAAAAACCCTAAAAAATCCAAAAACCCAAAATACCATAAAAATAATAAAAACTCAAAAAATCCCAAAAAATTCAAAAAATGATAAAATCCATGAAAACCATTAAGAAAATCAAAAAACACTAAAAACAATTAAAACCACTAAAACACCTAAAAACATTAAACCCTAAAACCCATATACTATAAATTCCTAAAAATTATATAAACCAAAAAACATGAAAACACATAAAAACCCCATAAAAACTATATAAATCCACTAAAATATCTAAAAAACCTTTAAACCCATAAAAACATAAAAAAAACTATAAAAAACATAAAACCCCTAAAAATCTCAAAAAACCCTATCACCCCAAAAAACCATTAATTTTTTGAAAACTCTAAAACCGTTAAAATATGTAAAAACCCCTAAAACCCCTCCAAATACAAAAAACCCCTAAAACCCATATAAATTCAAAAAAATACATAAAATTCACTAAAAACATAAAACAAACTATAAGATAAAATGATATAAGAAATTACTAAAAACCTAAAAATTTTTAAACCCCCTAAAAACCCAAATACCTTAAAAACCATAAAAAACAAAAACCACTAAAATCCCTAAAACCCCTTAAAATACGTAAATCTCTAAAAACCATAAAATTATTAAAAAAATCCATAAAAACCCCTAAATATGTTAAACCTCTAAAACCCCAATAATCCATAAGAAACCCTTAAAAACCTAAAAACTCTTAAAACCCATAAATTCATAAAAATAATTAAAACATTAAGAATCATAAATTCAACCCAAATCCCTACAAACCCATAAAAATCAAAAAACCTCCTAAAATCCTTAAAACCCTAAAACCCCATAAAAACAGTAAAACAACTAAAACCCGGAAAATCCATTAAACCCATAAAATGTCAAAAGCAATAAAACCATTTAAATAATAAAAAAATCAAGAAAACATTAATAAAAAAATTACCATAGAACCATAAAAACACTAAAAACTCTCAAAATCCATAAAAACCACAAAAAACCATAAACATCCTAAAAATCACAAAAAAAATCTTAGAATTTTAATGAATACAAAAAGCCCTAATAAAACCTATTAAAACCATAAAAACTGATATAAAACATAAAATCCCTAAAAAATAAAAAACACTAAGAAGACTAAAAATCCTAAAAAAACCCAAAAAAAACTAGAGAAACTAATCAACCCTAAAAACCAAAAAAATATGTTAATCCCTTTAAAACCATAATTTTTTTTAAAACTCTATAAAACCTTAAAAACCCATAAAAAACTAAATAAAACCCAAAAAACGAAAACACTATAAAACCCTAAAAAAAAATAAAAACCCTAAAACCCCTAAAACCCACAAAAAACATTAAAAACATTTTTAACCAAAATATGTTATAAAACACTAAAAAACCTTTAATCCACTGAAAACTGAAAAAACCCCTAAAACCCCGAAAACCATAAAACCCCTAAAAATCATAAAAACCTCTAAAAACATTCCAAATGACTAAAAAACCATAAAACCCTAAAAAATACACAAAAATACCTAACATCATAAAAAATGTAATAACGTGAAGATCCTTAGAAAACCAGAAAAACATAAAAAAATAAAAAATCAATAAAATAAAATAAACGCTAATAAACCAAAAACCCAAAAAAACCATAAGACCCAGAAAACCATAAAAATTCTTGAAAACCTATAAAACACTAAAAAACAAAAATAAAACTAAAACCCATTTAAATCTAAAAAATTTATAAAGAATTATAATACCCTTAAAACCATAAAAAACTCTAAAAATCCACGAGAAAACCAAAACCATAAAAACCTTATAATCCCTAAAGAACCATAAAACCCTCAAAATCTCTAAAAAAAATAAAAAACAATAAAAATCCTAAAAACACCATAAAATATCTAAAAAAATAAAAAAAAACTCTAAAAATGATGAAAACCCATAAAAACCTAATGCCAATTAACACCTCTATAAATAAAAAATACCAAAACCCCTGAAATTCCTAAAACGAACTAAAAACCCTATAAAATAAATAAAAATAATGAAAACCCCAAATAAATTAAAACCCCATAAAACTCTTAAATCCATAAAAACAACTAAAACACTAAATACCTTATAAACAACTAAAAATGTTGGACATATCTTAAAACCCAAAAAATATTAAAAAAACCACTAAAACCCCCAAAAAACAACAAAACCCAAAAAAACTATAAAAACCCTCAAAATCCTTAAAAACCTAAAAAACCATAAAAACCTAAAAATCCATAAAGATATGTAAAAACATAAAAAACCCAAAAGAACCCTATGAAAAATAGTAAAACCTGAAAACACTTAAAACAACTAAAAATCTAAAAACATTAAAAACAATACAAATACCCTAAAATCCCTATAATCCCCTAAAAACCATAAAAAATCTTAAGAACATTTAAAAACTGTAAACCCCTATAAACTACTAAAAATTTGAAAAACCCTTTAAAGAACGTGAAACGTTAAAAAACTCTAAAATACCATGAAACCCAAATAAACTAAAAAAATCCAAAGAAACCACAAAAACCTCATAAATTACAAAAAAAAAATTCTTTTAAACAGCTCACACTATTTAAAAACACTAAAACCTCAAAAAATCATTGAAAATATATAAAAAAACCAAGCAATCCTTAAAACCCCTAAAAATCTTGAAAACCCCTAACAAAACCTTAAAAACCTAAGACAAATTTAAAAACATAAATGTAAAAAATCATACAATCTAAAACACCCTAAAACCCCTAAAAATATAAATCCCCTAAATATCATAGAAATCATAAAAATCCATAAACACCCTAATTACATTTAAAAAATATAAAAAAACCATTAAACTCCTAAATTTTTTAATAAACTCTTAAAAACCATAAAAATTCAAAGACACTTAAAAACCTTCTTGCCCATAAGAACCCAAAAATCACAAAAAATACCCAAAACCATCAAAATCCATAAGATCCCTAAAAACATAAAAATCCTACAAATTCACTAAAAATAAATAAAAACATAAAAACACTAAAAACCCCTAAGAAAACTTTAAAAACCAAAAAAGAATTAAAACTACACATAAACCTAAAAATGAAAATAATTGTAAAAAACCTAAACCCATAAAAACATTAAAACACTCAAAATCCCTAAAAACATAAACAACCCAAAAAACATTGAAGTACCTAAGAATTTCATAAGAAAATAAAAAACACTTAAAACTCCTAATAACTCAAAAAATGTTAATAAACCTTTAAACCCCTAAAAAGACACTAAAAACCCATAATAATCATAAACCCCAAAAACATTAAAAACAATAAAAACCCATAAAGACCCTAAAACCTCTAAAAAAATAAAATCCATTTAAATCCGTAAAATAATTAAAAAACTATATAAAACATAATAAACCTTAAAACTAAAATACCCTAAAACCCCCAAAAAAATATTAAAAACCATCTAAACCCCAAAATACAATAAATACCGTTAAAATCCTAAAATGCCATAAAAATCCATTAAAACATAAAAACCCTAAATACCCTAAAATAATTAAGGAAACTTAATGACTTAAAAACACATAAAACCGCATAACTACATTAAAATGCTAAAAACCCAAAAAAACAGAAAACCCTTAAAAACCCTATAAATCCATAGAAGACCCCAGAACCTTGAAATCCTAAAATCCCTAAAATCTATAAAAATTTAAAACACCCAAAAAACTTAAAAACCCTTATGAAAACCTTAAAATACTAAAAAAATAAAACCATTAAAAAACCTTAAACAAAAAAAAAACTATAAGACCCCTAAAAGACCCTTAAACCCATTAAACCTCATAACAACCCATACAAACATTAAAATCCAAAAAACCCATAAAAATAAAAAATATAGACTAAAAACATTAAAAAACCATTAAACCACTAAAAAATATAAAAAACACCAAAAAATAGTCAAACACCTAAAAACACAAAAGAAGGATAAAAATATAAAATCCCAAAAAACATAAAAACACTTAAAGCCATTAAATTCAAAAAAAATGAAATAAAATATATAAAACCCTAAAAACCCCAAAGAAAATCTTAAAACCAATTTTTTTTAAAACCCCTAAAAACCTTAAAACCCAAAAAATCACAAAAACTCATAAAACATTAAAAACCCTAAATCACCAAAAAAAATTTCCTAAATACTCAATAAAAAATCTTATAGTAATTTAATAACCTAAAAATGATAAAAACTCTATGAACCGTAAAGAAAAAAAACTCAAAAAATCCAAAAAAAACCCAAATAAAAAACCAAAAACCCCTAAAAACTCTAAAACACCATAAAATCCTTCAAAATCCAAAAAAAAACTCTTAATGAGTATAAACTACCAAAAAATCCCTAAGATCTCTAAAAATTTTGCAAACCCTAAAATATCAGCGAGCCCTATGAAATCCATATAAACCTAAAAAAATAATAGATCTTGAAAACCTAAAAATTCTAAAACCTATAAAACCCCCTAAAACTCCTAAAAATTTTAAAAACACTATAAACCCTAAATTCCAAAAAAACATTAAAACCCATAAAAATGCTAAAATAGCACTAAATCTATAAAATCCCAATATTTCCCTAAAATATTAAAAACTACAAAAAAACCACAAAACACTATAAAACTAAAAAAACTAAAAACCCAAAAAACCATAAAATCCCAAAAAACAAAAAAAATGCTAAAACCCCAAAAATCCCAAAAATCCCTAAAAAATAATGAAAATTATAAAATTAATCTAAAAACATCCAAAATATAAAAATCCATAAAACCCAAAAAACACAAATAAATCATTAAAAACTTAAAAAAAACTTGAATCACTTAAAAAACATAAAACACAATAAAAACCCTAAACACAATAAAAACCCTAAAACCCCAAAAATACATAAAAATCCCAAAAAACCTTAAAAATCACTACAATACCATAAAACAACTAAAACCCCTAAAACCTGCTAAAAACATAAAAACCCCATTAAACCCCTAAAAATGTTAAGAATCTTCAAAAGTAATTAAAACACCTAAAAATTCCAAAAAACCCAAAAAACTCAAAAACCCAGAAATACCGTAAAATCCATAAAAAACCCGAAAACCCACAAAATCACTAAAGATAGTAAAAATAATAAATATCCTAAAAAATCAAAAAAAAATCACTAAAATAGTAGGAAATACCTTAATCCCCATAAATCCCAAATAAATACTTTAAACCAAAAAACCATGTTAAACCACTAAACACATAAAAAATGCTAAAAACCCAAAAACCCCAAAAACCCCAAAAACCCCAAAAAACTAAAAACAATCAAAATAAAAAAAATCTAAAAAAACCCCCATATAATTCATAAAAGAGTCCTAAAAACCCATAGACCACAAAAATAATAAATCCCTAAAAACTAGAAGATAAACATAAAAATGTAGAGGATATTGAAAAACCATAAAAACCTAAAAATGATAAACTCTAAAAATCCCTAAAAACACTAAAAACCCTATAAAACCCAAAAAAATCCTCAAAATACCTAAAATCCCTAAAAACCCTAAAAATCATAAAAAATCCCTAAAAACATAAAAATTTAAAAATAAATTAAAGATTATAAAACCCAAAAACCCTCAAAACCATTAAACCACTAAAACCATTAAAACCCCTAAAACACTAAAACCCACTAAAAAATATAAAAACCTTTTAAACATCATGAAACGTAAAAAACTATAATAAATATTAAAATCCATAAAAAATCAAAAAAAAATTAAAACCCCCAAAAACCCAAAAATCCCTAAAACAGTAAAAATCTTTAAAAATCCTAAAACCCCATAAAAATTTTAAATGGTATTAAAAATCACTAAAAGTGTAAAAAAAAAATAAAAACCCTTAAAAACTCTAAGAAATCCACAAACCCAAAAAAACACATAGAACCCCTAAAAACAAAAAATGAAATAAAATAAAAACCCTAAAAACCCTAAAACACAATAAAACTAAAAAAACCGTAAAAACCCATATACCCCTAAAATCCCACTAAAAACACTAAAAATCCTTTAATATAAAAAAATATTAAAAACCCTAAAAAATGTTCAAATCCCTAAAAACGTGAAAAATACCTAAAACCACCCAAAAAACCATAAAAACAAAAAAACCCTAAAAACACCAAAACCCCCTAAATTCAAAAATACCCTAAATACTATAAAAATTATCAAAACACATTATACATTTTTTGAAATATAAAAACATAAATTCCATGAAAAACACCAAGGGAACCTTAAACACATAAAAACACTTCAAATAATTATAAATTGTAAAAAATGCTAAAAACCATAAAAACCCGCAAAACCTAAAATGGATCATCTCACGGTACTTGGGATTGAATGCTCGGACCACACATTGGATTGATAGGTCCCTGTAAGAATGAATGAATCCTCCTTCTGGCCTTAAGAGCCTCGACATTGTGGAGTTTATCCCGCGGCAGAAACAGATTAAGGCTTTCCTCCCAACTGAAGCCCTACTTCATTCCAGCTTTATGCCTTTTTCGACCTTGAAATATTAATCTTGAAACCCAACCTGGATGGATGACTTACCGCCAAGTATTACTATCGGTACAACTATGCCAAGGGATCCACTCCCCTAGTCTGACTCTCCAAATTCAAAAGGAATTTCATCCCTCCAACTAGCTATCTCCTACTCTGGAAAATATAGAAGAATCAGCTGCCTATGCAGAATCGTTACCAAAAGCTACACACAACCTTGAATCTATTTGTTTCATTTTCCTAGGTGGTGAAGAAACTTCTCAGCACACGTTCCTCTAATGCAGATTCAGTGCAAAACTCTGGGGATACTTACAGTAGTTTTTTGGGTTCCCAGATGGCCTAGACAGGCCTCTCTTTGAGCTTCTGGCGGACCTATCCAACTGGGATTATAGTGAATAGGTCAGCAACCTCTTGCTGGTCACAGTTGCAACCACAATCTCTTTTATCTGGGCTGCACGGAACACAACTGTCTTCAATAAGAAAAGGATCTCCAATCATAGTGGTTTCGTGATGATACACAGGGATGTTTATGCATCTTCCCATATTCAGACAAGCCATATTGAGAATGATGTTAGTGAGATCATCATCCTTCAGTTTCTTGGGGTCTCTAGGAGGGAAAATAAACTGATGGTTCCAAAGTTTATTTGATGGATCCTTTCACTCCCCTCCTGTATTAAGGTCAATGTGGATGGTGCGGCCCTTGGCGTGTCGGGACTTTCTAGATGCGGTGGAGTTTTCTGCACATATTAGGGCTTCATCAAAGGATGTTTCCAGTATTTCATTGGTGATCGGTGTGACCTTGAAGATTAATTATGGTCCATGATAATGGAGATTGAGTATACAGTCAGGTTTGGGTGGAGCTTCTTGTGGATTGAGTCTGACTCCATGTTTGTTGTGACTGCTCTTAAACACAGATCTAGGTTTTTTCCCTGGAGGATCCTCACCCAGTGGATGGAATGCCTCACCATGTGCCAAAGGCTGAATCTCATTGTGACACATGCCTATCGGGAGTCGAATGCGATCGCATATGCTCTCTCCAAACAGGCCATTGTGGAGTGGTTCTCGTTGTGGTCGTTTGTTGTCACGCCTCCCTGCTCTTCATTCGTTGACTCTAACTTGAAGGGTGAGTTGCACACCTGGTTATGTAACCCCTTCTTGTAGCACTCCATTTGTCCTTTTCTTTTGTTATATCTTTTGGGGACCATGCTTGCCTCGTCTCAAGCCTTCCTTGCCTTTAAAACTAAAAAAACCCCTAAAAACCAAAAAACCACAAAAACCCTAATAACCTTAAAGACCCTAAAACTCCTCAATAACCCTAAAACCCTAAAAACCATAAAAAATACAAAAAATCCCCTAAAACCTCTAAAAACATATAAAACCCTAAGCTGCTGAAAAATTCTATGGAAACATTAAAAATATAAAAACAATTTAAACTCTAAAAACCTAAAAACACTGAAAACACTAAAAGATCCTAAAAACCACTAAAACACTCAAGTCACCTAAAATCCTAGAAACAGATAAGAATCTAAATAATTACCCAAACTCCCCTTAAAACAAAAAAACCATAAAAATATAAAAACCCCTAAGAAAGATTTAAAAACCTAAAAACACATAAATCCCTAAAAACCCAAAAACACCCAAAAATACCAAAAATCCATAAAACCCCCAAAAAACCCTGAAACCCCTCAAAATATCTATAACCCTAGAACATCAATAAATTACTAAAAAATGCCTAAAAATGAAAAAAAATCCTAAAAATCCTAATAAACCCTAAGAAAACCTTAATAACATAAAAACAAATTATATTCTAAAAACCCAAAAGGCCATAATATCCCCGAAACACATAAAACACCTAAAACCATAAAAACCCCTAAAAACCCATAAAACCCCAAAAAACTATAAAAACCATTTAAACCCATTAAAACGTTAAAAACAATAAAATTAATAAAAAACCTAAAAAATCAAAAAAATCACTAAAAACCCAACAAAACCATAAAAAATATCTAAAAATATATTACATCATAAAAACCCCTACAAACCATAAAAAAGTATAAAAAATTGTTAAAAATACCTAAAAACATAAAAAACCCATAAAAATCTTGAAAACCAACAAGGAATCCATAAAAATCTAAAATCACTTAAAACCCTTAAAAACCATAAAAATTATAAAAACCCTACCAAACAGTAAAATACCATGAATCCATAAAAAACACTAAAACTCTAAAAACCAATTAATGAACATAAAATGATAAAACACTCTAAAAACCATAAAAACCGTAAAAAATGAAAAAAAAACCCAAAACGTAGAAAACCAAAAAACCCTAAAATCCCAAGAAAATCTAAAAACTCCCAAATATCCCTAATAAATCATAAAATACATTAAGAATACCTTAAAAATAAAATACCCTAGAAACACTAAAAGACCATAAGAAAACCGTAGAAACCTAAAAAACATAAAACTCCTAAAAACCCTAAAAAATAAGACCCTAAAAGGAACTAAATCATCTAAAACAATAAAATACCCTAAAACCATTAACACTCCCTTACACACATAAAATACATAATATCCCACTAAAATCTATAATAACTCTTTAAACCACTAAAAACATTAAAAAATATAAAAAACTGTCGAAACCCAAAAACCTCTAAGAAAAAAAACCCATAAAAACCATATAAAACCATAAATAGAATAAAAATACATAAAAACCCTAAACCATAAAAATAAAAAAAACCATAAAATTGTTAAAAATGAAAAAAACCCTAAAACCCATACGAAAACCATAAAAATATATAAGCACTCAAAAACCCAACTAACTCTAAAGACACTAAAAACCATAAAACCCCTAAAAATTCTTAAAAACCTTAATTACCCCTAAAAACCCATAAATACCCTGAAACCTCAAAAAAATATTAAACCCACTTTAGACTCTATGAATGTTTAAAAAATCTATACACTGTAAAAACCATAAAAACTCAAAAACCTCAAAAACTCAAAAAAAACTATAAAAACCTAGAAATAACCCCCCCCCCCCCCCCCCCGTAAAACCCTAAAACCCATTAGAATCTTTAAAAGACCCTAAATATCATTAAAATCATAAAAAACTAAAGAAACCTAAGAACACCTAACAGTGAATTAAAAACCTAAAAACAAATAAAACACCTAAAAATATTAAAAATCTAAAAAATCTAAAAACTCTAAAAACACTAAAACCCTAAAAACCATATAAAATTATAAAAATCCTAAAAACCATAAAAACATAAAAACCCTAACAACCCACTATAAACTTCAACAAATCACCAAAACCATAAAAATGATAAGAAACATTAAAAAGCCTTAAAAATACTAAAAACTCAATAAAACCCTAAAACAGAAAACCCAAAAAACCCAGAAAACCATTAAAAACTTTAGAATCCCTAAAACCCTAAAAAATAATAAAAATCATAAAACCCCCCTAGAAATCCAAAAAACATAAAAAACCATAAGAAACTAAAAACCCCAAATAAATCCATAAAAATTCAAAAACACATGAATCCCTTAAAAACAAAAAAATATAAAACCCTTGAAAAACCATAAAAACCATAAAACCCATAAAACCATCAAAATCAATATCAAAATCCAAAAAACCATAGTCCTACTAAACAATAACTAAAAATCTATAAAAAATTTAGAACCCAATAAATAATGAAAACCCATAAATACTTCAAAACCTAAAAAAATAAAAGTCTAAAAAACATAAAAACCATGTAAACCACTAAAATACCCTAAAACCTAAAAAACAATAAAAACCCTAAAAACCCTTAATTCCATTAAAAATACCTAAAATCCCATAAAACCCATAAAAAATACACTAAAACATCTAAAATAGCATTAAAACTCTAAAATGATAAGAAACACCAAAAAATATACGGTAGAGTATCCGGGTGATCTCCCTTTACGATCTCCATTGTCATCTCCCCCTCTCCCTGATGGATCTTCGCTGCTCCTTGGCGGAATTCTCGATTTCTCGGTGGCTTGGGCACGGACTCAGTAGATCGTCTAGTTTAGGGTTGGATGTGGCTACTCACAACAACGTGTTGGTGGGAAGGTATAACGTCCTCGGTTGGCCCCCTCTCAGTCAACTGCATTGCAATTCTCAAAGCCAGCTCCAGATCTGAGGTTGTCCAGGTCTCTCTGTTCTCACGATGGTGTTAGAATAATGTGACGGATACTTCAACAACTGGGGAGAGGTGTGCTTGGACCGATTTTCAGGTATGCATGTCAGATCTGAGTTTGGTCTCAGCTGTTCTGGTCTCTTGGTGTTTGGTGATTTGGATCTCATCTTTGGTGTAGCATGATGATTTGGTGGCTTTTTCTGGGAGAATATTGGATTTTCATTGGGTGGTTATGGTGGGCTTTGTGACTTCTTGGTGGTGGCATGCATGGTCCTGCGCTAGGATCAACGCTTCTCGTTTGGACCCAAGGTAGATCTTGCTAGTCTTTCTGGCTTATCAAGGGGTCATAGTGGATGAAAAGGGAGAAGATGTAGGTTTTCATTTCTGGTTCCGCTTTCCTATTCTTGGGTATTGCTACTGATGAAGTTCTGGTCGTACTGTTCTTTTATTGTTTTGATACAATGGTCTGTGTAATCTTGAGTTATGGATGGTTTGGTTGTGAGTTGTTGTTGTTGCTGAATGATGAGTTTAAGGAGTTTTGGATGATTCGAAATGTGTTTTGTCATGGGTGATGTTGGTCTTGGGTTTCTAAATATGGTGGGATGTGGGAACCCGTCTGGTCAAGAAGGGATGGTTGCTGGATTCTAAGTTGTTGTATGATGATTACTGTTGGTTATTGGTTTTTCCATAAGTTGCTGCTGATTTTTGGTTGGATATTGAGTTGCTGGATGATGAGCTACTATAATTTGGCTGCCGCTTCCCTTGAGTGGAGGTGTTGGGTGCTAGAAATCTGTTATGGTGGCATTGATTGGATTTGGTGCTGCTGGTTGCTGAGGTGGAAGTGGGATGTTGGGTGATGTTTGGTGATTGAAAGAGGAGTTGGTTGTCTGGAAATGAGGTGTTGGATCCTAGTTGATGCATTTCTAGGATGTGATAATGTTATTTTTTATGGTTCTAGTGCTGGTGATTCTATTACTAGTGGTTGTTCTGACTGGTGAGGAGGCACTGGAGGCCTGAGATAGTGAAGTGGGATGCTGGTTGCTGGTTTCTGTATGGTTTGAAGTTACTGCTGATGGTTTTTATGTTGCTGGATAATGTTTTATGTTTGTATGGGAGGTGATGTTGGGGACAATTTGGTTTTTATTCATTGTTTGGCTTTGTGTGTTTTTTCTTTTTTGATTTTTCTTTTTTTGGTGTCTTTTGCATCTTGGGTTGTAAAGGGTGATCGAGTGTGGATCGTTTGACACCTCACCTCCCTTTTCTGCAGTATCTTTATTATATTTAATTTTGGGGGGTCAGGAATATCCTAGCCTCATATCACGGCTTCCCTCTTCTCCTTCTTCTATTCCAGTTCAGCTTCATCACTTTCCAGAGATTGGTGTCTGATCTAAAGTCCTGCTCTGTGAGAATGGCGTGCCTTTGTTCGAGATCACTTCCCGGGAGTTCTCGATGGACTATGCACATCTGGCTCTCTCGCTGGTGGCCCGATTTGGAAGGGTTAGACCCTCTATGGATGATTTTAACAGGTTCATCTCTTCTTCTAGGAATCTCCGAGATCAGGTGGTTGTTGGCTTACTAGACGCTCGACACATTATGATTTTCTTTAGGAATGAAGATGATTTTGTCTTTGCCTTGGCTTTTTCTCCTCGAGCTTTTGATGCCCTTAATTTTTATTTATTCCGTTGGAATTTTAATTTTCACCTGCATCATGATCCCCTGAGTGTGGCTTTGTGGATCACCCTTCCCGGTCTTTCCCTACCCTTACAAAATCCAGGAATCCTCCGCATCATTGGTAACCTCAATGGTAGATTTCTGTGTATGGATGCTTCGACAAGTGTTGCTTATCACCCGGCTGCGCTGAGGATTTTTGTTGAGGTGGATGTGTCCATTGCTCCAGTTGATACTGTATATGTTGATATTGAAGGTGAGATAAGGTGGCATCAGGATGTATGCTTTGAATCTTGGGTTCCTTTCTGCTCGTCTTGTCAAAGGCTGGGCCACTATGCCTCTTCTTATAGGAGTGCTTCCTCTATCAAGACTACTCCATCTGATAGTTGGCTAGCTATTCTGCCTCCCGGGGGGGAATCTAGAGTGCAAAATGAGGGTCTTCCCACTGGAATTGTTAGTCAGCCTATGGCTACAGAGCAGGATGTCTTTGTCGCCAGGGATGTTCGGATGAAGGCTGATCTGCAGCCCCTCTCCAACCCAAGGATTTGTGACACCTTTGACAGGTTGAAAAATGATTTTAGAATACTGGGAAGTTTGGGAGTGGTGAAACCTGTGGAAGGAGTCATGGTGTCGCCTCAATCTTCTCCTGGAGGACAGGAGGTGGATGGGGTATCTGGTGAACCTTTTTTAGTGAATGAGGCAGTTGAGGGTGTCCACTTGTGCAATATGTTTGATGTCTTGGATTCATAGGAGCTGATTCAAGACCAACACACTATCCATGTAAAGTTGGCTGGTGATTTTGATGAGCAAGATGAGAAGAATATCTGCCCCGGTCCCCGAGGAGATGTTTGTGAGGATATCGGCAAGGGGCTGCAGGTGGTGGCGCCCTCTGCTGGTAATGAGGAGGCACCATCTGGTGACTTTTTTTTATCAAGAAGGGAATAATACCTTCCTTGGGATTCAAGAAGCTTCTTGTGAGATTATGGGCAAGGAGGTGCAGGTGGTGGCACCTCCCGTTGGCAATGAGAAGGCGTTCGTGGGCTCTGATGTGCAGGTCCTCCTACATGTCAATGTGGCCAGTGACAATGTTGAGCTTTCTGGATAGGCAGTGGAAGAAGGGGATTTTGCAGAAAGGGGGCGGTTGGGGAGGATGGCTCTGATGGTGTGGCTGGTTGCTGGTCCACGAGACTGGTTTCGAATGCGTATGAGGTGGGGATGGAGAGGTCGGCTAGTACTCCTCCCTGCCATATGTCTTAGCAGGGGGAGGTGGAGCTGAAGGTGCCAAATAGTATGCTGGAGGAGGTGAATGGGCAGGGGATAGTGGATAACTTGGATGGGCAGCTTCTCAAGAGGGCGCACCTGAAGCAAGATCGGGGTGCGGGTAGGGGAAGAGACTTGGGACGGGGGACGCCCCTGAACACATGGGTGGTACTGTGCAGGAGGCAGTTCCAAGGGAGGAGGGGACTTTGCAGCTGGCTGATAAGCCTGACTACTTGTCCAGGCATGAAGATGAGGGGACGGTCCTGCCTAGAGGGGATGGGAAATGGCCTCTAGTAGCTGCCGAAGGGATTTCAGAAGTACCTGCCCTAGTGGCTATAAGTTGCCTCAGGATGATTTTTTTGTTGAGTGGTCCCTTAATCTGGAAGCTTCCTCTATCCCGGGTCAAGTGCATGGAATGGAAGCAGAGGAGCGCTCTTTTGAGATCAATCAAGTCAACAAGATGGATGATGGTCCCACCTAGATCTCCTCAAAGAGGAGGCGGAGGCGGGACTACTCCACCCTCCCCAGACCCATGGTTACTCGGGCTTCTTCAAAGGCGGTTAAGCTAAAAGTCAAGGTTAATAATCTAGAGCAGCCACATTCCTTGGAACAAAAGAAACAGAGGGAGAAGTTTCTGATGCTCCTCAAGCTCAATGAGGATTATGAGTCAGGATGGGATGACTCTGACTCCTTCTTTGATGATGCGGCCTCTGGATATGTTGCGGATGGTGATCCTTATGGTGTGGTTTATGATTCAGACTTTGGTGGCATTGTTGACTGATCTGTTTTTCTTTCTTTTTATGTTTTCCTTTTGATTTTTCTTTTTTGGGTCTTTGGGATAGGGTTGTAAAGGGTTTTTGGGTGTGGGTCTTTTGACCCCTCCCCTCCCTTGTCTGTTGTGTCTTTTATTTATAAATTTGGGGGGGGGGGTCGGGAATAGCCAGACCCTCGAATCTTCCTTGCCCTAAAAACTAAAAAACCCTAAAAACCAAAAAAATCAAAACAATCCATAAACCCCTAAAATCCTAAAGTCCTCTTATTCCCTCAATATTCTAAAAACCGTAAAATCCTAAAAATCCCTAAGAATCCCTCAAAACAAAAAAAAATTAAAAAAATTCTTAAAACCACTAAGAAAATCGAAAAACCTAAAAAAATTTAATACCCTTAAAAATAATGAAAACCTTACAAACCGTAAAAATACACAAAAACCCTATGTTTCTTTAAAACCCTAATTATGTATAAAATTCTAAAAAACCATAAAAACTCAAAAACACATAAAAACCCTAACAAACCCATAAAAACCGTAAAAACCCCTAAAACCCACAAAATCCTTAAAAATTCTATAATCCCTAAAAACATGAAATACACTAAGGAAAACTAAAAACCCTTATAACCATTACAAAAATAAAAATGGTAAAAGACCCAAAAAAACCATAAAACCATAAAAACAACTAAAAACATTAAAACCCCTTAAAAACCCAAAAAATGATAAAAAATCATAAAAACCCTTTATACCATAAAAATGACTAAAATCTCTAAAAACCCCATAAAACACTAATGAACTCAAAAAAATTAAAATCCCAAAAAAAATATAAAACCAATAAAACCCCTAAAAACCATAAAAACACTCAAAATCCCTAAAAACCATAAAATCATAAAAATCATTAAAAATCCTTAAAAATAATTAAAAATGTAAACCCCGTAAAATTCCTAAAAAACTATAACATAACCTTAAAATACATAAAAAACATTAAAAACAATAAAAATCTAAAAAATCCTAAAAACAATTAAAAACCCTAAAACACTCAATAACCTCAATATCTAAAAAATTAAAAAATTGAAAATAAAAAATAATCCCTAGAAATCTCTATAAATTTAAAAAACCAAAGAAACCATGAAAACCCCAAATAAAACCATGAAACCCTTAAAACTCTTAAAAACCCTAAAAACCTAAAAATTATGGAATACCTAAAAACAATAAAAACCCTAAATATTAAAAACTCTAAAATTCCATAAAAACACTTAAAACCCAATAATAACTCTAAGAATCCTACAAACTCCTAAGAATGGTAAAAATATCCAAAAGACTTTAAAACCAATAAAAAATTATAATACCCCTAAAAACCAAAAAAACCAAAAAAAACCCAATATACACTAAAAGCATTAAAACCCCTAAAAATCCCTAAAAACCCAAAAAATCATAAAATCCATCAAAATCCATCAATGTCAAACTAAATGGAAAATACTATAAAAAACCAGAAAACCATTATAAAACCATCGAAACAAAAAAACACAAAAAAATCCTAAAAAATAAAATTTCTAAGAACCCTAAAAAATAAAAAACCCTTAAAACTCTCGTAATCCCTAAAAAACCTAAACACCCATAAAAATAATAAAATATCCCAAAAATCCCTAAAAACATAAAAAACATTAAAAAACTAGAAAACTCCTAAGGAAACATTAAAAACCTAATAACACTAAAACCCTCTAAAACCCTAAAAAATGCTTGAAACCCAAAAGGTCGTAAAACCCCCCCCCAAAACCATAAAACTCCCTAAAAGATAAAAAATATCTAAACACGAAAAGAACTAAAAAGAACCACTATAAAATCTCAAACCCATTTATACCCCTAAAAACGTTACAAAAATCCTAAAACACTTAAAATCCACAAAAAACTAAAAAAAACCCTAAACACCGAAAAAACCCTAAAAGTCAATAAAAATCATAAAAAATCCATAAAAATATAATAACCCCAAAAAAACAGAAAACACAAAAGAAAAAATTGATAACCTAAAACACTTAAAACCTGTAAAACACCTAAAAATTCTAAAACCCTAAAACCCTTAAAACCCAAAAAATGGTAGAAACCCTCAAAATGCCTAGAAACCCTAAAACTCGTAAAAATAATAAAATGGCACTAAAACTCCCTAAAAATTTAAAAACACGCAAAACCATGAAAAACATACCAAAATCATAAAAATATAAAAATATATAAAAACCCTAAAACCTAAAAAATGATAAAAATCATAAAAGAACCTAAAACCACTTTAATGCAAAAAATCCCTAAAAACATTAAAACCTATTAAACCAATAATAACATAAAAACCCCACTAACTACTCAAAAAACCCCTTTAAAACCCAAAAACATTAAAACCCCAAGAAAATTCAAAAAAAAATTCAAAATACCCAAAAAACAATATAAATTTTCAAATTTTCTATATTCACTAAAAAACCATAAAAATCCTAAAAGACCTCAAAGTACCTAAAAACATCAAAAACCCTAACTCCTATGAAATCCTTAAGAACTTAAAAATAATTCAAATCCCCAAAAACCTAAACAATGATAAAAAACCTAAAACCCTAAAAAGAATCCAAACCCCTAAAATCCTAAAACCCCTAAAAACTATAAAAACCATAAACACTACTAAAAACTCCAGAAATAATTTACACCCCAACAATGATAAAAACATCAAAACATAAAAAAATAAAAAAAAATCCTAAAACCCCTAGAAAACCATAAAATAATAAAAAACCTTAAAAAATCATAAAAACCATCGAAATCCATAAAACCCTATAAATCCATAAAAACCATAAATATACCTAAAAATCCCAAAAAATCATAAAAATCCTTAAAACCCAAAAAACCCATAATAGAACCATAAAAACCAAAAAATAAATAAAACCCCTAAATATACTAAAAACAATTACCTAAAATACCAAAAAAATTAAAAAATACCCCAAAACCATAAAAACACCTAAAACATTAAAAATCCTAAAACCCCATAAAAACCATAAAACCAAAAAATATATAGTGACCCTTTAAACCCAAAAATTGATAAAAAACACTAAAAAACCTTGAAACCCCCAAAACACTCAAAAAACCCTAAAGACCCCCAAAAAAACAATAAATACCCTAAAATGGTAAAAACCCTCCAAATTCCTATAACTCAAGATACCATAAAATTCCTAAAATACATGAAAATCCATAATAATGATAAATAACCTAAAAACCAAAAAACCCATAGAAAACCAAAAAATAAAAAAACAATAAAACCCCTAAAAACATAAAAACACTAAAAACCCAAAAAATGGTAAAAACCTATAAACTCACAAAATCCCTTAAAACATAAAACTCCAAAACAATCCATAAAAGTACTAAAGACCTCTAAAAATTTAAAAACTCCTAAAACATTTAAAATCCCAAAAACATTACAAAACTAAAAACATAGAAAACCCCTAAAAACATAAAAATGCTAAAATATCTAAAAGTACCTAAAATCTATAAAACCCCATAAGAACAATAAAAGTACCCAAAAACCTGAAAACCCCTAAAACCACTAAAAAATATAAAATCCCTTCAAACCCCTAAAAACATTATATGACTCTAAAACACCTTAATAACCCTAAAAAACTGAAAAACCCCAAAAAACCTAATGAAAACATAAAAACCCTAAAAACCCTAAAACCTTACAAAATCACTAAAAACCCTAAAAACACAGAAAAATCCTTAAATTCCATAGAAATCCATTAAAAATCAAAATCGTAAGAACACTGAAAACCCATAATAGAAAAATATAATCCTAAAACACATAAAATCCCTAAAAAGCAAAAAATTCTAGAAACCCTAAAAATCCTAAAAATATCTTATAATCATTCATATTCTCTATAAACCATAAAAAACCTAAAAAGACAATAAATCCCTAAAACTATAAAAACCCAAAACATACAAAAAAACCCTAAGAAAACCTAAAAAACCCAAATATACCAAAAACCCCTATATAACCTAAAAATACATTAATCCTTAAAAACTATAAAAACATTAAAAACACTAAAGACCATAAAAAATTCTAAAAGCCTTAAAAGCCACTACAACCCCTTAAAAACAAAAACACCCAAAAAAACTAAAAACCCCTTATACGCTAACCCCGAAAACACAAAAATATTATAAAGACGTAAAAAAATGATAAACCCTTAAAAACCCTAAAACCCCTCAAAATCACTAAAAACCCAAAAGAGAATAAAAATCCTATAGAATCCCTAAAAACAACTAAAAAGGTAAAAACCCTAAAAAACCTAAGAATATCGTTAAATTTTTAAAAATCATAAAACCCCTAAAAACTAAAAAATGATAAAAACACCAAAATACCCAAAAACCCTAAACCCCTAATCACATTATAAATCCATAAAACCCCATAATACCATAAAAAAATACATTAAACTCTAAAAAACAATTTAAACACTAAAAATGATAAAAAAACAATAAAAAACATAAAACCCCCAAAAAAACTAAAAATCCCAAAAAACTGAAAAAGAACATTTAAATCCTCAAGAACCCTCAATATCCCTAAAACAAAAAAAAACCATAAAAATCCAAAAAATATCCCTAAACACAAAAAAATATATAAAAAACCTAAATACCTTGAAAACCCATAAGATAACCTTTAAAACCTAAAAACAGTTAAAACCCCTACAAACATAAAAACTCTAAAATCCCTTAAAAACCCTAAAACCCTATATATCATAAAAATAATAAAATTCATAAAACCTTAAAAATCTATAAAATCCAAAAACCTGATAAGAACTCATAAATCCCTAAAAACCAACTAAAAAATTTAAAAATCCATTAATCCCATAAAAATTTTAAAAATTATAAAAAACCATAAATCCATAAATAACTAAAAAAACCAATAAACCCCTAAAATAACATAAAAACAAAAAAACCCACAAAAACCTCAAAACACCTAAAAACCCATAAAAATCCTAAAAACCCTTAAATTCCAAAAGACAAAAAACCCCATAAAATCCACGAAAAACAAAAACAAAACCATAAAAACAAAAAATAGCTTAAATCTCTTTAAACTCCTAAAAATTGATAAAAAAACTAAAACACCAAAAAATCCCAAAATCCAAGAAATAAAATAAAAAACCACTAAAAATTTTAAAAACCCCTAAAAACCCACGAAATCCATAAAATACCACTAAAAATTCAAAAACCCAATTGAATCCCTAAAAACATAAAAAAAATCCTAAAAATATTTAAAACCCTAAAAAACTAAAAATCCCTAAAACTGCAAAACCCTTACAAACCCTAAAAAACCCTAAGTAGCCATAAAAACCTCAAAATCCTAAAAAACATAAAAATCCAAAAAAGGACCTAAAATACCAAAATAACTAAATACACTAAAAACCTAGAATAACTATATTAAAACCTTTAAAACCTAAAAACATTTAAAACCAATCAAAACCCAAAATATACTTAAATCCCTAAAATTCCCTAAAACCTCTAAAAACACTAAAAACTCTTAAATTCCTTAGAAACACAAAAACCCAATAAATATTTAAAAATCCCTCAATATCCAAAAAACATTAAAGAAATTATAAAAACCATGAAAACCCTAAAAAACATAAAATCCTAAAAACACTTAAAAACCATAACAACCTAAAAACAATTAAAACGCATAAAAACCTAAAAACAAAAAAACTATAAAATACCTTAAATCCATAAATCCATAAAACCCCCTAACACCTATAAAAACCTCTGAAAACTATAAAACTCCTGAAACTGCATACAAACCCTAATAAACCACTAAAAACTCTAAAACACCTTGAAAACCCTAAAAAGTTTAAAAACTCTAAAAACCCCTAAAAAGAAAAAAAACAAAAAAATATCATAAAAATATAAAACACTAAAAAACCCACAAATCCATCAAAATCACTAAAATCCCTAAAAAATTCTTAAAACCCCTTAAAAAACCTAAAAACATATACACCCCTAGAATCCTTAAAAACCATAATAACCCCTAAGATAACCTTAAAACCATAAAAACACTAAAAACACCAAAAGTCTCTAAAAATCCATAAAAACCATAAAATATCTAAAAACTATCAAAATCTATAAAACCAATAAAAATTATAAAAACAATAAAAATCCATAAAAACATTAAAAATGAAAAAAAACCTAAAAACCCTAAAAAACTAAGAAAACCCTAAAAATTTTAAAAAAATGAATCCCTAATAAACCAAAAAACCATTAAAAAATCTAAATGACCTTAAAATCCCTAAATATCCCTAAAAATGAAGAAACCATTAAACCCTTAAAACATTAAAAACCATAAAACCCCTAAAAACCATTGAAGTCTATATAAACCCCCTTTAAACCCTAAAAAATATTAAAAATTATATAAATCCATAAAAAACCTAAAAACTCAAACAAACCCCTAAAAACCTAAAAAACCATAAAAACCCTAAACCCCCTAAAAACTCGAAGAATCCCTAAAGAACCTATAATAAATTTAAATCCTAAAAATTCCATAATAATCCTAAAAACATAGAAACCCCTAAAAGTCCTAGAAAATACTATGAAAACATTAAAGACATGAAAACACTAAAATCCCCTAAAAATGTTAAACCCATAAAACCCTAAAATCCAAAAAACCATAAACCCCCTAAAGCATAAAAAAATCTAAATAAAAATGAAAACTATAAAAATAACATAAAATCTAATAACCATTTAAAAAATTAAAACATTTAAAAAGTTTAGAAACCCCTATAACCCAAAAAAATATAAAAACACTAAAACCCCACAAAATCCCTAAAACCCCTATCCACCATAAAAGTCATTAAAATCCCTCAAAATTCCTAAAAATGTAAAAAAAACCTAAAAACCCTTAAGAGAATAATTAAAACCAAAAAACACTTAAATCCCTGAAAAAACATAAAACCCACTAAAAAAAGTACTTATAAACACTCAAACTGAATAAAAACCTTAACACCATAAAATTCATTACAAGCCCAAAAAAATTATAAAAACCTAAAAAACCATAATATATCCGTAAAACCTAAAAACACATAAAACACCCAAAAAAATAAAAATGATAAAAACCCTAAAACACCCTAAAATTCATTAAAACCAATAAAACCCATAAAACACCCTAAATACCATAAAAACTCTAAAAATCAATTAAAATACTAGAAACCACTAAAACTCTAAGAGCCCTTTAATCCCTTAAAGAACCCCTAAAAACATAAAATATCTAGAAACCCAAAAAAACTATAAAATCCATATAAAAACCAAAAAACCAATAAAAATAAATACCAAACTAAAAAACATCAAATCCCTATAAACCACAAAAACCATTAAATACCTAAAAAAGAAATAAAAATCACTATAACATAAAATCCCTAAATACCATGAAAGTTCCAAATAAAACCCTATAAAACTAAAAACACATAAAATCCCTAAAAAACATTAAAACCTTAAAACCCATAAAAACCCTAACACCACTAAAATTCCCATTAAAACCTAAAAACCCATAAAAATATAAAAAATTTACAAAAATACCTAAAAACGAAAAAAAATATTAAAAACCATGATAAACTCTACGAAAAACATTAACACCTAAAAACACGTAAACCCATAAAAAATATAAGAATGTTGAAAACCCTAAAAGACCCTAAAAAACCCTAAAAACCATAGAATCTTATAAAAACCATTAAATCCTAAAACCACTAAAAAATATAAAAACTTTTTAAACTCATAAATATGTTAAAAACAATAACAACATTAAAATCCATGCAAAACTCAAAAAACCCCTAAAACCCCAAAAAAAAAACATAAAACCAAAAAAACCATCAAAACCCTAAGAATCATTAAAAACACTAAAAGAGATAAAAAAACCTAAAAAATACCAACAAATCCCAAAAAACATATAAACCCATAAAACCCTTGTAAAAGACTACAAAAAACTTAGAAACCTAAAAACACCTATAACCCCTAAAAACCTAAAATTCTAAAACCATAAAAAACCCAAAATTCCATAAAAATCCTTAAAACCATAAAAACCATTAGAACCATAAAAAATTCAAAAAATCCATCAAACCCTAAAATCACACTAAAATCTCAAGAAACCCCTTTAATCCCCTAAAATGTTAAAACTATTTAAAACCCATAAAACTCTAAGAAACCAAAAAACCCTTGAAGGCCGAAAATCCATAACACCCAAAAAACCCCAAAATGCACATAAAACCCTCAAAATCAAGAAAACACCTAAATATATAAATATCATAAAAAATATCCAAAAATCCCTAAAAATGGAAACACAACCTAAAAACTCAAAAAAAAACCTTAAAACCTAAAAACTCTTAAAACTCATGAAAATGTAAAAAATAATAAATACACTAAAATTCCCTAAAATCCCCTAAATCCCTGAAACCATAAATCCCATAAAAACAATAAAACCCCTGAAAACCTCAAAAAAATCCTTGAACCCATAAAAACCGTAAAATCCACGAAAACCCTAAAAACCCTTTAAACCCTTAAAATGTTAAAAAACTATAAAAACCATTAAAAACATAAAAAATCAAAAAAAAAACCTAAGAAACCAAAAAATAAATAAAATAACTAAAAACTGTAAAACCTATCAAAATCCCTAAAAACCTAAAAACCCATAATAATTTTAAAATGTCCCTAAAATCCCAATAAATGTAAAAACACCATAATTACAATAAGAAAACATTAAAACCAAAAAAATATTTAAACCCCTAAAAAAGTAAAAAATGCTAAAGACCATAAAAACCCTAAAATCCATAATAACCATAAATAACATCAAAATACCTAAAAACACTAAGAACCATAAAATATTAATAGCCCTAAAAATTATTAAAAAAGTACAAAAACCTAAAAAACCATAAAAATCACTATGAAAACCTAAAAATATAATATCCCAAAAAATATAAAAAATAGTAAAATTATAAATCACACTATAAACCCTAAGAATGCCTAAAAACCATAAAACACACTAATGATGTTGAAAACACTTAAAACCTCATAAACCCCATAAAAACACTAAATACATTGAAAACCATGTGATACCATAAAAATAATAAAAAATTATAAATCCCTTTAAACACTAAAAAACTAAAAAATACCTAAAATCCTAAAAAACCATAATAACATGAAAAAACAAAAAATAAACACTTAGAACCCCTAAAACCAAAAAGATAAAGATAGTTCAAGGAAGGGGACCGGATGGTGATGGAGTTCCCGTTCGCACCTTGAACGCTCCGCCCCTACCGACAAGGAGACTTTTGATCTGGCGTTGCTTGAGTTCTGTAGCCATAATGATCTTTTCCATCTTTGTAACTGGAATTCCCATGGGACTGGTGTTGGTGCACCGAAGGCCCCGATATTGAAGGTCAACTTTGCGGAGGTGGCGAAAGACTCGATCTCACCTTCCTTCTCTGATTTTGACCCCCCTTCCCCTGGTCTTGTCATTTGGAAAGGGTGGGTGGTTAATGTCTCAGCGAATCGAGAGGTGGTAGAGGAAAGGCGCAATTTGTATTGTTTCTCCATTATTTCTCCTATTTTGAGCCCCAAGGGTGAGCAACTAAAGATGTTCTCTCATCTTGAAATTCAAATCAAAAAAATCTACGGTTTTTATGAGGGGCGTATGACTTCCATGGGGAGTGGGTATTATAATATTGTCTTTCCCTCATATGAGTGTAAAATATGTGCCTGGAGTTTCAGCTCCCTCAATTTGAAGTCCGGTCTTCTAAGGATTCAAGAATGGGATCGACATTTCGACCCATTTAATGTCATGAACACTTCTGTGCAGATATGGATCCTCATCTATAAACTTATCTGGATTTATTGGCATCCCCGGATCCTTTGGGACATCGCTTCCTTGGTAGCCTACCCCATTCGTATTGACAAGGAGACTGAAAATCCAATGTATGGGAATTTCGCCCGTGTTCTTGTTGAGGTGGATTTGGCCTCCAATTTGATTGAAGAAGTTGTTCCCAACACTGATGAAGACACTTTAAAGCAAGAGATCCTTTATGAGCGATAACCCCAGTTTTTTTCTTCACTTCCATATCTTTGGCCATCTCATCTCTGATTGTCGTCACTTTAAAGTGTGTTCCAAGTGCAATCTTAAAGGAGACTATGCTGAGTCTTGTACTAGGAAGCTGAATGCTGGAGCGGGGGTGAAGGCTCACGCACCTGCTCCCTACCAGCATGTCTCTGAGGCATTTCGGTGTCCTATGGAACTTCCTTCACCAAGGAGGGTGCTAGAGGCTGATGACACCCTCTGTTAAGAGACCCCTCCCACTTACAGGGAGCTGACTTTGGGTCCAAATCCCTAGATGAATGACTAGCAGTCGCAAACTTTTTTGTCGCTGCTCCCAGTCTCCAGACGGTCTTGATTGAGCCTGGTCAATCCTCTATGCCTATTGCTGGTCTGGTTATGGATGAGCCTGGCTAGCCCATTCCTGATCCTTCTTTTGTGGAGGACATTCCTTGCTGTCAGGAGCTATCCCCCCCATTTCAGGAGGTGGATGATGGGCTGGTCTCTGTAGGGTCCCATGTCCCTTCTGGGCCTGAGAAGGTCTTCACACCCCTGACTCTCCCAATGCTGTCTGGCAATTCTTTCATTGTTGTGTCCCCTAGCAGGGCTGCACGATGAGATATAGTGAAAGATTCCTCAGCGACACCTCTCTGTTCTACTAATATATTCACCCCTCTCAGCGGTAGTTTCTGGGCTGATCAGGTTCAGCAGAATGATGAGGAGGCAGAAGGGTCCTCCAATTTGGCTCACCTGACATCATCACATGAGGCTAGTTCTCAGCCTCTTGATGATTTGGGACTCAAATATCGGGCTACTAAGGTTGACCATTAACCTAAGAAGAACTCTTTGGGCAGTCCCAAGAAGAAAGGGAAGAAATAAAAGGCGAAGGCCGGATCTTTAAATGTTTGAATCACCCCGGTGAACGGGGAGCCCTCGGCCTAATCTTATGAGGATACTCTTTTGGAATTGCCAGGGGATCGGGAACCCTCCCACTGTCTCATCCCTTAGGCATTTCCTCACTTTCCAGAGGCCATTGGTTCTTGGTATTACTGAACTAATGATCATTCTTGAAAACTTGATGGGTTTCAACTGGCGCAACCTTGGTTACTCCTTTGTTGCGAAGACTACTAATGGTAGTGGCCTCGACACCCTTTGGGTGCTTATTCATGATGAAATTCAGATGACATCATTTGAGGTGAGTGATCAAGTCATCACCTTATCTATCATGTGAAATTATTTCCCCTATCTCTATCCTTCATGTACACATACTGCTCTTACTTGAGGAGATGGTTCTTATGGGATAATTTGACTATGCTCTATGGGATCATTGAGAATAGCTGGATTATTGTTGGGGACTTCAACATTGTCTTGCATCTAGATGAGAAAATTGGCTCTAATTTCTCTCGCTCGGCTGCTGCGGAGTTTTCCTCTTGTCTTGATGCTTTTAACTTCATTGAGGTCCCTATTTCGGGAGCCTCCTTCACATGGGGGCGTTCTACTATGAATGGAAGGCAGTCCAGCAAGCTGGACAAGTGTTTTTACAGAATCTATGATGTGTCCTTTCCCTTTGATGTCTCGGGATTTACACTTCCCAAGTTCCACTCGAATCACAATCCTTTGATCATTGACAGCTCCATAGGTACCTCAAGATCTTCAACTCTGCCTTTTAAGTTCAATAACGCATGGCTTATGATTCCTGGTTGTAGGGAAATTGTTCTCAATGTATAGGATGAAGACTTTCAGGGTAGTCATTTACATATTTTGGTTCAAAGTCTCAAAAAAATCAAAGCTTTGCTTAAAGGCTAGAGCAAGGGCTGTTTTTCCAGTCTTGACAATGACATCCGAGATGCTGAGCATCAACTTGTTTTCCACCAGGAAACCAATTCTCTTTTTTCCCTGCCCTCTCATGAGGAGCCGCAACTTCATTCCAAACATGATGATCTTCTGGATCTTAAGGAAAAGTTTTCCATGAACCAATTCAGTGTGATATGGCTCAAATACGGGGATCGCAACTCAAAATTCTCCATCGGTTTCACAGGGAGAAAAAAGCCAAAGCCTGTCTTAAAGCTGTTTTCATTTCGGGTTATACCTTTACTTCGGAGGATGATATCTCCTCAGCTATTATTAATCATTTTCAAGGGATTTATTTGGTTGATGGCAGAGAATACACCCTCCCTTTGATGGAATCCATCCTTCCATGTGTTGATGAGCATCAGAACCGAGTTCTCATGATCCCGCCCCTCGCGGAGGAGGTTAGCATTGCTCTCTTCTCTTTGAACATTGACAGCACAACAGGACTGGATGGCTTCGCCAACAAATTTTTCATATTCTATTTGGACTTCCTGTATGAAGGCATCGTCAGCGATATGTGGGAATTCTTTCTCACTAACATCTTTCCACATGGGTTCAACTCTAACTTCATTGCTCTGATTCCTAAAAGGGATAATGCCATTGATATTGGTGATTTTTGACCGGTGGCCATTGGAAACACAGTCACCAAAATTAACAACAAGATTCTGGTCATGCAACTTGGGATGTTCCTAGGGGATATCCTCACCCCTTACCAGTTTGGGTTTGTCCTGGGCAGGAACATCCAGGACTGCCTATTCACGGCCTTGGAAAGCATCAACTTCATGTGAAAGTCGTCCAAGCATGTAAAAATTGCACTAAATGTTGAAATTTCCAAGGATTTTGACACCATCAAGTGGAGCTTTATTTCGTAGGTCTTGACTAAGTATGGCTTCTTGATTAATATTATTAGGATCATCATGTCCATTCTTAGTAGTGGATGGGTCTCTATTCTTCTAAATGGCTCCCATAAGGGGTTTTCCCCTGCTCCTGTGGAGTTAGACCGGGTGATCCTCTTTCAGGAATCCTTTTTTAGATCGCTAAAGACTACCTTAGCAAGTGCCTCATGGATCTTTGTCAGGCTGGCCACTTCAGTCCTATCCAGGAAGTGAGGGACCTTCATGTGCCATCAAATATGTTGTATGCAGATGATATTATCCTATTCAGGCAGGCTGATAAACGTACTATTGATTCCATTCGGATGATTTTCCAGCATTATTTACATGTTTCAGGACAATCCATCAGCTGGAGTAAGTATTTGATTGTCTTTGGGGAGGGGATTTCATGGTCTCAGCGGATCTCCATTTCTATTTCCCTTGGTGTAAAGAGACGATCGTTACCTTTCAACTACCTAGGTGTTCCCATCTTTTGGGTACGTGTCAAGCGGTGTTAACTTGAGAACAGTGCCTCAAAAATCACTCAACAGCTGGAGAAATGGAAAGGGGAGTCCCTCTCTCAAGCTAGCAGGGTCTTCCTTATCAACTCGGTGATTACCTCTATGTTCACTTATGCTTTCTCCATTTACAGGTGGTCGGTTAATCTCATCAAGGATCTGTAGGAAAAGATCAGGAATTTTGCCTGGACGGGGTGCATAACTCAAAGGAAACTGGTCACAGTGGCCTGGAAGGAATGTACCAAGCCAATTGAGTTGGGTGGGCATTATATCAAAGACCTCAGACTCTACAAATATTCCCTCCATGCTAAGTATACATGGGGACTAATAAGTCCTATGGCTCCGATCATGGATTTCACTCGGGAAATATTTGTGATCAATCTCTGTGATGGATATGAAGGGTATTTCCCCTCCTCTATTTGGCCAGAAATTCGGGCCTCATACAAGGCTATTGTCCCTCTTTCTAAATTTTTCGTCTCCAAGCACTCAAACTTTAATGCTTGGTCTACGCACTGGCTTGACAGGCCCTTGCAAGACTTCATCATCCCTCCTCCAGGATTGAAGCGACTGTCTATTGCGGAGTTCATCCCGAGGCTGGAACAATTTGAGGCCCTCCCGCCTACTGTCTTACTCCAAATCCAGCGATATCATTTCATACATTCTGATATCCTGATCTGGAAGCCCAATCTGGTTGGGCAAGTCACTGCTAAGGAATACTATCTATACAATTGTGCCAGGGGATCCCCTCCACAGACCTGGCTTACTAAGTTCAGGAGGAATTTCATTCCCCATGCAAATCACCTTCTTATCTGGAAAATCTGGAAAAATCGGTTGCCCATGCAAGGTCAATTGCAGTGTGCAGGTCTCAACCTTGCCTCTGTATGTTTCTTTTTCCTATGTGTGGAGGAAAATGTCCAGAACACCTTCCTACAGTGTAGATTCAGCGCTGATCTTTGGGGTTATTTGCAGCGGACTTTTGGGTTCCCAACTGGCCATGACAGGCCTTTTTTTGAGCTCCTGGTGGACCTGTCCCACTGGGATTACAGTGAGCAGGTCCGAAATTGTTTGCTGGATGCGGTTTCATCCACCATATCCTTTATTTGGACTGCTCGGAATGCGGTTTCCTTTAGTAAGAAACAACTCTCCTTTCATGCCAGAGTTGTGGTGATTCACAGGGCTGTTTATGCAGCCTCCTGGATTCAGACATGACATTTCGAGAATGACACCTGTGAACTGATCATCCTTCGATTTCTTGGTGTATCTGGTAGGAAAAAACAACCCACGGTCCCCAGGTTTATTCGCTGGATTCCTCCACTCCCTTCCTGGATCAAGTTCAATGTGGATGGTGCGGCCCTTGGTGCCCTAGGCCCTGCTGGATGTGGTGGAGTCTTCCACACTAATCGGGGATTTTTCAAGGGATGTTTTCAACACTTTATCAGCGAAGGGTGTGCTCTTGAAGCTGAGTTATGGGCCATTATAAAGGCGATTGAGTATGCTGTCAGGTTCGGGTGGTTTTTCCTGTGGCTTGAGTCTGACTCCATGCTTGCTGTGAGTGATCTTAAAAGAAGATCTAGGTGCGTCCCCTGGAGGCTCCTTACCCCATGGATGGATAGCCTTGCCATGTTCCAAAGGCTGCATCTCACTGTGACACATGTCTACCTGGAGGCCAATGTGGTTGCGGATGCTCTCTCCAAGCAGGCTATTGTGGAACATTGTTCTTTGTGGTCCTTTGTTTCCACACCTCCCAGTTCCTCCTTTGTTGTGTCTAATTTGAAGGGTGAGGTGCACACCTAGTTACGTAAACCCCCCTTCTAGCACTCTATTTGTACCTCTATTTTTGTTTAAATTTGGGGGGGCCACTTGCCTGGCCCCGAGCCTTCCTTGCCCCAAAACCAAAAAACACATACAACCCTAAAAATCCCTAAAAACCCTAATAACTATAAAACTCCTAAAAACCTAAAAATCCTCAAAACCCTATAAAACCCAAAAAGCCACTAAAAAGTCTAAAACCAAATTGAACCCCCAAAAATTTTAAAAACCCATAAAACTAAAAACACCTTAAAAACAAAAAATAAACACTAAAAATTTGAAAAAATCATTAAAATACAAAAAACCCTAAAAGGAAAAAAAATACTAAAAAGCTCAAAATACCCCTAAAAATGAAAAAATCCCAAAAAATCCTAAAAATCACAAAGAAAACATAGAAAACGAAAAAACATTGAAACCCTTTAAAACATAAAAAATTCAAAAAACCCTAAAAACCCTAAAAACCCTTAAAAGACCATAAAAACCATAAAACATCTAAAAACCAAAACACCCCATAAAATCCCCTAAAATGACTAAAAATATTAAATATCCCATAAATCCTAAAAAAGTTAAAAATACTAAAAAAACCTTAAAACCCTTAAAAACTAAAAAACCGAAAAAACTAAAAAAACAATTAAAACCTTCTAAACCATAAAATGTCACAAAATAAATAAAAACTCTAAAAAATAAAATTATTTAAAACCCCCTAAAAATCCCAAAATTTTTAAAAAATCCTAAAAACCATGAACACCCCTAAAAAACCATAAAAACCCAAATGCGTAAAAAACTCTAAAAATCCTAAAATAACCCTCAAACCCTAAAAACCTATAATATCAATAAAATCATAAAATATTAAAAACCCTAAAACCACCTAAAAACTTTAAAAATACTTTAAACACCTAAAAACATTAAATAACTCTAAAACCCTTAAAACACTAAAGAACTCAAAATTCCAAAAAATTCCAAAAAACTATTCAAACCCGAAAAACCCAGAACCCTTCAAGATCCTTCAAAACCCTAAAATGCATAAAAACCTAAAAATTCCCAATAAATCCAAAAAAAAAATTTAAAAGCCTCTAAAACCCCTAAATAACCCTATGAAGATCCTAGAATCCTAAAAAAACATTATACGACTAAAAAACTAATATATTCATAGAACCCTAAAAAATAATAAATATAATCTAAAACCCCTTTAAAACCCAAAAAAATATAAAAAAGTTAATAAAAACTATTAAAATAAAAAACAACTCAAAAAAACTGTAAAACCCCAAAAATACCCTAAAACCCCTAAAAATACTAAAACCCATCAAAATCAAAAAAATCCTAAAAATCGTAAATACATAAAAAATAATTTAAATACATAAAAACATAAAACCCTAAAAACCTGAAAACCTGTTAAAAAACCATATAATTCCTAAAAAAATATAAAACACCCAAAAAAGTTAAAATGCTAAAAAACCTAAAACCAATAAAAATTCTAAAATGCCATTAAACCACTAAAAACATTAGAAACTCTAAAAAGTATTTAATCCCCTAAAAACTAGAAAAACTAAAAATACTATAAAATCATAAAACCCCTAAAACCCTTAATGAAAATAATATGGCCCTTATCGTTGATGTCTCCTCTGCAGCGATGGATCAGTGAGTCACCCTTCCTAGAAAGCCCAACAATGGCCACCTCCTTTTTACCTCCCCTACTAGTTGGGTGGTAATGACCTTCCTCTTTACCAAATTCTTCCCCCTTAATTCCTTTCTCAAATCCTGATTTTTTCCTACTTTCCCACAGATTACCCTAAATCTCAAGGTTCCTAAATGGTTTAAGGATGATCCATAGCTTTCAATCTCAGATTGTAAATTCACTAATACAAGTTATTTGGTAAAAATGACCCTGATTTCCTGATTCAAGCAACACTTCCCCTCGGTAGATCACTTCAAATGGAATATTTTTAATTCATGGGGGTTTTAATATTGTGCTATTGAAGGGATCCTTGAATCCAACCACTTCATCATTCGATTTGCTTTAGTGGAGGAAATGATTTTAGCTTGGTCGTCTGCATCTCGTAGAAGTAATGGATCTATTTTCTTCCTCTTCAAATAGTCCTTTTATTTTCATATGAAGCGTTATACGTTGGTGATAGAAATTTGGGTGAGTATCCCGGAAGCCCATCCTCCGATTTAGAATTATTCAATTCCCCATATGTTTGGAAATCTTGTCTGACAATATCTTTCTCAAGAAATAGCACCCACACTATTATCAATTTGATATCACCCGGAATTAAATTTGAAGTCGACATGGTTATGTCGTATGTTGATTCCTTCTGTATTTCTGAAACCAATAAACTTTGTTAGAAATAATAGTTCATTTTGAGTCCTAGTGTAATTTTTATTCTATGTGAAACAAGATAGGTCACTTATCGGTGTTGTGCAAGCAAAAAATGATGCGATTGAATGCATCTGGGGTCGCATCTCCTTCTTTGTAACGTATTCCTTTTGATGTCTCATTGGTATGATATTTTTCAAATGGTCCTAATTTTGAAGAGGCACATCATCCCTCTACAGATTTGGTTATACCAGACGAGGTTGGAATGCTGACGCAAAATACTCTATAGGTTACATACCAAGATCCAATGTTTTTGATGTATTTAATCAACTAAAATATGATATGGGTCCTAGTATTTTTGATCAATTTGATCTGTAGTTGAATAATTATGTCTCCTTGTGTGAATCTGATTCTCTTTTAATGAATACTGATTCTCTTGGTGATATGAGGGAAGTGCTAGATGAGGTAATGGATAATGATGGACTATCACTAATTTACAATTTTTGGTATGATTATAGCAAGGTTCATGCCTTTAAAGTGGTTCAAATTAGTTGTGATGGGTGTGAGGGAATCTAGCCAGGTTAGATTGTCTATATAGGGAATGAGGAAAGGTATTTGGATGTGAACTATAGCTCTATGATTGAGGGAAGACAGATGAGTGATAGGAATAATGATATGAAGGAGGCTTTATCCATGCAATTGGAACCAGTGGTGAATGAAGGAATCTCCTATGAAACCACCCAATGTTTGCTTCTGGAGTATATGGTCCTGGAAGACACCAATGTGTATCCACAGTTCATGGGTTATAGATTTGTGCAGTCCTATAGTTTTGACATGTCAGTGAATGTCCTAGGTGATGGGGATCCATGTAATGAAGGTCAAAAAGTAAAATTTCAAGAGGAAATTCAAAATCTCAACATTTGTTCATAGATTACTGACAGAAGGGAGGATGCCACTAATGATGAGAAAAAATATGGTAGCGATAAATCTGAGGCATTGAGTGTGGAAAGGGATGTTATAATACATGGGAGGTATAAGGTGCTTGAGGGCTTCATCTCTTCTCCCCCAAAGAGGATGCCAAATAATGACTACTCCAATTTTCCCAGGCCCATGGCTACCAGGTCCTCTTCCAAGGCCTCTAAAAGAAATGTCGATGATCCCATGCGAGGGTGGTCTGACACGTTTTCTTCCAAATATCAGCATACTTTGGTGCAATAGAGGCATAAAGATATATACATCATGCTCTCCAAGAATCACGAATACTATTAATGGGATTTGGTGGATACAAGTGTAGGTTTTTACTATGATTATGGTGGTTTTGGTGACCCTTTTGAAATGTAGTTTTATTTGGGAATGGGTTGTTTTGTCCTTGACTCTTTTTTACTTACTTGATTTTATTTTTTAAATAAATTTACGGGGACCAAGAAACTTTGGTTTGAAGCCTTCTTTTCCCTAAAACCCTAAAAAACTCTAAAATCGCGCAAAATCCAAAAAAATCATTAAAAAGATTAAAAATAATAAAAAATCACTAATAATTGATAAAAATATAAAAAACCATAAAAACAATGAAAACCCCAATCCAAACCATTAAAAACATATAAAACATATAACCCCTAAAAACATGAAAATGGTAAAAACCATTAACTTTTTTTAAAACGCTAAAAACCCCTAAAGACCTTTAAACCCTTAAAACACATAAAAACCATAAAACCCACTAAATATTCTAAAATCTATATAAACCCATAAAAAAATTAAAAAACTATAAAAACCATAAAACCTATAAAAACTCAAAAAATACTATAAATCTAAAAAAACTAAAAACACCCTAAAAACTCTAAAATCCCTTAAAACCCTAAAAATCTATAAAAACCAATTAAATTCCAAAAAACGCATTAAAATTCCCAAAAACATAAAAAATTCTTAAAACCAAGAAAACCCCTATGAAATCCTTAAAAACGTATAAATAATTAAAATACCTAAAAAACCTAAAAACCCCTAGAAATGCTAAAAACCCAAAAAAACACAAAAAACCATAAAACCCCTACAAACCATAAAGACACCAAAACCCCATAAAAACCCAAAAAAAACTGGTAAAAAATATAATAACACATTAAACCGCAAAAAAGACAAAAAAATACTAAAAACATAAAAAGCCCAAAAAACCATCAAAATCCCTAAAATCCTAAAAACCATAATAATACTAAAAAATATTTAAAATATCTAAAAACATAAAAACCCATAAAAATACAAAAAATACCCATGGAAACCATAAAAAACTAAAAAAAACATAAAACCTTAAAAACCATAACAATGCTAAAAATAATAAAATACCCCTAAATCCCCTAAAAACCCTAAAAGTAACTAAAAAAATCTAAAATCCCTTTAAACACCTAAAAATATTTAAAAACTCTAAAAACCACTGTAAACCTTTAAAAACTAAAAAATACCCTAAAATCCAAAAAAAATTCCATAAAATACCTGAAAACACTCAAAATCCCTAAAACTCCTAAAAACCATAAAAATCTAAAACAATTATTAAAAATTCATAAAAACATAAAAAAAACCCATGAAAAACCACTGAATAACCTAAAAACCAAACATCCCGCAAAAAATATAAAAACCCTAAAACAATACAAATCCTAAAAAATCCACAAATATGCCTAAAAATATAAAAAACCCCTAAAAACCCCTACAAAAACCTAAATAAACTAAAAATACATTAAACCATAAAAATAGAAAAATTAAAAACCATAAGAATACTAAAAACACTAAAAAACCTTCAAAATCCATAAAGCCCACTTAAACCAATAAAAATCACAAGAAATCCCCTGAAACCCCTTTAATCTTTAAAAATTATAAAAACCTTGAAAATCCATAAGAAAACATTGAAAGAGTTAAAAACACTACAAACCTAAAAAGCAAAAAAAACTCTCAAAATAACTAAAATACCCTATAACCCCTAAAAACTATAAGAACCTCAAAAACAATAAACCACCAAAAAACTAGTAATCCCTTAAAACCCTATTAAAAACTATAAAACTCCCTTAAACCCAAAAAAGTCCCTAAAAAACATAAAAACCATAAAATTTTTATAGAAGTCTAAAAATCCAATAAAAATGTAAAAACCAATAATAACCCTTAGAAAGTAATAAAACATCAAAAACACATAAAAATGTTAAAAGAATATATCAAACCCCTAAAAAACAAAAAAAAAACTAAAATCCTTTAAAATCCCTAAAAAACTAACCTAAAAATGCTAAAAACCCATAAAAATAAATAAAAGTAAATAAACCATAAAAACCCTAAAGAAACCTAAGAAACAATTTAAATCCTATAAAAAACCTAAAACCCATAAAAATCAAAAAACACTGACAACCCTAAAAAACCGAAAACCCAAAAAAACCTTAAAAAACCCTAAAAAATCATTAAATTTATAAAAACCACTTAAAAATCTGAAAACCCTTTAGACCCACAAAATTTAAAAAAACACTAAATACCATAAAAACCCTAAAAACTAAAAAAATAAACCTCAAACCCTGAAAACCCATAAAAATCCTAAAAACACTTAAATCCCTAAAAATCCAAAAACCCCAAAAAACCCAAAAAACACTTAAAATCCAAAAAAATCCTATAAAATGCATAAAATCCCTATAAATGAAACTAACCTTTAAAAACACACCCAAACCATAGGAAAATTTCAAAAACCTAACAACACTTAAATCCGACAAAAAACATAATATCGCAGAAAACCTAAAATCCCAAAAAACCCTAAAACCCCATAAAACCCTTCAAAACCCTTAAAACATTTAAAACTCCAAAAACACCTCTAAACTCATAAATACATAATAATCTTTTAATCATAAAAAAACACTAAAAAACTCAAAAAACTGTAAAAGACACACAAAGAAACATAAAAAACTAAAACCCTAAAAACCCAATATCCCCTCAGAAACCATAAAAACCCTAAAAATCATGAAAATCATAAAAAATACTTAAAAACCTAAAACCATTAAAAATCGAAAAATATTTCAAAACCCTACGAAAACCATAAAAACCTAAAAACACTTAAAACCCTTAAAAACATAAAAAATGTTAAAACCCCTAAAATTTCATTAAAAACTAAAAAAAAATGAAAATCCCTAAAACCTGTAAGAAATCAAAAAAATCCTAAATATCTCAAAAAGCCTTCATTAAAACACCAAAAACTATGAAAACCCAAAAGAAAACTTTAAAACCCAAAGAACACATAATACCCATAAAAAACTAAAAAATTCATAAAATCCTAAAATCCCTAAAAATAAAAAAAACTAAAAGACTTAAAAACTCAAAAAAACCCTAAAATACTAATTTTTTTTTGAAAATTCTAAAAACCCTTAAAACCCCTAAAATGGCTAAAAAATCTAAAAAAACGTTAAAACCCTTAAAAACACAACAAAACTTAAAACCAAAAAAAACCATAAAAATCATAAAAACCCTTTAAAACCCATAAAATCCCTAAAGCCGTAAAAACCATAAAAATCATTAAAACCCATAAAAATCCTAAAAAAATATAAAATACCCCAAAACCCTGTAAAATCTAATGAAAATTTTAAAAAACTGAAAACTCTTAAAACCCATAAGAACCCTAAAATTTCTAAAACCCCTAAAACCCTCAAAAAGTACCTTAAACACAAAACCCCTAAAACCCCCCAAAAATTTGGAAACCATAAAATTTATAAAACCCCTAAATATCCTAAAAACCACTAAAAACCATCATAATCCCTAAAAACCATAAAAATTATAAAAATATTAGAAGCACCCTAAAAATTCCTAAAAATGAAAAAACCCCTAAAATGCCAAAATACCCAAATAAAAATTAAAAAAAACCTAAAAAATATAAAACCCAAAAAACCATAGAAATTCTAAAAACACTAAAAAATTGTAATCCCCAAAAAATCCTAGAAACAATTAAAATCCATAAACCCCTAAAAACTATAAAAATCCAAAAAAAAATCCATAAAACATAAAAATCCCTAAAAACCCAAAAAACATAAGAAAACATTAATAAATTTCCTAAAAACATAAAATGAGCTAAAATCCTTATAACCCCTTAAAATATCCTTATCCCACTAAAAACCATAAAACCTCAACAACCTTAAAAAACCTAAAAAACCATAATAACCTTAAAAACCCACTAATAACACTAAAACCCCTTTAAACACTTAAAAATTATTAAAATATAAAAAACATAATAATCCCTAAAAACCCAAAATACCCCTAAAATCATCAATATCCCTAAAATCCATAAAACCCATAAAAATATTTAAAATCTCAAAAAAATATCGAAAATCATCAAAATCCCTAAAAACCATAAAGACACTAAAAACCCATAAAAACCTAACAAAAACATAAAATCCTTTAATCTCAATAACACTAAATATCATAAACCCCTAAAAACCCTGAAACCCCATAAGAATCGTTAAAACCATAAAAATCATAAAAATCTCTAAAAATACCAAAATCAAAAAAACCCTACAAACCCTGAAAAACCCCTAATAAATAATTTTAAAAGGAAAAACACATGAAACCCCAAAAAACCAAAAAAACACTATAAACACTAAAAAACCAAAAAACCATAAAAATAATAAAAACAAAAAAACCATACAAGATTATAAAAAACCATAATAAACACTAAAACCCTTTGAACCCCAAAAAACATTAAAAACTCTAAAAAGCATTAAAAATATTAAAAACTGAAAAAAAAATCCCAAGAAACCAAAAAAACTATAAAAACAATCAACATCCCTAAGAATATAAAAACCCATAAAAATCTTAAAAAGTCCCTAAACATATGTAAAAACATAAAAACCCTAAAACTCATGAAAAAGATAAAAGAAACCTTAAAAATGAATAAAATAAACATAAATTAAATTAAAACCTAAAAAAGCTTTAAAAACCCTAAAACCATAAGAACCATAAAAAACACAAAACCTCCTTAGAATCCCTAAAAACCCTAAAAAACAAACAAAATCCTATAAAATACCTAAAAATTCTAGAAAACATAGAAAACCAAAATAACCTTGACACACATAAGAAATCCTTAAAACCCTAAAATAACTTAAGACCCATAAAAACCCTAAAAAATCCAAAAACCTAAAAAAGACCCTAAACACCAAAAAACCCCTAAAATCCATAAAAACCCCCCCTAATAGAAAAAACCCCATAAAACCCAATACACTAAAACTCTAAAATCCCTTTAAACAATTAAAAACACTAAAAACTATAAGGAATTTTAAAACTCTAAAACTTAAAAAAATCCCAAAAACGACAAAACACATAGAAACTATAAAAACCCTACGAATCCAAAAAAAATACTCAAATCCCTAATAACCCTAAAAAAATTCTAAAATTTATATAAAAATCCCAAAAAATGTAAAAATCCTTAAAAACCCTTAAAAACATAAAATACCCTAAAACCCCTAAAACATAAAAAATGATAAAAACCCTAAAAAACCCAAAAACCCAAAAACAATAAAAACCTCAAAATCCACTAAAAACTATAAAAACCTAATAAACACCTAAAATTTTTATAAATCACTCAAAACCAAAAATGCTAAAAAAACTCCAAAAACCCAAAATCCACTAAAAACCTAATAAACCAAAAAAAACTTAAAATCCCTAAAGACATAAAAACTATAAAACCCACAAAACCCCTAAAACATTAAAAACATAAAAACACTAAAAACCCATAAAACCCCTAAAAACCTGAAAAAACATAAAACCCTAATAACTATAAAACCATCAAAATCCCTATAAACAATAAAAACTAAAAAAACTGAAAAATATCTAAACAAAATAAAACCATAAAAACATAAAAACCCTAAACCACGTAAAAATATTTAAAAAACATTACAATCGAAAAATACATTAAGGTCACAAATTCCTGAAAAATGTTAAAACCCTAAAAAATAAAAAGTACAAAAAAACATAAAAACAACATAATACCAAAACATCTATAAAAACCTTAAAAAACCATAAAACACTACAAAAACCTAAAACCACTGAAAATTCTAAAAACCCTACAAATCACTAAAAATAATAAAAACTCTAAAACCCATAAAACCCATAAAAATAAAAAAACCCTTAAACCAAAAAAACCCTAAAACCCTAAAAATACTTTAATCCCCTAATAAACTGTAAAGATGGTGCCGCTCTCGCCTGGGTTTCTCCCGACTTCGCATTTTCCTGCATCTCTTTATGGAGGATCCGTCTACCAGGCTGTTCGTGATGCGGATTGGCTGGTCAGTTGCGGCTCGCATTGGGGTGTGGTGTTGTTCCTCGGCGGCAGAGGTTCTTGGAAGCCCTCAGCGGCGTCGGTCTTTGGCGGTGTTTCTTCCCATGGCATCAGCTGTTCTGCTTCGACTTCAAGCTTGGTGGATCTGGATGTGTGGACAGCGGATCATGCCATTGCAGTCATCTTTGGGCTTCCACTTCTCAAATCTGCGCTGGGAGGATCTGGCAAGGGCGGCGTTGACTTGATTCGGCAACGACTTGCTTTGGTTTCAGCGGATCTGGTATATGCTCCTCCTAAGGCGAGGCCTCGCTACTCGTCTATTCTTTTCGGTCCCAGATTCTCGAGGAGCCATGATGCGGTGGGTCTCGGCGTCATTGAGCTGGGGATTGATGCTCTTCAATGGTGTACTTGTTTATGTGTAAAATCTTGGAATTTGATGCTCGCTGCTACTACTGATTGGTGGCTGTTTAAGGCAAAGATACAGGTTTGCATTTCTGGTTCTGATATCTTGTCCTTGGAGATTTCTGCTGATGAAGGTTCGAACATGTTGTGTTCTGTTCATTTTGAGTTGCTGGTTTGTGTGTTCTTGAAATGCGGCTGGTTTGGTTCTCTGCTGTGGTTTCTACTGCTTGATGTGTTTAAGGTGTTGAGGATGCTGCGGATTGTGGTCAGGCGTGGGTGTCGGTGGGCATTTTTTTCTGTTTCTGATGGGATTCTGGATTTGGTCTGGTCGGTTAATGATGTTCGCTTGGTTCTGAGTTGCTATATGATGTTTGCTGCTGGTTTTTATTCCCATCATAACATGCTGCTGATTTCTGGTCGGTTACTGAGTTGTTGGATGATGAGTTGCTAGACTTTGTCCACCACTTCCTTTGAGTGGAGGTGGTGGGTGCTGGAATTTTGGTATGGTGGTGTTGTTTGGTGTTCGATGAAAGTGGAATGGCTGGGTGCTTTTGACTTGCATAATGAAATGTTGTTGGCTGGCATGGTCGTGATGATGGATGTGGCTGGACGTTTTCTGACAGGGTTAGCATGCTGTGGTGTGCTTGGTAGTGGGCACCCTCTTCTGCTTGTGGTTGTTAGGGAAGAAGAGTTATTGAGGTCTGGAGGATTGTTGGTTTTGTGGGATGCTTGTTCTGGTTGGACGGGTGATGATGTTGGAGATGCTGCTAAGCGATGTTGTGGCGGTGATGGCTGGAATTTTGCGGATACTAGAGCTGGTAAGTTTAGAGGCTGGTTGCTGCTTGGTGGTGAGATGCTGGATGCTGGTTGATGCTGCGGATGATGTTGGTTGCTGCTTGGTGCTTTGTTTTTTGTTTGGTTTTTTGTTTTTTGTTTTTTTTTGCTTCTTTTCTTCTTTGATTTTTCTTTTTTTTGGCGTGGGTTGTAAGGGGTTTTTGGGTGTGGGTCGTTCGACCCCTCCCCTCCCTTGTCTGCGGTGTCTCTTTTTCTTTCTAATAAATTTGGAGGAGCCGGGAATAGCCTGACCCTCGCATCTTCCGTGCCCTAATAAACTGTAAAAATAATAAAAAAACTAAATAGTCCATTAAAACCCGTAAAACCCTATGAAACCCCTAAAGAAATCTTAAAAACATAGAAACACATAAAATCTCTAAAAGCATTAAAAATATTAAACCCCTAATAAAACATAAACCCCCTAATAACACTAAAAAACATAAAAAACCTTAAAACCAATAAAATTCCTTAAAAACCCATAAACCCAAAACACCCCACAAAAAACTCTATAAACCACTTAAACCCCTATATTTAAAAAAAACTCTAAAAAACCATGAATCCCTAAATACTCTAAAAACCCTAATAACCCAAAAAATCCAAAAAGATAAAAAATACCTAATAAAATATAAAAATGCTCAAAATACTCAAAATGTAAGATACCATAAATACCCTGAAAACTCATAAGAAAACATTAAAAAACTAAAAACACTTAAAACCATAAAAATCATAAAAAGACACAAAACCCCTAAATTACATTAAAAACCAATAAAACATTTTAAAAATCCCAAAACACCTAAATACCAAAAAATCCACTAAAAACTCTAAAAAACCTTTAAATGCCTAAAAACGATCATAATATATAAAAACCTAAAAACACCAAAAAGATATCCAAAAAATAAAAAAAAAAAACATAAAAACCCAATGATTCGCCAAATTCCATAAATCCAAAAAAACAATAAAAAACCTAAAAAATCCCTAAAAATTAATAAAAACATTGAAAAACCCTGAAAATGTAAGAACCTTAAAAAATAAAAATACCCTAAAAACCATTAAAATACCTACAAACCACAAAACCCCTTAAACCATTTCAAAACCCTAAAAATCCATAAAAATCATAAAAACTAAAAAAACCATAAATCCCCTTTTAGCACCTAAAAACATAAAAAACACCCAAAAACCCCAACAAACCCTCAATAACTCAAAGAAATCCCAACAAATCACAAAAAAAACACTATAAAAATAATCCTAAAAAGGTACTAAAAATCCTTATAAATATAATTGCTCTAAAAACCCTAAAATCCCTATGAAAACCATAAAAACCAAAAAAAACACTTAACACCCCTAAAAATATAAAGGAGATAAAATCATAAAAACCCAAAAATCCATAGAAACACTAAAAATCCTCAAAATCCAAAAAAACCATAAACACAATCAAAATCCCTAAAAAACCCCAAAAACAAAAAAAAACCATAAAACCCCAGAAAAACCATAACAAAATCTCTAGAACAGAACACTAGTTAAAACCCTTTAAAAACCTAAAAAATTATAAATACATTACAAAAACCCTAATAGTACATAAAAACCATAAAACCCCTAAAACAATAAATACCCATAAAAACTCTAAAAACCCATAAAAACCATAAAAAAGCTAAAAATTATAAAAACCCTTTGAACCCCTAAAAATGTAAAAAACTCTAAAAACCATAATATCTCTAAAATAATCAATACCCCCAAAAAAACCATTATACCCATAAAACCCATAAAATCCATAAGTACCCTAAAAACCCTTAAAATCCCAAAAAAACCTAAAAACCCATAAAATAATAAAAATTACAGAAAAAATTTCTAATAAATTAAAAACCCTAAAACAATGAAGACCCCAATGAAAACCTTAAAACTCTAAGAACAATTGAAACCATTAAAAACCAAAAATTTGATTAAAATGATAAGAATTTCTAAAATCTCATAAAACCCTAAACCCCAAGACAAATAAATCCTCATAAAAACTGTTAAAAAATATTAAAATCCACAAAAAATATAAAAACACAATAAAAACACTTAAACCCCATAAAAACCAATAAAATGTAAAAAAACCACTAAAAACTCAAAACCCCTAAAAACTAAAAAAATCCTAAAAACATAAAAACCCATAAAAACCATAAATATCTAAAGGACCCTAAAACCCCCCAAAATTTTTAAAAATTGTAATCAACCATAAAAATCCTAAAAAGGTTCTAAAAATCCCTAAAAACCAAAATCCCTATAAACTCTAAAAAAATAAAGACAACCTTAAAACCCTTTAAACTGTAGGAAATATTAAATACCTAAAAAACATTAATCCCCTAAAAACCTAAAAATTAATAGAAAATTCCTAATATATATTAAAAAGTCCTTAAAATACTAAAAGAATAAAAACCATAAATCCCCTAAAAATGTTAATAAACACTAAAATACTAAAACCCATAAAAGACTAAAACCCATAAAAGACTAAGAAAAACCCAAAACCACTAAAAAACCATTAAAACCATGAACCACTCAAAATCCCTAAAACCCCCCAAAAAATAATAAAAACACAAAAAATCCAAATCAAATCCCTAAAAACATAATAAATATTAAAACCCTAAAAACCCTTAGAAAACCATAAGAACCTATAAAAATTAGAACCCCTAAAAACCTAAAAAAGATTAAAATCCCTTAAAATCTTAAAGGACAAAAAAACCCTAAAACCCTCAAAATCTATAAAAACATTAAAATAATACAAAATCCCTAAAATTCCCTAATGACATAAAAACCCTAAAAACTCTAAAATCCCTAAAAACACTAAAAACCATAAAACCCTTGAAAACTCTAAAATCGCTAAGGATTATAAAACCACTAAAAACAAAAAAAACCCAAAACAACCAACAAAAATCCATAAAACTATTATAAAATATAAAATCATTTAAACCCTAAAATGTTAAAAAACCGTAAAAACAGTAAAAACCTAAAAACTCAAAAAAACAAAAAATACATTAAAACCACGTTACCCGTAAATCCCCAAAAAAATCCCTAAGAAAACTATAAAACCCTAATAACTCTTAAAATAAAAAAAATAAAAAAAATCTAATAACCATAAAAGACACTAAAACTCATAAGAACCCCTAAAACTATGAAAAAACCATTATAAAACTGTGGAAACCCATAAAAAATTGAAAACCATATAAAGTATTAAAACCCATTAAACACTTAAAACATTAAAAAAACTAAAAAAATAAAACCTAAAAAACACAGATAAATCCATAAAAACATTAAAAACCATAGAAACCCTAAAAAAATAAAAACATGAAATATAATCAAAATCCCTTAAATCCCTAAATACCATAAAACCTTAAAAATTCCTAAAAATCCATAAAAATGTAAAAAACTCTAAAACCCATGTAAATACATAAGAAACCGTAAAAACCTAAAAACACATAAAATTCTTAGAAACTATAAAATTTCCAAAATTCCTTAAAATCCCTAAAATCATTAAAACCCCATGAAATCCATAAAATACAAAAAAAAAATCCCTAAACACCAATTAAAACTCTAAAAACCATTTGAAACCCTATAAATTCTATTTTTTTTATTTTCTGTTAGGTTTCTTTTTGGTTGAGCGGTAACCAAAACATAAAGGGTGGGATACATGTTTCAAGCTTCTAAAGGAAGTAAAAAAATGAAAAAAATCACAATATCCAAGGGTACCTCAAGACATGTGTAACCAAAACTGCTAAGGTCATGTTATGTCTCATTCCATGTCTCTAAAAATCATCATTACAAGAACGTCATCTTCATCCATCCGGTAACTACCATTTCAAACCCTAAAAACATTAAAAAAATATAATCTTTAAATCCCTAAAAAGAAGAAAACCCTAAAAACTCTAAGAACACTAAAACCCTTCGGAATCCCTAAAAACATAAAATGATATTTTTTTTAAATTCCTCAAAGTCCCTAAAATTTAAGAATCCTTAATACCCTTAAAAACCCTTAAGAAAACCATAAAAACCTAAAAACACTTCAAATCCCTTAAAAATATAAAAATTCTAAATACAATAAAACCCCCTAAACCCCCTAAAAACCTAGAAACCCTCAAAATCTCTATAACTATAAAAAATAATAAAATCATAAAAATAAAAAAAAACATAAAAACATAAAAATACTAACAAACCTGAAAACCATTAATAAAATCATAAAAACTTAAAATAATGAAAATCCAAAAAACAAAAAAAATACTAAAACCCCTTTTAAAACTAAAAACACCTAAAAACTGTAAAAATCCCTAAAAATCATAAAACCACTATTTACCTTAAAACCACTAAAACCATGAAAAACTCTAAAAAACCCACTAAAAATATAAAAACCAATTAAACCCCAAAAATGTTAAAAACTCTAAAGAACTATAAAACCCCTAAAAGAGACAAAAAACCATAAAATCTCTAAAATACATAAACAATATAGCAAAACTATAACCCCCACCCCCACCCCCCCCCCCCCCCAAATTCCTAAAAACATAAATACAATAAAATCCGTAAAAAGTACTAAAATCTATATATATATATATATATAAATAGCCTTGAAACCCACTAAGAAAACATTAAAAACAAAAAACACTTAAACCCCCTAAAAAACCTAAAAAATGCTAAAAATCCTAAAAATACCATAAAACCCATGAAAAACCATAGGAACCAAAAAAACACGAAAACAATAAAAATCTGTAAAAACCTATTACAACACTAATAAAACCCAAAAAATGTTAAAGGTCTCTAAAAACTATTAAAATCTTAAAAATCCTAAAAATATTTTAAAACATATTAAACCCAGAAAACCCTAAAAATCCCTTAGAAAACCATAAGATCCTAAAATAAATTAAAACCCCTAAAAACCTAAAAATCTAAATTCTCTTAAAAACTGCTAAAAATCATAAAACCCCTTATAAAAACCCTCAAAACCATCAAAAAACCTAAAAACACATAAAAACCATGAAAACTAATAAAAACGCAATAACCCGTCGAACACCTAAATATGTTAAAAATTGTAAGAAACCATAAAATCCCAAAAAACAAAAAAAACAACAAAAAAATAAAAGATACTTTAAAAAACCTAAAACACCCTAATTCACTAAAAACCCTGAAAAACATAAAAATCATATAAAAAATACTTGAAATTCCTAGAATTATAGAAATCACAAAAAAAAAAAACTAAAAACCCTAAAAACTCATAAGAAACCCATAATTACCTAAAAATACATAAAACCCTTGAAACCCAAAAAACACTGAAAACTATAAAAACAATGAATCCCTAAAAAACCCTAATAACCTCAAATCCCTAAAAAACATAAAAACTTAAAAATCTTAAAAAGCCCTTTAAATTTCTATAAACATAAAAAACCCAAAACCCAAAATAACCTAAGAATACATTATAACCAAAAAACACATAAAACCCCTAAAAACCCTAAAAATGCTAAAAATCCTAAAATACCCCAAACAGATCCTAAAAACACTAAATCCCCTTAAATACCATAAACCTCTAAAAATCCATAAAATCCTTAAAAACCAACTAAAATATCAAAAAAGCCATTAAACCACTAAACACATTAAAATTTATGCAAAACCATAAAACCCCTAAAAAAATCAAAAATCATAAAACCCCAAAAGGCCGTAAAAACCCAAAATCCCTTAAACCCCCTAAAAACCCTAAAAACTCAAAATCCATAAAAACCTATAAAATTAATAAAAAACACAAATAATACCTTGAAATCGAAAAACCCAAAAAACACTAAAAACTCTTATGAAAACCTTAAATAACTAAAAACACATTGAAATCCTAAAAACATAAAAAATAATTAAAGCACTGAGAACACCTACAAACCCTCAAAATAACTAAAACCAATAGAAAATCGTGAAATTCCTAAAAATTTCCCAAAATCCCAAACAAATGAAAAAAACAAGAAACCCTAAAAACACTAAGAAAACCTTAAAAATATTACCACACATAAAATCCCAAAAAAACCCAAAAAAATTCTAAAAACCCTAAAATTACATAAAATAACCTAAAAAGCCTAAAAAATATAACAACCCTTAAGACCCATAAAAAACCCATAAAAACCCTAAAAAACACGTTCAACACTAAAATCCCTATAAACCCATAAAAATATTAAAAATTATAAAAAAACTTAAAAACCTTAAAAAATAATAAAACCATAAAACCCAAAACAACCCTAAAAAAATAAAAACTCTCGAAACCATAAAAATCCTAAAAAATACAAAGAAATCCTTGAAAATATAGAAAATCCTAAAAACTGAGAAAATGATAAAAACCCTAAAAAGCTAAAAAAATCCAAAAAACCCTCCAAATCCTTAAAAACCCCTAAAACCAATGAATATCCTCAAAATCCCTAAAACTCCCTAAAACATAAAAATCTCATAAAAAGCCTAAAAAGAAAAATAAAACCTTAATAACCTAAAAAAACCCCTAAAAATATATATAAAAACTCAAAACCCTAAAATACCATAAAAACTAATGTACTGCTAAAAAGAATAAAAACCATTAAAAAAACAAAAAACCCATAAAACCCATAAAAACCAGAAAGGTGATAAAACATTTTAAAACCATTCAAACCAATAGAAACGTCAAAAATTATAATACCCTTACAACCCCATGAAACTCATAAAAACCCCTAAATACAAAAAAAACAAAAAAACAACTAAATACCTGAATTTCCTAGAAAATCCTTAAAAACATAATAAAAACCATAAAATATCGTAAAAAGTACATAAAATTCCCTTAAAATATAAAAAAACACATAAAATTAAAAACCCTAAAAAACTATAAAAATATAAAATCTCTTAAAACCCCAAAAAATTTAAAAATCCACAAATATTCTAAATACCATAGAAACCAATAAAAACATAAAAATACTATAAACCTATAAAACACTAAAAACCCACAAAAGACATTCAAAATCATTAAACACATGAAAAAGTTTAAAAAATACAAAAAACTTTAAAAGCCCAAAAAATTAATATAAAACATAAAACGTTAATCTACTCAAAAAAACCTCCAAAACCCAATAACATATAAAAACCCCTAAACCCCTTAAAGTCCAAAAAACCCCTAAAAACCAATAAAATCCCAAAAAGCCTTAAAACCTAAAAAACAAAAAAATGAAATAAACTTATAAAAACCATAAATAAAATAATAACAATCAAAACCTATAAAAACCATAAAACAGCAGAAATCATAAAAAACACATAAAATCCAAAAAAACCCTAAAACCCATCGAATTCCTAAAAACCCTAAAAACCATAAAAATATAAAAAATACCAGTAAATACCTAATAAGGTAAAACCCCTTAAAATGTGAAAAAATTGTAAAAATGTAAAAAACTCTAAAAAGACCCAAATACCCCTAAATCCACTAATAAACATAAAAACAATAAAAAATAAAAAAAACCAAAAACCCAATAAAATTTATAAAAACCAATAAATACTCTGAAAACACTTTAAACCCCTAAAAATGTTAAAAAACTCAATAAAACCTTAAACCCCCTAAAAACCTAATAAAAAAAATAAATCCCCCAAAACCCCCTAAAACCCCTAAATAGAATAAAAAATATCCTTAAAAATATAATAAAATCTAAATCTCTTCAAAATCCCTTTGAATGCAATAAAAACCTCAAAACACTTTAAACCCCTAGAACCCCCAAAAACCCATCAAAACCGTAAAAAAAACTAAAACCCCTAAAACCCCATAATAACACTATATAGAATAACAAAATCCCTAAAAATATAATAAAATCTAAAACATCTGGAAACCCCTATAAAATCCTTAAAAATCTAAAAAATCTTTAAACCCCTAAAAACCAAAAATTAATGAAAACCCCTAAAACCCTAAAAAACTGATAACCCCTCAAAATCCCTTAAAACCCTAAAAAAACATAGACAATCATAAAAATACCAAAAAATAATTTAAACAAAAAAACACTAATATCCTAAGAAACTCTAAGAAAACATTATGAACCAAAAAACACATAAAACCCGTAAAAACCTAAAAATGATAAAACCCTAAAAACCATAAAAACAATAAAACTGGTAAGACGATTAAAAACAATAAAATCCATAGAAACAATAAAAACAACTAATAAAATCTAAAAACCCTGTAAAAAACTATTTTTTAAAAAATATATAATAAAATAAAACCCTAAAAAACTCAAAAAACCCTAAACCCCCAAAAAATAAAAAAACCCTGAAAATCCATAAAATCAGTATAGACCATAGAAATCCTAAAAAACCTAAAAAATACCATTAAATTTAAAAACTATTGAACAACTGAAAAAACACAAATAAAACAAAAAAATTACAAGAAAATTAAAACACCTAAAAACCATGACAACCACTAAAACCCCTAAAAACCCTAAAAACCGTAAACCCGAAAAAACCATAAAATCAATAAAAAACATAAAACCAATAAAAACACTAAAAACACTAAAAACCATTTAAACCAATCAAATCATTAGAGGCCTCTAATACCAAAAAATCCTAAAAAAATTAAAAATCCAAAACCACAAAAAAAAAACCAAAAAACCAAAAACACTTGAAAAATTTTATAAACCATCAAAATTCATAAAAACCAAAAAAAATCCATAAAAATAATAACAATGCCTAAAAAATTAAAAAAATATAAAAAACTATAAAAACCTTGAATACCCCTAAGAAAATAATAAAAAACTAAAGCCAAAATCAAACCCCTAGAAATCCTAAAAAAATAAAACCCTTAAAATCCTAAAAACCTATAAAAACCATAAAACCACATAAAAACATTAAAAACCCTAAACCCCCCCTCAAAACACTATAAACCACAAAAAATTATAATAACCCCTTAAACAAATAAAAATATTAATTACTCTGAAAACCTAAAAAATCATGAAAAAATAAAACTCTTAAAAACCATAAAAGCCAAAAAACACTAAAAATAACTAAAAACATAAAAAACGTAAAAAAAACTGAAAAGATGGATGTAATCTCAAAAAATATACGTAAAACACATAAAAATGTAAAAAATTCTAAAAACCCTAAAAGTCCATAGATTCCCAAAAACCCATAGAACCCCTAAACCCCATAAAAACCCGAAAAACCCTTAAAATTCCACTAAAAACTCTAAAAACACTTTAAACCCCTAAAATAATTAAAAACTATAAAATAAATTAAAAACCAAAAAAATATTATAAAAATCTAAAACCCCTAGAAAACAATAAAAATCCTAAAAACTAAACAGCCCTCCAACCCCTAAAATCCCTAAATACCCAAAAAACCAAAAAAATTGTAAAAACCCATAAAAATATCAAAAAACACTAAAACCACTAAAAACCAATAAGAAAACCTTAAAAACATAAATAAAAATAAACCTGATAAAACCCAAAAATATCTAGAAATGATAAAACCATAAAACACCTAAAAACCGTAAAAACCCCTAACAACCCATAATTTTTTTAAACCCTACTAAAAACTCTAAAACTCCATTTAATCTCTTAAAATTTTATAAAACTATAAAAACCATCAAAACCTTAAAAACTCATAACAAACTATAAAAACACATATTAACCATAAAATCCTAAAAACCAAAACACTCCTCAAAATCCATAAAGACCCTATGAACCATAAAAATCCTAAAAAAAACAAAAATCTATAAAAATGTAGAATTCCCTAAAACACTAAAAAAATTAGAAATCCTTAATAAACTAAAACACTTAAAACACATAAAAAATATAAAATTCTAAGTACCCTAATAACAGTAAAACCCTTAAAAATTCTAAAAACCTTTAAACACATAAAAACATTAAAAACACCTAAACCCATAAAAAACCAAATACAATTAAGAACTCTAAAACTCATTAAACCACTAAAAATGTATCAAAACCCATAAAACATTATAACCCCTTAGAAACAAAAAACCATAAAATCCTAAAAAAATATAAAATCTCTACAAACCCTCAAAATCCCAAAAAACATAAAAAAAATAAAAAACCCTAAAAATATCTAAAAATATAAAAAATTCAAAAAAACCTTCAAACCCATAATAGGACCATTAGAACCTAAAAAACATAAAATCTCTAAAAAATATTAAAAAGCATAAATCTCCCTAAGACAATAAAAAACCCTAAACCCCTCAAAATCCATAAAACCCTAAAAACTCATAAAAACTAAATAATCAATAAAAGTCACTAAAAATGTAAAAGTACCAAAAACACATTAAAATAACCTAAAAACATAAAAAAATTAAAACCCCTAAAAAACTAAAAAAACACTAGAAATCGTAAATACCCAAAAAGGCTAGGAAAACCCCAAAACACATAAAAACCATAAAACTCTTAAGAACATAAAAAATTATAAAAACCAATGAAAATCCTAAAACCCTTTAAAAATTATAAAAAACCCTTCAAACCAATAAAAATGAAAAAAATGAAAAAAAAATAAAATCCCTAAAATAAAAAAACAATAAAAACCATAAAATACCAAAAAACCCTAGAACCAATAAAATCCCTAAAACCCCCAAAACCCATATAAATCACAAAAAAACTCCCTAAAGTCACTAAAATCATAAAAAACCCTATCAACCCTGAAAACCAATAAGAAGACTATAAAAATCCAAAAATACTTAAAAACCCTAAAAACCAAGAAACGCCAAAAATTTTATAAAACCATAAAAACATAAAAACCATAAGAAATATAAAAAACCTTTAAACCCCACTAAAGAATATAAAGACCCTTTAATCCCATAAAAATGTTAAAAACTATCAAAAATCATAAAACCCTAAAAACTAAAATCCCAAAAACACAAAAAAACCTTAAAACCTAAAAAAACTGCTCAAAAAATCTAAAAACCGAAAAAAACTATAAAAATCCTAAAATCCCTCAAAATAGCTAAAAACGTAAAAAACGCTAGAAATATGGAAAACCCATAAAACACTAAAAATCCCTAAAACCCTAAAATCCCTAAAAACACAAAAATAAACTATAAAAAATCCTAAAAACCCTAAAAACCCTAAATACATAAAAAAAATCTAAAACCCCAAATAACTATTAGAAAATATAAAAAATATAAAAACACTTAAAATAACTAAAAATCTAAAAAACATAAAAAACCCTAAACCCCAAAAAAAACCCCAAAAACCCTAATTAAACATAAAAATCTTAAAAGATACCTAACAATCCCCAAAAATTAAAAAAACTTAAAACCCTAAAAAAACACTAAAAGACCCTAAAACTGTAAAAATCCACACAACCATAAAACCCATAAAATCCTTAAAATCAATTAAAAACCAATAAAATCCCTAAAACCCACTAATAACTATAAAAACACTTTAAACACATAACATTTTTAAAAAAATTAAAAGCATTTGAAACCATAAAAACAAAAAAAACCCTAAAAATAAAAAAATCCCTAAAACACCTCAAACCCCTAAAAACTGTAAATACCATTAAAATCCCTAAAAAACCTATAGAACAGTAAAATCCTAAAAATCAGTAAAAAATCACTAAAAATATATAAATAGAATAAAAAACATGAAAACACCTTCAAAAATGATAAATACCTAAAAACACTTAAACCCTCTAAAAATGTAAAAAATGATAAAGACAGCAAAATATCCAAAAATACCCTAAAAAGCTAAAAACCCCAAAAAATAAAACCACTAAAACCCATAAAAAAGAATAATTACACATAAAAACCTTAAAAACCAAAAGAAATAAAAAAATTTAAATCCCAATGAAGGTTAAAAAACACTAATAACCCATAAAAACCCTAAAGATCTATAAATCACATAAAAACCAAAAAAAATTCAAAATACACTAGAAACATAAAACCCCGTAAAATCTATCAAAGTACTTAAAAACCAAAAAAGTCCAAAGAAATCCATAGAAATTTAGAAAAACATAAAAAACCAAAAAAACACTAAAAGCTCAAAAAAAACATTAAAAACCTAAAAACACATATAACCTCTAAAAACTTAAAAATCACAAAAAGAACCCCTAAAAACCAAAAAAAATAATAAAAATTCCTAAAACCCGTAAAAAACCATAAAATCCTAAATAATCCCAAAAATTCCTTAAAATTGTAAAAACCTATAAATATCATGAAATCCTTATGAAAACAGTAAAATCCTAAAACACTTAGAACCCATAAAACCCCTAATAACGAGACAAACTCTAAGAGGATCCTAAAACCCCTAAAACCAAAAAAAATGATAAAAAATATAAATTTTGGGGGGTCAAGAATAGCCTGACCCTCACATTTTCCTTTCCCTAAAAATGATAGAAATATATATATAAAACCCTTAACAACCCTAAAAATCAAAAATCCCTACAAGCCCAAAAAACCATAAAACCCCAAAAATCATAAAACCCACAAATCTCCAATAACCATAAAATCCATAAAAATACTAAAATGAATAAAAAATACCAAAACATGTAAAAAACCCAAAAAACCCCTAAAACCCCATATGAAAACCCTAAAAACATAAAAACAGTTAAAAAACTAAAAAACATATAAAACCCTTAAAAACCATGAAACCCTAAAAACCTAAAAACCCCTAAAAATATCAAAACCTATAAAAAAATAAAACCATTTAAATCTGAATGAATATTAAAAACATTAAAACCCTAAAAACCATTAAAAAATAAAAAATACCCTAAAACACAAACCCCCCCCTAAAATACCTACCCCCATTCCTAAAAAACCTATAAATACATGGAAATCCTAAAAGAAATCCATAAGAATATCAAAAACCCTAAAAAAGCCTAAAACCTTAAAAATAGATAAAAAAAATATTAAAATCCCTTAAAAACAAAAAATGCTAAAAATCATAAAAACCCAAAAGATACTAAAATTTCTAAAGCCCCTAAAAAGCATAATACCACTAAAAACATTAAAAAACCTAAAACCTATAAATACCTTAAAAAATAATAGAAACTCTAATACACCTTTAAACCCCAAAAATAATAAAACTCTAAAAACCATCAAGAAAATAAAGTACTAATAAATAACCCTAAAACCAAAAAAACCCCAATAACCATAAAACACTAAAATCCCTAAAATATCTCAATATCTCTCTAAAGCCTTGTAAAACATAAAATCCAAAAAAATTAACTTAAAATACCAAAAAAGTATAAAACCCCTTAAAACCATAGAAAACCACAAAGAAAAATATTAAAACCAAAAAAAAAATAAACCCATAAAAAAATAAAATACACTAAAAACAATAAAACCCAAAAAATACAAAAAAACTAAAAACCCTAAAACCCCTATAAAAATGCTAAAATCCACTAAGAACTCTAAAACCCATTTATACCACTAAAAATGATAAAAATATCAAAAACCCTAAAAAACTGAAAAACCATAAAACACCAAAAACCATGAAAACCATAACAACCCTCAGAAACCATAAAAACCCTCAAAACCCATTAAACCCTTAAAAACCTTTAAAATCCTTAAAAATCAATAAAATTCACATAAAAATTAATAATCCTAAAAACCCTAAAAACACTTATAAACCCATAAAAACCAAAAAATATATATAGCTCCAAAAAAACAAAAAAAAACTCTAAAATCCCTAAAATAATAAAAACACTAAAATCCCAAAAAACACTCAAAATAACAAAATCCCGTAAAAATGATAAATATACTAGCAATCAGTAAAAATATAGAAATCTATAAAATTTCTAAAATCCCCTAAGAAAACATTAAAACCCTTAAAACTTAAATACAAAAAACCCCTAAAACCATTAAATGACCCTAAAAACAATAAAAACCATAAAACCATATAAACCACTCAAAACATTAGAGAAACCCTAAAACACCATTAAAATCCAAATACTTTCTGAAAACTATTAAAATGCATCAAACCCCAAAAAACATAAAAAAATAAAAAAAAATTAACATAATAAAAAACTCAACTAGGCATTAAAAAACTAAAAACCCATGAAACCCTAAACCACTAAAAACCTTCAAATTCCATAAAACCCATAAATACCCATAAAAATCCTAAAATTACATAAAAATGTAAAAAAAACCCCAAAAATAAGGAAAAATAAAAATAAAAAATTAAAACATAAAAACACTTAAAACCCCTAAAAACATACACAATGATAAGACCCTAAAAACACTAACAACCCTAAAAACTATAAAAACCCTAATCCTTTGAAAACCCTTAAAAACCCATAAAAATAGTAAAACTAAATTAAAACTCTATAGACCCTTCAAACCCTAAAAAATGTAAAATAACATATAAAAACCATAAAAACCATATAAACATAAAAAAATGTAAAAAACCCAAATAACAGAAAAACACTCAAAATCCCTAAAAACCCTAAAACCAAAAAAAATCATAAAAATGATTAAAATCACTTAAAAAATTTAAAACCATATAATGCTTAAGAAACACAAGGTTATCCTTAAAACCAAAAAATATTGGAACACCTAAAAACCTATAAACAATGAAAAATGATAAAAACTGTAAAAAACCTTAAAAACATAGAAATACCAAAAAACCCTAAATATATAAAATTCCTAAAAATCCCTTAAATTCTATAAAAAAACCTAAAAGACCCTAAGAAAACCTCAAATACATAAAAACACTTATATTCAATAAAATCCTAAAAAAAAGAAAAATTAAAAAATCCTTACAACTCTAAAGATTATTAAAACCCCTAGAACCCTTAAAACCCATTAAAATAGATAAAAACCATAAAATAATAAAATATTTAAAACCAATTTAATCTCCTAAAAAATTGAAAAACTCTAAAACCCTTAAAAACTCTAAAAAACTCAAAAAAATCCCTAAAACCCCTAAACCCCAAAAAACATAAAAACCCATAAAAACCCTAAAACATCTAAAAATTCCTAAAAACCCTAAAAACTATAAAATTTCTAAAATGCCATAAAAATCCCTAAAAACATAAAAACCATAAAACCCAGATAAACCCTAAAAAAACTATAAAAACCTAAAAACACTTGAAACCCATAAAATGGTAAAATAAAAAAGTACCCAAAAAACCCAAAAAAACATTAAAAACCATAAAAATTTCTAAAAACCTAAAAAACAATTAAAACAATAAAAAAACCCTTAAAAATATCCGAAGACATAAAATCCCTTAAAACCATGAAAACTCCTACAAAACAACAAAAACCTAAAAAAATATAACACCCCTTAGAAACCTAAAAATGCTAAAAATATTAAAAACCACTAAAACCCCTAAAAACAATAAATCCCGGTGAAACCATAAAAAATCATAACACATATCAACACCATAAAACCACAAAAAACTATAAAAACCCATTAAAATAAAAAAATGATAACAAAACTCAAAAAACCCAAAAAAACTCATAAAATTCATAATAACCCAAAACCCCATAAAACTCTAAAAATGGTAAACCCCACCCCCCAACCCAAAAAATCCATAAAGACATTAAAAAATCATTAAAATATAAAAATCCCTAAAAATTCCTAAAAACATAAAAAAGCATTTAAACCTGAAAAAAACTCTTACAAAACCATATAATCCTAAAAATACTCAAACCCCCTAAAAGAATAAAAAATTCCAAAACCCTAAAAATACCATACGACCCCAAAAACCCATAAAATAAAGAAAACCCCAAAACATTAAAAACCCAAAAAATTCATGAAAATCCAAAAAACACTAAAAACTCTAAAACCCTTTAAATTACTAAAAATGTATAAATCTTTAAAAAAACATTAAAACATAAAAAACCAAAAAAAACCAAAAAAACCACAAAAAAACTAAGAACCCCTATGGACACTCAAATTGTAAAGGGTTTTTGGGTGAGGGTCGTTTAACCCCTCCACTCCCTTGTCTGTTGTGTCTTTTCCTTATAAATTTGGGGGGCCGGGAATAGCCTGACCCTTGAATCTTCCTTGCCTAAGAACACTCAAATTCCATAATAACCCAAAAAAACTATAAAAATAGTATACAATATCTAAAAATAACAAAAAAATGTAAAAACCTCTAAATACCTTGAAAAAAATTAATAACTATAAAAAACTAAGTACACTTAAAACCCCTAAAAATCATAAATCCCCTAAAAACAAAAAAAAACCATAACAATTTTATAGAAACACAAAAAACTCTAAAAACCCTTTATACCCCTAAAAATGATAAATAACTATAAAAAAACTTTAAACACTTAAAAACTCTAAAACCATAAAAACTCATAAAATCCGTAAAAACACTAAAAACACATAAAATCCATAAAAATCATTAAAACTATAAAAAAACCACAAAATCCCTAATAACCCTAAAAACATAAAAATCATAAAAATACCTAAATTACATAAAAACGTGAAAATCCCTAATAAACCCAAAAACACTAAGAAACCCCTTAAAAAGTAAAAATGGTTAAAACCCTTAAAACCTAAAAATGTAAAAACGATACAAATCCTAAAACCCAAAATACTCTCAAAATCCTTAAAAATCCTAAAAAACCAAAAAATAATAATAAAAAACCCCTAAAAACATTAAAAACAAAAAAACCACTGGAAAATCTCAAAACCCTAAAAATACATAGACCCCCTTAAAACCTAAAAAACATTGAAAACCCTAAAATACAATAAAATTCATAAAAACCATAAAACCCATAAAAACCAAATAATTAATAAAAACTCTAAAACAAATAAAATTATAAATACCATTTAAACACTTAAAAAAATTTATGATATCTAAACACCTCAAAACCCCAGAAAACATAAAAGAACAATAAAATTCAAAAAAATCCTAAAACCCCTAAAACCCTCAAGATCCCTAAAACACTAAAAATTCTTAAAAACCCCTAAAAACCATTAAATTCATAAAAAATATCTAAAAATGTTCAAAATCAAAAAAATATATTAAAAAAACTATTAAAACCCTAAAAACCATGAAAACCCTAAAACACTAAAAATCCATAAAACTTAAAAAACAAAAAAAATCCTAGAAAATCCCTAAAATACAAGAACGTGTAAAAATCCCTAAAAATTCCTAATAAAACCATAAAAACAAAAATACCCTTAAACCCTTAATATGAAAAAACCATAAAACACCTACAAACCCTACAAAATCATAATCAATAAAAACCCTAAAAACCATAAAATCACAAAAAGATGTAAAAATACCTAAAATCATAATAAACCCTAAAACCCTGAAAGAAAAACTCAAGTTAAGACCCTAAGATGGCTACTCCGCTCCACTCTTGTGATGGCATCCCTATCGCTTTATTGCTGGCTTGAAGACATCACTGATGGCTATGCCTTGTCCTCCCACCTCTGTGGGGGAGGGTCTGTCTCTACCCCCTGTTAATGACAGATTCTTTCCTTTCTCAGATCCTAACTCACTTTTAGATTTATGGAAGATTGAACTTTTCCCTACGGTGTCGGGTTTGCACGAAAATCTACCCAAGCTTCCACTGTCTAATGCGGAGTTCAACAAGGACTATTCCCATCATAACCTAACTCTGGTATCTAGAGTTTGTGGAATGGCGTCCCGCGGTTGATGTTTTTGATAGATTTGTGTTCGAGCATTGGGATCTCCAGGACGGTGCCACTGTTGGCGTAGTCGAATCTGGTCACATTTAGATTCGGTTCTCATCGGAGGAAGATCTTATTCAGGAATAGACAACATCTCCTCACAGGTGTGATGTCACGCACTTTTCCCTCTTCTGGTGGAACTTTGATTTCCATATGAATTGTGACTCCCCACTAATGGCAATTTTGGTAAGGTTTCCTGATCTCCCATTACCCTTTAAAAACATGTCCATCATTACTATGCTGGGAAATTTGGTTGTATGGTTTATATATGTGGATAGTAGAACTAGTGCCCTCTATCGTCCAGTTTCTCCGAGGTTTTGTATTGAAATTGACGCCTCGAAGGAGCCAGTCGACGTTGTCTTGATTGAAATTGGTGAAGAGCTCCGGTGGAAGCAGCCAGTGGTGTTCAAATCATGGGCGAGTTATTGTGTCTCATGATTTACTCTGGCCCATATGAAAAGGGAATGCAGATTTATTGACGATGTGGTGGTTGGGCATGACAATGAGGTCATATCCCTGAAGTTGGGCTCAACAGGGGAGCCGAAGGTGAGGAATGTTGACCCTCAAGGACTTTGTGCTGGATGTTGGTAGGGACACCAGGTTGGGGGAAGGGGGATCATCCCCTGGAAGGGTGTTGAGTGTAAAACCTCAGTTATGGACATTTTCAAGAGGTTGAATGGTGACTTGGGACTAGGGGTGATGCCTTTTCTGATGTTGAGGATGACACTCTTGGTGAAGTAGGGGTCGTGGTCTTACAGGCTGATCCTGTTAGGGATGCAAGCAAGATAATAAGACCAACTTCCATGGGATGGAGAGGGAGACTTCATCAAGACCTCCAGTTGTTGTTCAAGGAAATCTTCATGGACATGAGATGGTTTTACCCTCGAATCAGTTCACGGGCTTGGATCCTTTAGACTCTTTGGGAATTGGGGAAGTTGGTCTGGTAGGTCAGAAGCTACAGGATGTGGATGCTAATAATGATGACCTCTAGGATGCAGATCTTCCTTCCTTTTATGATGGATCGAGGGCCTTGGGAGTGGAAACACCCCTCCCACTATGCATTCACCGAAGCAAGTGCTGACTGATGCTGTTTTTCCTGGAATTGGTTTGAGTTATTCCCCTTAGCCTAAGCTGCAGTCTGATAGCCTTCAAGCTGATATGAGGAGTATTGAGCAACCTAATCTGACCTCTTCTCTTGTTCTGTTTGAGAAGTTTCCCCCTTATGTTGAGATATCTGAATATATTATGTTGGACTACATGAATATATCTTTTGGGAAACATCTAAAAGATATCTTCCAAAATAAAGATCTATAAATGGTTGTCTTTATAGGGATTAGAATGATGAACACATAAGGCTATGAGAAATTTTTGGGTATCGTGATGACATAATGTACGTCAGCATTGCTAGGCTCAGGAGAGATAAGGTGATGATTGGTCTTCCTAGTTGCACTGGCTGTAATTAGAAGAGAAAGTCATGGTTTTTTTCTGAATGTGGCTGGCATGGTGACATGGTGACATGGTAGTGCTTGTTGATACAGCTCACAGAAAGGCCATGGTGATGAGTGCTAATGATGTGGTTCCAATAAAGAGGGTGGAGAAGAATGAACCTCCATTGAATTGGAGGGAAAGGAGGGAATATTCCTCCCTTGCTAGGCCAATATACACTAGAGTCTCTGCCAAGGCTAGTAATGGTGAAGGAAATTCCCATGTTAGGGAAGACCGGGATGGAAAAGGGAAGTCGGATGTGGAACTCAGGAAGTGTTGTGCAGCCTCCCTCAAGAAATATGAATCTTCTGAATGGGAGTCGATGGACTTGGATGTTTCCTCAGGATATAGTGTTGATGGAGATCCTTATAGGGATGGAGAATTTGGTCTGTAGCTGTATTTCCCTTTGACTTTTGGGTTTTTTCGACTTCGGGGTGTGGGGTTTTGGACTTTGGTGTTGGTCACTTGACCCCACCCTCCCTTGCTTGCCTGTTTTTTTCTATATATTTTGGGGCGTCAAGACTAGTCTGGTATCACACAATCATTGCCTAAAACCCTGAACTACCCTAAGAAAACCTTAAAAACCTAAAAAAAACTTGAAACACCTAAAAACATAAATTACACTAAAACACCTAAAAACAATAAAAATAAACAAAAAATTCAACAAAAAAACCCAAAACCCATAAAACCACTAAAATAAATAAAACAACAATATCCATAAAACCCCTAAACCCCCAATAAAAATTATAAAACCCCATTAAACCCCAAAAAATATTTTTTTAAACCTAAAAAACCTAAAATCCAATAAAACTCAAAAACAACTTAAAACCCAAAAAAAATATAAAACCCTAAAACACCTTAAAACCCATCAAAATCCCTAAAAATCTAAAAATAATAAAATTATTAAATAATCCCATAAATTCATAATAATTTAAAAACCACTACATACCCTAAAAAACCAAAAGAAAAAATTAAAAACATAAAAACATATATGAATTATAATAACCTATAAAATAGTAAAAACCCAAAAAACCCTACAAACATTAAAAATACATAAAACCCCTCAAAATCACCAAAAAAAACTAAAACCCCATAAAAATCCTAAAAATCCTTAATAATCCTTAAAAACATAAAACCCTAAAAACACTAATAAAACCTTAAAATCCTAAAAAACATAAATCCCGTAAAAAATCACTAAATACCCTAAGAGGTCCTAAAGACCTAAAATCCTAAAAACCCTAAAAACCTAAAAAACATAAAACCCAAAAAAACCCTAAAACCCAAAAAACTCTAAAAGTTTTTAAAACCATAAAAATGTTTAAAAACTCTAATACCTATAAACCATAAAAAAACTCAAAAATTCCCTAAAAACCTAACAACACAATAAAAAAACTAGAAAACTTAAAAAACCAGAAAACCCATCAAAATACCTAAAAACTTAAAAATCATTAAAATCCCAATAAATCCTTAAAAATGAAGAAAACCCTAATAAATCATGAAAAAACCTAAGAAAATATTAAAAACTTAAAAAAAATTAAAACCCCTAAAAACCTAATAAATGATAAAAACCCTACAATACCTTACAAAACCCTAAAAACCTTAAAAATCCTAATAACCATATTTCCCCTAAAACACATAAACAACTAAAAAACCACATAAAACACTTTAAACCCCTAAAAATGTAAATAATTATAAAAAACCATAACTCCTTTAAAAACAAAAAAACCCATAAGAACACAAAAATAAAAAAACACCCTAAAAACCCTAAAAATCATAAATCCCTTAGAATCCCTAAAAACACTCAAAATCCTTAAGACCTATATAAACAATAAAAAAGCCTATAAAATTTGTAAAAATCCCTAAAAGCATAAAAATTTCTAAAAACCATGAAAACCTCTATGAAGCCATTACAAACATAAAAACAATTGAATCCATATATAGCCTACAAATCAATAAAACATGGAAACCCAAGAATCCATAAAAATAAAAAAAAACCCTAAAAACATAAAAATCCATTTAAAGCAATAAAAACCCAAAAACCTTACTAAAATATATTAAATGCCATTAAATAACTAAAGACTATAAAAACTCAAAAAAACATTAAAAAAACTCAACAAATCACTAAAAACCTTGAAAACCATAAAACCCTCAAAATCCCTAAAAACCCTAAAAAACAAAAAAAATCCCCAAAAATCAATAAAAATGTGTAAAAACATAAAAAAACCCTAAACCCTAAAATGACCCAAGAAAACTATAAAAACATAAAAACACTTAAATCCCCTAAAAACCTAAAAATGATGAATCCCTAAAATTCAAAAAAAAAAACTAAAATCCCAAAAATTCCCTTAAACCCCTATAAACATAAAAATCATAAAAAATCCCTAAAACCCTAAAACATTAAAAAACTAGAAATTCTTAATGAAATAATTAAAACCCTAAAAACCCATAAAAACCTAAAAACACTAAAAACCATAAAACCCTTAAAATCTATAAATTACATAAAAATCCCTAATCCTTAAATTTTTTTGAAATGCTTAAAACCCATGAAAATTTCTAAAAACTATTTAACCCCCTAAAATGATAAAAACTCTACAAAATCATAAAATCTCTATATACTAAAAAAAAATTAGAAACCTGAAAAACCATAAGAACCCAAATCCTTAATAACCCAAAAATCCTAAAAATTCATAAAAACCCTAAAAACATGATAAAACTCATAAAAAACAAAAAAACACTTCAATTTCCTAAAAATATATAAAAAATAAAAACCCTAAAAACCATTAAAACCCTCAAAACACATAAAACCCCTGAAATCAACAAAAGAATCTAAAACCCCTTCAAACTATTAAAATGTTAAAAAACTCTAAAAAACATTGAGACCCCTAAGAACTCAAAATAACCCTACAACAATAAGAAAACATAAAAAACCTAAAACCCCTATAAAACCATATTTACCCTCAAAATCCCCAAAAACAAAAAAACCAAAAAAATCCTAAAATGTATTAAAATACCTACAATTCCAAGAAAAAAACTAAAAACCCTGAAAAGCCCAAAAAAACGTAAAAACTAAAAAAAAATTAATCCCCTAAATACCTATGAATGTTACATAACCCTAAAAACCATAAATACCCCGAAAACCCTCAAAATTCCTAAAAATCTTGAAACATAAAAAACAAAAAAACCCATTAAAAACCCCCAAAAACCCCAAAAAACCAAAAAACATTTAAAATTGTTAAAATCATAAAACCTCTAAAGCCCATAGAAACCTTAGAAGACCCTAAAAACCCTAAAACCGTTAAAAACCAAAAAAACCACATAAAAACCCTACAAAACACTAAAATATTTATAACTTTTTTAAAACCCTACAACTACAACAGACTCTAGAAAACCAAAAAACCCAGAAAAACTTAAAATCCCAAAATAACATAAATAAACTAAAAACCCTAAAAACCTAAAAATCTATAAAAATATTATAAAATCAAAAAAATCCTAAAAAATCCTTAAAATACATAAAAACATAAAAAACACTAAAAACAATGAAAAATTTTGAAGAAAACCTTAGAAACCAAAAAATACTTAAAACCTTTAAAAACCTAAGAACAAAAATATCCCTAAACACCCTAAAAACCCTAAAACCCCTAGAAACCCGAAAAACCATAAACCCACAAGAATCCCTTAAAAAATAAAAAACTAAATATTACCTAAAATGCCTAAAACAAGAAAACCTTGGAATACACCAAAAATCATAAGAAGACTGTAAAAACCTAAAAACACTTAAAACCAATAAAAACCTAAAAAATTCTAGAAACCCAAAAAAATCCTAAAAAGATCCCAAAAACACCTTAGAACCCATAAAAACCCTAAAAACATAAAATCCATAAATAAATAAAATCCAAAAAAATTAAAATAAACACAAAAACACATTTAAACCCATAAAACCATTAAAAACTATAATAAAACTAAAAAACCCAAAAAACCTATAACCCTTCCCCCCCACAAAAAAATTATAAACCATAAAAACATTTAAACTCTTAAGAATCCTAGAACACTCTTAATCCCTAAAAACAAAAAATGAAGCATAAAAATCATAAAAAAGCCCCTAAATATCCTTAAAATGTAAAAAACCCTAAAACATAAAAAACCACAAAAAACCTTGAAAACCTAAAGATAGTTAAAACTCCTCAAAAACCTAAAAATGATAAACAACCTAAAAACCCAAAAAACCTAAAAATCATAAAAACTGATAAAAACCTTGAAAATATCCAAAATAACTATAAACCCCTAAAAACACTAGAACTCTAAACTAACTTTAAATCCATAATAATGTTAACAATAAAAAAACATAAAACCATGAAAATTTCAAAAAAAAAACTAAAAACCCATAAAAATATTAGAAAATCCCTAAAAATCCATAAAATGTTAAAAACACTAAAACCCTTGAAAACCTATAAGAAAACCTTAATAACATGAAAACACATAAATTCCATAACAATTTAAATAACTAAAAACACTAAAAAACCTAGAAATCCATAAAAAACATAAAAACCATAAAAATCCTAAAGTATCCAAAAAAACCCTAAAAATGTAAAAACACCTAAACACCTTGAAAATCCCAATGAAAACTTTAATGATTGGCAGCGCACTCTCCTGGCGTTTTCTCCCTCTCATCACGGCTCCTAGGGTTTCCTTAAGATTCCCCTGGATAAGATGGGGCTAGATCTTCACTCCGCCCCTCTCGGCCTTGTGGGAGACTCTTGTGGCGGCGGTGGTTCGGTGATAAGTCCACCGGTGCAGATGATGCTCTTCGACGGCTTCGTATTTCCTCAGGTGAGGCGATGATTTGTGCTTGCAGGGGGAGATCTGGGTGACTCCGGCCTTCTGCAACATTCTCGGGGAAAAAGGTGGCAGGCTTCAGTGGTCCTTCTTCATTTCGGCACTCAGCGTCCCGATCTCGTGATGCTGAGGATGGGTCAACAGGGTCAAGGACCTCATTGGAAAAGGTTGTAGCGGCCCGGACGAAGGTGGAGAGGGATTATTTGGCGGAAAAGGGATCTTTGATGATGCTCTTTGTTCTGAGGCTCTTCATCAGTTTGTCTGCGATGTGGGCCCTCCCATCTACAGGTCAACGACGTGCTCTGAAGTTTTAGATCAGAGGCTTCGGCGTGGCCTAGTTTTTCCAGAGGTCTGGCTCAATTTTTCTTCCAGCGTGTGGCATCTCCGATCCATGGGGGTGTGGTCGAGATCTGATCTTTTCTTGGTGCGGTGGTGCACTGCCATGGAGGATCCTCTTATATCTGGAGTGTGTAGGTCTTGTCGGTCTTTACCGATCCTTGAAGCTGTGTGGGTAGCCTTTGCTATGGTCTGGCTCGAGCTGCCATGTAATTGTTCTGATTTCTCTTTGTGGATCTCAACACGGAAGCAAGTTTGTTCTTGGACTTCTCTTTTGTGGTATAATCTTGTTGTTGGTCTGGATAAGTGTTGTGTTCTAGGCTCTTTGTTTGGCTATGGTGGATGTTTCCCGAATTGTGGTGGGATTGGATTGGTGCAGGTTTCTAGTTCTGTTCTGAGGTATTGGATGATGTCTGCTCTTGGTGTGCGAGTTCTATGGTGCTTGTGGTGGATCTCCTCAATAGGGAGGTTTCGGCTACTGGTGTTTGTGAAGAAGGACGATGATTGCTGTATGGATGTGCTAGATTCTGGTCTTTGTGAGTCTGGATACTGGTTGTTGCTTGGTGTCGAGCTGCGGATTGCTGGTGATGGTGAGGCTTGTGTTTTTTATACTGGTCGTTCGGTGATATTGGTAGTTTGTGGTTCTAGATGTTGGTTGCTGATTGGATGGGAGGTGCTGAAGATGTGGTTTATGGGCGTACTGCTGCTGGAAGCTGTTTGGTGTTTGAGTTTAGATGATGGCCGTTGGTTTGCTACGAGGTGCTGGATGCTAGATGCTGGGATGCTGGATGATGGTGGTGGCTGCTTTGCTTTGTGGGTTTTCTTTTTCATTCTTGACTTTTCTTTTTTGGGTCTTTTGTCTTGGGTCGTTAAGGGATTTTGGGTGTGGGTCGATTGACCCCTCCCCTCCCTTGTCTGTTGAGTCTCTTTTTTCTTAATAATAAATTGGGGGGGTCGGGAATAGCTCGACCCTCACATCTTCTTTTCCCAATGAAAACTTTAAAAAAATTATAATACCCAAATAAAACTAAAATATCAAAAACCCATAAAACCCTTAAAAGACCATAAAAACTCCTATACCTCATAATGCTCCATAATATTCATAAAACACTAAAATCTATAAAACCCATAAAACTATCAAAAAATCTATAAAACCATTAAACCCCTAAAAAAATTAAAAAACCTTAAAATTCCATAAAAAGCAAAAACTAAAACCCCCAAATACTCCAATAAACCATAAACACCATAAAAACCAAAAAACACTCAAAATCCCTAGAATCGCAAGAAACCATAAAAAACCAAGAAAATTCTAAAAATAACTAAATATTTAAAAATCCCTAAAAACCCTGAAAATTCTATAAAACAATAAAACCAAAAAATCACTTAAAATCCTTAAAACCAAATAAAATCTAAAACCCATTAATACCCAAAAAACCAAAAAACCCTAAAAACCATTAAAACCCATCAAAATCACTATGAACATAATAATCCATAAGAATAAAAAAAAGGTGATAAAAATCACTAAAAACATAAAAAATATATAAAATCCATGAAACACCCTTAGAAAAATATAAAAAATAATAACACATAAGACCTGAAACCCCCCAAAAAATGCTAAAAACCAAAAAAAAAACCCCTAAAAACCCAAACCCCCCTCAAAATCCCAAAAAAACCCCCAAAAATCCAAAAATAAATATAAATCCATAAAACTCCCTAAAACATAAAAAACATAAAAACCCTTAACCCCCCCCCCCCCCTCCCTAGGGTTTTTCAGTGTGGGTTGTTTGGCCCCACCCTGCCCTTGTCTACTTTGCTTTTCTTTAATAAATTTTGGGAGGCCAAGAATAGCTCGGCCTCACATCTTCCATGCCCTAAGAAAGCTGTAAAACCCTAAAAACACATAAAACTGTTAAAAATGAAAAAAACCTAAACCCCATAAAAACCCTGAAAACATTAAAAACTCCCTAAAACCCTAAAACCCTTGAAACCACTAAAAATTAAGAACCCACAAATGACACTAAAAACCCTTTTGACTCCAATTTTTTAAAAAACTCTAAAAACCTCATCAATATCTTAAAACTCAAAAAACCCCATAAACCCACAAAAATAAAAAACCCTAAAACCCATAAATACCAAAAAATCCTTCAAATTCCCTAAAAACATAAGAAACTCATAAAATTGTAAAAAGGCCATAAAAATCGATAAATTTTAATAAACCATAACATCCCTAAACCCCATTTAAAAACATAAAAACCTAAAACTATATAAAACCCATAAAAATATAAAAATCATAGAAAACTCTAAAACCCTAAAACCCCCAAAAAACCTAACATCCCCCAAAATCACTAAAATCCTCAAAGAAATCATAAAAAACAAAAAAATCCATAATAAATCCTAAAAAAAGATAAAAACCCTAAAATCCATGAAACACCAAAATATATCCTTAAAAAAATAAAAACACTTAAAATCCCTACAAATCATAAAAATGAAAAAACCCTAAAAACCATGTAAAACCCCACCAAAACCCTAAAAACCAAAAACCCCAAAACCATTAAACCCATAGAACCCATAAAAAACCTAAAGACAATAAAAAACTTTTAAAATAAATTATGTGGCTAAACATGTAAAAAATATTACAAAATCATAAAAATTCCTAAAAGTAAAAAACCCATAAAAATAAATAAACAATAAAAACCCAAAAAACCCGAAAAATACAACAACTCTTAAAATACCTAAAAAGATGAAAAACCATAAAAATAATACAAAATAATTACCATAAAATCTATAAAAAACCATAATAAGACAATAAAATCCAAAAAAACACTTAAAACACCAGAAAAAATACAAAAATGCTAAAAACCTAAAAACCCTAAAAACCGTCAAAATTCCTAAAAACCCTAAAAATACTAAAAAACACTAAAAATGTAAAACAAAGTACAAATAAAAAAACATAAGATGACCCTAAAAACATAGAAACACTTAAAACCCATAAGCCCATAAAAATTCAGAAAATCTTAAAAACCATAAAATGTCCCTAAAAGCCTAAAAACCCATAATAACATAAAAACCCCTATAAAACATAAAAATCCATAGAAACCCATAAGAACCCTAAAACCAATAAAATCTATAAAGACAGTTTAAACCCCTAACAGCATTAAAAACTCTATAAAACATTAAAACACCTAAAAACTCAAAACCCTTAAAACCCCAATAAAACATAAAACCCCTAAAAACTCCAAAAAACTCTCAAAATCCCCCAAAAACCTGAAAACCCAATAAAGTCCAAAAAAATCACAATAATTATATAAATTTGAAAATACAATAACCCTAAAAACCCATAAAAACCATAAAAATCCTATAAACCCATACAAGCATAAAGATACCAATAAAAAATCTACGAACCCTAAAAACCAATAAAAACATTAAAAACTATAAAACAACATAAAATTATTAGAAAACTCAAAAAAACCATGAAACCCATAATAACCAATATATCCATAAAATTATAATAAACTAGAAAAATATAAAATCCAATATAACCATACGATTCCTAAAAATTCCTAAAAATACGTAAAAATATAAAAAACCCTAAAATCCCTAAAAAACTAAAATATACATAAAAATGTAAAAAAAACATAAAAGACCCCAAAAATCATAAAATGGAGAAAACCCATAAAAAAGTAAAAAAGACCCTAAAAATCCATATATACAATAAAATCTCCTAATATCTTTAAAACCCCAAAACACAATAAAAAGAATAAAACAACTAAATATTCTAAAAATCCTTTAAATCCCAAAAAGCATTTCAAAATAAACAGAAAACCCTAAAAAACTAAAAAAAACCCTAACAACCCAAAAAAACATAAAAACCCTAAATGGTCTTAAACACCATCAAAATCCAAAAAAAATTTAAAACCATAGAACTCCAAAAAAATCCATTAAAATCCCAAAAAATGTAAAAAATCCTAAAAACCCTAAAGAACACAATGATATCCTTAAAAACATAAAAATGATTATAACCCCTAAAAACCTAGAAATTTATAAAAACATTAAACACCCATAAAGACCCATACCTCTCAAAATTACTAAATCCCTAAAACCATAAAAAACAAAAAAAATCACTTAAAATCCCTAAAAACATAAAAACCCTATTTTTTGAAAAAACCACAAGAAGGAATTAAAAATATAAAAAATATAAAACCCATAAAACCAAAATACACTAAAACCATACAAAACTAAAAATACCATAAAATCCCTAAAACCCCCAAAAACCCATAAAACACCTATATACAATAAAATACCTCCAAACACAAAAACCTACTAAAAAATAAAAACCCTTTAAACCACTAAAAAAGTTATAAATCTATAAAAATAAAATAAAATACTATAAAACTAAAAAAACACCAACACCCATAAAACCCTAAATACCCAACAATCCCTTAATGATACCTAAAACCCCCCCAAAAATAACAAACTAAAAATTCCCAAAAAAATCCCTAAAAAGGTCCAAACCCCAAAATACCTTAGAGATTGAGCTAGGTCAGGAGAAAGGTTGGGAGCAAGGTAATCAGGGGGAGCTCGTGCATCCTCGGGATGTGACCCCTACGGATTGGAAGACTAGGGATGAAATCTCAACACAGCCCGAAAAGGTTGGGCACAAAGATCTATTTCAGCTCTTTGTGGTTTACAAAGCGAAGAAAATCTCCCTCTAAGAGGCTATAGAGACATCTGGATCCAAGAAAAAAAAATTTGATGTTGTGAAATCAGCTGCATCACTCCCTTTCATGGATTTTGGTGCTCCCTCCTCTGGATGAGTAATTTGGAAAGGTCGGAATGCACATTTCTCTGCAAATAAAGAAGAACTGGAAGAGCGGGCTAGCCTATGCTGGTTCTCCATCATTGTGAGGGTGATTGTTTTGAATGGAGAAAAACTTTGGCGAAGTGGGGATCTTTCCAAGCTCCTTTCTTAAATTTTGGGGTTCCCATATTGGAAGATAACAACCATGGGTTGGGGCTTCTATCAAATTGTTTTTTCCCCTGATGAGTGTAAACGGAGGGCCTAGAGCTTTGGGTCCCTCAGCCTTAAACCTGACCTTCTAAGGATCTAATACTGGGTTCATAATTTTAATCCATTTAGGGTCAAGAACACTTTTTCACATTTATAGATTCGTATATGTAAGCTAAACTAGTTCTACTGGCATCTGTGAATCCTGTGGGATATAGAATCAGCAGTTGGATTCCAAATTAGAATTGACAAGGAAATGAAAATCCCAAGATATGGGAACTATGCAAGAGTTCTGGTGGTGGTTGATATGGGGAGTACTCTAGTTGAGAAGGTTGTCTTCAACACCCTTGAGGATAGTCTGACCCTGTAAATACAATATGTGGGGAGTCCAAAAATTTTCTCTTGTAATATAAATAGGCATTTGATTTATGAATGCAAGAGACCCACATCCTGCCCAGCCTGTAATTTACAGGGGAATGATGTATCCCATTATAGGAAGAACCATTGGATGGTCATGGAAAATCCACTGACTGTGGCCCCTCTGGCAGACAAGGAGGGAGATGCCACTGTTAAGGCTATTTTAAGCCCCGAAGATCAGAATGTAGGTGAGGTTTTTGGACTCCTGGAGAAGGTGACTGGTTGTTCTGTAATGAAGGCTAGTTTCCCCGTGGTTATGGAGGTACCTTCTATGGTCTCCAAAGACTAGCCTATGGAAATCTTAAATCAGGTTGCAGGTGTTCCCCCGGTCATTCATGAGAACAATCATGCTCATGGCTAGACGGACTTGGAGATCTCTTGTGGGGGTCCCCTGTGTTTCCATGAACAGGCATCATTGCCTGAGATTGGATCACAGTAGGTTCCACCTCACACGATGGACGTGACGCTCGGGGGTGATAAGGTCTCTAAAGGCATCTTTGGTTCCATTTATGATGTCTCCAAGGATGATGGTTTGGCCTCTCTATGCCCGAATGAGTCTGCTAGCCAATAAAATGATCTCCCTGATGCTGTCCTGGGAACCCTAGCACCAAATCACTCGGATAAGTTTGATGCGCCCATCTGCCCTGTAGGTGACCCTATAGTTGGTCCGCAGTTTAAAACTATGGCCTCAGACAAGGCTACAGGAAAGTTGTTAACGGTCCCTCATGAGGTTCCCATTTGCACCCTCAACAAATTTATCCCCCCTCAATGTGGCCTTTTGGAGTGATTCAATGGAAGAAGAGTAGGCCGAGGAGGAGTATGCTAATGAATCCACTAAGTCACAAACAAAAGTGGTACCGAATATGGAGACAAAGTATCTTCTACCAAATCCTGAGAAGAAAGCAACTGATAAACCTAATAGGAAAGGAAGTAAGGGAAAGGGAAAGGGCATACCCCTTCTCCTATCCTTTTTGAGTCCCAATGAAGACAATGTTCTGGAACTGCCAGGGGCTGGGAAATACTCCCACCGTTACTTCCCTTCGACACTTTATTTCTCATAAGCCTATGCTAATTGGGTTAGCTGAGCACGTGATCAAGCTTTCTAACTGAAAGAGTTTCAATTGGAACTCTCTTGGAAACTCCCTCACCTCATAAAATGGTGATTACAATGGTGTGGAAGCTATATGGGTGATGAAGCATAATAGTGTCCTGGTTGTCTCGACCGATTCGGGTCCTCGAATGACCTCCCTCACTATTCATTTGAATGATGACACCCTCACTATATTGTTTGATTAGGCCTCATGATCATATATTTCTCGGAGACACCTTTGGAGGAACCTGGTACATATTGTAATGCAATTGATCATAACTGGATGGTGATTGGAGACTTTAACATGGTACTGAGGCCTGAGGAAAACTGGGGCCAAACTTCTCTCATACTGCCGCAGAGGATTTTTTCCTCTTGTCTTGAAAAATACGATTTATCTGAGGTCTCCATTGCTGGAGCTACCTTAACTTTGGGTTGGTACACCATTAACGGTAGGTAGGTCAGTAAACTGGAAAGGTGTTTCTCGCATATTGGTGAAAGTGGATCCCTAGTGGCTATATCCAGTTTCACTCTATGGAAATTCAATTCAGATCATAAACCTCAAGTTTTCCAACTAAGGGAGAGAGTCTTCAGGTCTTCCCCCTTCCATTTAAATTTAGCAATGTGTGGATCACAATTTCTTGATGCTGGGAAGATGTGCTAAAGGCTTGGAGCAACACATTTTCTGGTTGTCCCCATTTTATTATGTCCTTTAAGATTAGGGAAGTGATGTTCCACCTGAAGGACTGGTGTAATCGATCCTTCTTAGGGTTGGAGGATGATATCAAAGAGGCTGAATCTCAGCTTGCTACATTCCAAATCATGTCTCATCGGTAGAATTCTCCTTCGGGGGAGGAGATTCAACTGCATTCAGAGCTCAATGATTTTCTGGCCCTTAGGAAGAAACCCATGAAAGAACATTTTAATGTCAAATGGCTTTAATATGGAGATTGAAACTCCATGTTATTTCACCATTTACATAGGTAAATAATGATTAGAAATAATTTGACTAAGTTCCATGTTGGTGATTCTACTTTCAACTTGATGGAGGATATTTCCAAGGCAGCAATGGAGTAATTTTAGGGGCTATATACAGATGATGGACATGATTCTCCCTTTCATTCAAACTCAATCAAGCCTTGTATTTCTAGTTAGCAAAATGAGGCTCTCACAATAACTCCATTTGAGGGAGAAGTTAGGGTGGAAATCTTCTCTCTGAATATGGATAGCGCTGCTGGGCTAGATGGATTTGGAAATAAATTCTTCATGTTCTATTGGGAAATCCTTCATGTGGATGTTACCAATGCGATTAGAGAATTTTTCTTCTCAGGATTCATGCCTCTTGGTACGAATGCAAACTTCATTTATATGATCCTGAAGAAGGACAATGCCATTGCAATTGGTGACTTCCAACCATTTTATATAGGCAACATAATTCCAAATATAATTAGTAAGATTATTTTCATGAGGTTGGGGAAGACTTTGGGTGACATTATTACTTCAAATAATTTTGGATTCATCCCTGGATGATGTATCCAAACCTGCCTCTTCTCTTCCTCAGAACAGATTAATTTAATGAGGAAAAAAATCAGGGAAATGTAGATTTCCATTAAAGCTTGATATATCGAAGGCCTTTGATACTATAAAATGGAGCTTCATTTTCAAAGTCCTTAGTATATATGGATTTTCTAAAAACATCATCAACATGACTTCCTCAATTCTCCATAGTGCCAGAATCTCGGTCCTGATTAATGGCTTCCCCCATGGGTTCTTCCCATGCTCCCATGGAGTTCAACAATGGTATCCTCTCTCAAGTTTTCCCTTTGTAATGGTGGAGGATTTCATGAGTCGTTTCATCCTTGATATTGTGCATGTAGGGCTGTACTCACAATTTAAATCAAGTAGGGACCTTTATGTCCCCTCACAGCTTCTTAATGCGGATGACATCCTCCTGTTTGGGCAGGATAATAAGAAAACCCTATCTACAGTCAGACGAATATTTCTCTATTATGAGATTGTGGCCAGACAAACAATCAGCTGGATGAAATCATCAATTTTTTTTTCCAATGGGGTCTCTCCTTCCATGAAGCTCTGAATTTCCAATGTGCTTGGGGTAAAGAGGGGCTCTTTTCTCTTCACCTACCTAGGGATACTTCTTTTTTGGGGGAAAGAAAGGAGCTGCTACATTGAGAGTATTACTTCAAAAATCACTCAGTAAATTCCTAAATGGAAGTGAAAGTGCCTCTCTCAGGCTGGCAGGGTCTGTTTGGTTAACCATGTTATTACCTCTATGTTTGTGCATGCTTTCTCTATCTACAGAATGAAGGCTAGTATCCTTAAAATCCTGAATTCAAAAATAATTAATTTTTTCTGGACAGGTTCTATCAGCAAATGAATGTTGTTTTCTATGGCCTGGAAGCACTACGGAAAGCCGATTGATCTTGGTGGGTTTAGAATTGATGATCTGTGATTCTTCAATGATGCCATGATTAGGAAGTTCACTTGGATCCTACTCGATCCCCATGGTGATGGTATGGACTTTCTCAAGAATTGATTCACGTGTAGGCTATACGATGGCCTTGATCGGTATATATCTTCTTGGTCTGGCATGCTTTGCGATCTTCATATAGGGATATTTTGTCTCAATCAAAATGGATTGTGTCAAGGAACTTTGTACTAAATTTATGGTCTACCCCATTGCTAGAGCATCCCATTTCGAAGGTGATAACGCCTCCACAGGACATGCAGAATTTAACTATTTCTAGTCACATCCAGCAATGTAGTGACTCATGGATACGACTCCTAGATAATATCGTCATGCAAGTCCAGCGATACGCCTTGGCAGACATTGATACACTCCTATGGATGCCCAGTATGATTGGTAAATTCAATACCCGTGACTATTACCGATTCAAGTGCCAACATGGTATGGCCTCCCCTTTGTGGATGCATAAATTCAAAACACCTTTTATTTCCCCCTCATGCTTTGTTCTTATCTGGAAAATCTGGCAGAATCGGCACCCAAATCATGAGCAGCATAAGATTGCCGGCTGGCAACTTGCTTCAACTTTTATATTAAGCAGGATAGATTAGGAGAAATGTAATCATATCTTTCTACAATACACCATTTCTTCAAAACTTTGTCATTACCTGTTACAATGCTTTGTTCTTATTTGCAGCTTGCGAGGATCGATCTACGACTTCCTGCCTGGCTTGGTGAAGATAAATCGAAGCGACCAAGTCGACAACCTGCTACTTTCTGGTGCGATGACTACTGTTTACTACATTTGGGCCACTCTCAGTGTTACAACCTTCAATCGATAGCCCCTCTCACTGCATGGGGGGTGACCATCCAAAAGATGATCCTGAATGCCTCACGATTTCAAACAGGTTCGATGTTTAATGATGTTAGTGATATGGAAGTCTTGCGCTCTCTTGGGGTTAATTGCAAAGAAAAAAAAGGATGGTTATGAAGTATATTAGATGGATTCCCCCACTCCCATCATGGATAAAGGTCAATTTTTATGGCACGACCCTAGGAGATCCTGGTCCCTCGGGGTGTGGTGGTTTTTTTCACACCTACAAATGATTCGTAAAGGGCTATTTCTTCCATTTTATTGGGGATGGATGTGCTTATAAAGTAGATCTCTAGTCTATCATAAGGGCTGTAAAATTTTCTAGTCAATTTAGGTGGACATGCCTTTGGATTGAGTCTGATTTGATGCCCGCGGTTGCCGCACTCAATGGATTTTCTATGGACATCCTGTGGAGACTTTTACCGCACTTAATTGAGTGTTTTAATAGTTCTCAGACCACGAGCTTTAGTATTTCACATACATATAGGGAGGCCAATTCAGTTGCAGAAACTCTCTCTAAAAGAGAAATTGAGAAAAGATGTTTGATGCGGTCCTTCATCACTCCACCTTTTTGTACTCCATTTTTCGATTCAGATTTGAAGGGTGAGATACGCTCTCATCCTTGTAGTCCCATCTTGTAGCAGTCTGTTTATGTTTTATTAAATCTTGGGGGGCTAGGCTAGCCTAGTCCTCTACCTATTCTACCCAAAAAACCCAAAAAACCCAAAAAAAACATTAAAAACCAAAAAAACACTTAAAACCCACAAAAACCATAAAATTTGCTAAAAACCATAAATAAATCCTAAAAACCACTAAAACCCCTAAAACCCATAAAATCGTTAAAAACCCTAAAAACCATTAAAAAACCTAAAAAATCCCTAAAATCCATAAAAATATTATGAACCAAAAAAACAAATAAAAACACTACGAAAACCTTAAAAACCTAAATCACCTTAAAACCCCTAAATACCAAAAAATGCTAAAAACTGTAAAAGTCTTGAAAAACCTTAAAATCAATAAAAATCTGTAAGGTCCCTAAAACCCAAAAATCCCCTAAAAACATTAAAACCCTAAAAACCAAGTGGAAACCTAAGAAAAACTTAAAAACCTAAGAAAGCATACTCACTTAAAAACTAAAAAACTGCTAAAACTATAAAAAGTACAAAAGTGCCTAAAAACCCTAAAACCTTAAAAATAGTAAAAACTCTAAAACCCACAAATAACACTAAAATACCTCAAAATCCCTAAAATTCTAAGAAACCCTAAAAATCCAAAAAAAAATCATAAAAACATCAAAAATGTACAACACCTGGCAAAACCGTTTGAAAACCTTAAAAATATAAATATTCATTGAACACCTAAGAACATAAAAAACAGTGAAAACCCCTAAACTTACTAAAAACCCTAAAAACCAAACAAACCTCTAAAAACCATTAAAATTTCTAAAACCCCATAAAAACCTATAAACCCACTAAAATCTCAAAAAATCATCTAATCTTATAACACCATTTTAGAACTGTAAATAACGTTAAACCAAATAAAGTAAAATAAAACTCCTATAACCTTAAAAAAACAAAAATAAATCCCTCAAAATACCTACAAACCCTAAAAAAATGAAAAAATCCAAAAAATCCGGAAAAAAATAAAAAACATTCAAAACCATCGAAACCCCTAATAAAACTATAAAACCCTAAAAACACTTAAAACCCCTAAAAACCAAAAAAATTCTTTAAACCCTAAAACCCCTAAAAACCATTAATACCACACAATCCTGAAATCATTAAAACCCATAAAACCCATAAAAACCTTAAATCCCCACAAAAAACTCTAAATTCCATTTATTCAAATAAAACGTTAAAAAACTCGAAAAAAACATAAACCCCTAAAAACATAAAAAAACCATAAAACCCCAAAATAATTAAAACCCTAAAATCCTTAAAAATCACTAGAAATATCTAAAAATGTAAAAAACCTAAAAACATTGAAACCCCCTTATAAAATCATAAAAACATAAAAACACTTAAAATACCTAAAACCTAAAAAACACTAAAACCATAATAATCCTAAATACAATAAAAACCTTAAATCCCCTAAAAACATTATAAATCGTAAAAATCCATAAAACCCTCCCAAAACCACTAAAACCATAAAAACCATTTAAACCTCTAAATTGTTAGAAGAATTTAAAAAAACTCACAATCCCAAAAAACTAATAAAACCCACTAGAATCCCAAAAAAACCCATAAAAACACCAAATTCCCAAAAACCCTCTAAATCACTAAAACCTTAAAAACCATAAAAATCATAAAATCCCTAAAAATACATAAAAACATTAAAACTATGAAAACCCTTAAGAAAACCATAAAAACCTAAAAAAACATAAAATGCTGAAAATTCCAAAAACAATAAAAACATAAAAAGGCCCTTAACCATAAAAACCTTTAAACCCCTCAAAATCCATAAACAAATAAAATAAAAAACCTTCAAAATCCTAAAAATTTCCTAAAACCATAAAACCATAGAAAACGTAAAAACACCATGAAAATATTAAAAACCTAAAAACAATTAAAATCCATTAAAACCTCAAAATACTAAAAACCCTATAAAATACTAAAAGACCCTAGAACCCCTAAAAACCATAAAATCACTAAAAACATTAAAACCCATAAGAAAAACTTATAAACATAAAAAAATTAAAAACCATAAAAACCTATAAAATACTAAAGGCCTTGAAAACCCATAAAAACTCAAGAAACCATAAAAGACCTAAAAATACATAAAACACTAAAAACCATAAAAACATAAAAAGGACTTTGAAACAACATGAACCATAAAGAAAACCCTTAGTAACAATGAAGTAACCAAAGAAAAAAAAATAAAAAAAACACCAAAAAATTCTAAAAAACCCAAAAACTCTTAAATCCATAAAAATACCCTATAAACCCTAAAACCCCCAAACCCATAAAAACGCCCTAAAATTCTTAAAAACCACAAAATCCTATTTAAACCATAAAATCTGATAAAAACTAAATATCCTAAAATCATTAAAAAATTATAAAAGGTTGTAAACTCCCTAAAAAATATAAAATACCTAAAAAACTATGAAATACCCTAATAAAACCATAAAAAAAAATACCTAAATATCCTTAATAATTAAAACCTTAGAAACCTAACACCCCATAAAATCCTTAATAATTAAAACCTTAAAAACCTAACACCCCATAAAATCCTTAAAATCTCTAAAAACTAAAATACGTGAAAATATATATATAATCCATAAATATCACTAAAAATATAAAAACCACAAAACACCTAAAAATCATAATAAAGCCTAAAATTCCAAAAAACACAGAAAATCCCTCAAAACATAAAAATTATAAATACCCTAAAATACATTAAAAAAACCATAAAACAAAAAAACCACAAAAAAATTATAAATTCCACTAAAAACCATAAATAAATTAAAAAAAATAAACCCCAAAAAAAGATTAATGACCCAAAAACCATAAAAACTCTCAAAATCCTAAAAATTACTAAAAACCTAAAAACCAAAAAAACCTAAAAATCTATAACAATTTAAAACCTTAAAAATGATTAATACACTTAATAAAGCATTAAAAATATAAAAACACTAATGTCCCCAAAAAACCAAAAAATTATAAGAACACTAATGAACCCTTAAACCCCAAAAAATCCTAAAAACAAACACTAAAACCCCCCAAAAAATACTACAAATAACTAAAAATGCCTTAAATATAATAAACCCAAAATACCCTAAAAACCAATAAAAATTCATTAAATACCAAAATAAACATAAGAATTTTTATAATTTTTATGGTTTTTTATGGGGGTAGTTGTTTTAGGTATTTAAGATTTTCTAAGGGTGTTTCAGTGTTTTTATGGTGTTTTTTGAGGTATATTTAGTTTTTTTTACACATCAAATTTTTTTAACATTTTAAGGGGTTTTATTGTTTCTAGTTTTTTAATTTTTTCTATAGGTTTTTAGGGTTTTTAATTTTATTTACATGTTTAGGAAATTTTAGGGAATTGTTTTTTGAATTTTTATTGTTTTTCGGATTTTTAGAGTTTTTATTGATTTTGAGGGGTTTACGGTTTTTATGTGATTTATTTTTTTGATGGTTTTTAACATTTTAGGTTTTTAGGGGTTTTAATTGTATTTAGTTTTTTAGGGTTTTATTAGAGGTTTTAAATAATTTTAGGGGTTTTCACATTTTTAGTTTTTCTTTCCACTTTTATTTAGCTTTTTATGTTTTTTATGTTTTGAAGGGATTTTGAGTGTATTTATGGATTTACAGTTTTTACGGTTTTTTAGGTTTTTAGGGTGGGTTATATATTTTATGGTTTTATGGTTTTTATAGTTTATTGAAATGTTGAGTGTTTGAAATGGTTTTTATAAATTTTAGTTGTTCATTATAGTTTTTATGGTTTTCTAGGGCTTTTAATTTTTTCCAGGGGTTTTTTGGTTGTTGGGTAATTTTAGTACTTTTTGTGTTTTTTTATTTTTATTTCTATTCAGTGTTTTAATGTTTTAAATTTTTCAATGTTTTATTTAGGTTTTTAGGGTTTATTTTACTTATTTATGTATTTTTAGGGATTTTAAGGGTTTTCAGGTTTTTCTGGATTTTGAGGGTTTTTAGGGTCCATTGGGTATTATGGTTTTTTTGGGGTCTATAGGTTTTTTTTTGTGTTTTTAAGGTTTTTTAGTGTTTCATATTATTTTTAGGGTTTTAAAGAGTTTTTATTATTAAAAGTAGGTCTTAATGTTTTTATTATTTTTTATGGTTTTTATGGTTTATAAGGGTATTATTGTTTTCTGATGTTTTTATGGTTTTTATGGTATTTATGGTTATTGTCATTTTTATGTTTTTAGGGGTTTTAATTGACTTTATATTTTTAATGTTTTCATATGGGCTTTCATTGTTTTCTGTATTTTATGATTTTTAAGGATTTTCAGGTTTTTTTTTTGATTTTTTTGGTTTTTTAGGTTTTTATGGATTTCGAGTGGTTTTCATATTTTTTATTTTTTATTTTGGTTTTTATAATTTTTTAATTTTTTAGTGGTTTTAATTGTTTTTATTGGGTTTTAATGTTTTATTTTGGGTATCCTGGGTTTTTATGGTTTTCAATTTCAATTGATTTTTATGGATTTTTTTTTATTTTTTTTAGGAGTTTTGGTTATTTTAACAGTTTTTTGAGTTTTTTTGGGTTTTTATGGTTATTTTGTGTTTCTAGGGGTATTTGTTCACTCATGGTCTTTAGGGTTTTTATATTTTTTTAATTTTTTTAGGGGTTTAAAGGATTTTTATAATTTTTAATTTTTTAGTGTTTTTATGAGTTTTTAGGGGGTTTATGGTATTTAGGGTTTTTGTGTTTTTTATAGGTTTCTATGGTTTTTTGACTATTTTATTGGTTTTAACATTTTTAGGTTTTTAGATATTTTAAGTGTTTTAGGATGTTATGGTTTTCTTCTGTTATTTTATATTTTTAGGGTGTTTTTTTGGATATTAGGGGTTTTTATGTAATTTATTGATTTTTATGGTTTTTTAGAATTTTGAGGGTTATTTTTTTTTGTGTTTTTGAATTTTTTGGGATTTAGTGTGTTTTTTAGTTTTTAGGGGTTTAAGGTTTTTTAACATTATTATGGGTTTAAGGAGTTTTTAGAGTTTTTAGTAGATTTTTAGTGGTATATCGGGTTTTATGGGTTTTAAATGATTTAGGGGTTTACAATTTTTTGGGATTTTAGGGTTTTTATTGTCTTTTAGTGGTTTTTAAAGTTTTAGAATCATTTTGGTTTTTAGGGGTTTAAGTGTTTTTATGTTTTTAAGGGATTCTACGGGGTTTGTAGTATATTTACGGTGTTTTATGTTTCATTGTATCATAGGGCCTTTCTTGTGATTTTTATGATTTTTATATTATTTGGGATTTTTTTGGTTTTTAGTGTTTTTCATATTTTTAGCAATTTTAGATTTTTAGGGGTTTTAACTAATTTTTGGTTTTTTAGGTTTACTTAGAGTTTCAATTTTTTTTACATTTTTTATTGATATTTATGGATTTTTTAGGATTATTATGGGTTTTTAGGGTTTTAAGGATATTAATGGTTTTTGGGGTTTTAGGTTTTTTGGGGTCTTAATGTTTTTAGGGTTTTATAGTTTTTTTATGTTTTACTGTTTTTTGAGTTTTATAGGGTTTTTACCATTTTCTATATTTTAATGTTTTATTGGTATTAAAGGATTTTTAGAGGCTTTAGTGGTTTTTATGTTTTTTTGGAGTTTTGGTGTTTTTTAATGATTTTATGGATTTTATTATTTTTATGGGTTTTAGGGGTGTTAGGGTTTTATGGGTCTTTTGGGGATTTTATGGTTTTTATCATTTTTAGTTTTTTTGGGGGGTTTAATTGATTTTATGTTTTTAGGGTTTTCTTAGGGGGTTTCAACGTTTTTAGTGTTTTTAGATATTAGGGACTTTTAGGATTTTTTGGGTTTTTATTATTTTTATTGATGCTGAGTGTTTTTAGTATTTCAGGGTGTTAGGGTTTTAGGGTTTTTAGCATTTTTATGTTTTTTATGGGTTCTATGTTTTATGATTTTAAGGTTTTCTAATGAAATTATCAAGGTTTTAGGGTTTTTTATGTTTTTATGATATTTTAGGGATATTAATGGTGTTTTATGTCTTTTTATGTTTTTAAGGATTTTGAGAGGTTTAAAGGTTTTTAGGTATTTAATGTTTTTATTTTTTCTTGCGAATTTATGGTTTTTTGAGTTTTTAGGGTTTTAAACGGTTTTTAGTGTTATTTCATGTTTTTTGGGTTTAAAGAATTTTTTGAGTTTAAGGGATTTTTATGGTTTTTTTGGTTTTTAGGGGGTTTTTAAATGTTTTTAGAGCTTTTTTAGTTGATATAGATATTTTATGTACTTATAAGGTTTTTTATGTTTTTTTACCATTTTAGGTTTTTAGGGGGTTTAAGTGTTTCTAGGATTTTAAAGTTTTATTTGGTTTTTAGGGGTTTTAGGGTAATTTAGGATTTAATGAATTTTTAGGTATTTTTTATGATTTTTATAGTTTTATAGGTTTTATGGATTTTGAGAGGTTTTTAGGGGTATTAGGGTTTTAGGGTTTTTAGGGTTTTATGGTTTTTATGGTTTTTTGTGGTTTATGTTTTTCATAGTTTTTTAAGATTTTCAGGTTTTTTGTGAGTTTTTTAATAATTTTAGGTTTTTAAAGGGTTTTTAGAGTTTATAAAAAAAATTTATGGATTTGTATGTTTTTTTGTATTTTTATGATTTTAAGGGTTTTTAAGGACTTTAGGGGTTTTAGTGTCATTAATGTTTTTAAAACCTTTCTAGTTTTTAGGGGTTTTATGAGTTTTTAGGTTTTTAAGTTTTCCTTAGGGGTTTTCAGGGTTTTTAGGGTTTTCAGGTTTTTAGGGATTTTTAGGCAAAGCAGGTTCGGGGCCAGGCATATCCTAGCCCAACAAAATTTATTAACAAAAAAAGTAAGTACAAGTCTTTACAGGGAGGGTTTGCACAACCGAGTGTGAAAATCACCCTTCATGTCCAATTCCATAAGGGGAGTACAAAAATATGGTGCTAAAAATGACCACATGGAACATCCAACCACAATTGCTTTCTTGGAGAGCATGTCTGCCACCTTGTTCGCTTCCTTGTATGCATGTGTGACCATAATGTTCATACCCTAAGAAATATTCAGAAACTCAACCATTGTGGGAGGAGATTCCATGGGATTGTCCTTGTTTGGCTTTTGGGGGCTTCCACCACTAACATCGAGTCAGATTCAATCCATAGCTTCATCCACCTAATGTGAACTACAAACTGGACAGCCTTAACCATGACCCAAAGCTCCGTTTCATATGCACACCCATTCCCAATGAAGTGATAAAATCATCCTTTATCAAATCCTATGTACGTCCGGAAAATACCACCACAATAGGAGAGAACAGGCGCACCAAGGGATGCTCTATCCACATTGACGTTTATCTATTCTGGGATTGGTGGAATCCACCGAATGAATTTAAAGTCCTTTGGTTTCCTACATCTTCCAAAAACTCCGAGAGTTCTCAACACAATAAGATCATTAACATCATTAGCCATCGTACCATCTTGGATATGAGGCGCCATGCGGACGGCTTTGTGGATAGCCACCACACCAGTGCAGAGGCAGCATGGAGCATTATCAAAAACCACTTTATTCTGGGCTGTCCACACAAAAGCAGAAAGGGTTGTAGCAGTAGAAAGAAGAAGGTTAGAAACCTGTTGACTACATTGCACACCGACAACACTGCTGAAAAGAGCAGACGTTGTGCTTTCCGTGCCGATTTTCAGCTGGAAAATGCCCTGAAAATACTCCCAAAGACCAACATCTACTCGACAATTAAGAAAAATATGCCACAGATTTTCTTCATCCCGAAGACAGATCGGACAAGCAGAGGCCAAGGACCACCAAGCTCTTTTCAACTGCTCTTGAACTGGAAATCTATTTCTCCAAATTTTCCACAGTAAAAGGTGACTGGAAGGGGGAATGAAGGGCCTCCAAAATTTAGAGATCCAAGTAGGGGGTGAATTCCCTGCTCACATTCAAACTGGTAAAACTCCTTCACACTCAATAGCCCAACCATATTGTGCTCCCAAATAATACAGTCCAAATCCGTGAAGCTGTAACTTTGTATTTGAGCGATAATATTCTGCAGCAGGATGCTTTCAATCTTGCTCATGTTATTGTTGAGATCAGCAATGGTGCAATGCTTAAAATTCTGAGGGGGCTGGACAGATTCATGGATGGGCCGATCAAGCCAGATGGTCTTCCAACAATTCCAAGCCGAATGCCTTGAGACCGCCCATTTAGAGTTAGAAATAATGCTTCTATAGGAGGACCTGATTGTGGTCTAGACCGAAGAAGGGTTGAGGCCAAGGAATTCCTTAGATAGTTTGGAAGTGAATCTTTCTGTCAAGAAGTCAAGACTCATGTCTTGCGGGTTTAAAAGATTCCATGTAAATTTACCAATTAAGGCATTATTGAATTTCCTGAGGTCCTTGATGCCCAGCCCACCCATTTCGATGGGCTTTGTGCATTTTTTACATGCCACAAATACAAGCTTCTTCTCATTTATGCAGACCATCCATGCAAAGTTTCTGATTTATTATTTCAAGCTCTTGATGAGACTTGTCGGCCATCTATAAATGGAGAACACATGCACAAACATGGATGTAATAACAGAGATGATCAGGAAAATTCTGCCCACCTGAGATAAGCATTTTCCATTCCAGCTCGCATTTTTTTGAGTGATTTTGAGTGAAATTCCCTCAAGGTATCCAATTTTCACCTTCCCCCAGAACAAGGGAACCCCCAGGTACGTGAAAGGGAGGGAACCCCTCATGACACCAAGATTTCAGACAATTCTACGTTGCTTGGAGGCTGAAATCCCATTGCCAAAAATAACAGAGGACTTTTTCCAACTAATCGACTACCCCAAAACCTCTTCATAATGTTGTAGAAGTGATTTAATTGAGGATATGGTACGCCTATCAGCCTTCCCAAAAAGGAGAATGTCATCCGCATATAAAAGATGAGTGGGCACATAAAGATCTTTCCCCACTTTTATCAGAGAATAATGACCAGCCTGAATGAGATCAATTGTGCATCTGCTAAGGTAATCCTCAACCAGAGCAAAGAGGAGGCAAGAAATTGGGTTACCTTGCCTGACGCCGTGAGAGTAATGAAATAATCCCTTAGGAGATCCATTAATAAGAACAGAGATCCTGGCACTAGACAAGATAGTATGGATCAGCTTTATAAAAGATGTGGAGAAACCATACCTGCTAATAATAGTAAAGATGAAGCTCCATTTGATCTTATCAAATTCCTTTGAGATGTCCATATTCATAGCAAAGCTTCCATACTTAGAGTCTTTCCTCATGATGTTGATACCCTTCGATGCAGAATATAGACAACTCTGAATATTACGTCCTGGGACGAACCCAAATTGGTTTGGGGTGATTATCCCACCAAAAATCTTCCCCAGCCTGATCGCCAGAATTTTGCTTATTATCTTAGGAATAGTGTTTCCAATAGCCACCGGACGATAGTCCCCAATATCCATGGCATTATCTTTCTTTGGTAGTAAAGCAATGAAGTTGGAATTCGTTCCCTGAGGGATGGAGTAGGAGATAAAAAATTCTCTGATAGCATTAGTGACCTCCACATGTAAAATATCCCAATAGAACATAAATAACTTATTACTAAATCCATCTGGTCTGGGAGTTCTTTCCATATTCAGTGAAAAAAGAGAAGACCTGACTTCCTCCTTAAACGAGGCATCAGTAAGACACTTGTTCTAATTATCATTAATGCAAGGATCAATAGATCCAAAAATTTTAGGGGTCTGTTCATGCCTGTCATCATTGTAAAGTGCTTTGATGTGATCAACCACATCATTGGAGATTTCATGTTCAGACGAAAAGGAGGCCCCATTAATCCGGATGACATTCAGAACATTCTTGGATTTTTTCTCCCTGTGAAGATGATGAAAGAATATGGAATTCCTATCCCGTTCCTTAAGCCAGTCCACGCTAAATTTATTTCTAGAAAGCTTATCTTTTAGATCCAAAGGCTCATCCAGCTTAGAGTGAAGCTACATTTCCTCCCTAGAGAGGGTGAGTTTCTGTTTATTGTTTATTTGATGGTGTGCAAGCTGGGATTCAGTAGCCATGATGTCATCATCGAGTTTGGAGAAAGATATCTTACTCCATTCCTTAAGAAGACTCTTTATTCGTTTGAGCTTTTCCACCACAACAAAGTGTGGGCTGCCATAAAAAGTGCTACGCCACCAATTAACAACCACTTCCCTACATCCAGGGATGGTGAGCCAGGCATTGTTTAGTTTGAAAGGCAAAGAAGATGAGCTGCTGTTATTATCATTGATTTCAATCATCAAGGGTTTGTGATCCGAATTGAACTTAGGGAGAGTAGTTGCATATATCGAACTTGAAGAACTTCTATCATTGATTTGGAAGAAACATCTATCTAATTTACTTGCTTGCCTCCCATTGATGGTGTACCTTCCCTATGTAAAGCGATCACCCAAAATAGGGAGTTCCACCAGATTGAACTGGTCCATACAATAGAAGAATTCCTCTACAGCGATGCGTGAGAAAGATGATCCAATCCTTTCATATGGCCTCAGCACCGTATTGAAATCACCAACCACAACCAAGTTGTAATGAGTGTGCTCACTGATGCTCATCATATCACTCCATAGTTGCCTTCTCCTAGTGTAAACACAAGAGGAATATACAAAAGAAATTGTATGTATGGAGTCATAATTCTGGATCCGTAGTGAGATAATTTGAGTTCTTCTCTCAAAGGATAAAAATTGAATATTATCATGCTTGAGAACCCAAAGAGTCTCCATACCACTCTCAATGTTATTATGAGAAACAAGATAATATCCAAAATTCTTCCAATTAAGGCCCTTCCAACTATCATAGTTATCCATAGGTTCCGCATTCCCCAAAAGCATTGGTTTGTTGGCTGAAATTAAATTCTTAAGGGCATGGGTCATTGGTAAATTTCCCAGCCCTCTACAGTTCCAGAAAATGATCTTCATTAGGAAGAGGTTTTCTCACCCCCAGCAGGAGGTTGCTTCTTCTTGGATGGGGGGTCAATGTCTTTCCCTTTGCCTTTCCTGTCCTTAATCATAGGAGGCCGGACAATAGGCTTCTTCATGGGTTCATACACATTCCCAACCACCTGCTCCTCATCAGGGGTGCCACTTTTAGCAGACCAATGGGCCCCCTCTTTATGACCGTGCTCATTACCCCCATCATCATCCCAGAAGCTACCAGAGAGTGGGATGAACCTGTTGGTGGAACAAAGCCCTTCAGAAGGCTCGACACCAGTGGAAATCCTTCTTGAAACCTTACATGAGATGACCGGAGTGAACGCCCCACTCATATCCTATAGAGATCCACCAGAATGCTCTAGCACCCCAATAATATCAGGGCACACCCTACTATCCTGCATGATTCCATCCTCTTGATCCAGTGTAGCTTCATCTATAGGAAACCCATCCACTAGAATTAGAGTAAGAGAATGGGATGGTGATTCAATATTAGTGGGGATGACAATATCGCTAATGTGGCCAACCAATAACTCCGCTTGTCCTAGAACATGAGAAGAATTATCACCCAGCTCAGAGTCAGACTGTTTCCCACTGGCTGCACCCTCCACATCCTTAGCTGCATGTTTCACTACCACAATCCCCATAGGAATGCTGGATTCTCGTGTGCTTTCTAAGAAGTTCGGGCCAGGTGGAATCCTTGCAGAGGCCGGTGGATTATCAAGGTTGTCCAATCCCATCTGTACAAGGGGCGGCTGTGACTAAACAGAACCACCACTCGCGGGAATAGCCCCACTCTCCACATCCTTGCTGGGATTCGAACAGATGTGTGACTCCTTATCAACCATAAGTTGATTTAATGGACCCTTGGCATGAGTTGATCCTATGAGGGGGATAGTAGTTTCAAGCCCTGAATGGGCAATGACATCCTTGGAGGTAGACGCCCTATCATCCCTCACTGCCTCTGCATCTGCCACACCTCCATGGGCCATCCCAACTGGATATGTGGCCACCACATTGTTTCCCACAGTTAAGATATGCCCTAGTTCTTTGTTACTTGGCATTCAAGTAGGTTGCTTCATTGCTTCAGAGACCATCCCTTTTCCCTTCACCCGCTTGCTCAGAAATTCAGAGTCCTCATGCCCTCACTAATTACAAAAGCCACATATTCTGGACCTTCGACACTCAGCGAACAAGTGGCCGATGAAGCTACAATTAGAGAAAAACTTGGGCCTCCTCTCGTACTATATTTCCAGATTCAAGGTATCATCAATTGTGGTGAGGACCACCTCTTCAACGAGGGTACCCGCCAAGTCAATCTCAACAAGAACCCTTGCATTGTGCATGTACCGTGGATTATCATTCTCTTTGTCAATATGAATGGGGAATCCAACAGCAGAGTCAATATCCCATAAAATCCTGGGATTCCAATCAATCCAATTCAATTTAAATATGCGAATCCACACTTTCGTAAAGGTATTTTTCACATTTTAGGGATCGAAGTTTTTGTCCCATTCCTGTATTCTGAGGAGCCCTGGCTTAAGGGAAATTGAGCCAAAACTCCAAGCTTTCCTTTTTAGCTCATCTGTGGGGAACACCACATGGTAGAATCCACGCCCCATTGCAGTCATCTTCCAGTCAATGAACCCCAAAACCTCAGAGATACGACATGAAAGATTAGAAAATTTCCATAATTTTTCCCCCTTCGGGAGAAGGACCCTGGAAATGACAGAAAATCGACACAGACTAACCCGCTCCTCAACAGCCTCTCTATTTGCAGCAACGTGGGTGATGCGCCCCTTACAAATAATCCATCCAGGAGAAGTAGACTCTAAATCAGTGAAGGATAGCGATGTAACCGACCTCACAACTTCTGAAAAATTTCTCCTCACCACCGGCAGATGTGAAGAAGTAGGAGGAGCTGGATTCTCCACCAGAGGATTACATAAATGGAAAAGCTCTCCATGGCTAACTGGATCAGCGAGGTTCTTACCCAAATTTGGATCAGAAGCCTGATCCTTACTAGGGACCATGAGGGATCCCATTCCTCCTTGCTCATCCGTCTTTCTGGTTTTTCTTATGGATTTTTAGGGATTTTTTGGATTTTTACAGTTTTTAGTGATTTTGTGTGTTTTTGGTTTTTAGACACATTTTATGATTTTTAGGGTTTTATTGTTTTTTTCATTTTTAGGCGTCTGAAATGTTTTTTTTCTTTTTTTGATTTTCTTAGGGTTTTTCAAGGGTTTTGAGATTTTTTGTTTTTAGGTATTTTTATGGATTTGTTATGATTTTTATGGTTTTATTGATTTTTATAGTATTTAGGGTTTTTGGGGTTTTATGTTTTCTTTTTCTTTTTAGGGGTTTTTTTATTTTTTATGGTTTATTAATGTGTTTTATAGTTTTTTATTTTATCAGAGTTTAATGGTTTTTTAGATTTTTTAGGTTTTTTAGGGTTTATGGGTTTTTAGAATTTTGTAATTTTTTATAGGATTTTATGGTTTTTTTGGTTTTTTATGGGTTTTAGTGTCATTTTGGGTTTTTATTGTTTTTATATTTTTTAGGAGTTTTTTGTTTTTTTAGGTTTATAAGTTCTTCATAGGGTTTTTCTAGGTTTATGGGTTTTTTACGGATTATTAGGGTTAAGAAGGCACGGACCAAGCTGAGAGATTGGTGCCTCAATTTATAAATAAAGAAAAGTACAAAAACATTACAGGGGGATGTGTACATTCGGGTGGGGGTAGTACCATTCATGTCGAATATTTTTGTGTTTCTGGGGGTTTTATAGAATTTTAGGGTTTTAATTTTTCTTAGGCATTTTAACTGTTTTTTATGGTATTCTTAATGTTCATTAGGGTTTTTAGGTCTTTTATTTTTTTAAGGAATCTTGGTATTTTATTCGGTTTTTAATATTTTTTGGGTTATTATGGATATGGAAGGTTTTTATTTTTTATTCTTTTAATTGTTATTATGGTTTTTATGATTTTTAGGGTTTTTTACGTTTTAATGGTTTTAATTTTTTTAGTCTCTTTTAACATTTATAGGGTTTTAGAGGGTATTTTTTTTGAGTTTTTAGCATATTTATAGATTTTATGGGTTTTTAGTGGATTTTTAAGGATTTAGTGGGTTTTATGGTTTTATGGGGTTTTAGTGATTTTAGGGTATTATAGGGTTTCAATTTTTTTAGTTTTTAGGTATATTAAGTGTTTTGAGGTTTTTTATGGTTTTTATAGGGTTTTTAGGGTTTTTAAGGGTTTTATGGGTTTTTGGGTTGTTAGGATTTTTTGTGTGTTTTTAGTGGTTTTAATGTTTTTTATAGTATTTAACATTTTTATGGTTTTAAATGGTTTTTGAGTGTTTAATGGTATTTTAGGATTGTTATGGGTTTTTTGGGGTTTTAATATTTTTATGGTTGTTTACAGTTTTTAGAGGTTTTAGGGGTGTTATGTTCATTTAGGGGTTTTAGCGCATTTTAGGTTTTCTAGGTATTTTAAGTGTTTTTTGGATTTTATATTTTTCTTAGGGGTTTTTAAGGTTTTTAGGTTTTTTATATTTTTATGGATTTTTAAGACCATTTTTTGGTATTTATAGGGTTTTAGGGTTTTTATGGATTTTGAGGGTATATAGGGTTTTTAGGGTTATTAGGGTATTTTATGTTTTAGGGGTTTAAATTTTTTTAGGTTTTCAATTTTTTACTTATTGTTTTTAAAGTTTTTTAGTGGCTTTAAATATTATGGATTTTTAAGGAATTTTTAAGATCCTTATAGTTTATGGTGTTTTTGGAATTTTAAGGGGTACTAGGGGTTTTAGGGTATAAAGGTTTTATGTTTTTTTTGGTTTTTGTTTTTTAGGGATTTTATGATTTTTTAGAGTTTTTTAATGATCATTGGGGTTTAAAGGGGTTTAGAGTTTTAGCGGTTTTATGGTTTTATAGGTTTTATGTGTTTTAATGTTTGAGTGGTTTTATGGTTTTTAGAGGTTTTTATGGTTTTTATGGCTTTTTTAGGTTTTTAGGGTTTTTAATGTTTTTTGTGTTTTAGGGGTTTTAAGTGTTTTTAGGATTTTAAGGATTTCATAGGGTTTTTTAGGTTTTTAGGGACATTCATGGATGTTTTTAGGGTTTTATGGTTTTTGGTTTTTAGGGGTATTGAGGTTATTTATGGTTTTATGGTTTTTTTGGTTTTCATTTTTTTATCAGTTTTTATGTACTTTTAAGGTTTTTGAGAGACTTTTACGGTTTTAGGGGTTTTAGGGGTTTTTAGTGTTTTTGGTTTTTAATCCTTTTAAGTGTTTCATAGTGTTTTAAAGGGTTTTTTGAGTTTTTTTATTGTTTTTAATGTTTTTTAGTTGTTTTAGGTATTTTAAGGGTTATTATGTTTTTAAGGTTTTCATAGGGGTTTTCCATGATTTTATGGTATTTTATGATTTTTTTTAGTATTGTTATTATTCTTTAGGGTTTTAGTGATTTTTTGGGCTTCAAAAATTTATACATTTTTTTTGTTTTTTAGGTTTTTAGGGTTTTTATGTGTTTTAGGTGTGTTTAGTGTTTTTATGTCTGAAGTCTTTCTTATAGGTTTTCATGGTATTAAAGGTTTTTACATTTTTAACAATTTTAAAAGAGTTTTTAGAATTTTTATGAATTATTAGACTTTTAGGGGTTTTACTGATTTTTTCAGTTTTAGGGCTAATATGGATTTTTTGTTTTTTATTTTTTACGGTAGTTTTATTTTTTATGGGTTTTTAGGGTTTTTAGAGTTTCTTAACATTCTTAAGAGTTGAATGGGTATCTAATTTTTTAGCAGTTTTTATTATTTTTATTTTTTTTGGTCATTAATGTTTTTAAGTGTTTTTATGGTTTAAATAGGGTTTAGAAAATTTAGGGTCTTTCTTTGATTTTTAGTGGTTTCTTATAGTTTTATAGATTTTTTGGGGTTTTTTGAGATTTTAGTGCATTTGGTTTTCTTATGTATTTTTAGCTTTTTTTGGGATCTTTACATTTTGAGGTATTTTTTTGGATTTATATGGGTATTTATGGTTTTTAGGGATTTTTATGTGGTTTTTTGGGATTTATAACTTTTGGTGTTGTAGGGTTTCTTTTTATGTTTTTAGTGTTATTATTATTATTTTTAACGTTTCAATGTTTTTAGGGGTTTAAATTATTTTTAGAATTTTTAGTGTGTTTTCTGGGTTTTTAAGCATTCTTATGGTTTTGAAGAGTATTGGGGTTTTATGGTCTTTATGGGTTATCTATGTTTTTAGGGACATTTACGGGTTTTATAATTTTTAGGGTTTTTAGGGGTTTTATGTGTTTTCGGGCTTTTAAGAATTTCATAGGATTCCTCATGGTTTAGGTTTTTTTAAAAAAATTTGGTATTATTCTATATTTTTGTGGATTTTTATGGATTTTTAGGGGTTTTAGGGATTTTTGGGGTTTTTTGGGTTTTTAGGGTATTCTCATTTTTTAATTTTTTAGTTGATTTAAATAGTTATTGGTTTTTAAGGTTTTTATATGGGTTTTTGGGGTTTTAGGGGGTTTTACGTTTTTTTAATTTTTATAGATTTTTAGGATTTTAATGTTTTCTTAGGATTTTTAAATATTTTCTGGGTTTTTAGTGTTTCTTAGAGTCTTAAGGGTTTTATGGATTTTAAAGGATTTTAGGTTTTTTTTAGTTTTCTACAGGTTTTAAGGATTTTTTTAGATATTTTTAACATTTTTTGGGGATTAAAGGGATTTTAGAGATTCTTGTGGTTTATGATTTTTATGGGGTTATAGAATTTTAATGTTTTTAGGGTTTTTATGGTGTTTAATGGTTTTTTGGATTTTTATTGACTTTTAGGGTTTTAGCATTTTTAGGTATTTTTGGGGCTTTATGTGTAATTAGGTTTTAATGTTTTCCTTGGGGTTTTCATGGTTTTAGGGATTTTTACAATTTAGTGTTTTTAGTGATTTTGAAGGATTTTTATAGGATTTAGAGTTTTTAGGGATGTTTTTGTTTTTTAGAATTTTTAGCATTTAAAGGATTTTTATGGGATTAATTTTTTTTACTTTTTAAAGGTTTATTAGAGTTTTATAGGTTTTAAGTTATGTTTATGTTTTATGGGATTTTAGGGATTTTATTTTTTTATGGGTTTTAGGGTTTTGATTTTTTTAAGGGGTTTTACAGTTTTTTGGGTTTTAATTTTTTTTTGAGTATTTATGATTTTATGTTTTTATATAGATTTTTAAAAAAATTTGGGATTTAAATGGGATTTAGAGTTTTTAGGGGTTTTAGGTTTTTTTGGGTTTTGTGGTTTTGTAATGTTTTTTGTTGTTTTTTGGTGTTTAGGAGTTTTTAGGGTTTTATAGTCTTTTAGGTTTTTAGGATTTTTTATATTTGTATGTGTTTTATGTATTATTAGGTTTTTAAAAATTTCTTAGGCGTTTTAACATTGTATGCTTTTTTATGTTTTAATGGATTTTAGGGATTTTTTAGAATTTTTATGGGTTTTCATGTTTTTAGGGATTTTGGGGGTTTTAAGGGGTTTTAGGTATTTTAGGGATCATTGTGTGTTTTTATAGTTCTAATTTTTTTATAGTTTTTAATTTTTTAGGGGTTTAAAGGGTTTTAATATTTTTAGTGGGTTTGGGGTTTTTCATAAGTTTCAAGGGGTTTTAGTGCCATTTATGGTATTTTTAGGGGTATTTTGTTTTTTTAGGTATTAAATATTTTTATTAGGGGTTTTTCTCAATTTTATGGTTTTTTATATTTTTAGGTACTTTTAGGTTTTTTAAGATTTTTATGGTATTTTTGGGGTTTTATGGATTTTGAGGATTTTATGTTTTTTTAGAGATTTTATGGGATTTTTTTTGGATTTTTTTTGTATTTATTAGGGATTTATTGATTTTTATATTTTATAATTTTTTAGGGGTTTAATGATTTTTTTGGGTTTTAGTGGGTAATAGGGGTTTTCTAGAGTTTTAGGGTTTTCAAAGGATTTTACAGGTTTTTAGGGCTTGTATGGTTTTCAAAGTCATTTAGGGTTTTTTATGTTTTTGAGGTATTTTAAGGGTTTTTATTGTTTTTAGGGTTTTTATGTTTTTAAAGTGGCTTTAAATGTTTTTATTATTTTCTACTCATTTAGGGATATTTTGGTCCTTTTAAGTATTTTTATTGGTTTTTACATTTTTTGAGAATATTTTGTTTTTAGGGTATTTTCTAGTTTTATGGTTTTTAGAGATTTTTATTTTTTAGGTTTTTGGGGTTTTATATGTTTTTAGTTTTTAATATTTTTTAGTGTTTTTTGGGTTTGTTGGGTTTTAATTTTTTTTGAATTTTAGGTATTTTTAGGGTATTTATGATTTTTTACGGTTTATAGGGATTTTAAGGGGTTTGATGGTTTTCTAGGGTTCTTATATTTTTTATGGGTTTTTGGGTTTTAGGTTATTTTGAGTTTTTCACAATTGTAATGGATTTTTAAGTTTCTAATATTTTTAGAGGTTTGAAGTGTTTTTAGTTTTTTTGTGGGTTGATAGGTTTTTATTGGTTTTTAAGTGTTTTCGGGTTATATATGGTTTTAGGTATTTTTTTGGTTTTTTGGTCTTTGTATATTTTTTAGGTGTTTAAATATTTATTGGATTTTAGGGGTTTTATGTTTTTTTTTGGTTTTTAATGTTTTCTTAGGGTGTTTCTTGGATTTTAGGTTTTTACATTCTTAGGGATTTTTAATAATTTTTAGAAATTTTATCTAATGTTTTGGTTTTTATGATTTTTTATGTTTTTAGGGTTTTTAGGGTTTCTATGTTTTTCTATGTAATTTACCATTTTTTATGTTTTTAGAAATTATAAGTTTTTATGTTTTTAATGTTTTCATAGGGCTTTTTTATGGGTTTTTTGTTTTTTTACATTTTTTTGAATTTTTAGGGTTTTTTTATTTTTTTATGCTTGTTAAGATTTTATAGTGTTTTAGACAATTTTAGGGGATCAAAGGGATTTTAGAATTTTTAGGGGTTTTTCATTTTTTATGGGTTATTAGTTTTTTAATGGTTTTAAGGATTATTTTATTGTTTTTAGTAGTTTTTAGGGATTTTCGGGTTTTTAGGTGTTTGAAGTTGTTTATGTTTTTAATTTTTTCTTAGGTGTTTTCATGTTTTTTATGAATTTTATATATTTTGGGAATTTTATGGGTTTTTAGGATATTTATTTTTTCTCTATTTTTTAGGGATTTTGAGAGTTTTCGGGTTTTGTGGCATTTTGATTTTTTATTGATATTTTTGGGGTTTAGGTGTTTTTATGAGTTTTTAGGGTATTTATGGTTTTATATAGTTTTTAACATTTTTTGGGTTTAAATTTTTTCAAGATATTTTAACGATGTTTAGTTTTTTTATCGGTTTTAGGGATATTTAATGTTTTTAGGGTCTTTATAGTTTTTAATGGGTTTCAGGGTATTTCATTTTTTTATGGATTTTTAGAAAATTTATAGGATTTTATGATTTTTATTTTATTTAATGATTGTTTAGGGTTTTTTTAGAGATTTTAGCGTTTGGAGATTTTTAGACGTTTTACGCGTTTTTAGGTTTTTTAGGTTTCCTTAGTGTTTTTTTGTGTTTTTAGTGATTTTTAGTGATTTTTTAAGATTATTATGATTTTGAGAGTGTTTAGGGATTTTGAGGGTTTTTAGGGTGTTTAAGGTATTTAATGTTTTTATGGTTTTTTTGGGTTTTTTGTATTCTTTAAGGGTTTTAAGGTTTTTATTGTTTTTAATTTTTTAAGAGGTTTAAATGGTTTTTTTATTTTTTGTGGTTTTTTGGTGTTTTATTGGTTTTTAGGTTTTTTGGGGTTTTAGGGTATTTTTAGTTTTTGGTGGTTTGCGTTTCTTAGGGCCTTTTAGGTGTTTTAGGGTTTTTACCAATTTGTAGTTTTTAGGGGTTCTAAGTGTTTTTTGGTTTTTTTGTTTTCCTAATCGTTTCTCAGGGTTTGTCATGTTTTTTATTTTTTTAGGGATTTTTTAGGAGTTTTAGGGATATAATGGTTTTAGGTTTTAAGGGATTTTAATGTATTTCTAGTTTTTAGTGATTTTAGGATTTTTAGTGTTCTTTAGGGGTTTTAGAGTTTTTTAGGTTTTAGGGGTTTAAAGAGTATTTCGAGTTTAATGGTTTTTATAGAGTTTTTATTCTATTTAGAGTGTTTTTTTATGTTTTGAGGTACATCTAAGTATTTTTAGTATTTTTATTGTTTTTTTGTGTTTTTCATGGATTTTGATGGGTTTGGGGTTTTTATGGGTTTTTTTTGGTTTTTTTGGTTTTTTTTGGGTTTTATGGTTTTTTAGTTTTTAGGGATTTTGAGGGTTTTTATATTTTTTGAAACATTATTTGGGGTTTAAAGTATTTTTATAGTTTTTATAGGATTTTAGGGTTTTTATGGGGTTTTAGGGTTTCTAATGTTTTTAGGGGTTTTAGGGTGTTTTTTGGGGTTTTAGGGGTTTTTGTCTTTTTTATGATTTTAGAAGTTTAATTTTTTTATGGTTTTATTAGGCAAGAAGGCTCGGGGCCAGGCTATTCCTGACCCCCCCCCCCCCCCCCAAAAAAATTATTAGAAAAAGGACACTCCATACAAGGGAGGGGCGGGGTCAATCAATCCACACCCAAAAACCCTGGACGCCCTGACAAAACCCAAAATCCCAAAACCACCAAAAGACACACAAAATGGGAAAAGAAAGAAAAACAAAAGAAAAACCAACAGCATCTCACAGCCAACCCGCAACTAGCATCCAACACAGGGTCTACCAGCCATCCCCACCATCATCATCATAATCTGCACCAGGGGGTCTCCCTCGGCACCATAGCCAGAGGCCGCATCAGTGTCTACTGACTCCCATTCCGAAGAATCATACTACTTCAAAAAGATGGTGTAGTACTCCTTTAACTTCACCTACTCCACATTCAACTACTTCTTAGCAGACCGCCCCACCTTACCAGATGATTTCTTCAAATCCTTGCTGGAATCCCTTGTAGAAACCGTTCTCGGAAAGGAGGAGTAGTCCTTCCTTGGCCTCCTTACATTCTGGGCTGCAGTGCCAAGATCACAAGGATTCCCCTGGACAGGTATAACAGAGTCCTCTTTGTTGAGAAAACAAGAGGTGGGAGGTAGAAAACACTCCCTGGACAGGCCCCGAGCAAAATTCTCTTTCCCAGCGAGTATGGACTTGTCCTTTAAAATCTTGGCCATGTTGGATTTCATCCTAGAGCCATCATCCGAGCCACTCTCCCAAAGCATCGAGCAATAAAATTTCATTCCCTCCTGCAAAAGAGAAGGCTGTAAATCCAGTTCTTTTAGAACCTAACATTTGGAGTTCCCATCCACACTGTCCCTAATCATCCCATCTTCAAAAAAATTAACATCATTTGCTTAGAAGGAAATGAGCGCCTCTGATACATCCATTGTGAGCGGAATAGGTTCAAAGGATTCTGAAGCGTTCATCAAAGACATGGTGAGGATACCTCCATTACCCTCAACCTGGGCAGCATTCACACCATTCTCAGTCCTCATATCATCCCTCGCCTTATGCTCCCGTTCATCAGCATTATCAAAGCTCCCAAAAGTGCTCAAAATCATCTCGGCTTTACTAGAAATGTGTTTGACACTCCCTAACCCCTGCCCAGTAGCAGGGACATTAGCCAGCACTTGAGAAGGAGACTTTGCGCTCCCAGCATCAGCCACCATAGGGTTCTGGGACACACTCCCTCCACCATGCCCAGAAGCATCGGCATGCACCTTATTCTGTATCTGTTAAGCAGACATCTCACCTCCCGCATTGTCCGGGGGCCCCTGCACCTCCTCCTCAAGCTCTAGCCCAGCAGAGGCCTCCATGCCAAGAGAACTTCCAACATCCAAAAACTAAAAATAACTCCTCAAGCGCTTGCAGATATCATGTACCTTGGGTTCCGGTTGACACTGGACGGTCATTTTCCAAAGAAGAATCGGAGGACTAGCCTGCACAATTTGTGAGTTCAGTGGTCCAGAACCCAGACCAGGAGCGGATTACACCCCCTCAGCAACAGTCCTCTCACTCCCAGTTGATAAAGCCATAGTGACCTCCTTGTCAAAGACCTCCACCCGAGCCTGACCCCCTCCATCAACCTGCATCAAAACCTCCCCAACCGCGATAACCTCCTGTTCTTCAAGAGCATCATGAATCGTAGGGCATTCAGCCACACCAGTATCTGGAGTCCAAAATCCTATATTGGGTGATCCCCCAGCCACTATCTCATCAAATGTTGATAGAGCTACAACAGACGGCCCAGGCACAGAAGGGCTGCTTCCACGTCGGCACACAGATGCAGTGTGGCCTAACCTACAGCAAGTCGAGCAGAAGAAGACCTAGGATTCAAAACAAACATGCTGCTGCCACCGGAGTTCATCTTCAATCTCGACACAAATCAAATTAACCGGGGGTTTGGACACGTCCACCTCTATGAAAATTTGTGGCGCAAAGGGATGACATGCATTGCTCATCCCCGCATCCATACACAGAAATCATCCAATGAGATTAATGATTATCAAAAAATTAATGTTTTTATGGTTTTAGATCTTTTAGTGGGGTTTTAGGGGTTCTAGTGGATTAATGGTTTTATGGGTTTTTGGTAGTTAGGGGTTTTTTGGGTTGTTGGGGTGTTTTATGGTATTTAACATTTTTAGGTTTTTAGGGGTTTTGTATGTTATTTGGGTTTTAAGGTTTTCCTTGGGTTTTTCAGTGTATTTGGAGATTTTAAATATTTATAGTTATTTTTACAGTTTTTAGCATTTTTATGGGTCATTAACAATTTAGGGATTTTGATGGACATTATGGTTTTAAGGGGGTTTTTACGGTTTCATGAGGTTATTTAGATTTTTGTTTTGTTTTTAGGTGTTGTAACTGTTTATGGTTTTTACGGTTTACATAGGGGTTTTCAGGGTATTTAGGGTTTTTGAAAACATTAGGTATTTTTAATGATTTGTTTGGATTTTTATGTTTTTAGTGGTTTTATGGATTTTAAGGGTTTTTCCATTTTTTGGATATTTGGGATATTTTGTTTTATTGGGTTTTAGGAATATTTTAGTTTTTAGGTTTTATGGGTTTTTAAGGTAATTTACCTCATTTAGAGGATTAAAATGCTTTTATAGTTTTTTGTGAGTTTTATGATTATTTTTGTTTTTTGGGTTTTAAAGTTTTTTAGAGGTTTTTTGGGTTTTAGTGGGTTTTTAGATTTTTTTTGGGCTTTTAGGGTTTTTATTATTTTTTTGGGTTTTTATGGTTTTTAAGTGTTTTTAGGTTTCTAAGTTTTTCATATGGATTTTTATGGTTTATTTTGTTTTTAGGTATTTTTAAGGATTTTATTGGATTTTTATCGGTGTTCAAGGTATTTAGGGATTTTTAGGGCTTTTAGAATTATTTGGGTTTTGTGGTTTTTAGTTTTTTTTTGTTTTTATGGGGTTAATGTGCTTTAGGTTTTTATAGATTTCCTAGGGAATTTTAGTTTTTTAGGGGTTTTATTTTTTCTGGGTTTTTTATGGATTTTTAGGATTTTTTTTGCATTTTAGGGGTTTTGATGGTTTTTAGGTTTTTAGGGTTTTCAAAGATTTTACAGGTTTTTTTGGGTATTTATGGATTTTTTTAGTTTTTAGGGTATTTCATTTTTTAGATTTTTTAAAATATTTTAGTGTTTTAATGGGGTTTTTGTTTCTTTGTGGGTTTTCGGGTTTTTGGGGGTTTTTTGTTTTTATGTTTTTATGGAGTTTTATTTTTTTATGTAGTTTTAGGTTTCTATGGCTCATTTAGAGTTTCTAGAATTTTTTAGGTTGTTATGGGTTTAAAGTTATTTTAGGTTTTTTATGTATTCTTATTATTTTTTATGGAATCTAATGTTTTTACATTTTGAGGGATTTTTAGAGATTTTTTTAGAAATTTTATGGTTTTTACGGAATTTGAGTGTTTTTATATTTTTTATAGTTTTATGGTTTTTATTGGACTTCTAATTTTTTATAGGGTTTTTAAGGTATTTATGGGGATTTTACGTTTTTTATTAGCATATAGTGATTTTAGAGTTTTTAGAGGTTTTTTGGGTTTTTTGGGTTTTTAGGCTTTTAAAATGTTTTTATCGGTTTTTAGGGGTTTTTATGTTTTTTGGTTTTTTGATTTTTTAGGGGTTTTAGTGTTTTTTAGGTTTTTAGTGTTTTAATATTTTTTTTATTATTATGATGTTTTCATATGTTTTTATGTATTGTTAGGGGTTTTATGTCTTTAGGGGTGTTTAGGGACTTTTTAGGATTTTTATGGGGTTTTAGTGGCTTTAGGTTTTTTTGGATTTTAGGGTTGTTTCTGGTTTTTAGTGTGTTTTAGGGGTTTTTTTGTTTTAATACTTTTTAGGTATTTGATGTTTTGGTCGGTGTTTTCATGGTTTTTTACATTTTTAGGGATTTTTAGCATTTTTAGGCAAAGTAGGTTCAAGGTCGGTCCCCCGGTCCCCCAAAATTGATTAAAAAACATAATACACAGCATTAGGAGGACCTGCATAGTCGGGTGTGCACCTCATCATTCATGACTCAACAAAGGGATTACAGAACTATGGGATAAGAATGGACCACATCGATCACCCTTCTTCAATTGCCTTTTTGGATAGGGCATCCACCACAGCATTCGCCTCCCTAAATACATGTGTGACGTTAATGTTGAGAACTTGCAATTCCGGTAGACATGTGTTCCATTGCAAAAGAAACCTCCATGGTACCGTTTATTGCAGAATTGCCAGGAGACACAATGACAGAAACGAGAAAAAACGAAAAGAAAGAAAGAAAGGGACACAATGATTTACGTGGTTCGGGAAAAATCCCTACGTCCACGGGAGAGGCAGAATTTCACTATGATTCGGGAGCACGAAATTACAGAGGATTTTCAGTAGAATCCCTAGCCCAAAAATGGGCTATAAAACAATAGAGAAGACGATCACTATTCGAAAAAGTGGTCTGTGTCGCTACAGTGAACAACGGCTGGCTTTGTCAAAAGTGTTACAGTAAAGTTGACCCCGAAGTCCGCACCGCTATAGTGCCTGTCGGTGTCGGTCGGTCAGCTCCGCTACAGTGGTTAGCATTGCTACAGTGCCAAAAAATGGGGTCATAAGCATTCAGCCCAACCGGATCGGGCAACACCAATCCAACAATCTCCCACTTGTAGCCTGATCCACTGCACTGCTATTCTTCTATGCAATTGATGAAGACAAATTACTTAATCTAAGTTCTTCCTCTTCTTCACTCACCAGTGTCGTGCTTTCACAGATTCATGAAATACAAACTGTTTGCTCCCATCAATTCCTCCATCATTCTGCCTCTCATCCTTCGTTCATCAGTGGAGACCAACAGAGGCACAGAAGTGCCTCAACTTCTATATCACCATAGGCTTTGTCAACATGTTTGCCGGATTTTTGGTTCCACAGATCTTCTGCAAAGTCAGCAACCCATCCTGTATCAAACCTCTGATGAAATGGTACTTCAACTGAATGTGCTTCATCCGGGCATGAAACACTGGGTTCTTGGAAAGATGTATAGCACTCTGATTGTCACAGTGCAATACATTCTCCTCTCGCTTTCTTCCCAATTCATCCAAGAAGTTCTTCAGCCAAACCATCACTTTCCCAGCTTCTGTTACAGCAATGTATTCTGCCTCTATGGTGGATAAATCCACCACCTTCTGCAATTGTGATATCCAACTTACCGCAGTTCCTCCATAGGTAAAAACAGAACCCATGGTACTCCTCCTGCTGTCGACACCGCCTCCAAGGTCAGCATCCACATACCCCTGCAATGAAGTTCCTTTCCCAAAGCACAAATATACCTCCTTGCTGCCCTTCAAATACCTTAGTATCCACTTCACAGCTTCCAAATGTTTCTTTCCAGGGTTATCCATATACCTACTCACAACTCCCACTGCATGAGCAATGTCAGGTCGAGTACAGACCATGGCGTACATCAGGCTTCTAACAGTTGATGCGTATGGAACTTTTTTAATGTACTCCACCTCTTCTGCCGTCTTTGGTGATTGCTCCTTTGAAAGTTTGAAGTGGCTCGCCAGGGGAATAGAGACTGCCTTTGCTTCCAGCTTGCTGAATCTTCTCAGAACCATCCCAATGTAATCAGCCTGTGACAACATTAATGTTCCAGCTGTGCGGTCTCTCTTGATCTTCATTCCCAGAATCTTGCCAGCTTCTCCAAGATCCTTCATTTTAAACTCCTCAGCTAACTGCCTTTTCAGCTCATTAATCCTCTGCATACATGATCCTACAATGATCATGTCATCCACATACAGAAGAAATATAATATATTCATCACTGAAAGACTTGATGTAGCAACACTGATCCATGCCACATCGTTTATATTCATTTTTAGACATAAATGAATCAAACTTCTTGTTCCACTACCTCGGTGCCTTCTTCAGTCCATATAGGATCTTCTGGAGTTTTCACACCAGGTATTCCTTTCCAGACACTACATATCCCTCTGGCTGCTGCATGTAGATGTCCACCTCCAGATCTCCATGAAGGAAAGCAGTCTTGACATCAAACTGCTCAAGATGCAAGTCTTCTGACGCCACAATGCTGAGAACCACCCGGATGGTGGTAAGCTTTACTACTGGTGGGAATATTTCGGTGAAATCCACTCCATCCTTCTATTGGAAGACTTTCACCACCAACCTTGCATTGAACCTCCTCTTTCCATCACGCTCTTCCTTCACCTGGCAGACCCACTTGTTCTGCAATGCTTTCTTTCTTGCTGGCAGGGATGTCAACTCCCAAGTGTTGTTGTCATGCAATGAGGAAATCTCCTCCTTCATTGCCAGTTCCCACTTGCTTGACTCCTTCAGCTGCATTGACTCTTCAATGCATTCTAGTTCTCCACCGTCAGTCAATAACAGATAATGCAATGATGGTGAATACGTCTACATAGTCCTTCTCACCCTTGATGATCTCCTCAACTCCACTAGAGTAGTAGGTTCCACCAGTTCGGATCTCTCAAGCTCAGGCACACCTTCAAGCTCCACTTGATCATTGCACTCTAATTCAATGATCCCATTTTCATCTTCAGCTTCATGGCGGCCTTTGTACATGACACCTTCATTGAATACCACATTCTCTCTCCTGATAACCATCTTCTTGTGATCATCCCAAAACCGGTAACCAAACTCATCAGCACCATAGCCAATAAAGAAACATGGCTTGGACATAGCATCAAGCTTGTCCCTTGAGTTAACATAAATGTGTACATAAGCTAAACTGCCAAATACTCTTAAAATTGAGAGTTTTACCTTCTTACCAAACCAGAGCTCCTCAGGTAGGCGTTATCCCATTGGAACAGATGGACTCCTATTGATCAGATACGTTTCCATGTTTACTGCATCAGCCCAGAAGGTTTTGGGCAAACCTGAGTGCAGCCTCATGCTCCTGGCACATTTATTCAGTGTCCTATTCATCCTCTCTGCCACACCATTCAGTTGTGGTGTTCCTGGGATTGTCTTCTCCCACCGAATTCCATTATCAGAACAAAATTCCCTGAACTCCTGACTGCCATACTCTCCACCGTTGTCAGACCTCAAACACTTCAGCTTTGCTTCTGACTCGTTCTCCACCATGACTTTCCACTTCTAAAACATCTTGAACACATCAGATTTATTCTTCAGAAAGTAAACACATACCTTCCTTGTTGAGTCATCGATGAATGTCACATAATATTGTGACCCTCCGAGGGATGGTACTGGTGCAATCCCCCAAACATCTGTATGCACCAGGTCCAGCTTTCTAGCCTTCGGTGTTCTGCCTCCTTTTGGAAAGGACACCTTCCTCTACTTTCCAAAGATGCAATCTTCACATAAACCTACTTCCACCGACTTCAGATCTGGTAGAAACCCTTTTGTTTCCAGAACCTTCATCCCCTTTTCACTCATGTGGCCGAGTCTGTAGTGCCACAATTGAGAACCTCCTATAGCTTCCGGTGATGCAGCCATATCCATGCAAGTTTCTATCAGGTTGTACAGGGTGCCATTCTTTGCTCCCTGAGCTATAACCATAGCTCCTCAGGTGATCTTCCATCCACCACCAGTGAATTTCGTACTCAACCATGCATCATCAAGTTGTCCAACATAAATAAGGTTTCTTCTCAAGCTAGGGATATACCTCACGTTCTCCAGAACCAGGAAAATATAACTGTTGGTCTTGATCCGTGCATCTCCTTTACCCACAATCTGTAAAGGCTCATCATCAGCAAGATGCACCTTGCCAAAATTTCCAGAAAAAAAATTGTTCAGGAAACTCTTCTCCGATGTAGAGTGGAAATACGCCCCAAAGTCTAAAATCCAAGACTCCATCGGGCTATCCACGCTCAACAGCAACACGTCATCAGTTCCTTCAGCTGCAGTGTTTGCTCCACGGGTGTCAGGTCCCTTCCGGTTATCTCTTCTCTCATTCTTGACATGTCCTTTCTTCCGGCATGTCCAGTAGGTAGGATCAGGCCCCTTTTCCTTGTCTCTGCTCTTTCCTCTTGAATTCGATCGTCCTCTACGATTGTCCCATTGTGGGTACCTTCCTCTTCCTTCAACGTTTAAAGCAGAACCAGAGAATCTGCCTGATTCTCTTCTTTGAACATCCTCACAAAGGATTAGGTCCCTTATATCTTTTAGAGTCATCTTCGTATTCCCCGAAGTGATGCTCACAGCTGTTACAGTTGCTTCCCAACTTTCAGGTAATGAAGAAAATATAACCAGAGCACATACCTCATCACCAAGATCAATGGCCATCGATGACAACAGACTTATGATGGTATTGAACTCATTGATATGATCTGCAATAGGTCTCCCTTCAACCATTTTTAGGTTGAACAATCGTCGTATCAAATGCACCTTGTTTTCCGAAGAAGGCTTCTCGTACATATTTGTGAGGGATTTCATCAGGTCCACCATCGTCTTCTCCTCTCTGATGTTGAACGCCACATTTTTTTCCAACGTCAGACGCACAACACCCATAACCTGTCGATCCAGTAGCTCCCACTCCAACTTCTCCATGTCCGCTGGCTTCACACCCAGAAGCGGCAAGTGCATCAATTTCTGATAAAGATAATCCTCGATCCGCATCCTCCAGAAACTGAAATCAGTTCCTTCAAAGCGATCGATCTTCACTTTTCCTTCATCCATAGCCATTGTTGGAGAATCCCGAACTCACCCTTTGATACCAGTTGTTGCGGAATCTCCAGGAGACACAACGACAGAAACGTTAAAAAATGAAAAAAAAAATAAAGCAAGGGACACAACGATTTACGTGGTTCGGGAAAAATCCCTACATCCACGGGAGAGACAGAATTTCACTATCATTCGGGAGCACGAAATTATAGAGGATTTTCAGTAGAAACCCTAACTTGAAAATGGGCTATAAAACAATGGAGAAGAAGACCACTGTTCGAAAAAGTGGTCCACGTCGCTACAGTGAACGGCGGCTGGCTTTGTCAAAAGCGCTACAGTAAAGTTGACCCTGAAGTCCGCACCGCTACAGTGCCTGTCGGTGTCGGTCGGTCAGCTCCGCTATAGTGATCAGCATTGCTACAGTGCCAAAAATTTGGGCCAAAAGCATTCGGCCCAACTGGATCGGGAAACACCAATCCAACACCGTTCGCGTGTTGGTTTTAAAGGCCTCTACGACCATCATTGAGTCAGATACAATCAAATGGTTCGTGATTGGATGTGGGACACATATTGAACTGCCATAACAATGGACCATAGATCAGCTTCATAGGCACATCCATTTCCGATGAAGTGGTAGTACGATCATTTGACGAAGCCTCTACATGTATGAAAGACACCTCCACATCCCGAGAGTCCGAGTGAATAGGCTAAACCATCCACGTTTACCTTCATCCAGCCGGGGAGTGGGGGAGTCTAGTGAATATACCTTGGCACCAGCGGTTTTCTGCATCTTCATTCCACGCCCATAGATCGTAGTATGATGAGTTCATTCATGTCGTTATTCATTACACCAGTTTGTACCTCTGAAGCATTCCGGATTGCCCTGTGTATCTTCAGCACTCCACTAAACATTGAGTATCTGGCATTATGAAACACCAATTTATTACGGGCTGACCATATATGTGCCACAAGTCGAGTATTAACAGCAAGAAGCAGTAGTGGGTCCCCAAAATGATGGTGAACAGGTCCTCAAGTGTGTCCTCCATGGAGATCTACAGTTGAAAGGTGTGTTGTATGTGATCCCACAGTGTTGCAGCCTACCTGCATCCAAGGAATCAATGCTGCACATTTTCCTCGGCCTGTAAACAAAGGGGACAGGTCGAGGCTAGCAGCCATCCACTCCTCATTAGCTTCTCCTGTACAGGCAGCCTGTTCCTCCAATTTTTCCATAGCAGATGGTATGTAGAGGTAGGTATAAATGCTATTTGGAATTTTGAAAACCATGCAGGTGGCTGATTTTTTGTTCACATTTGAACCGGTAGAGTTCCATTGTACTTAGCTTTCCAATTTGATTTGGCATCCATATAATGTAGTCTTCCTCAATGAAGTTATATCTCAACATTTGAAAGATAATTTTGGTTGGCATCGCACTCTCCAACTCATCCATTCTGCATAGAAGCTCTGCAATGGATAGATGTTGTAGGTTCTGCGGTGGCTGAAGAGATTCAGCAAGTGGCCTCTCAAGCCAAGTGGTTGTCCAACAATTATGCCCCGAGTGTCTTGAAACAAACCATCTCGAGTTTTGCGCAATCTCCCTCCATGAATCTCTGATTTTGGTCTAGACCGAGGAAAGGATATATCCAGAGAAATCATTACACAACCTTTGGATGAATCTTTCCCTCAGGAAGTCCAGACCGGAGTCTTTTGGGTTGAACCAATTCCAAGTGAATTTACCAACACATCATTTAATTTACTGAGATCCTTTATGACAATCCCACCCATATCAATGGGCTTTGTGTACTCCTTCCAGGATACAGTAATCAGCATCCGTTCGTTCATGCAGCATGTCCACACAAAGGTCCTGATTTTGGTTTGAAGGCTGTTGAGCAGGTCTGAGGGCCATCTGTATATGAGAATACATGAACAAACTTGGATGTTATTACAGAGTTGACTAAACATACTTGACCGGATTGCAATAAAATATTCCCTTTCCAGCTTGCCAGCTGTTGTGTGATCTTCAGGGAGATGCTCTCCAAGTGACTGCTTTTAATTTTCCCCCAAAACAGGGGGACACCAAGATATGAAAATGGTAGAGAGCCCCTCACAATTCCAAGTTTCCCCACAATTCTGCGCTATCTTGTGGCAGATATCCCACTACCAAAGATGATAAATGAATTTTTCTAGCTAATATTCTGACCTGCCACATCCTCATAATGTCCCAGTAGTGACATAATAGAGGAGAGAGTTTGAATATTTTATTGCCCCAACAGTAGAATATCATCAGCATAAAGCAGGTGTGTAGGTACATGAAGATCCCTCCCAGCTTTGATAGGTCTATATATGCCAGCTTGTACCATATCAAGAATGAAGTGGCTCAAATATACCTCAGCTAAGGCAAAGAGGAGACCTAAGAGGGGGTCACCCTGTATCACCTAGAGAATACATTCAAAGTACCCCTTTGGGGAGCCATTAATCAGAACAGATATTCTGGCACTGTGAAGGATACCCTTGATCAACTTGATAACAGAATTGGAGAATTCCTACCTAGCCAGTACCTTGAATAAAAAGCTCTATTTTATCATGTCATACACTTTGGAAATGTACAACTTCATAGAGAAGCTTCCATGCTTCGATTGCTTCATCATTATGTTTAGGCCTTCTGAGGCAGAGTAAAGAGAGCTCTGAATATTCTGGTCTGGGATGAACCCAAATTGATTTAGAGTGATAATTCCATGAACAATTTTTCCCATTCTGATGGCCATTATTTTTCTGATGACTTTCGGGATCGTGTTTCCAATAATAACCATGCGAAATTTAGTGATTTCACACACATTCTTCTTCTTGGGTAGTAGAGTAAGGAAGTTGGAGTTAATACCGTATGGAGTCGATCTGCAAGTGAATATTTCTCTGATAGCACTAGAGAGTTCTACATGCATTATGTCCCAAGATAACATGATGAACTTATTGCTAAAACCATCTGGACCAGGTGCACTCTCACCATTGAGTGAAAACAGCGCATTCCTGACTTCCACCACAGTGGGGATCTCCGTTAGGCTTTGATTCTGCAGCTCCTCAATACATGGGTCAATTTCACCCATGAGGCTAGGTTGCACGGACCGACCATCATCATTGTAAAGATCCCTGAAGTATTTGACAGCCACCTCATAAATATCCTGGTGAGATGTATAAGTAACCCCATCTACCTTTATGGTTTTCATTCCTTTTCTGGCCTTTTCCCCCTTATGTAGCCTATGGAAGAACATATAATTCCTTTCCCTATCCTTGAGCCATATCACATTGAATTGTTGTTTGTCAAGCTTCTCTTTTAAAGCCAGGAGTTCCTCCATCCTGGATTGGGCACACAGTGCTTCCCCAGATGGTGCAGAATGCTGCCGATCACTAATTTGAAGTAAAGAAAGTTGATTTTCTACCAGTTTGATGTCCTCATCAATGTTTGAAAATGACTTTCTGCTCCATTCCATCAATAGTTCCTTAATCTTCTTCAGATTCAATGCCACGACTAATAGGGGGCTTCCTTGGAATTCACACTTCCATCTGTCACTAACCGCCTCCCTGAAGCCTGGGATCATGAGCCAGGCATTGTTAAATTAGAATGGGAGGGGTGATACCCTCCTACCGCCAAAGAAGATGTCAACTAGCAGTGGATTGTGGTCTGAGTTATTATTGGGAAGATTAGATCTAGATATTTCACATGGACAACAAGTGTCATTGATTTGAATGAGGCATATGTCAAGCATACTAGCTTACCATCCGTTGGTAGTAAAACTTCCCCATGTAAATTGATCACCGGCAATAGGGATCTCCATAAGGTTGCATTTATCAATGCAGTAGAAATACTCATCTACAACAACACCTGAGAATTTGGTTCCAGTCTTTTCATCAGGTCTTAAAATCGTATTGAAGTCACCGATTACAATCCAGTTGTGACGGACCTACCCACTAATGTTCTCCATGTCAGGCCATAGTTGCCTTCTTTTTGTATGAGTTCATGAGGCATACACAAATGAGTACCCATATTGTCTCTACATCCACGGGAGACACAACGACAGAAAACGAGAAAACAAAAGAAAGAAAAACAACAATGAACACGGCGAATTACGTGGTTCGGGAAAAATCCCTACATCCACGGGAGAGGCAGAATTTCACTATGATTCGGGAGCACCGAAATTATAGAGGATTTCCAACATAAAACCCTAGCCCGAAATGGGCTATAAAATAAATGGAGAAGACGATCACTATTCAAAAAAGTGGTCCGCGTCGCTACAGTGAACGACGGCCGACTTTGTCAAAAGCGCTACAGTAAAGTTGACCCCGAAGTCCGCACCGCTACAGTGTCTGTCGGTGTCGGTCGGTCATCTCCGCTACAGTGGTCAGCATTGCTACAGTGTCGACAATTTTGTGTCGGGGACCTTCGGCCCCCGGACCCCCGGAGCAGGGGCACGTGGCCCCCTGCATCCCCCAACGAGCTCACCGCGGAGCTCGACCCACGAAATTTGCAGGCCACAAGCATTCGGCCCAACCAGATCGGGCTACACCAATCCAACATAACAAAGGAGTACCCAAACCTACGCCACCTCACTGCTTTCCATTCATTGAACTTTTTCATGGGTTCAGCCAACCTAAAAATTCCTGGATTATTCACCAAGAAGAATTGTTTGAGTGCACAGGAGGTAGGGGGATTCCCAATCCCTCTACAGTCCATAAGAAGACCTTCATTGTGGGGTTTTGGATAGAGCTCCTACTTCTTTTCCCCCTTTCTTTTTCGGGGACCTTCCCATAGGATTCTTGCTGAGTTCATTGGCATTCTGCTGTTGCGACTTCTTATCACCCTTGGGCTGGTTAGCAGTTTCCGGATTTTGTTCCTCCTCACCATCATCTAACCAAAACCTTCATGAGAGGGGAGTAAACATGTTGATGACACAAGTGCCCTAATCTGGGGTTCCCCCAATCCTAATCCTCTTAGTTGTTCTGTTTGCAGGAACAAGAGTGAAGGATTCATCCAGACGGTTCCCCTCATCTTCCATCAAGTTCTGTGTTTGACATATGTTCAGAGTCACTTCAGTGTCATGGGGTAAGCCATCTGAATTGGAGATCAGTCCATCTGCAATCAAGGTGGTGGCCAATACAGGAGAGGTATTAGCTACATCTACAGCAGCAATATCCACTGCTCCAGCTTGCCATTCTGGTGTCCTATCATCGCCCAGATGATCAATGCATCCTGTATCCTTGATGGATAGAGGGCGGATATCTGCTTATGACCACTGCCCATTACCATCCTGAAAGACTTCAACCGATTGCAACTCACCAGTGGGGCCAACCGATGTGTCCAAACATGCCATTTCCAAATGAACAATTTCAACAAGGGCAGCTACCTCAGGTGCCAACGTAATGGGTTCGTCGGGGACCTGTTTTCCAGGCTCCCTAAGGCCCATGCCATTAAACTTCCCATTTTCGTGAGATCTCCTTTTATATGAATCCTCTTCATTTCCCATCCCCATGCATACTGTGAACATCTTGTGCCTAAGACACTCAGAGGTGAGGTGCCGAATTGTTGTACAGATTCCACAGAACTTTGGCATCCTTTCCTAGGTGATTTCCATTTTGAATCTGTCATCCCTAGTGGTTTGGATCACCTCCTCAACCATGGTGCTCAACATATCAATTTCCACCAGGACTCTCGCAAAGTGTCCATACCTTGTAACTTCAGTGATCTTGTCAATTCATATGGGGTTTCCAACAGTGGATGCAATATCCCATTGAATTTTGGGTTCCCAATAAAGCCAATTTAGTTTAGGGGTTCTATTTGATTTTAGGGTGTTTAGATTTTATTGGCGTTTTCCAAGGTTTATATCGTTTCTTATATTTTTAGGGATTTTTAGTGCTATTTTATAATTTTCACGATTTTCTTGTTTTTTAGGTTTTTTTAGGATTTTTATGGTTTTATGGGGTTTTAGGGATTTTAGTGTTTTAGGGGTTTTAGGATTTTTAGGTTTATTTATCATTTTTTATATTTTTTGTGGTTTTATCTGTTTTTATGTTTTTAGGGGTTTGATAGGGTTTTCCAGATTTTTAGGTGTGTTTCTGTATTTAGGTTTTTTTTATTTTTATGGTTTTTATGGTGTTATGGATCTTGAGGGTTTTAAGGGTTTAAAGGATTCTTTGGGTTTGTTAGAATTTTATTTTATTTTTTTGTTTTTGTGTGTTTTTTATGTTTTTTTATTTTTGTTATGGTGTTGGTTTTTTAGTTTTTTAAGTTTTAGGGGTTTAAATTCATTTTAGAGTGTTTATTGGATTCTAGGGTTTTTATGGACTTTTGGGTTTTTCCATTTTTTAGGGGTTATTATGGTTTTCATAGGGTGTTATAATTTTTAGTATCTTTTAGTATTAATTAGGATTTTAGGGGATTCCTTAGTTTTTATGTTTTTAAGTGTTTCTTAGTGTTTTTTGGGGTTTTAACATTTGTTGGGATTTTTATGGAATTTTAAGGTTTTGATGGTTTTTAAGGTTTTATAAATTTTAATGTTTTTAGGGGGTTTTATAGGTTTTATTATTTTTAGGGGTTTTAGAAATTTTTATGTTTTGGGGTTTTATGTGTTTTATGGTTTTTAAGGTTTACATAGGGGTTTTCAATATTTATACGGATTTTACAGTTTTTGGGATTTTTAGTGATCTTTTTTGTTTTTTATGGTTTTTTGGGATGTTGATGGTTTTTCTATTTTTTAGATTATTTATGGTTTTTAGGGTTTTTATTGTTTTATATGGGTTTTTTATGTTTTTAGGGGTTTAATGGTCTTTTAGAGTTTTTTAATATTTGTATGTGTTTAAAGAATTTTTAGAGTTTTTAGTGGGTTTTAATGCCTTCATTTTATGGGTTTTTATGGTTTTTAGAGGTTTCATGGTTTTTAGGGATTTAGGTTTTTTTGGGTTTTTTACAGACTTATGTGTTTTTAGGTTTTTAGGGGTTTTAAATGATTTTAGGTTTTTACCGATTTATTATGGGTTTTTAGGGTTTTAGGTTTTTTTTGTTTTTAGATATTTTTGGGATTTCTTTGGATTTTTATGGTTTTTAGGAAAAGTAGGTTCGGGGCCAGCCGTATCTCTGCCCCACAAAATTTATTAAGAAAAAAAGAAAGTACAAGGATTTATAGGGAGGGTCTGCACAACCGAGTGTGCAAATCACCCTTCATGTCCGAGTCCACAAGGGGAGTACAAAAATACGGTGCTACAAATGACCACATGGACAATCCATCCCCAATTGCTTTCTAAGAGAGCATGTCTGCCACCTTGTTCGCTTCCCTGTTTGCATGTGTGACCATAATGTTCATACCCTAAGAAATCCTCATACACTCAACCCATTGTGGGAGGACCCTCCATGAGATTTTCCTTGTTTCGATTTTGAGGGCTTCCACCGCCAACATCGAGTCAGATTCAATCCATAGCTGCTTCCACCTAAAGTGAACTGCAAACTAGACAGCCTTAATCATGACCCAAAGCTCCGATTATTATGCACACCCATTCCCAATGAAGTGATCAAAGCATCCTTTAACAAAGCCTCTATACGTCCGAAAAATACCACCACAACCGGAGAGACCAGGCGCACCCAGGGAAGCACCATCCACATTGACTTTTATCCATTCTGGGATTGGTGGAATCCACCAAATGAATTTAAAGTCCTTTGGTTTCCTGCATCTTCCAAAAACTCCGAGTGTTCTCAACACAATAAGATCATTAACATCATTATCCATCGTACCATCTTGGATATGAGACGCCATGCAGACGGCTTTGTGGATCGGCACCACACCAGTGCGAAGGCAGCATGGAGCATTATCAAAAACCACTTTATTCCGGGTTGTCCACACAAAAGCGGCAAGGGCCGCAGCAGCAACAAGAAGCAGGTTGGCAACCTGTTGAATGCATTGCACACCGACAACACTACGGAAAAGAGTAGACATCGTGCTGTCCATGCAGATTTTCAGCTGGAAAATGCCCTGCAAATACTCCCAAAGACCAACAGCCAGTCGACAATTAAGAAAAATATGCTACAGATTTTCCTCGTCCTGAAGACAGATCGGACAAGCAGAGGCCAAGGACCACCCATCTCTTTTCAACTGCTCTTGAACTGGAAATATATTTCTCCAAATTTTCCACAGTAAAAGGTGACTGGAAGGGGGAATGAAGGGCCTCTGATATTTAGAGAGCCAAGCAGGGGGTTGAATTCCCTGCTCACATTCAAACCGGTAAAACTCCTTCACACTCAACAGCCCAACCATATTCTGCTTCCAAATAAGACAGTCCATATCCATGAAGCTGTAACTTTGTATTTGTGCGATAATATTCTGCGGCAGGATGCTTTCAATCTTGCTCATGTTATTGTTGAGATCAGCAATGGTGCAATGCTTAAAATTCTGAGGGGGCTGGACAGATTCACGGATGGGCCGATCAAGCCAAATGGTTTTCCAACAATTCAAAGCCGAATGCCTTGATACCGCCCCATTTAGAGTTAGAAATAATGCTTCTCTAGGAGGACCTGATTGTGGTCTAGACCGAAGAAGGGATGAGGCCAGGGAATTCCTCACATAGTTTGGAAGTGAACCTTTCCCTCAAGAAGTAAAGACTCATGTCTTGCGGGTTGAAAATATTCCATGTAAATTTACCAATTAAGGCATAATTGAATTTCTTGAGGTCCCTGATGCCCAACCCACCCATTTCGATGGGCTTTATGCATTTTTTCCATGCCACAGATACAAGATTCTTCTCATTTATGCATCCCATCCATGCGAAGTTTCTGATTTTTTCTTACAAGCTCTTGATGAGACTTGTCGGCCATCTATAAATGGAGAACACATGCACAAACTTGGATGTAATAACAGAGTTGATCAGGGAAATTCTGCCCGCCTGAGATAAGAATTTTCCTTTCTAGCTCGCAAGTTGCTGAATGATTTTGAGTGAAATTCCCTCAAGGTATCCACTTTTCACCTTCCCCCAGAACAAGGGAACCCCCATGTATGTGAAAGGGAGGGAACCCCTCATGACACCAAGATTTATGACAATTCAGCGTTGCTTGGATTCTGAAATCCCATTGCCAAAAATAACAGAGAACTTTTTCCAACTAATCGATTGCCCCGCAACCTCTTCATAATGCTGTAGAAGTGATTTGACTGAGGGTAGGGTATGCCTATCAGCCTTCCCAAAAAGGAGAATGTAATCCTCATATAAAAGATGAGTTGGCACATAAAGATCTTTCCCAGCTTTTATCAGAGCATAAAAACAATCTTGAACGAGATCAAATATGCATCAGCTAAGGTAATCCTCAACCAGAGCAAAGAGGAGGCCAGAAATCGGGTCACCTTTCCTGATGCCGTGAGAGAAATGAAAGAATCACTTAGGGGATCCATTAACAAGAACATAGATCCTGGCACTGGACAAGATAGTGTGGATCAGCTTTATAAAAGAAGTGGAGAATCCATACCTACTGAGAATAGTAAAGATGAAGCTCTATTTGATCGTATCAAATGCCTTTGAGATGTCCAGCTTCATAGAAAAGCTTTCATACTTAGATTCTTTCATCATGATGTTGATACCTTCCGATGCCGAAATAGGCAGCTCTGAATATTCCATCCTAGGATGAACCCAAATTGGTTTGGGGTGATTATCCCACCAACAATATTCCCCAGCCTGATCGCCAGAATTTTACTTATTATCTTAGGAATAGTATTTCCAATCGCCACCGGATGAAAGTCCCCAATATCCATGGCATTCTCTTTCTTTGGCAGTAAATAAAGGAAGTTCGAATTCGTTCCATGAGGTATGGAGTATGAGATAAAAAATTCTCTGACAGCATTAGTGACCTCTACATGTAAAATATCCCAATAGAACATGAAGAACTTATTACTAAATCCATCTGGTCTGGGAGTGCTATCCATATTCCGAGAAAAAAGAGCAGACCTGACTTCCTCCTCAAACGAGGCATCAGTAAGACACTTATTCTGCTGATCATTAATGCAAGGATCAATAGATCCAAAAAGTCTAGGGGTCTTCTCATGCCCACCATCATTGTAAAGTGCTTTGAAGTGATCAGCCACAACATTGGAGATTTCATGTTCTGAGGAAAAGGAAGCCCCATTAATCCGGATGACATTCAGAACTTTCTTAGATTTTTTCTCCCTGTGAAGATGGTGAATGAATTTGGAATTCATATCCCATTCCTTGAGCCATGCCACGCTAAATTTATTTCTATCCAGCTTCTCCTTTAGATCCAAAATCTCATCCAGCTTAGAGTGAAGTTGCATTTCCTCCCTAGAGGGGGTGAGTTGCTGCTGATTGTTTATTTGACAGTGAGCAAGCTAGGATTCAGCAGCCATGATGTCATCATCGAGTTTGGAGAAAGAGATCTTACTCGATTACTTAAGAAGACTCTTTATTCGTTTGTGCTTTTCCACCACAACAAAGTGTGGGCTGCATAAAAAGTGCTACTCTACCCATTAACAACCACTTCCTTGCATCCAGGGATGGTGAGCCAGGAATTGTTGAATTTGAAGGGAAAAGGAGAGGACCTACAGTTATTATCATTGATTTCAAGCATCAAAGGGTTGTGATCTGAATTGAACTTAGGGAGAGTCATTGCAAATACCGAACTTGAATAAATGCTATCATTGATTTGGAAGAAACATCTATCTAATTTACTTGCTTGCCTCCCATTGATGGTGTACCTTCCCCATGTGAAGTGATCACCCACAAGAGGGAGTTCCACCAGATTTCAATGGTCAATACAACAAGAGAATTCCTCTGCAGTGATGTGTGAGAAAGATGATCCAATCCTTTCATCTAGCCTCATCACCATATTGAAATCACCAACCGCAACCCAGTTGTAATGAGTGTGCTCACTAATGCTCATCATATAACTCCATAGTTTCCTTCTCCTAGTGAAAACACATGAGGAATAAACAAAAGAAATTGTATTTATGGAGTCATACTTCTGGATCCGTAGTGAGATGATTTGAGTTCTTCTCTCAAAGGATAACAATTGAATATTAGCATGCTTGAGAACCCAAAGAGTCTCCATACCACTATCAATGTTATTATGAGCAACAAGAGAATATCCAAACTTCTACCAATTAAGGCCCTTCCAGTTATCATAGTTATTCATAGGTTCTGTTATCCCAAGAAGAATTGGCTTGTTGGCTGAAATTAAATGCTTAAGGGAATGGGTTGTTGGTAAATTTCCCAGCCCCCTACAGTTCCAGAAAATGATCTTCATTAAGAAGAGGTTTTCCCACCCCCACTAGAAAGTTGCTTCTTCTTGGATGGGGGATCAATGTCTTTCCCTTTGCCTTTCCTGCCCTTATTCTTAGGAGGCCTGCCAACAGGCTTCTTCGTGGATTCAGACACATTCCCAACCACCTGCTCCTCATCAGGGGTGCCACTGTTAGCAGACCTATGGGCCCCCTCTCCATGACCTTGCTCATTACCCCCATCATCAGCCCAGAAACTACCAGAGTGGTGTGAACCTGTTGGTGGCACAAAGACCATCAGGAGGCTCGACACCAGCGGAAATCCTTCTTGCAGCCTTATATGTGACGACCAAAGTGAACGCCCCACTCATATCCTATAGAGCACCACCAGAATGCTCCAGCACCCCGACAACATCAGTGCACACCCTACCATCCTGCATGATTCCATCCTCTTGATCCAGTGCATCTTAATCCACAGGACTCCCATCCACTAGAATTAGAGTAGGATAAGGATAGGGTGATGTAATATTATTGGGGATGACAGTATCACTAATGTGGCCAACCAATAACTCTGCTTGTCCTAGAACCTGAGCAGAATTATCACCCAGCCCAGAGTCGGACTGTTGCCCACTGGCTGCACCCTCCACATCCTTAGCTGCATGTGGCACTTCCACATTCCCCATAGGAACACTGGATTCGCTGGTGTCCAATCCCATCTATGCAGGGGTGTCTGTGACTGAACAGAACCACCACCAGCGGGAACATCCCCACTCTCCACATCCTTACTGGGATCCGAAGAGATGTGTGACTCTTTATCCACCATAATCTGATTTGATGGACCCTTGGTCTGAGTTTATCCTATGGGGGGGGACATTAGTTTCAGGCCCTGGATGGGCAGTGACATCCTTTGAGGTAGACGCCCTATCAGCCCTCACTACCTCTGCATCTGCCACGCCTCCATGGGCCATCCCAACTAGAAATTTGGCCGCCACATTGTTTCCCACAGCTAAGATATGCCTTGGTTCTGTGTTACTTGGCATTACAGGAGGTTGATTCATTGCTTCAGAGATCATCCCTTTTCCCTTCACCCGCTTGCTCTGACAGTCACAGTCCTCATGCCCTCGCTGATTACAAAAGCCACAGATTATGGACTTTCGGCACTCAGCGAACGAGTGGCCGATGAAGCTACAATTGGAGAAAAACATGGACCTCCTCTCATACTGTATTTCCAGATTCAAGGTATCATCAATTGTGGTGAGTACCACCTCTTCAACGAGGGTACTCTCCAAGTCAATCTCAACAGCACCCTTGCATAGTTCTCGTACCTTGGATTATCAGTCTTTTTGTCAATATGAATGGGGAATCCAACCGCAGAGGCAATATCCCATAAAATACTGGGATGCTAGTAAAGCTAATTCAATTTTCATATGTGAATCCACACTTTTGTAAAGGTATTTTTCACATTTGATGGATCAAAGTTTCTATCCCATTCCTGTATTCGGAGGAGCCCTAGCTTAAGGGAAATTGAACCAAAACTCCAAGCTTTCCTTTTTAGTTCATCTATAGGGAACACCACATGGTAGAATCCACACCCCATTGCATTCATATTCCAATAATTGAACCCCCAAACCTCAGAGATACAACTCACAAGATTATCAAATTTCCATAATTTCTCCCCCTTCGGGACAAGGACCTTAGAAATGATAGAAAATCGACACAGGCTAACCCGCTCCTCAACAGCCTCTCTGTTTGCAGCAACATGGGAAATGTGCCCCTTCCGAATAATCCTTCAAGGAGAAGGATACTCAAAATCAGTGAAGAATAGCGATGCATCCGACCTCACCACTTCTGCAAAATTCCTCCTCACCACCGGAAGGTGTGAAGAAGTAGGAGGAGCTGTACTCGCCACCAAAGGATTACAGAAATAGAAAATCTCTCCATGGCTAACTGGATCAATGAGGTTCTTACCCAAATTCGGATCAGAAGCCTAATCCTTCCCAGGGACCACAAGGGCTCCCATTCCTCCTTGCTCAGCCATCTACAAACGAGTTTTCATAAACAAGTTGTGGGTAACGAGGTATTGGTGATTTCCACACCACGCTTATTCTGGGCCCCATTCACCACCTACGCACCGCTCGTCCCCAGCTAAATTTGAGTGTGGCGAGACTCGAACCTATGCCAGTTCCGTTTCCAGGGAGTGTCCGCCTTACACGGTACCACATGACAAGTTGTGGGTAACGAGGTATTGGTGATTTCCACACAATTCTTATTCTGGGCCCCATTCACCACCTATGTGTCGCTCGTCCCCAGCTAAATTTGAATGTGGAAAGACCCGAACATGCACCAGTTCCATTTCCAGGGAGTGGCCGCCTTACACGGTACCACTATGCCAAAAACAATTTGTGGGTAACAAAGTATTGGTGATTGACACAACACGCTTATTCTGGGCCCCATTCACCACCTGCGCGCCACTCGTCCCCAGAAAAATTTGTGTGTGGTGAGACTCAAACCTGCGCCAGTTTCATTGCCATGGAGTGGCCGCCTTACACGGTACCACTAAGACAACCCTGGTTGTAAATACGAGTTATGGGTAATGAGGTATTGGTGATTACCACACCACGCTTATTGTGGGCCCCATTCACCACTTGTGCGCCGCTCGTCCCCAGCTAAATTCGAGTGTGGCGAGACACAAACCTGCGCCAATTCTGTTTCCAGGGAGTTGCCGCCTTACACGGTACCACTAAGCCTACCCCAGTCAGCATGAAACGAGTTGTGGGTAACGAGGTATTGGTTATTTCCACACCACTCTTATTCTGGGCCACATTTACCACCTGGGCACTGCTCGTCCCTAGCTAAATTCGATTGTGGCGAGACTCGAACCTGCACTAGTTATGTTTCCAAGGAGTGGCCACCTTATACGGTACCACTAATCCAACCCCGGTCAGCATGAAACGAGTTGTGGGTAACGGGGTATTGGTGATTGCCACACCACGCTTATTCTAGTCCCCATTCACCACCTATGAGCCGCTCGTCCCCAGCTAAATTCGAGTGAGGTGAGACTCGAACCTGCGCCAGTTCCATTTCCATGGAGTGGATTCCTTACACGGTACCACTAAGACAACCCCGACCGGCATCATTTTTTAGGGGTTTTTAAATATTTTGAGGGTTTTTAGGGTTTTTAGGGTTTTACGGTTTTTATTGTTTGAGTGTTTTTGGAGTTTTTAAGTGTTTTTATGGTTTTTGAGTTTTTAACATTTTTATGGGTCTAAAGGCATTTTATAATTTTTAGTGGTTTTAGGGTTTTCATGGGTTTTAGGGTATTTAAGGGTTTTAGTGGTTTTTATGGGTTTCAAGGGTTTTATGTTTTTTTAGGGTTTTTATGATTTTTCACAGTTTTTATGTTTTTTATCAGTTTTATGTGTTCTTTGGTTTTTAATGGGTTCTTTGGGGTTTTCAAGGATTTTAGGTTTTTTTTAAGTTCTTGGATTTTTATGTATTTTTAGGGTGTTTTGGGATTTTGACGGATTTTTCAGTTTTTATGGATTTTAGGGTTTTTAGTGTTTTTATGTTTTTTTTGGAATTTAGGGTGTTTTTGAGTTTTTTATGGTGCATAATTTTTTAGTGTTTTTAAATGTTTTTATGGGTTTAAAGGGTTTCTAGAGTTTTTATTTTTTTGTATGGATTTATGGGATTTTATGGGTTTTATGGTTATTAGGGATTTCATTGTTTTTAGGGTTTTTAGGTTTTTGTATCTTTTATTGGTTTTAGAATTTTTATGATTTTAGTGGTTTTATGTTTTTTTAGGTTTTGAAGTTCATCTTATGGTATTCATGTTTTTTGGGGGGTTTTATATTTTTAGGTATTTTTAGTGATTTTTTTAGGATTTTTATGCTTTTTTAGGGTTTTTATAAATTTTGAGATTTTTTAGGGTTTTGTAATTTTTGGAATTCTTTTCATGTGTTTTATTATATTTTAGGTATTTATGTTTTTATTAGGGTTTTTATGGTATCTTATGATTTTAGTTATTTTTTAGTATTTTTATTATATATTAGGATTTTAAGTCATTTGGATTGTTTGTAGGGATTTTGAGGGATTTTAGAGCTTTTAGGGTTTATATGTTATTTAGGGTTTTTTTTAGTTTTTAGGGTTTTGAGGGTTTTAATTTTTTTAACATTTTTTTCAGTTTATAGGGTTTTTAGAGTTTTAAGATGGTTTTAGGGTTTTTATGGGGTTTCTATGTTTTTATGTTTTTTGGGTGTTTTTAAGTTTTTTGGGTTTTTAGCTTTTTTAGGTTTTTATTTGATTTATGTGTTTTTTAGGATTTTAAGATTTTCTTATGGGTTTTCATAGTTTTTATTTTTTTTAATTTTTTTTTTGATTTTATTGGTTTTTTATTCTTTTTAGAGTGCTTTGGGATTTTAAGGGTATTATGTGACTTATTGTTTTTAAGGGTTTCTTGGTTTTTTGGGTTCGTAGGGTTTTTTCTCAAGGGAAATTGAACATAATATACAAAATGAAAAGGATTTGGAGTATAACGCAATACTAAAAAGGATGAAAACTATGGCTCAAAGCCCACACTAGTAGAAAAAATGGAAAATGGGCCTGAGAAACCTCACAAATCGCAAACAACTAACCATTAGAGAAGGGGTCTGTGAAAATTCATAAACCCATCTAAACCATTTCCTAGAAATCGGCCTAAGGAACCTCGAGAACCACAAATAAAACAATCTAGGAAATGGTTTCTAGGGATTTTTAGGTTTATTAGAGTTTTTATGGTTTTTAGCATTTTCCTTTTTTGGCTTTTTAGGGTTTTTATGGTATTAAGGATTTTAGATTTTTTAAATGTTTTTAGGGATTTAAATTGTTTTTAGAGCTTTATTGGTACAATGTTTTTATGGGTTCTAGGGTTTTTTATGGTTTTTAGAGGTTTTTATAGTCTTTAGGGTGTTTTAGGGCCTATGTGGTCTTTTAGGGTTTTACTATTTTTTAGGATTCTTAATGGATTTAATGTTTAAGGTTTTTTTAAGGATTTCTTAAGTTTTTTAAGATATTTTATGTATTTTTTTAGAAATTTTATGGTTTTTAGGGTTTTTTGGGTTTTTTAGATGTTTTAGGGTTTTTAGGGGTTTTAAAGGTTTCTAGAAATTTTTAGGGGGTTTATGTGTTTTGTGGTTTTCAATATTTTTAGGGTTTTATGGTTGTTTATGTTTTAATGTATTTTAATAGATTTTTTAGGATTTTTATAGTTTTTAGGTGTTTTAGGGATTTTGAGATTTTTAGGGTTTTTAGGGATTTTATTGTTTTTTGGTTGTATAGTTTTTTTAGTTTTTTTAGGGTTTTTTGGTTTTTTTATTTTTTTAATATTTCTTTCAGTTTAAATAATTTTTCTATTTTTTAGTGGTTTAGGGTTTTTATGTGTTTTTAATTTTTTGGGGGTTTTATGGTTGTTAGGGTTTTAAGGTATTTTTGGTTTTTAATATTTTTTTGTATTTTTGGGTATTAATTATTTTTAGGTTTCAAATGTTTTCTAAGGTTTTTTAAAGGTTTTTTGGGTTTTTATCACATTTAGGGATTTATAGTTATTTTCTAGGGTTTTATGGGTTTTTAGGGATTTTAGATAATTTCATGTGTTTTAGGGGTTTTAGGGTTTTAGTGTTTTATGGTTTGGTTTGGTTTTAGCATTTTTTCCATTATATTGTGGTTTTATGTGTATTTTATGGTTTTATTCATGTTTTTATGGGATTTATGGGTTTTTATATTTTTAGGGATTTTAAGGGATATTTAACGATTTTAGGGTTTTTAGTGTTTTATGGTGTCTGAGGGTTTTAGGGCTTTTAATGTATTTTTTCATTTTTTGTGGTTTTTTAGCGTATTTAAATATTTTTTTGGATTTAATTGTTTTTAATAGTTTTCAGTGATTGTTTGATTGGTTTTTGGGTTTTTAATGTTTTTTGGGGTTTTATTATTTTTAGGGGTTTTGGTGTGTTTTGGGATTTTTAGTGTTTCATGGGTTTTTAGGGCAAGGAAGGCTCGGGTCCAGTCTATTACTGGGGCCCCCCAAAATTTATTAAAAAATACACAAAGACATTCCAGACAAGGGAGGGGAGGAATCAATTGATCCACACCCAAAAACCCTTACGACCTCAGCCCAAGGCCCCAAAAAGAAAGGAAGAAAAAACAAAAAGCAAGAACGACACATCAAAAAAACCAAAAGGAAAGGCACACCAGTGGAGGATCAGTCAACGTTGCCACCAAAATCATCCAGCGCCACACCACGATACCCCATGCCCACACCAAAGTCGTCACCCACATCAGAAATACTGAAATCTGACTCAGCACCCATGTCCGTTGAATCCCATCCAAACTCAAAATCCTCTTGCATGCAAAGCCTAGATAGTAGATTCATCTTATCCCTCTATTTCTCAGTGGAAATTGAAAGTCTCTCTCGCTTATTAACTTTTAGATTAAGTCTGATAGCTCTTGAGGAGGCCCTAGTTGCCATGGGACGTGGGAGGGAAGAATAATCCCTCCTTCGTCTTCGCCTCAGAGGGGAGGAAGTGGATCCGACTTCAACACCGGACTTCGCAAAAGTGACACCATAGATGAAAGCCGATGGTTCTTTCCCTTTCTTACATTCTGACCTAGGAGTTTTGGCAAACCCTCTGGTTCTTTCCTCCTTTGACCTGACCATAGCAGCATTTATCCAACGATCAACATTAGCAAACCTCTCCCCAAGCCTCTTAGCTTCACCCTCAAGTGGGAACCTTTCCCGTTCAACCCACACCATCTCATGCAACTGCACACAATGATCTTCAGTAGAGGGAACACCATGGAGGACCATGGCCCTCTGCAGGTTCATGGATGGATCACCAGCGTCACCAACATTCCCCGACAGAGGGCTCAAAAATTGAGCACTGGGAAGATCCTCAGCACCGCTAGTGCTGTCTGTGGGAGGAGATAACCCAGGATCCATGTCAGGTCCCCTAACGCGGGGACACCTGGATAGAACCAGGGGGACATCATGCCAATTAGTGTATTGAACCCTAGGGATTCAGGTCTCCTCTTCCTCCATAGACCATTCCTCCTCAGCTGGAGTCATAATTCAGTCATCCCCAGTCCTCGGGCCCTAAGTAACCACTGCCTCCTTCACGACATCTGCCACCATCACATCCACCATTGTGGCTTAGCCAGGACTGTAACATGGAAATTGTTTGGAGTAGTTGCAGCCACCTTAACTACTGAAAAGGAACCATCGGTGCTCTCATTATCCTTCAAGCCAGCTAGATCATTTCATCCCAGTTCCAGAGCACATGGATCCTCCATCTGATCATTCCCTTTCCAGACACCCATCGAAGAAGCCTTCCCTAAATCTGGCTGCCTCCTAGGGGAGTCACCACACCCGTGAATGCCTTCAACAGGAACCTGATTATCCCTATCATCCAGTAGCACTTTCTCCTCATCAATATCTCCCAAAACACAAGCACTTCCCGCCAGACTTACTGTGAAGCCACCCGAATCCATCAGGGCAACCTCTAGATCACTTCCATCCAGCAAAGTAGATGAGAAGGGAACATCAGCAACCAATGTTTGGGAGGATGATGGCTTAGCCACCCCCGTTTTCCCCTTCTCCTCCACCATAGGGAGGATGCTCTCACCATAAGACATGCGAGCCAGAAAACCACCACCCCTGACAGGGCCAGAACATACTCCAGATTGGTCACTATGCCCAAATTTCCAACAAGAAGAGCAGAACACCGGCCATTGCTCAAAGATAACAGGCTATCTCCACCCGAGTTCTTACCCCACTGCAATCTAGACAACATCAACAGGAGTCTTCGAAGCATCAACTTCAACAAAGGCCCTTGGCGCAACCGGATGACAATGGGCCCTAGTCCTACTATCCACACAAAAGAACCTCCCCACCAAATTGCCAAGAATCGAAATAATAGAGAGTTTTTGAAAGGGAAGGGGAAGTTTAGGAAATCTAACCCAAGTAGCAGCAATCGGGGAACTCCGTTTCAGATGAAAGTCAATGCTCCACTGAAAAAATGAAAAAACGAGCACCACTGCATGACCGAGGAGCCTCCGACCAGGCAAGGACTAGGTCTTTTACATTTTTAGGTATTTTTATAGATTTTTTATGTTTTTTAGAGTTTTAAGGTTTTTAGGGATTTTTAGGGCATTTAATATTTTTAGGGTTTTTCAGGATTCTATGGTTTTTTTGGTTTTTAGGTTATGTTTGAGTTTTGTATGGTTTTTAAGGAGTTTTGGGTTTTTTTTAACATTTTAGCCGCATAAACGGTTTTTAAATTTCATTATTGGGTTTTTTCAGTTTTAATGGGTTCTTATATTTTTTAAGGTTTTTAGGGGTTTTAGGGGTTTCATGGTTTTTAGGGTTTGTAGGTTTTTATGGATTTTTAGAGTTTTTATCATTTTTTATAGTTTTTATGTTTTTCTAGGATTGTATGGTTTTCTTAGGGTTTTAAGAGTTTTTAAATTTTTTGGTATTTTTAGGACATTATGGGATTTTAGGGGTTTTATGGATTTTGAGGGTTTTAGGGTTTTTTAGGGTATTTAGGTTTTTATAGGATTTTTAGTGTTTTTATGTTTTTAGGGCTTTTAATAGTTTTTAGGATTTTAAGGCCATCTTAGGGTTTTTATGGGTTTTTATTTTTTTTAACATTTTTAGTGTTTTTTATGGATTTTTAAGGATTTTTAATGGTTTTATGGTTTTCAGTTTTTTAGGGGTTTTCTATTTTTTAGGGTTTTTAGGGATTTTAAAGCATTTTTGGTTGTTTATGTGTTTTTTATGTTTTTAGGCATTTTAGTGTTTTTAGGGATTTTTTTTTCATTTTTAGGTATTTAATTTGTATTTAGAGTTATTAGTGGGGTTTTAAGGGTCTTATGATCTTTTAATATTTTTAGGGGGTTTTGGGTTTTAGGGTTTTTTGGGTTTTAGGGTGTCTAAGGTTTTTAGGGTTTTCTACAATTTAAATTTTTTTCAGTTTTTTATTGGTTTTAATTAATAGAAGGTTTTTTTAGGTTTTCATATGGTATTTCTGGGATGTTAAGGGATTTATGTTTTTATGTATTTTTAGATATTTTTTATGATTTTTATGGGTATTTAGGGTTTACAGTGATTTATATTTGTTTTAAGGTTTTTATATTTTTTAGGGTTTTTTGGTTCTTTAGCATTTTGTGTTTTTATGGTTTTAAAGGGTTTTTATAGATTTTAGTGGGGCTTAGGATTTTATGGGTAATTTCCAATTTTTTATGTATTTTTTCGATTTTCTAGTTTTTAATTTTTTTTTAGGGTTTTAGTGCTTTTATGGGTTTTAGGGTTTTATAGGGATTTTAAGGGTTTTTTGTTAATAATATATTTTTAGGGTTTTCAAGGTTTTTGTTTCTTATCTTTTTAGGGACTTTTAGGTATTTTTATGATTCTTATGAGTATTATGGTTTTTAGGGATTTTTATTTTTTATTGTTTTTAGTGTTTTAGGGTCTTTTAGAGATTTAGCGTTTTTAAATATTTAGAGGGTTTATGAATTTTTTTATTTTTTATGTTTTTATTAGGGTTTTAAATGTTTTTAGGGGTTTTTAGGTTTTTGGTGTTTTTTGGGCTTTATTGGAATTTTTATTTTTTTTAGTGTTTTTATAGATTCTTTGGGTTTATTTTGCTATTTTCATTTTTTTCATTCTTTTAAGATTTTTTTTATTTTTTAACATGTTTAGTGGATTAAATGGGTCGTAAAGTTTTCAATGGGTTTTTAGGGAAATGATGATACAGAGGTCAGGCTATTCCCAACCCCCCCAAATTTATTAGAAAAAAAGACGCAACAAACAAGGGAGCGGAGGGGTCAAACGACCCACACCCAAAAACCCTTTACAATCCCAAACCCAAAGAACCCAATAAAATAAAAGAACAGAAAACCAAGAAATGAAAAAAAAAACAGAAAAGTTCCCATCAGCATCTCCCAACCACACAATAGTCAGCATCCAACAACAGCAATACCATAATCAGTAACTTCATCAACAATTATCAGCACGATATCATTATCACCATAGTAAACCCTACCTCATCCCCACCCTTCAACACCTTACCAAGGTTAGCAACCATCAACCTATACTTCAATCTTATCTTATCAAACCTACACCACTTAATAGAGCTGCCCCACCGAGACTCACCCATGACGTCGAGTAGAACCACCAACATCATCCCAACACCACCACTTACACAATTATACCAAACCAAAATATGGGTTTTTAGGGGTTTTATGGGTTTCTAGGGTTATTTAAGGTTCTTGGGAGTTTTTTTTGCTTTATAGGTGTTTTAGTGTTTTTTGTATTTTTTAGGGTTCTTATCATTTTTTAGTTTATTAAGGGGTTTTATTTTTTTTAGGTTTTAAGGTTTGCCAATGGTTTTTTGGGGGTTTTCTTTGTTTTGTAGGTATTTCATGGTTTTGTGAATTTTTATTGGCTAATTATTATTTTAATTATTTTTTAGGGTTTTATGTATTTGGATGTTTTTTGTTTTATAAGGGTTTTTGCAATTATTAGGTTTTTATTGGTCTTTAGAGTTTTTTTGTTTTCAAGATTTTCTAATAGGTTGTCATGGTTTCTAGGATTTTTCACGTTTTCGAGATTTTGTATGATATTTATAGTTCAATAGGGTTTTTTTTGGTTCTTAGGGTTTTAAGTTTATATTGAATTTTTTGGTATTTAGGGTTTCCATGAGATTTTAGTGATTTTAGAGTTTTTGATACTTTTTTAACTTTTTTAAGCTTTAAAGTTTTTTAGAGTTTTAGTGATTTTGGGGTTTTTTTAGGATTTATTATGCTTTAATGTTTTTATGGGGTTTATTATTTTTATGGTTTTTTTGGTTTTTATGTTTTTAGGGGTTTTTTGTGTTTTAGGTTTTTAAGGTTTTCATAGAAGTTTTCCAGTTTTTTATGTATTTTACCTTTTTAGGGATTTTATGGAATTTTTATGATTTTTATAGTTTTTTGGGTTTTATGTGTTTTTAAGGATTTTAGGGGTTTTTTTGGGTTATTAGGATGTTTTTTTATTTTTAAGGATTTTCAGACTCTTTTAGTGTATATTAAATTTTTTGGGGTTTATGATTTTTTTGAAATTTTTTTCCTTTTCGAGGGTTTTATGGGTTTTTAGTGTTTTATGTTTTTTTGGATTTTGAGGATTTTAGGGTTTGATCGTCTTGTTGTATTTTTTTTGTTTTTTAGGGTTTTTTGGGTTTTAATATTTTTTAGATTTTTTAGGTTTTCATAAGGTTTTTTAAGTGGTTGTTTAGATTTTTACATTTATTAGTATTTTTGTGGGTTTAATATATTTTTATGGGTTTTAGAGTGTTTAGGTATTTTGAGGGTTTTTTGATTTTACGGTTTTTAGGGTTTTTTAGGGTTTTAGGTTATTTTTTTTATCGAGTGTAAGTGTATTTAGGTATTTAGGTTTTTTTAGGTTTTTCCAGGGTTTTAGGGGTTTTTATGTTTTTTTTGGATTTTATGTATTTTTATGCTTTTAGGGGTATTTTTTTTTCTAGGTTTTTATTGTTTTTATGTTTTTTATATTTTTATATACTTCATGACTTGTATGTTTTTTTTGGGTTTTAGGGGTTTTATGGTTTTTTTTTATTTTTTTAGAGTTTTATAAAAAATTTAGGTTTTGAAAGGGGATATAGAGTTGTTAGTGGTATTTTATGTTTTTTTGGTATGTTTTTATTTTTTATGGTTTTTAAGGGTCTTTTGGTTTTTTTGGGTTTTTACGGTTTTTATGGTCTTTCGGTTTTTTATGCGTATTAAGTGTTTTTTTGGGTTTTTAGATTTTGTTATTATTTTTAGGGGATTAAATATACATTAGGGTTTTTAATAGGTTTTAGGGTTTATGAGTTTTTAGGGGTTTTAACATTTTTATGGGACTTATGGTTTTTAGAGATTTTTGGGTTTTTTAAAATTTTTAGTGTTTTAGGAATTTTATTTTTATTTTTATAGATTTAAAGTGTTTTTAGAATATTAATAGATTCTTATGGGTTTAAAGGTTTTTACATTTTTAGGTATTTTTTCACTTTTTATGGTCTGTTAGGGTTTTGGGGGATTTTTAGGGTTTTCATGGTTTTTAAGGCTTTTTAGCGTTTTTAATGTTTTTAGGTTTTTAGGGATTATATGTGTTTATAGGTTTTTATAGTTTTCTGATGGGTTTTAGGATTTACATGGTTTTCAAAGGGTTTTTGGGTTTCATGGTATTTTTTAGAATTTTAATGGCGTTTTGGGGTTTTTATGGAGTTTTAGGGTTTTTATGGGTTTATGTTTTTTTGGTTGTTTTGGGTATTTAGGGTTTCTTGAGTTTTTAATGGGTTTTAATGTTTTTATAGTTTTTACCATATTTTATGGGTTTAAATTATATTTAGAGTTCTAGTGTGTTTTTTTTCAGATTTTATGTTTTTATGGGGATTTAAAGGTTTTTTTGTTGGTGTGATGGTGTTTAGGGTTTTAGGGTTTTTTAGTGGTTTTATCGAATTATAGGTTTCATAATGTTTTTAATTGTATTTAGGATTTTATAGTTTTCTTAGTGTTTTTAAGTGTTTTGTTACCTTTATTATTATTTTTTGTGCTTTATTAGTATTTTTATGTTTTTTATAGTTTATAAGGATTTTTAGTGTCTTGGGGGGTATTTAGGGTTTTAGGGTTTTTTAGGGTCTTTACCATCCTTTAGGTTTCTACAGGGTTTTTGTGATTTTTGGACTTTAAGTTTTTCTTAGGGGATTTCAGGGTTGTTCAGTGTTTTTATGTTTTATGGATTTTTAGTATTTTTTATGACATTTTTTTGGTTTTTAGGGGGATTTAGGGTTTTAGGGTATTTTAGGGTTTTATAGGGTTTTTATGTTTTTAGGGTTTTTCGTGATTTTATGGTTTTTTGGTTTTTTATTTTTTCAACATTTTATGGAGATAAATGGTTTTAATATTTTTAAGTTGTTTTTCGAGTTTTTATAGGGTTATAGGGTTTTTATGGTTTTTAGGGGTTTTATGGTTTTTGGAGTTTTAGGGGATTTTGGGATTCTAGGTGTTTTAGCATTTTGTAGGTATTTTAAGGATTTTCATGATTTTCATGCTTTATGGTTTTCATAGGATATTTCTTGGGTTTTATGTTTTTTTTATGTTTTATAAATTTTAGAGCTCTTTTAGGATTTTTATGTGTTTTTAGGGATTTATTGGGGGGTTTTTTGGGGTTTTGGGGGTTTTGGGTTTTATCGGGTTTTAATGTTTTTTTAATTTTTAGGGGTTTTTAAGTTTTTCTTATAGTGTTTCAGGGTTTTTAGGACTTTTTCTATTTTTATAGAATCTTAGGTATTTTTTACAATTTCTATTCTTTTTATGATTTTTATTGATATTGAGAGTTTTTAGTGTTTTTAGGGGTTTTAGTTTTTTAGGGTTTTTGTGGTTTAAATTTTTTTTGGTTTTAAAGGTTTCTTAATGTTTGTATTGATTTTAAGGGGTTTTAAAATTTTTATTGATTTTTAGGTATTTTTTAGAAATTTTATGTGTTTTAGTGTTTTAGTGTTTTTAGAGATTTTTAGGGTTTTTAGGATTTTAGGGTTTTTAGGGTTCTTGTTTTTTTTTCGGTTTTCGTTGATTTATTATGGGTTTTATGGTTTTGTGAGTTTTTTTAATTTTATTAGGGGTTTACCGGGTTTTTTACCATTTTTTTTATTTTTAGTATTTATATTGTTTGTTAGGTTTTCATGGTTTTTTTTGGGTTTTATGGTTTTTAGGGACATTAGAGTTTTTATGGTTTTTATCATTTCATAGTTTTTTTGGGGGGTTTTAGTGTTTTTATTTTTTTAAGGTTTTATTTGGGTTTTTCTTGTTTTTTTGGGGGTTTTACATATTTAGGTATTTTTAGGTATTTTTAGATTTTTTATGATTCTTAGGGGTTTTATGGATTTTGAGTGTTTTTAGGGTTTTTTTTGTGTTTTATGGTTTTTTTGAGATTTTTACTGTATATTAGTTTTTTAATAGTTTTTTAATATTATTAGGGTTCAAAAGGGTTTTGGAGTTTTCAGTGGGTTTTTTGGATTTTTATGAGTTTTAGAGTTTATTTGGGTTTTATTGTATTTAGGGTTTTTATGTATTTTAGGGTATTTTAGAGTGTTTATCATTTATTATGTTTTTATGGGTTTTATTGTTTTCTAGGTTTTTAAGCGTTTCTTTGTGTTTTTCATGGTTTTTAGGTTCATTGCGTTTTATGATATTTTTAAGGATTTTTTAGGATTTTGTTATTTTTCTGAATTTTGTTTGTTTTTAGGTGTTTCATATTTTTTTATGTTTTTTGTGGTTTTCTTAGGTGGTTTTAGGTTTTTCAAGGTTTCATTACATTTTTGGTATTGTTAGGTATTTTTAGAATTTTTATGTTATTTTGGGTTCTTAGGGATTCTGAAGGTTTTTGGGGTTTTATTGATTTTGGGTTTTTATATGGGTTTTTAGTTTTTATGGTTTTTTGGGGTTTTATAGTTATTAAAAACATTTATTGGTTTAAAATGTTTTTAGTGGTTTTAGGGTTTTTTTTGGGTTTTAGGGTTTTTAATGGTTTTTACGTGTTTTTTGATTTCAGGGTTTTTGAAGATCTTTTATGGTATTTAGCATTTTATTTAGTGTTTTTAGAGGTTTAAAGGGTTTTCCAGTTTTTATGTTTTTCTTATGGTTTTCCAGTTTTTTCAGATCTTGTTATTTTTTTAGATATTTTTAGATATGTTAAATAGCTTTTTTTGGTTTTTAGGCTCTTTAGGGTTTCCATGGATTTTTTGTGTTTTTAGGGTGTTTAAAGATTTTTATGTTTTTATAATGTTTTGGTTTTTTAGGGGTTTTATATATTTTTCTTATTTAAAGGTTTTATTAGTGTTTTTCATAGTTTTAGCATATTATAAATTTTATGGATTTGTCGAATTGTTTTGTATTTTTATTGATTTCTATGTTTTTTATGTTTTGAGGGATTTTAGAATTTTTAAGGGGTTTTTGGTTTTTTTGGTTTTTTTATTTCTGGATTTTAGGGTTTCTTAGGGTTTTTATATATTTTAGAGCTATTTTACTTTTTTGGGTTTTTATATGGTTTTAGGCAAGTAAGATGTGAGGGTCGGGATATTATATCGTTTTAGAGTTTTTCTGGGTTTTATGGGTTTTATGGTTATTTATGATTTTAATGGTTTTTATTGTTTTATGGTTTTTAGGGATTTTATTGGATTTTTTATCAATTTTTGGTGTTTTTTAGTGTTTTTAGAGGTTTCATTGTTTTTAGGTTTTTTAAATTATTCAATTATTTTTGGGGTTTTATAGGATTTTTTATGTTTTTAGTGGGTTTTTATGATTTGTTAATGTTTTCTTTTGGGTTTTTTGGTTTTTTAGGCAAAGCAGGTTCGGGGCCAGGCGTGTCCTGGCCACACGAAATTTATTAACAAAAAAGTAAATACAAGGCTTTATAGGGAGGGTCTGCACAATCGAGTATGCAATTCAACCTTCATATCTGAATCCAAAAGGGGAGTACAAAAAACCAGTGCTACAAATGACCACAAGGAACATCCATTCTAAATTGCTTTCTTGGAGAGCATATCTACCACCTTGTTCGCTTCCCTATGTGCATGTGTGACCATAATGTTCATACCCTGAGATGTCCTTAGACACTGAACCCTTTGTGGGAGGATCCTCCATGGGATTTTCCTTGTTTTGGTTTTGAGGGATTCCACCGCCCACATCGAGTCAGATTCAATCCATAACTGCTTCCACCTAAAGTGAACTGCAAACTGGACAACCTTAATCATGGATCAAAGCTCTGCTTCATATGCACACCCATTCCCAATGAAGTGATAAAATCATCCTTTAACAAAGACATTGTACGTCCGGAAAATGCCACCACAACCGGAGAGACCAGGCGCACCCAGAGCAGCACCATCCACATTGACTTTTATCCATTCTGGGATTAGTGGAATCCACCGAATGAATTTAAAGTCCCTTGGATTCCTGCATCTTCCAGAAACTCCGAGAGTTCTCAACACAATAAGATCATTAACATCATTATCCATCATACTATCTTGGATATGAGACGCCATGCGAACGACTTTTTGGATCGCCACCACACCAGTACGGAGGCAGCATGGATCATTATCATAAACCACTTTATTCCGGGATGCCCACACAAAAGCGGCAAGGGCCGCAGCAGCAGCAGCAAGAAGAAGGTTGGAAACCTGTTGACTGCATTTCACACTGACAACACTGCTAAAAAGAGAATACATCATGCTATCCATGCCTATTTTCAGCTAGAAAATGCCCTGAAAATTCTCCCAAAAACCAGCATCCAATCAACAATTAATAAAAATATGCCACAGATTTTCCTCATCCTGAAGACAGATCGGGAAAGCAGAGGCTAAGCACCACCCAGCTCTTTTCAACTTCTCTTGATCTTGAAATATATTTCTCCATATTTTCCACAGTAGAAGGTGGCTGGAAGGTAGAATGAACGACCTCCTAAATTTAGAGATCCAAGAAGGGGGTTGAATTCCCTGCTCACATTCAAACCGGTAAAACTCATTCGCACTCAACTGCCCAACCATATTGGGCTTCCAATTAAGAAAATCCATATCGATGAAGTTGTAAATTTGTATTTGTGAGATAATATTTTGTGGTAGAATACTTTCAATCTCACTCATGTTATTTTTGAGATCAGCGATAGACCAATGCTTAAAATTCTGAGGGGGCATGGCAGATTCACAGATGGGCCGATCAAGCCAGGTGGTCTTCTAACAATTAAAAACTGAATTCCTTGAGACCACCCATTTAAAGCGATTCTATATTTCTATGTCTTTATTAATGTTTTTTTATTTTTAGGGTTTATTATGTTTTTAGGGATTTTTTGGGGATTATTTGTGGTTTTATGGCCTTTTAAGGTTTTTGGGAATTTGTGGGGTTTTAGGGGTTTAGGGTTTTATGCATTTTTAGGTTTTTTAGGGGTTTTATGATATCTTTAATTTTAAGGGTTTGTTAGAAGTTTTAAGGGGTTTTATAGATTTTAAGGTTTTTATTGATTTTGAGGGATTTTTAATAATTTTTATGGGTTTTAGAGTTTTTATGGATTTTAACAGTGTTTAGGGTTTTTAGGGAAAATAAGGCATGGGACCAGGGGAGCCTGGTCCCCAAATTTAAGTAAAAGAAGATAGGTACAGGGTCTTACAAGGAGGTCCTAGAGAAGTGGGCTTGTGTATCACCCTTCATGTCTGAGTACACAAGGGATGTATAATAAGGTGGAGTGAAAAAGGACGACATGAAGCCCCTTTCTTAAATTGGTTTTTTAAGAGTGCATTTTCCACCGCATTCACCTCCCAAAAATCTTGTGTGATATATAGGGTCCGATATTGTGAAGCTTTGAGGCTTTCAATCCATTGTGGGAGTAGCCTCCTTGTACCCTTTTAAGAATTTTTAGCATCTTTTAGGTGTTTGGGGGTTTATAGTGTTTTTAGGTTATAAGGTCTTCTTATGGTTTTTCACAGTTGTTACGGTTTTTAAGTTTTTATGTAATTTTAGTGTTTTTATTATTTTTATGGTTTTTAGTATTTTTATATTTTTTAGGGGTTTTGAGGTTTCTGGGGTTTTAAAGGGTTTTTGGATTTTTTTTCAGGTAATTTTTTGAGTTTTTAGGATTTTAAAGGGATCTTATATTTTTTTTATCATTTTAGGGTCACAATGTCTTTTTATAGTTTTTAGTGGATTTAAGGTTTTACTGGTTTCTAGGGGTTATTAATTTTTTTAGTGATTTTTATGGTTTTTTGTATTTTTAGGGTTTTAGGGTTTTTATGTTTTTTAGTGTTTTTAGGTTTTTTAGGGGTTTTAATATTTTTTTGGTTTTTAATTTTTTTTCTTTGTGTTTTTCAGGGTTTTTTTGTATTTTTAATGATTTTAGTAATTTTTTGTGATATTTTAGATTATTATTGGGGTTTAGGGTTTTTGAGACATTGATAGGGTTTATGGATTTTGTTGGTTTTAGGGTTTTAATGGGTTTTTGTGGTTTTGGGTGTTTTTTGAGTTTTGGGGGTTTTAAGTATTTTTAGAGTTTTTTTATCATTTTTAGGGGTTTTATGGGTTTTAGTGTTTTAATGGTTTTAGGGTATTTAAGAATTTTTGGTGTTTTTTCGTTTCTAAGGCCTTTTAGTGTTTTTAGTATTTTTCTGTTTTAGGGGTTTTAAGTGTTTTTAGGGTTTTTAATGATTTATTAATGGTTTTAGGGATTTCTGGGCCTTTAAGGAATTTTACACATTTAAATTTTTTCGGGAATTTATGATTTTGGTGGGTTTTTGGGTTTTTAGGTATTTTGAGGTGTTTTGGGCTTTTATTGCTTTTAGGGATTTGAGGTTTTTAATGTTTTTAGGGTTTTTAGGGGTTCTAAGTGTTTTTAAGCTTTTAATATTACCTTATTGTTTTTAGGGGTTTTATTGGTTTTTATTTTTCTAGTGATTTATATAGTTTCTTACGAATTTTATGGGTTTTATGGATTTGGAGGGTGTTTAGGGTTTCATAGGATTTTAATAATTTTTCTGGGTTTATTGGTTTTTTAGGTTTTTCTCGTGATTTTTAGGGTTTTAAGATTTTTGATAGTTTTTTAACATTATTTGGGTTTTTTGGGATTTTAGATTTTTGAGTTGTTTAATGGTTTTTATGGATTTTTATGGTTTTATGGATTTTAGGTTTTTTTATGGTTTTTATGGTTATTATAATTTTTTAGTGTTTTTAGAGTTTTCAGTATTTTTTAGGTTTTTAGGTGCTTTATGTGTTTTTATTATTTTAATGTTTTAATGGGGGTTTTCAAGGTTTTTATGGTTTTCATGGTTTTTATTTTTTGGGATTTTAAAGTATATTTGTGGATTTATAGGGGTTTTAGGGATTTACAGGGTTTGTAGGTATTTTTTTTGGTTTTTTTTTGGTATTTTGAATTTTTGAGTGTTTAGAGTAGTTATGATTTTTGTGGAGTTTTTAACATTTTGTAAGAGTTTTTAAGTGTTTTTTTTGAGTTTTTAGTTGGTATTTATTAATGTTAGGGGTTTTATGGGTTTTTGGGTTTTTAATGTTTTTTGGGGTTTTTTATTATTTTTAGAGGAAATTAGGCTCTTAAATTCATTTAGGGATTTTTACATTTTTCATATTTTTAGGGGTTTAAGTTTTTTTTGGATTTTGAGTTTTTATATGGGGTTTTCAGGGTTCTTTTGGATTTTATTTGTTTTAGGGATTTTTATGGTTTTTTTTCATTTTTATGGATTTTTTGGGTTTTTGGGTTTTCATAATTTTTAAGGTTTTAAACATTTTTTATGTTTTTAGGGGTATGATATTTTTTAAGATTATTTTTTTAATATTATTTTTATGGGTTTTATGGATTATAATTTTTTTTAGGCATTGTTAGCATTTTTTTAGGATTTTTATGGGTTTTAGGAATTTTTGGGTCTTTTGGGTTTTTGGTTTTATACGAATTTTGAGGGGTTTAGAAGGGTTTTATGTTTTTTATTGGTATTTGGGTTTTTGGTTTTTTAGGGGTTTTCATGTTTTTTAGGATTTTTTAATTTTTTAAGATTTTTTTAGGTTTTTATGGGTTTTTATGGGTTTTTTGGGTTTTTAGGGGTTTTAAGGGTTTTAATGTTCATAGGTTTTTTTGGGGTTTTTGGGGTTTTTAGTTGTTTTTAGGGGTCTATAGATTTTTTGAGTATTTTAATGTTTTTATTGGATTATAATATTTTTGTAATTTTATGTTTTTTATCCGTTTTAGGGACTTTAAGGTGTTTAATTATTTTTATGTTTTTTAGAGTTTTTATGTTTTTAAGAGTTTTATGTGTTTTAGGTTTCAAATGATTTCTAAATAATTTTCAGGGTTTTGGGGGTTTTTTATTTTTTTAGGGATTTTTATGGATTTATTAGCATTTTTATGGGGTTTTAGGGATTTTAGTGTTTTTAGTGTTTTAAGAGATGTTCGGGATTATTATGAGTTTAAGAGTTGTTTTTGGTTTTAAAGGTTTTGTTTGGGGTTTTTAAGGTTTTAACACTTTTAGGGATATTTTTTATTTTTTAGTATTTTTATGATTTTTTAGGATTTTGGGTTAGTAATTGTTTTTTATGTTTTTAGAGGTTTTTTTGGTTTTTGGGTTTTTCTTGTTTATTCGGGTTTAAATGGTTTTTTATATATATTTAACATTATTAAGGATTTAAAGGGGTTATATAATTTTCATTATATTTTAGTGTTTTTATGTGTTTTTAAGGATTCTAATGGGTTTTAAAGGGTTTTTTTGGTTTTTAGGGTTTTTAGGATTTTTAGTGTTTTTAGTTATTTAGGGGTTTTAAGTGTTATTATGTTTTATTCTTTTATTAGAAGTGTTCAAGGCTTTAGGTTCTTTAACTTTTATTAAATTTTATGGATTTCTATTTTTATTTTTATTTTTTAGTATCTTATAGATTTGAAGGGATTTTATGGTTTTTTTGGGGGGGATCAGTGGGTTCATTGAATTTCATTGGGTCTTTATGGGTTTTAATGTTTTTAAATATTTTTTTGGTTTAAAATATTTTTCCATTTTAGTGATTTTTAGGGTTTTCATGTGTTTTAAGATATTTTTATGGTTTTTAGGGTTTTAGGATTTTTAGGGTGGTTTAGGGTTTTTAGTAGTTTTTAGGTTTTAGTGGTTTAATGTGTTTTTATGTTTTCAAGGATTTTATAGGGGTTTTCAGGGGTTTTACTGTTTTTTAGGTTTTAAGGATATATTGTGATTTTTTAGGTTTTTTATTTTTTTATAGTTTTTATATAATTTGAGTTTTTATTGAGTTTTAAGTGTTTTAGGGTTTTTAAATTTTTTGGTGTTTTAAATGTTTATGATTTTTATGGTTTTCTTAGTTTTTTTCAGGGCTTTTTTACATTTTACTGGATTTATATGTATTTTTACAATTTTTATAGTTATTTATGGTTCTTATGTTTTTTGAGGTTTTGTGGGTTTTTATCATTTTTTTTGGATTTTTAGTGGTTTTATGTGTTTTTATGTTTTTAAGGGTTTCTTTCTATTTTCTCAATTTTTAGGGGTTTTACTATTTTTAGGGATTTTTAGTAACTTTTTATGACTTTGATGGTTTTAAGGGGTTATATATTTTTATGTTTTTTGGGGTTTTTTCATTTTAATGTGTTTTATGGGTTTTTGGGGCTTTTAGATGTTTTTTAATTTTTTATGGGTTTTAATATTTTTTTGAGTTCTTTATCATTTTTAGGTGTTTTATGGGTTTTTAGAGTTATTAGTGATTTGTTAATCGTTTATGGGATTTCAGGTTTTTTAAATGTTTTAGAGGATTTATGGTTTTTAGTTTTTTATGTTTTTATGGTTTTTTTATCATTTTTAAGGTATTTATGGGTTTTTACTATTTTATAATTTTATTATTTTATTAGGTTTTTATGGTTTTAAGGGTATTTTACATTATTACGGTTTTGGGGATTTTTAGGATTTTTATAATTTGTTTGGGGTTTTAGGGTTTTTTATGTTTTCATGGTTTTAAAGGGGTTTTTATGATTTTTAATATTTTATTGGTTTAAAGGGTTTTTAGATCCTTTTGGGGGTTTTAGGATTTTTATCGATATTTTTTATTCTTTATGGATATTAGGATTTTTTTGGGTTATAGGGGTTTTAGGAAATTTTATGGTTTTAGAATTATTTAGGGGTTAAGGGGTTATAAGTGTTTTTAGGTTTTTAAGGTTTTCTTTATGTTAATAGGGATTTTAGGGTTTTTAAAGGGATTTTATGGGTTTTTAAAGATTTTTAGTGTTTTTATGGTTTTTAGGGATTTTGATATTTTTAGGGTTTTGTAGTTTTTTTGTGGTTTTAGGAATTCTTGTATTTTTTATGTTTTTAGTTATTTTAAGTGTTTTTAGGTTTTTCAATTTTACTTTCATTTTTTATGTTTTTTAGGGTTATTTATATTTTCATAGATTTTTAAGGCCTTATAATTTTTTATGATTTTCAGTTTTTTAGGAGTTTTGTGATTTTTATGATTTTTGGGTTTTTTTTGTTTTTTGGTAGTTTTAAGAGTGTTTAGGTTTTTATTATTTTCTTAGGGGTTTTCAAGTTTTTTGGGGTTTTAATGTTTTTTGAGACTTTTAGGGATATTATTGTAATTTTATTATTTTTTAGGATTTAGAGACATTTTTTGGGTTTTATGACTTTTTTTTTGTCTTTTTTTTCAGTTTTTACGGGTTTTAGGGTTTTTTAGAATTTTTTTTGCATTTGTAGGGGTTCAAAGGGTTTGTATTTTTTAGTATTTTTATAGTTTTAATAGGTTTCTATGGGTATATTGGGGTTTTAGGTTGTTTTATAGTTTTTTGGATTTTAGGGGTTTTTGGGTTCATTAGGGTTTTAAGAATTTTTATGTTTTTAGGTTTTAAAGTGTATTTAGGATTTTAAGGGATTCTTAGGATTTTTCAGTGTTTGTAGGAAATTTTTACTTTTTTGTATTTTTAGTGCTTTTTTGAATTTTTTTTTGTTTTTAGGAATTTTAGTGGTTCTTACAGTTTTTTTGGGTCTTTTGGGGTGTTAAAAATTTTAGGTTATTACGGGATTTTACAGTTTTTTTATTTTTTAAGGTTTTCATGGTATTTTATGGATCTTATGGTTTCTTATGTTTTATGAATTTCTAGGTCTTTTTGTAATTTTTATAGGTTTAAGGGTTTTTAGGGTTTTTAGGTGTTTTTGGGTTATTTGGGTCTTTTAAGGTTTTTAAAGTTTTAATATTTTTTAGGGATTTTGGTTTTTTATGGTTTTAATGGTTTTTTATATTTTATAATCATTTTTTCAGTCATAAAGGGTTTTTTTGATTTTTAGTGGGATTTTACAGTTTTTATGGGTGCTTAGGGTTTTTATGGATTTTAGGTGGTTTTATGGTTTTTTTAGTTTTTATGATTTTTACGGTTTTTATCATTTTTAGTGTTTTTATGTTTTTAATGGTTTTAAATATTTTGTATTTTTTAGGTTTTCGTAGGGTTTTCAACATTTTTAGGGTCTTTTACGTTTTTATGGATTTTTAAGAATTTTAGGATTTTTATAATTTTTTAGCGATTTTGAGGTTTTTTGGGTTTTTATTACTTTTATGGTATTTTTGGATTTTTGGGTTTTTTGAGTTTTTTAGTGTTTTATGGGTTTTTAAATTATTTTATATTTTTATGGGTTTAATGTGATTTTATTAATTTAATGGTTTTTATGGTTTTTATGGGATTTTTAGTTTTTACAATTTTTAGGGGGTTTTAAGGTTTTTAAGAGTTTTATGTTTTTAAGGTTTTTAGGGTTTTTAGAATTTTTTAGGTTTTTAGGGGTTTTATGTGTCTTGTGATTTTAAGGATTACCTAGGGTTTTTAGGCTTTTTGTATTTTTATGTTTTTTTGGATTTGGATAGATTTTTTGGAATTTTTATGGGTTTTTAGTGTTTATGAATTTTTAGGGGTTTTGTATGTTTTTTGGGGTTTTAGGGATTTTATCTTTTCTTTGTGGTTTTAGGTGTTTTTTTGAGATTTTTTATGATTTATGATTTTTTATAGTTTTTAATGTTTTAGGGGTTAAAAGGGTTTCTATAGTTTTTAGTGCTTTTAGGGTTTTTATGGGTTTTAGGGTTATTTGGGGTTTTTATGGGGTTGTATGATTTTTATGGGTTTTAAGGTTTTTAGGGTCTTCTATGGTTTTTATAATATATATGGTTTTTAGGGTTTTAACTGTTTTTAGGTTTTTAATATTTTCTTATGTGTTTTCATGTTTTTTTTATATTTGAAATTTTTAGGGATTTTTTTTAATTTTTTTAATTTTTAGGGTCCTTAGGGATTTTGAAGGCTCTGTGTTTTTAATGTTTTAAGGTTTTTTAGGATTTTTTGAATTTTTTGGTTTATCAGGGTTTTAATTTTTTTTGGTTTTTACGATTTTCAGACGATTTTTTTGGGTTTTAGTGGTGTTTTTGTACATTTAAGGAATTTTTAGTTTTTATGGGTTTTGGGGTTTTAAGGGTTTTTATTTTTTTCTATTTTAGGTTTTTTAGGGTTTTTTAGTTGATAGAATATTTTTAGAGGTTTTTAACGTGTTTATGGGTTTAAAGGGTTTGTAGATATTTTAGTGTACTTTTGGGTTTTTCTAGGTTTTATGTTTTTATGTTTTTAAGGGTCTTATGGTTTTTAGGTTTTTCCATGGTATTTAGGGTTTTGTTTGTTTTTTGGGTTTTAGGGGTTTTGAGAGTTTTTAGGGTTTTTATATTTTTTAATGTTTTTGGTGATTAAAGGGACATTAGAGTTATTAGGGGGATTTTATGATTTTATAGATTTTTAGGGCCTTTATATTTTTTACAGGTTTAATGGTTTTTAGGGTTTTTATCATTTTTTAGTATTTTAGTGGTTTTAAGTGTTTTTATGTTTATAATTATTTATTAGGGGTTTTATCAGATTAGGGTCTTTAGTATTTTTTGTGTATTTTTAGGGTTTTTAGGGTTTTTGAGCGTTTTTAGGGTTTTTATGATTTCTGGGGGTTTTAAGGATTTTTATGTCATTTTGTGTTTTTTTGTGTTTTTTATTGTTTAATGGTTTTGTGTAGATTTTAATGTACTTTGGGATTTGATGTATATTTATAGTATTTGCTGAGTTTTAGGTTTTTTATAGGTCATTATTGTTTTTAATGTTTTAAGTTGTTTTGCAGTTTGATGGTTTTTAGGGTTATTTAGGGATTTTTGGGGATTTATCATTTGTAAATTTTTAGGTGTTTTAAGGGTTTCTAGGTTTATAAGGAATTAATATAGGTTTTAATAGTTTTTTTTGGTATTTATGTGTTTAGGGGTTTTTAGTGATTTTTTTTATTTTTATGGTTTCTAGGGTTTTTAGGGATTTGGAGGGGGGGTTTGGGTTTTTTGAGTTATTTTGAGTTTTTTGGGTTTTTAGGTTGTCAAGATTTTTAAATCATTTTATACATTTACAGGGTTTCTATAACATTTAGTAGTTTTTTGGTTTTTTGTAGTTTAAGAAGTTTTTATGGGTTTTAGGGGTTTTTATGGTTTTTATGGGTTTTTAAGGTCATTTAGGGTTTTTAGATTTTTTTGTTTTTTTGGGATTAAATTGTATTAAGGTTCTTAAGGATATATTATGGTTTTAAGACTTTTATGGTTTTTCGTGTTTTTTGGGATTTTTAGAGATTTTTAGGACGTTTTTGGTTCTTTGGGGAATTTTAGTTGTTTTAGGCCTATTATTTTTTCTGGGGTTTTATGGTTTTTTTAACGGTTTTTTCAAATTTTTAGGGATTTTAATTTTTTTTGGAAATTTTAGGGATTCATTAAGATTTATATAGTTTGTAGGGGTTTTAGGGTTTTTTTACGGTTTTTCGGTTTTTTTGGGATTTTATAGCTTTTAAAGTTTTTTGTGGGGTTTTAAGATTATTTGCCTTTTTTGGGGTTCTGATTATTAATTTTTTAGGGGTTTAAAGGATTTTTATAGTTTTTAGTGGTTTAGGGGTTTCATGGTCTTAGGGTGGGGGAATAAATGTAATTTTTATGGTTTTTATTGTTTTTAGGTATTTTTTATTTTTTTTAAATTTTTTAGATTTTTAGGGGTTTAAAGTGTTTTACATGTTCATGTTTTTATTATGGGTTTTTAAGCTTTTAGGGTTTTATATATTTTTATGAATTTTATTATTCTTTAGGATTTTAGGGTCATTAGGTTTTATTGTATTTTAAGGGATTTTAAGGGGTATTATGGATTTTAAGGTTTTTTAGTGTTATAATGTTTTTTAGGGCTTTAAGTGTTTTTATGTTTTTTGGGGCTTTAAGTGTTTTTATGTTTTTTTGGCTTTAAGTGTTTTCATCTTTTTAATTTTCTCTTATTTTTTTAGTAATATTTAGTTTTGTAGATATTTTTAGTGATTTTTTAGATTTTTTTGGGTTTATATGGTTTTTAGGGGTTTATAGTGGTTTTTCGGGTTTTATTGTTTTTAGGGTTTTTTTCGATATTTAGATTATTCTAATTATTTTATGGGTATAAAGGGTTTCTAGTGTTTTAGTAGATTTGTACGGTTTATGGGTTCGTCTCATTTTTAAGGTTTTTATCAGTTTTTATGTTGTCCAGGGGTTTTATGGTTTTGATTATTTTTTCGAATTATTTGGTTTTTAGGGGTTTTCAGTGTTTTTTGGATTTTTGAAAAATTTATGGATTTTTAGGTTTTCGTAGGATTTTTATGGTTTTTATGGTTTTTAGTGATTTATATGGTTTTAGATTTTTAGGTATTTTAGGGTTTTATGGTTTTTATCATTTTTTAGGTTTTTACCTTTTTTATGTGTTTTTATGTCTCTAAGGTTTTCATATGGTTCTCAAGATTTTTAGTGATTTCAACGTTTTTTGTGATTTAAAGGGATTTTTAAAGATTTTTATGGCTTTTTGGTTTTTTAGGATTTTGATGGGTTTTGGGGTTTTTAGGGGATTTTGGGTTTTTATGTTTTTTATGTATTTTAGGGATTTTTGAGTTTTCAGAGAATTTGTGGTTTCTTACAGCGTTTTACCATTAAAAAGAGTTAAAAGGCAATAAAGGTGCGAAGCATGAGGTGCCTTTCCCCCAAAATTTATTAATAAAAATAATGTACAAGGTGTTACAGAGGATGTTTGAAAAACTGAGTATGGGAAACCCCGTTCATGTCTGAGTCTACTAAGGATGTACAAAAGCTACGGGTAACAAAGGACCATAATGAGATTCTCTCCCCCAATTTACTTCTTAGAGATGACGTCTGCCACCATATTTTCCTCTATATATACAAGTGTTCCGTTGTGTGTAAGGGAACAAGAGGCATCAAGGCATTCTATCAATTAAGGTAGACGCCTCCAAGGTACTTGTCTTGATTTCCTTTTGAAGGCCTCCACCGCTAGAAGTGAGTCAGACTCAATCCAAAAGTGATTCTATTGGAAGCGATTAGCATAGATTACCATCTTTATAAATTCCCAGAGTTCCACTTCATAGGCAGCTCCATATCCAATAAAATGAAAAAAAATCATTTATCAAAGCTGCGGTAGGTGTGGAAGACACTATTGCAGCCTGAGGGTCCAGGTGTGCCTGAATATGTGTCCTCTACATTGACCTTAACCCATGCTCTGATCGGGGGAATCCAGTAGACGAATTTCATTATCATTGGTTTCTTGCACCTAACATGAATTACAATTTTTTGAAGGATCGAAAGGTCATTAGTGTAATTGGCCATCTAACCAGTTTGGATGCCAGTGCCGTAATTGCCGCAAGAAAGAGATTAAAGAGCTGTGGGATCAGATCAATGTCTATTGCTGCGTTCAGCAATCCGGATAGACCTTGCTGATTGTTCATGTCATGGATAACCTAAAAGGTTCCTTTGATATGCTGCCAAATCTCTATAGAAAATAGTTTAAAGGGGTTTTAATGTCTTTAGTGGTTTTCGGGATATTGATATTTTTAGGGGTTTTATGGTTTTTATGTTTTTAGGGATTTTTAACGTCTTTAATGTTTTTTTATTTTTAGGGGTTTTACGTGTTTTCTTGTTTTTATGGATTTCTTAAATACTTTCTAGGGTTTTCAGGATTTTATATTTTTAGATATTTTTAGTGATTTTTAATGTTCTTTATTGTTTTTAGGATTTTTTGAAAATTTTAAGGTTTTTAGGGCATTAAGGATTTCTCAGGGTTTTAGAATTTTTTAGGGATTTCATGGTTTTTAATTGTTTTTTGTTTTTGGGTTTTTTTAGTTTTATAGGGTTTTCTAGGGTTTTTTTGTAACTTAGGTTTTTAGGGTTTTATGGGTCTTTTTTTTATTTTAGGGGTTCTTTAAATTTTCTTGGGTTTAATGGTTTTTAGTGTTTTTATTGTTTTTATGGTTTTAATGGGTTTTTAATGTATTTAGTGTTTTTTGTGTGTTTTTATTTATTTTTGGGGTTTTTTTAGGTCATTAGGGGTTTTATGGTCTTTTATAGCTTTAGCATTTTTAGATTTTTTAAGGGTTTTATGTGTTTTTAGTTTTTAAAGGTTTTCTTTGGGATTTTAAAAGTTTTAGGGACATTTACACATTTTTGTATTTATAGGGGATATTAAGATTTATATGGTTTTTAGGGTTTTTAGGGATTTTGAGGAATTTTCCTGTTTTTAGGGGTTTTAGGGTTTATTTAGGTTTTTGGTGTTTTTTAATATTTTAATGGGTTGTATGTGTTTTAAGGGTTTTGTGTATTTCTTAATGTTTTTAGGGTTTTCAGTGATTTCATGTGTTTATGGATTTTTTATTATTTTTTTAGATTTCTATGGTTTTTATGGATTTATGTTTTTTTTGTTTTAAAGGGTTTTTTATTTGTTAGGGTGTTATTGTTTTTATTGTGTTTTAAATGTTTTTACTGATTTAAATGGTCATTATAGATTTTAGTGGTTTGTTACAATTTTTATGTTGTTTTATGTATTCTTAATGTTTAGGTTCTTATACTTTCTTTGGGTTTTTAGGGTTTTTAGCATTTTTTAAGTTTTTTTTGGGTTTTTAGTGATTTTATATTTTTAATATTTTCTTAGGTTTTTTCATGGTTTTAAGCATTTTATATGTTTTTAGGTATTTTTAGGGATTTTTAGGATATTTATGATTTTCTAGGGATTTTATGGATTTTGAGGGTTTTATAGTTTTTAGCGTTTTTAGGTTATTATCATATTTAGGTTTTAGGGTTTCTAAATGTTTTTATATTATTAAGGGTTTTATATATGTTTTCATGTTTTTATGGGTTTTTACATTTTTTAGGAATTTTAAGGTTTTTTAGGATTTTTTATATTTTTTGGGTTCTTAGTATTTTTGAGGGTTTTTAGGGATTTTAAGGTTTTTATGGTTTTTTTGGGGTTTTAGGGTTATTTTATTTTTTAGTGGTATCAAGGTTTTTTTGGGAGTTTTTAAAAAAAAATTATGTATTTAAATTACTTCTATAGTTTTTGGTGGGTTTATGTTTATTTTTTGTTTTATTGGGATTTTATGGATTTTATGGTTTTTTTATATTTTTTGGTGGTTTTTTGCATTTTTTGGATTTTTGGGTGTTAAATTTTTTTTAGTTTAATAAGGTTTTGTTTTCTTTTTTAATTTTTATTTTGGGTTTTTATGATTTTATGGGTTTTTAGTGATTTATTAGGATTTTTATGCTTTATATAGTTTTTAGGTATTTAAGGAATTTTTTAGGGTTTTCACGGGTTTTTAGTGTTTTTAGAGTCCTTTAGGATTTTTATTCTTTTTTAGGTTATTTAGTGGTTTTTACTATTTTTAGGTATTTAAGGTTTTCTTAAGGTTCTTTAGGGTTTTTAGTATTTTTTATGTTTTGAGGTTTTTTTAGGGATTTTAAATTTTTTTATGGTTTTTAGGGGTTTTATGGTTTTTAAAGTTTTTTGGGTTTCTTTTTTTATTTATGGTTTTTTGGGTTTCTAGTGTTTTGATTGTATATTTTAGGGTTTTAAAGATTTTTATGTGTATTTTAATGTTTTTTGGGGTATAAAAGGGTTTTAGAGTTGTTACTAGTTTTTATGGTTTTTATGTTTTTAAAATATTTATCAATGTTTTTTGTGGTTTTTTTGTGTTTTTTGTTTTAATGGTTTTTAGGTACATTATGGTTTTTTTAAATTTTTGATGTTTTAGGGGTTTTTTGTGTTTTTAGGTTTTTTAGTTATTTCATTTTTAGTGATTTTTTGGTTTTTGATGTTTTTTTTGGGATTTCTAGGGATTTTTATGGTTTTTAGGGGTTTTAAGGATTTTGGGGGGTTTAGGATTTTTATGGTTTTTAGGGTTTCTTATGGATTTTAACATTTTTATATTTCTGAGGGTTTTAAGTATTTTTAGTTTCTCAAATTTTATATGGCCTTTTCAGTGTTTTATGGTTTTTTATGTTTTAGTGATTTTTATGGATTTTTAATATTTTAATAGTATTTTAGGGTTCTTAGGGGTTTTGTGTATTTATAGGGCTTTTATATGTTTTTTTTTTGATTTCTAGGGGTTTTTGAGTTTTTAGGGGTTTCTTGGTATTTTATATTTTTAATAATTTTAGGGGTTCAAAAGGTTTTTTGTGTTATTTGTTGTCTTAGGGTTTTTATAATTTTTATGTTTTTTGGATTTTCATGTTTTTTGTGCTTTTAGGGTATTTAAGGTATTTTTGAGTTTCTTAAAGTTTGTATGGTTTTAATTGTTTTTTATAGTTTTTAATTGTTTTTAGGGTTTTATGGTGTTTTCAGGGTTTTGAGGTTTTTTAGGTGTTTTTTAGTATTTTTTATGAGTTTTGAGGTTTTAGGGATTCTAAGGGGTTTTAGGGGTTTTTAAAACTTTTAGAGTTTTTTGTGTCTTTATAATTTTATAGGGTTTTAGGGGATTTGAGTTTTTTATGTTTTTGTAATTTTCTTAAGAGTTTTCATGGTTTTTAAGGTTTTTTTACATTTTTAGGGATTTTTTGGATTTTTATGGTCTTTGTGGGTTTGATGGTTTTTGCGGGTTTTTTTTTGTTTTCACGGTTTTTAGGATTTTTTATGGTTCTTATGCTTTTTAATGTTTTTATACATTATTAGGTGTTTATAAGGTTTTTAGTTCTTTTAGTGGTTTTGTGGATTTTAAGTGTTTTTTATTTTTCTTGGGGTTATATGGTTTTTAGGGGTTTATGGGGACTTCTAGGGCTTTATCACATTTTGTTTTTTTATTGATTTTATGTTTTTTTGGTTGTTAAGGTTTTATTAGTTTTTATGGGTCTTTTACATTTTTATTGATTTTAGGGATTTTTTAGGAATTTTATGGATTTCTAGGATTTCTAGGTTTTTTAGTGATTTTAATCATTATTATTGTTTTTTATTGTTTCTAGGAATTTTAGTGTTTTTACGTGTCTTTTGATTTTTTAGGGTTTTTATGTGGGTTTTAGTGATTATAATATTCTTAAGCGTTTTCTCGGTTTTTAGTTTTTTTTTGTTTTTTAGGATTTTATAGGAATTTTATGGGTTTTAGCGGTTTTAGGGTTTTTAGGGATTTTTTTGGGTTTTTAGGGGTTTTTCGGGTTTTTTTTATTTTATATGGTTTTTATGGGTTTTTATTTTTTTATTTTTTTTGGGTTTAAAGGTTTTGTGATGTTTTTTTAGTTTTTTGGGTTTTTCGGATTTTTTTTATGATTTTTAGGGGTTTTAATGGTTTTTGGGGATTTAGGATTTTTGGGATTTTATGATTTTTAGGTTTTTTTTCATTTTTAGGTTTTAATGGGTTTTAATTGTTTTTAGGTTTTTAATGTTTTCTCTGAGTTTTTCAGGGCTTCTTTTTATGTTTTAAGGTATTTGTTCGTATTTCTTACAACTTTTACAGTTATTTTTAATTTTTATTTTTCTTGATGGTTTTAGGGGTTTTTAGTGTTTTTAGGATTTTTATATGCTTTTGGGTATTTATTGTTTTTAGGGGTTTCATGTTTTTAGGATGTTTTATCATTTTTTTGGGGTTTTAACCTTATTTTAGTATTTTAGGGGTTTATCATTTCTTTAGGTTTTTATGGTTTTCTTATAGTTTTATAAGGTTGTAGGAGAGTTTTAAGTTTATATAATTTTAGTCATTTTTTAATATTTTGATGATTTTTTTTGGGGTTTTATTGATTTTGAAGGGATTTTGGGTTTTTATGGTTTATCATGTTTTTAGGTTTTTAAGGTTTTTATACAGTTTTCAAGGTTATATGGGTATTTATTTTTTATGGATTTTTAGGGATTTTCTATGATTTTTATGGTTTTTTTGGGATTTTAGTGTTTTTGAGGGTTTTAGGGTTTTTTTTAGTTTTTTATTGTTTTGTAGATTTTAGAGTTTTTAATGGTTTTTATGGGTTTTAATGGTTTCATGAGTTTTTAGTGGTTTTTAGGGTATTTTTTATGACTTTTTGTGGGTTTTATGGTATTTAGGGTTTTTAGGATTTTTTTAGTGGTTTTAGGGTTTTTAGCAATTCATAGCTTTTTGGGTAGATTTATGTGTTTTTTAGAATTTAAGGTTATCTTAGGGTTTTTAGTGTATTTTGGGGTTTTTAAATTCTTACTGATATTTTTTTCTTTTTTTGGATTATTTTTGGTTTTTAGGGATTTTAGGATTTTGAGGGCTTTTAGGGGTTTTATGGGTTTTAGGGGTGTTAGTTTTTTTAACGTTTTTAGGTTTTTATGGGTTTTATGTTCCTTTAGTTTTTCATGTTTTTCTTAATTCTTTTCATGTGTTTTAATGTTTTTTATGTTTTTAGGTATTTTGAACTAATTTTTAGGATTTTTATAGTTTTTAGGTTTCATAGTGTTTTTGAGGGTCCTAGGGATTATAATAATTTTTGGGTTTTTTATAGGTTTTTGGAATTTTTAGTGTTCTTAGAATTTTTAGGTTTTTAGGGGTTTTATGTGTTTCTATTTTTTTAAGGATTTTTTAGGGTTTTAGTGTTTTTTACATTTATAGGGATTTTTATTTCTTTTTTACCAATTTTATGGGTTTTTAGGGTTATAAGAGGTTTTTGGGTTTTTGTGGCTTTTAATTTCTTTTTGGGAATTTAGGTTTTATTAAAATTTCCAGGGTTTTAATTATTTTTATGTTTCTAATGCTTTTTAGGATTTTTAATTATTTTAGGGTCTTTTATATTTTTAGGTATTTTTAAGGACGTTATGATTTTTAGTGTTTTTTGGGGTTTTTTGGGATTTTATGTTTTTTTTATTATTAAGTTTTTTTGAGTTTTTAGGGTTTTTAGTGTTTTTTAATTTTTTTAAGGTTTTAAAGGGTCTTTAATGTATTTAGTAGTTGTTTGGATTTTTATGGGGTTTTAGGGTTTGTAATGTTTTTAGGGGTTTATGGTTTTTAAATTATTTAGAGATTTTAGAGTTTATAATGTTTTTATGGGTTCTAACTATTTTTAGTTTTTTTATGGTTTTCTTAGGGGTTAACAGTGTTTTTATGTTATTACGGATTTTTTGGGAATTTTAGGATTTTTATTCTTTTTCAAGGTTTATGGAGATTTTGAGGGCTCTACAAGTTTTTAAGGTTTTTACAGGTTTTAGGGTTTTAACACTGTTTAGGTTTTTAGGGGTTCAATGTTTTTTAGGTTTTTTATGATTTCAGAATTGTTTCATTGGTAAAATGTTATATTATGTTTTTAGGTATTTTGAAATTATTTTTTAGGTTTTTTATTGTTTTTAGTGTTTTTATCGTTTATTGGTTTTTAGGGTTTTTTAGTGTTTTAGGTTTTTTATTTTTATTTGGGGGTATAGGGTATTTGAATTGTTTTCTTTTTAATATTTTTAGAGTTTTAAATTTTTATGGTTTTAATGGGTTTTTATATTTGTTATTGTTTTTAGTTTTTAGGGCTTTTTTGGGTATTTAAGGATTTTTCGGTATTTATGTTTGTTTAGGTTTTTTGCATTTTTTATGTTTTTAAGGGGTTTTAATTATTTTTATGTGTATAAAGATATCTTAGGAATTTTCATGATTTTTATAGTTTTTTAGATTTTTAGGGTTTACTAGTTTTTAGGTATTTTCAGGGTATTTTGGATATTTACAGTTATTTATGGGTTGTAGGGATTTTTAGGGTTTTTATGGTTTTTTTTTTGGATTTTCATGTTTTTTAGTTTTTTTTAAAGGGTTTTTTTGAATTTTTATCAATTTTAAGGGTTTAACGGATTTTAAGAGTTTTTAGTGGGTTTGATGGTTTGTATGAGTTAAGTAATTTATATGGTTTTAAGGTTTTTGTTTGGTTTTTAGAGTTTTTTATTGTTTTTAGGGGGTTTAGGGTATGTAGGTTCTTTTTTGGTTTATTTGTTTTTTCTAGGTTTTTAGGGATTTTAAGTGTTTTTTTTGTTTTCAACATTTTCTTAGAATTTTTCTATGTTTTTAGGGTTTTTACATTTTAAGGATTTTTTTGGTTTTAGGATTTTTTTTTCGAGTCTGATCGTTTTTAGTGATTACAGGGGTTTTAGTGTTTTTATCATTTTTATGATTTTATTTGTTATAAGTTATTTTAGTTTTTGAAGGTTTTCTTAGGGGTTTTCTGAGATTTTAGGTGGTTTTTTATTTTTAGGGATTTTTAATATTATTTTTGGTTTTTTTGTGTTTTCCTTGATTTTGTGGCTATTTATGGTTTTCTAGGTTTTTTATGTTGGGGGGGGGGTTAGGGTTTTTTTTTTGAGATTTTAGCATTTTATGGTTTTTAGTGTTTTATAACATTTTAGGGGTTTAATGTATTTGAAGAGTTTTTAGTGCTTTTTGGGATTTTATGTTTTTTATAGTTTCTTATGGGTTTTAGTGGGATTTATCATTTTTATCATTTTTAAGGTTTTTATGTTTTTTAAGAATTTTTTAATTTTTTGTTTTTTAGGGGTTTATGTGTTTTTATGTTTTATGATTTTCATGCAGTTTTTAGGGTTTATATGTTTTTATATATTTTTAGGTGTTTAGGATTTTATGGAATTTTAGTGTTTTTAGAGTTTTGATGGGTTTAGGGTTTTTATGGTTTTATATTTTTTGTTTTTTTTACCTTTTTGAGTTTTTATGTGTGTTAAGGATTATTAGAGTTTGGTATAATTTCCTTTGGATTAATCAGATTTTTCAGTTTTTGTGCGTTTTAGGGTTTTTACGAGTTTTTATGGTTTTTATGGTTTTTAGGGTTTTTATGGGTTTTTAGGTTTTTAGGAATTCTTATTTCTTTTATCATTTTTTTGAGTTTTTAGGGGTTATAATTTTTATTATTTTTTATGGTTTTCTAGTGGTTATTGGGTTTTCTGTATTTTTAGGGATTTTTAGGGGTTTTAGGGTTTTAGGGGTTTTACGGTTTTTTAGGGTTTTTAGCATTTTTAGGTTTTTAGGGATTTATGTATTTTTATATTCTGTGGTTTGCATTGGGTTTTTAGGTTCTTTTACATATTAATGGATTTTTAGGTGGTTTTTAGGATTTTTATGGGTATTTAGGTATTTATATTTTTTTATAGTTTTTAGTTGGTATTTAGGTTTTTGGGGTTTTTAGGTTTTAAAATACTTTTAGGGATTTAATATTTTTTAAATTTTTTACTATTTGTAGGGTTTAAAAGGGGTTTTAGAGTTGTTTTGGGTTTTATTTGGTTTTTTTTGTTTTTTATTGGTTTTTTGGGTTTCTATGGTTTTTAAAGTTTTTAATTTTTTAGTATTTTTATAGTTTTTAGCATTTTTTAGGTTTTCTAGGAGCTTTAATTATTTTTTTGTTTTTATGGTTTTATTTTGTTTTTTAATGGTTTTTAAAGGTTTCTATATTTTTAAGGATTTTTTGGGATTTTTTGGTTTCTCTGGAATTTTATGTTTTTATGGATTTTTATGGTTTTTGGGATTTTTAGTTTATTTATGGTTTTGAGGTTTTTTATCATTTTAAGGTTTTTAGTGTTTTTAAGTGTATTTAGGTTTTTGAGATTTTTATAGGGGTTTTTAGGGGTTTTGGGTTTTCTATGTTATAGGTATTTTTTTCCCTTTTAATGATACATAGGATGTTTTATAATTTTTAGGGTTTTGGAGGGTTTTTTTGGGTTTTTTGGGTGTTTAAGGTTTTTATAGTTTTTGGTGTTTCTATGGTTTTTTAGTTTTCTATGGTTTTTAATGTTTTTTAGAGTTTTTAATGTTTTTAGGGGTTTAAAAGTTTTTGAAAAATTTTAGTGGGTGTAGGATTTTTGTTGGATTTTAGGGTTCTTCATGGTTTTAGGGGTTTCTAGGTTTTTTAGGGAATTTAGTTGTTTTAAGATGTTTTTAATGATTTTAGCGTTTTTAATTTTTTTTGGGTTTTAAGTGTTTTAGTTTCATAATGTTTTTATAGGGGTCTTCAATGTTTTTAGGGTTTTATGTGTCTTTGATATTTTTATGGACTTTATGATATTTTCTATATTTTATTGGTTTTAGGTATTTTGATTGTTTTTAGGATTTTTGGGATATTTTGGGTTTTTTGATTTTTTGGATTTTAAAGGTTTTTTGAGTTTTTATTGTTTTTATGGTTTTTAGATATTTTTAATATTTTTTAGGGGTTAAATAATTTTAATAGTATTTTAGTTTTTTTCAGGTTTTTAGGGGTTTTAGGGGTTTATGGTGTGGTTTTTATGGATTTTAGGGTTTTTTAGAGTCTTTATGGCCATCTAGGGTCAAGGAAGATGCGAGGGTCGGGCTATTCTCGGCTGTCCCAAATTTATTAAGAAGAAAAAAGACACAACAAACAAGGGTTTTCTTATGGGTTTTCATGGGTTTTAGTGGTATTTAACATTTTTGGGGATTTTAGGGTTTTTTTTTGGATTTTTATGGTTATATAGGTTTTTTTTGGATTTTGAGGTTCTTCGGGTTTTCAAGGGTTTTCAGGGGTTTTAGAATTTTTTAGGTTTTGAGGCTTTTTTTTGTTTTTATTTTTTAGGTTGTTCTTAGTTTCTTAGGGTTCTTATGGTTTTTATGTTTTTACATGTTTTTAATGGTTTTTAATTGTTTTTATGGGTTTTTAGGTGTTTGGAGAATTTTGAGCCTTTAATGGTTTTTTAGGGATTTATGGTTCTTATGTTTTTTAAGATTGTTTCTATATTTTGTGGTTTTAAGTGGGTTTAAGTGTTTTTATAGTTTTTAATGTTCTTAGGGGTTTAAATAGTTTTTATAATTTCTAGTGGATTTGTAGGTTTTTATGGGTTTTTAGTGTTTTAACGGTTTGTTGGGGTTTTGTGGGTTTTAGGGGATTATGTGTTTTTTGAGTGTTTATATGTTTTTATGATTTTTTAGGCTTCTAGGGGTTTTTATTGTTTTTAGGATTTAAAGGCATTCTTAGGTGTTTTCAGGGTTTTGGGGATTTCAATTATTTTTTTGGGATTTTATGGTATTTTTTTGGGTTTTTTACTAGTTTTTCAGATTTTAGGGTTTTTGGTTATTTATGGTTTTATCATTGTTATGTTTTTACAGGTTTTAAGTGTTTTTATGTTTTTAATGTTTTTCTATTATTTTTACGAATTTCAGGTATTTTTAAATTTTTATGGATTTTTAGGACTTTGTTTGTTTTTTAGTGTTTTTGAGGGTTATTAGTGTGTTCAAGGGATTTTTTTTTTGGATTTTTAGGGGTTTTTTGAGATTTTTTAGGATTTAAGTTTTTTTTGTCATTTTTTATAGGTTAAAGGAATTTTATAGTTTTTAGTGGATTTTAGGGTTTTTATGTATTTTTTTTGGGTTTATGGTTTTTAGGGGTGTTTATGGTTTTATGGGTTTTAAGGGTTTTTTGTGTTTTTAGTTTGCTAAGGTTTTCTTTGGAATTTTCAATGGTTTAGGGTTTTAATTTTTAGGAATTTTTAGGTATTTTTTTATGAGTTTTATGTGTTTTTTTGGTTTTTTGGGTTTTATGGTTTTTATGGGTTTTTTTTTGAGTTTTAGTGGTTTTTGAATTGTTCATGGTTTTTTTGGTTTTCTAGTGTTTTTTATCATTTATATGTGTTTAAAGGGTTATGAGATATGTTGTGGTTTTTCGGGTTTTTATGTATTTTATATTTTTTTATGGTTTTTAGGGACATTTTTTGTTTATAAGGGTTTTAGGGACTTTTAATGATTTTTAGCGTTTTTTTGTTTTTAATGGTTTTTAAGGGGTTTAAGAGTTTTTTGGGATTTAATGTTTTCTTCTGGATTTTTGAGTTTTTTGTTTGTACAGAATTTTAGGGATCTTTTAGTATTTGTATGGTTCATTGGGTATTTAGGGATTTTGAGGGTTTTTAGGTTGTTCTTGGTTTTAAGGGTTTTCAATGGGGTTTTTTTCCATTTTTCTGGTTTTGCGGGGTTATTTTAGTGTTTTTTTACCATATTTTTAGTTTTTAGGGTTTTAGGGTATTTACATTTTTTGGGATTTTTAGAATCATTTACGATTTTTATGATTTTTTGGTTATATGGTTTTTGATGGGTTTTTAGGGATTTTAGGGATTTTATGTTTTTAGGGTTTTTATGTTTTTATTATTTTTTTAGTGTTTTTTTGTGTTTAAAGGGTTTTTAGAGTTTTTAGTGTTTTAAGTGTTTTTATGGGGTATTATGATTTTTAATGCTTTAGGAATTTTTAGGTTTCGTAGGGGTTTTGGTTTTTTAGAATTTTATAGTTTTTAGGGTTTTTAGTGTTTTTAGGTTTTTAGGGGTATTATGTGTTTTTAGGTTGTTAGGGTTTTCTTAGGGAAATTCAGGGTTTTTATGGATTTTTATGTTCTTAGGGATTTTCAGGGATTTTTATTGGTTTTTGGGTTTTATGGATTTTGATGGTTTTTAGGATTTTTAGGGTCTTTAAGGAATTTAATTGTTTTTTATGTTTTTAATTATTTTATGGGTTTTTAGTGTATTTAGGGATTTTTATGTTTTTACAAATATTTAGGGATTTTAGATGATTTTTATTTGATTTTCTGGTTTTTATGGTTATTTAGGGTTTTTTGGGTTTTAGGGTTTTTTGTGTTTTTAGTGTGTTTATGGTTTTTTGGAGTTTTTAACCTTTATAATGGTTTTAAAGGTTTTAATAGTTTTAGAGTTTTTATAGGGGTTTTGGGTATTTATGGGGTTTATGGTTTTTTTTCATTTTTGGTGGTTTTATGGAATTTATAATTTTTTAGGGTTTTTAGAGTTTTAGGTTTTTTGGGGGTTTTATGCGTTTTTAGATTTTTAAGGATTCTTAAGGATTTTTAGGGGATTTTACATTTTTATTTCTTTTTAAGTCTTTTTAGGAATTTTATGATTAATTATGGTTTTTATAGATATTGATGAATTTTTGGTGTTTTTTGGGTTTTTTTTTGAGTTTATTTTGTGTTTTTAGGTGTATTTTTTGAGTTTTTAGGATTTATAGAGTTTTTAATGGGATTTTAGGTTTTTTCTAGGTTTTGAAGGTATTTTATTTGGGGGGGGGGGTTTATGATATTTATACTTATTAGGTATATTTTGTAATTTTTAGGATTTTTATGGTTCTATTGTTTTTTTTGGTATTTTGAGGGTTTTAGGAATTTTATGTGTTTTTGGTTCTTATTGTTTTTTAAGATTTTTGAATTTTTAGGGATTTTATGTTTTTAGAGTTTTTTCAAAAAAAATTAGGATTTTAAAGGGGTTTTAGAGTTTTTAGTTGTTTTAGGGAAAAGAAGATGCGAGGGTCGGGCTATTCCCTGCCCTCCCAAATTTATTAGAAAAAAAGAGACCCAGCAGACAAGGGAGGGGAGGTTTAAAACCACCCACACCCAAAAAACCCCTTACAACCCATGCTAAAAAAAGAAAAGAAGCAAAACAAACCCATACAGAAAACAGACAACATCAAGTAGAAACCCCCATCATCACTAGCATCAACCAGCATCCCGCAGCTTACAACCAAGCAATGACCAGCCTCCAATCACACCAAGTCCAGCATGCAGCATAATCCAGTCATCACAGCCACAACATCGCTTAGCAGCATCTCCAACAACATCACCTAGACAAACAGAACAAGCATCCCATAACACCGACCAACCTCCAGACCCCAACAACTCTTATTCCCTAACAATATCCAGCTCAAGCGGATGCCCACTACCAAACCCGCCACAACAATCCATCCCTGTCAGCAACTCACAGCCAAACATCCAGCCACATCCATCATCACAACCAAGCCAGCCACAAGAATTTTCATTACAGAAATCAAAAACTCCCAACCATTCCACTTTCATCCAGGCCACATCAAGCATCCAACAAATCCAATTCCAGAAACCATTACCGGCATCAGCCCACACCAAACCCCATAGCAACATCAAAACCATCGAAAAAGAAACCATTCCAGCCAGCAGCTCATTCGGAACCACAAACAGAATGCAACCAACGAACCAAGCCACCAGCAAAGAGAACCATAGAAAAAGATTGAACCCGCAGAGCAATAGACCACGATCTAACAACACACCAAAACTAGATCAAAATCACAGAAACAACGCCAGGAAAGAGGAAACATACCATATTTGAATCGACATCAAGGAAGCATCCCCGAAACAGAACCGAAGCAGTAAAATAGGAGAGTTGACCAACATCCAAAGAGCCCATATCACACACCTCCGATGTGATCCCCTCGACCGCTTAAAATGTGCCTCCTTTAACCTCGATGAAGAACTAGAAGCTCCCACCGCATCAAGGGCCTAGCACGTTATTCCATCACAGATCCACCTGAACTTCATATTTTGCTCAAATTGCTGCCAAACCGAACTCGTTTTCACGTCCTCACCAAGACCGCATCATCATTGAGGTACCCGGATTCGGTCATCCCAAGGTAAACCCATATATGCAAAGTCAACCCCAAACCACAGTGGATTCCCATCAAGGATTTTTACCGCCAAAGAGCCATCCGCATCTCCGTAGACCATATCCAACCGATCTAAGACCCTAAGAGCCCGCACAAGCTCCAATCCCAACGAAACCCAAGTGCATTCTCAAAGAAATCTTTCTGAAGTTGAGAGATAGAGTACGGGATGGGGAAAAGAATCTGCTGATGATCGGAAGCCACCGTCTTCTTGGATCCGAAGAACGAGCCTAGAGAGCACCACCGCTGAGGAAGACCATCTCCGAAAACCAGGGGAGGAATCGTCGAACGAGAGAGAGAACCTGGGAGACCACTTCCATCCTCCTAGGTGTTAGATTTTTTAGGGGTGTTAGCATATTTTAATGGTTTTTAGGGGGGTTGTGGATTTTAGGGGTTTTATGGGTTCTTAGGATTTTTATAATTTTTTAGGTTTTTAGGGTTTTGAATATTGTTATGTTTTTATTGTTTTCTTAAGGTTTTTTATTATTTTTTACGTTTTATAGATTTTAATTTATTTTTTGTGGATTTTTTTGTTTTATATGATTTTAAGGTATTTTGATGGTTTTAGAGATTTTTAGGGTTTTAGGGGGTTTGTGTGTTTTGGGGGTCTTTTGTGTTTTTTTTGGGTTTTTATGTTGTATTCCAGTTTTTAACAATTTTAATGGTTTAATGGGTTTTTAGAGTGTTTAGTGGGATTTTAGGGGTTTTATTGGTTTTGAGGGTTTTTATTATTTTTTTAAATTTTTTGATTTTAAGGGGTTTTAGTGTCCTTCATGGTTTTTATCATTTTTATGTTTTTAGGGGTTTTAATTGTTTTTATGTTTTCATGGTTTTCATAGAGTTTTTCATGGTTTTTAGGGTTTTTTACATTTTTAGGTTTTTAGGGGACTTTTACAATTTTAGGGTTTTTAGATATTTTGAGTATTTTGAGGGGATATAGGTTTTTAGGGTATTATATTGTTTTGGTTTTTAGGGTTTTTATGGTTATTTGAGTTTTTTGGGGTTATTATGGTTTTTATAGATATATAACATTTTTTTGGATTAAATGGTTTTCAATGTTTTTATAATTTTAATGTTTCTATGGGAAAAGAAGATACGAGGGTCAGGCTGTTCCCGAACCACCTAAAATTATAATGAAAAAAGACGCGTCAGACAAGGGAGGGGAGGGGTCAAACAGCCCAAACCCAAAAACCCTTAATGACCCCAAAAAATATCATGAAAAACAAATAGAAAAGGTCCAAAAGAAATGACACACAAAAAAGAGAGTCAGTCAATGTCACCACCAAAATCATCCATCTCCACAATGTGGCAACCGAAGATCTCACCACGGCCAATGCCCACACTAGTAAAGTTGAAGTCTGATTCAGCACCCATATCCATAGAATCCCATCCTGAATCGTACTCCTCCAGCATTCTGATCATCGAAAAAAGCTTCTCTATGGCCCTCCCCTACTCAGAAGTTTGTGAAGGCCACTCCCGCGAATTGAATTTGAGATTTAGCTTGACCTTCTTGGAGGTGGCCCGGGCTGCCATAGGTCACAGGAGGGCAGAGTAATCCTTCCATAGCCTACGCTTTGTTGGAGCAGAGATAGAACCATCTGCATGTACTGCTTCCTCATGAATTACACCATCACTAGCTGCACATGAGACCTTTTTGCGCCCTTTTTTGCTTCCAGACCTAGAATTTTTAGCACCCCCTTCTAACAACTTATTCTTTTCTTCCTTCGACCTGGCCATAATAGCATTTATCCTGCGGCCATCCTCAAAAAATATATCTTCGAGTCTCTTAGATTCCCCCTCAAGGGAAAACCTTTCCCATTCAACCATCATCATATCATGCAGCAACACACAATGATCTTCACCAGATGGGGCACCAAAAACAACAATGGACCTTTGCAGGTTTGGGGTCATATCGCCTGAAATAGTTGGCAGGTCCTCCACTCCGCTGGTCCCTTTCGCAATAGTATGTGATCCTGCCCCCAACAGAGTACTCCCCACATCATCACACCCCATAAGCACCAGGGGGTATCAAGCCAATCGTTGCGTCACACCCTAGGACTCCAGGACTGCCCTTCTATCACAAACCTCTCCTTCTCAGCCAAATACACTTTCCACTCATCCCTAGCTTGCACACCTTGCATATACATATCCCCTTGCACAAGCCCTCCCACCAATATATCATCCTCCACCTGCTTAGCTGAGGCTAAATCCTAAAACCTGTTATGAAGAGCCACAACATACCTCTCTGGGAGTTTTCTACTGCTAGCACCCCCACTACTCATCTTGTAGACCATAACCTCCTTTCCCAGTATTGGCTCCATGGTGGCCTCCATCGGGTCATTCCCGCACCATTCTTCCATCACGACTGCTTTACCTTTGTCCAACTGTCCCCCTGAAGCATCACCACAACGACAGACAATTTAAGTAAAGGGCTGATCCTCCCCTTTAGCAATTAGCACTACCTCACAAATAGTAACTCCTGGAATACAAGAATCACCAGCCAGACTAATGCTAAAACCACTCGAGTCCATCAAAGCAACTTCGAGATTAGTACCAACCATCTTCTCAGTCAAACGGGAAACTTCAGCAACCATAGGATGGGCCGAGATCTCGATAACCCTCTTGGATCCCTCCACCTCCACCAGAGTGTGGGTGGTCTCCCCAAAACTCATCTGAACCATAGATAAACCAATTCTACTAGGGAAATCCCATCTTCCAAACTGAGCATTATGCTCAAAGCTCTAACAGTTAGAACAGAAAACCAGCCATGACTCAAATATGACTGGTTGCCTCCACCGGAGCTCCCCCCCTACAGCAATCAAGACAGCATCCACCAGATCTTTTGAAACATCAACCTCAACAAAGGACCTTGGCGAAACGGGGTGGAAAAGGTCCCTAGTCCTAATATCCACACAGAGGAACCTCCCCACCAGATTTCCAAGCATCAAAAGAATAGAGAAATTCTGAAAGTGAAGGGGGGGAGTTCAGGAAATCTAACCCAAGTCACAACCATCGGATGGTCCAACATTATATTAAATTCATAGCTCCACCAAAAAAGGGAGAAGTGAGCGAAATTAAAAATCCGAGGAGCTATCGACCAGGCCATAACCAGATCCTCCTCAGACGCGAAGTGAATCATGATGCAGGAGCTATCGACCAGTCCCACCATCGCGCGATCCCTAATCTTCCAGAAAGAAGATACAAACCTTTCGAAAGAGGCCACTGGGGGATGCCACATTGGGAACCTCACAATTCGAGTCCGGAGGTGTAGATTTGAGGCTTTAGTGAACTCCCGAATAGATAGGGGAAGCTGCAGACATCCTTCAAAGAGCTCTAAACCCTTCAGATAGAGCACCATTTCCGGGAAAGAGGGCAGGAAATCATGGGAAGAGAAAGCCGAGGAAGGTAAGCCTTCAGAGGGAGGGTCCTCCCCTGTAGAGGGGGGGGGGGGGGGCTTCATTCGCCATCATCTTTAACCTGGAAGGGAGGGGATGCCACCATCACGATAGTGCCAAATCACCAAAGCAACCATCTTACTCTTTCTCATGGATTTTTAGGGGTTTTTGAGGATTTTTTTCATCTTAATTTTATGGGGTTTTTTATGATTAATTTTTTGTATAGGTTTTATTGTTTTTATTGTTTTAATTGGTTTTTAAGGTTTTTAGCATTTTTTGGTTGTTTAGTGGTTTTCTGTTTTTTTAGTTTTTAAGGTTAACATAGGGTATTTCAATGGTTTTTATGGTTTTTATGTTTTAGGTTTTTTTAGGAGATTTATGATATTTTGGGTTTTTAGGGATTTTTTGGGGTTTTTAGGAATTTTTAGGGTTTTGGGTTTTTGGTGTTTTTGGGTTTTTAGGGTTTTTTTTATTTTGGTGTTTTTATATTTTTTAATGTTATTAGGGATTTCTGTATATTTTATAGTTTTTGTTCTATTTTAGGGGTTTTATTTGGATTTTGGGATTTTATGGTTTTTAGGGATTGTTATGGTATTTATGGTTTTACGGTTTTTAGGGATTTTAGCAATTTTTTAGTTTTTTGGAGATTTTAAATATTTCTAGGTTTTTATGATTTTCTTAGGGGATTTTAGTTTTTTAGGATTTTTTTTAATATTTAGGGATTTTTAGGGATTTTTTAGTATTTTTATTAGTTTTTAGGGTTTTTAGGTATTTAGAGGGTTTTAGGGGTTTTAACATTTTTTAGTGTTTTTAGTGTTTTTAGGTTTTTATGGTTTTCATTAGGTTTGATGTGGATAATATTACACATGGACATCTAGGGGTTGAAGGAGGACTGTATGAGGAGTGTGTAATGTGCATAATTTTACAAGACCCGTTGGAAGGAGTTGGTCACCCAATTACAAGGGAGAAGACCTAGAGAATAAAGGAGTCCTAAAATGGATTAATCATGAAATTCAAAGGGGAGTCCCAATACCCATTTTTGGGGGAATAATATAGATCATATTTACATAAATTAAGTCCCAAACACGACCTTAAAGACCCATCTCTTTGTGTACCGTGAATTTTGAGCCCAACACACCAAGGAATCATCAAAGTCAAATGTGGTGGGCTAGTTGTCTTTACTTTCCAAAAGTGTGTGTTACTTGTCCCTTAAAGTTCTTATCATGTGAAAAAATTGTAATAATTATCATTTAGGCCTTTTGGGTTGTGGAGACTATGTGTTAGACTTTTGTAACACTCTTTGGAAATAAATAGCCTCACCCTTTTACTCTATGAACATCGTGAATAAAAGTAATGTTATTATAGTGAGTTTTTTTTTTCAAATATTCTATTATTGATTAATTATTGACTTGTTAAAGGATTGGATAATTTTTTTTTGAATTCTTCTATATATTTTTCTTAGATACAAGTTCACTTTAGGTTCTATGTGGACCAACTCTCACTTTTTATCCTTATATCCACTATTTATAGCCCTTATCTCTTATTATCTTACGGATAGCCAAGTTATCAACACTTGAAAATTAAACAATGAACCTTGGAAAAATTATAGTGGGTATTAAATCATGTACCATTTTTTATCAGATACCAATTTCATGAAATCAGTTTCATCATTTTTTGTACCTTCTTCTATACTCTTTTCTCTTTGAATCAGGTCGACGTCAATTCTGTTTCATTTTTTATTCAGCAATGGATATCATTTATTCTTCATTTTTTACATGAATTATATCAATATTGTATTTTTAGTATCATATTTCTTCTCCATATTGAATCATTTAAATCAAAATTATAAATCGTGCAGTACAAAAAGTTCAAATTTCGTGACGAATTCTGCAATTTTAAAACCAGATATGTATTACCATTAGTTTCATGAACATGACCATTTATTTATTTATTTTAACTATATAAAATGATTTTATTAATTTTTGGGAGGTTAATACGAGATTTGGAATGTTTTTATTCTTTTTTAGAGATGCATGGTTTGATCATGGTTAGTAGAAACCCTGAAAACCCTCTAAGAAACTGTGCAACTGAAATAGTGGACACTAGGGAGGTGCACGGTTAGGTACAAAGTTTTCTCAAACCATGAGGATGACCAACAGAAACTAAGAAATTATTTATATAGGAGTATATAATGACTAGAACATGGTTTTTCTAATCATGATAAAGAATAATGTGAGGTGTATTTGGAGGTAGTGGATCATGTACAGATAACATACGGTTTGCATAACTGTGAACCTTGGAAATTTAGATCCAAAAAATTGAGGATCAAATCATATAAACCTATTAAACGCCTAATTTTTCCATTAACACAAATTCATCATCCTCTAATTTTTTTTGAGAAAATTCCTTTTGATATAGGAGTGATTCCTTGGCGGATCCAAGTGGGTTGGAATCCCGAATTTGTTAGTAATTTATCATTATTCATCATTTTCCTTAGATATGTTCTCCTGACCTCTTTTGGAATCCTGGATCTAATTAATTCAGTATATATTCAAGTTTTTTTGGGTTAATATTTATGGAATATTATTATTTTTATTAATGATAATGAGATCAATGTGAGAATCATGAATATTTAAGCTGGTTTGTTAAATTTATTGTGTGGTTACTCATTTTCACTTATCTTTGAGATGTAAAAATATTATCTCTTGAATCCCCTTGATTATAAGATTAAGTCTTGATTTAAAATTGATTTAATTTTTTAAATTTATATTAAAATCACGGTTTCATTTTATGGAATTATCATTTGAATTATTTTTTTGAAATCATGGGAATCAGATGGATTTTTAGAAATGTGTTGTTTATAATTCTAAAAGTTTTATTTTTAAATTATGGTTGGTTGATGAAGGTAAAATATTTTTTTTGTATTTTTGATATAAATTTGTTGATAGGAGTTAATCATGATGGTTGGGAATGATTTTAATGGGATGAATAATTTTTGTGAAGTACACCTATCTATGGGATGGATTATAGAAATGTAGTTCCACCGTCAATGGTAACACCAAACTTTTGTGTGTGTTTTTGTTAAAGAATTTTGTAGAAATGGGAATGTTTTTTCCAAATCAAAAATTAAGAAATGGTTATAAGATTTATTTATGTTCTTTTAAAAGTTATTGTGTTAGTTTTTTATGTATTCCTTGAAAAAAAAAATTTGGTTTGAAGGGTTGTTTGATTTTTTTCCTTAGAAACCTATTTTCGTTAGACATAAACTTCTTTAAATTATTTTTAAATTGTTTTATATAAATGTGCTAACATGGTCAATCCTATTATTGGGAGTTTTTAATTAATTGTGGGAATGATATACATTTTTATACTGACCCCCTTCTTAGACACTATAGTGTGTTTGAAGATGTAATATATCAAGAGATAGGTAACGGTGTGGTTTACCGGTTCTTTAGTGAAGCTTATTGATACCATAGGTTAGGCTTGTGGATTTTGATCTTGGAGGGGATTAAGAGTTTCTATTGGTTTATTTTTTTTATTTTGGTGTTGTTATCAATCTGGTTACATCGGTTATGTCACATTGATTCTTCTTGTAATTTGATATTATCTTTTGGTTTTTTATTACATTAGACTACATTTTGGCACTCATACGTCATTAAGATGTTTGGTCATTAGGGATATCATTTGTTTCATCATTTTATCTTAAATGGGAAAATATTCCCCCAAATGTTTATGATTCCCATTGAATTTATTTCCATCCATTGGTGTCTACGGGATTTCATCTAAAGCCTAGTAACTCCCCCACAACTTATCAAGCCAATAAGAATGGGCAGGATGTTGAATATTGTATCATCTTGTCTATTCCTTGACTTCAAAATCATATTGTGATAAATTTTAGGATTGTGGAAAGGATATATATTTTCAAAACATGAAATTATTACCAAAAAAATTAAATGCTAACTTCTTTATGTTGAAACTAAAGTTACCAAGTTTTTGGTAACATGAGTGTATTGAAACAATTATAGGAGTTATCAAATCATTGTTATGGGTTTATCCTATGATAAGAGATTGAAATGCATTTATAGAAATGATTTCCCACTAAGAGTACATAAAAAAATTAAGTATTGATTTATGATTTTGTGTAAAAGTGTTGGTTTTTAATATTATATGAATATTGTTTGATTTTTAAAAGAATGGTGGAATTTTAAAAAATGGTTTTAAAGTGGAAATTGATGAAATTCGGAAAGCCTTTTTGTAATATGTATGATGTGGTAAATATGAAATTGAAAATCCTTCATTTTCAGGAGAGTGAGATTAAATGAAGTTTTTTTGGTTATAGAGAATGTCATAGAGTAGGTGCCATAGAAACCAATCAGAAGAGGCTGTTGAGAAGGTCAATGCACCTAAACCATGGGTGAACAAATAGTTGGTTTAGAGTGTTTTACAAGAATTTAATGCCATGTATTAAGGGAATAAAAATAATTAACCAAGGAAATTGGATGATTCAGTTCAGTTAGAAAAGAAAAATCCACCCATCTTTCTAGGTGATTTAGAACCTTAAAAATAAGATGTGTTTCTAAATAGGACGAATTTAATATTCAATTTACTTGGAATACTATATGAGTTGAATATAATGTTGGAAACATACATTTTGTAAGATCATTCATTCCATTGGTTGAATTTAGCAGTTCATGCTAAATTGGACTAAGGAATGAAATATGATTAATTTTAAAAATTTATTAAAAAAATATACAATCCTAATACTTTATAAAGTTTTGTAAAAAACCTAATTCTTCATCTTGAATCAAGAGAACATCTAAGTGAGAGATTATACAGATAAATTTATGAATTTAGTCCTCTGTTCACCCAATGTTGCTGAAATTGAGTCCATGACAGATCATATTTTTGAATTAGGGTTGATGCCATAGATTCCCTCAAAAATTTTAATCCATTGTATATTAGATTATAAAGAGATAGTCAATAATGAAATGGTATAAGAAAGGAATATAATAGGAAATATGGTTGTATGAATCATTTTGATAGATTTAGGAATTGGTGGGAATTATAATGATGGGAATAAGTGGACAAGGTACACCTACTTCCAATGTGGTGGAATGACTATGAATTAGATGATATGATCAATGAACATTAATCCAAAACCAAAGGGTACACCTGATTGTTTTCAATGTTGTTCTCTTAATTATATAAAGAAAGATTATATATAACCACCTAAATCACGTCCCAATTTAAATAATATGAAATATCTATAGTGTTATTTTGGAAGTTCTCTAAGGTTGGGTTCTAGGGACACATCACATGTTTCTTATGAATTGTATGCTTCGACGAGGAGAGTGCAGCAAAATATCCCTCATCAGTAAACCAAAGAAATCCATGGGTATTCTTGTAATACCATTACTCCTTAACTGGAAAATCAAAAAATGGTAAAAATAGAAAACTTTATAGGGTAATAAATTGTATAGATCTGAGCAAGTAATAATTCCTGAACAATTGGGACCCTTGATGGTGATGGATACAATTCTTTTGAATTCTACCCTAATGCAATATTTATTTGATATGGGTGTATCAAATCCATTTATTTATTCTTGTGTTTTTGATCTTTTGGGTTTTCATGTTGAGATTATTCCCTCTATTTTGACATTTAAAACTCATATTGGGAAACATTATTGTCGATCCATTGTGTGAAAATCATGATCTATAAATATAAATGGGTATTAATTGATTTGGAACATGATTGTTCCTAAGATGGATTTTTATGACTTAATCTTGGTTATGGATTGGTTGAAAATAGTCAAATATCACATCAAATTTTATACCCAAAGGGTTAGTTTTACAAGAGATAATGGAATCAACCATATCATTATAGGAAATCATAATTTAAATGAATGTGGAGTAGGATTGTTGGCACCAGGTGTTGGAACTATCTCATAGTGGTTGGTAGTCATAACCATGTAATCTAAGGATGAGATTGAGAGTAGTGATTATCCAATAATTATTGATCATCTTCTGAATGTTTTTTCTGCTAATTTCTTAGGGCTTCCACCCACAAGAGAAGTAAATTTTATGGTCAATCTATTACTAGGGACCATCCCCATATCTCTTATGTCTTATCAGATGAAACCAAAGTAATTATGGTAATTGAAAGTCTAGTTATATGATTTTTAAATCAAAGATTCCATTTAACCTACTATGTCTCCAGCAGAATCACCGGATCTTTTGGGGAAATAGTTGAGTGGAAGTCTTATAATTTGTGTGGATTATCACAAGAATAATCAATTTAAAATAAATAATTAGTATCCTCTTCCATACATTTATGATCTGTTTGATGTATTGAAGGTATCCCAGTGATTCACTAAAATTGACTTCTGTTTAGTATATCACCAACTATAGGTTCAGAAGGAGGATATTACAAAGACATATTTTTTTTTGTAGATATGTACATTACGAGTATGCCGTTATGCCTTTCTGTTTTACAAATTCACCATCTATATTTATGGAATTGATGTATCATATATTCCAAACGTATCTAGATTATTTTTTGGTGGTATTTGTGGATGAAATACTTGTGTATTCTAGGAAAAAGGTTGATCATTATCAACACTAAGTGATAATGTTGGGTATCTTGTGGGATCATCTCATATACTCTAAACATTGAAAGACTGATTTTTGGATAAATTATGTACATTTAATAAGCTATGTTATCTGTTAAAATTGTATTTCTATAGATCCTAATGATGTATAGTTTGTGATATCTTAGAAAATACCAAATAAATTCTTTGATATATGCATTTTCAATAGCCTGGGTGGTCATTAGTGACATTTTTTTTGTGAATTTTTATGAATAGATACACTAATGACAGATTTGACAAGGAAAATTGTTCCATTCCAATGTAATGATCAATATCAAAAGACATTTCATGATCATAATGTTTGACTTAAATAATCATTGATCACGATATTTCTAGACTCTGGAAAAGGCTATGTTGTGTATTATGATGATTTAGGATCTTTGTTTGGTTGTTTTCTCATTAATATAGATCTTTTTGTTGATTTTGGGTAATTGAAATTATGATTTCATGAAACGAAACACCCAAAACATGATTTATAAATAGTTTTTGTGGTGAATTCATTGAAAAGGTGGCATCATAATCTTTTTGGTGAGAAATTCAAATTTTTTACATATCATAAGATCTTGAAACATGTTTTCTCACAAGTAGATTTGAATTAGAGACAATGAATATATATGAAGTGTCTTCAAATTTTTGAATTTGACTTAATTTATACTCTGGGTAAAGTAAAATTTATAGCAGATGCATTAAGAAAAATTTTTAATAGTCATATGGATACATCAGCTTCAGATCAAGAGTAGTTAATGTTTGTGATTACCAAAATTCACTTGGATTGTGAAGATTGAGGTAAATTTTATATTTTCATTATATTTTCTTTTTTTTCATGATTTTGTAGATAAGTTTAATGAGTCACATAAATATGATTATGAATGTGTTTCTATTAGTTAAAAACTCAATAGTGGGGAGACCATTGAGGGATGAAATCTTGATAAAATATTAGAATCTTTGTTTCAAGATCATATGGTAATAGATTTTTCTTTTTAAGAAAAAATCCTCCATATGTATCACCATTAGAGATAGCTTATTAATCCAAGAATAAATTTTTTTTATAAGGCACTAAATGAAAAATTTTGGTGGACTGGAATGAAAATAAAGGTGGTTGTGTCGGTTTTGAGATGTCTCACTTATCAGTATGTTAAGGAAAAGAAGCATTGGCCAGAAAGTATACTGCAGTCTTCATTGATTCCAATGTAGAAATTGGTGTAGATATCAATTTATTTTGTTATAGGTCTACTAAGGATTGTTTAGAAACACAATTTCATATGGGTGATAGTGGATCAATTGAAAAAATCTTCCCATTTCATCCCTATTTGTAAAACCAATACGATGGAGGACTAGTGTAGAATCTACATTTAAGAAGTTGTAAAAAGCCATGATGTTCTAGTCTCAATTTTATTTGACAGAGGACCCATGTTTATACATTATTTTTGGAATTCATTACATAAATACCTTGAGACACATTTGACTATGATCACTTAGTATCATCCAAAAAGGGATGGAAAATCCGAAATAATGATACAAACATTGGAGGATATGTGTAGGCATTATGTAATGGATTTTATTGGATCATGGGAGGATCACATACCATTACTAGAGTTAAAAAAAACAACAATTATCAAGACTCGATACATATGGATCATTTTGAATCATTCTATAGGAATCCATGCCATTCTATACTTTGTTGGGTGGAAACATGTGAGACATGATCGGTTGGACCAATCCTTGTGAAAGGGAAAATAAGGAATATTTTGTTAATCAGAAATAGGATAGAGATGAAAAAAAGTCATAAACAATAATTTTAAGATCTTAATATATGGACATTTCCATTTGAGGTGTGTGATCATGTGTTCTTGGTAATATATCCAAGGGCTAGGAATCATTGTTTTGGGAAGAAGGTAAAGTTATCTCTTTGATACATAGGCCCTTTTGAGATACTTTAATGGGTGGGTGAGGTGGTATATCTATTAGATTTTCCACCATGGTTTAGTTTAGTACATAATGTTTTTCATGTATCTTAGTTTAGTAAGTATCAACCTAACCCTGACCATGTGATTTGATGGGATCACTTTGACCTGGAAATGGATTCTATAGTTGTTAATGAGCCCGTAATGATTCTGCATAGGCAATATAATGTCGTTCACGAGAAAATTATATGTCTAGTTTGGGTTTTATAGAAACATGGTCAGATTTAGCCAGAAACATGGGAGAGTGAAAAGGAAATGAAAGATAAATGTATAGATATATTTAGGGAAAACTGTGGTTTCTACATTCAGAGGAAATAATAAAAAATGGAGGGAGAAGGTAGCACCCCATATTTCATGTTCTTATACCTTTATTTTTTTATTTTTAGTATATAAAATTATTGGGTTATGTTTTGGTAATCACAAAGGATCTCTAACATATTTTTGAAGATTTTTAGAGGTTCATGGTTTGAGTAAGGTTAGTAGAAAATTTGGAACACCTCCATGAAACCATGAAACTAAAATAGTGGACACTAGGGAGGTTCATAATTTGGAACATGGTTTGGCCAAACCATTCAAATGCTGAGAATCTATTTTTCAATGCTGGACAATGGGGTTTAGTATGGTTGGAATACATTTTGTCTAACAGTGTGACCCAATCATGCAAGGTTTATTGGAAGGTAGTGGCTCATGTATGGGTAGGGAACGGTTTTCAAAACTATTCACCCTAACCCTAAACCATAGAAAATTAGATCCAAAAATTATGGACCTAAACTATTATACCTCCTAAACCAATATTTTAATTCAAAACAATCCAAAAAACAAATAATTATTCCTCTCAAGGAAGTGAATCCAATTATTTTTGATCTGGGAGTAATTCCTAGGTGAGTCCTACTGCATTATAGATAGGTATTCATTGATAAGTTATTATTCTTCATCATTTTCCGTATATTTATTCTCCTTCCCTCTATTAAAATAATGGATCTATTTTATTATGGATAGATCCATGTTGTGTGATTTAAATCATGATGGGATATTATGGTTTTGATTGAACGGAATGATATCTAATTTAGAAATTTGATGATATAATCTAGTTTTCAAATTTAGTGTTTAATTATTCATTTTAACCTTTGTTTAAGAGGAATGTGGCTTCTATCTCGACTTATCATGATTATAAATTAAAGGATTTATTTAAAATTTATTTAATTTATTGAAATTTTTGTGAAAATTATGGTGTCATTTGATGGAATTATTGTTTGAATTATGGTTTGGAAATCATGAAAATGGGATGATTTTTTTTGAAAACTGTTTTATGTAATTTAAAAATAATGATTTTGAAATTATGGTTGGTTTCCTAAAGTATATTATTTGTTTAAATTTTTTTATTGAAATAGGTTTATATAATTTGGGAATAACGGTTGGGAATGAGTTGAATGGGATGGATAATTGTCGTGAAGTATCACCATCAAAGGGAATGAGTATAGTTGTGAAGTTACACCATCGATGGTAAAAAAAATCTTGTGTATGTGTTTTTTTAGGATGTGTGTGGATATGTAAATTTTTATACAAAATAATAAATTGATAAATATTTAAAATAATTTTTTACGTTCCTTGAAAAATGATTCTATTAGTTATTTATGTATTCCTTGAAAAAAATTATTTACAAGGATTGTTTGATTGTTTTTCATAGAAAACTATTTTGGTTAGATAAAAATGATTTAAATTGTTTTAAACTATTTCTTATAAATTCCCTAACATATTAAATTCTAGTGTCTTGAGTTTAAAATTCACTGGGGATGTTATATCGGGTTTTATACTCACCCCTACATGGGAACCATGATGTGTTTACAAATGTTATATATCGATACAAAGGTAAATGAATGATATCCATGTTATTTAGTGATGATTTCTGATACCTTGGGTTGGGCTTGTGGATTTGGATATTAGAGCCTATTTGGAGATGATTTTTTTTGTCTTTAGTGTCTTTTTGTTTTGTTATAATTTGGTTTCATTGGTTATGTCACATTGATTATACTTGTACTCTAATAGTGTCTTTTGGTTTAGTATTGTTTTGTATTTCATTTTGGTACCCATGCATCACTGAAAAACATGGTTTCTATGGTTACAATGTTTTTATAATTTTCTCTTAAAAGATAAAATAATCCAAAAACTATTTATGATCCCATTGATATTTATTTCTAGCCTTTATTTATTTGGAATGTCACCTAAGGCACGTTATCTCCATAATCACTTTTAAATCCATCGAAGAGGGTCAAAATGTTACAGTGAAACTGTCAATTTGATTCCATTTTATGCTACAAATATTTATTTCTCCTCCATTTATATATTGAAAACTCATCTTTTTGATATATTATTTATTCAAAAAAAATGATCCCAAAAAAATTAAGTTTTAAAAAATTGCATCATCTTGAGTCTTACATCCATTTTTCATTTTTCTTCATCCATTATCTCTCCCTTCCCACATTTTCTTATTGAATCCATTTTGAATTTTATACCTGAATTCTAGTTAGGTATTTACACACTCCAATGATCCTTTATATATTTTTTTTGTAATTGGGTAATAATGCTATAAGAATCAAGTTTAATGGTAAAAGGAAAGAGTGTTATTTTTTAAAAAAAACTACAATTAAGTGAAACACAAGTGAACTTAATATTTTCATGTGTAAACATGTGATGGAATGTGTGGGGTCCATATTCCATTATCTTAAATTTTTTTAGGATTATTAAATTCCAAAGGTGATTAACACCAATGAAACATACATTAAGTTGTTTATGAGGTCTATAAAAGAACAATTCCAAGGTTGAATGTGAGGATGGATGAATTGAAACCCCCATCCAATTCAAGAGAACAACCATGGAGGAGATTCATTGAAGAATATGATGAGTTATCCAATTTTCATGAGTAACATATTTGAAGAAATAAACCTCCATGTAGTCAAACTAATGAACATGGAGGATTAATGTTGAAGATACCTTCATTCCAAAGTAAGAATGATCCCAAAAAATACATGGATTGAGAATGAAAGGTAAACCATGTTTTTTGTTGTTAAAAATATTCACTGGAAAATAAGTTTAGTTAAGTGACTTTATAATTCACTGAATATTCATGTATTTTGTGGGAAAAATTATAAGTGATTCGATGATAAAGTGGAGAAAGACCCATCTGCAATTAGGATGTGTTGAATTTAGTAATGCATAAGATGTTTATTTCTATCCATTATTATTGTGATTTATTCCTCATGGTGTAGGTTTTGAAATAAGGAGCTATGAGTGTTGAGGAGTATCATAAAGAGATGAATATCATCATTATTAGGGACAATATTTATGAGGATCATGATGCCACCATAGAAATGTTTGTGAACGACCACAACCATGACATTAAATACATAGTGAACATGAACCACTATTTGGATAAGGAGGATATTCATTACATGGATACTAAAGTAGAGAGGAAAGTAAAGGAAAGATGGTTGTTCCCTACATATTATGATAAGTATTATAAATATACATTCACGTTCAATTATTATAATCAACAATAACATGTAAGGTAACACAAAATAGACTCAATGGAGGTGACTAAACAAAAATAATTTTTCCCAGAATCTAAAGGAAAAAACAAAGGGTAAGGTCAATTCAAAATAATTTCATATCAAATGTTTTAAATTTAAATTATTTTCAAAATTTTCTTCATAATTCCTAAATAAAAGGATCATTATTATTTGGGATGAGAGAGATTTTATTAACACTATCTCAAGAAAATATGAAATCCCACCACATGAGGAGTGTTCGTAAGTGGAAATAAAGAGCCAAATATTTAGAGAAACACTTGTGGAAAGGCATACATTAAATGCTCAAATTGAAGAAGAACATGATCAAGATCAAAGGGAGAACAATTTTCATACTAGACGCCTCATCGACGATGAGAAATGTAGAAATATCACTTTATTGGTAGTTTCAAAATTGTATCAAGTGGTTGGATGTTTGATTAATTTCTTTTAGATAAGGAAAAACATCCTAGGACTAATATATTATAATTGTTAAATAATAGTGGGGATGTCAAAGTGACTATGAAAGTGAATGTTACATTTTTCATTAGTAAGTATGAAGAACAGTTGATATTTTTTGTTATTCCCATTCATATTAGTCATATGATGTGGGAATGGCCTTGGAAATTTGAAAGGAGAGTAACACATGGTGGGATACCCCAACCGCTATTATTTTGTGTATAATGGGTGGACTTTTATACTTACACCATTGAGGCTATCGTAGGCTTACCAAGACTAAGTGAGGATTTGAGAGATTATGATAAAGACAGAAAAAATAGAGAGAATGAAAAAAAGAGTGACGAAGAGTGAGTATAGACATCAAAATAAATCAGGGGAAGAAAAGATTTGATAACATGGGTGAAAATGAGAATGAAAACAAGAGTATTGAGAAAAAATTGAGTTTATTTTTAATTAAAAGAGAGTTAAATACTAGTTTATATGTGAACTAAACTCCCGTTATTCTCTTCATGGTAGAATGGTTTAGTTGTTACTCTCTTAACAAATCAAATCCTTCTTATGGTGTATCATTATTATAATAATATGGTTATTGATCAAGGAAGTTTTGGAAATGAACTACATTTGATCCAGGTGGGTTTTTATATAAAAACCTAATAAAAGGTAGGTTCATAGAGTAATGAAAATAAAAACTTCATCCCTAATGAGATGGAACTTTTTATGTATTAGGGAAGATCAATGATAATGCATAAAATATTGAGTGAACCAACATTTATGGAAGTGTTAGTTTCACCATCAATGTCGGTGATCTTTCTTACATTGAATTTTCATATTTGAGAATCAATCCTTTTGAGAAGGGAGGTGATGATGTGGATCATGGAACACATAGGAATCTAGGGGTTGAAGGCAGCAATGATGATGAGGATGGAAGATCATGATTGAAAAAAACCTATTATATGGAGTTGGTGGACCAGTGATAAGGGAGAAAACTAAGATAATGAAGGAGGCCTTAAATGGTTTAATCCTAGAATTCCAAAGGGAAGATGCATACCATTTCATAGGGGAAGCATCTGACACTATATTTACATCAATTAAGGTCTAACAAGATTTTAATGACCCATCCCATGGTTTAATATTAATTTAAATCCCAACCCACCATGAAACATTCAATGTCAAATGTTGTGGGCTAGTTGTATTTAGATTCCAAAAGGGTGTTCTACTTGTCCCTTAAATTCATTGTCATGTTCCAAAATTGTAAAAAGAAATATTTATGATTTTGACTAGTTGAAACTAGGAGTTATAATTTTATACCATCTTTAAATAACCACCCCTTGTACTTTTTGAACATCATAAATTAAGTTAATGTTGTTATGGTGAGTTTTTCTTGAAACATTTGTGTTCTTACTTAATTCTTGACATATAAAAGGACTGGCCATCCTTTGGGGCATCTTCTAGCTATAGCTATTAGAGTAAAATTATCTTTGGGTTCTACCTTGACCAATTCTCATCTTTCTTCCTTATTTCCACCATTTATATCCCTCCTAACTTCTTTTTTTATAGAGGTCTAGGTTTTAAACATGTTAACATTGAGAAAATTTATTTGGACACTTCTTAGTGGGTTTGGGATCATGTATCATGGGTTTTTAGTTTTTTATGGGTTTTTACATTTTTAGGGATATTAAGGGTCCTTTTATCAATTTTATGGTTTTTCGGATTTTTAGGGATTTTGAGGGGGTTTTATGATTTTAATGATTTTTAGGGTTCTTAGGATTTTTTTTTGTTTTTAGGGGTTTTCTGAGTTGTTATGTTCATTAAAGTTTTTAATAGTTATTAATATTTTTAGGGTTTTGATGGTTTTTATAGATCTTAGAGGGTTTTAATTTTTTTATGGATTTTTTTAGAGTTTTTATGGTTTTTAGAGGTTTTGTGGTTTTTATGGTTTTTAGGGTTCATTTGGAATTTATTGTTTTTAGGTTATTATGTGTTTTATGTTTTTTTAGTTCCTTAATATTTTTTTTATTTTTCAGGGTTTTTTACATTTTAAGTGTTTTTTGGGAATTTTTATTATTTTTAAGGATTTATAGGGGATTTTGGTTTTTTAAGGGTTTTATGGGTTTTAGAGTTTTTATATATTTTGTGGGTTTATGTAATTTTTTTTTGAGATTATGGAGTTTTTATGTTTTATTTGGTTTTTTAATGTTTTGGGTTTTAAAGGATATTTAGTGTTTTTTGTTGTTTTTATTGGTTTAATTGGATATTTTTGATTGTAGGGGTTTTTATGGTTTTTAGGGTTTTAGGTGTTTAATTTTTTTTTATGTTTTTATGGTCTTCATAAGGATTTTTTGGGTATTTGATATCTTTTATTTTTTATGGATTTTTATGGATTTTAGGGTTTTTTTATTTTTAGTATTTTTAGGCCTTTTGAGGGTTTTAGTGTTTTAGGGATTTTTTGGCCTTTTAGGCTGATTTATATTTTAATCTTTTTATTATTTTTAGAATTTTATTAATTTTAGTGAGGCTTTATGGGGTTTTGTAGTTTTAATTGTGTTTAGGGAATTAATGGGGTTTTAGGGTTGTTAATCTATTTATTGGTTTTTATGTTTTTTATTGTTTTTATGGTTTTTAGTTTTTGAATGATTTTTAGGTTTTTTGGGGATTAAAGTGGTTTAAGGTTTTTAATGGTTTCGTAAGGGTTTTAATGGTTTTAGGGGTATTTAGGTTATTATAGAATTTTTGGTAGTTTTTAGGATTTTTATGGGTTTTTTGGGTGTTTAGGTTTTTGAGGGTTTTTGGGTTTTCTAAGGTTCTTAGGGTTTTTATTTTTATTATTTTTATTTCTTAGTGGTTTTAATGTTTTTATTGTTTTATAATGTTTTTTTGGGGTTTAATTGTTTTTTATATTTTTTACTATTTTTAGTGTTTTTTTGGTTTTTGTGGGTTTTATGGGGTTTAATGTTTCAGGGGGTTTTATGGTTTTTAGTGGTTTTAGGTTTTTATTTTTTAGGTTTCATATCATTTTATGGTTTTTAAATGTTTTTAAGTTATTATTGTTTTATTACTGGTTTTTAGGGTTTTATTGGTTTTTACATTTTTACAAATTTCTAGGACCTTTTTAGGTTTTTATGGTTTTTTTGATTTCTAGTGGTTTTGAGGGGTTTTAGGGAATTTAGGGTTTTTTAATTTTTTTGGGTTTTAGTATATTTTTTTGTTTTTATGGTTCTTATAGGTTTTTAACATTTTATAAGGTCTTATGGGATTAGATGATATTTAGAGTTTTATTATTTTTAGTGGTTTTATTATATTTTTGTATTTTTTATGTTTTTCAGTGGTTTATTTGGTTTTTATGGTTTTCATGGTTTTTAGAATTATCTAGGTTTTAAGGGTATTAAGTGTTTTTCGGGTTTTTTTGTTTTCATAGATTCATTAAAAAAATTTAGTTTTTTTTGTTTTTGGTGATTTTAGGGTTTTTATAAGATTTTGATAGATTCATAGGGGTATTTTGAATTTTTGGGTTTTTAGGTTTTTCTTTTTTTCTAGTTTTATCGTTTTTTTGGGTATTATGGGTTTATAGAGTTTATTATTTTTTTAGTTTTTTAAAGGAGTTTATAGTTTTTAGTGGGTTTTCAGGTTTTTTATAGGCTTTTCTTGGGTATTAATGTTTTTAGAATATTTTATTTTTTTAGGGTTTTTAGGGGTTTTAGGATTTTTTTAGGGTTTTTTTGTTTTTTAGGTTTTTTGGGGTTTTATGTCTTTTTAGGTTTTTAGGGTATTCTTAAGGTTTTTCTAGGTTTCTAGTTTCTCAATGTGTATAGGTATCTTTAGGTATTTTTTATGTTTTTATGGGTATTTAGTGTTTTTAACGATCTTTAGGTTTTTAGTGTTTCTATTGTTTTTTGGGGGTTTTAGGGGTTTTTTCAGTTTTCTAGTGTTTTTAATGTTATTTAGAGTTTTTTAATGTTTTTAAGGGTTTAATTGTTTCTTTAGTTTTTAGTGGGTTTTAGGGTTTTTATGGGGTTTTAGGGTTTTTTACAGTTTTAGGGGTTTTATGGTTATTACCAGTTTTAGGGAAAAGAAATGTGGGGGTCGGGCTATTCTCGGCCCCCCCAAATTTATTAGAAAGAAAAAAGAGACCCAATAGACAATGGAGGGGAGGGGTCAAACGACCCACACCCAAAAACCCTTTACAACCCAAGACACAAAAGACCCCAAAAAAAGAAAATAAAAAAATAAAAAAGAAAAGACACACAATGCCAAGTAGCCACCACCATCATCCGCCATCATCCAGCTTCCAACAGCTCACAGCTAACCAATGACCAGCATCCAAAATCACAAAATCCAGTATCCAACACCTTATCAACAAGAAGATCCACCACCAACATCATTGAACCATCAGTACCACAAAGTCACATCCATCAACCTCCATCAGCCCCAAGTCAACCACCATCACAACAACACCCATCGACAGCAACATATTTTCAAACAAAAGACTCACCACAAGAAACATCCAATTGCCAGCGCCAAAGTCACAAACCCATAAGCACAACCACGAGAAGAGAAACAAAAAGTAGCACCCCATATCAATCCTAGAAAACAGTACCAATATTGACAGAAAACCACAGAAAGCATCCAAAACACAGCACAAATGCATCTCCTGCTCAGAATGCCAAACCAATCTCATCTTCCCAAGAAGCCAGCAGCAACCTCCGACAAACAACAACCCCAAAACACTATCATCAACAACAAAGGCATCACCTCCACCAAGCCATCTAGATCGTGTCAACTTGCATCTCATAAAATAGAAACCAGCACATCCGAACCCATCGTTTCCCAAGGAATCACAGCTCAACATCTAGCAATCAAGGCCTTTAGACCACACAACATTCATCATTCCACACCTTGTATCATAGCTAACTGCATACCACCAGCAATTGCACAAGAAAAATCGCCTAACCCATCTCAGCAAAACCAGAAACTAGAGACCATGATGATTCATAACCAAAAACAGAACCAGGAAATAGGAGAACATGGAATGCCAAAAGTTCCGACCAATTCTAGCATCGACAGTGTGGAGCGGAGACGAAGCTGAGAGAGAAGGGTAAGTATGCACCTGCAGCTGTTTCATGAGCCGCCAAAATAGAACATAGAACAAACCTTATGTAACGCGAGATCAAGAAGGGCCCAACCAGTGCCGCCAGACCAGATCGTCGCACCATCTGCAGAAACGAAGCACCTTACGAGGAGAAACTGAACACCAAAGAAACCAACTCTGTTGTTGATCCCCTTGACTGCGTTGACCCGCCTGCAAAAACCCCATATCTGAAAAAACGACCCCAATCCGCAGCTTCTGGAAATGTCGACTTCAACACATTCCAGATCTAAACGATCTAAAGGCATCGCAACCACGATAGCCATCATAGATCGGACGTGACGACAACGGAGCAAAGCCACTTCAAAATCCGAAAGCCAGATCAAATAATCTCGGGGAAGTCGAAGCCGTCAAGGCGTAAAAACCACCGCCTCCTTGAGGCCGAAAAGAACATCCAGGGCATGCCGTCGCCGAGATCGGTTTGGTGGGTTTTTAGGTTTTTAGGGATTTTTGGTTTTTTCGTATTTTAGTGTTTTTTATTATTTTTTTATTTTTAATATTATTTTTATTTTTTAATTTTTTTTGGGACTAATGGGTTTTTATAATTTTAGTGGTTTTATGGATCTTTTTGGTTTTTCTAGTTTTTTAATATTTTTAGGGGTTTTAGTGTTTTTATGGATTTTTTTTAGTTTATTAATGTTTTTAGGTATTTTACATGTTTTTAGTGTTTTTAGGTTTTATGGTTTCCTTTGGGATTTCAGTGTTCCTAGGTTTTTTATGTTTTCAATAAATTTTTGTGAATTTTTCATATTTTTATTGTTTTTAGAGACTTCGAGGGTTCTATGGTTTTTAGTGATTTTAGGGTTTCTATGTAGTTTGTTTTGAGGTTTAGGGTTATTTCTTCCATTTTTAGGGTATTAATGGGTTTTAGATATTTTTATCATTTTTATGGCTTTAAAATATTTTGATATTTTTTATTGGTTTTTAGGGTATTATGGGTTTTTTGTTTTGCAAATTTTTAAAGATTTTATGTTTTTTATGATATTTAGGGGTTTTATAAATTTTTAGGCTTTTTTGGGGGTTTTATATGTTTTTAGGTATTTAAGGTTTTCATTACTTTAATGGGTTTAGATGTTTTTATGGATTTTTTGTTATTTTAGGATTTTTTATGGAATTGAGGGTTTTCATTGATTTTAATTGTTTTTTTGTGTTTATGGTTTTTAGCTTTTCATGGTTTTTTTAGTTTTTAAGTGTTTAAGCTTCTTATATTTTTTTTATGTTTTTTGTGGTTTAAAGGGATTTATAATTTATAGTTTGTTTTTGAATTTTTATGGGGATTTTTGGGGTTATACGGTATTTTTTGGTTTTTTACTTTTATTATTTTTACGGGGTTTTAGGGTTATTATTTTTTATAGTTTTATGTTTTTTAGGTATATAATGATTTCGAAGGGGTTTTTAGGTTTTTTAGGATATTTAACATTTTTTGGGATTTTTTATAATTTTTATGGTTTTTAGTGTTTTTAGAAATTTTGAGGGTTTTTCTGATTTTTACGGTTTAAAGTTTATTTGGGATTTTCAGGGTTTTTTTAAATTTTTCAGGATTTTATGATTTTTAGATATTTTAAATGCTTTAGGGGTTTAAATGGTCTTTAGTGTTTTCAGATGATTTTTTGGGATTTTAGGGTTTTTTAGCATTTTAATGTTATTAGGGATTTTAAGCGTTTTAGTAGATATTATGGTTTTTATGGGTTTTTAGGGTTTTTTAAGTTTTTCATATTTTTAATTTTTTTGGGTTTTTAGGGTTTTAAATGAGTTTTTAGGTTTATTTTTATTTTTTTGTGGGTTTAAAGTGTTTTTATATTTTTAAGGTTTTTATGGTGTTTTAGGGTTTTATGGGGTTTTACAGTTTTATGGATTTTAGAGATTTTTTATGATTTTTAAGGCGTTTTTGGTTTTTTTTTGGATTTTGAGGGTTTTTTTTATTTTATTGGTTTTTAGGGTTTATTTGAGTTTTTAGGGTTTAAAATAATTTATAGAATTTATGAACATTTTCGTGGGTTTAAAGGGTTTTTAGTGTTTTTGTATAATTTTTATGGTTTTTTGGTATTTTTGGTTTCTAAAGGGTTTATGGTTTTTTGGGTAGAAGAGGTGTGAGGCTAGGCTCTTCCCGATCCCCTCAAAATTTATTATGAAAAATAAAAAACATACAAGGGAGGGGAGGGGTCAATCAACCCACACCCAAAAACCCTTTACAACCCAAGACCCAAAAGGCCCCAAAAAAAGAAAAATCAATAACACCGCAGCAGCATCAACACTTCTCATCCAACAAAACCTTAGACATCGATAGTGACTTCAACATTCATCAACACAATATCATCATCACCACAAAAACCTTACCATAACACCACCGTACTTCATCACCATACCAAGATAAGCAACCATCAGTCAAGACAACAAACTGAACTACTCAAGCCATCACCTCTTAACACTGCCACCCTACCAAGACGCGCCCTTGATGGAGAACAGGACCACAAACACCATCCCAAAACTTCCACATACACCATCATGACAAACCAGGATGGGGTTCAGTGTGATGTGGAGGGAAGCAAGGGTAGAGGTGGATGCATGAGTCAAGGGGAGCGACAACAGTGGGCAACCGCACTCTATCATCCAAGGCCAACGATCATCAAAGAACAACATAAACCAGTAACGACCAGCAATCTGTAGCACCTCCCAGCTAAGAAGCAACTGATATCCATTGACACAAATTCCAGCATCCATTGGCTTCTCTCTAATCGAGTTAACCACCCGCAACACAGAACCACCTACGCTAGAAGTATAAGCATCGACAACATCACATCTCAGCCAAGCAGCAGCCAGTGTCCATCCCATCAGATTATGATAGCCAACACCTCGTTCAACTATTCCCAGAGAAGCAGAAAATGGTACCCAACAACACCAGATCCAGTGACCAACAACATCAAACCACCGGCACCATCGGTCCACCAAAATCATTGAACCATCCATAAAAACACCGACCTCAACATCATCCAGCACCACCACACTAGGCGCGTCCATCACCAGCCATATAGGACCACCCGAACCACCAACCAAACCATCATCTTCATCACAACTCATCCAAGTAAGAACCAAAAATCTAGTATAACACACCCTGCATCACATCTATGGGAATAGAACCTCCAACATCCAAGACAAGAACCAGTCTACAGCCCAAAAAGACCTTCCAGCATCCCAGAAACTGCACTGCATAACCAGCACGCAGCGCCTCATATCTTCCACATCAAGTAGAAACATAAAACTTTGGAACCAACAGAAGGCATAGACCTACACCAGATCGTAGAAAACCACAAGCAGACTAGGAGAAAGAACATGAATCAAAAGTAGGGTTGAGGAACAAAGCTAGATCTTCTGCGCAAACCAATGACGGGTATACATATTCTAATCAATCTACTGCCAAGCTGAACTCATCTGTGCCTCCTTTCCATGACTTCTCACAAACCACCAGATTTTAGGCTCCATCATAGAGGATGGAATCCAAAAACCCCAAATCACCCTTCAAATCTAGAAACCATGTCTGCAGAACCTGCAATGTCGATGAGGCCCCTGACTCCGCTAATCTTCCTGAGGGAACCCTAGACCTGCAAAGTCAACGCCAAGTCGGGGCTGATTTCTAGAAAGGTGTTCAAGCGCCATGGAGACTTCTACTTCCCTGAAATCTAGATCAGACAGATCTGATACCATAGTAGCCCGCGCAACTTTCAAAACCGATGAAACCCAAGCGCGCCAGCAGAGAAGTCCTTCCAAAACCGAGATTCAGAGTGTGGAACTGAGAGAACGAAGCATCTGAAGACCGAATGACATCGACACATTGAGTCCTAAGAGCAAGGTCATAGAAACCCATCACCTAGGAAGAAATAATCTAGTTCCAATATCCTGAGAAGAAACCCAAGGAAGACCTGGGAAAAGCATCGAGTGAGAGATAGATCTGGGGGAGTGCGCCACTAGTTCTCTTCCTTATTTATGGTTTTTAGAGGTTTTAGGGTCTTTTAGGGTTTTTGGGGTTTTAAAAAAAATTATGTTTTTATGGGTTTAGATTCATTATAGTTTTTAGTGTTTTCATAGGGGTTTTAAGGGTTTTGGGGGATTTTACATTTTTTGGTATTTTAGGTCACTTTTAGGAATTCTAATGTTTATATGGTTTTTAGGGATTTTGATGGTTTTTAGGGGTTTTATCATTTTATGGTTTTTTGGGTTTTAAGTATTTTTATTATTTTTATGGATTTCTTAGGGTTTTTATGTTTTTATGTTTTTATGTTTCTAGTAATTTTTAGAATATGTTTAAGATTTTTATGGTTTTTAAGGTTTTTAATAATTTTTTGGGGTTTCGGGTTTTAGGGTATTTAGGATTTTTTATGTATTTATTCATTTTAGGGGGTCTTTTTATTTTTAGGTTTATTTAGTTTTAAGAGTGTTTTAATTTTTTTGGGGGATTAAAGGGCTTTTAGGGCTTTTATGGTTTTAGAGTTTTATTGGGTTTCCTGGGGTTTTAATGTTTTTCGGGATTTTTATAGGGTTTAAATGTTTTTCTAGGATTTTTATTGTTTTTAGGTTTTTTAAATGTTATTAGGTTTTTATGGTTTTCTTTGTGCTTTTTTGTTATTTTATGTTTTTTATTGATTTTTAGGTTTTTTTTATTTTATGGGTCTTTATGGTTTTTAGGGATTATGAATGATTTTAAGGTATTAGGGATTTTATGAGTTTTTTGGATTTTAGGGGTTTTTTGGGGTTTTTGGGTGTTTCTGGTTTATTTGAGTTTTTATTGTATTGAATGTTTTTGTATGTATTAATGTTTTATGGGTTTAAATGGTTTTCAATGTTTTTAGTTATTTTTTGGGTTTTTGGGATTTATGTGGTTTTCAAGGTTTCATGGGGGTTTTAGGGTGTTTTAGGGTATTTTTAGGGTCTTTTGAGGGTTTTAGCATTTTTTATCTTTTTTTTATTTAAGGGGTTATAAGTGTTTTTTGGTATTTTTAGTTTTTCTTAGGGGTTTGCAAGATTTTTATGTTTTTAGGGAATTTTTGGACCTTTTAGGATTTTTAGGATTTTTAGGGTTTTTATGGATTTTATGGTTTTATGGATTTTATGGTTTTTAGGGGTTTTAGGGTTTCTAGTGTTTTTATTTTTTTTATATATTTTTATGTTTTTATGGTATTCTAAGGTTTTTAGGGTTTTTTACATTCATATTTTTTAGGTATATTTTAGTAATTTCGTTGGTTTTTATGGATTTTATGGATTTTGAGGGGTTTTAGGTATTTCAAGGTTATTTTGTTTTTTTGGGTTTTTGGTATTTATTGGAGTTTTTTATGGTTTTTATGTTTTTTATAGTTTTTAACATTTTTAAGGGTTTTAAAGTTGTTAGTGTGTTTTATTGTTTTTATTGGTTTTAGTTTTTTCTAAAGTTTTAGGGTTCTCTAGGGTTTTTCATTTTTATGGTTTTTTATTTTTTTAGGATTATTTGGTTTTGAGGTGTTATTAGGTGTTTTAGGTTTTTATGCAATTCTTAGGATCATTCGAGGTTATTACAGTTTTTTTATTTTTTTTGAGTTTTTATTGTATTTAATGTTTTTGTAGGTATTAATGTTTTTAGGGGTTTAAATGGTTATCAGTGTTTTTAGTTATTTTTTGGGTTTTTGGGTTTTATGTGGTTTTTAAGGATTCATGGGGGTTTTAGGGTGTTTTAGGGTATTTTTAGGGTCTTTTGATGGTTTTATCATTTTTAAGGGGTTATAAGTGTTTTTTGGTTTTTTAGTTTTTCTTAGGGGTTTTCAATATTTTTATGTTTTTGGGGAATTTTTGGAATTTTTAGGATTTTTATGATTTTTAGGGTTTTTATGGATTTTATGATTTTATTGATTTTATGGTTTTTAGGGGTTTTAGGGTTTCTAGTGTTTTTATTCTTTTATAGATTTTAACTATTTTAATGTTTTTATGGTTTTCTAAGGTTTTTAGGGTTTTTTACATTCATATTGTTTTTAGGTATATTTTAGTAATTTCGTGGGTTTTTATGGATTTTATGGATTTTGAGGGGTTTTAGGTATTTCAGGGTTATTTTGTTATTTTTGGGTTTTTGGTATTTATTGGAGTTTTTTATGGTTTTTATGTTTTTTAAAGTTTTTAACATTTTAAAGGGTTTTAATGTTGTTAGTGTGTTTTATATTTTTTATTGGTTTTAGTGCTTTCTAAGGGGTTTAGGGTTCTCTAGGTTTTTTCATTTTTATGGGATTTTATGTTTTTATGATTATTTGGTTTTAAGGTGTTATAAGGTGTTTTAGGATTTTATGAAATGATTAGGATCATTCTAGGTAATTACGGTTTTTTATTTTTTTGATATTTTAAGGGATTTTTAGGGTTTTTATGGGTTTTGAATATTTTTATGGTTTTAGGGATTTTTTATGTATTTAGGATTTTTTTTTTCATTGTTGGGTTTTGTGGGATTTTTTGAGTTTTTCAGTATTTAAGGTATTTTAGAGTTTTTAATAATTTTAATAGTTTAAAGGGGTTTTTATAGTTCTTAGATGTTTTTATATGTTTTTAGGGTTTTTATGCTTTTAGGGGTTTTATGGTTTTTATAATTTTTATGGGTTTTATTGGTTTTTAGGGTTTTTATCGATTTTTTGGTTTTTAGGTGTTTTATGTGTTTTTAGGGTTGTAAGGTTTTCTTAGGGTTTTTAGGATTTTTTTGTTTTTTTATGTTTTTAGGAATTTTAGGGATGTTTTAATATTTTTATGGTTTTTACGGTTTTTAAGGATTTTAGTGTTTTGGTAATTTTTACAGTTTAGGGTTTTTTTATTTTCATGGGTTTTTAGGGGATTAGTTTTTAGTTGTTTAATGTTTTTTTAGTGTTTTTAAATATTTTTTAGGTTTAAATGGGTTTTTCAATTTTTTAGTGATTTATGATTTTTATTGGTTTTTAAGGTATTATGGGTTTTTATAGTTTTAATGGGTTTTATGGTTTTTAGGGGGTTTTAGGTGTTTTAGGGTGTTTTAGGTTTTATATAATTTTGTAGGTTTTTATGGGTTTTAAGTGTTTATAAGTTTATAAGGGTTTCATAGGGGTTGTCATGGTTTTTTGGATTTTTTTGGATTTTTAGGATTTTTACGGTTTTGAGGTTTTTAGTGTCTTTTGGGGTTTTTAGGGATTGTTTGAGTTATTAAGAGATTTTAGGGGTTTTACAGTTTTTAGGGTTTTTATGGGTTTTATGCGTTCTTAGGTTTTTATGTTTTTTTAAGGGTTCTCTTTATTTTTAGCATTTTTTAAATTTTTAGTGATTTTTAGAGCATTTTTTGGAATTTTATGTTTTTTATGGTTGTAGGGATTTGGAAAGTTATAGTGGTTTTAGTGTATTTATGGTTTTTGGGGGTTTTAGGGGTTTTTTAGTTTTTTGGGTTTTAATGGTATTTTACAGGTTTTTAACATATGGTGAGGTGTAAAGGTTTTAGATTTTTAGTGGGTTTTTATGGGTTTTATGATTTTTAATTATTTAGGGGTTTTATTTTTTTAGGGGGTTTAGGGATTTTAAGTGATTTAATGTTTTTATAAATTTATTAGGGTTGTTTGTGTTTTTTATGTTTTTTATATTTTAATTTTTTTTTGAGATTTTTAATATTTTTATAGTTTTTAGGGTTTTTATTATTATTTAGGTTTTTTTATTTATTTGTTTTTTTGGGGTTTTATAGTTTTTTAGAATTTTTTACTTTTTAAAATGTTTAAATGGTTTTAGAGTTTTTATCATTTTTATTGTTTTTTTGGGGTTTTATGGGTATCATGGGTTTAATTGGGATTCCGTTATTTTAGGGTCTTAATAGGCTTTTTTAGGGTATTTTGAATTTTTTAGATTTTATGGGTTTTAAGTGATTTTAGGATTTTACTGTTTTCATTAATTTTTTAGGTTTTTAGGGTATTTAGGGATTTTATTGGATTTTATATTTTTTTAGCAGTTTTAGGTATTTTTAGAGTATTTATTGTTTTTTTGGGTTTTTAGGGGTTTTATGGTATTTAGTATTTTTTGGGTTTGTAGTGGTTATAAGTTTTTTTAGTTTTGTAAGGTTTTCTTGGGGTTTTTCCAGGTTTTTAAGTTTTTTACATTTTAGGGATTTTTTAGTATTTTTATTATTTTTTGGATTTTTATGGTTCTTTAGGGTTTATATGGATTTTGAGGGTGTCTTTGGGATTTTATGATTTTTAGGGGTTTTAGGTTCTTTTTTAGTTTTGAGGGGTTTTTAGGTTATTTAGACTTTTTAACTTTTTTCCAGTGTAATGGGTTTTAGGAGTTTTTAGTTGTTTTGGGGGTTTAAAGGTTTTTGGGGGGTTTAAGTTTTTTTTATGGTTTTAATAGTTTTTTAGGTTTTTAGGGGTTTTAGATGTTTTTTGGTGTTTATTGTTTTCATTGGGTTTTAATGGTTTTTTGGGTTTTTAGGTTTTTTTGGGACATTTTGGGATTTTTTTAATGTTATTTGGGTTTTTAGTGGTTTTGGGAATTTTAGGGTTTTTAAGGGATTTTAGCTTTTTAGGTATTTTTTAGTTTTATAGGATTTTTATTATTTTTTTAAAAAAAATTAGGTATTTAAAGGGGTTTTATAGTATTTTGGTTATTTTTTGTGGTTTTTGGGTTTTTAGGGTCTTTTAGGGTTTTAATGTGTTTCAGGGTTTCATGTTTTTGGGGGTTTTAGGGTTTTTAATGTTTTTAACGGTTTTTAGAATTTATTAGGTATTAGTGATTTTAATTGTTTTTAGGTTTTAAGGTTCTCTTAGGGGTTTTCACGATTTTAGGTTTTTTACTTTTTTAGGCATTTTTTGGGATTTTTTAGATTTTTTGTTTTTTAGGGTTTCAAGGGATTTTGAGTCTTTTAAGGGTTTTAGGGTTTTATTTTTTATTTTTTTGGTGTTTTAATTTTTCTATTTTTTTAGAGTTTTTAATGTTTTTAAGGATTAAAGTGTTTTTAGTGATTTAAGTCATTTTTTATGTTATATGGGTTTTAGTGTTTTTATTGTATTTGTGGGTATTTTGGGTTTTTCACAGTTTTTTTATTGTCTAGTGTTTTTCATGTTTTTATGGGTTTTATGTTTATTTAGGTTTTTCATGTTTTCTTAGGTATATATGGGCTTTTTTTAACGTTTTTAGGGATAATTTATTCTTTTTTTTATTTTTATGGTTTTAGGGCAAGGAAGATGCGAGGGTCGGGCTATTCCCGCCCCCCCCCCCCCCCAAATTTATTAGCAATAAAAAAGAGACACATCAGACAAGGGAGGGGAGGGGTCAATCGACCCACACCTGAAAACCCCTTACAACTCATGCAAGAAAGATAACCAAAAAAAAGGGAAAAGACAAAAAAAGAAAAAAACACACATCCAAGCAGCCACCACCATCATCCAGCATCAACCAGCATTCAACAGCTCACAGCTTACCAATGACCAACATCCAAACTCACAAAATACAGCATCCAGCATCAAGCACCAGCAACAACAATCACCTCCCAACCGATCAGCAGCAAACATCCATCAGGACCAACAACACCATTTCAAACCACCACAGCCATTCACCACCAGAAAAAACAGACCACAACACCATCCAACCAACTAGCACCAGCATCCAAAAGTAGCATCCAACACCAACTCCAAAACATCATAGCCACACACCAGTAACATACCATCCAATCCAACTCGCCCCAAACAAACCATTCCATCAAACCAACACACCACCTCCCACATCAAAACAAAGCCTCCATAGCATGTCAAATAATAGCACACAACACCACAACTAAAGACCAAAAGCAGCAGCAAGAGACAAAGAATCAGAAGAAGAACCAAAGCCTCCATCCTCCAAGCAACAGGACCTGAACCTGAGTGCACCAAGCCACACCTACAGCCGACACCAAACCAGGAAGACATGCGAGGGGCTGGAAGCACACCGGTGTTGGCATCACGCCCTCCAGATCTGGTGCAAGGCAAGCGAACCGGAGGGGCCCTACAGACAAACCGGCCTCAGGACCACCAGATCTGTAACTGACCAGGAGCTGGAAGGGGGAAGCAACAATCGAAGATGGGCCTTGAACTAGGCACGCCAGAAGCCAACCAGGATGGACCTTGAGTCAGGAGGGGAACCTTCGTAGTAACGAAACCGGGTCCCGAAACAAGGAACGCCAAAATCTTGGGACGAACCTGAAGAACGGGAGGGGAACCTTCACAGCACTTCGGAACCCAAAACCAGTCACCATGAAGCCAGATCAGAATATGGGACGAGCAACTGGGTCGCTATCAATAAAGTCGGACCAGATCCCCCCATCTGAAGACCCAACGCACTAGATCTGAAGCAATCTGGGCACGAAAAAGCCACCACTGCACGAACCAGATCACACAAAGCCATCACCAGCTGTTTCTGAGCCGAAGTGGGACAAAAAAAACCGAGGCCAGACCTCACCAGAGGAGGAAGGAGGAAGATAGTAGGGGAAAACCCAGGCGGTGTAAGGAGGGGAGGAGAGTCTCCGCCCATAGCCCCTTCACCTTTTTAGGATTTTAATGTTTTTTTCTTTATGTTTTTAGGGGTTTTAGGGATCCTTTCTGTGTATAGGGTCTTTAGGGTTTTAGTAGATTATATGGTCATTTTTATATTTAAGGCGTTTTACAGTTTTTTAGTGTTTTTATCATTTTATGGGTGTGAATAGGTTTTAGATTTTTTTGTGGTTTTAGGGTTTTTGTGGTTTTTCTGTGTTTTTAATGTTTTATTTGTTTTTAGGGGTTTTAGGGTTTCAAGGGTTTTAGGGTCTTTTAGTGTTTTTAGGTAATTTTGGTGTTTTTATGTTTTTTAGTGGTTCTTAGTGTTTTTAGGATATTTAAGGGTTTCTTATCACTTTTTAGGGTTATTATGGTTTTTATATTTTTTGGGATATTTAGGGTTTTTAATGATTTTGATGGTTTTTAGGGATTTTAAGGTCTTTTGGTGTTTTTATTATTTTTATGGTTTTTAGGGGGTTTTAGTGATGTTAGGTTTTAATTTTTTTGGGGGGATTTAAGGGTTTTTAATTTTGTGGTAATTTTTTAGGATTTATATAGATTTTTAGTTTTTTAGGGATATTGACTATTTTTTGGGAGGTTTTCTGGGTTTTTAGTGTTTTTTTGGTTTTTTGGGGTTTTAGGGTATTTTCTGAGTTTTTAGGGGTTTTCTTAGATTTTATAACAACTTTAGGGCTTTAAAGGGATTTTTTTAATTTCTAGTTATTTTTTGGGTTTTTTTGGGTTTTACTGGTTTTAAAGGCTATTAGAGGTTATTTGTTTTTTTAAGTATTTTGGTTTTTTATTGTATTTTTTGGGTTTTTATTGTTTTTATAATTTTTTAGGTTTTTGTGGTTTTAAGTGTTCTAAATTTTTTAATTTTTTTAGGGTTTTTAATGATTTTAGACCTTATTATTTTTTAGGGTTTTAGGAATTTTTTATGGGTTTTATAGGTTTTATTGATTTTATGTTTTTAGGGATCATAAGTGTTTTTATGTTTTTAAATTTTTCTTAAGGGTTTTCAGGGATTGAATGGTTTTTTATGCTTTTAGGGAATTTTTGTGATTTCATAGGATTTGTATGGTTTTTTGGGTTTTTAGAGATTTTTTGTGTTTTTAGGATTTTTTTGTGTTTTTTTTGTTTTTAGAATATTTTAATGTTTTTAGGGTTTTAAAGGGTTTTTAGTGGTTTTAGTGTATTTTGATGGTCTTTTTGTGTTTTTATGGTTTTTTAAGGTTTCTAAGGGTTTTAGGGTTTTTAGGGGATCTAAGGGGTTTAAGGTCTTTTTGGGATTTCTTTTAGTGTTTTTTTTAATTTTAGATTTTTTAGAGGTTTTAAGTTTTTTAAGGATTTTATTGTATTCTTTATGTTTTTCAGGGTTTTAGTATTTTTTATGGTTTTGGTATTTTTAGGGATTATTTTTTTATATTTCAAATTTTATTTAGAAGTTTATGGATTTTGAGGTGTTTTCATGTTTTTAGGGGTTCTTTTAGGTTTTTTGAGTATTTATAGTTTTATAGGATTTTAGGGGTTCTATGAGTTTTTATGTTTTTAAGTTTTTCTTAGGGTTTTTCAAGTTTCCAGGGTTTTTTACATATTTATGGATTTTGATGGAATTTTTAGGATTTTTAGAGATTTTTAGGGTTCTTAGTGATTTTGAGGGTCTCTGGGGGTTTTTGATGTTTTTAGGGTTTTTATGGTCTTTTTGGGTTTTTAGGGTTTTTTTTTGAGTTTATATGGGTTTTATGGTTTTTTTAGTTTTTTAACAATTTTTTAGGTTTATTGGGGTATTTATATTTTTTGGTGGGGTTTTAGGTTTTTTATGGTTTTTTGGATTTCAAAAAGTTTTTAGGGGGTTTTATGTGTCGTAGGTTTTTTAGGGTATTCAGTGTCCTTTTCGGGTTTTAGGGGTTTTAACATTTATTATTATTTCATTTGTTTTAAGTGTTTTTAGGGTTTAATGTTCTTTCTTGGGATTTTTTATTGTATTTAGGTTTTTGATTTTCTTAGGGATTTTTATCTCTTTTTTTATCACTATGGTTTTTAGCTTTTTTAGAAATTTTGAGGTTTTTATAGATTTTAGTGGTTTTTTGTTTTTTAGGGGTTTTAGTGCTTTTTAGGTTTTAAGTGTTTTTATGTTTTTAAGGTTCTCTTAAGGTTTTTTTAAATATGTTAGGGTTTTTATGTTTTAAATTATTTTTAGTTATTTTTAGTATTTTATGTTTTTAGGGTTTTAAGGATTTTGAGGGTTTTTAGGGAGTTTTATGATTTTTAGTGTTTTTATCGATTTTTAAGGTTTCTAGGGTTTTTAATGATTTTTTATGGTGTTAATAGTTTTTAGTGTTTTTTTATCATTTATTGGTTTTTAAAGGGTTCCAATAGTTTTTATTTTTTTTATTATTTTTATTAGTTTTTTTGTTTTTTTATGTCTTTATAGGTTTATGGGATTTACGAGTTTTATGGTTTTTAGGGGTTTTTGGGTTTTTGTGTCTTTTTAGGTTTTTTAGTGTTGTGCCCTTTTTTGGTTTTTGGGGGTTTTATGTGTTTTTATATTTTTTAAGGTTTTGATATGGGTTTTCATGGTTTCTAGGATTTTGTAGGTTGTTAGGTATTTTTTTTGGTTTTGTTGGGTTTTTATGTTTTTTAGGATATTTAGGGTCTCTGAGGCTCTTGGGGTTTTTTGGGTTTATTAGTGTATTTAGTGGTTCTTAGGTTTTTATGGGTTACAAGTGTTTTTAGGTTCTAAGGATTTATTAGGGGTTTACGTGGTTTTAAGTGTTTTTTACATTTTTATACTTATTTTAGATATTTATAAATAATTTTATGGATTATTAGGGGTTTTTTGGATTTTTTGGGTTTTAGAGATTTTTTGAGTTTGTATAGTATTACGGTTTTTTTATAATATTAGTGGGGTTTGTTTTTTTTAGGATTAATGTTTTTAAAATTTTATTCGTGTTTTTAGGGGTTTAAAATGGTTTTTAGTGGCGGGGGGAGGGGGAGGGGGTTGGGTTTTTTATGGTTTTTAGGGGTTTTAGGGTTTGTATGTTTTTTAGTAATTTTTATGTTTTTAGTGGTTTTATGTATTTTTAGGTCATTAAAATTATCTTATGGGTTTTCATGGTTTTTAAGTGTTTATATATTTTAGGTTTCTTGAAGAATATTTTTGGTGTTTTGGGGTTTTTATGTATTTTGAGGGTTTTATAGTGTTTTTTTTTGGGTTTTCTTTGTTTTTATAGTTTTTTTTTGTTTTTTGGGTTTATAATGTTTTTTAGAGTTTTTTACATTTTTTGGGGTATAAATATTTTTCAATGATTTTTGTGGGTTTTAAGGGTTACATGGGGTTCTTATTATTTTTATGGTTTTTATGGTTATTAGGGGTTTTTGTGGCTTTCATGGTATTTTTATGGTTTTAAGGTTTTTATGTGTTTTTTTTTGTTTTTAAGGTTTTCTTACGGGTTTTAATGGTTTTTAGGGTTTTTTATATTTTTATGGATTTTAGGAATTTTAAATGATTTTTATTGTTTTTAGGGTTTTTATGGATTTTCAAGGTTGTTATATTTTTTTTTAGGTTTTTATCATTTTTTTTCTTTTAGGGGTTTTATGTTTTTTAGGTTTTCTTAAGAGTTTTTAGGGGTTTTAGAGTTTTTAAAAAAAATATAATTTCAAAAGATTTTTCACCATTTTTGTGGTTTTATGGGTTTTAGGGAATTAGAGGGTGTTTCAATTTTTAGGTTTTTTATTATTTTTGGGTTTTTTGTTTTTGGGGTTTTTATGGAATTTTTATTTATTGGCATTTTTAATGCTGTTTTAAGTTTTTAACATTTTTTGGAGTTTAAAGAGTTTTTAGATTTTTTAATGGTTTTGGGGGGTTTTAGAGTTTTTTTGGGTTTTTTATTGTGTTTCGGTCTTTTATTATTTTTAGTTTTTATTGGGTTTTTATGGTCCTTTTAGGGGTTTTTAGTGTTTTTAACATTTTTTACTTTTTCCAAGGTTTATTTTTGTTTTAGTTCTTTTAGGTTTTCTTATGGTTTTTAGTGTTTTCTATAACTTTTTTATTTTTAGGTATTTTTTAGGATTTTTATTTTTTTATGATTTTTTGGGATTTTGAGAGTTTTTATGTTTTTCGGTTTTTTTAGGTTTTTAGAGATTTTAGGTTTTTAGGGATTTTTTGTGTTTTTAGTTTATTAAGGTTTTATTAGGGGATCTAAGCGTGTTTATTGGTTTTTATGTTTTTTGGGATTTTAATGTATTTTTATGATTTTTATGGTTGTTTGTGGTTTATGGGATTTTGAGGGTTTTTTCTGTTTTTTGGGTTTTTTTGAGTCATTAGGGTTTTTAATTTTTTTTATAGTTTTTTACCGTTTCTAGAGATTTTTAGGGTTTTAATAAATTAAATTTTCTTTTAGGGGTTTTATGGATTTTTACTGTTTTTAGTGGTTTTTCTTTTTTATATGCTTTTATGGATTTTAGCATTTTTAGTGCTCTTTCGAATTTTTAGGTGTTTTAAATGTTTTTAGTTATTAATATTTTATTTTATTTTGGAATTTTTTCTTTTTATTTTTTTATATATTTTATAGAATTTAAATATTTTTATGGTTTTTAGGGTATTTAGGGATATTAAGAGTTTTTTGGGTTTTTGAGGGTTTTTATCATTTATTATGCTTTTATGGTTTTATTAGGGGTATTCATGTTTTTTTGGATTATTTAGGTTTTAGGCGTTTTATGGAGTTTAATTGTTTTTAGGGATTTTAACAATTTTAAGGGGTTTTCGGGGTTTTTGGGGTTTTAGTGTTTTTTGAGTTATTAGGGGTTTTAATGTTTTTTTATAGTTTTTAACAATTTTGGCTATTTAATGAAATTTTAGAGTTCTTAGTGTTTTGGGAGTTTTTATAATTTTTAGGTTTATTTAATAATTTAAGGGGTTTTATGGTTTTTACGGTCTTTTAGGGTTTTAGGGATTTTAACTTTTTTATGTTTTTAGGGGTTTTTGGTGTTATTAGATTTTTAATGTTATCCTATGGTTTTTCAAGGTTTCAGTTTTTTTTACATTTTTACATATTTTTAGATATTTTTAGGAATTCTTATGTTTTTATGGATTTTGAGGATTTTGAGTTTTTTTAGTTATTTTTACAGTTTTTAGGGTTTTTTAGGGTCTGTAGGATTTTTTTTGTTTTCAGGGTTTTTTAGGGTATATAGGATTTTTTTTTTGTTTTTAGGGGTTTTATGTTTTTCCAGTTCCTTAAAGTTTTATTTTGGGTTTTTATTGGTTTTTATGTTTTTATGAATTTTATGGTATTTAATAAATTTTTTATGATTTATTTAGAGTCTTTAAGGATTTTAAGGGGGTTTAGGGTTTTTAGTGTATTTTGGATTTTGTGGGGTTTTTAGTTTTTTTTGTTTTTAATGGTTTTTAGATTTTTTTTAAAAAAATTAGGTGTTTACATATTTTTTGAGTTTTTAGGGATGTTAAGGCTTTTATTATTTTTATTGAATTTTTAGGATATTTTTGGATCTTCAGGTTTTTAGAGTTTTTAAGGTTTTGGGGGGTTTTTATTATTATTTGGGTTTTTAGGGGTTTTTGAGTTTTTTATAATTTTTATGATTTTTATAGTTTTATAATGTTTGTTAATGATTATTAGGTTTTAAAGTGGTTTTTTATATTTTTGGTGTGTTTTGTTTGTTTTTTTGGGTTTTTAGGATTTTTTTGGATCTTAGGGTTTTTATGGTTTTTAGGGGATTTTTGTATTTTTATGGGTTTTTAGGATTTTAGCTTTTTTAGGTTTTTAGTGGGGTTTTAGTGATTTATGTTTTTAATATTTTCTTATATTTTGTCATTGTTTTTGTGGTTTTTTACAATTTTAGGGATTTTTAATGAATTTTTAGGATATTTATGGTTTTTATTGTTTTTAGTTTTTTAGGGATTTTTATGTTTGTTAGAGTTTTAGTGGGTTTAGTATTTTTAGGTTTTTTGGAATTCTAAGTGTTTTTATTTTTTTAAGGTTTATTAATTATATTTCAGGGTTTTTAATGAGTTTTTACATTTTATTGATTTTTAGGGCCTTTTAGGATTTTATGGTTTTAGGGATTTTAGGGATTTTGAGGGGTTTTATTGTTTTTTGGGTTTTAGGGTATATTTTAGTTTTTTAGGGTTTTTAAATTTTATATGAATTTTTTATCATTTTTATAAATTTAATGGTTTCTATAGTTTTTAGTGGGTTTTTGGGTCTTTTATGGTTTTTGGTTCTTTATGGGATTAAGGGGTTTTATGTTATTTTTAGGGTTTGTAGGGTCCTGAAAATTCCACTAAGGATAGGAGATACCCCCATAATCGATTTTCATAAGGAAACAAGCAATTCTATAAGTCTATAATGGTAAAGGGACTCTAATTGAGTTGAATTTATTTGAAGGAACATTGAGGAATTCATGTTTTCAAGTGGCATGCTTACCATCACTGGGAAAGGTACACCAAGAAGATGGATCGCAAACCACTAGGTATGCGAGATGGTGAACCACAAACTGCTAGCCTGCAAAGCGATGGCCAGCGAACAAGGCCATCCACGAACCATGTCATCAAAGGAGCTATATGGTGGAAGACCGTCTGTGTACCGCACCACTACCTCATCAGTTCACGAACGAAGTGAATTGATAGGGTTCTGCGAACCATTATCGTGACCTGAAGCCTTCACAAACCTCGGTTGACCAAGTCTTCTACTGGTTAGAATATCACTTCAATGGGCCTCCAGAAATGGTGTTTTGTGATCAGTATATAAGATCGTTCTAATGCTCTATAAAAGGAGCACAGTATAGAGAGGAGAAAGGGGAGATAGATAGAGATATGGACAAAAGAATAAATATTGAGGGATAATTAAAGGGTGTTATTTGGCTTCTGTCATGTTTCATCAACAAAGCAAAAACCGTGAACCACTCCCTCCATAGGTACAACCATCCATGAACCATAAAATGGGGGAATTTAATAATAATATACCACCACGAACCCAAATGGTAAACCAAGAACCAAAGACTTCTCATAGATGAATTTCCCAAGAATGGAAATCCACATGAACCTCCTTCAGTATGGTGCTCTGTGCAGTGTACCGCTACTTGGACTGGACATAGCGTCGCGTACCCAATCGGTACACAAATATAACACAAATAGGCATGGTGATCCGCACACCACTTTGGTATGCGGTTGGCGATACCCATGCCCACATACCACAGAGGTTTATGGATGGCCTCTCTACCCACATACCACTATGGTATGCGGAGCCTCCCCTATCATGCATGAAAAGTCAGCACGTAGAATGGGGTGTTTTTGGTTATTGTTCATTCTGGTTCAAACCTCACCCCTCCATTACGAGATATTCCCCCATAATCCCTCCGCTAACTAGTCCTCTGGAACTAGGCCAAAGCCTCCTCCAAATCCATATGACCCGTATGATCAGACCATCAGGTGAATCAGTGTGCCCCCATTGAGTTTACATACCCACATTAAGTAGAGTCCCAAAGGCCCTCCCAAAAAAAGGTGCCGGCTTCGGGATTACCTGTGAGGCTACATTTCCACAGTATCCCGGATTCCAACCTTTGGATGAAATCGTAAACATCCTTGTTCTCGAGATTAAGGGTGATCACTTTCTTTTCCACTCAATGAGAAAGAGTGATCAGTCAAAGCGGTTATGTTCGCTCCACCCTCTAATGAGGACAGAACTCCTTCCCTTCACAGAACATGCTCGATGGACCTCTCACTGAGGTAAGTCTCCAATCTTCTGATCCAGAGCCGCATGACCTTCAATATCACTCAACATTGAAAGGTTCATTACTCTGCACCCTCACCCACAGTCACCCCAGCCTCTTCCACCGTTGGCTCACCCTCCCCCACCAAAATTGGTGGAGTCATGTGCATTGTTGAATCTTTGGAATCCTCTTGTTTCTCACACCGATCATGACTCATGTGTTCTTAGAGGTTTGTAAGGATTAGAAAATTCAAACATTCTGAAGTAGAAAAACTCTAATTTTTTATCAAATTAGGATATGTAGGACACCTTCTAGAAGACCCGACCTCAAAAGGGTGCCCATCCAAAAGGGTCAACCCAATCATGTTCATCAAATGGGCATCTCCCTTGCGTAAGCCCCACATGTTTTGAACTACGAGAGTTCTGATTCCTGATCAAGTTAGTATATGTAGGACGCCTGCTAGAAGGCCCGAGCTCAAAAGGTTTACCATCCCAAAGGGTCCACCCAATCATGTTCATCAAATGGGAATCTAACATGGATAAGCCCCACAGGTTCTGAACAATGAGAACTCTGATTTCTGATCCATTCAAGATACGTAGGACATCTTCTAAAAGGCCCGAGCTCAAAAGGGTGCATATCCAAAAGGGTCCACCAAATTGTGTTCATCAAATGGGAAGCTCCCATGCGTAAGCCCCATAAATTATTAACTACAAGAACTTTGCTTCCTGATCATATCTGGATACGTTGGATGCCTTCTAGAAGGCCCGAGCTGAAAAGGGTTCCCATCCAAATGGGTCCACCCAATCATGGTCATCAACTGGGAAGCTCCCATGCGTATTCCCCACATGTTCTGAACTATGATAACATTAATTCATGATCAAATAATAACACGTAAGACACCTTACATAAGGCTCGATCACAAATCAAGTCACCTTATATCCCCCTAGATGACAATAAATTCCAGAGTGCCTTCTAATATGGCTAATTCAGCATCACCTATGTGGCATCAAACATATTTTTACTCACGCCGATCTTTCAAACTAAGGGTAGCCCATGGACACATTCTTCGAGAATGAAGCTAGGGTTCACCCAGTCATGTTCAAACATATGAACATGACTTAAATATATAATAGAATCCCATAACAAGAAACAATCCTCCCCTGAAAGGGTGCGGTGAACCTAACCTCCCTTTATCTCGACCAATTGAGTCCTTAAGTGTCGTTGGCCAAATCGGTAGCGAACGAGCACCTGTCTTTGGAAAGAAGGTCCATGAATCATGGATACCAGGGCCATTGGGCATTCTTGGCTCCACGAATAAACCCATTTGAGACCATCTGAGGAAATAATATCTGATAATGGCTAATTTCATGAGCACTTGACCCCCCATGCAATCAACTGCATGGGAAAATAGTACCCACATGGATATTCAACCTTTTTTAAAGGATAATGACACCGAACTGGTCAAAACATTGAAAGGTAAAACTCAATAGGATCCCATCTATAGAAAAAGGGATGGGTGACGATCCTCATCATTCCATTTATACACAAATCAAGAACGCGCTACCTCAAAGGAAGAACAAAAATGGTGAGTCAGACGTGAATCCTTAACCAAGGTGGAGGTTCTACCAAAATTATAAAAGACAAAAGGATACTGCATGTCAAACCATTTTGTTCTAACAAGAGCATGAAAAACATGACACCTCAGAGGTGGAATAAAAATTCTGAACCCGATGTGAATCCTTAACCAAGGTGGCGGTCTCACCCCAACCAGGACACTTCGCCCCATAGTAAAACTAAAGGGAAAGGAGGCCAAGATGAATCACCAAATATGAATATGTTTAAAGAAATCCTACATTGATGATTTTTTGTGGTCTGTATGTTGTATATGTATATTTTATGTTCTCATAGAGCAACCTTCAATCTAAATGACATCCCAACGACCCATGCAGACACGCACATCAGCAATCCCACAAGAAGCGGGGCCTCAACAAAGAGTCAGGCCCATTCACCTACCTAGCATCTTCAACGCTGGGTATCCAATATGCTAATCACAAAGTACCACAAAAATGGTACTCTCCCCACACTGGAGGCCACAAGACAAGCCCTCTAGTCTACAAAGGTCTACCATCTGACTCTTTAGCCACTGCTGGTACCCCAGCACCAGGCAGCCTCGGTGGTCATCTTGAATTGTTTTATGAGTCTATCCCTGGAACGTAACAATGACCGCCTACCTTATCTCATGGGGGAAGATGAATAAAATATTGGCGAATTCATCTCAACTGCACAGGGTTCCCACCCACGGTCCCCCACCAGAGAGCATCGCCATCGAAACCCGATGACCAGACCTCCTTCCATCGAGGAGTAACTTATGTCGAGGGAACCCACCAAAGTCCTAGAGACCCTGGCCCCTCGGGCTACCACCAAGGGTAGAAAATATATATCTAAGAACATGTTCTCACCCAGGTTCCTAAGGAGTAGCTCCGCCGTACCAATGCGGTGGCATTTAATAGGCATACATACAACTCTTCCCTCTCCACTCATGCCCACCATAGAAATAGGGTGGCACAATATGATATCATTGCATCGGCAGTAAAGGCGACAAATTGGGCCCACAACCAGGTATCCTTGAATGGAATGTCTCACTCTCAAAATGAGCTAGTCACTCCAGAGTAGTTATGCAGCCATGCTCCAGTCCAAGAGGGTCAATAGAAATATCCTGGGATATATAGACAACCTGATAAGGAAAAAATACCTATTTTATCTAGGGGACGCTGGTCCAATGTGGTGGCCACTCTAGGGCAGGCATATATCCTGACCAAAACTCAAGATACCTGTCGGTATATCCTGACGAGATCACGGGACCCAAAAAGACATGGACCTGTATATGAAGGCTATTACCAACATCAGATAGCCCAGGTTACCCATAAGAGAGTTCCCAAAAATGATAAGCACCAAAGGAAATCAGAAAATCAAGAGCGCATACATGATCCTGCTTTGCGGGAAGCTGGGGTTCTTGACACGCTCAAACATATATCAACAAAGTCTCACGACCCTATCATTGAATTACAAAATTATAGAAGTGACTATAGTATTTTCTAAGGTCCTCCCCATAATGTCGCCTCCAGTAGCTCCTAAGGTCCTCCATAGAGAACCCACATGGGCCTACTCCATTGGTCAAGAATGATCAATCACAAGAGCCTATCTCCTGGTGCGCGTCGGGGTATCCCTCCCATGTACCTGGAGACTAGATAGCAGGAAGGTCCTCCCATTGTTGTTGTCTGCCCAGATGGTCCTCCCCAAGGTATAAGCTGCAGATATTCTTCTCTGTATAGTCATACATAAATCCATGATGGTAGCCCTCACCATGATGAAAGTCATTGTGAAGGCTCTCCCTGCAATGGAAGCTACACTAAAGGTCCTCCCCATAGTAACATTAAGCAATGAGAAGGTATTCCCCTCATTACAGTACATCCTAATGTTCCACCCCAGGATGTACACTACAAAAGTTCTCCCTATAGCCAGATATCATGTCCCAATTGTAGTCCTCACCATGATGATGGTCATTGTGAATGCCCTCTCCAAAATGAATGTTGTTGTGATGGCCCTCCGTACAATGACACCGATCATTAAGAATGTTTTCCCCTTCCTACATCCCACCCTGAAGGTCCTCTTTAGGGTATATACTGCAAAGACATGTCCCAAAGTTGAGCATCAAGTTGAAATAGTTGTCCTCTCCATTTCATCACCAATTTCGAAGGTCCTCTCTATAATCAAAATTCATACTGGAAAGAAGGAACTCCCCTCACCGGAACAAATATGAGAAGGCACACATATGTGGAGGCACTCAGAAATGATTCAGACACATCAGACACTCCATCTATAATGAGTGATATTCTTTCTCAACCAGAGGATGATCCAGGGCCATGCTCATCTTTTGAACCACCCCCGCAGCATCCAAAAATCAATAAGGCTCCTACTGGCCCTGTTTCTTGGAATGAAATTATTAAGAAGTAATCAAGCTGGGAATTTCAAGTAGAGGAGCCTCCAGAAGAACAACAACATGATATGTTGATTTTGAGAAGACAACTATCTATGGATAATATACCATTGATATATTGGCCTACGACCACGTCTCTCTTCGACATACCAGGATAATTGTTTGGGGAATGCACGCATGACATTAGCCTCAATATATAGAAAACTCTTCAAATGATGAAAGAAAAATATCTACCCTACAAAGGGTATGCGGAACATGTCATCATGATAGGGGAGATTGTCTGTCTAATCAACCTGGAAGCCCTGCCGTCCACAAGGAAACCATAATCAGAACGAAAAAAAGAAAAACCTTGACCTGGATTACCTCCATGCTCTGCTTAAATTGCATCGTCTCATTGGCAACACCCTGGATGGAGTTCACATTTGGGGGTCGGGAGAACAGGGATATTTTCACTTTACCCCATGTCCCATCCAACATGCCTCATTGGAAATGGAATCTTGCAATGTCATCACCCAGAGGAAACAATCAAGTGAAACCCCTACTCAGGAAATATGATATACTCAACAAAAACTGGCCCAAAGTATGTTTTTTAACCATCAAGACTGAAGAGATCAAGCCATCAAAAAGCTTCTGAGTTAGTCGACCAGGAACATCTTGTAGGCTTACTGCCTAAGTGAATCCAACCAGAAAGAAGTGATAATGTCTTCAATGGACCATAGACTCTATGGAGGACAAATTCAACACGTGGATTACACCCACACGTGAGTATGTTAAATTGAAAGTGTGGAAATAGTGGCGGATACCACTGTGATATGTGAACAACCCCAGCCCACAGGGTGGTGGAATTTTTCAATCAAAATTCTCCCAGAAGACCAAAAAATCTAGGTCACAACGCATCAATAAGAGAATGGAAACAATCCCATCCCACATGGATGGGGGAATTTTTACCTCAAATCCCCACATGGTGTATTTCTTCCATTCACCGTCTACGAAGAATGATGGACATAGGAGTTTTACATTCCACCCCTTCTCATGGTCCACACCCTCCAAGACAAAGGCACATTAGAAGATCAGACCAGGGATCCCTTCGAGTCAATCTTCATCATGAAGCCTGAGGAATACTGCATAATGGAAGGATAAATTCCAATAAATGGAGCAAGACTCCTTCCTACCATTAGGCGTTGGGTATAACACCCCAAATGGGGTATACCTTAGTGATCATAGTAAACGTCAACCCCACAGATCTCACCGGAAATGATGAAGGGAGAGAGGATGCAAAAGAATATTGTTCCCTCCTAGAGGCATCCCCCACTGAGCCTGATGTTGTATATTCTTAGAACCAGAGAACATTCATAAATCTATGTGCCCCCTCAGTCAATAAGACATTACCTCCCCCACGAAACTCCAACATGGAGAAAAATAAACCTAAGGCCATATATGACCAGTCTCCTCCTCCCTATGAGAGTGTGTCTATCACCTGTGAGGAAAGGTTCAACAAGAAAGTGGATGAAATAAAGGATCTAAGGTGAATTAATGTCGTGTTATATTGAGGGAGTTATCTCTCGGAATGTGTTCCCCCTGTGGAACGTCAGCAGGTGCTCCCCGAAGAGGTTCCTATGCCCTAGGCACTCATTCCGATGAATGAATCCATGCTCAGAGGACCATTAAACCCAGCCTTGTAAGGACATAACGACTCCCCCCCTATAGAGAAGGAATATAGAATATATCCAGGTAAACCCACAAATGATTCCCCTGGCTAGGTATCCACCCAAAATTCCAGTTGCATTAGCACACCCAATATTAGTCCTTGCCGCACCAGATCAAGATCAAGCCCGAAAAGATATGCATCAAGGGATATTAAACATCATCGAGTAGCTAACAGCTTGACTAGAATCCATGGAGGGGTGGCGCGCTCCGATACAACTAGAGGAAAAACCCTACCCTCAGTGTGCGAGAAATGTTCCACCACCACCAAAGTCTGAGAACCCCATATTCCTAGTATTCAGTGTCTTAGAGGACCCGTAACACTATTTAATGCACTATTCCTCTTACTGTGACCCCATGATGGGAACTTGAGAGCAGTAATAAGTTTTAAAACTCAGGTTCTTTATACGAACCCTATAGGGCTTGACTTTCGTATTGCATACAAGCCTGCCATATGAATCAATTAGATGCTGGGAGGACCTCCAGCGACAGTTTCTCTTCCAGTTCAGTTTGACGCTTCCCAAGATGAAGGATAGTGATCTCATGAACTACACGAAGTGATAGACGAAGAGAGTCTCAGACTTCATTTCCAGATGGAAAGGCAAGACATATTCCCTGAACTGGAAACTCCCATAGGATGACATGCTCTCCGTGTGCATCGATAACCATCAGGATGAATTATGAATGCCTCTCATCATGTTGAAGTACTCCAATGGGTTTTGAGACTTTTATGCTATCTGTCAAAGGATATAAGACTCCTTGAAAAGGACCAATCTTAAGTTCCGAGTAGGCCCACCATCCCCTAGGAAAATAACTGGAAACGAAAAAGTGGATTCTGTCACAGTTAATCCACCCCCAGCACTGACTCCAGTTGTGAGGCCCCCACCGAACCATGCAGGACCCACTGGATTCCAACAGCCACCCCCACATTGGAAAGATGAGCGATGGGGTGCTAAAATAAATCACTTTGAAGAATGATGAAATAAATTTTATTCATTCGGAGAAGACTAGGTCTGTGACTGTTTCATAGCTTCCATGAATTGTAATATACTCCAGATGCCAGAGTTAAATAAAGATGACGAAATGGGTCTTAACGGCCTTCCAAAATACTGCTTATATCCCCAGATACTAGGACACTCCATCTAGGATGGATTTTTTTTCAAGGATCTCTAGCAAAAGAAGGTGGATTCCTGGAAAGTCAAGTTGGGCCTACTGCTAGCACAAGTGGCGTATGTTTCTACCTCAGACTCAAGAGTTAAAGAGGAGTGGTGAACGATCACCAGCAATAAAGAGAAAAAGTTTAATAATTGGATGACCTAGAAGTCCATCAAACGACTCCATGTAATCCTCCAAGCGCAGTTGAAACACCCAACTATGACCCCAAGATATCCTAATACAACGCAACCATCTTCCTTAGCCCCGCAGTCCCATAAAGGCTATAAGAGAAGAATGAAAGAGCAAGAAGATGTGCTGACACCAAAGCTGAAGTCAGTATTGAAAATTTCAGACCTCATGCCAACAATCTTGGTTCAACAGGAACCACCCCACCAAATTGTCCAGCGGGAACCACTCCGCCAAACAGTCCAATGGGCCCCGCCCTGCCAAACTGTTCAATGGGAACCGCCCCACCAAACAGTTCAACTGGAACCGCCCTGCCAAATGCCACAATCTGAAGAAGACAATCAGACAGAAATGGTGTCGGACCAAGAACTGATCTTCAACTTCATCAATGTCATTAACTTGATCAAATCCTTCTATGATGAAGACTATGGACACAAAACCGAATTACCCGCGCCCAACTGGAGATCTAGAGGAAGAGTCAGGGGGCTTCATGGAAGGCATGATTGTGGTGGGAGTAAAATTCCTGGCCACACCACAAGTCAGACTATTATCATCATAGAAACTGACGAAAGTAATCGCTAACAAACACAACAAGAAACAAAATGCTCCTTCACCCCCATCGGAAGAAATCCAAGACCATTTATCTAGGAGTATCCATCAGGGGAAGAACATGTATAAAACCTCCCAAGGTACACATGCGGTCAAGTTTGGCTAAACATAGAATGGAATGTGGCACCGCTAGCCCCTGCTACAAAGGCAGAACCATCTACATCCAAATCCCAAACACCTAATGATTCTATAAAAGAGCAACCCCGAGCTGAGATGTGCTGACCTTTAGAGTAGATGTATGACATTTTAATGAATATAGCCTCAGTACAAGCAAATCTGTCAATCATGGATGCATTGAGCCTATCCACAGACCTTAGGGAGGCACTCATTGAAGCCTTTCTATGTCCCTAGTAGTTTGAGTCCAAAGTAGCATCAGAAAAAGTCTACCATACAAAGACTACTCTAGAAGAATGTCAAATCATCATCTCCTTCACACACGGAGATTAAGACTCCACCATGCACTAGAAAATCAAAACCTTATATGTTTTTGGTAAGATAAATTTCATTAATCTTCATAAGTTCTTCATCAAAAAGGCTCTAGATTTAACCTCCTCCTGCTGCAAACGCTCCATCGACTGGGATATGATGAAGACAACTTGAAACCCTACACTAAAACTCTGCTGGGATACAACAAAAGTTAGGAGAAACCACTAGGACAAATGCAGTTTAAATCATAGCTCAGGGATATCATATCTAATTTTGAGTTCCTAGTGATGTAGAAAAGTATGTCCTTCAACATCCTATTGGGGAGGCCTTGGCTGCATTAGCATGATGTAATTACATCCTCATACCACCAGTGCATCAAATATTGAACTAATAGGAAAACAAGACATTACACACTGATAAATCCCCATTCGAGTTCTACGAGTTGCACTATATCGACGTAGGGTTCAGTGAGTCGGATGGAAAACATCATTTGTTTGATTATGTTGATTAGATCAATGCCCCAAATGGATTAGAGATGGTTCCCACTGACCCCTTCTAGAAGATTGGGGAGGAATATATACTACCAATCAACCTAGTTGAATGTGTATGTACATGTCCAAATACAAACTGAGTTGTATGTATGGTCTGTGTTATGACCACCAAGTCCAAAGACATGAAGGAGCAGGATGAATCCCATATTGTTAGAAAAATCCCTATCAAAGATGCTCTCAGCCCATCCTTGGGACATCAAACTGCCCTTGCCTCACACACTAAGGAAAATTATGATTTCTTTCCTAATGTTGGAGAAGTTATCTCCAAAATCCTTTCCCCATCAGAAGAGGAATATGAAGAAGATAATGAAGAAGAGGAAGAAGAGGATGAATACCATAAAGACATCCCTCATGCATTCGAAATAGGTGTTTCCACAATAATCGATGAACTTAGGGAGATAAATATGGGCACTAAAAATGTCATGCAGCCCACTCTTATTATTGTGGCCATGCCTATCGAGGAGTATGAGACATATAAATCCTTCTTGAATAAGAATCAATATGTGTTTGATTGAAATTACAAGGATATTCTAGGACTCGATAATGAATTTTCCACCCACAATATGGGCTTAGAAGAAGATCACTAAGGCTATAAATAGGCATCTAGATGGACCCACCCGATGAATGCTTCCAAAATAGAGGCTGAAGTTGAAAAGTTGATAAAATCCAACTTCATACGGGAGGTCCATTATTCACTATGGATGGAAAACATAGTCCAAAAAAATTGATAAATGGAAATATTAGAATCTAAATTGACTTTAGGGACCTTACTCAGTATTTCCCAAAAGATGAATTCCTAGTCCCGATCATAGAATTGTTGATCAATGAAACAACCAGATATGAATCCCTCTCATTCATGGATGGATATTCTAAATACTATCAAATATGGATGGCCCAAAGAGATGATTAAGATACCAATTTTAGGGACTCCATAGATTATTTTGTTATAAAATGATGCCCTTAGGTCTAAAGAATGTTGGTGCAACATATCAGTGTGCCATGCATCACATCTTCAATCCATTTTTGGGAAAATTCGTCGAGTTTTATTTTGATGACCGGGTGGTTAAATCACTGCAGGTGTCGAACAACCTGGATGACCTTGAAACTGTCTTAAAAAAATTGAGACAACATTTTTTAAAGATGAATCCCCTGAAATGTTCATTTGGTGTTACCTTTGGAAATTTCCTCAACTTCTTCATACGCCATAGTGGAATCAAAGTTGTCCCCAAGAAGACATAATCCCTTCTTGGAATGCTCCCACCTTGAAACCTCACTGAGTAGAGCGGTCTCCAAGGGCACCTATCCATCATTTGGCGCTTCATAGACAACCAAGTAGGTAAATTTTTACCTTTCACTAAGCTCATGAATAAAAGAGTTACGTATAAATGGGATAATGATTTCCAATAATCATTTGAAAACCTTAAAATATACCTCCTAAGCCCGTAGGTGGTCATCCCACCAGTTGAGGGGAGACTACACATTTTATATGTAACTGTCTTGGAATTATCATTAAGTTCCTTCCTCATGAAGAAAAATTATGCTAGTAGTGAGAAAAACTACTACTACCTTATCCTGACAATGATCGATGTCGAAAATTGATATTTGAAGATTTAAATGAACTTCCCCAGCTGAATATTCGTAGTTCAGAAGCTCAGGAATTACCTATCGGACCATGAGGTCAACCTGGTCTCCCACTGGAACCTGGTCAAGTATATCCTCAACCGTCCCATGCTAAATGGGTGCCTATAATGATGGGTGGTCATCCTATAATTGTTTCACATACGGTACATGCCCAAAATGTCCATCAAAGGCCTGGCATTAGAAGACTTCCTGGATGAACACCCCTCTGAAGAAATAATTTTTTTGGACACCGAACTTCTTGATAAAGATGTTTTTTCCATCCAAGGGAACCCTCAAACATGTGAAATGAACTTCAACAGTGCTTCCTGAATCATGAGTCGAAAAAATATAGAGGATACCAAGATCAAAAAAGTGGGGCTGGGAGTCATACTAGTATCTCACAAAAAGTCCACCTTACCTTACTCTTTCCTGTTTCGGAAGGATGTAAGAACAATGAAGTGGAATATCAAGACCTCATTGTAGGCCTAGAATTGGCACTCTAAGTACAATCCAAACACATGAAAATAAAAGGTGAATCATAGCTTGTCATAAAATAGGTCAACAGTGACTATGATGTTAATAAAGAAGTGTTGGTTCCCTTAAAGAACCATTTTCGATCATTGAAGGAAGAATTTCCATCAGAACCAACATTGACTCATGTCCCCAGGTAATAGAATGCTCAAGCCAACACTTTAGAAAATGCAGCCACACCCTTTTCCAATCCTGTCCGAGATGAAACAATCATTATCATTGCTCGCCGTTTGATGGTATTTCCATTCATCTAATGAAATACATAGGAAATTGATGAAATTATCCTCTTTCCAGATCCTTATGGTCCTACCATCGGTTGGATGACACCCATTAAAAACTACCTATAGAATGAGGAACTCACACCAGATAGGGCTAGAAGGGAACATGTCTGATGTCAATTTTACCTTGTATAAATGGGGTAAACCAAGAGAAGGTTCTATATAAACGAGGCCTTAAAGAATTCCTTCTCACCTACATTGATGGAGAAGAGACGACTTCTATCCTTAAGGATGTGCATGATAGAGCTTTTGGAGCACACTAGTTAGCAAAAAAACACTCTTGCCAAACCCGAAGGATTGTATATTACTAGCCCATCATAATATAGAATTGCGATATTTTCACTAAAAAGTTCCATTCCTTCCATGTTCATGCTAATTTCATAAACCGCCCCCCAGAGATTCTTCATGTGGCTAAGTACTCTGGGCCATTCATTGCTTGGTGGATGGATGTTGTGGGACCATATCCTCCCAATAAATCTACACAATTCATGTTCATATTCCAAGTGATCGACTTCTTTTCTAAATGGGCCAAAGACATACCCATTAATGATGTCTGGGTGAAAAACATCATCAAAATTTTGAAAGAAAACATCATCACCTAATTTTGTGTCCCTCATACAATACTAATGGACAATGACACCAAATTATGCTCTGTTGATCTGGATAAGCTGTAACTGAAATATGGAATCAAGGCCAATAAGTCATCCCGCTACTACATGGTGGCCAATGGGAAGATATAGGCCTTCAACAAGAATTTATCCATCATAATTATAAATATGGTCGAAAAGGATAAGAAATCGTGGCCAGATAATCTCCTTCATGCTTTGTGGTCTTACCAAACCATGACCTGCACGACCACTCAGAAATCCTCATACTCACTTGTATACAGGGGAAGAGACGATGTTACCTATCTAAATCGTAGTTACATCACTTCGTGTGTCAATTTTCAATCAAATATTAATGGAAAATCAATACTAGAGAAGGTTTGATGAATTGGAGTAGTTAGACGAAAAAAGGCTGCACACTCTGCACCATTTGGGAAACTACCAAAACCGGATTGCACAAGCCTTCAACAAAAAGGTTCGCCTTCGATCATTCCTCAAAGGAGAAATGGTGTTAGTCCTGGGAACCCCGATGATACTAGGGAAGAATCCCTCAATGCTTGAACCAAAGTGGGTAGGACCATGCATCATACACAAGGTCTATTCCAATGGAGCATATGCCCTGATATCAATGGATGGGAATCTCATCACAACTCCTACAAATGAGATGTCCTTGAAGAAATACTTCACATGCCCCAATATTAAGTTCCAAGCTCTACGACCTTATGCAATGAGTTATAAATGCCCCAATATTAAGTTCCAAGCTCTGTGACTTTAAACTATGATTAAAAAATTCCACAATATTAAGGTCTCAGCTCTACGACCTTAAACTATGAGTTAAAATTCCCCCCATGATATGGTACAAGATCAGCAATGTTAAACTATGAGTCATAAAAAATGTCCCATAACAAGGTCCAAGCTCTATAAACCTAAACTATGAGTAAATCATGTATCCTATATAAAGGTCCAAGATCTATGATGTTAAACTATGAGTCAAAAAATGTCCCATACCAAGGTCCAAGCTCTAGGGCCCTAAACTATGAGTAAATAATGTCTCCAATATCATTGTCCAAGCTCTACGACCCTAAAATATTATTCCTAAAAAAAGTTCCCTCAATGACAAGCTCCATGCTCTAACAACATAATCTATGATTCACCATCCTAGCCATATGGCGTTAAACTATACGGTATTAGTCTATGCAACCGGACATTAAACTAAAATTCCCTCAATATTAAGGTACATTCTCTATGATCTTAAACTATGAGTCAAAATAAATTCATCCAATGACAAGGTCTGATCTCTAATACCTGAAACAATGAGTAACAATGCAAAAAAAAATTCCCCCATATCATGGTCCAAACTCTAAGATGTTAAACTATGAGTTAAAAATGCTCCCATATCATGGTCCAAACTCTATGAGCTTAAACTATGAGTCATATTCCTTTCCACGAGACGTTAAACTATAAGGAAAATGTCATCACCATAAGACGTTAAACAACGTAGCATAAAACATCCTAATTTTATGGCAATAAACTGCATGATCTCTCACAGAACTACATGCGGCTTGATTCCTACCCTCGCAGGATATGAAGCGATGCCTTGATCATCGATCATGTCCCATACCGCATCATAATAATGCCATCATCACACCCCCTATCAACTCATACTCATAAGGGAAACCCTAATAACTCTTTGTTTCTCACATTGAGTATAACTCCTATGATCTTAGAATTGGTGGTAAAGATTCTCTTATGAAAGTAAACAATGAGGTACCATGATAGACATGGACGCTATGATATGTAGAATGAAAATGCACCTACCATTTGGACCAAGATAAATTGGTATAGGGTACATGAAGAACTACGTACAACTTGATTTTTTCCCTTGCAGGATACGCAGTGACGCCTCAATCCTTGATCCTAGCACAACCCCGCCAGAAATGAAAACAAAAATGCCCCATCATATTCTCTGCCCCCTTTCACTTGTAAAGGAGACTCTGTGGCCACTCTATTTTCTCACATGAACTATGACTTAGGTGAGCTTAGGAGTAGTGATGGGGATTCTATTTTGAAAATAAACCATAGGGGAATATGGTAGGCCTGACATCTTGTTGAAGCTCCTTTCGTCACAGAATCTAAAGATCGGAAAAGGGAATATCTGAGCTCAAAGTGATTCAGCCTTTGATGAAAACATCAAAAATCAACAAAGAAAGGAAGAAAGGATCAACAGCAACCTCACCGCGCAAGGTATCTAACTGGCGCGCAAGTGTACTTGCGCGGCCATTTTGGTCGCGCAGGTGACTTGCGCGACCTAATTGGTAACCGCCCGGTAACCGCCCTGGGTCTTCTTTTGCCTATAAATAAACCCTGTGGCCCCCCCATTCGAGAGGATCTTTTTCCATAAACTCGGATTGAAGCTCCGGACGCCCAAGTCTCTTCTCAAAGCTTCCGGAACACTTCTAAGGTAATTTCTTACTTAGAACGGAAGATCTAAAGAGAAGAAGGAAGGCCTAAGTGTTGAAACTTATCAAACACTTGCGCGCCGACTTATTTCCTTCAATATAACTTGCGTGTCCCTTTTCTGGAAGAACCTCGAGAACATTATAAAGGGTTTAAAAATGAGTCGCTCAAGTATTTCATTACTGGTTGAAAATCGTGCAAGTACACTATGTGTCGCGCAGGTATACCTGCGCGACCAATACTTGCGCGCCCACGGAAGACTTGCGCGCCTTGCAAGACTTGCGCGCCCCTATCTTTTTGGGTGCCCATCTTTCCCATTTTACCCCTCTTAAGCCATTTCACCTTTCCTTTTCAAGATTCAGTCTTCAAGACACTCTTCAAAGCCATTTATGGAATGGTTTCTTGATTTGACTTTCTTATCTGAAAGGAATTCTGTGGAATCTCTCTCAAAGTCTAGTGATTTAAATATCTTTATGTCACTAAAATACGGAGAGTTCATTCATTCAACCTCATCCTTTAAGATGAGAGAATCTTAACCTGGGTCTCCTTTTTAGGAATAATCCCCAGTTATAAAACCTTTAATCTGGGCATCTTCCTCAGGAGTAAGCCCCAAATTCTTAATGTTCCCAATCTTGGGCATCCTCCTCAGGAGTAATCCCCAATCAAGTCCTTTAATCTTGGGCATCTTCCTCAGGAGTAAGCCCCAATCAAATCCTTTAATCTTGGCCATATTTCTTAAGAATAATCCCCAACCTCAAATATGGGCATCCTCCTCAGGAGTAAGCCCCAAACCTTAATCCCTAACCTGGGTCTCCTTTTCAGGAATAAGACTCAGTCATAACCTTGGGCTTCCTTTTCAGGAGTAAGCCCCAAGTCCCTTAACCTGGGTCTCCTTTTCAGGAATAAGACTCAGTCATAACCTTGGGTCTCCTTTTTTGGAATAAGCCCCAAGTCCCCTTAAATTTCTCTTAACCAGTCATAATTTACCTTTGATTTGGGTATCCTTTTCAGGAGTAAAACCCAATCATAAATCCCCTCCTAACATGGGCATCCTCCTTAAGAGTAATCCCCAAGATTAGAGTATTCAAATCTCCATGAAACACATATAACTTTATGGACCTTGTTCATGGATTTTCTCCCTAAAAGTAGATCCTAAACCTTCATCTATCTGGGCAGTCATCCATACATAAGCCCCAAATAAATTCTTATGATTGCATCTTTCATGGCACAATTGTCTAAATTTTACCAATACCTCTTGTTTCTCACACCGAGCATGACTCACGTGAGCTTAGAGTGTAAAAGTAATTATGACATTCATCTTTGAGCCATCAATCATAAACATCATACTCCATAATTCGAACTACGTGGGTTCTGATTCCTTTTTTTTTCAAAAGAAAGGATACGTAGGTAGCCCATTTATGGGTTCCATCCCAACTTTGAAATAATCTCTGTCCTTCTGAATGACGATAAACTTCAAGTGCCCCAATGAGTGTCTTTAAAACCAGCCTGGTCATCATAATGACCAAGAGACTTTTATATAAATGTTTTGAGGGATACCATTGACCAAAGAATCTCTAAAACAGATATAGATGATTCTCTATTGATGAAGAACCTCGAATACATATAAAAGATTCTCTAAATTTCTTGCATATTTAATCATTGATTGTTAAAACTAAAGGAAAGCACATTTTTACTTGGTAATGTAATAAGGATTCACGAACATAACTTAAATCTATAAAGAGAGTCCCGGAGTAGACAATAATTCCCCTCAAAAAAGTGTGATGAGTCCGACCTCCCATCCTCTCGACCAATGCAAATTCCTAAGCCTCATTAGTCCACAGGCTAATGATGGCCTGCCTTTGGAAAGTAGGTCCAAACGGATGTGGAATCATTGGATGTTTCCGGTTCTACGAACAAACCCGTTAGAAACCGATCTGAACGTTTGAATCTCCAGTCCAGGAGGTCATCCCCGGATTCCGCGCGAAACAAAAATGGTGAACCCGACGTGAATCCTTAACCAAGTGAAAGTGATGTTCTTCTTATTTGTTAGGCCCCTTGGGCCAACAAGGCAATCATTGACATATGCTCATCCAAAAGATGCAGTGGCTGGATTCATCTTGATTATATCTATTACATGGAACAGGCACTCTTTTCTCAAGATCTTCTGCAAAAATGGCTTTCCTTAAATTCACCCCTGTGAATACTGCTGCTGTAAACACCTCTACTGTGAGGTCTGCTGCTGTGAAAACCAATGCTGCTACTCCTGCTGGAACGTCATCCGCTCTGAGGATGACATCACCAACTCAGCGTCTTCAACGCTGTGTTTCTAATGCACTGGTTAAGGAGTACCGTCGCAACGGTACTATCCCAACTCTGGAGGCCGCTCGTCAAGCCCTCCAAGTTAACAACTCTACCTGGTCGTCCGGACAACGGCGGCCAGCAATCAAGAAGCAGGCGGTGCTGACTACCGTCTCCAACCGTTTCAGGTCGTTATCCCCGGAACGCAATTTCCATTCACTCCCTTACTCTGAGGAAGTGAATGAGCAGGTCCCGCAGGACCTTAATTCAAAAAGACAGGAGTCCTTCTCAAGGGCTCCCATCAACAATCGCCGCCAGACTCGTGCGGTAGTGCGCCCTCAACATGATGAGGGTACCGACTCCAGGCATTCAGCTCAGGTTCCTCGAACCCGAGCAGGCAAGATGAACTGCCAGAGAAGGAATCCGGTTAATAATAAGCAGGTTGTCATCCCTGCTATCTCCGGAAAAGTCCACCAGCCTAACTTGGTGGCAAACAACGAGCAGGCATACACACCTGTCTGTTTTAATTCCGCTGTCCAGCAGACTCGTCTGGCAGCATCAAGCCGATCCCGCCAGGCAATTCCGGCGGAGTACCATAGGCAGGAACAAACACCTGCTTATACATCACCAATTAGTCAGCAGGCTCGTCTGACTACATATGGTGGATCTCGTCAACCACGTTTGGAGAAGTGTAATCAGCAGGCACATACACCTGCTAATACTAATCAGGCCTACCAACAGTCTCGCTTGGTAGCGTCCAGAGAAGTCAGTCAGAAAGTCCCGACGACAAACAAGAGGCAGACTCAACTCTCTGTCTCCACACTTGAGTACTGTTAGGATTCACTGATAGGAAAAGGAGGACAGGAGCAGGCACATACACCTACTCCAAGCCCGAAATGGACGTATATCCCCGTTCCGGCGGCTGAGGTCACCAAACATATTTTGTCAATGGTGAAAGAGCAGAAGCAAATTCCTGCTCATATTCTGGATGCTTGCCAGGATATCATAACAACTTCAGCATCATCTCAGGGACAGACACATAAATCTATCCCTAGTAATGGAGTGACACATCAACGATTCACTCCGGAACAGACACACACATCTGTTCCAGTCCAAGAGGGTTATGGGGCATACTCCCCCATATCATACGGACAACCAAGTCAGGCACATACACCTGATTTTAGTGGATATCGTCAGCCTAACCTGACCATCTTTCCTGATCAGGCACATACACCTGTTCAGAGCAATCACTTTCGTCATCAAGTGGTTTCTAAAGCGAGTAAGAAGGCATCTAAGAAAATGATCCGCCCAACACAGTCAGGAGATCAAAGGCCAATCTGCAACAAGGCCTTGCTCGATGCTGGAGTTCTTGAAGCCCTCAGACATTTATCTGTCGGAATTCAAGATTTTACTCCCTCAGTTCCCAATAACGGGAACATTAATTCTCAAGGTATTCAACAGACACTTCCTCATGATGACTTGCTTCATGAAAATTCGGTCAATCTTGAAGTTTCTTCTTCAGATGAGAGCCACATGAACCCTCTGTGTGGTCAGAAGGCCAAGGAGCAAGAGATTTTATCTTTTGTTGTAACCCATCATGACGGTCCTCCTCATGGTGATGAACTTCGCTGCGAAAGTCCTCTCCGCAGTAGTGATTCACGTTGTCTCGAAAATTCTTCAGAAGGCAATGTAGTGACGAGAAAGCCCTCCTATCTCGAGGCACTTGCAAACGTAAAACCAGTCATGTATGATGCTTTACTATCGGCAGGTGAAACTCTTTCTCCATCAGAAGATAGCCTGGGGTTCAGGTTATTCTCCGAACCATCCCTGGTTCATTCATCTTCCAGCATGAATAGTGATTTCTCTACCAATCTTGTTGAATCCGATGAAGCAACAAGGAAACACCAACTCTGGTCCAAACAGGTAGAAGAATCTTCATTTAATGATAAAGAGGAAATGCTGAACATGAGGAAAAACTGGCAAAAGGTGAAGTACCAGTCATGTTTTGGCCTTTGGCTGATTCCCAGTACGACATTCCAAAGATGTTGAAGGATGATGGAATCCATGATATTCGTCTCAACATATGGAAAACTCTTTGTCAATTAAAGAAGAAGGTATTATCTTACGATGAATATGAAAATAATCTTAAGATAATAGAAGGGTTACAACGCCAGATTGATTTGGCATCTCTATCAGTCTCTCGGTATCCGAAGGCTGAAAAGAAACAGAGAACCCTTCAACGTTCATGCCTTGGCGCACTAAGAAGATTGCATCAGTTAATTGTCAATGCTCCATCTGATGTTCATATCAGAGGATGGGGTGTTCACGGAGCACTACATTTCACAGTGCTTTCCGGTCAGCAAAGCCCGCCGAAAATGGTCTCATGCAATGTTATTGCCCATGGCCGGCCACAGTCAATGGGATTTGTTCATTATCAAAAGCTTTCTCAAGAACAAGCTTCAACTAGTTCCTCTCAAAATAAAGTATATAGAGAACAGGTTGTTGAATTGCTCCTACATCAAGCAGGCGAGAATATTGCACAAGCCTCTCGTCTGGAGCAAACACGTCATCAAATGACAGAAGTTTCGGAAATCATCCAACAGTCTGTTGAACCAGGTGATAAAAGCGGATACAGGTTAATGCATCCAGCTAATTTCCGAACTAAGATTCACAAAATCAAGAGAGATTTTAAGAAGATCTCAGACATAGCATGTCAAGAGACACCCCAGCTGGCCAGACTGGGGACTTCTCTAACCCAACCCTCAGAGTCAACGAATGTGATTCGAGGAGTTGAGCAGAAGCAGCAGGAACATCCCCAGTCCACCGGACTGGGGACTTTTTCAAATCTTCAATCCTTCTCTCAGAGAAAGTCAGTATTCTCTCGATTAGGGAATAAGCCTCAAGAGGAACGAAGAGCCAAGCTGTCAGGAGATTCTCTCCAAGTGACGGTTCTCCAAGAAATTCCTGAGGGATCAAGTCAACGTAATTCCATGTCTCATCATGGACATAGAAGGAGACAATATCACAGAAATGCTGATAGAAAGGATTCCATGCAATATGCATCCATTAATGTCATCAATGTCGTTGCTGCTGATTCACCAGATGAGGCTCAATCAGAGGGATCAGACGAAGAGGTTCCTGCTCAAGAAGTCGCGCACACAGACCTAAATGAAGAAGGTGTGCGCACACGTAATCAAAGGCATACCCAAAATATGGGTATTCCTTCAAGTAACCCACTCCCCCCTCTCCGAAAAGGATCCAATAAGGGGAAAGGAAAGAATCAGGTTACTCCTCACCCTTCCTCTGAAGGAGGTCAATCTCTCTCATTAGAGCAAAGGTTTGCACAACAGAAGGAAGAAATGAAAGAATTATGAAGGTTGAATGCAGAACTACTTCAGAATAGTATTCTTCTTAAGAATGCTGATGTCCGACAGCCGAAGGAATTTGTTGTAACTACTGAGATGGATCAAGAATATCCTCCTTTATCAGTACACCCACAGAGGTCTAATCCTACGGGTCAAACGCAACAACGGTTGGCAGCACTACCATCAGTTGCAGCACCAACCACCACGTCTGTCCAAGCTCCATTCATAGCACCTACCCAAAACCAAGTTCAACCTGACGTTTCTCAAAAGTTAATAACTACTATTGAGTCATTAACAGCTCAGTTAGAAACTATGGAAGGGAAACGAGCGCAAGTTCAACCTGAAAAAAAAGTTTACCCTGAATGGGTAGATTCAATTTCTCCTCCATCCAGTTTTGGAAACCCTATTTTCCCTACTTTCAATGGATCAGGCGACCCTGAACAACATTTGACGCATTACGTGTCTTGTTGTGATCCTATGATGGGAACTCCAGAGCAGCAAGAAGCAGTGAAACTCAGATGCTTCGTGTGAACCTTGCAAGGACCAGCTTTTGTCTGGTATACAAGCTTGAAATCCCGGTCAGTCATCGGATGGGAGTATCTTCGTCAAAAATTCCTTCTTCAATTTAGCTCAACTTTTCCAAAAACGACAGTTTTCGATCTTAAAAACTGCAAGCAAAGGGAGAATGAAAGAGTCTCTGATTTCATTGCTCGTTGGAAGGGATTAACGTATTCCTTGAGTTTATCACTCCCTCAGGAGGAATTGTTGCCAATCTGTGTGGCAAATTTGCGTGACGAATTACGCACACCATTGATCCCTGTGAAATACACAGGAGGGTTTCGAGACCTTACTTCAATCGCTCAACAGATTGAAGATTCCCTTATACAGGCTAAGGTTAAATCTCGTGTAATTCCATCAGGTCCAGGAAGAAGAATGGGTAAAGCATAAACTGCTACAGTTATGCTTAAACAGGCACCTGTACCTATTTCTACTTCAAAACCTTCATCTTCTCGAAGGGCTCCACCTCCTGAATGCCAACAACAAAGGCTGTTTCGTCCAAATGATCAAAAAGATCAACGACGAAAACAATTTGAGGATATGAAGAGTAAAACATACTCTTTCCGAAGTGAGCAAGTTCCTGGTTACTTCATTTCAGCTCTGGAAAATAATTTGGTTCAATTACCAGTGCCGAAGAGGCCAAACAAGGAAGGAGATGAAGACCGTCCCAATTATTGTCCCTTTCATCAAATGTTGGGGCATCCCATCCAGGAGTGTTTTGTCTTTAAAGACCTCCTGCAAAAGATGGTCGACTTGGGAAAAGTCAAATTGAAGGGTTCTTCAGCTCATGTAGCGTGTATTACCGCTACAGATCCAGAGGAAGGAGGCGAGTGGCAGGAAGTCAAAAGCAAAACTGTGAAAAAATATGATGATTGGATGGTCAGAAAGACAATCAATCGGACCCATTCCATTTTGCGAACACAATTGAAGAAGCCAATTGTGTCTCCTACAAAAGCTGCAGTAAAGACTCCATCAAAAGACAAATCCTCAAAAGGGAAGCTCAATTCAAAGAAGAAAGAGGAATCAGGAGAAGATGAGTATGTATCAAAGCCTAAATTGTCTTTGACTCTGGCAGATTTCATGCCATCTACTTCAAAGCCACGGGCACCGTCCCACCAAACGGCACAGCCTAAACAGGCTAATCAGGCAGAGTCTTTATCAGACGAAGAGTTAATCTTTGGTTCTGTTAATATGATTCAATTAACAGATTCATATTCCAGTCTTGATGAGCCTGAATTCCCTGTATCAAATAAGGGAACCCGAGGAGGTTACCTCAGAACTCAGTTTGTAGATCTTGTTTCCAATTCGGATTTCATGATTGTTGATCAAGATTCAGCTTTCAATATCTTGCTTGGAAGACCCTGGCTACATCAGCATGCAGCTATTCCGTCATCATACCATCAATGTCTCAAATACTATTTCGATGGTCAAGTTGGAACATTGTATGGTGATAAGGCCCCGTTGAAGACATGTGAGTCTCAATACATTGAGGCGGAATTTTATCACATGAAGGGAAGAGAAAAATCTACAATGAAGGAAATTACCAAAGCTAATGCTCCGTATGGTTTGGAAAAAATTCCAATAAATCCATTTTCACATGTGAGTACAGATTATGTGTTACCTATCAGTCAAATTGACAAAATAGGCCCAAATCAAAATACTCTTATGGAAAGATCCATAATGTCAATTACGGCAATCGAGCCAGACCACATGGGAGAAATTGGTAACTTACCAAGTAGTGATGAAAGCATAAGTGGTGACGTTTTCATTTCGTCTGCTGAAATCCAACAAGTCTATACTTCGCTAATCAGGCCAGAAGAAGTTATAGCAACACCAGAGGTGAATATTGATGTCGATTATCAATCCATCATCTCCTCTTTATTTCCCAAAGAAGACCCTTTATCATCAATAGGGTCGGAAATGGAAGCTTCTTCTTCAAAATGTGAAAATTTTGACATCTCTTTTGATCATGAGAATTTCGTTTTTTCATCTACTTTTCAAGTAGAAACGGAAGAAATAACACATGATGAAGAGAAAGAGGAAGATCTTAGAGATGCTCCTCCAGCATTTGAAGAGGGTATCTCTACCACTGTGGATGAACTCAGAGAAGTAAATCTGGGTACATAGAAAGATCCACGCCCCACTTTAATTAGTGCGGCCATGACCCTTGAAGAGCAAGAGATGTATATTTCTTTTTTAAAGCAAAATAAAGATATTTTTTCTTGGAATTATACAGAGATGCATGGCCTTGATCCTGATGTTGCCACCCATCATTTGGGTTTGCCAAAAGAACATCGAGGATTCAAGCAAGCCGCGAGAAGAACACACCCAACCTATGCTGCCAAAATCGAGGCTGAAGTGGATAAGATTATCAAAGCTAACTTCGTCAGAGAAGTTCAATATCCCAAGTGGTTGGCTAATATTGTCCCTGTAAAGAAGAAGAACGGACAAATTAGGGTTTGCATCGATTTCAGAGATCTTAATCGGTATTGTCCTAAAGATGATTTCCCAGTTCCGATTACAGAACTCTTAATTGATGCGACGACTGGCTATGAAGTAATTTCTTTCATGGATGGATATTCTGGATATAATCAGATCCGAATGGCCCCAGAAGATGAGGAATATATAGCCTTCAGAGCTCCTCAAGGTGTGTTTTGTTACCGGGTGATGCCCTTTGGTTTAAAGAATGCAGGTGCAACATATCAACGTGCCATGCATCGTATCTTCAAACCTCTTTTAGGGAAATTTGTTGAATGCTATGTAGATTATTTGGTGGTTAAATCCAAACAACGTTTTGATCACTTGGCTGATTTGGAAGTCATATTCCACAAGATTCGACAACATAATTTGAAGATGAACCCCTTAAAGTGTGCTTTTGGGGTAACCTCAGGAAAATTCCTCGTCTTTGTTGTACGCCATCGTGGTATTAAAGTCGATCCTGAGAAGACCAAATCAATCCTTGGTATGTCACCTCATCAAAATTTGAAAGAATTAAGAGGACTTCAAGGACACTTAGCCTACATTCGGCGTTTCATCGCCAATTTGGCAGGCAAAAGTTTACCCTTTACCAAATTATTGAAGAAAGGAATCACTTACCAGTGGACTGAAGAATGTCAAGAAGAATTTGATGTTCTCAAGAAATACCTCTTGAGTCCGCCAGTACTCATGCCACCTGTTGAGGGTAGGCCTCTTATCCTCTATGTGAGAGCTTTAGAGCGATCATTGGGTGCCTTTCTCGCTCAAAAGAATGATGCTGGGAATGAAAATAGTCTCTACTATCTCAGTAGAACTATGCTTGAAGAAGAAACCCGGTATTCGAGTATTGAAAAGTGCTGCCTAGCATTAATCTTTGCAGTTCAGAAACTGAGACACTACCTACAACATCACGAGGTCCAATTAATATCTCGTAATAATCCACTCAAATTCATCCTTAGTCGTCCAATGCTTACAGTATGTCTGGAAAGGTGGGCAGTTATTCTACAGCAGTTCGACATTCAGTATGTGTCTCAAAAGGCAATTAAGGGCCAAGCTCTGGCTGATTTCCTGGCTGAACATCCTTCAGTGGAAGACACGTATTCAGATATCGAACTCCCTGATGAGGAATTTTTCTCTATTCAAGAGAGTCCTCAAACATGGGAAATGTATTTTGATGGTGCTTCTAGAAGTCCAACAGGGAAGAAAATAGAAAATCCTTAATTCAACAAAGTTGGTTTAGGAATTGTGCTCATTTCTCCAGATAAGGCAGTGTTACCTTATTCCTTTTTGTTGTGGGAAGGTGGTACCAATAATGAAGTTGAATACCAAGCTCTCATTACAGGCTTGGAGTTAGCGCTTCAAGCACAAGTGAATCACTTAAAGGTGAAAGGTGATTCAGACCTGGTAATCAAACAAGTCAATGGGGATTATGCCATCAGAAAAGAAGAATTAATCCCTTTGTATGATTACGTCAGAGAGTTAATGTCGGAATTCCCTTCAGAACCGACATTTTCTTATGTCCCAAGATCACAAAATGCTCATGCTGATGCACTAGCTAATATAGCCACAGCTTTAGCAGATCCAAATCGGGACGAGACAACCATATTTATTGCCCACCGTCGTGCAATTTCACCTTATGTTCAAGTCAGAACAGAGGAAATTAATGAAATTAGTCCCATTCCTGAACCGTATGGTCATACTATAGGATGGATGTCACCTATCAAGGAATACCTTCAAAATGGAACACTTCCACCTAATAGAGCCGAGAAAGAACAAATTCGGCGACGTGTGGTCAATTTTACTCTTTATGATGGTCCAAACCACCTCGAGAAAATTCTCTACAAACGTGGTTTTGATGGAGTTCTCTTCAGATGTATTGATGGTGAAGAGACAATGGCTGTCATAAAAGAAGTGCATGCAGGAGTCTGTGGTGCCCACCAGTCTGGACATAGACTGTCTGATCAAATTCGAAGGCTTGGAAACTTCTGGCCTTCAATGATACAAGATTGTGTTAATTTCACAAAGAAGTGTCATTCATGCCAAGTATATGCCAACTTCATTCATCAACCTCCAGAGTTGCTTCATACAGCTAAATACTCATGGCCATTTTCCACATGGGGAATGGATGTGGTGGGACCTTACCCTTCAGCTACGGCCAAGCAGTTTAAGTACATTCTTACTGCTACTGATTTCTTTTCCAAATGGGCAGAGGCAGTACCTCTCAAAGAAGTCAGTTCTAAATGCATTGTTAGCTTCATCAAGTCTAACATCATTACTAGATTTGGTGTCCCTCATACCATATTGACGGACAACGGCACCAACTTCTGTTCTTCTGAGGTAAAGAAATTGTATCAAGAATACAACATTAAGTCCAACCATTCATCTCGATATCATGCAGCGGCTAATGGCCAGATAGAGGCATTCAACAAGACTCTTTCAAACATACTGCAAAAGATGGTGGATAAAGATAAGAGGTCATGGCCTGATAAACTCTTTCATGCTTTATGGGCTTATCGGACTACCACTCGCAATGCAACGCGGTCTACTCCATATTCATTGGTATATGGAACAGAAGCAGTCTTGCCAATTGAAGTTCAATTTCCCTCACTCAGAATAGCAATTTGTGATCAGTTGTCAACAGATGAGCAATCCCAAAAGCGGGTGAATGAATTGGAACAGTTAGATGAGAAAAGATTGTGCACTTTGCACCACTTGGAAATCTATCAGAATCAGATAGCACGAGCTTTTAACAAAAAAGTTCGTCTTCGTTCATTCATTCAGGGAGAATTGGTATTGGTTCTCGGAGCACCAATGATACCAGGAAAGAAGCCTCCCAAGCTTGAACCAAAATGGGAAGGACCTTATTCAATACATAAGGTCTACTCCAATGGAGCGTATTCTCTGATCTCAATGGATGGAGAACACATCACGACTCCAACTAATGCCAGATTTCTGAAGAAGTATTTTGTATAAACACAAAATATTGTTCCCAGAACCAAGACTCTTACAATTGGTTCATACAGCAATGGTCCAGTATGACCTTAAACTGCAACTTCGTCCAACATGACGTTAAACTGTGTTACCTTCAATGTCCGAGATGACATTAAACTATATTTTTTCCTAGAAACATGACATTAAACTGTGTGGCACTTTCATCATCCAGCATGACGTTAAACTGTAAAAAGTCCCCAGAACTGATATCCTCATATTGGTTCACCTTAGTCCTAGCTACATGACTTTAAACTGTACAGCACCAGTTCGTCCTTGCTATATGACGTTAAACTATACAGTAATGGTCCAGTATGACCTTAAACTACAACTTCGTCCCACACGACATTAAACTGTGAAAAAGTTCCCTAAACCGTCCAGCATGACCTTAAATTGCATCATCCCTGGTCCATGTATATGACCATAAAATATTTGCAAATCCCTTATGTCCAGCAAGACGTTAAACTGTGACGTCCTAAATTACATGACGCTAAACTGTATAAAAGTCCCTCACGTCCGGAAAGACGTTAAACTATATAATCTCAAAAGTCCAGTATGACATTAAACTGCACCATTCATGGTCCATGCATATGACCTTAAACTATTCGCACCTTCGTCCGACATGACGTTAAAGTGGTACACTCTTTTGTCCTTACTGCATGACATTAAACTGCACAGTCCCCCTTTCGTCCAATATGACGTTAAACTATTTTATCCCCATCGTCCTAACTACATGACGCTAAACTGTACAGAAAATCCTTGATATGTCCTACATGACATTAAACTGTATTTTGTCCCTGCTACATGACACTAAACTGTGCAGCACCAATAGTCCTAACTGCAAGACTTTAAACTGCATAGTCCCCTTTTTTTTGTCCTACATGACATTAAACTGTACATCATTAAGGTTGTTATTACCTCTTGTTTCTCACACCGAGTATGACTCACGTGAGCTTAGAGCGAACATCAACCATAACACTCCCTTTGGGCCACTAACCATGTGTAAGTCCCAACAATATTTTTTATTAGATCATTGTCCACAAGAACAACTTGATCATTGATTCATTCTTTAATTGAACTACACGGACTTTGATCCTTGCCCTCCAGGCTGAGTATGTAGGCAACCTCCAAGGGTTCAAGCCCAAAAACAATCTCTTCACATCGGTTCACCACAACCTCATATGATGTTGATTTGTGAAACCGCCCCTGGAATCAATATCTTTACATTGATTCACTTTCGTCCTTGTTATATGACGTTAAACTATACAAAACTTTTGTCCGGTACGACAATAAACTACAAATATTCTTTGATTTCCTCATTTGAGAAGGAACCATTATTGACATTGATTTTTTTCAATCATGGTTTTCATTTTCAAAAGACTACGTGCATACATGGTAATGCCTGAACTTTTTATCTCAGGTTAAACCATCATTGCACTAAAGTCCCCTTTCACCCTTCACATGTACGAACCAAATTTGTACAAAGGGTAGTTCTAGAACTACGTGGACTTGATTCCCATCCTTATGGGATACGTAGGAACATTCGAGTGTCCCTCGAATCCAGTCCCAAGTCTTTTGGGCCTAACCCCAAATTTCACTTTCAGTCCCTTGGCTGAAAAGTCCTCATGAAAACACACACTGTGTATTCATTATTATGGTCCGAATTCTATGACCCTAAACTAAGATCACTCATACTTTCGTCCTGCACGACGTTAAACTGCATTTCAAGAACTACGTATGGCTTGATTCTCATTCTTATGAGATACGTAGTGAAGTCCAAGTTTCAATTCAGGACCCAGCCACAACATGATTATGGTTTTCATTGACCTATGTATCTCTATATACATTGTACAATACCCATCTTTATGTGTTATAATCCTAACCTTAAATATTTTCAGATCTTCATAACCCTTTTCATGACTTCTAGTCACAAAAATGTCAAACTTCTGAGAATTCTTTTTCCTGACTATGCAGCACGTGCCCATAGGTGGCCTTGCATAAACAGTCCACATAACAGACTTGTCAGCCAAAAGATGCTATTTTATTTGACTATGCAGCCAATGCCCATAGGTGGCCCTGCATATTTCAACCCCCTAACGGGTTTTGTTAAATAATAGTAACTTCATTCTTGGAAACTACTTCTTCTAATGCCTTTTAGCTCTTTTTTCATATCATTCCTCAGATTCAAATATTCTTAAGCCATAGTTTACATTTTTTCCCTCATACTTGAGTATAGTAATATGTTTTCAGATAAATTGTCAAGGAATTGAATCCATTTTAATCCATTTCGGTCAAATCTATTTCGACCTTAAACATTATCCCCTTTATGTCCGGCGCACATGACTTTAAACTACCCACACAAAAGACAAAGGAGCTCTGAATAAAAGTCAAGTTCCAGCTCACTAAGTATACATTTTTTGTATGATTTAAGTAATATTGAGCAGTTAAAAGATTCAAAGTTTGTAGGGTTATTTGTAATAATCCTAGTAAAAATCAAACTATGATTACTAAGCCCATTGGATTAAGTAAATTTGAAGCAGGTAATGGAAGAATGCAGGTACAAATGATTGAAGACGAAAGTGTTTTTTTTTATACACAAGAGTTAGAAGGACATCCACAGACTGGAGTCTCTTCTCTCTTTCAAGAAATTACAGAAGATTGTCAACATAAGTCTTCATTTGATGTATAGCATCCTGAGCCTTATCAACAGTTACTTGAAGCTTGTGCACTTGACCAGCTTCACTCTTTTCAGCTTGCTGAAGTGCCTTCTTAGCATCTGCGATGGCTTTCATGCCATTCATATGAGTTTCATCCAATGATTTATTAAGCTGATCAAGTTCCCCAGTAACAACATCTAACTGTTGCTGGAGTTGCACCTGTTGGACGACCTTTTCTTTGATTTTTTGCTTCAGATCCTTCATCTTGACAGCATAATCAGCTTCAGCCTGGGATATCGCAGCCTCAAATTCGCCTATGTTGACTGACAATTTCACTCTGGTCAAATCTTCGCGACTTGTCTGCACTTGCTCCCTCCTGAAAATGATCTGTTTCACCGCAGCATGGATCTTTTCATACCCAAAACCACCAAGTCCCATTATAACAAATTGGGATGACAATCGGGAAATTTTTTATGGTAGCTCTTCTAAAGGCACCCCCGATATGATGTTCCATATGTTATTCCATGCCTTACGTCGTGAAAAGATGAATGCTTTAAGCATATCTGGATCTGATTCAATATCATCGTCAGAAGGGGGTATGTAATCTGGAATTAGCGCGCTTAGGGAGGTTCCTTGTCCTGCTCTTTCCCCCCTGACTTGTGCTTCTTCACTTTCAATTCCCGTTGGGGCAGAGGCTGAGGCCTCATCTTCGGATCTAGTCATTGCAGTTGATGGTCTTGCATGATTAATTGAAAGGTTTAGTCAGCTTCAAAGGATAACAAAAGAATGGATTGTCTTGCGAATAAAGTACAATCACAAATATTGTTATCCATTACCCAATGGTGGTTCAGCAACCTGAGAAGACTTCTCCCTATCTTTCCCAGTTTCAACAGGATTTTCAAGATGGGTCTCAGGAGAGTTTATTGTATTTATCTCTACTTGAGCTAATGTTTCTGCAATGATAGGGTTGACATCAGTGTCCACACCCTCTTCGGGCATTGGCAGTTCAGCGGATTCTACGGAAGAAACTGCATATTATTTTCCATCATGGTTAGAAGTATATTTTTTTAAAAAAAAATTGGGCGAAGGGTAGCACTCACGCCCAAGGTCATCTAAATCACATGACAACTTAGCATGATCATAAAATTCTTCAAAAGTCATTCCTTGATTCATCATTTCATCCAATGATACTTCAGAATCTTGGTTAGTCTCACCAGTGGGAACATTTGCTATGTCTTCTTGCCGACTTATGCCCTGCAACCCCTGACCCTGGACAGCATCTTCAGTAATAAGAGGGATACTGGGAATGGATGGTAGCTCTTCTCCAGGAGCAACCAAGTCAGCCTGGGTCTGTGATTGTTCTATAGCACCTTCCACGACCTTTGAAGAAGGATCAGTCCCTTCCCTCAAGGGGGAAATTGAAGAAGCCCCTGCAATCCTCAGAAATATGAGTAACCATATGATTATGGGTATAAACTCATGATTGTTTGAAGGACTTACCACTACTAATGAAACGTTTAGCTATGGATTTCCTCCTTCGTTGCCTTGGATTCTTTTGTTTTTTCGGAGTATCAGTAGTCTCCCTTATTGGCACTTGGATTGGCGAATGAAAGGCTATGTCCAGTGCCTCATTCATGGCCTGCTGGCCTGGAGATATCTCGCCTGGTTCGCGAGGAGAATCAGCAGCAGCCCCGATAGCAGTACCACCAGGGCTATATTGTGGCGAAGGAACCCCGGTTCCTTTCTTTGCAAGCTGCATGATGAAGAAAATAACATCCTTAAGTAACAAAGCTTCAACTAAAATCAAGTTGCAAAGAAAATAAGGAAAGAAAACTTACATCTTCAGGAGCCACGTACTCTTGCCATTCCTCATCTCCAGAACCACCAGCCCCCTCAATGGTGCCATGATCAATCATTTCCTTCACTCTCCTGGTGATAGGAACCGAATTATCAGTGGCATATATGAGCATTTCCATCTCTCTGATGTAAGCTCGCACTTCATTGGGGTTGTCTCCGTATTGAATGTATTTAGAAGCTAGAAGATATCCTATCCCAGGAAGTTGTAGGCCCTCACACAAATCCAGCCAGGCGGTCTCAGTATCACAGTATAAGCTCTGCCATAGCTGAACAACCTCTGGTCTTAGATATAAAGGCTGTGAGGAAGGTCCTACAATTTTTGATTTTAATTTATTCCCGACTTCTGCAACTACAGATAGAGAATAAGAAAGTAAGACATATTACTTTATAAAGTAGTAGTGATTGAAGTTATTACAATCAAATAACTCACCATGATCTGATGGAGTGGGTCTTTTAACTCTGGCCGGAGGATTATATCGGGCACGAAACCGCTTTGCTGCCGGTTGTGCCTCATCATCCCCATCGTGATAATCCGATGAATCAGTTCTAGAAGAGGAGTCTGTTGAACCTATTTCAGGTGGAGAAGCGTCACCTTCATGAGGAAGAGTTTCTTTCTCTACAGTCCTCTTCCTCTTTCCCACTTGATATACTGGGTGATTCAATATCCCTTTAGGGTATGATGCTATCCAGTGTTCGGCATAAAATGTAGTCAGATAATGTGCCGCTTTTTCAACTGGTAGATCAAATACTGCCCCGGTTTTCTCTCTTGATGTCAGCAACCATAGTTGTCGAGCAACCATCGGATGTTGCTCTAACCTGACATGTACTGGAGGGGATACAACAATCTGTTGCAAACATTTGAATTGGCGTGCAAATCTATATGGAGCATAGGCCTCACATATGATTTCTCCATCAATCCTGGCTACTAACACGCCATCCCTGCAAGCTAGCATGTATGCCCTCAAATCCAAATGGGCTTTCCCATCATCAACAAACCGCCCGGATGGCGGACTTCCATAAGGAAAGAAGTTGAATTCCTTATACATGCTTAGTCTTACTTTCATGTCATAACCATTAACATCTAATGGAGCAATTCCATAGAATTCTTGCACTGACGGTCTGAAAGAGCTTCCAGGAATTTGTAATCCATTATGTACATTGTAAGTCCTGAAGTGAGTGGCGATCCATCCCCACAAAACCTGGAATGGTCCCACTATTCTTAAAAAAGATTTACCCTGGAAGACGTGAAGTAAACTCCTGTGAATCTTTGCTAAAATGGGGGTAGCTAACCCAACCATTTTTCCCTCAGCCAACTTGGCCACAATGATGAAGGTCCCTGGCCTAACGCCTCCCTTCGAATCCCTGACCGACAAGAGATAAACACTGAGCCACATTGCCAAGAAACCTGCCAGACGAGTTTTCTTTGGAATTCTTTGATTCACTTCATATCCCCATTTTTCAAACTCTCCTGCTTCTAGAGTTGGCCAGAATGTGCCAGGAGCTCCTCTCTTCTCAGGTTTTGGACAAGTGGTAGGACGTCTAGGCCGGGTATCCTTGGATTTCATTTTCTTGGATCCTTTTTCTTTTGGCTCTATCCCTTTATTCTCAGTAAGAAACACATTCATCCATTCTTTCAGATGAATATCTTTTCTAAAATGAGTTAATGAGGTCTCTGAACTCTTGAGCCTGTCAAAGATTTTAAATAAATCTCGAGCCAAATCAGGAGTCTTCTCTGGATCATTCCAAGTCACCTTGGGAGGAATGAATTCATCATACATATCGCCCAAGATTGGAGCTCCTGAAATCTTGTGGACATCCCACAAACTGATACCTACTTCTCCATGAGTCAAATGGAAAGAATTAGTCGCTGGGCTCCAGTGGATGAGTATCTCTGGCACGAAGTTATCATGTCTGTAAATATATGTTTGCCCAACCCAAACAGCCTCATATATTGCAGCTCTCTTTAGATCCTCAATAAACTCTGCGCAAGTCTGTCGCACCCAGTATACCCACATCCAAGTTGGCTTCACACCTCCCCCAGGACGGAAATCCCAACTTTTCTTCCAGCCTTTGGATTGATCCATCTGAGCATTTCAGAAGATTGAAGGATGACAATGTGGTTGAAGCTCAGGTGTATGTTTTTTCATATCTGGTGTGCAAGGGCTATGATGCATCACATAAGCCTTCTCCACTGTTCCAGCAGTTTGAAATACTCCTCCGCCTGAGATATTTGCTGAAGCAAAATTGGTATAATTCTGAAACCACAAAAATGGAAGATAATTCTTTACTTCTAGAATAATGACTTCTTGCAGATGACCATGACCATACAAAGGTAGATAAGTGCAGTGAGGAAAGTCGCGATGATATTTCTTCAGATACTTAGCCAAATCTGGAAGAGTACTGTCTTTGACAGTATAGTAATCAGGGCCAATGATATCCATCATATCATCTATCCGCTTGCTAGCCAGTTCATCAATTAATCCAGGTCTAAGAGCCATTGAATCTGCACAGGAGTTGAATAAATTTAACTCTTAAATGATTTTATTTTTTTTTTCATAAAATTTGTGAAAGAATTCGAAAAAATGGCTAAGGCATTAAGGCGCGCAAGTATGGAGATGTCGCGCAAGTAATACATGTGCCGAGCAGTTTTTTGTCTCGCAAGTATTACCGCGCAAGCCCTATTACCTAGAGAGTAGCGCGGCAGCGGGGAAATAGTGAAAACAAGAGACTTGCGCGGCGAGGAAGACTTGCGCGGAGAGAGCTCGAGAAATCCGGAAATCCAGATGCATGTAACGGAGGTGAGGCCATGTATTTATAGGCCAGGAAGCCTACCTGCGCGCCACACCCAGAACGCTTAAGGCCTGCGCGACGAAGACTTGCGCGCCGCCCTCTGCGCACTGAAAGACTTGCGCGCCCTCCTATTTTCTTTGAATGGATTCGATTTCCTCAGAGTCAAATCCTCATTTCTCTCCGAATCCAACTCTGAGGGGGGACTTTTGTTGACGCTCCTTTCGTCACAGAATCTAAAGATCGGAAAAGGGAATATCTGAGCTCAAAGTGATTCAGCCTTTGAAGAAAACATCAAAAATCAACAAAGGAAGGAAGAAAGGATCAACAGCAACCTCACCGCGCAAGGTATCTAACTGGCGCGCATGTGTACGTGCGCGGCCATTTTGGTCGTGCAGGTGACTTGCGCGACCTAATTGGTAACCGCCCGGTAACCGCCCTGGGTCTTCTTTTGCCTATAAATAGACCCTGTGGGCCCCCCATTCGAGAGGATCTTTTTCCAGAAACTCGGATTGAAGCTCCCGACGCCCAAGTCTCTTCTCAAAGCTTCCAGAACACTTCTAAGGTAATTTCTTACTTAGAACGGAAGATCTAAAGAGAAGAAGGAAGGCCTAAGTGTTGAAACTTATCAAACACTTGCGTGCCGACTTATTTCCTTCAATATAACTTGCGCGTCCATTTTCTGGAAGAACCTCGAGAACATTCTAAAGGGTTTAAAAAAGATTCGCTCAAGTATTTCATTACTGGTTGAAAATCGCGCAAGTACACTATGTGTCGCGTAGGTATACCTGCGCGACCAATACTTGCGCGCCCACGGAAGACTTGCACGCCTTGCAAGACTTGCGCGCCCCTATCTTTTTGGGTGCCCATCTTGCCCATTTTACCCCTCTTAAGCCATTTCACCTTTCCTTTTCAAGATTCAGTCTTCAAGACACTCTTCAAAGCCATTTATGGCATGAATTCTTGACTTGACTTTCTTATCTGAAAGGAATTCTGTGGAATCTCTCTCAAAGTATAGTGATTTAAATATCTTTATGTCACTAAAATACGGAGAGTTCATTCATTCATCCTCATCCTTTAAGATGAGAGATTCTTAACCTGGGTCTCCATTTCAGGAATAATCCCCAGTTATAAAACCTTTAATCTGGGCATCTTCCTCAGGAGTAAGCCCCAAATTCTTAAAGTTCCCAATCTTGGGCATCCTCCCCAGGAGTAAGCCCCAATCAAGTCCTTTAATCTTGGGCATCTTCCTCAGGAGTAAGCCCCAATCAAATCCTTTAATCTTGGGCATCTTTCTTAAGAATAAGCCCCAACCTCAAATATGGGCATCCTCCTCAGGAGTAAGCCCCAAACCTTAATCCCTAACCTGGGTCTCCTTTTCAGGAATAAGACTCAGTCATAACCTTGGGCTTCTTTTTCAGGAGTAAGCCCCATGTCCCTTAACCTGGGTCTCCTTTTCAGGAATAAGACTCAGTCATAACCTTGGGTCTCCTTTTTAGGAATAAGCCCCAAGTCCCCTTAAATTTCTCTTAACCAGTCATAATTTACCTTTGATTTGGGTTTCCTTTTCAGGAGTAAAACCCAATCATAAATCCCCTCCTAACTTGGGCATCCTCCTTAAGAGTAAGCCCCAAGATTAGAGTATTCAAATATCCATGAAACACATATAACTTTATAGACCTTGTTCATGGATTTTCTCCCTAAAAGTAGATCCTAAACCTTCATCTATCTGGGAAGTCATCCATACATAAGCCCCAAATAAATTCTTATGATTGCATCTTTCATGGCACAATTGTCTAAATTTTACCAATACCTCTTGTTTCTCACACCGAGCATGACTCACGTGAGCTTAGAGTGTAAAAGTAATTATGACATTCATCTTTGAGCCATCAATCATAAACATCATACTCCATAATTCGAACTACGTGGGTTCTGATTCCTTTTTTTTTCAAAAGAAAGGATACGTAGGTAGCCCATTTATGGGTTCGATCCCAACTTTGAAATAATCTCTGTCCTTCTGAATGACGATAAACTTCAAGTGCCCCACTGAGTGGCTTTAAAACCAGCCTGGTCATCATAATGACCAAGAGACTTTTATATAAATGTTTTGAGGGATACCATTGACCAAAGAATCTCTAAAACAGATATAGATGATTCTCTATTGATGAAGAACCTCGAATACATATAAAATATTCTCTAAATTTCTTGCATATTTAATCATTGATTGTTAAAACTAAAGGAAAGCACATTTTTTACTTGGTAATGTAATAAGGATTCACGAACATAACTTAAATCAATAAAGAGAGTCCCGGAGTGGACAATAATTCCCCTCAAAAAAGTGTGATGAGTCCGACCTCCCATCCTCTCGACCAATACAAATTCCTAAGCCTCATTAGTCCATAGGCTAATGATCGCCTGCCTTTGGAAAGTAGGTCTAAACGGATGTGGAATCATTGGATGTTTCCGGTTCTACGAACAAACCCGTTAGAAACCGATCAGAACGTTTGAATCTCCCGTCTAGGAGGTCATCCCCGGATTCCGCGCGAAACAAAAATGGTGAACCCGACGTGAATCCTTAACCAAGTGAAAGTGATGTTCTTCTTATTTGTTAGGCCCCTTGGTCCAACAAGGCAATCATTGACATATGCTCATCCAAAGGTTGCAGTGGCTGGATTCATCTTGATTATGTCTGTTACATGGAACAGGCACTCTTTTCTCAAGATCTTCTGCAAAAATGGCTTTCCTTAAATTCACCCCTGTGAATACTGCTGCTGTAAACACCTCTACTGTGAGGTCTGCTGCTGTGAAAACCAATGCTGCTACTCCTGCTAGAACGTCATCCGCTCTGAGGATGACATCACCAACTCAGCGTCTTCAACGCTGTGTTTCTAATGAACAGGTTAAGGAGTACCGTCACAACGGTACTATCCAAACTCTGGAGGCCGCTCGTCAAGCCCTCCAAGTTAACAACTCTACCAGGTCGTCCGGACAACGGCGGCCAGCAATCAAGAAGCAGGCGGTGCTGACTACCATCTCCAACCGTTTCGGGTCGTTATCCCCGGAACGCAATTTCCATTCACTCCCTTACTCTGAGGAAGTGAATGAGCAGGTCCCGCAGGACCATAATTCAAAAAGACAGGAGTCCTTCTCAAGGGCTCCCATCAACAATCGCCGCCAGACTCGTGCGGTAGTGCGCCCTCAACATGATGAGGGTACCGACTCCAGGCATTCAGCTCAGGTTCCTCGAACCCGAGCAGGAAAGATGAACTGCCAGAGAAGGAATCCGGTTAATAATAAGCAGGTTGTCATCCCTGCTATCTCCGGAGAAGTCCACCAACCTAACTTGGTGGCAAACAACGAGAAGGCATACACACCTGTCCGTTTTAATTCCGCTGTCCAGCAGACTCGTCTGGCAGCATCAAGCCGATCCCGCCAGGCAATTCCGGCGGAGTACCATAGGCAGGAACATACACCTGCTTATACATCACCAATTAGTCAGCAGGCTCGTCTGACTACATATGGTGGATCTCGTCAACCGCGTTTGGCGAAGTGTAATCAGCAGGCACATACACCTGCTAATACTAATCAGGCCTACCAACAGTCTCGTTTGGTAGCGTCCGGAGAAGTCAGTCGGAAAGTCCCGACGACAAACAGGAGGCAGACTCAACTCTCTGTCTCCACACTTGAGTACTGTCAGGATTCAATGACAGGAAAAGGAGGACAGGAGCAGGCACATACACCTACTCCAAGCCCGGAATGGACGTATATCCCCGTTCCGGCGGCTGAGGTCACCAAACATATTTTGTCAATGGTGAAAGAGCAGAAGCAAATTCCTGCTCATATTCTGGATGCTTGCCAGGATATCATAACAACTTCAGCATCATCTCAGGGACAAACACATAAATCTATCCCTAGCAATGGAGTGACACATCAACGATTCACTCCGGAACAGACACACACATCTGTTCCAGTCCAAGAGGGTTATGGGGCATACTCCCCCATATCATACGGACAACCAAGTCAGGCACATACACCTGATTTGAGTGGATATCGTCAGCCTAACCTGACCATCTTTCCTGATCAGGCACATACACCTGTTCAGAGCAATCACTTTCATCATCAAGTGGTTTCTAAAGAGAGTAAGAAGGCATCTAAGAAAAAGATCCGCCCAGCACAGTCAGGAGATCAAAGGCCAATCTGCAACAAGGCCTTGCTCGATGCTGGAGTTCTTGAAGCCCTCAGACATTTATCTGTCGGAATTCAAGATTCTACTCCCTCAGTTCCCAATAACGGGAACATTAATCTTGAAGGTCTTCAACAGACACTTCCTCATGAAGACTTGCTTCATGAAAATTCGGTCAATCTTGAAGTTTCTTCTTCAGATGAGAGCCACAGGAACCCTCTGTGCGGTCAGAAGGCCAAGGAGCAAGAGATTTTATCTTTTACTGTAACCCATCATGACGGTCCTCCTCATGGTGATGAACTTCGCTGCGAAAGTCCTCTCCGCAGTAGTGATTCATGTTGTCTCGAAAATTCTTCAGAAGGAAATGTAGTGACGAGAAAGCCCTCCTATCTCGAGGCACTTGCAAACGTAAAACCAGTCATGTCTGATGCTTTACTATCGACAGGTGAAACTCTTTCTCCATCAGAAGATAGCCTGGGGTTCAGGTTATTCTCCGAACCATCCCTGGGTCATTCATCTTCCAGCATTAATAGTGATTTCTCTACCAATCTTGTTGAATCCGATGAAGCAACAAGGAAACACCAACTCTGGTCTAAACAGGTAGAAGAATCTTCATTTAATGATAAAGAGGAAATGCTGAACATGAGGAAAAAACTGGAAAAAGGTGAAGTACCAGTCATGTTTTGGCCTTTGGATGATTCCCAGTACGATATTCCAAAGATGTTGACGGATGATGGAATCCATGATATTCGTCTCAACATATGGAAAAATATTTGTCAATTAAAGAAGAAGGTATTATCTTACGATGAATATGAAAATCATCTTAAGATAATAGAAGGGTTACAACGCCAGATTGATTTGGCATCTCTATCAGTCTCTCGGTATCCGAAGGCTGAAAAGCAACAGAGAACCCTTCAACGTTCATGCCTTGGCGCACTAAGAAGATTGCGTCAGTTAATTGTCAATGCTCCATCTGATGTTCATATCAGAGGATGGGGTGTTCACGGAGCACTACATTTCACAGTGCTTTCCGGTCAGCAAAGCCCGCCGAAAATGGTCTCATGCAATGTTATTGCCCATGGCCGGCCACAGTCAATGGGCTTTGTTCATAATCAAAAGCTTGCTCAAGAACAAGCTTCAACTAGTTCCTCTCAAAATCAAGTATATAGAGAACATGTTGTTGAATTGCTCCTACATCAAGCAGGCGAGAATATTGCACAAGCCTCTCGTCTGGAGCAAACACGTCATCAAATGACAGAAGTTTTGGAAATCATCCAACAGTCTATTGAACCAGGTGATAAAATCGGATACAGGTTAATGCATCCAGCTAATTTCCGAACTAAGATTCGCAAAATCAAGAGAGATTTTAAGAAGATCTCAGACATAGCATGTCAAGAGACACCCCAGCTGGCCAGACTGGGGACTTCTCTAACCCAACCCTCAGAGTCAACGAATGTGATTCGAGGAGTTGAGCGGAAGCAGCAGGAACATCCCCAGTCCACCGGACTGGGGACTTTTTCAAATCTTCAATCCTTCCCTCAGAGAAAGTCAGTATTCTCTCGATTAGGGAATAAGCCTCAAGAGGAACGAAGAGCCAAGCTGTCAGGAGATTCTCTCCAAGTGAAGGTTCTCCAAGAAATTCCTGAGGGATCAAATCAATGGAATGCCATGTCTCATCATGGACATAGAAGGAGACAATATCACAGAAATGCTGATAGAAAGGATTCCATGCAATATGCATCCATTAATTTCATCAATGCCGTTGCTGCTGATTCACCAGATGAGGCTCAATCAGAGGGATCAGACGAAGAGGTTCCTGCTCAAGAAGTCACGCACAGAGACCTAAATGAAGAAGGTGTGCGCACACGTAATCAAAGGCTTACCCAAAATATGGGTATTCCTTCAAGTAACCCACTTCCCCCACTTCGAAAAGGATCCAATAAGGGGAAAGGAAAGAATCAGGTTACTCCTCACCCTTCCTCTGAAGGAGGTCAATCGCTCTCATTAGAGCAAAGGTTTGCACAACAGGAGGAAGAAATGAAAGAATTAAGAAGGTTGAATGCAGAACTACTTCAGAATAGTATTCTTCTTAAGAATGCTGAAGTCCGACAGCCGAAGGAATTTGTTGTAACTACTGAGATGGATCAAGAATATCCTCCTTTATCAGTACACCCACAGAGGTCTAATCCTACGGGTCAAACGCAACAATGGTTGGCAGCACTACCATCAGTTGCAGCACCAACCACCACGTCTGTCCAAGCTCCATTCATAGCACCTACCCAAAACCAAGTTCAACCTGACGTTTCTCAAAAGTTAATAACTACTATTGAGTCATTAACTGCTCGGTTAGAAACTATGGAAGGGAAACGAGCGCAAGTTCAACCTGAAAAGAAAGTTTACCCTGAATGGGTAGATTCAATTTCTCCTCCATCCAGTTTTGGAAACCCTATTTTCCCTACTTTCAATGGATCAGGCGACCCTGAACAACATTTGACGCATTACGTGTCTTGTTGTGATCCTATGATGGGAACTGCAGAGCAGCAAGAAGCAGTGAAACTCAGATGCTTCGTGCGAACCTTGCAAGGACCAGCTTTTGTCTGGTATACAAGCTTGAAATACCGGTCAGTCATCGGATGGGAGGATCTTCGTCAAAAATTCCTTCTTCAGTTTAGCTCAACTTTTCCAAAAACGACAGTTTTCGATCTTACAAACTGCAAGCAAAGGGAGAATGAAAGAGTATCTGATTTCATTGCTTGTTGGAAGGGATTAACGTATTCCTTGAGTTTATCACTCCCTCAGGAGGAATTGTTGCCAATCTGTGTGGAAAATTTTCATGACGAATTACGCACGCCATTGATCCCTGTGAAATACACAGGAGGGTTTCGAGACCTTACTTCATCCACATCGCATGATGTTAAACTGTGAGGCGAAAATCATCCTTGCTGGATGAAGCTAATCTACATAGCAATGAAATTATCATAACAGTACCCCCTCATGTTGAAATCACTATTCTTAGACGGTGACCCAGAACCCTCATAATCCCTTGTTTCTCACACCGAGCATAGCTCATGTGAGCTTATGGATCTTAGTGAGTGATCTGCCGTTACATTATGGAAAAAAGGCCCAGGAATTTTGTCCAACAGCACGACCCCAAAATTCATGCCATGGTTTCCTCCCATGAGGGAAAGCTTGTGTCCAGACCTTGTAATTCTAAACGAATGAGTATCCCAAAGATATAATGAATACCTCACCCTATGTATGATTCAGTTCTACATAAGGGAAAACATTCCATGAGTAAATCATAGCCCAAATGTCCCCAAAATGTCATGATACACCCCTTCCGTATTCCAAACACATTTCCTTGAGTGATCTTGAATCCCTATAACCCTCCACGGCCATCTAGAATGGAAGAAAAATGTCCTACAGACACCTTTTATTGTCTATTCACATCACCCCTGGTGGCTCTACATATGTTTCCCTAAAAACGACCGTCAATTAAAGGAAATTTTTTCCCCAGGAGAGTCCTCTCCTATCTCAGTACGCCCAATGGAATCCAATACTCATTCCATCCCTCTAGATTCAAGGACCCTCAAAGTCATGGTTTACATTTTTCTCCTCTCACACATCCTGGATATATCAGAACATATGGTCTAATTTCATCTCTGGTCTCTTTCGAGGCTTATAAAAGAAATCCCATCTGTATGAGTGAAGTTGATCTACATGAAAAGGAAGAGTTCCCCAAATCATTTCCAAGTTTCCCCAATGTAGTTCAGCTAAAAATCCTCTTTTTTCGATTAGGGTCACCCCTGGTCGAAGCTCACACACTGTATTCAGAAAGTTCCCTGTCTCCATAATCGTCAAAGGCCATCGAAGACGGAAGGCCAGTGTCCTGCAAACACCTTTTCTTGACTATGCACATCATTCCCCGATGGATCTGTATATGTTTCCTACAAAAACTATCATCAATCATTGAAAAATTTGTTCGTAGGAGATCCCTCTCCATCCTATGTATGCTCAAGTGATATTCATGTATTATCACACATCCATATTAGGAAATCTCTGGGATGATGTCTTGTATACCTCATTCTTTCCAAGTTCCCCTAAAAAATGGGGGGAATCTTAATTGAACTGGCTATTCACAAGCTATCCCTCACGCAAGTATGAAATATGCATGAATAATTGCACACTCAAGGAAGATATGAATGTTTCAAATGTTATCAGAAAACACTACTCAAGATAGCCACTCATTGTGGCTACCAATATCAAAATAAATCCCAAATGTTGAAAATCACACCAGGCCATAGGGAATGGAAGGTTGGTGTCTTGAGGACACCTTTAATTGACTATGCACATCATTCCCTTGTGGATATGTATATGTATCTCATAAGAACAGCCGTCAATCAAATGAAAATTCATTCATAGGAATGTACTTTCCTACCTCTGTATGCCTAAAATGGCTTCTGAGCCCCATGCTTGTCCATATTCCACAAGTCCATGGTCATGAAAAATCTGTAATCCATTTCTGAAGGATACTAGAACATTCTCAAATAATGATCCCAAGTTAGGGACCTATACTGTTACGTCTGGTCAAAGATTTTCGACCTACAACATCAGTATTATCTTTTATTGTCAGGACTGTGGACTGCCAGAGAATGAAAATGTTGCTATACTCTCTAGAGGAAAAATCTGTCGAAGGCACCATAGGGTAAAATTTGAGTATTGTTTTGCTAAAAACATTGAGAATTCAGAAAATATGCAAATCATGTTAGGTTGGAAACCCAAAAAGGACAGCCTAGTAAAAATCCATGTTATGCCGGTGATGCCCATGCCAAGAAGGATTAGGAAAAATTTAGGGTAATAATGAAAAATACATTAAATTTCATGAGGTATTCTATTCAACCTTAGCAATAATCTAACTATTCTTACTGAGTCCCTTGGCTAAGGCAAAAATTAGAGCTCGGTTTGGTTATCTAAGTTTAATGATTTCATGTCATGGTATAAAATTAATACATGATTCAAATAATGAGATGGAGAAGATATGATTAAAATCCAAATCTATTCCATTGGGTTCAGAAGAAATATAGGAACATCCCCAATCTGGAGCCTCTCTAGTGTGTTAAAAAGAAAAGGGGAGAGTACATATCATAATTTGGGACTAAACTATAACATGGAACTTTTTTCCCTTTCCAAAAGTATGGAAAGTGATTACCACATTCCGTCAATGTTCTGCTCCAAAGAGGCTCTCTCCTTTGTTTCAGCTCTGACCATTGGACGCACCCACTCCAGAACATCTTTAGAGTCTTGCCCCTTCTTTCACACGACTTCATAGTTATCATATGAGAAGGACCGGTGTCCCCTCAATCTGGATATACGGGCTTCATAATCCCCCAAATCTTCCTATTCGGTTACCACCAAATCATGTACCTTCATCTCCTCAGACTAAATATGATAAAATTCTTCCAAATTTTCTTGGATGGTCGCTATCAGGTAACGGAAAGAATTTAACATTTCCATCTAGTCCTCATAGGAGGCATGGTCTTCTCGAGAAATAGTGATTTGGTAAATGAGGACATGTAAGTGCTGATAATCAAATCAATAGGAACCCCTATCAATGAATAACCACTGGAATTGGTCACCCTCTTCATCCAAATTGGCCAAGGGTGTATCCGCGACAATAACACAAAAAAGGCTCCATGCCTCTCTTTGCACTGTTTGGTGTCTTCCCACATGACAAACACTTTGATCCTCTACTACTGCCACATATTTATAGGCAGGAAGCATCATCATAGGATGGCAGAGGGACCTAAGGAAAGTCACCCAAGATGAGAGACTCTCATTGCCCATAGATTTCCCAGCCAATGGAGCCATATGTAGAGGACTAACCACGGCCTCCAGGATGATCGGTGATACATGGATTCTACTAGTCTCCTGAAGATCTTGGGAAATATCTACAAGGGGAGTAGTCTAAATCACTTCCCACTGAAATGGGTTCTACTAATGAAACCCCTCCTAGATGCTTTTAGCGATGGACCACACACCTTCCTACCATGAGAGTAGGAGTATGATTTGTATCCATCTTTTTTGTTGAAGGGACGGGAGTAGAAGGCACAACTATTGCACTTTTCATTTTAGAAGGAATGTGTGGTGTTGTTGTTTGAACATGAACCGGGCAGGGAATGGTGAAGGGTTTCTGCACCCACTGAACTAGTTTCTTCAGCATCCCACTGATGTAGCAATCTACCCATAGTTGGGCATACTCCAATGATAAAAAGGTGCACCCCGTCATGTTAGGAAGGATATTTTCCCTAGCATCATCTTCTTGAATCATCATATGCCACAATTTTTGGAGAACCATGGAATGAGATTCTCCTCGTAATTGAACAACTGGAAGTAGCGCGGTCCATTGAAGGCATCCAAATTTCCTAGAAACATGGTCGAAGAGGTATGGCTCACAAATAAGTACTCAGTATACATGAGCAGTGATCATCCCATCCCAAAGATTGATAAGTGTCCTGGGATGAACAGAAAAAATGTTGAGAAGAGGAGGATGAAAGTCAGAATGGGGAACCTGTGCGGTATACTGATATTCATAACAGGGGAAGTGTTCTGCCATCCACCCGTATAGAAATTGGAATGGTCCGATGAGACGATGTGGAGACCTACCTTCTAGAATCTATCTCAATAATTCATAGAGCCGAGCGAGGGTAGGAAGGGCCAAATTAATGGGTCGACCCTCCACCAAATTTGCCTCCATCATCAAGGTGTAGGCCTGAACCCCAGTTTATACATCATGGGATGGGAAGAGCCTTCCACTTAAAAACATGGAGAATAAACATGGTATATTAAGTGCAGGTGAAATTTCTGGCCGAATATCATATCTTCATGTAGTATGTCTCTCTACTTTGAGGGTGGCACAATATGACCCTGGGGTTTGGCAGGAATGGAGATTGGGATGGGTTTGACTATGGTGAGCCTTCTGCTTGGGTCTATCCATTTGCAATAATAACCTTATCCATGATTTGAATGGGATGAGGGAAGAATCCTCAAGGGGATGATGCAGTGATCCCATTGCCATGAACAGTAAACTCCTTGTCAAATGAGGCACGTGATCAGTATCATTCCACATGGAAGATTCCAGGAGAAACTCATCGTACATTTCTCAAGAATGGGGTGACCTTCCAGATGATAGATATCCCATAGACTGATTCCAACCTCTCCATGCAGTAGGTGAAAGGTGTTGGTGCTTAAACACCAGCGGATCAACAATTCCAGAAGTATTTCACCAAGAGATAATATTGAAAATTGAGATACCCAGGTTGCCTTGTGCAATCCCACTACCTCCAGCTAGTCGGGGGACTCCATGCAAGTCTAACGCACCCAGAATGCCTAGGCCCACTCATTAGAGAAATATCCTTCGGCCCTCAAGTCCCAGTTAGTGCTCCACCCACCACTAGGATTTTCTCTTGAGATGCTGATAATGGATGAGTATTCTCAGACATCTAGCCTTGGTACACCATTTCAGTACTCGGGATTTCCCTGAGTCCATGATGAACCTCACATTATAAAGACATTTTCTTGAATAGGAGCGGTGATGACCTCTTCGATTAAGGAAATATTGGCATGATAATGATCTTGTGGTGACATTAAGAGGAGAAAAGGGAGGTTGAGGTTTGGAAAAGGAAGAGGTACATTGGAAGGAAGACCAAATCAGTAAAGTGGAAGCTATACGGATAACGAGTAAGCTATAAGATTTGGCATCAAAAAGACCATCAGAAAGCTTTCACAGGGAATGATCTGGGTCTGAAGATGACCATTGATTGTCCTCTATATAGTTTCCCTTATCTTCATTTATTTTTCGGTAGGCTACGAATCAACCATTATATCCTGCATAGGAAGATCCTAATGTCAATGAGAAGGTAGTCTGATAGAAAATTGTTGGATAAAGGCTATGAAAAAAATGGCTAAAGGTCATAAAACCTGTCCAAAAAGGCCCTGAATACTAAAAACAGTACGTGGGAAGATCATTCAACATACAACATGACAAGAGGAAGCTAATATATATACAACTATGGTACGCAGATGTAGTCCACCGCATACAACCATTGTACATGAAATAACTGTGAGGCGCAGGCCTGTGAACCATTGGCTGGAAAACAGAATGGTCCACTTAATGATGAAACGGAAAACCTAGGCCTCAATTAAGTTCACATTTAAAAGTCATTTATTAATATTTAATTACATATTAATAGTTTTTGATGTTCGGTTTTCCGATCCATGTTCAGTATGCGAACAAGGCAGACACGTCGTGTTCTTCCACGCGGAATCCAGACTTCATGTTTTAAAATTTCACAGTCCCATTCATTGAATTAAACATATGGTACATAGATGGAGACATGGTGAGTAAATAGGTTCATGGAACATAAGGAGTAGTTCACGAATGGGGTTTTTTCAAGGATCATGGTATGAGACAGTGAAGGAGGTTGGGAGAATTGGGAGAACTTTTGACCGTGAGAAATGGTAAAAGACAAATGAAATGGGACCCTATATATAAGTGTGGTCACCTCCTACTAGGTCTACCTGTTCTAACAAAAACTATCTCAGTTCAGAATTGCTTCTACATTGGAATAGTCACCTTTTCATTATGAATGGACACCATTCAAATGGGGGAATTTGTAGGGTCCGAAAAATTCCACCAAGGAGGGAAAATACCCCCACAATCACATTGCAAAAGGAATCAAGCACTTCTATAAGTCTATCAAGGTGAAGGGCCAAAAACTAAGTTGCATTTCATTGAAAGAAATCAGAGGAATTCATGTTTTCAAGTGGCCCACGTACCATAAATGGGAATGGTATGCAGAGAAGATAGATTGTGAACCTCCAGGTATACGAGACGGTGAACCGCGAACAGGTGGCCCGTGAGGCAATGTCCAGTGAACAAGGAAAACCACAAACCATGTCGTCGAAGGAGTTATACGCTAGAACACTGTTCCTATACCACATCGCGAACTCATCAGTTCACATATGAAGTGAATGGGAAGGGTTCCGAGAACCATTATCGTGAACTGAAGCCTCCATAAACCTAGGTTGACTGAGTCTTCTGTGGGTCATAATATCGCTTCAATGGGCCTCCTTAAATGGTTCTGCATGCCCAATAGATACGATCACTCATATTCTCTATAAAAGGAGCACAATAGATAGAAGAGAAAGGGGAGACAGATAGAGAGAAGGACAGACAGAGAATTATTAACTGAGACTTAAAGGTTGCGCTCCAGCTTCCGTATTGTTTTATCGGCAAAGAAAGAACCGCGAACCACTTCTTCCATAGGTACAGTCGGTCGCGAACCATACAACAGTGGAATTGAATAATAATAATAGATCAGTGAACCCAACTAGTAAACCGAGAACCAAATACTTCTTGTGGATGAATTTCCTACAAATGGAATTCCCCTTATCCTTCTTCAGTATGGTGCTCTGCGAAGCGTACTGCTACATGGACTGAACAGGGCGCCATGTACCTAATCAGTACATGAATATAACCCAAAGAAGCACAGTTAGCTATGTACCACTTTGGTATGAAGTTGGAGATACCCATTCCCACCTACCACATCGGTATTCAGATGGTCTCTCTGCCCGGATACCACTATGGTATGCGGAGCCTACCCCATCCTGCGTGAAAAGTCAGTATGAGGAATGTGGTGTTTTCGGGTATTGTTCCATCTAGTTACAACCTCACCCCTCCATTATCGTCCAGTCCTTCATGATCCCTCTGCTAACCAGTCCTCTAAATCTAGGCCAAAGTCTCCTCCAATTCCACCAGAACCATATGATCAGACCATTGAGTGCATCAGCATGCCCCATTGAGTCTACATACCCATAGTAAGAGGAGTCACGAAGGCCCTCCAAACAAATCCGCGGGCTTTGGGAATTATTTTGAGGCTACATTCTCATGGTAACCGAGATTCTAACCATGCAATGCTGATGTGAACCTCCCGATTATCAGGATTAACAGTGATCACTTACTTTTCCATTCAATGATGAATAGTGATTAGTCGAAGGGGTTATGTTCGCTCCCCCCTCTTATGAGGAAAAAACTCCTCCCCTTCACAGAATGTTCTATGGGGAACTTCCACTGAGGTATGTCCCTAATCTTCTGAGGAAAGGCTACGTGACCTTCAATATCACACCAAATTGAAAGGTTCATTTCTCCACACCCTCACCCACAGTCACCCTAGCCTCTTCTTCCGTGTGATCTCCCTCCCCCACCAACAGTGGGGAGGCATGTGCATTGTTTAATCTTTCATATCCTCTTGTTTCTCACACCGAGAATGAATCACATGGTCTTAGAGGTTTGCATGTAATACAACATCCACACATTCTAAACTTTGATAACTCTGATTCCTGATCAAATCAAGATACATAGGATGCCTTCTAGAAGGCCTGAGCTCAACATGGTTCCCATCCAAAAGGTTCCACCCAATCATGTTCATTAAATGGGCATCTCGCATACATAATCCCCACACGTTCTGAACTAAAAACACTCTGATTCCTAATAATATTAGGATACTTAGGATGCTTACCAGAATTCCCTAGCTCAAAAGGGTGCCCATCGAAAAGGGTCTACCCAATCATGTTTTTCTAATGAGTAGCTCCCATTCATAAACCCAACACATTATGAACTAAGAGAATGCTGATTCTTGATCAAATCAGGATATGTAGGGTGCATGTTAGAAGGACCATGCTCAAAAGGGTTCTTATCCAAAAGGGTATACCCAATCATGTTCATCAAATGGGAATCTCTAATGGGTATGCCCCACATGTTTTAAACTACGATAACTCTGACTCCTGATCATGTCAGGATACATAGGATGCCTACTAGAAGGCCCAAGATCAAAAGGGTTCCCTTCGAAAAGGGTCCACCCAATCATGTTCCTCAAATGGTTAGCTCCCATGGATAATCCCCACACTTTCTAAACTATGAGAACTCTAATTCCTGATCAAATCAGGATATGTAGGATGCTTTCCCGAAGGCCCGAGCTCAAATAAAGTCACCGTTCATCACCCTGGATGACGATAATCTCTAGAGTGCCTTATAATATGTCTAAGTTAGAATCACATCTGTGGAATCAAACATATAAATTCTTATGAAGATCTTTAAAAGTAAGGGTATCCCATCAACACACTCTTCGGGAATGAACCAAGGATTCACGAATGTATGAACATGACTTTAATCTATAAGAGAGTCCCCGAACAAGCAACAGTCCTCCCCCAAAAGGGTGGGGTGAGCCTGAACTCCCATAATCTCGACCAAAGGAGTCCTTAAGTGTCACTGGACAAATCATCATCCAATAAGCACCAGCCTGTGGAAATAAGGTTCATGAATCCTTGATACCAAGGTCGTTGGGTGTTCTTAGCTCCATGAAGAAACCCATTGGAAAAAATCTGAGGAAATTATATCCAAGAATTGGTGATTTAATGAGTACTTGAGCCCCAAGCAATCACCTCTATGGGCCAACAGTACCCTCAAGGATATTAAACCTTCTTTAAAGGATAATGACACTGAACGGGTCGAAAAAAATGAATGGTAAACTCGACAGGAGGCCATCTATAGAAGATGGGACAGGTGATGATCCTTGTCGTACCATTTACACACCACCAGAAAATGCGCCACCTCGGAAGCACAATGAGGTTTTAAGGTTTTTTTTTCATATTTGTGTTTTTAGAGGTTTTACTTATTTTGAGGTTTTTAATGTATTCTTAGAGTTTTCAGGGTTTCAGTGATTTTTTCGGTTTTTAGGGATTTATTATTATTTTTATAGGTTTTGGGGGGATTTAGGTATTTTGGGGTTTTTTCAATGTTTTAGGTTTTTTAGGTTTTTAGCATGTTTTAGGTTTTTAGGGGTATTAATTGTTTTAAGAATTTAATTATTTTATTTGGGATTTTTATGGGTTTTAGGGTTTTTTTTGTGAGATTTTGAGTTTTTTCTATTTTTATTGATGTTAGGGTATTTATGGATTATGAGAGGTTTGGGGTTTTTATAGTTTTTATTGTTTTTATGGTTTTTAGATTATTTTAATATTTTTAGGAGTTTAAAGTGTATTTATTAATTTTAGGGGTTTTATGTGTTTTTAGGTTTTTAATGTTTTCATATGGTATTTTAGTATTTTTAGGGGATTTTAAGTGTTTGATGATTTTTTGGGATTTTTTGGATTTTAATGGGTTTTCGGGGTTTTTAGGGATATTGAGCATTTATATGGTTTTAGGGTTTAATTGGATTTTATGGATTTGGCATTTTTTAGGTTTTTAGGGGTTATTATTATTTTTTGTTTTTATGGTTTTCTTAAGGGTTTTCATGGATTTAAGATTTTTTATGTTTTTGGTATTCTAAATGATTTTTTAGAATCTTTATGATTTCTTTGGTTTTTTGGGATTTCAAGGGGTCTTTAGGATTTTAATGGTTTTTTGGGTTTTTATTATGTTTTTAGGGTTTTTAATGTTTTTAGAGCTTTTTAAGGTATTTAGGGGTTGGAAGGGTTTTTATAGTTTTTAGTTATTTACGGTTTTTATAGAGTTTTAGGGTTTTTTGGGTTTAAAGGTGTGTTTTATTTTTTAGGGGTTCTTATATTTTTAGGATTTTTTGGGGTTTTAATCATTTTTAGAATTTATATGTATTTTTTGGGTTTTATGTGTTTTTAGTTTTTTATGGTTTTCTTAGGCTTTTTTGGGATTTTTACATTTTTAGGGATTTTTTGTTATTTTTTATTACTTTTTTGGTTTTTTATCATTTTTAGAGATTTTGAGGGTTTTATGGTTTTGTGATTTTTTAGGGTTTTTAGAGATTTTAGAGATTTTTTATCATTTTTAGAAGCTTAAAGGGGTATTAAGGTTCTCAATAGTTTGAGGGGTTTTAAGGGTTTTAATGGTTTTGAGTGTTTTTATGATTTTAAGGGTGTTTAGGATTTTTTGGGTATTTTAGATTTTTAGGGGTTTTTCCTTTTTATGGTTTTGGGGTTTTTATTGTTTTTATGTATTTACTGTTTTCCTAGGGTTTTTAGTATTTTTTATGTTTTTAAGTTATTTAGGGATATTGTTGGAATTTTATGGGGTTTTAGATATTTTAGGTATTTTCAGGGTTTTTTAGTGTTTTAGGGTTTTAGGGTTGTAGTTTTCTTAGGTTTTTTGGTGTTTTAAATGTTTTTAGGTTTTTAATGTATTCAAATAGGTTTTAGGGTTTTAAAGGGTTTTTTGACCTTTTTAGGGAATTTTAGGTATTTTAGGTTTTTGTGCATTTTTTGATTTTAGGTATTTTGAGGGGTTTTATTATTTTTTGGGGTCTTAGGATTTTTAGGATTTTTTGATATTTTTTGGGTATTTAAGGATTTTTTAGTTTTTTAGGTTTTTTATTGTATTTTGAGTTTTTTAATGTTTTTAGGGGTTTAAAGGGTATTTAGAGATTTTAGGGCGTTTTTTGGATTTTAAGGGTTTTTAGTTATTTTAAAGATTTCATAGGGGTTTTGTGTTTTTTGGGTTTTACGGTTTTTTGGGTTTTTATGTGGTTTTTTTGAGTTTTTAGGGTTTTTAATTTTTTAATAGTTTTTTAAGATTCTTAGAATTTTAAAGGGTTTTTATATTTTTTAGTTTTTATGTTTTTTAAGGGGTTTTAAGTATTTTTAATGTTTTTAAAATTTTTATTGATTTTATGGTTTTTAAGGTTTTTAGGTCCTTTTAGGGATTTATGTGTTTTTAGCATTTTTTAGGTATTTTAGGTATTTTTGATTTCTTGGGGTTTTAAGGAATTCTTTGGGGTTTTTTACATTTTTAGGGATTTTTATGGATTGTTTAATATTTTTGTGAGTTTTTATGGTTTTTAGGGATTTTGGAGGGTTCTTAGAGATTCTTATGTTTTATAGGGTCTTTTATAGATTTTCAAGGTTTTCGCATTTTTTATGTATCTTATGGGTTTAATTAATTCTATGTTTCTACTATTTTCTTTGGTTGTATCAATGTTTTAGGGTTATTTTACATATTTGTGTATTTTTAGGTAGTTTTTAGATTTTTATGGTTTTTAGGGTTTTTATGGATTTTGAGGGGTGTTCAGGTTTTTTAGGTTTTTTATGGTTTTTATGCTCTTTAGGGTTTTTAGTGTTTTTATGTTTTTATGGGTATGTTTGAGTTTTAGGTTTTTATGGATTTCTTAGGTTTTTTAGGTTTTTATGCTCTTCCATGTTTTTATGGGTTTCTAGGTAATTAAGGATTTTACAGATTTTTTATAATTTTTATATTTTTTTGGGTTTTTAGTAATTTATAGTGTTTTTAGAGTTTTTGTTGTTTTCTGAGTTTTTATAGGTTTTATGAGATTTTTAGGGATTTTATCTTTTTTATAGTTTTTAATGTATTTAGGGTCTTAATGGGGTTTTTAGGTTTTTTTTCGTTTTTAGGGTTTTTTTGGTTATTAGGGTTATTAATTGTTTTAGGGGGTATATGGTTTTTATGAGTTTTTAGTGTATTTTATTGTATTTTATGGTTTTTAGGGTTTTTAGTGTTTATTATGTTATTAAGGGGTTTTAAGTGTCTTTTGGTTTTAATGGTATTTGTAGGGTTTTTAATGTTTTAGGGTTTTTTTGTTTTCATATATTTTTATGCCTTTTTCGATTTTTTTGGTCTTTATGGTTTTTAGGGATTTTTAAGGGTTTTAAGGTCTTTTGTGTTTTGTATGTTTTTAAGGGTTTTTTCATTTATTAGGTTTTTATGGGTTTTATGTGTTTTTATGTTTTTAAGATTGTCTTAGGGTTTTCATTTTTTCTGGTTTTTATGTTTTTAGTTCTTTTTTAGTTATTTCTTAAGATTTTTTTATGTTTCTAGTGTTTTTAGTTATATTCATGGTTTTTAAGGATTTTATCAAATTTATTGGTTATTTGGATTTCTAATGTTTTTATGAGTTTTTAGGGTGTTTATGATTTTATATAGTTTTTACCATTTTTAGTGGTTTAAAGGGTTTAAAAGGTTTAAAGGTTTTTTAGGGTTTTTAGTTTATTTAGGGGTTTTATAAGTTTTTTATGGTTTTTTGGGATTTTATGGTGTTTATGGGTTTTAGGGTTTTATGTTATTTTTATGTTTTTTAGGGTTTTGTGTTTTTTTGTTGTTTTAAGTGTTTTTAGTTTGTTATGGTTTTCATAGTGGTTTTTTTAATTTACGGGATTTTAGGGATTTTTTATGATTTTTATGGTTTTAAGGATTTTTAGTGTTTTTGAGGGGTTTAAAGGTTCTTAGGGGGTTTTGGGGTTTTAAAGAGTTTTAGGGTTTTCAGTGTTTTTTTGTTTTTAGGTTCTTTATGGGTTTAAGTGTTTTTAGGTTTTTATTATTTTATAAGGGGTTTTCATGGTTTTTATGGTTATTTACATTTTTGGTATTTTTAGGGAATCTAAAATATTTTTATGCTTTTTAGGATTTAGTGGGATTTTATGGTTTTTTTGTTTTTTAGTGTTTTATCATTTCTGGGGGGTTTTAGGGTTTTTTTTAGTATTTAGGTGTTTTACGGACATTTTGAATTTTTTAATGATTCTATGGTTATAAAGGGTTTTTATATTTTTTAGAGGGTTTTTGGGTTTTTGGGGTTTCTGGGTTTTTTAATATTTATAGAATCTTTGGGGTTTTTATGGTGTTAGTGTTTTTATGTTTTTAGGGTTTTAATGTGTTTTTAGGTAATTAAGGTTTTCTTAGTGGTTTTCTATTGTTAATGGTTTTTACATTCTTATAGATTCATAGGGTCTTTTTATGATTTTTATGGTTTTTAGTATTTTTAGTTATTTTGAGAGTTTCAGATGGTTTTTATGGTTTTATTGTTTTTTTTTGGATTTTTATGGTTTTATTGTCGGGTTTAGGGTTTTATGGGTTTTTTGTGTTTTTAATTTTGTAGGGGTTTTAATTATTTTAATACTTTTTGTAGAATATTAAGACATTTATAGGGTTTTATGGATTTTATGGGGTTTTCGGTTTTTAGGAGTTTTTATGGTTTTTAGGGGTCTTTAGGGTTTTCAGGGTCTTTTTTGGGTTTTTTTATTTTTTGTGTTTTTACAATTTTTATTTGTTTTCAGGGTTTTCATGTTTTCTTAGGGGTTTTCATTGTTTTTACGAATTTTATGTTTTTATGGATTTTTAGGATTTCTTTACATTTTTTTTGGTTTTTAGGGTTTTTGGTGATTTTGAGGTGTTTAGGGGTTTTATGACTTTTCTAAAGCATTCATGATATTATAGGTTTTTACATTTTTATGTATTTTTAGGTTTTTTTTGGATTTTTATGGATTTTAGGATTTTTATGGAATTTGAGTGATAATAGGGGTTTTAGGGTTGTTTTATTTTTTTTCTATTTTAAGGGTTTATGGGTTTTTTAGTTTTTTTAGGTATTAAATGGTTTTTAGAATTTGTTATAATTTTACTTTTATAAAGGGGTTGTACAGATTTTATTGGTTTATTGTGGGTTTATGGGTTTTTATTGTTTTTTGGTGTTTTTATGGTTTTAGGTGTTTTTTGGGGTTTTAGGGTCGTTTAGCTGTTTTTAGGGTTTTTAGAGATTTTTAGTTTTTTAGGGTTTTATCAGTTTTTAGGTTTTTATGGCGTTCTTCTGTCTTTTCAGGGTTTTTGGTGTTTTTTGCATTTCTGTGGTTTTTTGGTATGTTTTATGATTTTTTGGTTTTTTAGGATTTTAGGAATTTATAAGTTTTTAGGTATTTTATGCCATTTAGGTTTTTAGGGGTTTATGTGTTTTTTGTTTTTAAGGTTTTATTTGTTGTTTTTTGGGTTTTCTTATGTTTTTATGGATTTAAACAGTTTTTCGGGGTTTTAAGAGTATTTAGAGATTTATAGTTTTATTTGGGTTTGTTAGGGCTCTTTATGTTTTTAGAGATTTTGAATTCTTTTTAGGAGTTTTATTGTTTTTAGTGATTTTAGGTGTTATGAAGTGTTTTTGGGGTTTTTATGGTTTTTATGGTTTTTTGGGTTTTATGGTTTTTTGTTTTTTAGGAGTTATAATGGGTTTTAGTGGGTTTTAATGTTTTAAGGGTTTCAAGGTTTTTATAGTTTTTATTGTTTTTAGAGTTTTTATTTTTTTTTATGTTTTTTGGGTTATTTATGGGTTTTCAGGGTTTTTACTATTTTATGGTTTTTATGGTTTTTAGTGGTTTTATGGATTTTATAATTTTTATGGATTATAGGGAATTTTAGTTTTTTATATTTTCTTATGGGTTTTAGGGGGTTTTAGGGTTTTAGGTTTTTTTATGTATTTTTATGATTTTTATTGATTTTTAGGGTATTTAATGATTTTGAGTATTTTTATGGATTTTTAGGGTTTTGGGATTTTTAGGATTCTATGGGTTTTAAGTGTTTTGGGGGTTTTTATTGTTTTCGTAGGGTTTTTATGGTTTTTAGGGGTTTTTATGATCCTATGGATTTTTAGGAAATCTTTATAATTTTTAAGATTTTTTAGAGTTCTTAAGGATTTTGAGGGTATTGAGGTTTTTAGGGTTTTGTGGTTATTTTTCTATTTTTTAGGTTATTTTTTAGTTTTTATGGGTTTTAAGAGTTTTAATGTTTTTAATGTTTTAATGGGTTTAATGTTTACTGAGATTTTTTAGTGTTTCTAGGATTTTTATGGTTGTTAGGGAATTTTGGGTCATTTTTTAGGATTGTTTATGGATTTTTAGGTTTATTTGGACTTTTAGGGATTTTAGTTTTTTTGGATTTAGGATTTCTTTGTGGGTTTTTTGGATTTTTAATTTTGTTTTTAGAGTTTTCAAATGTTTTTATTGGTTTGAAGGGGTTTTATATTTTTAGTGCGTTTTCAGGATTTTTATGAGATTTTAGGATCTTTTAATGATTTTTTTTTTGTTTTTTATGGTTTTAGGGGATTTATGGTTTTTATTGTCTTTTTAGGGACTTTTAATATTTTTAGTGTTTTTTAGTTTTTAAGTGTTTTAGTATTTTATTTTTTAATATTTTCTTATGGTTTTACTGGGTTTTTTGGAATTTTACATTTTTACGTATTTTTATGGTTTTTAGTAGTTTTATTACTTTTAGGGGTTTTGGGTTTTTGTGGGTTTTAATGTTATTATGGTTTTTATGTTTTTTAGGGGTTTTATCATTTTTGGTTCTTAGGGGTTTTAAGTGTTTTTATGATTTGAATGTTTTTAGTGTATTTTAGGGTTTTTAGGATTTTTTAAATTTTATGGATCTTAGATCCTTTTAGGCATTTATGGTTTTTAGGGTTTTAGGGATTTTAATGGGTTTTAGTGGTTTAATGATTTTTTAGGTTTTAGGGTTTCTTTTGAGTTGTTTATGGGTAGGATTTTTGGAGTTTTTTTTAACATTTTTAGTAGTTTGAATAGTTTTTAGTGGTTTAGTGCGTTTTGAGGGATTTAGGGGTTTTTATGGTTTTTACAAGTTTCTACGATTTTTAGGGTTTTCTCTACCTTTTTAGGGATTTTAGTGTTTTTTGGTTTTTAGGGGATTTAATGGTTTTATGTTTTTAATGTTTTATTATGGCAAGGAATATGCGAGGGTTGGGATATTACAGGCCCCCCCAAATTTATTAGAAAGAGAAAAAGAGACACAGCAGACAAGGGTGGGGAGGGGTCAAACAACCCACACCTGAAAACCCCTTACAACCCATGCCAAAAAAAAGAAAAAAAGAAAAATCAAAAAAGAAATGAAAAACCAAACAAGCACACCCAGGTTCAAGCAACAACCATCACCATCATCCAGCAGCATCCATCATCCAGTAGCTCATTACCAAGAAATGACCATCTTCCAACCTCACATACACCAGTATCCAGCACCACCTCACCAAAACAAGCCATCACCAGCAACACATAACCATCAGCACTAGAATTACACAAGAGACATCAACCAGAGTTCACTTCCATACATCAACCATCATACCAAAGCACACCAACAACCTGTAGTTTTCCATCTTCACCATATCTCAGCCGAAAGAATCACAACCAGCAGCTGTTAGGGGCAAAACCAACCACATCCAGAGTGGACTAAATCGAACAGCCCTCCCAGCATTCGAGGCCTCTTATCCTAGAATCCTCTACCATGCCGCACGTAGTACAACCAACGGTACAACAATCAATAGTGAAAGGTTCATCACATCCCATCTCACTAGCAAGCAGCAACCAACACCATATTTTCTGAAAATCCCCAAAACCATTCACACCTTGTAAACCAGCAGCAGAACACAAACAACATCTCACCTCGGCAGACATCAAAGCCAAGAACCAAAACCAGAATTGATTCGCATCCAAAACAGCCACAATCAAAAAGCAGCGAAAAATGTAATTCAAAAACCTTGAACCATAAAATCCAGCAAGGAAGCCATTCACCGCCAGACTGACCAGATCAGAACAATACCAGAGCAAGCTGGCAACACCGGGAGGCGACATCGGATCTGAAGAACCAACACAAGATGAAGACCAGTCTTCCAGCCACCTTGGCCACCATCGAGAAGCCAGATCCGTAGCTCCACACACCTTATCAGCACATTCACGAGAAGAATACGAACCTGTGATGCCGATTGTGCCTGGATCCATCCCGATCCATCGCCGAGACCACCCTGTGAGCCAGATCTAGGGATCCACATCACCACTGGATCTCCACACCTCGTCAGATCCCCTCACGATCCATGCAAAGATGAACAGGAGGAGCATGCAACTGTCTTCAACTGCACAGACCAGACCCGCTGAATTTAGGAGCACCCAGATCCCGATCTCTGCCAAAAACTGACACCGAAGACCATCCCGATCCGAAGGGGACCACTTCACCACTAAATATCGACGCATCAGGGAGCAGTCGAAAGTCGCCACCGCCAAGGACCAACACCACCAAGATCTTCCAGAGCAAGCTAAAAACACCATGGGGGAAAGAACCCCCCGATCCAGTTTTTAGGGGGTTTCGGGATTTTATGTTTTTATAGGGTTTTTAAGAGTTTTCTCCTTTTTTGGGGTTTTTGGGTTTTTTTGTTTTAAATGTGTTTATTGTTTTTAACTTTTTTAGAGGTTTAAAGGGTTTTTATATTTTTAGGTAGTCTTTAGGGTATTTAAGGGTTTTAGGGGTTGTAAAGGTTTTTTGTTTTCTTATGGTTTTGGGGGGTTTAGGGTATTTTTAGAGTTTTCAGAATTTATAGGTTTTTAGGTGTTTTGATTGTTTTGAGGTTTTGACGGTTTTCTTTTGGGTTTTTTTCCAGGTTTTTTTTTTGTTTTTTTATATTTATAGGATTTTTTGGATTTTATAGGATATTTATGGTTTTTAGGGAATTTAGATATTTTGAGGGTTTTTTAGGTCTTATGGTTTTTAGGTTTTCATTAATTTTTAGGTTTTAAGGGGTATTAAGTATTTTTAGGTTTTTATGGTTTTCCTAAGGGTTTTTAGTGTTTTTAATTTTTTTTAATTTTTTAAAGATTTTTGTGGATTTTTTGCAGTTTTTATTGTTTTTAGTGGTTTTAGGGATTTGTGGGGTTTTTTGGGTTTTAGGGATTTTTATGGTTTTTGTGGGTTTTTTGTGTTTTCTCAGTTTTTTTATTCTTAGGGTTTTTATCATTTTCTAGATTTATTTATTTATTTTAGGGTTTTAAATGGTTTTAAGAGTTTTTGGGTTTTAAGTGCTTTTAGGTTTTTTAAGTTTTCAATGGAAATTCTGGGTTGTTAAGGTTTTTTGTGTTTTTGGGGTATTTTAGGTTTTTAGGGGTTTTAATTATTTTTAGGTGTTTAAGATTTTATTATGGGTTATCAATGTTTTTTTGGGTTTTTTACATTTTTTTTTATTTTTAGGTTTTTTATTTTTTTTAGTTTTCTTATGGGTTTTATGGTTTTTATGGATTTTGATATTTTTATGGATTTTTAGGTTTTCATTATTTATTTATGGTTTTTATGGTTTTTTGGATTTTTTTAGGTTTTTAGAGTTTTTTAACATTTTCAAGGGTTTAAATGGATTTTATAGATTTTAGTGTTTCTGGTGTTTTTATAGGGTTTTAGGGGTTTTAATTTTTTTCAGGTTTTTTATGGTTTTTAAAGGTTTTCATGGTTTTTAGGGTATTTTGATGGTTTTGAGGGTTTATAGAATTTTTAGGTATTTTTTCAGTTTAAATTGTGTTTAGGTTTTTAAGGTTTTTATATGGGTTTTAGGGTTTTTTTATGTTTTGAAGGATTTTTTGGGATTTTTAGGATTTTATTTATTTTTTGGGTTTTATAGATTTTGAGTTTTTTAGTGGTTTTTAATATTTTTTGGTGTTTTAGTGATTTTAACATTTTTATGGTTTTTATGTATTTTATGTGTTTTTAGGTTTTTAATATTTTCTTTGGGGTTTTCATGGTTTTTATGTTTTTTTTATTTAGTAATTTTTAGTGAATTTTTAGGTTTTTTATTATTTTTATGTTTTTTAGGGATTTTAAAAGATTTTAGGGTTATCATATTTTTTTGGTTTTTAGTGGTTTTTTTTAGTTTTTTGGAGTTTAATGGTTATTAAGAGTTTTTAAAATTTTAGGTGTTTAATGAAGTTTCTGGGTTTTTAGTGGTTTTATAGTTTTATATTTTTTATGTGTTATCAAGGTTTTTTATTGTTTTGGGGGTTTTATGTGGTTTTAATATTTTTTAGAGTTTTTTCAAAGTTTTTTTTATCATTTTTAGGGGTTTTAGAGGTTTTTAGGGTTTTTTTTGGTTTTTAAGGTTTTTGAAGGGTTTTATAGGGTTTCTATGGGTTTTATGTTTTTAGGGATTATTACAGAATTTTTATGATTATTTCGGGTTTTAGTGATTTTTAGGATTTTTAGGGATCTTTAGGGATTTATGGTTTCAATTGGGGGGGGGGGGGTTCAGGGGTTTTTTCTGTTTTTTATTATTTTAATGATTTTTATAGTTTTTAAATTTTTTAGGGTTTTAAATAGTTTTTTGAGTTTGTAGTGGTTTAGGGTATTTATGGGTTTTTAGAGGTTTTAATTTTTTAGGGAATTGTATGGGTTTTAGGGTTTTTAGAGATTTTAGTGGTTTTTAGGGTTTTTAGCTTTCTGAGGTTTTCTTAGGGGTCTTCATGGTTTTATACATTATATTTATAGGGAGTTTAAGAAATTTTTTGGATTTTTATGGTTTTATTATGGATTTTATGGATTTTGGAGGTTTTTAGGTTTTTTTGGGTTTTGATGGGGTTTTAGGATTGTTATATTTTTTTTGGATTTTTTGGGTTTTTAGTGTTTTAGATATTTAATGATTTCATTGGTTTTTTCAAATATTTTAGGGGTTTTTTATGTTTTTAAAGAATTTTATGGATATATTTTTATTTTTTTTGGATTTTAAGGTTTTTAGGAATTTTTTTGGAATTTAGGGTTTTCATTGTTTTTTTGGATTAAAGGTTTTTTTTTCCTTTTTTAGTTTTAAATGACTTTTAGTGTTTTTAATATTTTTATAGGTTTATATGGTTTTAGAGTTTATAATGGTTTTTAGGATATTTTATGCATGTTTGGGTTTTTAAGGGTTTGGGATATTTAGGGTTATTAGGGTTTTATAGTTTTTTGGGTTTTTAACATTTTTAGGTTTTTAGGTGTATTAAGTGTTTTAAGGTTTTTAAGCTTTTCTTATGGATTTTCATGTTATTTTATGTTTTCTATGTTTTTAGAGATTTTTATGGAATTTTATGATTTTTATGGGTTTTTACGATTTATAGGGATTTTGAGGGTTGAATGGTTTTTTTTGGTATTTTTGGTTTTCAGCGTTTTTAATGATTTTTAGGTTTTTAATGGTTTTTCTGAGTTTTTTAACATTTTTAAGAGTATAATTGGCTTTTAAAGTTTTAATGTTTTTAGGATATTTATTGGTTTTAGGGGTTTTTATATATTTTAATGTTTTTTTTATTATTTTAGGGTTTTATGGTTTTATGGTCTCTTTAGGGTTTTTAGCATATTTTAGGTTTTTTATGGATTTTTTTTTGATTTTACGGTTTTATAGGTGTTTTAACTGATTTAGATATTTTTACATTTTGAGGGATTTTTAGGGGTTTTTTAGTATTTATATGGTTTTTAAGATTTTTTTTATCCTAAGAGATGGTTTTATTTTTAGGGGTTTTAATATATATTTTTTGTTTGGGATTTTAGGGTTTATTTAGGTTTTTAGGGTTTTTAATGTTTTTTTAGATTTTTTCATGTTTTTAGAGAATTAGAGGATTTTTAGAGTTTCTAATTGGATTTTATAGTTTTAAAGGTTTTATGATATTTTATATTTTTATGTGGTTTAATGGTTTTTAGGGGGTTTTAGTTTTTTCAAGGTATTTTTATTATTTTTATAGATATTAGTGATTTTTGGTTTTTTAAGGGTTCTAACTTATTTTTGATTTTATGTTTTTCCTACGGTTTTTCATATTTTTAGAATTTTTTTCTTTTATTATTTTTAAGGAATTTTTTATTTTTAATTATTTTTAGTTTTTTATGGTTTTTTGGATTTTTAGTGTTTTCACTGTTTCAAGGGTTGTTAGCATTATTTTGGGCTTTAATGGTTCTTATATTTTTCAGTTTTGTAGGTTATTTAGGTTTTTAGGGTTTTCTTATGGTTGTAATGGGTTTAAGGTGTTTTTACGTTTTTATGATTTTTTAGGGTTTTTTTAATTTTTTTATTTTTAGTGTTTTATAAATTTTTATTGTTTTTATGGTTTTATGCCTTTTTATTTTTTTTACTTTCTTAGGGGTATGATGTGTTTTTATAGTTTTTAACATTTTCAAGGGTTAGATAGTTTTTAGATTTTTAGTGGGTTTTTAGGATTCTTTATGGCTTTTGGGGTTTTAAAGGTTTTTAGAGAATTTATTGGATGTAGGGGGTTTATGTATTTTAGGTCATTTTTAGTGTTTTTTATTATATTTTATCATTTTAGGATTTTAGGGGCATTAATTTTTTTTTATTTTTCCTAGGGTTTCTCTTGGTTTATATGTTTTTTTTCCTTTTTATACTTTTTTATATCTTTTTATGATTATGAGGGTTTTGGTGTTTTTAAGGATTATGAGGGTTTTTATGTGTTCTATGGTTTTTAAGGGTTTTATCTTTTTAGGGGTTTAATCAATTTTTAGTTTTCAGGGGTATTATTTGTTTTTAGGTTTTTAAGGTATTCTATGATTTTTCATATTATTTAGGGTTTTTATGTTTTTAGAGATTTTTGTGGATTTTAATACATTTTTAAGGTTTTTAGGGATTTTTTTGTGTTTGAGGAGTTTTTAGGGGTTTTATGATTTTCATTTTTTGGGATTTTTGTTGCTTTTTTTGGATTTAATGTTTTTTAGAGTTTTTAATGGTTTTGGGGGTTTAATAGTTTTTTTTTTGAGTTTTATTGGTCTTTTGGATTTTGGGTTTTTAGAGTTTTTATGGGTTTCAAGTGTTTTTGTTGTTTTTTTGGGTTTTAGGGTTTTTATGGTCCTTTTAGGGCTTTAGCATTTTTATGTTTTTTTGGTTTTATGTGTATTTATATTTTCATGGTTTTCATATGGGTTTTCTTCGTTCTTAGGGTATCTTATGTTTTAACTTATTTTTATTAAAATTAAGGGTTTTTATAGTTTTTGGGATTTTTAGGGTGTTTAGTTTTTTTCTAGGTTTTTATGTGTTTTTATGGTTTTTCTCTTTTTTAGGTTTTTATAGGTTTTAATATTTTTTGTTTTTATGGATTTATTTTGGTTTTTTAGGGTTTTAGGATTTTTTATCCTTTTAGGGATTTTTGGCGATTCTGAAGGGTTTATGGGAATTTTGGGATTTGGGTGATTATGAGGGTTTTTAGGGTTTTTATATGGTTTCTCTATTTTTTAGTGTACTTAGTGTTTTTATGTTTTTTGGGTTTTTTTTATTTTTATGGGTCTCTTGGTTTTTATATTTTTCATTTTTTTAGGGTTCAAAAGGGGATTCAGTGCTTATAGTGTTTCTTAAAGTGTTTATGGGTTTTTAGTATTTTATTTATTTTTTGTGGTTTTTGGGGTTTTGGGTTTTTTGTGGTTTTAGTTTTTTTTGGGTTTTTAAAGGTTTTAAGTGTTTTTTTGTATTCTATGTTTTTCTTAGGGGTTTTAGGGTATTTAAGATTTTTGAATTTTAGAACACATAGGGGATTTTTTATGATTTTTATCGGTTTTTAGGGAATTTTAGGGTTTTTATGGTTTTCATTGATGTTTTCTGAGTTTTTAGGGTTTTTTTCATTTTTATGGATTTTTATGGATTTTAGGGTTTTCATGGTTTTTATGGTGTTTAGAGACTATGAGGGGATTATGGTTTATAGGGGTTTTTTGGTTTTTTGGTTTTTTGGGTTTTTATTATTTTGTTGTGTTCTTTAGGGTTGTAATTTTTTATAGTTTTTAAATTCAATACGGGTTTAACAAATTTATATATATTTTAGGGTATTTTAGGAAATCATGGTTTTTAGGTTTTTAGGGTTTTCCCAACATAAAATGAACAGATTAAACATGGTCATTTTTAAGATTAGAGGGGCTTATAGCTCTCTGTAAATTGACTAGAGACAATTGTGGGTAACTGCATATAATGTGGCCACTCTATCATGTTATTGGATGTTTTGATGCACTGAAGGAAAAATAGAACTGAATTTTGGGTCTTTTTATTTAATGGGTGTTTAAACCCCTTCTAATTATGAAAAAACTTTTGAAAATAGATGAATTAGTGGTAGTTAGAACCGTCCATAATTGAAATTCCAAAAATTATATTTAGGGGCAGTTTCTCCCCCAAACGCCCCTAAATTATCACTGGTTTTTTTAATCAACATGTCCCTAGCTATAACCCACATAGGACCCAATATTTCCCACTAAACAACCACCCATAAGACCTTGAGACAACACCCCCATGCCCCCCGACAATCCCACACATGACCATTGGAAAACCCCCCGCCCCATACATGGGAAATCCCACCTAGGACCCCTAGAGAAATCCCCATTACCACAAGACAACCTAACCCCACACCCCCAACATGGTCGCGCCCCAACGACAATTCCTGCATGCACAACACTAAATCTCTCCATCCCAATGTGCTTAAAAATTCTTCTAGTAGGTTTTCAACCTCATGTCTCACTTTTAACGTTGCACCCATCTTCCACTAAGCGGACATTACTTTTGTTTATTACATACACTAAAATTTATTTATTTACATACATGAATATGTGATAATATATATATATATATTCACAAAATATAAATAACATAAACTATTTTTGTATATATATATATATATCGGTGTATATATAATATATTTAAATAATTATATATTCATATATATATATATATATATTATTACATATATTTATAAACATTTATGTGTGTGTGTATTTATGTATTTTTATAATATTTATAGATAATATATATATATATATATATATATATATATATATATACTTATATGTGTGTGTGTTACAATAATATTATTAAATTTTATTTTTATTATAACAATTATTTTTTGAACTATTAAAAATTATGTGTTGGTTTTATAAATACTATCCATTTATTTTATGATTTATGTTATATTAAGTACATTTATATTATATATTTATGTATTTAATTATATAAATTTATATTATATCATTTATACCGACATATATATACACAAAAAATTAAAAACATTCATAAAAATGGAAATATGTAATTAAATTAAATAATATATATATATTTACTAAGTTAATTTACAATTAATATGGTATACATCAATATATATAATATATATAAATTTATATATAATGAAATATTAATATTATGATATATAAATAATATAATAATATAATATTTATATTTATACTTAAATTTTTTATACATTATATATATTTTTATACATAAATATACAATAAATATGTATTGAATATAATATATCTATAATATAAATGTATTTAATAAATGTATTGTATTTGTAAAACAATATGATATTTTTATATATTAAAATAAATATAATTTTAATTACATTTAAATTATCTAGAACAATATTTATATATTTATAAATTTTAGTTTATATGTATAAGTATATATTTAATGTTTATATATAATTTCTTTATATATATATATATGTGTGTGTGTGTGTGTGTTTATAATGTATTTAAATAAATTTATATAATGTGTTTACATAATATAAATATTTACACAAATGTGAACGCACACATATATATTATAAAATTTGAATTTATAAGGTATTTTAAAAAAAATAAAATTCGAGGGGGGTTAAAACCTATTCTAATATATGCTTTGAGTGGTAGTTCATAAACCCCCTATAATTTCAAAAATTAAGGATGTGGGGTGGTAAACTACTCTCTAATTTCATAAATTATATCGGTTCAAAAATCCCTCTAATCTTTGGAATTAGTAGTGGTTCATGAAACCCCTCAAATTTAAGATATCAGAGGGGTTCGTGAACCCCACATATTTCATTAAAAAATCCATTATATATATAACCTTTAAATTCCAAATGAATAGTATATATATATATATAGTGCCTCTAAAATCCAACCAAACATATTGTGTCACTAACTAATATATTATTTGTGGTTTTGAAACAACCTCCCTTAAAATCCAATCAAATATTAAAATATTTATTATAAAACATTTATATGTGTTTTGAACCCCCTCGAAATTAGATGATTAGTGGGGTTTGTGCATAACTTCCTCTAATTTATATAGATAATTAATTTATAGGTGGTTGTGCATAACCCCCTAAAATTATTGTTAATATGCTAATATTTTCTTATGTTTAGTATTTTTATTTTTTTAGCATTGTTTATGTTTTTAGGGGTTTCAATTGTGTTTAGTTTTTATGGTTTTCTTATGGTTTTTTTGGTTTTTTCTATTTTAGGATTTTATTAATATTTTTATGGGTTTTAGGGTTTTAGGGGTTTTAGTATTTTTTATGCATTTTGGAGTTGTTATAGTATTTATGTTCTTTTTGGGTTTTTATGGTTTCTATAATTTCTTATGTTTTAGTGTATTAATGGTTTTTAGGTGTTTATGGGTTTTTGCGTTTTTAAGAGGTATTTGGGGTTTTATCCTTTTTAGGGGGTTTCTGGTTATAGGGATTTTTGGGTCTTTTAGGGGTTTTACCAATTTTATATTTTTATTGGTTTAAATTATTTTTAGGTTGTTGATTTTTAATTAGGGTGTTTCAGGGTTTTTAGGATTTTTTACATTTTAAGGATTTTTTAGGATACCTTCAATTGTTTTTTTATTTTTCATTTTTATGGATTTTAGGGTTTTGGGGTTTTGGGGGTTTTAAGGATTTTAAGGTTATTATGGGTTTTAATTTTTTTTAGGTTTCAATGGTTCTAAAAGGGATTCTCATTATTTTTAGGGAGTTTTTAGGGTATTTTTGTGATTTTTAAAGATTCTTATGGTTTTTGGCTTATTCTTGCTTTTAGTGATTCTTTAATTTTTAGGGTTTTAATGTTTTTATTATTTTTTAAAATTTTTTAGTCATTTTATAGTTTTAATTTTTTTAATTATTTTACAGTTTTATGGGTTTTCATGTTTTCAGTGGTTTTAAGTTGTTTTTAGTTCTTTTGGTATTTTTAGTTTTTTTTTGTTTTTCTCATTATTTAGTTTTTTAAGGGTTTTATGTTTTTTAAAAAAATTTAATTTTTTACACAGTATTTTTCATTATTTTTAGGGTTTTTATTTTTCTAGATATTTTTAGGATTTTTATAGTTTTTATAGTTTTCATGGATTTTGAGGTATTTTAGTGTGTTTTGGGTTTTTAGGTTTTTAGGGTTTTTTGGGCCATAAGTGTTTTTTTATAGATTTTTAACTTTTTTATGTGTTTAAGGATTTTTTAGTGTTTTAGTGGGGTTTTAAGGGTTTTATTGGGTTATAGGTGTTTTAGGGGTTTTTGGGGTTTTTTGGGTTTTTTGGGGTTTTATGGCATTTTTAGGGTTTTTTTAATTTTATGTTTTTTAGGAATTTTATGTGTTTTTATATTTTTATTTTATCTAAGAGTTTTTCAAGGTATTTAGGGGGGGTTTTTATGTTTTTTTGGATTTTTATTGAATTTTTAGGGTTTTTATTGTTTGAAGGGATGTTTTTGGGGTTATGATTTTTTAGGGTTTTTGTTGGATTTAGGGGTTTTAGAATTTTTATATTTTTTTAGGTTTTGCATTTTTTTCAGCTCTTAACATTTTCTTAGGGTTTTTTGGGTCTTTAGTATTTTACATTTTGTGGAATATTTAAGGATTTTTTTGGATTTTTATAGTATTTAAGGATTTTGAGGGGTTTAGGGGTATTTATGGTTTTATGGTTTTCTATGGTTTTTGGTTTTTTCTATTTTTTATGGGTTTTATTGGTTTTTATATTTATTTTAAGTATTTTGGAGTTAAAAGGGGTTTTATAGTTTTTATTGGGTTTTAGGGTTTCTATCGGGTTTTTGGAGTTTAAATGTTTTATGAGTTTTTTGATTTTTTGTACTTTTAGGGTTTTAGTGTCTTTTAGGGTTTCTAAATTTTTTTTAATGTATTTAGGGGTTTAGAGGTCTTAAGTTCTTTTTGTAATTTAAGGTTTTCTTATTTTTATTTTATGGTTTTTGGTTTTATTTATGTTTTTAGGGATATTTTATGATATTTATGGGTTTTAAGGTTTTTAATGATTTTTTTGGGGTTTTTGGGTTTTTGGGCTTTAATGGGTTTTTCTTTTTTTGGTTTTTTAGATTTTGTGGGTTCGAATGGTTTATTAGAGTCTTTTAAAAAAATAGGGGTTTAAAGGGTTTTTATTTTAGTGGGTTTTGGAGTTTTTATTGGTTTTTAGGGTTATTAATGTTTTTAGGGGTTTTTATGTTTTTACCGATTTAGGGATTTTAGTGCTATTATGGGTTTTATCAATTTTCATGTTTTCCGGTGTTTTAAGTGTTTATGGGTTTTTAATGCATTCTTAGGGTTTTAGGTTTTCTTATTTTATTTGGGTTTTATGGGATTTTTTGGGATTTTTATGGTTTTTAAGGTTATTATTGATTTTGAGGGATTTTAGGGTTTTTAGAGTTTTTAGGATTTTTTTTGGGTTTTTGGGTTTTAAGGGTTATTTGGTTGTATAGGGTTTTTATATTTTTTATATTTTTTTAATCTTTATAAAGATTTAATTGGTTTTTGAGTTTTTTGTGGGTTTTAGGGTTTTTATGGGTTTTTAGGGTTTTAAAGGATTTTAGGTGTTTTAATGCTTTAGGGGTTTTAGGTTCATTTGATAGGTTTTTTTGGGAGATATATGGATTTTAAATGTTTTTAGGGTTTTTTATGGGTTTTCAGTGTTTTTTTTAGTTTTTTACATTGTTAGGTATTTTTAGTTATATTTTAGTGTTTTAGGGTTTTCTATGGTTTTTGGTATTTTTATGCGTTTTGGGGAATTTTAAGGTTGTTATCATTTTTTAGGTTTTAGTGGTTTTAGGTTTTTTATGAGTTTATGTTTATCTTAGTGTTTTAAGGTTTTTTTTATTTTTTTACGGTTTTTAGAGTTTTTTAGGATTTTAGTATTTTTAAAAAATTTAGGTATTTTGGGGTTTTTTCATAGTTTTAGGGTTTTATGTATTTTTTTGGAATTAGTAGTTTCTTATGTTTTTTCTGGGTCTTATGGTTTTTTATATTTTTTATTTTTTTTGGGTATAAAAGGGTTTTTAGATTTTTAGCAATTTTTATTGGGGTTTTTTTGTTTCTTATGGTTTTATGGTTTTTAGGGTTTTTATTATTTTTTAATGTGTTTTGGGTTTTTTAGGTGTTTTAAGTGTTTTTATGCTTTTGTGGTTTTCTTAATGTTTTTCTTGGTTTTAGGGTTTCCTTATGTTTTTTGGGGTTTTAAAGGATTTTTTTTTAATTTTGATGGGTGTTCAGGTTTTTTATTGATTTAGAGGGTTTTATGGTTTTATGGTTTATTGGGGGGGGGGGGTATTTAGTGTGTTTTTTGAGTTTTTTAGGGTTTTAAGGGTTTTTACTATATTAATTGATTTTTTAGGTTTATAGGGGTATTATATTTTTAGTGGTTTAGGGTTTTTTTGGGTTTTTATGTTTTTTAATGTTTTAGGGGTGTTTATTATTTTTTGGGGTTTTAGGGTTTTTTATGATTTTCCATGTTTTTAGGTTATTTAGGGGTTTTAATGATTATTAAGGTTTTAGAGTATCTGTGTTTTCTGTGGTTTTATGGTTTTTTAAAAATTTTAGGGGTTTATGTATTTTTTAGAGTTTTTAACATTTTAGGAAAAGAGGTTGTGGGAAAGGCATTGTCGATCCCCCCAAATTTCATAAGAAAAATTACGTAAAAGGCATTACAGAGGTGGTTTTCAATACTGGGTATTGGAAACCCCATTCACGTCTGAGTCCACCTAAGACGTACAAAAGCTATGGGTAAAAAAGGACCACAATGAGCTCCTCTCCTCAATTGACTTCTTGGAGTGGAGTTCTGCCCCCATATTTGCCTCTCTATGTCCATGTGTGACATTGAGCGTAAGGGAAAAAGTGGCATCAAGACATTCAAGACATTAAGGTAGAAGTTGACAAGGTAATTGTCTTGATTTTTGTTTGAAGGCCTCCACCGCTAGAATTGAGTCAGACTCAATCCAAAGGTGATTCAATCAGAAGTGATTGTCATAGCTTACCGCCTTTATAAACACCCATAGTTCTGCTTCATCGGCAGTTGAATATATGATAAAAGGAAAAAAGCATTCTTTAACAAAGTCGCAATAGGTGCGAAAGACACCACCGCAACCTGAGGGTCCAGGTGCACCTGAAGCCGTGATGTCCACATTGACCTTAACCCATGCCATGATCGGGGGTATCCAGAAGATGAATTTCAGTATCATTGGTTTCATTCACCTACCATGGATGCCAATTTTCTGAAGGATCGAAGGGTCATTAGTCTGATTGGCCATCACACTGGTTTGGATGCTAGCGGCGGCATAGATTGCTCTATGAATAGACACTTCTCCCTCATATAAATAGTATGCTTGATTTTGTGCACAACATTATTGGCATCCCAAACGTATGAGAGATGTGCCACAATTTCTGGATGAAAGAGATTAATGAGCTATGGGATTAGATCAATGTCTGTTGCTATATTCTGCAATCCAGACAGCCCCTACTGATTGTTGGTGATGAGGTTAACCCCAAAGGTACCTTGTACATGCTCTCAAAGATCCATAGAAAACTTTCATTGAATAAAGAGGTGTATTTCATTATCCTCCACCCGTAGGCAAAGGCTACAAAAGAGACAAGTTACATCCTAGTCTTTTTCAGCATCTCATGAAGCGGCATTCGGCTTTTCCATACCTTCTAAATAAAAATCATCTTAGAAGGTGGAATAAAAGGTTTTCTGAACTTGGATAGCCAATCTAGAACTTCAAAAAATTTCTCAAATTTATGCCATTACAATTATTTTGTGTTGACTGAACCACCCTAGTTGGTCTTCCAAACCAAGGTGACAACATCAATGAACATGTACCTCTTTAATTCCGCTATAATGAAAGATGGGTGAATTTTATCCAGGCGTTAAATTCCCTACATAGGCTCACCAATAGACATATTTCCCATGATTGAGGGGGGTTGTACCATCCCATTAAGCGGGTTGTCCATTCACGGTGTGGACCAGAAATTGAGACACAACCTCCTTGAGAAAATCCGTTTCATGCTGTGGTTTATATAATTAAATGCTCACTTGATAGAAGGCCAGACAGAAGAATGAATATAACTAGAGAAAACATTCTGCAGTCTATATGTGAAACGACTATGGTGAAAGTCATGTCCCTCTTCCTTTGAAGTAAGAAGATTCCATGTGGATATTCCCAAGAAAGAATCATTGAATTTCCTTAGATCTTTAAATCCTAGTACACCCATATCAATAGGTTTGGAGCATGTCTTCCAGGCCACAGTAACATGCTTCCTTTCATTGACACATCCAATCCAAATAATGTTCCTGATTTTTTCCTACTGTCTCTTAAGCAGAGTGATTGGCCATCTGTATATTGAGAATGCATGCACACACATAGAAGTGATTACCACATTAATTAAGAAAACTCTTCCAGCCTGTGACTAGGATTTCCATTTCCAGTTTTCAAGATGTCTAATGATTCTGGAGGCAATTCTCTCAAGATAGAAACTCTTGGGTTTCTCTATAAAAGAGGGATACCAAATTACATAACTGGTTGTGTGGCCCTTTTAACACCAAGAAGTTTCTCATTTCTGACCTCCCTTGAATTAGAGATCCCTTTTCCAAAGACAATGGATGACTTACCCCAACTGATTGATTGTCCTACCACATCCTCATAGTGGAAAAAAAGGAATGAGATTGAGTTAATTTTTCTCGTCTTAGCTTGTCTGAAAAGAATTATATCATCAGTGTAGAGGATATGTGTTGGAACATAAAGATACATACTCACTTTAATTTCCATGAATAATTTAGAGTGCACCAAACCAATAATACATCAGCTCAGGTAGTCTTTATCAATGGAAAAAATAAGGCCAGAGAGGGGGTATCCTTGCTTGACAATGTGGGAGCATTGAAAGAAACCTCTTGGGGAGCCATTAACCATCAACGACATTCTGGCACTACTCAGGATAGAGTGGGTAATATTGATGAAGGCAGGAGAGAAACCAGACTTTTCCATTATAGAGAAAAGGAAGCTCCATTTGATGGTGTTCAAGGCCTTTGAGATATCCATTTTGAGGGAAAAGATCCCATGCTTTGAGTCCTTGCACATGATATTAATTCCATCTGAGGCCATGTATAAGAAACTCTGAATATTTCTCCCTAGGATGAACCTGAACTGATTTGGGGTGATATTATCATGAAAAATCCTTCCCAATATGATAGTAATGATCTTGCTGATAATTTTTGGGATGGTATTCCCAACTACAACTGGGCATAAGTCGTTGATGTTGATTGCATTATCCAATTTTGGGATAATAACAATGAAGTTATAATTGGAACCATGAGGCATTGAGGCATAAATAAATAATTACCTAATGGAATTTGTCACTTCTATATTCATAATATCTCAGTAGAACATGAAAAACTTGTTGGTGAATCCCTCAGGGCCCGCTGCACTGTCTATGTTGAGGGAGAAAAGATTAGATTTAATCTCCTCTTCAGATGAGGAAGCTATCAAGATCAGGCTCTATTGGTCATTGAGGCATGGTGAAATTGAATCAACAATCTATGTGTTGGTGGGGCTACCGGTATCAGTGTAAAGTAGTTTTAAATAATCCACCACCAGTTTAGAGATTTCATCCTTCTCTATGAAGATGGATCCATTTACCTAAATTGCATTCATCCCCTTCTTTTCCCTCTAATAGTTTTTAGTTTTTTCATGGGTTTTAGGGGGTTTGGAGGTTTTAGAGGTTTCTATGGTTATATGGGGGGGGGGTTTGTGTTTTTGGAGTGTTTTTTTAGTTTTGATCAATTTTTATGTTTTCTATAGGTTTTAAGGGGTTTTTTAGGTTTTAATGGTTTTCATAGGGATTTTCAAGGGTTTTAGGATTTTTTACATTTTTATGTTTTTAGGGATTTTTTAATAATTTTCAATTATTTTAGGGTTTTAGGGAATTAGTTGGTTTTTAGGGTTTTTAGGGTTTTAGGTTTTTAGTTTTGGTAGCATTTTATATTTTTAGGGGTTTTTTGTTTTTAAGGTTTTTATGGTTTTCTTATGGTTTTTCAATATTTTAGGTTTTTTTACATATTTAGGGATTTTTAGGGTTGTTTTAAATTTTTATAAATTTTTAGGCTCTTTAATTATTTTGATGGTCTATAGGGTTTATAGGTTTTTAGGGTCATTATTATTATTATTATTTTTGGTTTATATGGGTTTTTTTGAGTTTTTGGGGTTTGATGGGTTTTTTAGAGTTTTTTACAATTTTAGGGGTTTGAAGGGTTTTTAGTGGTTTTCTCTGGAATTTATGGGGCTTTAGGGTTTGTTAAGGTTTTTAGTGGAATTTTGGTTATTTGGTTTTTTAGTGTTTTTTAGTTTTCTTCGGGTTTAATGAGTTTTTAGGGTTTTTTTGTTTTTAAGGATTTTTAAGAATTCATTATGATTTTTAAGGATTTCAGGGTTTTGAAGGATTTCATTGTATTTAGGTTTTTTGGGTTTCTTGGTTTTTTGGGTTTTTAGTGTTCTTTTTATGTTTTTTATGTTTTTTTAATTTTTTTTAAATTTTTTAATGTTTTGGGGTTTAAAAGGTTTTTCGTGATTTTAGTGGCTTTTATGGGTTTTAGGGTTTTTAAGGTTTTTAAGGGCCTGTATGATTTTTATACTTTTTATGCTCTTTTGGGGGGGGGGGTGTACTCTTTTAAGTGATTTTAGGTTTTTAGGGGTCTTAAGTGTTTTATGTTTTTAATTTTTTCTTAGGGTTTCCATGTTTTCTTAGGTTTTTTTTACCTTTATAGTAATTTTTATGTTTTTTTAAGATATTTATGGTTTTTAGGGGTTTTAGGGATTTTGATTGGTTTTTTGGGTTTTTATGGGTTATTTTGTTTTTTTTTTGTTTTTAGGGATATTTTTTTTTGGTTTTTGGTATAGTAAGGTTTTTAGAGTTTTTAGTAGTCTTAGGGTTTTTTATTTTTAGGGTTTTTAATGTTGTAATTTGTTTTTTATGGGTTATAGGTCTTTTTTGATTTATAGGGTTTTTATTTTTTTTTATGTTTTTAGGGGATTTAATTTTTTTTTAATTTTTTCAGTGTAGTATGAGGGGTTTTTAGGGTTATAGGATTTTGTTTGTTTTTTTATCAGTTTTTTATAATTTTTGAGGTTTTTTAGGTTTTTAGAGATTTTGAGGCTTTTTGTATTTTTTACGGATTTCAATTTTTTTTTTGTTTTTTGTATTATTTAGGTATTTTTGTGGTTTTATGTGTTTTATGAGTTTTAGGTTTTCTTAGAGCTCGTCAGGGTTCTTATGGTTTTTTTTGAATTTTTAGTTTTTGTATTGTTTTTAGGGTTTGTATTGTTTTTAGATGTTTTTTGAGTTTTTTTGGTCTTTTTATGGTTTTATTGAGTCTTTATGGTTTTTAGGTTTTGTAATATATATATATATATATATATATATATATATATCATTTTTAGAGTTTTAAAGGGTTATTATAGTTTTAGTGGGTTTTTAGTGTTTTTATCAATTTTATGGTATTTTTAGTTTTTTATGGAGTTTTATGGTTTATATTGATTTTTAGGTTTTTAAGGTATTTTAGGGTTTTGGGGGGGGGGGGGCGTTCTTTTCTAGGTTGTTTCAATGTTTTAAATATTTTTAGTTATTTAAATTTATCATACTGGTTTTTAGTGTTTTTAGGGATTTTTATGTTTTTGAGGATTTTTATGGTTTTTTATATTTTTATTGTTTTTGGAGTTTTTAGGGAATTGGGCGTGGGGGGGTCAGTTTTTAGGGTTTTATGTTTTTACAAGTTTATAATGTTTTTAGGGCTTTTAAAGGGTTTTAAAGTGTTTAGTTTGTTTTAGGAACTTTATATGCTTTTATGGTTTTTATGATTTTTTGGGTTTTAATGGTTTTTATGGTTTTTATGTTTTTAGTGGTTTTGGTTCATTGGGACCTTTTTTTAAGTTTTTGGAGTATTTATATTTTTATGTTTTTTGGGTTTTATTGTTTTTAGGTGTTTCAGGGTTTCTTAGTTGTTTTCATGTTTTTTATGTTTTTTTTTTCATTTTTTGGATTTTTTGGGTTTTTTTTGTTTTTTTGTTTTTTCAATTTTTTTTAGTGTTTTTAGTTTTTTATAGTTTTTAAGCGTCTTTAGGTTTTTAAGGTTTTCTTATGTGGTTTTAGGGGTTTTTAAATTTATTTTTAAATTTTTACTGATTTTTTTTCTTTGAATGGATTTTTTGTTTTTTAGGGATTTTGAGGGGGTTTTGTTATTTTTTTTGGTTTTTATTGTTTTTTTATGTTTTATGGATGTTTTAAAGTTTTTTAGTGGTTTTAATGTTTTTTAGAGTTTTTAAACTTTTTGGGGTTTAAAGGTTTTTTAGATTTTTTGAGTGTTTTTAGGTTTTTATTGGGTTTTTCAGTTTTATGGATTTAAGGGGTTTTATTATTTTTAGGTTTATTTAGGTTTCTAGGGTTTTTGGGGGTTTTATGGTTTTTATCATTTTTTATGAATTTTAGGGGGTTTAAGAGTTTTTTTTTTGTTTTTAAAAGCTTCTTAGGGGCTTTCACATTTTTAGGTTTTTTTACGTTTTTGGGGATTTTTTGTGATTTTTTATTATTTTTACGGTTTTTAGGTTTTTTTGGATTTTTTGGGGTTTTAGGGATATTATTGAATTTTATAAAGGTATTAGGGTTTTTTGAGTTTTATTGTGTTTTATAGGTTTGTATATTTTTATAACAAATTTTCTGTTTTAAGGAAATGAAGGCTCGGGGCCAGGCTATTCCTAGCTTCCCCCAAAATTTATTAGAAAAAAGACACGAAGACACTACAGACATGGGAGCGGCGAGGTCAATAATCCCACACCCAAAAACCCTTACAAACACAAACCCAAGGACCGCGAAAAAGAAAAACCAAAAGAAGAAAAACACACAAAGTAGAAAAACATATAATTCACCAACATCAGCTCCCATCACATCAGCAACAAGCATCCATCAGCACCAATACCAGCAATCATCCACTATCCATTCAGCAACCAGCATCCATCATCATCAAAACCATCAGCAGCAACTTCAGTAACCCAACCTCACAGAACTTTCCATCTCGCAGCTACACACCAACCATAACCAAGCACCAGCAACTTTTATTACATCCCATCCAAGCAACGACCATCACCCAGCAACTTAAGAACCAGAAGCCATCACCACCTATCTCCCATATAGAAGCACCATAGCCATACCCAACAACTTCACCGGTAGCATGCACTCAACAGCTCTCATCCAACAACAGAGAAAAACACAGCAAATGGTATGTTTCCCAATTTGCATCAGATCCACCTGCCACCAAGTTCCACATTCGGAAGCGCCATCACAATTGATCCACTCCAGCACCATATCATACAATGAAATTGCATCCAGAAATCAAAGAAAACCATCAAGTTGTACCAGATGACGCATCCATGGGGAAGCAGCCAAAAAGTATCATCTACAACAACACCACACCCGAAGCCGCAAGAATGTACCTGAGGGGTGTTAGCATGATGATGACCAAAGAACCCAAGCAGTATTTCGAGCCCCCGCAAGCTGCATAGATCCATGAAGGGTCAAGGAACCAAGGCTACATCCCCATCACCATGGATGCTGCCAAAGGAATCCTCACCTTGTGATGCTGAAGTAAGCCATCGTCTCCGCAAACAAGGATAGCCGCCCCATCTGAACTGAAATACCCACTTCACAAGAGATCCAACGACCAGAGCCGAGGCAAAACCAAAGCGCTCTAAGAAGCTTACAGAATCATCGATGTCAAGCCCCAATGAGCACCTTCGCGAGACAAAGATGAACCTGAGATGCCATACGAAGCTGAGAACAGCACTGTTGCTCCTGGAGCCAGTGTATGCCATCGCCGAGACCACCCAATGAACTAGATCTGGAGATCCACACCACCGCTGAATCTCTACACCTCACCAGATCTCTTAAGCCATGTAGATCTGAATAGGGCGAGTCTGAATCTATCTTCATCAACACAGACTAGACCGGCTAAATCCAAAAGAACCCAGATCCTGATCACCGCCGAAGACCAGCACCAAAGCCCATCCTGATCTGCAAAAGACAGAATCACCGTAGAAAATCAGTATCGCCGAGTGCTGCCAAGAGCCACCACCGCCAAGGATCGACACTACCAAGAGCCACCGATGCAAGCCGCAACCACCATGGGAAAATCCCGATCTGCTGAGGCTCCAGGGCCAGGGGAGAACCACGATGGGAGAGGACCACCGGGAGAGCAAGCCGCCATCTCAATCTTTTCTGGTTTAAGGGGGTGTAATGTTTTTAGTGGTTTTGATGGATTTATGATTTTTTAGGGTTATATAAATTTTTATGTGATTTTATGGTTTTTAGGTGGGTTAGGGTTTTAGAGTATTTTAAGTTATATAAGGTTTTTAATGGATTTTAGATTTTTATGGGGTTTAAATGTTTTTATGTTTTTTAGGTTTTAATAAAAAAATAAGTTTTTAGGGTTTTTTATATTTTTAGGTATTTAAGGGATTTTCAAGGTTTTTTATTGGTTTTTAGGGTTCATATCTACTTTTGATAGTTTTTAGGGTATTTATAATTTTTATGTTTTTAGATGTTTTTATTATTTTACGGTTTTAGGGTTTTCTGTTGGTTTGTCGTGATTTTTATGATTGTTTAATTTTTTTGGGATTTTTAGGGATTTTTTAGGATTTTTATTGTTTTTAGGGGTTTTAGGTATTTAAAAGGTTTTAGGGTTATTAGTTTTTTTATGGGTTTTTTGGTATTTTGGGTTTTCTGAGTTTCTAGGATTTTTAATGTTTTATATTTTTTTATCATTTTAGGTGATTAAAGGGGTTTTAGTGTTCATTTTGATTTTTATGATTTTTATTGGTTTTTACAGTTTTAAGGGTTTTATGGTTTATAGGGGATTTTTGTGTTTTAGTGTGTTTAGGTTTTTTAGGGATTTTAATTTTTTTTAGAGTTTTAATGTTTTTTAAGTCTTTTCTGAGGTTTTATGGTTTTTATTTTTTAAGGGTATTTTTGAGTTTTTTAAGATCTTTATGGGTTTTTATAGTTTTATGGAGTTTTAGGTATTTATGGTTTATATTTTTGGTTTTTAGGGTTTTTCACAGTTCTTAGGGTTTTAAAGGTTTCTATAATGTGTTATCTTATTTAGGGGTTTGGAGGGTTTCTATATTTTCATTGGTTTTAATGGATTTATGAGGTTTTAGGGTTGTTTATGTTTTTAGGGGGTCTTATGGATTTTAGTGGTTTTAGTTTTTTCATAATCTTTTTAGTGTTTTTAATGTTTTTAGGTTTTTTAGGGGTTTGAAGTGATTTTTGGATATTATCGTTTTCTTAATGAATTTCAAGATTTTGAGGGGATTTTATATTTTTAGTGTTTTTTATGATTTTTATGATTTTTTGGTATTATTTGTTTTAGGGATTTTGAGGGTTTTGAGTGTTTTAATGGTTTTATTATGGTTTTTAGCCTTTTTTGTTTTTTTGGGTATTTTAAGTGTTTTATGTTTTTAAGGTTTCTTTAGTGGTTTTAGGGATATATGGTTTTTATGTGGTTTTATGATTTTTTATGGTTTTTAGGCGTTCTATGGTTTTAGGGGTTTTTAGGGGACTATAATATTTTTAGGGTTTTGTGCGCTTTTTTTTATGGTTATTGAGTGGTATTATGTTTTTATGATTTTCTTACAGTTTTTATGGTTTTTAGTGGGTTTTATTATTTATGTATATTTAGTGATATTTTAGGATTTTTATGTGGTTTTATGAATATTTGGGGTTTTAGGGATTTTTATAGTTATTGATGTTTTTAGGGTTATTTTAGTTTTTAAGGGTTTTCATGTTTTTTTATAGTTTTTAATGTTTTAAGGGGTTTAAATGGTTTTTAGGGTTTTATGGTTTTTTTGTGGTTTTACGATTATTGTTGAGTTTTTAGGGGTTTTTATAGTTTTAAGGTTTTAATGTTTTTATAAAATTTAAGGGGTTTTAGGGTTTTTAGTGGTTCTTTGGGTTTTTATGGTTTTTAATGTTTTTAAAAGTATTTATGGTTATATTGTTTTTAGGGGTTTAGGATCTTTTAGAGGTTTTTAAATATTTTTAGAGTTTTTTTGTTTTTTGGGGAATTAAGTGTTTTTAGGTTTTTAAATTTTCTTAGGGTTTTTTACATTTTTATGGATTTTAGGTATTTTTAGGATTTTTATGTTTTTTTAGTGTTTTAGGGAATCTTTTGGGGTTTAGTTGTTTTTTATGGATTTTAGGGTTTTTAGGTTTTTATGGTTTTTATCATTTGTAATTTTTAGTGGTATTATAGTTTTCACAGGGGTTTCAGGAGTTTTACATTTTCTGGGAAGTTGACGGGGTTTTATAGATTTTTATTTTTTGTTGGGTCTTTATGTATTTTTAGGATTTTTATTGATTTTATGGTTTTAAAGATGTTTTTGAGTTTTTTCGTGGGTTTTAATCATTTTTAGAGTTTTTATCATTTTAGGGGTATAAAATGATTTTAGAGTTTTTAGTTGGTTTGTAGGGTATTTTTGTTTTTATGGGTTTTTGGGGGTTATATGGTTTTTTGGGTTTTTAGTCTTATTTTAATTTTTGTGGGTTTTAAGTGTATTTAGGTTTTTTGATGTTTTCTTTGGTTTCATTAGTGTTTTTAGGGTTTTTATAGTTTTTTAGGATTTTTAGGATTTTTTATGATTTCTATGGGTTCTTATGTATTTTAGGGTTTCTGAGGGATTTGGGGGGTTTTATGGTATTTTTTTTTGTTTTTTTAGTTTTTAGGGTTTTTTTTATTTTTATGTGATTTTTTTGTGTTCTTAGAGTTTTTCAATGTTTGTAGGGGATCCAAGGGTTCTCAGAGTTTTTACTGGTTTTTAGAATTTTTATATATTTTATGGAGTTTTATGGATTTTAGGGGTTTTATGGTTTTTAGTTTACTTGGGTTATGTTATGTTTTTAAGGTATTTTAGCATTTTTTGTTTTTAGGGGTTTTATGTGTTTTTAGGTTTTTATGGTTTTTGTGGGATTTTTCAAATTTTATGTTTTTTTTAAATTTTGGCAGATTTTTAGGTCTTTTTTATGATTTTTAGGGATTGTTTTGTAATTAGAGATTTTGTGGGTTCTTGGGTTATGCTTTTTTTTCTATTTTTTTGGTTTTTTAGATTTTTAATTTTTTAGAGTTTTTAACATTTGGAGGGGTTTAACGAGTTTTATAGTTTTTAATAATTTTTAGAATTTTTATGGGTTTTAGGTTTTTTTTAATGTTTCAGTGGGTTATATGGTTTTTAGGGGTTTTAGGGTGTTTAGGGTCTTCTTAGTTTTTTTTATGGTCTTTAGTGTGTTTAGTTTTTTCAGGGGTTTTCATTTATTTATTTTTTCTTAATATTTTTTAGATTTTTAGGGATATTTACGTTTTTATATATTTTTAGGATTTTTAGGATTTTTTGATTTTTTTGATTTTTTTGGGATTTTGATGGTTTTGATGGTTTTTATAGTTTTTTATGGTTCTTAACATTTTTTTATGTTTTTAAGGGATTTATATATTTTTAGGTTTTAAGGATTTCTCTGGGTTTTTCAAGGTTTTTAGGAATTTTTACATTTTTAATGATTTTTAGTACTTTTTAGGGTTTTTGGGAGTTTGAGGGTTATAATGTTTTTCAGGACCTTTTGGGTTTTAGGAATTTTTTTGATGTTTTTAGGGTTTTTTAGGTATTTATATTTTTTAAAAATTTTAGGGGTTTGAAGTGTATCAATAGTTTTTAGTGGTTTTAGGGTTTATTTTATTTTGTGGATTTTTATGGTTTTATTGGTATTTATCATTTTTACTGTATTTTATATTTTTAGGTATATTGGTGCTCGTTTAGGATTTTAAATATTTTTTTGGGTTTTTATTGATTTTGATGGTTTTTTGTTTTTTTGTTTCTTTGAGGTATTTGAGTTTTATTTTGTGTTTTTTTAGGATTTTTTGGGTTTTATTAATTTTCAAACATTTTTAATGTTCTGAATAGTTTTTATAGTTTTTAGTGTGTTATAAGATTTTTATGGGTTTTTAGGGTTTCAATAGTTTTTATGGGTTTTTATGGTTTAATGTTTTTAGGTATTTTTGGGTCTCTATGGGTTTTTATAGTTTATAGAATTTTTAGGGTTTTCAGGGGTTTTAAGTGTTTTTAGGATCTTAAGGATTTCATAGTGATTTTCAGGATTTTACTAGTTTTTTAATGATTTTTATCGATTGGTTTTGATTTTTATGGTTTTTATGAATTTTTGTGTTTCAGGGTACTTTAGGGTTTTATGGATTTTTATGCTTTTTGTTTTTTCAGGTTTTTTTTTTGTTTTTAAGGTTTTATGGTTTTTAGAGATTTTTAACATTTTTAGGGGTTCAAAGGGTTTATGTAGTTTTAAATGTTTTTTAGTGTATTTTTCGGTTTTTAGGGTATTTATATTTTTTCGGGTTTTGATGGTTTTAGTGGATTTTTGGATTTAAGGGGACTTTTTAATGTGTATTAATATTTTTATAATTTTAGGGTTTTTGGGGTTTTAATTATTTTTTATGTTTTTACATTTTTATTAGGGTTTTTCTGCATTTTTAGGTATGTTTTTATGTTTTTAATAGAATTTTATCGACTATTTATAAATTTTATGGTTTTTATGGTATTTAGGGAAATTGAAGGGTTTTTGGGTTTTTATGGGTTTTAGTGGTTATATAATTTTTAGGGTTTTGGGGTTTTTAAGTGTTTTTTTTGGTTTTTAACCATTTCTTAGGTTTTTTTGAGGTTTTCAGTTTTTTTATGTTTATAGGTTTTTTTGGATTTTTATGGTAATTTAGGTTTTTATTTTTCTTTTTAGGGTTTTCGGGTTTTGATAGTTTTTATGGTCCTTTTGTGGGGTTTAGGATTTTTTAGTTTTTAGGGTTTCGTAGGTTTTTTGAGTTTTTTAAAAATAAATTAGGGGTTTAAAGAGCTCTTAGAGTTTGTACTGGGTTTTTTGAGATTTTATGATTTTTAGGTTTTTTAGGGTTTTAGGAATTTATATGGTTTTTAGGTTTTTTGGTTTTTAGGGGTGTTTAGCGTTTTTGTCGTTTATTAGGTTTTTAGGGGTATTATGAGTTTAAATTTTTTAAGGTCTTCATATGGTTTTTCTGAGTTTTAAAGGATTCTTATATTTTGAAGTATTTTTATGGATTTTTTTAGGTTTTTTAATGTCTTTAGGATTTTTATGGATTTGCAAGGTTTTAGAGTTTTTTGGATTTTTATGGTTTTTTGGGATTTTAGGGTTTTTGTGGTTTTTAGGGTTTCTAATTTTTTTAGAGTTTGATTAAATTTTTTTGGGGTTTATATGGATTTCTGAGTTTTTAGTGGGTTTTAATGTTTTTATGGGGTTTGGGGGTTTTAAATGTTTTGGGGATTTTTTTTGTTCTAGGGTTTTATGGGTTTTTAGGTATTTTTGGTGGTATTATATTTTTTTTTGGGGTTTTAAGTGTTTTTAGGTTTTTAAGGTTTTCATAGGGGTTTTTAGGTTTTTTAGGTTTTTGGGGGTTTTAGCATGCTTTTTTGTTCTTAGGGTTTTTAAATGTTTTTAGGTTTTAAGGTCTTTATCTGGGTTTTTATGGTCTTTAGAGAATTTTAAAATTCTCACGATTTATAATGCTTTTTTAGGATTTTACGATTTTTATGGATTTTGTGGATTTCAGAATTCTTATAATTTTTTAATGTTTTTTGGTTTTCTGGGATTCTAGTTATTTTATTTTTTGGTTTTTAGATGTTTTTAACAGTTTCTGAACGTTTTTTGGGGTATAATGGGTTTATAGGGGTTTTTTTGGATTTCTTTTGGGTTTTAGGGGTTTTAGGTTTTTAGGGGTTCTATGTTTATGTTGTTTTTAGGGGTTTTTGTGGTTTTTAGAATTTTTATGACTATTTGGGGATTATGTGTGTTTGGTTTTTAATGTTTTTATCAGGGTTTTCGGGGTTTTTAAGGTTTTTTAAATTTCTATGTATTTTTAGGGCTTTTTTATGATTTTTATAGTTTTATTTTGATATTTAAGTATTCTTAGATTTTTCTTATGGTTTTATGGGTTTTAGAGGTTTTTAGGGGTTTTATGGTTGTTTAGGGTCTAGGGTTTTTTGATTCTTTAGTGTTTTTAAGGTTTTTTATATTTTTTTAATGTTTTTATGTTTTCATTGTTTTTTCAACTTTTTAGTTGTGTTTAGGGTTTTTATGGATTTTTATGATCCTTTATTGTTTGTAGGGGTTTATGATTTTTAGTGTTTTTATGAGTTTTAGGGTTTTTAGCGTTTTTAGGGTTTTAATTATTTTTATTATTTTAAGATTTTAATGGTTTTTGTTTTTTTAAGGCTTTCCATTGTTTTTAGTATTTTAATTTATTTTCAGTGTTTTATTGATTTTTAGGCCCCTTATGGGTTTTTATAGTTTCTTGGGGTTTTATGGGATTTTTTAGTTTTTAGGTTCTTAATGTTTTTAGATCGTTTAACATTTTTGGGGGTTTAAAGTCCTTTTTATAGTTTTTAGTTTTATTAGGTTTTGATGTGTTTTTAGATTTTTTTAAGGTTTTTTGAGGTTTTATTGTGTTAGGTGTTTTATGATTTTTTGAACATTGATGGGTTTTTAATTTTTTTATAATTTTATAGGTTCTTAAAGTGTTTTATGTGTTTTTATGGTTTCTTATGAGTTTTGATGGTTTTCAATGATCTCTATGTTCCTAGGGTTTTTAGGGATTTTTTTTATTATTTTCGTGGGTTTTTAGTGATTTTAGGGATTTTGAGGGATTTAGGGATTTTATAGATTTTATGGGATTTATAGATTTTTTTGGGTTTAGTGGGTTTTTTGAGTATTATTGGGGTTTTATGTTTTTTTAGTGTTTTTAATTATTTTTTGGGTTTAAAGGACTTTATGAGTTTTTATTTGTTTTTTGGGTTTTTATTGGTTTTTAGGGATTTTAATAGTTTTTAGGGGTTTTTTTAGTTTTTTAGGTTTTTAGGATTTTAGAATCTTTAGGGTTTTATGGGGTTTAAGATTCGTTATATTTACGCTTTTCATAGGTTTTTAGGTATTTTAGTAATTTTACATTTTTAGGGATTTTTTGGTGTTTTTTAGGATTTTTATAAGTTTGTAAGGCATTTAGGGATTTTGAGGGGTTTTAGGGGTTTCTAGGGTTTTATGATTTTAGAGGTATTTAAGGATTTCTCATAGTTATTTATGTTTTAGGTATTTTTAGGGATTTTTAATGATTTTTATGGTTTTTGGGGATTTTATTGTTTTTTTTTTGTGTTTTTGGGAGTTTTTATGGGTTTTAAGGTTATTTGATTTTATAAATTTTTTTAGAGGTTTAATTGGTTTTTAATGTTTTAGGTTTTTTATGGGGTTTCAGGTGTTTTATGTGTTTTAGTTTTTTATGAGTTTTAGATTTTTTTTGCGTTTTTAGGTTTTTAAGGGTTTTAGGGTTTTATAGTTTTTAAGGTTTCCCTTGGGTTTTTCAGGGATTTTGTGATTTTTATCTTTTTAGGTATTTTCAGGTATTTTTTATGAATTTTATTAGTTTTAGGGTTTTAGGGATTTTGAGGGTTTTATGGAAATAGGGCCTTTTAGAGTTTTTATCATTTTTTTATGTTTTTAAGGATTTAAGTGTTCTATGTTTTTAGGTTCTCTTGGGGTTTTTCATGGTTATTAGGGTTTTTATGTTTTTAGTTATTTTTACTAATATTTTGGTTTTTTATGGGTTTTAGGGTTTTTTGGGATTATTAGGGTTCAATTGGGTTTTTGGTTTTTTATTTTTAACTGATTTTTTGGGGTTTCATTATATATTATGGTTTTAAGGTTTATTTATTTTTTTTAACATTATTAGGGGTCTAAAGGGTTTTAATGTTTTTAATGGGATTTAGGTTTTTATGTATTTTTAGTGTTTTTAGGTTTTTAAGAGGTTTTATGTTTTTTATGTGGTTTTGGGTTATTTTTGTCCACTATAGGGTTTTTAGTGATTTCTAGGATCTTACTGTTTTTAATTATTTTTTGGATTTTACATTTTAAATTCAGATTCTTAGGTTTTTAGGGTTTATTACATTTTTATTGATTTTTAGGTATTTTTAGGGGTTTTAGGTGTTTTAGGGTATTTTAGGATTTAAAAATTTTCTATGGTTTTTATGGTTTATATAGTCTCTTAGGATTTTTATGGGTTTTAAGTGTTTTAGGTTTTTAATGTATTCCTAGCGGTTTTAAGGGTTTTAGGGATTTTTCATTTTTAGGGATTTTTAGACCCTTTTTAGGATTTTTTTGGTTTTTTTTGGGTTTTTAGGGATTTTGATTCTTTATAGAGGATTTTTTGATTTGTAGAGTTTTTTGAGTTTTTCTTGGTTTTATTTTTTTAATGTTTTTAGTGTTTTTATGGTATTAAATGGTTTTTAATGTTTAAACTAATTATTTTTGTTTTTTTGGGTTTTTTTTGTCTTTTAATGTTTTAAGTTGTCTTATAGTTTTTTTGGAGTTTTAAGGGTTTTTAGAGTTATTTTTTTTGGGTTTTAGGTTTTTTTTTCATTTTTGGAGTTTTAATTATTCTTAGGTTTTTATTGTTTCCTTATGTTTTTCCTGATTTTTAAGATTTCTTATTTTTTATTTTTTTTAGGGATTTTTAGGATTTTTAGGGTTTTTAGCATTTATATAGTTTCATTAGTTTGTTGTGTTTTTTGAATATTTTAGTGTGTTTACCATTTTTAAAATTTTTGAATTTTTTGGTGTTCAAAGTGTTTTTATAATTTTTGTTGGTTTTTAGGGTTTTTTACGATTATTCTGGAATTTTTCATGTTTTTAGGTGTTTTTCTGGGAATTATGGTCTTTATGGTTAATAGGATTTTAAACATGTTATAGGTTTTTTGAGGTTTTATGTGGTTTAGGTTTATATTGTTTTCTTAGGGGTTTTCAAGGTTTTTGGGTTTTTTACATTTTAGGGATTTTTTTAAATATTTATAATTTTTATGGGTTTTTATAGTTTTCAATATTTTGAAGGCTTTTTGGGTTTTTTAGAGAAAGGAAGGTGTGAGGCAAGGATATTCCTGGCCTCCCAAAATTTATTAAAAGAAAATAAAAGTAGACAAGGGTGGGGTGGGGACAAACATCCCACACCCAAAAGTCCCTGGACCCCCATGACACCAAAACCCCCAAAGGCCCAAAAGCAGAAGAGAAAAAAGAAAGAACTACAAGTCAACGTCTCCATCCTAATAAGGGTCCCCATCAACACCATAACTAGAGGAAGCATCTGACTCCACCGACTCCCATTAAGATGATTCATATTCCTTTTGAAAGGTAGTGCAATACTCTCTGAGATGTTGCTTCTCGACATTCAACTGCACCTTGACAGGTTGACCTCCCCTGCCAGAGGCAACTTCCTTAGCTTTGAAAGAGGCTCTCGTGGACACTGTCTTTAGGAAAAGTCAAATATTCCTTCCTCGGCTTCCTCTTTTGGGGATCTGAAGAGACCCCTGCAGTTTTGTTTTCCTTCCCTTATGGAATGACCACGTCAAGAAAGGCCTTCTCTTTGATGATCATAGTATTATTTTGATTAATCCTTCTACGATCCTCCTGGAAAAAATCATTATCAGGGATGAAGGAGGCTTCCAAATTAAGGGAACAAAGGTCCCCACACTACGGAAAACTAAGAACCACCAGGTCAAGTTCCTTAATAGTCATAGAAATTGGGGACACCACACTAGCAAGGGCCAGCTTCAATTTCCACTCCTCCTTAGGCAGCTTTCTTTTATCCCCCTGGAAAGAAGGTTCATTTGGCACAAACACCTTCATTGGACTTTTCCCCTTCTCACCAGCACCATCTGAGTGCCCAATTATGTCCAGCGTCGGCTGTGCTTCACTGGCATTCATGGCCAACCTCCCTCCACCTTTCCTAGCAGCAACAACCTGCACCTCACTCAATGATTGTAAAGAAAGCCTCACATTCACTGCATCAGTGACTGGAGGACCTTTCCCCTCCACCCTAGGAAACTTTATTGCATTCAACTCGTACACAAAAATTCCATCACGATTGTGAACAAGCACCTGTAACTACCTTTTCTCTTGCTCAAAAGCACCATCCGAGTGCCCACTGGTGTCCTACAATAGCTCAACTTCACTAGAATTTTGGGAAACTCCCTCCAACCCGCCCAACCTCAATATCCTACACCTCAATCTTTTATACAGCAGGCCTCTCACTCCCAACATTAACCAGTGGAGACCCTTGCACCTCATCCTCAAGCTTCATCCCTTAAATGTGATTGATGTTCGGGATGGCTTCCTTCCTCTACTTTAAATTTCTATTGAAGGAAAAAAGACATCCCACCAGCAGCAACCTCCCAGCCTAAAGAACTTCCCGCATCTGATAGCTACATGTCGCTCCACATCTGCTTGAAAATATCACTCTCCTTCGGCTCCAGTTGGTGCTGAACAACCACTTTCCCGAAATAGTGATCACCTAATGTAGGTCCATGGCCCTCCAACACACCCAGAAGTTCATCCCTCACAATCATCAGGCTCAGAGATCCAGATCCAAGGCCAGATGTAGGTGCCACCCCCTCAACATAACTCCTTCCATGACTGATTGAACCATACACTGATACCTCTGTAATATGAACCCCCACACAAGGCTGACCCCTTCACCAGAATCAACCTAAACATGATGGTTCATGTGAACAACCTCCTGAACCTCTCCCCAATTCTTCTTCCCTTCACCAGTCACCTCCTAATCTCGGTTTAAAACTCAATATTTCCTACCACCACACCTGCAAGATTGAACATATTGACCTATATACCAATAGGAGGCTCATAAATCGGTCCACGAATCCAAGATCACAGGTTGTTTCAACCTAATCTCCCCAACAACATCCATCCAAACAAAATAAATTGGTCCTTTAGATGCATAAATCTCAACCAAGGCCCTTGGGGATACTGAGTGACAAAGGTCCATGGTTTTACTATCCACAAATAAGAACCTTCCCACCAGATTCCCCAACATAAAAATAATATAAAGTTTTTGATAACGAAGGGGATGTTATAGAAATATAACCCATGATGCCCCATTGATGAGTCATGGTTAAAATGTAGATAAATTCTCCACCGGGAATGGAAAAAATGAGCACTCTTACTTCTTCTTGGAGCCACAGACCAGGCATGAACCGGATCCTCTTCCGATGAAAAGTGAATAAAAATGTGACTACTGTCAAGAAGACATACCATTGAGTGATCTTGGAGGTCCCAAAATTCAAACAAAAATCCATCAAAAACATCCACTGGAGGTCTCCAGTTCAAGATTTGGGTAACCAAGGTAAGCCTATCCAGGGAGGAGTCCTTTTTGAACTCCGCAATCAACAGCCAGGGATTTGGACATCCTCCAAGTAAATCAGTGACCATAGGATAAGTCTCAATCCCTAGAAAAGGGTGAAGAAAGTCAGGAACTGAGAATGTAACAAAAGGATGCTCCTCATCAAGAACCAGCGGAGGACCCTCCCCCGTGGAAGGGGGAGGGCGAGGCACAAGAGTGGTTGTTGTCTTCAAGATTTCCATAGGAGAGGAGATCCGCCATAGCGAGAGAGAAGAGTCTCCATCTTGGTTTATTTAGGGTTTAATGGTTTTTAAGTTTTTAGGGATTTTGGATTTCTTGAGGTTTTAGGGATTTTAATGTTTTTAGAGGTTTTTAATATATGTATGGATTTGAAGGGGTTTTCTACATTAGATTGGATTTTAGGGATTTTATAGTTTTAATGGTTTTTATTGGTGTTTATATTTTTTAGCTTTTTTATAGTCTTTCCTGGGGTTTCAGGGATTTTTGTGTTTTGAGGTTTTTTAATGATTTTTTTTATTTAATGGTTTTATTAGTTTTTTTCAAGGATTTTAATGGTTTTTACATTTTAGTAATTTTTAAGGTTTTTTAGGACTTTTATGGTTTTAGGGATTTATGGGGTTTTTAGTGTTTTTTGGGTTTTTAGGTTTTTAATATTTTTTATGTTTTTAGGTGTTTTAATAATTTTTAGGTTTTAATGGTTTTATTATAGGTTTATAGGGTTTTTATGGTTTTTAAAATTTTTAGGGATATTTATGGATTTTTTAAATTTTTATGGTTTCTTAGGGTTTTAAAGGATTTTTAGGTGTTTTGAGGGTTTTAGGGTTTTGTGGTATATTGGGGTTTTAGGAATTTTTTTTTTATTTTTATGGTCTTTTTATTTTTTTATATTTTTTACTTTTTTATGGGTTTAAAGGGGTTTTATAATTTTTAGTGTTTTTTTGTGTTTTATGGGTTTTATGGGTTTTTATTATTTTTAGAGGTTTTATTGTTTTTACTTGTTTTATGTGGTTTTATCATTTTTAGGTTTTTTTGGGTTTTAATTATTTTTATGGTTTTAAATAATTCTTAGGGTTTTTATTATTTTTAGAGTTTTTTAAATTTTTACTGATTTTTATTGGTTTTTTGGAATTTAATATGATTTAAGGTTTTTATGGATTTTGAGGTTTTTTTTGGGTTTTTTAGATTTCATTGGGTTTTTTTTTGTTAAATATTTTTTTTTAATATTTAGGGTTTTAAATTATTTAAGAGTTTTTCTAACATTTCTAGGGCTTTAAATGGGTTTACTGCTTTTAGTGGTTTTTAGGGTTTGTATGGAGTTTTAGAGTTTTTAGGGGTTTTAAGTTTTTTATGGGTGTTAGATCTTTTAATGTTTTTTGGGTATTTGTGGCTATTAGGGGTTTTAGATATATTTAGGGTTTTTAATAGTTTTTATCAATTATTGGTTTTAGGGGTATTAAGTGTTTTTATGGTTTTCTTAGTGTTTTCAGAGTGTTTAGGGGTTTGTATGTTTAAGAAAATTTTAGGTATTTTTTAGTGTTTTTATGGATTTTTAACGTATTTAGTGGTTTTTAGGGTTCAATGATTTTTTATTTTTATAGGGTTTTTAAGTTTTTAAGGTTTTTTATCATTTTTATTGTTTTTATGTTTTTTAAGAGTTTTATGTGTTTTTTGGGTTTTAAGGTTTTCTTCGGTGATTTCATGGTTTTTTATTTGTTTAGAAATTTTTAGGGATTTCTAGTATTTTTCATGGTCTTATGGTTCCGAGGGATTTTGAGGGTTTGGTGGATTGTAGGGTTTTTTTAAGAGGTGTTTTTATTTTTTTAGGTTTTTATGGTTTTTATATTTTTTTATTGTTGTTAGGGGTTTAATGGGGTTTTGTAATTTTTATTGAGTTTTTATTTTTTATGGTTTTTTAGTTTTTTAAGGCTTAATGGTGTTTATGGTTTAAAGGGGTTTTAGGGTTTTTAGGTGCATTCAAGGGGTTTTAGCATTTTTAGGTTTTTTAGGGTTTTATTTTTTTTATGTTTTTATGGTATTCATAGGGATTTTCAAGGTTTTTTGTGTTTTTATGTTTTTATATAAATTTAATCCCTTTTTTTGGTTATTATGGTTTTTAGGGGTTTTTGGATTCTGATGATTTTTATGCATTTTAGGGGTTTTAGTTTTTTTCGGGTTTTTATTGTTTTTAATGTTCTTTGGGGTATTTAGGTGTCTTTATGAATTTAATGTTTTCTTATAATTTTTCAAGGTGAGTTTTTAATTTTTCATTTGAGATATATGGATTTTTTAGTTTTTTATGGGTTTTAGGGATTTTGAGTTTTTAAGGGTTTTTATGGTTTTTATGGTTTTTCAATGTTTTAGTGTTTCTTTGAGTTCTTTGTTTTGATTGTTTTAAATATTTTTTAATTTTTTAGTGGTTTAAAGTGTTTTTAGAGTTTTTAGTGGGTTTTTAGTGTTTTTATATGTTTTTAGGGGTTAAACGATTTTTATGGTGTGTTTATATTTTTAGGGGGCATAGGGTTTTTTAGGGTTTTAAACATTTTTAATTTTTTAGGGGTTTAAAGTATATTTAGGTTTTTATGGTTTTCTTAAGGTTTTTATATTTCTTCTATCATATACATTTTTATGGATTTTCCAAGTATTCTACGGTATTTAGGGGTTTTTATATTTTTTAGGCTTTTAGGTTTTATGGTTTTAGGGGGTTTCTTATTTTTTTGGTTATTGGAGGTTTTATGTGTTTTATGTCTTTGAGGCTTTCTTAGGGTTTTTAGTGGTATTTAGGGTATTATAATTTTTTATTGAATTTTTGGGAATTTTTTATCATTTTAATCATTTTTATGATATTTTTGGTTTTTTGGGGGTTTTAGTGTTTTTTTGGTTTGTTGTTTTTTTAGGTATTTAGGGTTTTTAGGTTTTTTATATTTTTGGGGTTTTAATGGGTTTTTATAGTTTTTAAACATATTTATGGTTTTAAAGGGGTTTTAGAGTTTTTACTGGGATTTAGGGTTTTTTTGGGTTTTAAGTGATTTTTATGGGTTTTAAGAGTTTTTTTGGTTTTTATGTTTGTTCTGGTTTCTTAGGAGTGTTTAGCATATTTATAATTTTCCAGGTTTTTATGGGTTTTATGTGTTTTTAGGTTTTTTAAGTTTTCTTATATTGTTTTTAGGTTTTAAGGGTTTTTACATTTTGAGGGGTTTATAAGGATTTTTCAGTTTTTTTGGTTTTTTATAGTTTTGGGGATTTTGAGTGGTTTTAGGTGTTTTTGGGGTTTTATGGTATTTTCTTTTGTTTTTAGGAATTTTTTATGTTTTTGGGAAATTTAAAGTTTTTTAGAGTTTTTAAATGTTATTAGGGTTTAGACGATGTTTTAGAGTTTTATTGATTTTTTATTGTTTTTATTTTAATTTTTGGGTTTTTAAGGTTTTAAGGGATTTTGATGGTTTTTTGGGGGTTTTAGGATCTTTTTTGAGTTTTTAGGATTTTTAATGTTTTTAGTTTTTATGGGTTTTTATTGGGTTTTAAAGATTATAAAGGGCTTTTTAGGATTTCCTTTATCTTTTACATTTATTGTAATTTTTATGAATTATTTAGGATTTTTATGGTTCTTACATTTTTATGGATTTTGAGTGTTTTCAGGCTTTCTTAAGGGTTTTTCTATTTTTATGGTTTTTTTATTTTTAGGTTTTTTTATTTTTTAGGTCATTAAATTATTTTAGTGTTTTTAAATGTTTTCGGAATTTAGAGAGTTTTTAGAGTTATTTTTGGGGTTTTAGAGATTTTTAGGGTTTTAGGGGGTCTTAATGGTTTTAGAGAATATTTTGGTTTTAGGGGTTCAAGAGTTTTTAGGGTTCTAGGGTTTTTATGGTTTTTATCATTTTTTTGGATTTGGGGGTTTTATTTGTTTTTAGGTTTTTATAGTATTCATAAGGGTTTTTAGGGTTTTAGGAGTTATTATATTTTTATGGTTCTTCTATGTTCTTTGGGGTTTTTATTTTTTATGGTTTTTATATTTTTTAGTGGTTTTAATATTTTTAGGGGTCTAACTAGGTTTTTATGTATTTAGTGTCTTTTTAGGGGTATTTGAAAGTTTTTATTGGTTTTTGTGGTTTCTATATTTTTTAGGTTTTTAGTGTTTTTAGGTAATTTAAGAGTTTAATGTGTTTTTAGATTTTTACGGTTTTCAAGGTTTTTAGGTTTTTTAAGTATTTATGTATTTTTAGGGGGTTTAGTGATTTTGATGGTTTTAGGTTTTTAGGGTTTATTTGTTTTTTTTAGTATTTAGGGTTTTCAGGGGTTTTATAGTTTTTAATTTTTTTTATCATTTTTGGGGCTTTATGATTTTTAGGGTTTTGTGGTTTTTATGGGATTTACTATCTATAGTGTTTAGGGATTTTTTGGGTTTTAGTGTTTTTTACGTTTTTTTGGACTTTGAAGAGTTTTTAGGTTTTATTTTTTTTCAAAGTGAATTTCAAGGGTTTTATGGGTTTTTATGTTTATAGGGATTTTTAGGGATTTGTTTTTTTATTTTTATTGTTTTTATGGATATTCGAGAGTTTTAATTTTTTTTTTGTTTTACGATCTTTTGGGTTTTTTGGGTTTTTTGATTATTTATGGTTTTTATGGTTTTTTGAGTTTTTTAATGCTTTCAGGGGTTTAAATTATTTTTATAGTTTGTAGTTTTCTTATGTTTTCTAGGGGATTTTTATTATCTTTAGGGTTTTTTATGTTTTTACAGTTTTTTAGGTTTTTACGGTTTTAGTGGTTTTAGGGTTTTTAGTGTTTTTTAGGTTTTAGAGGTTTTATGTGTTTTTATGTTTTTAATTTTTTCATAGGGGTTTTTATGGTTTTAGTGTTTTTTACCTTTTTATGGATTTTTAGGGGGTTTTATGAATTTTATTGCTTTTAGGGTTTTTAGGGATTGTGAGCGTTTTTAGTGTTTTTAGGTTTTTATGGCTTTTTTGGGTTTTAAGCATTTTTTTAGTTTTTTTTGTTATTAAGGTATTGTATAGTATTTTAAAAAATATTAGGGGTTTAAACAGGTTTTATAATTTTTCGTGGGTTTTAAATTTTTTATGGGTTCTTAAGAGTTTTATTGTTTTTAGGGGTTTTTGGTTTAAGGGTTTTTTTGTTAGTTTATGGTTTTTTTAGTTTTAATGGGGTTTTAATTATTTTTAGTTTTTTATGGTTTTCTTATGGGTTTCATGGTTCTTAGGATTTTCTTACGTTTTATGTATTTTTAATGATTTTTATGATTTTTATGGGTTTTATGGGTTTTGAGAGTTTTATTGTTTTTTCTGGGGGTTTTGGGATTTTTGAGTCTTTAATTCTTTTATGGTTTTAGAGTTTTTTTAACATTTTTAGAGTTTTAAAGGGTTTTAATACATTTTAGTGGGTTTTTAAAGGATTTATGGATTTTTATGATTTTTATGAAATTTAGGGGTTTATGGTTTTTATGGTATTTATTGGTTTTAGGGTAGAGAGTTTTTTTAGGTTTTTATGGTTTTTATGTTTTGTATGGTTTTTCGAGTTACCTTAGGGGTTTTTCACATTTTTATGGTTTTTTATATTTTGAGGGATTTTAAGGGATTTTTAATTACTTTTATGTTTTTAGGTGGTTTTAGGGAATTGTGGGTTTTTAAGGTTTTTATGGTTTTTGAATATTTAGGGTTATTTTACTACGTTATTTAGGTGTTTTAAAGGTCTTTAGAGTAGTTAAAATTTTAGAGGGGTTTAAATGGTTTTTTGAGTTTTTAGTGGTTTTAGGGGTTTTGTGGGGTTTTAGGGTTTTCAGGTTTTCAGGTGTTTTTATGATTTTTTGTGTTTTTATTTTTTTTTGGTTTTTAAGGATTTTTATGTTTTTTAGGAGTTTAATTTTTCTTATTGTGTATTAGGTATTTAGGTTTTTATGGTTTTAGGGTTTTTATGGTTTTAGGAATTATAGGGCATTTTTATGCTTTTATGGATTTAGTGGATTTTGAGGGTTTTTTGTGGGTTTTTGGGTTTCAATGTTTTTTTTCTAGTTTATAGGGTTTAAATGTTTTTTTATTTTTTAATGTTTTTTAAAGTGTTTTTTTATTTTTTAGTGCGTTATTAGGTTTTTTTTAGTTTTAAATATTTTAATGGATTTTATGGTTTTATGGTTTTATGTGTTTTTATGGTTTTTTATGGTATTTAGAATTTCATATGTTTTTTGGTGTTTTATATTTATTTTGGTAATTATGGTTTTCTAAGGGAATTTCCTTTAGTTTTAGTAGTTTTATGTTTTTAGGGATTTTTGGGAATATTTATTATTTTATGGTTTTTATGGTTTATAAGATTTTTGAGGGTTTTTTTTTGGTTTTTTTGGTTTTTTCATATTTTAGTGGGTGTTTGTGTTTTTAGGGTTTTCAAGGGTGTTTAAAATTTGTTTTAAAAAAATTAGGGTTTTCTTGGGGGCGGTATTTTTTGGATATTTAAGGATTTTTATGGTTTTAGGTTTTTTTTTGGGATTTTAGGGTTTTTAATGGATTTTAGCATTTTTTTCGTTTTTAGGGGTTTAAGTGTTTTTTTAGTTTTAAAGGTTTTATTATGGTTTTTTAGGGGTTTTTGGGTTTTTATTTTTTTTGATATTTTTAGAGATTTTTTAATTTTTTTAGGTGTTTAAAGTGTATTCTATTTTTAAATTTATCTTTTTTTTTTTTGGTTTTTGGGGTTTTTAATGTTTTTTTTAAATTTTTAGGGATTTTTATGGTTTTATGTTTTTGTAAGGTCATTAAGGTCTTTGAGGGTTTTTAGGGGTTTTATTTTTTTTTGGGATTTAGGGTTTTTTTTAGTTTACTGGGATTTTAATGTTTTGTAGTGTATGCAACTTTTTTGGGGTTTAAAGGATTTTTATATTTTTTTATATGTTTTAGAATTTTTTCGGGTTTCTATTGTTTTTAGGTAATTTTATGGTTTTATGGTTTTAGGGTTTTTAACTTTTTTTAAGGTTTTTAGGGGTTTTTTGTTGTCTTTGGTTTATATTGTTCTCTTGGGGGGTTTTAAGGGGTTTAGGGTTTTTTTATGTTTTTAGGGATTTTAGGGATTTTTTAGGATTTTTAAATTTCCTAGGGTTTTTAGGGATTTTGACCTTTTTTGGGTTTTAGAGTGTTGTGTGTTTTGGGTTTTTAGGGTTTTTAGAGTTTTAAGGGGTTTTAATGTTTATTTAGTCTTTTAACAATTTTAATGGTTTAAAGGGTTTTCATAGTTTTTAGTCGTTTTTGGGTAATTATTTGTTTTTATGGTTTTTATGGTTTTTAGGTGTTTTTTAGTATTTTTGTCATTTTTAGGTTTTTTAGGGGTTTTATGTGTTTTTAGGTGTTTAAGTTTTTCTTATGTGTTTATGGTTTTTATTGTTTTTAATATTTTTAATTATTTTTAGGATTTTTTATTTATGTGTTATAGGGATTTTGAGGGTTCTTAGGGGTTTTTAGGACTTTTAGGGGGTTTATGGTCTTTTGGGGGGTTTTAGGGTTGTTTTGAGTTTTTTAGAGTTTTTAAGGTTTTTAGAGATTTTAACATTTTGAGTGGGTAAAACAGTTTTATACTATATAGTGGGGTTTAAGGATTTTATTTTATTTCTGGGTTTTTAAGGATTTTAGGGGTTTTTATGGTTTTTATGGTTTTTATGGTTTTTATGGATTTTAGTGTTTTAAGGGTCTTTTTAGGGTTTTTAGCGTTTCTTAGGTTTTCAGGGGTTTTGAGTTTTTTCATGTTTTTAATAATTTTAGGGGTTTTAAGGAGTTTTATGGTTTTTTATGTTTTTATTTATTTTTAGGGATTTTTTAGGATTTATTTTGTGTTTTTAGGGTTTTCATGGATTTGAGGGTTTTTAAAGATTTTTAGGGTATTTTTAAATTTTTATGTTTTTTTAGTTTTCATAGGTTTTAGGATTTTACTGATTTTTTAACTTTTTTATGCGTTTAATGGGGTTTTTGAGTTTTTTTTATGGTCTTTATAATTTTTTTTGGGTTTTTTATTTTTTCTATTTGTTTTCATGTCTTTTGGAGAATTTAGGGAGTTTTAGGGTCTTTATAATTTTTAGTTTTTTACAAGTTTTAAGTATTTTTTTGGGTTTTAATGGTTTCTTAGGTTATTTCAAGGTTGTTAACATTTTTAAATTTTTAGGGATTTTTAGTTCCCTTTTAGGATTTTTATGGTTTTTTCGGGTTATTGGGGGGTGCTTGATATTTTTACGTATTTTATGGGTTTTTATATTTTCCCAACATTTTAGGGGTTTAAAGGGTTTTTGGAGTTTCTATTGGGTTTTAGGGTTTTATGAGTTTTTGAATTTTCTTGCGTTTTAGGGGTTTTATGGTTTTCACTATTTTAGGGGGTTTAGGGTTCTATATTATATTAAGAGTTTTTTGGGTTATTTAGGGGATGAAATTTTTTATAAGCTTTTTATGTTTTCTAATTGGTTTTCATGGTTTTTTAGTATTTTTTATGTTTTTTATTTCTACTGATATTTTAGTATTTTTATGTTTTTTATGGATTTTGAGGGTTATTAGGGTTTTTATGATTTTTTTGAGTTTTCATTTTTTTTGAGTTTTTTGGTTTTTGTGGTTTTTATTGTTTTTTAATATTTATCGAATTTAATGGGATTTTAGTGTTTTTAATGGTTTTAGGGTTTTTATGGGTTTATAGTTTTTTAATATATTTTGGGGTTTTAACTATTCTTAGGTTTTTAATCTTTAGTTTATTTATATTTTTATGAATTTTTAGGGAATTTTTATGAATTTTTAGGGATTTTTATGATATTGCAGTTTTTAGGGGTTTTAGTGATTTTTAGGGTTTTGGGTGTTTAGTTTTTTTATTTTTTTATTTTTTTGTTTATCAGGGTTTTAAAGTTTTTTTATTTTTTTATCATTTTAAGGGGTTAAAATGGATTTTATATTTTTTTTGTTTTAAGGGTTTCTAGGTTTTTAGGGGTTTTATGGGTTTTAGGGGGTTTAGTGGTTTTTTTGGGTTTTTAGCATCTTTTCAGTTTTTTGGGGTTTTATGTGTTTTATGGTTTTTAAGGTTTTTTTAGTGGTTTTTAGGGTTTTTAGTGTTATGGAATTTTTTTTGGGATTTTTAGGTATTTTTTGGGTTTTTAGGTATTTTGATTTTTTATGGGTTTTAGAGTTTTATGTTGTTTGGGGAGGTTACTATTTTTTTTAAAAAAAATCAGTGTTTTTATGTTTTTTAGTGTTTTTAAAATTTTTAGGGGATTAATGGGTTTTATATTGTATTTGGTGAATTTTTATGGTTTTTTTGGTTTTGGGGTTTTTAAGAATTATTGGGGTTTAAAGGTATTTTTAGGGTTTTTAGTCATTTTAGCATTTTTTATGTTTTTTAGGAATTTTAAGTGTTTGAATGTTTTTAAAGTTTTTAGTTTTTTTATGAAACTTTTTATTATTTTTTAGCGTTTTATTAGAAATTTGATAGCATTAATGGTTTTAGGGATTTTGATGGTAGTAGGATGTTTTAAGGTTTTTTTGGGTTTTTTTTGGATTTTATGTTTATTTTAAGTTTTTAGGGTTTTAACGTTTTTTTGAGTTTTTAATGTTTTTATAGGTTCAAATGGTTTTTAAAAGTTTAAAGTGTTTTTTAGATTTTATGGTCTTTTATGGGTTTTATAATTTTTAGGCCTTTCTACAACTAGTTGTGTTTTTTTTGTGGTTTTAGGGATCTATATAGGTTTTAGGGTTTTCATCCTTTTTAGGTTTTATGGGTTTTAATTGTTTTTAGGATTTATTTGGGTTTTTCAGGGTTCATAGGGTTTTTACATTTTTAGGGAGTTTTAGCAATTTTTTGGTTTTTTATAGGTTTTAGGTGTTTTAGGGATTTTGTGGGGTTTTGGGGTTTTTTGGGTTTTTTGGGTTTTTTTTGTTTTTTTGGGAAATTTGGATTTTTTTATTTCTTAGTGTGTTTTTGGTTTTTAGAGTTTTTAAATTTATTTAGGGAATGAAAGTTGAGAGTTCAGGCTATTTCTCAAACCCCAAAATTTATAAAAGAAAAGAAAATAAGACAAGGGCAGGTGGGGTCAAACGACCCACACTAAAAGTTCTGAACCCCGACACACCAAAGTCCAAAAGTCCAAAAAGAAAAAAGAATGACAAAACTACAAATTGAATTCTCCATCCCCATATGGATCCCCATCATCACCATAACCATAGGAAGCATCCAAATCCGCCGACTCCCATTCAGAAGATTCAAATTGCTTGAGGAAGGAGGAACAATTCTTTCTAAGATCCACATTCAGATGCACCTTGCCTACCCAGCCTTCCCTACCATGGACATTTCCCTCACCTTTACTTGCCTTGGAGGAGGCTCTGGTAGCAATTGGATTAGGAAGGGAGGAATAATCCATCTTTTTTCTCCGCTTTAATGGGGGTGCACCAGGACCCACCTTATTGCTTTGCATCACATCATCAGCACTCAGCACCCTAGTCTTGATATTTCCATCCATTCTGTGGTTAGTAGCAGTAGGCTCAACCACACCTCCCTGACTACCAAATCCAGGAACAGGCCACAGCTTCCAATTACGATGGCATGAGACCAAGCCAAAGGAACCTGGGAGACCCATCAAAGCCTTCTCCCTCCTAATACTAGCCAAATTATCATACATAATGTCATTGCGAACACCAAAAATTTCCCCCAACCTTATATATTCATCATTTTCATCCCCAAGGAAGAACATGGGTTGCAGGTCTAGCTTCTGCAGGATCTCTTTTTGATGTTTCTATAAGGGGGTTTCCGAAAAATTCAACATTATATTTCTTATGGTTTTTAAAATTTCTTATGGTTTTTGTGTATTTTGGAGATTTTGAGCACACTTTTAGGTTTTATACGATTTTTAGGATTTTGAGGGTTTTGGGTGGGTTTAAGTTTATATCGGTTTTTATGGTTTTTAGGTTTTTGAGATTTTTTGGGTTTATAAGATATTTTAGAATTTGTTTAAAAAATTTAGGTGTTTAAAGGGGTTTTAGTGTGTTTTTAGGTTTTTATGGGGTTTTAGGGTTTTTAAGGGTTACAAGAGGTTTATGGTTTTAGGGTTTTTATGTTTTTTTGGGAATTTTGAGATTTGTGGTTTTTAGTGGTTTTAAGTGTTTTTAGGTTTTTATAGTTTTCTTTGGGTTTTTCAGAGTTATTATGGGTTTTTATGTTTTTAGTGATATTTAGGTTTTTTGACGATAATTATGGGGTTTAGGGTTTTTTGAGGGTTTTTATTGGTGTTATGGTTTTTTTAGTTTTTTGCCTTACAATCTTGTTTGGGGTTTTTTTATTTTTTTAGGGTTTTTATGGTTTTTATAGTTTTTTTAACATTTTGTTGAATTTAATGATTTTAGTGTTTTTATTCATTTTTAAGGCTTTTATTGGATATTCATGTTTTTTGGGGATTTATAGTTTTAGGGTTTTTTTGGTATTTTATGGTTTTTTTCTTTTTAGGGTTTTTATTATTTTTACATTTTTATGGTTTTCTCAGGGGTTTCCAGTGTTTTAAGAGTTTTTATGTTTTTTTAGAATTTTAGGTCTATTTTAATTTTTTATGGTTTTTAGGGATTTAAGAAATTCTGAGGGGTTTAGGGTTTTTAGTGTTCTCAGGATTTTTTAGGTTTTCTCTGGTTTTAGGGTTTTTTTATTTTTAAGGATTTTATAGTTCTTAAATATTTTAGTGGTTTAATGATTTTTTATATTATTTAGTACTTTTTAAGGGTATTATGAATTTTTCTAGTTTTCTATAGTTTTTTTGGGTTTTATGTTTTTAGGGTTCTTTGAGTTTTTTGGGTATTTGAGTTTTTTAGCATTTTTAGGGTTTTTAAGTGTTTTTAGGTTTTTAAGGGTATCATAGGTTTTTTATTTTTTGGGGGATTTTAAGGTATTTTTATGTATTTTTATGTATTTTTGGGGGTTTTATGGATTTTGAGTGTTTTTTGGGTTTTGAGGAATTTTTTTTGTGGTTTTATGATTTTTATGATTTTTAGAGTTCTTTAAATTTTTTTGGGTTTGGTTGAATTTTAGAAATTTAGTTAATATTTTGGTGTTTTATGGGGTTTTGGGGTGTTTTATGGTTTTTAGTGGTTTTAGGGTTTTCAGGTATTTTTAGGGTTTTTTGGGTTTTTAGTGTTTTTATATTTTATGGATTTTAGGGTTTTAGGGTTTTTTAAGATTTTATTGATCTTAGGTATTTTAAGAATTTTTATAGTATTTGGGGTATTTCAGGATTTTGATTGGTTTTAGTGTTTTTAGAGGTTTTTTAGGTTTTTTGGTTCATTGGGGTTATTTTGAGTTTTTAGGGGATTATGATTTTTTGGGTTTTTTATCATTTATATAGGTTTAAACGGGTTTGTGTGTTTTTAGTGATTTTGGGTTCTTAATGAGTTTTTATAGTTTTTGAATGTTCTTATAGTTTTTTATAGTTTTGGGGTTTGGGGGTTTTTATGTTATTTTGTATTTTTTCATGGTTTTATTGGTTTTTAGTGGTTTTATGTGTTTTAAGGTTTTTAATGTTTTATTATGAATTTTTTGTTTTTTTTTGTATTTTAGTATTATTTTTGAATGATATGGTTTTTAGGTATTTTAGGGATTTTGAGGGTTTTAACGTGTTATGGTTTTTATCTTTTTTTTAGATTTTTTGTGGTTTTAAGTGATTTTAGGTTTGTAAGGTTTTCCTAGGGTTTTTAGCATTTTTAAACTTTTTTTAATTTAGTGTTTTTAATGATTTTAATGGGTTTTTGGTTTTTTTAGGGTTTTTAGGGTTTTTATGATTTTTAGGGGTTTGGGATTTTTTTGAGTTTTATAGTGTTTTTAACTTTCTATATAAATTTGTAAAATTTTAATTGTCTTAAATTGTTTAAAAAAATTTATTGTGTTTTTAGTGTTTTATGGGTTTTTACGGTTTTTTGTGGTTTTTAGGGATTTAGTGGGTTTTATGGTTTTTAGGTTTTTTAGATTATTTTATGATTTTTTTGGTTTTGATTGTTTTTAGGTTTTATGGTTTTCTTATGGTTTCTCTGTATTTTTATTTATTTTATGTGTTTTTTAGAATTTTATCTATTTAAGGGTTTTTAGTGGTTTTGAGGGGTTTAGTGTTTTAAGGTTTTTAGGGATTTTAGTTGTTTTAGGGTTTTGCATTTTTATGGGTTTTATCATTTTTTATTATTTTAAAATATTCTTAGGTCATTTAATGGGTTTTAAGGGATTTTATATTTTTAGGTATTTTTATTTATTTTATATGATTTTTTTGGTTTAATGTGTTTTATGGGATTTTGAGTAATTTTAGGGGTTTTTAGTGTTTTTATGTTTATAGGCATTTTAAGCATTTTTAAGTTTTATTGATTTCTTATGTGTTTTAAGGTTTTTTTGTGTTTTTACATTTTTAGGGAATTTTTGGGATTTTTTCATATTTTTATTATTTTTTATAATTTTTAGGGTTTTGTGGATTTTAAGGTGTTTTTTTGGTTTTTACAGTTTTCATGGTTTTTGTGGATTTTTTGAGTCTTTAGTGGTTTTAAGGTTTTGATGATTTAGGGATCTAAAGGGGTTTAGAGTTTTTAGTGGTTGAGGGTTTTTATTTTTTTAGGGTTTCTATGGTTTTTAGGGGTTTTTTTTGGTTTTTTTGGATTTTAGAGTTTTTTCTTTTATTAGGGTTTTTAGCAAATTTTATGTTTTTATGCTTTTTATGTTTTTTGGGTTTTTAATGTTCTCCTAGGGGTTTTATGGTTTTATGGTTTTTTTCAATTTTAGTGTTTTTTATGGGTTTTTAATATTTTTATGGATTTTGAAGGGGTTTTGTGATTTTGGGTTTTTAGGGTTTTATGGGTCTTTGGGTTTTTGGGGCATTTTTTTAGTTTTTTATGGGTTTAAGGTTTTTAGAGTTTTTTTATTGTTTTTAGAACTATAAATGGATTTTATAGTTTTTATTTGGGTTTTAAGGTTTTTGTGTTGTTTTATGGATGTTAATTATTTTTAATAGTTTTTTAGTTTTTTAGGAGTTTTTAGAGAAAGGAAGGATCAAGACCAGGCATGCCTCATCCCCCAAAATTTATACCAAAAGGAAAGAAAAAACATATTCCTACATGGAGGGGTTACATAACTGGGTGTGGAACTCACCCTTTAAGTATGAGTCCACAAGTGAAGAGCAGGAGGGCATGGAGACAAAGGACCACAACATGAACCTCTCCACAATGGACTGTTTGGGGAGAGCATATGCAACTACATTCGCCTCCCAAAAGGTGTGTGTCACAGTGAGATTCAGCCTTTGACACATGGTGAGACATTCCACCCATTGGGTGAGGATCCTCCAGGGAACACACCTATATCTATTTTTAATAGAATTCATAGAAAACATGAAGTCAAACTCAATCCACAGGAAGCTACACCTAAAGCTGACAACATACTCAATCGGCTTTATCATGGCACACTATTCAGCTTCAAGGGAACACCCATCACCAATGAAGTGCTAGAAACATCCTTTGTCGAAACCCCGATAGGTGTGGAGAACTCCACCGCTTCTAGAAGGACCTGGTGCACCTAGGGCTGCACCATCCACATTAACCTTAATCCAAGAGGGGAGTGGAGGGATCCATCGAATAAACAAGGGAACCGTTGGTTTTTTTGCCCTGCCAGAGATTCCATGTAGCTGAAGGATAATGAGCTTGCTAACATCGTTCGCCATATAGCATGTATGAACGTGGGAAGATGCATAGACAGCCCTATGGATCATCACCACACCACCCTGAATGGAAATTAATTTCTTATTGAAGGAAAATACATTCTGAGTGGTCCATATATAAGAGATAGTGGCTGCAACAGTGACCAGTAGGAGGTTGCAGACCTGTTCATCGTAATCCCAGTTGGACAGGTCACCTAGGAGCTCGAAGAGAGGCCTGTCCAGGCCAGCTGGGAACCCAAATATCTATTATAAGTAGCCCCAAAGTTCTACACTAAATTTTCATTGGAAGAAGGTGTGATGGGTATTATATTCTACACCTAGGCCGAAGATATATACAGAAGAAAGTCTGTGCCCAACTTTCTAAAACTAGTTCTGTATTGGTAGTCGATTCTTTGAGATTTTCTAGAGAAGATGATGGCTAGCTAGAGGGATGAAATTCCTCATAAATTTTGAGAACTAGACCAGGGGAGGGGATCCCCTATCACAATTTTACTAATAATAATCATTACAAGTTATTCACCCTACTAGGGTGGGTTTCCAGATCATGATGTCATAGTTGACGAAGGCATAACACTAGATTTGAAACAAGGATTCAGTTGGGAGGAGGGCCTCAATCTGTTCCAGCCACAGAATGAACGCTGCAATGGACAGGCACTTAAGGCTATGAGGGGGAATCATGCATTCCTTTAGGGGCCTATCAAGCCAAGGTGTGGACTAAGCATTCAATTCCGAGTGCTTTGAGATGATCCATTTAGAGTGAGAAATAATAGCCTTGTATGAATCATGAATTGCTGGCCAAACGGAAGAGGTAAAGTAACCTACATATTCATTGCAATGTTTAATCACTAATCTTTTTTGATTGAAACCCAAGCCCCCACCCCTAGGATTAAGCATCCCCCAAGTGAATTTAGCAAGAAGATCATAATTATATCATTTTATGTCTTTGATACCAAGCCCTCCCAACTCAATTGGTTCGGTGCAGTCCTTCCACGCCACTGTAACCAATTTCTGTTGGCTTATACACCCCGTCGAGGCAAAATTCCTGATCTTTTCCTACAAGTCCTTAATAAGATTAACTGGCCATCTGTAGATAGATAAAGAATAAGTGAGCATAGAAGTGATCACTGAGTTGATAAGACATACCCTTCCCTCTTGCAATATAGAATCCCCTTTCCATTTCACCAGCTATTGGGTAATTTTTCTGGAAATGCTCTCAAGGTGACAACGTTTGAAACATCCCAAAAAATTAGAAACAACCAGGTAGTAAAAATGAAATTACACTCTCATGACTCCATGGGAACTTGTAATGGAAATTTTATGGGACCATAGGACCCCTCCCCAAATACAATCAAATTCATACTCCAACTGATATATTGCCCCACCACATTTTCATAATTTCATAAGATCTTCCAAATGGAGTCCAAGGTCCGTTTGACAGCTTTCCAAAATAGAATAATATTATCAGCATACAACAGATGGGATAACACAAGATTATCCCTCCCTTCCATAATGGGATTGAAGAGACCATCCGGGCAAAGGTTAATGACGCAGCTGCTCAAGTAATATTCTTCAATATCAAAGAGGATTCCTGAAAGTGGGACACCCTATCTGACCCCTCAGGAAGAGGGGAGGAACCCCTTTGGAGATCCATGTAATATAACAGAGACCTAGGTGCTTCTTAGTATGGAAATAACCATCTTGATAAATCTATTCAAGAATCCATACTTGGAAAGGATCTGGGAGATAAATCTCCACTTAATAGTCTTGAAATCCATTGAGATGTCAATCTTAAGCATGAAGTTTCCCTATTTGGACTACTTCCGCATAATGTTGATGCTCTCCGAGGCTGTGAAAAGGCATTCATAGATGTTCCTCCCCAAGATGAACCCGAACTGATTGGGTGTTAGAATTTCCCCCAAAAATTTCTCTATTCGCAAGAACCGAATCTTACAGATGATTTTAGGGATAGTGTTTCCATGGACACATGTCGAAAGTCACTGATGTCAATGGAATTGTCTCTTTTGGGAATTAGGGCAATGAAATTAGAATTGAATCCATATGAGAACACACTAGAGAGAAAAAAATTCCCTAACAGTGCTGGTTATGCCCTCAAACATGATATCCCAGTAAGACAATAAGAACATGTTATTGAAGCCATCCAGTCCCATTGTACTATCAATGTTCAAAGAGAACAAAGTATCCATAACTTCCTCCATAAGGGGGGAATCGATAGAGCCATGTTCTGCTGCTCATCAACGCATGACAGGATGGAGTCCATCAAAGGGAAGGTGTAATCCTCAACATCATCCGAGTAATGCCCTTGGAATCGATTGATAAGAGCAGTGAAAATATCATCCTCTGAGGTGAAGGTAGAGCCCGAGATATGAACATCTTTTAGACACTTTTTTTCCTTTTTCTCCCTATGAAACTGATGGAAAAATTTTGAGTTGTGATCTCCATCTTTGATCCATTTAACATTGAACTGGTTCTTTTCTAGCTTTTCATTATGAGCCAGAAGATCATCAAGCTTGGAGTGGACCTGCAACTCCTCTCATGTGGGCAGGGGCAGGTGTTGATTAGAGTCTTCATGGAAGGCAAGTTGTTGCTCAGCAGCCCGAATGTCATCATCAAGACTAGAGAAGCAGCTCTTGCTCCATTCTTTGAGTGAGGCTTTGATTTATTTGATCTTATAGACCAACCTATAGTTGTGAATGCCTTGGATGACTTCATTCTAGCCGCTGATGTCATTTAGGGTTCTCTTAATTTTTAGGTTTTTATGGGTTTTATGTGATTTTATATTTACTATTTTGTCTTAGGGGTTTTAAGTGTTATAAGGGTTTTTATGTATTTAGGTATTTTTACAGTTTTAACAATATTTATGGTTTTTATGGTTTGTTGGATTTTTAGGGATTTTAGGGACTTATGAGGGTTTTTTCTTTTTCTTTGTATTATGAGTTTTATTTTTTTTAGGTTTAATTTTTTCTATCATTTAGAGGTTTTACATTTCTAGTTATTTTTAGGTATTTTATTGGTTTTTTATAGTTTTTATGGCTTTAGGGTTTTATTGTGTTTTTAGTGTTTTTTGGGGTTTTTATGTTTTTTTTGGGGTCTTAGGGGATTTTGACATTTTAATGGATTATAATGTTTTTTAGCATTTTTATCATTTTAGTGGTTTAAAGGGTTTTTAGATTTTTTTAGTGCTTTTAGGGTTTTATGGGTATTTTGGTGATGTAAGGTTCTTAGGAGTTTTATGGATTTTATGGTTTTAGGGTTTTTAGATTTTAACAGTTTTTAGTATTTTAAGGGGTTTTATAGGTTTTAAGTGATTTTAGGATTTTATGGTTTTATAAGTGTTTTCCAGGTATTTTATTATTTTAGGTATTTTTAGAGTATTTTAAGTATTTTTATTATTTGAATGGTTTTAGGGATTTTGGGGGATTTTAGGGGTTTTCTTATTTTTTAGGTTTTTACAGGTTTTTTGAGTTTTTTAGGGTTTAAGGTTTTTAGAGTATTTTAATGTTTGTAGGGGTTTAATTGTTTTTAATGATTTTATTAGTGTTTTAAGGTTTTATAGGTTTTAAATGTTTTAGGGGTGTTTAAGGTTCTTAGGTTCTTTTAGGATTTTTAGTGTCTTTTAGTGTTTTTAACATTTTTAGGGTTTTCAGGGGTTTTAATTATTTTTTTGTTTTTAATATTTTATTAAGGGGTTTTAGGGTTTTTATTATTTTTTACCTCTTAATGTATATTTGGGGATTTTTAGGATTTTTATTATTTCAAGGGTACAGAGAGATTTTGATATTTTTTACTTTTTTTAGGGGATTTAGAATTTTTATTCTTTTTAGGTTTATAGTTGTTTTATGTGTATTTAAGTTTTTAATATTTTCTTATTGATTTTCAATGTTTTTGACATTTTTTGTATTTTTATGGTGGTTAGAGTTTTTAGGGAATTTGAGTATGTTATGGTTTTCTAGGGTTTTATGGTTTATATATATATTTTAATATTTTTATAGTTTTCAAGGGATTTTATAGTTTTTGGTGGGTTTTAGGGTTTATATGTTTTTAAGGGATTTAAGGTATTTTGGGGTTTTTATGGTATTTTGGGTTTTAAGGGGTTTTATGGTTTTTTTTGTTTTTTTTGGTTTTAGGGTTTTTTCATTTTTAAGGGTTTTAAGGTTTCAAATGTTATTATGGGTTTAATGGTTTTTTATATTTTTTAGTGTTTTGTAGGGTTTCATGGGTTTTCAGGTTTTTTTACTATTTTTATTGGTTTTTACCAGTTTTATGGTTTCTGTGGGTTTTAGGGGTTTTAGAATTTTTTAGTATTTAAGGGGTTTTAGTATTTTTTGGGTTTTTAAGGAGTTATAAGGGATTTTCATCGTTTTAGTATATTTTACATTTCTAAGTATTTTTAGTGTTTTTAAGGAATTTATAGCTTTTAGCATTTTTAGGGATTTTAATGGGTTTTAGGGTTTTTAGTGGTTTTAACATTTTATTGGGTTTTTAGTGGTTTAATTATTTTTAGTTCATTAAGGTTTTCTTCATTTTTTCATTATTTTTTTGGGGATTTACATTTTTAGTGATTTTTCTATTTTTTCTTGGATTTTTTTGGATTTTTATGTTTTTATGGTTTTTTAGGGTTATTAGGGTTTTAACTGTTTGTATGGTTTTGTTGGTTTTTATGGGTATCTTCAATTTTTTTGGGTTATTAAGGTTTTTTCGAGTATTTTAACATTTTTTGGGGTTTAAATGGGTTTTTTTGATTTTTTTAGTGGTTCTTAGGGTTTTATGTTTTTTCTGGGTTTTAAAGGTTTTTAAGGGTTTTATTGTTTTTAGGGTTTTCAATGATTTTTGTGTTGTTAGTTGTTTTAATTGATTTTAGGTTTTTAGGGTTTCTTTATGGGTTTCCTGGGTTTTTACAATTTTTGTATTTTTTTTCATTTTTAGGTTTTTATTGTTTTTTAAGGTTGTAGGGATTATAAGGCTTTTAGGTATTTTTGGGTTCTTATCCTTTATAATTTTTATAGGTATTTAGAGTATATAGGTTTTAAGGTTTTTCAAATTGTTTTTATGGTTGTTGGGAATTTAAAATTTTAGGGATTTTTAGAGATTATATATGATTTTTAGGATTTTTAGTGTTTTTGAATATATTAATGGTTTTTGGGATTTTTATGTTTTCTAGAGGGGTTTTAGGGATTTTTTTTTGTGTTTTTAGGGGTTTGATAGGTTTTTTATATTTTTACCAATTTTTATTATTTTTTTGGATTTTACGAATTTTATGGTTTTTAGGACGATTAATGGTTTTTAGGGTTTTAGGGTATTTAGTGGTTTTTTGTTTTTTAAGGGTTTTAAGTGTTTCTATGTTTTTAATATTTCCTTACTAGTTTTAGGGTGTTTTTTGTTTTTTTATTTATTTTTATTAAATGATTAGGATTTTAATGTTTTTGATGGTTTTAAAGGATTTTTGAGTTTTATGTGTGTTTTTGAGTTTTATAGTGTTTTTGGGGGTTTTAGGGTTTTTGAGTAATTTTCTAGTTTTTTATGTTTATAGAGTTTTTAAAATTATTATGGTTTTAAAAGGGTGTTTATAGTTTTCGTATGCCATTTATAGTTTGTTTGTCTTTTTAGTCTCTTTAATATTTTTAAGAGGGTTTATGGTTTTTAGGGTAAATAAGGCTCATAACCATGCTATTCCTACCCCCCACCAAATATATTAGAAAAAAGAAAAAGAAGCAAGACAGGGGAAAAGTCAAACTGACCACACCTAAAAACCCTAAAACCCCCTAGAAAACCAAAAAACCCACCAAAAAACGCAAAGTCACACAAGAAATGGCAGAGTCAAACAACCCATGCCAAAAAGAAGCTACTTTATGGGGTCACTATCAGTACCATAACCAAATTCATCTTTAATGCAAAAACATCACCTCCAACCCCTCCCATCCAAGTAGGAAAAATAGCTAGTAGAATAGTTTCTAGGATGCAACACATCTTCACCAATTTGGTTCCATAGTCCATCAACTCAATACCTAGCAACACAGAACAATCAGCACACAAATAGAGTCCAGGCCAAAACAACCCAACACCCAATTCCAACAACCAGCACCTCTAAAGCAAAAACTGCCTATCAATTCCCACCAAACAGCATAGCCAGAAACACATGACACCATCAACCACTCCCAGCACCATTCCACACCACCCAACACCCCTTGGTCAAAACCTAACACAAAAATCCTTTCCAGCAACCATAATATGTACCACACCACTGAAAATCCATCAACCAAAATCAAAATCAAGGAAATCAACCTCCAAAATAAATTCCAAAAAAAAAGAAGCAGACCCTCAATCTAAAAAACCACCATCGAAGGCCAAAACCAGGTCCTCCCCCACTAAGCTTCCCTGTAGATATCATCGATCCACTTCGGGATGATAAATCATATCGGAGTCACCCCCATGTTACGTCGACGCTGACCTAAGAACCCAAAGTCGAGTTCATGCTAGTTTCTTCGTTGTGCCATCCCAAAACAGTCACTGATCTGTCCTTGAACCAGAATCACACCTTTGATGCCTACTATCACTGAGCCGAGGTCGACGCTGGAAACATCACCGATCTGATACCAATGCCAGATCATCCAATGAGTTGTGTTGAGATCAATTCTGGATCCATCAATAGGTCCCACTGATGCTGGCCTGAGATCCCAAAGCTGTAACGACACCAGAGCCGATGGTGAGCCATCCCAAAACTGGAATCACCCATGGATTCTAGGACCATCGCTGATCCTACACAACTCCAGATCCTCCACCAAACTGAGATCGATGCCAGGTCTTCCACCAAGCTTAGGAAGAGACCACCAAAGGTCATACAAGGATAATAATACATCACTAGGCCACCTGATCCAAACTTGTGCCGACATGAGTTTGATACAACTATTTCCAAGCCAGGGATGGGGAAAACGAAGTTGATCTGATTCCAACCCGAGGACGAGGCAGTCGATGCCAATCCAACCAAGCTATGTTGGAGGAAAGGAGGAGAAGAATTGGGGAGGAACCCCTAGGTGGAACGCAAGGGGGAGAAGTCACTGCTCAGAGACATTATATTATTATTTTCTTATGTTTTTTAGGGTTTTTTGTGTCTTTTACGGATTTTTATAGGTTTTAGAATCATTAATGTTTTTAGAGGTTTTAATTGTTTATAGGTTTTTATGATTTTCATAGTTTTTTTCAATATATTTAATTTTTGGTATATTTTAGAGAATTTATGGCCTTTTATGTTTTTTATTTGTTTTTAGGGTTTTCGGTTTTGATGTTTATAAGGTTTTTTACGTTTTAGGGTTTTAAGGGATTTTTAAGTTTCTAGTGGTTTTAATTTTTTAAGGTTTTCTTTAGGATTTTTATAGTATTTTACATTTTTATGGATTTTTAAGGATTTTTTTGGATTTTTGTTTGAATTTTATGGTTTTTATGTTTTATGGTTTATTAGGGATTTTAGGGTATTTTGGGTTTTTAGAATTTTGGGAGTTTTAGGGGTTCTAACTGATTATATGTTTTTAGGATTTTCATTGGGTTTTTTCATTATTTTTAGGGTTTTCTACTTATTAAGTTTTTCTAGAACTTTTTTTGAATTCTTATGGGGGTTTCAAGGTTTTTAGGTATTTTTTGGGGTTTTAGGTATTTTTAAGGTTTTAGGGTTTTATAATTTTTTAGGGGATTTTGAGTTTCAGGGTTTTTATGGGTTTTAATGTTTTTAAACATTTCCATGGGGTTGATGGTTTTTATTGTTTTTTTTGGTTTTATATTTTTTTGGTGTTTTATGGTTTTCATGGTTTTTATGTTTCTAATGGGTTTAAGGGTTTTTGTGTCTTTTTTACAGTCTATTAGAGTTTTAAGCATTTTAATGATTTTTTTTATGTTTTTAGTTTTTAATGTTTTCTTAATGTTTTTAAATTTTTAGGGGTTTTTATGTGTTTAGAATTATTTTGGAATTTTAGGATTATAAGCGGGTTTTTTGGATTTTTGGTGTTTTAAGGGTCTCAAGGGTTTTTAGGGTTTTTTGATTTTTTTCGGGTTTTTAGGGGTTTTAATTTTTTTTAGGGTTTCATCATTTCTTTATAGTTTTTCAGTGATTTGAGGGGTTTGTAAATATTTAAGTGTTTTTATGAATATTAAATATTTTTATGGTTTTTACTATTTTCTTTGGATTTTGATTGTTTTTTTTTTTGCGTTTTTATGAATTTTTAGGTTTTGGGTTTTTATAACCATTTTAGGGGTTTTATAGTTTTTAGAGTTAATTTTTATTTTAGTTATTTATTGGATTTTTATAGATTTAATGGTTTTAAAAGTTTTTTTATTTTTAGTATTTTTATTTTTTAGGGTTTTTATGGTTTATAGGGTTTTAGGGTTTTAGATTTTTTTGTGTTTTTAGGTTTTTTAGGTGTTTCATTGTTTTTTATGTATATAATGATTTCTTAGGGGTTTTTGGCCTATTTCGGCTTATTTACGTTTTTAGTGATTTTTAGGTTTTTTTGGGTTTTACGATTTTTGTAGTTTTTTTTGGGGGGGGGGTTAGAGGTTTTTTTGGTTTTTTCCCTTTTTATAGTTTTTAGAGTTTTTTGTAAATTTTTACCATTTTAAAACGTTTTAGAGTTTTTAGTGGGTTATTAGGGATTTTGTGGGTTTTAGGGTTTTAAGGATTTTAGGGGTTTTATGGCTTTTTACGGTTTCAGAGAAGGGTTTTCTTTCATTATTTGGGTTTTAAGTGTTTTTAGGGTGTTGAGGTTTTATTTTGGTTTTTTACGGTTTTTAGTGTTTTCTATGTTTTATATATTTTTAGAGCATTCTTCATATTTTTTTAGGATCTTCATGGTTTTAGTGCTTTTTATGGTTTTTAGTGGTTTTAGGGGATTTAATTTTTTTTGTTTTTAACGGTTTTATGTTTTAATAGGTTTTTATGGTTTTCATATGGGATTTCATGGTTTCAATAGTTTTTAGTGTTTCTTAAATGTTTGGAATTTTTATGGAATTTTTGGATTTTTTTGGATATTTAGGGATTTGGAAAGGTTTTAGGGGTTTTAGGGTTTTTATGGTTTTCATGGTTTTATTTGGTTTTTTGGGGTTTGTTGTGTTTTTATGGTTTTTTAGGTTTTTAGAAGCTTTTATCATTTTTAGGGGTTTATAGGGATCATATTTTTTTAGTTTTTTTAGTGTTTTTATGGGTTTTGGGTTTTTTATAGGGTTTATGTTTTTTACGGTTCTTAGGGTTATTAGCGTCTTCATAATGTTTTTAAGGTTTTTATCAATTTTTGGGGTTTAAAGTGTTTTCATATTTTAATGTTCTTATATTATTTTTTAGTTTTTTATGTTTTTTGGGAATCATAGTGATTTTATAGAATTGTTTAGGGTCTTTATTAATTTTTATGGGTTTATGGTATCTATGGTTTTTATGGTTTTTAGGGTTTCTTTTTGTTTTTTAGTTATTTATGATTTTTTTAGTTTTTAACATTTTTAGTGGAATAATGGGTTTCTAGTGTTTTATTTTTTTGGGGTTTTATGTGTTTTTATGTTTTTTATATTTTTAAGGTTTTTCTAGTTTTTGGGGTTTTTATCAATATTAGTGTCTTTTTAGGTTTTTTATGGTTTTAGCGATTTTAGGTTATTTATTTGTTTTATGTTTTTATTATGTTTTTATTTTTTTTGTTGTGTTTTTAATGGGTTTTAAGGTTTTTTACATATATAGGGATTGTTAGGGAATATTTGATAATATTTTGTTTTTTAGGGGTTTTTGTGATTTTTGAGATTTTTTATGGTTTTCTGGGTTATTAGGGTTTTTATGGGTTTCTAGGGTTTTTTATTTATTTGGGTTTTATGGTTTCAGGTTTTGTTAATAATTTTTAGGGTATTTTAGAGATTATTGGATTTTTTATGGTTCTTATGGGTTTTAGTGATCTTTATGGTTTTTAGGGGGTTTAGGGTGTTTTTTGGTTTCATGGTTTTTTTTGGTTTTTTAGGGGGTTAAATATTTTTTTGAGGTTTTATGGTTTTATTTAGGTTTTTTATGGTATTTTTTTTAAATTTTAAGGGATTTTAGAGATTTTTTATTGGATTTTTATGGGTGTTTAGGGATTTTGAGTGGTTTTCTAGTTTTTAGGGTTTTAAAGATTTTTAATGTTTGTAACATTTTTTTGTTTTTATAAATTTTATGTGTTTTTATGTGTTTTAAGTTTTCTTTTTGTTTTAATTAATTTTTATGTTTTTATGGTTTTTAAGGCATTTATTGTATTTTAGGGTCTTTAATATTTTTTACGGTTTTATGGGTTTTATTGATTTGGTGTGTTTTCGTGGTTATTTTAAATATTTTGGGACTTTCATGCGTTTTTAAAATTTTTCAACCTTTTATGGGATTAGAGTTTTTTTATATTTTTTAACAGGTTTTAAGAAATTTATGGGATTTTAGGATTTTTAAGGGTTTTTTGGGGTTTTAGTTGTTTTTTGTGTTTTTGGGGTTTTAGCGTTTTCTAGATTTTTGTGTTTTTATTTGATTTTAGGATTTCAAACCTTTATTAGTATTTTTCAAGTTTTTACATTTTTTTTATTTTTAGGTATTTTTAGGATTTATTTTATGTTTTAGTGTTTTTATTGATTTTGTGGGGTTTTAGTGTTTTTAGAGTATTTAGGGTTTTTAGGTTTTTTAGGGATTTTTTTTAAGTGTTTTTAAGGTTTTTAGTGTTTTTTAACATTTTTACGGATCTAAAGGGAATTTAGAGTTTTTTAGTTTTATTTTTTATGGGTTTTAAAGTATTTATGGGGTTTTTGGGTTTTTAAATATTTCTTGCGTTTCTAACATTTTAGGGGCTTAAATGGATTTTAGAGTTATTAGAGGTTTTTAGTATTTTTGTTAAATTTCAAGGGTTTTAAATTTTTTATGTATTTTTATAGTTTTTTCATGTTTAGGTATTTTAGGGGGATTTATGGTTTTTAGGGGGATTTAGGGTTTTCATCAATTTTATATTTTTAGGGGTTTTAAATATTTTTAAGTATATAAGGTTTTCTTATGATTTTCTGGGTTTTTATTGTTTTTTATACATTTTTGGAATTTTATGTCTTTTGAGTTTTGTCATGGTTTTTACGGTTTTAGTGATTTTGAGGGTTTTAGTGTTTTTATGGTTTTTATGGTTTTTTGGGGTCGTTTTTTTGGGTTTTAATTATTTTTAGTGTTTTTAACATTTTTAGGGGTTAAGGGGTTTTTAGAGGTTTAAGTGTGTTTTAAAGGTTTTTATGTGTTTTTATTGTTTTTTACGTTTTTGAGGAGTTATTTGTTTTTTAAGGGCTTTTAGGGTATTTTATGTTTTTTATCATTTTTAGGAGTTCTTGGGGTTTTATGTTTTTTAGGTTTATTAGGTTATCATTTTTTTAGGGTTCTCATGTTTTTTATGTGTTCAGGGATTTTTAGTGTTTTTTAGTGTTTTATGAGTTTTTATATTTTTTTTGTACATTTTGAAGGGATTAAAAGGTATTAGGGGTTTTTTTGGGTTTTAAGTGTAATTTTTGGTTATTTAGGGGTTTCAATTTTTCTTGTTTTTTATGGTTTTCTTAGTGTTATTAGGGTTTTTGTGTCTTTTATGTTTTGAGATATTTTTTGGGATTTTTTGGGATTTTTATTGTTTTTAGAGACTTTAGTGATTTAAATTTTTTTAGGTTTCTAGTTTTTTATCCTTTAGTAATCTTAGGGTATTTTAAGGATTTTATGGTTTTTTTGTTTATAGTCATTTTTTAGGTTTTTATGGGTTTTAAGGCCTTTTAGGGATTTTCAGGGTTTTTTTGGGTTGTGAATGTTTTTTTGGGTTTATGCTTTCTTTTTGGGTTATTATGGTTTTTTTAGTATTCTAAAGGTTTTTCGAGATCTTTATTATTTTATGGGGTATTAAGGGTTTTTATACTTTTTAGTGGGTTTCTGGGATTTTATGGGTTTTTAGGGGTTTTATTGTTTTTAAAGGTTTTTAGGAGATTTGGGGATTTTATAATTTTTTTCCTTTTTTGGTTTTGATGTGTTTTTAGGTTTTTGAGTTTTTAGTAGGATTTTTAGGGATTTTTATGTTGTAAGGGATTTGTTGGGGGTTTTTTGGGGTTTTAAGTATTTTTATGGTTTTTAGGGATTTTGAGTTTTTTTTTGGATTTTTAGTTATTTTAGGATTTTTTTTTGATGTTTTTATGGGTTATATATATTTTATAGTTTTTTAATGTTTTTAAGAGTAAAGGGTTATTAAATTTTTTGATCAATTTTAAGGGGTTTAGGGATTTTTATTGGTTTTTATGGTTTTTATGTGTTTTACAGTTTTTAGGGGTTTACATGGGGTTTTATGGTTTTTTAGCATTTATAGGTTTTTAGGTATTTTATGTGTTTTAAGGTTTTTATGGTTTCTATGTTTTTTCTGGGTTTTTTGGGGTTTTTATGTTTTTATGGTTTTTTGGGAATCGTTTATAATTTTAGTTGGGTTTAGGGTTTTTAGTGGTTATAGTGTTGTTCTGAATTTTTTTGTGGGTGTGACATATTTTTTTAGTTTTTAGGGATTCTATCATTTTTATCATTTTTACTTTTTTTAGTCTTTTAGAGGTTTTTTAGAGTTTTTAGTGACTTATTTAGGGTTTTATAAAATTTTTAGGGTTTTTATTGTTGTAGGTGTTTTATTGTTTTACGGGGGGTTAATGGTTTTAGGGAATTTTATAGTTTTTTGGTAATTTAGAGTTTTTTAAGTTTTTTTGGGTTTTATAATTTTTATTTTTTTCATATTAAATATGAGATTATTAGGGTTTGTATGGATTTACAAATTTTTACAGGATTTTTTTTGTTCTTTTAGAAATTTTATAAGTTTTATGGTTTTTAGGGATTTTATGATTTTTTAAGGTCTCTAGGGGTTTTTAGTATTTTTAGCGTATTTAGGGGTTTTAATTATTTTTATGATTTTTTAGTTTTTCCTAGTTGTTTTCATGGTTTTTAGGGTTTACTACATTTCTATGGTTATTAGATATTTTTTTAGTAATTTTATGGATTATTAGGGTTTTTAGTGAATTTTAGTGTTTTTAGGGCTTTTAGTGTTTTTAGAGTTTCTATGGTTTTTTAGGTTTTAGGATTTTTTGATTTTTTAGGTAATATAAGTTTCTTTGGATCCATTAAACATTTTTTGGGGATCAATGTGGTTTTATAGTTTATTAGGTTTTTAGGGGTTTTATGTATTTTTTGGTTTTTATGATTTTCTTAGGTATTTATAGGGTTTATTATTTTTTTGAGATTTTTGTGAATTTTTTATGGTTTTTTATGTTTTTCAGGGTTTTTAAGGACATTGAGTGATTTTTGGGATTTTAGGATATATAGAAATTTTTGGGTTTTTTTGGGGTTTAAATTGTTTTTAATTTTTTATGGTTTTCATAGATTATTTCACGGATTTTATGGTTTTTACATTTTTACTGATTTCTGGGACTTTTTGGATTTTTTGGATTTTTTGGATTTTTTGGATTTTTTGGATTTTTATGGTTTTTAGGGTTTTATTTTTCTTTTAGGTTCTTGGGGTTTATTTTATTTCTTTAGTGTTTTAAAGTTTTTTTATATTTTTTAAACATTTTTAGGGTTTTAAAGGGTTTTTAGAGTTTTTAGAGGTTCTTTTATATTTTTATGGGTATTTTGGGGGTTTTCATGTGTTTATGGTCTTTAATGTTTTCAGGATTTTTAACATTTTTTTTCTCTTTTTAGTGGCATTAAGCGGTCCATGGGGTTTGTGTTTTCTTATTTTTTCTTAGTTATTTTATGGGTTTTAACGTTTTTAGGGTTTTTTAGGAATTTTTAGGATTTTATGGGTTTTAGGGATATTGAGGGGTTTTAGTGTTTTAGGATTTTATGGGTTTTCCGGGATTTAAGGGTTTTTTTGAGTTTTTATTGTTTAAATATTTTTTGAATTTTTTTTAACATTTTTCTTGTTTTAAATGGTTTTTAATATTTTTAGTGATTTTTTTAGTAATTTTATGGAAATTTAGTGGTTTTTATAAATTTAGGGATTTTATGTTTTAAGGGCTTTGCAGGGTCATTTTAAGGTTTTTAGTATTGATTTGGTTTTTTTTATTTTTAAGTGTTTCTATGTTTTTATGGTTTTCTTAATGTTTTAAGGTTTTTTTGTTTTTATATTTTTTTGGATTTTTAGTGTTTTTAATGATTTTATTCGTTTTCAGGGTTTTTAGGGATTTTGAGGGGTTTTTGGTGGTTTTTGTTTTTTTTTGTTTTTTAGGGTTTCTATCATTTTTAGGTTTTAGGGGTTTTAAGTGTTTTTTAGGTTTTTAAGGTTTTTGTAGTGTTTTACTGGTTTATAGGGTTTATATTTTTTAGGGATTTTGATTTTTTATTGTTTTTTATTGTTTTTAGTGATTTTCATGATTATCAGTGTTTTTAGGGTTTTTAGGGTTCTTATGTTTTTTTGGGATTTTGGGATTTTTTTGAATTTTTTTCCTTTAAATGTTTTTATAGTTTTTTAACATTAGTTGGAATTTAAATTGTTTTTATATTTTTGGTTGTTTTTTTTGGATTTTAAGGGGTTTTATGGTTTAAGGGATTTATATTTTTTTAGATTTAAGGGATTTATATTTTTTATGGTTTTTATGGTTTTTAAGGTTGTTTAGTGGTTTATAGGTTTTTATGGGATTTTAGATATTTTAGGCTTTTATTTTTTAGGGGGTTTTCATGGGTTTTGGGGTTTCTAAATTTTTTAAAAATTTTTGGGTTTTGTTTTGGATTTTTTTGATTTTTAAGGATTTTTAGGGTTTTTATGATTTTTAGGGGTTTTTTGGGTTTTAGCATTTTCATGTTTTTAGAGGTTTTAAACATTTTTTTGTATTAGTTTTCTTTAGGGTTTTCATGGTTTTATTTATTTATTATGTTTTTAGGCATTTTTATGGATTTTGTTGGAATTTTATAGTTTTATGGTGTTTAGGGATTTTGTGGGTTGTAGTGTTTTAGGGGTTTTGGGTTTTGGCCTTTTTTAGGGTTTTATGGTCTTTAGTGTTTTTTGCATTTTTCATGGTTTAAAGGGGTTTTAGAGTTTTTAGTGGGGTTTTAAGAGTTTTATTGGTGTTTAGGTTTTTTAGGTTTTTATGGTTTTTATGGTTTGTATGGGGTTTTAGATTCCTTTTATGGGTTTTAATGTTTCTAGGGTTTTTAGAGGTTTTATGTGTTTTTATGATTTTAAGGATTTCATTGGGACTTTTAGTGTTTTTATGGATTCTTAATTTTTTAGTGTTCAAGGGATTTTAAGGAAATTTTTATGGTTTTTTGGGATTCTTTGGATTTTGAGGGTTTTTGGATTTTTATAGTTTTTTTGGGTTTTTAGGGTTTTTAGTGTTTTTATGTATTTAGGTGGTTTTATGTTTTTTGGTTTTAAGGTATATATAGTGTTTTTTAGAATCTTTTTTGTTTTTAGTGCAATAAAGATGTGTGTCCAAGATATTCTTGGTCCCCCCAAAATGTATAAAGAAAAAGCAGGCACCACAAAACAAAAAGAGGGGTGGGGCCAAACAACCCACACCCGAAACCCCAACACAACCAAAACCCCAAACCCCCCAAAAGTCAATAAATAGAAAAGAGAATATGTCAGTCAATGTCGCCACCAAAGTAATCCAGATACGCACTGAAAGTTCCAATACATGCACCAAGAACAACATCCTTATCAGCAAAACAAAAGTCTGAGTCAACTCCGCAATCCATAAAGTCCCATCCCAACTCATATTCCTCCTACATTCTAAGTATAACCATGAGTTTCTATTTTCCCATCTTCTACTCTGCAGTTCGTGAAGGCTGCACTTGCTTGTTAACATTATGTTTTAGCTTGGGCGCCCTGAAGGTGGCCCAGGTCGCCATGGGATGTGGAAGAGTGGAGTAATCCATTCGCTACCTCCTATTTGGAGGGACAGATATGAAACCATCCTTATGGACATCCTTCTCAGTTGAAACACCATCACTGGCCACACTTGAGGCCCCTTTGTTGCCATCCTTACTTCCTATCCCAGGAGAAACTACATTCTCCTTTTTGATTATTTTTTTCTTTCCTCCTTGAACCAGGCTATATCAGCATTTATCCTACGGTCATCCTCAGAAAACCTCTCCCCAAGTCTTTTAACTTCACCCTCAAGGGGAAACCATGTCTATTCAACAATCATCAACTCATAGAGAAGATCACAGTGGTCTTCAGTATATGGGACACCATAAATAACCATGGATTTCTGCAAGTCCATGGCGAACCCACATTCATCAGTTTTGGTCTCCGATAGAGGGAGCCCAGCCAGATCCTCCACAAAATTAGTTTTATAATTGGACTCTGGGGGAGGAAGTCCAGCCAAAACCTCCACAAAAATAGTGCCAGCCTCATTATCAAGGGAACCTGGCACCACCTTTATGTCTACCCTCTCCACTTCACAACTCCTAATGGATATCACCAAGGGGTTTATGATCCAACTAGGGTGTCCCACTTAAAGATCATTGTTCCACTCCTCTACCAAGATCATCTCCTACCCAACCATAACCATCTCTCGCCCATCCCCAACTCTCATCTCCAGCCCAACCACTTCCCCCTACATAGGCTCTCCCCCCTGCACAACATCATCACTAAGCGTCTAAACTGAGGCTAATCCCTGATACGTATTTGACAGAGACATCATTCGCACCCTGCAACAGGCTACTGCTGGCTCCCCCACTGCCCTTCCCCTAGTCCAGAACCACTCCTTCATAGACTGCATTAGGGGTCCCTCCTGAAAATCATTCCCATGATAATTTTCTTACTCATCCATCCTCTCCTACTCTTTCCCTTTGCCTTATATGTCCCCATAAATAAAATTATCACCTATAAAAATCAGGTTCCTCCATTCAACTGTGTGCACTGCCTCAGTATCATCAACTCCTGATCCAAAAATGTTCGGAGCCAAATTCAAACTGAAGTCTCCCAAATAAACCTTTTCCACCTTCAGATCAATCTGAAACATCAAATGTGCCTTGATATGATCCATGACCTCAGAAACCATTGGATTATTGGAAGAAGGCTTTGTCACTCCCCTGACCCCCTGCACTTCCACCAAATTTTGTTTTCTCTCACCAGACCCAAAATAAGACAAATTTATACCACTCTTACTAGAGGCCGCACAACAGCAAGACTGATCATTATGCCAATAATCCCAATAGGAAGAATAGAAGATAGGCCACGATTCAAAAATAACTAGTTTCTACAAACGAAGTTCCTCCCTTGTAACAATCCAAACAGAATCCACCGGGTCTTTTGAAGCATCAACCTCAATGAAGGCCCTTTGGGCAACATGATGATAGATGGACCACATCCTACTATACACACAGAGGATCCTCCTGACCATATTCCCTAGCAATGTAATTATAGAGAAATTTTTAACTTGGAGGGGAAGTTCGGGAAACCTAACCCAAGTCGTATCCATCAGGGTGTTATGCTTCAGATAAAAGTCAAAGATCCATCGGAAGAGGGAGAAGCATGCGCCGTTATAGCTTCGACATGCAGCGGACCAGATGATAATCAGATCCTCATTAGATGTGAATAGAATCATGATGTGAGATATTTCAACAAGACCTACCGTTGCATGATCATAAAGATTCCAATGCTTGGAAACGAACCTTTCAAAACTGTCCATCAGAGGCCGCCACATCGAGAACCTCGAAACCAGAGTCAGGCAATGAAGAGTTGAGGAATCATTGAATTCCTGGAGTGAAAGAGGGAGGTGTAGTCGACCATCAAAGAGATCTGGAACCTTTGGTCAAATCCCCATCCGCGGGAAGGTGGGCAGCAAGTCAAGGAATGAGAAAAGAGAGAAAGATTAGTCCTCATAGGGAGTACCCTCCCACGTGGAGTGGGGGAGAGGGGCATGAACTGTGATTGTCTTCAACTTGTAGGGTAAGGGAAGAAGTCAACGTGAGGGATTCGAGAGCTTTATATTTTTCTAGGATTCGTAGGTATTTTTTAGGATTTGTTGGGGGTTTTTATGGATCTTTAGGGTTTTTTGGGTTTTCTGGATTTTATTGGTTTTTTTGAGTTTTTAGGGGTTCAATGGTTTTTTTTAAGTTTCAAAAAATGTTAAATGGTTCAAAGGATTTTTAAATTTTTTTAGTGGTTAAATGGGTTTTGATAGGTTTTTAGGGTTGTTTGTGGGTTTTATGGGTTTTATTTTTTTTTTGGGTTTTAGGGTCACTTTAGAGGTTTTAAGGGTTTCTATCATTTTTTTTCAGGGGTTTTAAGTGATTTTATGTTTTTAAGGGTTCCTTAGGAGTTTTCAAAGTTTTTTGGGGTTTTTATGTTTTCAGGTTTTTCTAGTATTTTAGATTTTTTATGAATTTTAAGGATTTTTATTGATTTTGAGGGTTTTAATCTTTTTAGGGGTTTAAATTTTATTTATGTTTTTTAGCATTTGTTATTTTTTAAAGGGTTGTAATTGATCGTTGGTTTTTTTATGTTTTCTTACCGATTTTTTTTGGATTTTAGTGTTTTTTATGTGTTTAGTTATTTTTAGTGTTTTTTGGGTTTTGGGGATTTTGATGGAATTTTGGAATTTTAGGGGTTTAGGGCATTTTAGGTTCTTTATCGTTTTTTGGGATTTTAGGTGTTTTAAGATATTTTATTATTTAAATGTTTTATAAGGGAATTTTAGTGTTATTTATATTTTTAGGGTTTTTCTTGAGATTTTTTAATAATTTTATGGTTATTTATGGGGTTTTACGGATTTCCAAGGTTTTTAGGGGTTTTTTGGGTTTTTATGGTTTTTTGTGTTTTTAGGGTGTTTTGGATATTTTTAGGGGTTTTATGTTTTTTATAGTTATTTAATATTTTTAGGGGTTTAAAGGGTTTTTAGATTTTTTAATCAGTGTTAGGGTTTTAGGGTTTTTAAATGTTTTTAAGGGTTTTTGGTTTTTTTGGTTGATAGTGTTTTTTTGGGTTTTTAACTTTTTTAGATTTTTATGGGTTTAAGGTGTTTTTATTTATTTATGGATATCTTTGAGATTTTTAGGTTTTTAGGGTTTTTATTTTTTGGGGATTTTTAGAGAATTTTGAGGATTTTTTTGGATTTAGAGGGCTTTCACTATTTAGAGTATTAATGTATTTTTTGTGTTTTTAGACTTTTTTGAGTTTTTGATGGGTTTTAAGGATTTTAGGGGTTTTAATGTTTTTAATGTTTTAAAGGGTTTTAGAGTTTTTAGTGGGTTTTTATCTTTTTATGGGTTTGTAAGGTTTTAGGTTTTTATGGCTTTTACTAGTTTTTAGTGGTGTTATGGTATTTTGAGGGATTTTACGATTTTTGGAGTTTTATTATTTTAATGGTTTTATGTGTTTTATGTTTTTTTGTATTTCATAAGGGTTTTCAAAATTTTCAGTTTTATTTTCATTTTTAGGTAATTTTAGGGGTTTTTAAATATTTTTTTGGGTATTAAGGTTTTTACGAGTCAATAGGGTGTTTTGTGGTATTTTGGGGTTTTTAGCATTTTTATATTTTCATGGTTTTATGTGTTCTTAGGTTATTTTAGTTTTTTTAGGGTTTTATTGCTTTTTATGTTTTTAGGTAATTTTATATATTTTTTAGGATTATTATTTTTTATGTAGTTTTAAGTAATTTCTTGGTTTTTTCAGGTTTTTCTGGTTTTTGTTTTTTTTTTGTTTTTTTAGGTTTTTTTAGTTTTATTAATTTTATGGTTTTATTGTTGGTTTAACATTTTAAGGGTATGGAAAGATTTTTATAAATTTTTTTGGATTTCTAGGTGTTTTATGGGGTTTTTGGGTTTTTAATTTTTTATCGGGTTTTATGGTTTTTATGGGGTTTTAGGTTTTTAGGGTATTTTTTGGAAGTTTTATAGATTTAATCATTTTTAGGTTTTATTTGGGTTTGATGTATTTTAGATTTTTTAAGGTTTTCTTATCATTTTTTAGTTTTTTTAGGTTTTTTACCATTTCGGGATATTTATAGATTTTTTTATTTTTAATGATATTTAGTGACATTATGAATTTTATGGTTTTTTAGGTTTTTTTAGTGTTTTTAGGATCCTTAGGTTTTGTTAGAATTTTTATGATTTTAATATTTTAAAGTGTATTTAAGATTTTATGTTCTTCTTAAGTTGTTTTTCATGGGTTTTAGGGGTTTTACTATTTTTAGGAATTTTTTGGTATTTCCTAGGAATTTTATTTATTTTTAGGTATTTTAAGGGTTTTAGGGTTTTCTAAGGTTTTTAGAGATTTTTATAGTTTTTATCATTTTTTAGGTTTTTAGGAGTTTTATGTGTTATTAGGATATTAATGTATTCTTCTACTTTTAATGGGTTTTTAGGTTTATAGGGAATTTTATTATTTTCTTAGTATTTTTTTGGGTTTTTATGGATTTTGTGGGTTTTAAGGGGTCTTTTAATTTTTATGGTTTTTATGTTTTTAGGGTTTTTTGAGTTTTTTTTATTGTTTTTAAGGTTTTGAGAGTGTTTTAACATTTTTTGGGATTTAATGGTTTTTTTATAGTTTCAGTGATTTTTAGAGATTTTATGGGTTATTATTAGTTTTAGTATTTTTAGTGTTTTTTATGGGTTTTGGGGGATTTAGGTTCCTTTTATGGGGTTTTATAATTTTTTAGGGTTTTGTGGGGTTTTGAGTGTTTTTATGTTTTCTTAGGGGTTTCCAGAGTTTTAGGGAATTTTATGTTTATAACGATTTTATGGATTTTTAGGGTTTTTCTGGGTTTTTAGGTTTTTAGGGATATTGATGGTTTTAGGGGTTTTCTATTTTTTTTAGTGTTTTTAGCATTTTTAGTTTATTTGTGTTTTTATGGGTTTTTTAGGTTTTAAGATTTTTTGAGGGTTGATAATGGTTTTTTGGGTTGTTTACATTTTTAGGTATATGGGTATTTTTTCATTTTATTGGGTTTTTAGAGATTTTTCGGGTTATTTGGGTTTTTATGGGGTTTAGCAGTTTTAGTGTTTTTTTGGGTTTTTTGGTTTTTCTGGTTTTATGATTTTTTTAACAATTTTAATGATTTAAAGTGTTTTAGAGTATTTGGTCAATTTTTAGGGATTTTGTGGTTTTTTTATTTTTTATGCTTTTGGGGTTTTATAGTTTTTATTTTTTTTATGGTTTTAGGGAATTTTATGGTTTTAATCATTTTTTAGGTTTTAATGGGTTAATTATTTTTATATTTTAATTTTTTTCCTAAGGGTTTTCATGTTTCTGGGGTTTTTATGTTTTTAGTAGTTTTCTGGGATTTTTATTGATTTTTAGGGGTTTTATGATTATTAAGGTTTTTAGGAGTTGATGGTTTTTTGGGGGATGGGTTTAGAGTTTTATAGTTTTATGGGTTTTTTGTGTTTTAGGTATTTTAGAGTTTTAGTGTTTTTAAAATTTTAACGGATTTTTATGTGTTTTATGGTTTTTAGGGATGTTGTTGTTGTGGAGTGTTTTTATTTAGTTTTTTGGGGTCATAATAATTTTTAGAGTTTTTAACAGTTTTTGGTGATAGATTATTTTATATGTATTTAATGGGTTTTCATGACTTTTATGGTTTTTAATGGTTTTTAACTGTTTAGTTTTTTAGGGTTTTTAGCATTTTTAGTGGTTAACATATTTTATTTGTTAAGATTTTCTTAGGGTTTTCCAGGTTTTTTAGGGTCTTTAATTTTTCTAGGAATTTTTCAGAGGTTTTTTGTTTTTTATGGTTTTTAGGGTTTTATTGATTTTTAGGAGTTTTAGGGTATTTTTTGATTTCTTAGGGTTTTTATCATTTTTTAGGTTTTTAGGGAAAGAATGATATAAGGGTCGGGCTATTCCCGACCCCCCAACAATTTATTAGAATAAGGAGACACAACAGACAACAAGAATACCAGGGAGGGGAGGGTTCAAACAACCCACACCCAAAAACTCTTACAACCCAAGACACAAAAGACCCCAAAAAAAGAAAAATTAAGAAAGAGAAAGAAACACACAAAGCCAAACAAATAGGGAAAACATAGAATTCCCCAACATCACCTCCCAACCGATCAGCAGAAAACATCCATCAGCACCAACGACACCATTTAAAACCACCACAGCCATTCTCCACTAGTAAAAACAGACCGCAGCACCATCCAGAGAACCAGCACCAGCATCCAACAACAACATCCATCAACAACACCAAAACATCACAACCATGCAGTAGAAACATCCCATCCAATCCAACTCGCCCCAAACAACCATTCTATTGAACCAACTCACCAGCACCCACATAAAATCAAAGCCTCCATAGCATGTCAAAAAAATAGCATGCAACACCACAACCAACGACCATAAGCAGCAGTAAGAGACAGAGGTTTTGGGTTTTTTATGTTTTATATTATTTTGATATATTTTAATGGTTTTTATTTTTTTATGGTTTTTATGTTTTTAGGTGTTTTAGGTATTTATATTTTATTTAGGGTTTTCATAGGTTTTGGAATTTTATTGATTTTTAGAGGCATTCATTGTTTTTCGGTTTTCAAGGTTTCTGTAGTTATTTTCTGGGTTTTTTTGGGTTTTTTATGATTTTAAGGGGTTTTATGGTTATTTTGGGTTATAGGGGTTTTCATTTAGATTTTAGTGTTTTTTCAAGTTTTAAGGGTTTGTGGAGTTTTTAAGGTTTATAAGATTTTAATGAATTCTTATAGTTTTTAGTGGGCTTTTGGGGGTTTTTTTGGTTTTTTTTGGTTTTTAAGAGTTTTTATGTTTTTTATAGTTTTTTTAATTTGTAGTGATTTAATATTTTAGAATTTTTTAGAACTTTTAGGGATTGAGAGTTTTAGGGTACTAAGGTTTTCCTAGGAGATTTTTTATGTTTTTACATTTATAGGGATTATTAGGTATATTTTGGATTTTTATGGGTTTTAGGGATTTTGAAGGGTTCAAAGGGTTTTTTTTTGATTTATTGTTTTTTGAGTTTTTAGGGTTTTAAGGTTTATTAAAAAAATCAACATTTTTAGGGGTATAAAGGTGTTTTTTGAGTTTTTAGTTGTTTTTAGGGTTTTTATGGGGTTTTTACGATTATATGGGTGTTTATGGTTTCTATGGGGTTTTATGGTTTTAGGGAATTTTTATGTTTTTTGTGTTTTTAGGTTTTTACAGATTTAAGTGTTTTAGGTTTTTGATGTTTTCTTAGGTTTTTTAGGTTTTTTATGGATTGAGAAAATTTTGTGATTTTTATGGTATTTTTCTAATTTTATGCATTTTGAGGGGTTTTAGGATTTTTATTGTTTTTAGAAGTTTTAGGATTTTTGTGGGCTTCAATTGTTTTTAGGTTTTGATGGTTTTCAAAATGTTTTTCAGGATTTTTAGTTTTTTATGTTTTTTATGATTTTTAGGATTTTTTTAAATATTTTATGGTTTTAAACATTTTTCTTCAATTTTGAGGGTTTTTTTTGTTTTAGGGTTTTTAGGTTTTATGGTTTTTTTAGTTTTTGGGTTTTAGGGTCTTTTAGGGTTTTAGTTGTTTTTAGCGTTATTTTGGGTATTAGTGGTTTTATGAATTTTTAGGTATTTATGGTTTTCTTAGGGGTTTTTACAGATTTTTTAATTTTAGGGACATATAGTTTTTATGATTTTTATGGGTATTAGGGGTTTTAGGAATTTTGAGGGATTAAATGGTTTTAATGGTTTTTTTGTGGTTTTTATGTTTTATGTGTTTTAAATATTTTTATGGGTTTTAAGGTTCTCTTAATATTTTTTGTGGGGTTTAGGGATTTTAATTGTCTTTTAGGAATTAAACGGGTTTTCTGGTTTTTAGGTATTTTTAGGGTTTTGTATGGCTTCATCGTTTTTTATGGTTTTTATGATTTCATTTGTTTTTTTGAGTCTTTTATGGGTTTTAAGGTTTTTAAAAATTTTATAACATTTTTTGGGGTTTTAAGGGTTTTTATATTTTTTAGTTGTTTTAGGGTTTTTATGGTGTTTTAGGTGGTATTATGGTTATTGGGGTGTTAAAGATATTTAAGGTTCTTTAAGGGTTTGACGTGTTTTTATCATTTTATGTTTTTAGGGTTTTTTGTGTTCTAAGGTTTTAAATGTTTTTAGTGTATTTCAGGGTTTCTGTGGTGTTTTACATTTTTAGAGGTTTTTAGAGATTTTTTTTATTTTTATGGGTTTTTACAGGTTTTAGGGATTTTGGAGGTTTTTTGTATTCTAGGGTTTTAGTGGATTTAGAATTTTTTGGTTTTCTAGGGTTTATTATTATTTTTACGTTTTTATGTTTTTTTTATGGGTTTTTAGGATTCTTTACAATTTTAGTGATTTTTTATCATTTTATGGGTTTTATAATTTTTAAGGTTTTTCAGGATTTTTAGGGTTTTTTGGTTTTTTTGGGTTAATTAGTGTTTTAAGGGTTTATAGTTTCTTTATATTTTTTATTTTTTTAAGGTTTTAATAGTTTTTTTTATCATTTTTAGTGTTTTTTATGTTTTTATAGATTTTTATGGTTTTTATTGGTTTTAGGAGTTTTATTGTTTTTAGGGGTTTTTAGGATTTTAACAGTTTTTATCATTTTTAGGTTTTATGGGGTTTATGTGTTTTTTGATTTTTATGGTTTCTAGGTGTTTTTGTGGTAATTGGGGTTCTATATTTTTTTATGGTTTTTTTGGGATTTTTATGATTCTTATGGTTTTTAGGGGAATAATGTATTTTGAGGGGTTTTTTTTGGTTTTATAGGATTTTACTATTTTTTGTTTTTTGGGGGGATTAGGGGTTTTTTTGAGTATTTTAGGGTTTTTATGGTTTTATAAATTTTATGGGGGTATAAATGGATTTTAGTGTTTTTAGTGGGTTTTTGGATTTCTATGAGTTTTTAGGGGTTTTGATAGTTTTTAGGGGATTTTTTGGTTTTTAGGTTTTTATTGGTTTTAGGGTTTTTAGAATTTTGTTTTGTGTTTTTTAGATTTTAAGTTTTGTTAAATGTTTTTATGTTTATATAGTTTTGTTATTGGTTTTAAATATTGTTTGTTTATTTTTGTTTTTATTGATTTTTTGATCTTTTTTATAAATTTTATTGCTTTTAGGGGATTAAAGGTTCTTTCATTTTTTTAGGGATTCTATGGTTTATTTTGGTTTTATGAATTTTTTAGTTTTTAGGGATTTCATGGTATTTAATAGTTTTAAATGTTTTTATGGGTTTAAAGGGTTTTTATAGATTTCAATGGGGTTATGGAATTTTTTGGGGTTTTAGTATTTTATATGGTTTGGATGGGTTTTTATGTTTTTTTATCATTTTTTTAGGTTTTTAGGAGTTTACAGATTTTTTAGGTTTTAAAAATTTTCTTAAGGATTTCTGGGTTTTTAGTATTTTTTATTATTTTAGGGATTTATGGGTGTTAAAGGATTTTTTTGGGTTTTAGGTATCTTGAGGATTTTTAGGGGTTTCAAGGGGTTCTTTTTCATTTTTTAGGTTTTAGTGGATTTAGGTGTTTTAGGTTTTAAGGTTTTTATAGGGATTTTCAAGTGGTTTATTATTTTTTATTCTTTTAGGTAATTTTATTTCTTATTAAGGATACTTAGTGTATTTTTTTAGATTATGTGGGATTTTATGTTTTTAGATTTTTTAGGGTTTTTATGGTTTTTTGGATTTTTATGTTTTTTTTTAGTTTTAAGGTTTTATTTTTTTGGGATTTTTTAACTTTTTTGAGGTATAATGGGTTTTTAGATTATATAGTGGTTTTTTGTGTTTTTATGGGATTCAAGGTTTTTTAATATTTCTAGGTGTTTTATGGTGTTTTATGGTTTTTCTAGGTTTTTATGGTTTTAGAGTCTGTTTTATAGACTATTTATTTTTTATGGGCTTAAGTGTTTTTAGGTTTTTAAGGTTTTCTTAGGGTTTTTTTTGGTTTTTTTGGTTTTTTAAGATTTTATTTAGTTTTTATGGATGTTAGGGATATGAGGGGTTTTATAGTTTTTATGGATTTTCGTATTTTTTGGGTTTTAGCATTTTTTTTTTGTTTTATAGGGTTTTAAGTGTTTTTACGTTATTTATATTTTCTTAGTGTTTTTAATTTTTTTAGTTTATAGGTATTTTTAAGATTTTTTATGTATTTTTATGTTTTTTATGGAATGTTTTAGTTTTTATGGGTATTAGGGTTATTATGGGTTTTGGGATTTTATGGGGTTTTGGGGATTTTTATTGTTTTAAAAGTTTTTTAGACCTTTTAAGGGGTTTTATAAGCTTAAAAGGTTTTTCAAGGTCATATTGGTTTTAGGGTTTTTATAGGTTTTAGGGGTTTTATGGTTTTTAGGTTGTTTTAGGGTTTTATGGTGTTTTTAGGGGTTTTTAATGTTTTTAGTTTTTTATGTAATTTAATTTTTTTTATTTAGGGCTTTATTAGGAATTTTCAAGTTCTTTAAAGTTTTTTACATTTTTAAATATTTTTTGGGAATTTTAAATTTTTTAGTAGTGTTTAGGGTTTTTAGGTATTTTGATGGTTATTAGGGTTTTTGGTGTTTTTTGGGTGTCTTTTAATTTTTGTTGTTTTTATGGGGTATTTTAAGGTATTTAAGGGTTTCTTATTGTTTTCCTATCTTTTTAAGGTTTTTATGTTTTTAAGAATTTTTCAGACTTTGAGGTTTTTCATGGTTCTTAGGAATCTTAGGGATTTTGAGTATTTTTAGGGCATTTAAGGTTTTTAATTTTTTTTGGTTTTTTTGGAATTTTAGGGGGTTTTTAAGTAATTGAGTGTATTTAATGTTTTTCAGTGTTTTATATCCTTTTAGGGGGTTAAATTTTATTAGATATTTTAGTGGGATTTTAGAAGTTTTAAGGGTTAATATGGTTTTTTGGGAATTTTAGGTTTTTTAGGGTTTTTAGATTTTTATTTTGTTTTTTGGGGTTTTAGTGATTTTATTTTTATAAGGTTTTCGTATTGTTTTTCACATTCTTTAGGGGGGTTCATTTTTAGAATTTTTTTTATGATTTTATGGGTTTTAGTCTTTTTAGGGATTAAGAAGGTTTTTGGATTCTTTAGTGTTTTTAAACTTTTAATCATTTTTTGGGGTTTTAGGTTATTAAAATGTTTTATGTTTTTAAGGTTTTATTATTGGATTTTAGGGTTTTATGGATTCTTATATTTTTATAGATTTTTAGGTAAATTTTAAATTTTCATTATTTTTTATGTTTTTTATATATTCTAATGTTTATTGGGTTTTTAGTGTATTTTTTTGTGATTTTTACATGTTTATGTATTTTTAGGGTTATGTTATGATTTCAATGGTTTTTTTTTGTTTTTAGGGATATTTATGGTTTTTCGTGTTTTTAGGGGTTTTTAGGGTCTTTTAGGGTTTCTAGAATATTTCGATTTTGTAGTCATTTTTTGTGTCTTTAGGTTTTTGATTTTATCTTAAGGTATTTCTAGTTTTTAACATTTTTTATGTTTTAAAGTATTTTTGGAATAATTTTAGGATTATTAAATTTTTAGGTTTTTATGGAATTTGATGGTCTTTAGAGTTTTATTTAGTGTTTTTAGTTTTTTTATGGGATGTCCAGTTTTTAGTATTTTTTTTGAGTTTTTTAGGATTTTTACGGATTTTTTAAAAAATTAATTTCTTTAAGTGTCTAAAGGTATTATAGTGCTTTAAGAGTTTTTTAGGGGTTTTTTGGTTTTTTTGGGTTTTAAGGTGTTTAAGGGAATTTTGGTTTTTAGGGTATTTTTTGGTTTTTGTCTTTTTATAGGTTTTTATAGGTTTTAAGTTATTTTATGTTTTAAGGTTTTATTTTTTTTCTTTTATCTTTTAGAAGGTTTTGTGGGTTTTTATGGATATAAGGGCCTTTTTGGATTTTTCTTAGTTTCTAGGGATTTGTAGGGTTATCAAGGATTATTATAGTTTTTAGGGGTTTTAGATTTTTTATTGATATTAAGTGTTTTTAGTATTTTATGTTTTTCTTAAGTATTTTTATAAATTTAAGGGTTTTTATATTTTTAGGGATTTTATGGATTTTTTAGGATTTTAATGGATTTTCAGGTTTTTTTGGGATTTTTAGGTATTTTAGGGATTTTAGGGGGTTTAGATTTTTTTTTTGTTTTTTAGGGTTTTTATGTATTTTAATGTATTTAGGGATTTCATTAGGGTTTTCAATGTTTTTAAGGGTTTTTATGTTTTTAAGTATTTTTAGGGATTTTATGAATATTATGTGTTTTTTGGGTTTTTAGGTATTTTTATTGCATTTTAGAAATTTTAGCGGTATTTTTTGCATTTTTATGTTTTTAGGTGTTTAAGTGTTTTTTAGCCTATTATGTTTATTTAGATCTTTCAGGGATTTGGGGGTTTTATTTTTTTGTGGGTTTTCTGTGATTTTATACTATTCTTATGGGTTTTTAGATTTTATTTGAGTTTTTTAGGATTTTTATGTTTTCTTTGAGTTTTAAATGTTTTTCCAAGTTGAAGGGTTTTTACAGTTTTTATTCGAGTTTTAGGATTTGTATGATTTTTTATGTTTGTTTGCGTTTTATGGTTTTTAAGTGTTTTAATTATTTTTAAGGGGTTTTGAATTTTTTAGATTTTTAGGGGTTTTATGTGCTTTTCAATTTTAAAGGTTTCATTTGAATTTTTAGGGTTTCAGGTTTTTTATGTTTTTAGGGATTTATAGGGATTTTTTTATATTACTATTGTTTTTAGTGTATTAAGTATTTTTATGGGTTTAATGGATTTTTAGGGTTTTTAGGCTTTTTTCGTGTCTTTAGTATTTTCTAGTTTTTTGGGGGGTTTAAGAGTTATTTTATTTTAAGGTTTTTTTATCGTTTTCTAGGGTTTTGGGGGTGTTTAGGTTTTTTTAGGGTTTTATGGATTTTGAGGGTTTTATGGGATCTTAAGGTTTTTAGGTTTTTAGGACTTTTCTGGATTTTTATGGGTTTTTAATTTTTTAATCTTTTAAGCGTTTTTTGTTGTTTTTTACATATTTTGTATTTTGAATGGTTTTAATAATTTTTAGTGGGTTTTTATGGTTTCTATGCATTTTTAGAGTTTTAAAATGTATTTTCTGGGGGGTCGTTATGGTTTTAATGGGTTTTATGGTCCTTTATGGTTTTAAGGGGGTGTTTTTTTTACATTTTTAGGTTTTTATGGGTTTTATATATTTTTAGGGTTTTTTAGCGTTCTTAGGGGATATCAAGGTTTTTAGTTTTTTTTAACATTTTTAGGATTTTTATGGTTTTTTTTTTTGGATTTTTTGTTTTTTTCATTTTGAAATTTATTAGATTTTTTTGGTTTCCTGGGTTTTATGGTTTTATTTGGTTTTTATGGGATTTTTTTGAGATTTTATGCGTTTTCATGTTTTTTATAGTTTTTAGCATTTCAAGGGGTTTAAAGTGTTTTTTAGAGTTCTTATTGGTTTTGGGTTTTTATGGTTTGTAAGGGTATTATGTTTTTAGGTGGTTTTATGGTTTTATGGGGTGTTTGGGGGTTTTACGGTTTTTTGAGTTTTTAGTGCTTTTATGCTTTTTAGTTGTTTTAAATATTTTTGGTCAGTTATAGTTTTCTTAATTTTTATCATATTTTTTATATTTGTTTATGTTTTTAGGTATTTTTAGTTATTTTTTTGTTTTTTATATTTTTTGAGGTTTTAATGAATTGTAGGGTTTTAAGGCATTTTAGGATTTTGTGGCTTTTATGGTTTTCTATGGTATGTGGATTTTTGATTTTCTTGTAATTTAAGGTTTTTAGATATTTTAAACATTTTTAGGGGATTAATGGGTTTTTCTATGTTTTAGTTGGTTTTATGGGTTTTATGGGTTTTTATGCGATTTTAGTTTTTTATGGTTTTTAGTGGTTTTTTTGTGTTTTAGGATTTTTAGGGTCTTTTAGGGGCGTTAGCGCTTTTTAGTTTTTTATTTGTTTTATGTGTTTTTTGGTTTTTATGGTTTTCCTAATCTTTTTAGGGGGTTTTGGGTTTTTTTTACATTTTTATATATTTTTAGGACTTTTTTTTGTATTTTTATGGAATTTAATGATTTTACGGGGTTAAGGTTTTTTTGTGATTTTAGGATTTTTAAGGGATGTTATAATTTTTTAGGTTTTTAGGGGTTTTAAGGGTTTTTAGGGTTTTGATGTTTTCTTAGGGTTTTTTAAGATATTTAAGAGTTTTATGATTTTATGAATTTTTATGGCTTTTTATAATTTTAGAGTTTTTACAGTTTTTAGGGATTTTGAGAGTTTTTAGGTTTTTTTTTATTTTTATTGTTTTCGGGTTTTTAGGGTTTTTTGAGTTTTTTTGGGATTTAGAGGTTTTCAGAGTATTTTAATCTTTTTTGTGGATTATAGGGTTTTTAGAGTTTTTAGTTGGTTTTCAGGTTATTTTATCATTTTTTAGAGTTTCCATTATTTTTCAAGGGTTGATTGTTTTTTGGGATTTTAGCGGTTTTTATTGTCTCTACATTTTTTATTTTTTTTATGTTGTTTAGGAGTTTTAAGAGCTTTTATGGTTTTATGGTTTTCCTAATGGTTTTCTCGGATTTTGGGATTTTTAGTTTTTTAGATATTTTTAAGAAATTCAATGGATTGTTATGGTTTTTAGGGTACTTTAGTGATTTTGAGGGGTTTGGGGTTTTTTTGGGTTTCTTGGTTTTTAGGTTTTTTGGTGTTTTTGAGTTTTTTTGGTTTTTTGAGTTTTTTGTATTTTTTATATTATTTTAACATTTTTTTCTATTTAAAGGGTTTTTAGAGTTTTTATTGTGGATTTAGGGATTTTAGGGTTTTATAGTTTAATAAGGTTATAGGGGTTTTTCGGTATTTAGGATCATTTACGGTTTTTAGGAGTTTTATGTGTGGCTGTGTTTTTATTTTTTATTATATTTTTTTTGGTTTTTTAGGATTATTTATATTTTTAGTGATTTTAGGGGATTTTTAGGATTTTTTGTTATTTAGGGTTTTAAGGGATTTTTAGGGGTTCTATGTGGTTTAATGAGTCTTTAGTTTTTTTTTTGGATTTTTAGTGTTTTTTTGATTTTTATTGTGGTTTTACAGTTTATTATAGTTTTTAATTTTTTTTGGTGTATAAAGGGTTTTTAGATTTCTCAATAGTTTTTTGGGTTTTTATGTGTTTTATGAGTTTTTGGGGGTTTTAAGGATGTTTGGAGGTTTTAGTGTTTTTTTGTCATTTAGGGGTTTTAAGTGATTTTAGGTTTTTTAAGGTTTTCTTATGGTTTTTTATGGTTTTATTATTTTTTCATTTTAAGGTATTTTTTTTGTTTTTATGATTTTTAGGGTTTTAACATATTATGAGGTTATTTATGTTTTTTTGGTTTTTAGGGTTTTAGAATTTTTAGGATTGTTATTGGTTTCAACAAAAAATTTTAATGTTTTTATGGTTTTCATACCTTCTTGGTTCTTTACATTTTTATGTATTTTTAGTGTTCTTTTATAATTTTTATGGGTTTTTTGGATTTTTAGGGACTTTAAGGTTTTTTATAGTTTTTAGAGTTATTATAATTTTTTTTTTGATTTTTAGGGTTTTTTGATTTTTGATTTTTTAAGGTTTTTTGAGTTTTTTTAACATTTTTATTGGATTAAAGGGTTTTTTGATATTTGGTGTTTTATAAGGTTTTTTGGGTCTTAAGATGTTTTATGTTTTTTAGGGATTTAATGGTTTTTTTTGGGATTTTAGGGTTTTTAAGGTTGTTTGATTCTTTTTGGTTATTTGGCGCTTTAAGGGTTTTTAGGTTTTTATGGTTTTCTTAGGGATTTTAGGGGTTTTTATGATTTTGGGATTTTCTTTGGAATATTTACTCTTTTTATGGGTTTTTGTTTTTTTAGGGTTTTTGAGGGGGTTTTGGGTTTCTTAGGGTTTTTAGTGATTTTATAGATTTTTAGGGTTTTTTTTAGTTTTTTTTATTTTTAAGGATTTTAATATTTTTTTAATGTTTTTAGAATTTTAAAGTGTTTTAGAGTTTTTAGTGGGTTTTTAGGGATTTATTTTGTATTATGGTATTTATGGTTTTTCATGGTTTTAATGGTTTTATGGGTTTTTATGGTTTTAGGGGTTTTTAGGGTCATAATGCCTTTTGGGTTTTTAGAATTATTTATGTTCTATTGGTTTTTAAAGTGTTTTTTATGTTTTAAGGTTTTTATGGTTTTCATGGTTTTATGTTTTTTTTCTTTTATTGGATTTCAGATATTTTTTTGGATTTCTATGGTTTTAGGGGTTTTAAGGATTTTTAGAGTTTATAGTTTAATATAGTTTTAAGGGTTTTAGGGTTTTTATAAATTTTTATGTTTTTAGGGATTTTATGTTCTTTGAGGTTGTTATGGATTTCTTTGGGGGTTTCAGGTATTTTATGGGCTTTTATGTATTTCGGGGATTTTTTTAGATTTTTATGGGTTTTTTTTTTGAGGGATTTTAGGATTTTAAATATTTTTAAGGGTTTGATGGTTTATTTAGGGTGTTCATTTTTTTTAATTTATGAGGGAATTTGATTTATTTAGAGTTTTATATTATTTTTAGGGGTTTAAGTGATTTTTAGAGATTTTATTGTGTTTTTTTAGTTTTTAGGGTTTTTATGGTTTTTGGGGTTTTTGGGTTATTTGGGTTATTTGGGTTTTTTAGGTTTTTAGACTTTTTAGCATTTTATGGTTTTTAGGGGTCTTATGTGATTTAATGTTTTGAATATTTTCATAGTGTTTATATGGGTTTTAATGATTTTATACATTTTTAGGTATTTTTAGGCTTTTGTTGTTTTTAGGGTTTTTATGGATTTTGAGGGTTATTAGGGTTATTAGGCATTTATGAATTTTTAGAATTTTTATCATTTTTTTGGGATTTTAGGGGTTTTATGTGTTTTTAGGTTTCTTAGGTAGTCTTTGGATATTTGATGTTTTTTTTGTTTTTACCTTTTTAAGGGATTATTGGGGAATTTTATTGAATTTTATTGGTTTTAGTGTTTTTAGAGATTTTATGGGGTTTAATGGTTTTTAAGGGTTTTTATGGTTTTATGGTTTTTTAGGGTTTTCGGTTTTTTTTTGGTTTTTTAGAATTTTTATGGGTTTTTATATTTTCTTAAGGTATTTAGGGGTTTAAAGGCTTTTTAGAGTTTTTTTGTGGTGGTAGGGGTTTTAAGGGTTCTTATGGTTTTAGGATTTTGAGGGGGTTCTTAGGTTTTTCAGGTTTTTAGGGTTTTATTGTCTTTTAGGGACTTTAGCATTTTTAGGGTTTTTAGGGTTTTTAAGTGTTTTATGTTTTAATGGTTTTCTTTGTTTTTTTCCGGGGTTTTAGGGGGTTTTATGTCTTTAGGGATTTTTTGGGCTTTAACAAACTGAATTTATGTGCATATGTTTTTGTCAAATTCCAATGGTTTTAAGTGTTTTATCAATGAATTAATCCATGGTTTTCAATGTTCTAAATAAAAAATGGGTAAATTGAATTTGGGATTGCAATTGATTTAACTAGTTATACGATTATTGAATTTTAATATTTAAATTTAATTTATGAATCATATGAAATATTATGAATTTTTTTAATTCAATTTTCGGAGCTTATCCAAAATTTAGGCCAAACCAAGGAAGGCCGTAATCCTAAGGAATTGTCTTTTTAGCAATCTCATGTGAGTTGGATAGCCATACAACCCATAATGAGGGAACTCTAGAGCTAGCGGAGCACAGCTAGTGAAATATAGGGTAGGTGTCCCACGGGTGGTGAACCCCGCCGGTGTAGCATGAGCCTAAGGGGATCAATGCGGACCACCTATATGTGTAGTCTACAAATGTTTGTGCAAGTGTCATATGAAATCCCACCCCAGTGTGGGATCTTGGATAGTTAATCCCACGCCGAGCTTTATAATTGCTCGCATATTCCTTGTATGTTTGGATGTGGTATCAAAGCACCATTATGGCTCCTCCATGCTCAGCCGCTCCACCTCCAATATTCGATCACGTCGCCGCAATGCCATACACCCAACGTCTTTAAATGCCCCTTACACCCTTGAGTAACCTCTATGACAACCATTTCTCTTCACTTCCATGCACCACTAAAACCTATCACCCTCATATGACTCCCCTCTGGCCACATTTAAGGTCAGATGAAGGGAGGATCACTGTTGCATCCACCCAAACCACCACTATAGAGAAGGCCCCCAATCAACATGAAACCACCTTAGCGCCATAAATGAACCCCATGAAAGAATATTTATAGATTAATCTAATAAATGAGAATGCATAATGATAATAGCGGAGCTACTAATACTTCTGAATCATGGAAAGATCTCCATTGATCACCACTGATGCTCACCCACAACCGCTGCCTCCATGCTTCACATATGTGAATCACTAAAGGTGCAATAACCATTTTTCCACGGTGAAGGCATGTATCCCACTATGGTCTATGGATATTTTTCCCATGTGGAACTAATTCCACACACATTTTTTGAAAACTCACCATCTATGGGTGTTTCATGCTCCCCACCGGCATGTCTCGTGTGTGTGATCTTAAGAAAAATATGCGAGGGGGGTTTCGGCTTGATTCAAAAAGGTCAAGGGCCTATCTTACTTCCTATTTAAGGCGTTTATCCTCTAATTACAAACAAATCTAAGACCAACATAGGGATCCCATCATGTAGAGGAGAAAGAATTTATTTCCATGATGAAAATTTGTTCTATTTTTATTTTATTTCAGTTCTATTTTTTTGGTTTTATTTTTATGTAATTTTAATTTTAGTTAATTTAATAAATTCATGAAAAATTTTAAAATTTTTATTCCAACCAGTTAGTCTGTTTTACTTATTTTTATTTTTATTTTATTTATCAATTTATTTTATTATTAATATTATTATTCTTTTAACACTATTTACTTTATTTTATTCACTTTTATTATTTTATTCTTCTTATATTTGTTTCTCCCTCTTTCATCCTTATTCTTTTTAAATAATTTTTTTTGTTTTCTCAAATTTATTATTTTTATATTTATTCTCATTCTATATTTTAGTTTATTTTATTTCATTCTCTTCTTCTCTATCCACCAAAGCAATTTTCGACCATAAAATGATTGTCTGACTTGGGGCAAGGCCTAGGGGAGGTCATGGTGTACTTTTTTTTTATTAAAGTTTATTTTTTATTTTTGGTAGATTTTAGTAGCATGTATGGGTAAGGTGAAATTTCATAATGTGGTGACTTCCCCCCAATGATGTGAAACTCAATATATATATATTTTCATTTATTTAAACTATTTTACCTCTCTTAATTGGCTAACTCTTCACATGATGTATTTGAGTGATTCAATTTATGAAACAGCTTCGACAGAGCCGGGACCTGGAATATTGCACAACCCAAACCAAGTTGTGACATCAACATTGATTAAAGAGGATCTTAAATTAGGATATCATAGGCTTTAAAATATTTCACAATTTATAAATAAAAAATTATTAATTAAAACTAAGATTTCATGTTTGGATTTTCAAACTAAAATCAATCATATAAAGGATAATAATTATTAAACCCAAAACCAGACTCAAAACTCAATTATTTCGTTATTTACACATTTTTTGGAAATTTCATACAAGTTTAGAATTTTATATTTCATGTAATTGTAATTATATAAAAAGTAATAAAACCCCCCAAAAAAATTATTAGTGTTTTTGTAATAAACATTAAGAAACAAAAAAAATAGTTTATGTGATTTAGAATATGTGACTGAACAAATTCAGAAGCTCCATAGGTGAGATTACCCTGGTGATCCCCTGAGATTTACAAGGAAAATAATTTTCTTTTTCCTCACCCCACAATATACGTGCATCAAAACAAGAACCATTTGTGAGGATCAAATTTTTAGTTTACATTAATTTTTCTATTTTCAAATTTTATATAGTTTTTTCCTTCTATAAGAAAATATTAAAATCATAAAAAATTTATTTTTCCATGATAAATTCTATTGAAAATTATTCTGCATGGATAGATAATATTCCATAGGTATTGGAACCTATAGTTGAAAAATCATAGTCCCTACAATAATGTGTTTTCTTATTATCTAGATAGATATGGTGTTCCAGAATACCAATCATCTTAAAGGATAAATTCAATGAATTCATCCAGGAGAATAATGATACACTTGACCAACCTGTGATTAAATAAATGTACAGAGAGCTAACTAAATTAAGGGAGTACTTCCTAGAAAAGTTTTCTATAATTTGACAATACATAAGAATATTTTTCCTTAATTTCTACAAATATCTTTAAATAAGATCCCCTATAGAAATTTCAGGAGAAAGTGGATAAGTAAAAACTAAAATATGATATTCATGATCTAAAATAGATAGTTCTAGATCTTTAGGGAACAATGGATTAGATAACTAACCACTTCAAAGTATCCCTCGAGAAGCTGGAACATGAACTTGAAAATGAGATTCTTGTCCTTCATGATTTTTCTAGGGACATAAAAAATATGAGTACATTCTTTTGGAGTATCCATAACCCAACCATTTGAAGAAGAAAATCCAAGAGGACCATGATTAGGTTAATTTCCTATTGATATATATATTGGAGATCAATAATAACTAGCTTACTTTTGAAATGAATGTTAGGAACAACATGATCTACCCAAAAATTTTAAAGAAGAACAATCAACACCATTGAAGTAGACAAAACCCATGTTGAGGAATTTTAATTGAAGATGGAGGATCTCGACTTCCTGGCTTCATCCACTGTGATTCTAATCCAAGAGGAACTTACGACTATGGTAATGATTAAACTAGAATCCCTTAAGGGAGATAGTATTTCATTAAAATCATTTTTTATTCATTTTGATTTGATTGTGACCCCTTATTATTTTTTGTTTTAATATTTGGTAAATTATTTCCATGCTATGTATGAATAAGGTTCAACATCTTTGGAACATATAGAGATCCCTAATTTCAATAAACATATATTTTAGGAGTCCCATGGGAAAATCCAATTTTCTGAGACTGAGGATATTATAAAATAGTCTACTCATATTGAAGGGGATAAATTACATACAAAAAATTCAAATTCAAATTTTATTTTAGTAAAAATACATACTTACATCCCCTTTAAACATTAAATTCATGACATCACTATTTAGATAACAATGAAAGTGAAATAGTAGGTTTCACAAGTATCAACTAAAGAAGATTATGATTTATACTTCACCCTACCCTCGCCATATGAGATATACCAAATTGTGAAATGGGGATATGGAATACTCTATTAATGGTTCATTCATCACCAAAATGGATGAAGAAAAAGTATTTAAAAGACACATGTGGTGGTTCAAATCAAAGAAGATTCATCCACCAACTGACCATGGATAACAACTGATACTTTCCTCTAGAGGTAGTAAAAATTTAGGGCCCACTTGGGGAATCATACCAAGAATTATCATTTTATAATTTCTTTATAGGAATTTATTTTTCAATTTTATTTTTAGGTAGTATTCCATCATGCAGCCCACTCTCTCTTTTCTTTTTTAGTTTTAATGACATGAATATTTAGTTTTAATGATTAATTTTTTTATTGGACCATAATGGAAGAAGGAAGTCACAAGAAACAATAAAGGAGGGGAGATGACAAATATTTCTTTCAAAATGAATTTCAATTATATTATTATCTTATAAACTATTTAATTTCTTTTTGTAAAATAGGTTTTGAGATTTAAAGATGAAATTGCATGCCCATGCTTGAATTATGATTTAATTTACTTATCTTGGAGACATGAGTTTCTTGGTAATATTGTGATTCCATGTTTTATATTTCAATGTTAATGAGATTAAATGAGTAATATGTATAATTTTATGATTAAAGTGAAGCATGTATATTAAAATGAGGCCTCGTTATTTTATGTTATTAATTGATTCATGTAAATAAAATTTCCCAAAAAAATCATAGTTCAAATTTCTGAAATTTATGTGAATTTATTTATTGTTATTAATCATGCCTTGAGTGATTGTCATAAATCATATATTCTATTTCCGTGAGGATTTATTGAACAAGTACTTCCTATTTATTCTAGATCATTTTTTTGAGTGATCATAGGATATGACACCAACCCAAAATTGTATTTTAATATTTCAAAGCTATGACTATACAAAAACACATTTAAATTTATTGAGGCATATTTTGAAAATACATTATCCTTAAAATAAATCCTTTACAAAAATCCTTTTTTAGACAATAGAAACTGTGAATGGCCTTGTTAGGGATGATCCATGTTTCAATCCATATATATCCATTCCTACCCTCCTCTTAGTAATTTTAGTATATTTTAAAGATGAAGTGTGGGTGTGATGGGAATCATGGTTAATGGGATGATTTTTTTGTAAGTAAAAGTGTGGGGGTGATTGTTGTGGGAATAAAGTCTGTTTGTTGATTCATTCATAATACTTTATTGTTTTGACCCTATTGAATATAAAAAAAAGTAAAATTATAAAAAGAACCAAAAAATGATGAAAATGGGTTATGATTTGGAAAAAAATATCCATTACTAGAACTATGATTTTAATCATATGTAGTTAGGTTGTTGGTGTGAGGTTTATTCTAATCATAACTTTCTGAAATGAAAATAAAATAATGAAAAAGATCTTTGGAACAAAAAGTTGAAAAGTAGAAAAAACATTCAAGTGGGTGCACAAATATTTTATTATAGATTATTTGATCATGATATTTAATTTTAACTTTGGGTAAGTTGTGAGTTTTTATAAATTGAATGGGATAATTTCATGAAACATTTAATTTTAATATCATACACTATATGTATGTGATAAACCTCTTTCTTAATCCTTACATTTTAAAACAAAAAATCCTACCAACCTTGAACCTTAGATACATTTTACCCTTAAATGAAATCCCTCATGATTTTATGTGATCATATCTTTACAATGTCAAGAAAGTATATCATTTAATAGTGTATGGATGAGGAGCATGTATTCGGGAGATGTGAATCACACTACTTGAATTGATTCCTATGTGAAAAGTGAAAATATTCTAAATTGAGGTGAATCATGATTTGGAAGGTTTAATAATTTAAAATAAGGAATGAGAATTAATGAAAAATTTATGTTTTTCATTTTTTAAAATAGAGAAATGTAAAATGAATTATTTTATTGTTTTATTGAACATTGAGAAATTGAGATGATATTTTATGTGGAATTTAAACATTTTATTTAGCATTGATTTTTTTTTGGATTTTATTACATTGAAATTTTTATATAGATAACATTGGCACCCTATTTAATTTAATATTTATATTTTATGTTTGAGGATGATAATGGTTTATGTGTAGTGGTATTTGAAAAAAAATAATTTATATGCATATTTTTAATAAAATTTCAATGGTTTTAAGTGTTTTATCAATAAATTAAGCCATAGATTTAAATGTTTTAAATATTTCATGGGTAATTTTAATTATGGATTGAAAATAGATTTATGTGGTTAAAATATTATTGAATTTCACTCATGAAATTTTATTTATGAATCATATGAAATATTATGAATTTTTCTAAAACATTTTAGGAGTTTGTTAAATTTTTTGACCAAGAATATGATGGCATTCAACTCTGGTCGCACTCCTTTTTTCTAGCTCATGTGAGATGGCCAGCAAGACAACCCACTAAGAGGTCCCTCCAGAGTTAGTGGAGCAAGTGTGGTGAAATCTCGTGTTGGTGGTCCATGGGTGGTGAACAGGTGCAACATGATCCCAATGAGCTCAACATGGGTTGTGTGTATGTGTGTCCCACATATGTGTGTGCGAGTGTTGTCTAGGATCCAACCTTAGCATGGTATTCTTGATGTACAATCTGAAATCAAGATTTATAATTGCTCGCATGTGCCCTGTTTCTTTTGATGTGGGATCAAATAACCATCACGTCTCTACCGCGATCAACCTCCTCTCTTCACTAGCGCCACCAGTAAAACATTCACCCAACATCATTGAATGCCCCTACCACCATGGAGGAATCTCCATGCCTACAACTATTTTATACAACCATGCACCATTGATGCCTCGAAAGCCTTTTATGAATCCCCTCTAGCCACTTATAAGGCTTGATGAAGAGAGGAGCGCTACTGCAGCCACCATGACCAAGACTGCAGATGTGGCCCCAGATAAAAATGAAACCACCTCGGTTCCTCAGAAGGACCCTATACAAGCATATTTTGAGCTTCCTCTGACCAATATGAAGGAATAAGGAAAAGAGGATATCCAATTCCACTCCCAAATCTTGTCCCAAGCTCCACCGATCATCTTTACTTCCACCCACAACCGCTATCACAATGCTCTATTTCTTTCAATTTCCATTAGTTCCATATCCACACTCCCAAGTCGAATATATGCATCCCATTAAGGTCACAGAAGCTGCATCCTATATATATTTCATCCCATACACATTTTTTAAATACCCTCTATTTGTGAGTGTTTCATGTTTCACACCCTTAGGTTTCACGAGTGTGATCTCAATATAGATCTACGAGGGGCATTGGCTTGATTCAAGGAGGCTGAGGCCCTCTCCAACTACATATTTATAGAGGAAATCCTCTACTTCCAAAGGAATAGAGGAACCATAGAGAGATCCCACTAATGAGAGGAGATGAGACTACCAGTCATGCTAAATAATTGTTCTATTTTTTATTTTAGTTTTATTAAAAAAAATTGTTTTTATGGAAATTCAATTTTAGTTACTTGAATATGTTAATGATTTTTTTAATTTTTTTTCACCCAAATCATAAATTTATCTTCTTATTATTATTCTTCTTCTAATTTTCTTGCTTCTTATTTTAATTATTATTAATATTATTGTTCTTTTAACATTCTTATTTTTATTTAGTTATTTTTTCTATTTTATTAATTAATTATTTTATTATATTTCTATTATCCTAATTATTTTTACGTTTATTATTTTATTTTTTCAACCTCATTCTTTTAATTTTTATTCTCATTATTCTTTATTTTTTATTTTATTTATTTATCATATTTTACCTTACAGTAAAGTATACTCTTACCCAAAAAAAATGGTGGGATGACCTGAGGCGTTGCCTAGGGGATGTCATTATGTTCTTGAATTTTAATAATGTTTATTATATGTTTGTTAAATATTTGAATAGCATGTATTGGTAAGGTTAATGTACCCAATGTGGTGACAACCCTGAATTACATTCAACTCAATCAATTTTTTTTATTTTGATTAAATTTGTTTCCCTCTCTTCGTTGGATAACTCTTCAAGTGATGTATTTGGGTGAGTTAGTGGATGAAATGACTTTGATAGAGCTGAGTCCTTAAATATGGCACACCTCAGACCAAGGTGTGTAATCAAACATAATTAGGGGTGGGGATGGAAATATTAATGATTTGGAATTTGAATATTTCATACTTTATTAATAAAAATAATATTAACTCAAATTGATATTTCAGATTTGGATTATCAAACTAAAATTAAATATATAAATGATAATTATGATTGAACCCAAAACCGAACCCAAAACCAAGTTCTTTATTCCTTAACACATTTTATTCAAATATTGTATACTAGATTATAATATTATATTCCATGTTATTTCAATTAATTAAAAATTAATTCAAAATAAAACAATTTTTTCAGTTTTTTCATAAAATCATTAAAAAAGAAATAGTTTTAGGTAATTTAGAATAAATGAGTAAAAAAATTGATAAGCTCCTCATTTTAAATGACCCTAGTTACCCACTATGATAAAAGAAGAAAATAATATCATTTTTCCCAACCCCAAGATAGGCATGTGTCATGATATTTGTGTAATTTTATGATTGTTTAATTTTTTAGGGATTTTGAGGGTTTTGGGGGGGGGGGGGGGGTTTAGTGGTTTTAGAAGTTTTTATTTTTTAAGAGTTTTAAATAATTCTACATTTTTAAGGTTTTCATAGGGATTTTATGTTTTTTTTGGTTTCTTTACATTATTAGGGATTTTTAGGTTTTTTATATTTTTCATGATTTCTAATTATTATTAGGGGTTTATGGGATTTTTGGATTTTTTTGGGATTTTAGGTATTTTTATTTTTTTACGGTTTTATGGTTTTTTATTGATTTTAGATGTTTTTAGGGTCTAATGGGGTTTTTCAGTTTTATTTGGTTTTTGGAGTTTTTATGGTTTTTTGGGGAATTTATTGTATTTTAGGTTTCTAGGGATTTTTGGGTTTTATGGTTTTTAGGGGTTTTAATTGATTTTTATTTTTAGAGGTTTCATTAGAGGTTTTTTTAGTTTTTTATTTTTTTAATTATTATTAATTTTTAATTATTTTGTAGGATTTTTATGGATGTTTAGGTTTTTAGAAATTTAGAGGGTTTTTAAATGTCTTAAGGGGTTTCTTGGTTTTTTGGGTTTTTAGTGTTTTTTTTGTTTACTAGGGGTTTAAATTGTTTCTAGTTCTTTATGATTTTACTATGGTTTTCAAGTGATTTTTGTGTTTTTATTTTTTTTAATGTATTTTAGGTCTTTTTGGTATTTTTATATTTTTAGGGTTTTAGTAATTTTGATGGTTTTTTAGGGTTTTTAAGGGATTTTAGGGTTGTTATAGTTTTTTGGGTATTTTTTATTTTTTATTTTTTTGAATTTTTATCATTTATTATTGTTTTCAAACATTTTAGGGATTTAATTGAGTTTTATGTTTTTAGAATGGGTTTTTATAGTTTTTGTGGGTTTTTTTTTCTTATGGTTTTATGTGATTTTATGTTTTTAGGGGTTTTCGTGTTTTTTATTGTTTTTTCGTTTTTGGGGGTTCTAAAAGTTTTTTGGGTTTTTATATTTTTCGTAGGTTATTTTAGGCTTTTAGGTTTTTTTATAATTTTACTTATTTTTACTTATATTTTAGTGTTTTTACGGTTTTTAGGGGTTTTAGTGATTTTAATGGTTTTACGGTTTATTTGTATTTTTTCAGTTGTTTGGGTTTTTAGCATATTTTATGTGTTTTAAGGGTTTTAATTTTGAAAATATTTTTAATATTTTCTTAGTGTCCTATATGTTTTTAGGGTTTTATTTGTTTATAAGGATTTTTAGGATTTGTAGGATTTTTTTTGTTTTTAAATTAGGGATTTTGTGGCTTTTTAGGGTTTTAATATTTTTTGGGAGTTTTCTATTTTTTTGTTTTTAAGATTATTTAAGGTTTTTTATATTATTTAAGGTTTTTAGGGGTTTGAATATTTTTTTTATTTTTAGTGTCTTTTGGGTTTTTATTGGTTTTTACAGGATTTTAATGTTTTAGTGATTTTATTTGGTTTTAGGGTTTTTACCATTTTAGTGTTTTTAGTTTTTTTTTGTTTTTAGGGGATGTATGTGTTTTTAGGGTTTAAAGGATTTATTATGTTTTTTTTTTGGTTTTTAGGGTTTACTATGTTTTTATGGATTTTTATGGTTTTTTAGGATTTTTAGGATTTTTAAGGGTTTTACTGATCTTGAGGGTTTTTAGCGCTTTAATGGATTCTTGGAAAATTTTAGGGTTTTTTGCGAATTTTTTAGAATTACATTGTTTTTAGATTATTTTTTTTGATGTTTTTAGGGTTTTAAAAGGATTTTTAGAGTATTTAGTTTTTTTAGTTCTTTTATGGGTTTATAAGGGTTTTAGGGTCAAGTAGTTTTTGTGTTTTCTGGGTTTTTAGGGGGTATAGCATTTTTAGGTTATTTTTTTAGGTTTTAGTGTTTTAGGTTTTTAAGGTTTTATTAGGGTTTTTATGGGTTTTAGGGTTTTTTATGTTTTAGGGGTTTTATTTTTTTAGGTTTATATGTGTTTTTAGGTTTTTTAGGAATTTTGATGGATTTTAGGGTTTTTTGGTATTTTGCGTATTTTGATATTTTTGGCTTTATGAGTTTTTTGATTTTTTTATGGGTTTTAAGGTTTTTATTGTTTTTACCATTTTTATGAGTTTAAAGGGTTTTTATAGATTCTAGTGGGTTTTATAGATGTTATGGGCTTTTAGGGGGTTTCTTGATTTTGAGGGTTTTTTTGGTTTTTAGGGGTTTTAGGGGTTTTTTGTTTTTTATTATTTTTCTCAGTTTAAAGTGTCATTATGTATTTATGGTCATCTTAGAGTATTTTTGGGTTTCATGGTTTAGTACATATTTATGGATTTTTTAAGAGTTTTAGTATTTTTCTAGTTTTTTAGGATTTGGGGGATTTTTGAGGATTTTAGGGTTTTTAGGGTTTTATAGTTTCTTTAATTTTTATGGGGTTTTTAGTTTTTTGGGGTTTTAAGGCTTATAGAGTATTTTATTATTTCCATGGGTTTATAGGGTTTTTAGGGTATTTAGGGATTTGTTTGTTTTTTTAGGGGTTAAGGGGTTTTATGGTTTTATTCATTTATGGGTTTTAGCGTCTTTAGGGGATTAAAGTGTTTTTAGGTTTTTATGGTTTTCTTAAGGTTTTGTGGGATTTTTAATGTTTCTATGTTTTTAGGTATTTTTACAATTCTTTAGTATTTTAATTATTTTTATGGTTTTTAGGGATTTTATGGTTTTTAGGGTTCTTTAGTGTTTAATGATTTTTTTAATATTAAGGGATTTTCGAGTTTTTAGGTATTTTTTTATCTTTTTTATTGTTATTAGGTTTTTAATTAATTTTTAGTGTTTTGTATGGGTTTTTAAAATTTTTAAGGGGTTTTTAGGGTTATAGGGGTTTATAAAATTTTTGGGGTATTTTGGTGTTTAGGTTTTTTTAGTTATTTTAGTTTTTTAAGGATTTTTAGGGTTTTAAGTATTTTTAGGCTTCAAAGGTTATCTTAGGGGTTTCCATGATTTTTTTGGATTTTTACTTTTTTAGGGATTTTTATAATTTTTATGGTTTTTTTTATTTTGAGTTTTTTAGGGTTTTTATGGTTTTAGGACTTTTATGGTTTTTAGGATTTTTAAGTATTTAAGGGTTTTATGTGTTTTTATGTTTGAAATGATTTCATAGGGGTTTTCGAGGTTATAGGGTTTTTTATATATTTATATATTTCTATGGACTCTTTAGTATTTTTATGGTTTTTACTATTTTTGGGGATTTTGAGGATTTGGAGATTTCTTATAGTTTTATGGTTTTTTGGATTTTATTATTGTTTTAGTTTTATGGTTTTTGGGGTTTTTTATAATTTCATAATATTTCTATGGGTTTAAAGAGTTTTTTTGTGTTTTATTGGGATTTTAGGGTTTTATGCGTTTTGGGGATTTTTATGATTTTTAAGGGTGTTATCATTTTTATGGGTTTTTTGTTTTATGGGTTTTTTTCATTTTTATGTCTTCTAGGGGTTTTATGTTTTTTTTGGATTTTAAGGTTTTAATAGTTTTTTTCAGTGTTTTTTATTTTTGTAAGGATTTTGGGGTATTTTTTAGGATTTTTATGGTTTTTAGGGGTTTTCGGGATTTTAAGGGTTTTAAGGTTTTTTGAGGTTTTAGGGTTTTTTGAGTTTTTATGGGTTTTCTTGTTTTTGGTGTTTTTTAATGTTCTTAGATGTTTAAAGGGTTTTTAGATTTTTTGTTGGGTTTTAGGGGTTTTAGGGTTTTTTTTGTTATTAATTATTGTTAGGGGTTTCTATTATTTAAAGGGGTTTTAGATTTTTTAGGGTCTTTTACAATTATTTTTTCATTTTTTGGGGTTTCAATTGTTTTGATGTTTTATTTTTTTTCATGTTTTTAGTGTTTTTTTCATTTGTATTTATGTTTTTTGGATTTTTATGATTTTTATGATTTTTATTGTTTTTATGGATTTTGAGGGTTTTATATGTTTTTAGGGTTCCTAATTTTTTTTGATTTAAGGATTTTTTTTTCTATTTTTTAAGTATTTTACGATTTTTAGAGCTTTTAAAATTTTTAGGGGCATAAATTATTTTCATCATTTTTATTGGGTTTTATGGTTTTATGAGTTTTTATGGTTTATATTATTTTTAGGGGGTTTTATGGTTTTTAGGGGTTTTAGGGGTTTTGTGCTTTTTTATGAATTTTAAGTGTTTTTAGGGTTTTATTTTTTTTTCTTAGGGATTTTCAGGGTTTTTAGGGTTTTTTATATTTTTAGTGATTTTTAGTGATTTTTTATAATTATTATGGATTTTAGGGTTTTTAGGGATTCTTAGGGATTTTAGAATTTTTAGGGTTTTAGGGGTTTTATTGTCATCAAGGTTTCTCCTTAATGTTTTTCAAGTTATTTTGGTTTTTAAAGTTTTTAAAAATTTTAAGGGTTCAAATGTTTTTTAGAGTTTTTAGTGTTTTTTTGGGTTTTCAGGGTTTTAGTTTGGGAAGGTGTATGGCGAAGCTATTCTAGGCCCCCAAAAATTTGTTAGAAAAATGGAAAAAAAACAAATAAGGGAGGGTGAGGGTCATTGAACCCAAACCCAAAAAGTTCTACATGTCAACGTCAGAAACAGGACCATATGGGTAACCATCCACACCATATGAAGAAGACGCATCAACATTCACTGACTACCACTCAGATTCATACTTCTTGGAAAGTGTGGTGTACATATCACTGAGCCTTCAATAATCCTCAGATAGCTACACCATAAAGTTATCAGGCAGCTCATTCTTATTAGAGGTATTCTTCATAGGGCCCCTAAAGGAGGATCTAGTAGACACAGTCCATTGAATATTATAGTAGTCCTTCCACAGCTTCCACTTTTGGGGAGTTGAATTGAACACTGAAGATTTTTTATCATTCCCATTTGGAATGGAATCCCCAAGTATAGCAATATCCCTCAAGATTTGAGCCATATTAGAGTTGATCCTACTATCATCCTCACCAAAATCACCCCTAATTGTCTAGCCACATCCACATCACATGTAAACTGAAGGTCATGCTTCAGATATTCCTTCTAAAAATTTTCCTTCTTATAGTGCACAAACAGATTAGTCACACTTGGATCCTCTGTAGCCAGCTCTCTTGGATGTTCCTCTATGACCATGTCTTATAAAACCACAAAACGTGACTCATCGGTAGAGGCCCCATCATACACCACCACGACTATCTGCATATCCTGAATCATATCTTCCTCACCAGGGATGCCAACACTGCCATGAATCTTGTGACCATACACATCCTCAACATAAGCTTCACTAACCTCCACATTGTAAACTGGACCATCATCACTAGAAACAACTGGATACATGCTCAAGGGATGATTCAAGGTACCTTTAGTCAGACTCTGCTCATGCCCAGACTGAGCCACCTCCCCTTGATCAGACACCTCCCCCTACTCATCCACTCCCCCTATGCTGAAGCTCCACCAGCTAACTCAATATACTCGAGATAGTCGAACCTATTACTCAAAGAAACAACATCTAGAACTTACCACTCACTGTTGATAGCATACCCATTATTGTAGCTCAAACTCACTGCTACCATTCTCAATGGACGCTTCAAGGGGATCTCAATCAGTCTCAGCTCATGCCCAAACCAAGTCATGTCCCCTTGCTCACCCACCTCCCCCTACTCATCCATCCCTCCCTGTGTATCAGCTCCACCAGTTAAATCAAAAAATTAAAGACACTCAAAACTACTACTCAAAGAAACACCATACAGAACCTACAACTCACTTCTACTAGCTTTCCCACTTTTGTTTTTTAATGTTGCTTTCACCTCAACCACCCCAACCTTATGATAATCACTCAATATGCTTTAATCACTATACATCACCTCTGCACTAGACCTTTTATTGCCAGTAAAATTCCTAGAAATCTTTGATCCCATGCCACATGAGGATTCCATTTCCATCTCCTTATCACACACAAATTTAAAATCAGATTTTAATCATTCAAAAATTGCACTAACCTTTGGCTGGGAAGGCAAATGTTTGGGTTCTTTAAGCACTTCCACCTCTTGCACCTCCACCAAGGCCAGACTCTCTTCACCAGACTCCACCTGAGCCAGATTCAAACCACTGCTTTCCATTGAATCACACCTGTATGCCTGATCATGATGACCATGTTTCAAAAAAGAAGAACAAAATTTGACTCGTGACTCAAAAATCAGCAGTTGCATCCACTAGATATCCTCACCAACAACGATCCACACAAAGTCAGTCATCTCCTTAGAAGAATCAATATCAACAAAACCCCTCATTGGTTTTAAGGTTTTACAGTATTTTATGATATTAGGAATTTTTACGATTTTTTTTTGCATTTTTATTTTTTTAGTCTTTTTAGGGATTTTGAGAATTTAGGGTTTGGTAGGGTTTTTGGTTTGTTGAGTTTTTAGGGGTTTTTTAGTTTTTAAGGGGCATTATGGGTTTGTATATTTTTTTAAAAATTTTACGGGATTAAATTATTTTTATTGTTCTTAGTGGATTTTTTGTGTTTTATGGGTTTTTAGCGTTTTTATGTGGTTATTAGTATTTTTGAATGTTTTTTAGTTTTTAGGGGTTTTATGTGTTTTTATGTTTTTACGGTTTTCTTTAAGAGTTTTGGTGTTTTATGTATTTTTACGTTTTTATTGATTTATCAAGATTTTTTATTTATTTTTAGGGTTTTTATGGATTTTGTGGGGGTGTATGGGTTTTAAGGGTTTTATAGTGTTTGTAGAGGTTTTTTTGATTTTTTGGGTTTTTATGTTTTTTATGTGTTAATTTTTTTTATAATGTATGTTGGGTTTTTTATGGTTTTTTTACATTTTAAAGGATTTTTATGTATTTTTAGGATTTTTATCGATTTTTATGGATTGTTTGTATTTTTAGGGTTTAATGCTTTTTTGTGGGTTAGGGTTTTTTGGGATTTTGCGGACTTGTTTAGTTTTTAGGGGTTTAAAGGTATTTTACTTTTTTTTACCATTTTTAGGAGATTAAAGGGTTTGTAGAGTTTCTGATGGATTTGAGGGGTTTTATTGGTATTAGGGTTTTTATGTTTTTTACGAAAATTATATTTTTTTTGTGTTTTTTAGGATGTTAGGATTTTTAGGGTATTTATCATTTTTAGGTTTTTAGGGGTTTTAAATGTTTTTCGGTTTTTAATGTTTTCTTAATATTTTTAAGGGTTGTGATGTTTTTTTGTTGTTAGGAATTTTTATGGTTTTCTAGTATTCTTATTGTTTTGAGTTTTTTTAGGGATTGTGAGGGGTTTGGTATTTTAGGGATTTTTCAGCTTTTATGGTTTGTTTTGGGTTTTAAGGGCTTTAGGGTTTTTTTGATTTTTATTGGTTTTTAGGTATTTAATAGTTTCTTATTATTTTTAAGGGTTTAAAGTGTTTTTACATTTTTAGGGGGTTTTTATAGTTTTTAGTATTTTCTAAATTATTTAGGGTTTTTAGGGTTTAAAGAATTTTTTGTTTTTAGGTATTTTATTTGTTTAGGATTTTAAGCCTTTCTTATGGGTTTTAAGGTTTTTTAGGAGATTTTTATGTTTTTAGGGAATTGAGGGATTTTTTTGTTTCTATTTTTTAGGGTTTTTTATTGGATAAAATATTTTTTATGTTTTTAGGGTTCCAAAATTTCTTAGGTTTGTGAGGTTTTCTTTGGGAGTGTTTGGATTTTTTTTACATATTTAAGAATTTAAAGGGATTTTTTAGTATTTTTATTATTTTTAGGGTTTTTAGGTATTTTTAATGTTGTAATGGTTTTTATGGTTTTGGTATTTATGGTTTTTTAGAGTTATTAAAAAAATTGAGTTTCAATTTTTTTCATAGTTTTTATTGGTTTTAGTGTGTTATGTTTTATTTTGTTTTTAAGGATTTAGGTATTATTATGGTTTTTAGGTGTTTTTAATGTATTTTAGGGTTTTTACCATTTTTAGTTTTTTAGGGGTATTTAGGGGTTATGTGTTTTTAAGGTTTTCTTATGGGTTTTTAGGGATACAAGGGTGTTTTACTTTTTAGGGATTTTAGGGTTTTTTAGGTTTTTTATGGATTTTTAGGATATATTGGGGATATTTTGTGTTTTTAATGTTTTTTAGGTTTTTAGGGGTATTATGGGATGAATAATTATTTAGGGTTTTTAGGGGTTCTAAGTGTTTTTAGGATTCTAATGCTTTTTTGGGTTTTTAGGGTATGTATTCTTTGGTAATTTTATGGCTTTTTAGGATCTTTTTGGGTTTTAGTGTCATTATTGATTTCTAGGGTTATTAGTGTCTTTAAGGTTTTTCTATTTTTAATTTTTATTGGTTTTTATGTGATTTTAGAATTTTAAGGTTATATTATGGGTATTTTGGGTTTTTTTTATTTTTTTTTGTATTTTAGGATTTTTAGGGCCTTTTATAGTTTTTATATTTTTTATATTTTGAGGGTCTCTATGGATTTTCAAGGTTTTTTGGGTATTTTTGGTTTTGGGGATTTTATGGTTTTTTATGTTTTTAGGGTTTTTTTGTTTTTTCGGGTTTTTAATTATTTTTCGAGTTTTTATAATATTTTTAGGGGCTTAAATTATTTTTAGAGTTTCTAGTGGTATTTAGGGGTTTTAAATGTATTTATTGGTTTTTAATATTTTTTGGGGTTTTTTATGTTTTTAGGGTTTTTAAGGTTTTTAGGGTATTGTAGGGGTATTATCATTTTTTATATTTTTTGGGTTTTATGTATATTTATGTTTTTTAGTTCTTCCTATGGGTTTTTAGGATTTTTAGTGTTTTTACGTTTTTAGGTGTTTTGAGGTTTTTTTGTAGTTTTATAGTTTTTTAGGGTTTTTGGGATGTTGATGTTTTTAGATATTTTTTTGTATTTTTTGTGATTTTTTGTGCCTTTTTAGGTTTTTCAGATTTTTTATTTTTTTAGGGTCTCTAGAGATTTGGTGGGTTTTAATGGAACTATGGTTTTTGGGATTTTATGGTATTTTTATGTTTTTAGGGTTTTTTAGTTTTTAGTGTATTAATGTTTTTAGAGTTTTTTATCATTTTTTGGGGCTTAAAAGGTTTTTATAGTTTTTACTGGTTTTAGAGTTTTTAAATTCATTTATGGTTTTTTAATATTTTTAGGGGTTTTTATGTTTTTTGGGGTATTAGGGTTTTTTGAGGTTTTTACGGATTCTAAGGTTTTCTGATGTTTTTTAACTATTTTTGGGTTTTAAAGGGTTTTGATATTTTTCAATGGGTTTTAGGGGTTTTTTTGGGTTTAGTGGTTTCTACAGTTTTTAGGGGTTCTTATAGTTTTTAGAAATTTTTATGGTTTTTATGGTCTTTTAGGTTATTTATCATTTTTTATGTTTTTAGGGTGTTTTATTGTTTTTATGATTTTAAGGTTTTATAAGGTGTCTTCTAGGTTTTTATGGTGTTTTCATTTTTATGTATTTTTAGGGATTATTTATGATTTCGATGTCTTTTTGGGATTTTCATGGGGTTTATTTTTTATGGGATTTTGCATTTTTTATATTTTTAGTGATTTTTATTGTTTTTAGTGTTTTACTGTTTTCTAAGGGGTTTCAAGCTTTTTTGGGTTTTTTACTCATTTAGTTATTTTTGTGGGTTTTTTATGTTTTTATGGTTTTTAGGGTTTAGGGGTTTTTTAGATTTTTATGGTTTAAAGGATTTTTACACTTTTTTGATGATTTTTTGAGTTTAATGGGGTTTTATAGTTTTTAGTGGGTTCATGGTTTTTATAGGTTTTAGGTACATAAAGGTTTTTAAGGGTTTTAATGGGGTTTTTAGTGATTTTTAGGGTTTTTATTTTCTATTAGTGTTTTTATCATTTTTATATTTTTTGGGATTTTTTAGTTTTTTAGGGTTTTAAGGTTTTATTATGGGTTTTTATGGTATTAGTATTTTTTAACATATTTATGGATTCTTATGACTTTTTTAGGATTTTTATTATTTTTAGAGGTTTTAAGGATTCGTATTATTTTTTAGAGTTTTTAGGGATTTTTAGGGATTTTATCTCTTTTTAGGGTTTTAATGGATTTTAATTTCATAGGTTTTTAAGGTTCTCCAATAATTTTTCATTTTTAAGGGGTTTATATGTTTTTATTTATATTTTTATGGGATTATTATTATTTTCATTTGGTTTATTCGTTTTTAGGTATTTTGAGGGGTTTTAGAGTTTCATAGGGTTTTATGGGGTTTTTTGGATTTTTTGGGGTTTTTTGTGTTTTTATGGTTTTTATGGTTTTTATAGTTTTTAATGTGTTTAGTGTTTAAAATGGATTATAAATTTTTAGGGTTTAATGGGTTTTTATGGTTTTTATAGTTTTTAATGGTCTTATGGTTTTTAGGGTTTTAGGTTTGTTTATGGTTTTTAGGTTTTTTTGGTTTTCTAGGGGTTTTTCAGGTTTTTAGGTTTTTAAAGTTTGTTAGGAATTTATTATTTTTTACAAAATTAGTTATTTTTAGGGATATTTGACAAAATTTATAGTTTTTAGTGGTTTAAAGTTTTATATGGTTTTAATGTTATTAGTTTTTTTTGGATTTATGTGATTTTAGTTTTTTATGGTTTTCTTTTGATTCATCAAGGTATTTTGATTTTTTATGTTTTTATTTATTTTTAGGGATTTATTAGGAATTTTATGGGTTTTAGGGGTTCTGGTGGTTTTAGGGTTTTTTGGTTTTTTGGGGTTTTTTGTGTCTTTTTATTTTTTGAGTTTTAGAGTATTTAAGGGTTTTATAGTATTTTAATGTCTTTTCTGCATTGACATTTTTAGTGTGTTCATTGTATTTATATATTTTTTAGGTTTTTATAGGTTTTATGGTTTTTTAGGGTCATTTAATGTTTTTAGCTTTTTTAGAATTATTAGGTTTTTAGAGGTTTTAAGTGTTTCTAGGTTTTCAATGGTTTCTTAGGATTTTTAGTGTTTTTAAGGATTTTTAGTGTTTTTAAGGATTTTTGGGATGTTGAGGGTTTTTAGTTTTTTTATGGGCTTTACATTTTTTAGAATATTTATGGTTTTTCACGAGTTTAAATGTTTTCTTTCTTTAATGTTATCTTATGGTTTTTTGTGTTTTTAGGCGTTTTTATGTTTTTTTTTGAGATTTTATCCTTTTTAGGATTAATATGGTTTTTTGGGTTTTTTGGAATTTTTAGTATTTTTAGGGATATTTATTGTTATTAGGTTTTTTTAGGGGTATTTGGTTTTTCAGATTTTATAGGTTATTTTGAGTTTTTATGCTTTTTAAAGGATTTATAGTTTTTGTAATATTTATAGGAATATAAACCGTTTTTAGAGTTTTTAGTGGGTTTATATTGTTTTTATGGGATTTAAGGGTTTTGTTATGGTTTTGGGGTTCAATAGTTTTTATGGGTTTTCTAATGTCTATGGTATTTTAGGGATTTTAGCATTTCTATTTTTTTATCATTTTAAGTGTTTTTAGTTTTGTATGTTTTTCGTTGTGTTTTTGAAGGGGTTTTTTTTACATTTTTGTGGATTTTTAGATATTATTTTGTATAATATGTTTTTTATTATTTTTATGGATTTTCAGGGGTTTTTGGATTTTTTTACGGTGTTGTGGTTTTTTAGGGTTTTAGCATTTTTTATGTTTTTAGGGGTTCTAACTGTTTTTAGTTTTTTAATATTTTATAATGGTTTTCAGGATTTTATGGTTTTTAAATTTTTAGGTATCTTAATGGCCTTTTAGTATTTCTAATCTTTTTAGGTGTTTGACATATTTTGAGGGTTTTTAGGGGTTTTATGGTTCTTTTCTTATTTTTATATTTTTGAAGGCTTTTTAGAGTTTTTTAAGGTTTTTTGTGGTTTAATGGGTTTTTATTGTTTTTAATTGTTTTTAGGGAATTTATGGGGTTTTATGGGTTTTTAATATTGTTATGGTTCTTTATGATTGATAGGGTTTTTGGGGGGTTTTAGGGTTTTTAGGGTATTTTAGTGTTTTTATGATTTTTATCATTTTTTAGATTTTTAAGGGTTTTATGTTTTTATGGTTTTCATAGAGTTTTTAAAGGTTTTTAAGTTTTTTTTATATTTAGGGGATTTTAGGGAATTTTATGAGTTTTTTTAGGGTTTTTAGGGATTTGGAGGATTTCTATGGATTTTAGGGGTTTTAAAGTTTTTTTTGGTTTTAGGTTTTTTTGGGTTGTGGGGGTTTTAAGGATTTTTATAGTTTTTTAATATTTTTTGGGGATTGAAATGATTTTAGAGTTTTTATTGGATTTTAGGGTTTTAATGGGATTTTAGGGTTTTTTATGGTTTTATGAGTTTTTTCAATTTTTAGGGGTTTGGGGGTTCTACTGTCTTTTTTGGGTTTTTAGAGTTTTAATCATTTTTATGTTTTTTCGGGGTATTAACCATTTTTATGTTTTTAGGATTTTTTGGGGGGTTTTAGGATTTTTAGAGTTATATTTTTTAGGTATTTTTATGGTTTTTATGGTTTTTATTATTATTTGAGGTTTTTATGGTTTTTATGGGTTTTTATTTTTTATTACTACTAGGGTTTTTTATTATTTTTAGAAATTTATAGATTCTTAGGGGTTTAAAGTGTAATAAATTTTTAATGTTTTCTTTGGATTTTTCATCTTTTTTAGGGTTTTTGTGTGTTTAGGGTTTTTAGGTTTTTTTATCGATTTTTTAGTTTTTTGTCGTTTATGAGTTTTATACGATTTTTAATGTGTTTTGATTTTTTAACATTTTCAGTGTTTTAAAGGGGATTTATAGTTTTTGGTGGGGTTTTAGAGGATTTATGGGGTTATAGTATTTTTAGTGATTTTCATGGGTTTTATGGGTTTTTATGGGTTTTTAGTTTTTTTTGTATTTTTAGTGTTTTTTGGGTTTTTAGGGGTTTTATGATTTTTTATTTTTTTATGTTTTTCTTCGAATTTTTTTTTGGTTTTCAGGGGATTTTACATTTTTAGGTATTTTTATGGAATTTTGAATATTTTTATGGTTTTAGATATTTTTAGGGTTTTAGGGTTTTTAGGGGTTTAGGGTATTTAGCGTTTTTTGTTTTTTGGGGGTTTTAGGTGTTTTTATGCTTCCAAGGTTTTCTTTGGGTTTTTAAAGTGTTTTGGTGTTTTTTTATGTTTATTGTGATTTTATGGATTTTTTATGATTTTTATGCTTTTTAGGAGTTTTAGGGACATTGAGGGTTTTAGGGTTTTTAGGGGTTTTGTGTTTTTTGGGGTTTTAGGGTTCTTTTAGAGTTTTTAGAGTTTTTTATTGTTTTTAGAGGTTTATAGGGTTTTCAATGTTTTTTGTGGTTTTTTTTGGATTTTTATGGGGTTTTAGGTTTTTTATGGTTTTTAGATGTTTTAATGGGTATTTCAGGATTTTACTGTCTTTTTATTGTTTTTTATGGTTTAAGCATTTTTTAGGTTATTAGGGGTTTTATGAGTTTTCAGGATCATTATTTTTTCTTATCAGTTTTCAGTTTTTTAGTCTTTTTTTACATTTTTAGGTATTTTGGGGATTTTTGTTGGTTTCACAGGGTTTGTTAGAGTTTATATGAATTTGATGTATTTTTTTGGGTTTTTAGTGTTTTTATGATTTTTTGGGTTTTCATGGTTTTTAGGTGTTTTGGGGATTTAATTGTTTTTAATTTTTAATGTTTTCTTAAGGTTTTTCATTATATTTAGGTTTTTTTACATTTTTTTGGGGTTTATGGATTTTTAAGGATTTGTAAGGGTTTTATGGTTTTTTGATTTTTTGAGGGGTTTTAGGGGGTTTAGTATTTGTTTTAGTTTTTTGGGGTTTTAGGTTTGTTTATTGAGTTTTCTAGGGTTATAATGGTTTTTATATTTTTTTAACATTTTTAGGGGTTTAAATGGTTTTTAGAGTCTTTAGTGGTTTGAGGGATTTTTTAGGATATTTTATGGTTTTTAGAATTTTTAGGGTATTTTTGGGTTTTAAGAGTTATTAGGTTTTATTAGAGTTTCTATGGTGTTTTATAATTTTAGTGATTTTATGGAATTTATGATGTTTATGATTTTTAGGTTTTTAAAGGATTTTTTGGGTTTTAGTATTTTTTTGGGTTTTTAGTTTTTTTTCGAATTAAGTGGGTTTTAGTGTTTTGTGTTTTTAAGGATTTATTTTGGATTTAATGTGTTTTTAGGGATTTTAGGATTTTGAGTATTTTTAGGGATTTTATGGATTTGAGGGTTTTTAAGGGTTTTAAGCTTTTTAAGGATATTGTTCTTTTTTATGTTTTAGGGTCCTTTTTTAGGGTTTTTAATGTCTTTAGACTGTTTAATGTTTTATGTTTTAAAAGGGTTTTTAGTGTTTTCAGTGTTTTTTGGTAATTTTATATTGTGTTATAATCTTTTATGGCTTTTTGGTTTTTTATGGTTTTAGGTGATTTTATAGATTTTAGGGTTTTTATAGGCGTTGTAAGGGTTTTAGCATTTTTTAGGTCTTTAGGGGTTTTAAGTGTTTTTAAGATTTTAATGTTATGTTAGGGGTTTTCATGTTATTCAGTGCTTTTTAGCTTTGTATGTATTTTTAGGGATTTTATAGGATTTTTTGAGATTTGAGGTGTTTAAGGGTTTTAAATGTTATATCATTTTTAGGGTTTTAGGGGTTTAAGTGTTTTTAGGTTTTAAGGTTTTCTTTTGATTTTTCAGGGTTTTTTAGGTCTTTTATTTTTTTTTTTGATTTTAATGAATTTTTAGGTTTTTTACAATATTTAGGGTTTTAGGGATTTTCAGAGTTTGTAAGGACTTTAGTTTTTGTAATTTCTTCTAGCGTGTTGTGTGAAGCTATTGTTCTCTAGTCCAATGGTTTTTCAACAATCAATTCTGGTTTTTAGGTATTCTCATGGCTGTTGATGGTGACATGGTTTGGAGGACTTTGTTATGATAGGTGCACATGGGACACCATGGGATTTGTGTCAGTGGTAGGTGGGTTTGATTTTGCTTCCTTTTTCTGACACATGGCTCAATGATGTAAATTTTGTCACTGCCTTTTGGGACCATGACTTATTAGACCCAGTTTTCTTTTTTCGAAGCATGATGTGGTTTCTCATCTATTTGGTGTTTGGTTTGTGGGCCTTTACCTTCTCTTAATACTACATCGATGTAACTAGTTTTATTTTCTCCATCAGCTGGCATCACTCATGTTTTGTTGTCTTGATGGAAGATGGTTCATCAATTAACTACACCATCTGAGTTATTGGTAGAGGTATGATTGTAGCATTTTTTCTCTTTCTTTCAGTTTCATCCTCCAATGATGGTGGTTCTATTGGAATTCTCTAATTTCAAGATGATGGTTCCCATGAAATCCCTTTTCTATAATATCTTCATGTTTTCTTTCCTCTATTTTATATTGTTTCATTTCATTATGCTGGATGATGGTTCACCAGCCAGTGATAGTGTTATCATTTCTATGTGTTGGATTCGGGTTGGTGGCTTCCATGACTTCTACATTAACATCACAGACATCACATTGTGATGTTAGATTTCTTCAGTTTCCAATGCACTGGTGCTTCTTTTCTCAAGGATGTTGTTTCACTTATTCCATGCTCTAGCTTGTGCTAGGCTGTATGGAGCCTTCTTTTTTGGGGGGATTTCAATGTTTTAGGTTGTGTAGGTGGCTGGTTATTGACTTAGATTTTTGTTAGAAGCATGATGTCATTTCTCATGGAAGGGTGGTTGGTGGGTGGGGCTTTTCCTCAGTTTTGGATTCTATAGAGAACCAATTTCTTGGAATCCGAGCTTTTGGGACTTAAATGATTGCTTGGTTTCGGGATTTCTATGGTGATGGTGTTGGAGTTGGTGCCTTAGAAAAAACATCTTCTTACTTTATGATAAACTTGTATTCATTGTATTAATATTAATACACTACTTATCACATCATGATTGTTCTTTTATATGACATAGCTTGTGATAATGTCCTAAGAATAACTATCACATTTAAAGGTCATAGAAGATCCCTACTATGATGATAACCTGGAAGTGCCATGAGACTATTCACGAATATATATTTGTGACCGGAAGATATCATTTTAAGGGAAAAAATGATACAGGCTATCAAGGGTAGGGACTCATGAAACTTTGAGGCACCTTCTCAAGGTGCGCGCCCTGGGTAATATCCAGGAGGATATTATGAGAAGAAGACCTATAAGTAGGAAATCCACATTCATAAGTGTCATTTTATGTTCATATATGCGGATGTTTGTATTGGTACTTAGATATTAATATTATTATTAATGAGTATTATGATGTGTACACATAGATGTATTTATGAAAACCATGACCACAGATGTTTGCGGTGAGGTAGGATATGTTTGGTGTGTCACGAGTAACACTACATCAATGAAAAATGTGAGAAAGGATTTTTCACTTCTACAAAAGTAGATATCTCAGGCCCTTTTATGAAAATGATATAGCCTATCTAAATTCACGATCATGATGTTCTCTAGGAAAGTTCAATTCTGAGAATTCAAAGAATGAAAAATAGAGCACATAGGTTGATGGCACTTTCATGTGACCCACTTGATTATATATATCAGGAAAAGGGATTATATTACATAGTAGTGTTCGTATGATGTGACATTTCATTAAGAAATCAACCTCTTTCACTTTGGTTCTTTGACCCGTTGCTAGATAGTAATCTTTGATATTAGGAAGCCCACCTAATTCCAATGAGAAAGAGGCCTAGAGGGCCACACAGTATGTTTATCTAGTATCTCAGTTAAATAATTTATTTATTTAACAAGTTGAATGAGTATTATTCCCGTTTATAGTTTAATGATTATTCAATTACACCTATTCACATTTATTTCTTCACTAGTTACTCGAGAGAATATATTGATAATAAAATATTTATTTATTGGAAAATAATGCAGTTATATTTATTTAATAAATAAATAGTCATTATTTTAGGCCCAGTAAATATTGACTAGGATTGGAGGACCATGTTATGGGTTCAGTGAGAAATAATATTAAATATTATTTCGTTAAATAATATTTAAATTATACATGAATGATAAGTACATGTCATGGAAATAATATAGTTTCTATTATTATTTGACATGGGGTTTCACATGGAATAATAAATTAAGTAACATCACATGTGATAATTATTTATTATTACCTAGTGAATTAAATTCCTCATCATGTTATTATTCTCTATATTATCCAAGGGGTCATTCGACTAGAAAACCAATCATTGTGTGAACAACATCCGTGGAGAAAATCTCTCAAGCCAAGAGAACTCTTACCTCTCCAAGGATGCTCTCAATAATGAGAGATATCGTCCTCCACGAGATCAAAGAGAATTATTTGGAAGTGATTCTCCAGGAGATTGAAGGAAGACATCGCAAGTGAAAGGATCTTCCATTAAAGCACTCAAATACGTCTTCGGTGACAGCTAGAGATACATCGGGTATGTGCGGATCACCTCTAGAGGATTCCTATCCTTGAATTCTACATTGCAACAAAGTCACATCTCCGATCCGTCGCTAGGCGCATCAAGGAAGAAAGAATCACCTTGGAAGTAATTCCATAATTTAATTAAATTAATTATAAAAAAATATGTCAATCCTCTCTTCTTGGTTCTGGGTTCTCTCCTTTTTCATCTATCTTTGATTAATTTTCATGGATACTGGTGTCAATCACTATATTTATCCCAGATTAATCATTGATTATGGAAATTTTCAAAGTTGGGTACATTCCCATCCTACACTTCTACCGTTCCCAAAACCTACAAGTTTTATTAGAGGGTTCATATTTTCATTTATAATTATCCTAAAAATTAATTAATTATTTTTACTTCAGTAGTATTGTTTTTAAATTCTTGTTTAATCATTCTTGTAATATTAATTTTGAGATATATTCCTCCCATATCATTTTTCAGAGATACAATAGAAAAAAATAATTTTATGATCAAAACTAAATCGAGGATCTCATCAAGAGGCACTGGTGGTTATGTCCATATAACAAAAGAATACACACCGTGTAGTCAGATCTATACACCATGTATTTGTGTTCAGTACATGAGGATTAATTCAATAATTAATCAAGCCATGTGAATTAATGAAATGTGGTGTTGTTAATTTGTACACTGCATGTTGACTAGGACAGACTGGTGAATGCTCAACCAGACTACACGTCATGTGGCCCAATAGACATGGCATTTAGTCCATTCGGGTCAAGGTCAAGTCGTGTATCTCACACATGGATTTCCTGAATGGTGATCATGTTACATGGAGGCTACTCGGCATGTAGACCACTGTACACACCATGTACTCTGAATATTTCCAAAGTACACATAACAGAACGTTTTCCCAGGCGTGTACTTCAGATAGATGGTGAGGAGGGTAAGACCCTGTAGTCTGATCTACATGTCATTTACTATTTCCAGATTACATAGATTTGAAAATCTATAATTATATTATGTTAACTCTTTAGACATGAACCTTCATGTGGACATAAACCTGAGACACAACATGTGATAGCTATTTGATATATATATATATATATTCATATATATATCTGTGTGTGTGTGTGTTTAATTAACATCTATGTAATGTTCAAAGATCTTCACATCATGTATGAGTTGTATGAAAATTATAATTCTGTGTTCATGCTAAATGTCACAATGAATAATCTGTATACAAGTATAAATACATTCTATGTAGTTTTTGATGGGTCTTCACAGGGATTCCCCCAAGGTACAAGTTATGTAGAATGTTATGAATGATAATCCTAACGAAATTCAGAAAAAGAATTAATATAAATAGGATTGATTAATTAAAGATAACGATTAATCTATTCGAGCATAATTCATATTAATAAGAATGATTAAAGAATTTAACTCTAGTTTTATTTAATGTGTAATTCGTTTCACTTATGTGGATGATCATGACCAAGACCAGACCTTTGTATATGATTGGTTCCCTTTTAATTTATATATTAATTTAAAATTGTTGGCATGTGTGCCTTATCCTCATTAATATGTAGGTCATGTGTGCCCATGGTTTCAATTATGTAAACCCCCCCTTTACCTCTCACCTACTAGTGGGTTAAAATAATATGTAATGAATGGAGCTCCCAAGCTAGTTGAGGCGGTTCATGTTAGGAGCCAAGGCCAAAAAAATCCAAAGAGATACAAAGGTGGACATGTGGAAAGCTGTAAATAGGAACCTTAAATGGTTTAAGGAGTTTCTCCCCTAGGTCATTGTTAGTTTATCAACCTCTAGATAAACTAAACAATATTAAATCTCATGATCATACCCTTTATTTTTATTTATGTCAGTTGTATGTTTATTCATTATGGATGTTTGACACGATCACATAATTAATGAACTAACAAGAATACAAGATGGAACTAAAATAAAAATGGCTTATGCGTAAAAATTATCTATATATGGTTAATCACATAAGTGTATCCCACTTAACGTTAACAAGAATGTGAAAAGATAATAAGTGTCAATCTATGCATAAGGATAAAATACCTCAATTAAATTTTAAGTTGGTATAACCTTCTAATACTATTGTTAGAATCAATTCATTTTTCAAAGTGTTTGACCAACCCTAGTTGGGGAGGATTCAATTATCAAGGAATGATAATTTTATTTTTTGGGCTGAATTAACTTAGTTTACATCAAGGGTTGACTTTCCTAGTAGGATATGGTGTAACTGAGAGGAAAAGGTTGAGGAAATCCATAATTAAGGATTTCAGGATTGGGGAGTCCACTCAACAGATCAAGGAGATGTGAGTTAATGCAGTTTCCATTTAGAATGCCTACATGAAACCCTTCAACTGACTTGACCAGCCCTAGTTGGGGTAATGTGAAGGGAAATATGGATCCTTGTAGCTAGAATGTCTAAGAAACAAGACATTTTGAATCCTTTGGTGAGGTATATTGGGTTTTGACAAAATAGTTGGAGACTAATAGATATTATTTTATTTATTTTTATATGTTCATAAAAATAAAGTACTAAAAATATGTTCATCTTATTTTGTATATAAAACAATTAAAATGACATCAAATATATAATTGTGACCCATAATTAAGAAGGAAAACCTTCTCACCGACACTAATTTCTCTGAGTTTCAAAGGTACCTTCATGTTATCCTTCACCATGAGAGGAAAATTTATGAGCTGGAAGAGTCTTTACCAGTTGCGCCTAGAAATGATGCGAGTGATGAGGAAATCCCTTTGTACGAAAACATATGAATGATACTACGATTGTTCAGTGCCTCATTATATCATCCATTACCAATGTGATCTTGATGAAACATGAGGGAATAGATGATTATAGCATGATTTCTCACCTTTGGGATCTCTATCACGAGAATCTGATACAAGAGAGGTAGGAGATCTAAAACGCTTTATTCACTACTATGTTTGGAGAGTATGCACCAATTGGACTACATGTAGTCAATATTATTGGCTAAATTGAGCATCTATAAATCATCAGGAATAAATTCCTAGATAATTTGTGTACGGACCTCATACTATCATCACTTCCTAAGACCTTATCTAGTTTTATTCTGAATTATAAAATGATCAATAATGAGAAGAGTCTATCAGGGCATATTGCCCTGATTCACGAAGTTGATAAGGACATGGGGCATGAAAAAACTTCAGTACATATGGTGAATATGAAGAGGATTTAAAAGGAAAAGATATAAAAAATAGAAAGACTTCGAGAAACATCTGACGAAGAAAAAGATGATCCACAGACAGGGCAAGGAAAAGAAGGCAGTATGCTTTTCATGTGGTGTGTCAGGACACTAGGAGATAAATTTCACCTATAGGAAAAAGAAATCCAAATGTGCATTCATTTTCAAGTGAAATCTTCTCATTTCGATACATTGGTTATATATATATCTTTTGAGTCTCACATCTATATTCAAATGTAGGAACCAAGTAGATTCAAGAAAATTGCCAGAAGAGAGGTGTATCTCCAAGAATCCAATGGTATAAGGATATATGATCTTTTCAATTGTTACTACCACCTCACATTATTTATTGGAATGATTTGGGTTTTACAAGGATGTTATTATGCACCTACTATTTCCTAGGACATTATTTATGTATCAAGTTTAGATATAGATGAATTCATTTTCATGTTTGTAAATAAATGTTGTTACATTTATAAGGACAACATATTTTATGTTATGAATCATTTAAATAACAGGTCTTCATGTATTAAATAATGATAACCAAGTGTTGGGAATGGATAATTAACCAAGTTTAGATGACTCACACAACACCCAGTCATTGCATCACCACCTTGGTCATGTAAATGAGAAGTGCCTGACAACGCTCTGTCAAGATGGTTATTTGGACTCTTACAAGCTAAAATCATTTGATAGATGTCATTCTTGTTTTCAAGGGAAAATGACAAAACCAATATTTTTTGGATAGGGCGAAAGGGCCACAAAGATTCTAGTACTAGTACATATTGATTTTTATGGAACATTTACAATAGAATCTAGAGGTGGATATTCTTACTACATTACTTTTACTGATAACGTTAGTAGATATTTCTATGTTTACTTAATGGGGTAAAAGTCTTAGTCCATTGAGAAATTAAAGGAGTTCTAGAATGAATTAGAAAATAATTTAGTTAAGAATATTAACAATTCTCGATCAGGTTGAGGAGGAGGATATCTTAACCAAGATTTCTTCAACCTTTTACAGGAGTATGGGATTCTATATCAACTTACTTCAGTTTGTACACCATAGTGGAATGGTGTTAGTGAATGGAGGAACTGTACCTTATTGTACATGTTAAGGTTGATGATGAGTTAGGGAAATATTATATTATACTTTTGGGGATATGAATTTCAAACTATGATATACACATTAAACCAAGTTCCAATTAAGACAGAAAATGGGATTTCTTTTGAGCTATAGAGTGGAAAGAAACAAACTTTGTTGCATACACCTGTATGGGGATAAAAGGAATTTGTAAATGATTTATCAGAAAAAAACTAGAAACCTAGGTCATGAAGTATATCTTTATCGGGTATCATAATAAAACAAAGGGATAATACCTATACAACCCCTTGGATAAGATAGTGATTGTTTCCAGACATGATGTCTTTCTTTAGAGGGAGCACATACTCAAAAATGATAGTGAGAGCTAGAATGAATTCGATAAAGTCAATGCTCAAGACACACATGAGTTAGTACAGGAAAAATTTCCTCTTATACCCATGGAAGTGGTAGTTCTGAAAAAACAAGTACTATGTAGGAACACAAGTGATGTATGGGAACCAAAGAGATATGGTTTCCTTGTCACCTAGAAAGGTGACTCATTAATGTTGGAAAATGATAAAACTATATTCTACATGGAAGTAATAGATATCTTAGAAGCAGTATGATGGGTATAATCAATGAATTATGAAATGTATTCCATGTATCAGAACCACATCTGGGTTCTGGTCGACGCACCATTTGATGTAAATCATGTTGGGTGTAAATGGGTATTAAAAAAGAAACATGACATGGAAGGTCAATATAGTACCTATAAAACAAGGCTAGTGTCTAAAGGCTTTAAAAAACATCAAGTAATTGAATATGATGAAACCTTTTCTCCATTTTCCATGTTTAAATCCATAAGAATCATACATTCCATAACATATTTCCATGACTATGAGATTGGGCATATAGATGTCAAAATGACATTCCTTAATGGGAACCTTAAAGAAGATGTATATTTGACACCACCAGAAGGTTTGTGAAACAAGGTGATTCTAAAAGGGTATTATAGTTGCATGTATCCATTTATGGATTAAATAAAGCATCCATATCATGGAATATTCGATTCAATTAAGCCATAGTAGAATTTAGTTTCTTTAATAATTTTAGTGAGCCATGTGTTAATGGGTGGTTTAATGGGAATGTGGTCATTATACTCATAGTGTATGTTGACAATATATTGCTTATTCGAAATGACATACCAGTCTTGCAGTCAGTCATGAAATATATTAACAAGTGCTTCTCCAAGAAGGACTTAGGTGAAATAGCCTACATTCTAGGGATCAAGATCATTCATGAAAGATCCAAGAGGATGTTTGTACTAAGTCAAAGTATTTTCATTAACCATATTTTAAAGATATTTAGTATGGAAAATCCAAGAGTGGATTGGTTATAGTGTCACATAGTATACATCTTTCAATGAAAATTTGTCCCTAGACATGACATGAGAAAGATAGGATGAGTAAGATTCTGCATGCTTTAGTGATATGATATAGCAAGTATGCCATGTTATGTACAATACATGGCGTTTCCTATGCACCGATAATTGGAGGAAGATATCAATAAGATCTAGGAGAACATCTTTAGACTACTATCAAAAATATCCTTAGGTATATGAGAAGGACTATGGATATGTTCCTGGTGTATAGAAGAGATGATGAGATTTTCATCAGATGGTATGCTGATGCTGGTTTTTAGACAGATCAGAATGATATAAAGTTGCAATCAGGTTATGTTTTATGTCTCAACAGATGGAGCTGTGAGATGGAAGAGTTCAAAGAATCCAGTTGTCACTAATTCAACAGAGGAGTTTGTATATATAGTGGATTCATATGCATCCATGGAATCCATAGGGATTTGGATCTTTTCCTAGTGGTAATGATCCCATTACATTGTATTATGATAATATTGAAGTGGCGTATCTTGAAAAAAAGCCATGGTCACATCAACGGACAGAGAGCATACTCCGAAACTATCACCTCATGAGGGATTTATATAAAAGGGGTGAAGTTGTAGTTATCAGATTATCCACATAAGAGAACATGGATGACCCATTGATGAAAGGCCTATCATTTCAAAAGCATGAACATCATGTGAGAGCTAGCAGGATGAAGGTTGTTAGCATTTGTCTCTAGTGCAAGTGGGAGTCTATTGGAGTTGGTTATTTAGAAAAAAACTTCCTTTTGTGTTTTGATAAACCATTGTTCATTGGATGAATATTAATAAATGACTTATCACATCATAATTATTCTTATGTGTGACATAGTATGTGATAATGTCCAATGAATAAATGTTGCATAAAAAGTCATAGCAGATCCCTGATATGATTAGAACCCAAAAGTGTCATGACACTATTCTTAAATATATGTTCTATTTCCGGATGATATCAATTGAAGGAACACAAATTATATAGGCTATTAAGGGTGGGGACTCATAAAAAGTTTAGGAACCTTCTCATGGTGTGCACCCTTGGTAATATTAAGGAGGATATTATGAGAATACAACATGCCAGTAGGAAATCCACATTCATAAGTGTCAACGGATTTTTCTATATGTGGATGTGTGTATTGGTCCTTAGACATTATGATTATTATTAATTGGTATTATGATTCACACACTTAGATGTATTGATGAAAACCATGAAGATAGATGTTTTTAGTGAGGTTGCGTTACAAGTAATATTGAATTAATGAATAATGAAAGAAATAATTTGTCCCTTATATGAAAGTAGATATCTCATGCCCTTTGATGGAAATGATATATCCTAACTAAATCTATGTCCATGGTGTTCTATAGGAAATTTCATTTTTAGGAAGTCAAAGAATGAGAAATCAAGCACATGGGTTGATGACACTTACATGCTACCCTCTTGATTAGAGATGTTGGGATAAAGGGTTTATATTAAATGGTAAGCATTCATATGAGATGAAATGTCATTTAGACATCAACTTCCTTATCTTGGTTACCTAGAACCGTTACTAGATAGTAATCCTGGACATTAGGAAAACCCATCTAATGCCATCAAGAAAGAGGTATAGAGGGTCACACACTATGTGTATCCAGTATCTTAGTTAAATAGTATTTTTATTTAACAAGTTGTATAAATATTATTACCTATTGTGTTTTAATAATTATTCAAGTATGCCTGATAACATTTATTTTGTAGCTAGTTATTCGAGAGAAAATATTGTGGATGAAATATTTATTTATCAATGAATAATGAAGATATACATATTTAATAAATAACTTGTAATTATTTAAGGCCCATTAAATATTGTGGGGGGATAGGCAGACCTAGTTAATGGTTCGGTGTGAAATAATATTAATTATTATTTTGTTAAATAATATTTCAAAATAAATTTCAAGTTAAGAACATGTAATGGAGATAATATCATTTTTATTATTATTTAACATGGGGTTTCACATGGAATAATAAATTATGTGACTACACCTACACTAATTATTTATTATTACCTGGTGAATTAAATTCCCCGTTGTGATATTATTCTCTATATTATGAAAGGGGTTATTAGGCCGGGAAACCAAACGTTGTGTGCACAACATCCTTGGAGAAAATCTATCGATCTTAGATAAAACTTCCCTCTCCATGAACACTATCAAGAGTGAGAGAGATCCTCCTCCACAAGATCAAAGAGAATTATTTGGATGTGATTCTCAAGGGAATCGAAGATGGGCATCAAAAGCGCAAGGATCTTCCATGCTAGCACCCAGATAATCCTTTAGTGATGTCCGAAGATACATGGAGCACATGTGGATCACCACTAGTGGATTCATATGCATGTATTCTATATCACAATGAAGCCTCATCTTCGACCTGTGGTCGGATGCATCAACGGAGAAAGAATCACCTTGGAGGTAATTATATAATTTAATTTAATTAATTATTATAAAATTATGTTGATCCTCTCTTATCAGATCAGGGTTCTCCCCCTTTTTATCTTTGATTAAAATATATGGATACTAGCATTCATCATCATATTGATCCCAAATTAATCATTGATTATGACAATTTGAAAAGTTTCATACACACCCATATCATGCTTCTGCTGCACCTAGAACCTATAGTTGGAAGGGTAGGTGGGTGGGTTTTAGATGTGTATGGGAGGTGGTTGTGATTTTGGGGATTCATTGTTTTAGTGGCTGTAGGGATTCTAGTGAGGCTAGTGGTCCAGGATACTTTTGTTCTATTGGTTGGTGCCAAATTTAGTGTGGGGATATATTGGTATTTTGTTGGTGTTGGGGCTGGTGATTCAGATACTGGGAGTTGGATTGGTGTTGGGCAATGATATTTTTATCTCTTAAATATTGTTTTGGGTGATGAACAATGGGTGCTTGGGGGTGGTAGTGTTTTTTCAGTTGTTTCTTTCTTCTGGAGTTGGGGATGATACTTTTGTGATCAGAGTTGGTAGATGTTATAGGGTGATGGAATTATTAGGTCTACTAGATGTTGAAATGTGAATTTAATAGGGGTACAAGAAGCTGTTGAGACCACTGGGAGATTCTAGTGGCAACAGATATATGTAGGGTGATGGGAGATCATGTTGGGTTATAGGTTTTACTGGGAGTCGTTTTCTTCTTGGGTTGGTAATGGAGCTGGGAGATGGGTATTGTGCGATTGGTGTTTGGTTCATTGGGCTTCATAAGGTTTCTCATGTCTTTTTAATGAATTGGTTTGGGTTGTATTCACAATATTTTTCAAGTTATCTTCTAGAAGATGGTTGGTTGTACTTTTTGAGGTTTCTCATTCCCTTTTCCTGGAATTGTTTTGTTTGGGATTCATGTGGTTTCTAATGCATGCCTTCTAGATAATGTCTTGGATGGGATTTGTAAGGATTCTCAAGAACCTTTTCTAGCATTTGGTTTTTTTGGGATTTGTGAGGGTTTTAAATCCCATTTTATTTTTTTGTTTACTGTTTTTAGAGTTTTTTATCATTTTTATGGATTTAATGGTTTTTTAGAGTTTTTAGTATATTTAGAGTTTTTATGGGTATTTAGAGGTTTTTGTTTCTACCAACCATCGATCCATTTGGTTCACCTTCTGGGTGATTTCCTTGTACTTAAATTCCTTATTTAATATATTAAATTCTGTTTTCCTTGCAAAAAAACCTAAAAACCCATAAAAACTCTAAATATATTAAAAACTATAAGAACCCTTTAAATCCTTAAATATGATAAAAAACACTAAAAACCATAAAAACCCTCAAAACTAAAAAAAGACCTAAATATCTATACAAACCATAAAACCACTAAAACCCCTAAAACCCCTAAAAATTCCTAATACCCTAAAAACAAAAACAAAATCATACAAAGCCCTAGAAATCCATAAAAACATAAAAAACACAACAACCCTTGAAAATCCCTATGAAAACCATAAAACCCTAAAAATACATAGAACCTAAAAAACATTGAAATGTTAAAAAAAAATTGAATCCCTAAAAACATAAAAAATTATTAACATGACTAAAAATGCTAAAAACCAAAAAAATTAAAAAACTGTAAAAACTAAGAAAAACCCTAATAAACCCCTAATAACATAAAACCCCAAAAAACCTAAATTCTTTAAAAAATACCCCTAAAGGAACCAAAGAAACCTAAAAACCCATGAAAACCATAAAAAACCCAAAAATACAACCCAAAACCCCATAAAACTATGAACTCTCTAAAACCCCATTAAACTCGTAAACACTAAAAAAAATCTTTAAAACTCCTAAAAAACTCAAAAAACACTAAAAACAAAAAAACACAAAAATATATCAAACCATAAAACCCCTAAATATCCGTAAAAATCCTAAAAACCAAAAAAATACTAACAAAGAGATAAAAATCAATAAAAAAATATGAAACAATAAAAACCATGAAAACCCATAAGAGAACCTTAAAAATCCTAAAATGACATAAAACAACTAAAAACTAAAAAAGTTCTAAAACCAAAAAACCTAAAACCTCTAAAAACCCTAAAAATCCTTAAACCCCTAAAACTGAAATAAATCATAAAAATCCCTAAATCCCCTAAAAATTTTAAAAACCTAGAAACCCATGAAAAACCCATGTGGAAAACATAAAAATTTAAAAACCCCAATAAATAAAAAAATTCTAAAAAACCTAAAAAGACAATAAAAACCCTGAATCCCCTAAAACCATAAAAACCTCTATAAACATTAAACACCCAAAAAAAATTCATGAAAACCTAATACTGAAATTTCTAAAAACCCCTTAAACCCATAAAAATGTTAAAGAAATCGCAAATACCTTCAGAACTAGAAAATGAGGCTACTGCCATGAACCTATATCCAAAATTTTAAAATCATGGATATAGGTGGATATAGCCATGGTGTTTGTTTCCTATAGCCATGGTTTTAAACCAGAGGCTATAAGCTAGTTTTTGTGGCCTATGGCCACAATTTTCACAACTGTGGCAATAGGTTGTGGCTATATCCACGGTTCTGTGGTCTATAGACACAGTTCTAAAATAGTGCTTATAGGCCACTTGTTTCAATTTCCTATTGCCACCGTTTTTTAAAATCGTGGAAACAGGGTTCCCTGTGCTTTGGCGGGAAAAAAATTTCCTGCCACAAAATTGGTGGGAAGACCTACCGCCGCAGTTTTGAGGATATTCCCATGGTTTATATTAATATATATATATATATATATATCATAATATATATATACTCATAATTTCGCTCAGTGTGGTGGTAAGTATGTTGGTTCATAGAGAAAAGGAGCAGGGATCGAAGCCTGCTGGTGACATTTTGTATTTAGTCTATTGCCCCATTTTACAAAGGCTATAGCGACGGTTAAAACCGTGTCTATTGGTCAACTTCCACTGTTGAAATTTTTAAAACCTATTTCCATGGTTTTCAAAACCTTGTACATAGGAAACTATATCCATGGTTAAAATAGTGGCAATGGGTTGGGACCTACTGCCATGGCGATAGCGGCTACGGTTATCCAAAACCATGGCCATAGCCTAGGGCCACGGTTTTGGGGCATATTGCCACGGTTTTGAACCTTGTAAATAGGTATTTTTTTCCAGTTGTGCTTGAATACCTATAAATTCATGAAAACCTCTATAATCCCAAAAAACCCAAAAAGACCCTAAAACCCTGAAAATATATAAAAACCACAAAAACATAAAAATAAATAAAAATACCCTAAAAATACCTAAAACATATAAACACTAAAAACCATGAAAAACTCTAAAAAAACCATAAAACCCTAAAACCCTAAAATCAATTAAAACCACTAAAAAGATAAAAAATATACAAACCAAAAAAACACTAAAAACACAAAACAAAATAAAAACCATAAACACTAAAACCCCATAAAACAATTATAATGACTAAAAACTCTAAAAAAATGTTTAAAACCCTAAAATTGTTAAAAAACACTAAAAACCATAAAAACATCATAAAAACACCTAAAACCGAAAAACCCAAAAAACCCTAAAAACTCTAAAAACCCAAGACTCCCTGAAAATCCCTAAATAGTGTAAAAATTATAAATATCCTAAAAGGCCCCAAAAGTCCCAAAAATGTAAAAAACCCTAAAACCCATAAAAACCCTAAGAAAACGGTAAAAACATAAAAACTCTTAAATCCCCTTGAAAAACCTAAAAATCACTAAAAACCCAAAAATCAATAAAAATAATAAAAACCCTAACCCCGCCCCCAACCATAAAAACCCTAAAATATAGAAATATATAAAACACTAAAAACTATACAAATACCCAATAAACCTATAAAAACGTTAAAAATTATAAAAAACATAAACACCCAAAAACTAAAAAACCCCTTAAAACCTAAAAGCCACAAACCCTAAAAAACATAAAAAACATCAAAACCATAAAATCACTAAAAACCCTAAAAACCATAAAAATCCTTTAAAATCATAAAAACATTAAAAACTTTAATAACCTTAAGAAAACTATAAAAATATAAAAAAACTCAATACCCTTAAGAGACCTAAAAATTCCAAAAACCCTTAAAACCCCTAAGAACCCTATAAACCATAAAAAGATAAAAAACCCCTTAAACCATTAAAAAACATAAAACCCTAAAAACCACACAAAATATAAATACCCTTTCAACAACTAATATAATCAAAAACCATAAAATATAAAACCCTAAAAAACTCATAAAACGCCTAAAAACCCAAAAAACCATAAAATCCCTAAAAACACTAAAAAACCATAAAAAACATAAAAATACGATAAAAATCTCCAAAAACATAGAACCCCTAGAAACCCTTATGTAAACTATAGAAACGTAAAAAACATAAAACACCTAAAAATATAAGGATCCCTAAAACCATAAAAACAACAAAAACCCATAAAATCCCTCAGAATTTTCAAATACCCTAAAAACATAAAAAACCAAAACGATCCCAATAAATCCCTAAAAATCTAAAAAACCTAAAAACTCTAAAAAAACCCCTAATAAAACATTAAAAACCTAATAACTCTTAAAACCCCCTTAAAAATTTTAAAAATCATTTAAACCCCAAAAAATCATAAAAAAATATTAAATCCCCAAAAAAGATATAATTTTTTTTATAAATCCATAAAAACCCAGGTAAACTCTAAAAATCCATAAAAATCATAAATAAAATAAAAACCACAAAAGCCCCTAAAACCCATAAGAAAATATTAAAATCTAAAAACACATAAATCCCTTAAAACCACAAAAAATGATAAAAATCCTAAAAAACAATATGAAAAAAAACTTTAAAATAATTAAAATCCCTTAAAACCATAAAAATCCAAAAAAAACCCACAAAAACATAAAATGTCACTAAAAACATTAAAAATAATTTAATCCCCTAAAACATTAAAAACACTAAAAACATCAAAATCCCTAAAAAATCATAAAATCCTAAATACTCAAAAAAACCATAAAAACACTAAAAATCCTAAAAACCTAAAACCCCTTAAAACCATCATAGTCCCTAAAAACTCCAAAAAGCATAAATATACCAAAAAATCCCAAAAAATACCTAAAAATTTTAACACCCTGAAAAAACCTAAGAAAACCTTAAATTTGGAAAAAACACTTAAAACCATAAAACTCTAACAATGATAAAAACCTTAAAACCCTAAAACTCATAAAAAATGTACAGACCCTCAAAATCCATAAAACCATAAAAATCATAAAATTACTAAAAATCCCAAAAAATATCCCAAAATGTAAAAAACCCTCAAAAATCATAAAATGCCTTATAAGATAATAATATCCAAAAAACACTTAACAACCCTAAAATCCTAAAGACTACTAAAAACACTAAATCCCATAAAACCCCTAAAACCCATTTATAACCTAAAAACCCAATAAATATACCGAAAACCTACTAAGACTATACAAAACCTTAAAACCCATAAAAATGTTAAAAACACTAAAAACAATAAAACCTTGATAAACTAAAAAACCCTAAATTTCCAAAAAAACAAAAAATACCAATAAAACCCTAAAAAATTCCTAAAAACCAAAATGGAATAAAAATACTAAAAAAATATAGAAAAAGTTCTAAAAATTTAAAAAAAACTGAAACCCCAAAAAATTCTAAATATCATAAAAACCCAAAAAACCCAAAAAACCAAATAACCCCATAATAACCTTAAAACACCACAAAACCCTTAATACATTAAAAACTATAAAAACCATTAAAACCCAAATAAAATTTAGTAAATATAATAAACCATTAAGATCCTAAAAAACTAAAAAACCAGAAAAACAGGAAAAAAACACAAAAACCCAGAAAACCCTAAAAATCCTCAAATTCACTAAAATCTAAAAAAACCATAAAAATCATAAAATATACATAATAATAACTTAAAACATAAAAACCCTCAAAACCATTAAATACCCAAAGAAAACCTTAAACACATAAAAATAATAAAAACCAATAAAAACCATATAAATAAAAAAACCCTAAAACATTGAAAACCCTAAAAACCACAAAAACACAAAAAATTCATAAGAACCCTAAAAAGAATAAAATTATTTAAAACCCTTAAAAATACCCAAATACATAAAACCCCTTAAAAACCCTAAAAACCAAAAAAAATAAACCATAAATTTACTTAAAACCCTTAAAAACCCAGAAAACAATAAAAACCCATAAAACATAAAAACACTAAAAATCATAAAAAAAATATAAAACCCCTAAAAACATTTAAAAACCCAAAACCCCATAAAAACCCTCAAAAGAAACTAAATACTATAGAACTCCTTTAAACCCCCAAAAATGTTCAAAAACTCCAAAAAACACTTTAATAACCTAAAAATTCAAAAAAAACCTAAAAACCCAAAAAACTGAAAACCCCCCCAAAAAAACCTAAAATCCCTAACGAATATTAAATACAATAAAGATCCATAAAAATTATTAAAATGTCCCTAGGAATGTAAAATCCATAAAACCCCTGAAAACCCCTAAGAAAACTGTAAAAACTTAAAATGATAAAACCCCTAGAAACATAAAATTCTATAAAACCCCTAAAACCACTAAAAACCCCAAAAATCCTAAACCCCAAGAAATCCATAAAAACCCTAAAAAATACTAAAAATCCAGAAATTTCCCTAAAATCCCTAGAAAAAAAAATTAATTTATTTTGAAAAACATTGAAATACATAAAAAACGTAAAAACACATCAAATCCTCGAAATCCTAAAAAACGCTAAAAACCCAAAGATACCCCAAAAGACCCTAAAACCATAAAAACCTTAAAACCAACAAAACCCCCCAAAAAACCTAAAAACCATAAAACCTATTAAAAAACCTAAAAACCACTAAAAACTATAAAAACCAAAAAAACTCAAAAATACCTAAAAACCCAAAATAACCGAATAACACTAAAAACATCTCTAAAAAACATCCAAATCATAAAAACCATAAAAACCATAAAAATAATAAAAATGAACGTAAAATACATAAAACGCGAGAAACCTTTAAAAACCTAAAAAACCCTAAGAAATCCTTAAAATCTAAAAATGATTAAACACCCTAAAAACGTAAAAAATTCCAAAGAACCTCAAAATCATGAAACCCACCAAAACACCTAAACCCCCTAAAAACCACTAAGATCCATAAAAACAATAAAAACTATAAAAATAACTAAAAATCCCTAAAAATATAGAAAACCCAAAAACCTAGGAATCCAATAAGAAAACTTTAAAAACATAAAAATTGTTAATAACCATTAAAACCTAAAAAAACTCTAAAAACAGTAAAATTCATAAAACTACCAAAAACCCAAAAAACCCTTAAAAACTATAGAAGTCCCTAAAACCATAAAAACCCTAAATAATCATAAAAATAATAAACCCACTAAAAACTCAAGAAACTCAAAAAAACCTCAAACCCCAAAAAAAACCATAAATCCATCCAAAAAATTTCTCTAAAAACCCTACAAACAAATAAAAAGTCTAAAAAGACCAAAAAAATCCCTAAAAAAATAAAAACACATAAAAAACTAAAAAAACCATAATAAAACCTTAAAAACCTAAAATCACTTAAAACCCTTTAAAACCTAAAAAACGATAAATTCCTTAAAACCCCTAAAACCCTAAAAACCCTCAAAATCCCTAAAATACCTAAAATCCATACAAATCCTAAAAAATCTATAAGAATAGATAAAATTGTAAAAAAACATAAAAACCTCATAAAACCAAAGAAAACCTTAAACACCAAATTATTGTTAACTCCCCTAATGAACCTAGAAAACAAAAAAAATCAAAAAACTCTAAAGACCCTATTAACCATAAAAACCACTAAAAACAATAACAACCCATAAAAACATTAACAAACCCAAAAAACTATTAAAAACAACCAAAACACACTAAATCATTTAAAATCTTTTAAACCACTAAAAAAATTTAAAATGCTATACAAACCTAAAAAAACTAAAAAATACCCTAACGTTGCAAATCAAAAAAACCCAAAAACCCTCAAAAAAAATTTAAACCCTAAAAACTATAAAAATTATATAAATGACCTAAAATTTCCTAAAATTTAAAACTCCTTAAAAACCAAGAAAACCCCATATAAAATATTAGAAACCTAAAAATAATTTAAACCCCTAAATCCCCTAAAAATTATAAAAAACCCTAAAAACACTAAAAACACTAAACCCCCCCAAAAAACAATGAAAATCCTTAATAACACTAAAAACCATAAAAATCATAAGTCCTTAAAATCCCAAAAAATATTAAAAGGCCCCAAACCCGGAAAAATAGAAAATCTAAAAAACCTAAAATACATAAAACCCATTGAAAACCAAAAAACACCAAAAACCAAAAAATAACATAGAATGGCCTTATAACCCCCCAAAACCCTAAAAACCATAAAACCCCCTAAAAAATTAAAAATTACTAAAAACCCATAAAACCTCCAAAACCACTAGAAACTCTAAAACTCATTTAAACCTCTAAAAACATTAAAAAACCATTAAAAACGTCAAAACCCCTAAAAACTAAAAAAATCCATAAAACCCCAAAAAACATAAAAACCCTAAGTATCCAAAAAAATCATTAAAACCCAAAAAAAAACAAAAAAGACCTTAAATTTCTTAAAAATCAATAAAAATATAAAAACCCAGAAAACATCCTTAAAATATAATAAGAATCCCCTAAAATCCTAAAAATAGTTTAAACCTCTAAAATCGAAAAACACACAAAAAAACCTAAAAACCCTACATAAACCATAAAACTCATAAAACACATAATCATCCTAATAAATCCCTTAAAATCCCTAAAAAGGTAAAAACAACTAAAAATCCAAAAAACCCCAAATAAAACAATAAAAACATGTGAACACTTAAAAACCTTAAAAAAGATAAAAACACTAAAAACCCTAAAAACCCTAAATGACCCTGAAACCCCAAAAAATTTTAAAACCCCTAAAACCATAAAAACCCATGAAACCCATAAAATCCTGAAAACACACTAAAAAATATAAAATACCATTAAACCCCAAAAAATATTAAAACTCTAAAAACCAATAAAAACCTAAAAGCACCTAAGAACCCAAAAACCCCATAAAAACCACAAGACCCATAAAACCCCTCAAAATACATAAACCCCCAAAAAACCATAAAATTATAAAGAGACCCCAAAACACATAAAAATCTAAGAAAAAATAAAAAATATTTAAAACCTAAAAAAACATAATACCTCGAAAAAATGCTAAAAACCCTTTAAAACCCTCAAAATACAACAAACCCTAAAAACGATAAAATACATAAAAAAATACATAAAAATCCATAAATTTTTTAAGAAATAATAAGAAACCTAAAACCACAATTAAAACCATAAAAACCTAAAGACACTTAATACCCCTAAAAATAAAAAATAATGATATAAACCATAAAAAACACTAAAAAGACACTAAAAATACTAAAACCCCTAAAACAATAAAACACCTTAAAAACCTAAAAACACTAAAAACACATAAAACCCTAAACACTATTGATAAATCTTAAAACTATTTAAACCCATAAGAACTTTTAAATTCTTCAAAACCTCTTAAAACCCTTAAAAGTAAAAAAAAACTGATGAAACCCAAAAAAACTATAAAGATTTTATTAATGCCTAAAAATACCTAAAACCTAAAAAAATATAAAAACTTTGAAAACCACTAAGAAAACATAAAAAAACAATTAAAACACCTATAAATTCTAAAAACCCAAAAAGACCCTAAATACCCCTAAGAACACTCAAAAACCTTAGAAACACTAAAACCATTAAAATTGTAAAAAAGATCTAAAAATCCCTAAAACACTAAAAAAACTCAGAAAAACATAATAGCATAAAACCCTTAAAATAGTAAAAACCCCTAAAACCCAAAAAAATCCTAAAAACCGTAAAACACCATAAAATACCCTAAAACCCAAAAAAACACCTAAAAACCATAATACCTCTAAACATCATTAAAAACCCTAAAACCCATAAAAACTGTAAAAACCACAAGAGACTCTAAAAACCATTTAAACCACTAATTTTTTTTTTAAAAAAAACTAAAAATCCCAAAAAAAACCTAGAAACCCCAAAATAATTCAACAAAACCCTAAAAACCATCAAAAACCCTAAAAATATTTTAACCCTAAAATCCTTGAAAAGTTTCAAAATCCTTAAAAACAATAGAAACTATAAAATTCTAACCCCCCCCCCCCCCACACACAAAATCTATAAAGACGTGGAAAACCCCTAAAACCCTTGAAAAACACTGAGAAGTAGATAAAAAACAAAAATCACAAAAAACCCATCAAAACATAAAAAAAAATATAAATACCTAAAAAACCCAAAAAACACTAAGAAACCCCCCAAAGATAGCTGATCATGGAGGAGGATCTAGAGCACCCATGGATCATGTGGAGAATCAAGGATCTATTCCCTAGAATTCCAATGCGGATGCGATCATCAATCCCTCTGAACTAGTTGGTCAGAATGTGCTATTCAGATTTTGTAACCCTTTGGTTTCAAATATAAACCCCTCTTAGGGTTCACATGATTCTGATGTGAATAATAACTTCATATAGGTTTTTAGGATAGTGACAACAAGTTCCTTCACTGATTTTGAGACCCTTCACCTGACAGGGTGATTAAGAAGGGGAGTATTTCCCATGTTGGAACAAACATGGAAGTTGTTGAAGAAATGATCTAGAGAGATGCATTTCTGAGATCTAGGGGTTCACTGAATGGAGGATGACTACTATGGGGTATGGTTTTTACCATGTGGTGTTCCCCTCGGATGAGCTGAAATGGTGGGCCTAGAGCTTCAGCTCAATTTCTCTCAATCAGGGGCTCCTCCGTATTCAGGAATGGGACCACAATTTTGACCCATGAAGTGTGGGAAAAACCTTCACACATATGTGGATTCTCATTTGCAAGAAGAATTGGATTCACTGGAATCCTAGAAATGGTGAGATATTTATTCTACAGTGGGATTCACTATTCTAATTGACAAAGAAACTGATAACCCAAGGTATAAGAACTAAGCAAGCGTCCTCATCGAGATAAACCTTAAAAGCATTCTGGTTGAAGTGGTGGTCCTCAAAGCCACTGATGACACACTGAATCTAGAAATTCAGTATGATAGAAGGCCCATGTTCTGTGGGAATTGTAAATTTATTTGTAATTTGATTTCTGAATGAGGAAGATTACCAACCTGTGGAATGTGTAATCAACAAGGCCATCTTTATAGAGACTTCTAGATGATGAGGGGGAAGGGAAAAGAGAAATTATCTAATCCACCCTTTGAGAAGCAGCCCCCTGACAAGTCACACATCACTGATTCGGTGATTTCCCCTCCTATGAAAACTCATAATTAGGTGGCCACCACATCATCCCAGGATGATCACTCTGGTCCAAAGTCAAGACCTTATCCTACCTCAAGGTAACATATATTGACTTAGTTGTTGGCCCTGGTTCAAACAGGGCCAATCTCTTAGAGGCTGATAGGGACCGATCTACATCAGCTGATGGTGGCACAAAAATTCTCTCACTTGTTCCTCTTGTCACTGGTAAAGTATAGGTTTTGGGGGATATAATTCCTCAATGCTCTAGAAGCATTACAAATCTCTCGGGCTCACCCAAGTCACAAAAGGCACAAGCCCTCCTTAGACATTCTTAGGTTGCACCTACAACTGACTTGGAACATGCCATCTGTGGAGGTGGACAATGTATTGACAAGCAGCTGGAGGGGGATGTAGAACATGCTACTGTAGCTCCAGAACCTACTCCCCCTACATGATGTGGGGTTTTCGAACACCGCTGCACCCTTGGATGATAATGGTATGCAGGTGGCCAACAATCAACCTCTTGTTAAGAAACATACTGATGTCGTGCCTCTTGCCTCTTATACCAATAAGACTCCATTCCCAATGCAGGAGTCTGCTTCTCCCATTGAATTTTCTTTTAAAAATACACCAACATAAATTTAGGGTGTCCCTCCTATTCAGTTCAGAGACCTCAATCCTTAGGCTATCATAGTGGGCTCCCCCTTGGTGGTGACCTGAAATCACTTATCCAGAGAGTCTGGAAAATCTAGAGACCTTTCAATTGGGTTTGCCATCATGCAAGATAGGAAATGTGTGAAACGGACTCCTGATTGAATTTACCCAAAGGTTGATACATGTATTCTAGACAAATTCTCGACATTCTCAGGTAAATACTGGGAAGATGGTGGTGATGAAAATTAGGTGCAGGAGGATGATGATGTTATAATAAAATTGAATCCTGATAAAAAAACCATTGGCCGGCCACCCAAGAAGATGGGTGGGAAAGGTAAAGGGAAGAATATTAATCCATGAATACCCTCTTTTGGAACTATTGAGGGATTGGTAATTCTTCTATGGAATTTTCCATCAGACATTTTCTTTCACAGAATAGGCCGATGCCAATTGCAGTTACTGAACCCAAAATGTCCTTTTGTAAATGGAAAGGGTTTAGTTGGGATGATATTAAATACCCACTTGTTGCACACAATTTATATGTCAATGGATCTAAAACCTTATGGGTTCTCAAGCAAGATTATATTCATATTACTTCTTCTAAGACTTGTTCTGAAGTCATCATTATCTCTACTATTCTAGGTGGTTCTGTTGCCACCTTTTCATTTGTATGTGCATCATGTGCCTACACTAGGAGAAGAGATCATTGGAGGAATCTGTAATTAATTAATGACCAAATAGGTAGTAATTGGGCTATTGTAGGGTTTTTTAATATTATCCTAATGCCGGATAAAAAGATGGGTCCTCATTTTTCTCGTAATTCTATGGTGTAATTTTCATGATTCTTTGATAGATGCAACATTATATAGGTCCACATTGCTAGTAATAAATTCACATGGGGATGGTTCATAGGACATGAAAGATAACATAGTAGGATTGATAGGTGCTTCATCCGGATTAATGATAGTTGCGCTATCGCTGAAATTTCTAGACATACACTTCCAAAGTTCAACTCGGATCACAATCCTCTTGTCATAAAGATTCTGGAAGGCCCCACAAGTTCACCCCCTTGACATTCAAGTAAAATAATTCATGGATTAAAATTATTGGATGTAGGGAAATTTTCATTAGTGGCTAGAATAGCGTCATTCATGGAATACCACTTTTCATTGTCACATCTATTCTCAAGTGCATCAAGGACATACTGAGGGAATGGAGTAATTGATCCTTCTCCAATCTGGATGATGTCATTAATGAGGCAGAATCCAGGATTTACCATTGTCAAATTGTCAATAAACAGCAGAATTGACCATCCAGGGAGGAGTTACAGCACCACTCCAAGCTGAATGACCTCCTAAAACTGAGGGAAAAATTTTCACAGGATCAATTTAGCATCACCAACCTCAAGGAAGGTGAAATAAATACCAAATTCCTTCATCATCCTCACAGATAGAAAAGGGAAACGAAGGGATTGAATGAATTTCAGGTAAATGGATCCCTCTCCATAGAGGAGGATAAAATCTATAAAGCGATGGTGGATTATTTTAAACTACTTTACACTGATACTAGTATCCCTACCAATAGTGATCTTGTTGATTTAATTTCACCATTCCACAATGACCAATAGAACCTGATCTTGATAGATGCTCTGTTTGAAGAGGAGATTAAATATTCTCTTTTCTCCCATAACATGGATAGTTCAGTGGGCCCTGATGGTTTCTGTAAAATGTTTTCCATGTTCTACTGGGATATTGTGCACAAAGAAGTGAACAATTCCATTAGGGAATTCTTTCTTTAAGACTCAATTACACATGGTTCAAATTCTAACTTCATTGTTCTTATCCCAAAAATTGATAATGCAATCGACATCAAGGAATTACGCCTAGTTTAAGTTGGGGATACCATCACAAAAATTATCAGCAAGATCATTACTATCCGATTGGGATGGATTTTGCATGATATTATCACCCTAAATCATTTTGGGTTTATCCTAGGGATAAATATTGAATGTTTCATATACATGGACTCAGAATGAATTAATATAATTCACAAGGAGTCAAAGCATGGGACCTTTACCCTCAAGGTGGATATCATAATGGCCTTTGAAACTATCAAATGGAGCTTACATTTCTCCATGATATCCACGTATGGTTTCTCTCCTTCCTTTCATCAAAATTGCTCTCTTTATCCTTAGTAGTGATAGGATGTCGGTGATGGTTAATAGCTCCCCATGCAGTTTCTTTAATTGCTCCTGTCAATTAAGTAAAGGAGATCCCCTATATGGCCTTCTTTTTTCCATACCTGAAGAATACCTCAGTCGATGCATTATTCGTTTGGTGCACTCTGGCTTCTTCCTGCCAATTAATGCAAGGATCTTTATGTGCCACCACATCTCCTCTAAGATGATGATATACTTTTTTTCTGACAATCTAATAGGAGAAAATTTAACTCAATCATTAATCATTTATTCCACTATGAGGGTGTGGTGGGACAATCAATCAATTGGGGTAAGTCATCCAGTGTCTTTTGAAAAGGGATCTCTATCTCAGGGCAGGTTAGAAATGAAAAATATCAATGCATTAAAAGGGCCACACTACCATTCATGTAATATGGTTTCCGTATTTTTTTGGAAAACCCAATAGTGACCATCTTGAGAGCATTGCCTCCAAAATCTTCAGTCATCTTGCTAACTATAAAAGAAAATCCCTTTCACATGATGGAATAGTTTTCTTAATTAATGCGGTAATCACTTTTATGTGTGTGCATGAATTCTTGATATACATATGGCCAATCAGTTTTCATAAGAGAGTGGAGGAAAAAATCAGGAACATTATTTGGAATGGATGTGTCAATGAAAGAAAGATTGTTACTGTGTCCTGGAAAACATGTTCCAAACCAGTTGATATGGGTGGACTAGGTATTAAAGATCTAAGTAAATTCAATGAGTCACTCTTGGGAAATTTCACATTGAATATGCTAACTTTGAAGGAAGAGGGACTTGACTTTATCAATGGTCATTTCACACATAACCTGTTGAATGGTTTCTATTGTTACATTCATTATTTTGTATGGCCTACTATCAAGTCATCCATCATTGATATGAACCCCAATGTGAAATGTATTGTCTCAAGGAGGTAGTGTATCAATATATGGTCCACACCATGGCCGGATAGCCCACTTAATGGGTTGGTACAACCCCCCCTCAATCACGAGAAATGTGTCTATTACTAAGCTTTGTGTAGGGAATTGAAGGTATGGGTGAAATTATCCTAGCTTCTACTATGGAAGAAATAAATTTATACATGTTCATTGATGTTGAAATCATGGTTTGGAAGCCCAACCGGGGAGGTTTAATCAACCCAAAGAAGTTGTTCCTGCACAAATGTGAGCTGAATTTTGCGGGTCCATCTTGGCTTTCTAAATTAAGAAAACATTTTATTCCACCTTCCAAGAATATTTTTCTCTAAAAAGTATAGAAAGGATGACTTATGCTTCATGGGATGATGAAAAAGACCAGGATGTAACTTGTCTCTATTTGTAGCCTCTTCCTACGGGATGAGTAAAATGAAAGACACCTCTTTATTTAATGCATGTTTGCTACAGAGCATTAAAAGCATGTCCAAGGCACCTTTGGAGTCAACCTCAACATCAAAAATCATCAGGGTCTGTCTGGATTGCTGAAGGCAGCAACATACATTGATCTGAGCCCATAGCTCTTTAATCTCTTTCTTGTGGAAATAATGGCACTTCTCTTTTATGTTTGGGCTGCCCACAATGTGGTTTTGTACAAAAATCAGGCATGCTATTTCTATGAGGGTACAATGTCCATTCATAGAGCTATCCATGCCACTACTGGTATCCAAACTGGTGAGATGTCCAATCATAATAATGACCTTTCGATCCTTTGTAAAATTGGTGTCCTGGGTAGGTGCAAGAAACCAATGATATAGAAATTCATCATCTATATTCCCTTGATGACGACATGGGTTAAGGTCAATGTGGACGGCTCAGATTTAGGCGCACCTAGACCCTAGGGCTGCGGTGGTGTCTTCTGCATCTATCGCAGCTTCGTTAAAGAATTTTTTTCCATTTTATCAGAAATGGAACTACCTATGAATTGGAATTCCGGGCCTTTATAAAGGATGTAAGCTATATGAACCGCTTCTGATAGAATCACCTTTGGATTGAGTCTGACTCGCTTATAGTAGTGGAGGCCTTCAAAAGAAAATCAAGACATGTACCTTGGCAGCTTCTACCTCAATGGATATAATGCCTTGACACCTTCTGTTACCTTATGCTTTACATCACACATGCATATAGAGGAAAATATGGTGGTGAACATCCTCTCCAAGAAGTCAATTATGGAGAGGAGCTCATTGTGTTCCTTTGTTTCCCCTAGCTTTTGTACGTCCGTAGTGTACTCAAACATGAACGGGGTTTCCCATAACCGGTTTTGCAAACCATCCTCTATAAAGCCCTGTACTTTATTTTTCTTAATAATTTGGGGGTGATCAGCAACCCCTGCCCTGAACCCTCTTTTCCAAAAAAACCACAAACCCCCTAAAAACCATCAAAATCCCTAAATCCCCTAAATCCCTTAAAAATAATAAAAATCCCTAAAATATCTAAAAACATAATGAATCCTAAAAATTTTTAAAACACTCAGAAAACCTTAAAACCTAAAAACACATAAAAAACAGAAAATCCTAAAAGACCCTAAAAACCCTAAACCCCCTAAAAACCATAAGAACACCTAAAAACAATAAAATACTCTAACAACCCATAGAAATATAAAAAACACACTAGAAACCCTTTAAACCCATAAATCTTACAAAAATATAAAAACTATAAGATGGAAAAAAAATATAAAACCCAAAAAACTATAAAAACCCAGAAAACCCAAAATTTCCTCAAAATTCTTAAAGAACCTAAATCCAAATAAAATCCCAAAAACACCCTAAAAACCTCAAAAAACTGAAAACCATAAGAAAAACTTAAAAACATTTAAAATCCCTAAAAACCAAAAAACACTAAAACCCCTAAATACCCTAAGACCAAAAAAACATTAAAACCCTTATATCCCTAAAAGTCCAAAAAAAACATAAAAATCCTAAAAAATTCCTTAAATTCCAAAAAATGTAAAAACCTTAAAAAATATGATTAACTCTTTTATAACCTTAATAAGTGGAATAAACATAAAACACATCCAAAATAGAAAAAAATGATAAAAGATATAAAACCCTAAAATGACCACCAATACCCCTAGAACCATAAAACCAATAAAAAAATAAAACACCTAAAGCTCATAAAAACCCTAAAATAACTTAAATCTATAAAAAAACCTTTAATCTCTTGAAAATGTAAAAGAACATGAAAAACCCTTTAAAACCATAAAAACTTAAAAAAAACCCCCAAAAACACAAAAAAACAATAAAAACCCAACAAAACCACCCAAATACCCTAAAATCCTTCAAAATCTATAAAAACCCTAAAAAATAATATAAATATTGAAAAATCCCTAAAAATTCTAAAAATCGTAAAAACCAGTAAAAAACCTAGAAACAAGTTGAAATCCTTAAAAACCTAAACACACTAAAAGACCTTAAAACCCCTAAAAAAATTAAATTCCCATAGAACAATATAAACTATAAAACCCTAGAAAACCCAAAAAACCCCTCAATAACATAAAATCCCCAAAAACCATAAAAATATAAAAAAATTTAAAATTCCCAAAATTTTGAAAATAAAAAATCCCTGAAAGAAATTATGAAAACTGTATCCCTTATAAAAAATTATCCATAAAATGATTAAAAAAAACTATGAGATGGTGCATATGTGCATGTGTGTAGGTGTTTCTGGGGCTTTCATTCATGGCTTTGTGTTTTGCTATTATTTCTCTTGGGCTATATTTGATTCTCTTGGTTTTGGTGCTACTCAATTTCTTATTGGTCTGTATCTGGGAGCTGATGTGTTTTCTTCAACTAATTAATTGGGAGTTGTGCACTGGGATCATGTGTTATTGGATATACGACAGTTTCTTTTATGGATTGTGTATTATTGGATGTTGGCTGGAGGCACTAGTTTTTGAGTTCGTGCGCTGATGGCTGCTGTGAAATTTGATGTTGGTTTTTCTTCTACTACCTTGGTGGTGTGCTATTGTACGGACGTGGTCATGGATCTTGGGGTGGGTGTTTTTCATTCTTCTGCCAACTGAAGGGCTACATGAGGTACTTGTGTCTTTCGGTTTACTTGTCTCCTTAGTCTATTTTGGTGACTTCCTTGGTGTTTTTGTTCTTGGTTGGTATTGGAGCTTCTCTAGGGTCAACTATCTTTTCAACATTGGGAGAATTTGTTTGTAATTCATTTTATCTTCTTATACTACAAATTTTTCCCATGAAAAAAAATCACGAAAACCCAAAAAAACATTAAAAGACCCTACAAACCCAAAACCCCCCCAAAACCCATAAAAACCCTGAAAAACCATCAAACCCATAAAAACCCTACAACCCACTAACAACTCTAAAAACCATTTAAGCACTTAAAAACATTAAAAAATTTTAAAAAATATAAAACCCATAAAAGACCCAAAAAACAATGACTATAACAAACAATAAAAACCAAAAAACCCATACAATCCCACAAAATCCCAAAAACCCTAAAAATCCATAAAAATCATAAAAAATACCTAAAAAACCGTACAAAAAATTAATAACTTTAAGAAAATGTGAAAAAACTAAAAACATGAAAAACCCCAAAAGGCCCTAAATAGTGCTCAGAACCCTAAAAACATAAAATACTCAAAAATTCCTAAAAATCAAAATAATATAATGAAACCCAAAAAACACAAAGAATAAAATCATAAAGTTGGAGACTCATCTCTCTCGCGATGGAGATTATCCTCTTCCACAGAATGCTTGATGTCATCGACCAATTTTGTGCCTTTCCCTCCCCCCTCTGTGGCGGAGTGGCTCCTAGATCTTGTGGATGAGCGCCCTTTTGTTCCGTTCTCAGTCCCTGACCTACTTCCCCCTTTTCAGTAGGATGATATTTTTCCTAAGGTACCTAATTTATATGAAGGATATCCATAGCTACGACTATCAATTGCAGATTTCAGCAAGGCCTCCACCCTGCATAGTCTGACCTTGGTGGCACGATTCTTGAACTGGCGACTCTGGTGGATGATTTTTGATAGATTTTTATTTGAAAAATGGGACCTCCAAGACTGCGCCATAATTGTTCTTCACGATAGTAGTCACATCATGATTATATTTGAATTGGAGGAGGATCTCGTCAATGCATGGTCTGTAGCTACAAGGAGAAGTAACGGTGCCCAATTTTTTCCTTTCATGGTGGAGCTTTGATCTGTATTTGAACTGCGACTCACCAATGGTGGCATCATGGGTCAGATTTCCAAAATTTACACTTCCATTTCAAAACATTTCCATTATTTCCAAGTTGGGGAATCTGGTTGGAAGGTTCTTATGTGTGGATAGTAGAACTAGGGACCCTTTTCACCTAGTTTCCCCAAGGGCCTTTGTTGAGATTGATGCTTCTAAAGGACTAGTTGAGTTGTTTTAGATTGATGTTGGTAAGGAGCTCTGGTGGAAACAACCTGTGATCTTTTAATCATGGACTAATTTTTTCACCTCTTGCTGGCATCCGGGTCATTGTGTCCGAAATTACAGGGGTGGTGGAAGGAAATGTGGTGTTTTGAATCCTTCTCAATAGGTGACTGGTTAAGGGATGCAGAATCGAGGTGAGGTGCATGAGGTTGTGCAGATGGATCCTAAAGCTCAGGCTAATGAAGTGGGTCAAACTTGGGTCGAGGTGTCTGTTACAAAGATTGTATCGGCTTCTTCATGCAGGCATGGATGTTATATTGCTGAGGGGGTGTCACCATTATTTGGTCTTGATTCCAGATCTTGGAGCCCGAGGAGTCTGCGGGATGGTCTTCCGGTTGTGATGGGGGGCCATGGACATGTAGTTAGTGATCACCATTTAGGGAAAGTGGTTGTTCAGTGCCAATCGGAGCCCAAGGTGAGTGATATTTTCAAGCGGTTGAGGAGTGACTTGATGATCTCGAATGCTGGAAGTTCTTTATGCATGGAAGTTGCTGTTGGTGGGATGTCGATTACCTCTAATAGCAATTTGAAGTAGATGTAGGAAGCTGTCCCAACCTTCAATCACTTTGAAGGGATGTGGCATGAGGAGGAGGTGAAAGGGTTGCTTCTGGTTGATGCTGGCAGTGAGAGGTCCGCTATACCAGAGAGTGGGGTGCATGTTGTTGATGCTGGCCAAGATGGAGGGAGGGTGGCCCAATATGATAGTGAAGCTGGGCTATTTTTGGACACCACTGGGCACTCGGTGGTGCATTTGAGAGAGAGATAAGGGAGTTGCAGGTTCGTTCTCTCAATCGTGTTGGAATATTTGGGGAAGATGGGAAATTAAGAAAGCCTCCTGGATAAGATGGGAAAGGGCCCTTGGTTCCTAATGCTTGGAATTCGTTACATGCAGTACATGAACTGAGTGAGGTGTAGGGTGCTGATGATAGGTGTGCTGGAGGGAGTGTACCACTAAATTCTAGTGAACCCGATTCAATGATGGTGACAATTGGACACTCGGATGGTGCTGGTGAGATGGAGATAAGGGCATTATAAGGGGTTGTGTAGTCTTGCCAGGATGAAAGAAAGCTGCCTAAGGAAGAGGGGAAATTGTAGCTGGCCACGGGTGGGGTGGTATCCCCCATTTGATTGGCCCTTGAGAAACATTCCTTGGTAGTCCCATGTGTGCCGCACTGTGGGGTTCTTGATGAATTCTCTCTCAATCAGGAAGCCTCCTTCATCCCTGATTAATATAGTTTTTAGGAAGAATGTACAAGGATGAATAAAACTATGGCGATGATCACCAAGGAGAATGCTTTGATAGAGGTGGACTTCCCATATGGAAAGGAAAACATATCTGCAGTGGTCTCTTCAGACTCCCGAAAGAGGAAGATGAGGAAGGACTATACGACTTTTCCAAAGACAGTGCCCACGAGTGACTCTTACACAGCTATAGAAGCCGCCTCTGACAGGGGAAGTCGGTCTACCAAGGCTCATTGGAATGTAGAGCAACCAAATCATAGAGCATATTACAATGCATTCCTAATTCAATATGAATCATCTGAATGGGAGTCGGTGGAGTCGGATGCCGCCTCTGGTTATGGTGCTGAATGGGACCCTTTTGGGAATTGATATGTTGACTGGTAGTTTCTTCTTCTTTCTATTATTTTTTTGGGTCTTTTGGGATTTTGGTGTTGGGGGGGGGGGGCAGGTCTTTTTGGGTGTGGGCTTCTTGGCCTCACCCCTCCCTTGTTTGTTGTGTCTCTTTTCTCATAATAAATTTTGGGCGGGTCTGGAATAGCCTGGCCCTGCACCTTTTCTTCCAAAAAACACAAAAATCCTAAAATTCCATAAAAATATATAAAAATGTAAAACCCCAAAACCACTAAAAAACAAATAAAAACCATAAAAACCTAAAAACACATAAAACCCCTAAAAACCTAAAAAAATGAAAAAAAACTAAAAGTCCCTAAAAACCGTAAAAACATATAAAAACCATTAAAACCCCTAAAAATATAAAACACCCTAAAAACCCATAAGAACCCCAAAAAAACTAAAAAAATCAAAATACCCCTTAAACCCCTCAAAACGTTAAAAATTAAAAAAACCTAAAAATCCCTAAAAACTCAAAAATAGTAAAATTACAAAAAACCTAAAAATGATAAAATCCTCAAAACCCTGAAAAACCCTAAAAATCCAAAAAAAATCCTAAACACTATAATATTACAATAAAAATCAATAAAATCCCCAAAAATATAAAACCACTAAAAACCCTAAAAACCCCTACGAAAACCTAAAATGTGAAAAAACATAAAACCCTAAAATTCCTTAAAACCCTAAAAAGGAAATAAAAACCCCTAAACCAATAAAAATCTCTAAAAACCCTAAAAAAATAAAAACACAAAAAACACATAAAAACAGTAAATCCCAAAAAAACCATTAAAAACCCTTTGATCACATAAAATGATAAAAAATTATAACAATAATTAAAAATCATCAAAAATCCCAAGAAATCCAAAATCCCAAAAAACACCTAAAACCCCTAAAAAGACATTAAAAATACCCTCAAATACCCTAAAAAGAAATTAAAAATCCACCAAAACCCTAAAACCCCTCAAATTCCTTAAAATCCTTGAAAACCCTTAAAATGCTAAAAAATAACTAAAAATCCATAAAAAGATAAATAACCAAAAAACCCTAAGAAAACCATAAAAACCAAAAAAATATTAAAACCCCTAAAAAGCCTATAAGACTCCAAAATCCCTAAAAAACAATTAAACCCCTAGGATCCCTCAAAATCCATAAAAACCCCAAAACCATAGAAATCCTAAAAAGCCCTAAGAATTCTAAAACTGTAAAAAACCTTAAAAACCCTATAAAATCCTTAAAAACTAAAAACACTTAAAACCCCTAAAACCCAAAAAAAAACAAAAAACCACTAGAAACTCTATAACAAATGAAAATTTTAAAAAACTCTAAAAACATAAAAACCCATAAAATTTAAAAAAAACATAAATTCCAGAAAACAATAAAAACCCTAAAACCCAAAAAAAACTCTACAAACCATCAAAATCCCTAAAAACTCTAAAAATAATAAAAAACCTAAAGAGTCCCTAAAAATATCTAGAAATGTAAAAAACCCAATTTACACAAAAAATAGATTAGAAAACCATAAGAACCAAAAAACAAATAAACCCATAAAAAATAAAAAATTCTAAATACCCTTAATACTCTAAAAACCCTAAAACCGCCCAAATCCATAAAATCCCTAAAAATCAAAAAAATCCTAAAAGATCTCTAAAAATCCATAAAAACGTAAAACCCCTTAAAAACCATGAAATCCCCTAAGAATACCTTAATAACCAGAAAACACTTAACACCCCTAAAAAAATAAAAATCATAAATACCCTAAAATATCTTAAAACCCTTAAAGAGACCAAAAAACCTTAAAACCCCAAAATCCCTAAAAAAATGAAAACATTAAAAACCATTTAAACCCCTAAAAATGTTAAAAAAATATAAAAACAATTCAAAAACCAAAAAACCCCAAAAACTATAAATACCCCTAAAAACCAAAAAAATACATAACCCCTTAAAACCCTTAAAATACCAATACACTATAAATCCATAAAATTCCTAAAAATCAATTAAAACCCCTAAAAACATAAAAAACATTGAAAACCCCTTGTAAAACCTTAAAAACCTAAAAACACTTAAAACCCACAAAAAACCTATAAGACACTAAAAACCTGAAAAATACCAAATACCCCTAAAACCATAAAAATTTTAAAAAATAACGAAATGAAAAAAAAGTAATAAAAAACCCCTAAAACCATGAAAAATTCTATGTACGCCATAAAAATATATAAACACTTAAAAGTCATAAAAGCTTAAAAAAACTAAAAAACTGTAAAAGACCCTAAAAATCTCAGCACTCCTAAAACCATAAAAATCCTAAAACCCTTAAATTCGTAAAAACCCAAAAAAACCTCTAACATCACTAAAAACTCTTTAAACCCTAAAAAAATAAAAAAATCTAAAAAAACTTATAAATCCTAATAAACTCAAAACCCCTAAACCCCATAAAACACAAAAAAAACCAGAAAACACCTAAAAATCCTCAAAATCCATGAAAACAGTAAAAAATTGTAAGTATTCTAAAAATTCACCAAAAACACTAAAAATATAAATCATCCTAAAACCTTGAAAAAACCCAAAGAAATCATTAAAAACCCTAAGGCATTTTAAACCCTTAAAAAAACTAAAAAAAAAAAAACCATAAAAACCTTAAAAACATAAAACCCATAAAACCCTCAAAATCTCCAATAACCATAAAAATAATAGAAAACCTCAAAATTAACTGAAATTCCCTAAAAATGAAAAAAAATCATGAAAACCATGAAAACTGTAAGAAAACATTAAAAACCAGAAAACACTTAAAACGCATTAAAACCTAAAAAAGACTATAAATACTAAAAAGTAGAAAACCAAAAACCACAGAAAACCATAAAACCCCCTAAAACCATAAAACCCCATAAAATCCATAAATACCCACTCAAAACAAAAAAACCCATTAAACCCCTAAAAATAATAAAAACATTTAAAAACATTTAAAATACTAAAATCCCAAAAAAATCCAACAAACCTAAACAATTTATAAAAACCTAAAAAATATAAAAAAACCTAAGAAATCTTAAGCCCCTAAAAATCCCAAATAAACACTAAAATACCTAAAACACATAAAATTCCTCAAAATATCCCAAAAATGTTTAAAAACGTAAAAAAACAAAAATGATAAAAACCCCTAAGAAAACTTTAAGAAGCTAAAATCATATAAAACCTCTTAAAATCCTAAAATAGTATTAAAATTCTATAAATTATTATAAACCCTAAAATATCATTAAAACCCTTCAAAATCCAAAAATCCCCTAAAACCCCATAAATATCAAAAAAACCACTAAAACATAAAATACATTAAAAAATGAAAATCCCTAACAAACTTTAAAAATCTAAAAACAATTAAAACCCCTCAATTACCTAAAATGATAGAAAACCTAAAACGCCTAAAACCCATATACTCCTAAAAATCATTGAAGCCGTAAAAACCCATATTATCCCTAAAAATACTAAATTTTCTAAAAAAACATTACACCCTAAGATTTACTAAAAACGTATAAAATCCTATAAACCCTAAATACCTAAAAACACCTAAAAACCCCAAACACCCCAAAAACCTATAAACCATAAAAACACTAAAACCCTAAAACCCATGAAACCCCTTAAAATCCCCAAAAGAATAAAAAACGATAAAATCCAAAAAATACCTAAAAACAATAAAATTTTAAAAAACCATAAGAAACATTAAAGATCTAAAAACACTTAAAGCCACTAAAATACCAAAAATTTGATCAATCCCATAATAACCATAAAATACCCTAAAACACATAAAAACCATAAAAACCATAAAACCCTAAAATTTGTACAAATACAAAAAACCCACTAAAAACACTAAAAACCCATGAAATTTTTACAAAATTTAAAAAATATAAACAACCTTAAAAACACAAAAAAAACCCCCTCAACCCCAAAAACCTATAAAAACTATATACACCCTAAATAACCCTAAAACCCTCAAAAACCATAAAAACCTGGAAACCCATTAAAATAAAAAATTCACTTCATATCCATAAAAATAAAAAAACCCTTAAAAATATAAAATACCCTAGGGAAACCTTAAAAACATAAAATACATAAAAACCATAAAAACCTAAAAAATAATAAAAACCCTAAAAACCTGAAAACTTAAAATCCCCAAAACCACTAAAAACCAAAAAAATCCAAAAAATCCCGGAATATCACTAAAAATGTAAAAAACCATAAAAACCATGAAAGAACCTAGGAAAAACTTAAAACACTAAAATCACTTAAAACACATAAAATTCATAATCATTATTAACACCCTAAAAACCAAAAACACCATAAAAACTCTAAAACCCCAAAAAATCATAAAAACCCCAAAAATTTGTAAAAACGATAAAAACCTATAAACCCACTAAAAAACCTAAAAATATTATTATTCCTTTAAACCCATAAAAATTTTAAATACACAAAAAAACAAAAAATCTATAAAAAAACTCAAAAAAATCATAAAACCCCAAAAAAACAAAAAAACACTAAAATACATCAAAATCAATAAAAAAATCCGTAAAACTCATAAAAATGATGTGAAATCACTAAAAATATAAAATACCCAAAAAATCTAAAATAACCAAAGAAACCATTAAAAACATGAATACACTTTAAACATCTAAAAAAATAAAAAAAATTGCTAAAGACTGTAAAATCCATAAAAACCCTAAAAATCCTAAGAACCCTAAAAATCCTTAAAAACCGTAAAACACGATCAAAATCGTGAAAACCCCATTAAAATCCCTAAAAAAATTAAAAACATCAAAATCACCTTGGAAAACCATTAAGACCACAAAAAATTATAACTCAAAAAAACCAAAAAACGCCAATAAAGCATAATAGACCCTAAAACCACTAAAATCCGTAAAACAACTTAAAACCCTTTAAAACACTAATAATTCATAAAAAAACCTAAAAATGAACTAATAAATCCAAAAACCCTTCATATCCTTAAAATCATTTAAAAAATATAATAACATTAAAACCCTAAAAACCTCTAAAACCCCTTAAAATACCTAAAAACCAAAAAACCCCTAAAAATCCTAAAAAATTTATAAAAATACCTAAAAATGTAAAAACTATAAAAACCATGGAAAATTTAAAAACCCAAAAACACTTAAAACCCCTAAAAACATAAAAAATGATAAAAAAACTAAAACACCTAAAAAGACCATAACACCCTAAAACCCTCAAAGCCCCTAAAAATTAAAAAACAATAAAATCATAAAAAACACTCAAAATCCTATAAAATATCAAAAACCCTAAAAACGTGAAAATCCCTAATAAATCCACAAAACCTTTAAAATCTAAGAATCTATAAAAGAATGAAAAAGATAAAAACCCTTAAAGACAATAAAAGTAGTAAACCCCCCTAAAAAGCATAACAACCCCTAAAAACATTAAAAATCCTAAAAAATCATAAAAAAATGCACTAAAAAGAATAAAATACCTTTAAACCCCTAAAAACATTAAAAACTATAAAGAACCATAAAAACCATAAAAACAATAAAAAAACTCCAATACCCTAAAAACCTAAAAACTCTCAAAAACACTAAACAACCTCTAAAACCATAATATAAACTAAAAAATCCCCAAAAATCCCAAAAACATAAAAAACACTAAAAACCTTGAAAACCACAAGAACACATTAATTTCCAAAAAACACATTAAGCCTATAAAAACCCTAAAAAACCCTAAAACCCTAGAAATCTTTAAAATCTATAAAACCCCAAAAAATCCAAAAAATATTCCTAAAACCTCTAAAAAATAAAAAAACCATAAAACCCTAAAAACCACAATGAAAAACATAGAGAAATAAAAACACAAAAACCCCTAAAACCCTAAAAATTCTAAAAACCCTAAAGACCCTAAAAATCCCTAAAAATCCATAAAACCTACTAAAAACCTTTATTACCCATAAAAAAACTAAGGACCCACTAAAACCTCTAAAGACCCTTTAAAACCCTAAAATGTTTAAAAACAATAAAATTCCAAAAAAACTCTAAAAAGTAAAAAAAACCTAAAAACCCAAAATACCAAAAAAAATCCTCAAAACAATAAAAACCATAAAAACAATCAAAATCCATAAAATCCTAAAAACCATACAAATCCAAAAAATCTCTAAAAATCGAAAAAATTGTAAAAAACCCAAAACCCCATAATATTACAATAAAACCCTAAAAAACTAAAATCCCTAAAACACTAAAAATGATAAAAACCCTAAAAAAACCATAAATACCATAAAACTCTCAAATCCCTAAAAACATTAAAACCCATAAAAATCAAAAAAATTCTATAAAAACTCCTAAAAATATAATAAAATCTAAAACCCTAGAAAAAACCCTATGATAACATTAAATAACTAAATACAGTTAAAACCTATGAAAACCCAACAAAATGATAAAAACACTAAACGACTATAAAAACCATAAAACCCCTAAAATCTATAAAACCACTTGAATCCTTAAAAAACCTAAAAACACATAAAACCCCTAAAAACCCACTTCATCCTCTAAAAACCATTTAAACTTTAAAAATGATAGAAAACAATAAAAATTGTAAAAAATTTACAAAAATAAAAACCCCACTAAAAATCCAAAAAAACCATAAAACCCTAAAGCTATAAATGTTCTTAAAACCCCTCTAAATCCATAAAAACCAATTAAAAATAAAAATAGGAAAAATACCTAGAAGTTTCTAAAAACATAAAAAATTGTAAAAAACATAAAAGACATGAAGAAAACCATGTTAACCAAAAAAATTAAAAACCATGAATAACTTAAAAACTATTAAACACTAAAAACCCTAAAAAGACCATTAAATCCCTAAAACCCCTGAAAATACCTAAAACCCATAAAAATAAAAAAAATTTAAAAAAACCTAAAAAAACTTAAAATAATAAAACCCCTAAAAACTAAAACCCCTTAAGAATACCATAAAAACCTAAAAAACACATAAAAACCATAAAAACCTAAATAACGATAAAACGCCTAAAAGACCCTTAAAACCCTAAAACCCCATAAAACCCCTAAAAAGATTAATAAAATAATAAAATAAAATAAAAAACCAAAACACCCCTAAAAACTCTAAAACCAGTTTAACCAAATAATAACGTTAAAAACTCAAAAAACATTAAAACCCATAAAAACTCAAAAAACTCAAAAAACTCAAAAAACTCAAAAAACCCAAAAAACCATAAAAACCATAAAAACCTAAAAACACTAAAATACAAAAACACTAAAAATCCATAAAATGATAAATAACATAAAAATGGTAAAAAAATATATAAAATCACTAAAATCATAAAACCCTAAAAAGCCCTATGAAAACCATACAAAATAAAAACAATCAAAACCTCCAAAAATGCTAAAAACCCTAAAATCCCTTAAAATCCCTAGAACCCCTCAAAAATACCTAAAATCTATAAAACCCCTAAAAATCATAAAAATACCTAATAATCCACAAAATTGTTAAAATACATGAAAAAACCTATGAAAACAATAAAAATATAAAAACACTCAAAACCCTTAAAAACATAAAAAACACAAAAAACCTAAAAGACCCTAATTATCCAAAAAATCCCTAAAACATAGAAAAACCAATAAAACCCATAAATTAACATAAAACCACTAAAAATACACTAAAAACTAGAAAATCTCTCAATCCCTTAAAAGCCCATAAAAACGATGAAATCCTCTAATAAAACCATAAAAATATAAAAACAATTTAAACCCCTAAAACATAAAAATTTCTAAAAAACCCTAAAGAGACCCTAAAAACCACAAAACCCTAAAATACCGTAAAATACCTCAAAACCCAAAAAAAATATTATAATGCTTTATAAATCCCAAAAAACATTAAAATGATACACACCATAAGTACACTAAGAAATCCTTATAACCAGTAAACACTTAAAACCATTAAATACCCTAAAAATTACTAAAACCCAAAAGACCTTAAAACCACAAACCCCCTAAAAAATTAAAAATCCCTAAAAACATAAAAAACCTAAAAATAAATAAAAACAATAAAAAGTAGAAAAAAATCTAAAATCACTTTATACCAAATAAAAATTTAAAAAATAAAAAAAATGTTAATTTCCTAAAAAACTCAAAAAACCTCTAAAATCTATAAAAACCATGAAATTGCAAAAAATCCTAAAAACCAAAAAAACCCAGAAATATCTCTAAGTTCCATAAAAAATCATAAAATTAATAAAGGAGACCAAAAAATCCCGATAAATATAAAAATCCATTAAAACACTGAAAACTCGTAAGAAAATCATAAAAACCTAAAAACACATAAAACCCTTAATAATGTAAAAAATGCTAAAACCAATTAAAACCATAAAAGCCATAAAAATCCAAAAATCTAAAAAAAACCCAAAAAGTTTAATGAAACATAAAAATAATAACCCACCCCCCTCAAGAAAACCATAAAACTATAAAAACACTAAACTCCATAAAAACATAAAAAATGATAAAAACCATAAATAACCCTAAAAAACCATAAAAACCAAAATCAAGCTTAATAACACTAAAAACATAAAAATTAAAAAAACTCCTAAAAATACCAAAAAATATAAAACCCCCTAAAAACTATGAAAACCCTGATGAAAACAATAAAAAACAAAAAACTCTTAAAACCCGTAAAAAACTTAAAAACTATGAAACCCATAAAACCCGAAATAGATATTAAAAACATAAAAATCCATAAAACCATAAAACCATTATAAACATTAAAAAACCCTAAAACCCCATAAAAATCAAAAAACAACTAAAACTATAAAACAAATTTAATCCACTAAAAAGATAAAAAATTCTAAAAAACCATTGAACCCCTAAAAAGCTCAAAATAAAACACTAAAAACCCAAAAAACATATAACTCTAAAACCCTGAAACCCTAAAAATACCTAAAACCCCTCAAAACCCCTAAAACTATAAAACCCACAAAACAATAAATGAACCTAAAAATTCCTAAAAATAATAAAAAACATAAAAATAGAAACAACCTAAAAAGATAAAAACCCTAAAAACAATTAAACCCATGAAAACCCCTTAAAACGCCAACAACCCTAGAAATTATAATGGCCATAAAAACCCAGAAAACCATAAAAAACTATAAAAAACCATAAAAACATAAAAAACAAAAAACAAATAAGAACAAAAACTCCATTATAATGATGGAATATATAAAAAATATGGAAAACATAATAAAAACATCTAAAAACCCTAAAAATTCATCATGGTGATCCCATGATGCTTCTTCTCTTGGGCGTGGGTTGTTTGACTCTACCCTCTATTGTGGTTTTAGGTTTCTTGGGGGTTTTCAGTGTTTTTGGGTGTGAGTCATTTAACTCCACCCCTCCCTTCTTTACTTTTTTATTTTTCTAAAAAAATTTGGGGGGTGTAGAATAGCCAGGTTCGGTGCCTTCTTTTCCCATAGGAAAACCATAAAATCTTAAAAAGTATTAGAACCCCAAGGGAACAAGGAACCTAAGTTTAACATCTAGCCTTCTCCTCTTTGACATCCTTCTATTTCCTTTGAGGTAATGACTGGCTTTGTAGATTCTCTGCATACTTCTATGCATGCCATCACTGATTCTTCACCCTGTATGGAAGTATAGGAGAAACACTCTGATGTGTGTGGTACACGAGATAAATATTGGGGTGATATCTCTAATTCAAGTGATATATGAATTGATGAAGACCAATATAATCAAATTAATGATTCTTACTTAAAATCAAGTGCAAATAAAGGTAAAAAAATCCATGTTTGATGTTGATGGTTGTATTACCAAAAATACTAGAAAAACAAAGAAACGTAGAGACTACTCTCAAATTGAGAGAAAAATTAAGAGCTTTTGATTCCTGTAGAAATAAATGCACCGCACATCCACCACTCTTAATAGTGGTTGATACAACATCAATGCCCAAACATTTTCAAAATTCATCAGAATCCTCAGATTCAACTGACTCATGTGATACTAACAGTTACCTTAAAAATGACCCAACCTATAGGGATGCTTATCAAATCGAGGATAAATTGGACTTCTCGGAGGAACATGGCTCATAGATGGATTAAAATGATGCAAATACCTTTCATCAATATAAAAATGGTGAAATTTCCACTAACACATACACTCAACTCAGAAAGAGGATGTTTCTTAATGTGGTGGAAGATTTTAAGAAGAATTATAACTTTGAATTGAAAGAGATACCTTAGAAATGATCTTGCTGCTTTGATGATGGATTCTATTCTAGGGATTTATGGTTTCTATGTTTCTTCTTGGCTCTTCGATTTTGATCTTGGTTGGTAATGGATACTTTCCAATGCTCTAGTTTTCTTAGATTTCAGTTGCTGTTGAGGCATGCATTTATCATGAAGTGGCCTACTGGAGGCTAGAATAAGATGTTCAATCCTTCTATGTAAGTAGATAATTTATAGATTGATTATGGTATATTTACATATTGCTTCCACTTGTTTTTCATAACCCCTATTTTGGCTCATATTTAAATGGTGGCCTTCAAGGGAGCTTGCTTTTCATACTTCACAAGTTTTACTGACGGTGTTTCACTTCCACTGCCCTTAATGAAAGAAGCTCTTAACAGTCTGATAATGTGACGTCTTGGACAGGTTTTTATTCAATACAAACTATTTTTTCTTCCTCTTGAAACTTTATTTTCTATCCCCCTCGATCCTATGTTGGTATAATCTATTTACACCTCATTTTTGTATTGTAACACATTATTTTAATAAATTTTTTTGGGGAATGAATTCGGCGATCAATTCATCTCACCACTTTTATAAAAAAAACTAAAGAATAAAAAAATATTAAACCCCAATTTTTTTAAAAAAACTCATAAAATTCCATTGAAACCGAAAAAAAACTCAAAAAACCCTAAAACCTCCCAGAAAAAATAAAAACCCTAAAAATAATAAAAACTCTAAAAATATCCAAAAACCCTAAGAAAACAATAAAAATCCTAATATCCCTAAAAATCCTTAAAAACTATTAAAACCGTAAAAACCCTTAAGAAAACCTTATAACCTAATAACACATAAAACCCCTAAAACACCTAATAAATGATAAAAATCCTAAAAAACCTAAAAATAGTCAAAATCCCTAAAACCCATAAAAACCACAAAACACTAAAAAACGATAATAATGTAAAAACCCCAAAAATTCTAATAAAACATAAACACATAAAATCACATCAACCCCCAAAAACCAATAAAATGGTAAAAACAATCAGGGATACTAAAAACCCAAAAAACCCATATGAATCATTAAACACATAAACTTGTTTAAAAACCCTAAAACCCATAAAATAACAAAGAACCCCACTAAATTCTCTAAAACCCCATTAAAACCCAAAAAAATTAAGACCCTCTAAAAACCCTATACACTCAAAAATATACAAACACCAAAGAAAACCATAAAAATACTATAAACCTTATAATAACCCAAAAGCCTGCAAAACCCTAAAAACACTAAAAACCATAAAAATACAAAAAAATACCAAAAAAATATAAAAAACATAAAAATTACTAAGATACCTAGAAAACCATATGAAAACCTTAAATCCCACAAAATATTTAAAACCCCCCAAAACATAAAAAACGCTAAAAAACCTAAAAAGTCCCTAAAAATCCTAAAGCCCCATAAAAACCCATAAAACCTGTAAAACCCATAAAAACCTAAAAATCAATAAATTTTTTTTAAAAAAAACCCTTAAATACATTAAAAAATATTAAAACCAGTAAAAACTCAAAAAACCCTAAACCCCCCAAAAAACATCAAACCATAAAACCATAAAAAACTCTAAAATCACCCAAAATCCTTAAAAACCATTTAAAAACATAAAAATAAAAAATATCATGAGATGTCCCTAAAATTGTAAAAATCCATAAAAAATATAAGTAAACTATCAAAACCTAAAGACCCTTAAAATCCCTAAAAAATCTAAAAAAGTTTAATATCCAAAATAAAACTAAAAATATCCTAAAACACTCAAAATCACTAAAAATAGTAGAACCCATAAAATTTTTATGAAAACCCGTAATATCCCTAAAAACGTAAAAACCCATAAAAATATAAAAATACCTCATAAAAACATTAAAAACTAAAAAGACTTAAAGCACATAAAAACTTAAGATGATCTAAAATATCTAAAACCCTTTAATAGACCCAAAATTCCATAAAACCACTAAGAATCTTAAAATACACGAAAACCTACAAAAATTTTAAAAACCCACTAAATATTCTACAACTAATTGAACCCAAAAAAACATTAAAATTAATAGATAACCTTAAAATACACAAACCCCTAAAAATCTAAAAATCCATAAAACCCCAAAAAATCCCTAAAAAATAAAAAATCCATAAAAATTGAAAAAATCATAAATATCCCAAAGAATGTAAAAACCCCTTAACCCAAAAAAACCATATGAAAAACATAAAAACCTAAAAACACATAAATCCCCTAAAAATAAAAAAATGATAATAACCCTAAATCCCATAAAACCCTAAAAACCAACAAAACCATAAAAATCCTAAAACCCCATAAAAAACAATAAAAATAATTTCAAACATTAATAACCCTTTAAACTATAAAATCATTAATAAAATCTAAGAAGCATAAATCCATATTAAACTCAAAAAACCCCCCAAAACTTTTTAAAACCATAAAACCCTAAAATCCCTAAAATACCCTCAAAATCCCAAAAAACCTAAACACCCCAAAAATCCTTAAAAAGACCTAAAAACATAAAATAACCTAAAATCCTTGAATGACCCAAAGAATACCTTAAAATCCTAAAATAATGAAAACTACTAAAACCATAAAAATACTAAAAACCCTAAAAAATACCTAAAACACTAAAAACCCCTAAACTCCACAATCACCTAAAACCATAAAAAATTTAAAATCCTTAAAAACTACTAAAAATACTAATAAAAAACCCCTAAGAACCAAAAAGAAATCCCTATGAAAACCATAAAAACATAAAAAACATAAAACCCGTAAAAACTAAAAAAACACTAAAACCCCTTAAAGAACCTAAAAAACCTAAAAAACCCCAAAAACCCATAAATTCCCCCAAAACCCAAAAACACAAAAAACCCCCTTAAAATCATGAAATAACAAATAAACACCATAAAACACTTTAAACTCCTAAAAATGTTATAAAACTCTAAAAATGGTAAAAACCCTAAAAATCAAAAAATACACTAACACCCCTCCCCCCGAAACCATGAAAACCTTAAAACCCCTAAAACCCTGAACAACCATCAAAATCCTTAAAGGCCCAAAAATTATTAAAAATCCTAAAAAACTACTAAAAATCATTTAAACATAAAAATTCCAAAAAATTGAAAACCCCTATGAAAACATTAGAAACCTAAACACTTAAAACCTCTATTAAACCTAAAAATCCAAAAAAAATCCTAAAAGATTATAAAACATTACAAACATCCTAAATACATAAAACCCCCCAAAAAATCATTACAAATCCATAAAACCTCAAAAGGATACTATAAAACCTAAAACCCCATTAAATCACTAAAAATGTTAAAAACTCTAAAAAACCCATAAAAGCCCTAAAAGCTCTAAAAACCCCTATAAACCCAAAAAAACACAAATACATGAAAACCTAAAAATCCCTACCCCCTAATCACTAAAACACCAAAAACCCTATAAAAAATAAAAAATCCCTAAAAATTACTAATAACATAAAATCCCAAAAAAACCATGAAACCCCTTAATAAAACCATAAAACATTAAAACACAATAAAACCCAGAAAAATCAAATAACACTAACAACCCTAAAAACCCTAAATGTAAAAAAACCAAAAACCCCACTTAAATGATTAAAACCCTTCAAGCCTCAAAAATACATAAAAAATAATAAACGCCTAAAAACTGTAAAACGACTTTAAACCCCTAAAAACGTATAAAATATCTAAAAAAATCTAAAAATTGAAAAAAAAAATTCAAACAACCCTAAAATCCATAAAAACATAAAAGCACTAAAAAATAAAAATTATAAAAAATATCATAAAATCCATAATAACATAAAAAACAAAAAAACCATCAAAACCCCTAAGAAAACCTTAACAACATAAAAACAATTAAAACTATTAAAAACATAATTAATGCGAAAAACCCTTAAAACCATGACCCCTGAAAACCATAAAATGATTAAACACCTTAAAAACCCTAAATCCCATAAAATCACTAAGAACCACTAAAAAAGTAAAAATGGTAAAAACCCTAAAACCCTAAAACCCATAAAAACCCTCAAAATCATAATAACCCTATGAAAAAATAGAATCCCAAAAAATCCCTAAAAATACATAAAATATAAAAAATCCATAAATATCTATATAAACCCTAAGAAAACCATAAAGTCCTAAAAATACATAAGAACCATAAAAGCACATAAAAACGTAAAACCCCTAAAACCCAAAACCCCTTAAAATCAAACAACCCCAAAACACCTTTAAAAAACCAAAAACACATAAAAACCACTATAAATAGTAAAAATGATTTAAAATCCTAAGTCTTTAAAAAAAATCTTAAAATCCATAAAAATATAAAAAAATAAAAAATCCCTAAAACCCAAAAAGAATAAAAACACTAGAAACCCAAAAACACTTAAAACCCTCAACATCCCTAAAAACCCTAAAACCATATAATTCCTAAAAAAATTCCTAAAGACCCCTATAAACATAAAAACCCTAATTACCCTAAAGAACCCTAAGAAAAAATTATAAATACTAAAACCCCTTAAAACCCATAAAAAAACCTAAAAACATTAAAAACCCTAAACCCAATAAATTTCATCAAAACCCTAAAACCCCTAAAAATAATAAATCACCAAAAAACATTAAAACCCTAAAAAATAAAATGCACTAAAAATATTAAAACCCATTTAAGACCCTAAAAATGGTAAAAACACTAAAAATAAATGAAACCCTAAACAAGTCTAGAAAACTGTAAAACCTGAAAATCCCAAAACCATAAAAAATCCATAAAAACCTCATAACCATAAAAAACCCCAAATATCCTCAAAATCTTTAAAACCCAGAAACCCCGTAAAAATACTCAAGAATACATAAACATTAGTAAAATTTAGAATCCAAAAAACCATTAATATCCCAAATAAAACCTCAAAACCTAAATAAATGTGACACATTTAGAAAACCTTAAAAATTTCTAAAAACCCTAAAAACCATAAAAATACTAAAAAAAGTAGAACCATAAATATCCTAAAAAGGAACTAAAAATCCCTAAAAATTTAAAGAACCATAAAAAACTATAAAAAATAAGAAAACACTAAAAACATAAAAATACTTAAAACCCTAAATCCTAAAAATACAAAAAAACAAAAAATTCCAAAAATCCAAAAAAAAACCTCAAAAACCTAGAAGACCACTAAAACCATAAAACCCCTATAATTCCATAAAAACCCTAAACACCAATAAAAACTCCAAAATCCCATTAATCCCAAGAAATGTTAAAGAACCCTAACATACCAAAAAACCCTAAAAACCCAAAAACCCCTAAAAACCATAAAAACCCTCAAAACATATAAAAAACCTAAAACCCATAAAATATCCCAAAAATACCTAAAAGTGCATAAAAATTTAAAAAATAATGAAACCCACTAACAAAATCTCAAAATGCTAATAACCATTAAATCCCCTTAAAACCTAAAATTGATAAAAACCCAAAAGCGCTAAAAATAACCTTAAACTGTAAAAATCAATAAAAATAATAAAACCCATTGTTCCACCTCTATGGTAGTGCATTTTTCGGGCACTGCAGATATGTCATGATAAGGAACTTCACCTGTTCCTTTTTATGTAGGGGCTACTTCTTGTAAAATTGACCATTCTTTTGTTTTGACTTGTTCAACGTCATTATCCATTAATGATGGTTCAATTAGCCATGTGGGAACTATTAGTCCCAACGAGTGATTTTGTGGGGGTCAAGCGTTCATGAAATTAGTCCTTCTTGGATATAACTTCCTCAGATGGTCTCTAACGAGTTTATTTGTGGATCCTAGAATGCCCAACGGCCTTGGTATCCATGATTCATGGACCTGCTTTCCAAAGGAAGGCGCTCGTTGACTGGCAATTTGGCCAAAAACACTTAAGGATTCCATTTTCTGAGAGGATTAGAGGTCAGGCTCACCGCACCCTTGTAGGGGAATATTTTTTCCTATTCTAGGACTCTCTTATAGATTCATGTCATGTTCATATGTTCATGAATCCTTCATTCATTCCTGAATAGTGTGTCCATGGGATACCCTTGGTTTGCGGGATTTTCATGATCATTCATATGTTTGATGCTATGGAGGTGATGCTAACATAGCAATTTTATAAGTTACTCTAGAGTTTACTATAATCTAGGGGGACAGAGGTTGACTTGATGTTGGGATCATACCCACAATAAGGGCTTCCTATTTATCCTCATGAGAGTAATCAGAACCCACATAGTTAAGATGTGTGGGGCTTACACATGAAATCATCCCATTTGATAGGTGTGATTAAGTGGACCATATTGGATTAGTCACCCTTCTAGGATCAGGCCTTCTGGTAGGTGTCCTACGTATTCTAATTTGATCAGGAACCAGATTTCACCTAGTTCAGAAGATGTGGGGCTTATGAATGGAAGCTTCACATTTTATGGGACATTACTGGGGGGTTCCTTTTGGATGGGGCACCCTATTGAGATTGGTCCTTCTGGTAAGCATCCTATGTATTTGGATTTGATTAGGAATCAGAGTTCTTGTAGTTCAAAACATGTGGATGTTGTAATATTCACAAATGCTATATTCCCATGTGAGTCATGATCGGGTTGAGAAACAAGAGGATTTGAAAGATTCAAAAATGCACATGCCTCCTCCCCTAATGTTTGGGGAGGGAGAGCCCATGTTGAAAGTGGTCGGGGAGACTATGGGTGAGGGAACGAAGTGATTAACCTTTCAAAATGAAATGAAATTGAGGGTCACGCATCCCAACCTCAGATGATTGGGGACTTACCTCAGTTGGAGATCCCCGGAGCTCGTTCTAGGAAGGGGAGGAGTTTCGTCCTCGCCAAAGGGGGAGATAACATAAACCCTTCGACTGATCATTGTCCCTAATTTAATGGAAAATAAATTGATCACCCATAATCCCAAGAATGGGGAGGTTCATGTCGGCATCCCAAAGTCGTACTTCGGGTTACCGTGGGAATTTATCCTTACACGCATTCCCAATGCTTGAACATTTTTTGGGAAGGCCTTCGTGACTCCGCTTATTGTGGGTATGTATAATTAATGGGGCCATGCTGATGTGCTCGATAGCCTGATCATAGGGGTCCAATGGATTTTGAGGAGGCTTTGGACTACTGTATGAGAACTAATTAGTGGAGGGATTATGGAGGACTGGATGGTAATGGAGGGGTGAGGTTGGAACCTGAGGGAATAATACCCAAAAACACCCTATTACGCATATTGGTTTCTAATGTGGGATGGGAAAGGCTCCGCATACCGTAGTGGTATGTGGGCAGAAGGGCCATCCACATATAGGTGTGGTACATGGGAATTGGTATCACAAACCACGTACAAAAGTGGTACGCAGATCACCGTGCTGCCGTGGATTGTATCTGCATACCGATTGGGTATGTGGTGTCGGGTTGAGTCCACGTAGCGGTATGCTACACATAGTGCCATATTGAAGGTGGGTCAGGGGAATTACCATTCATGGGAAATTCATCCGTGAGAAGACTTTCATTCATGGTTTACTAGTTGGGTTCACGGTTCTATTATTATTATTAAATTCACCCATTTTTATGGTTCACGGCCGGTTGTTCCTTCGGAAGAAGAGGTTCATGGTTTGTGCTTCGCTGATGAAACAAGATGGAAGCCATAGTGTAACCTCTGAGTTTTCCTCAAGCTTTAGTCTCCCATAGTTCCTTCTATCCATCTCTTCTCTTCCTCTTTGTGTCCCCCTTATTCTCCTAATGTGCTCCTTTTATTGAGCATCGAAGTGATAATATCTACTGAGCACACGACACCATTTGTAGAGGCCCATGGAAACAATCTTCTGACCCGTAGAAGACTCAGTCAACCAAGGCTTGCGGAGACATTGGTTCACAATAAAGTTTTATAGAACACTTCCTATCTTCTTAATCCTCAAAATAAGGGGTTTGTAGCAAGGTACGCTGACGTTAATCCTTGCGGTTCGTGGTTTTCCATGCTTTCATGCCATCACTTCACGGGACAGTGGTTCGCGGACCATCTCGCATACATGGAGGTTCTTGGTCCATCTTCTCTACATTCCTTTCTCGATGACGGTACACTAGCCAATTTAAAACATGAATTCCCTCAATTTCCTTTAATGGAATGAAACTCAATTAGAGTCCCTTCACATTGATAAATTTATAGAAGTTCTTTATTCCTTATAAAAAGAAAATATTGGGGTATTTCTTCTCCTTGGTGGAGTTTTCAGAACCCTACAAATACCCCCATCATAATAGTGTCCGTTTGGAAGGAAATGGAGATTATTCGACTGTAGAAGTGGTCCTAAACTATAATGGTTTTCGGTAGGACAGGTAGTCCTAGTAGGAGTGGAACACACCTATATATAGTGGACCATGTCATTTGTCTTTTACAATTTCTCATGACAAAAAGATCTATCGATTTTCTAGCCTCCTTCACTATCATGTATTGTGCTCCTTGGGAAAACTGTGTTTACGTATTGTTCTGTATGTTCTGTGAACTGACTTCCTCACCATTTCCTTTTCTGCATTCTACATTTTGGATACCATGAATGGGATTGTGGAAATTTAAAACATAAATTCTATATTCTTCATGGAAGAAGGCTACACAACTGACTTGTTTGCATACTGAACTTGGATCGGCAAACCAAACCCCAAAAACAATTAATACGGACTTAAATATTAATCCATAACATCTAAATGTGAATGTAACCATTGGCTAGGTTCTCGGTTTCTTCCTTCCACAGACTGTTTTGTTCACCGAACAATGGTTCGTGGGCCTACGCCTCACAACCACTCTGCATACCATGGTTGTATGTGGTAAAATGCATCCACGTACCATAGTTGTTGGAAAAGTAGCTTCCACATGTTATGTTGTACATGGAATGATTGTTCGGAATACTATTTCTAGGAACTATATGTGGTGACTTTTAAAGACATATATTAAGTCCTTCAGCCATTTTTTAAAGCTTTTATCCAACAATTTTTTTATCAGGATGACTTCTCATCATCTTCTGGATCTTCTTGTGTAGGAAACAATGGCTAGTTCAGAGGCTAATTCTAACATCATTGCTTCTTCTACGACGACTATTAATGTTCCTCTTTCCACTACTGATTAAAAATCGAGGGATATGGCAGTTTTGGTTCATGATAAGACTCTGGTCTATCCATTTCACCAATCCCTTAAGAATCTTCTCACAGTGGTTTAATGAGATTACCTAGTCTCAGACAGGCTTCCTTCTTATGAGTTTGGCCGTTTGTCCGACACAGCGATCCCTTCACCAACCCCAACTGATCATAACTCTACCTGGATAATTAATACCTCTATTATAAAGGCCTTGATTTATTCCTAGGGGAGGTACCTTCAGAGAGAGACTACTTCTAGGCCCTTACTGCATTATGCACCTCAAACCTTAGATGGGGTGTAGTGAAAACCTGATTAGACAGCCCACTGTTATCAGAGCATCGTGAGGAAGTAAAAAACAAATTAGTAGCATAGTTGGTCATCTCAATGGGACCTTCACCTTTGAGGCTTGTTTTGTTTGTATTGGGGGTGTCCCTTTTGGGTTTTCTAGAGTTGTGAAGAATTACAATTTGAGCTACATCTTTTGGGACTGTACGAGGCCACCTGGGTTTCTCAGCCAACACATGTCTTCCTACTACCCTTATTTCACAGCTTTTAAGCAGGTGGTGTCCAGATACCAAAACATTCCATTTGACCCATGGGAAGTATGATATCAGCATTTGGGACATCTGGATGCTTTCGGGTGTTCCTATATTTGGGGACAAGTATCATAATTTCTTCCTCCCTCCACTATTTGGGATGATGAGGAATGGACCCCCTGGCCCGGAAACACATCATCCAGGAAAAGATGCTTCTGAAGGAAAGTGATCCCTGTATGAAGAAGGACGTTCCATTTGAATAATGGTTTGGTTCTTTTTCTATGTATACTGGTCTTAACCCTAATCCGTGGAGGCCCAAGGATTGTCTCGCTAAATCCACTTAGAGGCAAGAAAGTACCTAACAGCCTCCATAGAAGAGGGGGACTTCTAGAAATGGGGATGGTGGATCATCCCGGATGTCGATCGGTTATTTAGATTGGTGACAATATTGGCAATGTTCCTTAGTAGGTGGATTCTACTAGTGTGAGAATCTAGTCGTGTAAGAGCCTCAACCTTTATCATGGTTACTCAGTTGGACACTGAAAAGTGTATCAAATTTTCTATCCCTATGTTGGCCAAGATATACCACCTACTGGGCCGAATCAGTAAAGGGGGATCACCCTACCATATGGTTGGACCTTTATAAATTTTTTGGGGATAGATGGGAGACCATATAAGAGGTTATTCCTTACCAATTCCAAATTCAATCCTTCGACCGAATCTTTAGAGCACCAGTGGGGTCATGCTAGCAGCTTGGGCCTCATAAGATAATCAAGAGGAGTGGACCGAAAGGATTCAGCAAGACTTAATGGATTGCCTCAAAATTTTTTAACATTTATATTACCACCCTTATGATTCCCCCTTGAGTACCATTAGAAAAATTCATCTGAAGACTTCATCAATCGATGTTACTTCTTCTCTTTGCAAGAATGAGTCTTGGTTGCCTGAATCAGAGGGGAACTCGTCTGCGAGGGATATTCACCCTACAAGTTTATTTTAATATTCAATTGCATTCATAATTTATGCCTTCCTTCTCTTAACAACATTCACTAGGAGAAAAATCTTATAATAGCTCACCAATTATAGATAATGTTCACCCACGAGGACACCCAAAGCCAGGAAAAACTTCTTGATTCTACAGATTTTGTGCCCTTCCTTACCGAAAATTCTGTTGAGGCCTAGGTTAAGTCATATCCCATTGGCCAATTGGCCGACTTGGTGCCCATGGTGGAGACTTTGAGGGTATCCAAGTTGAAGTGAATGGGGAAGAAAAATGAAGTTGATGAACAACTTCGACCTAGAAAAGTCTTAGAAGGTCTCTTTGCTCCCTCCCCAGGAATGTTGTGAAATATGGGGTTATGACCTCATGGGAAACCGAACAATATGATGGGGCTGCTACTGGGAATCCATCATTCATTCCTTCTGAGTCCAATTTTCTAGTGGCCTGGAGGCAATGAGACTTTTTGAAAGGTCATCCATCTTCCCATTTCTGGTCCTCTTGTGATTTATGGAAACTCCTCCAGACTAGGGAAGTTTCCCTTATTAGTATTAGTTTAGTGTTAACCGACTAACATTTCTTTAGATAAGGATCAAAATGAGGTGGAATACTAACTTAAGGTCTTCTAGACCCTTATCCACTCCCGATGTGATCACCGCAGGTACTCACTTCAGGTACATTCCATGCTACAACTAGGAAACACCAATGAGGATGATGACATTTTTGGATAACCTACAACAGCCTCCATGAAAACGGTTTCTTCTTCACCCACATCATCTAATAAATGCTCCTCTTCTCGATGTCTTGAGCTTATAGGTACCCCCGGGAAAAGTTTATGGTTGTTGAATCCTATTTCACTTCCTCATGCTACCCCTAGCATTGGGCATCCCAACTACAACTGTGTTTCTAGAATCTTGGAGCATCTGGGATGAGTTGATTGTGAGTGCCTCGGATGATGATATATAGAGACTTCTTCAGAGGGAATTCTTTGATCTTATAGGTTTTTATAGATCCATTGATCCAACTTGTATTTCACCCGATGAAGAGCCTAATGAGGTGGCAACTCACTTGAATGGAATGAACAGGTGTCTTCACACTCCCACATACAGGCATTACTGTTCAGACTATGTGGAATTGATGGAAGTATTTCCATAGCTTAATGGAGAGTTATTATTTGCATCCTTTGGCATTAAATTCATTTACTGAAAATATTTTGAAAGCTTACACTTTTCTTTATTATTTTTCAGGGTCCTTCTGCGTCTCAGGAGACATCTTTTTCCCTAACTTATTCGCCCTAAGGTACTATAACTGGAGGTTATGCCCCTTCACTGGTAGGGGGTACTACTGAAGGATCTTCTGAAGCCCAAGATAATGTGGAGCCAGTGATTTCGGACCCTTCTAGGCTGTTTCTTCTTCCGGATCCTCTTGGTGATCTTGTTCAGAAGCCATCTCCCCAACAGTCAATGAAATGTAATCAAGCCTCCCAGCTATCAAAGCACATTCGATGGGGGATCACAAGTAAGTGTCTTCTTGACTAGATATTGAACCAAATATCCATACCTTGTTGGATCACCAGTACATATATGTTCTTTGACGCATGGACTATTAGTGATCTGACGATGACCAATTGAAAATCTATAGCCCCTGTCCCTTTTAGGGTAGAGGAAGGATCTCCATCTGTTATAGTTGTTCTAAACAAGGAAGTATGCCTTTTGAGAAGATTAGGGTTATAGCGACCCAGACTTTTCGTTCATTACTATTACATCATTTCAAAGATAAACAACATAATTGTATTACACATAGAGGATCCAAAGGTTTAGTGTCTTGGGAAAACTAGGACCATACATAACAAATACAACATCAACCATAAACATTTATTTAATTTCTTCTTCACTAGCTTCTTAGTGGGACTTGTCCTCTCCTTAGTACATGTAGCCACCTGAGGATATACATCAAAAGGGGTGAGATAGAAGCCCAGTAAGAGGATAGATAAGAACAATATAGCATGGGGTGAGCATAATCATGACATAGTAAAATGATCATGAACATGAGAGGAGCATAAATAAAAGACTTGAAATGTGGCAATGCATAAAAATGAAACATCATGTCTTAGTGGTTAAATACCACACATACCTGTTATCCAAGCTATAATCTTGTTCACACATAATTTCACATTTAATCATGAGATTCATTACTTTACCCAATGCATTGGAGCGTTATATAATTCAGGGAACACCCGTCACATTTAAACATTCATATCGCGCTATATAATTCCGGGCGCACCCGTCACATCATAACATTATCATTTATCATGCATGACACAATGAACAGATAACATAAATGAACATAACTAACCCATGAAAATTAATGGGTTTCATATCATAATAACACATTCATAAACTTTGGGTTCCCAAAATAAAGAGGGAACAACATACTTGATACAAGAATCATCAACCTTGAATGAGAGGTAAAAGTTGAGTTCTTAAGAGAAGAGTTCTTTCGAAAAGCACTTGGATTGACATAAACTTTAGTATAAAACATTTTTATCCCAAAAACGGAAAGAAAAAGATGAAAAAAATGATCTTTAAGGAGTGACCATATCAAAAATGGAGTGAAAGAGGTAGAACCCGAAGGATGAAAGTTGGGTTTGAGAATTTCCCCTTACCTTGTACTCAAATGCCTCCTTCTCATTAATGTCCTGTATAATGACAATATATTCATTAATTTAGAAATTCTAGAACCTTTTTTAAATTAATAGGGTTCATTCTGGTGTCATTATTTCATATTATGTTCCTTTGGATGACTTATAGAGTTTAAAAACATTGTTTGGGGATGTTCGTTTTCATGGTTTTCTTGGGTGGTTCACTTGTATTCTTAAATTGATGTTTGGGTAGATCATGGGTAAACATCCAGAACTGATATTACATGTTATTAATGATATTATAGGAGATTTAATTATTTTATAACTAATTATATTATATCCATGTGGATGAATCATTAGATAAGAATTTAATGATGGTTATTTAGGTTAATTTGAGCGGTTTTTGGATCACAGCGAACTTGTTTTAACTTTTCACTTAGTAATATGGCCATAGTTTATCTCCAAAACATAAAATAGAACATAATACATATAAAATATTCTGGTTCAACCATTAAAATGGTTTCATGACCAGATTTGAAGGTAGAAATGGAAGAAGAGAGCATGTCGTTTTTGAAGGTGATAAATTAACACCTCATGAACAACGTTCTCTTTAATAAAAAAAGAAATAGGGAAAGGGTGTGGGGTGCTATAATATCCCAATAGAATCATAAAATTACAGTATATGTATAATACTGGTGTTAAAAAACAATTTGGATGAATATAGGTGGGGAGAGATCAAGAAAGGAACTTGAACTTGAAAGGAAATTAAAGGAGAAGAGGGAGAGAAATTACCTCTAGAATCATCCTCTTGAGATCCTCTTTAAGGAAGCTAGGATTTGTATTTTTATGAGACCAGAAGCTTTTGGACATGGGGGATGGGATAGGGAAGGTGTTTGGGAAGATTTTAGAGATGGATTGGAGCTTGAGAGGTGTGAGGAAAAGAGGGAGTGAAGGGTGGCTTTTATAGTGGAGGGGAGAGGGGTTTCCTTAATATAAAATTGATTAGTTTATTAATTTCACCTAAGACAAGGAATAGTGAGTCTTGAATGACCAAGAATAGTAATTTTATAATTTAATCTCTAACCAAGTGGGCTTATATCATCATAACATCATCGATGACTCAATTAATACATTATTTAGCTTTTATTGTGAATTATTGGATTCTACTATTCATAAAAAATTCAAGTATCTCAGAAAAATCCCAAAAATTTACCCCAACCATTTTTCGATGTGTAGAATCAAAAAATGAAGACCCTTTTTCAAAAATAATTTTCTAAATATTATTAATTTAATATTTAATTAAAATCATAATTTACTTAAAAAACAGTTTTTAAGATTAAAACTGATTTTATAGTTCTTTCAAAAATTATGTAGGGTCTTATAAAATTATATAAAAACTATTAGAAATTGATTCAATAATTTATGAATACATTTCAGGGAGATAAATTTTATTTTAAATTAATTAATTAATTATAATTATTTATTTATGACTTATAAAATACCAAAAACATTTACTAAGGTCAAATTGTCACTTTCTAAGATATCTAAATTTTATTTTATTATTCATAGGTAATGATCCTCTTATTTACTATTCATAAGGGTCATATTACTATTCATAAAGGTAGGTTACTATTCATAAGGTAGGTTACTATTCACCAAAATTTACTTTTGTTTCATTAGACTCCAAAAACCATCTTGAACACAACTGTGTATGTCGGATTTTCAAAATTCCAAACATAGGGGTGACAAAATTATGTTTAAAGGACACTTATGTCCTAGTAGTTCATTATTTTGTGTTTTTATGACATAAATATAAGAAGGGAATTTTCCATTGAAAAACTTTGGGTTGTTACAGGGGTTGTTTCTGGCCCCTTGGATATGCCTTCCACAGAACAATAATTTCTGCCCCAATAGTTCAAGGTCATCCAGAAGTTGAGGGTTCATTTGATCATGTCGAACCAATTCTCGTAGAGAGGGATAGGGTGGTCTTTATGGTGGGGGTAGAGTCTAGGGAGGAGCCCTAGGTTTCACTGGATCTTGGATGGGCTGAAAATATCATTGAGCCAATAAATATTAACCAAGCATCTTTTCTCCCAATAGAGGGAATTACATCAAAAGTCGATACTCTACCTACTCATGCTATCTCTAGGAATGTCACAGTCGGGGAGGTTGATGTTCTGTCACCTGAAAATCTAGAGCGGGCTATCGTTCTATTTTTTATAGTTCTGAGTGGTGTTATGCTTTATTCCCCCAATATTCAGAGACCAATATCCTTATCTAGAATGATTATCCATTCCTATCACATACTAACCAATGACCTTTTGTGGGATGTCTTGAGGAATACAATTCCGACCAATCATGGTTCAGGGTCCTCAGTACTCTCCCATAACCAAGGAGTGTGGGTAATGATTGAGGATGTAGTGCCACCAATTTTGGACAGTGATACAACTTTGGGGGTGGGTGGTATTGTCATATCCTCTCCATCCTAGGAATTAAAACCACAAGATTTGGAAATGGAGGACGTCCCTACCTTTCTATCTATTATCATTAACAGAGACAAAGTTACTGTAGGGTTAAGTTGTTTTGTAGCTGCCAAATTGATTCACTCTCTAGTGACGTTCATTCCCAACTACATTTCATCATTAGGGAGTGATTCGGAGACTGACCGAGAGAGCCTATCCAAATTTCATCCCACTCAAAAAAAATCGTGGAGGAACATTTGGGGATTAATCTATAGGACTCCATTAGAAGAGATTATAGAAAATTTTCCAATGATTCACCACTATTTTGTAGTATTGGGTTTCATTGTGTATAACTATCATGGAATTTATGATATAGTAAGGCAAGTGGTTACAGCTCAAGAAGCAATAGGTGCACTTTAATCTCAACTCTCTATGGTAGAGTCGACGACTTATCTAGAGACTACACAACAAGTCCTTATTGATGAAGCTTCTACTCATGTTGGGACAGTTGCGATGTTGAAAAACGAACTCACAAATCAAGAGTCTTTGATGGAGCATCTTGACCAGTAAGTGGAGAAACAAAGCCAGAAATTGGAACGACTCAAATATGAATGTGCTCGGGCCACAACTGTCATTGAGGAAGGACAATGGAAAATGAAGGAGATAGAGAGAACTAGCCTGCATTCCATGAGGGAAGTGAAGGCATTGTGATTGAGTGATGAAGATGAGAATGCTGATTTATCGAAACATTTCCAAGGCATTGAGGAATCTCACCAATCATTGACACATCTTTGAGACTATGTTGAATGCCTCTTTTAAAGGTCTTGTCTTGTTCACAAGGAGAGGGTCTAGGTTGTGGATCCCCACCATATATTTTTATAGAATATGATGGAACTGATTTGTCTCTAAATTCTCTCTCTTTTCTTTTTCCTATCAACATAATTTCAATAAAGTATTTAAACCATGAATTAAAATCAGTAAAATTAAATGATCGAATTGAGCTCCAATTTTTTCCTGATCCAAGGGACTCAACGAGCGTAGTTTGACTATTGCTGAGGTTTTATAGAACACCTCATGAACTTCTATGAATTTTTTTAATATTACACTAATTTTTTCCTAAGTCTACCTGACATGGGCTTAGCGAGCATAACATGGATTTTTTCTTAGGCCACTATTTTTGGGTTTTCGTCCTAACAATATTTTCTCCATTCCTAATGGATCAATGTTTTTTTAGTGAACCAATGCTCGACTTTTACCCAGAGGTTCCTTTGGAATATTTTCCCCTTGGTGAGTAAAGAATCATTGTTGTTTTTTGTTCACAGTTCTACCAATCAAACATAATACTGATGTTTTAGGTTGAACAACTTTTACCAGACCCAATGGGAGAGGACCCTAACTGAGGAACGTCAGTCTGGAACATTCAAATATCCTTCAGACATGGAATTTGGATTTTTATTGACCATAGATTTTTGGATTTTGGACATTCATGAGGCTCAAGATCTACTTTAGGCCTACAGAGGTAGTAAAGGACTCTCTAAAGGATTAATTTTCCTTCGATTAATGGCCATTTTTGTGGGTGAATATGCATTGCCATCGGGTCATGATGTGAATAGTTAATCAAATGTGTCCCTAGGTCACTGGCCTTCAATTTTCAATGGCCTGGTGGTATTTTCAATATTTTGGATTTATTTTGATGTTAGGAGCCACAATGGGTAGCTAGCTTGAGTAGTGTTGTCTGACAACATTAGTAACATTCATATCGGCCTTGAGTGGACAATTGTTCCCACATACATCTTAATTGTTTGAGGGAGAGCTAGTGAATGGTCAATTCAACTATGATCCCCCCCTTTTCTTTTTAAGTTAGGGGTTCTAGCAAAGAAGGATGTACACAAGCCATTATCAATCATTTTTTCCATTCTAGAGATGTGACAAGATGTGAATGTCATTTGAGCGTACGAAGGCAGGAAATGACTCACTTAGAGATGAATTTTCCATTGATTGATGGCCATTTTTGTGGGTGACATATGCAGAGACTACAGGGAATGATGTGCATTGTCAATAAATGGTTTCTAGAGGACACTTTCCTTCTGCCTCCGATGGCCTTTGAGGATTATAGAGATTGGGATCTTTTTGAATGTGGTTTGTGACCATTTGATCAGGGGTGCCCCTAATGAAAAAAAAGTCTTTCTAGCTAAACTTATTCAGGGAAGCCCAGAAATGAGTGTGGTAACTCCTACATCATATGTGAATGGACTTCATGAATACATATGGGATATCTTTTAGAAACCTAAAAAGAGACCAGAGATGAACTGGGCTCGTATGCTCTGAAATATCCTGGATGTGCGAAAAGGAGGAAAATATAAACAATAACTTTGCGGACCCTTGAATAAGGAGGTATGGAATGAGGCTTGAAATATGTTGGGCTGACTGATATAGGAGATAACTCTCATGGGGACGAATTTTCAATTGATTGATGACCATTTTGGTGGGTGACGTATGTAGAGCCACCAGGGCATGATATTCAAAGTCAATCAGAGGTGTCTGCAGGACACTGGCCTTCTATCCTAGATGGCCTTGTAGGGTTTTCATGATTAAAGATCACTCTATGAATTGAGTTTGGAATATGGAAAGGGTGTATCCAGACATATTGGGGACATTTGGGCTACAATTTACCCATGGAATGGTTTCCTTTATATAGATCTGTCTAGTACACAGGGTGAGTTTTTCTTTCTATCTTGGGGATACCCAGCCATTTATCATCACATGTCCAGGACATAAGGTTGATCTCGGGGGAGGGAACTGTGACATTTATTTTAGGTTCGTGCTGCTAGGACCAAATTCCTTTTCCATTTTTCCAAATTTTCATGATGTATCTCTCATTAAGATCCCTAAACTCGTGTGAGCTATGCTCGGTGTGAGAAAAAATGGATTAAAAGGGTTCCATGATCACCATCTAAGAATACTAAATTCAACATTAGGGGAATTTTTTGGAAAACACCATTTCCTTTCAGTTTAACATCATGCGGTGAGGAAAATTTTGGCCTTACAGTTTAACGTTATGTAGTGAGGACGATTTTGGCCTTGCAGTTTAACATCGTGTAGTGAGGACATTTTTGGACTGGCAGTTTAACATCATGCTATGAGGACGAATTTCTATCATAAAGGTCTTTAAAAGTTTTAGGTTAATCGCAATTAGGATATTCCAACACTCGATAGGCATGAGTGATGATAGAAGGTGTACACCATTGTCCTATGGGTGACTGGAATTAGGTGGGATGACATGGATCTTGAAATCCATTGGGTGTACAAGGAAATGAGAGGACTCTCCTGAGGATGAATTTTCCTTTGATTGACAACCATTTTTGTGGGAGACATATGCAGAGCCATTGGGGAATGATGTGAATAAACAATCAAAGGTGTTTGTAGGACACTAAAAATCATCTCAAATAGCCTATGATGATTATGGGAATCCATGTTTTCCGAGGTATGGTGTATGACAAATGGGAATGGTGTGCCTCGGAATGTGAGAATACCTAGACCATGATTAACCGTAAACTTATTGGATCTTCCACATGGGTCTGACCCATATGTATAGAGGGAAGTAGGGTCTTTTGACTTTTCATGACTGAGAGGCATGTGCAGAGTCTCATGATATTGGGAACTTAGCCAAATATAACTCTTGAAGATTTTCACAGTTTTATTGTCATGTGATAAGACTTTTCATGGACTCCCCGTACAATAATAAACTATTTATAGGGGTAAAGGGAATTTTTTGGAGGTGGGGTTGTGCTAAGATTGAGGGTCGAGGCTTCGCTATGTATCCAGTGAGGGCATGAATCAAGTTGTACATAGTTCTTCATGTACCATATACTGATTTGGCTCAGTCCAAAGGGTTGGGATATTTTTATTCTACCTATCACAACGACTAGGTATATCATGTTACCCCATAGTTGACTTTCATAAGAGAATATCTACTACCAATCTTAAGCTCCCGTGAGTTATACTCTATGTGAGAAACAAGGAGTGATAAGGGTTTCCCATATAAGTATGGTTAGATAGGGGGCATGATGGGGGGATTTTTTTATGGGGGGCTGGGCCAGGATCGAAGATCGAGGCATCACTTCCTATCCAACGAGGGCAAGAATCAAGCGACATGTAGTTCTGTGAAAGATCCTGCATTTTATTTTCATGAAATTAGGATGTTTTATGCTACATAGTTTAACGTCTTATGGTGAGGACATGAGCCACAGTTTATTATCGTGATCCAGAGATGAGTTCCTTACAGTTTAACATCATTTTGAAAGGACTATGACTCATAGTTTATGGTATTAGAGTTTGGACCATTTTAACTCATATTTTAAGGTCTTAGGGTTTAGACATTGTAATTGGAGGCTATTTTAACTCATAGTTTAGGGTAGTAGAGATCAGACCTTAACATTCGTAGCATTTTTTTATGACTCATTGTTTAGGGTTGTAGAGCATGGACTTATGATATGAGAGGGAATTTTTATGACTCATAGTTTAGGGTCCTAAATCATGGAATTTGACATGTGGAAATTTTTAACTCATAGATTAATGTCTTAGAGTTAGAACCTTGATATGGGGACATTTTGTTTATTTATATTTTTTTAAGACTCATAGTTTAAGGTCATAGAGCTTGGACATTGATATTGGAGACAATATTTACTCATAGTTTAGGGTTGTAGAGCTTGGAAATTAACATAGGGGTGATATAACTCATTGTTCAGGGTCATTGAGATCGGACCATGATATGATTTATATTACATGAAGTATTTATTCAATAACATCGCATTTGTAGGAGACGTGATGATATTTCTGTCCATTAATAGCAAGGTGTATGCTCCATTAAAATAAAACCTTTGTTTGACATAATGTCATTCCCACTTGGGTTCAAGATTTGGGAGCTTCTTCCCAAGTATCACCGGGTTTCTACAGACTAACACCATTTCATCTTCAAGGAAATATCAAAGGCGAACCTTTTTATTGAAGGCTCATGCAATCCGATTTTGGTAGACATCCCAATGGTGTAGAGTGTGCATCCTTTATTCATCTAACTACTCCAATTCATCAAACCATGTCTGGTATTGCTCATCTATGGACAGTTGATCGCTAATGGCCACATGAAGTGAGGACACATGGATTTCAAAAGGCAACACCACCTCTGCCACGTATACTAGTGAGTATGGGGTTTCCTAAGTGGTATTGCGAGTCATGGTCAAGTAATCCTACAAATCATAAAGGAGATAATATGGGCATGATTTCTTACCCTTGTCGACCATCTTTTGATGTATGATGGACATAGTCTTGTTGAAAGTCTCTATTTTCCCATTGGTTGTTGAATGGTAGAGGGATGACTGGTTGAACTTGATTCCATATTTTTGGTATAGATTATCAAGATTATTAGAGCAGAATTTGGTGTCGTTGTTCATCAATATTGTATGAGGGACACCAAATTTGGTGATGATGTTGGCCTTCACAAAGCTAACAATATTTTACCCCCGACACCCTTAAGTGGTATGGCTTCAGCCCATTTAGAGAAGAAGTCGGTTATTGTGAGTATAAACTGGAATTACCTAGCTGTAGAGGGAGGATATGGTCCCACAACATCCATTCCCCAGGCGATGAATGGATAAGAGTATTTATCTGCATGGAGTAACTCCGGGGGGTGGTGTATGAAATTAGCATGAAATTGGAAGGAATGACACTTCTTAGTGAATATGGTGCAATCTTGTATCATGGTGGGCCCGTAATGCCCGATCCCTTGAATTTGGTGAGAGACATTGGTTGCTGATTGGTGTGCTGCACATGCTCCGGTGTGCACTTCTTTCATGACTACATCAGTCTCTTCTCCATCAATACACCAGAGAAGGACTCTGTCAAGGCATCATTTGTAGACAACCTTCTCTTGGTTCACCCCATTGTACAGGGTAAAATTTACTACTGATAATATTAATATTTTCTTAAATTTCTATATACTCCCTTTACTTATTTTATATTAAATGTGCATAATTTGTGTGAAATATTATTGTTTAAAAATGAAATGTAATTTTTGAGCATTTTTAGAAGTAGTCCAATTGATCCAGTTTAATATTTTATTTATAACTACCACCCTAATAATACCAATTGTATGGTTCTTGTTTTTTAGGATTCCTAATTCAACATCTAACATTTCATTGGAAGGGATCACAGGCTAATTCGGCCATTTGAAGGGCCATATAGACCACACAAGAAGGACTACAGAATCTTTGAAGAAACTGGACTAGCCATGAATATTTAATTTCTGGGATCAATCAGGAAGTCAAAAATCATTTATTCTCTTCCAACGTTTGGGTGAAAATGTAAGGAGTCTGGGATAAAAATTTTAAGGCCCAAATCCAAAGAAAAAGGGGCCCAAATGATTTATTAATCTCACCCACTATTCTGGACTGGAATTAAAATTTGTACAGTATTCATGACATGTCTTCTGATCTATTAATAATATCAAGATGAGATTTTGCAGTGTGATAAAGGAGATATAGGCATTCAACTTTTTTGAATAAATAATTCGGATTTGAAGGCATATTTCTATTCCAAAATCCATTAACATTTTGATCATCAAAAAAGCATGGATAGAAATGGATAGTTTAACATTGTTTATTTAGACTACCATAACATTGGATCCCTAGGTCCAAATGCCTCCCAATTTTGATAGTTGTCGGAAAACATTATTATATAAAACTTTGAAGAAGGATATATCTCAATATTCAGCTGTCTAGATATCCCAATTGTCAAGCCAAGTGGTGGGATAGTTTTGGAATGCAAATCACCCACCACCTTGGGCTATAAATACACCTCCCTTCCCTCCATAAAAGCGATGGAATTTTAGAAGATAAGAGAACATATTGGTACAACCAAATCCTTGAAAAGGGCTTGGTAGGACCTTTCATACTCATTTTTTACTTGAGATACCCTTCCTCCTCTCTTTGTTTCCTTTTACTTTTGTGTTCTTCATTATTGTAATCCTGTAAGTCTTTTTTTGTAATTCTGTTTTAATGCAAGTTTCTTCTTCAATATATCTTATTCCCATCTTCCTTTTATAGTTCAATATTAATTTTCTTAAAATAGATTAATTAATGTTGAATCCCCTTCCCTTCTTTTTCTTTCTCATTCAATCTAATGTTCATTTTTAATTATATTCATCGTTTGTGTGTGTGTTCGACACACCACTATTTTCTTATCCATTTATTTTTATTATCTTCTTAATTTATCATCATAATAATTATAACCATATTACTAATAATTTCAATGGATGAGTGAATCTCTCACTGAGGTGAGTTATAATTTAGTTATGTTAAGTGATTGAGAGTATTTTCTCGATGAATATTCATCAAATTAACATTGTGTATGTTGGACTTAACATGTCATGGATTAGTGACTTGTTTTGTTTAGCATGTGGTTTCCATTGATTATTGGAACCATAAATGAACTAAAATAAATAATATCTGATTGATATTTTAACCCTATGTTAAATTAAGGTATGGATTAAAGCCTTAACACTTAGGAATTCCAATCATTGTTATCTTGTGAAGTGGCTGTTAATTTAAATGCAACATAAAGAAAAGATCAAAGATATCACAAGATTAACTCCCTAAAAATGAACTCACCACAATATTTGTCAAATTTTTAAATAAAAAACAAATCATTAATCACTTCATTTAAGTTCTTCAAACAATCCCTCCAAATAGAATACAATAAACTCAAAACAATCGACTATTAAAAAGTATCATCGCCGAGGATTTGACCCGAGTGCTGCTATACACATTAAAAGAGCACCAGAACCTTGACCTGTCGATAGGCGACAATCTACTGTGCTCTTAAATGGCGTCATTATCGTGTATGGGGCTTTATGTAGTCATTAGTTTTTGGTTATTGTAAAAAAACAAATGAAATTAAAAAAATTGAAAAAAACCCAAAGAAAAACCAATATTCCTTTTCCTTCCAACATCTCTGTGAATTCCCAGTAGCCTCCCAAACCATCCCTCATATTTGTTTGAACATGAAATTTAGATAAATATTCTCCAACATAGGAGGAACATTAGGGATAATAAAATCACTCAAGAACCAGCCATTTTCCAACCAATTTAACTAGATATGGCTAATTCTAGGGAAAAACTCTTAAAGAACTTGCTGCCCAGGATATGAATTACCAACCTCCTGGTATTCAATATCCAAACATAGAGGCTGACTTCGAACTCAAATTCGGTTTGATTCATCTTCTACCTCATTTCCATGGGATAACCTATGAGGATCCACATATCCACCTTAAATAGTTCCAAGTGGTGTGCTCTACCATGAAGCCTCAAGGGGTTTTTGAGGAACAAATAAAATGTCAAGAAATCCCTTTTCCCTAGCTGACTCTGCCATTTCATGGATTTACTACCTCCCTCCTGATTCCATAACCACATGGAATTACATGTAGCGACTCTTCTTAGAGAAATTCATTCATGCTTCTCTTACGACTTCTATCTGAAATGAAATAAGTTGTATCCCTCAATTCCCAAATGATTCACTCCATGAGTATTAAGAGAGGTTCAAAAAGCTCATGGAAACCTGTCCACATCATCAAATCCCTGAAAAACTATTGATCTAATACTTCTATTAGGGTTTATTGGCTATGGAGAGAACCCTCATTGATGCCACAAGTGGTGGTGCTCTTGTTGATAAAACTCCCAAATATGCAAGAGATCTCATAAGTAAAAAGGCTAAAAACACACAACAATTCCATACTCGAGCACATGCTCAAGTCAAACAAGCCCAAGATAATCAATCTATAGATCCAAACAAGATGGCAGAGTGGTTGAGTGAACTTACAGGTCTTGTACGACAACTAGTTGTGGCTACCAAAGCCTCAACCTTATCTTCTCCACAATCATTGTTCCCTAGACCAATCATAAATTATTGAATATGTAGATCCCCATCTAATCCAACTAACAGAAGTCCACAACATCAAGAGGATACATCTAATTCATCTATACCAATGGAGCTCAGTGCAACATATGCTCAGCAGAACACGAACCCTCAACTATCATGTCAGTTTTTCATAAACTTCAACCAAACTCACTCTGAGCCCTTCTCTTCTTCCTATAACCAAGGCCTGAGGTATGGTAATCCCCTCCCTAATCCCCCTAAATTACCTCCTCAAAACCCAAACCAGTTTCAATATGGTCAAGTTGTTATTAACATCCAAAAACCTTATCCTTTTATTCCTCAACCTCAAAGGAACAATCCTCTTATTGGCTTCCACTATCTTAGTGAGCCTACCCAATTCTCAACCCAAAAGAATTGCCTTCCCAAGAACCAAAATCAAGCAAATCCCAATCTAGGACAAGAATATTCTTCTACGAAGTCATGGTAAAGTGTAGTTTAAGATCATTCATCCTTAACCAATTCTATACTCAAGAACATTGAAACCCAAATTGGTTAACAAGCAGCTCACCTTAGTCAGCATCAACCACCCAATTCTTCCCAACTCCCAGCTCAACCATTACCCAACCCTAAGGGTAATGTAAGTGCAATTTCACTTAGATCGGGAAAGCAAATTTATGTGCCTCAACATAAAAACTTCATACCCCCCTTTGAATGTTGACCTAGAAAAAGAAAAGAAAAATAAACAAAAAAAGAAATATGAATCCATTCCCTCACCTCCTAACATTCAACATAGGAATCCAATTCCTTTTTCTCAAGTTGTTTATAAACCAAGGAAGTCCTTTAAACCCAATCCTAGAATGCTTGACATGTTCTTATGTGATGAATCCATCATACCTCTCTTAGATTCCATAAAAAAATCCCTATGTATTCCATTTTTCTTATGGAATTTTTCACCCAAAATAGGTAAATTAGGACCTTCAAAAATGTTTCCACCCAGTAGTATATTCCCATAAAAGGCAATGATCCAAGGACCTTTACAGTTCCATGCCAAATTGGAAGTTCCAACTTTGATGATGCACTAATAGTCCTAGGAGCCTCAATTAATGTCATGACCAAATCCTTCTTCACCAAACTTATTCTTGGTCCCTTACATCAAATGGGTGTTTTCATTCAGTTATCCAATCGAAGCACTACTAGTCCTGAGGGAATAATTGAGGATGTTATTGTTCGGGTTAATGATATTATCTTCCCTGATGATTTCTATGTCCTTGACATTGAAGGTGATATTAACTCTTATCAGTCTCCCCTAATTCTAGGAAGACCATTCCTAGGGACAGTAAGAACCAAGATTGATGTCCATTTAGGCATCTTATCCTTGGAATTTGGTGACCAACTAGTCAAGTTCAACATTTTCCAAGCCATGCGATACCCATCTGAGGATCAAAATGCATTCTCAATCCATGCTTATCCGGACACTTCTAAGAGTCAATTGAACCCTAATCCATCATGTTCTTCATGTTCTAATGACAACAGATCTTGAGAAATTTGTACCATGATTAAAAAATTCATAAACGGTGAGGTTGATGTGGTCCTTTCATTCACAGACTCCACAAATCTAGAGGAACATGACAACTCTCTTGAATCCTACATCATCTATAATCTTTACTGCTCCACCTTGGACAATATTAAGGAAAATGAAGCTGAAGCAAATAAAGTCCCTTACACCATTCTTGAGATGTCTAACCCAAAAATGAAAGATGAGACTATTCTAAAACCTCTTTGAGAACACCTGAAATATGCATTCTTTTTCCATGATCACCCATATCCTGTCATTATATCTGCTTCACATACTGAAACCGACGAGTCCAAACTTGTTCAGGTGTTAGAGGAAAATAAAAAGACCATAGTTTGGACCCTAGATGACATACCAAGAATCAACCCTACTCATTTGAAGCATCACATACTCCTTGATGAATCATCCAAACCAAATAGACAACCACAAAGAAGACTCAATCCACTCATACTTGAGGTAGTTAGGGAAGAGATCACCAAGATTCTTCAAGCTGGTATTATCTATCCAATTTCTAATAGTGAATGGGTTAGTCTAATTCAAGTTGTTCCTAAGAAGGGTGGGATAAATGTTGTCACAAATGAACATGGGGAGGTAGTCACAACTCGAGTGAAAAAATGGCGTGTGTGCATCAACTATAGGAAATTGAATGCTAAAACAAGAAAAGATTTCTACCCTCTTCTATTCCTTGATAAAAATCTAAAACAATTAGTCGTAAAGTGATACTATTTATTTCTTTGTGGATACACCGGCTACTTCCAAATCCCAATAACTCCTTATGACCATGAAAAATCTACTTTCACATGCCCCTTTGGAACCTATGCATGTACGAGAATGACTTTTGGCCTTTGAAATTATCCTGCAACATTATAGAGGTGTATGATGAGTATCTTTTCTGAATTCATTGAAAATTGCATGGAAGTATTCATGGATGACTTTACCATTTATGGTGAGTCATTTGAATCATTCTTGAATTCCCTCTCTCTAGTCCTTCAAAAGTGTGTCAAGTGTAACCTTGTGTTAAATTTTGAAAAATGTAACATTATGGTTGAAAATAGCATTGTTCTATGTCACATAGTTTCAAAATATTGTATTGAAGTTGATCCTGCCAATATTGATGGGATCCAATCACTTCCTGAACCCAGCCCTATTTGAGACATCCATTCATTCCTTGGTCATGTCGGTTTCTATCAAAGATTCATCCATAATTTTAGTAGTATTTCCCTCCCACTCACTCGGTTTCTGAAAAATGATGTCAATTTCAATTGCGACGAGGTTTGCAAGAAATCCTTCATTGAACTCAAAACTGCTCTAACATCTTCCCTGATAATCCAACACCAAGATTGGTCTTATCCTTTGAGGATTCTTCTAATAGAGACGTTGGGGATGTTCTTGGTCAAAGAAGAGAAAAAATTCCTCATTTCATCTATTATGCCTCAAAAACATTGAATTAACCTCAATATCACTATACTGTGACTGAAAAAGAAATTTTAGCAGTGGTTTTTTCCTTAGATATTTCTGACCCTATCTCTTATGTTCCAAAATCATCATCTTCACAGACCATTCTATTATAATTTTTTTACTCAAGAAAATTTATTCCAAACCTAGGATAATAAGATTTATTCTAATGCTCCAAGAGTTTGACCTTGAAATAAAATATAGAATATGAAAATAAAACCATGTGGATGATCACATGAGTAGAATTGATAATTCTTCTCTTTCAAAAATAATTGAACCTGAATTTCCCACTGAGAACCTTTAATATCTCACTCCAAAAATACCATGGTATGCCCAAATTTTAAATTATTTGGTTTCTGGTGTTTGTCCTGAAATTTTTTCAAAAGAACAAAAAATTAAGTTGAAAAGTGATTCAAAATACTATTTATGGGAAGAAAATAAACATTGGAAAACTTGGGCAGACAAACATTCTTCCATCATAGAATTTTGTCACTAAATTCCTGGTGGTGGCCATTTTGGACCACAAAGGACCTCCCAAAAGGTCCTAGACACTAGATTCTTCCGGACTTCACTCTTCAAGGACTCACATGAGTTTTATCAATCATGTACCCCTTTCCAAAAGATTGGAACAATTTCAAAGAGAAATGAAATACCCCAAAAGCCTTTAATTTTCTGTGAGATCTTCGAGGTTTGGGGCATTGATTTCATGGGACCATTCCCCCTTCCAATGGATTCTCATACATTATTATTATGTTTGATTATGTTTCTAGTTGGGTAGAGGCCTGACCAACTAGAAAGGATGATTCCCATACTATAAGTGAGTTCCTAAAGACACACATCTTCCACCGATTTGGCACACCACATGCCTTGATAAGTGACATAGGAACCCATTTTTGAAATAAAACCATGGAATATCATTTGAAAAATAATGGTGTTGTACATAAAACTTCAACTTCATATCACCTCCAAACAAATGGAATGGTTGAACTTTCCAATGGAGAAGTGAAAAGAGTGCTTGAAGGAATTGAAAAACCCACCATAAAGAATGTTCTGAATGACATGGTGAAGCACTTTGGGATTATAAAACTGCCTATAAAACACCCATTGAGATGTCTCCATTTAGGATAGTATTTGGTGAAGCATGTAATTTACCAGTTGGAATCCAACATAAGTCTTTTTGGGCTGTAAAAACCTATAATTATTATTTTGAAAAATCTCGTGAAGAAATATTGTTGCAATTTAATGAACTAGAGGAGCTTTGACTTGAATCCTATGAGAATTATAATCTCTACAAAGAAAAATACAAGTCACTCCATGAAAAACACATCTTGAAAAAGGTATTTCCTGATGTTGAAAAGGTAATTCTCTTCAATTATTGATTTTGACTTCACCTAGGTAAGCTTAATTCTCGTTGGGAAGGTCCTTTTGGTATTATAAATGATTTCCCATTTGGTGCAGTGCAAGTCCAAGACCCCTCTTCCAAAAGGAAATTTACATTTATTGGACATCGATTAAAGAATCACCATGAGAGGACACAAAATTCTAGAACTACATCGACTTCCATCGGATCCCTAACTTCTGTAGTTGACCCACCACTGGATGGAGATGGAAACCTACCAAATCCAAACCAAGGGCACCTCTTTCCCTTTAAGTCATATTCCCTCTCTCTCTTCCTATATATAACTCTTTCTTCTTCTTACTCTATCATTAATTTTTTACCACTTCATTCATCAATCCATTCCTTTTTCTCTTTCTCTTTTTTGTGGGTGTGTATTTCGAAAAACACTAAAAAACTAAAAAATAAAAAATTTGAAAATAGTGTCATACTTACTCACCATCTTGTTTTGAAAATTTTCCCAACCATTTTGGGGAGTCAAAATACATGTTTTCATCTAAAAAATTGTATTTTAATCATGAATTTGGATGAAGAATCTTGTGTCAAAACCAAAAAATATTGAATGCTCAATTTTTGATTTGGAAAATGATTTTCCCCATCCGTGAGGAACAAAATTTTCTTTCATGCCATGGCCCCCTATGACCATCTTGTCAAAATGTGTGTTTTTAACCCCCATTTTTGAGTCTTGAGTTTGTGGACCATTGAGCTGAATTTCCTACTTAGGTGTGCATTAATATGATAGAGGCATTTTCTGGACCACATGAGAATCACAATAGCCAAATAGCCTCTCATTTCCCTTACATTAATCCTCCTTTTGAAAGACCCTTTGAGCCTATCAAAACCTTTTTTTGATAGCCACATTACAATTCCAATACCTTTTCCCACACAATATCAACATGGATTTTCATTGCATAATTTTTTGAAATTTAAGTGTGGGGAATGGACTTCATTTTGGGTACCCTTTAATGATTTCACCATGTTATCGTATGCTTGAGGTAAAGAATCCATTTTAGTGTGGGGAGTGGTTTTCATTTAGTGAGTTTTGGTGAATGTAATGTACTTTCATTTATGTAATTTCATAAATGTTGTTGACAAGTGTTCAACAAAAAAATGAAAAAAAATCAAAAAGAAAAATGAAAAAATGGGTTGTTTTTTTGGAAGGTCAAAAATAACTCTTCCTAAGACATTGATCTTGTTATCACTATTAAAATTAGTGTCATGAGGATATTATCATGGCTTTGGATATGAGTTTGAGATCTTTTTCAAGTTCAAATTCCTAAAAGAATAAAAAAATGGAAAAAAGAACACTTGTATTATATATTCTTATGTCATTGGGAGAAGTTTTGTGTTTTGTAAATATTTCATCTTCTCATCCCCTTAAAATTTTATTCTTCCTATGTGTATTTCTTCTTACAATAATGCCCTTGTAAATATGTGTTTTTATTTCCTTCCATGTTTTATTTCAATAAAATTGTGCATTGACTTACCCATGTTGGGATTTTAGCATTCTTCTTCTATCTCTTGGACATTAAATTCCTAACATCCCATACCACATAAAAACTATTTCAAAATACCTCTCTATTCTTATAAACATTGGGTAGGGAGTGGAATTTGAGAGATCTTACAAACTCTAAGATTTTCACTTTTGGTTGGTGAATGAGTGAAACTCCATAAATTAATTTTATTATCTTGAGAGGAGTAATTTTTGTGTGCCACCATTTTCCATTTATAAATTTCAGAATGAAAAAATGAATTGTTTTTGGAATGTTTTTTTTCTAGCAACTTGTTGTGGAAATAAATATGGATGATTGAAATTGTCTAAACCTCCCCTGATTGGAGAAAACAGAATTTTAATATTCGTTGGTGAGTGAAAATGATTTTGTCATGTTTTTATATTTGTTGTACATGAGGACATGCACAAGACTATGTGTTGGGGAGTTGATGTTATTAATATTTTCATAACTTTTATATACTCCCTTTAGTGATTTTATATGAAATGTTCAGGATTTGTGTGAAATATTAATGTTTAAATATGAAATGTAATTTTTGAGAATTTTAAGAAGTAGTCCAATTGAGTCAGTTTACTATTTGATTTATAACTATCACCCTACTGATATAAATTTGGTGGTTCTTCTTTTTTAGGATTACTAATTCAATATAAAACATTTCATTAGAAGGTATCATGGGCCAATTCTTCCATTTTAAGGGCCATATGGACCACGAAAGAAGGCCTATAGAATCTGTGAAGAAACTGGACCAGCCATGAGGATTTATTTTCTGGGCTCAATCGGGAATTCCAAATTCATTTATTCTACTCCAGGGTTCTGGAGAAAATGTAAGGAGTCTGGGATAAAAATTTCATGGCCCAAATTCAAATACAAGGGGCCCAAATGATTTATTTAATCTCATCCCACCATTCTGGAGGGAATTTAAATCAGTACAGTATTTATGAAATTTCTCTCAATCTAGTTATCAAATCAATATGAAATTTTTCAGTTCGAAATAAGAGATATATTTGGCCCACTTTTTTGAATAAATCATTTATATTTGGAGGCATATTTTTATTCCAAAGTCCATTCATATTTTGGACATTGAAAAATCATGGATAGAAATGGACAGTTTAACATTATTTATTGAATCCACCATAACATTGGATAAATAGGTCGAAATGCTCCGAATTTTGAGAGTAGTTAGAAAACATTATTATCTACAACTTTGGATAAGTTGATATCTCGAGATTCGTATTTCTGTATTTATAAATAGTCAATCCATGTGGAGGGTTAGTTTTGGAATGCAAACAACCCACCACCTTGGGCTATAAATACATCCACCTTCTCCCCTTGTAAGGATTTTTAATTTCCGAAGATAAGAGAACATATTGGCATCACCAAAACCTTTTAAAGTTATTTATAGGACCTGTCATACTCAATTTTTTACTTGCTATACCCTTCCTCCTCTCTTATTTTTGTTTTACTTTTGTGTTCCTCATTATTGCAATCTTGTAAGTCTTTTTTTGTAATTCTGTTTTAATGCAAGTTTCTTCTTCAATATATCTTTTTCTCATCAACCTTCTGTAGTTTAATATTATTTTTCTTAAAATATTTTAAATATAGTTTAATACACTTCCCTTTTTTTCTTTCTCATTCAATCTAATGTTCATTTTTAATTATCATCATCATTTGTGTGTGTGTTCGACACACCACTATTTTCATATCCCTTTATATTTCTTATCATCTTAATTTATCATCATAATAATTATAACCAGATTACTAATCATTTCAATGGAAGAGTAAATCTATCATTGGGGTGTGTTATAATTTACGGATGTTAAGTGATTGAGATAATTTTCTCGATGAATATTTTTCAAATTAACATTGTGTATGTTGTACTTAACATGTCATGGACTAATGACTTGTTTTGTTTAACGTCTGGTTTACATGGATTATTAGAACCATAAATAGACTAACATCAACAAGATATGATTGAGATTAGAACCCTATGTTATGTTATGTCTTGGATTAAAGCCATAACACTTAGGAATTATAAACAACGATATCTTGTGAAGTGGGTGTTAATTTAAATGCAATATAAAGCAAATCATAAGGATATCACAAGCTTAACTCCCAAAAAATGAACTCACCCCAATATTTATAAATTTTTTAAATCAAACACCAATCATTAATCACATCATTTAATCTTAGTAAAAAAACCCTCCAAACAGAATATAATAAATTAAGAACAATTGACTATTAAAAAGAATCATCACTGAGGATTCGACACGAGTGCTTCTATAGACATTAGAAGAGCACCGGAACCTTGATGAGTCGATAGGTGAAAATTGGTCACGCTTTCAACATCCTGTCTTCAGACTTACTCCCTTTCATCCATAATTGGTTTGTGTTCCCTGTTCCGAAGGTAATTTGTGACGGGTGCCATCCAATCTGTGGTATGACCATGTAGTTTAGGAATAGGGATAATTTCATCAATTTCCTTCGTATTTCTCTAGATAAACGGCAAGACCATCAAACGGTGACCAATTCTTGTGACCATTTCATCCTAGTCGGGATCAGCTAGGGTTGTGACTGCATTTTCCAAAGCATCAGCTTGATTATTCAGGGACCAGGGGACATGATTCAATGTTGGTTCTGAAGGTAATTCTTCCATCAGGCCTAGAACATGGTTCATTAAGGGAACCAACACTTATTTCTTGATATCATAGTCACTGTTAACCTATTTTATGATAATCTCTGAATCACCCTTTATTTTTAGGTTTTAGTCTTGCACCTGGAGTTCCAATTCCAAGCCTTCAATGAGGGAATGATATTCCGTATCATTTTTCGTAAACCCTTCCGAAAGAAGAAAAGAGTAAGGCAAGATGGAATTTTCAGGAGATACAAGTATAACTCCCAACCCCATTTTGTTGTGTGTGGGATCCTCTATCCTTTTCCCTATCAGGCTTCAGGAAGCACTATTGAGGTACATTTTCCACATCTTGGGGTTATCCTAGATGGAAAAAACTTCTTCATCTGGAAGTTATGTATCCAATGATGTTGTTTATTTTGAGGGTTTCTCGGCTAGGAAGTCTTCTAACACATTGCCTTTGATGGCCTTTTGGGGCATGTACCATTTTTAAAACTATTGCAGGATGACTGCCCATCATGATAGGTTCCCATTTAGCATGGGATGGTTGAGGATATACTTTAGTGGGTTGCAAAGAGAGATCTGGTGGACCTCATGGTGTTGTATATAATTCCTAAGCTTCTGAACTGCAATGATTAGGGATAGGCAGTTCTTTTCAATATTAGAATACTGAGTTTCGACATCAATCATTGTCCGACTGAGGGGGTAGAGGAAATTATCACTACCGACATCATTTTTCGGCATCAGGGAGGCACCTAATGATCATTCTAGGGTAGTTACATATAAAATGAGTGATCTCCCCAAAACAGGAGGCATGAGCACCAACCGGATTAGGATATATCTTTTGAGGTTGTTGAATGTTTCTTTCCAATCATTATCCCATTCATATGTAACTCCTTTATTCATGAGCTAGGTGAAAGGTAAAAATTTACCTTCTATGTTGGATATGAAGTGATGAATGTAGGTGAGGTGCCGCTGGAGACCTCTCAACTAGGTAAGGTTGCGAGGTGGGGACATGCCAAGAATGGATGTTTTCTTCTTAGGGTCTAATTTGATGTCATTATGGTGTACTACGAAGATGATAAATTTCCCCGAGGTAACACCAAAGGAGAATTTCATGGGATTCATATTAAAGTTGTGATGTCTCAATTTGTTGAAGACAGTTTCATGGTCATCCAGGTGGTTCAAATGCTATCGTGACTTAACCACCAAGTCATCGATAGAACACTCGATGAATTTTCCCAAAAAGGGATTGAATATGAAATGCATGGTTCACTAATAAGTGTTGCCGACATTCTTTAGACCATATGGAAACAATTTATAATATAAAACACTCTTAGGGGAATAAAATCGGTAGATTCTTCCTCTCCTTGGGCCATCCAGATTTGATTGTATCCTGAATAACCATCCATGAAGGATAGGGCTTCATATCCGGCTATTACATCGATCAAAAAATCAGTAATCGGGACCAGGAAGTCATATTTTGGTCAATACCGATTAAGGTCCAAGAAGTCAATTCATATTATAATCTATCCATTCCCTTATTTAATAGGGATAACGTTGTCCTGCCATATCGGTTATTAGACCTCTTGTATGAAGTTGTCTTTGATCATTTTTTCAACTTCAGCCACTATTTTGGAAGCATGCATCGGTTGGGTCCTTCTAGCTTCCTTCTTGTAGCCCTGATGATCTTTTGGTAAGCCCAGATGATGGGTGGAGACTTCAAGATCGAGGCCTAGTATCTCCCTATAATTCAATGCAAACACATCTTGATTCTTCATTTGGAAGGAGGCATAATCCTCCAGTTCCTGAACAGACATTTCCACACTGATAAAAGTTGGTCAAGGGTTAACTTCAGTGCCCAGATTTATTTCATTATGTTCATCGATGGTGGTGGAAACACCCTCTTCAAATATAACAGTGGCATCATTGAGTACTTCTCCCTCCTCCTCTTCTTCATCTTTTTCATCTTCCCCTTCTGATGGAGAAAGGATTTTCAAGAAAAATTATCCAATATTGGGAAATAAATCCTCTTTTATCATATTGTGTGAGGAAAGTCCAGTTTGATGTCCCAGGGATGGACTGGGAACATCTTTGACATGGATTTTCCTGAAAACATGGTAGTCCACCTGTTCCTCTATGTCTTTGGACATGGTGGTCGTAGTAGAGACCAGGCATAAAACTAAGTTCGTATTCGGTATTTTAAATATGCATTCAATTTGGATGATGGGTAGGACGTACTCCTCCCCCAAGCTAATGGAAGGAGTTAGTATAAGACATCTCTAGTCCATTCGATGCATTGATCCAATCAACATCGTTAGTTGAAAGTTGTTTTTCTTCTGACTCATAGAACCCTACATCTTTGTAATGAGACACAAAGAACCCAAATGGGGATTTATCAGCATGAAATGTACCGTTTTTCCCATTATTGCAATATTTTGTGGACTAATGGTATGAGGATGGAATTGAAGCATGCTGATGGAGCAAAGGCCTCCCTAACAAAACATTGAAGGTCATAATTTTCCGCATCACCATGAACTTGAAATCTAATATGAGATCTTTGAGTTGTGTTTTAAGCATGATTCAACCCAAATTTTTTTGATCACTTTTGTCATATCCCAGTAGAGTTTTAGTGTAGGGTGTAAAGCTATCATCACCATATCCCAGTCGACGAAGTGTTCTCAGTGGAAGGAGGTTAACTTCAGAGCTGTTGTCGATGAAGATCCTTAAAACAAAAATTCTATTTATCTTACCAGAAAATAAAAGTGTTTGATCTTCCCTTGTATGATGGAGTCTTCATCCTTGTCTTTGAAGGAAATGATAGTGTGTCATTATTTGGGGATGGTCTCCATTCGGTACACTTTAACCGAAGCTACTTCATTCTCAAACTCATGGAGACATAGAAAGTTTTCAATGAGTACCTCCCTAAGATCTGTCAAAAAAGTCAATGTGTCTAGTATTTACATATTTGCTGGTACTAAATACAACTACTTAAAAATTTCTTACTTATGCTCTAATAGGTAGTGCTTCCTAGGTCAAGGGTGCTTCTTCACAAACACATTAATGTTTTGAGCTTTGGACGTAGATGGTTCGACCTCTATAGTAGGAGTCAATGGTGCTGCAGTCCTTTCCATGTTTGGCCAGGTTGGTCTGCCTGTATACTTTGGGAAATTTGGTACTTGTTCATCCCCTAATGGATACTCCAAGATAACTAGGCTTGGGTTACCTCTAGTGGTGGAGAAAGAGCATTTCCAATTCTGGTTGAGGCTACTGAAGGGTCCTTCCACATGTTTCCATGATATTAATGGTTTGACTTGTGAAGTGCCTTGGAATTTAACTCTTGTCACCACCATGACTTCCTGGAAACCTCCGGCCTCGGCGGCCTCTTCCTCTAACACTCCAGTTGGGTGTGAGGAATTCGGGTTTGGGGCCATAGTCTTCATCAGATAAGGGGTCCATCAAGCGAATGAAATTAATGGAGTTGAAGATCAGTTTTTGATATGATATTGTTCCTGTCTGACTGCCTCCTTCTGACAGAACTATTTGGTGGGGTGGTTCCCGTTGTACTATTTGGAGGGGCAGTTCCTGTTGACCCAATACTATTAGCATGAAGTCTGAAACTATCAACACTAACTTTGGCTTTGGTACTAGTTCATCTTCTTGATTTTTTTGTTCTGTCCTTCTGGAATTTAGAGGACCGCATGGCTGAGGAGGATGGATGTGTTGTATTGGGAGATTTTGGTGGAAGAGTTGGTTATTTCAATTGTGCCTAAAGGAAGTAATGGACTCGGTTGAAGGTCTTCTGGGTCATCCAGTTGTCAAACGTTTTCTCCATATTGATGGCGACTGCTCGCCACTCTTATTTCTATCTTGAGTCATAGGTAGAAACATACACCAATTGTGATGACGACAAGCACAATTTGACTTGCCCAGAATCCACCATTTTTTGTAGGATATCCTTGATAACAAATCATTTATGGTTGGTGTATCCTAGTATCTAGTGATATGTATATTAATTTGGAAGGTCATTGAGACCTAATTAATCATCTCACTTTGGCTCTAGCAGCCGGAGCAGATCACAATTCACGACAGTTATGAAATAGTTGCAAACCTAGTCTCCTCAGAATGAATAATAATTATTTATTCGTTTTTAAAACTGATTTATTTTAGCACCTGATCACTCATCTTTCTGTGGTTGGGGTGTTTGTTGGTGTCCAAGGGGTCCTTCATGGTTTTTTGGGTGTCTCGCTAGTAGGGCTGGTGCTGGGGTGGCTTAAACATGACAGAAGTTGCTTCATCCTTTACTGTTCTTTTCCCAGGGGCTGATAGGGTCACTCAGGACATAATATTGGTCATTTTCAAGATGTCTTATATCATTTGGGATGTGGCATATAAATATTTGAATCCACTGGTGTAATTTATTGGGATGATCGGCGTTCGAAATTCATCCTGAAGGAAATCAATGCACATGGAAGGCATCTCATCCTATGGCAGTGTCCAGTTCAGGGACTATGTCAACCCTTTCCAGATGGCAATAAACTCAAAGACTCTATCGTTCTCTAGAGTATACGAGATCACTGACCATCATCATGGGTAGCGTCGAATAGAATTGGAAGAGAAACTGTCACTGAAGTTCCTCCCATTTTGTGACTAAATTGGCTGGCAGGCTAGTATACCATACGAAAGTCGATCCCTGCAAGGTTCGTATGAAGTACCTATCTATTATAACTTCTTTATATTCTGGAGTTCCCATCATGTGGTCACATTAATATGCATAGTGCATCAAATGTTGTTATGGGACCCCTGATCCATTGAATAATGGGAATACGGGGTTCCCGAAGTTTGGTGGCGGCAAATAATTACTCACCCACTCAGGGTAGGGTTTGCGCTCAGGTTGTATCAGAGCACACCGCCCCTCCATGGCTTCTAGTCAGGCTGTTAGCTAGTCAATAGTATTTAAGAGTCCTTAATGCATATCCTGTCAGGCTTGACCTTGAGATGGAATGGTAGTATCCATGATTGTCTATGCCGACACAACTGAAATTTGGGGTGGATACCTATCTGGGGGCATTATTTTTGGGTTTACCCGGATATATTCTGACTGCCTTCCCAATAATGTGATGTCTTGATGTCCTTTCAGGGCTTGTTTAAATGGCCTTTAGGATTGGTTTCATTCACTGGGATGAGTTCCCGTGGTATGGGAACCTCTTTTGTGATCACCTTCTGATGTTCCGCAGAGGGAAAAGATCTAGAAAGATAACTCCCTCGACGTAGCTCAACATTAATTTGCATGAGCTCTTTCATTTCTTCCTCCTGCTTGATGAACCATTCCTTTTGTGTGAGGGATTCATTCTCATGGGTAGTAGGAGCCAGGTCATAGACAATTGTGGATTTATTTTTCTCCTTGATGGAGTTCTGCGAGGAGGGTAATGTCTGGTTGGCTAAAGGGGCACCCAGATTTAGGACCTCCCAATGGTTCTGGGTTCACACACCATTAGACTCAGTGTGGGATGACTTTGGGAGGGAACCCTCTTCCCTTGCATCTTCTCCCACTGCGTTATTTCCTATGAGATCCATGGGGTTAATGTATACCATGTTTACCAGGGCATACCTCATTAGGGGAAGTGTACTCGATGCTGAATGGTAAGAAGGATTCCTACTACCTTGATTGAAAATTTTCTTTCCATTCTGAAGTATTCTTCAGGCTTGTTGATGAAGATTGAATCAAAGGGAGCCTTGTTCTAACCTTGTATTGTGTATTTTTCTAAGAGAGTACGAACAATGGGAAGGGGTGGAACTGGTAACTCCTTTGTCCATCGTTCTCCCTAGATGTTAGATGACAGACGTCCGCTGTGTAGGGATTTGATGTAAAAATTCCCCTAGCCCTGTGGGATGGGGTTCTTCTCATTCTCCTATCGATGCGCTACAACCTGGATTTGTTGGTCTTATAGGGGAATTTTGATTTAAAAATTCCCCCAGCCCCATTGGATAGGGTTGTTCTTGTTTCTCAGTGGTATCCACCACTACTACTACTCTTTCAATTTCACGTACTTCCGCATGGGTGTAAGTTGAGTGTGGCATTGGGTCTGCACGGATTCTGTGGTCCCTTGAAGACATGAGCACTGCTTTCTGGTTGGTTTCCCTTATGAAGGAAGCCTGTTGGATGTTCCTAGTTGCCTGACTCAGAATATTTTTGATGGATTGATCTCTTTGGCCCTGACACTTTTGAGACTTACTCCGGGCTAGTTTTTTCTGACTATCCCATCTTTCCTGAGAAAGGGTTTTATTTTATTTCAACCTCTAGGTGATGAAATTGTAGGATGTCATTTCCATTGGAGAGTTCTGAATGGGACGTGGGGTGAATTGCATAGCTCCATGTTCTCCCCATCCCCGAATGTGGACTCCATCACAAGCGTTTCCAACGAGGCGACACAATTTATGTAGTGCATGGAGGCAATCCAATTTAAGGTTTTTATTTTTTCCTTTATGAATGTGGATGCCTTGTGGACGGGAGGGCTTCCAGGCTGATTGGACAATGTAGCTCCCCTATTGTATTGACCTAGTCTGTATACCCTCCATAGGTTAGGAATTTTTCATTCAACTTTTAAAGGGTTGTCCCTATATTGAGGCGAATTTCCTACTTGTATTCCCTGAACAATTATCCTATTATGTCAAAGTGTGAAGTGGTTGTTGGAAAATACGTCACTAGTATATTATCCCTAGCTAGTTGTCTTCTCACAAGCCACATATCATGTTGTTGTTCTTTTGGAGGCTCCTCTACTTGATATTCCCAGCTCAAATTCTTCTTAATAATTCTGTTCCAAGAAACCGAGATGGTGGGGGCCTTATTGATTTGTGGACATCACGGGGGTGGATCAGAAGATGATCATGGCCCTGGGCCATCCTCCTGTTGAGAATGAATATTTCACATTATAGACGGAGTGCTCGATGTGTCTGACTCCTTCCCAAGCACCTCATCATAGGATGGATTTCATATGTTCATTCCATCAAGGGGAGGACCTTCTTTCAAGTATGAATTTTGGTTTCAAGTAGGACCTTCGCAAGTGGTTCTGCGATGGCAAGGACTACCATGGAAACTTCATGCCCGACCACGAGAATTTTCTTGATGGCGTGTAACCTAGGGAGGACCTTCAGGGTGGGCTGTAGCAAGGGGAGGACCTTCTTTCATCTTCACATAATTGTGGGGAGGGCATTCATAGTAACTGGAATTGTTGGGAGGACCATCTCAATGACCATCATCATGGAAAGGACTACCATCATGAATTGATACCTGGCTGCAGGGAGAATTTCTGTAGTGTACATCCTACAGAGGACCTTCAGGATGTACTGTATTGAGGTGGGGACCTTCTCAATGTTTGGAGTTACTATTGGGAGGACCATCAAAACAACATTCATTACAGGGAGGGCCTTTGCAATGATTTTCATCATGGTGAGGACTACCATCTTGACTTGATTTCTGGATGTAGGGAGAATTTCTGTAGTGTACATCCTAGGGACGACCTTTAGGATGTGCTTTAATGAGGGGAGGACCTTCTCGTTGTTTGGTGTTATTGTGGGTAGGACCTTGACAAAAACTATCATTGTGGGGAGGGCCTTCCCAATAACCATCATCATGGTATGGAATACCATTATGAATTGATGTCCAACTACATGGAGAAGCATATCTGTAGTGTATACCCTGGGGAGGACCCTCAAGAAATAAGACTGCAAGGGGAGTACCTTATTGTTGTCTAATCTTCTAGTCAAGGGGAGGGCTACCACAATACGCATCAGGAGATATTCTCTTTTGATCGATCATTCTTGACCCATAGAGTAAGCCCCTGAGGGTAATCTATGGAGGACCTTCATAGCTACTGGTAGCGGCATTGCGGGGAGGACCTTCGCAACTGCTACTACCAATTCCATAATTTGGTAATGGAATGATAGGGTCTTGAGCATTTATTGATACATGTTTGAGGGAATCAAGAACCCTAGATTCCAGCAAAGCAGGATAATGGATGCGCTCTTCATTTTCTTGTTTCCTTGGGTGCTTTTCATATTTGGGTGCCCTCTTATGGGTAACCAAGGTCATCTAATATTTGTAATGACCTTCATATATGGGTTCCCGTCTTGTTGGGTCTCGTGATGTCATCGAGATATGTTGATGAGCATCTTGATATTTGGCAGTGATATATGTCTGACCTCGAGCGGCTACCATGTTAGACCAGCATCCCCCAATTGGAATGGGTATTTGTTCCAGATCTAGTTATCTGTATGTCACGATATATTGTTGTCGACACTCCTAGAATAGAGCAAGGATGCATAAATGCTACAAAGTTACTGACACATTTGGTGAGTGGGTCATTCCATTCGAGGAAATCGGGTCCTGGGCCTGATTTCTCACCTTTGCTGCTAGTGCAATGGTATCATGGCTCATTTGGAGGATATGGTATGGAATAGATGTCTGACCTTCCATCATTTCGATGATGTTCTGGGATACATCTTTGGCCGGAATAGGTATGAAGGCCCATTCTAATGTCGGAGCATGAGTTTGTGCCTGCTCTGGTCTTCTGTGAGTTTCTAATAGAGACTAGCAGTTCTCCTATTCTAGGATAGAGGAATGAGTCTGTCGTAAGTTTTATTCTTCATTTTCCACTGTATTTGACTAGTGGTCTTCATATTCACGAGAGTGTATTTTTATCAACTCTCTTTCCACTTTATTTATCTCATGAGCTTTGTATGCATCTGTAGTACTTTGACTCTTCTCATATTTGGTTGCCACCGTATTTTGATGGCAGTCTTGTTGTGTATAGGAAGGTACATGTAGCTTCCTATAGCTTGCCACTATGTCTACAGAGAGGGACCAGATAGCACTAGCAGGAATGTGAGTGTGCTCATATTGTGCAACCCTCTTTCTATGATGGGCTTGAGTGGAGAGGGGTGAGTCATATGTACTCCCATCGAATGCCACCGTGTCAGTACGGAAGAGATTCTCCTTAGGAACTAGGGTGATAGCATGTCCCTGGTTATATATTCTCCGCCCTTTTTGGGCAGCCCAAGGCACCCGAGACTCCTGTGCTTTGGCTGGTTCCCTCGGCATAATTTCCTCCTCGATGGGAGGAGGTTTGGTCCTCCAATGTCGGCGACGATGCATTCTGATGGGGGCCTATGGTTAGGGACCCTGTGCAGTTGGGATGAAGTCATCAGGATGGAATTCATATGACTCCCTAAGGTAAGGGAGTAAGTTGTTGTCATGTTCCGGGGACAGGCTCTCGAAACAGTTTGAAACAACCACTAGGGATGCCATGTGCTGAGGTACTAGAAATGAATGAAGAGGCGACTAGTAGACCTTTGCAGACTGGAGGGATTGTCTTGTAGCCTCCATCATAGGGAGAGTACCATTTCGGTGGTACTATTTGATCAGATTTTTGGACACCCAGTGTTGAAGACGCTGGGTAGAAGAAGGGGTCATATTCTTTGTTGAGGCCCCAATAGCCCACGAGATCACTGATGCGTGTATATTCATGGATTGTGGGGATGTCATTTAGATCAAAGGTCACTCTGTGGGAACCTTCAATATACATATATGACATACAAACCACAAAACATCATCAATGTAGAATTTCATTAAACATATGCATATTTGGAGATTCAACTTGGCCCCCTTCCCCTTTTCTTCTACTGCGAGGCGAAGGGCCCTGAGAGGAGTGAGACTGCCACCTTGGTTAAAGATTCAAGTCAGATTGAACATTTTTTTCCGCCTCCTAGGGGGTGCATTTTTCCCGTACTGGGGAGTAAAAAATGTTCTGATTTGCAGTATCCTTCTCACCTTTATCATTTGGGTAGAACCTCCACCTTGGTTAAGGATTCACATCAGGTTAAACATTTTTTTCTGCCTCTGAGGTGGTGCATTTTTCGTGTACTAGGGCGGATAAAATGGTCTGACATTCCGTATCCTTCTATCCATTATCGTTTGGGTAGAACTTCCACAATGGTTAAAAATTCACATTGGGTTCACCATTTTTGTTCTGTCTCTGTGGTGGTAAATTTTGCGCGTACGGGGGCGAACAAAATGGTCTGACGTGCTGTATCCTTTGGTCTTTTATCATTGTGGGTAGAACCACCACCATGGTTAAGGATTTATATCGGGTTCATCATTTTTGTTCCACCTCCTAGGTGGCATGTTTTGTGGGTGGAGCAGATATGGTACGATGAGGATCGTCAACCATCCCTTTTCTGTAGGGGCAGGTTCTCGTCAAATTTACAATTCCTCTGTTTCAACCTATTCAGAGTCATTATCCTTTAAAGAAGGTTGAATTAACACTATGGGAACTGTTTGTCCCAATGGGTGATTGCGTTGGGCTCAAGCGATCATGCAATGAGTTCTTATCTGATATAACTTCATCAGATGATCTCCAACGAGTTTATTCATGGATCCAATAACGCTTAATGACCCTGGTATCCATGATTCATGAACTTGAATTCTAAATCCAGGTGCTCGTCAGCTGAAGATTTGGCCAACGACACTTAAGGAATCCATTGGTCAAGAGGATGGGTGGTCAGGCTCACCACACCCTTCTGAGGGAAGATTATTTCCTATTCCAGGACTCTCTTATAGATTTAAGTCATGTTCATTTTTCTGTGAATTCTTGGTTCATTCTTGAAGAGTGTGTCCATGGGATACCTTTGGTTTGTAGAATCGTTGTGAGCGTGGATATGTTTTATGCAACGAAGGTTATGTTGACATATCCATTTTATAAGGTGCTCTAAAGTTTACCGTCATCCAAGGGGACTGAGGGTGACTTGATGTTGAGATAGGTCCCACAAGGAGTGTTTCCTATGTATCCTCAGTAGAGGAATTAGAACCAATGTAGTTCGGATGTGTGGGGCTTACATGTTAAATTTTCCCATTTAATAGACGTGATTGGGTGGAACCTTTTGGATTGGGAACCCTTTTGAGCTCGGGCCTTCTGGTAGGTGTCCTACGTATCCTGATTTGATCAGGAATCAGAGTTCTCATAGTTCAGAAGATGTGGGGCTTACGCATGGCAGCTTCCACTTTGATTGAACATGATTGGGTGGAACCTTTTGGATGGGGAACCCTTTTGATCTCAGGACTTCTGGTAGGCATACTACGTTTCTTGAATTGATCAGGAATCAGAGTTATAATTGTTCAGAATGTGTACATGATGTAATATCCATAAAAAACTATAATCCCACATGAGTCATCCTCCGTGTGAGAAACAAAATGATTTTAAATAATCAGAAATTCACATGCCTCCTCCCCTGTTGGTGGGTGAGGGAGAGCCCGTGGTGGAAGAGGTCAGGGAGACTATGGGTGAGGACGTGGAGAAATAAACCTTTTAACATTAAATGACATTGAAGGTCATGCATCCATGCCTTGGATGATTGTGGACTTAACTGAGTTTGAGAGCCCTGAAGCACATTCTGGGAAGGGGAGGAGTTTCGTCCTTGGCAAAGGGAGAGCGGACATAACCCCTTCGAATGATCACTATCCATCATTGAATGGAAAATCTAGTGATCACCCTTAATCCCAAGAATAGGGGGGTTCACATCAGAATCCTAAGGTTGGAATCCAGGTTATCATCGTAATATAGCCTTACAGGCAATCCCGAAGCCCACACCATTTTTAGGAGGGCTTTTGTAACTCTGCTTACTGTGTGTATGTAGACTCGATGGGGTGCGCTGATGCACCCAATGGCCTGATCATCTGGGTCCGGTGGATTTGGAGGAGGCTTTGGCCTAGCGCTGATGAACTGGTTCGTAGAGGGATTATTGAGGAATGGACGGTAATGGAGTGGTGAGGTTGAAATCAGAGGGAACAATACTTGAAAACACCACATTCCACGTACTGGTTCCTCATGTGGGTTGGGGAAGGCTCCACATACCGTAGTGGTATGCGGGCAGAAGGGTCGTCTGCGTACTAGTGTGGTACACATGAATGTGTATTTAAAACTGCATACCAATGTGGTATGTGGCTCACCATGCCACCTTGGATTGTATCTGTGTACCGATTGGGTACGTGGCACTAGGTTCAGTCCATGTAGAGGTACGCTACGCGAAGTGCCATATTGAAGGAGGGTCATGCGAATTACCATTCATGGGAAATTTATTAGCAATAAGTATTTGGTTCACGGTTTACCAGTTGGTTTTTTGGTTCAATTATAACTATTGAATTCCCCCATTTTTTGTGGTTTGCAGACGGTTGTACCTAAGGAGGGAGTGGATTGTGGTTATTACATCTTTGATGAAACAAGACAGAAGCCGGAGTGAAACCTCTATGTTTTCCTCAAGATTTCATCACCCATCCTTCCTTATATCCATCTCATATATTCCTCTTTGTGTCCCCATTATTCTTATACTAAGATCCTTTTATAGAGCATCAGAGTGATCATATCTACTAGGCAGGCGACAAAATTTTCGGAGGCCCATTTAAACAATCTTTTGACCAGTTGAAGACTCGGTCAATTGGGGTTCACGAATATGTTGGTTCATGATAATGGTACGAGGAACCCTGCCTATCCACTTAATCTGCAAATTAAGGGGTTTGAGGCACTATATGTGGACGGTCATCCGCGCAGTTCATAGTATTCCTTTCTTGTTGCCCATGGCTTCATGGGCCAGCAGTTCACAGACCGTCTCGCATACCTGGCAGTTCACAGTCCATCTTATCTACGTACCTTTCCTGGTGAGGGTATGTGGGCCAATTGAAAACATGAATTCCCTCAAGTTCCTTCATTGTAATTCAACTCAATTTGAGTCCCTTTGCCTTGACAAACTTATAGAAGTTCTTGATTCTTTCTGTAATTTGAATACCGGTGTATTTCTTCTCCTTAGAGGATTTTTTAGGACCCTACACCCCCTAAGACCATAAAAAACTTAAAAGCCTTTAAAAGCACTAAAACAACTAAAAACTCTATAACCCCTTAAACCCCTAAAAATATAAGAAGCTCTAAAAACTATAAACCCCTTGAAACCTATAAACACCTATAAACATAAGAAACCATAAAACCCTCACATTCAAAAAACCCTGAAACCCATAAAAATTCTAAAAAATATATAAAAATCCATAAAAAGTAAAAAAAAAACTGGAAAAACCCTAAGAAATTCATAAAAAACACATAAAACACCTCAAAACATAAAAATGCTAAAACCCTAAAAATCCATAAATTCATAAAACCACTAAAAACCATAAAAATCCCAACAAAATAAGTCTAAAAAATTACAAACAATCCCAGAAAACATAAAAAACAGAAAATACTGTGAAAAAACCTGTGAAAGCCCTAAAAACACTTAAAAACCCAAAAAACATACAAAACCTAAAAATGCTAAAACCAATAAAATATTAAAAATACCATAAAACCCTAAAAACCCTTAAAAAATCTAATAATCCTTTAAGCCCCTAAAATCCAAAATAACGTATGAAAATATTTGAAACCCTAAAAACCCTAAAATTCCAAAAATCCCTCAAAAACCATAAAAATAGAAAAAATAACTAAAATTTCTGAAAACCTAAAAAACCCTAAAAATTATGAAAACCCACATAAAAAACATAAAACCAAAAAAACACTTAAAACCACTAAAAAACCTATAATACTCTACAAGCCCTAAACATCCCCCTCCCCCCTAAAACACTAAAAACCCTACACATCCCTTAAAACCCTAAAACCTCTTAAAGGATCATGAAACCTTAAACCCATAATATCACTAAAACACCCTGAAAAACTATAAAAACCCTTTAAACCCATAAAAATATTAAAAAAATTCTAAAATAGCATAAAAAACATAAAACCCAAAAAAAACTAGAAACCAAAAAAACCAAAAAAACCCAAATCCCCTGAAAAATCCTAAAAAACTGAAAATCTATAAAAATAAAAAAAAAACCATAGAAATCAAAAAAATCCTTAATATCCCTAAAAATGTAAAAAACACTAAAAACATTGAAAATAAAAAATAAAACCATAAAACCCTAAAAATGCTTAAAACCTCTAAAAACCAAAAAAATCTAAACACCCTAAAAATCCAAAAAAAACACAAAAACCCTAAAAACCCTCAAAGTCCCTAAAAACCCTGAAAAATAACTAAAAATAAATAAAAATGTAAACCCATAAAACACTAAAAAACTATGAAAAATTAAAAACTGCAATTCACTTAAAACCCCCAAAAGTCGAAAAAATGAAAAAAATGCAAAAAAACTCTAAAACCCAAAAAAAACATTAGAAATCCATAATAACCCTAAAACCATAAAAACCCATATAAATATTAAAAAAATACCTAAAACTGTAATAATTTATAAATCCCTAAAAACCCTAAAATCCAATAAGAAAATGTTAAAAACCTAATAAACATTAAACCCTAAGAACCTAAAAAACTATAAACACGCTGAAAGGCCCTAAAACCCCAAAAAATCATCAAAAACAATAAAGGCCAGTAAAAATATTAAAACTCTAAAGGAAAATAAAAACCATTATAACCACTAAAACATTAAAAACTCCTTAAACTGATAAAAGCGTTAAAAAAAATATAAAATTCATTTAAACCCTAAAAACTAGAAAAACACTGAAACCCCAAAAAAACTCTAAACCCCTAAAATACACTCAAAACACTAAAAATCCCTTAAAAATCTAAAAAAAATCATTAAAAAATGTAAAAATCAATAAAATTTTAAAAAACACTAAAAGCCCTGAAAACTCCTAAGAAAATAGTAATAAACTAAAAACATCTTGAATCCCCAAAAAACTAAAAACTCTAAAAATTATAAAAAAAACTTAAAAATTACATAAAACCCCTAAAACCATAAAAACCCCTAAAACCATAAAAAATCAAAAAACAAAAAAACACCTAAAAATATAACAAAATATTGAAATAATTCAAATCACTAAACATGATACAAAACTCTAAAATCCTTAAAACCCATAAAAATAATTACCCAAAAACCCCACAAAATAACTAAAATCATAAAAATCAATAAAAATACTAAAAATTCCATAAAATAACTAAAAACTTAAAAACCATATAATCCTTGAAAAACAAAAAATATAACCTTAAAAATATAAAAACCATTAAAACACCCCAAAACACTAACAACACAAAAACCCTAGAATCCCTAAAAACACTAAAAACCTTAAAAATCGCTCAAAATCCTACAACCCTAAGAATCCCTAAATATCATAAAAGGTACTTGAAATAAATAAGAACATAAAAACCCATAAAAACCTAGATAAACCCAAAGAATACATTTAAAACCTAAAAACACTTAAACCACTAAAAACCAAAAAAATGCTAAAACCCCTAAAAGAACCTAAAACCACCAATACCCATAAAAACCAAAAAAAAATCCATATAAGTTTTGAAAACCATAAAACCCATAAATACCATAAAACCTAGTCTAAAATCTAAAAAAGATTTAAAATCGTCGAAGTATTAAAAATTCTTAAAATTGTTAAAAACCCTATAATGTAAAACCCAAACAATCCCCAAAACCCCTAAAAACCGTAAAACCCTAAAAAATACCTTAAAACCTAAAAACACATAAACCCCTAAGAAACTAAAAAACTCTAAAATCCCTAAAAACCCCTCAAAATACAAAAAAAAATCCCTTAAAACTATAAAGACCCTAAAACCCATAAAAACCCTAAAACCCCATAAAACCATAAAAACCCACTGAAAACTCAAAAACCCTTTAAACCCTAAAAAAGATAAAAGATAGTTTAAATCCTTCAAAACCCAAAGAAAACTCCAAAAAAACAAAACAAAAAAAACTAAAGAAACTAAAAATTGTTAAAATCCATAAAAACCTGAGAAAACTATAAAAAACAAAGAATCCCTAATAAGGAAAAACCATAATAACCATGAAAAACTATAAGATAACATTAAAAACGAACATACAATTAAAACCCTAATAAACCTAAAAACGTTTAAAGAACTAAAAAATATTAAAATACCTTAATAATAAAAAACCCCTAAAAACCCTAAAAATCTCTAAAAACAATTAAAACCTAAAAACCAGAAAAAACCAAAAGAACAACTAAAAAATATAAAAACACATTAAACCCCTGAAACGTTAAATAAATCTAAAAACCCTTAAAGCCCATAAAAATGATAAAAATGATAAAACCCCTCTAAATCACTGAAAGCACAAAAGAACCATAAAAGTAAAAAAAAGTCCTATAAATCTATAAAAAAGTAAAAAACCCTAAAAAACATGAAAATAACTATGAAAATCCCAAAAACCTAAAAACACATAAAATACTGAGAAAACTAAATAATTTCTAAAACCCTAAAACCCACTAAAAATCCTACAAATCCCTAAAAACCCTAAAAAAAATCCTAAAATAATTAAAAACCCTAAACACCCTAAAAAAGTAAAAACCCCAAACCCCATGGAAAACCATAATAACCCATAAAAAATTAAAACCATTTATTTCCTGTAAAAAATATTAAGAAATCTAAATATCATAAAAATCTTAAAAACCCTAAAAACCCTTAAAAAAATATAAAATCGATAAAAATCATGAAAACCACCCAAAACCCATAAAACCCTTAAAACCAACAGAAAACATTAAAAACCATTTAAACAACTAAAAATTATTTAATAACCAACAATCCTTTAAAACCCTACAAAAATAAGAAAACCATAAAACAATAAAAAACCCATAAAAACAATAAAACCCATAAAACCCTAAAAAACCCCTAAACAATAATAATTAAAAAAACCCATAAAGATCCACAAAAATACTAAATAACCCCGAAAAACCAAAAACATTTTAGACCCTAAAAATCTTGAAAATCCTTCTAAGAAATCTATCAAAAACTAAAAGATACATAAAACCCCTAAAACCTAAAAATACTAAAACCCAAAAATCCCTAAAATACTATAAAAACCCTAAAACCCCTAAAAACCATGAAAAACCCAAAAAACATTAATATCCCCAAAACCTCATTAAAATACTAAAAACCACTAAACACATTAAAAAACCTTTAAAATCGCTAAAAAGATAGAAAATATCTAAAAAACATTAAAATATCTAAAAACAAAAAATAACCAACAAACCTAAAAAAACATAAAAACACTAAAACCCTAAAAACCACAAAACCCCTAAAAATCCATATATCCCCTAGAAACACATAAAATCCCCAAAAATCCATAAAATTCTTAAACACACAAAGAATCTCTAAAAACCATTAAAACCTCTTAGAAAAACATAGAATCCTAAAAACACTTAAAACACCAAAAAACATAAAAAACACTAAAAACCCTAAAAAATTCATAAACCCCATAAAACCCTTAAAAACACTGCAAACCCATAAAAACCCTAAAAACCATAATAATCCTAAAAAATCCCTAAAATACCTAAAAACATAAAACACCCTAAAATCTCAAAAAAACACTATGAAAACCATAAAAACCTAAAAAACAATTAAAAACCCTAAAAACCTAAAAAATCTAAAAACCATAAAAGACCATAAAAACCCTAAAACCCCTAGAACCATGAAACCCACTAAAAACATTAAAAACGACAAAAATTCATAATATCCAGAATATATAAATAACCATTAAACAACTAAAAACATAAAACACAAGAAGAACATAAAACCCATATAAATTTATAAAAAAAACACAAAAACCCAAAAATATCATAAAACCCAAAAAACCATAAAACCCTAAAAACCCTCAAAAACTATTAAACCATTAAACAAAAAATAATATTAAAAATAAAATAAAATACCTAAAAACAAAAATACCCTAAATATCCATAAAAATCATAAGAAAACTTTGGAAATATAAAATCAATTAAGACCCGTAAAAACCTATAAACATTAAAAACCGTAAAAGACCATAAAACCCTAAAACCCCTTAATAGCATAAAAACATCTAAAAACCTTAAAAACCCTAAAACCCCATAAAACCATAAACCCCTAAAAACTCAAAAAAAATTATACCCATAAAATATTAGAAACTCTAAAAACCCTTAAAACCCCTAAAAAACCTCAAAAAACATGAAAAACTAAAAAACCATTAAAACTGTAATATCACTAAAATCCCTGAAAAACATCAAAATCCCATAGAACCCTAATAGACAATAAAAAACATAAAAAATCCATAAGAAACATAAAAACCCAAAAACCTTTAAAACCAGAAATAAAACCTTAAAATCATAATAAAACACATGAAACCCCTAAAAATAAAAAAGGCTAAATAGTATAAAAACCCTAAAAACCCTAAATTTATTAAAAATGTAAAAAACCCATAAAACCTAGAAAGGCCATACGAATCCCTAAAAAACTAAAAAATCATAAAACTCTAAAAATACCCTACAAACCACAAAAAATCATAAACCCCCAAAAACCTTAAAAACAAATAAAATCCTAAAGACCACTGAATATATAAAAAACACTTTAAGCCCCAAAAATGGTTAAAAATTATAAAAAACCATAAAATCGTTAAAAACAAAAAAATCAATAAAACAAAAAAAAAGCCATAAAAATGATAAAACCCGAAAAAACACAAAGATTTGTCAATATTCAAAAAAAAACTAAACGCCTAAAAAGTTTTAAAAAATACCTTTAAATACCTAAAAATGTAAAAAATATAAAAATCCAGAAAAACTCCTATAAAAATCATAAAAAACAAAAAAAACATAAAATACCTATAAATCTAAAAAACTAAAAAACCATAGAAAGACCCTAAAGACTCATAATACCCATAAAAACCACTACAAACCTTTAGCCACTAAAAACCCACAAAAATCATTTAAACCTCTAAATATATAAAAAACTATAAAAATATTAAAAACCCTCACAAAATCAAATAAATCCTTATAAACCCTAAAAAATACAGAAAACACAAAAACCAAAAAATTCATAAAAACACTAAAAACCATAAAAATCAAAAAATATTTTAAAAAACTAAAATCCCTAAAGTCACCTAAAATCCCTAAAATCACCTAAAATCCCTAAAAACCCATAAAAATAATAAAAAAATCCCTAAAAATCCCAAAGTCTTAAAAAACATTAAAACTGCAAAGAAAAACTTAAAAACCAAAAAAACACTTAAAACCCTAAAAATCCCAAAAAACGCTATAAACCCTAAACCCCATAATAGTATAAAAACTCAAAAAATACTAAAAATCCATTAAATCCCAAAAAAATACAAATAATAACAAATATCTTAAAAATTATAAACCCCTAACAAAATGAAAAACCCCAAAAAAACCATTAAAACCTAAAAATAGATAAAATCCCAAAAAAACAAAAAGATGTTTGAAATCCAAAACCCCCTGAAAAAGACTATAAAAAACCAAAAAACCCTGAAGACCATAAAAACCAAAAATACATTAAAACCCACACAACCCCATAATATCCATAAAAATGACTAAAAACTCTAAAATCCCTTTAAACCCAATGAAATGTTGAAAAAAATATAAAAATAAAAAATCCATGAAAACTAAAAACATATCATAAAACCCAAAAAACATAAGAACCAAAAAAACAGTAAATATCTCCAAAACCCTCAAAATCCCTAAACATCAAAAAATCCATAAAAATCGTAAAAGTTCTCTAAAAATCCAGTGAAATGTAAAAAAAACCTACAAACATAGAAAACCCCTTATAAATCATTAAAACTCGAAATAACTTAAAACCACAAAGACTATAAAACCGCTAAAAACTATAGAAACCCGCAAAACATAGAAAAACCCAAAAACATATTAAAACACTAAAAACCAAATAATAACACATAGAACCCATAAAACCCATATAAATATAAAAAAAAAATCAAAAAACATTATATCCCAAAAAAACAAAAAAAATTGCTAAAAATCAAAAAAAAACTCTAAAACCCCAAAAAACCATAAAATCCCTTACAACCAAAAAACCAAAACCCTTCAAATTCCCTAAAAATCGTAAAACCCCATAAAAATCCTAAAAAATCCCTCAGAATGTAAACATATCTAAAAAATTTGAAAACCCCTAAAAGCATTAAAAATTAAAAAAAATAAAAAGCCATAAAAACCAAAAAATCGAAAACCCTAAAGACCCACAATATCCCTAAAAACCCAAAAAACAATAAAAAATATAAAAAACTCAAAACCCCCCAAAAGTAAAAAACCCTGAAAATCTCTATGAAAACCTTTAAAACCAAAAAACACTTAGACCCCTAAAAAATGTTAAAAAACCTAAATGACCCTAAAAGTCCCTAAAACCCCTAAAATAATAAAAACAACAAAAACCTCAAAAACCTGAAACCCATAAAACCCCCAAACAAACTAAGAACTCTAAAATCCCTATGAACAACTAATAACGTTAAAAAATGTATTAAAAAACATAAAACCCCAAAAAATAAAAATATTCTAAAACCCATAAAAATAATAAAAACCCTAATACACTAAACCCCTCTAAATCCCAAAAAATGAAAAAAATCAACAAAAATTCTAAAAAATCTCTAAAATAAATAAAAATGTAAAAAACCCTTAATACCCTAAAAATAGCTAAGAAAAACATAGAAAAATAAAAACAATAAAAACACCATAAAACCCTTTAAAATCCTAAAAACCTAAAAATCAATAAAACACCAAAAATCTATAAAAACATTAAAAATTACTATAAGACCTAAAAATCCGAAAAAATAAATTAAAATGTAAAAACCCCTAAAACCCTTGAAAAAACCCAAGAAAACCATAAAAACCTAAAATCACATAAAACCCTTAAAAGCACCTAAAATTTATAAATCCATTAAAAACCATAAATAACTAAAATCTCTAAAGCCCCTTTAAACCTCAAAAGAATAAAAAAACTATAAAAACCCATAAAATAACTAAAAAACTCAAATGAAACACTAAAAAACCCAAAAAGCTACGAAAATCCTAAAACCCCAAAAACCAAAAAACCCTTCAAAATCCCTAAAAAACTAATAACCATAAATTCTTAAAAAAGTCACAAATATTTCTACAAATGTAAAATACCATAAAACACCTAAAACCCCCTATGAAACCCATCAAAACCTAAAAACAATTAGAAATACTAAAAAACCAAAAATCACTAAAATGCTAAAACCCCAAAACCCCCCAAAGACAATAAAAAACCCTCAAAACCCCTAAAACTCCATAACGCCATAAAATTTTTAAAAGGCCCTAAAAATCAATAAAAATTAAAAAACATTAAAAACACTAAAACCCCTAAGAAACCCATTAAAACCCAAATACCCTTAAAATCCGTAAAAAATATAAAAAATGGTAAAAACCCTAAAACCCCTAAAAAGAACCTTAACGCACTAAAAACCCTAAAAACTACAAAACTCCTAAATACAATAAAAACCACTAAAAACACAAAAAACCATAAAACCAAATAAAAACTCTGAAACCCCTTAGAACCCCGAAGACTATTAATAGACTCTAAAAAACCTTAAAAACTTTAAAAATATAAAAAAACATAACAATTCAAAATAATAATAATAAAACCCTAAAAACTATAAAAATCCCTAAAACCCCTAAAATTGATAAAATTCCTAAAAATACCTAAAAATTACTAAAAACATGAAAAACCCTAAAAACACTAATAAAATATTCAAAACCTAAAAAAAATTAAAACCCATAAAAACATTAAAAACACTTGAAACCCAAAAAATCCCTAATGACACTAAAAACATACAAATCCCTATAAACCGTAACAAGTAATAATAAACTCAAAAACCCATAAAATCCATAGAAACGTAAAAAAATCCTAAGAAACCGGAAAACACCTAAGAAATCCTTTAAAACTTAAATACACCTAATAACCCTAAAATCCTAAAAGATGATAAAAACAAAAAAACACTAAAAGACCCCAAAACCCCTAAAACCCATAAAACCCATAAAACCCATAAAAACACTAAAAACCCATAAAAACCAAAACCCCTCTAAAACACTAATAAAACAATAAAAATCAAAAATTATAAAAAAACTCAAAAAACCATTAAAACTCTTATCAAACTCAATATACCCAAAAAAACAGAAAACATAAAAACCCTAAAAACCCTAAAACCCCTAAATATCCCTAATAAACCTCTAAACCCATAAAAATATTTAAAAATCCTAATATTACCAAAAATGGTAAAAAATTTAAAAATTCTAAAAACCTTAATAATACATGAAAAACTAAAAATGCTTAAAGTCCAGAGAAAAACTAAGGATGCTAAAAATGATAAAAACCCTAAAAACCCTAAAAACCCATATGGGGATGGAGACATTGACCTGTAGTCTCTGATGCTCTCATTTCTATTTTTTGGGTCTTTTGGGGTGTTGTAGTCATGGGGGGTCCAAGGCTTTTTCGGTGTGGGATGTTTGGCTCCCCCTCCCTTGTCTTCTTTGTTTTTCATTAATAAACATTGGAAGGACCAGGAATAGCCTAGTCCCGCACCTCTTATGCCTAAAACCCTAAAAGCTATCAAAATCCATAAAACATATAAAAATCCTAAAACCCTTAAAAACCCTAAAAACCATGAAAACCCCTATGAAAACCCTAAAAGCATCAAACACTTTAAACCCTTAAGAACCCTTAAAAAAGATATAAACTATAAAAATTCACAAAAACCACGAAAAACAATAAAACACCCCTAAAACCCCACTAAAAATTATAAAAACCCTTTAAACCCCTAAAACAACAAAAACCATTAAAAAACTATAAAAACCCCAAAAAAATCAAAAAACCTTTAAAATGATGAAAAACCCCTAAAACCCCTCTAAATTGTGAAAAGCAACAAAAAATCACAAAAATCCAAAAATACTTAAAATACATAAAACATAAAAAACCCTAAAACCCTGAAAACCCATAAGAAAACTATAAAACCCTAAAAACTCATAAAACCCCTAAAAACATCAAAACATCAAAACCATTAAAAACTATAAATACCCTAAAACACCTAAAACCATAAAAATTACTAATAACCCTAACAATCCATAAAATTCCAAAAAAGACCTAAAGATCCCTAAAAAGATAAAACAACTTAAAATCATCAAGAAATCAGAAGAAAAACATAAAAACCAAAAAAACATAAAACCCATAAAAACATATAAGACACTTAATACACTAAAAGACCTAAATTACCTAAAATTATAAATCCCGTAAAACCATAAAATCCATAAAAACATATGAAACCAAAAAAAACCAAGAAAAACACTGAAAACCCTTTAAGCTTCAAAAATGATAAAATCCCTAAAAAAAATTAAGAAAACCCTAAAATATAAAAAACCATAAAAACATAAAAAACCATAAAAACACTAAAAAACCAAAAAATCCCTAAAAACCAAATAAACACAAGAAATCATTAAAATGGTCATAAAATCCAAAAATATATAAAGAACAAAAAATCCCCTTAAAACCCCTAAGAAAACCACAAAACCCTAAAAACATAAATAAACCCCTAAAAACCAAAAAAAACACTAAAAACCTTAAAAACAATAGTATCATAAAAAAACCCCTAAACCATCAAAATCCAAAAAATCCCAAAAATCCCATAAAAATCCAAAAAAAATATTTAAAAATCAATAAAAATTGAAATACACAAAAAACCCTTAAAACCACTATGAAAAATTTAAAAACATAAAATCACATAAAACCCCTAAAAACCAGAAAATCCCAAAAAAATCAAATAACCCTAAAACACAAAAAAATATATTAAAATCATAATCCCTAAAAACTATTAAAAAACTCTATAAATCAATAAAAACCCATAAAATCCCTAAAAACCCGTGAATTTATAAAAAACCCTAAAAACCCTTAAAAATCCAACCACCCCCAAAACGTAAAAATCCATAAAAACTATGAAAACCCTAGAAAACCTTAAAAACATAAAAATACATTAAACTTGTAAAATACCTAAAATAATTAAAAACCCGTGAAACCCCTAGAAAACCCTCAAAATCCACAAAAAAAACTCTAAAGGCCAAAAAAATCTTAGAAATTCACTAAAAATCAATTAGAACGTAAAATAAACTAAAACTCCTGAAAATCTATACGAATAACTAAAAAACATAAAACAAATTAAACCCCTAAATACCCTAAAAATGTTAAAACTACCAAAACACAATAAAAACCAATAAAAACCCCTCAAATCCCCAAAAATCCTAAAAATGATAAAAACCATAGAAAATCCCTAAAAATAAAAAAATGGAAAAAAACTTGAAAACCATAAGAAATCCATAAAAACCTTAAAACACATAAAACCATTAATTTTTTAAAAAATGGTAAAATAAATAAAACCCTAAAAAATCATAAACCCTCCAAATCTCTAAAAACCTAAAAATAATCAAAATCCTAAAAAAGGCTATAACAATACCAAAAAATACAAAATAACATATAAACCCTAAAAACCCCAAATAAATCCTTAAAAACATAAAATACATAAATTCCTAAAAACACTAAAATACTTTAAACCCATTAAAAACCCAAAAAAACCAAAAAACCCCTAAAAACTCTAAAATAATAAAAATTCTTAAAAATCCCAAAAATCCAGGAAAACATAAAAAAACTATAAACTTGAAAAAATCATAATAAACTATAAAAACCTGAAGAAACATAAAACCCCTAAAAATATTTTAATGGTACAAACCCTAAAAGGCTCTAAAACCCCTAAAAACAATAAAAATCCCTAAAAATCATAAAAACCCATAAAACCATATAAACATAAAAACCTATAAAAACCATAAAACAACAAAACTCTAAAAACCCTATAAACAAAAAAAAATCCTTACAATCCTTAAAAACATTAAAACAACCCATAAAATCCAAAAAAAATCTAAAAAATCCATAAACACCCTATGAAACCATAAAACTTTTAAAAATTCCTAAAAATCCTAAAAGAAGGTAAATATCCTTAAGAAGCCCTAAAAATCACTAAATATGTAAAAAACCCTAAAACCATGAAAAAACCAAAGAAATCCTTAAAAACATAAAAACACCTCAAGCCACTAAAAATGAGAAAAAACCATAAAAACTCTAAAACCATTAAAAATCCATAAAACATCGCAAAATTAATAAACAACCTAAAGAATAAAAAATCAAAAAATACCTAATAATACCAAAAAACATGAACAACCCTTTAGCCATGAAAATCCCAAATAAAAGAAATTCAATTCCTGAAAAAACATAAATCCCCTAAAAACATAAAAATGCTTAATGACTAAAACCCCAAAAAAACCCTAAAACCCCTAAAACCATAAATCACTAACACCCTTAAAAACTACTAAAACCACATAAAATCAAGAAAAATCCACTAAAAACTCTAAAAACTATTTTAATCCCTAAAAATGTATGGAAAACTCTTAAAACCCATAAAACCCTAAAAAACAAAAAAACCTAAAACATCAAACCACAAAAACCAAAAAACCACTAACCCCCCCCCCCAATCCTTGAAAACCCTAAAAACCATAAATACACTTAAAATCCCTTAAATTACATAAAAACTTAAAAACGCCTAAAAACTCTAAAAAAAATAAGAGAAAATTAAAAACCTAAAAACACTTAAATCCCCAAAACACATAAAAATGAAATATACCCTAAAATACCCTATAAATAATAAAAACACTAAAACTGTAAAAACAATAAAACCCATAACCCCCAAAAATCACTAAACACCGATGAAAACACTAGAAGCAATTTAAACCCCTAAAAACACTAAAAATCTCAAAAAACACATAAAACCCTAAAAAACTCAAAAAAATCCCAAAAACCCAATAAAAACCATAAAAACCCTAAAAACCTATAAAACCATTAAAATCCCTAAATTCCCTAAAAACCCTAAATATGTATAAAATCCCAAAAAACAGAAGAAAAACATAAAAAAAACCCATAAAAATCCCTATAAACCCATAAAAACCTAAAAACACAAAAAACCCCTAAAACCCCTAATCCCCCAAAAATAGCTAAAAATCCTAAAAACTATAAAACCACTAAAAATCCAAAAAATCCAAAAAAAATCCATAAAAACAAAAAAATCCTTAAAAACCCTAAAAATTCCTAAAAATGGAAAATATCTAAAAACCCGGAAAAACACAAATAAAAACATAAAAAACTAAAAAATATATAACCCCTATGAATCCTAAAAAAACCCTAAGACCCTAAAAAACCAAAAAATCCCTAAAAACCTTTAAAACCACTAAAAATCATAAAACCCTAAAAATCCATAAAATTCCTAAAAACCCAATTAAAACTCTAAAACCCATTTAAACTCCTAAAAATGATAAAAAATCTAAACCCCCTTTGTGGATACTACTTGAGAAAGTAACCAAAAAGATTATGAAGAAGAACTATGGATATTTCAGATCCTAATGAAAGGTTCAAGGAGTAAAAAGGAAAATCAAAAATACTGCCAAAAAGCATCATGATAGAGGAGATTCATAGGCCTAGGTGACAGATTTGCGTGACCGACCTACATGGAAGATCTCCACACCAGAAGATGTTTTGTGCACCTATGTGGAGCACCTGTACGATAGAACTGCATAAAGTATCTGCACGAGCTACATTTCTTCATCCATGCCTCATCTGTGCATGTTAATAATGCCCTTGGGATCCCCATTTGAGGACTGAAATTTTTTGAAGGGCTCTCTGAAGCTCCCATTGCATAGATCTTTCTCCTAGATCCCTAAAATTGTCTCAGGTAACTCTCTAAACCATGAGAGAAGAGATAATTAAATGGGATAGGCATGTTTTGAAAGTCTTTTCACAAATTTTACTTAGTTTGTTTCTCCTATGTAAAAAATATTCTTCAGTCGTCATTCATACTTGTGCGGTATACCTGTGCGCCACACCTGCACGGTATAACTATATGCCATAGCTGCACGGTATACCTACCATGGTACATCATCACAAGGGACCTACGCGTCATACTTGCATGAGGGACCTACGCGACCAATTCAAGTACCCATTTTAAAAGCCATTCATGGTATGGTATCTTCTTCCTTGGATCCCTTATCTGAAAGGGATTATGTTGATGCCTCCACCAAAACCTCTTGATTTGTCAAACGTTTGGGAATGTCACATTAGTGTGTCTCCTATTAGGGTTTGTATTTCCGCAGTCAGAGGTTTTCTACAATTGTTTCACAATGGGGTTAGGATTAATGACATGTTTATGGGTTTTTATATCCACAGTCACATGGAATTTTCTCCCAGTAACCATGCTGGGAAGTTCCCGGTTTAGAGGAGGGTTTGGGTCCTGACCTCTCCCTTCTCAAAGTGGTGCCCCTAACATCAGGACTCTGGTAGGGAAGGTATGATTCACACTTTCTTTTCCACGTAAGCATAAGAGAAGTCTCCATCTACTACCCAGATCAATTCAATGGAATCTGTCCTGGTATAAGCCCCTCACCTTCACCCCTACCTCCTTACATTGGACCGTTGTCCAATGTAAATATAATAGTGGGAAAGCTCATCACCTCCCCCTCTTCCATAGTCCACGTGGCCCCTTCCATCAGCAGAAAATGAAAAGTATGATGTGTCATTGTTGAATCTTTCATAACCTCTTGTTTCTCACACCGAGTATCACTCGTGTGGGCTTAAAGATACATGATTATTACAATATGTTCACAAACACTACACCCAAAAAGAACTACAAGAACTCTGATTCTTATTCAAACCAGGATTTATAGGAAGTCGTTTCAGGGACCGAGCTCACCAGATATCCTCCATAGGAATCCAACCCTAATTCCCAAAATTTGGGCATCCTCCTTAGGAAATAATCCCCAAATCCTCAAATCATCATGGAATCATTTTCTAGAAGTAAGCCCAAACTCATCTCTCTCAAAGGATCATAATTTTCTATGATATTTATATAACTACAAGGGTTTTTATTCCTTTCACAAGGATTCATAGGTATCCTGCATTTTGGGAAAAATCCCAAAATCAAACAAATCCTTTTTCTCCCAACATTAAAATAAAATTCTAGAGTGCCCCACCGAGTGGCATAAAAATCAGTATCATCATATTGACGATTAAAAGAATCTCTAAGATTTATTTTAGAGGATACCATTGCTGGAAAACCTCGAATACATACAAATATTTACATTAATGAAGAACCTTGAATGAAAACTGATGATTCTGAAATTTTACACATGTTAATAAGTAATTATAAATTATATGGGAAACTTATGATGTACTGGGTGAATTAATAAGGATTCAAGAAAATAGTTTAGTTTTATCAAAGAGAGTCCAAGAGTAAAAAATAATTCTTCCCAAATGGGTGTGGTGAGTCTGACGTCCCATCATCTCGACTAACGTATGTTTCTAAATATCGTAATGTTCAAAACATAACGAACTCCTGGATTTGGAAAGTAGGTCTTATTTGGATAAATAACTATTGGATGTTTCTTGTTCCTTGAATAAATCCAATGGAAACCACCTAGAAATAGTGAATCTTCAATCTTTGTAGGGTCATGAAAATTCTGCAAAGGTGGAAATCCAATTACCGTAAGACTTGGAAAAGGACCGAACCAGTCCGTGCACCGGCTCCCGGCAACAGCATGCGGCCGGTTTGGCAGACCGCCCAACCACAATTCCGCGGACCAACTTCGTCCGTGAAATAGAGGTGGGGACCCTCTATGGGTGCGAAGCAGGATGGGTGCCAGGCCAGTCCACCGCCGCGAGTCGCCCCCTTTGTGGACCGCTATCGTTCATGGGATAGAGGCGGAGCGGTGTACGGCTGCGGATCAATTCCGCAAAACTCAGTTCCAAAAAATCTATGGTTGACCGAGTCATCCAGGGGGTGGGAGTTCCTTCATGGGATTTTGAAAAACGTTCCATGTGCCCATCAATACTACCTATTTGAGACTCTATAAATAATCACCGAGGGGCACCAAAAAAAGAGAGAATAGAAAAGGACGGATGAAAATCCATGGGGAGACGCTGGAGAATTTCCTCCCAGCGGTAAAGTCCCACGACCATCTGCAGACCCCATATCGTCCGCAGATGCCCTCTTCCGCATAGAGGAGAAACCAAACCGCGAACCACATGAGGCCACCTCCTTTGCGGATGGCCATCTCCTCCATGGATGGCCCTCTCCTCCGCGGACCAGCATCATTCGCGAAATGGAGGCGGGAATCCTCCGTATCCCACTCCTTCGTGGCCAGCCCTTAGTGACACATTCCTCCGCGGACTAGTTTCGTTCACGAAATTGAGGCATGAATCCTCTGAGGCCAGCTCCTCCGCGGACAACCCTTCGTGTACAGCCTTCGTGGACAACCCCATGCGGACAGCTCCTCCGCGAGCACTCTTTCGTGGCCAGACACTCCGCAGACACCCTTCATGGACAACCAAACCGCGAACCACATTCGACCAGTAACATGCGGCTAGCTCCTCACGGCCAGCTCCTACATGTCCCACCCCATGCCGAAAACCCCATGCATTCATTGGTCCATACCATGGGGGCTAAAACCTCACACCCCCCACCCCCGCTTGAGGTCAGTGTCGGGCTGTAGTTTCGGCCCTTCACGCATGTCCATTCGTTACCGTCACTGACCCCCATGAAAAATAGAGAGTCGCACCGCTAACTTTTCAGGCCGGGTCAACATTATTTTCCATTGCACCCTTATGCTGCCCCAATAGTTGTCCTATACATTCTATGAGTCGATCTGCTCTTCATGACTCTCCTATAACCCCATTTCCTAGCTCTTTTTGCTAGGTTCATCCAGAAAGGGCCGCCCTTGCGTAAGTCCCACACCAACCATTTATAGGTATCTCCTACCTAGTCAACCTGACCACATGACATTAAACTGTATGGCCCTCATCCTGACCAAATGATGCTAAACTGTATGGCCGTCATCCTGAACACATGATGTTAAACAGTATGGACCCCATCCTGACCACATTACATTAAACTGTATGGCCCTTGTCATATCCATATGATGTTAAAATATATGGAAAAAATCCTCTCTACATGCCTATAAACTGTAGAATTTCCCATCATTCAATAATTGGATGCCTCTTGCTCCATGCAAGAGATGCCTTATTCTATGTTTACAGGTGCATAATTTCAAGATCGTTGGAATCCATTCAAACATTCCATCACTCCGCCTAACGCTTTGCGTGTCCTTCATTCGAATCTCCATCCACTTCCATGTCCAAAGGGACCCCCTAACAGCCTGGTCCCATGCCACTTCGGCTCACCTACCGTCCTGGGCCAACGTCCTGGGAGACTTTTGACAACACTTTGAGTTGGGTCCTATGTTTCGAACATGGTCAGTAGTCAACCCTCATTTTTTTGTCCACATTTCAGGCTAACACGATATGGATGATGTGTTTCGAACATAGTCAACAGTTATCCTCCATCTCCATGCCACCCTCATTGTGTTCCGAATGTTGGGCATGTAATTCACACTTTTCATCTCCCTTTGTTCGGACTGATTATAATGCCCTTGGTGTTATCCTGCTTGTGTACTTTCACATAGGTATTATCCCCCATTATATTCCTCAACCCACCAATGGGTTGGGAGGCCCTCATGGACAAACATGAGGAAGACACCATGAGATTCCATCTCGGAGTAAGCCCCGACCTCATGTGAATCCATCTCGGAGTAAGCCCCAAATTTATGGGCCGCCCTCATGCGTAAGCCCCACTCCACTTCTCACGGATGCACCTTTGGCGATGTGATCCTCTGGTCCCTACTGCCTCTTGTTTCTTACACCGAGCATGACTCATGTGGGGTTAGAGTAAGCATCGACCATGAAATCCTCTTATGGGCCTCCTCAGAGTGTAAGCCCTAATCCATCAACATGGGCCTTTTCAGAGTGTAATCCCCAATCCACCACTTTGGGCCGCCTTATAGTGTAAGCCCCAATCCATAATTCTAGGATGCTTCAGAGTGTAAGTCCCAACCCAATGCGAACTATGAGGACTTTGACCCATGTTAAGTCATGGTACGTAGGAAGCCTCCCCGAGGTTCAAGACCAATCACAATCAGACCCTCGGGTCCACCTTCACGTCGGTTCTCCGACACCCCGATTCAATCTACGTGGACTTCGATCCCTGTCTTCTAGGAAGGGTACGTAGGAAGCCTCCCAGAGGTTCAAGCCCAACAACCGGTCGATCGGACTATCTTCACATCGGTCCACCGAGCTGCTCCCAACACCGTCTTAATGAGTCCAAATTCTTCAGAGTCATTAATCCTATGAGGGATGGTAAAACTCTGGCCTAAATGATTCCGAACCCCTGCATTCATCTAACCATTGCCAACCAGGAGAAATCCATGGATACTATGCTTGGGTATAAACCAAGGATTCGCGAACACATGAATACGTCTTAAATATATAAGAGAGTCCCGGAACAGGAAATAATTCCCCCAAAAGGGTGTGATGAGCCCGACTTCCCATCCTCTCGACCAATGTGAGTTCTTAAGAATCGTTGTCCAAATCATCTAGTAACGCCTGTCTTTGGAAAGTAGGTCCATGCATCATCGGATGTAGAACCGTTGGGTGTTTCCAGACCAAACCCCGAAACAATCTTGAAAACACGTTTCAAGAAACTACGAAACAAAAATGGTGAACTCGACGTGAATCCATAACTAATGTAATAATGTTAACCACATGTTAGGTCCCTATAAATTGATAAAGGAAGGCCATACAAAGGATTTAATCATGCATGAATCCATATGAAAAGATGTTTTTTTAATAGAGCTTGTTGTTTTTCTCAATTTTCCATAGAATTCCCTTGAATCCAAATAATTTCTTTATCCATAACATCATCTTTGAACATTCCGACTACTGCTCAAGCTGCATATCCATCTACAGGAAGGAAGTTATCACCAACCAAGTATCTTCAACGCTGGGTTTATAATGTGCTGGTAAAGGAATATCACCATCGTGGTACAATCCCGACATTGGAGGCCGCTCAAAAGGCCCTCCATGTCAACAACAATCCTCGATCATCTGGCCAACGATGACCAATGATCAAGAAGAATACGGTGCCAACCACCATCTCCAAATGTTTCAGGAATTTATACTTATAATGCAATAATCAATCCCTTCCGTACTACAGGGTGGTGGATCAGGAGGTCTCTCAAGGCCTCAATTCAAGAATGCATGAGTCCTTCCTAAGGACTCCCACCAACAATCGTCACTAGAATCATGTAGTAGCGTACCCCAAACCTGATGGGGATGTTGCCTCTAGATGTTTGTCCTAGGTCTCTTAGACCCAGCATGAAAGACGAACCGCTAGGGACAACTTCCGGTTAACACGGAGCAGGTTATCACCTCTGCCTCCACCGAAAAATCCCATAAATTTAACTTGATGGAAAACAACGAGCAGTCACATACACATGTCCATTCTAATTTTGTTGCTCAGTAGGATTGTCTGATAGGAACCCACCTATCCCACTAGATAAATCCGTTGGAGTACTGTGAATAGGAACACACACCTTCTTGTGAGTTATTATCCAGTCAACATGCTCGTCTGACTACATTTAAGGAAGCTTTCCAATCTAATGTGGTGGAAACTGGTAAACAGGAACATACACCTATTTAAAATCATCAATTCTATCAGTAGTCTCATTTTCCAGTATTGATGGAAGTCTCTCAACCATAATTGATGGTAAACATTCAGCAGGTACATACACCAACCAATATTCCTCAAGCCTCACAACATCCTTGTTTAGTATCACCTGGAGTAGTCAGTTGGAAAGCTCCGACAACAAATTTGGATCTGACTCAACTCTATGCCCCTATGCATGAGTACTGTCAATATCCATTGAAAGAAAAAGGAGGACAAGAGAAGGCACATATGCCTAATCCCGATATTGAATGGACGTATAATCATGTTACATCCACTAAAGTCACTAAACATATTCTATTAATAGTGAAAGGGTAGACACAAATCCTTGTCCATATTCTGGAAGCATTCTTGGATATTTTAACAACTAATTCAGTAGTATCTGGGGAATATACACATAAATTTTTCACCACGCATGGGGTGACACATCGGCATGCCATCCCGGAGCATATACACACCTCTATTCCAGTCATGGAGGGTCATGGGGCGTACTCCCCCATATCATACAGAGAACAAGATCAGGAACATACACCCTTTCCAATTGAAGTAACAAGTCTATTAAGGTAACTATTCCAATGTAGGGACATATACTTGCCCATGATAACCACTTTTCCCAGTAAGTGGTACCAACTAAGTATAATAGAACCTCCAAGAAGAATTCTCACAATGAATTTTTTGAAAATCAAGAGTTAAGTCACGATGTGGATCCTCTTAATGCTGGAGTTCTTGAAACCCTCAGAAATTTATCTGTTGCTTCTCAAGATCCTACCCTCTCATTAGCAAATTTTGGGAGTGGTAGTTGTAATTATGAATTTTCTCATCAGACACTTAATCATGTTGGCTTGATTCATGAAAATTCGGTCAATCTAGAGTAACTATCTTCAGATGAGATCCACAACAACCCTCCATGTGGAAAGAAGACTAAGGAGTAAGAAGATTTATCACTTGCTGTAATCCATAGTGGTGATCCTCCCCATGATGGAATTCACTACGAAAGACCTCTCCACAGTAGTATTTCACATTATCATGAAAATTACATAATTGAAAATGTAGTGATGAGAAAGACTTCCTATCTCGAGGCACTTCACAACACAAGTCCATTCATATTTGATGCCTTGTCATTTACTGGGGAAACACTTTCTCAACCAGAAGACATATTAAGGGAATGGGCATTCTATGAACCTCCATTGGGTCATTTATATTCTAATACAGAGCAACCACTTTGGTCAGACCAAGTGGAGAAACCTCTATTGACAGATGACAAAGACATGTTAAACACGAGGAAACAATTAGCTAAAGGAGAAATACTATTAATTTTCTGGCCTTTGTAAAATTATTAGTATGATATTACAGAATTCATAACAAAATATTTCATTCATGAAATTCATCTCAACTTATGGAAAAATCTTCATCATTTGAAAACCAAAGCATTACCACATGATAAATATAAAAATAATGTAAAGGTGATAGAAGGGTTGCAGCACCAAATTGTCTCGGCATCCCTCTCTGTTTCCCAACATCCAAAGGTTGAAAAATAGCATAGAACCCTTCATCATGAATGTCTCAATTCTCTAAAGATTCTATGCTCATTAATTTCTGATTCCCCATCTAGTGTTCGTATAGGAGGATGGGGAGCATATGGATCAATGCATTTCACTGAACTCCAAAATCAGTAATGTCTGCTAAAATTGGTCTCATTCAATGTTATTTCCCATGGTAATACACAATCAATAGGTTTTTTATGTAATAAAATGTATGCTCAAGAACATGACTCAATCAGTTCTCATCATAATCAGGACCAAAGAAATGAAGTTGTTGAGTTACTTTTACATCAAGCCGCTAAGAATCTTGAGCAGACATCATATTTAGAGAATTTCAGGCATCATAGAATGAAAATTTCTGAAATATCATAGCAATATTATTAAACAAGTGATTTAAATGATTGTCAGATGATGTACCCAGCTAATTTCCGAACCAGAATCTGCAAAATCTGAAGGGAAGTTGCACGATTTTCAGTAATAGCAGTTCAAGAATAACCCCAGCTTATAAGGCTGGGGGATCATATAAATAAATCTTCAAATTCATTAATCAATATTCAATGATTTGAAGTATAAGAACATGCACATAAAAGCCTACAGGGTTGGGGGATTTTTCACATCTGCAATCCCCTCCTCAACGGAAGTTAGTTTTCTCCCGATTAGGGAAGAAGCTATAAAGAAAGTGTAAAACTGGACTATCCAATGATTCCCTTTAGGATAATGTCCCCCAAATAGTTCTAGGGAATTACTCATATAGGAGAGAAGAGTCTAATGGAAGACAAAAAGGAAGATGATCTAGTCGATGCACTGACAGAATTCCATCGATGCATTACACATCGGTAAATGTCATTAACACCATTGGAGAAGATAATCTAGAAAATAAGTCCAGTTCAGGGGAGTCATACGATGATGTTCTTTTCCATAATATGGTACACATTGAAGCAAATCAAGAATCTATGTGCACCTGAAATCAGAGGCTTACCCAGAATCTAGGTATGCCTTCAAATAACCAACTCCCACATCTCCGAAAGGAATCTAACAAGGGGAAAGGAAAAAAGTCAGGTTTCATCTCACTTTTCAGTTGGAGAAGGTCAATCTCTTTCACTTAAAGAGATATTTGCACAATAAGAAGGGTAAAAGATGGAGTTGAAAAGACTCAATACAGTGTTACTTCGAAACAACATTTATTTTAGACGTAGTCCCCAAGAAAGTCCTCAATTTTTAAATCCTATAGGAGCTCCTTAGAAAAGAGTATTTGTAGTAACTATTGATGTGGACAATGATTTCCCCCCATTGGGTACACAATCAAGGCAGGACTATATACATCTTGATAGACCTATCCCCGTGGGTTATCCAAGGTAGATATTAGCACCACCATCATTGCTTTTACCGATCATTACACCAAATCAAGCTCTAGTTTCTATACCTACACCAAATCCTGCTCATCCGAATATTCCACAAGTTATTATGAACATAATTTAGGCATTAAAAACTTTATTGGAATATATAGTGGAACGATGTGCACCAGTTCAGCCGGAAAATTGAGCTTACCCTAAATGGGTGGATGCAATTCCTCCCCCACCAAATTTTTTGAATACTAAATTCCCAATATTTAATGGTTAGGGAGATTCGGAACAACTCATAACGCATTTTGTTTCATGTTGTGATCCTATGATGGGAACTTCTTAACAACAAGAAGAAGTTAATCATAGGGGTTTTGTGCAATCATTAGAGGGACCAACTTTTGTCTGGTATACATGTTTAAAATCTTGGTCAATTACTAGATGGGAAGATATCTGTCAGAAATTCCTTTTTCAATTCAGCTCAACAATACCAAAGATGACAGTTTTTATCTTACCAATTGTTAACAAAGGGAGAATGAAAGAGTTTCATATTTCATTGCACGATGGAAAAGATTAACATATTCCTTAAGTCTAGAACTCCCTCTAGAAGAGTTGTTTCCAATATATGTGGCAAATCTGTGTGATGAATTACGCACACCAATGAACCGTATAAAATAAACATGAGGGTTTCAAGACCTTACATAAATCAATCAGCAGATAGAAGACTATATTATAGAAACTAAGGCTAAAACTCATATAATTCCACCAAATTTGGGGAGGAGGATAGGAAAAGTAGAATTATCTATAGTCACACTCAAAAATGCACATATACCTTCTTCTAATTCAAGTCCCTCATCATACCGAAGGGATCCACATCCTGAGAATCAACAATAATGACCGTCTCTTCAAGATGATAAAAGAGATCAAAGGCAGAAATAGTTTTAGGAATTAATGAATAATCTTTATTCTTTCACGAATGAACATGTTCCTATCTACTTCATATCATCCTTAGAAAACAATTTTGTTCAGTTTCCAAGGCCAAAGAAACCAAATAAAGAAGGAGAGGAAGATATTTTGAATAATTGTCCCTTTCATCAGATGTTGGGACACCCCATTCATGAGCGCTTTGTTTTCAAAGACCATCTAAAAAATATGGTAAACTCTGGAAAAGTAAATTTGAAAATTTCATCAACTCATGTAGCATATGTTACTGCTACCAATCTAAAGAAAGATGGAGAATGGACAGAGGTCAAAAGTAAAAGTGTTCAAAAATATGATGATTGGATGATTAGGAAATGATCAATCGGACTCATGAAATTTTATGAACACAGTTGAAACAACCAATTGTATCTTCTTCCACTCCTGCCACAACAAAACTATCTTCATAAAAAGTTCATTCCTTAAAGAAGAGAAGTGATCATAAAGATAAAGAGAAGACAGAAGAATATGAGATCATATCAAGGCCAAGGTTGTCCTTGAACCTGGGAGATTTTATGCCATCTATTTCAAAAGCAAGAGAACCGCCCCCACCATATAGAACACTTAGAATTGACATGTTAAGAAGAATATTTGTGAGATTAAGAACTGGTCTTTGGTTTTGTTAATGTTATCCACTTAATGAATCCTTTCATCAATAGTGATTATAATTATAATGAGCTAGAATTCCTTGTACGTAATTAGGGAACAAGAGGAAGAGGCTAAGGTCAAGGATACATGGGAAGACGTGGGAATTCTAAAAACCATTATTTTAACTCTACCCTTGCTCGAACCATATATATGGAAGACACTTGTGGAAGGGACCTTCAACGAGCTCAACAGGAACAAGGAGTTTCTTCTATGAAAGACATGCTCAGTTATGAAACAATTATTTTGGATTGCCGATTTAAAGCCACACTGTCTTCTTCTCAGAAAATGAACAGTCATAGTTATTCTAATTTACCAATGCCCACAGTATTTACAAATTCTGATCCAACACAAAGTACATCTACAACAGAAGAATCAACTTCTAAAGCACCTGAAAACCAATATCCATGTTGGGAAACACAGACATTTGGATCAAAAGTGTGATGTATTAAAATAGTTGGCCCATGTACTGGCCAGGTTTTCAATTCTAGATGCATTGAATATATCAAAAGATCTTTGATAGGCATTCATTAAGTCTTTGTCAAGTCATCAAGAGTTTGTAACTGAAGTTTTAGCTACTGAGGTTTATCGTATAGAGGATGATCTTGCAGATTTTCATTTAGTCATATCTTTTAAAGATGAAGATGAAGACCATGTGGTGAATGGGAATATCATACCATTGTATTTGTCTGGAAAGGTTAATGACATAGACATCCAATGAGCCTTCATTAATAATGGCCCTGAAGTCAATCTCATTCCTGTTCATACACTTCATTGATTGGGCTTGACTAAATCTGACTTATCTCCTTCAACATTAATGTTGGAAGGATATGATAATAATGATTAAGATCCACTGGGAAAAATTACATCAGAACTCAGTTTGGAGATCTTGTGTCTAATTCATATTTCCTGTTTTTTCATTAGGACACAACCTTTAATATTTTTATTGGAGGTCTTTGGTTACATAAAAATGTAGCCATACCTTCGTCATACCACCAATTTCTGAAATACTGTTTTAATGGTCAAATCGAGACATTATATAGTAAAAAGGCACCGTTCAAAACATGTGAATCTCAATACATTTAGGCAGTGTTTTATCACACCAAAGGAATAAAGCCCATGAAAAAGGAGATAACTAGGGTTAATGATCCAAATGGACTGGAAAAGATCCCATGAAATCCATTTATACATTTGAGTATAGATTATGTGTTACCCATCAATCAAATTGAAATGGTAAAACCAAATTCAAAGACTTGTCCAGTAATTTCCATAATAACAATTGTGGAAACTGATCCTGACAACATGGGAGAAATCATTGATACACCAAGCAATGATGAAATCCTGAATGGAGATGGTTGCATTTAATCATCTAAACTACAACAAGCCTCTAATTCTTTAATCATATTAGAAGAAATTGTAGTAGTGCTAGGGGAAGACAAAGATGTTGATTCTCAATCCATCAATCCCTATTTATTACCACAAGAAGACCCTTCATCATTAGTTGTGTCAGATACAGTAGCTTTTTCATCTAGATGATTAAATACTAATTTTCCCCCTAAGTCTTGGAGTTTCACCATGTCATCTACCATGAAAATAGAAATAGAGGAGGTAACACATAATGAAGAAGAATAGGAAGATCCCGAGGATGCTCCTCCAGAATTTGAAGAAGGTGTCTCTACTACCGTGTATGAACTCAGGGAAATAAATCTAGGTACAAAGGATGATCCACGCCCCACTCCAATTAGTGCAAGCATGAACTCCAAAGATAAAGAGGTGTATACTTTCTTTACAATGCAACATAGAGATATATTTTCTTGGAATTATACAAAAATTTATGGTCTTAATCCTGATGTAGCCACCCATCATTTGGGTTTTTCAGAAGAACATCATTGATTCTAGAAAGTAGCAAGAAGGACACACCCAAGTCATGCCTCTAAAATTGAAACTGATGTTAATAACCTTATAAATTATAACATCTTAAATGATGTTCAGTATCCCAAATGGTTGGCCATTATTTTCCTAGTGAAAAAGAAGAATGGGCAAATTATACTCTGCATTGATTTTAGTGAACTTAACTGGTATTGTCCTAAGGATTATTTTCCAATTCTAATTATTGAACTTCTAATTGATGCAACGACTGGATATGGAGTTCTTTCCTTCATGGATTGATATTCTGGGTATAATAAAATCCAAATGGACCTAGAAGATGAAGAATCTACAGCCTTCAGAGCCCCTCAAGGTGTGTTTTTCTATAGGGTAATGCCCTTTGGCTTAAGGAATGCAGGTGTAACATGTCAACATTCCATGCATCATATCTTCAAACCCTTATGAGGTAAACTTGTTGAATGTTATGTGGATGATTTGGTGGTGAAATCCAGAAAACTTTCCAATCACTTGGCGTATTTTGAAACCATATTCAATAAACTTTGGCAACATAGTTTGATGATGAATCCCTTGAAATGTGCTTTCGGGGTAATGTCAGGAAAATTCCTTAACTTTTTTGTATGCCATTTTGGTATAAAGTATGATGCTAATAAAACTAAATCAATCCTTAGTATGTCACCTCCTCAAAATTTGAATGAATTAAGAGGACTCCAAGGACACTTGGCCTATATTCGGTGCTTCATCGCCATTTTGGCAAGCTAGTGTTTGTCCTTCACCAAATTAATCAAGAAGGGAGTTACCTGCTAATGGACTGACGATTGAAGAGGATAATTTGATAACCTCAATAAATATCTCTTGAGTCCACCAGTATTAATGCAACATGTTTAAGGAATACAACTTATTCTCTATGTGAAGGATTTAGAGCAATCACAATGTGCCTTCCTCGCCCAAAAAGAATGTTGCTGGAAATGAAAACAGCCTTTACTATCTCAGTATATCTATGTTTGATGCAAAAACGTGATATTCAAGTATTGAGAAGTGCTTCCTGGCATTAATCTTTGTAATTTAGAAATTGAGGCACTACCCGCAACATCATGAGGTCCGATTAGTGTCTCATAATAATCCCCTCAAATTTATCCTCAGTCGTCCTATGCTTACAAGGTGTATGTCATAGTGGGCAGTTATTCTGAAACAGTTTAATATCATATTTGTGCCTCAATAGGTAATAAAATGCCAAGATCTGGCTAATTTTCTTATTGAGCATCCATCTGCGAAAGATACATCATTTAATTCTGAACTTCATGATGAAGCAGTCTTCTTTATTCAAAATGATTCCCAAACATGGGAAATGTATTTTGATGGTTCTTCTAGAAGTCCAACATTGAAGAGACTGAAAAACCTAAACTCAAAAAGGTCAGATTAGGAATTGTTCTTATTTCCCTAGAAAAGTCAGTATTGCCTTATTCTTTTCTATTATCAGAAGGTGGTACCAATAATGAAGTATAATATCAATATCTAATCACTGGTTTGGAGTTGGCCCTTCAGGTGCAAATGGATAATTTGAAGGTAAAATGTTACTTAGAATTGGAAATAAAACAAATCAATGGGGAATATTCTATCAGAAAATAAGAGTTCATCCCTTTTTTTGATTATTTCAGATAGTTAATGGATGAATTTACCTCATAGACAACACTGTCCTATGTCCCATGATCACAAAATGTCAATGAATATGCACTAGATAATGTAGCTATAGCCCTGGAAGATCCAAATCGGGATGAGATCGTTAGCAGCATAACCCATCACTGTGTGATATTATCATTTGTTCAAACCAAAATGGTGGAAATTAATGAATTTATCCTTATTTCTGAACCATATGTTCATACCACGGGACGTATAATATCTATCATCGAATATAATCAAAATGGGGTACTTTCACCAGATAGGGCTAAGAAAGAATAGATCTGGTGACAAGCATCGAATTTTACTCTTTATAATAGTCTAGACCAACATAATATCCTTTAAAGGAGAGGATTTGATGGAATTATCCTTAGATGTATTGATGGAGAAATGACTTAAACTATCATGAAAGATGTACATTCAAGAGCTTGTGATGCCCAATAATCTGGACACATACTCTCTGATCATATTCGAAGGCTTGGATACTTTTGTCCTTCAATAACGCAGGATTGTACAGATTTCACTAATAAATGTCATCACTGCCACGTATATGCCAACTTCGTTCATCATATACCAGAGTTGATACATACAAACAAATACTCTTAGCCATTTTCCACATGGGAATGAATATAGTAGGACCTTATCCTCCAGCCACGGCTATGCAGTTCAAGTATATTCTTAATGCTACCGACTTCTTCTCTAAATGGGATGAGGTAATACCTCTAAAGGAATTTAGAGCCAAAAGAAGTGTTAGTTTTTTAAAAAATAATATCCTCACCAGATTTGGTGTCCCTCGTACTATTTTGACGAACAATGGAACCAATTTTTATTCTTCTAAAGTAAAAAAATTTATATCAGGAACATAATATCATGTCCAACCAATCATCTCGCTATCATGCAACATCCAATGGACAGATAGAGGCCTTCAATAAGTCTCTATCAAATATACACCAAAATATGGTGGATAAAGATAAGAAATCAAGGCATGATAAAAAATTTAATGCTTTATGGGCTTATTGGAAAACTACCTGCACTGCTACCCAATAAACTCCTCATTCATTAGTATATGGAACCGAAGTAGTTTTACCAATTTAAATGCAATTTCCTTCACATAGATTAGAAATCTGTGATCAATTATCTACATATGAAAGGTCTCAAAAATAGTTCAATGAGTGGGAACAATTAGATGAGAAAATATTGCATACGTTACATCATCTAGAGGTCTATCAAAACAGAATTGCGAGATATTTTAACAAGAAAGTTCACCTTCATTTATTCCTTCAAGAAGAATTGGTATGGATCCATAGAACTCCAATGATACCAAGAAGGAAACCTCCAAAACATGATCCAAAGTCGGAAGGACCTTATTCTACAAATAAGGTCTATTCAAATAGAGCCTATACTTTAATCTAAATGGATGGAGAGCTAATTACATCTCCAACCAATGTGATATTCTTGATGAAATATTTTGTGTAATTATTCATCTTCTTCCATGCCGTATGATGTTAAACTGCATGAAAATCTAAAACCCCCATTATTCATCTATGTCACATTTGTATTATAGAAGAGACCCTTACTACTCATTGTTTCTCACATCGAGCATAGCTCAAGTGAGCATAAGAATTTGATAAAATCTTTCTTTATTTAAGTAACATTTTTCAATTTCTTATGGGGGTAAAAATGTCCTTACACCATGACTAAAAACTGCATAGTATAATTTCCTCATTGCATTACTTAAAACAGCCTAGTATAATGTCCATACTACATGACTTAAAACTATATAGTATAACTTCCTCACTGCATGAGTTAAAACTGCATTGTATAATGTACTCACTGCATGAATTAAAACTACAGTGTATAATGTACTAACTGAAAGACATTAAACTGCACAGTATATTGTCCTTGCTGCAAGACTTAAAACTACACTTCCCCCATGTCCTAGTTGGAAGACATTAAACTACATAATAACCATCAGCGTCCTTGTCGCATGACGTTAAACTGCATGACATCATTTGTAAAACTAACATTTTCTATCTTTTGACATCAAAAGCTTCCATAAACAAACACCATTGACATCATCACTTCTCTTTAGTATTAAATGAGTCCCTCTCTTTCCTATGTCTAAGCTAGATCTGCATAGAGACCATGTTTCAAAAACTAATTATGGCTTGATTCTCATTTTTCAATGAGATATGTAGAGATTCCTAAATCTCCAATTTTGGGACCACTCACAATAAAAAAATCATCATATTTTCTTTTCTCATCCTATATATGAATCTGATCTATATAGATTGTTTCATTAATATATATGATTTGGTCCTCATACAATTTTTTGTCATATGACTTACTGTTCTCTCTGAATGTGTTAAAAGCCCTTATTCTTCATGTCAGACTCGTTTAACATCAAGAATAATTGTTTACAGAACTACGTAGAACATGATTCTCATATTTTTATGAGATACATAGATACACCTAAATCTCTAATTTTGGGCCCATCCATGATAAAAAACCCTTTATTTCTTATATGAAAATGAAATCTCAATAAGAAATGCTTTAAGAACTATGTATGAATTGATTCCTTACCCAATAATACATATAGAGACACTTGGATTTTATCCCTTAATCTAGTTACAATATGTCATTATTTTCACATCAGTTCATTGTCGTCCTTACTGCATGACGTTAAGACACATGGAAATCTAACACCCTCATTCTTCATCTATGTCACCTTTGTATTATAAAAGATACCCTTACTACTCCTTGTTTCTCACACCGATCATATCTCAAGTGATCTTAGGAATTCAGTAAAAGGTTTCATTATATATGTATGGTGTTTCAATTCCTTATGGGGGTGAAAATGTCCTCACTGCATGACTTAAAATTGTATAGTATAGTATTCTCACTGCATGATTTAAAACTGCACATTACCATATTTATTCAATTGAAATAAAGAAAGTATCCATTTTAGATTTGAGCCAGATATATGTAAAGGACATCAAACTCATGGTCCATATTGATTCAAATATTTCTCATGTACATTGGTCATAACCCCCTTCCATATTTCACACTCTTAATCTTGAATATTTTCATATTTTCGTAATATTTCATATAGTTTCTGGTGACAGGATTTCCAATATCTGAGAACTCATTTTCCTGACTATATAGCACATACCCTTAGGTGGCCTTGCATAAGTTGCCTACATAACAGGATTTTCAGCCAAAATATGTCATTATTTGTCTATACAGGATATTCCCTAGTTGGCTCTGCATAATACAGCCCCCATAACGGGTTTTTCAAATAATGGTAACTTCATTCTTGGTTATAGTATATTTTCCCCATTAATCTTTAATGATCATTTACCAAAATATATATTTTAAAACATTCATTAAATTATACTTTTCCCATAATCTTTCATACAATCTAAAAGTCTTCAAGACCATAATTTACACATTTCCCTCAGCATGTGTTCAATGCACTATGAAATAACTTTGAAATCACATGGCCACATGTCATATATTGTTTCCATTTCGGGTCCTAGATGTATGACCTAAAAAAACAAACACAATATCTCTTAATTTTGGGTCATACCTTCATAAATGTCATATTCCTCTGATTATTTGGACATATTGGTTGAAAATTCCCTTTCCATATTTAGGTACCTTTCTCAATGAACCAAACTCTATTATTTTGAAAATATGAATCTCCGTAAACATTCTTCGACTTTTAGCAATAAAACACCAAATTAATGAGAGCTATTTTTCCTAACTACATAGCATGTTCCCTTAGGTGGCCATGAATAAGTTGCCTACATAATAGGGTTGTCAGTCAAAAGATGCCACTATTTAGCTATGTCGAATATTCCCTACTTGGCTCTGCATAATACCGCCCCCATAACGGGTTTGTCAAGTAATGGTAACTTCGTTCTTTGAAAAGACATACTCTAATGATTTTATACCTTTTCCCATATCATTCTTCAGTTCCAGAAATTCAAAAATCATAGTTTACAATTTTCCCTTCCATACCAGAATATAATAGTATGTTTCCAAAAAAATTATCAAGAAATTGGGTGAGTTTTCTCATGCCTTTGGTCATAGCTAATGACCTTAAATTAAAGCCACATAATGTCCTCACTGCATGACTTAAAACTACATAGTACTTATGTCCCCACTGGATGACATAAAACTGCATAGTAATTTTGTCCTCACAGCAAGACTTAAAACTACACATTATTCATACACCGAATTTGTATAAAGACAGTTTTTCTATTCATGACTTATGTTGTTCTACAGTAGCCATTTCATTCTTAAAATCCTTTTCCTTGAAAAAACCACCCACTGGGGTCTTGAGTCACCCAAATCATATTTTCCCCTATCTATCAATAGAAAAAAGTTAAATTTCTATAGAATTATTTTGCTTGACTATGCAGCAGGTTCCCTTAGGCGGCCTTGAATAAGATGTCTATATAACAGGTCTGTCAATCAAAATTTGCCACTATTTGGATATGCCACATATGCCCTAGTTTTCCTTGCATGATACAACCCCTATAGTGGTTACCTAGTTCCTAGAAAATACACCCCTTATGTTGATTAATTTTTTAGATTTGGTGACAAAAAAATTATGGCTCAAGATTACCCTTGAAAATATTTAAAGAATGTTAAAGAAATTATGAGCCGTAATGTTTTTTTGGGATCTAATTCAATGTTTATGGTCAAACCTATTTCGACCCTAAATATTATCCATCTATAGTCCAAAATGAATGACTCTAAACTGCCAGTAAAAATAGACTTCGTGCCTATTAGATTGAAAACATGTGAAGGGAACTCTAAACAAAAGTCAAGTCCCAGCTCATTGAACATTAATTTTTGTACAATTTAGGTAATATTGAGCAATACAAAAAGGGGGTCAAATGATACAAAATTTGTTGGGTTATCTATATAACCCTATAAACAATCAAATTATTCTTATTAGGTCCCTTGGCTTAATAAGAAAATTTTGAGCACTACATTCGTGTTATTTTAATAACGATTATTGAATATAAAGGAATCATTATCAACTTTTACCTTTCATACTGTAATCGTGAAAAAAAACAAGAATGAAGGCATATATGATTGAAAAAAAAATTCTTTCATTCATATGAAAATAGAGGGCCATCCACAAAATGGAGCGTCTCTGTCATATTTTAGAATAAACATTCAACATGAATTTTCATTTGTTGGACCGCTGCATAAGCCCTATCAGCTGCTTGTTGATGTTGAGACAGCTGAGAAACTCCAATTTCCTCTGCCTGACGAAGTGATTCCTTAGCAGTTGAAATGTAAATTATTCCCTCTAATTGGGTTTCTCCCAATGTCTAATTCAACAAATCATGTTTGTTATGAACAACATCCAGTTGTTGTTGAAAATATAACAAATCCTTCGCAGTTTCTTTGATTTGTCGGCTAATTTTGAGTTATTTATTGTTATTAATTACCTCCGCCTCAACTACTATAGATTTAAATCCCTCAATATTGTTTAGTCATTTAGCCTCTTCAAAATCTATTCATAGATTATGCTCATTTTCCCGTCGGCGAATAGTCTCTTTCATGGAATCGTAGACTGGACAATAATTAAATCCACCAAATCCCAATATGCAGAATAATGCTTGGAGTTTTGGAGAATGGGAAAACAATTCATCTAATGTATTTTCAGCAATTATGCTCAAGATATGCCTCCATGTCTTCTTGTGTTCCATTCCTAGAGCATATTGCATCCCTATGTCTGAATCTGAGTCACAATCTTGAGGTGATATGTACTCTGCAAACAGGTCACTTAAAGAGATTCCTTGTTCTACTTCTCTTAGGATAGTAAAAGCTTCACCTTCTAATCGAGGAGCTGATAACCCTAAATGATAAATCAAGGTCATTATTAGTTTCAATTATAGGAAACAAATATGATTCAAATATATGATTATATTTACCCAATAATAAGTCATCTACTTGATTGGATTCATTCCATGTATTCTCAGCTTTAGTGTTTTAAGAATATGTTTCTAGAGAAGGTTCATTTCCTCTAATTTTCTCAGTTATGAAATTTGAAGGCTCTGGAACATCTCTTAATGAAGGAGAAAGTGGAATACCCCTTTCCTAAAGAGACATTATGACATGTCCTGTAGATAAAGCTGCATAAGGTGACCTTTGATGTAAATAATCAAGTTTAAGAACAAATTATGTATGGAAAATGCAAGAATAGGGTCTTAAGACCTTGAAATTCCTCATGAAAGTACCCAAACACCTTGATGGAACTTGGAATATAAATATTTGTATTAAGGGTGTCCATCATTTCAATATATATGACCTGAAATGTTACAGCATCCTCGCCATTTAAGGTATCCAACAAATGTTTGTTGATACCCAAATTGGCTCCGCTGACATTTTTTTCCGGTGTCTCTTCAATTAGTATGGTAGCATCAAGTCTTTCCAAGTTTTGGTCAACATCAGCATTTGTCTTAGATTGCCCTGGATCTTCATTCCTTTATTCTGATGCAATAGGAATATCCGTATTGATTATTTTCAGGATCCTTTGACAAAAGAAATTGAGGAATGTATTTAATATTACCATGGTTTTCCTCTCTCTTAGAAGATCCAGGAGAAGGTAGAGATGAATCTTTTTATGATTTATCTACTAAATTTGTAGATTTGTTAGCATGAACATGGGTTCCCCCTGGATTTTCTTTTTCCAGTCTGGAGGAATCAACTCTTAATCCCTTGAGAGATGAGAGAGAAATAGATCCTACAACAGTATACAACATGGTTACCAGTATTTATTGAGTGAGTTATATTCTCTAAGGACAATATAAATACTTACTCCTTTGGAAAACACTTCGGATAAATCTCGTTGGTCTCTTGCATTTTTGTTCAAAAGCTTGGGGAGAGATTGAAATACTCCTCTTTGTTGGTGAAACATGAGGTAATGGTTACGGATTATCTGTCACCATTACCCCAGTCATGAATATTTATCCTAGAGATAGTTTTAGTGACTTGGGAGGATCTTTTGTTGCATCAACAGGAGAGCCTGTAGGACCATACATAGGTGATTCGAGAATTGGTCTGGAGATTCCTTCTCTACATTTAAGCTGCATAAATACATTTTTAATCAAGATTAATGATTATAAATGATAATGTGGAGTTGAGAAAAAATAAAAAGGGAAATAAATTCTCAGTATTAACATAAATATATCACTCCTCCTCAACGTCAATAATTACCCCATCACAGACTCCTAAGTCCAGAATATGAGATACTCAATTAGAAGATAGGATTTTTTCATCAGTTAAATATATAAAAACCTACATTTCCACAATATACTTCTGTACTTCAGCCAAGTTATTGTCCCGATTTCAATCAAAATGTTCCTTGATGTCACCAATATCTGGTATTTGAATTTCCAAGCTGGAGTAATTCCCATAAGTCCCTAAGATCACAGGTCACACCATCCCAATGATGAATGGACGAAGGTCACACATAATTTAATATTGGTATGGTGGACTGTGGAGGAGATTCAAAACCTTCTTATTGGGGAATTTCTTCAGACCTCCTTTCTTCAAAAATTTCAATAGATGGAATAGGGATCTCTGTTTGATGGCAGCAACTGAATCGTCTTGACGTTGGAGGTATTTCTTATTTAGCCCTAGTCTTCTTAGTATTCTTCGTGTGAAGACGTTTTGAGGGATCTGAAACCTCTAAAACATCTATATCATCTATGGCCTTAGACTTCTTACCACGATTTCCACCTACAATAGTTGATGTAGCTTCCACTTTTTATATTCCTTTTATCAAATCCCCTTGAGGATATGAGGAAGCCCAAGCTTTGGTATACCCAACTTCCAATCCGATTGAAGCATCTTGTGGAGGCAACGTAATTGACAATTTGGATACCTATAAAGCTGTTAGAATCCATAATTGTCAATTTACATTTTGGTGTTTCTCATGTCTCACATATGTCAGTGGAAAAGTGTTTGATTGCTGAAGACATCTGAACTGACGAGAAAACTTATAGGGGACATAAGCCTCGCAGATAATTTCACCATCAATCCTGTTGATAATATTCCATCCCTGAATGCCATCATATAATATCTAAGCTCATAATTCTTTTCTCTACCATCATCAGTAAATTTTCTAGTTGGTGGGTCACTAAAAGGAAAAAAGATGATTTCTCCGTAGATATTCAATGCCTTCCGCACCATGTCAGGTCTCAAGGTCAGAGTCTGAGTACCAGAAAATTTTTGTAAAAAAGGGTTGAATTGATCATTTGTAACTCTAACTAAATTAAACACAGAGTATGAAGAAATGTTTTCTACAATCCAACCCCACAACACTTCAAATGGCCCCTGAATTCTAAATAGAGAATTCCCATTGTATAAATGCTGCAGGCTATGGTAAATTCTTTCCAATACAGGGGTTGCTAACCCAATATTCTTCTTTTCTATCAGCTTAGCTGCAATGAAAAAAGTCCCTGATCATACACCACCTCAATATTCACAGACTAGAAGAAAATAAATTCTTATCGATGTATCAAGGAAGGTATCTAAGCGTACTTTTTCATTTATATCGGGTGTGACTTTATAGACCCACTGCATATATTCACCTCTCTCTAGTGTAGTCCAATATGTGCCTAAACTTCCATGGTAATCGACAGAAGGAAAAATAGTAGGACGACCCCAGGTTGGACCTTTCCCAGTTGTTGGTTCTAGGAAGGCATCCATACACCCTCTAGAATGGATATCTTTTGTTTTTCTAGGGTAAATTCTTCTCTATCGTAAATAAATCATGTTCCAGTGGTGGTGTTCTAGTAACATCACCCCATGTTGTAGCAAGCATGATGTATTCATCATAAATTTCCCCAAGAATAGGAATTCCACATATTTGGTAAATATCCTAAAGAATGATACCAACTTCACCATGTGTCAAATGAAAGGAATTCGTTTGTGGAATCCATCGGCTCAATAATCCAGGAATAAAAACATTTTTATATACATAAGATTGCCCCATACAGACATCTTCGTAGATATGAATGTCTTATAACTCTTTTCTGAATTCGGCACAAGTCTGACATACCTAGAATGCCAACATCCACTCGAGTTTTACACCCCCCCCAGAACGATGGTCCCAATCTTATTTCCAACCATTAGATTGATTTGTTTGAGAAGCCCGAAAATTAGAATCATAACAATGTGGTCTTCGCTCTATAATATGATCCTTCATATCTATAGTGAAACCACTGTGATAAAGGATGAAACTAATAGGGATCTTTCCTTCTTATACTGGGACCCCCCTTGCATTTATATCAATACAGTTATAGTTGGAATACTGAAGAAACCAATTCTTTGGAAAGTACTTCATAACATATGGAACTTGGGAATCTTGTAAAATTTCATGCCTGTATATGGGTAAGTAAGGACATTGTGGATAATCATGCTGGTATGGAATTAAACCTTTCCACAACCCCAGAAGAGTACTTTCAATAACTTCATAATAGTGTGGTCAGATGATATTCATCATTTCATTTTGGATAGCCTTAGCTTCTTAAGTATGGGTCATCAAATGAGTCATTCCTTCCTTCAATGGAATTACCAAACTTCGAGTTCAAACATTTAAAGTGGAGATATTTTTTTGGGAAAAGGACACTTTTCATGTAGGGCCTTCGATGATGCATGTCGTGTAGGTCCTTCGATGAGGTCTCTCATGTAGTTCCTTCTCCAAGGATCCTAGTGAAACCCCTTCGATGAAGTCCTTTGGTGTAGCTCCATTGATTAAAATAATATTTCCTTGAAGAAATTTCAATGTAATTATGTGAGATCACAACGCGATGAAGCTGGGCAGACGAGCTATGCAACGAGAGCCGCAAAAATTCTGAAAAAATCACTGGTAAAGAAAATTGCGAAGCTTGAGACATATTTATAGACTACTGATGACCTACGCATTAGGACTGCACACAATACCTGTGCTCCATACCTCTGTGAAGTACCTGCGCGACAAACCTGCGTAGTTCAGCAATCCGCCCTTAATCTTTTTCCCAAAATTTCACCTCATGACTCGACCCTCTTTTTATGTTTCAGATCCTACCCTGAGTGGGGGTTTTTTTTACACTACTTGAGAAAGTAACCAAGAATATTATGAATAAGAAGTCCAGATATTTCACATCCCAAATCAAGGTTCAATGAGTACAAAGGAAAATCAACAATACTACCAAAGAGCTTCATGATGGAGGAGCTTCACCAGCCTACACGATGGATCTGTGTGACCGACCTACGCAGCCGACCTACGCGGCAGATCTCCATGCCCGAAGATGTTTTGCGCACCGACGCAGATCACCTACGCGGTGGAGCAGCATGAAGTACCCACGTGAGCAACATTTATTTGGAAATGCCTCATCTGTGCCTATAAATAGTGCCCTTGGTCTCCCCATTTGAGGACTGAATTTTTTTGAAAGACTCTCTGATGCTCCCATTGTGTATCTCTTTCACCAAGATCCCTAAAATTGTCTCAGGTAACTCACTAAACCACGAGATAAGAGATAATTAAATGGGATAGTCATGTTTTGAAAGTCTTTTCAAAAAATTTACATAGTTTTGGTTCTCCTATGCAAAACATATTCTTCAGTAATCATTCATACATGCACAGTATACCTATGTGCCACAGCTGCGTAGTATACCTACATGGTACATCAATGCGAGGGGCCTACGTGTCACACTTGCATGAGGGACCTACATGACCAATTCATGTACCCTTTTTAAAAGCCATTCAAGGAAGAGTATCTCCTTACTTGGTTCCCTTATTTGAAAGGTACTAAGATGAATCCTCCACCAAAACCTCTTGATTGGTCAAACCTTTGGGAAACACACATTAGCGTGTCTCCTATTTGGGTATGTATTTCCGCAGTCATAGGTTTTCCACATTTGTTTTGGAATGGGGTTAAGATTCATGAGATGTTTGTGGGTTTGTATATCCATAGTCACGTGGAATTTTTTCCAAGGAATTGTGTTGGGAAGTTCTCGATTGGGATGAGGGTTTGGGTCCTGACCTTGCCCTTCTCAAATAGAAAACCCAGAACCTCAAGCCTATGGTTGGGAAGGTATGCTTCACACTTACTTTTCCATGCAAGCATAAGAGAAGTCTCCCTCCCCTACTGAGATCAATTCAAGGGAATCCATCCTGGTATAAGCCCCTCAACTTCACCCCTTACTGCTTACATTGGTTCCTTATCCAATGTAAATAGAACAAAGGGAAAGCTCATCACCTCACCCTCTTACACGGTCAACGTTCCCCCTTCCATCAGTGGAGGATGAAAAGTGTGAAGTGTAATTGTTGAATCTCTCATATCCTTTTGTTTCTCACACCGAGTATGACTCACGTGGGCTTAGAGATACGTGATGATTTCAACATGTGCACAAATACTCACCCCAAAAATAATTAAGATAACTATAATTCATGTTCAAACCAGGATATGTAGATTTCCCTTTCAGGGCTCGAGCTCACTGGATATCCTCCTCAGGAATCCAACCCTAATTCCCCCACTTTGAGAATCCTCCTTAAGAAATAAGCCCCAAAATCCTCAAATCATCAAGGCATCCTTTTGAGGAAGTAATTCCAAACTCATCTCTCTCAAAGGACCATACTCTCCTATGAGATTCACTGAACTATGAGGGTTCTGACTCCTTTCACAAGGATACATATGTAGCCTATCCAATGGGCATGATCCCAAAATAAAACTAAACCTTCATCTCCCTAGATGACAATAAAATTCCATAGTTCCCCACTTAGTGGCTTAAAAACCAGTATCATCACAATGATGATTAAATGAATCTCTAACCATTATATTACAGGATACCATGGATTGAAAGCCTCGAATACATATGGATATTTCCATTAGTGAAGATCTTAAATGCATACTGATGATTCTAAAATTTTAAACATGTTAATAATTGATTATAAATTCAAAGGGATACTTATGATCTACTTGGTGAATTAATAAGGATTCATGGAAATATTTTAATTTTACAAAGAGAGTCCCGGATTAAAAAAAATCCCCCCAAAAGGGTGTGATGAGTCTGAACTCCCATCCTCTCGACCAACGAACGTTCCTAAATATCGTAATGTTCAAAACTTAATGAATGCATGCCTTTGGAAAGATGGTCCCCTGTGGAAAAAGAACTGTTAGAAGTTTCCGATTCCATGAATAAATTCAATGGAAACCGCCTAGAAATAGTTATTCTTAAATATAGAACACACATATCAAGAAACCACGAAACACCATTTAAAATCCAAAAAAAAATCAAAAAACCCACAAAAACCCATAAATTCCATTAAAATAATAAAACCCCTAAAAACCCTAAAATACCTCAAAATCCCTAAATATACTAAAAAACACAAAAAATCAAAAAAAACAAAAAATGCAAAAAAATTATAAAAAAAACTAAAAACCCTGAATACCCTTAATAAAAAAAGAAACATTAAAAACCATAAAACCCGTAAAAACTAAAAAAATGCTAAAAACAGTAAAATAACCTAAAAACCCATAAAAACCATAAAATCTCATTGAAAACTCTAAAAACCCATTAAAACCTTAATTTTTTTTATAAAAACACAAAATATTCAGAAAAACTCAAAAAACTAAAAAAAACCATAAAAGAAAAAAAATAGAAAACTAAGAACCTTAAAAAAATATTGAAAACCCACAAAATCTCTAAAACCCCTATAAACAATATAAATTGAAAAAAATCCCTACAAATGCATAAAAACATAAAAAACCATAAAACCTTGAAACCCCTTAAGAAAAATTAAGTAACGTAAAAACAAAGAAAACCCCTAAAAACAAATAAAGCATTAAAATCCCTTAAATCCCTAAAATAAAAACTACCCCCAAACCCCAAAAAATCCAAAAAACCCTAAAAATACATCAAAATCCCAAAAAATGAAAAAACCTAAAACCCCTAAAATACCGTATATAAAAATGAAAAACCTAAAAAAGTAAAACCCCTTGAAATCCTAAACATGATAAAACCCCTAAAGGGAACTAAAAACCACAAAAACACATAAAACTCTTAAAAACCCCTTAAACCATAAAAAACTAATGACTAATAAAAACCCTAAAACCCCAAAAAAAATGAAACCGTTAAGTCCCTAAAATTTTTAGAAAATTGTAAAAAGAATAAAACCCCTAAAAACATAAAAACATTAAAACAAAAAAACTAATAAATACACTAAAAACCATAAAAATCCCCAAAACGCGATAAAATCCAAAAAGACCATAGAAAAATATTAAAATCCAAAAAGTCGCTTAAAATCATTAGAAACATAAAAATACCTAAAAACCCTGAGAAATCTGAATAAAAAATTAAATCCTAAAAATACGTAGAAAACCCTAAAAAACCTAAAAACACTAAAAACCCTTAAATACCCTTATACCCTAAAACACCTAAAACGATAAAAGACCGTAAAACCCAAAAAAGGTTAGAATCTTAAAATCACTTAAAATCCCTAAAAATAATAAAACCATAAAAACTGAAAAAAAAGAAACCCTAAAACCCTAAATAATCATAAAAAAAATAATATCCCAAAAAACCCGAAAAACATAAAAATCCTAAAAAATCCCGAAAAATCCCTAGAAATGTAAAAACATAAAATCCCTTAAAACCCATAATAAACCTGAAAAAATATAAAAAAAATTAAAACAGCAAAAAACCACGAAAATTCAAAAAACCATAAATTCCATAAAAATACCTAAAAAGGCAAAAAACCAATAAAAATCATAAAAATCTCTAAAAATACCTAAAACCTAAAAATACCCAAAACCCCTGAAAACCCTCAAATAACCATAAAAAAATAAATACACCTTAAGCCCCTAAAAACCTAAAAAACTATAAAAACCCTAAATGACCAAAATGACCCAAAACCCCCCTAAAAACCACAGACACCCCTAATTCCTTTAAAACCCTCTAAAACCAATTAAAACCCAAAACCAAAAAAACTATAAAAACCATTTAAACCCCTAAAAATGTTAAAAACATTTAAAAAACCTTAGAATCCCTAAAAATCTCATTACAACCCTAGAAACAAAAAAAAGGAAACCCCCAAAAAAACAAAAAACCCCTAAAAACCCACAACATCCCTTAAAATCCAAGAAAACCATAAAAATCCTTAAAAATCCAATAATCCCTAAAAATGTAAAAAATAATAATAATTAATAAACCCTGAGAAAACATTAAAAACCTAAAAAACATTAATCACTTGAAAACCCTAAAAACCCTAAACACAGGAAAACCCCTCAAAATCCCTATAAAAACTAAAAACCAAAAAATCCAAAAAGACCCCATAAATACATAAAAATAAAAAAAACCCTAATAAACTAGAAAAATCCTAAGAAAACCATAAAACCTAAAAAATGTTAAAACCCCTCAAACCCTTTAAAACACTAAAATCTATAAAACACCAAAAAATAAGTAAAAACTATAAAACCCCAAAACCCATAAAAACCCAAAAAACCCATAAAAACCCAAAAAACCAACTAAAAACCTAAAAACCCTTTAAACCCTTAAAAACATTAAGAAACAAAAAAACATTAAATCCCCTTAAAAACTCACGAGGAACCCAAAAAACCCAAAAAACACTAAAAGCCCTAAAAATCCCTAAAAACCATAAAAACCCTTAGAAAACATTAAAAATATTTAAAAATCCCTAAAATTACCTAAAAATGTAACAAAACCTAAAAAAATATAAACCACTAAGAAAACCTTAAAAACCTAAAACACTTAGAACCCCTAAAAACCATTAAAAATCCTAAAAACCGTAAAACAGAAAAATAAAAAAAACTAACAATTCCAAAAAACATAAAAACACTAAAAACACTTAAAACACTAAGAAAAACTAAAAATCCAGAAAACACTTAAAATCCTAAGCACCCTAAAAACTTAAAATCCTATCATAAGTATAAAAACCCCTAAATCATTGAAAAACCCTAAAACACCATAAAAACCCTAGAAACCCACTAAAAAATCTAAATACTATTTAACCCCTAAAAAGGATGAAAAACACTAAAAATATTAAGACCATAAAAACATAAAAAACCCAAAAATATCCATAAAACCCTAAAACCACTAAAAACCTAAAAAACAATAAAAATCCCTAAAAACCATAAAAATCAAAAAATGCCTAAAATCCATATAAATGTAAAAAATCCTAAAATACCTAAAAAAATCCAAAAAACTATAAACTATAAAATAGTAAACACCCCTAAAAACCTAAAACATGCTAAAGGCCCAAAGAACAATAAAAACCATAAAACTTATATACACTCAAAATCACTAAAAACACTAAAAAAGATAAAAATCCTTAAAACACCCAAAATCCCAAAAAATACAAAAAAATCATAAAACCAAAAAATACCCTATAAAAACATGGAACCCTAAAAACACATAAAACATTTAAAACCCTAATGATGCCAAAAAACACTGAAAACCGTAAAAACCAAAACCCCTAAAAATAATCCAAATCCCTTAAAATACAAAAATACTTTAAAATTCTGAAAAGTTTGTATAAATAAAAAAATAGAAAAAATATTGAAACCCCTAATTAATCATAATATAACCTTAAAAACTAAAAAAACATAAAGACCCAAAAAAATTTAAAAACACATAAAATACCAAAAGACCCTAAAAATCCAATGAAATCCCAAAAAACCCTAAAACCCCCTAAAACATGAAAATATATATATCCAATAAAAAATATAAAAACCCTTTAAAACCATAAAAATGTTAAAAAACTCTAAAAAGAAATTAAATTCCTAAACATTGAACGAATATTAAAAATCAAGGAAACCATAAAATCTTTAAAACACATAAAACCCTAAAAACCTAAAAATTCATAAAAACCATAAAATTACTTAAAATCCCTAAAATTCCAAAAAATGGTAAAAAATCCTAAGAATTCAGATTAAATCCCTAAAAACCATAAAAACCTAAAAAACATAAAACCCCTAAAAACAAAAAAAATGCTTAAATCCCCCAAAAAATAAAAAAACCATAAAACCCTCTAAATTAATAAAAACTATAAAAACCCTAATTTTATTAAAAAATCATAGAAATATGAAAAAATGAAAACACCATGAAAAACTATAAGAAAATCATAAAAATGAAAAAAAAATTAAAACCCATAAAATCCCTTAAAAACCATAAAAACTCGAAATCCCCATAAAAACCCTAGAAACCCACTAAGAATTATAAAAATAATTTAAACCCTACAAACTTAAAAAAACTCTAAAAACCCATAAAATCTTGAAAAACTCAAAAGAACAAAAAAACCAAAAAAACCAAAAAAAAACTAAAACACCCATAAGAACCCTCCAAATCCCCCAAAACCCCAAAACCCCATAAATATCTTAAAAATATCAAAAAATTACTAAAATGTTAAAAATCCTAAAAACACTAGACACCCAATAAAAAACATTGATAACCTAAAGACATGTAAACCCCATAAAACCCTAAAAAATGATAAAATCCCTAAAACCACTTGAAACCCAAAAAATCAAAAAAACCCAAAAAATCCATAAAAAATACCTAAAATACCTTAAAAAATAAATCCCCTAAAACCCATGAAAAACTAATGAAATCCTTAAAGACATAAAAATAATTAAACCCCCATAAAAACCTAAAAAATGTTAAAACCCATTAAATACCGCAAAAATGATAAACACCCTTAAAAATATAAAAAACCCATAAAAACACTAAAACCCAATAAAAACTCTAAAACCCCTTAAAAACACTAAAAATGTTAAAAAAAACTTCAAAAAATCATCATAATCCTACAAACTAAATAAAAGAAAAAACCCAAAAAAGTACAAAAAGACAAAACCCCTAAAAACGTAAAATCCATTAAAATCACTAAAAACCATAAAAAACCTAAAAAATTCTGAAAAATACCTAAAAATGTAAAAACCCTAAAAAACACTACAAAAACCTTAAAATCATAAAAAAAAAATTAAACCCCTAAACACCTAAAAAGGCCTAAAATCCCAAAAATCTTTTAAAACCCATAAAACCCCCAAAATCCCTAAAATTCCTAAAAACCCAAAAAATACTATAAAAATGACTCAAAACCACTAAAATCATAAGATGCCTTAAAAAATATAAAAATACTTAAGAAAAACTTAATACCTAAAAAACATAAAATCACTAAAAAACCTAAAAATAGAAAAAAAAACCATAAAGACACTAAAACCCCTAAGATCCATAAAAAACCCTAAAATCCTTAAAAACCATAAAAACCAAAAAACCCACTAAAAACTCTAAAACCCATTTAAACCAAAAAAAACAAGTTAAAAGACTCTAAAATACCTTAAAACCATAAAAAAATTAAAAAACCACTAAAACCATAAAAACCGATAAATATCCAAAAAATACCTAAAATCCTTTTAAATTACTAAATACCCTAAATAATCCTTAAAATAACTAATAATCCCTAAAAATAAAAAAAAACCTAAAAACCGTGAATTTTTTTAAAAAATTTTAAAAACATAAAAACACTTAAAATCCCCAAAACCATAAAAACCCCAAAATCCCATAAAAACTCTAAAAATACACTAATACCTCTAATACCCATCAAACACCTTAAAACATTAAAAATTATAAAAAAATCATAAAACTCGTAAGAACTAAAAAATCATAAAAACCAAAAGAACCATAAAAACCATAATACCAAAATAACCCCTTAAAATCCTTAAAAATACCTAAAATACAAAAAACCAAAAAAAACTCTAAATCCCTAAAACCCGATTTCTGGCCTCCTCTTTGCTCTGGTTGAGGATTACCTTAGCAGATTCATAATTGATCTCATTCGGTCTGGTTTTCTTCCTCCGATAAAAGCTAGGAAAGATCTTTATAGGCCCACTCATCTTCTATATGCAGATGACATTCTCTTTTTTGGGAAGGCTGATAGGCGTACCCTATCCTCAATCAAATCACTTCTAAAACATTATAAAGAGGTTGTGGTGCTATCAATTTGTTGGAAAAAGTACTCTATTATTTTTGGAAATGGGATTTCAGCCTCCAAGAAACACAGAATTGTCATAAATCTTGGTGTTAGGAGGGGTTCCCACCCTTTCACGAACCTATGGGTTCCCTTGTTCTGGGGGAAGGTGAAAAGTGGATACCTTGAGGGAATTTCACTCAAAATCAGTCAGCAACTTGCGAGCTGGAAAGGAAAATTCTTATCTCAGGAAGGAAGAATTTTCCTGATCAACATTGTTATTACATCCATGTTTGTGCATGCATTCTCCATTTATAAATGGCCGAAAAGTCTCATTAAGAGATTGCAAGAAAAAATCAGAAACTTTGCATGGACGAGATGCATAAATGAGAAGAATCATGTATCTGTAGCATGGAAAGAATGCACAAATCCCATCAAAATGGGTGAGCTGGGCATCAAGGACCTCAGGAAATTCAATGATGCCTTAATTGGTAATTTTACATGGAATCTTTTCAACCCACAAGACATGAGTCTTGACTTCTTGAGGGAAAGGTTCACTTCCAAACTATGTGAGGAATTCCCTAGCTTCATCCCTTCTTCGGTCTGGACCACAATCAGGTCCTCCTATAGAAGCATTATTTCTAACTCTAAATGGGCGGTCTCAAGGCATTAGGCTTTGAATTGTTGGAAGACCATCTGGCTTGATCGGCCCATCCATGAATCTGTCCAGCCCCCTCAAAATTTTAAGCATTGGTCCATTGCTGATCTCAATAATAACATGAATGAGAATGAAAGCATTCTGCTGCAGAATATTATCGCAAAAATACAAAGATACAGCTTCATGGATATGGACGTTCTTATTTGGAATCCAAATATGTTTGGGTTGTTGAGTGTGAAGGAGTTTTACCGGTTTGAATGTGAGTAGGGAATTCAACCCCTTACTTGGATCTCTAAATTTCGGAGGCCCTACATTCCCCATTCTAGTCACCTTCTACTGTGGAAAATTTGGTGAAATAGATTTTCAGTTCAAGAGTAGTTGAAAAGAGCTGGGTGGTTCTTGGCCTCTGCTTGTCCGATCTGTCTTCAGGATGAGGAAAATCTGCAACATATTTTTCTTAATTGTCGACTGGCTGCTGGTCTTTCGGAGTATTTGCAGGGCATTTTCCAGCTGAAAATCTGCACGAACAACATGTTGTCTGCTCTTTTCAGCAGTGTTGTCGGTGTGCAATGCAATCAACAGGTTTACAACATGCTTCTTGCTGCTGCTGTGGCCCTTGCCACTTTTTTTTGGACAGCCCGGAATAAAGTGGTTTTCGATAATGCTCCATGCTGCCTCTGCACTGGTGTGGTGGCTATCCACAAATCTGTCTACATGGCATCTCATATCCAAGATGGTATGATGGCTAATGATGTTAATGATATTATTGTGTTGAGAACTCTCAGAGTTTCTAGAAGATGTAGGAAACCAAAGGACTTTAAATTCATTCGCTAGATTCCACCAATCCTAGAATAGATAAAATTCATTATGGATGGTGCTGCCCTGGGTGTGCCTAGTCTCTCCAGTTGTGGTGGTATTTTCCAGACGTACAGAGGCATTGTTAAAGGATGCTTTTATCACTTCATTGGGAATGGGTGTGGATATGAAGCGGAGCTTTGGGCCATGATTAAGGTTGTTCAGTTTGCAGTTCACTTTAGGTGGAAGCATTTATGGATTGAATCTGACTCGATGTTGGCGGTGGAAGCCCTCAAAAGCAAAACAAGGACAATCCCATAGAGGCACCTCCCACAATGGGTTGAGTGTCTGAGGATTTTTTAGGGTATGAACATTATGGACACACATGCATACAGGGAAGTGAACAAAGTGGCATACATTCTCTATAAGAAATCAATTGAGGATCGATGTTCCATGTGGTCATTTGTAGCACCAAATTTTTGTACTCCCCTTGTGTACTCGGACATGAAGGGTGATTTTCACACTCGGTCGTGCAGACCCTCCTTGTAAAGCCTTGTACTTTCTTTTTTTCTTAATAAATTTTGTGGGGTCGGGATACGCCTGGCCCCAAACCTGCTTTTCCTAAAACCCAAAAAACCCTTAAAATCATTAAAAAACTAAAACACTTCAAACACCTACAAAAACTAAAAAATTCTAAAACCCCTAAAAACCATAAAATTCCTAAAACACCCATAAAATACCTAAATACATAAAAACCCGAAAACCCTTAAAAACCATAAGAAACCATTAAAAACCTAAAAACACATTAGACCCATAAAAACCTAAATATTGTAAATCCCTAAAAATAATAAAAACCATAAGGCCCTCAAAAACCCTAAAACCCTAAAAAACCATAAAAATCCTAAAAACTCCCCCAAAATACATAAAAACAAAAAAACACACAAGAAACCTGAACAACAAAAAGAAAAAAAATTAAAAACCTAAAAAATATTAAAAACCCAAAAAACCTAAATATTCTAATAACCTAAATAACCATTAAAATCCTGAAAACCCTAAAACCCATAAAACCCCTGAAAACCATAAAAAACCTACAACATAGAAAAAAACCCGAAAACCCACTAAAAACTCTACAAACCCTTTAAGAACATAAAAAAGTTACAAAACATTAAAAAATATTAAAATCTTGAAAAAAAAAAAAAAATAACCCAACAATCGAAAATAACCATAAAATCCCGAAAACCCTAAATTTCTCAAAATGCGTAAAAACCCTAAAATACATTAAAATCCTTAAAATCCTAAAAATCAATAAAAATTACTAGAAATGTAAAAAAAATCATAAAAACGTTGAAAAACCCTATGAAAACCTAAAAAACCTTAAAACACTTAAAACACCTAAAATACTAAATAATTCTAAAAACCCTAAAAACTATAATTCCCAAAAAACAAAAAACCATAAAATCCCCTAAAAGCCACAAAAAACCCTAAAACACATAAAAATCAAAAAACCCCTTAAACACCTAAAAATGGTAATAATTCTAAAAAACCAATAGACCAACAAAACTCAAAAAAACACCCCACCAAAACCATAAACCACCAAAAAATCCTAAAATTCTTTTAAATACCTAAACATCCTAAAAAACATTTAATATTCTAAAAATTCTTAAATAAACCTAAAAATGAAAAATAACAAAAAAAATTGAAAAATAAAAGAAAACCATAAAAACAAAAAAAACACTTAAAACCCCTAGAAATTAAAAAAAATATAAAACCCTAAAACCCCTAAAAACCCTAAAACACCTCAAAATCAATAAAAACCCTAAAAACTATAAAAATGAATCCCCCCCCCAAAAAAACCTAAATAAAATAAAAACCCTAATCCCCTAAAATGATTTATAAAATCATAAAAAATAATTCAAACAATTAAACCCCATAAAACCCAAATAAATGCCAAAAACTGGAAAAAAAACCCTAAAAGACCCAAAAACAAATAAAACCCCAAAAAACATTAAGAACCCTAAATTTTCTAAAAACCAAAAAACACTAAAAACTATAATAACCCTTTAAACATTTATACATGTTAAAAAATCTATAAAAACCTTAAAAATAATAAGGAACAAAAAAACCTAAAAAAACATAACAACCATAGAAGCCCTACAAACCCACACAATCCCTAAACTCTATAAAAACCAAAAAAATGATAAAAAGTCTTAAAAGTCCCTAAAATCTAAAAAAACTAAATTCCTAAAAATACCTTGAAGGGTCTTGAAAATTATACCAAGAGGCGAAAGTCCCCCCATAATCGCTTTGAAGAAGGATGCAAGTGCTTATAGAAGTCTGTAAAGGCGAAGGGACTCAAATTGAGTTGCAATTCGTTGAAGAAACTTGAAGGAATTCATGTTTTAAAAGTTTTTAGGTGTCTCGATTACCATGAATGGGAAATCTATGCAAATAAGACGGATCACGGAGCGCCAGGGATGCGAGACGGTCTGCGAACCGCTGGCCCATGAGGTGATGGCCAGCGGGCAAGGCAGACCACAAACATTGTCAACTGAAGGAGTTGTTCATGTAAGTCCAGTCAGCTTACTATATTTCAAACCCATTAGTTAACAGACAAAGTGCATGGGAAGGGTTTTTCAAACCATTATCTCAAACCAAAGCCTCCGCAAACATTGGTTGACCAAGTCTTATGCGGGTCAGAATATTTCTTCAATGGGCCACCGCAAATGGTCATGCACGCACAATAGATATGATCACTCTGATGCTCTATCAAAGGAGCACAGAAGAATTATAGAAGGATACAAACATAGTGCGATATGGATAGAGAGAATGATATATGATGAAATATTTAGGGAGATTTAGAGGATGTCCTCCAGCTTCCATCTTATTTTATCGGCAAAACATGAGCTGAGAACCACTCCCTCTGCAGGTACAGCCGTCCAAAAACCATAAAACGGGGGAATTTAATAATAATAATTGAATAGAAAACCTAATTAGTGAACCAAAAACCAAATACTTCTCATGAATGAATTTCCCGCGAACGGTAATATCTTGAACCCTTCTTCAGTATGGTGCTCTGTGTAGCGTACCGCTACACAGACTGAACCTGGCACTGCGTATCTAATAGGTATGTGAATATAAACTAAACCGGTGCTGTGAGACATGTACCAATTTGGTATGCAGTTGGGGATACCCATGCTCGTGTACCACACCGGTACACAGATGGACCTTCTGCCTGCATACCTCTATGGTATGAAGATCCTTCCCCATCCTGTATGAGAAACCAGTACTCAGAATGGGGTGTTTTAGGGTATTGTTCCTTCTAGATCCAACCTAACCCCTCCATTGCCATCCAGTCCTCTATGATTCCTCCACTAACAAATAATCTGAAACTAGGACAAAGCCTCATTTAAATCCACGAGAACGGTATGATTAGACCATCAGGTGCATCTGTATGCCCCATTGAGTTTACATACCCACGGTAAGCGGAGTCATGAAGGACCTACAATCAAAGGTGTGGGTTTCAGGAATGCCTATGAGGCTACATTCCCATAGTAACCCTGAGTCCATGAATCATGGATACAAGCACCGTTGGGTGTTCTTGGCTCCATGATTCTACCCATTGTAGACCATCCGAGTAAATGATCATTAATAAGGACTAATTGCGTGAGTGATTGAACCCCATGAAATAGCCATTGGGACCAACAGTTTCAACAAGGATAATTAAACATTCAATAAAGGATAATGACACTGAATGGGTCGAAACAAAGGAATGGTAAATTCGATAGGAACCTGTCACTATAGAAAAAGAGATAGGTGGTGATTCTCATTCAACCATTTCTTCACCAACTGAAAAACATGCCACCTCAGAGGCGTAACAAAATTGGTGAACCCGATGTGAATCCTTAACCAAGGTGAAAGTTCTGCCAAAATAAAAAAGAAAAAAGGATACTGCAAATCGGACCATTTTGTTTTCCCTGGTACGCGCAAAACGCGCCACCTCAGAGGCAGAATAAAAATGGTGAACCCGAAGTGAATCCTTAACCAAGTTGGCGGTATCACCACCACTTATATCCCTTCACCCTATATAAAAATAAAAGTTGAAGGGGGCCAAGTTGATTCTCAAAATATGAATATGTTTCAAGGGATGATACTTTGATGATTTTTGTGGTCTGTATGTCATATATGCATATTTTAGGTTCCCAAAGAGTGACCTTCGATCCAAATGACATCCCAACAACCCATAAAAACATGCACATCAGCAATCTTGTAGGCAAACAGTACCCCAATGAAGAGGAGGACCCCTTTTCTACCGAGTGTCTTCAAATCTTGTTATCAAATAAGATGATAGGGAGTACCGTGAAAATGGTACTCTCCACACATTGGAGGCCGTAAGACAATACAACTAGTATGAAAAGGTCTGCCAGCTTCCTCTTCAGCCGCTGCTGGCACCCCAGCACAAGGAGACCATAGTGGTCATCTCAAACCGTTTTAGGAGCCTGTACCAGAAATGCGACAACAACTACCTCCCTTACCTCAGGGAGGTATTTGAAGTCAATTTTGATGACTTCATCTCAACTACACAGGGGTCCTACGCACAGGCCCCTGCTAGAGAGCATCACCGTCGACACCGGACATCCAGACCTCCTCCCACCAAGGACGACCTTATGCTGAGATCACCTGCCAAAGTCCAAGAGACATGGGGCCCCCGGGCTTCCCACCATGGGTGGAAAATATATAACCAGGAACATGCTATCACCATGGTTTCTGAGGAACATCTCTTCCATACTAATATAGTGGCATTCATCATGCATACATACAACTCTGCCCTCTCCACTCAATCCCACCACAGAAATAGGGTGGAACAATACGAGAAAATGCACATTCTTGCTAATACTCGCCGGTCCTGCCATTCAGACAGAGCAAAAAACTACAGGCAAATGAAAATATCCATCAAGCCACAAAAAGACCACTATCCAAATAGGGTGGCACTAATCTACAGGCACGAACAAACACATGCGGGCTCATTTAAAACTTTAGATCTAAATAGGGCAGCAACATGCTATATGCAGGCACAAATACCTGCTAATACATATCAATCCAACCATCCAAATAGGGCGATAAGAAAATATGAGTAGATTCAAATTTATATGGATGAATAAAAATCACATGAGACAAATACAGTAGTAAGAGAGCGGATGAAAATCCCCACTCTTGAATATGAAGAACACCAGTAAAATATGGTGGAAACTGGAGAAGACAATAAGTGAAATACTCATTACTCTGTCCCGACACAGTAAAACTGCCAGTATCTACTGGAAACTTATAGAGGATGGGAGTAGGCAAAAAATCATACTCAGACATCGGAATGGGACTTCATACCCGTTGCAGCCAAATATGTGCCTCTATACATCCTAGAAATGATGGAAGAAAGGACGTCAATTCTAGACCATATCCTCCAAAAATTCCAAGATATCATTGCATCAGAGAAAAAGGGGATAAATCGGGCCCCGACCTGCTTCCTTGAATGGAATAACTCACTAAAAAATTAGTTAGTCACTTTGGAGTAGTTATGCATCCATTCATCAGTCTAGGAGGGTTGATGACAATATTGCACGACATATGGACAACTGTATGGGGAAAAAATACCCATTCCAACTAGGGGACGCCGATCCAACGCGGTGGCCGCTTCAGGGCAAGCGTATATCCCTGCCAAAACTCAAGATTCTCGTTGGTGTATCATGATGACATAAATTGACCCAACAAGGCAGGGAAACCTATATAAAATCCATTACCAATAGAAGATGGCCACAGTTACCTACAGTAGAGCGCCCAAAAATGATAGGCGCCAAAGGAAACAAGAAAATGAAGAGCACAAACATGATCCTAATCTACTGGAGGTTGGGGTTCTTGATTCCATCAAACATATATCAACAAAGGCACAAGAACCTACCATTCCATTACCAAATTATGGAAGGGGCATGAGTAGTTGTGAATGTCCTCCTCTCAATATCACTACCAGCTGCTCCGAAGGTCCTCCACAGAGAACTATTGGGGGATTACATTGTGGGTAAAGAATGATCGATCATGAGAGTCTATCTCCTGATGCAAGTCGAAGTATCCCTCTCATAGACCTGAATATTAGATAACAAGAAGGTCCTCCCCTTTCTGTCGTCTACCCTGATGGTCCTCCCTAGGGTATACGCTATAGATATGCTTCTCCCTGTAGTCATATATCAAATCATGATGGTAGTCCTTTCCATGATGATAGTCATTGCAAAGGCCCTCCCTACAATAGAAGTTACTCTGAAGGTCATCCCCATAGTAACTCCAAGAGATCAGAAGGTCATCCCCTCATTGCAGTACATCCTGAAGGCCCTCCCCCTAATGTGCACTAAAGAAATTCTCCCTGCTGCTAGGTATCAAGTCATGATGGTAGTCCTCTCCATGATGAAAGTCACTGCGAAGGCCCTCCCCAAAGATAGATTCTATGAAGTTACTCCCCTCAATGACATCAAGTATCAAGAAGGTCCTCCCCTTTTTATATCCTACCAAGATGGTCCTCCCTATGGTATACGCTACAAAGACATTTCCTATGGTCGACCATCAAGTTTCTCTAGTAGTACACACCATTTCATCACCAATTGCAAAGGTTCTCCCCATAATCAAACTTAATACTAGAAAGAAGGTCATCCCCTTTCTGGAATAAATATGAGGAATCCCTTCTATGCTAAGTCACTTGGAAAGTAGTCAGACACATTGAGCAATCTGTCTATATCGATTGATATTATTTCTCAACCAAAGGATGGCCTTGGGCTACGCTCATCTTCTGAGCCACCCACGCAGCGTCCACAATTCAATAAGGCACCCACCAAACCAGTTTCATGTAATGAAATTATTAAGAAGCAATACAGCTGGTAATATCATGTAGAGGATCCTATGAAAGAATAAAAACATGATATGTTGCTTGTGAGTATACAACTAGCTAGGGATAATATACCAGTGATGTATTGGCATACTACCACTTCTCACTTCAACAAAATAAGAGAATTGTCTTCGGAATGAATGCATGAAATTCACCACAATATATGGACAACTATTAATTATTTGAAATAAAAATTTTTAACCTACCAAGGGTATGTGGACCGTGTCATTACGATAGGGGAGATTCACCATCTAATCGACCCAGAATCCATCCCATCTGCAAGAAAACCACAATAAGAAATCCGAAAGAAAAAAAATGTACATGATTTCCTCCATGCCCAATATAAATTTCATCACCTCATTGTAAGCACCCTGACTGGTGTTCACATTCGGGGGTGGTGAGAACATGGATCTCTACACATCACCCTACATCTCGTCCAGTATGCCCCTACAGAAATGACATCCTGCAATGCCATCACATAGAGGAAAAAATAAAGTGAAACCCCTACTCAGGAAATATGGGATACTCAAAAAAACTGTCCCAAACTATGTCTCAAAAGCGTCAGGGCCATAGAGATCAAGATGCTGAAAAGATGCTGACTCAAGAAACCAGAAACACCTAGCATGCTTCCCGCCTAAGGTAAGCCAACCGATAAGTAGTGATCATGTCTTCAAAAGACCCTAGACTCCATGCAGGCCCAACTCCATACTTGGATTTCACCCTCGTGGGAGTACTTGAAATTGAAAGGGTGGAAATAGCGGCGGATACCACCACGATACAGGAAAAACCCCATCCCACAGGGCTAGAATAATTTTAAAATCAAAATGCCCCAATAGGACCAACAAATACATTTTTTGTCACATCATCAGGTTAACGGGAACAACCCCATCCCACATGGATGGGGGGATTTTTACCACAAATCCCTGCACAACGGGTGTCTCTCTCCCACCGTCTAGGAAGAATGATGAACAAATGAGTTATCTATTCCATCCCTTCTCGTGGTTCGCACCCCTCAAGAAAAAGGCGTGTTACGAGTTCATACTAGGGATCCCTTCAGGTCAATATTCATCATGAAACCCAAAAAATATCTCAGAATGGAAGGAGAAAGTCCAATAAAGGGCTCAGGAAGCCTTCCTACCATTCGCCACCGGGTAAACCACCCCAAATGCGGTATGCCTCCGTGAACGTGGTAAACATCAACCCCACTAATATCATAGGAAATGACGTAGGGGGAGAGGATGTGAAAGAACATGGTACCCTCTTAGAGGCATACCGCACCGATCCTGATGCTGTGCATACCTGAAACTAGCAGACAGTCATATATCTGGGTTCCCCTCAGTCAATCTGTAATTACCTCCCCCTCGAAACTCTAAAAAAGAGATAAATAAATCCATTATCATCTATGACCCACCTACTCCTCCCCGTTAAAGTTAATCCCTCACTCTGAAGCAATGATTCACCAAGAAAGAGGAATAAATGAAAGATCTCAGGCAAATTAATGAAAATCTACGTCGAGGGAGTTATCTCGCCAGATGTGTTCCCCCCGTGGAACATCAGTAGGTGCTCCCAGAAAAGGTTCCTATGCCACATGTACTCATTCCTGAAAATGAATCCAAGCTCATAGGACCGTTAAAACCAACCTTGGAAGGACATCAAGACTTTCCCCCATAGATAAGGTAGCTAGAATATATCCATGTAAACCCACCAATGATGCCCCAATCTGGGTATCCACCCCAAATTCCAGTTACACCGGCACACACAATCTTGTCCCATATCATGCCAACTCATGCTCAAGCTAGATATGATATGTATAAAGGGATCTTAAAAACTGTTAATAACCAAATAGCTCGACTAGAAGCCATGGAGGGGAGACGTGCTCTGATACAACCAAAGCACAAACCCTACCCCAAGTGGGTGAGAAATGTTCCACCACCACAAAACTTTGGGAACCCCGTATTCCTAATATTCAATGGATCGGGGGACCCAGAATAGAATTTGATGCACTATGCCTCTTACTGTGGCCCAATGATTGGCACTCTAGAGAAGAAAGAAGCCATAAAACACAGGTTATTGGTACAAAACCTACAGGGCTCGACTTTTGTATGGTATACTAGCCTACAAACAATTAAATTATAGACTGAGATGACCTCCGCCAATAGTTTATCTTCTAGTTCAGTTTGACACTACCTAAGACAATGGCTAGTGACCTCATGAACTACAAGTAGTGAGAGAATGAAAAAGTCTCAGGCTTCATTTCCAGATGGAAGCTCTAGCCATATTCCATGAACTGACCACTAGCTCTAGAAGAGATTCTTTCTATGGGCATCGATAACCTTCGGGATGAATTGCGAATGCTGCTCATCCCGTTAAAGTACACCAGTGGGTTTAGAGACTTCTCTTCCATTTCCCATAGGATAGAAGACTCCCCCCAATGGACCAATCTCAAGTCCTGAGTGGCCCCATCATCCCCTATGAATAGAACGGGAAAAGATGAAGTGGATTCATTCACACTTAAGACACCCCCATCACCATATCCAGTTGTGAGGCCCCCACCAAACCATATAGAACCCCTTGTATTCTAACAACCACCCCCACCCCAGCAAGAAGAAAAAAGGGGTTCTAAAATAAATTAGTTCGAAAAAAAATGTTTATTTTTTCCAAGAAGACTAAGACTGCAACTATTTCATAGCCTCCATGAATTGAAATATGCTCCAACTTCCATATCCTAAGAGAGATGATGAGGTGGGTCTCGAAAACTGTCCAAAGTATTGTCCATGTCACCAGATACTAGGACATACCATCTTGGAGTGATGTTTTATCAAGGATCTCCAACAAAAGATGGTGGATTCTGGGCATTTCAAGTTGGTCCCACCACTAGCACAAGTATCATGTGTGTCCACCTCCGACTCAAGAGAAGAATAAGAGTGGATTGAAGTCACTAGTAAGAAGGATAATTTTTTTGAGAATTAGATGATCCAGAAGACCATCAACTGAGTCCATGGAATCCTCTAGGAACAGTTGAAAAAACCAACTATGAACCCAAAATCTCTTAATAAAACCATCATCCTTGGTCTTGTGGTACTCTAATGGATAGAATGGCTGAAAGAAAGAGAAAGAATATGAGCTTGCACAAAAGTTGAAGTCAGTCTTGACACCTTCAGATTTCATGCAAATAATCGTGGTTCAATGGGAATCATCCCGCCAAAAGGATCAATGGGCACCACCTCGTCAAACTGTTCAACGAGCACCACCCTGACAAACAGTACAATGGGAACCTCCCCATCATATGTAGAATGGAAACCACCCCTCTAAATGGAACCATCGGAAGGAGACAATCAGATAAAAATAGTGTCGGGTTAGGAACTAGTCTTTGGATCCATTAATGACATTCACTTGATGGACCCATTATCTGATGAAGTCTATGGCCACCAAATCAAATTCCCTGCACCCAACTAGAGATATGGAGGAAGAGGCTGCATAGGTCAGAGGTTTCTAAGAAGGCATGGTCGTGGTAGGATTCAAATTCCCATCCATGTCGCAAGTCAAACAGTTAACAAACTCACAGAAGGACCCTCTGACAGACACAACAAGAACAAGAATTCACCTTCTCCCCCACCAGATCAAACCCAAACCCAATTATCATATAGTATCCATCAAGGAAAAAACAAGTACCAAACCACCCAAGGTATACAGGCAGACCAGCTCGGCCAAATGTGGAAAGGAATGTAGTATCGTTAGACCCTTCTATAGAGGCCGAACCATCTACCTCCAAATCTCAAACCCATAAATTTTCTATAAAAGAGAATCCCTAAGCTGGGATGCTCTGACTTTTAGAGCATAAGTATGATATTTTGATGTAGCTAGCTTCATTACCAAAAAATATTTCAATCCTGGATGCATTTTGTTTGTCTTCAAATCTTAGGGAGACACTCATCGAAGCCTTCCTAAGTCCCCAGGTGTTTGAAGCTGATGTAGCAGTTGCTGAAGTCTAACAGACAGAGACTAGTCCCAAAGAATGCAATGTCATCATCTCTTTTACAAATAGGGATGAAGACGACATTTTTCAATGGAATATCAAACCCTTATATATATCTAGCAAGATAAATGGAATTTATGTTCATAGGATCTTCATTGACAACATCTTTGAAGTTATCCTCCTCCTGTTGAGAACACTTCTTCGACTGTGGTATGATTAAGTCATCATGACGCCCTACACTAAAACTCCACTGGTATACGACAAAAGTGAAAAGAATCTATTGAGACGAATCAAACATAAATCTTTGCTCATATATCTTATATGATATTCTGAGTTCCTAGTGGTGCGGAAAAGTATGGCCTTCAACATCTTGTTGGGGAGGCCTTGGATGCATCAACATGCTGAAATTCCATCCTCATACCATCAGTGCATCAAATGTTGCACTGATGGTAAAAATGTGACGTTCCATGCTGATAAATCCACATTTGAGTTCTGTGAGTCACACTATATCGACGTCGAGTTATATGAATCAGAATAAAAACATCATTCTATTGACAACATTGATTGGATCAATTCCATGAATATATTAGATATGGATCCCACGGACCCCCTACAATGATTTGGGGAAGCGTACGTACTACCCATTAACCAAGATGAATGCGTAAGTACAAGTCCAGATGTAGACTCGGTTGTCTGGATGGTCTCTGTTACAGCCACCACATTCCAAGACACAGAAAAGTGGGCCAACTCCCATGTTTTCTGGAAAATCCCAATAAAAGATGCTCATGGACCGTCCTTGGGACATCAAACTACCCTTTCCTCACACACTAAGGAAAAAAGATGATTTCTCTTCCAAAATTAGAATGTTGGTCTCACAAATCCTTTCTTCATCAGAAGTGGAAGATGTTGGAGATGATGATGATGAAGAAGAAGAAGAAGAAGAGGAATAAGACCTCAAAGATGCCCCACCGTCATGCAAAGAAGGCGTCTCCACTATAATCTATGAACTTAAGTAGATAAATCTAGGAATCGATGAAGACCCGCATCCCACTCTGATCAGTGAGGCCATGCCTACCAAGGGACAAGAGGCATACACCTCCTTCTTAAAGAATAATGAAGATGTGTTTTCCTAGAATTACACAGAGATGCCTGGCCTCAATCTTGATGTTGTCACCCATTAGATGGGCTTACCAGAAGATCACTTAGGCTATAAACATGCATCCAGAAGGTCCCACCTGACACATGCTGCCAAAAATATAGGCTGAAGTTGACAAGATGATAAAATCCAGCTTCATATGGGATGTACAATATCGAATCTGGTTGGCGAACATAGTCCCATTGAAAAAGAAGAATGTGCAGGTTAGAATATTCATTGAATTTAGGGACCTTATTCAGCATTCCAAAATGACAACTTCCTAGTACCGATCACAGAATTGTTGATCGATGCAATAGCTAGAAACAAATACCTCTCCTTCATGGAAGGCTATTATGGATATAAAAAAATCTGGATGGCCCGAGGAGATGAAGAAGCAACAGCATTTCAGGCCCCTCAGGGAGTTTTCAGTTATAAATTGATTCCATTTTGTCTAGTGAATGTAGATGCCACATATCAGGGTTCCATACATAACATCTTTAAGCCATTCAGGGGAAAATTCATCGAGTGTTATGTCGATGACTGGGTGTTTTAATCATGACAGCGTTCTATCCAACTAGATGATATTGGAACATTCATCAACAAATTGTGAAATCACAGTTTAAATATGAATCCCCTTAAATGTACCTTTGGAATTACCTCGAGAAAATTCCTTGGCTTCGTCATATGCCATTGTTTTAACACCTCAAGATTTCATAGTGTGTTATTTCTTCAAAATAATTCAATAACTTGCATTACATGCGACACCGAGTTCAAGCGCACTATGACTTACCAAACAAGCCGTTCAAAAGAGGTTATGAATAATATTAACTAAAATTTAAACTTTATATAATCCTTATAATTTTATAATCCATATTATGAGTTTCTTAGACATAATGTAAGAACAAATTAATTTTTCAGATAAAAGAAGGATTTTTCAAAAAATGCACTTTTACCAACATTTAATAGTGAAACATTTTTTTAAATCCAATAATTTAATATTTTATATATTCAATTTGACTAAATAAATTTATTCTTTAGAATGGTGACATCAAAAAATTACAAGGTAACACCCCGAGCTTCCACGGAATGCTTCTCTTTGAATAATACAGTAGTGTGTGTTGTACGTAACTTCGGGTTATAACACACACTACAACAAATCAAACTAGCCGTTATGAATAGTAATACTTACTTTTTGAAATTTTATAAATTTTATCTCTAAAAATGGACTTCATTTTTGGATTTGGAATATCAAATTTATCCTAGGGTAAAATTTTGGAAGTTTTCGGATAAAATTTATATTTGATGAATAGTGAAAATTACTAAATTTTAATTAAAAAAACATTTTTAAACAAAATAATTAATAGTGATAAATTATGAATTTGAGTGGTTTTAAAGTATATTTATAGTATATTTTTACCATTTAATACAATTTTGGTTATTGGACATAATTTCATAGTTAAATCGGACATAAACAAGTGTCAGTCTTTTGATAATTATTATATCTTAAAAACACACTTTTTGTTTTGACAACGGGAATTAATTTTAAATTAATTTCTGCCACATCTGTGTTTTGAATTTGGAAAAACGGATTCCGTATTTGGAATCAGGATGTTCAAATTGTGTAAATAGGTAACTTTTATTTTTAGACAATTTGAATAATTACTTCGGTAAATATTTTATTTACCATGGTTAAAAGGTAAATCCGGTAAATAAGGGTTAAAATATAATATTATAATAATAATAAATTACCCTAAAACGTGTCCTAACCTTATTGGTGGATACATGTCCGACCATGGGCATATTTGGGTAGATTTTGGGACCCCATGGAGCAACTTGTTGGTGATAGGGACACTTTATTTTAGTTAAGTTAAAATAAATACAAAAATGACATAAGAATATATCTTTTAGAAAAACAATTTTTACATATGGTTATATATATTAGTTTTTAGACTATAAATATTCATTAGAAATATAAAATGATATCCTACATAATGGTATTTTATTTATAATTTTTAGACAATATATAATTTAATTTATTTATGACGGAATGGTGATGCAGTAATTACCTAATTAATGAAAAATTAGAATAATTGATAATATAAATACCCAAATAAATTTAATTTGAGACTTTTATAAATACCAATACTTTTCTAGGATAATATGACATGTTATTATTTATTTAATTAATGTTTTTCGAAGTAATCATTCTTTTATGATTTTTACAAAAATGACATAAAAGAGTTTTTAAAACAAATATTATATTATTGATTGATATTAAATTCCTAAAAATCTAAGGATCGTCCAAGAGACTTATATCATGATAGGTGTATCATTAATGGACCACTTGGGGGTATCCTGTATGGATATAGTAAGTTTATTAACTATATAATATAAAAATACAAAGTGACATGGTAATTGTAAAACTAATTCACTAAGAGTTAAAACTAAAAGAAAAGGTTAATATATTGACCCAAACGTGTCTAAAACCTATGTTTCGAGTGGATGGAGACCCATACCCACCTTAACATTTTAATATTCCACTTTTAAGCCATTATAAACCGAATATGAATTTATTATAAATTAATACATTATGTTTTTCTTAAAGAGCCCCTCCTCCCCCTTATAAAGGGACCCAACTTCTAACCAATTATTCACACCTTCAAAGCCTATTGGTTCGGCCAAACCCTGCCCAAATATTCGAAAAACTTCCATAACTTTATCCTAGAGGCATTATTTTGACCAGAAATCCAACTTAAGGAGCCCTTTTGATCAAATCAAAAGGAAGAACATGAAGAAGAGGTAACGTCTTCACCACCCTATTTAGAGTTCCTTTCTTCTTACACTTCTTATTTCCTTGTTATTTCTATTCTAAAATAATAACTCTAGTATCTTCTATATAATGTGATGTTATTATAATAAGGGAACAAACAAATTCACTATTCTATCGATCCCTTAAATGACATGTCACCATACATGCGTACGTACGGCCTACCGTCTCCACGTTGTGGTGTAATTGTTATTCAATATATTATTAATTATATGGTTATAATAATGATGTATAATTCATGTAAATAATAAATATAACATGATAATAATTCTGTATATATGATATACCATCCAATTATGTATTATTTTAATATCAAAATAATGATATTTTCGCTCGTGCATACGTACAGATTACCGTCTCCACGACGCGATGCGATTCATTTCCAAGTTCACCCTTCATCGACGATTATAAAAATATATATTACTAATAAGTATGTAATATATGACATAATAATGATATTGGAGATATATATATTTATATATATAAGTATTTATTTACTTACATATATCTTATTCACTTACTTCCGTTCAATACTATATGAAAACAAAAACAACGTTTATCCGTACGTACGGACTACCATCTCCATAAATGGTGTTTTCCATTTCATATATATATATCTGTTATACATATTTATATTCTAAATATATATGATATATTTATCATGTTATATATTCTGGAAGTATTTAAATCATGATCTAAGTGATACAATCAAGAGTAACAAGTTAAAACACGTATGATAATGAAAGCGATTATTACGCGAAATGTTAATTTAACATGGAAATTATTATTAAATGGGTAGTATAAATTCTTAAATGAATCATTTATCATATCATAAATATTAATATGGTTTTTTTATAATTTAATAACATAATACGTTCTTCGTACAAGAGGTTAAACATACCCTCGACTAAAGGAAAGTGTAAGGTAAGGGTTAATTCCTCAATCTCATTATTATCCGAGATTGTTTATGTGTAAGTATTTACTGGGAAATTTTTATCATCCATGTCAATTTTTCATAAAAATGATTTCAAAATAAATATTTTAAGGATTTTTAAAGGTACTCTTTATCAAGATCATAATTTCAAATGTTTTAAAGATTTATCTTTCTAAATCTTTTTAATTAATGTCCATGTTTTCAAAATGACTTTAAGGATTTATTTACATAGACATGAATGTTTTGAAACTATAATTATTTTCAAAAGTTTAAAAGTGGTATGGGACATTTTGATTCAAAAATCTCTTTTATATTAATTCATTTATAATTTTGTGACTTTTAAATGATTTTACAAAAAGGATATTTCTCTCAAATATATTTACTCATAATTTTCAACTATGTCAGCACCCTCTAATAGATATGATTTTGGTTTGAGGTTGATTTATTATAATACAATATTCCATATTGTATTGAATGAGTTATGATATGTTTGAATATGGATGTGTTATTTTTATACTATTCATTGTTTATGGAGAAAGTATTGACATTTCGTATTCTAGTTTTAATACGAATGTTTGTGTTATGTTTAAACATGTTCATATGAGGAATGCATTGGACTTAATAAGTGACGGGTGGAGCCCGCTATAGCTCCTCGACGCATTGGTAGGTCTCATGAGACAAACTAGTGTCTTGGCATAAGGCCTTGAAAAAATCTTATTTGTAGTCTTGGGACGAGGCCTTGGCTATGTGGTTATGATAGTCTGGCATTATGCATTCCATCATTATGAAAGTGGTTATTGATGTTGCATGTGATTATTCGACTATTAGAATATCCATGTGAATAATTAAATGGAATTATATAATTTTATTTTTTCCATATTATGTTGAAGTTCAAGTTTAAAAGGGTTTTGTTTTATCTATACATTGCCTTAAATTTTTATTCTTATTTATGAAAATTTCCGCTTTATTGCTTACCCTTACTGAGCATTTGAGCTCACCCCTTTCTATGTTTTATTTTTCCCAGGATTCCAAGAAGTGTATTTTGATTGATACTCAGTGTTAATATAAGGGAATAATGGCGTTCATAAAGATTATTTATGTTGTCTTGTATGTCATAAAGTGCACTGTAACATTCATGTATGTAATCTATTTCCAAGACTGCTAAACTGATCGGTCCTTTGGGAATTCATTCCTTGTAATCATGCCAATGTTATGTAATAATGCACCGACTATGGGTAACTAGGGTCAGGGCATTACAGTTGGTATCAGAGGAAGTTTAGCAATAACCATGGAATCTATATTTAGATAAACTCTTATTAGAGCACATATCCCTAAATAGACTTTGAGGATTACATTGGAAGAACTTCCTAGAATTTTGGTATTGTAGATATTTTGTAAGTTTTCTAAGCAATACATCCCTGTCTGGATACGAGCAGGTAGAGGCGGATTTGGCACAGATGTACCTAGGGGTAAAACCCGAAAACACCTCTTTGAGCTAGACTCGAACGGGAACTGGTGCACAACAATGGGCCTTGGTGCACTCTTGGTTACGACACTCCCGGGGGATATTTTTAGGATAATTATCATTTAATTTAAAAACCATTATGAAGGGTTTATGATTATATACTTCCTCAAAGGAGACATTTTTATGATTATGGATTATATCTATAAACTATTTAATTTATTTTAAGTGTTTTACAAGTTTGGGATTAGGTATTTTTATTCATAAACTAATCTAGTGTATGCCATAGTTTAGAAATGGCACCCAGTAGAAGGAATGAGAACTCCAACAATGAAACGATCCAAAGATAAAGAAGGATCATATAATTCATGGTATTAAGCCAGAATTTATAAGAGAAATAGTCTCCCATAAATTATCATCATATGAAGAAATAATATCATGTGTTGATAAGATAATTAAAGAGTTTACTGACTCCTATGGCTTGGAAGGGAAGCAAGAGAAGAAAAGGATGGAAGAGACAAAGATAGATAAAGGGAATAGGGAAAAGAATAATTTTCCTATATGTGATAATTGTGGGAAGAAACACCTTGGAACTTGCCTAAAAGGAATGGGAGTTTGTTATAAGTTTGGAGGTAAAGGGCACAAAGTACGTGACTGCAAGGGTAAAGAAAATGGTTTCAAATGTACAATGATTCATTTTCAAGGATTTTCGACACTACGCGAACCTATGTCCCAGTCATCAGACTTTGCAGCAAATGATGCTATTGGATAATAATCAAGTTATGATACTACCACAGATGAAGAGGAATGATTAGATCTCTTATGTTGATTATGTCATTTGAGTGTTGTATCAACAATGTACTTGTTATAATAATTATGGAGTATATAAGGATTGTACTGCAGTACTATTTCATTAAGTACTTGAGATTGTGTGGAACAAAGAATAGTGACTCAATAGAAGGTTAAATTTTTGGAAAATATATGGTTGAGAGAACGATAAACCATAATATTGTTCCAATACTAAGGTAGTGATTTTATAATAATACATGATTGATTTGGATAAAATATATTGAATATTATTGACTACCTTGAAACTGATTAATTATTTATATATTCCATCATTGTTGGGGTTTACAACATTTTTGGATTGAATAAGTATATCTATTATTATTTAAGGAATAAGGGATCATTAATGTAATCAATAAGGTTTAATGGTAATTTTGGATGTTGCAGTGTTTTAAAAGAATACATGATGAAGGTGTTCACATGTTATTACGCGGAAAAAAGGATCTTCATTGTGTTTACCTTCCTTATAAATTTTGGACTGAATTATTTTGGATAGTTCTTGTTTGGATTATTTTTGGATTTCCATAAAAGGGAAACCCGGAGGTCGGGCGGCAACCTGTCGTTTCCGGCAAGGCCACGAGACTTGAACCCACAACTAAAGGGTGGCAAAGGTGTATCATCTAGCACTGGCCCATATGATTTCCTATATTAAATAAAGTAGTTTTTTTAAAAAGATCTGGTAGATGAATTATAAATTCATTTTTTGGAACCATATATGAATATGATAAATATAATATATATTTTTTTCGTTCTATTATCTTTTAGAGTGAAAGATGATTTTATGGTAGAAATTAGTCAAAGGATGGAACTCTACTTGTTAAAAAATATTTTTCTTCTTCTATTATTCTATGAAGAAATTAATTCTTATAATTTATTTAAGGAATCCTAAAACCAAAAATGTGTTATCCTAATACCCTATGTTTTTTTGAACCGATGGTATTTCAAATCATCATAGATTGATGAATTTTAAGGACCTCAATTTTACACTTGTTTGTGATTGATGACCTCAATCACTACCTATAAATATTTACATTTTTCCTCCAATTACATTTCTCTAATTTCGACCAATTTTCTTTGAATGGATATCATAATTTGGTGGTGACCCTTTCATTTCTCTTTTCCTCTTATTAAGACTAAATTTTATTAACCCAATTTCCGATGTGGGTTTTCCCACAATGATATTTTATAGGTTCAACCTTTTATTTTTTAAGAAAAATTTCAAATTGAGAGGACGCAATTTATTGAAAGAGGGGAGAATGTAACACCCCAAGATTTCATAGTGTGTTATTTTTTCAAAATAATTCAATAACTTGCACTACACACAACACCGAGTTCAAGCGCACCATGTCTTACCAAACAAGCCGTTCAAAAGAGGTTATGAATACTATTAACTAAATTTTAAACTCTATATAATCCTTATAATTTTTGAATCCATATTATGAGTTTCTTAGACATAATATAAGAACAAATTCAATTTTCAGATAAAAAAAGTATTTTTAAAAAAATGCACTTTTACCAACATTTAATAGTGAAACTTTTTTTTAAATAAAATATTTTAAACTTTTATATATTCAATTTGACTAAATAAATTTTTTCTTTAGAATGGGTATATCAAAAATTTAGAAGGTAACACCCTAAGCTTCCATGGTACGCTTCTCTTTGAATAATAGAGTAGCGTGTGTTGTACATAACATTGGGTTATAACATACACTACAATCAATCAAACTAGCCGTTATGAATAGTTATAGCTACTATTTGAAATTTTATAAATTTTATCTCTAAAAATGGACTTCATTTTTGGATTTTTAATATCTAATTTATCCTAGGGTAAAATTTTGGAACTTTTCGGATAACATTTATATTTTGATGAATAGTGAAAATTACTAAATTTTAATTAAAAACAACATTTTTTAAACAAAATAATTAATAGTGATAAATTATGAATTTGAGTGGTTTTAAAGTATATTTAGAATATATTTTTACCATTTAATACAATTTTGGTCATTGAACATAATTTCACAGTTAAACTAGACATAAGCAAGTGTCAATCTTTGGATAGTTATTATATCTTAAAAACAGGCTTTTTGTTTTGACAGCAGGAATTAATTTTAAATTAATTTCTGCCACTTCTGTGTTTTGAATTTGGAAAAATGGATTCCATATTTGGAATCAGGATTTCCAAATTTTGTAAATAGATAACTTTTATTTTTAGACATTTTGAATAATTACTTCGTTAAATATTTTATTTACCATGGTTAATGGGTAAATCCAGTAAATAAGGGTTAAAAATAATGTTATAATAATACTAAATTACCCTAAAACGTATCCCAACCTTATTGGTGGATACATGTCCGACAATGGGAATCTTTGGGTCGATTTTGGGACCCCATGGAGCCTCTTGTAGGTGATACAGACACTTTATTTTAGTTATGTTAGAATAAATACAAAAATGACATAAGCATATATATTTTAGAAAAAAAAATTTACATAGGGTTATATATGTTTTATTTTCGACTCTAAATATTCATTAGAAAGATAAAAATATTTCCTACATAATTTTATTTTATTTATAATTTTTAGAAAATATTTAATTTATTTTATTCATGACACAATGGTGATGTAGTAATTACCTAATTAATGAAAAATTAGAATAATTGATATTATAAATACCCAAATAAAGGTAATTTGAGACTTTTTATAAATACCAATAATTTTCTAGGATAATATGACATGTTAGTATTTATTTTATTAACTTTTTCCTATGTAATCATTCTGTCATGATTTTTAAAAAAATCGATTATTGAATAGTGTCAAAAATGGCATAAAAGAGTTTTTAAAACAAATATTATATTATTGATTGATATTAAATTCCTAAAAATCTAATGTTCGGTAAATATACTTATATCATGATAGTTGTATCATTAATGGACCACTTGGGGGGTCTCGTGTATGTATATAGTACGTTTATTAACTATATAATATAAAAATACAATGTGACATGGTAATTGTTAAACTAATTGACTAAGAGTTAAAACTAAAAGATAAGGTTAATATAGGGACCCAAACCTGTTTAAAACCTATTGGTTGAGTGGTTTTGGACCCATCCCCACCGTAAAATTTAAATAATTCACTTTGGATCCATTAGAAACCGAATATGAATTTATTATAAATTAATACTTTATGTTTTTTTTAAGAGCCCCTCCTCCCACTTATAAAAGGACCCAACTTCTAACCAATTATTCACACCTTCAAAGCCTTTTGGTTCAGACAAAACTTTTCCAAATACTCTCTAAAATTACATCAATTCATCCTAGAGGCATTAGTTTTATCATAAATCCAACCTATGGAGCCCTTTTGATCAAATCAAAGAAAGAACCCGAAGAAGAGGTAACGTTTTCACCACCCTTTTTAAAGTTCCTTTCTTATTCAACTTCTTCCTTCCTTGTTATTTCTATTATAAAATAATAACTCTAGTATATTCTATATAATTTGATGTTATTATAATTATGGAACAAAAAAATTCACTATTTTATCCATCCCTTGAATGACATGTCACCATACGTGCGTACGTACGGCCTACCGTCTCCACATTGTGGTGTAATTGTTATTCAATATATTATTATTTAGATGGTTATAATAATGATGTATAATTCATGTAAATAATAAATATAACATGATAATTATTATGTATATATGATATACCATCCAATTATGTATTATTTTAATATCAAAAGAATGATATTTTCGCTCGTGCATACGTACGGATTATCGTCTCCACGACGTGATGCGATTCATTTCCAAGTTCACCATTCATCGACGATTATAAAAATATATATTACTAATAAGTGTGTAATATATGACATAATAATGATATTGGAGATATATATATTTATATATATAAGTATTTATGTACTTACATATATCTTATTCACTTACTTCCGTTCAATACTATATAAAAACAGAAACAGCGTTTATGCGTACGTACGGACTACCGTCTCCATAAATGGTGTTTTCCATTTCATATATATGTCTATTATACATATTTTTATTATAAATATATATGATATATTAATCATTTTTTATATTCTTGAAGTATTTAAATCATGATCTAAGTGATACAATCAAGAGTAAAAAGTTAAAACATGTACGATAATGAAAGCGATTATTACCCGAAATGTTAATTTAAAAGAGAAATTGTTATTAAATGGGTAGTATAAAGTATTAAATGAATAATTTATGATATAGAAAATATTAATATGGTTTTGGTATAATTTAATAACATACTATGATCTTCATACATAAGGTTAAACATACCCTCGACTAAAGGAAAGTGCAAGGTAAGGGTTAATTCCTCAATCTCATTATTATCTGAGATTGTTTATGTGTAAGTATTTACTGGGACATTTTTATCATACATGTCCATTTTTAATAAAAATGATTTCAAAATAAAGATTTTAAGGATTTTGAAAGGTACTATTTATCAATATTATAATTTCAAATGTTTTAAAGATTTATCTTTCTAAATATTTTTAATTGATGTAAATGTTTTCAAAATGATTTTAAGGATTTATTTATATAGACATGAATGTTTTGAAATGATAATTCTTTTCAAATGTTTCAAAGTGGTATGTCACATTTTTATTCAAAAATATCTTTTAAATTACTTCTTTTATAATTTTGTTACTTTTAAATGATTTTACAAAAAGGATATTTCTCTCAAAAGGTTTTACTCATAATTTTCAAATATGTCAGCACCCTCTACTGGATATTATTTTGGTTTGAGGTTGATTTATTATAATACAATATTCCATATTGTATTGAATTATTTATGATATTTTTTTACTATGGATGTGTTATTTTTATACCATTCATTGTTTATGGAAAAAGTATTGACATTTCGTATTCTAGTTTTAATATGAATGTTTATGTTATGTTTAGACCTATTCATATGAGGAATGAATTGGACTTAATAAGTGATGGGTGGAGCCCGCTATATCTCCTCAATGCATTGGTAGGTCTCATGAGACAAACTAGTGTCTTGTCATAAGGCCTTGACAAAATCTTATTTGTAGTCTTGGCACGAGGCCTTGGCTATGTGGTTATGATAGTCTGGAATTATGCATTCCATCATTATGAAAGTGGTTATTGATGTTGCATGTGATTATTCGACTAGTAAAATATCAATGTGAATAAGTAAAGGGAATTATTTCATTTTGTTTTTTCCATATTATGTTGAAGTTCAAGTTTAAAAGGATTTTGTTTTAGTTATACATTGCCTTAAATGTTTATTCTTATTTATGAAAGTTTCCACTGTATTGCTTACCCTTACTGAGCATTTGAGCTCACCCCTATCTATGTTTTATTTTTCACAAGATTCCAAGAAGTGTATTGTGATTGATATGCAGTGTTAATACAAGGTAATAATGGCATTCATAATGATTATTTATGTTGTTTTGTATGTCTTAAAGTGCAATGTGACATTCATGTATGTAATCTATTTTCCAAGACTTCTAAACTGATCAGTACTTCGGGACTTCATTCCTTGTAATCATACCAATGTTATGTAATAATGCACCAACTCTGGGTAACTGGGGTCGGGGCGTTACAATTGTAGCATCAAAGTCGACCTCGAGAAGAAAAAATCCATTCTTGGAATGTCCCCACCTCGCAACCTCACCGATTTGAGAGGTCTCTATGGGAACCTCACCAACATTCAATGCTTCATAAACTACCATGAAGGTAAATGTTTACCATTAACTAGTCTCATTAAGAAAGGAGTTATGAATGAGTGGGATAATGAATGTCAGGAAGTGTTTGAGAATCTTAAAAGATATCTCCTAAGACCATAATTGCTCATGCTTCCAATTGAGGGGATACTGCTCATTTTATACTCGAATTCCCTAGAACAGTTGTTAGGCACCTTCCTCATGCAGAATAATGTCGTCAGAAGTGAGAACAACCTCTACTACCTCAGCCAGACATTGATCTTTGCCGAAACATGGTATTAGAAGATTAAAAATAACTTCATTTCCCTAATATTTGTAGTTAAGAAGCCCAGGCATTACTTGTAGCACCATGAGGTCCTCCTAGTATCCTGATGCAACCCTAAAAAATATATCCTCAACCGCCCCATGCTAAATGGGTGCCTATCACATTTGATGGTCGTCCTACAATAGTTTGATATACAATACGTTCCCCAGAATTCCATCAAAGATCAGACATTAGCATACATGATGGTCAATCACCCATCCAATGAAACGACACCATTGGATGTCGAAATTTCATATGAAGTTGTTTTTTCTATTCAGTGGGACCCCCAGATGTGGGAAATGTACTTCGATACTCTTTCCTGAAGCCCGATAAGGAAAAGGATGGAGGATCCAAAACTCAACAAAGTGGGGACGTGATTCATACTCATATCTCCCAAAAAGACTATATTGACTAAATCATTCCTACTTTCGGAAGGGTGGATGAATAATGTAGCAGAGTATTGGGCCCTCATTGTAGGCCTGGAGTTGGCACTCCAAGTGCAACCTGAACACCAAAAAATAAAGGGTGATTCAGAGATAGTAATCAAATAGGTCAACTATGACTATGATATCAAGAAATATGTTTTGGTTACCTTGATAAATCATATTCTAGAACTGATGGATGAATTCCCATTAGAACCAACATTGACTCATGTCCCCCGATCATAGAATTCTCAAGATGATTCTTTCGAAAATGCAGCCACAACCTTGGCTGATCCTAACTGGGATGAGACAATTATTAGAATTGATCACCACCTGATGGTATTTCAATTCATCCAGAGAAATATGGAGGAAATCGATGAAATTAGTATTTTTTTGTGCCTTTTGGTCATACCATCAGTTGGATGAAACCCATTACAAATTTCCTTCAGAATGGAGAACTCCCACCAGATAGGGATAAAAGGGTGTAGGTCCGAATACAGGCATTCAATTTTACCCTATCCAATCGGGTAATCCAAGAGAAATTTATCTATAAACAAGACCCTGAAGAAGTCCTTCTCACTAGCATTGATGGAGAAGAGACTACTGCCATCATGAAATAAGTGCACGAAGGAGATTCTGGAGCACACAAGTCAGCAACCATGCTCTCTCACCAAATCTGGAGGCTTTGGTATTACTGGCCCACCATGATACAAGATTTTTCCATATTCACTAAATAGTGGCATTCCTTCCAAGTTAATGCTAATTTCATACACCCCTCCCCCAGAGTTGCTTCACATGGCTATGTACTCTTGGCCATTCATTTCCTGGGTGATGGACGTTGTGTGACCATATCCTCCCACCACATCCAGACAATTAAAGTTCATACTCATGGAGACCGACTTATTTTACAAATGGGCCGAAGCCATACCCATTAAAGAAGCCAGGGTGAAAAATATCATTAGCTTTGTGAAGGCGAAAATCATTACCAGATTTGGTGTCCCTCATTCAATACTGATGGAAAACGGCACCAACATATGCTCTGCTGAGCTGGACAAGCTGTTCTAGGAGTACAGAATCAAATCCAACTGGTCGTCCCGCTACCACACGACAACCAATGGAAAATAGAGGCTTTTAACAAGACTTTACCCAACATACTTCAAAATATGGTCGACAAGGATAAGAAATTGTGGCCATATAAGCTCATTTACTCTTTGTGGGATTACCATACCATCACCCGCACTGCCAATCGGGCAACCCTATAGTCACTAATATACGGGTCAGAGGTGGTGTTACATATCGAAATCCAAGTTCCATTACTTCGTGTGTCCATTTGCGATCCACTATCCATGGATGAGAAATCCCAGATACAGTTTGATGAATTGGAGTAGATTTATAAGAAAAGGTTGAATACCCTACACCATTTTGAAATCTATCAAAGCTGGATTGCACGAGCCTTCAACAAAAAGGGTCGTATATGATCTTTCCTTGAAGAATACATGGTGTTAGTCCTCAGAACCCTGAAGATACTCAAGAAAACCCCCCAAATCTTGATCCAAAGTGGGAATGACCATATGTCATACATAGGGTCTATTTCAACGGATCATATGCCCTTATATCAATGGAGAGAGAGCTTATCCCAGCCCCTACAAATTAAAAGTTATCGAATAAATACTTCAGGTAACATCCAATAACAAGGTCCAAACTCTCTGACCTTAAACTATGAATCATCATCCTGGACACATGATGTTAAAATGTACGGTATTAGTCCATGAAACATGAAATTAAACTGAGACTCCCCAAATGTTGAGGTCCAAGCAATACAACCCTAAACAATGAGTAAATAATGCCTATGATAGCAAGATTCAAGATCTACGACCCTAAACTATGAGTCATAAATATTCCCTTCATATCATGGTCCAAACTCTAAGACCTTAGACTATGAGTAATGGAAAAAAACCATGGATCCAAGGTCCGAAGTATATCACTCTATACTATGTGTATAAATTCCCCAAATGATAATGTCTAATCTCTACGACCCTAAACTATGAGTAAAAATGACCGAAATGAAAAAGTATGAGCTCTAACACCTTAAACTATGAGTTAAAAATACCCCCATATCATGGTCCAAACACTATGACCTTAAAATATGTGTTAAAAATTCCCCCATACCATGGTCCAATCCCTAAGACCTTAATCCATGAGTCATCATCATTTCCACATTGCGTTAAACTGTAAGGAACTCATCCCTAAAACATGGCGTTAAACTGTGACTTATGTCCTTGCCATAAGGCGTTAAACTACGTAGCATAAAATGTCCAAATTGCATGATAATAAGTTTCATGATCTCTCACAGAACTATATGTGGCTTGATTCCTGCCCTCATAGGATCTGTAGCGATGCCTCCATCATGTCCCCTATGTACCCATATTTGTAAAGGAAACCCTTATCACTCCTTGTTTCTCACATCAAGTAAAACTTCGGTGAGCTTAGGATTTGTGATAGAGATTCTCATACAAAGGTCAAATGTGGGATAACATGGCAGACCTGGAAACCATGATGGGTAGAATAAAAGTGCCCCTACCCATTGGACCGAGCCAAATCGGTACAATGTACACACAGAACTATGTGCGGCTTGATTCCATCCCTCGTACGATATAACAACACCTCGATCCAAAATCATGGACCAACCCCATCAGGAAAGAAAATGAAAATTCCCCCATCATATTCTCTACTTCCTCGCACTTGCGAAGGTGACTTTGTGACCAATCATTGTTTCTCACATTGAGTATAACTCAAGTTATCATAGGATTAGTGGTAGGGATTCTCTTACACAAATTAATCATTAGGGAATATGGTAGGCCTGACACCCATATCAAGTGAAACAAAAATTCCCTCGTGTTTCCCAAACACTCGAGAAAACTTTTGTAGGGAACATCTAGAACTACGTGTCGCTTGATTCTTACCCTTGCAAGAAATGTAGGTACACGCAGATTTGACGTCCTAGCCTATCCACCATCAAAAAATGCCCCATTTCCCTCCGCAAAACGCTCCACCTCATAGGCAAAACATACATAAGAAAACCTTAGAAACCTATAAGCATTAAAAACCCCTAAAAACCATAAAAATCCTAAAAACCCTAAAAACCTTACAAAACCTTAAAATCCATTAAAACCTTAAAACCGATAAAAATCTTAAAAATCACTATATATCCCTAAATATGTAAAAAACCCTTAACCTTATGAAAATCTCTATTAATAACTTAAAAATAATAAAAAAACATAAAACACCTAAAAACCCTAAAAATATTAAAAACCATAGAACCCCCTAGAAACCTTAACGACCCTAAAACCCCATAAAACTTCTAAAACTCACTAAACTTTAAAAACCCTATAAACATCTAATTTCAAAAAACCGAAAATCCCTTAAAAAACTAGAAACTCAACCCCACCTAAATCCCAAAAAATTCATAATAATTCCAAAAGCCAAAAATATTCATAAAAAACCTAAAAAAACAATAATAATCCTTCAAAATCCTTCAAAATCCTTAAAAATTCATAACAATGTAAAAAAGCCAAAAAACCTATGAAAACATTAAAAAACTAAAAACCGAAAAACCCTTTTAGATGCCAAAAAAACATAAATAAAATCTAAAAATACAAAAAATCATAAAAACCTAAAAACATTAACAACGATAAAAATCCCTAAAAACTGTAAAACCCCATAAAAATAAAGAATACTCCATAAAAATACCAAAAAACTCAAAAATACCATAAATCACAAAAAATCTAAGAAATTTTTAATAACCTAAAAAGTATTAGAACCCCTAAAACCCCTAAAAACACTAAAAATATAAAAACCCCATAAAGAACTCTAAACACACTAAAACCCCTATAAACCATAAAACCCATAAAAACCATAAAAATCCATAAAGCCCATAAAACCTTAAAATCACACTGAAAACTCTAAAAATCCTTTAAACCCATTAGAATGATAAGAACCTCTAAAAACCCTTAAAACACTAAAAAATCAGAAAAACCAAAAATCCCCAAAAATCCATAAATACACTAAAAACCATAAAAATCATTAAAACCCCTAAAATCCCTAAATAGTTAAAAAAACCTAGAAACCCAAAATAACCCTTAGAAAACATTAACACACTTAAAACCCCTAAAACAATTTAAAAAATTATCCCAAAAACCAATAAATATCCATAAAACACCAAAACCCCTCAAAATCCATAAACACCAATCAAAATCCTCAAAATCGCCAAAAATCCGAAAAAATAAAAATCACTAAAAACCCTAAAAACATTATGAAACCCATAAAACACTAAAAACACTTAAAATACATAGAATAAATAAACAATTCTATAAATCATAAAAACCCTAAATCCCAAAAAAGCCTAAAACCCATTAAATTCCCTAAAAACCCTATAAAATCATAAAAACCAAAAAATCATTAAAAATTAAAAACCCCTAAAACCCATGAAAACCGTAAGATAACCTTAAAACAAAAAAACACTTCAAAACCCTATCAAATAGAGAATGAAAAATCTAAAATAAAACCTAAAAACCCTAAATCCCTAAAAATCTATAAAAACCCTAAAAACCAAAAAAATTCAAAACAATCCATAAAAATACCTAAAATGTAAAAAACCATAAAACATTAGAAAAACCGTATGAATGCCTTAAAAACTAAAAATCGATAAAATTTGTAAAAATCTAAAAAATATGAACACCCAAAAGACCCCAAAAGACCCCAAAACCCCTAAAAACCACAAAAAAACCTGTAAACCAAAAAAAATCTCTAAAACCAATAAATACCCTAAACACCACTACAAACTAAAAACACCCTTTCAATGACTAAAAACATTTAAGGTCATAAAAAAATTAAAACCTTGAAAAAAATCAAAAATACCACTAAAACCCCGAAAACCCATAAAATCCTAAAAACCAAACAACCTAAAAAAACCTCAAAATACATAAAACACGAAAAAACTAGAAAAATCCTAAAAAACACTAAAATTCCCTCAAAACATAAAAACCTATAAAATCCAAAAAATCCCTTTGAAAACCTTAAAAACAAAAAACATTTAACCCCTAAAAAACTATCAAATGAAATAAACTACATGAAATAAAGAAAAATCTAAAAAACCTAAAACCCCATAAAATAAATAAAAACCATAAAACCTTAAAAATCATAAAAAAGAAAAAAATCCCAAAAAATGTAAAAAACCTAAAACCTTAAAAAGGTAAAAACACTTAAAACACCCAAAAAACCTAAACATTATAAAAAATCTAGAAGTCACTAAAACCCCTAAAACCACGAATACCCATAATACCCCTAGAAACAATAAAAACCCATAAAAACACTAAAATACTAAAACACTAAAAACTCTAAAAACCCTTAAAACCCCAAAAACATTACAAAACACAAAAAACACAAAAAAAATCTAAAAAATAATTAAAAAATTTAAAACTCGAAAAAAACCTCAGACCCCAAAAAACCAAAAAACCCCTAAATCCCCCAAAAATGCTCAAATCACTAAAACCCCTAAAAATCATAAAATTCAATTAAAAAGCACAAAAAATCCCCAAAAACCAAAATAACCCTAAAAACATAGAAAACTCAATGAAAACATAATACCCTAAAAATACATAAAACCCATAAAAACCAAAAAACCAAAAAACCCCAAAAAAATACTAAAAACCCTAAAAATTTTCAAAATCCATTAATACCATAAAAATCACAAAAAGTCTTAAAAATCCAAAAATATGTAAAAAAAACTAAAAACCAAGAAAACCCATAAGAAAACCATAAAACACTAAAAACACATAAAAAACAAAAAATCCTATAAAACGAAATAAAACCCCTAAAAAACCATAAACCCTTAAAAATCCATAAAAACATTAAAAACCTCTGAATACCATAAAATCCCTAAAACCCCATAAAACCAAAAAAATCACTAAGAACTCTTCAAAACATTTAAAGGAATTAAAACATTAAAAAACACTAAAAACCATAAATTCCCTAAAAATAAAAAATAACCATAAAACCCTAAAACAGTAAAAAACAATAAAATTCCCTAAAACCCCGAAAAACCGTAAAATTTTTAAAAAATCCCAAGAAATCCATAAAAATGAAAAAAATCCTAAAATCCTGGAAAAACCTTAAGATATCCATTAAAACCTAAAAACACTTTAAACCCCTAAAATTATAAAAAACTCTAAAAACATAAAAAACCCTAAAAACCTAAAAAACAAAAAAAACACCTAAAAATAAGAAAAAACCCCATAACCCCATAAAAACCCTAAAACCCACTAAAAATTCTACAAACCCAGTAAACCCCTTAAACGTATAGAAACTATTAAACTCTCAAAAATCTATAAACCCAACCCCCCCACACACAAAAATAAAAACCCTAAAAACCCTAAAACCCCTCCAATGCTTAAAAAACTACAAAAATAATAAAAATCTTAAAATCCAAAAAACAATCACTACAAATGAAAATACCCAAAACCCTTGAAAAACCCATAAGAAAACCTAGAAAACCTAAAAACACATAAATCACTTAATAAATCTAAAAACGCAAAAAATGATAAAAACCCATAAAACCCTAAAACCCCTAAAAACCCTAAAATCCCTAAAAAACCTAAAAACCGACAAAAAATCCTAATAAAATTAAAAATACCTATAAATGTTAAAAACTTGAAAATCACTAAGAAAAATGTTAAAACCTAAAAACACTTCAAAACACCTAAAAAACTAAAAAATGATAGAAACCCTAAAAGTACCTAAAAACCCTAAAACCCCTAACACCCCATAAAAACCATAAACAACACTAAAAACACTAAAAACACTAAAAACCGTTTAAAATACTAAAAAAGTATGAAACTAAAAAAACCCTAAAAAACATAAAAGCTCAACCCCTCTAAATACCCAAATAAACTATAAAAACACCAAAACCCTAAAAAATGTAGAAACACTCAAAATTCATTAAAACCCTAAAAACCATAAAAACCATAAAAATCCTAAAAACACTCTAGAAATCATTGGAAATGTAAATCCCCCTAAAAATCGTAAAACCCATAAGAATACCATAAAAACCTAAAAAATCATAAAACCCATAATAAATAAAAATAAGAAAAACCCTAAAAACCGTAAATCCCTCAAAATCCTAGAAAACCCTAAAAACCATAAAAATCATAAAAAACCATAAAAATACATAAAAACATAAACAATATTAAAAACCTTCAAAAATAAATAGAAAACCATTAAAACCTAATAAAATAGAAAACCCTAAAAACTAAGTTTTTTGAATACCCTAGAAGACCTTAACAACTATAAGATCCCTTAAAAACCATAAAACCTTTTAAATCCCATAAAATAACAAAAAAACTAATAAAAACCCTAAGACCTATAAAAACACTTAAAACCCTTTAAACACATAAAAATTTTAATAACTCTAAAACAAAAACAAAAAAAACCTAAAAATCAAAAATAAAAACCTAAAAACAAATAAAAACATAATAAAAATAAAAAACCATAAAATACCTCAAAATCCTTAAATACCATAAAAACCAGTAAAATCCTAAAAAATATCTAAAATACCTAAAACTGTAAATAACACTAAAAACATGGAAAAAACATTTTAAAATCTTAACAACTTCAAAAAACAAAAAAAAACCCTAAAAGCACTAAAAAAACTCAATGTAATAAAAACCCCAAATACCATCAAAATCCATAAAAATTCCAACAAAACCGTAAAAATCATAAAAAGCACTAAAAATCCCTAAACGCGCTAAAAACCTAAAAAAACATAAAAACACATAAAAAAGCATTAAAACATAGAAATAATTAAAACCCATGAAATCCTAAAAAATTCTAAAGACCCTAAAAATCATAAAACCCCTAAATAACATAAAACCCCCTAAAATCCACAAAAAACATAAAAACACATAAAACACTAAAAACCCACTAAAACTATAAAAAGTATTTAAATCCCTAAAAACCATAAAAATATAAAAAACCTAAAAACTACTAAAAATTACAAAAAAACTAAAAACTCAGAAAAACCAAAAAACCCGCTAAAAACTCCAAAAACCCAAAAAATCACTTGAAACCCTAAAAATTCCAAAGAACCCTAAAAAAAATAAAAATCCTAAAAATCACTTAAAAATTCTAAAAAGGGAAGAAACTTATATTCCATGAAAACCCTAATTAAATCCATAAAACCTAAAAACACATAAAACCCATAAACACCAAAATAGACGCTAAAAACCTAAAAATCAAAACACCCTAAAAGTCCCTAAAAACCCTAAAATCCATTATAATCCTAAAATATCCATAAAAACCCGAAATAACTCTACGAAGACCCTAAAAACCTAAAAATACTTAAACCCCTTAAAAACCCAAAAAATGCTAAAAACCGTGAATGTCCCAAAAAACATTAAAACCCCAAAAAAATTGAAAAAAACCCAAAAACCATAATAAACTCTACAAACCAATAAAAATAATAAAACCCAGTACAAACTAAAAAAACCCTTTAATCGCCTAAAAACGGTAAAATATTCTACAATCATAAAACCCAAAAAGAACTAAAAAACCCATTAAAATACAAAAACAATAAAACCCTAAAATAAACTGTAAAAACCCAAAAAATATATAAAAATAATAAGAATCATAAAAAATCACTAAAAATTGCAAAAAATCATAAAAATTCATAATAACATAAAAACATAAAAACATATAAAATACTAAAAACACTAAAAACATAAAATACCTAAAATACTAAAACACTAAAAACCCTAAGACCAGAAATCCATAGAAACACTTAATGTAAATTTAAAAAGAAAAAATTAATAAAAAATCTATAAAATTCTCTAAAAATATCTAAAAATATAGAAAACCTAATACCCTCAAAATTTCTAATAAAACCATAACAAACTAAATACACATAAAACCAAAATAAATAATTAAATTGACAAAACCATAAAACATCCTAAAATCCTTAATAATCCATAAAACCCATAAAACCCCCCAAAAAACATAAAACCCCTAAAAACCCATAAAAACTAATAAAAACCTTAAATTCAATAAAATTTATAAAACCCTTTAACTCCCTAAAAATTCTAAAAACTACAAAAAACTTTAAAACCATAAAAACTGAAAAAAAAACCTTAAACCTAAAATAATAAAAAAAATTCCTAAAACCATAAAACCCCTAAAACTCTCAAAATAACAAAAAGAGATAAAAATAATAAAAATTATTAATAAATCCATAAAAATACCCTAAATTTTAAAAATCCCTTAAACCCGTGAAAACCCCTAAGAAAACCTTAAAATTTTAAAATCACTAAAAAGTAAAAACCTTAAAAACAATAAAAAACCTAAAAAAATAAATTCACTAAAAAGATTCAAAATCCCCAAAACCATATAAACCCATAAAAATAATTAAAAAGCACTGAAAATACCAAATAATGGAAAAAACTCAAAAAACCATAAAAACACCTAAGAAAATTTTAAAATCCAAAAAACACGTAAAACCCCTAAAAACCAAAAAATGATAAAACCCCAAAATATCCTAAAAACCTTGAAACCCTTAAACCATTAAATCCACTAAAATAATTAAAAACCCTAAAACCCATAAAACTCACAAAGCAAAAAAAATATAAAAACCCTTAATCCACAAAAAACATTACAAAACTATTAAAACCGTAAAAACCCTAAAAACTAGAAAAAAATTCTAAACCAAAAAAAAACAGAAAAAGCCATAAAAACCATGAAATCCATAAAAATCACTAAAAACCCAAAAACCATAAAAATAAAATAAAACCGTAAGACCCCAAAAAATATATAAATACCTTAAAAATAACAAAAAACCTTATGAAAACATTAATAAGAAAAAAAAACTAAATCACCTATAAAACCTAAAAATATGCTTAAAACCGTAAAACCACCTAAAAACACTAAAACCCATCAAATTCCCTATAAACTCATAAAACCATGAAAATAATTAAAAATCCCTAAAAACCCTAAAATTAAAAAAAACAAAAATATCTTGAAAACCTACAGGAAAACTATAAAAACATAAAAACACATAAAACCCCCAAAACCTCAAAAAAACTAAAAACTATAAAAGACCATAAAACCCCTAAAAACCATAAACCCCAAAAAAACCATGAAAATGATAAATACCCACAAATAACCTAAAACCCACTAAAAACTATAAAAACATCTTTAAATAACTAAAAGTGTTAATCAACTCTAAAAACCATAAAAACCTAATGAACTAAAAAAACAACCTAAAAACCAAAAAACAAAAAAACCTTAAAACCCCTAAAAAGCATCCAAATCAATAAAACCAAAAACAACCATTAAATTCCTAAAACCACCTAATAATATACAAAAACATAAAAACCACAATAACCTAGAAAACCCAAAATAAAACCTTAAACCCTAAAAATACTTAAAACCAATAAAAGACATCAAAATTTTAAAAACCCTAAAATCACAAAGAACCCATAAACCCCTGAAAATCATTAAAAATCCTAAAAAACAATAAAAATACTAAAAAAACATAAAATTAAATAAAATGTAAAATATAATAAATACATTTAAAACCCTTCATAAGACCTTTAAAACCTAAAAACACATTGTAGGGTCCGGAAAAATCCACAAAGGAGAATGAGAATTAACCTTAATCAAAGGGAGATTCCACCTAATTCACCCCCAAAGGAATTGGGAAAGGTGGGGAAATACTCAAAGGATGGCACAAGATGAACCGATCTGCAGACTGGTCCCATGAAAATGCTACGCTGCCGGTTCTACGATGCACCCCCTCCACGGACTGCTGTCATTCGAGGAATGGAGATGGAGATCCTCCATGGGCACGAAGTAGGACGGGCGCCAACCCGGTTCACTGTCACGAACTGCCCCAGCCGCGGACCGCATCGACCGGCCTAGGCCGCATGCGCTGTCATTCATGGAATGAAGTCGGAACCCTGCACGACCACGAAGCACTCCCCGAGCTCGTTTGATTCACGGGGGGGGGGGGATGCATCTAATTCCCCCCACGAGTTGCAGATTGACCAAGTCATCTGTAAACCGGGTTTTTGCTCATGGGCCTCGGCAAAAGGTGCCACATTACCACATATATATCTCTTTACCCACTCTATGAAAGGATACCGAGGGGGAAGATAAGGGAGGATTTGGAGAGATCGACCATATTCGGGTGGAAGGATTTCAAAGGAAGGAGCTTAGGATTTCACAAACCGCGAAGTTCCAGTCCGCAAACCAGAATAGGTATGAAGCTAGAAGCAAATTAATAAGAAACTAAAAACGCATAATAACTTAGTGAACCACGAACTTAAAATAACAAATAAAAGAAGACTGTGAATCATGTCCCCTCCACGGATGCACACCCCGCAGACTAGTGAGTTTATGCATTTTTTCCAATCTGTCGCACCACGTAGCACCCTCCTACACAGGCGAAGCCCCGACCGACGAACCCCTGACTGGAGCCACCCTCGGCAGCTGCTTCTCGGATGGATCCCTTCGCGTACCACCCTGGTACACAAACTGAAGCTGAAGCCGTGAACCATCCTGGTTCCTGGGATGCCCTCCAGTCCGCGAACCACCCTTTTTTGTGGGATGTCCATCAGTTTGCAGACCACCCTGGTTCGTGGACGGCCTCTCCATCCGCGTAGAACCTCCTTATGCGAAGGGCACCACCACTCATACATGTGTGTGCTCGTCCAGATCCTTCGGAGTTCCCATTACCTGAGCCAGATAAAATCCTTCCAATCCATCCTGATCCTCCAAAGCTCCCTCATTGGACCATTCATCAGCCCCGAGCAGAGGCCTCTACCAGAGCCACCAGACCATTGTGATGTAACCTTCAGGTGCATCAGCGCGCTATTTTGAGTTCACATACCTATGGTAAGCATGGGAAAAAGGGGCCTCCTCGACCCTTGGGCAGATTCCCGAAGCATTCCTGGGTTCACATTCCAAAGGTAATGCAGAGTCCGATCCCGGGAGCCCCCTTTCTGCCCCTCCACTTGTTAGGACTAGGGAACTTCTCCCTTCCCTGGGGAGTGGTGGTATACCCATCTGAAGGAAGACCGCATGCACCTCCGAACTTCCCCACAAGCACGGCCAAGGAAGGGCGTAGTGGGGAAGGGTGATGCCCCATCTTTCTTTGAGGCCAAATCCCTCTCCCGTTGTGCTTTGTCACCCTGGGCATCCACCTCAGAGCAAAATCCAACTTTATGGGCCACCTCTATGCGTAATCCCACACTCCACTTCCCACAGAAGCACCTTTTGCGACGTGATCATCTGGTCCCTGCCGCCTCTTGTTTCTCACACCGAACATGACTCACGTGGGATTAGAGAAAGAATCGACCATAACATCCTTCTATAGGCCTACTTAGAGTGCAAGCCCCAATACATTACTATGGGATTCTTGAGAGTGTAATCCCCAATCCATTACTATAGGCCTCCTCAGAGTGTAAGCCCCAATCCATTACTATGGGCCTCCTCAGAGTGTAAGCCCCAATCTATTACTATGGGCCTCCTCAGAGTGTAATCCCCAATCCATGTGAACTATGAGGTATTTGATCCTTGTCTCCTAGGCAGGGTACGTAGGAAGCCTCCATCCGGTTCAAGCCCACTCACCATCGGACCCCTGGGTCCACATTCACGTCGGTTCTCCGACACCCCCATTCAAACTACAAGGACATTGATCCCTATCTCCTAGGAATGGTACGTAGGAAGCCTCATTGAGGTTAAAGCCCTACAAACGGTCAATCCGACTATCTTCACGTTGGTTCACCACACCACTCCTAGTGTCGCCTCAATGAGTCCAGACTCCTCAGGGTCATTAATCCAACGAGGGATGGTAAACCTCACATATAAATGATTCCAAACCCTTACGTCTGGCTGACCATTGCCAACCAGGAGAAATCTATGGATACTATGCTTGGATATAAACCAAATATTTGAGAACATATGAACACATCTTAAATCTATAAGAGAGTCCCAGAACAGGCAATAATTCCCCCCAAAAGGGTGCGATGAGCCCGACTTCCCATCCTCTCGACCAATGTGAGTTCTTATGTGTTGCTGGTCAAATCACCCAGAGAACTCCTGCCTTTGGAAAGAAGGTCCACGTATTATTGGATATTGAACCATTGGGAATTTCGAGGCTAAAAATGGTGCACCCGATGTGAGTGATTAAGCAGAACCCAGCCTTCTCTAATCAACCATCGGGAAGCGCGTGTTTCTTCCCCATGACCCTGTCGTGTGCCGTGAGATGAAAAATGGTGAACTCGACGTGAATCTTTAACCAAGCATGAAAAATTTAACCTAATCTCGCCCTGTTCCACCTCTATACATACAAGGAGGGCCAGGCATTGTCATTAATTTTTCATGGGATCATGAAATGCTGCTTTGACGGGTTTGCTGTTTTTATTTGTTAAAATAATTTACAGGTACTATTTAGAACTCCATTCGATCCAATGGCATCATGAAAGAACTCATAGGTGCTTGCTTCCAACTACACATCGACCGGACATCCTCACCAACAGAAGACCCCATCACCTACCTAGCATCTTCATCGTTGGGTCTCAGATGCGTTTACCCGAGAGTACCACGTGAATGGTACTCTCTCGACAGTGGAGGCGGCCATGCATGCCCTCCAATCCGTTAGGACTCACCGGTCACCTACCCAACATCGGCCGCAAAGACAGATCCAGATGGCTCCTATTTTCGTCTCCATCCGTTTCAGGAGTCTATCCTCAGAACGATACAATGCGTACCTCTCGTATCATAGGGAGGCAGATGAGGTCAGCGCAGAGGAATTCATCCCCACTGAACGGGGGTTCCTCTATAAGGCCCCCACCAAAAGATTCCATCATAGTCAAGCCGTGAATCAACATCCTCACACTCATAAGGATGTCACCCCAAGGATCTAGGACCACAATCCCTGAGATCTGGCCCCTCGGACCGCCCGACGAGGACAACAAACTTACAACCAGGGACTGGTCATCACCCTTGTCCCTGAGGGGGAGCTCCACTGCCCAGTCATAGAGATGCATCATGAACAAGAACATACACCTATTTACTCCCCCCAAATCCCACCATCCAGACATGGCAGCCCACTATCCAGGTATAGTGGCATCATACGAGTAGGCGTGCATCCCCACCGAGCTCTGTCAAGCCCATCGCTCACACATGACGACACTTACCGGGCATGCACCTCTCCCTGCACAGGTTCATGAAGCCCACCAACCCGACGTGGTGGCGACCCAATGTCTACAGGACCGTATCCTAGAAGATCCTCTTGAAGGCTACCATATTGATGTGGTGGCGATCAACAATGCCCACCATCTAGATGTGGCGGCAACTCATAGGCGGGCATGTCTCCCCGCCAACAATGGCCATCGACTCGATACGGTGGGAAACCAATATATGCAGGGCCAGCTCCCTGTGGATGCAAGTAAATTCCTCCATCCCGATGTGGCAGCAAACAGAGAGATAAACCAGCATATCCAGGCCCAGGGGAAGATTCTTTCACCTGCCTTGGCACAGGATAATTTTCAGAACAAACTGACCACCGGAGGACCGGAGTAGGATATTCCTGCTCCGATATCGGAATGGGAATTCATACCCATTCCAGCCAAATATGTCCCTCTGTATTTCCTAGAAATGATGGAGGAGCAGGTATCGATCCCAGATCATACCTTGCAGACCTTCCAGAATGTAATTGCATCAACGGAAACAGCAAGGACTCGGGCCCGTGAGCCCATCTCCCCAATTGAGGCGAATCATCTAAGAGACATGATAACCGCCTCGGAGCAGATCTGCATCCCTACTTCTACCCAGGAGGGTCGCCAGCTATATGTCATGACGTAAGGGCAATTAGATTGAGTAGCTTCACTCGTTCCAACTAGGGGACACCCGTCCATCACGGTGGATGCTCCAGAGAAGGCATATATCCTGGCTAAAAGTCAAGATGTTCGTCGGCATATCCCGATAGCATCGCGGGACCCAATTAGATAGGTAACCAAAGGTGAAGGCCATTTTCAATAGCAGACGGTCCCCGCTGCCCGCAAGAAAGCACCCCGAATGCGCCGAAGGCAGCCAGAAAATAAAGAGCGGGTTCATGACTCCACTCGGCTGGAAGCTGGGGTTCCCAACACCACTATACACATATCGAAGGCTCATAACCCTTCCAACCCATTACCATATTATGGGAGTGGCAGTAGCAGTTGAGAAGGTCCTCCCCACAATGTCGCTACCAGCAGCTCTGAAGGTCCTCCCCAGAGAACCCGTGGGGGCTTCCCCCACGGTCATATAACGATATATCATGATAGCTCCTCTTTTGATGCGAGTCATAGAAACCCTCCACGTGACCATAATATCGAGTAGTAAGAAGGTCCTCCACTTGATGCGGTCTACCCTAAAGCTCCTCCCCGGGGTATACGCTGCAAAAACTCTCCATTTAGTGGGACCAAAGATTATGATAGTAGTCCTCGATATCATAGTCGTAACTATGGAGGCCATCCCCGCAGTGACATCTCATCATGACAAGAAGGCCCTCCCCTTGTCATGGCCTACCCTGAAGGTCCTCCCTAGGGGTTACGTTGCAACATCACTCCGTGCAGCCAGACATTAGATCATGGTGGTAGTCCTCGCCACCCTGATAACGGAGGTCCTCCCCGTAGAGATGTCAAGCAACGTGAAGGCCCTCCCCTCGTTGTGGTACATTTTGAAGGCCCTCCTCAGGGTATACCCCATAGATATTCTCCCTGCAGTAGCTGTAATGGTATCCCTCACCATTGTAGCAGCTGTGATGGTAGTCCTCACCCCCAAAGCCTCCATTGTGAAGGTCATCCCCGTAGTGGCCCCAAGCAAAAATAAGGTCCTCCCCTTGTCACGGTGTGTCTTGAAGGTCCTCCCCAAGATGCACATCGAACGTCAAGCCATGATGGTCATCCTCACAATGATGGGAGTTATTGTAAAGGCCCTCCCCATAACAATGCTATGTAGCCAGAAGGTCCTCCCCTTACTACGACATGCCTTGGAAGTCCTACCTATGGTATCCACTGCAAAAGTCCTCTATGTCATGAGGCGTCAAGAAGTAATATTTTTCCTTGGCATTACGACCGTCCTTACGAAGGCCTTCCCCACGATGATATATCATATCGACAGGAAGGTCCTCCCCTGCCTAATCAAGCATGGAAAAGACCTCGTATGCTGAGGAACTCAGAAGGATAGGATCGAGCATGTCAGATTTCCAGTCAATCGCTAACGACACCTTTCTTCAATCGGGAGACATTCCGGGGCCACGTTTATCTTCTGAACCACCTCGGAACCGCCCACATGAAAATTCAATACCTACCGGTCCCACTACCTCTGACCACCCTATCGTCAAGCATCTCATTTGGGCTTACCAGGTACAGGAATCACTGGTGGAGGAGTATGCCGACATGTTGCACCTGAGGAAACGATTGGCCAGGGATGATATACCAGTTATGTTTTGGCCCACAACCACCTCTCAGTTCGACATACCCAGAGAGTTTTCAGAAGAATGCGTGCACGACATCTGCAATAATATATGGACAACCCTTCGCCGACTGAAATCAAGCTTCCTACACAAATATGGGTATGTAGACCATGTAAAGACAATGGGAGACCTCCTGTGTCACATTGACCTGAATACTCTTCCTTTGGCACGACAACAACAACCTGAGTGGCGCAAAGGAAACTTGGAAACAGCCTGCCTCCGTGCGATGCACCGGTTGCCTCCACTCATCGGTGACGCTCTGACGGGAGTCCATATCAGGGGATGGGGGGAACATGGAGCTCTGCATTTCACTCTGATCCCCGCCATGAAGAAACCGTTTGGTATGGTGTCTTGCAACATCATCACGTCAAGACAGTAATCGAGTGGTCTCCCTGTTCACAAAAGGCAACACACCCAATAGAGTTAGGCCATGAGTAACTCCCAGAATCTTCAGGCCCAATGTGAATGATCCATTCAAGAACTCCTGAATCAGGCCACCGAGAGCATACAAAAGGCCTCTCGCCTAAGAGAGGCCAATCAACGGTCATTGCCTGCCTCCCCAGAAGGGATTGATTCACAGAAAAACTTAGTACCAAACCCTGTTCACCCCCGAATGGGGGCACGTGAGATCAGGCAGGTTGCGATAGCAGCAGCCACTGCTGTGATCCAGGGTCAACCCCAGCCTCTAGGGATGGGGGCATTTTTAACAACAAATGCCCCCAGAAGACCAATAAAAATGGGAAGAGACTCAACATCCAAGTAATAGAGCCAACCCCAGCCCTCAGGTCTGGGGGAATTATTACCTCCTCAACAACAACCTCCCCCAAGAGAATCTATATTCTCTCATCTAGGGAGGACAGTCAGAAGAGGAGGTTCCTACCCTATCCCGTCATTTGAATAATCATTCCCTCCAAGAGGGAGGCATACCATAAGGGCGCATCAAAGAAATCTCTGTATCACCCTTTGTCAAGGATCCCGAAAGCAATCCTGGGACGTGAAAAGGATGGCTAGTAAGAGATGCGGGAGATCCTCTTCCCATTTGGAAGATGACATCTTCTCCGCCCCACAATATGTATCCATCAACGCCATAGAGGTTAACCCCATGGGTGACACCAGAGATGATGCAAATATGGATGGATCGGGAGACGATGGTTCCGGTCAGGCTGTAACCCACAACGCACCACTAGGTGTACACACCCAGAACCAAAGGGCCACCCTGAATATGGCCGCCCTTCCAGCTAACCTTCCTCTGCTCACCCTGTGTGCTCCCAATAAGGATAAGAAAAAAGGACTGGTCACCCTTAACTGCCTCCTTCTCTCGATAAAGACGAGCCACTTACTCTTGAAGAGAGGTTTGCTCGATAGGAAGAGGAGAAGAAAGAATTGAGGCATCTTAATGCCGAGCTATGCTAGAGGAACCGTCTTATTGAAATCATGCCTCAAGAGGAGCGACATCATGGACTTCCAGTAAGTGCATATCAAAGACCAAGCTTTTCCCCGAAAAAAAAAAAGCACGATCAGGGCTCCTGCCCAATGAGGCGCTCGGCCCATCAAACTACCTAAATGTGGATTCAAATGAATACCAAGACTTCCCTCCACTTTGAAAGAAACCGGAGTGAGTACATCTGAACCCTCCGAAGGTTTCACAAACGGCACATGCACCCCTGGTGCCAACCAAGATGGATCCTCAGGCAATGGCCCGGGCTATACTTGCCCAGGATCGGGCCCAACAGGATGTAAACTAGGGTCTCACCGACACCATCGAGGCACTAACAGCCCGATTGGAAGCAATGGAAGGTCGGCACGCTCTGATACAGCCAGAGAAGAAGCCCTACCGGGATTGGGTGAGCAAAATGCCTCCTACACCCAATTTTGGGAGCCCTGTATTCCCTATCTTTATTGGTTCAGGTGATCCGTAACAACATTTGATGCACTATGCATCTTATTGCGACCCTATGATGGGAACTCTGGAATAACAAGAAGCAATGAAACTCAAATGCTTCGTACGGACCTTGCAAGGATCCGCCTTCGTCTGGTATATGAGTCTGCCATCCCGGTCAATAAAAGTCTGGGAAGACCTTCTGTAATAGTTTCTCTTCCATTTCAGCTCAATGTTGCCTAAAACAACAGTCAGCGACCTCAAGAAATGAAATCAGAGGGAGAACGAGAGGGTATCATATTTCATCACCGGATAGAAAGGTCTGACCTACTCTCTAAATATTCCAATGCCTCAAGATGAGTTTCTCTCCATATGCATAGAAAATCTTTGAGATGAGCTGTGAACTCCACTCATACCGGTGGAGTGCATTACTGGCTTCCGCCATCTCTCGCCCATTGCCCAGAGAATCGAGGACTCCCTGTAGTGGAAAAATTTGAAGTCTCGAATAGCCTCGTAGGCTCCTACAAAGCGAACAGTTAGAGCTGAAGCGTCCTCTGTCACGCTCAAGCTAGCCCCTATGCCTGCTCCACCGCTCAGGCCTCCACCAAATCGTTAGGGGACCCTTGTATATCAGCGTCCTCCCCCGCTTAAGCATGACGATCAGAAAGGGTCGAAGCGAAACCAGTTTGAGGAACGAAGACATAATGTATACTCATTCCAAGAGGACCAAGTCCGCAGAAACTTCATCACCACCATGAATTGCAACTTCCTCCGCCTCTCGGAGCCGAAGAAACCCGAATAAGTCATCTAAGATGATAGGCCAGACTACTGTCCCTGCCATAGAATGTTGGGGTACAATATTTGGGAATGCTTCATTTTCAAAGACCTTGTGCAAAGGATGGTAGACTCCGAGCAGGTCGAGCTAGGACCACCCCCAGCACATGTGACATATATTTCTACCACCGACTCTCACAAATGAGAGGGGTGGAAGGAATCACCAGCAAGAAGGGGCAGAAGTTTGATAACTGGATGACTCATAAGACTATTAATGGAGCCTAGGGCATACTCTGAGGTCAACTACAACAGCCGGGGTTTCCACCAACAGCCCCTGATGCCGCACAACCGACAATATCGGCCTCACAACCCTCCATGAGCCAGTCATCTAGGCATAATCGAAGAGGTATGAGACAAGAACAAGAGGATCAGTCTGCAATAAGGCTATAGTTAGCCCCGACGCTATCAGATTTCATGCCCTTGAATTTGGCGCCACGGGCACCGACCCACCAAACGAAACCATCAGGGACGACCGACCAGGTTGACCTTTCAGAGAATAAAGAGCCAATATTTGGTTCCATCAACCTCATCCATCTTATGGAATCGTTCCCTGATGAAGGGTATGGTTATGAACCCGAGTTCCCAACATGAGGAGACGAGACGAGGAATCACAGAGGCAGGGGATACCAGGGGAGGCACAGTCACGGCCGAAACCAACCCTACAGCTGGACCTCGGCCCAAACTGTCAATATCATGGAAACCTGTAGGAGATCTCTTCAACGGACTCAGCGGGTGAAAGAACATCCCTCCAACTCCACGAGAAGCCTCTCTGCCCTCGTAATTTTTTGGTGCCCATCATAGGAGGAACATGTGTCTAGCCACAAATCACGCACAAACAGAGCGTTCGGGCTGAGTCCCCAGAACCTGGGGACATCATCGGCATCTGACCCCACAGCCGGTCCCTCCTCATCACGTATTCCAACTCCTATGATGCCCGCTAAAACTCCCCTACCAACGGAGAAGTGTCGACCATTGGAGCAGAAATACGATATCCTTAAGTAGCTAGCGTCGGTACCATCCAAACTGTCAATCCTAGATGCCTTGAGTTTGTTAGTAGACCTCAAGGAGGCACTTATAGAAGCCTTTCTCAGCCCCCAGGAGTTTCAAGCCGAGGTAGCTACTGCCGAGATTTATCAGACGAAGACTGGCTCGACTGAATGTAATGCGGTGATTTCCTTCACCGATCAGGATGAGGATGCCATCCTCTATGGACACATCAAGCCACTATATGTGTCTGGAAAACTTAATGACGTTGAAATATGCAAAGTCTTTATTGACAACGGCTTTAGAGTTAACCTCCTTCCCCTACGGACACTCCATAAGATAGGACACAGTGAGGATCACCTAGTACCATCATCCACAACTCTGTTAAGCTACGAAAATAGTGAACAGAAGCCAATGGGACAAATCAAGCTGAAGACCCATTTTGGAGACCTCTTGGCCTACTCGGAATTCCTGGTGGTCTGACAGAACACATCATTCAATGCCCTTCTAGGAATTTCATGGCTCCATAAGAAGATGGCCATTCCTTCATCCTACCACCAGTGTATTAAGTATCATGTCAATGGGAAGAGGGGGATATTTCATGCTGACAAGGACCCTTTCGAGCTCTCTGAGTCACACTACATTGACACCGGATTTTATGAGCAAAAAAAGAAGAAGCCTTTGTCTGATGGTGTCGACTGGATCCCCACTCCAAATGTCCTGGAAATGGTTCTTGATGACCCCCTCAGACACCTTGGTAGAGACTACGCACTTCCCATCAACCATGTTGAGAGCAGGGGTTCATGTTCAGACACGCACATAGCTGTGCACATGACTTCAGCCATAACGGCCGAGCGTGACCATGCGGGAATGTCTGCTAACCCTCAATTTGGGGGTGGATACTTGAGCGAGGACGCCCATAATTCCTCGCCTCCAGACTCCCAAGAACCCGTACTCGGAGCTATCCCCCCTCCGGGTCTAGAATATGATGATTTGGGAGAAGAAGAGGAGGAATATCTTAGGGATGAACCTCTCGCATTTGAGGAAGGTATCTCCACCACTGTTGACAAGCTCATGGAAATAAACCTGGGGACCGAGGAAGACCCGAGGCCCACTCTTGTTCGTGAATCCATGTCCCCCGAGGAGCACGAGGTATATACTTTCTTCCTAAGGCAACACCGGGATGTCATTTCTTTAAATTACACAGAAATTGTGGGACTTGATATTGAAGTGGCGACGCACCACCTAGGTCTTCCAGAATACCACTGGGGCTATAAACAGGCCTCCAGAAGGACACACCCCTCACATGCTGCCAAAATAGAGGCTAAAGCCGATAAGCTCATAAAAAAAGGCTTCATTTGGGAGGTCTAGTACCCCATATGGTTGGCCAACATCATCCCCATCAAGAAAAAGAATGGAAAAATCTGCGTCTGCATTGATTTTAGAGAACTCAATCGGCACTTTCTGAAATGCGATTTCCTAGTCCCGGTCACCGAGTTATTAATCGATGTGATGGCTGGGTATGAGGCTCTATCCTTCATGGACGGCTATTCTGGGTATAATCAAATCAGGATGGCCCAAGAATACGAAGAATCCACTACCTTCAGTGCCCCTCAAGGAATATTCTATTATAGGGTCATGCCCTTTGGTCTCAAGAATGCTGCCACCACATATCAACGGGTCATGCATCATATCTTTAAAAAATTTCTGGGGAGAGTCGTCGAATGATACGTAGATGACTTATTGGTCAAGTCTAGACGATGCTCAGATCACCTATCAGATCTTGAGACCGTCTTCAACAAACATCGACAACATAGTCTGAAGATGAACCCCTTGAAGTTTGCCTTCAGGGTTACCTTAGGGAAATTCCTTGGCTTCGTCGTATTCCATTGAGGCATCGAAGTCGACCCTGAAAAGACAAAGGTTATCCTTGACCTACCACCTCTGTGAAATCTCACCGAGTTGAAGGGATTCCAAGGACACCTGGCCTATATCAGGCAGTTCATAGCCAACCTGGCAGTCAAATGTTTTCCCTTTACCAGGTTAATGAATAATGGAGTCGCGTACCAATGGAATGATGACTGCCAAGAGGAGTTCAATAGCCTAAAGAAGTACCTCTTACGCCCGCTAGTGCTCATGCCTTCGGTTGAAGGAAGTCCCCTCATTTTATATGTGAAGGCCTTAGAACGGTCACTGGGAGCTTTCCTCGCACAAAACAATGACACTGGTAGTTAAAACAGTCTCTATTACCTTAGTTGAACTATGATTGATTATGAGACTCGATACTCAAACATCAAGAAGATTTGTTTGGCCTTGTTCTTCACAGTTCAAAAGTTGTGACACTATCTGCAGCATCATGAAGTCTATTCGGTCTCGCGTAGTAACCCGCTCAAGTACATTCTCAGTCGCCCGATGCTGACCAGGTGCCTATCCCGATTGGCAGTCATCCTCCAACATTTTGACATCTGGTTTGTGCCTCAGAAGGCCATCAAAGGCCAGGTATTATCAGATTTTCTTGCGAAGAACCCTTCAATAGGGACTACCACACCGGACGTCGAGCTACCCGATGAAGACATCTTCGAGGTTCAAGAGGAGTTCCCAGTATGGGAAATGTACTTAGATGGCACATCCTAAAGCCTGACCGGGAAAAGGATGGAAGATCCCAAACATAACAAGGTGGGTTTGGGGATAATACTCATGTCCCCAGAAAAGGTAGTATTTCCATATTCCTTCCTCCTTTAAGAAGGATGTACGAATAATGAGGCGGAGCATCAAGCCCTCATTGTAGGTCTAGAGCTCGGACTCCAGGCACAAGTACAACACCTTAAGGTAAAATGTGACTCAGAATTGGTCATCAAGCAAGTCAATGGTGACTATGCTATTAAAAAGGCAGAGTTGATTCCCTTGTTTGACCACGTCCGAGGGTTAATGGTAGAATTCTCCACAAAACCAACATTGACCTATATTCCCCGGTGTCAGAATGCCCAGGCCGACACATTTGCTAATGCGGCCACAACCCTAGTCGACCCAGACTGGGATGAAACAATCATCAGTATTGCTCACCATTGAATGGTCTTGCATTTGTCCAGACCAAGCTAGACGAAATTCACGAAGTCAGTACTTTCCTTGATCCATATGCTCCTAACACTAGCTGGATTACCCCCATTGAAAACTACCTTCAACAGGGAGAACTTCCATCAGACAGGGCTGAACAAGAGAAAATATGGAGAAGGGAAATCAAATTTTTCCTATATGGCGGCACAGGTCAGCAAGAGGTACTCTACAAATGAGTCCTCGACGGAATCCTCCTCATATGCATTGAAGGAGAATAAACCACCCCCATCATGACTGAAGTGCATGCCGGAGTATGTGGAGCACATCAGCAGGGTCCAAGATTTCCCCTCAGGTCTGAAGGCTTGGGTACTATTGGCCCAAAATGGCACAAGATCATGAGAACTTTATTGCAAAATTCCACTCAATACAAATTCATGTCAACTTCATACACCAACCCCCGGAGTTACTCCATCAGTCCAAGTACTCCTAGACATTTTCCATCTGGGGAATGGATGTCGTGGGACCATATCTTCCCGCCACATCCAAACAGGTGAAGTATATCCTCACGACAACTGACTTCTTTTCCAAATGGGCAGAAGTTGTACCCCTTAAGGAATTCTGGGAAAGAAACATTGTTAGATTTGTAAAAACCAATATCATTACCAGATTTGGTGTCCCTCATACCATACAGATGGATAACGGCACCAACTTCTGCTCTGTTGAATTGGAAAAACTATACCAAGAATATGGTATCAAGGCTAACCATTCATCCTGATACCACACAGTGGCCAACAGACAGATAGAGGATTTCAACAAGACCTTATAGAACATTCTCCATAAAATGGTGGACAAAGAATAGAATTCATGGCCAGATAAACTCCTTCATTCATTGTGGGATTATCAAACCATGATCTGCACCGCTACTCAGGACACTCCGTACTCATTAGTATCCAGAACAGAAGCGGTCATGTCCATTGAACTCCAATTATCCTCACTCCGTGTTTCCATTTGTGATCAATTATTGAACAACGAGCAATCATAAAAGTGGTTTGGTGAATTGGAACAACTAGACGAGAAGCGGCTACTCACTTTGCACCATCTGGAAGTATACCGGAACTGGATTTCACGAGCCTTCAATAAAAAGGTCCATCTTCGGTCTTTCTTGGAAGGAGAATTGGTATTGGTTCTCTGGACCCCCATGATACCCGGAAAGAAACCTCCAAATCTGGATCCCAAGTGGTAGGGACTATATGTTATACACAAGGTATACTCCAACAGAGCATATGCCCTAATCTCCAGGGACGGGCAGTTCACCACCACTCCTACAAATGAGAGATTACTGAAGAAGTATTTCGCCTAATAACTAAAATTAATTATCGTCTGAGCTGCATGACATTAAACTGACAAGCACCAAATGGTCTAAACATTATGACCATAAACTAAGAGTATCCAATCCTCACTGGCATAACTAAAATCAGTTATCATCCGAGCTGCATGACGTTAAACTGTCAAACACCTAATGATCCAAACTCTATGACCCTAAACTAAGAGTATCCCATCCTCACCGGTATAACTAAAAGAAGTTATCGTCCGATTTTCATGACGTTAAACTTCCAAACACTCAATGGTCCAAACTCTATGACCTTAATTTAAGAGTATTTAATTCTCACTGCATGATGTTAAACTGAATGGACAAGAAGTTTTAAAAAAATGCCCTCTCCCCCCGTGTATGGACCAGACCTGCACGGGGTGTATTGTCATTAAGAGAAATATGTTTGTCTTGATTCCTTCCTTTGCAGGATACGTAGCGATGCTGAGATCCCCTACCCTGGCCCAGCTACTCCCAAATGGAATAAAATTAAAAAAATGTACCCTTCCCTCATGTATGGACCAGCCTTGCATGGGGTGTACTCTTTTCCGAGAATTATGTACGGCTTGATTCCTTCCCTCGCAGGATACGTAGTGACACTAGGGTTCCCCATCCTGGCCCAGCCACGCCCGAATAAAAGTTCAAAATTCCCTCTCCCCCCATGTATGGACCAGACCTGTACAATGTGTATTTAGCAGAGAACCACGTACGGCTTGATTCCGGACCTCGTAGGATATGTAGTGACGCCAGGGTTCCCCATCCTTGCCCATCCACGCCTGAATAAAAGTTAAAAATGTCCTCTCCCCCCGTGTACGGACCAGACCTACATGAGGAGTATTTAGAAGAGAACTATGTACGGCTTGATTCCTGCCCTCGCAGGATACGTAGTGACGCCAAGGGTCCCCATCCTGGCCCAGCCACCCATCAAATAAGAGTTTTCAAGAAATTACCCTTTCCCCCGTGTATGGACTAGATCTGCACGGGGTGTACTCCTTTAAAAGAACTTTGTATGTCTTGATTCTTACCCTCACAGGATACGTAGTGACGCCTGGACTCTGTATCTTGGCCCAGCCATTCAAAAAAATGCTCTCCCACCCCCTGTGTACGGACCAGACCTACACGAGGTGTATTCTTCGTCCTTATAGCACGACGTTAAACTGCACGGATAAGGAGATGAAAATGCCCTTTTCCCCTGTGTATGGACCAGACCCGCATGGGGTGTACTCTTCATCCTCACCGCATGTTGTTAAACTGCACGGACCGCATCCTCACCGCACAATGTTAAACTGCATGGAATTCATCGCAACTCACCCAAGATATATGGAGAAACGAGATGGAAATACTAATCATGCATTTGGATACATCCCCTCCATATATCAGACTCCACGACCCAGATAATTATGGATCTTCATAACCATTTATGGCCATCAGAAGTGGAAATTTATCGACCCATGGACACCTTTGTGTGACTATTCATACCATGCCCTCAGCGGATCTTCATATAGATAGCCCCTGTTCCGTCTACCAAAGGAAATATTTCCTCAAGGGATACTCTACCTATCACCGTATGCTTACTGGCCTCAGATCCCCCAAACCAGAGCTTCTGGTCTAGAAATTTATGGCGTAGTGGTTTACAAGTTAGTTCCCTTTTCACATATCCTAGCATGTGGCCCCAACTAAGTGTATGAGAGAATCCAAAAAGAAGACTCACCAAAAACAGTTGGAAAATCAAGATCCAATCCATGATCTAGATCCTATCAATACTGGAGTTCTTGAAGACCTTATAGATTTATTTATCACAGATAAATATCTGACCCTCTCATTACTAAATTATTGGAGTAGTAGTAGTAATCCACCATGGTGGTCCTTCCCATGATGGAAAGAGGACTTATCCCTTACTGTAATCCACCATGGTGGTCCTCCCTATGATGGAATTCGTTGTGAAAGTTCTCTCTATAGTAGTGTTTCACATTTTCAGAATTGTTCTCTAATCGAAAATGTAGTAATGAGAAATCCCTCTTATCTCAAGGCACTTTCTAACAAAAGGCCAGTCATGTCTGATGCCTTGTTATTAATAGGTGAAATAATTTCTCAACCAGAAGACATCTTAAAGGAACAACCATTCTCTGAACCTCCTTTGGGTCATTTGTCTTCTAATGTAATAGAAGAAAAAGAAATTGATTCCATTTTTTTTAATAAACCAATCGTGAAGAACCTAGTCTGGTCAGACCAAGTAGAGAAACCTATAGAAAAAGATGATGAAGATATATTGAACATGAGAAAAAAATTGTCTAAAGGTAAAATACCAGGCATGTTCTAGACTTTATAAAACACTCAATAAAACATTCCAGAATTGATGGAAGAAGATTGCATTCATTATTTCTACATCAATTTATGAAAAAATCTTCATTAGTTGAAAACCAAAGTATTTCAATACGATGAATATCAAAATCATATAGAGGTAATAGAATGGATGAAACGTCAGATCGATTTTTCATCTCTCTCATTATCCCAACATCTAAAGGATGAGAAGAAATATAAAACCCTTCATCTTGGATGCCTCGATCCAATAATGAGGCTATGGTAGTTAATTTTTGATACCATAAATATTGTATGTATCAGAGGATGGGGTGAACATAGAGCATTTCATTTCACTGCACTCCAAAATCATCAAAGTCTACCAAAAGTGGTATCATGAAATGTTATTTCCCATGGATGGCTAAAATCAACAGATTTTATATGTAATAAAGTATACACTCAAGAAAATGCCTCAACTAGCTCTCATCAGAGTCAGGACCAAAGAAATAAAGTATTGAGATAGTTTTTCATCAAGCATCTGATAATCTTAAGTAGGCCTCATGCTTAGAGGATGTCATCCATTAGATGAAAAAATGTTTGAAACAACACAACTATCTTATGAAATATGTGTTTTGAGTGGTTGTCTAATAATTCACCCAGCCAATGTTCGAACCAAAATTTGGAAAATTAGAAGAGCAGATGTACAAATCAAAGCTATAAAAGTTCAAGAGCCACCCAAGCCTGTAGGGATGGTGTATTGATTAATTCAATCTTCGAATTCAATATATAAAATTCGAAGTATTGAAGAACAAGAATAGAAACAACCCCAAATTGTAGTGTTAGGTGATTTTTAACATCTAAAATCTCCTCCTAAATGGAAGTCAGTTTTCTCCCGATTATAGAAGAAGCCACAAAGAGAACTCTCAACTAAACTATACAAGGATTCCATTCAGGTTACTCTCTATCAAAAAGTTCATGGGAGTTCAGAATATAGGATAATAGAGTCTCATGGAAGATATATAAGGAGATGATCTTACAAAGATTCTGGTAAAGTGCCATTAAAGATTATGCGTTAGTAAATTTCATTAATACCATTGCAAAATATCCTCCAGAAAATGATTTTTGTTCATGGGAATAATAATATGATGTTCTTATCCATAATATGGTACACAAAAAATCAAATGAAGGAGATGTGTGTACCCGAAATCAGAGGCTTATCCATAATCTAGGTATTCCCCCAAGTAACCAACTCCCACCCCTTCAAAAAGTATCTAACAAGTGGGAAATGTAAAAGTCATAACACATCTCACTTTTCCATTGGATAAGGTCAATCTCTTTCTCTTGAAGAAATATTTTCAAAGAAAGAAGTGGATATTAAAGAGTTGAAAAGACTCAATACAGAGTTACTTTGAAGAAAAATTTCAGCTATAAATGCTCCACAGGCATATCCTCAACATGAAAATCGTGTATGATCTCCTCATTAAATGGGATTTTTTTGTAACTATAAATTCGGATAATGAATTCCATTCATTGGGTACATAGCCAGGGTAGGATCAAACATATCATTATAGGCATGTCCTCATGGGTTATCTAAGTCAAATACCAACAACACCACCACTAGTGGTTTTTTCAGTCATTGCACCAGTTCAAGCTCCAGTTGCTATACATTTACAGGTCCCAGTTCATTCATATATTCCCCAATTTCATATGAATAAAATTGAGGCATTAAAAAATCGATTGGAAGATATGGATAAATGGTGTGTACCATTTCAGGCAGAAAAGTGATCTTACCCTAAATGGGTGGATCCAATCCCTCCAACACCAAACATTGTGACTACTATATTCCCACTCTTTAATGGTTCGAAAGATCCATAGAAACACAAAACACATTTTGTTTCTCATTTTGGTTCCATTATGGGGACTCCTCAACAATAAGAATAAGTAAAGATCATATGCTTTTTCCAATAATTACACAGACCATCTTTTGTTTGGTATACAATTCTGCAATCTCGATCAATTACAAGATGGGAATATCTCTGTCAGAAATTCCTTCTTCAAATCAACTCAATGCTTCCAGAGACAACAATTTTTTATCTTACAAATTAAAAAAAATTAGAATGAAAGAGTTTCAGATTTCATTTCTCGGTGGAAAGGATTAACATATTCCGTAAATCTAGAACTCACTCTAGGAGAGTTACTTCTAATTTGTGGGGAAAATATATTTTATGAGTTACACACACCACTAATCCTTGTGAAATACACATGAGGGTTTCAATACCATTCATAAATTTCCCAACAAGAGGATGATTCCATTGTGGAAACTAAAGATAAATCTCTTATAATTCCATCAGCTCTGGGAAGGAGAATAGGGAAAGTAGAGGCTATTATAGTCACACTCATGCAATCACATGTACATGCGTCCGCTTTAGAACCTTCATCATATCGAAGGGCTCCACCTCCCAAGTTTTAGCAGCAATGACCGACTCTCCATGATTATTAGAAATATCAAATGCATAAATAATTTTAGGAGTTAATGAATATAGTTTATTATTTTCAGAATGAACATGATACTAGTTACGTCATCTCAACTATGGAGAAAATTTTGGTTTAGTTTCCAAGACAAAAGAAACCAAATAAATAATGAGATGAAGATCTTCTAAATCATTGTCCATTTCACCAAATGATGGGGTATCCCATTCAAGAGTGTTTTTTTAAAGTCCTCCTACAAAAAAGGTAAACTCTAGAAAAGTGAAACTAAAAGGTTCCTTAGCCCAAGTAGCATGTGTTACTTCTACTAAAGCAGAGGAAGAAGGAAAATGTTTGGAATTCAAAAGTAAAAAAATTAGAAATATGATGATTAGATGATCAGGAAAATGATCAACTGAACTCATGCCATTCTAAAAACATAGTTGAAACAATAAATTGTCCCTTCTACCACTGCCTCCACAGAAAATACACCTTCATCAAAATATTAATCCTTTATAGGTGAATCCTCAATGAAGAGATGTGATCATAAGGACAAAGAGAATTCAAAAGAGGCTGAGCTCATGTAAAGTCCATGTTTGTCCTTGACTATGGAAGATTTTACGCAATATGTTTCAAAATCACTAGCACCACCCCGCCAAACGAAACTACCAAAACCGAACAGTCAAGATCAATATTTATCTGATGAAGATCTGATCTCTGGTTCCATCAACGTTATCCACTTAACGGATCCATATGAAAATGATGATTCTGGTTATGATGCTCCTGAATTCCCTATACCTAAATGAGGAATTAGATAATGAAGCCAAGGTTGAGGATATATGGGATGACATGGGTATGCTTGAAGCCACTATATTAACATTACCCTTTCTCGAACTGTATATGTGGATAAAACTTGTGGGAGAGCCCTTCAGTGGGTTCAAAAAGAACAAGGAGATTCTCCCATGCATGACAGGATTGGTCTTGGAAGGATTAAATTTTAGGACCGATTAGAGGTTAAACCATCTTTCTCTTAGAAGGTAGATAGACGTATTCAGTCTAATATACCAAATCCATAAGTATTTCTATCTTTTCTTTGATATAGGGTACACCAACCTCAGGAGCATCGACTTCCAAGACACCTGCAAAAACGCATCTCCATACCAGAAAATATAGACCTATAAACCAGAAGTACAGTGTTTTGAAATAGTTATCCCATGTACTGTCCAAGTTGTCAATTTGGAACACCTTGAATCTGTCAAATGATTTTTGAGAAGAACTTATTGAGGATTTTCCAAGTCCTCAAGAGCTTGAAACTGAAGTTTTTGTTGCGGAGATTTATCATATAGAAAATTATCCTGTAGAATGTCATGAATTTATATATTTTATGTAAGAATATGAAGATTATGTTGTACACAGAAACATTGGATCCTTGTATCTATCTGGAAGGATCAATGATAGAGACATCTGATGAGATTACATTGATAATGTCTCTAGATTCAACCTCATTACTATCCATAAACTTTTTTAATTGTTCCTTACTAAATATGACTTATATATTTACACTTTAATGTTGCAAGGTTATGAAAATAATGGGAATGAAACTCTGGGAAAGAATAAAATCAGAACACATTTATGATATCTTATGTCTAATTCTAATTTTATGGTTGTCTGTCCAGACACAGACTTTAACATTCTTCTTGGAAGGTGTTTGCTACATCAACATGCATCCATTCCTTATTCAACCCATCAATGACTCAAGTACTATTTTAATGGTCATATTGGGACATTTAATGGTGAAAAATATCCATTAAAAATGTGCTAATATCAGTATATTGAGGAAGAGTTTTATCACACGAAGGGAACACGGTTCGTGACAAAAGAGGTAACTATAATGAATGCTATGAATGGCCTGGAAAATATCCCAAAAAACCAATTAAAACATTTAATTATAGATTATGTGTTTCCTATAAATCAAATTGAAATGATATACCCATATAAAATCACTCATCCAATGAATTCCATAATGACAATTACGGAAATTGGGCCTGACAACATGGGAGAAATTGTTGATTTACCTAGAAGTGGTGAAATATTAAATTGATATGCCTTCATTTCATCCATAGAACATCAAAAAGTATCTTCATCTCCAATAAGACTAGAATAAGTTGTTTTAATACTATCAGAATACAATGATGTTGATTCCCAACCCATCATCTTCTCTTTACTACTCCAGGAAGACCCTTCATCATCGATACAGTCATAGATGGTGGCCTCTTCTTCAAGATGATCAAATACTTACTCCTACCCTAGATTTGAATGTTTTTATTCATCACCTACTATGAACTTAGAAATAAGATAAGTGACACATAATAAAGAAGAAGAAGAGGAAGAATATCTCAGGGACACTCCTCCATCATTTGAGGATGTTGTCTCCACCACTGTGGATGAGCTCAACGAAATAAATCTGGGTACAGAAGAAGATCCATGCCCCACTCAAATTAGTTCAGCTATGACATTTGAATAAAAAGAGATGTATACTAAATTTTTAAAGAAACATCAATATATATTTTCATGGAACTATACAGAAATTCCTGGCCTTAATCCCAATGTAGCCACCCATCATTTGGGTTTTCCAGAAGATCATTGAGGATTCAAGCAGGCAGCAAGAAGAATACACCCAACTCATGCCACAAAAATCAAATATAATGTCAATAATATTATCAAGGATGATTTTATCAAGGATTTTCAATATCTTAAGTGACTGGCCAACAATGTCCCAGTGAAAAAAATAATGGGCAAATCAGACTTTGCATTGTTTTTAGAGATCCTAACAGACATTTTCCAAAAGTTGACTTTCTAGTTCTGATCACATAACTTTTAATTGATGAAACAGTCGAATATGAAGATATTTCCTTCATGTATGGATAATATGGGTATAATAAAATTATAATGGCCCCAGATGATGATGAATCTACAGACTTTAGAGCCAATCAAGGTGTGTGTTTTTATCGGGTAATTCCCTTTGTCTTAAAGAATGAAGGTGAAATGTATCAATTTTCCATGAACCATAGATTCAAACCAATTTTAGGAAATTTTTTTGAATGTTATATGAATGATCTAGTGGATAAATCTGGAAAAAATTCCAATAATCTGACTGATTTAGAGATTATATTCAATATACAATGGTAGCATTGTTTGAAGATGAATCCCTTGAAATGTGCTTTCAGGGTAACCTCAAGAAAATTACTGAGTTTCGTTGTACACCATTGGGTCATTGAACAAGATCTCGAGAAGACAATGTCAATCCTTGTAATGTCACCTCATCTATATTTGAAGGAAATAAGAAGAATTCAAGGACACATGGCCTATATTCAGCGCTTTATTGCCAATTTGGCAGGAAAATGTTTACCCTTCACCAGGTTAATGAATAAGAGGGTCGCCTATCAATGGAGTGACTAATGCCAAGAGGAATTTGATACCCTCAAGAAATATATCTTGATCCCACTAGAACTAATGCCACCTGTTTAAGTAAGGACACTTATTATCTATGTGACAACATTAGAGCGATCATTGGGTGCCTTCATTGCTCAAAATGATGATACTGGGAAAGAAAACAACCATTACTATCTCAGTAGAACTATGCATGACATAGGGACTCGATATTAAAGTATTGATAAGTGCTTCTTGGCATTAATATTTGCAGTTAAAAAACTCAGGCACTACTTACAACATCACAAGGTCCAATTGGTGTCTCCCAATAAACCACTTAAATTTATCCTCATTCATCCTATGCTTACAGGATGCTTGGAAGGATGGGTATTTATTTTGCAATAGTTTCATATCCAGTTTGTGCCTATAAAGAAATTAAAAGGTAAATCTTAGATGATTTCTTTGTTGAACACCCATATGCAGAATATACATCATTGAATACTGAACTTCCAGATGAAGAGTTATTATATATTAAAGATAATACCCAATCATGAGAAATTTACATTGATGGTGCCTCCAAAAGTCCAATAGGAAATAGAATGGAAAACACTAAACTCAACAATGTTGGGATAGGAATTGAACTTATCTCCACATAAAAGGCAGTGTTACCATATTCTTTTATATTATTAGAAGGAGTTACCAACAATGAAGTAGAATATAAAGCTCTCATCACAGGCCTGGAATTGGAACTCCAAGAACAAGTGAACCACCCTATAGTGAAAGGTGATTCAGAGTTGGTAATCAAACAAATCAATGGGGATTATGCTATCAGAAAAGAAGAGTTAATACCTTTGTGTGATTATATCATAGGGTTAATGGTTTGATTTCCCTCAGAGCCAACATTTTATTATGTCCACGGTCACAAAATTCACATGATTATGCACTGGTTAATGCGGCACCAGCCCTGGAAGTTCCAAATCGAGATGAGACATTCATAAGTATTTCCCATTGTTAGGTGGTTTAACCTTTCATTCAAACACGAATGGATTAAATTAATGAAATTAGCCTTATTTTTATCCATATCATCATACTATGGGATTGATGACACCCATCATGGAATACCATCAAAATGGAGTACTTCCACCAGATAGAGATGAAAAAGAATAAATCTGATGACGAGTGGATAATTTTACTCTTTATGATAGTCAAGATCACCAAAAGATCATCTAAAAATGAGGCGTTCTATGGAGTCCTCTTTTGGTTTATTAATGGAGAATAAATTAAATCTTTCATGAAAGATGTACATGCAGGATCTTGTGGTGCTAACTAGTATGGGCATAGGATTTATGATCAAATTTGAAGGCTTTGATACTTCTGGCTTTCAATGACAAAGGATTACACAAATTTCACCAAGAAATGTCATTTGTTCCATGTGTATTCCATCTTCATTTATCAACCCCCAGAGTTATTACATACAACTAAATACTCCTGGCCATTTTCCACATGGAGAATGAATGTAGTAGGACCTTATCATCCAATTATGGCTAACTAGTTCAAGTATATTCTTACTCCTATAGATTTCTTCTCCAAATGGGCTAAGGCAATACCTCCTCATGATTTCAGAGCTCAAAGAATTGTTAGTTTTATCAAAGATAAAATCATAACCAGATTTGGTTCCCTCATACTATATTGACAGAAAACGGCACCAATTTATATCTTGTTGAGGTAAAGAAGAGATATAAGAATCACAATATCAAATCCAACCATTCATCAAGCTATCATGATGAATCCAATGTATAGATAGAGACTCTAAAAAAGACTCTATTAAATATACTCCATAAGATGGTGGATAATGATAAAAAATCTTAGCTTGATTAAATTTTTCATGATTTATGGGCTTATCGGACTACAACCTATACTAACACTCAGGAAACCACGTATTCATTATTGTTCAAAATAGAAGTATTTTATCCAATTGAAATTAAATTTATTTTACTTCTAGTTGCAATATGTCATCCGTTTTATACATATGAAAAGTCTCAAAAATAATTTGATGAGCAAGAATGATTAGAAGAAAAAATATTCCATACTTTGCATCATTTAGAATTATATCAGAACAGAATAGCATGATCTTTTAACTAGAAAGTTCACCTCCACTCATTTCTTCAAGGAGAATTGGTATTAGACCTCGGGACTCAAATGATACTAGGAAAGAAACCTCCAATTCTTGAGCCTAAGTGGGAAGGACCTTATTCAATACATATAGTCTACTCAAATAGATATTATTCCATAATCACAATGTATGTAGAGATTATTAAAACTCCAACCAAGGTGATATTTTTGAAGAAGTACTTTGTCTAACTGCACACAATGTTCTCACTACATGACTTTAAACTGCACAACACAAAGTCCTAGTTTCAAGACATTAAACTGCAAAACAACCATAAACGTTGATGATGAATGATGATAAAATTCATAGTACCTTTTTACTTGTTGCACGATGTTAAACAGAATGATATCATTTGTCCTCATTACACAACATTAAACTGTATGGTTAACGTCTTCTCTATTTGACATAAACACCTTCCATATGAAAGAATCATTTTCATCATTTCTACACATTAGTGGCACATGAGTTCCATTCCTCCCTATGAATAAATCATATCTACAAAGGGGCATATTTCATGAACTACATGTGGCTTGATTCTTATCTATATGAGATATGTAGAGACGCCTAGATCTCCAATCATGGGCCCAACTACAACCACAAAAACTTTTATTTCCCTTTTATCCTCTTGTATATGGACGAGATCTATATAGAGTGTTCTCTTATGATACATGGTTTGATCTTCATACCAATTTGTGTATTAAGTTTAAAAATTCTTATAGAATGTGTTAAAAGCCCCCATATCCCATATCAAACTCGATTGGTGTGGGAAATGATTGTTTTAAGAACTACATTTGTCTTGATTCTCATCCATATGAGATACACAGAGGTACCAAGATCTCCAAACATGGGATCATCCATGACAAACCCCCATTTATTCCCTATGTATGAATCAAAACTTCATAGGTAATGTTCAAAGAACTACGTATGGATTTATTCTCATACATATGAGATACATAGTGACACATGGGTTTAATTATTTGGGTTAGCTACAATATTCCTTTTTAACATTGGATTCACTTCATGTCCACAATGCATGACTCTAAAATGCATAGCACAAAGTCCTAGCTGCACAACATTAAAATGCAAAGCACCAAATGAACTACGAATGGATTTATTCTCATCCCATTTAAATATGTAGTTAATCCTAGGTCATAGCTCCTAATCCATGTCACATGTTACTTTTCTATCTTTCTTCCACATATAATTAACAATCTCTGGGGGAGTCTTCATTTTGGATTCTCTCCTTGGAGATCTGACCAAGGAAACAAGAATGTTCCCCTTTTATATATGAGTCGTATCTATGTAAAGGACCCCAAACTAATGATCAATATTGATTCAAATATTTCTCCTTTCCATTGACAATTACCTTCATTCATATTTAATACCTTCAATCTTGAACATTTTTAGATCTTCATAATCTTTATTGTGATTTTTTCGTGACAAGGTTTCTGATATTTGAGAACTCTTTTTCCTGACTACGCAAAACATTCCCTTAGGTGGCCTTACATAAATTTCCAATATAATAGTCCTTTCAGTAAAATGATGCCACTATTTGGATATGTAGCACATTCCCAAGTTGGACCTGCATAATACAACCCTCATAAAAGGTTTTTCAAATAATGGTAACTTTGTTCTTGGTTAAAGTGTCTTTTTTCCCCTTCAAACATTGATGAAAATAAAAAAGAATTTATATTTTAAATAATTCATCCATGTATATTTGTCCCACTACCTTTCTCCCATTCTAAAAGTCTTCAAGCCCCTGGTTTACATATTTCCCTCTCCTTGGGATCAATGCCAAGTGAAAAAACCTTGGATCATTTGATCACATATCATCTACTTTTTCAAATTTTTTAGTCCTAATCATATGACCTTAAAACTATAGACGTCATTCTTCTTAAATATGAGTTAGACATTCATAGAAATATTATTCCTATGATTAATTGGAAATAATTATTGGGAATACTCTGTATATATTAAAGTACTATTATTCATAAACTAAACTCTATGATTTGGAAAATCTGAATCTCCATAAACATTCTTCAGATTTTAACAATAGAATTTCAAAATTTTGAGAGATATTTTCATTGAGTATGCAGTACAGTCTCTTAGGTGGCCTTGCATAAGCTTCTTACATAATGAGCATGTCAATCCAAAGATTCCACTCTATACATTATATGCCCTAGTTGGCTCTACATAACACAACCCCCATAACAGGTTCGTCAAAAAATGGTAACTTCGTTCTAATAAAATACTTACTCTAATTCCGTTTATCCCTTTTCCAATATCGTTATTAGGATCCAAAAATTCCAAAATCACAGTTTACTATCCTTACCTTCCATACTCGAACATGGTCATATGTTTCTAAATAAATTATCAAGAAATTGGGAGAGTCTCAAACCTTTGGTCAAATCTAAATACCTTAATTTTAGATACACTAAATATCCTCACTACATGACTAAAAACTACATAGTACAATGTCTTAACTGCATGAATTAAAACTGAACAATAAATTATCCTCATTGTATGACTTAAAACTGCACAGTAAAATGTCCTCACAGCATGACTTAAATCTGCACAGTACAATGTTCGTACTGCATGACTTAAAACCGCACAGTACAATTTCCTCACTGTATGACACAAAAATGCATAGCATGATATCATAAATCCCCAATTCTAATAAATTTTAGTCATTCCTCATACACAAAATTTTCATAATAAGTGGTTTTCCTATTCATAACAAATGTTCGCATAGATAACCCTTTATTCTTAAAATCCCTTTTCTTGGAAAAACCAACCACTGTGGTCCTGAGTCACCAAAATCTTATTTTACCTTGTTTATCAAAAGTAAAATTTTAAATTCCTAAGATCTCCTTTGATTAACTGTTCAGTACGTTCCCCTAAAGGCCTTGCATAAAATTTTGCCTACATAACAGGCCTATCATTTAAAAGATGTCATTATTTGGCAATGAAGTATATCCCATAGTCATCCTTGCATAACACAACCCCCATAAAGGGTTTTTCAGTTAATGTAAAATTCATTATTGGAAGATAATATTTTTATTTTTATACATGTTTTAGATTTGGTGACCATAAAATCATGATTAAAGATTTCCCTTGGAATTATTTAATGAATACTAGAGAAATTCATATACATTTAGCCTTGTTTGGATCTAATTTCAAAATTTATGGTTAAATTTGTTTGATCTTAAACACTATCCCTTTATAGTCCAACATGAATGAATCTAAAAATCCTACAACAAGATATGTGGTACTCACCATATTAGGAACCCGCCAATTGATCTCTGGAAAAAATTCAAGTCCCAACTCACTAAACATACATTTTGTATGATTTAGGTAATATTGGGAAATAAAAAGTCAAAAGATACAATGTTTTTGGGGTTGTTTGTATAACCCTAGTAAAAATCAAACTTCGCATACTAGTCCCATTGGCTTAGGTAAAAAAGTGCTAGAAAGAATGAAAACACGGATTATTAATGAGAAAGTGAATCTTATTTATGAGTAAAAAAATTCACAGTGGAGTATCCACAAACTAGATTATCTTTTATGTCATAAATCACAAAAGTTTTTCTACATAACACATCATTTGGTTAATAACCTCTTAAGCCCCATAATCTTCCTGTTAAAGTTCTTTTAGTCGGCCATCTTTGTTCTCTTCAACATGATGAAGTGCTTCCTTAGCATCTACAATGGATTTTGCACAATTCTTTTGGACTTCTTCTATTGAGTTATGAAGCTGGTCAAGCTCCCCTGTGATAATATCTAATTCTTGTTGAAGACATAGATGGGGAAAAATATTTTATTTTATCTTCGGCTTTGGTTCTTTCAACTATGAAGAATGATTTGCCTCATATTGGGATAGAACTTCTTGGAGGCCATTAATATTAATCAATGGTTTAGTTTTTATTAGATCTTGACAAAGAATTTACTCTTACTCCCTCTTTAGGATACTCTCTTTCACAACAGTATGAATTTCATGGTATTCAAAATTTCGAAATCCAAACATGGTAAATCGAGATGAATGTCATGGAATTATTGAAGGTGGTTATTCTAGGGTCAATTCAAATATTATCTTCCATATATTTTTCCATACCTTGCGACCTGCAAGAGGAAGGGCATTTTGTAGTTCTGAGTCTGATTCAGAATCACTATTATAAGGAGGGACATGTTCTGAGATTAATGCACTTAAAGAAGTTCTGTGTTCTTCTCCTTCCTTGAAAGTGGTTGCTTCATCTAATAATACTATTTGAGTTGATGCAGAGGCTTCACCTTTAGATCTAGCCATTCAAGATGACAGACATATATGGTGAATTAAAAATTATAGTTGTGGTTGGTTTCAAGAGATAAAAAGGGTGAGTAAAATCATAATATCATTATCTATTAACTAACAATAAGTTGGCATCTTGAGAAGACTCCTATCCAATGTTATCAATTTTGAAGGTTTTGGATGATGTCCCTGGATGAGGAATTCTCTCTTCAATTTTCTCAGGATCCACTGAATGAATCTCAGGAAGATTTTATGTCTCAAGATTCACCTGACCCAATGTATCTACAATGGTAGGATTGAAATTAACGTCAATGATTCCGTCTATCATTATCGTGGTAATAATTTTGCTAGACAGAACAACATATTTCAACCAATTATGGTTAGAAATTTTATCATAAGAAGATTAGTAGGACGAGGAATGAAAACTCACATCCAGTTGGTTCTATACAAGGAACATCAAAATCTTCTAAAGAGTTTGGTATATTAACATGTTCTAATCCTTCTTCAAAATACATTCCAAGGTTCATCATAGAAACCAATGATATCCCAGGTCCCATGTTAGTATCACCCATGGGATCACTCAGTGTGGTCGATTTGTATCCTTCCCCCAACATCCTTTAAACCGGAATATCTTCCTCAGCAACAGTTGTGGGGTCAATATCAATTGTCATAGGTTTTTTTGGTACATGTGATGAACCTAATGTATCAAATGATGGAATTCATTTATTGTTATATTTAATTTATTAGGAATCACAATTGATTTACCAGAAGTCTCCTATTTTATAATAGATGGAACATGAGCAGTGTACGGAACATGTGTTGGTTCCTTTGGTCTCAATACCTCTTGAAGAACCACCATATTATCAAGAATTTGTGTATATTAAAAAACCATACATAGATCCTCAATGCTTATCAGTAATTTTTTTAAGTTATTAAATATAATAAGTGCCACTAAATAGAAGAGTCTGAACAAAAGGACTTTCTCATTGAGAGCTGGATTTCTGGAAGTCCTGTGATTTTTTGTGAAAATGAAGCAAATATATATAAGTGTTGCATTTACCTTACATGCTACAATCATGTGTGCTACCACTTTCATGACCAATTTACCTTGAATGCTAAAACTTATGTGCCATAGTAACCTCTTTTTTCTTGTTCATAACTTTACCAGTATAGGATCCTCATTTCATTGCAGATCCCATTCTGAGGGGGGGATTGTTTTGACACTCCATTTCATCATAGAGTCTAAAAAGTGAAAAAGGGAATGTCCTTAGAAAAAATAGGACAAAACACATGAATAAAATCAAGATTTGAAATGACTTGGGCCTTGGATCACCCTATTCAGGCCATGGAGCTTTTGGCGCATAGGGTACTTGCGCGCCCCATCACCATTTCGCCAAGGTCACTTATTTGCCTATAAATAGACCCTTGGTCCCTTCATTTGTATGGATGAATTTCCCGGAAGCCTAATTACTAATCTAGTCTCCCTAGTGCTTCACCCAAGTCTTCTGAAATTTTAATGGTAGTTCTTTTACACATAGAACAGAGGATCTGAAGGAGGATCCTTGGACTTAAGTCCTTTTAGTGTCTGAAATTCATAACACCGGTGAGCCTAAAGTTCCCAAACTCCTGAATCATCAACACTTATGTGCCACCTATTACTCTAACAGGAACTTGAGCTCCCCACTTCTAGGAATACCTATGAATACTCTTGAAGGAATGATTCTGGTATCACCCATTTATTAACATCTTCGATGTCTGTCACTTAAGATAACATCAAGTATCCCAAGCCTACTTGCATGCCCATACTTGAGCGCCATAACATACTTGCGTGACCTTCTTTGATTGACCTACTCTATTTGGTATACAAGCCATTAATCCCCCCTTAAATCCATTCATGGCAAGGATTCTTCTTCATTGGATCCCTTGTCTGAAGGGGATTTTGTTGGGACCTACACCAAAACCTCCAGATTTATCAAATCATTGGGAAAGGCAAATCAGCGTGTCTTCTATTTGGGTTTGTATATCCACAATTAGAGGTTTCCCACCTTTGTTACACAATGGGGTAAGGAATTTTAGGGGTATGTGGGTTTTTATATCCACAGTCACATGAACCATTCTCCTAGGAATAGTGTTGGGGTGTTCCCAGTATGGAGGATTAGGGTTTAGGTGATGACCTCCCATTCTCATCTCTAAAACCTGGAACCTCAGGTCTCTGGTAGGGAAGGTACGGTTCACATTTTTTTCCATAAAATCAATTGAAAAGTCTTCCTCCCCTATAGATATCCACTTGGGAAGCCATCCTGGTGTAAGCCCCTAACCTTTCAAGTAGGAGGTTGTAGTCATGCGCCACACTGCTTTCTTCACCTTCACTCCTTCTTTACATTGGACATTTGTCCAATGTAAAGTGAATAGAGTTAATTCTCATTGCCTCATCCTCTTCCCTAGTTGCCTAACCCATGTCCACCATCGCTGCCATAGGCACACCCTCTTACACCAGTGGAGGAGGAAAAGTGTTGGGGCCTTTGCTGAATCTTTCACATTCTCTTGTTTCTCACACTGAGCATGAATCCTGTGGTTTTAGAGATTCATGAGGATTACAAAATTTTCACAAACACTCATGGGGAATGATCTACAATAACTTTAATTACCACCATATTTGGGAAACGTAGGAATCCTTCTTAAGGACAGAGCTCATTGGATATCCTCTTCCAGAATCCAACCATAATTCTTTTAATCTGGGCATCCTCCTTAGGAATAATCCTCAAATTAAACTCCCAAATCACCAAGGCTTAATTTTCAGGAATTAAGCCGAAACTCATTTCTTTCAAAGGACTATACTCTACTATGAGACTCATCAAACTACATGGATTTGATTCCCATCCAAATGGGATATGTAGGAATCCACCTTGAGGTTCAAAACTTACACTTCAAATTAACCCTATTTTCATTGGGCTATAATCCCAACAAGGTCTAATCTTACTTGGAATCCCATATTCATTCCAAGGACATTGGGATCCTTAGGAATAAGTTCCACACAAAAACTTGACTAACCACGTTTCACTTAGATGTCTTTATAACATGACCTTAAAAGGTATGATGTGTCCCTTTAATTGGCACCAAACTACGAGGGTTATGATTCCTTTCACAAGGATATATAGGTAGCCCATTTTATGGGTATGATCAAAATATCAAAACAAACATCCATCTCCCTGGATGCTGATAAATTCTAGAGTGTCCCACTGAGTAGCATAAAAACCAGTATCATTATAACGATGATTAAAAGAATCTATAAATAGTATATCAGAGGATTCCATTTCTAGAGAACCTCGAATACATACAGATGTATCCATTAATGAAGAACCTAGAATACATATGGATGATTATAAATTTCACACATGATAATAATTGACTGAAAATTCCAACTGAAACCTATCGTATACTTGGTGATTTAATTAGGATTCCTAAAAATATGTTAAATCTATTGAGAGGGTCTCGGAGTAAACAATAATTCCCTCAAAAGGGTGTGATGAGTCTGACCTCCCATCATCTCGACCAATGCATGTTCTTCTGTATCGTATATTCAAACTCAACGAATTCATACCTTTGGAATGTATGGTCCCTTTTGGATAACGAAATGTTGGGTGTTTCTGGTTCCATTAATTAATCTAATGGAAACCACCTAGAAGAAGTGATACTTAAACTAGAACACACATTCAAAGGACCTACAAAAAAAAGTCAAAAAAAACCTTAAAACATCCTACAACCATAAAACTCATAATAACCTTAAAACCACCTAAAAAACTAAAAAAATTTAAACACCCACAGAAAACTATATGAACCCTTTAGACAAAAAAAAATGTTAAAAAAATGAAAAACCATAAAATCCCTAAATAACTCAAAAAAACGACAAAATCCCAATAAAAACCCATAAAAACCCTAAAACCCTGAAAGACCGTAAAACCCCTCAAATCCCTAAAACCCTAATAAACCTGATGAAATCCTTAAAAACCTAAAAAATCAAAAATACCCTAAAACATAAAAAATGAAAAATCTCTAAAAAAATATAAAAAACACAAAAAACCCTTAAAATCTATTAAAACCCAAAAAACCATAAAAATCGGAGTAGTGCCGTAAATATTCATGAAAGAATAAAACCCCTAAAACATTAGAAAACCCCTAAGAAAATCATAAATAATTAATAAGATTTTAAATCCATGAAAACCTAAAAAGTGCTAAAAACCCTAAAATACCTAAAACCCGAAAACACCTAAAAATCCTAAAAACAACTAAACATATTAAAGAACCCTAAAATAACATTAAAACCCTAAAAAATCTAAAATATTTAGAATCCATTTAAACTCATAAAATTGATAAAAATTTAAAAAACCCAAAAACCCCTATGAAACATAAAAAACACTAAAACCCCCCAAAACCATAAAAATCACAAAAAACCTTAAAAAATATTAAAAATCCAAAAAAAATTTAAATATCCCAATAAACATTAAAAAACATAAACACTATAATGGCCCAAAGTGAACCTTAAAACCCTAAAAACAGTTAAAAGCCCTAAAAACCAAAAAACAAATTCTAAAAACCCTAAAAAACCCATAAAACCCTCAAAAACCATAAAAAGCCTAAAAAACCAAAAAAAAAAAGTAGAAGCCCTAAAAAACCTAAAAACATAAAATCCCTAAAACAGTTGAAAACCCCTTATTTCCAGATGGATTATCTCTCGCGCGGCAATGGCCTTTGGTCCAAGTTGCACGGTGGGCCTCCTCCCTAGTCGGTGCACTGATGACAGTCATCACTGCCCCTCCCCCGCTGGTGGGGAGGGGTGGTCACTCCTCCCCTTCGTCTCTTTGATTCAACCCCTTCTCCTCACCGGACCTGCTTCCCACCTTTCCTCAGATTCAAACCTCTCCTAGGGTTCCTGATCTGTTCATGGGACGTCCTCAGCTCCCCCTATCTATGTGGGAGTTCCATGAGGCCTCCCACAACCTTAAATGGACACTGATCACGGGATTCCGCAATGGTCGACCTTTGGTGGATGAATTTGATAGATTCATCTTCGTATCTTTGGGCCTCCAAGATCGTTCAATGGTAGGGATTATGGATAGCCGCCATATTATGATCCTTTTTACTTCTGAAGAAGATCTGATTCAAGATTGGTCCTCAACACCACATTCTTACAAAGGATTCAGATTCTTTCTTTTTTGATGTAGATTTGATCATCACTTAAAGCATGACTCCCCTTCAACGGATCTTTGGGTTCGTTTCCCCAATCTTACTTTATATTTTCAAAATACATCTATTTTGTGTATGGTGGGGAACCTTGTTGGGTGATTCCTGTGTGCGGATAAGTGTACGCAGGTAGTCTATTATCTAGTCGCTCCACGGTCCTGTATTGAGGTTGATGTCTCAAAGAAGCCGCTTGATTTTGTATGGATCTCTGTCAGTAAGGAGCTTCGGTATAAGTAGGAGGTGGTGTATAAATCTTGGGTTGATTTTGGTGAATTTTGCGTGCTCTTGGGGAATGTTAAGGAGGACTATATGTGTAAGGGTCGGCGAGGGAATTTGGTTAAGTCTAGCCACCCGGTTGTGAACTCCCAACATATGCAGAAACCTCCTATGGCTGCAGAGGATAGTAGTATTCCTTTGAAGAGTAGTAAATCTCTATCCTCTATTCAAGAAATTGATGGTGTGGAGGTCCCTGGTGGTAGAAACATCTGTTTTATGGACGCTAAGCAGGAGGATGTGTCTGGTGCACGAGTCCCTCCGGCTGCAGATTCGTTGAGGGTGATTGGCTCGGTGGAACTGTCTGGTTAGGTTCACCAGGAGTTCCAATCCTCACTAATGAAGGGAGGTAGAGTGAAGGTCCCCCCTGCAGTGACTAGAGGGATCATACATCCCTTAAGAAATCAGTTTAATTCCTTGGTTTCTGATGTGCTGTAGCATGAGCAACATGGTAGCGATGAAGGAGGCCTCATTATGGAAGGTGAGGAAAGCTTACTGGCTTCTGTGCAGGATTGCAGGGATGGTCATGGGGTTGAGAATGGTAGGATAAATGTCAATGGTTCACTACTCCCTATCAATGTCATGCTTGAAGCAGATGGAAGTGTACAACTAGAGATGGTCAAGGAATGGGACATCCTGTGGAAGACTACCCGACATTAGCCACCTGAACCAAAGGTTAGCGAGGTATTCACCCGGTAGAGGGCTGATCTGGGGATCGAGACCGGCCTGCATGTTGCCCAGGCTACGTGCAATGGGGGTGTCTTCACCAGGTATTTGATGAAAGCTCCTGAGTCCCCTGAAACAATTCCTATCATAGTGGATGCATCAGAGGCACTCATCCCCTTTGGGTCACATGATGCTAAATTTGTTGAAGATGGGATGATTAGGGATAATGAGGATGGGAACTCCAAATGTTTGGTTCTGAAAGACATGGATTTTTAGGACAATAATTTGAGGAAAGTACCTGTGTAGATTTCCCTATTTTAGGAGGGAATGAAACCCTAGGGTTCGATGTTTTGGGGGAGTGGCTCTTATGATGATTCTAGGATTATATCCAACATGGCCCATATTTTGAAGGATAAGGCCCTACTTGGATATTCTTCCTCTTTTGGGAATGAAAACTTTGTAGGGGGCTGTCTAGGGAGTGGATTCCACCTCCCACCTCTTGTTTATTCAATCAAGAGGACACTATTTTCCTTGTACCGGATAAACATGGTGATGTTGACACTACCGTCCTGAAAGAGAGGAGGCCAAGGAAGGACTAATATTCCTTTCCGAGAACGGTATCTATAAGGGCTTCCAGCAAAGCTTCGAAGAACTCCTCTAGAAATGTGGGGAGGCCGGCTAAGAAGCAGATGAATGTGGAGTAGGTGAAGTTAAGGGAGTATTACACCAACTTCTTGAAGCAATATGACTCTTCTGAATGAGAGTCACCAGAGACTGATGCAGCCTTCGGTTATGGTGCTGAGGGAGACCCCTAAAAAACCTAAAAACCTAAAAAAACCCTAAAAACATAAAAAAATTCTAAAAACACTAAAAGTCCCTAAAATCCCGAAAAACCAATAAACCCCATAAATAACACTTAAAAATAAAAATCCATAAAAACCCACTAAAACATATAAAAATACATTAAACCACTAAAAACATCACAAAAATATAAAAACCATAAAACCATTAATAACTCAAAATAAACCCTAAAACCTCGAAAAAAACACCCTAAAAGCCTTAAAACCCACACAAAATAACTAATGATTTTAGAAACCATAATTCCCTTAAAAATCTGTAAAAATTCTCAAAAAAAATAATAACCCTAAAAACCCTGAAAACCCTATGAAAATCATAATAACATAAAAACTATTAAATCCCATAAAAACCTAAAAATCTCTAAAAACCCTAAAAGACCCAAGAATCTCTAGAATGCATAAAAACCATAAAAATCCAAAAAAATATTAAGAAACCCTAAAACCCATAAAAAACAAAAACCTCTCAAAATAATTTAAATCCAAAAAAATGTTAAAAAACCCCAAACAACCTTAAGAGAACCAAAAAAACTAAAAAAATCCTAAATACCCAAAACACCATAAAAATTCTAAAAACACTCAATATTTCTAGAACCCCTAAAAACCTTAAAAATCATTAAAACCCCACAAAAAATCAAAAAAATCCAAAAAAATATTAAGAAACCCTAAAACCCATTAAAAAATCTCTCAAAATACTTTAAATCCATAAAAATGTTAAAAAACACCAAACGACCTTAAGAGAACCCAAAAAACTCAAAAAATCCTAAATACTCAAAACACCATAAAAATTCTAAAAACACTCAATATCTCTAGAACCCCTAAAAACCATAAAAATCATTAAAACCCCACAAAAAAACCTAAAAAGGTAAAAACATTAAAAACCTTGAAAAACACTAAGAAAACATTTAAAACCTAAAAAAACATAAAACCCCTAAATCCATAAAAATGCCAAAAACCATAAAAAATGTTGAAAAACCTTCCTCAAAAAGCCTAAAATAATAATAATAATAATAGTACTATGAAATCCTTAAAAATCCATAAAAACCACTAAAAACATAAAAACCCTAAAAATGTTGAAAACATGGAAAATACCTTCAAAAACATAAAACAATTAAAACCCTAAAAACCTAAAAACCAATAAAATCCCATAATTACCCTAAAAACACTAAAACCCCTAAAAACATTAAAAACACATAAAACCAATAAAAACACTAAAACCCATAAAATACATAAACACTTTTGAATATATAAAAACCTTAAAAACCCAAAAAACTCAAAACCCAACATAAACCCCCGAAAAACCATAAAAACCCAAAAAACTGTCAAAATCTCCAAAAGCCCTAAAAATCCATTAAAAAACCAAAAAATGTAAAAAAACAATAAAAACCTTGAAACTCATAAATAAAATCATAAAAACCTAAAAACACATAAAACCCCTAAAAACCTAAAAACGGTAAAAACAAAAAAAACCTCAAAATCCATAAAAACACGAAAACCCATTTAAATCCTAAAAAAAATCCTAAAAAATACTAAAATCCCTAAACATGCGAAAAAACTAAAAAACCCCTAAAAATCCTGAAAAAACCATAAAAACCTAAAACCACATAAAACGCTTAAAACCAGAAAAACCAATAAGACATTAATGGACCATAAAAACCCTAAAAACACCAAAAACCCATAAAAACCCCTAAAAACCTTAAAAACCAATAAAAACCCTAAAACCCTAAAAAACTTTAAAAACCATTTAAACCCCTAAAAAGGTTAGAAATCTCATAAAATCCTTAAAAACCCAAATAAATGAGAAATAATTAAAAGGAATTAAAATCCTCAAAATCCATAATACCCGTAAAAACAATAAAGAACCTAAAAGCCCCTAAAAATCACAAAAATTGAGAAAAATAAAACCTAGAAAACACTAAGTAAACATTCAAGACATAAAAAAACATAAAACCCCTAAAAACCTAAAAATGATTAAAACCTTAAAAAACCTAAAAACATTAAGAACAATAAAAACACTAAAAACCATAAAACCCTAAAAAGTTATAATTTTTTTAAAAACCACTAAAATGAAGAAAATCCTAAAACCCTGAAACCCCAAAAATCCCTAAATAAATTCAATATCCATAAAAACCTATAAATCATAATAATCCTAAAATTGCTATAAAATTATTGGAAAATATAACAAATCCTAAAGAACTAAAAAACCATTAGAATACCATAAAAATCTAAAAACATTTAAAACCCCTGAAAACCCTAAAAATGATAAAAATATCTTAAAATTCACTAAAATAAAAAAAAGCCTATAAAACCCATAGAACCATATAAAACCAAAAAGATCCTAAAACCCACTAAAACTCTAAAATTCATTTAAATTTATATAAACATTGAAACTCTATATAAACCTAAAAAACCCAAAGACTAAAAAATCCATAAAAATTATTAAAACCCATAAAACCCTCAAAATCCCTAATACCCTAAAAACTATAAAAATTCTAAAACACCATAAATTACCCTAAAAATGTAAAAAGGTTTAAAAACCCTAAAAACCATAAGAAATTCGTAAAAACCTAAAAACACATATAACACCTAAAAACCCTAAATAACACTAACAACCCTAATAAAATCCCAAAAAACCATTAAATCCTTAAAAAATATTAAAGCCTATAAAACCATAGAAACCCCTAAAAACTCAATAAATACTTAAAGATATACTAAAAACTATAAAAACACTTTAAACCCCTAAAAACATTTAAATATACAAGAAACATAAAAACACCAAAAACCTAAAAAAACCCAAAAGACGTAAAAAACTATTAAAACCCTAAAAAACTCTAAAAATAAACAAACACTAAAAATCCATTAAAATATAAAAAAAACTTTAAATCCATAAAAACCCAAATAATACCTATAAAACCGAAACACACTTAAAACCCCTAAAACCTAAAAAACACTAAAAATACTAAAAGGACCTAAAAACCTTTGAAACACCTAAAAACCAGAAAAATCCCTAAAATAAAAAAAACCCTACAATTCCTAAAACTGAAAGAATCTATCAAACCCCTTTAAACCCCATAAAAAATTAAAAACTCTAAAAAACCTTGAAACCACTAAAAATTAAATAAACCCTATAACCAAAAAAACCAAAAAAACCCTAAAAAATTCTAAAAATCCCTAATATCACTAAAAACCATAAATATCATCAAAAGCCCCTAAATATCCCTAAAACATAAAAACCTAAAGAACCATGATAAACCCCTAAAAATCATAGAAACCTAAAAACACATTAAATACCTAATAACCTAAAAAAATAAAAAACCATAAAAACTTCTAAAACCCTTAGAAACACTAAAGGTGAATAAGTGAGAGCGGCTTCCAACTTCTGTAGAGCAAGAGAAGTCTAGGATGAAGCTGCTATCCAGGCTTGGCACGCAAGAGGATTTTGAGTTTGGATGGGACTCAACGGACATGGGTGCTGAGTCTGATTTCAGTTCTTCTTATGTAGGTGACGGCCTTGGTGTGGACATGGGGTTTTGAGGTGCGGAGCTGGAAGATTTTGGTGGGGATGTTGACTGATCCTCCCCTTGTGTGCTTTCTATTTGATCTTGTGACTTGTTTGTTTTTCTTTTGCTTTTATTCCTATGTTCCTGTGGCCTTTGGGCTGAGGTCGTAAGGGATTTTGGGTGTGGATCGGTGGATCCCTTCCCTCCCTTGTCTGCAGTGTCTGTGTCTTTTCTTTTAATAAAATTTTGGGGGGTCCCAGGAATAGCCTGGACCCGATCCTTACTTGCCTTAGAAACACTAAAAATTCTAAAAATCCCCAAAACCCCCCAAAACCATATATATAATTAATAATCCATGAAAATCCATAAACACATAAAAACCCATAAGCACCATAAAAACAATAAGATAAACATAAAATCCCAAAAACAACTAAAAACCCCCAAACCATAAAAAACCATAAAACCCTTAAATGACCCTAAAACCCTAAAACCCCTAAATTCCAAAGAAAATCCATAAAAAACTAAAAACCCCTAAAACCCCATAAAACCCTAAATAACACTATAAAATCTAAAAACACTTTAAACCCCAAAAATGATAAAAAAATATAAATAAAATTAAAAACCCTAAATAACACAAAAAACTCCTAAAACACCATGAAAGCATTAAACCCTAAAAACCATAAAACCAGAAAATTCCCTAAAAACCCTAAGAAACTCTAAAATTAAAAAAATCCCTAAAACCTACAAAACCCTTAAATCCATGAAATTCTTTATGAAAACAGTAAAACCCTTAAAACACTTAAACCCCAGAAAAACCTATAAAAACCTAAAAACTAATAAACCCCGAAAATCCCATAAACCCCTAAAACAATAAATATCATAAAAAAAGCCCTCACAATACCTCAAAATGTAATAAAATCATAAAACCATGAAAACGCCTATGAAATCAACAAAAACCTAAAAAACATAAAACCCCTAAAAATCCAAAAAATTGCTAAAAGACAAAAAAACTCTAAAAACCCTAAAAATACATGAAAAACTAATCAACCATAATAATCGTAAAACCCGTAAAACCATTAAAAATTTAAGAAACCCTAAAATACCTTAAAACCCAAAAGAAAACCAAAAAAACAAAAAAAACATTTAAATCCCCCAAATAAACTATAAATCACAAAAAAAAACTCTCAAAGATGATAAAAAATACAAAAAACCATAAAAATCATAAAAACATCAAAATCCCTAAAACCTACTAAAAACTCTAAAAACCCTTTAAACCCATAGAAACATTAAAAACACTAAATAACCTTAAAACCCAAAAAAAACTCAAAAAACCATAAAAACCCAAAAAAAATAAAAAAAATTAATAGGCATAAATATGACTATGACCCCTCAAAATCCATAAAAACCCTAATAAACCATTAAAATCCTAAAAATCCCTAAAAATTCCAAAAAACATAAAAAATCCCTAAAACCCAAAAAACCCAAAGAAGGCCTAAAAATAAAATTAAATAAAACCTTAAAAACCAAAAAACTCTAAAAACCCTAAAAACCCAAAACCCATCAATCTATAAAATAGTCAAAATCCCAAAATTCCCTAAAAACAATAAAATCCAAAAAAAATCCGTAAAAACCCCTAAAATCAAAAAAATACCTAAAAACCCTAAAAACCCTAAGAGAACATTAAAATCCTAAAAGAAATAAATACCCTAAATAGCATAAAATTATATGAAAAAAAAATCCACAAATACCTTCGACACCTTTAAAAACCACAAGAACCCCTTAAAACCATAAAAACACTAAAAACCTATAAAACCCATAAAAATTAACCCAAAACTCTAAAATCCCTTTATACCCATAACAACATTAAAAATTTATAAAAACCATAAAACCCCAAGAAAATAAAAAGAAACCCCAAACCCCCTAAAAACTATAAAAACCCATAAAAATACAAAAAAAACCCACAAAACGCCTAAAAACATAAAAACCTTAAAACCATGAAAAACCCATAAGCATCGCTTATAATCCTAAAAACACTTAAAACCCCTAAAACATTCAAAAATAATATAACACTTAAAAACCTTGAAAATAAATAAATGCACTGAAAACCCATTAAAATAATAAAAAATCCCCAGAAATCCCTAAAAATGTAAAAAAACCCTAAAAACCGAAGAAAACCTTAAAAAATTAAAAACACATAAAACTAAAAAAAAAACTAAAAATATAAACACCCTAAAATACACTAAAAGGACCCTTAAAGGATACCCCCAAAATTCCAAAACCCCTAAAAACTATAAATACCCTAAAACCCTATAACCCCTAAAAATCATAAATACCCTAAAACTATAAAAACCAAAAAACACATAAAAAACCCCTAAAACCACTAAAAAATATAAAAGATTTAAACCATTAAAAAAGTTAAATAAATAGAAAACCATAAACCCCTAAACCCCAAAATATTATGAAAACTATATAAACCCCTAAAATCCCGCAAAATCACTAAAAGTGGAAAAATCCATAAAATATAAAAAATCCATAAAAATTCCTTAGAACATAAAAAAACATAAAAAACAAAAAACCCCAATAAATACTTAAAAACAAATAAATATTTAAAACTCAAAAAACCTAAAAACTTCTAAAAACAAAAAAACCCTAAAAACCCTAAAACCCCTCAAAATCCTTAAAAACCCTAAAACTTGAAAAACCCATAAAAACCTAAACTCCCTATAAAATAAAAACCCTAAATACTATGAAAACCATAGTAAAAACACTAAATACTAAAAACACTTCAATCCCATAAAAACCAAAAAGATGCTAAAAACCATGAAACCTTAAAAAGACCCTAAAAACCACTAAAAACCTAAAGCAATAAAAACACTTATAAAACATTAAAAAACCCTAAAAACTTTTAAAACCATTAAATACACTAAAACCATTAGAAACTAAAAACATAAAAAACCCTAAAATATGAAAATCCACCAAAACCCCAAATAATCAATAGAAACCCTAAAACTCCATTAGAACCCTGAAAATCTCTACAGACCTTGAAAACCATTAAAATTATAAAAAACCCCCCAAAATTACCCAAAAACATAAAAAAGACTAAAAAGCCAAAAAACCCCTATAAAAACCTTAACAAACCTAAAAACACTTAAACCCCAGAAAAACTAAAAATCGGTAAAACCCCAAAAAACCAATAAACCCCGCATAATCCCTAAAAATCTTTAAAAAAAATAAAAAACCGAAAACCCATAAAAATTCCAAAATAAATAAAAAACACTAAAAACACTAAAACCCAAATAAAACCATAAAAATCTAAAAAAATAGAAAACCCCTAGCAACATAAGAAATCAAAAAAATTCTAAAAACAGTAAAAATCCCAAAAAAAACCTAGAAAACACTAAAAATCTAAAAACCCTAAAAGACTACATATACATAAAAACCCAAAAAACCTATAAAAAATCTAAAAATACCCTTAAAATCCATTAAAAATGTAAAAATCCAACAAACCATGAAAACCCATAAGAAAACCATATAAACCTAAAACAACAAAAAATCCCCAAAACACAAAAAACCATATCGACCATAAATCCCCTAAAACATTAAAACCCCTAAAAACCCATAAAAAGACTAAAAACCTCTAATAACTCTAAATACACTTTAAACCATTAAAAACACTAAAAAATATAAAAACTATAAAAACCATAAAAAATCAATAAAATCCAACATACCTTAGAAAACCATAAAACCCATACACCCCTTAAAAACCTTACAAACCATCAAAATCCCTAAAATTCTTAAACCCCATAAAAATCCTAAAAATACATTAAAATCCCTAAAAACATAAAAACCTTAAATATCCTAAAAAACATAATAAAATATTAAAATCATAAAACACTTAAAACCTTGAAAAACCATAAAAACACTAACAACCCAAAAATACACTAAAACCATGAAATCCCATGAAACCCATAAACCCGTAAAATCTACAAAGAGATCATAAAACACACAAAACCCCTCAAAACCCACTAAAAACACTAGAATAAAATTAAACAATTAAAATCATTAAAAAATACAAAAACCTTAAATCCCCAAAAAACTAAAAAAAATATAAAACACAAAAAAACTGTAAAAACCCTAAAACCCTAAAACCGTTCAAAATCCCAAAAAACCCTTAAGAACTAAAAAGATCCTATAGAATCCCAAAAAACTCTAAAACCATAAGAATGTATAAAAATGATGAGAAATCCTAAAAAACCTTAAAAATGTAAAAACAATTTAAACTGCTAAAAATCCTAAAAAATTATAAAAACAATAAAAACATTAAATCTTCTAAAAACACCTAAAAATTCATAATATCCCTACAAACCCTAAAAACCATAAAAATCATAAAAATCCATAAAGATACCTAATAAATATATACCCCTAAAAACCCTAAAAACCCTAAGAAAACCTTAAAAACCTAGAAACACTTAGAACCCATAAATACATCAGAAATGATAAAAAAACATAAAAGCTCTCTAAAAACCCCAAAACCATAAAACCCTAAAAACTCATAAAAATACTATAACCCTCCTAGAAGAACTAAAATAAATTTAAGAACATAAATAATTTAAAATACTATAAAAACTGTAAAAAAACATAAAATACCAAAAACCCAAAAATCCCAAAAATCCCTCAAAATCCATAAAAACCATAAAATTCCTAAAAAAACCAGACAACAATGAAAACATAAAAAATGGATAAAAACCCAAAAGAAAACCATAAAAACATAAAAATAATCAAATCCTCTAAAAACCTACAAAAACTAAAAACCCTAAAAATACTAAAAACCCTAAAACCTTAAAAACCATCAAAATCTGTAACACTCTAAAAAACCATAAAAATCTAGAAAAAATACAAAAAAATACCAAAAAAACCAGAAAAAACATTAAAAACAAAAAACCATAATAACGGTTTAAAAACCTAAAAGCACTAAAAACTCCTAAAAAACCTAAAAAAAATCAAAGGACCCTAAAGGCCTTAAAAACCACTGAAAACCATTAATACCCTTAAAAAAATAAAACCCCTAAAAACTAATAAAACCCCACTAAAAATTCTAAAAACCCTATAAGCCCCTAAGAACGTTATAAATTTTGAAAAACCATTAAAAACCATAATTGTTTTAAAAAAAAACCATAAATACCCAAAAAAACTACAAAAAACAGCAATCCTTTAAATACTCTAAAAAACCCTGAAAATCCATAAAAACCCTAAAAACCATAAAAATCCTAACAATCTATTAAAATCCCTAAAAACATAAAAAACCATAAAAAAATATGAATACCAAAAAACACTTGAAACCCCCTAAAACCTAAAATACTCTAAAAACCATAAAAGACCCAAAATCCAAAAAAACACAAAAAACCACTAAAAACCCCAAAACCCCTAAAAACAATAAAGACAATAAAATCTCTCAAAAAACACTAAAAACCATTTAAAACCCTAATTTTTTTTAAAAAACACTTAAAGAAAATAGAACCACAAAAAACTAAAAAAAACATAAAAACATTAAATACCCACAATATCTCTAAAACACCTAAAACCCCAAATAATCCTAAAAGACCCAAAAAAACGTAAAAAAAGAAAAACTCCAAAAAAAACCCAAAAAACACTAAGAATATATCAAAATGTAAAAAATATAAAACCCCTAAATGATGAAAAAAACACTAAAAACCTTAAAACCAAAATCCCTAAAAACCCCCTAAAAATGTAAAAAAATCGGAAAAAACCCTAACAATCAAAATGAAAACCTTCAAAAACATAAAATAATAAAATCCCCTAAAATACTATGAAATTCAAAAAACAATAAAACCCCTGAATCTTTAATATTCCATAAAACACCTTCAAAACCATAAAACCACTAAAATTTTCCAAAAAATACCAAAAAAATAAAACACCCCTTAAAAAGAGTGAAACCCCCTAAGAAAACATTAAAAACCTAAGAACAATTTATACCCTAAAAATCATAAAGATTGATAAAAACCTTAAAAACCCCTAAAAACAATAAAAACCATAAAAACCATAAATACCCTAAAAATCCTTAAAAATCGTAGGAACCCATAAAACCTAAAAAAATCCAGTAAGACTCTAAAAACCAATTGAACCCCTAAATTTTTAAAAACACTCCAAATAACTTAATACCACTTAAACACAAAAAACCGCTAAATACACAAAAACCAAAAAAACAAAAAAAAACGAAAATAAACCCTAAAACGCAGAAATTTCCTAAAAACCTGAATAAACAATAAAAATCCTAAAAATCCCTAAAAATCCCTAAAAATATAAAAACCCTACAAAACATAAAACCCCCTTAGAAAACCAAGAAAACCAAAAAAACACATGAAACACCAAAAATAATAAAAAAAATACTCAAATCCATAAAAACCCTAAAAACCGTAAGAACCCTAAAAACCGTAAACCATTAAAAACCTCAGAAAAATCCTAAAAACCATAAAAAACCAAAAACTGACTAAAAAATATAGAATCACTTTAAATCCCTACAAAGGTAAAATAAATCTAAAAACCATAAAAACATAAAAAAAATCCTAAAACCCAAAAAACTGTAAAACCCTGAAAACCCCTAAATTTTACAAAAATCCCTAAAATCCCTAAAAATAAAAAAAATCGAAAAAAATCACAAAATCCTATAAAAATGTAAAATACATTAAGTTATTTAAATCCCCTAAGAAAAAAATTAAAAACCTAAAAACAATTAAAACCCCCAAAACCCTAAAAAATGATAAAAAACCATAAAACCCATAAAAACCATAAAAACCTAAAAACCATAAAAACCAAAATACTCATAAAACCCTAAAAACACACTTTAAACACTAAAAACTATTTAAACCCCCAAAAAATGAAAAAATATATAAACATATAAAACAAAAAAACTCAACAGAACCCTAAAAATCCAAAAAAACATATAAAATGTTAAAACACAATAAATGCTCGAAATCCCTAAAACCCGTATATAACCATAAAAATTCTAAAAAATCACTGAAAATCCATAAAGATATAAAAAATCCCAAAATACATAAAATGCCAAATAAAACCTTAAAATCCAAAAAAAATATAAAACCCTTAAAAACCTAAAATTGAAAAAAAACCCTAAAACCCCAGAATACCCTAAAAACCATAAAATCTCGTATAAACAATTAAAAACCCAAAAAAATTCAAAAAACAACAAAAAACATAAAACCCCAAAAAATAATATAAAAACACTTTAAACCCAATAAATATATCAAATCCTCTAAATAATATAAATATCTGAAAAAAGAAAAAAACCTTAAAACCCTAAAAAATTCAGTAAAACAATAAAAACCCTAAAAACCCTAAAACCCTCGAAATCCATAAAAACAGAAAAAGTTCCAAAAAAGCCCAAAATATCACTAAAAACATAAAAAATCCTGAAACCATAAAAAATCAAATAAAAATATAGATTCCTAAAAACAATAAAAACCCATAAAAACCATAAAAACACTATATTCCTTAAAACCCTAAACCCCCTAAAATCTATAAAACCCATAAATCCTTAATACCCTAAAAAGCCACTAAAAACACTAAACTACAATTAAACCTCTATTTTTTTTTGAAAAACTATAAATACTATAAAAACACTAAAAACACAAAATATCCTGAAAAAAGAAATACAAAACCCCCTAAATACCTAAAAATATTAAAAACACTGAAAATCTATAAAAGTGTACAAAAATCTACAAAATGAAGAATTCAATGAAAAACTAAAACACCTAAAAACAATTAAAACCACTATAAACCAAAAAAAGACTAAAAACCCTAAAAAACCATAAATCCATAAAACACCACAAAATCCCTACAACCCATAAATAACGTAAAAATCCAAGAAATCCTAAAAATCCATAAAAACATAAAAAACCTTAAAACCCCTAATAAGACCTTAAAACCTAAAGACCCTTAAAAGCCAAAAAAACCAAAAAAATTAGAAAACCTTAAAAACGGTCAAAATCCCTTAAAACCCAAAAATCCAAAAAATCCTGAAGAAAGCCCAAAAATCAGAAAAAATGTAAAAACCCTGAAAACCCTAAGAAATTATTACAAACCTAAAACTCATAAAACCACTAAAAACCAAAAAGTGTTAAAAAATATAAAAAAAAATTAAATCCATTGTGAGTTCTAAAAATTAAAAACCCCATAAAAACCCTAAAACCACTAATAAGCCAACAAACCTTTCAAACCCATAAAACTGTTAGCAACTCTAAAAAACCATATACCGCTAAAAACTCAAACCCCACCCCCAAGAAAACCATAAAAACAATAAAAATCCTCAAAATCATTAAAAAATATAAAAAAATCAATATACTAAAAAATCAATAGAAATACACCAAAATATAAAAAACATTAAATAACCTAAAAATATTTGAACAAATCATCAAAACCTAAAAGCATTTAGAACCCCTAAAAAACCTAAAAGTGCTAAAAACCCTAAAATCCCAAAAACAACCAAAAACCAAAAAACCCCATAAAACCATAAAAACCACCAAAACACTAAATAACCATAAAAACAATAAAATATTAAAAATGATAAAAATATTAAAAATATTAAAAAACTAAAAAATATTCCTAAATACCAAAAAAACCCAAAAAACCAAAAGTCCCATTAAAATCATAAAACCCATAATAACCCTTCACACCCCAATAACCATAAAAACCCAATAAAACTAATACAAATCCTAAAAAATCCCCCAAAATTCATATAAATATAAAAACCCAAAAATGATTAGAAACCCTTAAAATTAAAAACACTTAAAACCCCCTAAAAAATGAAAAAAAACCTTAAACCCCTAAAAAGGATAAAACACATAAAAACATTTAAAACCCATAAAAACCCTAAAACCCATAAAAACTATAAAACCCATAAAACCCTAAAAACACACTAAAACTCTAAAAACCCATTAAACACATAAAATATTAAAAAAATCCAAAAAAAAACCTAAAACCCAAAAAACCCCTCAAAATCCCTAAAAATACTAAGTACCCATAAACTTTTTTAAAATGCCAAGAAATCCTTAAAAACCCTAAAAGCCTATAATAAAACCATAAAACCATAAAAAATGATTCAAATACCTAAAAAGATTAAAATTCAAAAAAACCCCAAAAAACCCTAATAAACCCTAAAAACCATAAAAACTATAAAACCAAAAAAACCTTAAAAACACATAAAAACACTAAAAACCACAAAAAATTATAATACCTCACAATTAAAAGGCTTAAAAAACTCTAAAAACCCTTAAAAGCACTAGAAAATCAATAATACCACCTAAGAACCCAAAAAACCCGTAAAATTCCTACAAGTCCTAAAAATCCATAAGAACACTAAAACCTATAAAAATCCTAAAAAATTCTTAATAATTTAAAAAAACCATAAAACCCCCAATAAAATTAATAAAACCTTATTAATCTATAAATATTTAAATCCCCTAAACACCTAAAAATGTTAAAACCCCTAAAACCCATAAAATTACTTAAAAATGTAGAAACCCTAAAAACCCATAAATCCCTAAAAACACACTGAAAACTCAAAAACCCCTTTAAATAAAAAAAAGAATTTATAAAATCAAAAAACAATAAAACCCCTAAAAACTCAAAAAAACCCTAAAACTGAAAAAACAATAAGAACACAAAAAATAAAAACCCTCAGAATCCCTAAAAAACATGAAAATACAAAACATACATAAAATAATAAAAAACCCTAAATCCATATAAACATTAAAAAAACATAAAAATTACAATAACCCTATCTCCCCACAAAATCCAACAAGATACCTATAAAATTAAATAGCCTAAAAATCCTAAAAACCCCAAATAAAACCTTAAAACCCTAGAAACACTTAAAAATCATAAAAATCTAAAAATGGTTAAAACCCAAAAAAATCCTGAATACACATACTACCTTAAAAACCCAAAAAACCCCCTAAATACCTACCTAAACACCAAAAAACCCTTTAAACCCCTAAATAAAACTAAAAACTAAAAAAACATAAAAACAATAAAAAATAAAAAATCATAAAAAACTAAAAAATCTATATAAATCCAAAAAAATCTAAAACGCAAAAAAAAAACCCCAAAAACCCTAAAAACCCATAAAAATTATGAAAATAACTAAAATTAATAAAAACATAAACACCCAGAAAGACCCTAGAAACCCCCAAAAGAAACATTTGAAATATAAAAACACTAAATACCCCCAAAGAACAAAAAAATGATAAAAACCATAGTAACCATAAAAATCCATAAAACCCATAAAACCCTAAAACACACTAAAAAATAAAAATACCATATAAACCCCTAAAAACTAAAATAACTATAAAAACCCTAAAACCGGTAAAAACACTCAAACTCCCTAAAAACCCAAAAAATAAAAAAAAATCTTACAAAACATCAAAGAAACCCTAAAAATATTATAAAACATAAAACCCTAAAATCCCTAAAAAATATTCAAAACCTAAAACCCATAAACCCATAAAAACATAAAAACACTAAAAACCATAAAAACCCTAAAACCCCAAAAAAACATAAACCCCTAAAATGATAAAAAACTCTAAAAAATAAAAAAAAACCATATAAACACTCAAAATCCATAAAATCCATAAAAATCCAAAAAAACCAAAAACCCCTGAAAACATTGAAAACATTGAAAACCCGTAAGAAAACCTTATAAGATAAAAAAACTTAACACCCGCAAAAACATATAAAATCTACAAACCCTAAAAACCCTAAAAACACATAAAACACATAAAACACCTAAAAACCACTAAATACATAAAAACCCATTAAATACCAAAAAATGTTAAAAAACGCTAAAAAATAATAAAACCCCTAAATCCCTAAAAATCTATAATACCCATAAAAACCATAAAGATTCAAAAACCACATAGAAATCCATAAAAATGTAAAAATCCTAAAAATGATGAAAACCCCAAAGAAAACCGTAAAAACCCAAAAACACTTAATGCCCCAAAAAAACCCTAAAACCAAAAAAATCTTAAAAACCCCTGAAAACCATAAAAACCCCCCAAACCCCTAAAACAATAAATTCACTAAAAATATAAAAACACTTTATTCCCCTAAATCATTAAAAACTATAAAAAAATTAAAATCAGTAAATATCTGAAAAACAATGAAAAAAACTATAAAAACACTAAAAACCCTTCACATCCCAAAAAACCCTAAAAACCATTAAATCCTAAAACATCACTAAAAATTTGAATAAAATTAAAAAACTATAAAACCTTGAATAAAAATTATGAAAACAATAAAATCCTAAAAACACTTACATCACATAAAAACTAAAAAAAATTAAAACCCTAAAAACCATAAAAATCCCTAAAAACCATATAAACACTACAAACCATAAAAACCCTTAAAAACCACTAAAAACCTATAAACAATTTAAACACCTATAAAAATTAGAAAAAATCTAAAACCATTAAGCACCTAAAAACACAAAAGAAACCCAAAAAACTCCAAAAAACTATAAAACCATCAAAATACCTAAAAAATGTAAAAACAAAAAAAATACAAAAAATTTCATAAAAACATTAAAAACATAAAATCCCTAAAAACCTCTATGAATACTATAAAAACCCAAAAACACTTAAAACCCCTAAAACCCAAAAAACACTAAAATAATCAAAAAACCAAAAAACCCTAAAACCATAAAAAAACCCATGTAAACCTTTAAACCCATAAAACACCATTAAAACCCTTAAACAACTGAAACCCCTTAAAACCCTTTAAAACCCTAAAAATGATAAAAACTGTAAAAATGTAAGAAATCATAGAAAACTCAAAAAACCCTATAACCCCCAAAAATAAAATTATCACTGAAACCCTTATAAAATTCTCAAAATCCCTAAAAACCTAAAAAATATAATAATATTAAAAAATCCCTAAAAAATACCTAAAAAAGTTAAAGACACTAAAAACATTGAAAACCAATATGAAAACATTAAAAACATAAAAACACTTAAAACCCATAAAACACTAAAAACCCAAAACAACCCCATCAAAACCCTCAAAATCCATAAAAACATTAAAAAACATATATATAATGAAAATTAATAACATTCATACAAACAATAAAAACCCTAAAAACCCAATAAAACCCTAAGAAATCCTCAAAATTTAAAAAAACATAAAACCCTAAACAATCCTAAATACTGCTAAAAACACTAAAAGGACCCTATAAACCCTAAAACCCACAAAAACCATAAAATCAATAAAAAACCCTAAACACCAATAAAAACCATAAAAACCACTAAAAACTCTAAAACCCCTTTAAACTCCAAAAAAATTAATAAACTCTAAATATTCTTAAAAGTCCAAAAAACATTAAAGAACCCAAAAACTGAAAAAACCCCAAGAAAAAATTAAAATACCTAAAATCTATAAAAATACCCAAAAATCCATGATATTACTAAATAAACTCTAAAATTCCAAAAAAACCCATAAAACCCCTAAAAATCCCTAACAAATCATTAAAAACATAAAAACACATGAAATCCTTAAAAGTCTAAAAAATGTTAAAAATCAAAAAACACACCAAAACTAAAAAAACCATAAAGGCCATAAAAAGCCATAATAACCATAAATACATTAATATCCACAAAAACTCTAAAAACATTAAAACCAAAAAATTTCTAAAAACCCTAAAAACCCAAAATAACCTCAAATCACTAAAAACCCTAAAACCAAATTAATCCTATAAAACCTCTAAAAATCCATAAATATGAAAAAAACTATAAAACAAATAAAAAAATTACAAAACCATAAAAACATAAAACACTTAATACTGCTAAAAAACATGAAAACGCTAGAAACCCCAAAAGAACCTAAAATTCCAAAAAATCCCCAAAATCCATAAAAAACCCTAAAAACCATAAAACCACTAAAAACACAAAAAAACCACTGAGAACTCTAAAAATCATTAAACCTGTAAAATGGTTAAAAACTATGAAAAACTATAAAAATCTGAGAAACCTAAAAAAACCTTAAAACCCCAAAACCCCATAAAACCCCTAAAAATCCTAAACACACTAAAACCCTCAGAAACATAAAACAGAAAAAACCATAAAATCCTATAAATCCTTAAATATCCCTAAATAAATAAAAAAGCCTAAAACCATGAAAAATCCTATGAAACCCTTAAATAGATAAAAGTAACTAAAACCCCATAAAACCAAAAAGACTCTAAAATACCTAAAAACCCCAAACCCCCTAAAAACCCTAAAACCCAAAAAATACCTGAAAACCCTATAAAACCCCTAAAAACAACTAAAAACTGTAAATACCCTTTAATCCTCCAAAAATGTTAAAAATATATAAAACCAATTAAAAACCCTTAAAAATTCAAGAAACCCCCTAAAACCCAAAAAACCCATAACACCCTTAAAAACCCTAAAATTCCCAAAAATCCCTAAAAACATAAAAACCCTTAAAACCCTGAAATTCCATTAGAAAAACATTAAATCCTAAAAAATAGGAAACCCCTAAAAACATAAAAATAATAAAAACCTTATAAAACCCTAAAACCCCATAAAACCCTTAAATATCATAAAACCACCTAAAACCCCTTAAAACCCCTTAAAACGCCTCAAAATACCAAAAAAACCAAAAAATTCCATAAAAATTGTTAAAAACACCTAAAAATATATAAAAATATAAAACACCATAAAAATCCAAAGAATTCATTAAAAACATAAAAACACTTAAACCCCATAATGACCAAAAATGCTAAAAAACCAAAAGGACTTCAAATACCTAAAAACCATTAAACCCCTATAAACATTAAACCCCCATAAAAATACCACAAAATCCCTTAAAACCCATCCAAACCCTAAAACCCCACTAAATCTCCCAAAAACATTTAATCCCCTAAAAATGATTAATAACTCTAAAACCCTATAAACCCTATAAAAACTCAAAAAACCCCCCAAAAACACATAGAAACCATAAAAACTAAAAAAACCAAAAACCCCTAAAATCATTAAAATCCTAAAGGCCCAAAAAATCCTTAAAAAACAAAAAAAACCCCGAAAAATCCCTATGAAAACTTAAAAATCCAAACAACATTTAAAACCCCTAAAATAGTTAAAAACGCTAAAAACCAAAAACCTTAAAACCATAAAAATATCTAAAATCCTAAAAATTCCTAGATATGATTATAAACACTACAAATCCTTTAAACCCCGAAAAATGTTAAAAATCACTAAAAATATTAAAAATCATAAAAATCTTAAGTAATCCCTAAAAATAACTAAAAATGTATACAATTGTAAAAATCCATGAAATCATTAAAAACCTAAATGAAATTTAAAACACTAAAATGACTAAAAATGTAAAAAACACTGAAAACACTAAAAATACTAAAAAAACTTGAAAACCATCAAAATTCCGTAAAAACCTATAAACTATAAAAATAAAAATAAAAATCCTTAAAATTCCTAAAAACATTACAAATTCTGAAAACCCCATAGAAAATAATAAAAAACAAAAAACACAAAAAACACCTAAAAATATAAATATTCTAAAAACAATAAAAATAACTAAAAACAATAAAAAAATTCTATAACATTAAAAACCATTCAAACCCATTAAAAAATTAAAAACCAACTAAAAAATATAAATCCATTTAAACCCATAAAAATGGTTATAAAAATATAAAAAAAAAATAAAACAAAAAAAAGATAAAAAACCCCTAAAACCACAAAAAATTCATGACACCCCTAAAAACACTCAAAATCCATGAAAACACTAAAAACCATGAATATGCCAAAAAAAATCAATGAAAATCCATAAAAATTTAGAAATCACTAAAAACCATAAAAACCCCTAAGAAAATCATAAAAACCTAAAACAAATAAAACCACTAAAACATAAAAAGTCTAAAATCCATAAAAACACTAAAAACCCTAAGAACCATAATAAACAACTAAAATCTGTGAAAAATCTTAAAAACACATAAAAACCCTAAAAACCAATAAAAACTATAAAAACCCTTCAAACCCCTAAAAATTTTATAAACATTAAAAACCTTAAAACCACTAAAAAAACAAAAAATAAACAATAAAAACCATGAAAACCTAAAAAATCCTAAAAACACAAAAAATATCTAAAAACCTAAAATCAATAAAAATTCTAAAAAAACCTTAATAATTCTTAAAAATGTAATAAACTATAAAAAATTGAAAACCCATAATAACACCATAAAAACCTAAAAACTCTTAAAATCCTGAAAAACATAAAAAGCATTAAAACCCTTAAAACCTCTAAAAACCCTAAAATCACTAAAAACTCATGAAACTGTTAAAAAAAGTTTTCAAACCATAAAACCATAAAAAACATATAACACTAAATAACCCAAAAAAATTCTAAAACCCCTTAAATAAAAAATAAACCATAAACCCCCAAAAATAATAAAACTTTTAAAAACCCTTAAAACAACTGAAAACCCATTAAAAACACTAAAATCCATGAAACACCTAAAAATTATTAAAAACACTAAAAATCCATAAAAACACAAAAAAAACCTAAAAAAACTCAAAATCCATAAAAATACTAATAAACAATTAAAATCCTAAAAAATCCTCAAAAATTATTGAAATAATAAAAAACACTAAAAACCATTAACCCTATGAAAACCATAAAAACCAAAAAACACATAAACCCATAAAAAACCAAAATAATGCTAAAATCCTATAAAAACATTACAAAAATTTAAATCCATAAAACCCCTAAAACAATTAAAAACTATAAAAACTGCTAAAATCCCATAAAAATCATAAAAACCACTAAAAATATAAAAACCCTTAAAATCTATAAAAATGTTATAAGGTCATAAAAAATTATAACCCATAAAAAACATTAAAATAAAAAAATCCTAAAAACCGTAAAATTCCCTAAAATCCCTAAAAATAGTAAAAATCCTAAAAAGTACCTAAAAAATAACAAAAAACATAATAACCCTAAAAAAACCAAAAGAAAACATTAAAACCTAAAAACAATTAAACCCCATAAAACCTAAAAATGATAAAAACCATATGATCCCCTAAAACACTATAAACCATATAAATCATAAAAACCCCTAAAAACCATAAAAGTCCTAACACCCCATAAAACAACATAAAACCCCTAAATCCCCTAAAAACACTAAAATCCCTTTAAACCTCTAAAAAATTCATAAACTCTAAAAATCAATAAAAACCCAAAAAATCTCAATAACACCCTATAAACTCGAAAACTATAAAAAACCCTAAATCCCGAAAACCCCACAAAATCCTTAAAACCCTAGAAACCATGAATATCCTAAAAAATCCCCAAAAATAACTAAAATTTAAAAAACCCTTAAAAACAATGATAGGTGATTCAAACCCTCCATGAAGTGTCCTTAGAACCCTGTTCAATGTTATCATGTTGAGAACATGATTTTTCATAAGAAAACATGTGAGGAGGAATATAAATGTTATAAAATGGATGAAGGGAGAGAGTTTGATAAGGTAGAACCCAAAAAAGAACGTGTCTATAAGAAATCTTACCATAGGATTCCAAAAGTAAAACACATCCTTTTTTTTTGAAAAGTTTAGAGGATGCACCTCATTTATTAAAAAACAAGTAATGGAATTGTCTAATAGAGTATACGAATCAAAATGAAAAAATTCCATAACCAACAGTTACCTGACTATCTTTTTCATCAATCTTTCAGTGAGTTTTCTTTCCTCCTCTTGAAGAACAAGCCATCCTGCTCTACCTAGACCATGCCCCCGACTTCATTCTCTCCCCCTATTTGTGGTTATAGACTGAAGTCTTTCCAGTAATTTTTCACCATCAGGGCTATCATCCAACCTATCTTCTTTACTTTTCTTAGGATAGACTCCATGTGCCACTATATTCATTTCCTCTTTGAAAAAATACTCACCACAATAACCTTACCTTCATTCAGGATGTTCAAAGATTTCAAGGTGATGGATATTTATACCCAAATATTGATAAAAATTATAACACCTATTTTCCCCTAGTCAAAATTCCTAAATGGTGTTTTTGAAAATTTTGGACCATGACCATGACATTAAGGTAAAATTATCATGCAATTTTTTTAAAATAAATACAATAATAAAACCCATTTTTAATTTGATGATTCCTTAGTGGAGTGGGATAGAAATTAGTAGCACACTATGGGATGGGTCTTTAAATGAGTCTCTTGGTCTTAATAAAGTAAAATTTAAGCATGGATACTTCCCTAGATAAAGGTTATTGGATCTCCTCTTTTAATTCCAGGATTAACCCATTTAACACCACTTTCATTATCTTGGTTCGCTCTATTTTCATTGGGCCACCAACTATTCATAATGGGTTTTGTGAAATAATTCACATTCCTCCCCCCTCATCAAGTCCACTTTCAACCATATGATTACCATATCTTTTATGAACCTTATCATCCCCTCCCTTCTCAAGGGGATTTATCCATGAATATGAAAATTCAATGTCATAAATATTATCAACATTAAAGTTGTCTTGAACATTTCCATACCTTCCACGTAACTCAATATTGTATTCATTATCATTGATCTTCTCTAAGACGTAAAATGTTCTATCTTATCGAGGATGAAGTATTTATTTTCATTACTCCATGAACCTCCCATTTACCATAACAAAATACCTAGATAAAATGTAGCTTGTTTCCTACCCTTCTTTACACGATCATCATATTCTAGTAATAAAGAAAACACACAAGAAGGCATTGATGAGTTAATAGAGTTAGTGATAATACCTTCTATATTTCATATAGTCATGAGAGTTTCATCCACCCCTAAGGCTCTCTTTTTCTCTATTTTTCATGAAAATAAACTCACTTTTACCTCAAAAATCATTTTCACTCTTTTTTTACTCTTTTTTTTCAAATCCTTTCATTACCTCCTTTCTTTTGATTTCACTCATCACTCATTTTTCACTCAATATTTTTCCATAATCACTATTTTCTCTCTTATTTTTCTCGATTTTCATAATATCTCTCAATCCTCACTTGGACTTGATAATCATGCAACATCCTTAATGGTGTATGTATAACTATCCTCTTGTTGTACTCATGAAAATTTCGGTTGGTGTATCCATCATGTGTGGACATTTTATCATATTACCAAGGCCTTACCAATAATATATGGCTATTATACATGGTAAAAACATCACATATCAGATTTTCTTCATACTTATGAGCAGAAAAAAGAACATTCACTTTCATAGTCACTTTAACAATCCCACTATTATTTAACCATTATAATCTATAAGGACAAGGATGCTTGGTACTAGATAAACCATGTTTATCAACCATAAAATAACTCTCTATGTTTGTGAAACTAACCCCGTCAGTGATCATATGACATAACTTATAATTAGAATACAATAAATTATAAAAATTGTTAACCCTTTTCTCTTGATAACGTTATCCTTCAAGTTGAGCACTCAAATCATGAATTTTGAGAAGCATTTATCCATGTTTGAGGCTCTCTATTTCATTTTATAAACATTCCTCAAGTGGTGGAATTTTATATTATCTTTACATGAAACTAAGAGCTTCTCCATTATCCAAAATAATCATCGACCATTTATTTGGTCATTTTGAGGTATTATTTACAAATCCTTAACATTTAAAACATTTGATATAATGTGATTTGGAATCAACATTAACCTCCATCTTACCTTTGGACTTCAAAAATACTAGTTTTGGTTTGGTCGCCTCCATTGAATCTATTCTTCATTACCTCACATGTTCTATTGGTTTAAAATAATTGAACATAAAATAAGATTTATAATCCTTACCATAATATGTAGGGAACATACTACTTTCTTGGACATACCTCCTTACTTTAGTAGCCTTGTGAAGAAGATCATCTATGCCCAAATAGTGGTTCAGGTCCCCTGTGTCTCGAATGTCATAGTTGTGGTTGTTCACAAACCTTTCTATGGTAGAATCCCACTCCTCATAAATATTAGCCCAAATCATGATGGTATCCATATATTATGATACACCACAACACGCATAGATTCATGATTCAAACCATGTAAATTGATAAATAAATTTCCATAATGGTGTCTAGAAATATACCTCTTACACACTTCCACTTTCATCTCCTCCCAATTGTCCATGATTATTTACTTAATTTTCTATCAAATCACATTTAGTTAGTCTCACAAAATACTAGCATTGTCGGTGAATTACACAACATCCAACTTCACCTTATTTTCCACAGAATTGTTGTGAAAAGAAAAAACAAACTCTACTTTTTTTCTCATTCCATGTTTGTTTCGGGATCATTATTTACATGGATAGAAGGGATCCTTAACTTTACACATCTATGAATGTTTGTTTTCCTCCATGGTGGTTTCTTTCTCCAAATTGGTGACTCATGAAAATATGACAACTCCTCTTCTTTAGACACCCTCCTCATTGGTGGTGCTCTTGAATTGTAAGGGGATTTCAATTCATCCATCCCTACATTCAACCTTTGGAATTATTCTTGTAAAGCCCTCATGGAAAACATAACATACATTTTATCATTGTTACTCACCTCTTCCATTTAATAATTCTTCATGAAAATTTGAAGAGAAATGAATGTGGACCTCACACATTACCTCATGTGTTTACACTGAAAAATATTATATTCCCTCATGTTTCTCTCAATTTCGAATTTTTTTAACAAAAAATAAAACTCATTCATTTTACCAATCTCTACATTTTTAAGGAGAATATGGGAGATGACAAAAAATGATAAATGGAATTAGGGCTCATGATGTGGAAATTTCATTGAGCCTTTATTTTTTGGGATTTTTTTTGAATAAATGTTGTAAAACCAAGATAAATTTTGAATATGTAAATATTGAAGAATTAATAATTTGAAACAACAAACAAGATCAATGTGAGAGTTTCATCGTAACATCTCACCCCACATCATTGGAATGAGAAGAGAAGGGGGATGCTACACCTTAGGTTACATCCACAAGACACAAAAGGCTGGAAATAAATGCCAAGGGCCTCATAAATAGTTGGGTTATGATTTTATATTTTAAGATAAATAAGAAAACTAATTATAACCATAACAACAAAACTTCTTAATGATGAATGAGTAACAAAATTAAATTCAATACAAGAAATATCCAAAATACAATATTACAGTATAATAAGAATCAATGTGACATAACAAATAGAACCAAATGATTAAAAAACCAAATAAACCAAAAATAATCCCTAATATGATATGATCCCCAAATCCCCATGCCTAACCCATTATATCATGAAGCATCAAGGAAAAACTAGGATACATTTCATTTACCTATGTATCGATATATAAAATATAAAAACGCACCACAGTTCCCAATCAGAATGTGACTGCTAAACATAGTAGAATTTTCTCAATGGCATCCTAAAGCATGGAACTCAGATTTAACAAGTCATAAAAATTATATAAAATAGTTTAAAATCAATTTAATTCAGTTTATATCCAACAAAACAATTTTCCAAGGAAGACAATAAAAAAGGCATTCAAACTAATTTTTTCACAGAATACATCAACAAATAACACAATAATATTTCATGGATAATCAACAAATATTTTAACCTTTTCTCAATTAATGATTTTGAATAAAAATTTCCATTTCCACACACTTCCTCAACATAAAAACATACATAAGATTGGTGTTACCATTGACAGTGGAACATCACATCCATACTCCGTCCCATAGATGGTGGTATTTCACAACCTTTGTCTATCCATTTCAAATCCATCCAAACCGTTATGCCCAAATAATATCAATCTATTTCAATAAAATAAATTCAATAAATAATTTACGATAATAAAAAAACATTAATTTTAAAATCACTATTTTAAAATTATAAACAATTTTTTTCCAAGAAAACATCCAATTATTGTGATTTCCAAAACCATAATTAATAAGATAATTCCATCAAATAACAACATTATTTTCATAATAATTTCATGAAATTAAATAAATTTCAAATAAATAATGAAACTTATAATCAAGATGAGTTGATAGAGAACTCACCTACCGCTCAAACACAACCAAAATTGTATAATAACACAAAAAAATTAACAAACAATCTTAAATTATCAGGATTATAACCACGATCTCATTCCATTCAATCCAAAAAATAATATACCATAAATATTGGCATCAGAAACCATGCATATATCCCCAATGAAATTGATCCATGATTCCAAAATAGGGAATGATAAGATACCTAAGGAAAATGATGAATAACGAGCACATAATGATGAATTCGAGTATCCAATTCACATGGATTAGCCTAGGAATCACTCTCGGATCGAAAGGAATTGTCTCCACAACATTGATAGGAAGATTAATTCAAGTTATGTCCTATTTAAGTAAAATGAGTGGTTTAGTAGGTAAAATAGATTAGATCCAAAATTTTAGGATCTAGGATTCCATGGTGCATGGTTAAAAAAACCTTGCACAAACTGTGCACAATCCACTACCTCCAAATAAACCTCACATGGTTGTTTCCCATGGTTAGACAAACTATGCACCAACAATGATATACTATACTATTCAACATTTCATAGTTTCTACTAGGAATCCACATGGTTTGGCCAAACCAAGCATCTAACTGTGCACCTTCCTAGTGTCCACTATTTCAGTTTCATAGTTTCTTGGTGGTGTTTTATGATTTCTATAAACTATAATCAAACTATGATCCTCTAAAAAATCCTAAAAAAATTCTAAAACTCCTATAAAATTATATATAATAATCTTAATCTTTTTATATACTTAAAATTCACAAATAAACTGACAAATACCAAAAATTGTGGGTGATAAAATCTCCCCACCATTGGTCTTTTTGTCCTTAGGAAGTAGATAATAAGAGTTTTCCCTAAAGAGGTTTGGACATTACTTCATTATTTACTTTTTACACTCCCATGTTTCCTCCTGAATATAAATATTTTGCGATAAAACCGACACTAGTTCGATTCCTTTCACAGACATGACTTTATCTTTCCTATCAAAAATTTATACAAACTCATTATCCACCATGTAATATGGTTTTAGGTTAACATATTGAAATCAAACCACATTTTCAGGGTCATTTTGAGACTTCTTTAATTGAGATACATGATGCACATTATGTACTAAACTGAACGTTGGTGAAAAATTCCACTAATATGCCACCTCTCCCACCGATTCATGAATCTAAAAAGGGCCTATGTATCGAGGAGATAACTTAACTTACTTTAAAAAATGATGATTCTCAATCCATAGATAGATTATAAATAACTCATGATCACTAACCTTAAACAAAAAATTCCATCAAAAATGATCTGCCTATGATTTTTGAAAACTCTATGTCTTCTCCATCCTCTTTCTGATTAACTGAATATTCTTCGTTGTCTCTTGCACAAGGCTTGGTCCACCCAGTGAATACACACTTGTGTCCATCCAACAGATGGGTGAACAACAAGAACTCCCATAAGATGCTTCAAATGGAGACATATGTTTTAAGCCTTGATAATTTTTTTTGTATGAGGAGTCCACTAACAGTATGTACTCCTCGAACAAGACACCAAAATCCATTACACAAACTCTAAGCATGTACTATAATGTTTGGATCATCCTTTCAGATTGTATATCAATTTAAGGTTGATACATCTTGCTCATAGTCAATTAATTACCATGGTATTTCTATAAACATTATCAAAAAAGAGATATAAACCTGGATTATATATCAGTTAAAATCAAGACAGGAACACCATGCCTGTTTACAACTTCTCACATATATATTTTCGACTAGTTCACAAATATATTGGATTCACTACTAAGGGTGAAATGAGACAACTTTGTGAGCTTATACACTATTACAAATATGAAATTTTGTTTCCAAACCATCATTGTAACACCTATTAAAAAATAAAAATCTATCTTCCTGAATTTCCTCATAGGAATTGAAAAATACACTAGCATACCCATTAGATATTGGTTCTTGACCCGAACCTACTGACATGTGGGGCATATCAAAAAAAAATCATCCACAATTATTTTCATGAAATCCCACCAAAATTGTGATTTTAGTTCCTTATATATATTTTGAATTCTAGGATTAAAAACCCATATCAAATAGTGATAATCATGAAAGAGTTATTCCTAACCATCTAATGGTACAATCATGAAATGTTGAAACCGTAACACTGGTCTTTTATCAGGTTTCTATCTATTAGTGGTCTCCCCAAATTTATTTTTGAAATAATAGAAACACATTAAAAATAAAATGTATTTTCCTCTTTAAACTTCTCTTCCGAATAAAGAACAAAATAAATTGGAATGAAAATATCTACCCTACATTGATCATCAATATCCAAGTGTATATTTAAAATAATAAAAATTTCCTTCCATTAAGCTGAAGCCACTTTCAAAAACATACTATATGACTTTATGCTAAATGCAACCTTTCTAAAGTTACTTTACCTAGTATATATAGTATGTCAAAGTCATAAATTTTAAGATACTACATCCATATTCTTTGTATCATATTCAAATATCTTTATGGAAAAATGTGTTTCACGCTCTTATGAATTGTAAACACTGCAAATTTCTCACTAAAAAGATAATGATGTTAGGTATTAAAATCATGTGGCACAAAATATAATTCCAAATATTATGTAGGGTAGTTATTCACATGAAATTATAACTACCATTATATATAAGGAACACCATGATCTCTCTTCATGAGCACACACCCAACCCCAAACCATGAAGAATTACTATACCCCACATAACCTTGTCATGATTATAGAAATTTCAAGATTGGTGTCGATGAAAGAAAAACATTAAACTCTTGAAAATAATATTGACATTTATCATTCCATTGGAATGGAACACTATTCCTGGTCAAGTATACCATTAAAAAATAAAGTCAGGAAAATTCACAAACAAAACATTAGTTATAACCATCCCAAACAAGGAAATAGTATATCTCAAAGACATTATTTGGAGTTTACCAAGATATGAGAGCCTATATCTTTTCTAGATCCACATGAAAATAGTTTTCATAGATATCATGGCTTAAGAAATGAACCTATTGTATACAAAATTCACACATTGAAATATTTCCATTGAGGCATTGATCCCACAATATACCCAACATTATCACCAAGTGCTTATCATAATAAAGCATTTTCCAAGAATACACCATTATTTAATCCAAAAATTACACCATAAAATATTCTATATATCATTGAAATATCTGATTCATCATTTCCATAAAGAGATTTGGTGCATTTGAAGGACCAAAAAGGCATAACCACATACTCATAATGACCATATCTACTTCCAAAAATTCCTTCAGAGTATCCTCCTTCGAAACATATAGTTGGGGATATCCCAAACACAATTAAATTTTAGAGAACCACTTAGACCCCCTCAATTGGTAAAATAGGTCATCAATGTGTGGAAGAGGATATCGATTTTTTATCATAATTTAATTAATATTACAATAATCCACACAAAGTATAAGAGTTCCATCGGCCTTTCTCACAAAATAACCAGTGATTCTTATATAGAAGTAATAGGATGAATGAACCCTTTGATTTCTAAATCATCCAAATAGACATTCAATTCCCTTAATTCTGTTGTATTCATCAAATAATACTGAAGTGAGATAGGACTTACCCCTAGTTTGAGATAAATTCTAACCTATACATCTCTTATGGTTGACAATAATAATATTTTATTGGGAAAAACAATAATAAATTGATGAAAAATTATTGAAAAAATACTATTCTTTATTTTATCTATATATGTCAAGGTCAAGGATACCAAATACTATGACATAGTTCGAAATATCAGTGATAACAATCCTTTTCAGCTTTCCTTTTCTTTTCATTTTCATCTAAAGAGATGCTAAATCCTATCATCAATTGTAAAAATATATATTTGGGTATAATAATCAATGTGAGATCTGAATATTTTCAACTAATCCATACTTAGGATTAAGTCATAGACATCCATCTCAAGCATAGAGAAGTCCCAAATCAATTCATCCATATAAATTGTTATAGAAAATTTTTTACACCCAAAGGATCTACAATATTTTTTTCCAAGATGATAGTGGTGTTTCAAAATAGTGGGAATCATCTCAACATCTAACACAAGAAGCTCAGTAGGATGAGAAGAAAAAAATTAATGTGAATTACCCATATCAATCAAATCTTGAATAAGGATAGAATTCAAAATAATCATACCTCTCACAGTTGATGTTATTGATTATTCATCCATGATCACTTGATCAAATCCATACAATTGATTAATTTTTTTTATTTTCACTTTGTTACACTATTGATATTACCCTAGTTGATGAGTCATGGTATTCATATAATCACAGTGTATTTACTGGGTTTTCTAATGATATAAATTTGTATTCACTCTTCCTAGAAAATAATATGATTCCTTAGAAGCTTAAGATGTGTCCCTTGCACCCAACCACATAGATTTGTGATAATAATACTATGGATGTACCATCTTATTTCAATTTCGACATGATCTAGATTCATTTATAAATCATTCTTTATTGATTGAGATGACCACATTGAAAATAAACTGGTCTACCTATTTATTTATAATTACGATTAACTGATCCCATATTTTGATTATGAGTCCTACTTCCACCTTGGAATTAGGATTCCATCTTACAATTATTCCCAAAAATATAGTTCCCATAGGTATTAACATGATTCTTACAACATTACATCATGAGATATCCATTTTTCCACTATTCTCTATTAAACTTATCTATATAATCTCATATACAATGCATAGAAATCTTTAATAAAATATCCAGCATCAACCATGATTAAAAAATTCATTCCTTCAAGGATATAATTACATCAAATCTAGTTGTAAAGTGATATAAATTCAAAAAGTTAGCAACATACACTGTCAATGTAAGGTTATCTAGCTTAAAATTAGAGAAGTTTGTTGTTATTTCAATCCAGAAAGTATGAGGATAGAATTGTTTGTTAAAAAATTATTCAAAATATTAACATGTCATTCCTTGGGCTAATTTTCCCTGAACTGCTAAATCCCACCATTGGCGTACAAGATCTTCCCGCATGTATGTTTCTAACTTCAGCTTTAGCATGGATGGTGTGCCAAGGAAATCAATGATTAGATTCATTCTATTTATCCACACTTTGTCTTTTTCTAGTTACGAATCACCATAAAATATGGGTGGATTCTACTTTTGTAAATGAACTGAATAATAAAATTTCCTTGGTTCATTGTTTCCATTACCTCTTTCAATGGCCTAAATATCCTGGATAGTACTCTTAATCAACATTTGGTTCACCCATGTCTCAGGTATAAACATGTTCTCAACAATCCCTTTTGGTTGGCTACTACAGTGCCTACCTAGTGGAATTTTTTATAACCAAATGAAAATTACATTTAGTCTCACTCTCTATAAAATTATTTCTTACTAATATCAGATTTACCACATCCCACATATCACAAAAAAAATTTCAAAATTTAATAATTTTCACATTCAAACCATTTTTTTAAAATAAATCCATTTTCAAGTATTTTAAAAAATGAACACTTTCTCACAAAATCATAAACCATCACTGAAAATGAATTATGTACACATAGTGGGATTTTGTTTCTAACAAAGCATTCCATTCTATTCTCATCAGCTAAACCCAGGACGATGTGGTGAAAACTCCTAGATGTTTCTCAAAACACTCGTGTACTCAACTCCCTAGTAACTTTAGATTCAACATAAAGAGAATAGTGACGCCTTTTATGATTTATATTTCATGTTCTGACAATGTTTTCTCTTTGTTACCATCCCCTAAGATATACCAAAATGATTTCAAATCCAGTGGCTGAACAATATGATACCATTTTTAACATTAGACCCCTCATAATTGGCTTGAAAAGTGGAAGGGAAGCTATTGGGCTATATGTGACATCCCTAAGATACAAAATAGTTAAAATAAATTCAAAGGGCCTCATTAAAAGTTGGGAAAGATTTTTCCTTTTAACATACAATGACCAAACCAATGATAAACATGAAAACTAATCTTATTAATGACGAATGTGTACCAAAATTCAAGCCAATGAAAGACTAAACCAAAACACATTAACAGAGTACCAGTGGAATCAATGTGGTGTGACCAATGGAACCGAATGATTTCAAAAGAAAAAGACACCAAAAACAACTTCTAATCTGGTCAAAGCTCCAAATTCAAATGGAAAAACCAAGGTATTAAGAATCAGTAATAAATTACTAGAATACATTACCATTACCTATGTCTCAATATATAACATCTTCAATCTCACTATAGTTCCCTTGTTTGTGGTGAGTATGAAACTCGGTAGGATTTCCCCAATGATTTCCCAACTCATACCATTAGGATTGAACATGTCATAATATTTGTATAAAATGGTTTAAAAAAAAATTAAAATATTTTATATCCAACCAAAATAGGTTTCTTAAGAAAACAACAAAACTACCCTTCAAGACTATTTTTTCAGTGAATATATCAATATATAACAAAAGAATTTTTCAAGGACCATAAACAATGATTTTATCCATTTATCAATTTATGATTTGGTGTAAACATTTCCATTTCCCTAGACATCCTTAAAATTAACACAAAAACAAGATTGGTATTACCATTGAATGTGTAACTTCATGTCCATACATAATCCATCTGATGGTGGTACTTCATGACCATTATGCATCCCAATCAGCTCATGCTCAACCGTTATGACCAAATTATATCGAACAATTTCAATAAAATCATTCCAATTTTGGTTACTTTCATCAACCAACCATAATTTTAAAATCACCATTTTAAAAATTATAAACCATCGTTTCCAAAAAAGATATCCAATTCCAATTATTTCAAAATACCAAAGTCAAACAACAATTCTATCAAATCACACCTTGATTTTCATTAAATTTCAATAAATTAAATCAATTATAAATAAAAACTTGAATATCTAATAGAGAGGACTTGAGAGAGAAGCCACATAACTCTTAAACTGAGGGGAAAACAAATAATGACACAAAAAAATTAAACAAATTGTCTTAAATATTCAACACTCTAACATAGAGTATATTCCCTTCAATTTGAATAATCATATCCCATAAATATAGAAATTAAAAAAACATGTGTCTATCCCCAATGAACTACATAAATGATTCTAAAATAAGGAAATAGAATACATCCACGGAAATGATGTAGAACAATCACTTATCGACGAGTTTTTGTGTCCAACGCACTTGGATTCACATAATAATCAATCCCATATCAAAAGGAATTATTTATATCACCTTGGGGGTAATAAGAATTTATGTTATGATTTTTTAATGAAAATTTTATTTAGAGGAAAACTTAATTAGATCCACAATTTTTATATCTACTATCTTCTGATGCATTGTTATGACACACAGTTAGGAAAATCATGTGCAAACTATGCATGAGCCACTACCTCCAAACACAACTCATACAGTTGTCTCACATAATTAGACAAACACATGCGCCAAAAATGATATACCCCCACTATTTTTCATTTAACGGTCCCTTCTGGGTATCCACATGATTTGGGAGAACTTTTCACCAAATAGTTCGCCATTCCAGGGTTCACAATATCAGTTTCATAGTTTCCTAGAGGTTATACACAATTTCTATTAACCATACTAAAATCGTTCACCTCTATAAAAGCCTCCAAAAACATTCCAAATATCCTCAAAATATTACAAAACATAACCCAATTATTTTATATACATAATATAAATAAACTAAGGGTAATTTACTTAAAACTAGGGTCCTACATGTGAGGTTTTAAAATTATAGAATTTATCACAAAAATTGAACATGTTATATCTTATTATTTATAGATTTGATTACAATTATTTTAGATGGAGAAGAAATATTATCTTCTCAACTAGAGTATTGATAGACATTAAGGAAAAAATTATGATGAAATGATGTCCATAGGTGAAGAAAAAATGGTCCAGAATTGATGTCGGCCCGATTCAAAGAGAAAAGAAAATGGTAGAAGGGATAAATATGATGAACCTAATTTCTTAAAATTGGGATCTGATAAAAAATTAAATGCGATCCACGAACCAATAAGAAGTTACATAATAACATTGTTCAATTTTTGAATTTTTAATATAGGAATCACAGCATGAAAACAAGAAAGAAGGGTGATAAATGGTGGAAATAAAGAAGAAAGAAGAGAGTTGGTCAAGTTAGAACCCAAAGAGATCTTATATATAATAAATCTATCATCAATATTCCAAAATGGATAACCAATACTTTGATAAATATATAATTAACCAATAACCCAAAGGTTTCATGAAATACTCAACATTACAACATTGCCTTCATTCATGGTGTTAAAAGAGTATAAGGGGTGCCTATTTATAGACAAAGAGTGATATAGAAGTCTAACAACTAGTTTCCATATGTAAAAGAGTCTAAATGATGATTTTTAATATCTTGGGACATGCCCATGACCTTAATGGAAAAGTATAACTTTTATTTATAAAGTAAATACAATTAGCCTACCACTTTTAACGTTGAGGATTCTATGGTGAGGTGGGATTCCAATTCATAGCACACCATGGGATTGGTCTTTAAAATAATATTTCTACCTTAATTAATTAAAATATATGCTAGTATGATTCCCCCAAGAAAGGGTATTGTTCCTCAACTTGGAATTCTATGATTAACCCATTTATGGCCTCCTTTATTCTCTTTTTCCACTCCCTTATCATTGGACCACCATCTCCTCGAAACGGGTCATGTCAAATCATGAACATCACATCCTCATCACCAAGTCCATCGACAACCCTATGATACCCATGTGTTCCATGATTATAATCAAACCACAATAAAACCATAAAAACCTAAAAACACTTAAAACCCATAAAAAACCCAAACCCCAAAAAACTCCTAAACCCCTAATAAAACCTAACAAACCTCAGAATCCCTAAAAACCCAAAAAATCGATAAAAATCATAAAAATTTCATTAAGATCCTAGAAAATTTAAAATTCCCTATAACCCTGAAAACCCTAAGATAACCATAGAAACAAAAAAACACATAGTAACCACTAAAATCCTGAAAACCCAAAAATAACACTAATATCCCTAAAAAACCAAAAAACAATTAAAAATCATAAAATACATAAAAACCCAATAAATCTATACACACCCATTAAACCCCTACAAACCTTAAAAACTACAAAAACCTTAATACCCCAAAAAACTTGAAAATACCCATAAAAATACTAAAAACCTTAAAAACATAAAAACATATAAAAAACTGTAAAGCCCCTAAAACCTAAAAACCACCCCTATATACCCTCAAAATCCCTAAAACCCATAAAAACCCTAAAAGTCCCTAAAATTAATTATGAAAGAAAAATAGATAAAGAATTCGTGAAAACCCCTATGAAATTCTTAAAACCAAAAAATAAATAAATCCCATAAAAACCAAAAAACATTAAAAATCATAAAAACCAGAAAAACACAAAAAAACCAATAAAAAAGACAAGAAACCGTAAAGCCGCTCAATACCCAAGAACCCACTAAAAACTCTAAAAACTCATTAAACCCCTAAAAATGTTAAAAAACTCCAATAAACATGAAACACCTAAAAACTAAAAAACACTAAAACACAAAAAAACCATGAAACTCAAAAAACCATAAAAATTCATAAAAAACCTAATCATGCCCTAAAAACCTCTAAAAATAAAACCCCTTAAAAAACTAAAAACCCTAATAAAAACATAAAAAATTAAAAAACACTTAAAACCCATAAAAACAAAAAAATGATAAATATCCTAAAACGCCCTAACCCCCCTACAGACCCCTAAAATCTATAAAACCCCTAAAACCATAAAAATCCTAAAAACCAATTAAAATACTAAAAACCCGGTAAAAACTCTAGAAAACCATTAAACCCCTAAATTTTTCTAAAAAACTCAAAATACCTTTAATGTCCTATGAAAAAAATTAAAAATAATAAAAACCATTAATCCCCTAAAAACCCTAAAAATCACTAAAACCCTAAAATCCCATAAAAATCCTAAAATAGATCCCAAAATCCCTGCAGAAATAAGACTCCCCACAAATTCTGAAAAACATTAAGGTGGACATAAAAATTTAATAACACTTAAAACCCCTAAAACACAAAAAAAAACACTAATACACTAAAAACACCTAAAAACATTAAAACACTAAAAAACATAAAACCCCAAAAAACCTTAAAAACATAAATACCCATAAAAACCATAAAACCCAATAAAATTTTTAAAACATCCTAGAAATAAATAAAACCATAAAACCCTGAAAACCCTTAAAACCCCCGAAAACCCCATAAAATCTCTTAAAACTCTATAAATCCCTCAAAATACTAAAAACCCATTAAAATCCAAAAAATCCAAAAAATCTCTAAAAACATAAAAACACCTACAAATTCTAGAAACTACTATGAAATCCTAGAAACCTAAAATCAAATCAAAACCTAAAAACCAAAAAAAACTCTAAGAACCCTAAAACCCCTAAAAGCCCTAAAAATCCCAAAATAATAAAAAAATAAAAAATCCTAAAACACTGAAAACCCTAAAGAAAATCTTAATGATCTAAAAACAATTAAACCCCCTAAGAACCTAAAACATGGTAAAAATCATAAAAATACCCTAAAACCCCTAAAAACCTGAAAACTTATAAAACACCTAAAAACCTTAAATACTCTAAAACATATCAAAACCCTAAAAAAAACTAAGAACTCTGAAAACCACTTAAACACCTAAAAATATATAATATTATATAACCTAAAAAAATCTAAAACCCATAAAAACCCTCAAAATCCAAAATAAAACAAAAAAATGCATATAAATCATAAAATCCTAAAAAATCCCTAAAAACATAAAACCCTAAAATACCATAAAAATTTTAAAAAATATAGACACCATAAAATCCCTAAAAAGATTAAAAAAACCCAAAAACCCTGTAAAAAACTCAAAAAAAAACTAAAAACACTGAAAACCATTTAAACCCCTAAAAATGTTTTAAAAAATCTAAAAATCATCAATCCCCTAAAAACTCAAAGAAACTCTAAAACCATAAAAACCCAAAAACCATAAAAAGATAATAATTCCTCAAAAACCCTAAAATCCCTGAAAACAATTAAATCATAAAAAATCCTTGAAAATATTTAAAAACATAAAAAACCCTAAAAACCATGAAACCCCCAAGAAAACAATAAAACCTGAAAACACTTAAAACCCATAAAAATGGTAAATGCCTGAAAAATTCTTAAAAAACATAAAAACCATCAAAATACTTAAAAATAATAAAAATCCTATAAAAATCCAAAAAATTTCTAAAAACATAAAAACCCCTCACACCCTAAAAATTCATAAGAAAACCTCAAAACCTGAAAGTTCACCTAAAACCCCTAAAAACTCTAAAAACCATAAAAATCCTTTAAAACCTAAAAAAAATAAAAAAACCCATTAAAAACCCTAGAAACCCCAAATAACCTTTGAAATCATTAAAATTTGATAAAATATCTACAAATGTAAAAAACCCTAACAAGCGCTGAAAAATCATTAGAAAAACATAAAATCCTAACATCAATTAAAACCCCTAAAACCTAAAAATGATCAAAACCCTAAAAATCCTTAAAACCCTATAAAAATCCGGACAACCATAGAAAATCCTAAAAATCCTAAAAGCCCATAATAACCATAAAACACACTAAAAAGACTGAAGATCCTATAAACCCGTAATTTTTTTACTAAACTATAAAATACTATAAGACACCTAAAAACACAGAATAAAACCTAAAAATACAAAAAAAATGCATAAAACCCTAAGACCTCTAAAAAACTATCAAAATCTATAAAAACCAAAAAACCCATAGGAATCATAAAAATATCTAAAAATCTATAAAAATGTAAAAAACCCTAAAGATCATGAAAAGAACTATGAAAAAAAAAACTAAAAATAATTAAAACTTGAAATTAATTAAAACCACTAAATTCCTACAAAACACTAAAAACCCTAAAAACCCTAAAAACTATAAAACCCATAAAACAATAAAAACCACTAAAATGTAAAATATCATACAAAATCTAAAACCCCCTAAAACCAATAAAATCTCTAAGAACCACTAAGAACGTTAAAAACCATGTAAACCACTTAAAATATTATAAACACTAAAAACATTAAAAATAGTAAGAGAACTCAAAAAAATAAGTTAAAGACACCCAAAACCATAAAAACCCAAAACAACCCAAAAACACTAATAACACAAAAAAACAAAAAATAATCATAAGTAATTAGTAATAATCAATAAGCACATAAAAACAATAAAAACCTTGAAACCACCAATAAAAACCTAAAATACATAAAAATACATAAAACCCCAACAAATTGCTAAAATAATAGAAACCCTTAAAAGAAAAAAGAACATAAAAACCCTAAAAGCCCCTAAAAACTAAAAAACCAGAAAATATTCTAATAAACCATGAAAATTTCTAAAAGCATAAATACCACTAAAAACCATAAAAAAATCTTAAAACTTAGAAAAATTAAAACCCTAAAAACCTAAAATTAAAAATACCATAAAAACCAAAATACCTTTAAAATAATAAATATCTAAAAACTCAAAAAAAACCTTTTAATCCAATAAAATCATTAAAGGACTCGAAAAAAATGTAAACCTCCTAAAAACATAAAAAGAACCCCTAAAAACCCAAAAAAACATAAAAACCATTAAATCATAGAGAACTCCAGAAACCATCACAATCTCTAAAAAACGTAAAGGACCATAAAAATTCAGAAAAATCCATAAAAATCCCTAAAAACATAAAAAACACTAAAACCCCTGAAACCCATAATAAAACCATAAAACACTAAAAACACTTAAAACCCCTAAAAACCTAAAAATGCTAAAATCCCTAAGAACCATAAAACCCGCTAAAAATAAAAAACCCTAAAACCCATGAAAACCCTAAAAACAATAAAATAATAAATACCATTAAACACCTAATTTTTATAAAAAAAATATAAAAACCACAAAACCCTAAAAACTCAAACAATCCATAAAACCACAAAAACCACAAAAACCATAAACTCCTTAAGAATATTAGAAACCATAACACCTTTCAAAACCCCAAAAAAATAATACTCATTACAATCTTAAAAGACCAAAGAATCCGTTAAAAAATAAGAAACCCTAAAAACCATGACAACTCCTAAGAAAACATTAAAATCTAAAAAATAATTAAAAACCAAAAAAACCAAAAAAACCGTAAAAACATCTCAACCCCTTAAAAACCCTAAAAACTAGAAAAATTATAAAATAAAACTAAAATATCTAAAACCCCTTTAATCCCCTAAAAAAATAAAAAATCTACGAATCCTTAAAAACTATAAAAACCATAAAAAACCAAAAAAGAATAAAAACCCTAAAACCCCATAAAAACCCTCGAAACCTTAAAAACATAAATGGCATTAAAAATCCTAAAAGATCCATAAAATCACTATAAAGATAAAAATATCCCAAACCCCTAAAAGTCTTTAAAAAGTCCCTAAAATTCCTAAAAATTTTAAAAACCCCTAAAACCCTTAAAATCCCTAGGAAAGTACCAATAACTTGAAAACATTTCAAAACCCCCAAAAACATAAAAAATTCGCATAACCCTAAAAGTCCCTAAAAACCCAAAAAACCCCTAAAACACTAAAAACCCAATAAAACCCTAGAAAAATAATAAAAATTATAAAAACACATTTAAATCATTGTGAAATTAAAAAAATAAGAAACCTTGAAACCATCAAAAATTCAAAAAAAACCCAAAAAAAACATAACATCCCAAAACCCCTAACACCCCTCAAAATGTCTAAAGTCCCTAAAACCCAATAATAATCCTAAAAATGAAACTTTATAACAAAATAAAACACCCTTAAAACCCTAAAAACCCATAGAAAACACTAAAAACCAAAAATAACTTAAAACCATAAAAAACACTAAAAATCATAAAAAATAGGAAAACCCCTAAAACCCCTAATAACCCTAAAAACTAGAAAACCATAAATACCATAAAGAAACTAAAAAACCTTTTAAAAAACCTAAAAAACAATAAAAACTCTTAACCCCTTAAATCCCTAAAAAATAATGAAAACCCCTAAAAATAAAAAAAACATAAAACCCCTCAAAACCCCTAAAAGACTTAAAAATAACAAAGAAACCAAATAATTTAAATGACCCTAAAAACATTGAACAACCCTAATAAAAGCATATATAACTAAAAAATTGTAAACCCCTCAAAAACATAAAAATTGCTAAAACCCCTAAAACCCATCAGAACCCTAAAAACCCTAAAAATCTATAAAAATGCTAAAAATCCATAAAAACACAAAAAACATATAAATCCATAAAAATGAATAAAATCCCAAAAAAACACTAAAACCCCTAAAAATATTAAAAGGTTAAAAATACCTAAAACCCCTAAAAACCGAAAAAATGGTAAAACCTTAAAGGGCCCTAAAACCCTAGAAAACCCTAATACCCACAAAACCCCTGAAAATCATGAAAACCAAAAATACCAAAAAACCCTTAACACCCACTAAAACTCTAAAACCATTTAAATCCCAAAAAATGTTAAAAAAAATATAAGACCCATAAAACATATAAAATACCCAAATCCCCAAAAAAATCATAAAAACCCTAAATCCCCTCAAAATATTTAAATAACATAAAACCATTACAAACCTAAAAAGCCTTAATAATACCTAAAAATTCAAAAAACCCGAATAACCCGAAAAATACCTAAGAAATCCTTAAAATCCTAAAAACACTTAAAACCCCTAAAAATTAAAATAACCCTAAAAACCCTAAAAAACCTAAAAATTAGAAAAATCCTAAAATCCCCAAATAACATTATGAATCCCGAAAAAACCATAAAACCTTAAACAACAAAAAATTCTAAAATGCCATTAAACCTAAAAAATTGTCAAAAAAACGTTAAAAAACATTAACAACCTAAAAAAGAAATCCCAAAAACCCCAAAAGAACCCTAAAAATGACAAAACCCATTAAAATTATAAAGAATCCCTAAAAATACCTAAAAACATAAAAACCATAAAAACAAGGAAAACCCGTAAAAAACTATAAAACATTTAAAAAAACTAAAAACATTAAAACGCTAAAAACAATAAAAAACCATAAAATCATCAAATCCCTATAATTTTATAAAAACACAAAAAAACCATATAAATCCAAAAAAACCCCAAAAATCCATCAAAACAGAAAATACCCCAAAACCCCTGAATACCCATAAGAAAACCATAAATACCTAAAAACAAATAAAATCCCAAAATGGTAAAACATTAAAAGATCTTAAACCCCCAACGATCGTAATACCCCAAAATCCCATAAGAACCCTAAAAATCAGTAAAAACTCTAAAAACATTTAAAATCCAAAAAAACATTAAAAACTCTAAAAACTCATAAAAATCCGTAGAAAACTACAAAAAAACCCCTAAAAACTCAATAAACTATAAGAACCACAAATTCCTAAAAACCAAAAAACAACTAAAAATCCCTAAAACTCTACAAAACCAAAAAAATCCTAAAAAATCCCTACAAATCCCAGAAAATGTAATAAAACCATAAATCCATTGAAAAATACAATACCATAAAAAACTAAAAGCACTTAAAACCTAAAAAATGATACAGACCCTAAAAAACATAAAAACCCTCAAAATCTATAAAAAAAATAAAAAACATAAAAATAATAAAAAATCCATAAAAATCCCTAAAAATTTTAAAAACCCGTATAACCCATAAAACTCATATGAAAACACTAAAAACCATTAAAATTTTAAAACCATTAAAAAATAATGATTTTAAAACCCAAAAAACCCCCAAAACTCGAATAATAATAAAAACCCCTAAAACATAAAATCCTAAAGACCATAAAAACCTTTAAAAATTCATAAAACTAAAAAACCTAAAAATACTAAAAAATTATAAAAAACCCAATAATTCATAAAAATGATAAAAATGCCAAAAATCCCTAAGAATGTTAAAATCCATATAAAAATTGAAAACCCGTAAGAAATATATAAAAATATAAAAAATATTAAAACCCTAAAAAACAAAAAAAATTATAAAAACCCAAAAACCCACTAAAAACACTAAATATCCTCAAAATCTCTAAAATACCAAAAAAAATAAAAAAACCCATTAAAATACCTAAAAATTCCTTAAAACTAAAAACGATAAAATCCCTGAATTACCCAAGGAAAACATTAAAAAGATAAAATCAATTTAAAACCCTAAAAAGGCTAAAACCTATAGAAGCTCTAGCCTCAAAGGCCTCAGAGTGGTGGCTACTCCTCCCCTTGCGTCTCTATGGTTCTCTTACGAATCTTCATACTTCCCCCTCAACCATAGCCTGACCTTGGTGTCTGTGGATTCATCTTGGAATGGTGTTGATGGAGGTTTCTCCCGTACGTCTCGGCTTCATCATCCCTTGTGGCTTCGGGATATTGATACGACTTCAGATCGTTCGTTTATGGCTTTGGTTCACAGGGATTTGACACAGTCTCTACTGGCTTTGGGATTCCTGTTTGGATTAGGTCTATACTTCGATTTTGGGTTTCCAGATCGGTGTATGCCTTTCTAGATATGGGTTATCTATGTGGCTTCGGGAGCTCTGTGTCGTGTTTGGTGTTCTTGATAGCTTCTTCGGTGTTCCCCTGTCCTCTGGATCTCATCGCAGCTTTCGTGCATTCATCTTCAGCTCCGAGATGCTCTTTGCCGGCTGCGGTGCGTTTGTCCTTGGATTCGAGATCTGGTCATAGATGCGGTGTTCTTGGCTTTTGGCTTTGATATCCCAGATTGATTTCTTCTCGATCCGTCAGTGGTCCTACTGTGCTCTGGTCTTCTCAGGCTCGGCTCCATTGGCTTGGAGGGGGGAGGCTCTTCTTTCCATTTCCTCTGGATTTCTTTCTCTTCTGATCTTTTGCTGCTAGTGACTTGTTGTGCTTTTTGATTTTGGTGTTTGATGCCATTTGTTTCTGTCTGCCTTTGATGGAAGGTGATGTGATGGTGAATTTTGTGATCGTGTTTGGCCTGAGGCTGCAAGAGGATGCTTTTGGCTTTGTAGAGCTGAAGCTGGGTTGATGATTTTGCTGCTTTGGTCTGGTGCTCTTGATTGTAGGTTCTAGTTGGTTTGAAAATGATGTTGGGGTTTTTTCTACTTTGTTTCCTTTGTCTACATTTGGTTTTTTGTTTTGAGCTTTTTTGGTTTGGTTTGTTTGGGGTTTTTTAGGTGTGGGTCGTTTGACCCCTCCCCTCCCTTGTCTGCTCCATCTTATTTCTAATAAACTTGGGGTGGTCCGGAATAGCCTGACCCTCAGATCTACCTTGCCCTAGAATCCCTAGAACTCCCAAAAACCCCTAAAAATCATAAAAACCCTAAAACACCATAAAAACATAAAATCCAACTAAAAATTCAAAAAACACTTTAAACCCATAAAACATTAAAAACTATTAAAAACCTTTCTACTCAAAAAACCCTAGAAAACCCAATAAAACCATAAAAGCCATAACAACCCTAAGAAACACTATAACCCACAAAATCCTAAAAACCTAAAACCCCACAAAAATCCTTGAAATTTCCTAAAATCCCTAAAAAAAATCCATTACACCATAAAAACCACTTAGAAAACTAAAAAACATAAAAACTCATAAATCCCTAAAAATCCTATAAATGAAAAAAAAATCCAAAAAAACATAAAAACCCTAAAAAACAAAAAAAAATCCTAAAAAATCCCTAAAAACCCTAAAAATGTAAAAAATACCTAAAAATGAAAACCCCTAATAAAACCATAAAAACCTAAAAACAAATAAAACCCACAAAAGCCCAATAAATAGTAAAACCCCTAAAACCCCTAAAACCGTAAAAACATATCAAATACATAAGAACTGTAAAACACATATAATCTATAATAACCCACTAGAAACACTAAAAAAACATTAAATACCCTAAAATATAAAAACCAAAAAAATTAAAAAAAGCTCAAAAAAACCCAACCCCGAAAAACCCAAAAAACCCTAAAACCCATAGAAAACCATAAAACCCATGAGAACCCCTAAAACCCTAAAAACCCATAAAAAACCTCAAATGCCCAAAAATTTTATACAAACAAAAAAAATATAAAAACCCATAAATACTATAAGAAAACCATAAAAACCTAAAACACTGAAAACCCAAAAAAACTAAAAGACGGTAAAAACCCTAAAATACCTAAAAACCATCAAAATGCATAAAAATCCTAAAAACCTATAACCATATTAAGAAATGCATAAATATCCCTAAAAATTTAAAAGAGGCTGAAAACCCTATAAAAACCTATGGAATCGTTGCAAAAATAAATACACATAAAACCCCTAAATACATAATAAATAGTAAAAATTCTAAAACCGCCAAAAAGACCCCCAAAACCATAAAATCCCAAAAGACCCCAAAAACCATTTATACCCACAAAAAAGATAAAACCCATAAAACCCAATAAAAACACCAAAACCCATTAAAACACTAATTTTTTTTAAATTATAAAAAATGTTAAAATTATAATAAACTTGAAAAAAACCCTAAAATCCAAAAAAGTCCACAAAACCCTAAAAACCCTAAAAATATTTATAAACCCTAAAACCCATAAAAATCCAAAAAAACGAAAATTATCTAAAATTTAAAACCCCTAAAAACCAAAAACATTATAAGAAACCCTTAAATACCTAAAAAAAGAAAAACCCCTAAAAACCAAAAATTCACTAAAAACCCTAAAACCCACGAAACCCCTCAAAATATCTAAAAACCCTAAAAACCCATTAGAATCCTAATAAAGTCCAAAAAGTCCCTAAAAATGTATATATCCATAAAAACCCTGAACCCCCCAAGAAAACCTAAAACCCTAAAAACACATGAGACTCCTAAAACCCCTAAAAAAGATAAAAATCATAAATACCCTCAAACCTTAAAAACCACAAAACACCTAAATCCATAAAATTCCCGGAAAGTAATTAAAACCCCTAAAAACCAAACAAAAACTCTAAAAACTCTTTAAACCCAAAATAAGGTTAAAAACTTTTAAAAACCTCAACAAACCTTAAATATTAAAAAAACATTAAAGACCCAAAAATCATAAAAACACTAAAAAACATAAAAATACAAAAAACTATCAAAATTATCCAAACCCATAAAAACCATAAAAATAATCAAAAATCCCAAAAAATAATATAAAATATAAATAACCCTAAAACCGAATAATACAAAATAAAACCATAAAAACCTAAAAGCACTTAAAACCCCTAGAAAACCCAAATCTATAAAAACACTAAAATCCCTAAAATCCATGAAAACCATTAAATACATACAAACCATAAAATCCATAAAAACCATAAAACCTCAAAACATATTAAAAAACCAAAACATCCAATAAAAATATAAAAAACAAAATAAATCTATTTAAACCCCTAAAATGTTAAAAAAATCTAAAAAACGATTAAAAAATTAAATACTAAAAAAACCCTAAAACCCCGAAAAACATAAAAACTATAAAAACACTAAAAACACTAATGAAGAAAAATGACCAAGAATGTAGGAGGATCTGGAGTGCTTGTGGCTTATGTGAAGAATCACAGACCTATTCATCTAGATTCAAATGCGGATGCGATCAGAAATCCCTCTAAACCAATTGGTTACAATGTTATTTTTGGGTTATGTAACCGTTTGGTGTCAAATCCGAACCCCCATCAGGGTTTGCATGATTCTGAAGTGAAGAGGGACTTCACAGAGGTCGTTATGACAATGGTCATGACTTCCTTCACTGAATTCAGGACCCATTCATCTGACAGGGTGATTAAGAAGGGTTGTATTTCCCATGATGCATAAAAAAGGAAATCCGTTGAAGAAAGGGTAACCCTATGCCAGTTTTATATTATTGTGGGGTTCATAGTTCATAAGGGTGGGAAGCTCTGGAAATTTTCAGATCAAGAGAGATGCATTTCTGAGATTTGGGGGTTTACTGAATGGAAAATGACTACTATATGGTGTGGTTTTTACCATGAGGTTTTCCCCTTGGATGATCTGAAAAGGAGGGACTAGATCTTTGGATGAATTTCTCTCAAGCTGGGACACCTCCATATTCAGGAATGGGATTTCAATTTTGACCCATCAAGTTTGAGAAACACATTCACACAGGTGTGGATTCACATTTTTAAGCTGAATATTCTCTACCAGAATCCTAGAATATTGTGAGATATTTCTTCTATAGTGAGTTTCCCTATTCGAATTGATAGAGAAACTGATAACCCAAGGTATGGGCACTATAGAAGAGTCCTTGTCGAGATTGACCTTGTATGCATTCTGGTTGAGGAGGTGGTCCTCACCCTGATTGATGAAATGCTGAATCTAGAAATTCAGTATGAGAGAAGGCCCAAGTTCTATTGGAATTGTAACTTTATTGGTCATTCAATTTCTGAATGCAGAAGATTAGCAACCTATAGCAGATGTAATCAACAAGGCCATTTTGATGGAGACTGCTAGAGGATGAGGGGGAAGCGAAAGGAAAAACTATATGATCCACGTTCTGAGAAAAATCCCCTGAAAAATCACACATTACTAAGATAGTGCTTTCCCTTACTGTGAAAACTCATAATGAGTTGGCCACCACATCCTACCAGGCTGATCACTCTTGTCCTGAGTCAAGACCCACTCCTGCTTTAGGGTCTACTTCATGGGGAAAACTCTTGAATTTACTGTTGGACCTATTCTTGACCAGGACAATATCTTGAAGGCTGACAAGGACAACTCTGCATCAGCTGATGGTGGCACCAAAATTCTCACTCATTCCTACTGTCACTGGTAAAGGACAGGTTGTGGGGACTAGAATTCCTCAATGCTCTCGAATTATTACATTGCTCCCTGGCTCACCCAAGTCACTGAAGGCACCGGACCTCCAGGATCATTCTCAGGTTGCACCTACAACTTACTCGGCGCATGCCTTTTGTGGAGGTGGGTAGGGTATTGAAAAGAAGCATTAGGGGGATGTAGAACAGGCTGTTGCGTCTATGGAACCTTTTCCCCCTACATGATGTGGGGTTTCCGACACCATTACACCCTTTTCTGAGAAAGGAATGCAAGTGTCAAAATATCAACCTCCTATTAAGAAATAAACCAATGTAGCACGTCTTACCTCTTGTACTAATAAGACTCGTTGCCCAATGCTAGAGTCTATTTCTCCAACTGAATTTTCTTTTCAAAATACACCAACAAAAATTCAGGGTGTCCCAATGATTACGTTTGGAGACCTCAATACTCAGGATGACATAGTGGGTTCCCCCTTGGCGGTGACCTCAAATCACTTATCTAGGGAGTCAAGCACACCTGGAGACCTTTCATATGAGTTCACCACTATCTAGGATAGGAATTGTGCGAAAATGACTCCTAATGGAATGTCCCCAAAGTATGATATATGTGTTATAAACATATTCTTTCCACTCTCAGGTAAATAGTGGGCAAATGATGGTGATGAAAACTAGGAGCACGTGGATAAGGATGTTACAAGAAAATAGAAGCCTGATAAAAAAACCCATTGTCTAGCCACCCAATAAGATTGGTGGGAAAGGTAAAGGGAAGAATCTTAATAAATGAAGTCCCTCTTTTGGAACTGTTGAGGGCTTGGGAACTCTCCCATGTCCTCTTCCCTTAGACAGTTTATCTCACAGAATTGTCTGATGCAAGTTGCAGTTACTGAACATAAAATGACCTTTGAGAAATGGAAAGGGTTTAGTTGGTATTCTCTAAAATACTCACTTGTTTCACACAATAGAGATGTTAATGGCTTTGAAACCTTATTGGTTCTCAAGAATGATGATATTTAGATTACTTATTCTAAGATTTGTTCTCAAGTCATCACTATATCTATTGTTCTAGGTGGTGTTGTCACTACCTTTTCATTTGTATATGTATCAAGTGCATACAACAGAGGATGAGATATTTGGAGGGATTTGAAACTAATTAATGACCAACTAATAAGTAATTGGGCAATTGTAGGGGATTTTAATAATGTCCTAATGCTGTATGAAAATATGGGTCTTTATGTTTCTCGTAATGTTTCGGAGTAATTTGAAAGCTTCTTTTATTGATGAAGCCTGATAGAGGTGAACATTGCTAGAGATAAATTCACATGGAGATGGTTCATGGGAAATAGAAGACAAGAAAGTAGGCTTGATAGGTGCTTCTTCAGGATTAATGATAGTTGTGCTATCGCAGAAATTTCAGGACATACAAATCCAAACGTCCACTCAGATCACAATATTCTTGTCATCAATATTCTGGAAGGCCACACAAGGTCATCCCACTTTACATTAAAGTTTAATAACACATGTATTACCATTCCTAGATGTAGGGAAATTTTTATTAGTGGCAGGAATAGCATCATTCATGGAATCCCCATTTTCACTATCACATCTAAGATCAAGTGAATCAATGCCAAGCTGAGGGAATGGAGTAAATGATCCTTCTCCAAGATGGATTATGATATTAAGGAAGAATAATCACGACTTACCATTGTCAAATTGTCAATCAACAGCATAATTTACCATCATATGGGGAGTTACAGCTCCAATCCAAGATGGATGTCCTCCTGACACTAAATGAAAAATTTTTACGGAATCAATTATGCATAACCTGGCTCAAGGAAGGTGTAAAAAATAAAAAATTATTTCATCGTCTTCACAGAGAGAAAATGGTAAAGAAGGGGATGAATGCAATTCAGGTAAATGGTTCTCTCTTCATGGAGGATGATGAACTCCCTCAAGCGGTGGTGGATTATTTTAAACTACTTTACACTGATACCATTATCCCTACCAACACTCAGCTTGTTGATTCAATTTCACCATGCCTCAATGACCAATAGAACCATATCTTGAAATTCACCCCATCTGAAGTGGATATTAAATCTGATCTTTTCTCCCTAAACATGGACAGTTCAGTGGGCTCTGATGGATTCAACAACAAGTTTTTCATGTTTTACTGGGATATTATACACATATTAGTGACCAATTATATTAGGGAATTACATATTTATTCCCCAATTCCACATGGTTCCAATTTTAACATCATTGATCTTATCTCGAAAATGAATAATGCAATTGAAATCAAGGACTTATGCCCGGTTTCAGTTGGGAATACCATCCCAAAAAATATCAGCAATATCATTACTATCAGAATGGGAAGGATTGTGCATGAGATTATCACCCCAAATAAATTCAGGTTCATCCTAGATAGAAATATTCTGAGTTTCTTATACATGGCCTTGGAAGGAATTAATATCATGCGCAATGAGTCAATGCATGGGACCTTTTCCCTCAATGCAGACACCTCAACGGCCTTGGACACCTTCAAATAGAGCTTCCTTTTCTCCATGCTGGCCAAGTATGGTTTCTCTCCTTCCTTTATCAAAATTGCCCACTATGTACAAAGTAGTTCCAGGATGTCTGTTTTGGTTAATTCCTCCCCAATATGTTTCATTCAATACTCCTGTGGACTCAGGCAAGGAGACCCCCTCTCTGGCATTCTTTTTTCCATTGTTGAAGACTACCCGAGTCGATGCATTATTGGTTTGGGGAACTCTAGATTATTCATGAAAATTAAAGTGAAAAAGGATATTTATGTTCCAACACATATCCTCTACACTAATGATATACTTCTTCTTAGAAAAGCTAATATGAGAACATTTACCTCAATCAGGAATCTTTTTTTTCCACTCTGATGATGTAGCGGGACAATAAATCAGTTGGGGTAAGTCATCCATTGTCTTTAGTAAAGGGTCCTCTAATTAGAGGTAGGTCAGAAATGCAAATTTTTTTGGATTTAAAAGGGCCACACTATAATTTATGTACCTTGGTATCCCTCTTTTTTTGGGGAAACCCTAGAGTGCCGGTCTTGAGAGAATTTCCTCCAGAATCATTAGTCAGTTTGCTAACTAGAAAGGGAAATCCCTGTCACAGGCTGCAATAGTTTTATTAATTAAAACGGTACTCACTTCTATGTGTGTGAATGAATTCATGATATACAGATGTCCAATCAGTCTTCTTAAGAGACTATAGGATAAAATCGGGAACATTATTTGGACTAAATGTGTCAATGAAAGGAAGCCTGTTACTATGGACTAGAAAACATGCGCCAAACCTATTGTTATGGAGGAAATGGGTATTAAAGATCTAAGGAAATTCAATGAGTCTCTCTTGGTCATTTTCACATGATATCTGCTTACTTAGAAAGAAGAGGGACTAGAATTTCACTAAGTTCATTTCACACATAGACTGCTGAATGGTTTATCTGGTTACATTCATTCTTCGTTCTGGCCTACTATCAAGTCAACCATCAAGGATATGAACCCCAATGTGAAATGGATTGTCTCGGGGAGGTCATGTCTCAATTTTTGGTCCACACCATGGCTAGATAGCCCACTTAATGGGATGGTACAACCCCCCCCCCCCCCCCTCAATCATGATAAATATGTCTATTGCTGAGATTGTGCAGGGAATTGAAGCCATGGGTGAAATTCTCAAAGATTCTATTATGGTGGAAATAAATAGGTGCATGTTCATTGATGTTTACTCCTTGGTTTGGAAGCCCAATAGTGGTGGTTCACTCAACAAAAAGCAGTTGTACCTGTGTAAATGTGAGTAGAATTTTTTGGTGCGATCTTGGCTGTCCAAATTCAGAAAACCATCTATTCCACCTTACAAGAAAATTTTTCTCTCGAATGTATTGAAAGGCCGATTTCTGCTTCATGAGATGATGAAAAATTTTGGGCTGCAACTTGTCTCTCCTTGTAGCCTTTGACAATGGGCAAAGGAATATGAAAGAAACCTCTTTATTCAATGATAGTTTGCTATGGAGCATTGGAAGCATGTCCAAGGAACTGTTGGGGTTAACCTCTACATCAATAATCAACAAGGGCTGTCTGGATTGCTGAAAGAAGTAACAGAAATTTATCTAAGCCCACAACTCATTAACCTCTTTCTTGCAGAAATTGTGACACTTCTCTCATACATTTGGGAAGCCCGTAATGATGTTGCGCCCAAAAATCAGGCATGTTGTTTCTATGAGAGAGTAGTGTCCATTCATAGAGCAATCAATACAGTCGCTAGCATCCAAACCGATGAGATGGCCAATCACACTAATGACCATTTAATCCTTCATAAAATTATCATGCATGGTAGGTGAAATAACCCAATGATACTAAAATTCATCTATTAGAATCCCCTGATCGGGGTATGGGTTATGGTCAATGTGGACGGCGTGGCTTCAGGCGTACCTGAACCCTTAGGCTGCAGCGGTGTCTTCCACACCTACCACGGCTTCGTTAAAGGATTATTTTTTCATTTTATCAGATATGGAAATGACTATGAAGTGAAACTCAGTGCGTTTATAAAGGAGGTAAGCTATGACAATCGTTTCAGATGGAATCACCTTTGGATTGAGTCTGACTCACTTCTAGCGGTGGGGGCCTTCAAAATCAAATCATGACAGGTACCTTTCTGGCTTCAAACTCAATGGTTTGAATGCCTTGATGTCTCATGTGACCTTACAATCAACGTCACACATGCATATAGAGAAGAAAATATGGTGATAGACGTCCTCTCTAAGAAGGAATTTGAGGAGAGGATCTCATTAGGGTCCTTTGTTACCCCTAGATTTTGTACGTCTTTAGTGGACACAGACATGAATGGGGTTTCCCATACCTGGTTTTGCAAATATCCTCTATAAAGCCTTGTTCTTTATTTTTCTTAATAAATTTTGGGGGATAATCAATTCCTTCCCCACATACTATTTTCCCTAAAAACCCCTTAACCCTCAAAATACCTAAAAACCCTAAAAATCACAAAAAACTAAAATAACCGTAAAAATTTGTAAAAATGAAAAAATCCTTTAAAACCTTAAAAAACTCTAAGAAGAGCGCAAAATCCTAAAGAGATATAGAACCCCTAAAAACCTAAAAAACGTAAAACCACCCTAAAAACCCTAAAAACAAATAAAAAACCTCAACAAAAATAAAAAAACCTATAAAACCATAGAAATCCATTAAATCCAAAAAAAAATCCATAAAAACATAAAACCCTCCATACCAGAAAAACCCTAATAAATCATAAAAACCCTAAAACAATTGAAACCCCTAATAAACCTAAATAATTCTAAAAACCCTAAAATACCCTAAAACCCATAAAAACCATAAAACACCAAAAAAACCTTAAACCCCTAAAATGGATAAAAACACCAAAAACCCACTAAAATATATAAAAACCGATTAATCCTTGATAAAATTAAAAACATTAAAAAACCATTAAAACCCTAAAATACAATAAAACCCCCAAAATCCTTAAAACCCTTCAAAAATCCTAAAATCTTAAAATAACCATGAAAACCCTAAATACAAAAAAATCATAAACCCATGAAAAACCATATCAAATCCTTAAAACATAAAAAAGACTTCAAAACCCTAAAAAACTTAAAAAAACTAAAACTCTAAATAAACATAAAACCCTAAAAACCATAAAACCCCTAAAAACCATAAATAACCCAAAAAACACTAAAAATCCACTAACAAATCTAAACACCCATTATACCCAAAAATGTTAAAACACTCAAAAGACCATAAAATCCTAAAAACTCTAAAAATCCCTAAAACACCAAAGAATAATAAAACCATAATAATCCCTAAAAATCCCAAAAAACATTAAAAATCCCAAAAACCATAAAAATCCAAAACAAATCCCTAAAAATATCAAAAAATGTACAATCCCTAAAAAACCATAAAAACCCAAAAAAATCCCAAAAAAAATCTATGAAAACCATAAAAATCTAAAAAAAAATAAATCCCCTAAACACATAAAAAATTTTCAAACCACTGAAAACCCTTGAAATAACAAATACCCTAAATATCATAAAAAAATTTAAAAGTCCCTAAAAATTCAAAAAAACATTAAAAACCCTAAAAAATATGAAAATCCCAACGAAACCCTTAAAAACCAAAAATCACTTCAAACCCCAAAAAAACTTGAAAAAGGATACAAACACTAGTAACTCCTAAAAACTCCAATAAACCCCTAAAAATGGAAGAACCCTAAAAACCAATAGATAATCTAAAATATCTTTTTTCTCCTAAAATTGTTAAAAACACTGAAAACCTATAAAACCAAAAAAACTAAAAACATCCATTAAACCCCCAAAAAAACAATAAAAACCCTAAAACACTAAACTCCCCAAAAAACCCCATAAAACACCTTAAAATCCCTAAATATCCTAAAAACCCATCAAAATTATAAAAATTAAAAAAAATCCCTAAAAATGATTAAAAACCCTAAAAACACAGAAAAACCCAAAGAAAAACTTAAAACACTAAAAACACATAAAACCTATAAAAAACCTAATAATCCAAATAACCATTAAATCTAAAAAACCCCTAAAAACCATAAAGACCCCCAATCCCAATAAAACCCCTAAAACCCCCAAAAAACTCAAAAAAATCCTAAAGAGCGAATAAAACCTAAAATCCCAAAATAATCCCATTGAAAGTTGGCGGCGCACTCTCCAGGTTCTCTATCTCATCCGATGCTTCTTCCCCTAGTTTATTCTCGGATTTCTGGCATTTGTCTTCCTCGGTGGCGGTGTTCTCTGGGCATGCTTTTCGAATCCAAGGCGACGGTGGCTTCCTGTCTTCAGCAGCTTATTTTTCCTCACCCCGTGATCTGGATCTCAGTTTCGGAAGGATTTTTTTCTGGGTGTGCTTGGATTTCGTCGGGCTCAGTGCTTGTGCGGTTTCCTCTGGTCCCTGATCGATCGGATCTGGTCTGCGGAGAAGTTGCTGACTCCATGGCGGTCAGGACCCTTGTTGGGAATCTGCTGTGGTTCGGAGTTGAATTTTCAGATCTAAGTTTACCCTGGGCAGTCCAGTGTCGGGTGCCTCTACGACGATGCGGTCTTGATGAGGAGGAGCATTCGAGTTTGGTTTGGCAGTGTCTTGCGCAGAGGATGCGGTTCGGGACTTGAGTCATTGATGGTTTTTTGTTGGAGCGCTACGTCAATGGACTACGGTTTGGTGCCTTCGATGGATCTTCTAGATTTATGATGGTTTATGGCACTTGGAGATGGATGCTGCGGGGGCTCCTGGTTCTTCGTTGAGGTTGCAGGAGGCACCTCTAAAGCAGTGGGGGGGGGGGGGGAACACACCGACGATGTGGGCTATGGACGGTCAAATCTCCAAATTTTTCGCCTCGGTTCTGCTTTGTGGATCCCTCCTTGATGTTGCTTTAAATCTGGTATGTCTCCTCTTCCTTGGTGTTGTTTCTGCGAATTTGCTCTGGTTTTGGTGTGCCGTTGGATTGTGTAATTTTACTCTGCTGGTTCATTCTGCTACTTTGGATTGCTTTGCTGGTGGCTTGGTTTGTTGGATGCTTCATGGTTATGGTTCTGAATGAGCTACTGGTCGAGCTGGTGTGGGTGGATGTCGGTAACACTTTCTGGAATTGGAGCTGATGGATGCATGTTGTGGCTTGGATGAGAGTGGAATGGTTGGCAGTTTTTTATTTCTGTGATGAATATGCTGGATGCTGGATTGGCTGTGATGCTGGATGTGGCTGGATGTTTGGCTATGATTTACTGGTAGGGATGGCTTGATGTGGCTGGTTTGGTAGTGATCTTTTACTAGTGCTAGCTGTTGGTAGGGAAGAAGAGTTGCTAGGGTCTGGAGGCTTGGTGTTATGGGATGCTTGCTCTGTTTGGCTGGGTGATGCTTGTTTTGTTTGGCTGGGTGATGCTGTTGGTGATGCTATTGGTGGGAAGGTGATAGATGCTGGTACATGTGAGTTTGGAAGCTGGATTTCTCTTGGTAGTGGGCTGGTGGTTTCTGGATGTTGCTGGATGATGGTGATGGTCTCTGCTTGTACTTGGGTTTTCTTGTTGGGTTTTTTATTTTCTTTTTTGATTTTTCTTTTTTTGCGTGAGTTGAAAGGGGTTTTTGGGTGTGGGTCGTTTGACCCCTCCCCTCCCCTGTCTGCTGCGTCTCTATTTTCTTTCTAATAAATTTGGGGGGGTTGGGAATAGCCCGACCCTCGCACCTTCCTTGCCTAAAATCCCAAAAAACCCTATTAAATATCAAAATCGCAAAAAAACCAATCGAACCGTAAAAATCATAAAAAATCCAAAAAAAACGTAAAAAACCCTAAAATCCCTAAACACCAGAAGAACTCCTTAAAACATAAAACACATTAAACCCCTAAAAATGATAATTATAAATCCCTAAAAGTACATAAAAACCCTAATAATCCTCAATATTACTTAAAATCCTAAAAAACAATAAAATTTTAGAAAATCCAAAAAACTATACAAAATCTTAAAAACCATTAAAACCCTAAGAAAGACATAAAAACATAAAAACACCAAAATCTCTAAATAACATAAAAACACAAAACCCCTAAAAATCCCTAAGATGCCTAAAATCCCCTAATATTAATAAAAAACGTTAATAACCATAAAAACTCTAAAACCCCATCAAAACCCTAAACCCCTCTAAAAACTATAAAACACCTTTAAACCATCGAAATGATAAGAAAAATAAAAAACCATAAAACCTTGAAAAAAAAAACCCCCTAAAAAAACATGTAAAACCCTAAAAAATCATAAAACCCCTTAGAATCCCAAAAAAACCATTACAACCCATAAAATTCCTAAAAATATCTATAAATCACTAAAAAGTTCTAAAAATTAATAACCCTAAAAAAACCATAACAATATAAAATCACATAAACCCCTAGAAACCAAAAAATAGTTGATACCCTAAAAAAAGATAAATACCCATAAAAACAACAAAACCCCCTTAAACCTTAAAAACCCTTACAAACCCATATAACCGTTAAACCCAATAAAAACTATAAAAATCACTTTAAAAACATGAAAACATAAAAAAACACTGAAATACCTTGAAAACAAATATAATCCACCCCCCTCCCCCCAATCCAAAACTCCATATAACCTTAGAAACCAAATAAAATCCCTAAAAATTCTAAAAAAAGAAGACACTAAAAAAAATCCAAAAGATGCCCTAAATTCCCTAAAACATTAAGTGACCCTAAAATCCCTAAAAACCTTACGAAAATATTAACAAACTAAAAAAAATTAAAACCCCTAAAAATTTAAAAACGTTAAAAACCATAAAAAAACTCTAAACCCCTTCAAAATCCCCAAAAAATCAAATAATCCAAAAACGACGTAAAAATCCTAATAAAACTGAAAGATATATAAAATGTAAAAAACCTAAAAAGCTATGGAAAAACATAATAGAACTATAAAAAAACAAAAACCCTTAAAAACTTAAAAACATTAAAACACTAAAACCCATAAATACCCTAAAACCCATAAAAACTAATAAAATTATAAAACCCCTTAAAACCATAAAAACCCAAAAAACCACTAAAACTCCGAAAAACATTTAAACCCCTAAAAATTAATTCTCTAAAAACACTTAAAACCCATAAAAAATCAACAAATACCTAAAAAATACAAAAAACCATAAAAACCCAAAAAAACACCATAAACCCTCAGAGCCCTCAAAATCCATAAAAACCCAGAAAATTATAAAAAAATTACAAATTACTTAATAATCCATAAAAATGTAGAAAAAATAAAACCCCTAAAAAACCATAAGAAAACCTTAAAAACATAAAATCACATTAAAACCCTAAAACACTGCAAAACCCTTAAAACCCTAAAAACCTAAAATAAACATAAAACTCCAAAAAATCTGTAAAAACCCCAAAATACCCATAAAAGCCCTGAAAATCACTAAAAAATCTAAACATCTTTTAATACACTGATTTGTATTGTGGTTTTTAAAATTCGGTTGGATCTGTTATGTGCGAGTTGTGGTTGTGAGGTTCCCACAAACCCAAAAATTGGTTTATTCAGAAAATGAAAAGAAATATGAATTTGGAGGAATAAACACCCCTATAAACCACATAAAAACCTATTAACTCATATAAAACCTAAAATCCCACTAAAAACTCTAAAAACCATTTAAACCCCTAAAAATATTTTAAATACCAAAAAACCAAAAAACCCCAAAATACTCAAAAACAAACCCTAAAAATCTAAAAAATCTGAGAACCCTAGAAAACCCTAAACTCTCAAAATTCCCCAAAAACCCTAAAAACCCATTAAATTATAAATAAATCCATAAAAATACCTAAAATTGTAATAACAAATAAAAATCATTAAAACCCTTATGAAAACCACAGAAAAACACAACAATCCTATAAAACCCTAAAAAGTGCAAAAAATAGTAAAATCCTAAAAAACACTAAAAACAAAAAAAACCCCAAAACATTGAAAATCATAAAAATCCACTAAACCCTAAAAACAGATAAAAACTCTAAAAACTCTTTAAAACTCGAAAAAAATTAAAAACCCTTAAATACTATTAAAACCCTAAAAACTCATAAAAACCCTGAAACCCCAAAAAACCCTAACAACCCAAAAAATCCCATTAAAACCCCTAAAAACACCTAAAACCCCTCAAAACCCCTCAAAATCCATAAAAATCAATAAAAATATAAATAACCTTGTAATGAAATTTAAATCCCCTATGAAAACCTTCAAAAGTTAGAAACACCTAAAACCTCTAAACTCCCCCTCAGTTTCCAAAATATCTTTATAATTTTAATTCTATAGAATATAGTAGGGAGGTTTCTTTGTTTGGATAGCCGAACAAGGGCTCTCAATCATCCAGTTCCTCCAAGGTATTTTGTTGAGGTTGACCATTCTAAAGATCCATCCGATTTTGTGTGGATTCATGTGGGTGAGGAGCTCTTCTGGAAGCAACAAGTGGTTTTTGAATTATTGGTTGACTTCTGTTCATATTGCTGGAAGTTTGGGCATAGTAAGAAGACTTGTGGTTGTGGAACTAGTGACAGGGGTGGCATACGTCTGGCACAGTAAGAGGCTATGGTGAGTGCAGCCATAAAATGGTGGAAGTGAAAGAGATAATTGGTTTTCTTGGTACTCTACCCATCTGGCCATCAGTTTCTATAGTTTTTTTAGCGTCTTAGAGATAATTGGTTTTCTTGGAATGAGTTTGAATATGGATGGTAATTCTTGTGTTATGGGAGGTGATGGGGTTGAGGTGTAGCCCACAGATGAAGGGGTGGCTCTCATTTACAGTGGTGTGCAAGATAAAAGTGGTGAGATGATATGGGGACAGAATTTGGGGGAGGATTCCGTGCATGGTGGTCTGACTAGTCATGGGAATAAGTGGATCCCCCTGATGCAATCCTATAATGGTGTTATAGTGGAATGGAAGAGGAGCAGTGGGCAGGCAAGTGGCAGCCAGTTGCAAGTTTTGACTGATGTTTCTTAGAATAATGGGCATGAAGAGTTGGCCTTAGTTGAGTTAGATGGTGATGAGGGTGAGAAGGTGGGTGTCCGAACAAGGGGAGGTGGAGATAGCTGGGACTCAGTAAGAGATGTTTATGGTTGGGTAGGAGATGATTTTGGTGGGGCTGTAGTTCAAGTAGGGACCCCTGGTAATAGCATGGTTGACCTAGTGGTGGTTCATGCTAAGAGTGGTGATTTTGGGAGGGCTGGTTGGGGGATTTCGTCACTTTCCCATAGTAAAAAGGTTGTTGTAGACTATGGAGAGGACCTAGATGAATGTAAACTGCTTGGGATGGATAACATAAATGGTAAAGGAGGGCTTGTCCCAGCTTTTTAGAAGGCCATGGTGTTTCATGGAGTCCATTCTGTCGAATACCTTTTTTTTGTACTTCATGACATGGTGATATTGGAAAGGAAAATATTCCCCATCAAGGATGAAGCTCTAATATTAGGCGGGGGGTTCTTTGATGAGGATGACTATAGGATAAATGCCAATATGGCCCTATTCATGAGAGAAAGGTATCAGCATGGGGATGCCTCTAACGCATCCACTGAAGGGTGCAGGGATAGTGTGTCTAGGGGCGGTGTCCAAGGTCCTATAGATAGGTTCATCTCTACCCCTCCCCCAAAACGATTTTGGAGGAGGGAATTTTCATCTCTCTCAAGGCACAAGGAGACCAGATAGACATCTAGGGTGGTGAAGATGAAATTAAAAGTCAACATGAGGGAGCATCCTTCACGCTCTTCCAATCATGAGGGGGTCAGGGAGAAATACATGTCGATGTTTAGACTGTGGGAGGATTTTGAGTCGGCATGGGAATACATGGACATGTGGGTATACTTTGACTACTACTTTTATAATGTGGATTCTGGACTGGACTCAGATGATGATACTTATGGTGTGGTCCTAGTGCATAACTTTGGTGTCGACATTGATAGATTTGTCTCTATTTGTGACCCTTTCTGTTTTTTGGGTGGTATTGGGTATTGGGATTGTAGGGGAGGGTGTTGGGGATTTTCGATGTGGGTCATTTGACCATAGACCTCCCTTTGTTTGGGTAGTCTTTCTTTTCTATACATTTTGGAGTGACCATGAGTAGCCTAGCCCAAAATCTTCCTTTCCCTATGAAATGAATAAAAAGATAAAAACACTAAAAAACCACAAGAACCCTTAAAACACATAAAAACCCCTAAAACCCATAAAAACCCAAAACCCCACTAAAAACAATAAATACACCTTAAACCCCTAAAAACATTAAAAACAAATAAAAATATCAAAAACCCTAAAAAGGTCAAAAAAATCCCTAAATCCCAAAAAAAACATAAAATTACAAAAGAAACCTAAATACCCCAAAATCAATAAAAACCCTAAAAAACCATAAAAATACATAAAAATCCCTAATAATAACTAAAAACAATAACAATTGTAAAAACCCTAAAAGTCCAAAGAAATCCTTAAAAACCTTTAAAAACATAAAATCTGTAAACACCTTAAAAGTGCTAAAATTATTAAAAAACCCAAAAAATGATAAAAAACTCAAAAAAACTTTTAAACCCCTAAAAACCCAAAACAAACGTAAAACCCCTAAAAACCATAAAACCCCTAAAAATATCCAAATACATTAAACACCTTTGATAACCGAAAATGGCCCTAAAAGTCCATAAAAATGTAAGAAACCCTAAAAACTTAAAAATCCCTACGAAAACCTTTAAAACAAAAAAAAACAAAAAACCCCTAAACACCCTAAAAATGTTAAAAACCCAAAAAAACCAAAAAACCCTAAAACCAAAAATACCCAAAACAACATAAAAACCCTAAAACCAAGTAAAAATAAAAATCCCCTTGAAAACCCAAAAACAATAATAACTCTAAAAACATTAATGACCTAAAAATTGTAAGAAAATCCCAAAAATCCAAAAAAGCTAGAAAAAATTATGAAACCTCTAAAACCCCTAAAACATCTCAAAATTCCTAATAACCATAAAATATAACTAAAAATACCTAAATACACAAAGAACCAGAAAAACCAAAATAAAACCCTAAAAAACAAAAAATATTCAAAACCCCCAAAAATGTATAAAAACGCTAAAACATCCAAAACCGTAAAAATGATGAAACTTATAAAATAATAAAAGCACATGAAAACCCTAAAACCACTAAATACTATAGAAACCCTTTAAACCATATTTTTTTAAAAAAACTCTTAATACATTAAAACCCCCTAAAAATATCAAAAAAACCAAAAAAAATCATAAAACACCTAAATACCAAATAAACTATAAAACCCCTTCAAATTCTATAAAAACAATAAAAAAACATAAAAATACTAAATATTCTAGAAATTCCATAAAAATAAAAAAATAAAAAAAAACCCTTGAAATCCTCTATGAAAACCATAAAACCATAAAAACACTAAAAACCCCTGTAAATATAAAAATTCCTAAAAACCCCTAAAAACATAAAATAACATAAAAACTATAAAAACACAAAACCACAAAAAACTCTATAAACCCACTAAACCCCAAAAAACATCAAAAACACTAAAATCCATTAACCCCTAAAAACAAAAAAAATCTACAAAAAACCCTAAAGCCCCTCAAAATCACTAAAAATCCTAAAAATCATAAAAATCCAAAAAAATCCCTAAAAACCATAAAATGTAAAAAACTATAAAACCTTGTAAACCCCTAAGAAAAACATAAAAACCAAAAAAATAATTAAAACCCATAAAATAACATAAAAATTCTAAATACCCAAAAAAATGCTTTAAAACCCTAAAACACATAAATGCAAAGTCTCAGGCAGGTGAGACGGACACCCCGACATCTCGGTGGAGTGATGGGTTGGTCCTCTCAGATCTTAGTGATGAGATATTCTCACGATTAGTTTCCACCAGAGATGCAGGTTTGTGGTTCTGGTCTTTCGGCTTCGGCCTTGTTTCATGCTGTGATTGCAGGGTTGTGCTGTGAGATGGGTTTCCTACTAGGCCGGGAGTTCCTTTTGGATTCTATGTGGTCTGGGGAGAGGTATTGGTGCTGTTTGTTATGTGATAAATGGCTAGGAGGTGCTGCACGCTGGTTTTGGTGCTGCTGGGTACCGTTTACTGCTTCGCTGAGAACTGCTGTAAGAGGTGCTAGTTTACGGATGTTTTTGGGCTGGATTATGGCTGCTGTTTGGCTAAGATGTGATGAAGGTGGTGCTTATGATTCTGGTGGTGGTGACTCTACGCTGCTGGTGATAAACTTGCTTGGAGAGATGGTTATGGCTGCTGGAATTTGTGATGTTGAATGCGGGTCACTGCTTAGCTGGGAGGCGCTGAAGTTATGGTTCCTGGTATCGCTGTTTAGCTGGTTCTTGCTGCTGCTGGAGGTTGTTTGTTGCTTGTTTGGGACTGCTGCTGGTTGTTTGCTGGGAGGTGATGATGGCCGCATTTGGTTGTGGTTTTTGTGCCTTGGCTTGATGTTGGTAGTTGTGATTAGCTGTGATGTTGTATTTGGTGCAGTTGGTTGTTGGGGATGGTTGGTCTGGATGTGTTGTTGCTACTGTGTCAGTGTGATGATTGGATGTGGTGCTGCTGGATGCTGGTATTGGACCTTGGTGTGCTAGTTGGGTTTTTATTTTGTGATTTTTCTTTTTTGGCGAGGGTTGTAAGGGGTTTTCGGGTGTGGTTCGTTTGACCCATCCCCTCCCTTGTATGTGGAGTCTCTTTTTTTTCATTCTAATAAATTTGGGGGGGTTGGGAATAGCCCGACCCTCGCATCTTTCTTTCCCTAAAAACTGTAAAAACCAAAAAAACCAAAAAACCATAAAAATCACTAAAACTATAAAAAAAACTATAATCCAATAAAATTTTAAAAAATAAAAAAAGTAGTTTAAATTCCCTAAAAACTCAAACAACTCTAAAAATCTAAAAAACCATAAAAACACTAAAAACCCTAAAAACACTAAGTACCCTCAAAATCCAATAATCCATAAAAATCCTAAAAAATATCTTAAAATACCTACAAAGGTATAAAACAAAAAAACAAACAATGAATAAGAAATCCTTTAAAATATAAAAATCCTATAAAACCCCTAAAAAACCTAAAAATTCCAAAAACTCTAAAAAACCCAAAAAACCATAATACCAAAAAAAACATAAAAACCCTAAAAACTTATAAAATATCTGAAAACTAAAAAATCTAAAAATCATATAAATCCTTAAAAATGTTAAAAAACTCTGAAAACCATAAAATGTATTATAAACTCATCAAACCCGAAAAAACACTTAAAATTCATAAATACCCTAAAACCCATAAAATCCCAAAAAATCCATAAAAACAACACAATTGATAAAATCATAAAAATATATTAAAGTAACTAAAAATATAAAAAACACTAGAAACACTAAAACCCTTGAAGAACACTAAGAAAAAACCAAAATATAAAAATAATTTAATCCCATAAAACCCTAAAAACACTAAAAACAATAAAACCCCCTCAAAACTTTAAAACACCTAAAACCCCTTAAAAATCCTTAAAACACTATAAACCAATTAAAATCCTAAAAATACCTAAAAACCCATTAAATGTAAAAAAATACTAAAACCCCTAAACAATCCAATGAAAACATTAAAGACCTAAACATTCTTAAATCCCCTAAAAACCAAAAAAAATTCTAAAATCGAAAAAAAATCCTATGAGACCCAAAAAAACCCTAAAACCACTAAAATCCATAAAACCCCCCAAAAAACATAACAACCATAAAAAACCATAAAGTCACTAAAAACCCTTTAAACCCATAAAAGCGATAAAAACTCTAAAAACAATAAATATCTTTTAAACATTAAAAAACCTAATAAATCAATGAAAACTTATGAACACTTAAAACCTCTAAAAATTTGAAAAAAGGCAAAAAACCCTAAAAATACTAATAAATTATATTACCCCTAAAAATCCACCAAAACAATAAAATACCATAATACCCATAAAAACAGAACCCCCAAAATAAAAACTCTAAAAATATTTAAAGTACTAAATATGTTAAACCTCTAAAAAAACTGCAAGCCCTAAAAACATTAAAAATCATAAAAACGCTAAAAACCTAAAACCCCAAAAATCCCTCAAAATCCGTTAAAACCTTAAAAACCATAAATATACTGATAAATTTGTAAAAAAACATGAAAACCCCTATGAAAAACTTAAAAACCTGAAAACATTTAAAACCCCTAAAAAACTAAAAAATCTTAAGAACACTTAAAACCCAAAAACATACAAAACCTACAGAACTCTAAAAATACCTTATAACCATAAAAACATGAAGATAATAAAATAACATAAATCACTAATAACCTAAAAACACTAAAAAAACCTTAATATAAACATAAAAACTTAAATAAAATTAAAACTCTTAAAAACGATAAAAAAAATAAAAGCCCACAAAAGACACTAAAAAATCTAAAAAATCCTAAAACCTCAAAAAACCTGAAAACCCCCATAAAACCATAAGTAACCAATAAAAATATCGTAATATCCTTTAATCCAATAAATAATTAAAAAAACTCTAAAAATAGTAAAAATTCTAAAAAACTCAAAAAAACACAAAAAATCAAAAAACCTTTAAAAACCCTAAAACCCCTAAAAACCCTCAAAATCCCTATAACCCTAAAAACCAAAAAAAAATCATAAAAACCCCAAAATACCTAAAAATTTAAAAACCCTAAAACATTGAAACGAACTAAGAAACTATTACAACCTTAAAAACAATAAAAAACCCAAAAACCAATTAAATGCCCAAAATCAAAAAAAACCCACAATACCCTAAAACCCAAACAATTCCAAAAAAACATTAAAATCCCAAAAATCCCATATAAAACCTAAACCACTAAAACCTATAAAACCCTATTAAACCCATAAAAACATTTAAAAACTCTGAATATCCTTAAAAAACTAAAAAAACATAAAAACCCCTAAAAACCGAAAAAACCCCATAAGACCAAAAAATAACCATAAAAAGCTCAAAAACCAATCAAAATCCAAAAAAAACACAAAAAATTAAAATTCTAATAAAATCCCCAAAAATCCCATAAAAATATAAGATATCCTAAAACCTTGAAAACCCCTAAGTAAACCATAAAACCCTAAAAATAATTAATAACCTCAAAACCTAAAAAATAATAAAAAACCTTTAAAACCGTAAAACCATAAAAATAATAAAAACAATAACAACCATAAAAGCACATAAAAACAAAAAAAATGCCTAAATCAAATAAAACCACTGAAAACTCTCAAAGTCTTTTAACAACCTAAAAACACTAAAAACCCATTAAACCCCCAAAAAATCTCAAAATCCAAAAAAACCATAAAAACCCAAAAAAAATTAAAACCATCAAAATCCATAAAAACATTAAAAATTATAAAAATACAAAAAATCCTTCAAACTCTCTAAAAACATAAAAAAACCAAAAAATGCATAAAAACCCTAAGAAAGCCTTCAAAACCTATAAACTCTTAAATCCCTTAAAACCATAACGAAAGTTAAATCCATAATATCCCAAATAACCTAGAAACCATAAAAACATTAAAAATTTTTAAAAACCATATAAGCCCTAAAACCCACTTAAAACTAAAAACACATTTAAACCCCTAAAAATTTAACAAAACTCTAAAACCTATTATACCACCAAAAAACTCAAAAAAATCACAAATCCCTATAAAAACATAAAAAACATTAGACCCCTTAAAACAGTTATATTCTCAAAAAACACTAATAACAATAAACATCCTAAACAAAAACAAAAATCCACAAAAAGAAAAAACATTAAAACCCCTAAGAAAAACATAAAAACCTAAAAACACTTAATACCCATAAAACCCTAAAAATCCTTCAAAAACTAAAAAAACCTAAAAGCCATAAATACCTTTAAACCCCTTAAAAACCTATAAAGCCTATAAAACCCAAATAAACCACTATGACATTAAAAACCCTTTAAACCCCCAAAAAACATTAAAAAACTAGAGGAAACCACAATAACGCAACAAAATAAAAATTTACATAAAATACCCAAAAACACTATAAACCCAAAAACCCCTCATAATCCAGAAAAACCATAAAAACCATAAAAATCAGAAAAATTCACAAAAATACCTAAACATAATGACACCCAACAACCCTAAAAACCCATAAGAAAACCATAAAAAACCTAATAAAAAATAAAACCTCAAAAAAACCTAAAAACCACTAGAAAATATAAAAACCATTTAATCAAATATAATCATTAAAAAACACTAAATACCCTAAATACCCATTTAAAAGACAAAAAACCGGAAACACCAAAACAAACCTTAAAACACCTATAACCCTAAAGTCCCTAAAATCCCTGAAAAAAATAAAAACACATAAAAATAAAAAAACAATCCCCCAAAATCCATAAAATGAAAAAGAACAATAAAAATCATTAAAAAACTAAGAAAAAATTAAAAACATAAAAGAAATTAAAACCCCTAAAAAAACCTTAAAACCCTTGAAACTCCTAAAACCATAAAAATTATAAAAACCCATAAAAACTCCAAAAACACTCAAACCCATAAAAAAGAATAAAACACACTAAATTTATAAAAACCTATCAGGACACTAAAAATTCTAAAACTCTAAAAAATAGTGCAATAAAGAAACCCAAAAAACCTATAAAAACCATACAATCCCTTAAAAACCCTAATAACCCCGTAAAACCTCAAAATCAAAAAACCTTATAAAATCATAAAATTCATTAAGATTCCCTTAAAATACCTAAAAATGTAAAAACCCATAAAAACCATGAAAACCCATAATAAAACCATAAAAACATAAAAACCACCTAAATCCCATAAAAACATTTCAAGCACTGAGAACCCTAATAACCCTAAACCCCTAAAAACCATAAAGCCCCAAAAAACCATAAAAATTATAAAACCCCTAAAGGCCCACTAAATCTCTAATATCACTTTAAACCCTTAAAAATTAACAATACTCTAAAAAACATAAAAACCAAAAAATCTAAAAAAACACTAAAATCACAAAAAACCATAAAAACCCTAATACCCATCAAAATCAAGAAATGCCTTGAACAACTAAAAAATCCCTAAAAATCCATAAAAATCCATAAAAATCCATAAATACATAAAAATAACAAAAAAACACTGAAAAATCTTAATAAATTTTTAAAAACCTAAAAAACATAAAACCCCTAAAAGTTAAATACGCTAAAAACCAAATAACCCCTAAAAGATCCTAAAAACTCTAAAAACCGAAATATTACAAAATATCATTTGAAACCCATAAAATACCTTAAAATCACTGAAAAAACAAAAAACCCTTTAAACCCCTTAAAATTTTAAAAAAAACTAAAAAATATTAAAAGACCTAAAAACATAAAAAAACCTTAAAATCCCAAAAAACTATAAAATCCCTAATATCCCTAAATACTTCTAAATACCCTCAAATCCCAAAAAACATTAAAACCCAAAAATAATAAAAAAAATCCATAAAAACATAAAAACCCCTTAAAACTCTAAAAACCACTATGAAACTTTACAAACCGAAAAAAAATCACATAAATACCTAACAAATGATAACAATGCTAAAAAATTGTAAAAAACCTAAAACCCCTCAAAAATTCCTAAAAACACAAAAAAAACCCTAAAACATGAAAAAGCATTAAATCCGAACAACATGTACAAAATCCCTAGAAGCCCTTAAAATACCAAAGAAAACCATAAAATCCTAAAAATAGATAAAACCACTAAAAAACATAAAAATGAAAAAAACCATTTAAAGACCCTAAACACCATAAAAACCCAAAAAACCCTAATAACATAAAAACCCATAAAAACCATTAAAACTCTAAAAACCCACAAAAAACACAAAAAACACTTTAAACCCTTAAATTGTTAAAAACTCTAAAAACCCTAAAAACCCCTAAAAATAAAAATAAAATCCCAAAAAAGAAAAAAACCATAAAACCCATAAAAAACATAAAAATCCAAAAAAGGCCAAAATGCCCCTAAAAGCGTAAAAAATAATAAATCCACAAAAACCCTAGAAAACCTAAAAACACTTACAACCCTTAAAACCAAAAATATGAAAACAAAATTATAAAAATATATAAAACTAAAATAACCCTTCAAAATATAAAGCCCCTTAAAACCACAAAAACCCAAAAGCACTAAAATCCCCAAAAAACATTAAAAACCCTTTAATCCCCAAAAAACAAGAATGACTCTAAAAACCCATTAAAACCCTAAAAAAAATTAAAAACACATAAAAACTAAAAAGCACATAAAACCCCTCCAAATCACTAAAACCAATTCAAAACCATTAAAATCATAAATAAGACCTAAAAATTTCCAAAAATGAAAAATACCCTAAAAACCCAAAAACATCCAACAAAATTCTTAAGAACCGAATAACACTTATAACCCAAAAAACCGTACAAATGATAAAACACCTAAAAAACCTAAAAATAATAAAAAACCATAAAACCTAAACACCCAAAAAACCCATAATCCCCTAAAAACCACTAAAACACTAAAAAACCTTTAAACACCTAAAAACATTAAAATTGTCTAAAAACCAAAATGCCCCCAAAAAACTCATAAAACCCATAAAAATAAAAAAACATTAAAATATGTAAAACCCCTAAGATACTTTATAAACCATAAAAATAATAAAACCCATAAAACCAATAATAATCCAATAAAATTCCAACAGAACCATAATAATATAAACACCACCCCCCCCCCAAATAAAGACACTAAGAAAACCTTAAAATCCTAAAAACACTTAAAACCCTTAAAAACCTAAAAAGCTAACCCTCGCCCCCAAAAAAATCAAAAAACCCCTCAAAATCAATAAAACCCCTAAAAATCCATAAAAATACTAAAAATTATGAAAATATACATAAAACCTTTAAATCCTTGAAAACCCTAAGGAAACCATAAAAACCTAAAAACACTTAAAACCGTTAAAAACATTAAAACTCTAAATACCCAAAAGTCACTAAAACCCTAAAACCACAAAAACCCACAATACCCCTCAGAAAATAAAATAACATAAACACAAAAAAAACATCATACATGAAAAACCTTTTAAAGACTTAAAAACAATAAAAAATAAAAAGATTATTAAAACCCCTAAAAACGTTAAAAACCCAAAAAACCCAAAAACCCAAAAACACTCTCAAAATCCCTAAAAACCCTAAAAACCATAAATAACCAAATAATACCTAAAAATAAATAAATAACCTAAAAACCATGAAATCCTTATTAAAACATTTAAAACAAAAACACTTAAAACCTCTAAAAAACCTAAAATCACTAAAAGTCAAGAAAACCAAAAAAAATTCCTAAAACCCTTAAAAACCATAAAACCCATAAAAACCATAAAAACCCCCAAAACAAGAAAAAACAATATCCAAAAAATTACCAAAAACACTAAAATAACTTTAAACCCCAACAACGGTTAAAACACTAAAAAACCATTAAAAAATAAAAAACTCAAAAATACCATTAAAACCCAAAAAATCATAAAACCCTAAAAACTATAAAAGAGTCCAAAACCCCATGAAAATCTATAAAAAACAGAAAAATACAAAAAAATATCTAAAAATCAATAAAAATTCAAAAAACAAATCATGAAAACCCATACGAAGACCTTAAAAAACAAAACACACACAAACCCACTAAAATCTATAAAATATTAAAAGAAAAAATATCTAAAATCCGAAAAAACCATAAAACCCTTCTAAAAATGAATAAACCCCTAAAAACCCTGAATAACTATATGAAAACAGTAAGAAACTAAAAAAATTAAAACTGTAAAAATCAAAAAACAAAAAAACCCTAAAACCCATATAACTCCTAAAATTTGTAAAAAACTATAAAACCCCCAAAAAACTATAAAGAACCTTAACTCCCTATAAAAAACTATAAAATCTAAACCCACTTTAAAAATAAAAAAACATTAAATACAATAAAATACCATATAACCCGTGAAAACTCAAAAAATCCATGAAAACCCATAAAACCATAAAAATGATGAAAACCATAAAAACTCGAAACTCTTCAAAATCCTTAACATTGAAAAAAACCATAAAAATTATTGAAATACCTAAAAATTTCACACCCCCTAAAAACTCTAAAAACCCTAATAAAACCCAAAATCCAAAAGAGAATCCCTAAAACCCTAAAAAAAGAAAAATATCGCCTCTCTCTCCTAGGGTCTCCCACCCAATGCGGCGATCTTCAGGGTTCCCACTTGAAACAATCTTCAGTGGCTTCATTGATCCCTTCCAGATTAGGATTTGTGTTGTGGATGGATTTTTGTTCGAGGGGCCTTCATCCCTTGCATGAAGGTGGAAAACGAGGCAGATGCTTGATGGAAATGGGATCTGGTGGGTTGTTTTGGGGAAAGTCAGCGATGACATGGTCTGGATTTTGCAATATTTTGGCTCGTCTTTGGTAGATCAGGATCCTACTCCTCCTTGTGCATCGTTTGTGTTGCTCCTTTGCGGTATCATCGATGGATTCCTGGTGGTCTGGGCACAGGCTAAGAGGTCTATGGTGAAGTCAACATTGGTTCCATATCTAAGGTGGTTTTACTCCGACTTGTTTCTTCACTGCCTGGTTTCATCCCTGATGATTCTCCGAATCGGGTACGTTGTATCTCTTGTGGTGTGGATCCCGCATTATTTTTGTGCGTCGGTTGTTTGTGATTTCCAGTTTCTGTAGCTTAGTGTATGTTTTTTCATTCTTCTACTACGGTTTGTTCTACTGGTACAGTGGATTGATGGCTGGGCATGCCATTTGGTTTAGGTTATAAGTGAATATCTATTTAAGATGGTTCTAGTTTTTTTTGATATTTTTGATGATGTTGGGGAAATCAGTGTGTAATGAAGTGATATATAGGATATTTTCCTTTGTTGGTTTGCGTGGTGTGGATGGAGAGGTCATTTTCCAAAATTTGAGGTGTTGGCTACTGCTTGTTGTAGGGTTGTGGTGTGATGATGTTGTTGGATATGAGTTTGGTGCTGGAGGTTCTAAGTTTTTAGAAGTGGCCCTTATGGATGAGTAAGTTCTAGAGGATATGGATGCTATTGGGTTCATGCTGTTGATGGTTTATCTTCTTAGAAAGGTGATGATTAATAATGGTAATGCTGCTATGGGCTGGTTGCTATTTGGCTGGAATATGATGATGGTTTCGGGTTGGAACTTGGTGTAGTTGGTTCTGTGCTTCTTGTGGTGGACCTTCTTGGTGAGGAGGTGCTGGATGTTGGATTTTGTGAGAATGGAAGATGGTTTTTGTATGAATGTGGGCTCTAGTTTCAGGTATTTTTGTGCTTTTGGTTATGATGGTATTGTGATGGTGGTGGTGGTTTGTTTTGGTGAGAAGTTTCTGGATGCTGGTATTGGTGATTTTGGATGCTGATCACTGCTTGGTAGTGAGATGCTGGAGGCTGGTTAATATTGGATGATGGTGATGGTTTCTACTTGGTTTTTTATGTGTTTTCCTGGTATTGTTTTTCTTTTTAACCTTGTTGGGTCTCTTTTTTTGTTTTGGGGTTGTTTAAGGGTTTTTTTTGGTGTGGGTGGTTTGACCCCTCCCCTCCCTTGTATGCTACATCTTTTTTCTAATAAATTTGTGGGGGTCAGGAATATCCTGACCCTCACATCTTCCTTGCCAAAAAACCTAAAAACACTTAAACCCTATAAAAAACCAAAAAAAACCCAAAACCCTCAAAATCTCTAAAAACCATAAAATTTCAAAAAAAAACCCTAAAAATCCTTTAAAAATTTTAAAACCCTAAAAGCACTAAAACCCCCAATAAAACTGTAAACCACTAAATACACATAAAACCCCTATAAACCATTAAGACACCAAAAAAATATAAGATCCTAAAACCCCCTAAAACCCCATAGAACCAGAAAAACCCTAAAAACCATAAAATACACTAAAAACACTAAAGAATCTAAAACCCCTTTAAACCCCTAAAATTTTTAAAATCTCTAAAATACCCTAAAACTGTAAAAACATTAAAAAACCCTAGAAGTCAAAAAACCCAAAAAACCCCTCAAAATCCCTAAAAACCATAAAAACACAAAACAAATCCTAAAAATTCATTAAAAATACCTAAAAACATAAAAACTGGTAAAAATACTAAGAAACCATAAGAAAGAATGAATGTCCAAATAAAACATAAAACTCTAATATAATCTAAAACAATAAAAACCCTAGAAAACTCTGAAAACCGTAAAACCCATAACACACCTAGATTACCTAAAAACCCCTTAAAATCCCTAAAACCCCACTAAAGACTCTAAAATCCTTTTAAACTCGTAAAATGGTAAAAAAAATATAAAAACCTCAAAAACCTAAAATAACTAAAAAAACCTCTAAAAACACAAAAAACCATAAAAACCCTGAAACCCTAAAAATACCAAAAAAACACTAAAACAGATTAAAATCCTACAAAATCCTTAAAAATAACTAATAACATAAAAATTACTAAAAAAATTTAAAAAAACATCAGAAAACATTAAAAACATAGACACTTAAAACCCCTAAAAAGGATAAATACCTTAAGACCCATAAGAAACCCTAAAACTCCTTAAAAAATAAAAAACCCTTAAACCCATAAAAATTTAAAAAATGACTAAATATAATAAATACCCATTAAACCCTTAAAAATGATAAAAACTATAAAGATGTTAAAGACCCTATAAGTCTAAAAAACACCCTAAAACCCCAAAAAACAAATGAACCCTAAAGATCTAAAAAAATCAAGATCCATAAAAACACTAAAAACCCATAAAAATATAAGAAAATTCATAAAATTCCCTAAAAATGTAAACAACTGTGAAAACTCAATGAAAAAAGACCCAAAAAACACTTAAATCCCCTAAAAGAAAAATGAAAAACTCTATGAAAAGACCCTAAAACCCTAGGAAAGAAGATGACATATCTGCTCTCTCACAATGGCGATTCTCTTCTCCCTCGTCACACATAAATATGGAAACTTCTCTTGCACCTCACCCTCCACCCTCTGCAGGGGAGGGGCCACTACTGATTCTTAATGATGGGCGTCCTTTTGTCCTATTCTCGGTTCCTGATTTTCTTCCTCCTTTTCCACGGATTGAGATATGTCCTAAGGTTACTAACTTACATGAAGGATTTTCACAGATTCAGTTATCAATTGTGGTGTTCAACGACGCCTCTACCCTGCATATTCTATCCTTGGTTGCTAATTTCTTGAACTGCCAACCCCCGGTGGCTTTTTTCGATAGATTTGTGTTCAAACAATGGGACCTCCAAGACCACGCTATGGTAGGTATTCTTAATAGCAGTATCATTTTTATTCACTTTGATTCGGAAGAGGATTTTGTTCATGTCTGGTAGGCCTCTCCAAGAAAAACCAACAGTGCTCGTTTTTCCTTTCTAGAAGGAACATTGATCTACACTAGAACCTTGATTCACCGATGGTGGAAACGTGGGTTAGATTTCCAGAACTTCCCATCCCTTTTCAAAATTTCTCCATTATTTCAATGTTGGGGAATTTTTTGGGATGGTTCTTTTGTGTCAATAGTAGAACAAGGTCCCTTTTCCACTCGGTCTCCCCAAGGGTCATTGGGGAGATTGATGCTTCAAAAAGGAATGGTTGATTTTTTATGGATTGTTGTTGGTGAGGAGATTCGGTGGAAGCAACCTGTGATCTTTATGTTGTGGATGGATTACTACACCTCCTTAAAGCTTCCGGTTCATAATTTTCAGACTTTCAGGTGTTGCAAAAGGAATTTTTTTGATTTGAACCGATCTTAGAAGGTGAATGGTGAGGAGAAGCAGAATCAGGGCGAGGTGCAGGAGGTTGTCCACTAGTATCCTCAAGCTCAAGTTGAGTCTAATGAAGGGGGTAGGCTCGGGTGGGGATGAATATAGAGGAGGTTAAATTGACTTTTTCTATCGAACATGTAAGGAATGCTTCTGTAGGGGTGGATCATGCATATGGTCTTGATTATGGATCCCTGAACGCGATGAATATGTGGGAGGGTCCCACGATAGTGTCAGTGGGTCATGGATCTGCAGCTGATGAAGGGAAAGTGGGTTTTCAATGTCAACCAGAACCCAAGGTGACGGACGTTCTCAAGCGATTGAGGAGTGACTTGAAGCTCTTGGATGCTGGATGTTCTTTATGCAGGGAGGTTGCTACTAATGGGAAGTCGGTCTCCTCTAATAGAAGCCTGAACGAGAGGCAGGAAGTCGTCCCAATCTTTAATCGATTTGAGAGACTGGAGCTTGAGGGAGAGTTGCAAGGGTCTCCACTTGTTGACGATGGGAGTGAGAGGTCTAATGCACAGGAGAGTGGGGTGTAGGCTGTTGTTGCTGAGGAGAATGGAGGGAGTGTGGCCCCGAAGTCTTGTAAAGCTGAGATATTGTTAGACATCACTAGGCACTTAGGTGGTGTTGATGAGTAGGATATTAGGGAGCTACAGGATCTTGGTCACAATTGTGATGATTTTTATGTGAATGAGGAGAAGGTGAACAATAATCTAGGGGATGAGGGGAAAGGGTCTCTAGTTGCTGATACTAGGAATGTAAGGCTGGTTGTATAGATGCCAAGTGAGGAGAAGGTTGTTGCAGGTAGATGCGGTGGAGGTTGTGTGGTCCTTAATGCTGGTCAAGATGAGTTGATGGTGGATACTCTTGGGTCCTTGGATGGAGATGGGGAGCAGTGGAAAAGGAAAATGTAGGGGCTGGAGACTGTGCTCTCCATACAGGGGGATGAAAGTAAGCTGCCTAGGCGGGAGGGGCACTTGCAGCAGGCCTTGGATGGTGGGGTGCCCCCTCTTTGTCTGGCTTCTCATGAACCTACGGTGGCTCCTGACGTGCTAAAATATGGGGTTCTTGCTATATGTTCCCTTAATTTGGAACCCTCCTTCATTCCAGATCATGATTATATCCAGGAGGATCGTAGAAGGATGTAGTACAACATGAATATGGTCATCAAGTAGAGGGCCTTTTTAGAGATAGCCATTCCTATAGGAAGGAAAACAAATCTGCAGAGGTCTCTTCCATTCCCCGTAGGAGTAAACCAAGGCAGGACTATTCGTCTTTGCCGAAGACAGTGTCCACAAGAGCCTCTTGCAAAGCTAAGGAGGTTGACTCTGGTAGGGGAAGTCGGTCTAGCATGGTACAACTGAATGTGGAATAGAAAGGTCTCAGGGAGTATTACACGACCTTCTTAAAGGAATATGAATCATCTGAATGGGAGTTGGGGGAGTCTGATGCTTCCTCTGGTTATGGTGCTGATGGGGACCCTTTTAGGGATGACGTTGACTTGTAGTTCCCCATATTTTATTTCCATCTTTTTGGGTCTTTTGGGGTTTCGGTGTCAAAGGGGGTCCAGGGAATTTTGGGTGTGGGCTGTTTGGCCCCACCCCGCCCTTGTCTACTTTTCTTTTCCTTTAAATTTTTTTGGGGGGGGGTCAGGAATAGCCTGGCCTTGCACCTACCTTTCCACTAAAAACAAAAAAAACACTAAAAACCATAATAACCTTAAAAATAAAACCCCTAAAAAAATAAAAACAATAATCCCATAAAAAGCCTATAAACCCACTAAAAACTCTAAAACCCTTAAAAATATAAAAAACATTAAAAACTATAAAAATCATTAGAACCCTGAAAAACTCAAAATAACCCTAAAACCCCCCAAAAAACCCTTTAAAAAACTAAAAATCCCAAAAAAATATAAAACCCATAAAAATCAAAGAAATATCTAAATATCCCTAAAAACATATAAAACCCAAAAATACTCTAAAATACCATAAGAAAACATTAAAACCATAAAAATAATTAAAACCACTAAAACCCTAAAAAAATTAAACCCCGAAAACCCTAAAATTCCCTAGAAAACCTTTAAAATTCTCAAAAACTAAAAAAACCATAAAATCCTAAAAACCCCCCAAAATCCTCAAAATATATAAAAACCCTCAAATTCCTAAAAAACATAAATAATACCTAAAAATACTTAAAAACATAAGAAACCCCTAAAACACTGAAAATAATAAGAAATCCAAAAAAACCTGAAAATAATTAAAATCCCTAAAAATCTAAAAAACACAAAAAAATCCTAAATCCCCTAAAATCCCAAAAAACACTAAAGCTCATACACCCCCCCCCCCTACACACACACAGTAAAACACCTAAAAATTTATAAAACCCCTAAAACCCACTAGGAACTATAAGAACACTTTAAACATCAAAAAATAATAAACAACTCTGAAAACACATAAAACACCTAAAAACTCAATAAAAACCTAAAAACCGCAAAAAACCATAAAAACCCAAAAATACCCTAAATCCCTATAACCCATAAAAATCATAAAATTATTTCTAAAACCCCAAAAAATCCACTAAAAACCATGAAAACCATTAAATCCTAAAAATAATTAAAACCCCTAAAACATAAAAACCCAAAAAACCCCTAAAAACATAAAACCCCTATAAACATAGAAACACCTAAAAACCCATAGAAACCCTAAGAAATCACTAAAAATATAAAAACAATTTAATCCCATGAAAACATTATAAAACGCTAATAACAACAATAACCTCTAAAAATTTAAAAAAAAAATGTAAATGAGAAAACCATTAAATCCATGTAAACCCAAAAATCCTTAAAAACAATCAAAATCCCTAATACCCTTAAAACCATAAAAATCCTTAAAAATCAGAAAAAATAAGTAATGAAATAAAACCATGAAAACCTCTATGAGACCCTTAAAAACCCCAAAAAACACTTTAAACCCCTAAAATTGCTAAAACCCCTAAAAACCCAAAAAATCACAAAAACCCTAAAGTCCATAAAATCCCCAAAAAACTATAAACACCTTAAAAACAAAAAAACATCGAAAACCCAACAAACACTCTAAAAACCCTTTAAACCCCAAAAAGTAAAAAAACTCTAAAAATCCTTTAAAACCCTAAAAACAAAAAACCAAAAAAACTCAAAAGAACCAAAAAACCATAAAAATACTACAAACCCTAAACCCTTAAAATCATTAGAAACCCCAAAAACAACAAAAAACTTAAATCTTCATAAAAACCCTAAAAAACATAAAAATTCAAAAAACCGTGATGACCTAAAAAACAAAAAACCTCTAAAATCTCATAAAAATCTCTAAAAATGCTGAATAATCCTAAAACCATAAAAACCCAAAAACTCACAAAAATTCCAAAAACCCTAAAACCATAAAAATCCTATAAAATCCCGAAAAATACTTGAAAATGTAAAAAACTCTAAAAACCATATAAACCCCTTATATATCCTTAACATACTAAAAAATATAAAACCTCAAAAAATATATAAAATGTTAAAACACTGAAAACACCTAAAAAGACCCTATGAACCCCCAAATAATATAAAATCCCTTAAACATCTTTAAACCCCATAAAAACATGTAAAAACCATAAAATCCAACCAAAAACTCTAAAAACCATTTAAACCCCTAAAAATGTTAAAAACCCTATAAATTTCATAAAACCCCTCAAAACTCAAAAAACACCCTAAAACCCTAGAAATACCATAAAAACCCTAAAAATCCTAAAACCCATAAATATCCCGAAAAGTCCTAAAACAAAAAAATTTTAACCACCCTAAAAATCCCTAAAAACCTAAAAATCCCTAAAAACAGAAAACCCATAATAAAACATTAAATACCTAAAAACACATAAATCCCCTAAAAATATAAAAACAACTAAAAACCTTAAAACCCCTAAAAATCAATAAAAACTCTAAAAACCATAAAACAATAAAAAAATAAAAAACCATAAATCCATAAAAACCCTAAACCACTAAAAAATATAAAAAACCTTTGAATCGGTAAAAACAATAAAAACAATAAAATACATTAAAAACCCTTAAAACCCTAAAAATTGAAAAAAACCACAAAACCCCCAAACACCAAAAAACCTGAAAACCCGTAAAAACACAAAAAACCCAAAAATCCTTAAAAACACAAAAACCCATGAAAATCCCAAAAAACAATAATTTCAAAAAAATGTAAGACATGGTAAAAAACTAAAAAAATCCAAAGAAACCTTAAAAACATAAAAATACTTAAATCCCTTATATACCTAAAATGCTAAAAGACATAAAATATAATAAGACATATACAACACCTTAAAACCCTTGAAAATTTGTAAAAACCATAAAACCATGAGAACCCAATAAACCATGGACAACCCTAAGAAAACCATAAAAACCTAAAAAATAGTTATAACCCCTAAATAACCAAATAAAATCTAAAACCCTTAAGATAACCAAAAAACCCTAAAACCCCTAATAACAAGAAAAACCCTAAAAACATTAAAAAACCATAACAAACCATAAATACGCTAAAAGAAAACTAAAAACTCTAAACAAAATTTAAACCACTAACAACATTAAAAAACTCTAAAACCCCATAAGTACCCTAAAAACTCAAAAAAACCTAAACACCCTAAACCCCCTCAAAATACCTAAAAACCATAAAAAACTAAATTGACCCTAAAAAATATTATTTTCAATCTTAATTTACCTCTTGTTTTCAACTCTTTCCTTTCCATCATTTCATTTTATGTCACTCCAAAATCATTTTCACTATTTAATTTTCAATTTTCAGTATTTTTCCTCTCTCTTTTTTATCTCTTAATATATTATCTCTCAATACTCACTTGGTCTTCTTATGATTTCAACACCCTCTAGGGTGTATTTATAACCATCCTACCATTGTACTCAAATTTATAGAGGTTGGTTTATCCATCATGTGTGACACTCCTATAAAATTTCTAGGGCATCCCAAACAAGATATGATTATCATACAAGGGAACAACATAACATATCACCTTGTCTTCATACATCCCAATAGAAAATGAAGCATGTGATTTCTTATTAACTTTAACATTCCCACTATTATTTAAACATTAATATCTATTAGTTATATGATTTTTGGTCGTAGCTAATCCTAATTTATCAACTATTAAACCACTTTCTACATTTTTGTAAATACCCCCATGAATTATCATACTACATACCTTATCTTTGTCTAGAAATCTAGTATTATAAATTTTATCGCTTTTCTATTGGTCATTTCCCCCTTTATATTAATCACTCAAAGCAATCCTTTACACAATCATTTATCCTTGTATGGGGATCTCTATTTCCACATTCGAACACTTTTCAAGTGGTGGAATTTCCTCTTCACTTGAGCTATCACTAAGAACATATCCATCATCCAAAATAATTATTCTTCTTTTTTTGGGAATTGTGATGAAAAATATCCAAATAATTAGAATTTAATACATTTCAGATCAGTTGATTTGGAAAAAATCTTACCCTCCATTTTACCATCTGATTCTGGAAATAATGGTTTTGTTTTAGTCACCTTCATTGAATCTGTTTTTGTGTTCTCTTAAATGTTCTTGTGGTTTAGAGTTATTGAACATGAAAGAAGATTTAGAATACCTAACATAATTTTCATGGAGATTCCTAATTTTTGTTACTTTCCTATTTACATTAGTATCAATGTGAAGAAGATCCTTCATATCCAAAGAGTGGTGCATGTCCAATATGTCTTCAATGTCATGGTTGATGCCATTCATAAACCGTGTCACGGTGGCCTTTATCTCCACATAAATATTGTACTGAATCATGATTATCTCTATCTCTTTATGATAATTCTCAACACCCATAAATCATTGTTTCAAACCTTGAAATGTGAGAATAGACATGATTATAGTGGATAGAAATAATCCTCTTACACATTACCACTTGCATCCCCTCCCAAGTGTGGAAGGGTCTTTCTGTATTATTTTGTTGAATCACTTATAGTTGGTCCCACTAAATACTATCATAGTTGGTTAATTACATAGCCACCAACTTCAAATTATATTCCTCTAAATTTATTTGAAAATCAAGAACATTTTTTGCCATCAATTCCCATTCCATGTATGTTTTTTGATCATTATTAACTTAGAATGAAGGGATCCTCAAATTTTACTCCCCCATAATTATTGTTTGGCCTCCATGGTGGTTAAATTCTTTAAATTAGTCACTCATGGAAATAATATAACTCCTCATTTTCTTCAATGACCCTTCTCCATGGTGGTTCTCTAGAATAAGAAAAATATTGTAATTCATACATCCCGTAATTCATAATTTGTAATTATTCTTGTAAAATCCTCATGAACAACTTAATGAAAGTTTCATTGGAATTAATCACCTCTGGAATTTAAAAATACTATAATAAAATTTGGAGAGAAATGAATATGGGCCTCATAAACTCTATAATGTGTTTACACTCGAAAATATTATGTTCTGTCATGTTTTACACAATTTTTTCTTTTTTAACAAAAAGTAATACTCATTCATTTTACTAAATAACTAGATTTCTATTGAATACTTACCCAATTCAAATGAATATATTGTAACACTATAGTGTTAAAACCCAAAACTATTATTAAAAGATAAAATTCAAAATTCATTCAGGAGGAAAATATGGGAAAGGGGAAATAGTGGATGAAGAAAAATGATAAATAAACGTAGGAATTAAGATGTTTTTATTTTTCAGCCCTTAATTTTTTTTCATTTCTTTTTTTGAATAAATACAGTAAAAAAGATTAATTTTCAATATGTAAATATAGTAAAACAAATAATATGAAACATGAAATGGAATGACATTGAGAGTTTCACTATAACATCTCGCCCCTTCTAATTGTCTTGAAAAGTGATGGGTGAGATACTGGGCATTAGGTGACATCCATAAATACAACTAGTTCATTCTTATACATAACCACATACTCGAAATGGCCATATCTACTTCTATATGCTATCTTCTGAATATCCTCCTGTTATACCCAAAGTTGATGATATCCTGAATGTAAGTTAATTTTTGAGAAGCACTAAGGTCCCCTAATTTTAAAAAATAGGTCATAAATGTGTGGAATAGGATATCAATTCTTTATTTTAACTTGATTAAGCTTACGATAATCTAAAAAAATTATAATATTTCCATCCACCTTTTTCACAAAAATATCTAGTGCTTCCCATGAAGAGGTATTAGGCTGAATGAACCCTTTTCATTCCAACTCTTCCAAAAAAAATTCATTTCCCTTAATTTTTTTGGTTCCATCCAATAAGATAGAAGTGAGATATATGACTGGTCCCTGGTAATATATCAATTGTAAGCTCTACTTCTACTGTGGGTATTAAACTAAGGAAATTATCCTAAAAAAAACAGGAAACAGATGAATTATTTTTCGAAATCCTCTATTCTCAATGTCATCCTTAGATTCCAAGGTCAATGCTACCAACTAGTATGATATATTACTAATTGATTATTCCATCAATTTTTTCTCCACTTGAATTTACATTCTGATTTCCTCTATAGATATTCTTGATGCCATCATCTACTATTAAACTAACCCTTCTGGTATAACATTTTACGGGAGATTTAATCATTTTCAACCAATCCATACCCAGGATTAATTCATTTAAATACATCTCAAGAAAGGGTATGTACCAAATCAATTCTTATAGTTCTATAGTTATAAAAAATTATTTTCACATAATGTCATGATATTATTTTTATCCATGACGAGTTTGATGTTTAAAACTATATGGAATCATCTTACCTTAAAAGAACGAAAAATCAACATCATGAGAATAAATAAATGAATGTGACGTGCCCATATCAAAAAAACCATAAGGGTAACATTCAAAATAATATTACATATCACCATAAAAGGTCCTAATTTATCATCCATGATAACTTTATTAGCTCCATAAAATTTCATTTCTTTCTGTGCCTTTCTATTTATTAATCTATTGAAATTTACATGGTTGAGGATTCATGGTTTCCCTAGAATCTCTAAGGAGTTCTTCTATTTATTGATAATAAATATTATGTTTTACTCATCCTATCGAAGCATACGATTCTTAAGAAGTATGAGATGTTTCCCTAGAACCCGACCTTGGATAATTGTGATAATAAAGGGGTATATTTACCATATTATTGCAATTGTGACATGATCTATGTGGTGCTATACAATCTCACATTATGTGGTCCAAAAAACCAAAATGAAAACAATTAGGTGTACCATTTATTTTAGGAGGAATATCCATCGATCCTATCATCTATTTTTGAGTCATACAAGCATTACGGATACTTATGTCCCTCTTCTTCTTTTTACTATAAATACAGTTTCCATATGTATTAACATACTTCCTCCAATTGTATTTCCTGATTCATCACTTTCTTTTAATGTTTCTCTATTGAAAATCCCTAAGTAATCTGATATACAAAGAATGATAATATTTTAGTGAATCTTTTTCCTAAATCTAGATTAACAAATTCATGAATTTAAGGATATACTTGCAGACAATATGGGTGAAAAGTTGACTGAATTCATAAATTTAACTTCATTTTCTATCACTATGATGTTATATTACATCAAAATGAATAATTATGTTGTTATAGAAATCAATAAAGTATGAGGATAAATTTTTTTGTTAAACAATTCTTCAAAATCATCCCACTTCATTCCTTGGTCCAATTTAGAATGAACTAATAAATCCCACTACTAGTGTGAATGATCTTATAATAAGGACATTTACAACTTCAGAATCATCTTAACTAGTTTTCAAAGGAAATTGATGATTTGATTCATCAAATTTATCAACACTTATTCTTTTTCTAGTTTTCAATCACCATGAAAGATGGGTGGATTATTCTATTAGAACTGAACTGAATAATCCACTTTCCATGGTTAATTTTTGTTTTTGCACCTTTCCATGACTTAAAATAAATGGAAAATAATCTTAAAAAATTATTGGTTCACCAATGGATTAGGTGAAACTACATTTCTAACAGCCTCTTATAGTTGGTTTCAACAGTTCCTATTTGGTTCCATTCGCTATAACAAAAAAAAACACCATTTATTATCACTATTTAGAAACTAAAGGATAATAAATATCCAATTTACCACATCATGAATATCACACCAAGGATCTAAAAAGTATAATAATTTCTACGTTCATTCCACTTTTTAAAATTACACCATGATTTTGAAAAGAAAACCATTTTCAACTATTTTAAAAAATCAACACGTTTTCACCATATAATAAATAATTAATCAAAAGTAATTATGTACTCTGACTAGGATGTAATTTCTATCAATGAATTTCATTTTCTTTACATTGGATAAACTAATTATGATGAGGTGACAACTCATAGATGTTTCTCAAAAAACTCATGTACCAAAATCCCTAGTAACTTGAGTTTCAACATAAATAGGTTAGCTATTACTTTTTATGCTTCAAATTTAAATTTCCAAAAATCCTATCTCATTTATAGCATACTAATAGATATAATAATACAATTTTAAAGCCATGAAATGAAAAATATTATACCATTTGAAACATACCACCCCTCCTCATTGACTTGAGAAGTGATGAGGGGTCATTTAGGCCTTAAGTGACACCCCATAGACACCAAAGGCATGAAATAAATGCATATGGACTCAAAAATAGTTGGGGATAATTTCTAATCTTATGATAAAATAACATAAATGATGATATCCATAACAAAAAAACTTCTTAATGATGTATAATATGAAAATGTTATCCAATGCAAGACTAAACAAAAACACAATATCAGAGTTCGAGAGGATTAAATATGACATAACCAATGGAACCAAATGATAAGAAAACCAAAACTCACCAAATAAACCAAAATCAAATGCCAATCTACTCAAATATCTAAATATATATTCCCAAACCAAGATATCAAGAAGCATCCCTAAATAAATGGGATACATTGTATTTACCTATGTATCGATATATAACATCTTCAAATGCACCATAGTTCCCAACCACGGGGTGAGTATAAAACATAGATTGATTTCCATAATAACTTCCCAACTCATGTCACTAGGATTGAACATGTTAGAACATTTATATATAAAAAATTTAAAAAAATTATATTAGTTTATATCCAACCAAAACAGTTTTCTAAGGAAAAAAATCAATCAAGCCTTCAAAGCTATTTATTCATAGAATACAACAACTATTAAAATATAATTTTTCAAGGAACACTAAAAAATATTTAAACCATTTCCAATTTTAGGATTTGGCATAAAAATTCCCATATACACACACATCTGAAACACACACACACACAAGCCTTATGTTACCATTGACGATCAAAGATCATGTTCTTACTCCATCCATTTGATGGTGGTACTTCATGACCATTATCTATCCTATTCAACTCATTCCCAAATGTTATTCCAAAATCCTATCAATCAATTTCAATAAAATCATTTAAAAAATAATTTACTTTAATTAACCAATAATAATATGAAAATCACCATTGTACAATTATAAAAAAAATTACCCAAAAGACATTAAATTCTTTTGATTTCCAAAACCATAATTGAAATGAAAATTAAATCAAATCACATTATTATTTTCAGAAAAAATTCAATGAATTAAATCAATTTTAAATCAATCATTCATTTTCAAATAATGAGGAGTTGAGATAGAATCCAATTACCTCTCAAACATAGGAAAAAATAAAGACCGACACAATAACATTAACAACATTAAATATTTAAGACTCCAACATTGATCTCATTACCTTTAATAAAAAAAATCATATACCAAAAATATTGAAATAAAACAACATGGATATATCCCCAATGAACTAGATCCATGATTCCAAAAGAAGGAAGTAGAAGACATCTAGGGAAAATGATGAATACCAACTACCTTTTAGTGAATCTAAGATTCTAATACACTTGGATTCTACTAGGAATCATTACTGGATCGAAGGGAATTATATCCACCACCTTGGGAGGAATAAGAATTCGTGTTATTGACTAATTAGGAAGAAATAGTGGTTTTGGAGGTAATCATATTATATCAACAAATTTTAAATCTAATTGTCAATGGTGCATAATTAGGTCACATGTTATGGAAAACTATGAACTAATCATCTATGATCCACTACCTCCAAACACACCTCACATAGTTGGCTCACATGGTTATAAAATCATTGTGAAAAATGTGTTATACCCCATTTTCTCTAATTTAATGGTTTATACTGGTAATCCCCAGGGTTTGGGAAAAACATATGCCTAACTATACACCTCCCCGATGTCCACTATTTTAGTTGTACTCTTTCTTGGAAGTGGTTGATAGTTTCTACTAATCATAATCAAGCCATTACCCTCTAGAAAAGCCTTAAAACATCGCAAATATCCTTAAAACCTCCAAAAACATACCCAAATTATTATATATATATAATACATAAATAAATGGTCAAGTGCATGAAACCTAGGGGGTACATGTGTTGTTTAAAAATTGTATAATTCATTACAAAAATTGAGCCTCTTGTATATCAATATTTAAAGAATTTATTTAAATGATTATAGATGGAGTATAAATATAAACTTCTTAAATATAGTATTATTATATTTTATGTTAAAAATGATGAAGGAATGATGTTTGTAGGTGAAGAAAAAAATGTACCTAAATTGATTTCAGCTTGATTCAAAGAGAAAATAATATGGAATAATGGATAAAAAAATTATGAACTACAGTTTGGTTTCTTCTTTTTTCTGGTGCGCCGGTGGCATGTGTTTTCCAGTGGATACAGTTTGGTGGGTTTTTCATGCTTTGATGCTATGGTTTGTTCTGCTTGTGGAGTGTATTGATGGCTGGGCATGCCCATTAGTTAGGGGTCTGCTCGAGTATCTGGATAATATAGTTCTGGATTTATTGATGTTTTTTATGCTTCTGGGGATTTCGGATTGTACTGGTGCGAGAGATAGGATTCTTGGCATTTTTGGTTGGGATGGTGCAGAAGGAGAGTTTGTTTCCTAGAACAGGTGTTGTTGGTTACTGATTACTGCAGGGATAGGGAATGATGATGTTACTGGTTATGGGTTTGGTGCTGGCAATTCTATGTTGCTGGCGATGGATCTTCTTGGTGAGGAGGTGATGGAAGATATGGATGATATTGGGTTTGCGCTGTTGTTGGTTGATCTTCTTGGAAAGATGACGCTCATTGTTGGCAACGCTACTATGGATTGGTTTTTGTTTGGATGCAATGCGAAGAAGCTTGTGGTTAAGAATTTGGAGTTGTTGGTTCTATAGTCTATGAAGTGGACCTTCTTGGTAGGGAGATGCTGGCTACTGGGTTTTTTGAATAAGGAGGATGGTTGCTCACAGAATGTGAACTCTGGTTATTGGTGATTGTGTGCTTTTGGTGTTGATGGTTATGTGCTCTTGGTGGTAGCTCGTTTTGGTTTGAAGGTGCTGGTTTCTAGTTTCTATGAGATTGTATGTTGGTCACTATTTGGTGGTGAGCTACTGAATTTTGGTGAAGGTCGGGTTGGTTATTCTGATGCTGGTGGTTCAGTGGTGTTGGATGCTGGTGGTTCTGTGATGATGTATGCTGGTGGTTATGGATGTTGTATGCTGCTGGTATGGGACATGCTGAAGGGGTTGTGCTTGTATTACTACTGGTTGCTGATTGGTTGGGATATACTGTCAGAGATGTTTCGGTTTTTCTTTTTCTTGTGTGTTTTTTATCTTTCTTTTTTTGCAGTTCTTGACAGTGCGTTTGTAAAGGGTTTTTGGGTGTGGGTCATTTGACCCCTCCCCTCCCTTGTCTACAGCGTCTTCATGTCTTTTTTTCAAATATATATTTGGGGGATTCAGTAATTTCCTGGCCCTGAACCGTCCTTGCCCCTAATAAAACCCTAAAAACCTAAAAAACATAAAACCGCTAAAAAAACTAAAAACCCTAGATACCCTAAAACTCTAAAATAAATAAAACCCTTAAAAAAATAAAAAAAACCCTAAAATACTATAAAACAACAAAAACCCCACAAAAAACTCTAAAAGCCTTTAATATCACTAAATATGTTTAAAAACCCTAAAACACTAAAAACCCAAAAAAACCATTAAACATTAAAAAACCCTCAAAATCTCTAAAAACCATAAAAATCCAAAAAAATCCCAAAAAATCTAAAAATCCAAAGCCCTAAAAAACCTAATAAAACCATAAAAAAATAAAAACAATCAAAACCCCTAAAAACCTAAAAAATGAAAAAACCCTAAAACCCATAAAAACCATAAAAACAATAAAAAACAATAAAACCTCAAAAAATCCAAAAAAAAATTAAAAAACCATTTAAACACCTAAAAATTGAAAAATGTTAAAAAACATTGAAAATATAAAAATAGAAAAAAAAATTAAACCAATAAAAATTATAAAAGCAAAAAACCCACAAATTCCATAAAAACCCTAAACATTAGAAAAATTATAAAAAATTCTCTAAAAAGACATCAAAATGTAAAAATCTCTAAAAAACCTAAAAACCCCTAAGAAACCCTTAAAACCTAAGAACATGTAAAACCCATAAAAACCCTAAAAGATGCTAAAAATAATAACAAAATCACTAAAAATAATTAAAAACCCCAAAAACCATAAAAACCATAAAACTCTAAAAGCCAGTAAAAATAGTAAATAACCTTTAAACACCTAAAAATGATAAAAACCCTAAAAACTCAGAAAAAAACCAAAAACCCACAATAACCACAAAAACATGAAACCCCCTAAAAAACTCTAAGACCACCTCAAAATATCTAAATACTCAAAAAACCAAAACAATATTTAAAAAACCCAAAAGACACTGAAAATTTAAAAACCCTAAAAACATTTAAAACAACTAAGAAATCCTTAAAAACATAAAAACACTTAACTCAACTAAAATAAATTATAAAAACCGTAAAACCCTACAACCATAAAAATCATAAAAACCCCTAAAAACCAAAAAACACTTAAACGACATAAAAAACTGAAAACTCACTAAAAACTTGAAAACCCTTTAACACATAAAAAATGATAAAAACACTAAAAATATTAAAACCCCAAAAAAATTGAAAAATTCACCCTAAAAACCTAAAATACAATAAAAACCCTAAAAGCAATAAAACCCCACAAAATCCCTAAAAAACTAAAAATGTACATGAATAGAAATTAGGTTATTTACGATGGGTGAATGACCCAACACAAATAGTGCCTTTCCTATTATTATTTATGATGGAATTAATATTCTGTTATAAATATTGATTTATTACAAAAAAAATAATCTGTCGTAAATTGTTTTGGTGGGAATTCTCACTACCCATAACCAAATGTAATCGCGATGAGAATTTGTGATGGATAATGAAATCCATCACAAATTCCCATCAGTTCAGGGTTATTTGAGATTTAAATTAGTGTCTCTTGCAAATAATTTTAACAAAATTCTATTTTTGATGGAATTAATTCCATATTAAATAGTCCATCATAAAAAACCTCCTCATTTTAATAGTTTCACGACACTCCTTTAACCTCCCTCTCCAAATTGGCACTACAAACCGTACTCAGCCACCCGATTCAAATAAGATCCATAAAGCTCCATTCTTCCTGATTTTTTGCTAATTTCGGCTGATATCTACATGGTATAGACTCTACTTATGTTCATAATCAATTTTTTCTATGTATTTTGGTTAAATGTTAAGTATATTGGTTTTTTCAAACCCTATGTTTATAAATATAGATAATTAGATTGCATTATTTGATATTTATGTTTGGCACAATTGTATTAATCTCTATTTTGATTTTAACCTGGTTTGTGTAAATTATTTTAATTTATTTTATGCTTTTTACTAGTTTGGTCAAACCCTAAGTTTAGAAATTTTCTTAATTTGTATGCTTTATTTGATATTTATTATTGAAACAATTTTATTAATCTTTGTTTTGATACTAATCATGTTCATGAAAATTATTTTAATTGATTTTTAGGTATTCTACTAATCTGATTCATGTAATATTTTTAATCTAGTTCTTGTACTTTTTTTGGGTTTATAAATTTACCTGATTTTCAAGTTTATTTTTTAATATGGTTAGTGTAATATATATAAAAAATTGTTTTAAAAATAAGTTTATAGTTTTTGAAAAATTGATAAAAAAAAACTGAAAATGGTGTTTGTGTGCGTGTTTATATTTATATAGATCTTATGTGTTATTTTTTTGAAGAAACATGAAAAAATTAATTTTATGTAAATATATTTGGTTATTTGTTATATTTATATATTCAAAAATATAGTATACTGATTATTATAAAAAAATAATATTTAACAATAATTTATAATATTGTATTAATAAATAATGTATAATATTTAACAATGATAGTATTAATTTATAATATTAATAATAATATTAACAATTTATAATAACAATTTAAAAATATAGTAGAATAATATTTAACAATAATTTATAATATAATATAATAATAAATATCAATTATATATACAATAATATTATTATTATTATCAATAATTACAATTTTTAATAATATATAATATATAAAAAAATAAAAAAATTAAAATTATTATTACACTATATAATTTGAAAATTATTATTATACTAATAATTTGTAATAATAATAATTTTCAAATTATTATTATACTATATAATTTTAAAATTATTTTTCTGAATAGGTTTGGGTTAAGGTCCATGGTTTACATTGGATGATTTGGCATCCAATAATTCTCCATGACATTGTTATGTCACATGGTCTCCCCATAAAGGTAGATAAAGAGACTGTGGACACTAGGTATGAAAATTTTTCATGTTTCATTATTGAAATTGATTTATTTTCAATGCTTTTTGATCAAGTTTTTCTATCTACTCATGATAATGAGTTTGAATTGAGTATTTTTTATGACAATATTCTAGAATTCTGTGTGGAATGAAATCTTATAGGGCATGATAAAGAAACCTATAGAATTTTGATTGTTTGTGATGTATGTTTTGTCCATGGTCATGATGGGAGGTACTATTTGAAAAGGGTTAAGGGAATAGTTTGTTCTGATTTTTGGATCAAAATGTGGATGGTGGTAATTCTATATAGTCATGCATTCAATCGGCTGGTAATGTGCCTCCTACTCTGGATATTGGTGGATGAAATGTTTTGGCCTCTTCTCTAAATGTTGATGTTGGGAATTATGGGAAGGGTGAAGAACCTATTTCCTCTATTCCCAATGGTTTTGATGGTGATGTTTTTGGGGAGATGGAGCGTGAAAATGCTCATGTTGATGAGAATGCATTATTTGACAATGTTTTGCTTCACCAGAATACTGGTGACATATATTTTCCTGGTACAACCCCTCGTGTTTGTGTTTCATCTGTGTAGTGATCTAATAAGAAGGAACTTTAGTCTGACATTGTCATTGATAAAGAACTCAATGAATGTGAGGATTGTTTGAGACTAATCCATAATGTTCAAAAATTCAGTGTTATGGATACATCTGCTTTGTCTGAAATAATGGAACACATTGAGATAGAAGTAGTTGTGCAAGACATGGTTGATAATAGTTATAAAGGGAAGAAAAAAGTGGATGATGAAGGGTTTCAAATAGTTCTATTGAAAACTGGATTTTAACATGAATCACCTAATGTTTCTAAATGGTAAATTGATTGGTCAATTGTCCCAGATGTTAAGAGTTTTAAGGTTCTTGACTCTCTTAAATCTAAAGATTTTCTTGATGCTGAAAAGGGTAAACATGATGCATCTCTACATCAGCAAAAATGGCGATGGGGTAGGCATCCAAAGGGTTCAGTCCAAGGTCATGGTCATTATGATGTTTATCAGGGGTGTGGACAATGTTCTTTTTCAAGATCTTCTAGGATCACCCTTGAGCAGTTACAGATAAATGAGAAGTACACTACACTCTTCAACCAGAAGAATCCTCAATCAGAGTGGGAACTTTATGATGCTGAAGAGTCTGATCATTACTCTAACCATGATTATGGTGATGTTGGATTTGTTGTTTTTTCTTATGGATGTGGTATTTTACTTAATTTACCCCATATTTCGTCTCATGTTCTTGTTATCTATTCTTCAATCATGATAACTGTTCAGAAGGTTCGGATTCTGGCTAGACCTTCTTCAAATAATAACAATTTATACTATAATAATTTAAACTAAAATAATTTATTCTATAATAATTTCAACTATAATAATAATTTTACGTATAATAATATATGCTATAATAAAAATTTGAACTATAATAATCTGAAAAATAATAATTTATACTATAATAATAATAATTTAGAAAATAATAATAATAGTTTATACTATAATAATAATTTATTCTATAATAATTATTTAAACTATAATAATAATTTAAACTATACTAATAATTTATACTATAATAAAAATATAAACTATAATATATACTATAATAATTTAAAACATAATTTATACTATACTAATTTTTATAATATTTTCAATTTAAAAATATAGTATAGTAATATTTATCAATAATTTATACTATAATATAATAATAATTTGAAAAAATTTATACTATATAGTATAATATTAACAATTTATTATATGTAGAATATTTAATACTAATTTATACTATATTTAAAAATATAGTATTAATTTAAATAATTTATAAAATTTAATAATTATGGAGGAATTATTATTAATAAATTTTTAATATTATTTATGATTATAAAATCATAATAATAAATTGTGAAAAAACATTAAAAAATATTAATGTAAAAAATCTTTAAATAAATAAAAAATTACATTAATAATCATCATTACATAATTTAAAATATATAATAATTATTTTTTCAATATTATTAATACATAGTAAATATTTGCGTTAATTACAAAATATTTTTAATAACTCAAAAATGTAAGGAAATTAAGAAATTTTTTCAAATTTTTTAAAAGAAAAAATACAATTAATTGTAAAATATTACTAATATTTATTATAAATTCAAATGTGATGTCACGGCTAAGGTACACCCCCAATAACAGACCCAACAATGGTCTCAAATTTTTCATATTATTCATATTTTGAAAGATATTATAATTTTTTATAAGAAATTATAATAAAAATATTAAATGAATTGCACTCACATGCAATGTAATTAAACACTCAATGATCACAAATCTAATGTCAATTCTAGGGTAAAGCCCATATCCCAGACCAAATGGTGGTAACTAATTTATCATATGAGACACCATTCAATAGATGTTCTATTATTTTCAAAAAATAGCATGTGTCTTATATAATATATATATTATTTTAATTTTTATCTACCTTGATCCTCTACGAGACTCGTAAACTAGTGCTAACCACATGCCTCACTCAGCTAATATTTGATAGAATATTTCAAAATGATAGAAGATAATAATAATTTAGAACTAGAAAAAATGATTAGAAATAATTATTCTTATTAGTGTTTTCTTTTAGATAACTATGGATTCGATAAGTAAACACTGGTATCTATTATGTGATTTTGGTTGGATAAATAATCACAAAAATACAAATGGATTTTGTATAAATCCTATCTAAATTTAAGGTGTTGATCCTTTTTATTATTTTCATCTTTAAATTCAGATTTTGTTTTTGAAGGAACAATTAACTGTCTATGTAAGAAATTTGGTCTTAAGACATTCGAAACATATGACATTGTTGGACTTTATCTATTGTGTTCCTGTTTTAAGAAAGATTATATTTTTTGGTATCAATGTGGTGAAAATAGTTTATCAGAAAAGAAACAAAATGGTTCTAGAACCATGATTTAAAAATTTAATACATGAGGTAGCTGGCCTTTCTATTCCTAAAAAACAATTCCAAATGATATACCAAATCCTAACTTTGAACCTTTTTAGTTTTATAATTTGTTGAAATCCACTAGGGAGGCCATATATCTTAGAAACCAGATGATGAAAATGGAATATGTCATAAAATTTATTGCTGCTAAATCATATTTTATAATTTCTAATAGTCGTTTCAATCATAATTTATCTTTGGTTAATTCATTATTTCCTAATGGAAATACATTACCAGCAAGATTCTTTGAATGTAAAAGGATTAATCTAAATTTGGTTCTACATTATCAGAATATCCGTACATTTTCAAATAATTGCATCTTATATTATAGTGATTATGAATCTTCTGTTAATTGTCTAACATGTGTAGAATCGAGGTATAAAGATGTACATCAAGGAAAGTCACGAGTTCCTATGAAACAATTGAGATATTTTCCATTTACACATTTTTTACAATGTATATTTGTGTCTCGCAATACAGATTGATTGATTACATGGAATGAATAAAATATTTCCAACAGAAAAGCCTAAATCATCTATGTGATAATGATTCTAGGAAACATTTTGATCATTTTCACCCTTCTTTTTCTTCAGAACCTCTTAACATACAACTAGGCCATTTTAATGATGGTTTTTGTCCATTTGGTTCTTATGGTAGTCAATATTATTGTTTTCTTTTTTTCATTACTCCTTACAACTTTCATCCATGGATGTTGATGAAGTAACCACATATATATTTTATGTCCTTAATTCTAGTACATCCAAAGAAGAATATTGATTTTTATTTGAAACCAGTAATTAATGAGTTAATTTCATTATGGAACAACAGTGTGAATATATTTGATATAACTACAGATCATAATTTTATATTAAAGGTTTCATTAATAAGGATGATCAGTGACTTTCCAGAATATTGTATGTTATCTGTATGGAGCACACATGGTCTTAAATAATGTCTGTACTGCATGGATAAGAAAAAAGTGTTTATTCTTGGTAATAAGAGAAAGGTAATATATTTTAACTGTCATCAGAGAGTTCTTCCTACAGATCACTCATTTTGATGGAACAAATTTTATTTTATTAAAGTTCAAATTAAAACTGATGCACCCATACAGTTCTCTTAGGTAATAAGATAAAATCTATTATCTCTTAATTAACTCATGTTACTTTTAGACCAACCATAAATGAGCATTGGATAAATGGTTTTGGGAGTGATCAATATTGGATAATGTGGAGTACGATTTAGGGCCTTCCATATTGGTCTTATTTGTCAGTTTGTCACATGTTAGATATAATGTATATTGAAAAGAATGTTTTTGATAACATGTTTTATACTATGTTGGACACACCTGGTAATACCAATGATAATGTAAAGGCACATTTAAGTCTTACACAGATTTTCAGATGTCCTAAACATGAATTATTTGAATATGAAAGATCAAACAAATTAATAAATCCAAAAGTATCTTTCTCACATAGTACAGAAAACCATTTATTATTCTGTCAATGGATTAGAGATTTGAGGTTACCATGTGGTTATGCTTCTAATTTTACTAATTGTGTTAGAAATGGGAATATTATTAGGTTAAAAAGGCATGACTATCATGTCTTAATTGAATGATTAATGCCTATTGTTCTTAGAGGGATGTTGAATTCAGCAATCTGGAATGTGTTGTCTGAAATATCATATTTTTTCAATGATTATTGTGTGAAAACATCATATTATAATGCATTGAGTTTATTGAAAAAATATTTTGTTTTAATTTTATGTAAATTGGATAAAATATTCCCACTATGCTTCTTTGATTCCATGGAAAATTTAATATTTCATTTTCCATAAGAAGTTAAATGTGTAGATCCCCTATAATTCTAGTAAATGTATCTTTTTCTAATATGTATGAAAAAATTAAATAAAAATCACGTAAAAAACAATCAGTTGAAGGGTTTATTTCAGAAGCATACTTACATGGGGAAATTTCAAATTTCTACTTTTATTATTTTCATTCAGAATATCCTTTAAAACCTAATCATATGGGTCACAGTGAGACAAATGTTAACTATGTCATAGACCATCTGCTATTAGTTTTTAATCATCCCAAGCTCAGTTTCAGTGGTAATCATGAGTGATGGATTACTGATAAATAACTACACAGAGCTTAGACGTATGTTCTGCTGAATTGTAAAGAAAAGACACGATTTGTGTAGTAAGTACTACATTTTTATTATTTCGTTAAAAATTTATAAAATATCTCATTATTTACATTAACTTTTTTGTAGACTATATAATGACGATATCAAGAAACAAATCATACAAATTATATCTACTACTCTTGAAGAATGTCGAAAACAAAATTTTGTATATTGATTTCAAAGAATGGAAAGATAAGTTTCTTTTGATGGAATATTAAATCAATTTTTCAATGATATCTATTATTAATAATTTTAATTATTTATAGGAAACACAACATGAAAATAAAATTTATAGTCGATTATGTGTAATAAAAACCCTCACTAAAAATTAGTAAAATCTTATATTGGGTATGTGGTTGATGGATTTAAATTCCATACAAACATATATGGGGACACAATGAAATAAAATAATAGTGGTTTTCTTTTTAAAAGATAACATCATAAGAAAAGTGAAGTTTAATTTTGTTGTATACTAGATGAAATAATTGTGTTATGTTAATCAGGACAAAATTATGTAATAATTATTCAATGTTGTTGGTTTGATACTAATCGGAGGTTGCAAGTTCATCCATGACATGGAGTCGTTGACATTAAATATAAAAGTCTTCTTGCATCATATGAAGAATTTATGTTGGAACATCAATCACGTCAAGTTCACTATTTAAATTGTTGTGATGTTTTTGAGAGATTTGAAGGACTGGTGGAGTGTGATACAAATTAAATCATGTGGCAATAAATTTATTGAAAATGAAAATGAAAATGGTTATGTGGAAGTGAAAAATATTGAATTTTTTCTAGAAACAACACAAAATATATCTCTTACACGATAATATTAAAATATCGATAATGAAACCCCTAGTTAAGGGATGATGGTATAGATAATGTTGATTAAGTAATAAGGGATGATGAAACTGAAAGTCATATGGATGTTTATAATATTGAATATGAGGATTAAGACATTGATATCGATGAAAATATTTATGAATATGATGATTGGTTATACTCAGGTCTTTAGTTACATGTAATTATTATATTATAATATTTATTAGTTTTTAATATTTTATATTTTTATTAACAATATATTATAGGCAGCACTATTTTTTTCTAAAATTTATTAGTTTTGTATATTTTATATCTGTTTTAATAATCTCTTATGGGTGAGAATATTTGTTTCAAATTTTTGGAGATGATCATGATGAACTATTATATTCTCTCACTGATTTCAGACTTCCTGATGGTGAGCCTCATCCATCTCCTCCTCCTTATGCTGGTTCTTCTACTAGGAGGGGAATATTCTTGCTTGATTACTCATTCCAAATCAATTTCCAGGGAGATGAAAATCTTTTGATTTTGATCCTCATTTACAGAGGTATGTTTAATTTTATAAGATATTTATTTTATATTCACTAAGTGCATTAATGTTGATAATAATTTTATGCTTATAGATTTGTTTCAATTTTCATAGTTTTCACATTTAGTCTTTTAGCATGATGGCATGATTCTAAAAATTATTTTTTTGAGACATGGGTGTCCAGGGACATGGTACACATCACTTTGCATGACTAGATGTTCATCCACTAGATTGTATATTATTAAATAATATATACTTTTTAAAATTTTATTTAATTAATAACAGATTTTTTTTATTTTTCTTGTAGAATTTATTTTCTCTAATTTCGAATAGCCATAGTGGTCCTATCCAAAAGGCATAGGATAATTGTATACGATATCTCTTTCATCAATTTCAACACAATATCAGAAACAGAGCTATGGATAAAGCTTTTGAAGATGATTTCGATCAATTTTGGGTCTCCGACCATCCCTTTTATATATAAGCTCAGGTATAGGATGGGTTGTGCTCCATTTAGCTAGAAGATACTTTTAGGAGGAGATCATTAGCAGGACTTCAAATCTAGGGGAGGCAAGAGGTCACCCATACGGTTGAGATTTGTACATTTGGCATACAACGACGACATATGGTAAGTGGTATTATTTATTAATGTATGTTTATTTTAAATATAACAATTTTTTATATTATAATGGCCTCTAAGGGGATGTCTATTATGGAGTTTGATGTTTATAAGAAGTTGTATACCAATACCCATGTAGAAGAAGTTGTAGGAAAATGACATCGCCATATTGTGGTTAGTTATTTTTTTGAAAATTTTCATTAATATTAATTTTATTGTTATTCTAATTTTTCATTATATTTAAAGGAAACATATAAGGCTATGACTTCTCATTCCCAGGAGAGTCAAGATGATACCAAACAAGATTTCACTGCTGATTTTGTTTTTGATGATGGGGATTGGATATAATCAACTTTGTGGGGGGGGGGGGTTGAGAAAGGTTGAGTGGTTGTTATTAGTTCTCTACTAACACCTATGAGTTATTATCGTACTATGTGATGGCAGGAGTGAGCAAGGAGGGATATTGTGGAGAGTCTTCATTAACGCTGTCATCCTCTACACAATATGTGGAGAGGTTGAGAGATCAGGATGAGATGATAAAACTGATGTAGAAGTAGAGGGAGGAGGAGTGTGAGTAGAAATGTTTGATAGATGAGGAGATGATGGAGTAGATGCAGTGACTTGAGCATGGAATTGGTGTGGAGTTTCCTCCCCCTGGTACGTCAATTGATCCTTCTACACTAGAGGATAGTTGATGATTTGTGAAGATTTTATGATTTTTTTTGTAATTTAGTATGAGAGACATGTTAGTTTTTAACTGATGTATTACTTTTAAAACAATTTTAATTTTCATAATTTTCTGAAATGTTTTTTAAAATGTTAAAAATTTATTAACATTTTAAATTTTTTAAATATATTTTAATTAATTTTAGTTTTTTTAAATATTAATAAATATATATTTTTTATAATATTTTTTGATATATTTAACATGTTAATTAATTTTAATATTTTAAATTATTTAAATTATTTATTAGTATATTTAAGTTGAAAATTAATTTTTTTATTTAATATTTATATTTTTTAAAATATATATACTGTTAAATTTTTTTATTAATTTTATTTTATATTTTTAAAATAAATTTCATTATTTTTTACTATTATTTTTCTAGAAAAAATTATTATTTGCAATAGATGATTTATCTGTCACAAATATCATTTTACGACATTCCATCCTTTGGTATGTGTCATCATAAAAGGGTTATTTAAAACTCTTACGTGAACCATTTGTGATGGATACTTCATCTATCAAAAATAATAATTACATATGACGATCCATAACAAAAAATCCCATTTGTGATTCCATGATTGATGATAGGGTACTTGGGATGGAAGCCCATTACAAATGACTATTTGCGACGGACATCAATCCCAAATACCCCATCGTTATTACCTTAAATTCCTATTGTGTTAAAAATCCTAAAAAATCACTAAAAATATATAAAAATGTAAAAAAACATTAAATTCTATAACAAAACCTTAAAATCCTACAAACACTTAAAATCCCTAAATCCTAAAAATTCTAAAAAACCCATAAAACCCCTCAAAACCCCTAAAAAATTTTAAAAACTACAAAAATCTAAAAAACACTAAAAATATGTAGAAATAGAAAAAACTCTAAAAACCTTGAAAAACCCTAATAAAACCTAAAAACCCTAAAAAATTAATACACCTACAAAACCTAAAGAACGATAAAACCATATAAGATCCTAAAACCATAAAACACCTAAAACCATAAAACCCTTAAAAACATAAAATACCATAAATCCAATACAAAACCTTGTACCCCACAAAAATCCTTAAAACACTTTAAAATCACTAAAAGCTAAAAAAATTGAAAAACCTAAAAAACCAAAAACACCCAAAAACTTAAAAAAATAATTAATACCATAGAAACCATAAAAATCCCAACAAACCCCAAAAATCCCTAAATACCCTAAAATCTGAACAAAAATCATAAAAATCCCTAAAAACATAAAAACATAAAAAAACCTAGAAAATCTCTAGTAAAACCTTAAAAAACAATAAACAATTAATACCCCTGAAAACCTAAAAAATTCAAAAAAACCACAAAAACCCCAAAAAAAACCAAAAAACCACAAAAATATGAAAATCCCATAAAAGCCATAAAAGCCTCTAAAAACTCCAAAACCCACTTTAAATGAAAAAAATCATTAAAAACATCTATATAAGACATAAAAACCCCTAAAAATTTAAAAAAACACCTAAAAACCCAAAAAAAAGAATAAACCCTTCAATACCCTAAAAAATTAAAATTCCATAAAATTCTTGAAAGCCCTAAAATTACTAAAATCATTAAAAACTATAACACACCCTAAAAATCCATAAGAAAACCAAAAAAACACTAAATCCCATAAAAATGATAAAACCACTAGAAACTCTTAAAAATAAATAAAAAATATGAGTATCCCTAAAAACCATTCAAACATAAAAAACCTAAAAATCCATAAAAATAAACAAAAATAACTAAAAATATATAAAATATGAAAACCCCTAATAAAAACAAAAAAAACCTATAAACACATAAAACACCTAAATACAAGAAAAAGAATAGAAACACATGAAAACCATGAAAACCATAAAAACCCTAAAAACCTAAAAATCATAAAAACCCTAAAACCCCTCTAAAACCCATAAAATCCCTAAAAATGATAAAAACCATAAAAACCGCACAAAAAAACAATAAACCCTTAAACCTCTAAAAATGTTTAAAAATCAATAAAACCTTAAAACCTGTATAAAACTCAAAAATCCATAAAATCCATAAGTCCCAAAAATGCCAAAAATATAAAACTCCCTTAATAACAACAAAATCCCTACAATCCCAATATACAATAAAAATCTAAAAAAATCCATACAAAGCCATAAAAACTTAAAACCTCTAAAAACCCTGAAACCCAAAAAGAAAACCTTAAAAACCTAAAAATACCTATTAAAACCCTAAAAATATTAATCAAATATAAAGCCCATTAAAAAAATAAAATCACAAAAAATAACTACAAACATGTCCAAAAGAAAATAATAAATACCCTAAAACATAAAAAAACACTCAAAATCCATAAAATCACTAAAAAAATTCTATAAGTCCTCTAAAAATATCTAAAAACTAAAAAACCCAAAACCCAAGAAAACCATAAAAAACTAAAAAACATAAAACCCATAAAATTCTAAAAATAAAAAACCCTAAAACCCCTAAAAATCCTGAAACCATTAAAATCCCTAAAAAAAGTAAAACCCATAAAACCCAAAAAACCCCACTAAAAACTACAAAAACCCTTTAAAGCCCTAAAATTGATTAAAAACACTAAAAACATTAAAACCTATAAAAATATAAAAATTACTCCAAAAACCCAAAAAAACATAACTACCCTAAAAACCCTTCAAACCCCTCAAACCCCTAAAAACCCATAATGATTCTAAAAAAGTCCAAAAAATAAATAAAATATAAAAAACCTAAAAAACCAGAAAAATCCTAAGAAAATGATAAAAACCTAAAATACATAAAACCCCTAAAAACCTAAAAAGTGCTAAAAATTAAAAAACCTTAAAAACCAAAAAACCCAAAAAAACACTTAAATTTTTTAAAAACCCTAAAAACCAATAAAAATCCTAAAACATCCATGAAAATGTAAAAAACCTAAAAACCATAAAAAAAACTCTAAGAAAAACTTAAAACCTACAAAAACATAAAAACCCTAAAAACCTAAAAACAGAAAAAAAAAACTCGAAAATGCTTTAAAACCAAAAAACCATAAAAACCATAAAAGCCCATAAAAACCTTAAAACCAAAAAAAATCTCCAAATACCCTTGAAAACCCTAAAAACGTTAAAAAACACAAAAAAATCTAGAAACCCCAAGAAACTATATAAACTTTAAAACCCAGAAAAAATACAAAAACCCCAAAACCCCTCAAAATCCCTAAAACTATAAAAACCCTTAAAAATCCCTAAAATATAGTTATATCCTAAAAAACCCCTCAAAACCCTAAAAAACCATAAAAACATAAGAACACTGAAAACCCAAAAAAAACTCAAAAAATAAAAGAAACCAAAAAATAAACTTAACCCATAAAAACCTCAAAATACTTTAAACCCCTCAAAACTATAATAATTTAAAAAATAACTAAAAATACCAAAAAATTAAAATCCCCTAAAATAATGAAACCCCCTATGATAACCTTGAAAATATAAAAACACTTAAAACACCTAAAAACCAAAAAATCTATAAAACCCTAAAATACCGAAAAACCCTAAAAAACAGTAAGACCAACAAAAAACCGTAGAAACCACTAAAAACTAGAAAAAACAAATAAAACCCGAAAACCACTAAAAAAATAAAAACACATTAAACCCCTAAAAATGTTAAAAAAACAATGAAACCCCTAAAAACTCAAAAAAAACCTCTAAAAACAAAAAAATCATAAAATGCTTAAAATACCTCAAAATCCCTAAAACTCCTAAAAAACATTAAAATCCAAAAAAACCCCGAAAAATCCCTAAAAACATAAATAACCTAAAAACCCCTGAAAACCCCTAATAAAATATTAAGATCATAAAATAAATAAAACACAAAAAAATATTTAATTGTTAAAAATCCTAAAAAAACCTAGTTATCAAAAAAATATCCAAAAACATAAAAACCCATAAAAACCAAATAAAAACTCTAAAAACCCTTTAAACCCATAAAAATGCTAAAAAATATAAAAACCATAAAAACTATAAAAATTGAAAACCCCCTAAAAATCTAAATAAACCATAAAACCCAAAACACCCCTACAAACAATTAAAAATCAAAAATAATAATTAAAAAATCCTAAAAATCACTAAAAACATAAAAACTAAAAAAACCCTGAAAAACACTAAGAAAACCTAAATACCATAAAATAATTAAAGCCCCTAAAAACTAATAAATTGATAAAAACCCTACAAAGCGAAAAATAACATTAATACCTAAACCCTCAAAATCCAAGAAACCCATAAAAATAATAAAAACCCCTAAAATGCCATAAAATTTCCTAACAACATAAATACGTAAAACCCCCTGAAAACCCCAAATAAAACCTTAAAAAACTAAAAAAAATTAAAACCCGTAAACAAACTAAAAAATTCTAAAAATTAAAAATGACCCTAAAACCCCTTACAACCATAAAACCCATAAAACCTTAAAAAACCATAAAATCTAATAAAATCCATAAAACCAACTAAAAACTCTAAATATCCATTAAATCCCTATAAATATTAAAAGCAATAAAAAATCATAAAACCCCCAAAAACACAAAGAAAACCAAAAATCCAAAAGAAACCCCCAAACACTCAATATCCCTAAAACCCTAAAGACCATAAAATCCTAAAAATCCCTAAAAACCATAAAAATCCTAAAAACCCCTAAGAAAACCTTAAAACCAAAAAAGTATAAAACCCTCAAATACACTAAAATATGATAAAGACCTTAAAAGACCCTAAAACCCTAAAATATCCAAAAAAACTCAAAAAAATACAAATAAAAAAAAACCAAAAATCCCACAGAACATAAAAACACCTAAAAGAGACATAAAATACCCCAAAACCCCTAAAACCCATAAAAACCCCAAAAACCCCTAAAATCCTTAAAAATCCATAAGAATTGATAGAACCCTTAAAATCACTAGAAACACTAATAACACTTTAAAACCCTACAAACATTAAAATTATTAATAAAACCTTAAAAACCAACAAAACTCAAAAAACCATAAAACCCCCCAAAATGATAAAAATCCTAAAAATTATCCAAATTTCTAAAAACAATAAAAATCATAAAACTCTAAAAAACCCCTAAAAACCCCTAAAGACCTAAAAAATTCAAAAAAACCGTGAAAACCCTAAGAAATAAGTAAAAACATAAAAATAATTAAAGCCCCTATAAAACCTAAAGAATGCAAAAAACCCAAAAAACACTGAAAACCCTAAAAACAATAAAAACCATAAATCACTTAAGAACCATAAGAACCCTAAAACCCCACTAAAATATTAAAAAAACTATAAAACCCCTTTAAACCCCTAAAAACTATAAAAAACACTAAAAAACCTTAACAGCCTTTCAAAATAAAAAATACCCTAAAAACATAAAAACCAATAAAACCCCTTAAACCGTAAAAAATTATAAATACTCTCCAAAAAGATAAAATCAATAAAATACTATAAAATAATAAATACCTTAAAATCAATAAAAACATTAAAAACTGTAAAAATTATAATGAAAAATAAGAAAACCATAAAATCCTAAAAACACTAAAACACCTAAAAATCCAAAAAATTGATAAAACCATAAAAAACCCCCAAAAACCCAAAAACCCTTACAAATCCCAAAAAACCAAAAAATTCATAAAAATCTTAAATAAACCCTAATAATCTAAAAAACATAAAACCCCTAAAAACCATGAAATCCCTAATAAATCATTAAAACCTAAAAAACATAAATACCCCTAAAAACTAAAAAATATATAAAAACTCGTAAAAACCCTAAAACCCATAAAAAACATAAAAAATCATAGAAACCCAAAATAACACTAAAAACACTAAAACTCTTTTAAAATTGTAAAATTGTTAAAAAACACTAAAACCTTAAAAATGCTAAAAAATTAAAAAAATCCCAAAAAAATCAAGAAAACGTATAAAACCCCTAAACCCATAAGAATAATAAAAAATTATGAAAAACACTAAAAACATAAAAAATCCTAAATACAAAGAAACCCCTAATGAAACCTTAAAACCCAAAAATCCTTAAAACCCCTAAAAAAACAAAATACAAAACAAAACCCTAAAATCATAAAAACACCTAAAAACCGTAAAAAGTCCTAAAAGCCATTAAAACCCTAAAAATTTATAAAAAACCTTTAAAACCCCAAAATAACTCGAAATCCCCCTAAAAATAGAAAAAAAAACAAAAAAAACCATAAAACACTAAAAATTCCTAACTACCCTAAACAACCCCAAAAACGTACAAACATAAAACACTTAAAACCCCTAAAAACTGAAAATTGATAAAACCCCTAAAAACCTATAATTCCCTAATACCCTAAGAGAGAAGATAGATCTCTCAATGATGGATCCCTTATAGACCCCTTGACAGTGCTAACCACCATGCCCCCTCCTTCCCCCTTTGTGGGGGAGGGATTTTCCCAGCCTACTGGTGATTCTTGGGATCCGGACATTGTTCGTTTCTATGCCCCTAAGTATCTACCTAAATTCCCTTGGATTAACCTCTATATAATGTTTTCCGACCTTTAAGAAGGGCATCCACATTTATCACTCTCAGATTCTCAATTCAATGTGGCTTCCTTGCTTCATAACTTGACTTTGGTTGTTTGATTTGTGAATCAAATACCCTCAGTGGAATCCTTTTATAGATTCATTTTAAGATCATGGAATTTACATGATTGAGCAACAGTTGGGTTACTGGATGGCCAAAACATCATGGTTATATTTAAAATGGAAGAGGATTCGATCTAGGCCTGGTCTTCAGCTGCTCGAAACATCAAGGTCACCAGATTATTTCTCTTCCGGTGGAGTTTGGATCTTCATATGAACTGTTACTAACCCTTGATTGCTTCATGGGTCATATTTCCTAAACATAATCTTCCTTTTCCAAATCCATCTATAATCTGTATTTATATGAACTTTGTGGGTAGTAATTTGTGTTTGTACAGCTGGACTCAGGTAGTTTGCATTCGGTGGCTCTAAGGTAATGTGTTAAAGTTGATGTATCGAATTCACTGATTGAGTTTCAATGGATTACTATTGTCAAGGAATACCTATATAAACATCTAGTGATTTTTGGATCGTCTATTTAGTTATGTTCCTCCTGTATGAAACTAGGCCATTCCTGCAATACTTACTGGCTTGGGGGAATAAATGTAGGGGTTGTGATGTTGGCCCACGGAGTCGCTGGTGGTGGTACCAAGAAGGTTGAACAGGTGGTTGTACACTTGGTGGATGAACAGGTCAGCATTGTGACATGGAGAAATCCTTCTATGAAGATGGTGCTTCTTGATAAGGTTTTGAGTGAAGCTGAGGAAGGTGTTTTCCGCTTGAGGTCAAGCCCCAAGGTTATGTCTAGTTTGGGGATCATACAGGATGGTGAAAGTGTCTCGAATTGGCTGTCTCAAGTGAGTGAATCATATCAGGATAGAGGGATGAAATCTTCTAAGCTTAGAAGCCACATGAAGGTGGTTCATGCTCAGGTGTGTGGTAAGGATGGGTTGGATGATGTTGTGCACATTGGCAGTGTGTTACAGCAACTTCCTGAAGTTTCGTTGAGAAAAATGCCCAAATTTCTTGTTGACATTTGCAAGGGGATGGAGGTCATAGTTGACCATAAATTATAGAAGCCCATATATGTTACAACATTAAATACATTGTTTTATTATGTCTTTATGAGACTTAAATATGAATTTGGTAGTGCTACACCATCTGAGGTTGAGCCAACATTGAAGAAGTCTATGCTTTTGTGTGGTTAACTTCCTATTCTGTTGAGTGTTGTTTCTTCTAGTAACGAGAGGGAAACGCTAAATGATATTGTTGTGCATGATCTATCTCTAAATTAATATTTCCAGGATAGTTCTGAAGAGCATGTGGCTCGAAATACTCATCATGAGATTGGGCCGGTGCATGGTGTTTCTGCTGAGGAGGAGAAGAATGATGTGTAGGTTACTCATCTGAATAATGGCGGTGAGCATGATCCAAGTGAGGGACATGTGGTGGGGGAGGTGCATGCCTTAAATATGATCCCATATGCTATGAAGGATGGAGTTTATAATGGGCATGATGATTGTTCTAGATATGGGGGTAGCTTAATGGTTCAGAGGATACATGAGTTCAGGGTGGATCTTCTTGGGAAAACTCTTACTGTCCACTTCTGGGAGAGATGTAATAGGAGGAATGCAATGTGAACCCATAGGGATGGATGGATGTTGTTGGGGATGACAACAAGGATGATTGAAGAAGTGCGGCTAGTGGTGTATTTTTACATGGGAATGAAAATAAGACTAGGGGTTACACTGCTCCCCCAAACAGGAGGTCAGGGAAGGACTACTCTGAACTTACAAACCCCATGGTCACCAAGGCCTCCTCTAAGGTCTCCAAAATGTTTTTTGATGATAATAAGCGAGGCCAACACTCTATAGAGAATAAAATTCTGAGAGACACATATTTGGTGCTTTTTAAGCAGCATGAATCTAAATGGGAGATGGTGGGTAAGGATGTAGCATATGGATATGTTGAAGATGGTGATCCTTTTGATTTTGTTAGAGAGGTCGATCCCTTTGACAAGTATCTTGTTCTGGGTGTGGGTTGTTTGACTTTGGCCTTTCATGTTTGCATCTCTTTTTTTCTCATGGTTTTTGGTTGTGGGTTGATTGACTCCACCCCTCCCTTCTCTATTGTGTCTTTTTTTCTGATAAATTGGGGGGGGGGCTAGAAATAGCATGTCTATGTACCTTCATTTCCCTAAAAGCATAAAAAAAATAAAAAGACATTAAAATACTATAAATATCCCTAAAAATGTAAAAAACCATAAAAACCATGAAAAGCCCCTAAGAAAACTTTGAAACCCTAAAAACACATAAAACCCCTAAAAACATAAAAATGCGAAAAACCATATAAGAACCTAAAAATCCTAAAACCCCATAAAAACCATAAATACATCTATAAACCTTAAAAACCCAAAAAACCCATAAAACCATAAAACTACTAAAAACCCTAAAACCCTTTTAGACACCTAATAACATTAAAAACTCTAACTAACCTTAAAACCTCTAAAGATCATAAAATAACCCAAAAACATAAAAACATAAAAACCCTAAACACCCTCAAAATGTCTAAAAACCCTAAAGACCAATAAAAATCCTAAAAATATATAAAAAACAATAAAAACATAAAAACCCATAAAAACCATGAAAAACACTATGAAAACCAAAAAAATAAAACACTTTAAAACCCTAAAAACCTAAAAATTCTAAAACCCATAAACAATATTAAAATCATAGAAACCCAAAAACACCCAAAAACATTAAAGAAACCTAAAAACCATAAAACACAAAAAAGTCACTAAAATATATAAAAACCTATTTAAACTTGTAAAATGGTAAAAACCATAAAAACACTTAAAATCCCTAAAAACACACAAAATCCCTAAAAACCCATAAAAACATAAAACCATAATAACCATCAAAATTTCAACAACCCTAAAAACCCATAAAAATAGTAAAAAATTCCTAAAAATTTATAATAACCTAAATTCCCTTAAAAAACCTAAAAACTTGATGAAAACAATAAAAACATAAACAAATATAAAACCCCTAAAATGCTAAAAACCCTAAAACCCTTAAAAAAATATAAAAATCCAAAATTCATCAAAATTTATAAAACCCCAAAAAAGATAAAAATAATAAAAATTCCCTAAAAATATCTAAAAACAAAAAAAACCCTAAAAACCCAAAAACACTTAAAAACCTTCAAATCGTAAAAACACCTAGAACACCTAAAGATCCTAAAAACACTAAAAACCCTTAAAACCCATAAAAACCATAAAACCCTTAAAAACATTAAGATACCTAAAAACTCTTAAAACCCAATAAAAAATAGGAAAACGCGAAAAACATTTAAAAACAATATTAAATCATAAAAACCATAACAATCTAAAAAACAATAAACCCCCCAAAACCATAAAAACACTAAAAAATCAAAAAATATAAAAATCCCTAAATCCCTAAAAACCATAAAAACCATAAAACCCTTAAAATATCTAAACACATAAACAACACTAAAACCATAAAAAAATATAAGAAAATATTAGAAAAATAAAATGACTAAATCCCCTAAAAGACCATAAAATAATTAAAAACCATAAAACCCCTAAAAACCCTAAAAATCCCTATTAACACAAAAACCACCATCAAAATACAAAAAAAATATATACAATTCATAATACCTGTAAGAACCCCATTAAATAATTAAAATCCCTAATAAACCCATAAAAACCTAAAAGCACATAAAACCCCTAAAACCCAATCAAATAATAAAAACATTAAAAACCCTAAAACCCAAACCCCCCCTCAAAATCCCTACAAACATAAATTAAAAATAAAAATCATAAAAAATACCTAAAATTATAAAACTAAAAATATCCTAAACCCCTAAAATTCCATAGCAATACCTAAAAAACCAAAAAAAACATAAAACCCCTATAAAACCTAAAAACAAAAAAAAACCCTAAAAGCAATAGAGGACCTTAAAAAGTCCCTAAAAACCCTAAAAACCATAAATCCCCCAAAAAATTAAAACCCCAAAACCCATAAAAACACTAAAACCACTAAAAAAATAAAAAAAACCCTTTAAACCTCTAAAAACCCTAAATATCTCTAAAAATTATTAAAAATCATAAAGAACCTCAAAAAACACATTAGAGCCTCAAAAATCCTAAAAACATTCAAAATCGATAAAACCCCAGGAAAACTATAAAAATCATAAAAAAATCCTTTTAATCCATACAAACATAAAAACCCAAAACCCCCTAAGAAATCCATAAAAATATAAAAAAATGAAAACCCATAAAAATCCCAAAAAACATTAAAACCCTAAAAACCATAAAAAACCCAAAAATCATAATACCCTTAAACACCGTAAATACCAAAAAATTGAATAAAAATCAAGAAACTAATAAGAAATATAATACCCTTTAAAATCCTAAAAACATTAATAAATCAAATAAACCATAAAACGTTAAATTATTGAAAAAACCCCTAAAATAAAAAAAAACTGTAAAACCACAAGAAAGTTGAATACCCTAAAACAAATCAAAATCCCAAAACCCTAGGAAAAGATATAAGCCTAAAAATTCCCAAAAATACCCTAAAAAATAAAAAATCATAGAAACCCTAAAAACCCTATGAAAACTAAAAAACCTAAAAACACATAAAACCCCTAAAAACATAAAAACCCTAAAAACCGTAAATAACCATACAACCCATAAAAATATAAAAAAACACTAAAAACTTTAAAAACTCTAAAACCCATAAAAACCCAAAAACCTCAATAAATACATTAAAATTCCTTTAAATCCCTAAAATGTTAAAAAACACTAAAAACATTAAAAACCCTAAAAATCAATATTACCTAAACCCCCCCCCCCCCAAAACCAGCAATACCCTAATAAAATTAAAAAACCCCTAAATTCTAAAAATCCCTAAAAACCCAAAAAAAAACCATAAAAACCTAAAAATAACTACAAATCACAAAAATTGTAAAAATCCTTGAATACCTTGAAAACCCCAAAGAAAACCTTAAAAACCTAAAAACACTTAAAAATCCAAAGAAACATAAAAACACTAAAAACCCTAAAATCCTAAAAACAAAAAAGCACCTTAAAATATTAAAAACCCTAAAATTCATAAAATGGTAAAAAGAAACTAAAAACCCTAAAAATAGTTAAATGTCTAAAAACATTTAAAAATATAAGAAAACATTAAAACCCCTAAAATAAAAAAAACATAATACCTAGAAAATCATGAAAATCCAAAAAACCCAAAAATAAACTCTCCAAACCAATGAAAAAAACACGTTAAAAATCCTAAAATGTTCTAAAAATAACTAAAAATATAAAAAATATTAAAGACTATGAAAAACAATAATAAAACAATAAGAAACTAAAAAACGAAAAATCCCTAAAACCCATAAACATACTAAAAACCCTAAAAACCATTAAAAATGTAGAAACCATAAAACCCCTACAAACCGTAAAAACACATAAAACCCTAAAACCCATAAAGACTGTAAAAAATCATTAAACCTTTAATAACATTGAAAAACCTATAATATTAAAAAAAATCCAAAACCCAAAAAAAAATATAAACAAAAATAACACTAAAAACGAAAAAAGTCCCTCAAATTCCCAAAAAACCAAAAAAAACCCTAAAATTATAGAAAGGCACAAAAAATCCATGAAAATGTAAACCACAATAAAAAACCATGAATACCCCTAAAACCAAAAAACAATTCAAACCCCTAAAAAATATAAACACACTCAAAAACCTAAAAAACCATAAAATCAACTAATAACAACTAAAACATAAAAAACCGTAAAAACCATTTAAAACCCATAAAAATACTAAAAAATTAATAATGAATCTAAATACCATTAAACCAATAAAATGTTTAAAAATAGTAACAACCTTGAAAAACCTAAAAAACTCAAAAAACCAAAAAAACCCTAAGAAACTAAACCCTCTCAGAATCCATAAAAATCCTAAAAATCCTAAAAATCCTAAAAAATCCCAAATATCCAAATAAAAATAAGAATCCCTAAAACTGTAAAAAATAGCTAAGAGAACATTAAATACCTAAAAACCTAAAATTCCTACAAACATAAAAAACACTAAAAACCAAAAAAATCCCAAAAACCAATAAAAACCGTAAAACACATCAAACCTAAAAACCCAATAAAATCCCAAATAATCACTACAATCTCTAAAAACCCATTAAACACGTAAATAATTAAGAACTCAAAAAAACATCAAAAACACAAAAATATCAAAAAAATCCAAAAAAATATAAAAAGCCACACACCCCCAAAAAACCTAAAAACACATAAAAACCCTCAAAATCCCTAGAATCCCAAAAATATATAAATAACCTAAGAAATTACTAAAAATCAATAAAACATAAAAACCCCTAAAAACATGAATAACTCTAATAAACCATAAAAACCTAAAAACACGTAAAACCTCTAAAAATCATAGAAATGATAAAAATTCCAAAACCCAAAAAACCAAAAAAACCATAAAACCCTTAAAACCTTAATACCCCTAAAAACCCATAAAACCCTTTATAAAACACAAAAACCAATAAGAACCATTTAAACCCCTAAAAATATAAAAAGAATCTAAAAATATTTAAACCCAAAATAACCATAAAAACATGACCACCCTCAAAATCCATAAAACCATTAAAAACACATAAAAATTCTAAACAACTGATAAAATCCATAAAAATGTAAAACAACCTTAAAACCATGCCAACCACTGTGAAATCCTTAAAAACCTAAAGACACATAATACCAAAAAGTAAAAAAAATGTTAAAAACCCTAAAAAATCCTTGATAATCTAAACACTGTGAAGACAAATAAAAACTATAAAGACCTAAAAATACATTAAAACTCCAAAATCCCTAAAAATAACTAAAAACTCAAAAAAAACCTTTTAAACCCAAAAAATGTTAAATAACTCAAAAACCATAAACCCCAAAATAAATCGAAAAACCCTAATTCCCAAAAAAAACTATAAAACACAAAATACCATAAAAACACTAAAAATCCCAAACCACCTAAAAATAATAAAATAAATATGAAATCCCAAAAAAACATAAAACACCATAAAAAACCAAGAAAAATTTAATAACCTAGAAACACATAAATCCTCTGAATCACCGTAAAAACCCTAAAACCATAAACACCACTAAAAACCATTAAAACCCCAAAATCACATAAAAACCATAAACACCCACTAATCTCTGAAAACCCATTAAATCCATAAAAATGTTTTAACAACACTAAAAACACATAAAAACCCAATAAATTTTAAAAAACTGTAATAACCTAAAAAACCCATAAAAATCCAAAAACCAAATAAACACAAAAACTATCAAAATCCCTAAAAACCATAAAATACAATAACAACTCTATATAATCGATAAAATCCCCAAAAAATTAATGTACCCTAAAAACCATAAGAAAAAATTTAAAACATAAAATCAATAATAACCAAAAAAACCTAAAAAATTAAAAAAAACAAAAAAAAAATTAGAAACTTAAAAAACCTAAAAACCATAACAAGCCCTAAAAACCTTAAGAACCCTAAAACCCAAAAAAACAGAAAGCAAACTAATAACTATAAAACCCATATAAACCCCCAAAATTGTTAAAACCTCTAAAAAAACTAAAAACCCAATAAAAACTCAAAGAACCATTAAAAACCTAAAAATCCAAAAAAAACCCATAAAACCCTTAAAACACCTCAAATCCCAAAATCATAAAAAATACCAAAGAATCCCAAAAATATAAAAAACGAAAAGAAACTCTAAAAAATCATTAAAAACTTTAAAACCCTAAAATCCCTTGAAAACTCAAAAAAAACTAGACAATGCTAAATACCCTAAAAACCATAAAACCCCTAAAAAATCCTAAAAACCCAAAAAATGATTATAAACATCAAAACCATAAAAATCCTAAAGTCCATAAATGTCCTAAAAATAAAAAAACTCGAAAAAATATGAACACCCCTAAGAAAACCTTAAGAACCTAAAAACACATAAAACCCTTTAAAAACCTAAAAATGAAAAAAAAAATCTTCAAATACCCTAAAAACCCTAAATACTACTCAAAACCACACAAACCCAAAAAAAATAAACTAAAACTCATAAAAACCTAAAAAAAACTAAAAATTCCAAAAAATCTTCAAAACCCATCGATATATTATAAAACCCTAAAAATAATTAAATCCCTAAAAACTAAAAAACCCTATAAACCAAAAAATATTCCATAAAAACCCAAAAAACAAAAAAAATACCATAAAAACCCTAAAAACCATAAAACCCCTTAAAAAGCATAAAAATCCCAAAAACCACCAAAACCCCCACAAAAATCCTAGAAAATACCTAAAAGTAACTAAAAACATAAAAACCCATAAAACCGTTAAAATACATTTGAAAACCATATAAACCTAAAAAAACATAAATCCACAAAAAACCCCAAATGCCAAAAACCCCAAAACTGTAAAAATCCTAAAAACAATAAATAATATAATAAAAAAACCATAAAATCTGTAAAACCCCATAAAAACATTAAAACCCCACTAAAAATATAAAATCACTTTAAACCCATAATACATTAAAAACTATATAAAAATTTAAGATAATAAAAATAACTCAAAAAAACATGAAAAGAAAAAAAATAAAAAAAACCCCTAAAACCCATAAAACGCCTCAAAATTATTAAAATCCTATATAACCATAAAAATCCCAAAAAGTACCTAAAAATCCAAAAAAACATATAAAAACCCCCTAAAACCTATTAAAATTCGATGAAAACCATATAACCATAAAACAAATAAAATCCCTAAAAACCTGAGAACTGCTAAAAACCCTGAAAACCCCTAAAACCCTAAAACCCATAAAACTCCCAAAAACCTTAAAATACCCAAGAAACCTATAAAACACAAAAAATCCAACGAAAAACTCTAAAAACCCTTTAAAACATTAAAATCATTAAAAACTGTAAAAACCTTAAAACTCTAAGAAACTAAAAAACCCTTAAAAAGTCTCAAAAAACCCATAAAAATCATAAAAATCCAAAAAACTCAAAAACCTGCAAAAACCCTAATATCCCAAAAATCCCTTAATATACTAAAGGCCCTAAAAGACTAAAAATTTAAAAATCCCTAAAACCTAGAAAAAACATTAATACGCGATACATGACTTCCTAGGATATGTCTTAGGAACCCTGTTCATTGTTCATGTTTGAGCACCTGGATCTCCTTAAGAAAACTAGAAAAAAGGGATTTAAATGGTGTAAATGTGTAATAAAGGAGATATTTGGTTGATATATAAACCAAAGAGATCTTTTATTTGAAAATACTAGCAACAATACGCCATAGTAGAGGACTAATCCTTTGATATGTTCAGAATTTAGAAAGAAAAAAAAGATTCAAGTGAATCTCATCATAATAACATTACCTCCTGTCATTATGATCAGTGAGAACAAGGGGTGGATATTTATAACCAAAGAGGGATAAAAAAATATTACACTTAGTATCCACATTTTTAAAAGACTAAATCTTGTTTTTCATAATTCTAGAATATGCCTATGAATATAAGGGACAAGTATCACACCCTTTTAGAAAGTAAAGGCAACTAGACCACAACCTTTTACTTTAATGATTCCGTGGTGGTGTGGGATTTAAATTCTTATAATGCTATGGTATGGGTCATTTAAAGAATATTTGGGCCTCAATTATTGTAAATTTATGCATGGATGCTTCCCCAAAGCAATTTTACCAGGCCTCCCATTTGAATTACTTGATTAACCAATTTAAGTCCACGTTCATTGTCTTAGTCTTCTCTCATTTGATTGGGCCACCAACACCTAGAAATGGGACTTGGGAAATCATTCACAATATTCCCTCCCCGTAAATTCCTCCTTCAACCCCTCAATTCCCCTTTGTACTATGATCCCCATCATCCCCTCCATCCTCAAAATGATTCTTCCTCAAATATGAAAATTCAAAGGGAGAAAGATCAGTAAAATTAAAGGTGAAACTAATATTTCCATACATATTGGGTAACTTGATGTTGTAGGAATTATCATTAATCTTATATAAGACTTGTTATGGTCTATCTCATCAATGATTTACTCTTGAATTTCATCACTATGAGAAACTCCATTTTAGCATTTATTTCTATACCAAACCACCATAATAAAATGTAGCTCATTTCCAACACATCATTTTTCAATCACCATGTTCTCATAATAAATACACTAAATAATAAGTAATTATTTGGTTAAAATAGTAAGTGGTAAAAAATTATCCCTTTCATTGAAGCATGTGAATTTTTTCCCCTCTAAAGCTCTATTTACATCTCATTTTCTTGAAAATAAATTCAATTTTCCCACAATACTATTATTTTATTTATTATTTCAATCTTATTTCAACTAATATCATTCCTTAATTTCTTTTTATATCACTTATCACACCATTTCACTATTTATTTTTCTATTATCTCAATTTTTTCTCTCATTTATTTTTATCTCTATTCATAATATCTCTCAATCCTCACATGTTATTGATATGATTGAAATAACATCAGGTGTTTAAGTATAATTGTACTCCTGTTGTACTCAAAATAATAGCAGTTGGTTTATAAATCATGTGATACCATCCAATAAAATTTCCAAGGCATGCCCAATAAGATATGTCTATCATGAATGGGAATAACGTCACATTTCACCTTATATTCATACATCCCAATATAAAATGGAACTTTCACTTTCTTAGTCACATTAACATCCCCACTATTATTTAACCATAATAATCAATACGGCCTAGGAATTTTGTTCACAGACAAACCCAATTTATCAACCATCATACAAATTTATTTGTTTTCGAAACTATCCCCATATGTTATCATACTAAATATGTTATATTTGATGAGGAATCTTGTAAAAAAAATATTCTATTTTTTCTTTCGATCTTGTTCTCCTTTGATTTAATAACTGAATGCATGCCTTTCCAAAAGCTTTTATCTATGTAAAAGTATCTCTATTTCCTCATATGAATACTCCTCAAGTGGTGGAATTTTATCTTCATGTGAGAAAACACTAATAATGTCTCCATCATCCAAAATATTCATGGTCTTTTTATTTTTCAATTAAGAGGAAATATTTCCAAATATTTGACATTAAAAAAATTTATATCACCTGATTTTGAAACAACCTTACCCTCCATTTTACCATTAGATTCCAAAAAAAATGGTTTTGGTTTTGTCACTTACATTAAATCTATTTTTGTCTTACCTTATATATTCTTATTTTTTAGAATATTTGAACTTGAATGAATATTTATAATCCTTACCATAAGATGTAGGGAAAATCATTCTTTCATTAACTTGCCACTCTTCTTTTGTATCCATGTGAAGAAGATCCTCAATATCAAAATAGTGGTACATGTTCACTATGTACAAAATTTCATGGTTGACATCATTCACAAACCATGACATGGTGGCCTCTAACTCCCCATCAATATTATCTCAAATCATGACGATATCCTAATATTTTTGATACTCTTTAACACTCATATCTATTTGTTTCAAACCCTAAAACTTAAGGAACAAATCATGATAATAGAGAAAAAAAATTAACCTCTTAAACATTACCAATTTGATATCCTACCATGTGTATATAGGTCTTTCTCCACATTATCATCGACTCACTTATAGTTGGTCCAAAAAAATACTAGGAAAATCAGTGAATTATTTTATTTTGGGATCATTCATACCTTAGATTGAAGTGATCCCCAACATTATTCCTCCAAGATCATTGGATTTATGTTATGGTGGTTTCAATCTCTTAACTAGTAACTCATAAAAATCAGATATCTTCTCCTCTTCTTCAACAACCCACCTACATGGTGGTTATCAATAATTGGAAGGGGATTACAATCATCCATGCTCGAACTCATCCTTTTTAATTGTTCTTGTAAAGCCCTCTCAAAAAACTAAATGTATTTTTTTACTATTAATCACCTCCTCCATTGAGGTGTCCTACAATATATTTTAAAGAGAATTGAATATGGACCACACACAATCATTCATGTGTATATGCTCAAAAATATTATATTCATTCATGTTTCACTCAATTTTAGTTTTTCTAAAAAAATTCATGACTCTTTCCTTTTACAACTCAACTTTCTTCCTATAGTGTGCTTACCCTACTCAAAAAAATATAAAGGATCATTGAAGTGTGAAAATAAAAAAGTAGAATTACATTATAATATTATGAATGGATTCAAGAGGAAAATGTGGGAAGGGGGTGATTGAAGATGAATAAAAATTATATATTGACACATGACTGAAGATGATGACATTTTTTAGCCATTAATTTTTTTGGGAACTCTTGGAGTAAATGAAGTATTAAAATAAATGAATTTTCAATATTTAAATGTAGGGAAAGAAATAATTTGTAACATCAAATAGAAATAATGTGAGAGTTGTGTTGTAACATCCTGCCCCAGAAAATTTCATTGAGAAGTGATGCGGGAGGTACTAGGCCCTAGTAGACATCCCAAAGACACCAAAGGATGGAAATAAATTCCAAGGGTCTCATAAATAGTTAGGGTATGATTTTACATTATAATATAAAATGAAAAGAATAATGACAAATATAACAAGAAAACTTCTTAATGATGCATGAGTACCAAAATTCATGCCAATACAAGACTAAACCAAAAGATAATATTAGAGTACAAATGGAATCAATGTGACATAACAAATAGAATCAAATATAAAAGAAAACTAAAAGACACCAAAGACCCCAAAACTACTCCCAATATGATCCAAGATCCAAATGCACAGGCCAAACCTATGCTATCCATAAGAATCACTAAATAACTGGGATATCGTGCCTTTAATGATTTATCAATATATAATATATGCAAACGCACCACAGTACCCAAGTAGGGGGTGAGTATAAAACTCAGTACGATTTTCCCAATGACTTTCCAACAAATCCCACTAGAATTTAACATTTTATAAATTTATATAAAATAATTTAAAACAATTTAAAGTAGTTTATATCAAAACAAAATAGATTTATAAGGAAAATAATCAAACTAGAATTTAAACACATTTTATTCAAGGAATACATCATCGACTAAAAAAATTAATTTTCAAGGAAAATTAAAAAATATATTAATCATTTATCAATTTATGATTTGGAATGAATATTTCCATGTCTATATACACTATCAACACTAACACATACACAATATTGGTGTTACCATTGACGGTGGAACTTCATGTCCATACTTTTTCCATTTGATGGTGGTTATTCTTAAACATTATCCATGTCATTAAACTCATTCCCAACTATTATGAACAAATAATATCAACCCATTTCAATAAAATAATTTTAAAAAATATTTTACTTTCATCAAAAAATAATAATTTTAAAATCACCATTTTAAAATAATAAAAAATTGTTTTTCAAAAAAATCATCCAATTCCCTAGATTAACAAAACCATAATTCAAATGATAATTCCATAAAATCACACCTTGATTTTACCAACAATATTAAGAAATTAAATCAATTTAAAATCAATCCTTCAAGTTATAATCAAGAGGGTTTTATAGAGAATCCATGTACCTCTCAAACATAGGTGAAAACATAGAATGACACAAAAAATTTAATAAACTATATTAAATCATCAAAATTACAACTTAGATCTCATTCTCTTTTATCCAAACAATAATATTGTAACAATATTGACAAAACAAAACATGGATATATCTCCCAAAAAACTAGATCCATGGTCACAAGAGAAGGAAGGAGAAGAGATCTCATGAAAATAATGAAGAACTTCCACTTACCTATGATTATGGGTCTCTAATGCACATGGAATATGCATGGAATCACTCTCAGAAAGAAAATAATTGTCTCCACAACATTGGGAGGAATCCAAATTCGTTTTATGGTCTATTTAGGGGGGAAGTGGTTTAGGGGGTAAATCTGATTAAATCTTCCATTTTTTGATCTAATTATCCACGGTGCTTAGTTAGGGTACATGGTTTAGAAAACTATGTGTTAACCAGGCATGAGAAACTACCTCCAAACAAACCTCGCATGGTTGGCTCACATAGTTATGGAAAACCATGAATCGACCATGATATACCCCACTATACAAAATTTCAGGGTTTATACTTGGAATACAAATGGTTTTTCCAAACTGTGCACCTCCCCAATGTCCACTATTTTAGTTGCACGATTTCTTAGAGGTGTTTCACAGTTTCTACTAAACATTCTAAAATCATGCACCTATATAAAAATCCAAAAAATATGAACAATATCTTCTGAACATCCAAAAAAATAATCCAATAATTTCATTTAATTATAATACATAAATAAGTGGTCAATTACCAAAACATGGGGGGGTTCGACATTCTCCCCACCATTGGTCTTTTCATCCCTAGAAGGTAGAGAACTAGAGTTTTCCCTAAAGAGTTTTGGCCATTTCAATATAATTTCATTTTCATGATCCCATGTTTCCTCTTAAATCTATCCATTTTTCTATAATACATTCCGTAGACCGATTCTTTTCCTACACAAGATATTTTCTTGCCTATCCATAGTCTATATCTTCTCATGAACTGTCATAGTATCCAAATCTATGTCAATGTGATCCCGTAGAATCACATGGTTAGGGTTAGGTTGATACTTATTCAATTTAGATAGATACAACACATTATTAACTAGGTTAAACCATAATGGAAAAGACAACTGATATGCCGCCACACCCACCCTTTCAAGTATATGAAAAGGGTATATTATCTAGGAGATAACATTCACAACATCACTAATTGTTGATTCCTAATCCTTATAACGATCCTAAAAACACATGATCACTCACCTAAAATGAAAATGGCCATGAATGATGAATTTGATATGATTTTTGATAACGTTTTTCCATATATATCCTCTTTATGATGAACTAAAACATCTTTGATTACTCTTACAGATGGATTGGTCCAACTAGTGAAGTCTCACCTATTTCCAACAAAAAAAATTTATAAAGACAAGGACGCCCATAAAATTATTAAAGACAATCCAAATGTATTGAGGCCTAATAACTGTTTTTGTATGAGAACTGAACTAATCGTATGTGATCCTCTGTTGAGCCAACATAATCCATTATAAAATCCCAATAATTTTTCTCCAATGTTTGGATTTTCTATTTAGATTTTCCATCCATTTGAGGATGACACTCAATGATCATAATCAACTGAATCCTTGGGGATTTCTATATTGATTTTAAAAAATGAGACGTAATCATGGTGTCTCTGTCAAATACAATCATGACTATAACACCATTACCCATCAAAACATCTCAGTTATAATTTTTTTTACAAGTCCTCCATTGTATTGGATTCATGAATACAGATGAAATGGACCAACTTTTTGAGATAAAACACTATCAACCTTACAAAATCATGTTTTTGAACCATCATTGGTATAATGTTTACTAAATATATAGAAATTTGCTCCCATTTACATGTGGGAATTGGTAAATATTGTATCATACCCACTGTCCATTGGTTCTCTACCTCAATATATTGATAAGTGATAAATCTAAAAAAAACTCAACCACAATTATTTTCATTCCATCCCCATAAAATTGGGCTTTTAGTTTCTTACATATATTTTGTGTTCTAGATTGAATATACCATCTCTAATGGTGGTAAACATGAATGATTTATTAATGATAATACAAAGGTATGGACATTTGATATTGAAACCACAACACTTATCTTTTATCAAGTTTACATCCCTCAATGTTCTATCCACTATTGAGTTTTTACCTCAATGAAAAAAATTAAGAATCATATTTTTGTGCCTATTTAAACTTATCTACCAAATTAAGAACAAAATAAACAATAAAGAAACCATTAACAGTACCTCAATCATCTCAATCCAATTGTATGATGACAATCACAGACACTAGATACCATCGATCTGAAGCCTCTTTCACCAATTTCCTATATGAATTTCTACATAATGAATCTTCTATAGATTTCCCTTTACTTAGTGTATACATTATGTCAAACTCAAACATTTGAAGATAATCCATCCATATTATTTGTCTCAAATGAAAATCTCTTTGCAAAGAAATGTGTTTGAAGTGCTTATAACTTGAAAACATTATGAATTTATCACCAAAAATATTGTGACATTTGGTCTACTAGAGTTGGTTCCCCCGAACCAACTTCTATTGTATATAATGGTAACTTATATTAATGGTGTTGAATATTAATAAATTCCATATCACATGATGATTGTTTATCTTAATGACATTGAATGTCATAATGTCTTAAGAGTAACTATCACACTAAAAGGTTATACTGGATCCCTACTATTATGAGAACACTAAAGTTCTACGACACTATTCTTAAATATATATTTTAAAAATGGATGATATAATTTGAGGGACATAAATGATATAGGATATCAGGGGTGGAGAATCATAGGACTTTAAGGCACCTTCTCATTGTGAACTCCCTTGGTAATTTCCAGGATTATATTATGAGAACAAGACTCGCTAGTTGGAAATCCACATTTATATATTTCATTGTATGTTACTATCTTCAGGAGTTCATATTGGTCCTTATACATTAATATTATTATTATTATGTTTTATGATTCGCGCACATAGATGTATTGATGAAAATCGTGATGATAGATGTTTGCAGTGAAGTAGGATATGTTGGGTATGTCACAAGTAATATTTTATTAATGAATAATGTGAGAAAGGAATTATCCCTTATATCCTTTAATGGAAGATAATATCTTAGGCCCATTCATGGAAATGATATATCAGAATAAATACATTGTCATTATGACCAATAAGAAAGTTATATTTCTATAATTTCAATGAAATAGATATCGAGCATATAGGTTGATGACACTAGAATGCAACCTACTCAATTTGATACATTTTGATAAAGGGACTACATTACATGGTAAACATTCATATGAGTTAACATGTCATCATTGCATTAACTTTTTTCTCTATAGTTTTCTTGGCATGTTGCAAGACACTAACCTTGGACTTTAGGGCACATCACATAATTCCACTAAGAATGTGGCCTAAAGAGTCGCACACTAAGTGTATCTAGTATCTAAATTAAATAATATATATTTTTTATTATTTAACATGTTGAATAAGTATTATTCCGAATTTTGGTTGAAAATTTATTCATGGTTTCATGATCATATTTATTCCAAACTAGTTATTCAAGATAATATATTATGGGCAGAATATTTAATAAAATATAATTTCTATTTAATGAATATAATATTTCTATATTTATTGGAGAATAATGCAATGATATTTATTTAATAAATAAATAGAAATTATTAATGATCTAATGAATATGGTGGAGGATTGGAAGACCGAGTTCAAGGGTCAGGTGAGAAATAATAATGTTGAATACTATTTTATTAAATTATATTTAATTATAATTTTCATGTTATGTGATTTTAAATAAATAATAATAATACTATTATTATTTTACATGGGTTTTCTATAGGATTAAAAAAAATAAAAAAGGTCACTTGTGAAATTATGTTATTTTAACCCTAGAAATCCAAATACCCAATTATGATTATTTTGTCATAACCTTTTCCAAGAAAATAATTTTTCACAACATATTGTAGAAAATGTATCATGTCTATAGAGTTCACCAATCTTCAAGAGCACTATTATGAATGAAAAAGATCCTCCTCCACTGGATAAAGGAGAATTATTTGGAAGAATATCTCAAGGAGATCAGTGGTGGACAAAACAAGAACAAGGATATTCTATGCTATCACCCAGAGACTCATTCGGAAATGTTTGGAGAATTGTGGAGCATTTTTGGATTTCCACTAAAAGAATCCTACGATTAGAATCTATAATGAAATGACATCTCACTAGAAATTTGTGACCAGACACCTTAACAAAGAAAGAATAACCATAGAGGTAATTCTTATTTTGTTAAATTAATTATAAATAACATATATTGATCTCCCATAACTTGGTTTTGGATTAATAACCCTTTGTTTTTCTGTGATTAAAATCCATTGATCATTCCATTCATCCTCACTTGATATCAGATTAATCATTGATAATGAAAAATAGAAAATTTGGGCATCGTACCTCTCATGCATGTGCTATTCCTGGAAACTATAAGTGGGATCATTGGGGGAACATTTTTTTATAATTATTTAGTTTTTTTAGTGATTTACAAATTCATAATTTAGTTTTTCAACTCAAGTTTAATCATTCTTTAAATATGAATTATGAGATCTATTTATTCCAATATTTTTTCTTTCATATATAATATAAATGATTAATTTTAAGATTAAAATAAAAACGAGGATCTCATCCAGAGGTTCCAGGTATCCTAGTCATACAACACAAAAATACATTCCATGTAATCAGCATTACATGTCGTGTAGTCATGTTCAACACATAAATTTTAATTCTAAAATCAATTAATGAATTTTCATTGATTAGGGAATTAATTACACCATTAGTATACCATGTGTTTACCAGGATTATTTGGCACATGTTCAGTTAGAAATCACACCATGTGGCCCACTAGACATGGTGTCTAGTGCCTTTGGGTTAGGGTGAAGATATGTATTTCATACACAAGATACCCGACCAGTGACCATTTAACATGGAGTCACAATGATGTGTGGTGCTCTAGAAACATCATGTACTCCATGATTTCCGAAGTACATCTCACACACCGAGTCCTAAGGATTGTACTTTAGATAGATGGTGAAGCGTGTATATTCTATGTATATCAGATCTATATTCCATGTACTTTTTCCAGATTACACAGTTTAAGATTTATTTATTTTATTATATAAACATTCTGGAATGTACTTGCAGGTGGTCGTAATGATAGGAAATTCCATGTGATAGGATTAAATATACATAAATATTCAAATACTTAATTAATATCTATGTAATCTTTAGATATACATATCATTTATGAGTCGTATTACAAGTTAATACTCTACATGCATTGAAACATATCATGTGGCCAAATAATTGTGTAATTTGTGTAATCATACCTGAAATACATGTCATTAATGTGCATAATAAGTCATATATTCTATATTTCCTAATAGAAAAACATTATACGAGTATAATACATGTTGGGAAAAATCATACAGGTATTACCAGTATTTCTTCCAAGATATAGGTTATGTACATAGATAATTTAAAATGAATTTTTTTAAAATAATAAAAGATGATAATCTAAAGGAAATTCATATAAAGATTATGATAAAATAATTTATTAACTAAATATAATAATTAATCTATTCATGCATGAATTTTATTAAATAATAATGAATATGAATTGAGTGCTAGTTTTATTAAATGTATTATTTGTTTCACACTCGTGGATGATCATAATATAGACCATATATTTTTATTTGATTGGTTTCATTTTGATGTATTATTAAATTAATTTTTTGGCCTGCATGCATTCTCTCTTCATTAATATGTCGAGAATGCATGCCCATAGTTTCTTTTATGTAGACCCCATTTTACCCCTCACCTATGTTTGATTAAAAGCATATGTAATGGATAGCTATAGAAAGCTGGTGGAAATGGTTCAAGTTTGGAGATAAGGTGAATCCAATCCAAGAAAGATACAAAGGGGGCCAGGTGGAAAGATGTAAACAGGACCCTCATATTGGTTCAAGGTGTTTCTCCCCCAGGTCAGCGGTTAGTTTATCAACCACCAGATAAATTAGCAATTATAACTCACTCATGATCATACCCTTTATTTTATTTCTATCTGTTGGATGGTTATTCATTAGGGATATTTTATCATGAACACATAATTAATAAATTAACAAGAATTAAATATGGAACTAAAATAAACTAGATTATGTGTAAATATTAGCTAAATACATGGTTAATCACCTTTGTAATCCCACTTAATATTATAAGGCATGTAATGAAGATAATAATTGGAAATTTACACATAAATAATAAAATCCATAAATAAAATATTAGGCCAGTATAGACTAACATTACTTTAGTTAGAATAAAAACATAGTTCAAAGTGTTTTACCATCAAAATATGGGGTGCTTTCAATTATTGAGGAACTCTAACATGAGGTTTTGGGTTTACTTTACTTAGTTCACATCAAGGGTTTACTATCAAAGTAGGACTTGGTGTAACTAAGAAGTAAAGGTTGAGGAAATCCAATTAAATGATTTCATGATTGGGTAGTTCACTCAATGGATCAAGGAACAATTAATTAATGAAGATGGAATTTGGAATTACTACCTAAAACCATTAACGTTTCTTGACCAACCAAAGTTGGAGTAATGAGAATGAGAGTATGGATCATTGCCACTAGAATGTATAAGAAACATGATGTACTAAATCCAATGGTGAGGGATATTGGGTTTTAAAAAAATAATGGGAGACTAATATATAAAATATTTATTTATTTGAATAAATTTATCAGATAAAGTACTAAATCTATATTTAATTTATTTTTAGAAAGAGCATTAAAAATGGCATCAAGTATATCATTATGATCTATAATCAAGAAGTAAACCCATTTCAATGACACTAATTTCTAGTAGTGGCAAATGAACCCACATGTCATCCTTTTCCATGAAATAAAATTACATGTCCTAAAAGAACCATTACTAATTGTTCCCTGAAATGAGGAAACTAATGAAGAAATATATCTCTATGAGAAATATCTAAATGATTCTATAGACGTACAGTTCTTCATACAATCATCTATGTCCAATGATCTTTTAAAGCAATATGAGGAAATTGAATCATGTCGTATGATGTATCACCTTCAGGATCTCTATCAAGAGAAGGAGAGATAAGATAGGTATGAGATCTCCAATGATTTGTTTATGACTAAGCAGAGATATTTTTCACCAGCTGGACCTCATGTAGTCAATATTATTGGATACATTGAACACTAGAAAATATTATGGATTAAATTACTAGATGAGTTGCATAAAGAATCTATACATTTATTACTTCCTAATACATTATCTTGCTATATGATGAATTATGGTATGATAAATAACGAATATATTCTTTCAGAACATATTTCATTAATTCACCAAGTAGATAAAGACATGGGGCATAATAATTCCACAGTTTTTATGGTGAATAAGAAGAGTAAGGACAAGGAAAAGGGGCATAAGACTTATTAATAGTCTAAATCTCATGAGAACCATCCTACTAAGAAGAAGAATATACAGATATAGGGTAAATAAAAGGAGGTAGTATGTTTTTCATGTGGTAAGCTAGGCCACTGAAAGAGGTAATGTACCCAGAAGCATTGGGATTCTAAAGGTGCATTAGTTATAAGTGAAATCCTTCCATATCTACACATTGGGTGTTAGATAGAACTTTTGGTGCTCACATCAATATCCAAATATAGGAACCAAGTAGGTTTTAGAAAATTTCTAGAGGAGAGGTGGATCTGTGAGCTGCCAATGGTGTAAGGTTGGTTTCACTTTCCATTAGAGACTACTACCTTTCATTGATAATAAGAATGATTTTGGATTCATGTGATTATTATTATGTACCTACTATTACCAAAAACATAATTTATGTATCATGTTTATATACAGGTTAGATTATTTTCATGTTTGAAAATAAAAGTTTTTTATCATATAAGGACAACATATATTATGGTATGGAATATTTAAATAACGGTCTGTATGTATTAAATCATGATAATGAAGTGTTGGAAATTGATAAAGAATCAAGTTTTCATGACTCATATAACGCCTAGTTTTGGTATCACGATCTCAGTCTTGTAAATGAGAAGCTTTTGACAAAGCTCTGTCAATATGGTTATTTAGACTCTTTTGACCTAAAGACACTTGATAGATGTAATTCTTGTTTACAAGGGAAAATGACCAAACTTTCATTTGGTGGATCAGGTGAAAAGGCCTCAGAGCTTATAAGATTGGTACACACATATGTGCATAGACTATTTCCATTAGAAGCTAGAGGTGGATATTCTTACTTCATAACTTTTATAGATTACTTAAGTATATATGGATATATATACATAATGAGGTATAAGTCCAAGTCCTTTTAAAAATTCAAGGAATTCAAGAATGAGTTAGATAATCAGCTTGGTATGAATATAAATAAGCTTCGATTAGATTGACATGGTGAATATCTTAACCATTAATTCATTGAATTTCTACGAGAGTTTGGGATTATATCTTAAATCACTCCACCGTATACACCATAGAAGAATGGTGTTAGCGAAAGAAAGTACTATACCTTGTTGGACATGGTTAGGTCAGTGAATAGTCATGAATATAATCCATTATCTTTATGGGGATATATATTCCAAATTGTAGGATACACATTAAAATGAGTACTAACTAAAGTGGAAAATGAAATTCCCTTCGAGCTATGGAGTGGAAAGAAACCCATTTTATCTCATACATGTGTATGGGGTTGCAAATAATTTGTTAAGGCATGTTTAGGCAACAAACTAGTACCCCGGGGCATGCAGTGTATCTTTATAGGGTATCCCATGGAAAAAATGGATACTACCTATACAACCCCTCAAATAAGAAAGTGACTGAAGTAGTTCCTAAAACACAAGTACAACATAGGAAGGTAAGAGAGGTAAGAGAACCAGTGAGATGTGGTTTTCTAGTCACTGAGTATGTGGACTCAGTATTATTGGAAAATGATGAAACTCTCTCCAACAAAGAGGCAGTAGATGATTAGAAGCTACAAGTTGGATAGAAGTGATAAATTCTGAGATAGAATCCATGTATGAGAACCAAGACGAGTTTCTAGTCAATGCACTAGTTGATGTAAATCCCATTTTATTCAAATGGGTATTCAAGAGAAAAATAGATATGGAATGTAATGTAAGTACCTATAAATAAAGGATAATTGCTAATGGTTTTAAATAGTGTCAAGGTATTGACTACAAAGAAAAATTTTCACTAGTTTCCATGTTTAAAACAATAAGAATCATACTATCCTTAACAGCTTTCCTTGAATATGAGATTTGGAATATGGGTGTCAAAACTGAATTCCTTAATGAGAACCTTCCGGATGATTTCTATATGACAAAAATAGAATGGTTTGTATCACCAAGTTATTCAAAAAGGGGTTTCAAGTTGCAAAGATCCATTTATGAATTGAATCAGCCATCCCAGTAATGGAATATTTTATTCAATGAAGCCATAATAGAAAATGGTTTCATTAATAATGAATGTGATTCATGTGTTTAAAAAAGGTTTAATGAGAATGAAGTGATTTATCTATATAGTGTATGTTGATGACATATTACATATTGGAATCAACATAACAGTATTACATTTACATAAGGACTGGTTGAACAGGATCTCCTATACGAAGGACATAGGAAACGAAGCCTACATTCTAGGAATCGAGATAATTTGTGATAGATCTAATAGGATACATGGACTATGAAAAAGTATATATATTTATCATATACAAAATATATTTAGTATGGAAAAATCCAATAGGATATTTCTTCCAGTGTCATGTGGTTTACATCTATGTAATAAAATGTGCCCTAAGACACAACAGGAGAATGATAGAATGAGTACTATCCCATATGATTTAGTGATAGGATCAATCTTGTATTCCATGTTGTGTACTAGACTTGATGTTGCCTATGCCTTGAACATGGTAGGAAGATATCATGCAGATATAGGAGAACAACATTGGACTACTGTTATGATTATTTTTAAGTATTTAAGAAGAACTAAGGATATGTTCCTATTGTATGGAGGAGATGATGAGTTTGTCATCAGAGGGTATGCTGATGAATATTTTCAGATAGATTGGAATGATATGAAGTCGCTATCAAGATATTTATTTTGTTTCAATAGAGGAGTTGTGAACTGGAAGAGTTCAAAGAAACTAGTTTTAGCTAATTTTACAGAAGAGTCTGAGTATATAGATCCTTCTAATGAATCCAAGGAAGACTTCTGGTTTTGGAACATTTTCTAGGAGATTGATGTGGTATATAGAAGTAAAGACCCAGTCACATTATATTGTGATAATACTATAGTGGTGGCTCTTGCAAAAGATCCATGGTCACATCAACGGACAAAGCACATAATTAGGAAGTATCACCTCTTGAGGGATTTCTACCATATAGGTGATGTTTTAGTGATTAGAGTACCCACAGAAGAAAATGTGGAAGACCACTTAAATAAAGTCCTATCTTAGAAGAAGCATAAATATCATGTGACAACTAGTAGATTTATGGTTGTTATTAGTTAGTTCTAGTGAAATTGGGAGTCTATTGGTGATGTTTACCTAAATACAACTTATTTTTTAACTTTATAATAACATATATTCATGGTTTTTAATATTAATAAATTCATTATCACATCATGATTGTTCTTATGTGTGTCATTGAATGTGATAATGTCCTTAGAGTAACTGTTTCACTTAAAAATCATAGTAGATTTCTGCTAAGATGAGAACCTAGAAGTGTTATGACACTATTCATAAATATATGTTCTATATCCGGATGATATCATTTGTGGGGGAAAAATTATAAAGGCTATCAAGGTTGGATACTCATAGGAATTTGAGGCACCTTCTCATCATGTTTTTCATTGGCAACGTCTAAGAGGATATTATGAGAACAAGACCTGACATTTGAAAATCCACATTTATATATGTCACTCGATGTTCTTATCTGCAAAAATGTGTATTGGTCCTTAGATATTAATATTATTATTAATTAGTATTATGAGATGCACACGTATATGTATTGATGAAAATCGTGAAGACAAATGTTTGTGGTGTGGTAGGATACGTTGTGTGTGTCATGAGTAATATTGCATTAATAAATAATGTGAGATAGGTTTTATCCCTTATGTTATTTAATGTAAGATAATATCCCAATCCCATTGATGGAAATGATATAGCCTAAATAAATCCCTGGCCATAGTGATCAATAGGAAATTTATATTTTTAGAAATTCAAAGAAAGTGATATAGTACATATAAGCGGATGTCACTGGCATGCAAACTGATTGATCTGAGATATTGTAATAAAGGGATTACATTACACGGTAAACATTCATATGAGGTGACCTATCATTGAAGCATTAACTTCTTTATCTATCTGTGCCTTGGCATGATTCTAGATGAAAGCCTTGGACTTTTGACTACTCCACATAATGCCACTGAGAAAGAGTCCTAAAGGGTTGCACACTATGTGTATCCAGTATACCAGTTAAATAATATATGTTGTTTATAATTTAAAAATATAAATAAATATTATTCCTGGATGTGGTTTAATAATTATTCCTGGATGCCTGATCATATTTATTCTTACACTAGTTATTCAATAAAAAATTTAATGGAAGAATATTTAATACATATTTATTATCTATTTACTGAATATAATATTTATATATTTGTTGGTGAATAATGCAGTGATATTTATATAATAAATAAATAGAAATTATTCAAGGTCTAATAAATATGGTGGAAGATTTTTTAACCGATTTCAAGGGTCTGGTGAGAAATAATAATGTCAAGTATTATTTTATTAAATAATATTTAATTATAATTTACAAGTTAGGAACATGCTTAGAAATAATAATAATACAACTTTTATTTGATATGGGGTTTCTCTAGGATTAATAAAATAAATAAGGTCACTTGTGCAATTATTTTATTTTAACCATCACAATATAAATACCCCATTATGATTATTTTCTCATAACCCTAGCCAAGAAAAATAATTATGCCCAACGGATTGGATAAAATATCTCATTCCTAGAGAGTTCATCCCTCTTCATGAATTCTCTCAAGAACAAGAGAGATTATCCTCCACCAGATGAAGGTTAATTCTTTAGAATTGGTTCTTAAGGCAATCGAAGGTGGACATCACACGTGCAAGGATCTTCCATACCAGCACCAAGAGACTCCTTTTGCGATGTCCAAAGATTATTGGAGGGAATTCGGATCACTGATAGAGGAATCCTATGCATGAATACTAAAATTTAATGATAGAACACTGCATATCTATGGAAATACACATCAACGAAGAAAGAATAACCTTATATGTAATTCTTATTTAATTAAATTAATATATACCACGTGTGTTGATCTCATCTAACTTTGTTCCTAGTCAATAACCCTATTTTTTTATTTGATTTAAATCCATTGATCATGTAATTCGTTGTCGCTTGATCTCAAATTAATCATTGATAATGGAAAAAAGAAAATTTGGGCACCATCCCTCTTCTGCTTTTGCTGCACCTAGAACATATATGGTCTTCAATGCATGGGACACCATATCTAATTACAAACCATGTGTTTAGTAGTTATTATCATAAAATTATAACTATCATGATCCATAATAAAAAACTCTATCTCTCTTCATGAGATCACACACCTAACCCATATCCCTAAGCATAAAAATACACCACATTTTCTTATATTGATTTTGGAAATATCAATGTTGGTACTAATGTATGGAGAACATTAATCACTTAAAAATAATTTTCACATTGATCATTCAGTTGGAATGGAATAATTTTTTTTCAAAACTCTCATTGGTTAATATATTCATGAAAATTCATGAAAAAACGTCAGTAATAACCAACCATGTCAAGGAAACTATGTATCTCAAAGACATTCTTTGGTTGTTTCCAACCGAACACAACCATTATCATTTTTAGATCCACAAGAAAACAATTTTCAGATATAACATAGATATGTAAATGTTGCTCCTGTATCCAAAAATCAAACTTTTAATGTTTGGCATATAGATAATGATCCCTCAAGATATCCAACACTATTTACTAGTGTTTCTCTTGTTCAAAATTCATCATAGAATAGACCAATATTTCATCCAAAAACACCTCTAAAAAATAATCCAAATACCATTGAAATATATAATTCATAAATTCCATAAATATAGGTGGTGCATTAGTAATAGAAAAAGGTATAGCTATATAATCATAATGTATATATATACTTCTAAATATGTATTCAAACTATCATCATTCTGAAACCCTAGTTAATGGTATGCCGAAGGTAATTTAATTTTAGAGAACCACTGGGCTCCCCTCACTTGATCAAAAACCTCATCAATGCATGGAAGAAGAAACTAATTCTTTATTATAAATTGATTAAGAATAGGATAATCCACACATATTATAAGAGTTCCATATGCCATTTTTACAAAAGGAACTGGTGTTGACCACCGAGATGTACTAGGACGAATAAACCCCTTTCTTTCCAAATCTTCCAACTAGATTATCAATTCTCTTAAAAATGTTAGTGCCATCCGTTAAGACAGAATTTAGATTGGACTGGTCCCTAGAAAGATATTAATCATTAACTCCACTTCTCTTCTGGTTGGAAACCCAGATAAATTATCAAAAAAAATCAGGAAACTAATAAAAAAATATTGGAAAACATCTATCCTCGGTCTCATCCATAGATTCTGAGGTCAAGGATTATAACTGGTATGGGATAGTTCCAACTATTGTTTCCAAAAATACTACTCCACTTTCCTTTAAATTATGATTTACTCTGAAGATATACTAAATTCCATCATTAGTTTTAAAAATAATCCTTCAGGTATAACAGTCGATGTGAGATTTGAAAATTTCCACTAATCTATTCCCAAGATTAAGTCATAAACCTCCATATGAAGCATATAGAAGTTACAAATCAATTTATAAACAAAAATATTTATAGAACATTGTTTTCAAATAAATGGTTGATATTCTTTTTGTAAAGAGGAGTTTTAAGATTCAAAACCAAGGGAATAATCTCACCATGAAAACCTATATGTTTAAAAAACAAGAGAAGAAAAAATATAATCTGAGACACTCATATAAAACAATGAGTATTTAAGGTTATAATAAAATATAATCATAATTCTCATAGTTTATGGTCCCGATTGATAATCCTTAATCACGTTCTCATCTCCATAAAATTTCATACTCACCGTGCTTTTCAATTTTTTACCATATTGAGATTTCCCTGGTTTAAAATTCATGTTATTCCTAGAATCCCCATGTCTTGATTGGGTTTGTTTATGATATCTATTTTGTTCCACTAGTCCTATCAAAGAATATGACTGGTTTCCCTAGCACTAAACATCATATAAATACAACAATAACCCTTTAGATGTCCCATATTATTTCAATTAGGACATTCGCTAAGTGGTGATGTAAAATTGATTTTTATGCGATCGAGAGAACCACATTAAAAACAATTTAGTGTAACCTTTGGTTTAGGATGAAGATTCATGGATCTTGCCATCTAATTTTAATTCACATCACAACATTGGAAATAGTTGTCCCTCTTTCACTTATTTCCAATATTAGAGTTACCACTGGTTCCCATAGCTATTAACATGCTTCCTCTAACCGTATTTCTTGATATTTCCCTTTATGCCACTATTCCTTTATTGACTATCTCTTATAATACGATATATAAAGTATAAATTTTGTTGATAAAATCATTGGAAATATCCTCTATGAAAAAATGCATGCCTTTATAGAACCACTTGAAAAAACATTGGGTTCAAAGTGGAATAGAGTTATAAATTTAGACGTATACTCTCTCACTGCTCCAAACTAAAGAAGTTTATTTCTTTTCAATATAGAAATTTTGGGGATAGGATTTCTTATTAAAAAATTCTTCAAAATGTTCTAATTTCACACCATGGTATAATTTATCCAGAATTGAAAAATCCATCCACAAGAATGCATGAACATCTGACATGTATGTTTCCAACTTCAGCTTCAGATCATCTGGTGGGCCAAGGAAATTTAATATTCAATTCATCCAATTTAGTCACACATATACTTATTATGGTATTGAATCACCCCAAAATATGGGTGGATTCAGTTTTTGGAACTAAACAGAATGATCCACTTTCCTCGGTTTATTGTTTATGTTCCCTCTTTTCATGGCATGAAATGCTAGGAAAATACTCTAAACCAATTGTCGGTTCACCCATGGATCAGGTGAAAATGCATTCTCAACTACCACTTCTGGTTGGTTTCTACAGTGGCTACCTAGTTTTATTTACTATAACCAAATGAAAAATCCATCAAGTATCACTCTCTAGAAACTGATGTCTTAGGAACTTTAAACATACCACATTACATATATTAAAAAAGGGTTTCCAAAATTCAATAATTTCCACTTTCAATTTTTTATTGAAAATTCCACCATGATTTTTAAAATCAAACTATTTTCAAATATTTTCAAAAAAATCACATTTATACGAAATCAAAAATAAATTTTCAAATGAGTTATTTATTATTTTTGGGAATTCAATTCTATAAATTCATTTCAATCTCTTCTTATCAGCTAATACCATGATGATGAGGTGAACAATCCAAGAAGTATCTCAAAACACTCATATACCCAACTCCAAGGTAATTTGTGTTTCCTTATAAAATTGTTAGCTACACCTTTTAATGCTTAGCATTTCATGTTATGCAATCCAATATCATTATCAACATCCCAAGATATATACAAATATGGTTTCAAAGTCATGGATTGAAGAATTTGATACCATTTGTAATATTTCTCCCCTCCTCATTAGCTTGAGAAATGATATGTAACGACCCAAAGTTCCATTAATGGAAATCCCTCTTGATCTAATTAAATGACTCATTATTTTTATATTAAATGGAAACTTCATTGGTTTTATGTTAATAATTTTTATCATTGCTAATATAGTCGTTGAACAGTGATCACATGATTAGTATAAATATAGGGCTTTAACACATCCAATTTTACTTAGACAAATGAAGCGATGGCCTCGCCCAGTAGAATTGCTCTGTACGAAGCCCATTTGTCAGAGCTCGGAAAAGAGGTGGCATCTTTGGGCTTCTCCCTTGTCCAAGCCCAAGCTGAGCTTCATCTTTTCAAGCTCGAATGTGACCGTCTATGGAAAAAGTGGAATTTGATTGAAATTACCACTCGAGCGCTGCTATCCGAGCCACCCCAAGAGTCTGTCACCATCGCACAACTTACCCTTAGGTCTTATGCAGCTCTTTTAAGGGGTTATGTAACAAATAAGTAGTACTATGTTCATGTACATTATTTTTCTTTGTATATAATTATGAATATAATTTCGAGTCATTTTTGATACATTGTAAATAGTTTTTAAAGTACAAATAGTGTTTTTAGTTATTATTTAACTAAGAATTATATTTTATTAAATTAAGGGATTTTTGAATTAAATAATATTTTAATAAAATAATAATATTATTATTAAATTAATTTTTATTAAATTTAAATGATCTTATAATTTTATGAATGCAATTATAATTTTTATTAAGGTTTGAAAGCCATTTCTGTCCAAACCTGTGAATTTTCGATAAATGTCGGGTTTTTCTATTAAAAGTGAAAATTAACATATTTAGAAAACCATTTAGATAATATAAATGTTATTTTTGGAATCAGGACGTTGAAATTATCTGACGGTGAATTTTTCATAATTTTCTAAGACAGACAAATTTTTGGGTAAAAATTAAATACTGTTTAAATATATAATGTGTTTTATGACATCATAATGACCCAATAGTGATGTAATAAAATAATGTAATATTTATGTTCGGCCAATATATGTTTTTCCATTAAAATAAAGTGATTTTGGGTTTGTTTGACTTATTTTTCAAAGCATTAATGGACCCCTCAAGACTTATTCAACACTTTGCCTTTTTAAATTAATTTCCATGGGAGTGTGACTCACCTCCACATAAGCAACCCTAATATTTTAAGAAGTTCGTAATTTGTCCTTATAAAATAATTTTTTCCTCTTCCCTTTTCTAAAAACCATGGTCAAATACCATGGGATGGTTTGTGGTTTGGATTAATTTAATATAAGGGGTCCCAAACCTAAATAATAAAGAAAAATCCCTCACCTTTCCTATATAAACCCACCCAAGCTCCCACTTCCTCATCACTCAAAGCCCTTGTATTTCGTTCAACCTCTACCCTACTCTCTCTATAATCCTCCCAAGGTGCCCCAAGCTCCCAAGAAACCTCTCACAAGCCTCTCTATAGCCTTTGGAAGCACACTTCCCAGTAAGGGTTTTTTCTTCCTTTCTCATTTTTGTCAATTTTATTTAAGTTGTATTGCCCTTTTAATTTCAATTATGAATGTTGGAGTATGGTTTCACACCTCCCCCATACTGCCCTATTATTTTTTAATGATGGGAAACCCCTTTCTCTCCCATTAAATGCCTCCCATGTACACCTGTTACTATGCCGAAATTCTGAAAGGAACTTCTCTCTCTTCTTTTACATTCAAGCAATAATTTTGTATCATGAATCTAAATTCCATTAAAATTCTTGGTACATGTATCTATATGACCTACTTACTTTCCATTACATGTAAATATGATGAGTAACCCATTTTCTCTCTCATCAACCATTTTTATGAATTCTTATGTCACGCTGTTACGCTGCCGAAATCGCACCGATTTTCTAAGCCAATGCCATTGTGTAGTGGATACCATACCCATTTCTCCATAAAGGGTATTCACCTTTATGAACATTTAATTATTGATTATAAGGTTTCATGTATGAATTCCACATTCCTTTATCGTGGAATAAATTATTATGTTTTATGAATCCATGTTTTATGAATCCATGTTTTATGATCCATGTGGCACACTTATGCATGAAATGAAATGTTTATGAAGGGTGAACCCTTATAGCGCTCCAATGCAATGGGTAAAGTATAGTATCATGATACGTCATGTTCAATGAGTGTTTACTCATGATAATTCAAGTGCAACGAGGTTTTACTCATTATTTATGTGCAATGTGGATTTACTCATGCTCCATGTGCAACGAGCCTTGGCTCATGCTAATTCCATGTTAAGTGTTGTTGCCACATTTCCATGTTATGATTATCATGCTTTATCATGCCTTTATGTTAATGTTTCTTATATGCTCTATTGATATGTCTATTGTCTAACATGTATTGTACTCCTCATGTTATTCCATGTGTACTCCCTTACTGGGCTTTATAGCTCACCCTTTTCTTATGCATGTCCTCAGGTTATCCTATGCAATGCTAAGTACGAGGGAATGTAGTGGTCATGTAAAGGAAGTTTTCAATAAAGATGTTGTATTTTATGTTTTAAGTTTTTATGTATTGGTCCTAATACCCAAAGGCACTAATCCTCTCGATCTTCTTTTTTTGTATCAAGTGATGTTTTATGTAATAAATCTTGTTTAAGTTTTTAATAAAAGAAGGGTTGTCATATGATAGGGGTTCTACTTGGCCTTTGGTGACATCCCCAAGACACCAAAGGCTAGAAATAAATGCCAAGGTCCTTATAAACATTTGGGGGATGATTTTCCCTTTTAATATAATACATTCAAACCAATGATAACCATAAAAAAACAAACTCCTCAATGTTACATAACCAATGCAACCAATGTAACCAAACGAAAATAACAGAGTAAAAGCGTAATCAATGTGACATAACCAATGTAACCAAATGATATAAAAAAAAAATATATCAATGACATAAATAAAAACTCTCACTTGGTTCCATGATCCAAATCTACATTCCAATCACAAGGTATCAAGAATAATCACTTAGTAACTTGGATACATTTCCTTTACCTATGTCTATAGGGTCCTGAAAATTCTTTCAAGAGGAGGAAGTCCCCAGCCAATTTCATTGTAGAAAGATGAAAGTTATTCTACAAGTATATCAAGGACAAGAGACTCAAATTGAGTTTCAATTATTTGATGGAACTTGAAGGAATTCAATTTTTCATGGTTTTTAAGTGGCCCACATACCATCACTGGGAAAGGTATGTGGAGAAGATGGATCGCGAATCGACAAGTATGTGAGACCGTCCGCGAACTGCTAGCCCGTCAGGCGATGTCCACCGAGCAAGGAAAACCACGAACCGCTTCAACTAAAGGAGTAGTGTGAATAAGTTCATTCTGTATACCAGACTGTGAACCCATCAGTTCATGGACGAAGATAACGGTCGGGGTTTGGAGAACCATTATCACGAACCAAGGCCTCCACAAACCCCAGTTGGCCGAGTCTTTTGTGGGTCAGAATATTGATTCAATGGGCCTATGCAAATGGTGTATCATTCCCAATATATATGATCGCTCTAATGTTCAATAAAAGGAGAACAATAGAAGTACAGAAGGAGACACACACAGATGGAGATAGATTGAGAGAAGTATGAATGACAAAAGATTAAGGGAGACTTAGAAGTTTCACTCCTACTTTTGTCTTGCTTCATCGGTGAATCACGAACCTTGAACCACTCCCTCCACAGGTACAGCCGGCTGCAAACCATAAAATGGGGCAATTGAATAATAATAATAGAACCACGAACCTAACTGGTGAACCAAAAACCAAATACTTCTTGCAGATTAATTTCCTGGGAATAGTAATCCCCCGAACCCTCCTTCAGTATGGTGATCCATGTAGCATACTGCTATGCGGACTAAACCCGACATCTCATACCCAATCGGTACGCGAATATAACCCAAAGTGTCATGGTGATTCATGTACCACTATGGTACATGGTTGGAGATACCCATGATAGCGTACCACACCAATACATAGATGAACATTCTTCCCATATACTGTTATGGTATGCGATGCCTTCCCCATCCCGCATGAGAAAACATTACACATAATGGGGTGTTTTCGGTTATTTTTCCTTCTGGTTCCAACCTCACCCCTCCATTGATATTCTTTCCTCCATGATCCCTCCTTAAACTAATCCTCTGACACTAGGCCAAAGCCTTCTTAAAGTCCACTAGACCCATATGATCAGACCATCAGGTGCATCAGTGCGCCCCCATTGAGTCTACATATCCACAGTAAGCGGAGTCATGAAGGACCTCCCAACAATGGTGCGGGTTTTGGGAATACCTGTGGGGATACATTCCCCTGGTAACCCGGATTCCATCTTTGAGATGACGAAGTGAACCTCCCTGTTCATAGGATTAAGGGTGATCACTTGGTTTTCCATTCAATGAGGGATAGTGATTAGTCGAAGGGGGTTTGTTCTCTCCCCCTTTGGCGAGGATAAAACTCCTCCCCTTCCCTGAACACACTCTGGGGGCATCTCATTGAGGTAAGTCCCAAATATTATGAGGAAGTTCCATGTGACCTTCAATGTCATTTCACATTGAAAGGTTCATTATTCTACTCCCTCACCCACCATTGCCATAGCCTCGTTCGCCGTAGGCTATCCTTCCCCTACCAATAGGGGAGGAGGCATGTGCATTGTTGAATCTTTCTAATCATATTATTTCTCACACCGAGCATGAATCATGTGGGCTTAGAGGATTGTGATTATTAAAACATCGAAATGTTCTAATCTACAAGAACTCTGATTCCTGATTAAACTAGGATTAATAGGACACCTACCAAAAAGACCAATATCTCAAGGGTGCCCATCCAAAAGGATCCACCCAATCATGTCTCCTTAAATGGGTAGCTTCAATGTGTAAGCCCTATCAAATTTGAAATACAAGAACTAGAATTCATCACCAAATAAGGATACGTAGAATGCCTACCAGAAGGCCAGACCTCAAAAGGACTCCCATCCACCCAATCATATCCTTTCTAATGAGAAAAATCCATGAATAAAGCCCACACACAATATGAACTATGTGGGTTCTGATTCCTCCCCTGGGGATACGTAGTAATCCCTCCTTGTGGGCCTGATCCCAACATCAAGTCACCTTCCTTCCCCCATATATGATGATAAACACTAGAGTTCCTTATAATATGGCTCAAGTCAGCATCACCTCTATTGCATCAAACATATGCATGCATATAACAATTTTGAATACCAAGGGTAGCTTGTTGACACACTCTTCTGGAATGAAATAATGATTCAAAAACCTATGAACATGATAGAAATATATAAGAGAGTCCCAGAATAGGAAACAATCCTCCCGTAGAAGGGTTAAGTGACCCTAAATTCCCATCCTCTGAACAAATGGATTCATTATGTGTCATTGGCAAAATCATCATTAAATGAGTGTATGCCTTCGGAAGGTATGTCCCTGAATCATGGATACCACGGCCATTGGGAATTCTTTCCTCCAAAAATCAACATTTTGGAGACCATCCAAGGAAATCATATCCAATAAGGACTAATTTAATGAGCGCTTGACATCCATGAAATCCCCTGTTGGGACTAACGGTTCCTGTAGGGTTAATTCAACCTTCAATAAAAGAGAATAACTCTAAACGGGTTGAATCAAAGGAATGGAAAATTTGATAGAAACCCATCTATATTGAAAAATGGATGGGTGATGATTCTCATCAAACCATTTCTACACCACCTGTAATACACACCAACTCAAAGTTGGAACAAAAATGGTGAACCCAATGTGAATCCTTAACCAAGGTGGCAGCTCTACCCAAATGATAAAAGACAAAAGGATACTATATATCATACTATTTTTTTCGCCCCGGTACATGGAAAACCTGACAACTATGAAGAAAAGAAAAAATGGTGAACCTGATGTGAATCCTTAACCAAGGTGGCAGTTCTACCGAAATGATAAAATACAAAAGGATACTACACATCATACTATTTTTTTCGCCTCGGTACGTGCAAAATATGCCAACTCTGAGGCAAAGAAAAAATGGTGAACCCAATGTGAATCGTTAACCGAGGTGGTGGTCTCACCCCACTCATGTTCTATCGCCCCGCAGAAAATGTAAAGGGGAAGGGGGCCAAGATGAATCACCAAATATGCATATGTTTAAAGAAATGATTCTATGATGTTATTTTGTGGTATATAAGTAATATATTCTTATTGCAGGTTCCCATAGAGTGACCCTCTATCCAAATTACATCCCAATGACCCATGAAGATACCAACATCAGTGATCCTATAGGCGGTAGTGGCCCGAAAGAAGATTAGGACCCCCTCGCCTACCCAGCATCTTCAATGCTGGGTATCCAATATGATGATCTGGGAGTACCCCAAAATGGTACTCTCCCCATGATGGAGGATTCAAGACAAGACCTCCAGTCTGAAAAGGTCTGTCGGCCGCCTCTTCAACCACTTCCAGCACCCCTGCATGAGGCGGCCCTAATGGTCATCTCAAACCATTTTGGGAGCCTGTACCTAGAACACAACAATGACTATCTCCCTTGCCTCAGGGTGGCAAATGAATTCAATGATGATGACTTCATCTCTACTGCACATGGGTCATATGCACAGGCCCCCACCAGAGAGTGTCATCGCCAACACCGAATGACCAAAGCTCCTCCCTCCGAGGAGGACCTTATGCCGAGTGCACCTGTCAATGTCCAGGAGACTCAGGCCCCTCGGACTTCCCGCAAATGGTGGTGAATATATAACCAGTAACACAATATAAATTTGGTTCCTGAGGAGATTCTTCACCATACTAACACAGTGGAAGTCAATGGGTAGATATATGACTCTTCCCTCTCCACTTAATCCCACCTCGAAAATAGGGTGTCACAAAATGGGCACATGCACATTCCTATTAATCCTCATCAGTCCCGCCACATAGACAGAGAGGAAACCTATAGGCAGATACAGATATATGTCGATCCACAACAAGCTTTCCATCCTAATAGGGAGTCACTTAGCTACATGAAAAAACAAACACTTGCTGACGCATTTCAAGCCTAACATATAAATATGCCATCAATAGGATATACATAGGGACAAATACCTGCTGATACATATCAATCCATCCATCCAAATAGAGAGGTAAGTAAATATGAGCAGAGTGAAATTCCTGTGGATGCATACAAATCCCGCGATACAAATATAGTGGAAAGAAATCAGATGAAAATCCTCACTCGTGAATATGATGACCACCAATCAAATACCATGGCAACTAGAGAAGAAAACTGACGACAGACTCATTCCTCTGTCCCAGTACAGGAGAACTGCCAGTATCTACGGGAAACTCGTGGAGGATCGGAGCAGGCAGGAACTCCTACTCCAACATCAGAATGAGACTTTATACCAGTTCCAAAAAAATATGTATCTCATCACATCGTGGTAATGATGGAAGATCCGATGTCGATTCCAAACCATATCCTCTAAACATGCCAAGATATCATTGCATCGGTTGAAAAGGTGAGAAATTGGGCCAACGTCCAGTTTCCTCAAATTGAATGACCCACTGGAGAAATGAGTCTGTAACTCCGGAGTAGTTATTCATCCATTCTCTAGTCCAAGAGGGTTAACGGCAATATCCCGCGACACACGGACAATGTGATCGGTAAAAAATACATATTCCAACTGGGTGACGTCAATCCAATGTGGTGGTCACTCCAGGGAAAACATATATCCCTACAAAAACCCAATATGCCCATCAACATATCCTAATTACATCATGAGACCCAACAAGATAGGGACACATATATAAATCCATTACCAATAGTAGATGCCCCATTTACCTGCAAGAGAGCACCCAAAAATGATAGGTGACAAAAGCAACCAGAAAATGAAGTGCACATACATGATCCTACTCTGCTGGAAGGTAGGGTTCTTAATTCCCTCAAACATATATTGTAACGACCCAAATTTTTTCAATGGAAAATTCCCTTATTATATCTATGTCATAAAAACACAAAATAATGAACTACTAAGTGATAAGTGACCTTTAAACATAATTTTTTCACCCCTATGTTTGGAATTTTAAAAATCCAACATTCACAGTTGTGTTCAAGATAGTTTTTGGAGTCCAATGAAACAAAAATAATTTTTGGTGAATAGTAACCTATTCTTATGAATAGTAACCTACCCTTATGAATAGTAATATGACCCTTATAAATAGTAAATAAGAGTAACATTACATATGAATAATAAAATAAAATTTAGACATCTTAGAAAGTGACAATTTGACCTTAGTAAACATTTTTGGTATTTTATAAGTCATAAATAATTAATTATAATTAATTAATTAATTTAAAAGAATACTTATTTTCCTAAAATATATTCATAAATTATTGAATCAATGTCTAATAGTTTTTAGATAATTTTATAATACCCTAAGTAATTTTTGAAAGAATTGCAAAATCAGTTTTAATTTTAAAAGCTGTTTTTTTAAGTAAATTATGATTTCAATTAAATATTAAATTAATAATATATAGAAAATTATTTTTGAAAAATATACTTCATTTTTGGATTCTACACGTTGAAAAATGGTTGGGGTAAAATTTTGGGATTTTTCTGAGATACTTGAATTTTTGATGAATAGTAGAATACATTAATTTATCATATAAATACATTTTAATTAAAACCCACTATTCCTGACATCACAAGTGATGTAAGCACCCAAATCCCGAATTCAAAAGTCTTATTTACTATTCTTAGTCATCCAATATTCACTATTCCTTGTCTTAGGTGAAATTAATAAACTAATAAATTTTATATTAAGGAAACCCCTCTCCCCTCCACTATAAAAGCCACCCTTCACTCCCTCTTTTCCTCACACCTCTCAAGCTCCAAGCATTCTCTAAACTCTGTCCAAACACCTTCTATATCCCCTCCCCCACGTACAAGAGCTTCTGGTCTCATCAAAAGACCAAGCTTAGGCCTTTAAAGAGATTCTTAAGAGGAGGATTCTAAAGGTAATTTCTCTCCCTCTTCTCCTTTAATTTCCTTTCAAGTTCAAGTTCCTTTATTGATCTCTCCCTACCTATCTTCATCCAAATTGTTTTGTAACTCCAGTATTATACATATAATTTAATCTTATGATTATAATTTTATATTATATCACCCCACACCCTTTCCCTCTTCCTTTTATTTTATTAAAGAGAACGTTGTTCATGTGGTGATAATTTATCACCTTCAAAAACAACATGCTCTCTTCTTCCATTTATACCTTCAATCTGGTCATGAAACCATTTTTATGGTTGAGACAGAATGTTTTATATGTATTATGTTCTATTTTAAGTTCTGGAAATAACCTATGGCCATACTACTAAGTGAAAAGTTAAAATGAGTTGGTTGTGATCCAAAAACCGCTCAAATTAGCCCGAATATTCTTCATTTAATTCTAATCTAATGATTCGGACACATGGATCTAATATAACTCATTATAAAATCATTAAAGCTTCTGTAATATCATTAATTACATGTAATATCAGTTCTGTATGTTTACCCATGATCTACCCAAGCATCAAATTAAGAATACAAGTGGACCTCTCAAGAAAACCATGAAAACGAACATCCCCGAACAATGTTTTTAAACTCTATAAGTCATCCAAAAGAACATAATCTGAAATAATGAAACTAGAATGAACCCTATTAATGTATAAAATGTTCTTTAATTTCTAATTAATTAATATAATGTCATTATACAGGACATTAAAGAGAAGGAGGCATTCGGGTACATGGTAAGGGGAAATCTCGAACCCAATTTTGTTCCTTCGGGTTCTCCCTCTTTCACTCCATTTTTGATATGGTTACTCCTCAAAGATCATTTGTTCATCATTTAATTTACTTTTCTGGGATATACATGTTTGTCACTGGTTTTTATGTCCATCAAAATGTTTTCCAAAAGAACACTTCTTTCAAGATCTCACCTTTTACCTCTCATTCAAGGTTGATGGTTCTTGTATCAAGTATGTTGTTCCCAATTTCTTTTGGGAACCCAAAGCTTATGAATGTGTTATTATGAGATGAAACCCATTCCTTTCCATGGTTTATTTATGTACATGTTTTACATGTGTTATATGTGGAAATCATGATAATGATAATGTTATGATGTGACGGGTGCGCCTGGAATTATATAGCGCAATATGAATGTTTAAATGTGACGGGTCCGCCCGGAATTATACAGCGCTCCAATGCATTGGGTAAAGTGATGAATCTCAAGAGTAAATGTGAAATGATGAATGAACATGATGCTAGCTTTGTTCACAAGTATGTTTGGTAGTTAACCACTAATACATGATGTTTCATTTTTATGCTTTGCCACATTTCAAGTTTATTGTTTATGCTCCTCTCATGTTCAAGATCTTTTTCCTATGTCATGATTATGCTCACCCCAAGCTATATTGTTCTTATCTATCCTCTTACTGGGCATTTAGCTCACCCATTTTGATGTATATCCTCAGGTGGCTATATGTACTAAGGAGAGGAAAAGTGCTACTAAGAAGCTATAGAAGAAGAGATTAAATGAATTTTTATGCCTGATGTTGTACTTGTTATGTGTAGTACTAGTTTGCCCAAGACACTAAACCTCTGGATCCTCCATGTGTAATAATATTATGTTGTTTGTCTTTAAAATAATTTATTAGTAATGTAAGAAAAGGTCGGGTCGCTATATATATCAACAAAGGGTTAAGACCCTGTCATTCCATTACAAAATTATGGAAGTGACAGTAGCAGTTGTGAAGGTCCTCCCCGTAATATCACTACAAGCAGCTCTGATGGTCCTCCACAGAGCACCCACAGGGGCTTACTCGGTGGGTTAATAATTATCAATCATGAGATCCCACCTCATGATGCTTGTCGGGGTATCCCTTCCTTCTACTTAATGAACGGATAGAAATAAGGTCCTCCCCTTGTTATTGTCAGTCCTAATTGTCCTCCCTAGGGTATACGCTGAAGATATTCTTCACCCTTTAGTTGGACATCAAGTTATGATGGTAGTTCTCACCATGATGATAGTAATTGTGAAGGCCCTTACCACAATGTAAGTTACTCTGAAGGTCCACCCCATAGTAACGCCAAGAAATGAGAAGGTCCTCCCCTCATTTAAGTACATACTGAAGGCCCTCCCCAAGATGTGCACTACATAAATTCTCCCTGCAGCCAGGTATCAAGTCATGATGGTAGTCCTCTAAATGATAACAGTCACTACGAAGTCCCTCACCACAATGACAGTTGTTGTGAAGTTCATCCCCTCAGTGACATCAAGCAGCAAGAAGGTCCTCCACTTTCTATTTCCTGCTCTGAAGGTAATCCCCAAGGTATACGCCGCAAAGACATTTCCTGCGGTCAGGCATCATGTTTGAATAGTAGTCTTCACCATTGCATCACCAATTGTGAAGGTCATCCCTGCAATCAAACATTATAATGGAAAGAATTTCCTCCCCTTATTAGAAAAAATATGAGAAATCCCTCTTATTATGAGGCGCTCGGAATAGAGTCAGACGCATCAAGCACTCCGTCTATAAGGAGTGATATTTTTTCTCAACCAGAGGATATCCAGGGGCCACACTCATCTTTTGAGCCACCCCCACGACATCGTAAATCAATATGGAACCCACCAACCTAATTTATTGGAACAAAATTATTAAGAAGCAGTCGAGCTGGGAATATCATGAAGAGGAGCCTACGAAAGAAAAACAACATGATATGTTTCTTGTGAGAAGACAACTGGCTAGGGATAATATACTAGTGATCTATTGGCCTACGACCACTTGTCACTTCGACATACCAGGATAATTGTCTAGGGAATGAATGCATGAAATTCTCCTCAATATATAGACAACTATTAGTCATCTAAAAGGAAAATTCCTAACCTTCCAAGGGTATGCAGACCATGTCAGCACAACAGGGGAGCTTCACCATCTAATCGACCTGGAAGCCCTCCCTTCCACAAGGAAACCACAATCAGAAAGGTGAATGAAAAACCTTGAACTAGACTGCCTCCATGCAATGGATAAATTGTGTTGCCTCATTGGCAATGCCCCAGCATGAGTTCGTATTTGGGGTGGGGAGAACTTTGAGCTCTACAGTTCCCCCCATGTCCCATCCAGTAGGCCCCAATGGAAATGACATCATGTAATGTCATCACTCAGTGGGGACAACAAAGTGAAACCCCTAATCATGAAAGATGGGATACTCAACTAAAATCAGCCTGATGTAAGTCTCAGAAGCATCTGGCATGAAGAGATCAATCCATCAAAAAGTTGATGAGTCAGGTAACCAGGAAAATCCAGCATGCTTCCCGCTTAAGGGAAGCTAACCAACAACCAGTGACCATGTCTTCAAAAGACCATAGACTTCGTGCAGGCCCAACACCATACTCGTCTTACACCCACACTAGAGTACATGAAATTGAATGTTTGGAAATATCTACGGATACCGCCATGATATGGTAACAACCCCATCCCATAGGGTTGGGGGATTTTTTAAATGAAAATGCTCCAATAGGACCACCAAATCCAGGCAGTAGCGCATTGATAGCTGAACATGAACTACCACAGCCCGCAGGGTTGGGGGAGTTTTTACCTAAAATCCCCACACAATAGATGTATTTCTTCTACTATCTAGTAAGAATTATGTACATATGAGTTACTAGTTCCACCCCTTCTCATGGTTTTCACCCTCCGAGACAAAGGCATGTTACAAGGACAGACCAGGGCTCTCTTTGGGTCAATATTCATCAAGAATCCCAAATAATACCACATAATTTAAGGAGAAAATCCAATAAAGGGTCCAATAATCCTTCCTACCATTTGGCACCAGGTACACTGTAACACCCCAATCTTCCACGATATGTTTCTCTTTGAATAATGCAATAGCTTTCACTGTACGCAACTTCGAGATTCTACACACCGCGACCAATCAAACTAGCCGTTATGAATAGTAATACACATTTTTTAATTTTTTTAAAAAAAAATCTTTCAAAATAAACTTCATTTTTGGATTCAAAATATTTAAATTATATTGTGGTGATTTTTTGGTATTTTTCTGAAAACATTCAATTTTTGATGAATAGTGAAAACACTACGTTATTGGTTAAAATAGAATTTTTATTTTAATAATTAGTTATATTATTTAAATTTATTTTAGATAAAATAGATACATAATACCTATATAAGTTACATTTAATTCATTGGAATCATTTTATAATAAGATTAGATATATAATAATTTTATTGACTTTTTACTGTCTTTTACCCACCTCCTAAGAGCTGTTGCAAATTTGAAAAAACCATAATTTTACCGCTTCTATGAGATGAATTTAAAAAATAAAAGAGACAAAGTTGATATCAGTATGTAAAATTTGATTCAATAAGATGAAAATATTTTTTGGTGAATTGTATATTTTGACTTTTACTTACCACGGTTAGAAGTAAATAGGGTAATTAAAGGTAAACAAATGATATTATTATTACCCTAAAACATTCCGTAATTATATTTTATAAGTGTATTTAGAAAAAAAAACAAACTTAAAAATAAAATATGATCCTTTATGTTCATTTGGGTTAGATTAGTACATTTATTATTATTTTATTTAAAGAAGAGTTAAAAGAGTTAAAATCAATGTTTAATAACTAAACCATTTTTAATATAGGTTTATACATGAGATAAATTTCACTATAAATATTAATTAGAAATGAAAAAATATTTCCTGCATAATTGTATTTTATTTATAATTTTTATACATTATATAATTTAATTTATTTATGAAAAAATGATGATACATTAATTACCTTATTAAAGAATGATTAAAATAATTGATATTATAAATATCCAAATAAATATAATTTGAGACTTTTAACGAATTTCTATAATTTTAAATGTTAATATGACATGATAGGGTTGATTAAATGAATTTTTTTCTAAGTAATAATGTTTTTATAAATTTAGCAAAAACAAAATACCAAATAGTGTCAAAATTTACATAAAAGAGTTTTTAAAACAAATATTATATTATTAATTGATATTCTGTTCCTAAAAATCTAAGGTTAGGAAAAAAGGATTAAATAAAACTATATATGTCATTAATGAACCAATTTAGGTTCTTTTGGATGTTTATTGTATGTTTATTAACCATATAAAATAAAAATATAAAGAGACATGGTAAATGTCAAACTAATTGACTAAGTGTTAAATCTAAAAGATAAAGTTAATATAGTGAATACAACCTATATAAAACCTTTTGGTTTGGTGGTTCTAGACCCATACCCACCCTAGACTCTAAATAAATAATTTTTGATCCATTAGAAACCGAAAATGATTTTATTATAAAATAATATTTCAATCTTTTCCTAAGGTGCCCCTCACCCCTCTTATAAAAGGGAACTCCACCTTCTCTCAAATTCACACTGTCAAATCCATTTTTCTCGGCCAAATCCTAAAAAATATCCTCTAAACTGTCCTCCTTTAATCATAGAGGCCTTCCTTTAGTCATAAATCCAACCTGAGGATCCCTTTTTATCAAATCAAAAGGAAAAACCCAAAAAGAGGTAAATATTTCATCACCTCTTTTATGTTATTTTCTACATCCATTTCCACTTTATTTTTTGTTTCCATTATAAACTAATTACTATAGTATCTTCTATATACATTTAAGTTATTATAAATATGTTACAACCATATTATTTATTCTATCCATCCTATAAATGACAAAGTCACCATACGTGCGTACGTACAGCTTACCATCTCAACATCGTGATGTAGTTTTTCATTCAACAATTCACTATTTGGATGGGTATAATAATGAGTATAATTAATATAAATAATAAATATAACATGTTAATTATTCTTTATATATGATATACCATCCAATTAAAAACGATCTCACCATCAATATAATGATATTGTTGCTCGTGCGTACGTACGGATTACCGTCTCCACGAACTTGATGAGATTCATTCTCCATCTTATCCATTCAAGACTAATTTTAATATGATGATTAAAAATAATGTTTAATTACTTAATATAATTATGAATATGAATATGATACATCCTGTCCAGAAAAAAAATTACTTATGTAACCAATAAATAAAGGAAAATGAATCAGTTAACACTTGAAACAATGATACTACTAAAATATTATTAACAAAAAATATTATAAGATCATATATGATATCATATTTATGAATATAGTTCTTGTATAATTTAATAACATTTTTTAACTATTATACAGGATGTTAACATACCATCGACTGAGGAAAAGTAAAATGTAAGGGTTAATTTCACAATCACTTTATTATCCAAGGTTGTTTTTACGTAAGTATCTATATGGACCTCTTTATCATCCACATCAGTGTTTCATTAAAATGTATTTCAAATAATTTTTATTGTTTTATAGACATTGTGTTAAATTCATTTATACCATTATTTTACCAAATATGTTTTTGAAAGGAATCATTCCATCGCTTTTCAAACAAGGTACTTTATGACCTTTTCGACAAAATTAATGTAAAAATGTTTTTTTATCTTATACGATGGGTGCGGATATTTTCCACCATTATTACATCGTCAAAGATTCCCTTACAATATTATAAGAAAATTTTCAAAATAAATGTTTTCTTTTATAATTATTTTACTTTTAAATTATTTCAAAAAAGAAGGAGACATTTTTCTAATTTTTTTATTTCATCTATGTCAACATCCTTTTATGGAATTTGAGCTTATTTGAAGTTAATTTATTATGATACAAAACATTCACATTGAATTTAAGGTTTTGTGATATATTTAAATGTGAATGTGATATTTTTACACTGTTCATGGTTTATGGATAATGTATTGAAATTTCGTATGCTAGTTTTAATATGAATGATTATGTTATGTTTAAACCTTTTCATATGGGGAATACATTGGACTTAGTAAGTGATGGGTGGAGCCCGCTATAGATCCTCAAAGAATCGGTAGGTCTAATGAGACAAAATAGTGTCTTGGAGAAAGGGCTTGACAAAATCTTATTTGTAGTCTTGGAACAAGGCCTTGACTATGTGGTTATGAAGTCTGTAATTATGCATTCCATAATTATGAATGCGTCTATTGATATTGCATGTGATTATTCGACTAGTATAATATCCATGTGAATAAGTAAATTGAATTATTTTATTTTATCTTTTCCATATTATGATGATGTTCAAGTTTAATAGTATTTTGTTTTAGTCTTATACATTTCCTTAAATGTTTATGCTTATTTACGAAAGTTTACGCTATATTGTTATCCTTACTGAGCATCTGATCTCACCCCTTTCTATGTTTTATTTTTTCCATGATGAGAGGATGTATGTCATGACTAACTTGGAGAGATAGTATATGGGATATTACTGTGGTTAATAAAGAAAAATTCGTTTATGTTTTTCACTTTATAATGTAATTTAATTTTTTTGAATGTATCCAGTACTTCCAAGGCTACTAAACTAATCAATCGTTTGGGATTTGATCCCTTATGATCATGCCAATGATATGTAATAATACACCGACTCTGGGAAACTGTGTTCGTGGTATTACAGTTGGTATCAGAAGAAGTTTAGTACAATCCTTGGAAGTTAGATGTAGAAAATCCTGATTATATAACGTTACCCTAAGATAGACATTGAGGATTAGTATAGAAGAACTTCCTAGAATTTTGGTACTATAAGGATTTTGGGAGTTTTCCATGAAATACATCCCTGTCTGGATACGATATTGTAGAGGTAGCTCATGCACAGATGTACCTAGGGGTAAAACCCGAAAACACCGCTATGGGGTAGACTCGAACGGGAACTGGTTCACGACAATGGGTCTTGCTGCACACTTGGTTACAAATATCCTAGGGGATATGCTTTGGATAATTCTAATTTTCATTAAAAAATATTATGAATTATTTATGAGTATATACTTCCTCAAAGAAAACATTTTTATGACTATGGATTGTATCCATAAACTGTTCAATTTATGTTAAGTGTTTTACAAGTTTGGAATTATGTATTGTGATTCATAAACTAATCTAGTGTATGCCATTGTTTAGAAATGGAACCTAGTGGAAGGAAAGGAAACTGTATCAATTCACTTAATCCATGTAGTTATTTCACTCCTACTCAAGATAATTATATTGGATCTGGTGAAGCAACTGGTGCTAATAATTTTATAACTATACTGGGATAACTCACTCAGGTTATGAATAATAACCTTACCCATATGGAGCACCCTGATCCACAACATAGAGGATCAATGCTAGACTGCTTCATGAGGAAAAAACCACCAACATTTAATGGGAATAAAAAACCAATGTTAGTTGAGAAATGTATAAGTTCCTTAGAGAAAATATTTAATGCTTTGGGGAGTAGTGAAAGGGAAAAAGTTTTCATGTCAGTTTATTGCCTCATGGGAGATACCGATCAATGGTGGTCATTAATCCAAAACACAAAGGAATATGAAGAAGTCTCAAACATGGAATGGAGGGATTTTAAAGAAATTTTCATAGAAAAATAATTTACTCATGACCATCAAGCGGATATAGAAAGTCAATTTCTTAGATTGAGGAAAAAAGAGGATGAGAATGTTGCAAAGTATGAAGCTAACATTACAATGTTAGCAAGGCATGCTCCAGATTATATACATAACCCAAGAAGTAAGATTGATCATTTAATTGATGGGTTAAAACCATTTCTACATCATGCATTAGTCTCAAAATTCTTCTCGTCATACGAATCCATTGTCTCATGTGTTATCAAGATAGAAAAGGAATTATCTAAGACTTACTACTTTAAAGAAAATTAAAACAAGAAGAGATTTTATGAGTACTCTAGAAATTAAAATAAGGGGATGAAAGGAAATTTTGAATATCCATACTATATTAAATGTGGTAAGAAACACCTCGGTACTTGCCTAAAGGTAATGGGAGACTGTTACAAGTGTGGTAAAAAAGGCCACCAAGCTCGTGATTGCAAGGTGAAGAAAGAGGCTTCCAATGTTGAATGCTACAATTGTAGAGAAAGGTGGAATTTTGAAAATGAATTTCCTAAGCGCCATGTAAACTTACCTAAAAATGTCCAAGGGATCAAGGACAAGCTTATTCTATCACTAATGCTGAGTTTGAAGCTCCGAAAGATGTGGTGGCTGTTAATTTAATGGTTTCCTCAAGTTTAGAAAATGATTTATTTGATTCTGGATCATTGAATTGTTCCATATCTTCCAAGTTTTCTATTAAAATTAGATATTTCCAATTTTATTTAACAAGGGAGTTGTCAGTTAAAACTCCAAAGGGATGTATCATTGCAACATAGTTTTTTGAATCAGTTCCCATTAAGGAACATAAAAATTATTTATCTGATGATCTCATCATCATACCCATTATTGAATTTGATATAATCCTCGACATGGATTGTATTTTGGACCATGATGTGAAAATTAATTATAAGAAGAAAGAGGTTAAAATTTTCAATGATGATAAGGAGTACCTTATCATTAGAGCAGAAACGTCACCATATGATTCTTATCTAGATCCAATCCCAGTAGCTCAAATAAATTCAATTATTGTGGAGAAAGAGAATGAAATTATTGTGGGTGAGGAAAGGAATGTTCAAATAGAGGATGTACCTATTGTGCAAGAATATGTTGATGTGATTCCAGAGGATTTACCTAGACATCCTCTAGAATGAGAAATTGAGTTTTACATTGATTAATTCCTGGTTCAAGACCCATATCGATGTCCCCTTATAGAATGGCCACTGTGAAATTAGTGGAACTAAAGAAAAAACTAGAGGAATTGAGTAATAAGGGATTTATTCGCCCTAGTGTTTCTCCCTGGGGATCCCTTATCCTTTTTGTTAAAAATAATGTCGAATCATGAGGATGTGCATTGACTACAGGGAGATCAATGCTATAACAATAATGATCAAGTATCCCCTACCTCACTGTGATGATTTGTTCGAACAACATCATTGAGATCAATATTTTTCAATGATTGACCTTCGATTTGGATTTCAGCAGTTGTGTGTGAAGAAGGAAGACATTCCAAAGACGACATTTTGAACTAATGTAACACCCCTAGCTTCTATGATACGCTTCTCATTCAATAATGCAATAGCTTGCATTGTACGCAACTTCGAGTTCTAACACACCGCAACTAATCAATGTAGCCATTATGAATAGTAATACCCACTTTTTAAAATTATAAAATGTTATATTTCAAAATGGACTTCATTTTTGTATTCGTAATATCGAAATTATCCTAAGTTAAATTTTTTGTAATTTTCTGAGAACTTCCATTTTTTATGAATAGTTAAAAATACTTAAAAACAACTTTTTTAATCAAAATAATTTATAGTGATAAATTACACTATTTAGTGGTTTTAAAGTATAATTAGAATATATTTTTACCATTTTATCCAATGTTGGTCATTAGAATTAATTTAACATTGAAATTGAATATAAACAATTGCCAATCTTTTGATATAAATTGTTTCTTAAAAACACGCTATTTGTTGTGACAACGGGCATTAATTATAAAATTAATTAATGCAACTTATATGTTTGGAATTTTTTAAAATAGAAATCATTTTTTAATTCCGAATATCAATTATATCTTAGGGTGAAATTTTGGCATTTTTCTGAAAAACTTCAATTTTTGATAAATAGTGAAACCACTAAGTGGTAGTTAAATAACTGATTTTTCGTTTAAATGAAATATTACCACTTCTGTGGTTTGATTTTCAAAAATCCGACATACATGGTTGTCATTAAGAAGTAAAATGTGGTTCAATGAGATTAAAATAATTTTTGGTGAATAGTAACTTTTAAGTTCTTAATCGCGATTAGAGGTAATTAGTGTAGTTTAAGGTAAAAATAATGTTTTAATAATATGAGATGACCTTGAAACATGTCCTACCCTCATTGGATGTTCCATGTCCGACCAAGACAACCCATGGGTCAACTTGGGGACCCCATGGAGCCACTTTAGTTAGAAAATGACATAAATACCTTTTATTTAATGTTAAAGTAAAAAATGACACAAACATGAAATGTTTTACTAAAACAATTTTTATATGGGGTTATACAAGTCATATTTTTGACTATAAATATTCATTGTAAAGATAACAAGATTTCCTACATCATAGTATTTTTTATAATTTTTTAGAAATTAAATAAATTAAATTATTTATGACATCATTATGATGTAGTGATGACCTCATTATTTAACGATTTTAATAAAATGAAAAGATAATGTACAATACAAGGCTTACACTTGTCCAAAGACTATTGGATGTGTATATTTCTAACCCTTATCACCTTATCCACGAATTATATAAGTGTGAGACCTTTAGAATCCAAAAATCATTGTATAATAATGTAACATTTCCTTACTTTCCAAGAGTGCCCCTCCTCTCCTCTTATAAAAGGCCCCCACCTCTACCACCTCATTCACACTTTCAAGCCATTTGGCTCGGCCAACCTCTACCCAAATACTCTCCCAACTTCCCCCGCTTACTCCTAGAAGCCTCACTTTGGGCAGAAATCTTCCCAAGGAAGCCTTTGGCTCAAATCAAAAAGAGTTACCCGATTTTGAGGTAATGTCTTCTCTAATGTTGTTTTGTTTTATTTTTCTTCTACAACCCCTTAAACTCTTTTTATTCATTTATTTTGTAACAAAAACAGTATCCTAAATATACTAGGATGTTTTTATAAGAAGGATTCGAGCGACACTTACACACACCTACCTCTAATGGTTAAATAACATACTGTTTCTGTGGATGGCGAATTTCTGCCTCACGAAATGATGATTGTTCAACACTCATATAACACCTTAAAAGGTGGCCATTAAGATGTCACTATATTTATATATGATATTTAATATGTTTATGTTTTACTTATGCTTCTGTATTTCTCATTTATGGCATACCTTTATGTTTTCCATTATGGGTAAACGCGATATTTTCATTTTAGGAAGTGCGGACTACCGCCCCCTCAAAGTGATTTGAATCGTTAATACCATATGTGGGATGTATAAAGGATGGATTAAATGGTATTATATGCTATATTATACTGGAATTATATTATACATTTATATCATTATGATTTCATTCCATTAAATACCAAATAGAAATGAAATTAGCATTCATGCATACGTACGACTTACCGTCTCCATGAACGGTGCATTTCATTTCTTACCTCTAAATGTTATGTAATATTATAAATGAATGTATATACTGGATATATATGATATATATGACATCTAAATCATGAATATAATTATGGATATAATGGATATTCTACCACATAAACAACTTGTAATTATAAGAAGTTTATTGTTGACTCAAGTACCAAAGATCGACAAAACGACCGTTATTAACTTAAATAATTACATAATGTTCATATCATTGTAATAAGTGATATAAAAAGGATAATGAAATTTAAAATGGTTCTTAATAAGGTATATATTAACTCTAGTTTATTATTCAGGAGGTTAAATAACGGTTGAGTCAAGTCAGACACGAGATAATGGAACTTCTTAACCCAATTTCTATTCTTTGGGTTAATCTCCTACTTTCAAATTATGTCATGATATTATTATGTCCTGTCTTGTATTTTTACATTATTTATTTGTACTTATAGTGAATACACATTATAGATGTAATTTATTTAAAAAAATTATTCTTTTAAGGACTTCGCCTCAATCTCCTATAATTGAGGAATATTTGGTTTTATACACAACTTTCTTTTATACAGTGTATAAACCCCTTGACTTTTACGTTTATTCAAAAGGTTTTATTTTATAATTATGTGATTTTTAAATGATTTCAAAAAAGATATATTTCTCTCCAATAGATGAAAATCCAGTGCAAATTTATACGTATTTAACGCAAGCTTAAAATGTTTTTAGAAAACCCGACTCTCGAGTGTGGTAGACAGGAAGGGATTGGGCGTGGACCCATCATGGCTTGTAATTAGTCGAGAAGTCTCAGAATTAGTTATTTTGTTTTCATAAGCATTCATAATGTTTTCAGAAAAACACTGGATTATATTTCAGCAATTTTAAATGTAAGTATCTTCTAAAAAAATTGCATCGGTAGGTCTCATGAGACAACTAGAAGTGGAATTGGCCGAGGCCCTTTCCCAATTTGATTTATGGTTTTGGCCGAGGCCTTGACAAAATGTTTCAGAATGTCTGGAATTATACATTCCCTAATTATGAAAGTGGTTATTGATATTTCATTTGATTATTCGACCAGTAGAATATCCATGTGAATAAGTGAATGGCATTATCTCATTTTACTTTTTCCATATTATGTTGAAGTTCATGTTTAAAAGTCTTTTGTTTTAGTTATACATTTCCTTAAATGTTTATGTTTATTGATGAAAGCTTCCGCTATATTGTTATCCTTACTGAGCATCTGAGCTCACCCCTTTCAATGTTTTAATATTTTCCAGGATGTGAAGAAGTATTTTAGGAATGACCTGCAGGGATAGTTAGAAGAGGATATGAGTGTGGACTATGAAGACTTTGTTATTAGTTTTTCACTTTATGATATAATGTAAGACTTATGAATGTATATAGTGTTTCCAAGGCTACTAAACTAATCGGCCTTTTGAGACATGATCTTTTGTGATCATGCCAATGTTACGAAGTAATGCACCGACTCTGGGTAGCTGGGGTCGGGGCGTTACAGTTGGTATCAAAGGCAGTTTAGTACTAACCTTGGAAGCTAGATTTAGATAAACTCTGATTAGAGCACATAGCCCAAAGATAGACTTTAAGGATTAGTATAGAAGAACTTCCTAGAATTTTGGTATTATAGAGATTTTGTGAGTTTTCTGAGCAATACATCCCTGTCTGGATACGAGCAAGTAGAGGCGGCTCTGGCACAGATGTACCTAGGGGTAAAACCCGAAAACACCGCTTTGAGCTAGACTCGAACGGGAACTGGTGCACGACAACAGGCCTTGCTGCACTCTTGGTTACGACACTCCTAGGGGATATGCTTAGGATAATTCTCATTTTCTTTACAAACCACTATGAAGGGTTATGATTATATACTTCCTCAAAGAAAACATTTTTATGATTATGGATTATATCCATAAATAGTTCAATTTGTTATAAGTTTTTTCAAGTTTGTTATTATGTATTTCGATTCATAAACTAACCTAGTTTATGGCATTGTATAGAAATGGCGCCCAGTAGAAGGAATGTGAACTCTATCAATACGTATGATCCAAAGAGTAAGAAGGATCATATCTCTCATGGTATTAAGCCAACATTTAGAAGGGAAATGTTCTCCCATGTGTTATCAACATATGATGAAATAGTATCATGTGTTAATAAGATTAGTAGATAATTCTCTGAGTCTTATGGATTTGAAGGGATGAAAGAGAAGAAAATGATGGAAGAGATAATGGTGGATAAAGGGACGAGGGAAAAGAGGAATTTTCCAATATGTGATAACTGTGGGAAGAAACACCTTGGAATTTTCCTGAAGGGAATGGGAGTTTGTTATAAGTGTGGAGAAAAAGGACACCAAGTGTGTGACTGAAAGGGTAAGAAAAAGGTTTCAAATGTAAATGCTTCATCTGCAAGGAGTGGGGACACTACGCAAACCAATGTTCAAATCATCAGAGTATGCCCCAAATGATGTTATTGGATAATAATCAAGTTATGATACTACCACATATGAGGAGGAATGATTAGAGTTCTTATGTTGTTATTAAAGAATTTTGTAATTTGAGTGTTGTATCAATGATGTACGGGTTATAATAATTATGGAGTATATAAGGATTGTACTGCTGTACTATTTCATCTAGGACTTGAGATTGTGTGGAACTAAGAAAAGTGACTCCACAGTAGGTTAAATTTTTGGAAAATATATGGTTGAGAGAAAGATAAACCATAATATGGTTCTGATACCGAGATAGTGATTTTGGAATATGACATGATTGATTCGGATAAATTATGTTGGATATTCTTAACATCCTTGAAACTGATTAATGATTTGTATATATTTTTGGATAGAAGGAGTATATATAGTTTTCTATAAGGAATAAGGGATCATGAATGTAATCAATAAGGATTTATGGTAATTCAGTATGTTGCAGTGTTTTAAAAGAATACATGATGAAGGTGTTCACATGTTGTTACGCAGGAAAAAAAAGGAGCTTCATTATGTTTACCTTCCTCATAAAATCTGGACTGTGAGTTGGATAGAAGTATTTTGGATAACTATAAAGGTTGGAATGGATTATATTTTACATTGGATACTATTGTTAAGTTTATTTTTGGATATTTATAAAAAGGAAAACACGCAGACCGAGTGACAACCCATCGCATCGGACAAAGCTGTGGGAATCGAACCCACAACCATAGTGCGATTGGGATTAATCACCTACCACTGGACTACGTGAAGTCCCTGGTTATTACAAAATAGTTTTTCTAATCTAAATGGTATGTGTTAATATTTGGAACCATATACAAATAGGATAAATAGAATATTTTTGAGTTCTATTACCTTTTAGAGTGAAAGATGGGTTTTTGGTAAAAATTTATTAAAGAATGAAATTCTACATGACAAGTATGTATATTCCCTTACATTCTTAGTAAATCTCCTAAATAAATTCTTTAACTTTATAAAAGGTGACTTAAAACAAAAACGTTGTCGGTTAACTTTTCCAACTGGGGATTCAATGACTATTTAACCAATCACAAGTTTGTGATTTTCTTATTGTTAACTTTCTCCTAATCCAGTTTTCTACAACTCTCCATCAGACCTTGATGGTTTGTTTTTCTTCCATATCCATATTTTCATAGAATCCTAGTATGGGCTATCTTGGGTGACCTTTGTACTTATCTTTCTTTCTTTTAAAGATATATTTTTATTAACCTTATTTCCGATGTGGGTTTTCTACAAAGGTATTTTATATTTTCAACCTTTTATTTTCCAAGAAAAATTTCAAATTGCGAGGATGCAATTTATTGAAGGAGGGGAGAATGTAACACCCCGAGCTTCTATGATACGCTTCTCAATCAATAATGCAATAGCCTGCATTGTACGCAACTTTGAGTTCTAACACACCGCAACTAATCAAAGTAGCCATTATGAATAGTAATACCCACTTTTTAAAATTATAGAAATGTTATATTTCAAAATGGACTTCATTTTTGTATTCGAAATATCGAAATTATCCTAAGTTAAATTTTTTATTATTTTCTGAGAACTTCCATTTTTTATGAATAGTGAAAAATACTTAAAAACAACTTTTTTAATCAAAATAATTTATAGTGATAAATTATACTATTTAGTGGTTTTAAAGTATAATTAGAATATATTTTTACCATTTTATCCAATGGTGGTCATTATAATTAATTTAACATTGAAAGTGGACATAAACAAATGCCAATCTTTTGATATAAATTGTTTCTTAAAAACGCGCTATTTGTTGTGACAACGGGAATTAATTATAAAATTAATTAATGAAACCTATATGTTTGTAATTTTGTAAAATAGAAATCATTTTTGAATTTGGAATATCAATTATAGCTTAGGGTGAAATTTTGGCATTGTTCTGAAAAACTTCAATTTTGATGAATATTGAAACCACTATGTGGTAGTTAAATAACTGATTTTTCGTTTAAATGAAATATTACCACTTCTGGGGTTTGATTTTCAAAAATCAAACATACATGGTTGTCATTAAGAAGTAAAATTTGGTTCAATGATATTAAAATAATTTTTGGTGAATAGTAACTTTTAAGTTCTTAATCGTGATTAGAGGTAATTAGTGTAGTTTAAGGTAAAAATAATGTTTTAATAATATGAGATGAGATTGAAACATGTCCTACCCTCATTGGATGTGCCATGGCCAACCAAGAAAACCCATGGGTCAACTTGGGTAACCCATGGAGCCACTTTAGTTAGAAAATGACATAAATACCTTTTATTTAATGTTAAAGTAAAAATGACACAAACATGAAATGTTTTACTAAAACAATTTTTATATGGGGTTATACAAGTCATATTTTTGACTATAAATATTCATTGGAAATCTAAAAATATTTCCTACATCATAGTATTTTTTTTATAATTTTTTAGACATTAAATAAATTAAATTATTTATGACATCATTATGATGCAGCAATGACCTCATTATTTAACGATTTTAATAAAATGAAAATATAATGTACAATACAAGGCTTACACTTGTCCAAAGACTATTGTATGGGTATATTTCGAACCCTTATCACCTTAGCCACGAATTATATAAGTGTCAGACCTTTAGAATCCGAAAAGCATTGTATAATAATGTAACATTTCCTTACTTTCCAAGAGTGCCCCTCCTCTCTTCTTATAAAAGGCCCCCACCTCTACCACCTCATTCACACTTTCAAGCCATTTGGCTCGGCCAACATCTGCCCAAATACTCTCCCAACTTCCCCCTCTTACTCCTAGAAGCCTTACATTGGGCATAACTCTTCCCAAGTAAGCCTTTGTCTCAAATCAAAAATAGTTACCCGATTTTGAGGTAATGCATTCTCTAATGTTGTTTTGTTTTATTTTTCTTCTACAACCCCTTAAACTCTTTTTATTCATTTCTTTTGTAACAACACCAGTATCCTAAATATACTAGGATGTTGTTATAAGAAGGATTCGAGCTACACTTACACACACCTACATCTAATGGTTAAATAACTTACTGTTTCTGTGGATGGCGAATTTCTGCCTCACGAAATGATGATTGTTCAACACTCATATAACACCTTCAAAGGTGGCCATTAAGATGTCACTATATTTATATATGATATATAATATGTTTATGTTTTACTTATGCTTCTGTATTTCTCATTTATGTCATACCTTTATGTTTTCCGTTATGGGTAAACGCGATATTTTCATTTTAGGAAGTGCGGACTACCGCCCCCTCAATGTGATTTGAATCGTTAATACCATATGTGGGATGTATAAAGGATGGAGTAAATGGTATTATATGCTATATTATACTGGAATTATATTATACATTTATATCATTATGATTTCATTCCATTAAATACGAAATAGAAATAAAAGTAGCGTTCATGCGTACGTACGGCTTACCGTCTCCATGAACGGTGCATTTCATTTCTTACCTCTAAATGTTACGTAATATTATAAATGAATGTATATACTGGATATATATGACATATATGACATCTAAATAATGAATATAATTATGGAGATAATGGATATTCTACCACATAAACAACTAGTAATTATAAGAAGTTTATTGTTGACTCAAGTACCAAAGATCGACAAAACGACCGTTATTAACTTAAATAATTACATAATGTTCATATCATTGTAATAAGTGATATAAAAAGGATAATGAAATTGAAAATGGTTCTTAATAAGGTATATATTAACTCTAGTTTATTATTCAGGAGGTTAAAGAATGGTTGAGTCAAGTTAGACACGAGGTAAGGGAACTTCTTAACCCAATTTCTATTCTTTGGGTTAATCTCCTACTTTCAAATTATGTCATGATATTATTATGTCCTATCTTGTATTTTTACATTATTTATGTGTACTTATAGTTAATACACATTATAGATGTACTTTATTTAAAAAATTATCTTTTTAAGGACTTCGCCTCAATCTCCTATCATTGAGGAATATTTGGTTTTATACACAACTTTATTTTATACAGTGTATAAACCCCTTGACTTTTACGTTTATTCAAAAGGTTTTATTTTATAATTATGTGATTTTTAAATGATTTAAAAAAAGAGATATTTCTCTCCAATATATGAAAATACATTGCAAATTTATACGTATTTAACGCAAGCTTAAAAATGTTTTTAGAAAACCCGACTCTCGAGTGTGGTAGACAGGAAGGGATTGGGCGTAGACCCATCATGGCCTGTAATTAGTCGAGAAGTCTCAGAATTAGTTATTTTGTTTTCATAAGCTTGCATAATGTTTTCAGAAAAACACTGGATTATATTTGAGCAATTTTAAATGTATGTATCTTCTAAAAAAAATTGCATCGTTAGGTCTCATGAGACAACTAGATGTGGAATTGGCCGAGGCCCTTTCCCAATTTGATTTATGGTTTTGGCCGAGGCCTTAATCATTTTAGACGTCTTGGCCGAGGCCTTGAAAAAATGATTCAGAATGTCTGGCATTATACATTCCCTCATTATGAAAGTGGTTATTGATATTTCATGTGATTATTCGACCAGCATAATATCTATGTGAATAAGTGAATGGCATTATCTCATTTTACTTTTGCCATATTATGTTGAAGTTCATGTTTAAAAGGCTTTTGTTTTAGTTATACATTGCCTTAAATGTTTATGTTTATTGATGAAAGCTTCCGCTATATTGTTATCCTTACTGAGAATCTGAGCTCACCCCTTTCAATGTTTTAATATTTTCCAGGATGTGAAGAAGTATTTTAGGAATGACCTGCAGGGATAGTCAGAAGAGGATATGAGAAGAATTTGTTATTAGTTTTTCACTTTATGATGTAATGTAAGACTTATGAATGTATCTAGTGTTTCCAAGGCTACTAAACTAATCGGTCTTTCGAGACTTGATCTTTTGTGATCATTCCAATGTTACGAAGTAATGCACCGACTCTGGGTAGCTGGGGTCGGGGCGTTACATCTAAGTACGAGCATTATGAGTTTATGATAATGCCATTTGGGTTGACTAATACACCCTCTGTTTTCATGGATCTAATGAACAGAGTTTGATGGAATATCTTTATGACTTTGTAGTGGTATTTATTGATGATATCTAGGTATACTCAAAAATATATGAAGATCATGAAAATCACATGCGAACCATTCTGAAAATCCTTAGATGAAATGAATTATATGGGAATTTTTGCTAGTGAGAATTCTGGCTTCAGGAGATTTATTTTATTGGCCATATTGTATCTAAGGATGGAATATCCATTGATCCTTATAAGACCAGAGAAATCCAAGAATGGCCAGCACAGATGATTATAACTGAGGTACACAGTTTTATTGGTTTAGCAGTTTATTATCAACGTTTCGTCCAGAATTTTTCTTGATTGGATAAACCACTATCCAAGCTCACATGTAAATGGGTTAAATATGTTTGGACAAAAGATTATGAAGAATGTTTCGAAGAACTGAAGAGAATATTAGTAAATGCTCCTATCTTGACTATACCATCAGGGAATGATGGTTTTTTTATTAATATTGATGCATCAAAGAAAGGACATGGTTGTGTCCTTATGCATAATGATAGGGTTATTGTTTATGCATCACAACAGCTAAAAATTCATGACCAAAAATATCTCACTCATGATCTTGAGTTAGCATCTATAATCATTGCTTTGAAAATATTGTGAAACTATCTCTATGGTGAAAAAAGTGAGATTTATACTGATCCCAAGAGTTTGAAGTATATTTTTACATAGAAAGAACCCAATTTGTGGCAAAGGAGATAGATTGAACTACTCAAGGATTCTGATTGCACTATACACTACCACCCGGGGAAGGAAAATAAGGTGGAAGATGCTTTGAGTAGAAAGGATCATGATGTTTTGAAAGAGATGATAATTGAAAAGGATCCAAGATACATGGATCTAGTAATGATAGATATAGTAAAAACACTACAGAAGAATAGGAATCTAGTGACGGTTTTTTTCGTTAAGTGGTGGTTATAACCGCTGCTAAATGGTGTACCAGCGGCTTCCAAAAACTTCCACCTAATATGGCATCGCCCATCTTTTCATGGCGGTTATTTTCGTTTAGAGGCGGTTTTAGGGAAGCATCGCAGCTGCCTCATTTCGCGGCAGTTATAACCGCCGCTAATAAATTCAAATCCAACGCCGTAAAACCGCCGCTAAATCCAGAATAACCGCCGCAAGATGAGACTGCCCTGATGCGACTATTTCACGGCGGTTATAACTGCCTCTAAACATATATTTTATTTTATGTTTAGCAGAGGTTTGGAGTGTTTAGCGGCGATTTAAACCATCGCGAAATAGCCACCAACTTTCATTTAGTGGCGGTTTAAACCGCCGCTAAAAATTTGCCCAGAAAAAAAAAATTACCTGATTCTGCTGCCCCAAAGCCTGAAAACCAAACCAAAACACATATAATAGAGAGAACAAGTATAATACATGAAAACAATGTTAGGGAAAGAGGTTAATCTAGAGGTTGAAGTGAGTCAATGGGTAGGATAAAATATAGGGGATAGTTCAAGAAATATAGAATTTAATCTAGAAACAAGGTAATCAAATGTTTTAAATGTAATCAACATGGACAAGGGTGACTTTAAAGATAGTAATAATGACCATTCCCTATTAGTTTAACAAGACATCGACACTACTAATGTGTTAAATTTCACTGATATAGCCATCTTATATGAATAGAACCAGGATTCATGATGCTCATTCCACATGTGCCCAAATAAGGAATTCTTTACTGAATTAAGGGAATTGAATAATGGTGAGGTATTTCTAGGGAATAATATGAGCGGTCACATCATGGGCATAGGCTCAATTTTATTAGAGCTTCATGATGGGTCTGTTAAAACTCTAGAATAATTTAGGTGGGTACCTGAATTAAAAATTAACCTAATATCCCTAGGAACCCTTGACTAGAAAGGGCACGGCTTCAAGTCTGGATCTGGAAGCCTTAGAGTTTCCCAAGGATCCCTCACTGTAATAAAGGGAACCCTTCGCAATGGTCTGTTTGTGTTATATGGAAAAGTTTATAGAAATCATTTGAATAGTTATTCTGGTTCATAATGTGATTCCACCACCTTATGGCATAGGATACTAGGGCATGTTAGTGCCATGGGTCTTAGTGAGCTTAAGAAACAGTGCCTTCTAAGTAATATCACTCCTAACAGTTTACCTTTTTGTGAAGACTGTGTATATCGGAATTCTAGGAGAATCAGCTTCAGTAGATCCATGTTTAAGGCTAAGGAACCTCTTGAATGTGTACATTCTAACTTGTGGGGTCCTTCTAGGGTTACCTCCCATGGTGGTGGTTTATACTTTATAACCTTTATTGATGATTTCTCTAGGAGAGTGTGGATTTATATTATTAAGCACATGTCAGATGCCTTTCAGACTTTTATGAAATGGTAAGTTGCGGTAGAGAGTGAGACTAATAAGAAACTTAAGGCCTTAAGAACTGATAAGGGTTTAGAATATATATCCAATGAATTCATTGAATATTTTGAATCTTAAGGAATTAAGATATATCAGACTATTTTGGAAACTCCATAATAGAATTGGTTAGCAGAGAGAATGAATAGGACTGTTCTTGAGAGGGTAAGGTGTATGTTATCCCACACAAAACTCTCTAGGTCATTCTAGGATGAGGATGATTCAACAGCAATGCACCTCATTAACTGTTTTCCATATTATGCTAACTCCTTTATGACACCTGAATAAATTTCGAAGGTCACACCCCCAAATCTAGATCACCTTAGGATATTTGGATCCATAGCTTACGTGCATTCATGTAATGATAAGCTAGCTGATAGGGCTATTAAATGAATATTTGTGGGATATCTAGAGGGTGTTAAAGGGTATTATTTATGGGTAGATAAACCGGGTTACTAGAAATGCATCGTTAGTCGTGATGTGGTCTTCCATGAATCTGGTGTGACCAGCGACAAAGTACATGAACCTGTTGTAGCTCCTGATGAAGTTGCAGGACCCTTAGAGGTCCCAACACCTTTAGGTGTTGATGTTCCTTTAAGATCAGGTGACCAACCTCAGTTCAGTGTTGGTCCTGCTCCTTTGGTCACCCAAGCCCAGCCTAAATCAGATCCCAATTTGGAATCCGAACCTGAGGACCAAGAACCTATTGGCCTGATCAACAATCGGCTTACTTGAGATAAATAAAGGAGAGTTATTAAACCTCCAGCCCACTTCAACTAGTCATACATTGCTTCCTATGCTTTCAATGTAGCTTAGGAATTGTTTAATGATGAGCCTAAAACTTTTAAGTAAGCTTTTAAGTCCAAAGAATATAGTAATTGGCTGAGATCAATACAAAAAGAAATGAATTCCCTTCTTAAGAACAACCCATAGGTTGTTGTTCCGAAACCCAAAAACCAGAAATTTATAGGTTCAATATAGATTTATAAGAAGAAATAAAGTAATGTAGGAGAGTCTAAAATCAAATTCAATGCATGCATGGTATCTAAAGGTTTTCTAAAATGTGAAGTCATTGATTATAGTGAAATATTATCTCCTTTTTTAAGCATTCATCCATTAGAATTATGCATGCATTTTCTGCCAAACTTGATTTGCATGTTGAAAAACTCGATGTAAAAACCACTTTTTTACATGGTAGTCTTGATGAAAGCATTTATATGAATTCTCTAGAACTATTTTCAAAATTGTTCAAACCAAAACCATGTTTTTATTTTACATAAGTCCTTTAATGGGATTAAATAGTCTTCAAGTCAATGGTATAAAAGGTATGATTCCATTATTATTGAGAATCAGTTTTCTATAAGAAGATTTGATGCATGTGTGTATTTTAAAACTGTTAAACATGAGTCTTTTTACCTTTTATTATATGTTGATGGCATGTTTTTAATATGTAAAAATATAAAGATCATAAATTCCGTTAAGCACCAGTTGAACTGTGTTTAGGGTGTGGATACTAACCACATACCGTATGAGAATGCAATGGAAGAATACCTTATCAAGGATTGGAAAAAGCTGTTGAAAGCATAGTAGTCATTATAATTAAAAAATGATAACAAAACTGACTATCAGGACACATAAATGAGTAGATTAGATTGAAAAAACAAAACTTAGCCTGAAACACATAATGTTGAATGAAAAAAATGTATAGGTCATAGGTAAGAGCATAAATCGTTCCATAATCATGCATGTATGATGCATTAAATTACCATTTCCGGATTGATGTACCCCATCAAGAATGAGAACTTCTTATTCTATTTTTTTCAACTGATGTACACCTGCAAATAGAAACAGTATAGTATGTTCATATTCCTTTAACGCACACCATATGCATCGTTGTCTTGCCTACATAAGGTGTAAATCAAACCTTTTATGCATGGACCCGAATTGTTTGCTTTGCACTTGTTGAACAGCGCCGGTTCTTTTTCCTCGTGTAGCAGGGATTCGTGGAAACACTTCTATACAGTTCTGTATTTTTTGGGCAATGACAGCACAATTTTTAAATGTTGAAACTATTCATAAACATCAAGACGTATCAATCTATCATGAAATCCTTTTCTAAGGAATTTAAAAATATAGAGTCATGAATAAAGGGATAGAAATCTGCTGGGAGGCTTACCGTTTACATCTGTGTACTCCTATTTCCATAAAAACTCGATCTTCTATCATCTGGTTTCTCCATGAAACCATGTTACGACAACCTGAAATCATATTGAAACAAAATATTGATGCATAAAAAGGTAATATAAGTGGATAAAATATGAACACCATTAAAATACATGAAATATGATTAATACCTCAATTGAATTGATTATTTAATCTGAATACATGTATAACCTGAATGTTGTCCATACGTTGACATCATCCTTGCCAAAGGGGGCATCATATTATGCATTGCCTTGTGGTCTCTGAGTAATATTTCTACATATCAAATTTACAACATCAGTATACAAGAAAGAAAGCAAAGAACAATGAACGTCTTAATGCAAAGATCAAACATACTTCAAATAGGCTCACTTCTGGATAAGAGAGTCCTAAACTTCAATTGTAAAACAGAGTAGTCCGGTGCATGCTGTAAATCCAGAGCCATGCATCAATCAAAGCCGAATAGCTAGCAGTCTGAAAGCATCAAGTGAAATGGATTTGATCCATCCTTGAAGCACTCAGGATCCTCAGCAAACCCGGACAACCATAAATATAGCATATTCAATGGGAAATGAGGCCGCAAAACCATCCAAATAGAGGAAACCCAAAACAGTCAGATATGTTCAAACAATAAACATGCCAACTGAAAACTCAACTGACCATAATCCAGGGAGATATATAATAGGATGACAGCTTCAATCTAGATCAAATCGGTAATCAGCTTTATGTATATCCTTTTTCTCTATGTATAACTATCCTATGAACACATGACTTGTGTGACATTAATAGTAGGTAAATCTTATATTTGTTAAATGGGCATGTCTCGCATACACGTTAAATGGGAATGTCTCGCATACACTTTAAATATTAATATGTATTCCCTGTACCCCCCCCCCAACCCCCTTGCATCAGACCCCCCCTGCACCATCCCCCCACCCCCAACCAAAAAATCATTGTCTCATGAAAATAAAAAAATAGTCCAGTGCATGCTGTAAATCCAGAGCAATATAATATTATCCAGCCTCATGCAATATAATATTATTCAGCCTCATGCAATATAATATTATCAAACTCTTATAAACATATTTAGATAAAATCTACATGTATTTCAATGCCTCATGAAATATAATATTATTTAGCCAAAGCAATATTATTGCCCAAGCATAATCACAAAAATGTTTCCACTTCACAGAGAATAATCTAAAAGCTCAATTTCAGTTTACACCATAACCAAATCATAGAAAGAATAAAATAAATCTTCAAGGCACATACAATTCATAAAAATTCTCATAACCATGATTTATAAAGTAGTCATAACCAAACACATAAAAATAATAATATAGAACCCTTGGAAAAGTTCTTAGTAGGCTAATCAAACAATTTATTCCTAAATGATGTATATCACACTCGATAAATCAAGACATAAAAAGAAACATCAAAATAAATAAAATTCCTAAAAGGAAAATGAGAAATCATGGAAATTTTAGGACATGAAAATGTGTGGTGGAAGCTATGTGCCACAAATGTTACATATACAAACCAACTGTTTTCATATTAAAAATCAACAATACAACTACTCAGGGTCTGATGATGCATCATCACCCTCTCCAAATTCATCTCCACTTTGTGCTATCACCTATAAGAACTTTATATTGAAAATTAAATACGATTTCATATTTATATTAAAACTTTAAACCAATGAAAGTTATCCAACTAAATGATTTTGATTTTTCGTGATTTACCTGTATACCACCAGTCGATGCACTACCACCGGGGGCATATCTGCTCATCTACTGACGTATTTCAATCAACACTTTCTGCAATATAGATATATGATCCCCCTGCTGGTGAACTGTGTTTCATAAAGAAACAATCTCTCTCTTATCATCTCTAGGTATGGGCTGACTAAAGTCAGGAGTAGATGCAGCTGCTATCCCCGATGGCCTGCTAAAAATCTCAGATGGTACGGGTCCCAAACCCATCCCGCGCACTGTAACGCCCCGACCCCAGTTACCCAGAGTCGGTTCATTTTTGCGTAGCATTGGCATGATCACAAAAGATCATGTCTCGAAAGAACGATTAGTTTAGTAGCCTTGGAAACACTAGATACATTCATAAGTCTTACATCACATCATAAAGTAAAACAAAACTACAACATATTATCTTCATATCCCCTTATATTATCCCTACAGGTCATTCATAATATACTTCTTCACATCCTGGAAAAAATAAAACATTGAAAGGGGTGAGCTCAGATGCTCAGTAAGGACAACAATATAGCAGAAGCTTTCATAAATAAACATTAACATTTAAGGCAATGTATAACTAAAACAATAGCCTTTTAAACTTGAAATTTAGCTTAATATGGCAAAAGTAAAATGAAATAATTCCATTTACTTACTCACATGGATATTCTACTAGTCGAATAATCACATGAAATATCAGTAACCACTTTCATAATGATGGAATGCATAATGCCAGACTATCATAACCATGTAGCCAAGGCCTCGTGCCAAGTCTACAATAAGATTTGGTCAAGGCCTCGTGTCAAGACACTAGTTTGTCTCATGAGGCCTACCGATTCATCTAGGAGCTATAGCGGGCTCCACCCATCACTTATTAAGTCCAATGCATTCCTCATATGAACAGGTTTAAACATATCATAAACCATAACATAATTGTATCACATAAAACATGCATAATAGAAAAATAATATTTCCACACTTCAATCACAGGATATCAATACAACACATTGATATAATAAAAACTTTATCAAAACCATTTTCAATACCAAAATAAAAGATAAGTAAAACATGGTATTTATTTTTCTTTAAAAAAGTTATGGCTTATAGAGGAAGCCGAAACTCAAATAATAGTCACGGCGGCGGAGAAGTCGTTGTCGCCACATACGTAAGAAAAAACATTCCTTTTGTCGTTTAGTAAAAATTCTTCGTATAAAAAGATTCCTTTTGAATAAAAGTAAAAGTCAAAGTGTTTTATACACCATATAAATGAATGTTGTGTATAAAACCAAATATGCCTAAATGAAAGGAGATCGAGACGAAGTCCTTACAAAGATCATTTTTAAAATAAAATAGATCTATTATGTGTATTCACTATAAGTACACATAAATAAAGTACAAATACAAGATAGTACAGAATAATATCATGACATAATTTGAAAGTAGGAGATTAACCCAAAGAATGGAAATTGGGTTAAGAAGTTCCCTTACCTTGCGTCCTGTCTTGACTAGACCATTATTTAACCTCCTGAATAATAAACTAGAGTTAATTTATAATTGCTTAAGAACATTTTTCAAGTTTTTTATTCCTTTTATATCACTTATTACTATGTTATGAACATTATATAATTATTTAAGTTAATAACGGTCGTTTTGTCGATCTTTGGTACTTGAGTCAAAAATAATCTTCTTATAATTACAAGTTGTTCATGTGGTGATATATCCATTATATCCCGAATTATATTCATGATATAGATATCATATATCTCAAATATAGCCAGTATATACATGCATTTATAATATTCCATAACGTTTAGAGGTAAGAAATGAAATGCACCGTTCATGGAGACGGTAAGCCGTACGTACGCATGAACGCTAATTTCATTTATATTTCGTATTTAATGAAATAATAATGATATAAAGTTATATTATAATTACAGTATAATATCATATATAATATCATTTACTACATCCTTTATACATCCCACATATGGGATTAACGATTCAAATCACTTTGAGGGGGCGGTAGTCCGCACTTCCTAAAATGAAAATATCGCGTTTACCCATAATGGAAACAATAAAGGTATGCCATAAATTAAAAATACAGAACCTTAAGTAAAACATAAACATATTATATATCATATATAAATATAGTGACATCCTAATGGCCACCTTTGAAGGTGTTATATGAGTGTTGAACAATCATCGTTTCGTGAGGCAGAAATTCATCATCCACAGAAACAGTATGTTCTTTAACCATTAGATGTAGGTGTGTGTAAGTGTAGCTCGAATAATTCTTATAAAAACATCCTAGTATATTTAGGATACTGTTTATATTACAAAAGAAATGAATAAAAAGAGTTTAGGGGGTTGGAGAAGCAAATTAAAACAAAATAACATAAGAGAACACATTACCTTAAAATCGGGTAACTCTTTTTTGATTTGAGCCAAAGGCTTCCTTGGGAAGAATTATGCCCAAAGTAAGGCTTCTAGGAGTAAGATAGGAAAGATGGGAGATTATTTGGGCAGATATTGGCCGAGCCAAAAGGCTTTGAAAGTGTGAGTAAGGTGGTAGTGGTGGGGGTCTTTTATAAGTGGAGAGGAGGGGCACTCTTGGAAAGTAATGAAATGTTACTTTATTATATAATGAGTTTCGGATTTTAAAGGTCCCACACTTATATAATTAGAGGATAGGGTGATAAGGGTATGAAATATACTCATCCAATAGGTTTTTGACAAGTTTAAGCATGGGAGTTTACATTATCTTTTCATTTTATTTAAATCGTTAATTAATGAGGTAATCACTGCATGATCATGGTGTCATAAATAATTTAATTTATTTAATGTCTAAACATTATAAAAAAATATCATGATGTAGGAAATATTTTTATATTTCTAATGAATATTTATAGTAAAAAATATGACTTGTATAACCCCATTTAAAAATTGTTTGAGTAAAACAACTTATGTTTGTGACATTTTTATTTTAACTTTAAATAAAAGTTATTTATGTCATTTTCCTACCAAAGTGGCTCCATGGGGTCCCCAAGTTGACCCATGGATTGTCTTGGTCGGCCATGACACATCCAATAGGGGTAGGACAAGTGTAAAGGTATTTTCATATTTTTATAATATCATTTTTACCTTAAATATCACTAATTACCTTTAATCATGATTAATTAAACTTAAAAGTTACTATTCACCAAAAAATTATTTTAATCCCATTGAACAAAATTTTACTTCCTAATGATAACCATGAATTTTGGAATTTTTAATCAAATCACAGAAGTGGTAATGTTTCCTTTAAACAAAAAATCAGTTTTTTAACTACCACTTAGTGGTTTCACTATTCATCAAAAATTGAAGTTTTTCAGAACAATGCCAAAATTTCACCCTAAGCTATAATTGATATTCAGAATTCAAAAATGATGTCTATTTTACAGAATTCCAATCATATAAGTTGAATTAATTAATTTTATAATTAATTCCCGTTGTCACAACAAATAGCGTGTTTTTAAGAAATAATATATATCAAAAGATTGACAATTGTTTATGTCCAATTTCAATGTGAAATTAATTCTAATGACCACCATTGGTTAAAATGGTAAAAATATATTCTAATTACACTATAAAACCACTCAATAGTATAATTTATCACTATAAATTATTTTGATTAAAAAAGTTGTTTTTAAGTATTTTTCACTATTCATAAAAAATGGAAGTTCTCAGAAAATTACAAAAAATTCAACTTAGGATAATTTCAATATTACGAATAAAAAAATGAAGTCCATTTTGAGATATAAAATTTCTATAATTTTTAAAAGTGGGTATTACTATTCATAACGGCTACTTTTGATTAGTCGTGGTGTGTTAGAACTCGAACTTGCGTAATATGCAAGCTATTGCATTATTGAAAGAGAGGCGTATCGTGAAAGCATGGGGTGTTACATTCTCCCCTCCTTCAATAAATTGCATCCTCGCAATTTGAAATTTTTCATTGAAAATAAAAGGTTGAAAATAGAAAATACCTTTGTGGAAAACCCACATCGGAAATAGGGTTTTTAATAATATTACATTAAAAGAAAGAAAGAGAAGTACAAAGGTCACCCGAGATAGCCCATACTAGGATTATATGAAAATATGGATATGGAAGAAAAACAAACCATCAAGGTCTGATGGAGAGTTGTAGAAAACTGGATTAGGATAAAGTTAACCATAAGAAAATCACAAACTTTTGATTGGTTAAACGGTCATTGAATCCCCAGTTGGAAAAGTTAACCGACAACGTTTTTGTTTTAAGTTACCTTTTATAAATTTGAGGAATTTATTTAGGAGATTTACTAAGAACGTAAGGGAATATACATACTTGTCATGTAGACTTTCATTCTTTAATAAATTTTTACCACAAACCGATATTTCACTCTAAAAGGTAATAAAACTAAAAAATTATCTATTTATTCTAATTGTATATGGTTCCAAATATTAACACATACCATTTAGATTAGTAAAACTATTTTTTAATAACCAGGAACTTCCTGTAGGCTAGTGGTAGGTAATAAAGGCCTGTCGCACTATGGTTGTGGGTTCGATTCCTGCAGCTTTGTCTGACGTGACGGGTTATGCCCCACCCCACAGGTTGTCCTTTTCCTAAAAATATAGTATTATAATATTCCAAAAATAATCTTCAGAAATGTTTTAACCTTAAACAATACTATTCAAAGTTCAACTTAATCAATCCCAACCATTATAGTTATCCAAAATACCTCTGTCCAGACTTTCTCTAAAAGGTATCTTAATTCCAAAATCAATTTATCATATTCCCCAAACAAATTAAAGTTTCTCTTATTGTCACATACTAAAAATATGATTACCTTCAATCATATTAAAACCTTAATGAAAAGAACAAGTACTGCAGTACAATCCTTATATGTATCATATTATTCTTATAACCAGAATATAATCCTTGAGTCCAAAAGCACCAATACATTAATTATTCTGCTTCAACTGTAGTCACAGCAAAAGATTGGCCTTGATCCCTTGGCCTTTTCTGAGGTAAGTTTCCTTGACGCTTAGGGCATTCATTTGCATAATGACCCATTTCTCTACAATTTTAGAATTCAACATTGATATCCTCTTTCTTTCCCTTGCAATCACGTGCCTGGTGACCTTTTTCTCCACATTTATAAGAAACTCTCATTCCTTTTAGGCAAGCACCAGGGTGATTCTTCCCACAATTATCACATAATGGAAAATCCTTCTTTCCCTTTTTCCCTTTATCTGTCTCTTGTTCCACCGTTCTCTTCTTCTCTTACTTTACTTTATTGTCATAAGATTTAGAGAATTCCTTTTCTGTCTTGATAACACATGAGACAATTTCTTCTTACGACGAGAAGGTTTGTGAGACTAATGCTCGACGAAGAAATGGTTTTAACCCATCAAAGAAACGATCAATCTTACTTCTTGGGTTACGTATATAATCTGCAGCATACCTCGCTAACCTTGTAAAGTTAGCCTCATACTTTGCGACATTCTCATCCTCCTTCTGCCTCAGACTCAGAAATTGCCATTCCATATCTGCTCGATGGTCATGTGGAAAGTATTTTTATAAGAAAATATCTTTGAACTCTCTCCATTCCATACTTGATACTTCTTCATCTTTCTTTGTATTTTGAATTAATGACCACCATTGATCGGCATCTCCAGTGAGGCGGTAAACTACCATGATAACCTTCTCCCTTTCGCTACTCCCCAAGGCGTGGAATATTTTCTCTAAGGAGTTTATCCATTGATCAGCTACTAATGGATTTGTACCCCCATTAAATGTTGGCGGTTGTTGCCTCATGAAGCGGTCTAACATTGATCCTCCACGTTGCAGATCAGGGTGCTCCATACGAGTAAGGTTATTATTCATAACCTGATTGAGTTGTCCCAGTATGGTAATAAGTTGATCAGCACCAGTTGTATCTCTAGATCCACAATAATTATCTTGATCAGGAGGGCAATCCCTACACGGAGTGTGTGTATTGATACGGTTTCCATTCCTTCCACTAGGCACCATTTCTAAACAATGGCATAAACTAGATTAGTTTATGAATCAAAATACATAATTCCATACTTGTAAAACACAAAACTCTAATTTAACTATTTATGGATATAATCCATAATCATAAAAAAAATTTCTTTGAGGAAGTATATACTCATAACCCTTCATAGTGGTTTGTAAAGAAAATGAGAATTATCCTAAGCATATCCCCCGGGAGTGTCGTAACCAAGAGTGCAGCAAGGCCCATTGTCATGCACCAGTTCCTGTTCGAGTCTATATTAAAGCGGTGTTTCCGGGTTTTACCCCTAGGTACATCTGTGCCAGATCCACCTCTACCTGCTCGTATCCATACAGGGATGTATTTCTTGGAAAACTCACAAAATCTCTATAATACCAAAATTCTAGGAAGTTCTTCTATACTAATCCTCAAAGTCTATCTTCGGGCTATGTGCTCTAATCAGAGTATATCTAAATCTAGCTTCCAAGGTTAGTACTAAACTGCCTCTGATACCAACTGTAACTCCCCGACCCCAGTTACCCAGAGTCGGTGCATTGTTGCGTAGCATTGGCATGATCACAAAAGATCAAGTCTAGAAAGACCGATTAGTTTAGTATCCTTGGAAACACTAGATACATTCATAAGTCTTACATTACGTCATAAAGTAAAACAAAACTACAACATCTTCTCTTCATATCCCCTTATATTATCCCTACAAGTCATTCATAATATACTTCTTCACATCCTGGAAAAATTAAAACCCTGAAAGGGGTGAGATCAGATGCTCAGTAAGGATAACAATATAGCAGAAGCTTTCATAAATAAAAATTAACAATTAAGGCAATGTATAACAAAAACAAAATCCTTTTAAACATGAACTTTAGCTTAATATGGAAAAAGTAAAATTAAATAATTCCATTTACTTACTCACAAAGATATTCTACTAGTCGAATAATCACATGAAATATCAGTAACTACTTTCATAATGATGGAATTCATAATTCTAGACTATCATAACCACGAACCCAAGGCCTCGTGCAAAGTCTACAATAAGATTTTGTCAAGGCCTCGTGCCAAGACACTAGTTTGTCTCTTGAGACCTACCGATGCATCGAGGAGCTATAGAGGGCTCTACCCGTCACTTATTAAGTCCAAAGCATTCCTCATATGAACATGTTTAAACATATCATAAACCATAACATAATTGTATCACATAAAACATGCATAAAGGAAACATAATATTTCCAAACTTCAATCACAAGATATAAATACAACACATTGATATAATAAAAACTTTATCAAAACCATTTTCAATACCAAAATAAAAGATAAGTAAAACATGTTATTTATTTTTCTTTAAAAAAATTATGGCTTATAGAGGAAGCCGAAACTCAAATAATAGTCACGGTGGCAGAGAAGTCGTTGTCGCCGCATACATAAGAAAAAACATTACTTTTGTAGTTTAGTAAAAATGCTTCGTATAAAAAGATTCATTTTGAATAAAAGTAAAAGTCAAAGGGGTTTATACACCGTATAAATGAAAGTTGTGTATAAAACCAAATATGCCTCAATGAAAGGAGATTGAGACGAAGTCCTTACAAAGATCATTTTTAAAATAAAATAGATCTATTATGTGTATTCACTATAAGTACACATAAAGAAAGTACAAATACAAGATAGTACATAATAATATCATGACATAATTTGAAAGTAGGAGATTAACCCAAAGAATGGAAATTGGGTTAAGAAGTTCCCTTACCTTGCGTCTTGTCTTGACTCGACCATTATTTAACCTCATGAATAATAAACTAGAGTTAATTTATAATTTATTAAGAGCCTTTTTCAAGTTTTTTATTCCTTTTATATCACTTATTACCATGTTATGAACACTATGTAATTATTTAAGTTAATAACGGTCGTTTTGTCGATCTTTGGTACTTGAGTCAAAAATAATCTTCTTATAATTACAAGTTGTTCATGTGGTGATATATCCATTATATCCATAATAATATTCATGATATAGATATCATATATCTCATATATAACCAGTATATACATGCATTTATAATATTCCATAACGTTTAGAGGTAAGAAATGAAATGCACCGTTCATGGAGACGGTAAGCCGTACGTACGCATGCACGCTACTTTCATTTCTATTTCGTATTTAATGAAATAATAATGATATAAAGTTATATTATAATTCCAGTATGATATCATATATAATATCATTTACTCCATCCTTTATACATCCCACATATCGTATTAACGATTCAAATCACTTTGAGGGGGCGGTAGTCCGCACTTCCTAAAATGAAAATATCGCGTTTACCCATAATGGAAACAATAAAGGTATGCCATAAATGAAAAATACATAACCTTAAGTAAAACATAAACATATTATATATCATATATAAATATAGTGACATCTTAATGGCCACCTTTGATGGTGTTATATGAGTGTTGAACAATCATCGTTTCGTGAGGCAGAAATTCTTCATCCACAGAAACAGTATGTTCTTTAACCATTAGATGTAGGTGTGTATAATTGTAGCTCGAATAATTCTTATTAAAACATCCTAGTATATTGAGGATACTGGTTTTGTTACAAAAAAATGAATATAAAAATTTTAGGGGGTTGGAGAAACAAATTAAAACAAAATAACATAAGAGAACACATTACCTTAAAATCGGGTAACTCTTTTTTGATTTGAGACAAAGGCTTCCTTGGGAAGAATTCTGCCCAAAGTGAGGCTTCTAGGAGAAATAGAGGGAAGTTGGGAGAGTATTTTGGCAGAGTTTGGCCGAGCCAAAAGGCTTTGAATGTGTGAGTAAGGTGGTAGTGGTGGGGGCCTTTTATAAGTGGAGAGGAGGGGCACTCTTGGAAACTAATGAAATGTTGCTTTATTATATAATTAGTTTCGGATTTTAAAGGTCCCACACTTATATAATTTGAGGATAACGTGATAAGGGTTCTATATATACTCATCAAATAGGTTTTGGACAAGTGTATGACTTGTATTTTACATTATCGTTTCATTTTATTTAAATTGTTAATTAATGAGGTAATCGCTTCATCATCATGGTGTCATAAATAATTTAATTTATTTAATGTCTTAAAATTATAAAAAAAATATCATGATGTATTAAATCTTTTTATCTTTCTAATGAATATTTATAGTCAAAAATATGACTTGTATTACCCCATTTAAAAATTGTTTTAGTAAAACACCTTATTTTTGTGACATTTTTATTTTAACTTCAAATAAAAGTTATTTATGTCATTTTCCTACAAAAGTGGCTCCATGGGGTCCCCAAGTTGACCCATAAATTTTCTTGGTCGTCCATGACACATCCAATAGGGGTAGGACAAGTGTAAAGGTATTTCAATATTTTTATAATATCATTTTTACCTTAAATATCACTAATTACCTTTAATCACGATTAATTAAACCTAAAAGTTACTATTCAACAAAAAATTATTTTAATCCCATTGAACCAAATTTTACTTCCTAATGAAAACCATGAATGTAGGATTTTTTAAAATCAAATCACATAAGTGGTAATGTTTCATTTAATTGAAAAATCAGTTTTTTAACTACCACTTAGTGGTTTCACTATTCATCAAAAATTGAAGTTTTTCAGAACAATGCCAAAATTTTACCCTAAGCTATAATTGATATTAAAAATTAAAAAATGAAGTCTATTTTACAAAATTCCAAACATATAATTTGCATTAATTAATTTTATAATTAATTCCCGTTGTCACAACACATAGCGTGTTTTTAAGAAACAATATATATCAAAAGATTGACAATTGTTTATGTCAAATTTCAATGTGAAATTAATTCTAATGACCACCATTGGATAAAATTGTAAAAATATATTATAATTAAACTTTAAAACCACTCAATAGTATAATTTATCACTAGAAATTATTTTGATTAAAAAAGTTGTTTTTAAGTATTTTTCACTATTCATAAAAAAATGGATGTTCTCAGAAAATTACAAAAAATTCAAATTAGGATAATTTCGATATTAAGAATACAAAAATGAAATCCATTTTGAAATATAAAATTTCAATAATTTTAAAAAGTGGGTATTACTATTCATAACGGCTACTTTTGATTATTCACGGTGTGTTAGAACTCGAACTTGCGTACAATGCAAGCTATTGCATTATTGAAAGAGAGGTGTATCGTGAAAGCTTGGGGTGTTACACGCACTCTCCTAGCATGCTCCTTCCCAAGGACCTTAGCAACCGGGTCATCCTGGGAGACTGAGTAGGACTGCGCAGGAATGGCATCCCATGGCTCTTTAATTTTTACCTATAAATCAAATATCAAAATATATTAACATAGTAAAAACTGATAATAATTTATTATGATGAAAAATTGACTTCATACCCCAACTTCTTTAGCAGGCTTGTTAACAAAACTTCCATCTGATTTCTTATGAACATCCAACCATAGTTCAGTCCTAGATGCTTCATGCCCTAAACTCTGTGACTGGATTAAACAAAGATAAATCAACAATTCAATATATTAAACAGATAATATTTTCTTATAAATATTTAAACTAATTAAAAGATTACCAATGTCGTTCGGCTTCTAGAAAAACTTTTTGAGCCCACAGTGTACGGGATGACTTTCTTTGCCCGGTTTGATGCATTTTGTCTTGAAATATCCTGAAATAAATAAAAGGAAATTTAATACTGATGTATTGAATGTCATGTCCTTTTCATATACATGTATAAATGTAAAATGAGGATAATATAATAATATATATTTCAATACCATCCACTTCTGATCACGATGTCTGTCAACAAACACTTTCCACTGCTCTTTCGGTACCCCACTGGGTATCTTCTCATACATTTTCTGTGTGGTCAACGAAGTATCGTTGACATCACACCATAATCTCCATTTTAAATCTTTCCACTTCTTACCTAGATTTTTCAACGTCCACTTCTGTGCTATCACATCAGCAACGGTAAAGTGGAAGAACATCTGTATACAGAAATTAATTTTGAACATATTAGTAACATGACATTCAATTAAACCATAATGTAATAAATTTACCATTATTTGAGAATCAAACACTTCATTTTTCCAGCTTGAAGGCATATGTCTCCAATCGTCATATGAAATGGGAAGAGAAATGGGCTCCGCTGCCAGCTGGCCTATAATCTGGCCTAGTAACCCTGCGGCATCATCCGTAGGGACCCCGTAAGAATCAAATGGCACAACAATATTCTCGCCATTCAGATTCCAAACATCTAAACTTTTTATATTTTTCTTCACGGTTTCATTTTTTTCATCTTCAATGAGCAAACAATTAGTATAAAAAAAATGCAATAAATTTATTTAATTAAAATTTGTACCTAAAATAGTGACACTCCAGTGTGTCCGGGATGAACTAGAAGGGTCACGACGCTGCCCCACTGCTGAGCCTCCTGAAAGGGGAGTCGACGACTCACCCTCTACTGGGACATCCACGGAAGGTGTGAGAGATGGTGTAGGGGGGGGTGGGGCAGGGGTGTCGGCACCTGGTGTCTCAGATGTCATGGGGGGGGAGACAAATGGATCACCATCTATCGCGATACTAGATGAAACAATATACCGATTCTTCCTTGGCATTCCTGCCATTTAATCAAATGAAATTAAGTTCAGAATATATATTTCAAAAAATTGTGGAGAAAAAAATTAAAAATGATAATTGATTCCCATTACTAACAAAAAAATATATATACCAATGATAATGAATGACTGCAGAAATGAAACAAGTGGTTTCTGAATAAATAAATAATTGTACATACAATCATTTTATCCTTCAATCATGTCGGTTTCCTGCTCCATTACTTCATCCACTTCATTCATCCTTGCTAGACTAATATTTTCAATATCATGATCGACAACTAATTCGGCTTCCTGTTGCTGATTAAATTCAATTTTAGAGGTCAAATTTTCCACTTCATCACCCATATCATACAAATCTCTTTGTATTACATGAGAAACTACACTCCACCCTTCATCGGCAACATCATTCACATAATATACCATTTTTTCTTGTGATGTCAACATATATCGATCATGCAGTTCACGATCACCAACATCCATCAAGAGAGAGAAGTTCACAGAAGTAAATTGCAAGGAATCTATTTTAATACCTCTGATAATATCGACCCATTTGCATTTGAATAAAACAACCGAAAAATGTATGTGGTAGTTTAATTCAATAATATCATACAGCTTTCCATAGTATTCCACATCATAAAATGTAAATATACCACTGTTCTGTGTTTTCAAACCCACTTCTCAGTCGACTGTACGAAATCTAAAGCCATTCACATTATAAGCATCGAACTTTCGAACTTCTTTTAGAGGACCTCTATCAAGAAACTTCAAATCTTCTGACACCTCTGCTCGAGTATCAGTATTCATGATCTGAAAAAAGAAATATACTTTATTAGATTCAAAAAATGTATGTGTCAAACTAATATTCGTATTTATTGTAATATTTATGAACATACACGTCATGAAAACCATTCTACAGGCTCTTTATTAACAGCTTTCGTTATATATTTCTCATTTCATGTTTGGCCTCTCATTCGTATCTTTGTTTGTATCCTCAACTCTTCAATAAATGGATCTGCAATGTCACTATTCAGCATCACATATCTATGTGCCTGTAATAATTCCAATTCAGTCAGTGTCGCATTTGAGGTCCTCCCAATTGATCGGCCAATAGTAGGCAATATTTTGGATTTATGATGTATTTGAGATTGAGTCGATGTGTCGTCAACATGTCCAACTCGATTAAATCTTGTCTCAATATCATCCAAGTATAGAGAACAAAACGTAAGACACTCCTAATCAAAATAGCTTTCAACAATTGAGCCTTCTGGTTGAGCTTTATTTCTCACGTATGATTTCTAATGTCCAAGATATCTGTGAAATAAAATAAACATAATTATGCATTTAATTAAGTACCAATAATTATTTACTTAACTGGAAAACATATAAATAAAGTACCTCTCAATTGGATACATCCATCGACAATGAATGGGGCCTCCTAATTTTGCTTCCTCAACCAAATGCACAGCTAAATGCATCATTACAGTAAAAAAGGACGGAGGAAAGATCATCTCCATTGCGCAGAGGGTCAATACAAACCTCTTCTGGAGGTTCTCAAAATGAAATGGATGTAGAAATTTCTCACATAGTTGTCTGAAAAATGTGCAGAACTGTAGTACAACAGTAGTAATTTTTTTAGGTAATAATGTACGCAATGCCAATGGTAGTAACTGTTGTAACAAAATATGTGAATCGTGACTTTTCAATCCATGTAACTTACGATTCTTCAAGTCAACAAACCTCGAGATGTTACTTGAATACCCATCAGATACCTTAACATTCTTTAACATTCAAAGGAATGTATCTTTATCCCTATTTTTCATTGCAAAAATTGCGGGAGGATACTTTTCATTCTCATCTGGCCAGAGATCGTGTTTTATGTTCATTGCTTGTAAGTCTTTGCGAGCATTGAGATGATCATTGGACTTTCCATGCTCATTAAGCAATGTGAAAATCAAATTTTCACAGACATTCTTCTCAATGTGCATCACATCAATATTATGCCACAACAAATTAAATTCCCAATATGGAAGTCTGAAGAATATACTTTTTTTCTTCCATTGTTGCGTTCCGGTTTCGCTTGACGATGCACTTCGGACCCGTTTTCCACTATCATTCAAATAATGAACCTTCCCAAATTCTGTTTCAACATTTTCAAGCTGTTTCAATATTTCAAAACCATTTAACAACTTTGGAGGTGGTCTACGATCAATGGAACCATTAAATTTTGATCCGTTCAGCTGAAATCTAAGAGATGCATCGAGAAATCTTCGATGACACAAGAAGCACCATTTTCTACTGTGAAGTAGCCGTTTGGGCTCAAAATCAAAGTTACAAATAGGACAAGCAAAACCCATGTAAGTGTTCCAACCAGATAAATTCCCAAGCCCAGGGAAGTCACTAATGGTCCACATTAAAGCAGCATGCATTGTGAACATTGTTTTAGAAGAAGCATCAAATGTCTCAACACTGTTGCTCCATAACTCCTGCAATTCGTCAATCAAAGGCTGTAAGTATACATCAATATCATTTCCAGGCATTTTTTTTCCAGGAATAATTATAGAAAGGATAAAAGATGTTTGTTGCATACACATCCACAGAGGAAAATTATAAGGGATCAAAATAACTGGCCAAATGCTATAATTGGTACTCAAAGTCCAAAATGGGTTGAATCCATCGGTAGCCAATCCCAATCGAACATTCCTAGGATCAGCTGAGAAATCGAGATGTAATAAATCAAATGTCTTCCACGATTGAGAATCTCATGGATGTCTCATTAACCCATCATTGTTATTATCTACAGAATGCCACTTCATGTGTTCGGTGGTTTTCGATGACATGAATAATATTTGAAATCAAGGTTTTAAAGGAAAGTAACGCAAAACCTTTGCAGGTGTGATCCTTTTCTTCTTCTTCTCCATGAAATTATGTTCATTCATAATTCCAACATCACTCTTTTCCTGCCATCTAGAAGAAGAACATTTCTTGCAATTCTGTCTACTTGAATCCTCTCCCCAATAAAGCATACAATCATTGGGACACGCATGTATTTTTGTATAATTCAGACCAAGCTTTTTAACAACTTTTTTCATATCATAAAAAGATTCTAGGATTTTTGCTTCAGGAAATGCATCACGTATCAATTCCAATATCATGGAAATTGCCTTATTTGTAATTCCACATAGACATTTGATGTGATAAAACTTCAGCAGAAATGAATGTTTTGAATATTTCAAACACCCACAATACAACTCTTGATTTCCATCCTCAACTAAATCATGAAACGCATTTTCCTCAGTGAAGTTCTCTCTTACATTAGGCTCCACAAAATCAAGAGGATGATCTAATGATATGTGACAATCTTTATCTGTCTGTATTACAGTCTCAAAAAAATCACTTGTCACGTTGCAATTTATAGCACCCTCTTCTGGTTGTTCTGATATGTTTTGATGCTGATAGTGGTGCCTTGCAGTGCCGAATGCATCATTTATTAGGTTTTTCATTTCATTTTCCATTGTCGATGAACTTGGGACCTCATTCTGCGGATTAACATCAGTGCTCAATCTTTCTGTAACGTTAGATTATCCATGCCAAATCCAACACAAATATTGATCAAGGAATTGCTTCAGTATTAAATGTTAATAAACCTCATCTCTCTTCAACCATGTTCTAAATTTACATTTAGGACATGGAAATTTTATTCTTCCTTCAACGGATCGATTAGAAATTTCAAAATCTAAAAACTCATTCAAACCCTTAACATACTGAGGTGTGTTCCTCAGTAATGTGATCCAACTTTTATCCATGTATATCACAATGTGACTACACAATAATAAAAATATTAGAACACATAGTTACTACTAAATAAAGAAAGAGATTCATATATACGATAGTATAAGATTTCAGAAACATAATATAATAAAGATGATCCCCTGAGTAAGATATGAAACCTTAGTGTTTGGGATAGGGTAAGTTTTTTTGGTAAAGAGAAATAGTGTGCTAACAACGTGGTAGCTACTTTACCATGAAAACCAAAACACATTGTTAATTTTGAATAACCCCAATAATTGTGAGAAACACTTTTACAAAGGTGTGGATTCGCATTTTTAAGCTGAATTGGATTTACTGGAATCCTAGAATACAGTGGGATATTGCTTATGTATTGGGTTCCCCTATTTGAATTGATAGAGAAACTGATAACCCAAGGTATGGGAACTATGCAAGAGTCCTCCTCAAGATTGACCTAGCAAGAACTCTAGTTGAGGTGGTGGTCCTCACCACCTTTGATGATACGTTGAATCTAGAAATTATGTATGAGATAAGGCCCAAGTTTGGTGGGAATGGTAACATTATTGATCATTCTATTTATGAATGTAGAATATTAACAACCTATGATAGGTGTAATCAATGAGGCCATCATGATGGAGACTGCCAGAAGATGAGGGGGAAGGGAAAAGGGAATTTGATCCACCCTCTGAGAAGCATCCCTCTGTCAAGTCACTCATCACTAAGTTGATACTTTCCCATGATATGAAAACTCATAATGAGGTGGCCACCACATCCCCCCCGTATGATCACTCAGGTCATGAGTCAAGACCTACTGGTACTTTAGGCTCTACCTTAGGGGGAACAAATCTTGACTTAATTGTTGGTCCTGGTCCAGTCCAGGCCAATCTCTTGGAGGATGACAGGGATGGATCAACATCAGATGTTGGTGGAACCAAATTCCTCTTACCTATTCCTGGTATAACTGTTAATGTACAGGTTGGTGAGGGTCTATAATTCCTCATTGCTATGGAAGCATTACAATGATCCTTGGCTCACCCAAGTCACCGAAGGCACCAGCCCTCCAGGCACATTCTCAGGTTGCACCTACAGCTGACTCGGCACTTTCCTTCTGTGGAGGTGGATAGGGTATTGATAGGAAGTAGGAGGGGGATTTATAACAGGTTGTTGCGGCTTCAGAACCTTCTTCCGCCCCTACATGATGTAGGGTTTTCGAACACCACTACACACTTGGCAGAGAAGGGCATGCAGGTGGTCAGCAATCAACCGTCTGTTAATAAACAGACCGGTGTAGCTCTTATCACCTCTTGTGCAAATAAAAATCCTTTCCCAATGTGGTAGTATACTTATTGAATTGAATTTTCTCTTCAAAATACACCAACACAAATTATGGGTGTCCCTCTAATTCATTTCAGAGACCTCAGGATGTCATAGTGGGCTCCCCTTTGGAGGGGACCTCAAATCACTCATCTGGGGAGTCTGGCACACTGGGAGACCTTTTAACTAAGTTCACCTCCCTGAAGGATATGAAGTGTGTGAAAAGGAATCCTGATGGAATGTCCCCAAAGGTTGATACATGTGTTCTAAAAAAATTCTCACCCCTCTAAAGTAAATACTAGGAAGATGATGGTGATGACAATAATGAGAAGGTGGATGATGATGTTACAAGCAAATCGAATCCTGATAAAATATCCATTGTCCAAACACCCAAGAAGAAGGGTGGGAAAGGTAAAGAGAAGAAGATTAATCAATGAAGACCCTCTTTTAAAACTGTCGAGGGATTGGGAACTCTCCTACTGCCTCTTCCCTCAATAATTTTCATTCACATAATAAGTCGATGCTAGTTGCAGTTGCTGAACCCAAAATGAACTTTGGGAAATGGAAGGGGTTTAGTTGGGCTTCTCTTAAATACTAACTGTTTGCACACAATGGAGATCTCAAGGGCTCTGAAACCCTATGGGTTCTCAAGCATGATGATATTCAGATTACTTTTTATGAGATTTGTTCCCAAGTCATCACTATCTCTATTGTTCTAGGCGGTGTTGTCACCACATTTTCATTTGTATATGCATCCTATGCATACACCAGGAGAAGAGAGCATTGGAGAGATCTAAAACAAATTAATGACCAAACAAAAAGTAATTGGGATATTGTGGGGGATTTTAATACTGTTCTAAGGTCGCATGAAAGGTTGGGTCCTCTTTTTTCTCATAATTCTGCAAAGGAATTTGAAAGGTTCTTAGATAAGTGAAACCTAATAGAGGTCCATATTACAGGGGATAAATTCACATGGGGAAATATTACAGGAAACAGAAGACATGAAAGTAGGATTTACAGGTGTTTCTTCCTGATTAATGATCATTACGCTATCGCTGAAATTTCCAAACATACACTTGAAAAGTTCCACTCGGATCACAATCCTCTTGTCATCAAGATTCTGGAAGGCCCCACAAGGTCGTACCCCTTACCATTCAAGTGTAATAATGCATGGCCTACCATTCATGGATGTAGGAAAATTGTCATTAGTGGATGTGATAGTGTCATTCATGGCGGTCCCTTTTTCACTGTCACGTCTACGCTCAAGTGCATTAATATCCAAAAGAGGGAATGAAGCAGATGATCCTTCTCCATGTTGGATGATGACATTAAGGAGGCCATATCATGGCTTGAACATTGTCTAATTGTCAATCAATAGAATAATTTTCCATAAAGATGTATGAGATTTCTATAAAGTAGTTGTATTGAATTTTGGTGATAATAAGGATCTGTTTCCAACAATAGTAAACTAGAATAATTTTTTGATGTCATCTTTAATAATGGTTGAAGTCTTTGAATGTACTTATGATGGAAATTATGATTTCGACACTTCCTCAATGGAAATCAATTAAGTAAGCCCTATAGAAATAATTATGTCTTTTTTGAAAATCCAAAAGTGGTAGAGATGGTAGAGTAGTAGGAGGATTTTTGGTTAGTGGATGGTACTATGAGGTCCTTTAACCACAACCCCTAGGAGGCCCACGTCAGGCATAAAGAGCTGGGGGCTAGGGCAATGGACAACTTCATGCTTTGGATGTCTATGATCCAATGGAACACGAGTTGATTTGAGTTATATTTGTGTTTATTATGATATTTCCTTAGTATTATGAAACACAAGTTCTACCCATTATTTTATCCCTCGACTCCTTGTGTGATAGTTAGAGATCAAAGTTGAGACATTATCAAAATAATGCCGTCTTGAGGTTCCTACCAGGAACAATTCATTTGAAATTTAATTTACTTGTAGTGAGAGGTATAAATTATCCCATAATGGTTAATGTGAGATCATTTAGTCAACACAATGGATCCCTATGATGTCATCATGGGAACATATTGGCTTTTCATGGTCCAGGAATAGGTCGACTTTCACTATAGACTAGTCAGATGCCTATAAACTAATTGGATGAGGTTCTCCTTTTATGTGATAGATATATCAAGGAAGTTTTGGTGGATGTTGTGAATAAGAGGTTTCAACCTATCACCCATCATTTGGAAGGGGCATCCCGTGGATCCATAAGAAATTCAGGCATCTGGGCTCCTTCAATTCTGGTTTATTATTTGAAAAAAAAATTCGGATGTTATTTCAGGAATACCACCATGATGGGAGATGGAGATTTTCAATTTATTGGATCATGGTTTTTCCCTAATATTTTTTGTGGAATATCAGATGGTACCTACTGCACTTCATGATCAATGGTTTCATTTTGAAGACCTTTGTGGGAATTGTTTCATCAGACTGAGTATTTCCCGTAGTCAACTCCATTCATGTTCAAGAAAATGTTTGAAGAGATCATATGGCTTTGTGTGTATTTTCGTTTCCAGAACCAGAAAATATTACCCCTTTTCAAGGATTGATAAATTTTTTCACCAGTTTTGAAGCGTGATATGGTCCTAGAATATTAATTTCAGTAACATCTATCACTAGTAGAGGATTTTCATGTCTGCTATTCCAAAGTTTGAATTATGATGTCACTTCAAGCACTTTGAGTTCCAATGATTCCATTTTCTGTGATGAATTACCACTATATGTTTATGTATTTGATGAACCAGTTTCTGTATCCATACATGGACCACTTCCATGATTTCTTTATCGACGACATACTTTTCTACTGTACGTTATTGTAAGAGCATGTAGAGAACTAGAGGATGGTTAATTATTTTCTTCGAGACAACTAGATTTACATAAATCTCTCGAAGTGAATGTTCTCGATAAGTGATGTTCACTCTCTAGGGAATGTCATTTCTGAACGAGTTTTACCCATTAATCTAGAAGATATCAAATAAGTTCATTCGTGGGATCGATCCATGGATGTGTCATAGTTAAAGAGTTTTCTTGTCTTGGCGGGGTACTATATCAGGTGTGTGGAAAATATCCCGAGAATCACAACCCATTTGACCACCCTGACACATAATTGAAATTGTTTTACCTGCTCTGAGTAATGCCACAGGTCCTTTGGTGAGTTTAATTTGTTGTTTCAAAGTTTCAAAGTTTAATTTCCCGCTATAGATACAGTGACTAGTCTCATAAATAAATCAACTCCTCACACAAGGAAAGAGTACCAGTTATCCAAGAAACAATAACAAAAAAATTAATATCAAAACAAGTAAATAATTAGAAATCAAACCCTGGGGTTTGTATAGGTCGTCAGGGAAGCCGGGTCGCCGGGGTCGCAGGGGGCCGGGGTCGCAGAGGTCGCGGGGGCGCCGGGGAAGCAGGGTCATCGGGTTGTGGGGTCGCCAGTGTCGCCGGTGTCACGGGGGGCCGGGGTCGCAAGGAAAGCGGGGGGCCAGGGGAGCGCGGGGTGAGAATGAGGGTCGGGGTGGGGGAAGGGTCGGGGCCGTTAAAAAAATGTTTTGCGGCGGTTTATTATAAACTGCCACTACAAAACCGCCGCTAAACGACAGTTTTGTTGTAGTGTAACCATGAAAGGTGGAACATCAACAGTTTTTCAAATGGTTGCCAAAACATCTTTAATAGAAAAGATAAAATGTTCTCAAGCTTATGATGAGGAGTTTAAAAAGAATATTAAATCTGTGAATGAAGGGAGAATGAGTGACTTCATATATGAATATGGAATTCTGAAATTTGGGAAAAGAATTTTTGTTCATGACATACCTGATCTAAAAATGAAATTGTTAGGTGATGCTCGTAGCTCAAATTTCTCTATACACCCTGGTAACACTAATATGTATAGAGATATGAAGGAACATTTTTGGTGAGACAACATTAAGAGAGAGATTGCTGATTTTGTGTCAATATGTATGGTCTGTCAACAAGTGAAAGCTATAAGGAAACAGCCTAGAGAAGTCATGCAAAATCTTCCCATACTTAAGTGGAAATGGGATAATATTATTATGGACTTTGTCATGGGACAACCAAATACTCCTAGAAGGGATGATTCAATATGGGTCATTATTGATCATCTTACTAAGTTAGCACATTTTCTTTCTATAAGAGAAGATTTACCACTTGAATGTTTAGAAAGATTGTATATTAAGAAAGTTTTAAGACTTCATGGAGTACCCCTATCGATTGTTTCTGATTGTGATCTCCATTTTACATCAAGATTCTGGAAAAGTCTTCAGAAATCCCTGGATACTGTACTTCGTTTGAGCACTTCCTACCACCCTCAAACTGATGGACAATCAGAATGGACTATTCAAACCTTAGAAGAAATGTTGAGATCTTTCTCAATTGACTTTAAAGGTATGTGGGATCAATATTTACCTCTGGTATAATTTTCCTATAACAATAACTTCAATTCAAGTATTCAGATGGCACCATATGAAGAGTTATACCGAAAGAGGTGTCTCACACAAAATGGTTGGGATGACGATGGTGAAAGAAAACTAGTGGGCCCAGAACCTTTTGAGGAAATGATAGAAAAGGTGAAGGTAATCCAGAACCACATCAATGCATCTCAAAGTAGGAACAGGAGCTATGATGATAACTGAAGGACGGTTTTTTAATTACAGGTAGGAGATCATGTTATCTTGAAGGTATCTCCATGGAAGGGAATTATACGATTTGGTAAGAAGGGTAAATTGTTTCCCAGGTACATCAGACCTTTCAAAATTCTAGAACAAATTGGGGTTATAACTTACCATTTTGCAATGCCACCAAGTCTCTCCAATGTTCATGATTTGTTCCATGTATTACTCTTGAAAAAATACATGTCTGGCCCAACGCATGTACTCACCTATGAGGAATTAGAACTGGAACTCGATCTGTCTTATTATGAAGAGTCTGTCATGATTCTTTATACAAGAGAACAAGTGTTGTGAAACTGGAGGACTCATCTGGTAAAATTTCTATAGAGAAACCATAAGATGGAAGAGGGAACGTGGGAACCCAAGGAACTTATGATAAAGAACCACCCGAACATTTTTATACAGTAATATTCTAGAAATTTCAAAGATGAAATTATTTAAATGATGGGAGAATGTAACACCCCAAGATTCCACAGTACGTTTCTCTTTGAATAATATAGTATCTTGCATTGTACACAACTTTCAGATTCTAACACACCACAACCAATCAAACTAGTCGTTATAAATAGTAATACCCACTTTTTGAAATTTTATACATTTTAATTTTCAAAATATACTTCATTTTTTTTATATGTAATATAGAAATTATCTTAGGGTGAATTTTTGGTATTTTTCAGAAAACTTTCAATTTTTGAGGAATAGTGAATAACACTGCGTTATTGGTTAAAAACGAATTTTTATTTAAATAATTAGTTATATTATTTAAATTTATTTTAGGTCAAAATAGATACATAATACCTATATATGTCCAATGTAATTCATTTGAGTAATTTTATAATATGTTTAGATATATAAAAATTTTATTGAACTTTTTACTGTCTTTTACCCACCTCCTAGGAGCTATGGAAAATTTGCATGAAACATATTTTTACTGCTTTTGTGAGTTGAACTTCAAAAATCAGAGAGATATAGTTGATATCAGTATGTAAAATTTGGTTTAATAAGATAAAAATAATTTTTTTGTGAATAGTAACCTTTGACTTTTATTTACGACGGTTAAAAGTAAATAGGGTAATTAAAGGAAAAAAATGATATTATTATTACCCTAAAACATGTCCTAATTCTATTGGATAAGTTTATTTCAACCAAAAACAACCATATAAATAAAATATGATCCTTTATGTCCACTTGGGTTAGATTAAGAAATTTATTATTATTTTATTTAAAGAACTGTTAAAAGAGTTAAAATCAATGTTTAATAACAAAACCATTTTTATTATAGGGTTATAGATAAGATAATTTTGACTATAAATATTAATTATAATGATAAAAATATTTCATATATAATGGTATTTTATTTATAATTTTAAGACATTAAATACTTTAATTTATTTATGACATAATGATAATGGAATAAATACCTTATTAATGAATGATTAAAATAATTGATATTATAAATATCCAAATAAATATAATTTGAGAGTTTTAATGAATTAAACTAATTTTCGTGGTTACTATGACATGTTAGAGTTTATTAAATGAGTTATTTTCTAATTAATAATGCTGTTATGAATTTAACAAAAACAAAATACCAAATCGGGTCAAAATTGATATAAAAGAGTTTTTTAAAACAAATATTATATTATTAATTGATATTCTATTCCTAAAAATATAAGGTTCAGCCAAAAGGCTTAAATAATACTATATATGTCATTAATGAACCTCTTGTGGTTTGCTTGGAAGTTTATAGTATGTTTATTAACCATATAATATAAAAATACAAAGAAACTTGGTAAATGTTAAACTAATTAACTAAGAGTTAAATCTAAAAGATAATGTTAATATAGTGACCCAAACCAGTCTAAAACCTATTGGGAGAGTGGTTTTCGACTCATACCCACCTTATAATTTAAATAAATAATTTTTGATCAATTATAAAATGAAGATGATTTTATTATAAAATAATATTTAAATCTTTTCCTAAGGTGCCCCTCACCCCTCTTATTGGTCACTCCCCCTTCTCTCAAATTCACACCATAAAATCCATTTGTCTCAACCAAACCCTGTCCAAATATATTCTCAACAGTCCTCCCTTCATCATAGAGGCCTTTCATAAGTCATAAATTCAACCTATGGATCCCTTTTGATCAAATCAAAAGGAAAAACCTGAATAAGAGGTAAATATTTCATCACCACTTTCAAGTTTTTTTCTACTTCCAGTTTTTCTTTATTTGTTGTTTCCATTATAAAATAATAACTACAATATCTTTTATATAATGTAATGTTAATATAAATATGGTACAACCATATTAGTTATTATATCCATCCTATAAATGACAAAGTCACCATACATGCGTACGTACGGCTTACCGTCTCTACGTCGTGGTGTAGTTTGTCATTCAACACTTCACTATTTGGATGGATATAATAATGAGTATAATTGATATAAATAATAAGTATAACATGTTTATTATTATCTATATATTATATACCATCCAGTTACATATGATATCACCATCAATATAATGATATTGTCGCTCGTGCGTACGTATAGATTACCGTCTCCACGAACGTGATGAGATTCATTCCCCATCATTTCAATATTAGACTAATTGTCATTTGATGATTAAAAATAATGTTTAAAGACTTAATATCAGTCTGAATATTAATAAGATACATCCTTTCCATAACAAACATTACTTACGTAACAAATCATATGTTGATGCTCCTTTCGTCACAGAATCTAAAGATCGGAAAAGGGGAATATCTAAGCTCAAAGTGATTCAACCTTTGAAGAAAACATCAAAAATCGACAAAGGAATGAACAAAGGATCCAAAGCAACTGCACCACGCAAGTTATATCACTGTCGCGCAAGTACACTTGCGCGACGCCCTTGGTCGTGCAAGTGACTTGCGCGACCTAAGTGATAACCGCCTGGTAATAGGCCAGGGTCTTCTTTTGCCTATAAATAGACCCTATGGGCCCCCCATTCGGGGAGGATTTTTTTCCAGAAACTCATATTGAAGCTCCCGACTCCCAAGTCTCTTCTCAAAGCTTCCGGAACACTTCTAAGGTAATTTCTTACCTAGAACGGTAGATCTAAAGAGAAGAAGGAAGGCCTAAGTGTTGAAACTCATCAACACTTTCACGCCGCCTTATTTCCTTCAATAGAACTTGCGCGTCCCTTTTCTGGAAGAACCTCAAGAGGATTCTAAAGTGATTAATAAATAGTCGCTCAAGTATTCTAATGCTGGTTAAAAATCGCGCAAGTACCCCTCATGTCGCGCAAATATACTTGCGTGACCAATAGTTGAGCGCCGCCGCAATACTTGCGCGCCTTTCAAGACTTGCGCGCCCCTAACTTTTTGGGTGCCCATCTTGCCCATTTTACCCCTCTCAAGCCATTACACCTTTACTTTTCAAGATTCAGTCTTAAAGACACTCTTCAAAGCCATTTATGGCATGATTTCTTGATTTGACTTCCTTATCTGAAAGTAATTCTGTGGAATATCTCCCAAAACCTAGTGATTTAAATATCCTTATTTCACTAAATATTGAGTGTTCATTCATTCAACCTCATCCTTTAAGATGAGAGAATCCTTAACTTGGGTCTCCTTTTCAGGAATAATCCCCAGTTATAAGTCCTTTAATCTGGGCATCTTCCTTAGGAGTAAGCCCCAAATTCTTAAAGTTCCTAAACTTGGGCATCCTTCTTAGGAGTAAGCCCCAATCATAATCCTTTAATCTGGGCATCCCCCTCAGGAGAAAGACCCAATCTCAAATATGGGCATCCTCCTTAAGAGTAATCTCTAAACCTTAACCCCTAACCTGGGCTTCCTTTTCAGGAATAAGTCCCAGTTACAACCTTGGGTTTCCTTTTCAGGAATAAGCCCCGAGTCCCCTAATTTCTCTTTAACCAGTCCTAATTTACGTTTGATCTGGGATTCCTTCTCAGGAGTAAAACCTAGTTATAAATCCTCTCCTAATTTGGGTTTCCTCTTCAGGAATAAATCCCAAGTTAGAGTATTCAAATCTCCATGAAGCACATATACCTTTATGGACCCTGTTCCTGGATTTTCTCCCTAAAGTAAATCCTCTGGGCAGTCATACATACATAAGCCCCAAACCATTTCTTATGATTGCATCTTTCATGGCACAATTGTCTAAATTTTACTAATACATCATGTTTCTCACACCGAGCATGACTCACGTGAGCTTAGAGTGTAAAAGTAATTGTGACATCCTGCTTTGAGCCATCAATCATAAACATCATACCCTTATTCAAACTACGTGGGTTCTGATTCCTTTTTCAAAATAAAGGATACGTAGGTAGCCCATCTATGGGTTCGATCCCAACTCTGAAGTAATTCATTGTCCTTCTGAATGACGATAAACTTCAAGTGCCCCCACTGAGTGGCTTTAAAACCAGCCTGGTCATCATAATGACCAAGAGACTTTTATATAAATGTTTTGAAGGATACCATTGACCAAGAATCTCTAAATAGATACAGATGATTCTCTATTGATGAAGAACCTTGAATACATATAAAAGATTCTCTAAATTTCTTACATATTTAATCATTAATTGTTAAACTGAAGGAAATCTCATTTTATACTTGGTAATGTAATAAGGATTCACGAACATAACTTAAATCTATAAAGAGAGTCCCAGAGTAGACAATAATTCCCCTCAAAAAGGTGTGATGAGTCCGACCTCCCATCCTCTCGACCAATACAAATTCCTAAGCCTCATCAGTCCACAAGCTAATGAGCGCCTACCTTTGGAAAGTAGGTCCAAACGGATGTGGAATCATTGGATGTTTCCGGTTCTATGAACAAACCCGTTAGAAACCGATCAGAACGTTTGAATCTCCCGTCCAGGAGGTCATCCCCGGATTCCGTGTGAAACAAAAAATGGTGAACCCGACGTGAATCCTTAACCAAGTTAAAGTGATGTTCTTCTTATTTGTTAGGCCTCTTGGGCCAACAAAGCAATCATTGACATGTGCTCATCCAAAAGATGCAGTGGCCGGATTCATCTTGATTATGTCTGTTATATGGAACTGGCACTCTTTTCTCAAGATCTTCTGCAAAATGGCTTTCCTTAAATTCACCCCTGTGAATACTGCTACTGTAAACACCTCTACTGTGAGGTCTACTACTGTGAAAACCAATGCTGCAACTCCTGCTGGAACATCGTCCGCTCTGAGGATGACATCACCAACTCAGCGTCTTCAACTCTGGGTTTCTAATGCACTGGTTAAGGAGTACCGTCGCAACGGTACTATCCCAACTCTGGAGGCCGCTCGTCAAGCCCTCCAAGTTAATAACTCTACCTGGTCGTCCGGACAATGGCGGCCAGTGATCAAGAAGCAGCTGGTGCTGACTACCGTCTCCAACCATTTCGGGTAGTTATCCCCGGAACGCAATTTCCATTCACTCCCTTACTCTGAGGAAGTGAATGAGCAGGTCCATCAGGGCCTTAATTCAAAAAGACAGGAGTCCTTCCTGAGGGCTCCCATCAACAATCGCCACCAGACTCGTGCGGTAGTGCGCCCTCAACATGATGAGGGTACCGACTCCAGGCATTCAGCTCAGGTTCCTCGAACCCGAGCAGGCAAGATGAACCACCAGAGACGGAATCCGGTTAACAATGGTCCGGTTGTCATCCCTGTCATCTCCGGAGAAGTCCACCAACCTAACTTGGTGGAAAATAACGAGCAGGCACAATCGCCTGTCCGTTTGAATTCCGCTATCCAGCAGACTCATCTGGCAGCATCACACCAATCCCGCCAGGCAATTCCGGTGGAGTACTGTAGGCAGGAACATACACCTGCTTATACATCACCAGTTAGTCAGCAGGCTCGTCTGACTACATATGATGGATCTCGTCAACCACGTTTGGCGAACTGTAATCAGCAGGCACATACACCTGCTAATACTAATCAAGCCTACCAACAGTCTCTCTTGGTAACGCACGGAGAAGTCAGTCGGAAAGCCCCGACGACAAACAGGAGGCAGACTCAACTCTCTGCCTCCACACTTGAGTACTGTCAGGATTCACTGACAGGAAAAGGAGGACAGGAGCAGGCACATACACCTACTCCAAACCCGGAATGGACGTATATCCTCGTTCCGGTGGCTGAAGTCACCAAACATATTTTATCAATGGTGAAAGAGAAGAAGAAAATTCCTGCTCATATTCTGGATGCTTTCCAGGATATCATAACAGCTTCAGCATCATCTCAGGGACAGACACATAAATCTATCCCTAGTAGTGGAGTGACACATCAACGATTCACTCCGGAATAGACACACACATCTGTTCCAGTCCAAGAGGGTCATGGGTCATACTTCCCCATATCATACGGACAACCAAGTCAGGAACATACACCTGATTTGAGTGAAGATCGTCAGCCTAACCTGACCATCTTTCCTGATCAGGCACATACACCTGCTCAGAGTAACCACTTTCGTCAACAAGTGGTTTCTAAAGCGAGTAAGAAGGCATCTAAGAAAAAGATCTGCCCAGCACAGTCAGGAGATCAAAGGCCAATCTATAACAAGGCCTTGCTCGATGCTGGAGTTCTTGAAGCCCTTAGACATTTATCTGTTGGAATTCAAGATTCTACTCCCTCAGTTCCCAATAACGGGAACATTAATTCTGAAGGTCTTCAACATAAACTTCTTCATGAAGGCTTGCTTCATGAAAATTCGGTCAATCTTGAAGTTTCTTCTTTAGATGAGAGCCACAGGAACCCTCTGTGTGGTCAGAAGACCAAGGAGCAAGAGATCTCATCTTTTGTTGTAACCCATTATGGTGGTCCTCTCCATGATGATGAATTTCGCTGCGAAAGTCCTCTCCGCAGTAGTGATTCACATTGCCTAGAAAATACTCCAGTGGACAATGTAGTGCTGAGAAAGCCCTCTTATCTTGAGGCACTTTCAAATGTGAAACCAGTCATGTTTGATGCTTTATCGCTAACAAGTGAAATATTTTCTCAATCAGTAGATATCCCAGGGTGTAGGTCATTCTCCGAACCACCCCGAAGTCATGCATCTTCTAGTTTGACCAATGATCTGTCCACCAATCTTGTTGAATCCGATGAAGCAACAAGGAAACACCAACTCTGGTCAAAACAGGTAGAAGAATCTTCATTTAATGATAAAGAGGAAACGCTGAACATGAGGAAAAAACTAGCAAAAGGTGAAGTACCAGTCATGTTTTGGCTTTTGGCTGACTCCCAGTACGACATTCCAAAGATGTTGACGGATGATGGAATCCATGATATTCGTCTCAACATATGGAAAACTATTTGTCAATTAAAGAAGAAGGTATTATCTTATGATGAATATTAAAATCATCTTAAGATAATAGAAGGGATACAACGTCAGATTGATTTGGCATCTCTATCAGTCTCTCGGTATCCGAAGGCTGAAAAACAACAGAGAACCCTTCAACGTTAATGCCTTGGTGCACTAAGAAAATTGCGTCAGTTAATCGCCAATGATCCATCTGATGTTAATATCAGAGGATGGGGTGTTCACGGAGCACTACATTTCACAGTGCTTTCCAGTCAGCAAAGCCCGCCGAAAATGGTCTCATGCAATGTTATTGCCCATGGCCGGCCACAGTCAATAGGTTTTGTTCATAATCAAAAGCTTGCTCAAGAACAGGCTTCAAATAGTTCCTCTCAAAATCAAGCATATAGAGAACAAGTTGTTGAATTTCTCCTACATCAAGCAGGCGAGAATATTGCACAAGCCTCTCGTATGGAGCAAACACGTCATCAAATGACATAATTCTCGGAAATCATCCAACGGTCTGTTGAACCAGGTGATAAAAGTGGATACAGGTTAATGCATCCAGCTAATTTCTGAACTAAGATTCGCAAGATCAAGAGATATTTTAAGAAGATCTCAAACATAGCATATCAGGAGCCACCCCAGCTTGTCAGACTGGGGACTTCTCTAACCCAACCCTCAGAGTCAACAAATGGGATTCAAGGAGTTGAGCGGAATCAGCAGGAACATCCCCAGTTCACGAGACTGGGGACTCTTTCAAATCATCAATCCCCTTCTCAGAGAATATCGGTCTTTTCTCGATTGGGGAAGAATCCCCAAGAGGAACAAAGAGCCAAATTTTCCGGAGATTCCCTCCAAATTATAGATCGTCAATAAATTTCTAAAGGATTGAATCAACAAAAGGCATTTTCTCATCAAAGATATGAAAGAAGACAATATCACAGAAATGTTGATAGAAGGGATGCGATTCATCATGCATCAATCAATGTCATCAATGCCATTGTTGTTAATACACTAGAGGAGACTCACTCAGGGGACTCAGATGAAGAGCGTCCTGCTCAAGAAAATGTATGCACCGATACAAATGAAGAAGGTGTACGTACACGAAGTCAAAGGATTACTCAAAACCTAGGTAATCCACTTCCCTCCCTCCAAAAGGTATCCAACAAAGGGAAGGGAAAGAATCAGGTTACATATCCTTCCTCTGGAGAAGGTCAGTCGCTCTCATTAGAGAAAAGGTTTGCACAACAGGAGGAAGAAATGAAAGAATTAAGAAGAATGAATGCAGAACTACTTCAGAGTAGTCTTCTTCTTAAGAATGCTGAAGTTCGACAGCCGAAGGAATTTGTTGCAGTTACTGAGATGGATCAAGAATATCCTCCTTTATCAGTACACCCTCAGAGGTCTAATCCCATGGGTCAAGCGTAACAACGGTTGGCAGTGCTACCATCAGTTGCAGCACCAACCACCACGTTTGTCCAAGCTCCATTCATTGCACCTACCCAAAACCAAGTTCAACCTGATGTTTCTCAAAAGTTAATAACTACTATTGAGTCATTAACAGCTCGGTTAGAAACTATGGAAGGTAAACGGGTGCAAGTTCAACCTGAAAAGAAAGTTTACCCTGAATGGGTAGATTCAATTTCTCCTCCATCCAGTTTTGGAAACCCTGTTTTCCCTACTTTCAATGGATCAGGCGACCCTAAACAACATTTGACGCATTACGTGTCTTGTTGTGATCCTATGATGGGAACTCCAGAGCAGCAAGAAGTAGTGAAACTCAGATGCTTCATGCGAACCTTTCAAGGACCATCTTTTGTCTGGTATAAAAGCTTGCAATCCCGGTCAATCATCGGATGGGAGGATCTTCGTCAAAAATTCCTTCTTCAGTTCAACTCAACTTTGACAAAAACAACAGTTTTCGATCTTACAAACTGCAAGCAAAGGGAGAATGAAAGAGTCTCTAATTTCATTCCTCGCTGGAAGGGATTAACGTATTCCCTGAGTTTAGCACTCCCTCAGGAAGAACTATTGCCAATTTGTGTAGCAAATTTGCGTGATCAATTACGCACGCCATTGATCCCTGTGAAATACGCAGGAGGGTTTCAAGACCTTACTTCAATCGCTCAACAGATTGAAGATTCCCTTACACAGGCTAAGGTTAAATCTCATGTAATTCCATCAGCTCCAGGAAGAAGAATGGGTAAAGCAGAAACTGCTACAGTTATGCTTAAACAAGAACTTGTACCTATTTCTACTTCAAAACCTTCATCTTCTCGAAGGACTCCACCTCCTGAACGCCAACAACAAAGGCCGTTTCGTCCAAATGATCAAAGAGATCAACGACGAAAAAAATTTGAGGTTATGAAGAGTAAAACATACTCTTTCCGAAGTGAGAAAGTTCCTGGTTACTTCATTTCAGCTCTGGAAAATAATTTGGTTCAATTACCAGTGCCCAAGAGGCCAAACAAGGAAGGAGATGAAGACCATCCCAATTATTGTCCCTTTCATCAAATGTTGGGGCATCCCATCAAGGAGTGTTTTGTCTTTAAATACCTCCTGCAAAAGATGGTCGACTTAGGACAAGTCAAATTGAAGGGTTCTTCAGCTCATGTAGCTTGTGTTACCGCTACAGATCCAGAGGAAGGAGGCGAGTGGCAGGAAGTCAGAAGAAAAACTGCGCAAAAATATGATGATTGGATGGTCAGAAAGACAATCAATCGGACCCATGCCATTTTGCGAACACAATTGAAGAAGCCAGTTGTGTCTCCTACAAAATCTACAGTGAAGCCTCCATCAAAAGACAAATCCTCAAAAGGGCAGCGCAATTCAAAGAAGAAAGAAGAATCAGAAGAAGATGAGTATGTATCGAGGCCTAATTTGTCTTTGACTCTGGCAGATTTCATGCCATCTACTTCAAAGCCACAGGCACCACCCCATCAAACGGCACAGCCTAAACAGGATAGTCAGGCAGGGTCTTTATCAGACGAAGAGTTAATCTTCAGTTCTGTTAATATGATTCAATTAACAGATCCATATTCCAGTCATGATGAGCCTGAATTCCCTGTATCAAATAAGGGAATCCGAGGAAGTTCCAGAGGTTCAGGATACAGAGGAAGACGTGGATCTTTCCGAATCCACTACTCCAATTCTACCCCTACTAGCACTGTGTATGCAGCAGAAACTCGTGGTAGAGCCCTTCAGCGAGCTCAAAAAGAACAAGCAAGTTCTTCTGCCAATGGCCAACTCAGTTTTGGCACAGTTATTTTGGAAGACCGATTAAAGGTTCTATCTTCTTTATCTCAGCAACTAAATGGATCTAATCAGTCTAATCTTTCAAAACCAAGGATGTTTCCAACTTCTATCCCAATACAAGATGCATTAGCTTCCAAAGCATCTGTTTCCAAGGTACCTGCTAAACCGCATATTCCTGTTGGGAAACGCAGGCCTCTAGATCCAATGTATGATATATTGAAACACTTGGCCCAAGTACCAGCAAAGTTAACAATTTTGGATGCTTTGAATCTGTCAAAAGATCTTCGGGAAGCACTCATCGAAGCATTGTCAAGTCCTCAGGAGTTTGAAGCTGAAATTGCTGCAGCTGAAGTCTATCACATAGAGAATAATTCTACAGAATTCCATGCAGGGATATCTTTTACTGATAAAGATGAAGATGATGCTGTGCATGGGCAGATAAAACCTCTCTACTTATCTGGAAAAGTCAATGGTGTAGATATCCGAAGAGTTTTCATTGACAATGGTTCAGGAGTCAACCTCATGCCCATTCGTACACTTCGTCGATTGGGCCTCACGGAATCTGATTTATCTCCTTCTACAATGATGTTAAAAGGATATGATAAAAATGAACAAGAACCACTGGGAGAAGTTACACTCAGAACCCAGTTTGGAGATCTTGTATCCAATTCGGATTTCATGATTGTTGATCAAGACTCAGCTTTCAACGTCTTGCTTGGAAGACCCTGGCTACATCAGCATGCAGCTATTCCTTCATCATACCATCAATGTCTCAAATACTATTTCAATGGTCAATTTGGAACATTGTATGGTGATAAGGCCCCATTCAAGACATGTGAGTCTCAATACATTGAGGGAGAATTTTATCACATGAAGGGAAGAGAAAAATCTACAATGAAGGAAATTACCAAAATTAATGCTCCATATGGTTTGGAGAAAATTCCAATAAATCCATTTACACATGTGAGTACAGATTATGTGTTACCTATCAGTAAAATCGACAAAATAGGCCCAAATAAAAATACTCTTATGGAAAGATCCATAATGTCAATTACGGTAATTGAGCCAGACAACATGAGAGAAATTGGTAACCTACCAAACAGTGATGAAAGCATAAGTGGTAACATTTTCATTTCATCTGCTGAAGTCCAAAAGGTCTATACTTCTCCAACCAGGCCAGAAGAAGTTATAGAAACACTAGAGGTGAATAATGATGTCGATTCTCAATCCATCATCTCCTCTTTATTTCCCAAAGAAGGCCCTTTATCATCAATAGGGTCGGAAATGGAAGCTTCTTCTTCAAAATGTGAAAATTTTGATATCTCTTATGATCATGAAAATTTCGTTTTGTCATCTACTATGCAAGTAGAAATGGAAGAAATAGCACATGATGAAGAGGAAGAGGAAGATCTTAGAGATGCTCCTCCAGCATTTGAAGAGGGTATCTCTACCACTGTGGATGAACTCAGAGAAATAAATCTGGGTACAGAGAAAGATCCATGCCCCACTTTAATTAGTGCGGCCATGACCATTGAAGATCAAGAGATGTATATTTCTTTTCTAAAGCAAAATAAAGATATTTTTTCTTGGAACTATACAGAAATGCCTGGGCTTGATCCTGATATTGCTACTCATCATTTGGGTTTACCAAAAGAACATCGAGGATTTAAGCAAGACGTGAGAAGAACACACCCAACTTATGCTTCCAAAATTGAAGTTAATGTGGATAAGCTGATCAAAGCTAACTTCCTCAGAGAAGTTCAGTATCCCAAGTGGTTGGCTAATATTGTCCCTGTAAAGAAAAAGAACATACAAATTGGGGTTTGCATCGATTTCAGAGATCTTAATCGGTATTGTCCTAAAGATGATTTCCCAGTTCCGATTACAGAACTCTTAATTGATGCGATGACTGGTTATGAAGTACTTTCCTTCATGGATGGATATTCCGGATATAATCAGATCCGAATGGCCCCAGAAGATGAGGAATCTACAGCTTTCAGAGCCCCTCAAGGTGCGTTTTGTTACCGGGTGATGCCCTTTGGTTTAAAGAATGCAGTTGCAACATATCAATGTGTCATGCATCGTATCTTCAAACCTTTCTTAGGGAAGTTTGTTGAGTGATATGTGGATGATTTGGTAGTTAAATCCAAACAACGTTCTAATCACTTGGCTGATTTGGAAGTCATATTCCACAAACTTCGACAACATAATTTGAAGATGAACCCCTTAAAATGTGCTTTTGGGGTAACCTCAGGAAAATTCCTCGGCTTTGTTGTACGCCATCATGGTATTGAAGTCGATCCTGAGAAGACCAAATCAATCCTTGGTATGTCACATCCTCAGAATTTGAAAGAGTTAAGAAAACTTCAAGGACACTTAGCCTATATTCGGAGTTTCATCGCCAATTTGGCAGGCAAAAGTTTACCCTTTACCAAATTATTGAAAAAAGGAGTCACTTACCAGTGGACTAAAGAATGTCAAGAAGCATTTGATGTTCTCAAGAAATAACTCTTGAGTCCACCAGTACTCATGCCACCTGTCGAAGGTAGACCACTTATCCTCTATGTGACAGCTCTAGAGCGATCATTGGGTGCCTTTCTCGCTCAAAAGAATGATGTTGGGAATGAAAATAGCCTCTACTATCTGGATAGAACTATGCTTGAAGCAGAAACCCGGTATTCAAGTATTGAGAAGTGCTGCCTAGCATTAATCCTTGCAGTTCAGAAACTGAGACACTACCTGCAACATCACAAGGTCCAATTGGTATCTCGCAATAATTCACTCAAATTCATCCTTAGTCATCCAATGCTTACAGGACGTCTAGCAAGGTGGGCAGTTATTTTGCAGCAGTTCGACATTCAGTATGTATCTCAAAAGTCAATTAAGGGCCAAGCTCTGGCTGATTTCCTGGCTGAACATCCTTCCATGGAAGACACGTCTTCAGATATTGAACTCCCTGATGAGGAAGTTTTCTCTATTCAAGAGAGTCCTCAAACATGGGAAATGTATTTTGATGGTGCTTCCAGAAGTCCAACAGGGAAGAAAATGGACAATCCTAAATTCAACAAAGTTGGTTTAGGAATTGTACTCATTTCTCCAGATAAGGCATTGTTACCTTATTCCTTTTTATTGTGGGAAGGTGGTACTAATAATGAAGCCGAATACCAAGCTCTAATTACAGGCTTGGAGTTAGCGCTCCAAGCACGAGTGAATCACTTAAAGGTGAAAGGTGATTCAGACCTGGTAATCAAACAAGTCAATGGGGATTATGCCATCAGAAAAGAAGAATTAATCCCTTTGTATGATTACGTCAGAGATTTAATGGCGGAATTCCCTTCAGAACCGACATTTTCTTATGTCCCAAGATCACAAAATGCTCAAGCTGATGCACTGGCTAATATAGCCACAGCTCTAGCAGATCCAAATCGGGACGAGACAACCATCAGTATTGCCCACCGTCGTGAAATTTCACCTTATGTTCAAGCCAGAACAGAGGAAATTAATGAAATTAGTCTCATTCCTGAACCGTATGGTCATACTACAGGATGGATGTCACCTATCAGGGAATACCTTCAAAATGGAACACTTCCACCTGATAGAGCCGAGAAAGAACAAATCCGGCGACGTGTGGTCAATTTTACTCTTTTTGATATCCCAAACCACCTAGAGAAAATTCTCTACAAACGTGGTTTTGATGGAGTTCTATTCAGATGCATTGATGGTGAAGAGACAATGGCTGTCATGAAAGAAGTGCATGCAGGAGTCTATGGTGCCCACCAGTCTGGACATAGATTGTCTGATCAAATTCGAAGGCTTGGATACTTTTGTCCTTCAATAATACAAGATTGTGTTGATTTCACAAAGAAGTGTCATTCATGTCAAGTACATGCCAACTTCATTCATCAACCTCCAGAGTTTCTTCATACAGCTAAATACTCATGGCCATTTGCCACATGGGGAATGGATGTGGTGGGACCTTACCCTTCAGCTACGGCCAAGCAGTTTAAGTACATTCTTACTGCTACTGATTTCTTTTCCAAATGGGAAGAGGCATTACCTCTCAAAGAAGTCAGTTCTAAATGCATTGTTAGCTTCATCAATTCTAACATCATTACTAGATTTGGTGTCCCTCATACCATATTGACGGACAACGGCACCAACTTATGTTCTTCTGAGGTGAAGAAATTGTATCAAGAATACAACATTAAATCCAACCATTCATCTCGGTATCATGTGGCGGCCAATGGCCAAATAGAATCCTTTAACAAGACTCTTTCAAATATACTGCAAAAGATGGTGGATAAAGATAAGAGGTCATGGCCTGAGAAACTCTTTCATGCTTTATGGGCTTATCGGACTACCACCCGCAATGCAACGTGGTCAACTCCATATTCGTTGGTATATGGAACAGAAGCAGTCTTGCCAATTGATGTTCAATTGCCCTCACTCAGAGTAGCCATTTGTGATCAGTTATCTACAGATGAGCAATCCCAAAAGCGATTGAATGAATTGGAACAGTTAGATGAGAAAAGATTGTGCACTTTGCACCACTTGGAAATCTATCAGAATCGAATAGCACGAGCTTTTAACAAAAAAGTTCGTCTTCGTTCATTCATTCAGGGAGAATTGGTATTAGTTCTCAGAACACCAATGATACCAGGAAAGAAGCCTCCCAAGCTTGAACCAAAATGGGAAGGACCTTATTCAATACATAGGGTTTACTCCAATGGAGCTTATTCATTAATCTCAATGGATGGAGAACTCATCACGACTCCAACCAATGCCAGATTTCTGAAGAAATATTTTGTATAAACACAAAATATGGTCCCCAGAACCAAGATTCTTACAAGTGGTTCATACAACCTTTAGTCCAGTATGACTTTAAACTGCATCAGTAATAGTCCAGTATGACTTTAAACTGCATCAGTAATGGTCCAGTATGACCTTAAACTGCAACAACATCCAACATGACGTTAAACTGTAGGAAAGTCCCTTACGTCCGGAAATACGTTAAACTACATAATCACTTAATAGTCCAGTATGACTTTAAACTGCATTAGTAATGGTCCAGTATGACCTTAAACTGCAACAACGTCCAACATGATGTTAAACTGTAGGAAAGTCCCTTACATCCGGAAAGACGTTAAACTACATAAGCACTTAATAGTCCAGTATGACTTTAAACTGCATCATCATCCATGGTCCAGTATGACCATAAACTGCAACTTCATCCAACATGATGTTAATCTATGAAAAAGTTCCCTAAACCGTCCAGCATGACCTTAAACTGCATCATCCTTGGTCCATGCATATGACCATAAACTATTTGCAACTCCCTTATGTCCAGCAATACATTAAACTGTGATGTCCTAACTACATGACGCTAAACTGTATAAAAGTCCCTTACGTCCGGAAAGACGTTAAACTATATAATCTCAAAGGTCCAGCAAGACATTAAACTGCACCATTCACGGTCCATGCATATGACCTTAAACTATTCGCACATTCATCCGACATGACGTTAAAATGGTACACTCTTTTGTCATTACTGCATGACATTAAACTGCACAATCCCCCTTTCGTCCAATATGACGTTAAACTGTATTGTCCCCATCGTCCTAACTACATGACGCTAAACTGTACAGAAAATCCTTGATATGTCCTACATGACATTAAACTGTTATTTTGTCCCTGCTACATGACACTAAACTGTGCAGCACCAATAGTCCTAACTGCAAGACTTTAAACTGCATATTCCCTGGATATGTCCTACATGACATTAAGATGTGCATCGTTAAGGTTGTTGTTACCTCTTGTTTCTCACACCGAGTATGACTCACGTGAGCTTAGAGCAAACCTCAACCATAACACTCTCTTTGGGCCCCTAACCATGTGTAAATCCCAACAACATTTTTTATTAGATCATTTTCCCCAAGAACAACTTGATCATTAATTCATTCTTTAATTGAACTACACGGACTTTGATCCTTGCCCTCCAGGCTGGGTATGTAGGCAACCTCCCAGGGTTCAAGCCCAAAAAAATCTCTTCACATCGGTTCACCACCATCTCATATGATGTTGATTTGTGAAACCGCACCTAGAATCAATATCTTTACATTGATTCACTTTCGTCCTTGTTATATGACGTTAAACTATACAACACTTTTGTTCGGTACAACAATAAACTACAATATTCTTTGATTTCATCATTTGAGAAGGAACCATTATTGACATTGATTTTTTTTTTCAATCATGTTTCATTTCAATAGACTACGTGCATACATGGTAATGCCTAAACTTTTTATCTCAGGTTAAACCATCATTGCACTAAAGTCCCCTTTCACCCTTCACATGTACGAACCAACTTTGGACAAAGGGTAGTTCTAGAACTACGTGGACTTGATTCCCATCCTTATGGGATACGTAGGAACATTCGAGTATCCCTTGAATCCAGTCCCAATTATTTTGGGCCTAACCCCAAATTTCACTTTCAGTCCCTTGGCTGAAAAGTCCTTATGAAAACACACACTGTGTATTCATTATTATGGTCCGAATTCTATGACCGTAAACTAAGATCTCTCATACTTTCATCCTGCACGACATTAAACTGCATTTCAAGAACTACGTATGTCTTGATTCTCATTCTTATGAGATACATAGTGAAGTCCAAAATTTCAATTCAGGACCCAGCCACAACATGATTATGGTTATCATTGACCTATGTATCTCTATATACATTGGACAACACCCATATTTATGTGTTATAATCCTAACCTTAAACATTTTCAGATCTTCATAACCCTTTTCATGACTTCTAGTCACAAAAATGTCAAACTTCTGAGAATTCTTTTGCTTGACTATGCAGCACGTGCCCATAGGTGGCCTTGCATAAACAGTCCACATAACAGACTTGTCATCCAAAAGATGCTATTTATTTGACCATGTAGCCAATTCCCTTAGGTGGACCTTCATATTTCAACCCCCTAACGGGTTTGTTAAATAATGGTAACTTCATTCTTGGGAAGAATGCCTCTTTTGTCCTTATTTGTCTTAAACGACAGTATGTAGGGATCCGCAAAAAATAGCCATCCTTAACATATTTGTCCCATATCATTTTTCATGATCTGAAAGTATTCAAGTCTATAGTTTATTCTTCTTCCCTACGTTTGGGTCAGACCTTCTTAGGAGTGATATTCATCCAGTTCTTCAATAATCTTGTCTGAAAATATCTTCTCCATATTCAAGTACCTCTTTCCATACAACAAACTCTATACTTTAGAAAATTTGAATCTCCATAAACATTCACTGGATTTTAGCACTAGGAAAGTAAATTTTTGAGAGTTCTTTCGCCTGACTATGCAACACGTGCCCATAGGTGGTCTTGCATAAACAGTCCACATAACAGACTTGTCAGCCGAAAGATACTATTTATTTGACCATGCAGCCAATGCCCATAGGTGGCCCTACATATTTGAACCCCCTAACGGGTTTTGTTAAATAATAGTAACTTCATTCTTGGAAACTAATTCTTCTAATGCCTTTTATCTCTTTTTCATATCATTCCTTAGATTCAAATATTCTTAAGCCATAGTTTACATATTTTCTCTCATACTTGAGTATGGTAATATGTTTTCAGATAAATTGTCAAGGAATTGAATCAATTTTTATCCATTTCGGTCAAATCTATTTCGACCTTAAACATTAGCCCCTTTATGTCCGGCATGCATGACTTTAAACTGCCCACAAAAGACAAAGGAACTCTGAATAAAAGTCAAGTTCCAGCTCACTAAATATACATTTTTGTATGATTTAGGTAATATTGAGCAATTAAAAGATTCAAAGTTTGTAGGGTTATTTGTAATAATCCTAGTAAAAATCAAACTATACTTACTATGCCCATTGGCTTAAGTAAATTTGAAGCAGGTAGTGAAAGAATGCAGGTACAAATGATTGAAGATGAAAGTGTTTTTTCATTGATACACAAGAGTTAGAAGGACATCCACAGACTGGAGTCTCTTCTCTTTTTCAAGAATTACAAGAGGCTTTCAACATAACACTTCATTTTATTTACAGCATCCCGAGCTTCATCAGCAACCACCTGGAATTTATTCATTCAACTGGATACAATAAGAGATGCAGTGATACCAGCTCTTCTTGGAACAATTGGAAAAGGATGTTCTTGAGTGTGGTTTGAGAAAATTTTTTCCTGATCAAACAGTGACTCTGTTTCTGTCCAAGAGACTTGGAAGATGGATACATGGATTTGAGAATGGAGCATTGGAAGTAAAGAGCCATTTGGAGAGATTACTCTTTTCAGATATTGCTCTAATACCATGTTTGTCTTCTCTCCACCAACCATTAGTGGAAAACATGTCATCCCATGGGTTTTCCATTTTCATATCTGCAAGGAAATGACATGGAGGAAGAATTTGAAATTTCACACCATTGTTGTTGCTCTTAATGCACAACATAACCGAAATAGAGAAGTAGCAGTGCAGCTGCATCTCAGGTGTATAATTGTTTGCATTTGGAACATTGATTCCTTGCAGATGACCATGACCACACAAAGGCATATGGATGCTCTGTGGAAAATTAGGATGATATTTCTTCAAGTACTTAGCCAAATATGAGAGAGTGCTATTGCAGATATCATAGTAATCATGGCCAATAATGTTCATCATGTCATCAATCCGCTTGCTAGCCAGTTCATCAGTCGTTCCAATTCTCTTGGGAACCACTGAATCTGCAGAAAATATAAATAAACTAACTCTTAAATGAAAAAAATGGCTAAGGCATTAAGGCGCGCAAGTCTAAAACATGGCGCGCAAGTATTCATGTGTCGCGCTAGTTTTTGACGCGCAAGTGTAAACCACGCAAGTACAAGTACCTTTACAATAGCGCGACATCAAGGAAAATATTGGAAAACAGAGCACCTTGCGCGGATAAGATAACCTGCACGACGAGAGCTCGATAAGGTATGAAGTCCGGAAATACGGATGCTTGTACGGAGGTGAGGCCATGTATTTATAGGCCAGGAGGCGTATCTGCGCGCCGTACCCAGTGCGCTCAAGGCCTGCGCGACGCAAACTTGCGTGCCGCCCTCTGTGCCCTGAAGACTTGCGCTCCCCCTTTTCCTTTGGATGGATTCGATTTCCTCAGAGTCAAATCCTCATTTCTTTCCAGATCCAACTCTGAGGGGGGGCTTTTGTTGACGCTCCTTTCATCACAGAATCTAAAGATCGGAAAAGGGGAATATCTAAGCTCAAAGTGATTCAACCTTTGAAGAAAACATCAAAAATCGACAAATGCATGAACAAAGGATCAAAAGCAACTACACCGCGCAAGTTATATCACTGTCGCGCAAGTACACTTGCGCAAAGCCCTTGGTCGCGCAAGTGACTTGCGCGACCTAAGTGATAACCGCCCGGTAACTGCCCAGGGTCTTCTTTTGCCTATAAATAGACCCTGTGGGCCCCCCATTCGGGGAGGATTTTTTTCCAGAAACTCATATTGAAGCTCCCGACACCCAAGTCTCTTCTCGAAGCTTCCGGAACACTTATAAGGTAATTTATTACCTAGAACGGAAGATCTAAAGAGAAGAAGGAAGGCCTAAGTGTTGAAACTCATCAACACTTGAGCGTCGCCTTATTTCCTTCAATAGAACTTGCGCGTCCCTTTTCTGGAAGAACCTCAAGAGGATTATAAAGTGATTAATAAAGAGTTGCTCAAGTATTCTAATGCTGGTTAAAAATCGCGCAAGTACCCCTCATGTCGCGCAAATATACTTGCGCGACCAATACTTGCGCGCCGCCGCAATACTTGCGCGCCTTTCAAGACTTGTGTGCCCCTACCTTTTTGGGTGCCCATCTTGCCCATTTTACCCCTCTCAAGCCATTACACCTTTCCTTTTCAAGATTCAGTCTTCAAGACACTCTTCAAATCCATTTATGGAATGATTTCTTGATTTGACTTCCTTATCTGAAAGGAATTCTGTGGAATATCTCTCAAAACCTAGTGATTTAAATATCCTTATTTCACTAAATATGGAGTGTTCATTCATTCAACCTCATCCTTTAAGATGAGATAATCCTTAACTTGGGTCTCCTTTTCATGAATAATCCCCAGTTATAAGTCCTTTAATCTGGGAATCTTCCTTAGGAGTAAGCCCCAAATTCTTAAAGGTCCCAAACTTGGGCATCCTTCTTAGGAGTAAGCCCCAATCATAATCCTTTAATCTGGGCATCCCCCTCAGGAGTAAGCCCCAATATCAAATATGGGCATCCTCCTTAGGAGTAAGCCCCAAACCTTAACCCCTAACTTGGGCTTCCTTTTCAGGAATAAGTCCCAGTTACAATCTTGGGTTTCCTTTTCAGGAATAAGCCCCGAGTCCCCTGATTTCTCTTTAACCAGTCCTAATTTACGTTTGATCTGGGATTCCTTCTCAAGAGTAAAACCCAGTTATCAATCCTCTCCTAATTTGGGTTTCCTCTTCAGGAATAAGTCCCAAGTTAGAGTATTCAAATCTCCATGAAGCACATATACCTTTATGGACCTTGTTCCTGGATTTTCTCCCTAAAGTAAATCCTCTGGGCAGTCATACATACATAAGCCCCAAACCATTTCTTATGATTGCATCTTTCATGGAACAATTGTCTAAATTTTACTAATACCTCTTGTTTCTCACACCGAACATGACTCACGTGAGCTTAGAGTGTAAAAGTAATTGTGACATCCTGCTTTGAGCCATCAATCATAAACATCATACCATTATTCGAACTACGTGGGTTCTGATTCCTTTCTCAAAATAAAGGATACGTAGGTAGCCCATCTATGGGTTTGATCCCAACTCTGAAGTAATTCATTGTCCTTCTGAATGATGATAAACTTCAAGTGCCCCACTGAGTGGCTTTAAAACCAGCCTGGTCATCATAATGACCAAGAGACTTTTATATAAATGTTTTGAAGGATACCATTGACCAAGAATCTCTAAATATATATAGATGATTCTCTATTGATGAAGAACCTCGAATACATATAAAAGATTCTCTAAATTTCTTACATATTTAATCATTGATTGTTAAACTGAAGGAAATATCATTTTATACTTGGTAATGTAATAAGGATTCACGAACATAACTTCAATCTATAAAGAGAGTCCTGGAGCAGACAATAATTCCCCTCAAAAAGGTGTGATGAGTCCGACCTCCCATCCTCTCGACCAATGCAAATTCCTAAGCCTCATCAGTCCACAAGCTAATGAACGCCTAACTTTGGAAAGTAGGTCCAAACGGATGTGGAATCATTGGATGTTTCCGGTTCTACGAACAAACCCGTTAGAAACCAATCGGAACGTTTGAATCTCCCGTCTAGGAGGTCATCCCCGGATTCCGTGCGAAACATCATATAAAAGAAAACGAATCAGTTAACACCCGAAACAATGATACTACTAAAATATTATTAACAAAACAATATTATAAGATCATATATGATATCATATTTAGGTATATTGTTCTTTTATAATTTAATAATAATGTTTTTACTATTATATAGGAGTTTTACATACCATCAATGAAGGAAAAGTAAAAGGTAACGATTAATTTCATAATCTTTTTATTATCTGAGTTGTTTTTATGTAAGTATCTAATTGGACCTCTTTATCATCCACATCCATGGTTATTTAAAATGTATTTCAAATAATTTTTACTATTTTATAGACAATGGGTTAAAATAATTTATACATTTATTTTACCTTATATGTTTTTTAAAGTATTCTTTCTGTCATTTTCCAAACAAGGTACTTTATGACCATTTCGACAAAATTATGGTAAGAAGTTTTTTTAACTTATACGGCAGGTGCGACTATTTTCCGCCATTTTAAAATCGTCAAAGCTTCCATTACAAGATTATAAGAATATTTTCAAAATAAATGATTTCTTTTATAATTATATGAATTTTAAATTATTTCAAAATATAAAGAGATATTTCTCTAAAAAAGTTTCGATTTCATCTATGTCAACATCGTTAGATGGATTTTAAGCATATTTGAAGTTGATTTATTATGATACAAAACATTTACATTGTATTGATGGTTTTGTGACATGTTTGATTGTGGATGTGTTATTTTTACACCATTAATGGTTTATGGATAATGTGTTGACATTTCGTATGCATTTTTAATACCAATGTTAATGTTATGTTTAAACCTATTCAAATGTGGAATGTATTGGACTTAGTAAGTGACGAGTGGAGCCTGCTATATCTCCTCGATGCATTGGTAGGTATCATGAGGAAAACTAGTTTCTTGTCACAAAGCCTTGATAGAATCTTATTTTTAGACTTGGTAGAAGGCGTTTACTATGTGGTTATGATGTTTGGAATTATGAATTACATCATTATAAAAGTTTCTATTGATATTGCATGTGATTATTCGACTAGTAGAATATCCATCTGAATATGTAAATGGAATTATTTGATTTTATCTTTTCCCTATTATGATGAAGGTCATTTTAAAAGGCTTTTGTTTTATTCTTATACATTTCCTTAATTGTTTAGGCTTATTTACAAAAGTTTCCACTATATTTTTATCCTTACTGAGCATCTGAGCTCACACCTTTCTAGGTTTTATTTTTCCTAGGATGCGAAGAGGTATATTATAAATGGAAGGTAGGGATAGTCTATTGGATATGAATGTGGTTAATGAAGACTAAGTTTTTTTTTTCATTTAATTATGTAATGTAAAATTTATGAATGTATCTAGTACTTCCAAGGCTAATAAACTGATCAGTCTATTGGGATTTGATCCCTTTTGAGCATGCCTATGTTATGTAATAATGCACTACCTCTGGGTAACTGGGGTCGGGGAATTACATACACCACCCCCAATGTGGTATGCCTTAGTTAACATGGTAAACATCAACCCCACTGATCTTACAAGAAATGACGTAGGGGGAGAGGATGTGAACGAATATGGTTCCCTCCCAATGGAATCCCACACTAATCCTGATGGTGTGCATACATGGAAATAGAGGGTGGTCCTAAATTTGGGTGCGCCCTCACTCAATCAGAAATTTCCTCCCCCGCAAAACTCCAACAAGATGAAAAATAAATTTGTGGTCGTCTATGACCTGCCTCCTCCTCCTAATGAGAGTGTGTCCCTCACCCTTAAGGAAATGTTTTTCAATCCAGAGGAAGAAATGAAATTTCTTAGGAAAGTTAATATAGAGCTATGTTAGGGGAGTTATCTCAACAGATGTGCCCCCCCCCCCCCCACAGAACGTCAATAGGTGCTTCTAGAAGAGGTGCCTATCCCACATGCACTCATTCCGGGGGATGAAGCAAAGCTCTTAGAACCATTAAACCTAGCCCAAGAAGGACATAAAGACTTCCTCCGCCGGGAAGGCAGCTGGAATATATCTAGGTAAACCCATAAATGATGCCCTAAACTGGGTATCCAACCCAAATTCTAGTTACACTGGCACACCCAATCTTGTCCCCTTTAGCACCATCTCAAGCTCAAACCCAACAAGATAAGAATAAAGGTCTCATAAACACCATCAAGAAGCTAAAATCTCGACTAGAAGCCACAGAGGGGAGACACGCTTTGATAAAAATAGAGCCCAAAACCTACTCCTAGTGGGAGATCAATGTTCTGCCACCACCAATCTTCATAAACCCTGTATTCCCAATATTCAATGGCTAGGGGGCTCCAGAACAGCATTTAATGCACTACGCCTCTTATTGTGACACCATGATGGGAATTCCAGAGTAGAAAGAAGCAATAAAACTCATGTTCATTAGAAGAACCCTGAAGAGCTTGGCTTTCGTATGGTATACTAGCCTCCCATTCAACTCAATTACATTCTGGGAGGACCTCCGATGATAGTTTCTCTTCTAGTTCAGTTCTATGCGGCCTAAGACAACGATCAGAGACCGTATGAACTGAAAGCACCAAGATAACAAAAGAGTCTTAGACTTCAGTTCTAGATAGAAGGTCCTGACATATTCCCTGAATCGACCACTACCCCAAGACGATATGCTCTCCATGTGCATCGATAACCTTCAAGATGAATTGAGATTACCACTCATCCTGGAGAAGTACACCAGTGGGTTTAGAGAATTCTCTAACATTTCCAAAAGAATATAAGACTCCATGAAAAGGACCAATCTCAAGTCCTGAGTGTCCCCTTCATCCCCTATGAAAAGAACAGGAAATGCTGAAGCAGCTTTTGTCATGCTTAACCCATCCTCGGCACCAGATTCTGTTGTGAGGCCCTCACCAAACCGTAGATGACCACCTGGATTCCAAAAGCCTCCCCCACCCTAGAAATATGGATGAAGGGGTTCTAAAAGAAATTAGTTAGAAAAAAAAATATTATTTGTTACGAGAAGGCTAGGTCCGTGACTATTTCATAGCCACCATGAATTACAATATGCTCTGATTTCTAGAGCCAAAGTGAGCCGATGAAGTGGGTCTCGATGACTACCCAAATTATTGTCCATATCACCAGATACAAGGACGTACCATCCATGAGTGCTTTGTTTTCAAGGATATCCTGCAAAATATGGTGGATTATGGGAAAGTCATGTTGGGCCCGTCACCATCACAGGTAGCATGTGTTTCCACCTCCGACTTAAGAGTGTAAGAAGAGTGGAAAGCAGTAACCCATAATAAATAGAAAAGTTTGACATGTAGATGACCCAGAAGACCTTCGACCGGGTCCAGGTCATCCTCTAGGTGCAGTTGAAACAAAAAATCGTTCCCCTAAAAAATCCTAATACAACATAACGATCCTCCTCGCCCCCATAGTCCTCTAAAGGCCATAAGGGCATAAAACAAGAGAATAAGATGATCTGACACCAAAGACAAAGTTATTTTTTACACATTAAGATTTAACTACAATAGTCTTGGTTAAACGGGCACCACCCTTCCAAATGTTTCAACAGGCACCACACCGCCCAATGGACAATGGGAACCACCTTGCCAAATGGAACCATTAGACAGAGACAATTAGACCGAAATTGTTTCAGATCAAGAACTGATCTTTGGCTCAATTAATGTAATTTACATGATGGACCCCTTCTCTAATGAATACTATGTCCACGAACACTAATTCCCCATGCCCAAATGGAGAGCCAAAGGAAGAGGCCACAGAGGCCAGAGGTTTCCCAGAAGGCATGATCGTGGAAGGAGTCAAATTCCCAGCAATTCCACAAGTCAAATTGTTAACATTGCGGAAAATAATGGAAGGACCCTATGATAGAAAGAACAAAAATACTCGTTCTACCTCGCCAGAATAAACCCAAGACCAGTTATCTTGGAGTATCCATTAGGGGAAGAATAATTACCGAACTGCACAAGGAATATAGGAAGGCCTGTTCAGCCAAACATGGAACAAACTACAGAACGGTTAGGCCCTGCTACAGAGGTCTAACCATCTACATCCAAATATCAATACCCTAAAGTTTCTATAAAAGAGAAACCCTAAGAGAGGAATTACTGAACTTTAGAATAGAATTATGATATTTTAAAGCAGCTGAATTCAATACCTACAAAGCTGTCAGTCCTGGACGTGTTGAGTTTGTCCCCAAATCCTAGGGAGGTACTCATATAAGCCTTTCTAAGTCCCCAGGAGTTTGAGGCTGAAGTAGTAGAAACCAAATTCATGTAGATGGAGACTAGTCCCGAAGAATGTCAGGTTGTCATATCCTTCATAGACAGGGATGAAGACACCATCATGCAAGGTCACATCAAACCCTTATATGTTTCTGAAAAGATAAATGGAATTGATGTTTGGAAGATATTTATCGACAACGGCTCTGGTGTTATCCTCCTCCTACTGGAAACGCTTCTTGGATTAGGGTATAATATAGATATATTGACACCATGCACTAAGACTCTGATGGGATATGAAAAAAGTAAGAAGAAACTGGTGTGACGAATCAATCTTAAAACATGTCTTAGAGATGTCATATCAGATTATGAGTTCCTAGTGGTGTAGAAATGTATGTCCCTCAAAATCCTATTGTGGAGGCCTTGGCTGCATCAACATGATGCAATTCTATCCTCATACCATTAGTGTATCAAATATTTCACTAATGGGAAAAATGTGACGTTGCATGCCGATAAATCTCTATTTGAGTTCTGCGACTCACACTATATCAACACTGAGTTCTATGAATAGGAATAAAAACATCTTTCTGTTGATTACGTTGATTGGATCAATTCCCTGAATGGATTGGATATGTCTCCCACCGACCCCCTCCAACGACTTTGGGAAGAGTATGTACTTCCCATAAACCAAGTTGAACGCATTTTTATAGGTCCAGATTCACGCTCAGTTTTATGCATGGTCTCCATTACGGACACTAAGTTCAATGACATAGAGAAGCGATCAGACTCCCATGTTTTCAATAAAATCCCTATCAATGATGCTTCTGGACCATCCTTGGGACATCAAACGACCCTTGCCTCACACACTAAGGAAAAAGATTATTTCTCTTCCAACATCAGAATGTTCATCTCAAAAATCCTTTCTCCGTCAGAAGAGTAAGATGATGGAGATGATGAAGAAGAATAAGAGGAAGAGTACCTCATAGATTCCCCTCCTACATTTGAAGAAGGTGTCTCTACTACAATCGATTAACTTAATTAGGTAAATCTGGGCACTGAAGATGACCCACGAGCCACTCTGATCAGTGAGTCCATGCCTATCGAGGAACAGGATGTATACACCTCCTTCTTAATGAAGAATCAAGATGCGTTTGCTTGGAATTAATTGGAGAAACCAGGCCTCAATCCTGAAGTCACCACCCATCATCGGGGCTTACCCGAAGATCACTGGGGCTATAAATAGGTAGCCAGAAGGACCCACCCAACGCATACTTCTAAAATAGAGTCTGATGTTGAAAAGATGATAAAATCCTACTTCAAACGAGAGGAATAATATATGATTTGTCTAGCGAACATAGTCCCTATCAAAAATAAGAATGGATAGATTAGAATCGTCATTGACTTCGGGGTCCTTAATCGACATTTCCCAAAAGACAACTTCCCGATACTGATCACATAATTTTTGATCGATGCAACAACCGATTACGATGCTTTATCCATCATGGATGACTATTCATGATACAATCAAATCCAGATGGCCTGAGGAGATAAAGAAGCTAGTACATTTAGGTCCCTTTATGGAGTGTTCTGTTATAAAGTGATTCCCTTTAGTCTAAAGAATTAAGAATCCATATATTAGCACTCAATGCATCACATCGTCAACCCTTCCTGGGAAAATATTTCGAGTGTTATGTTGATGACCTAGTGATTAAATGATGAAAGCGTTCACACCACCTAGAATATCTTGGAACTATCTTTAAAAAAAGTGACAACACAGTTTAAATATGAATCCCATTAAATGGGCATTTGGCGTTACCTCAGAGAAATTCATCAGCTTCTTCGTATGCCATTGTGGTGTCAAAGTAATCCCTGAGAAGAAAAAAATCCATTATTGGAATGTCCCTAACTCGAAACCTCACCCTGTTGAGAGGTCACCATGGAAAACTCACCTACTTTCAGCGATTCATAGCCAACCTAGCAGGTAAATGTTTCCCTTTTACCAGGCTCATGAAAAAAAGAGTTATATATGCGTGGGATAATGATTGTCAAGAAGTGCTAGAAAATATTAAAAGATATCTCCAAATCCCACCAGTTCCCATACTGCCAGTTTAGATGAGACTACTCATTTTATACATAACTTCCCTGGAATGGTCGTTAGGTGACTTTCTTTCACAGAAAAATGACGCCGGCAGCAAGAAAATCCTCTACTACCTCATCTAGACAACGGTCGATGCATAAACTCGATATTTGATGATTGAAAAGAACTACCTAGTCGTAATCTTCGCAGTTCAGATGCTTATGCATTACCTGCAACACCATGAGGTCCACCTGGTCTCCCGCTACAACCCACTCAAATATATTCACAACCATCCCATGCTAAATGGGTGCCTATCACGATGGGAGGTCATCCTACAAAAATTTGACATAAGGTATGTTCCTTAGAAGTCCATCATAGGCCAGTCATTAGCAGACTTCCTGGTCGATCACCTCTCAGAAGAAACAACGTCGTGGGATGCCTAAATTCTATAAGAAGAAGTGTTTTCCATTTGGGAGGACCCCCTATTGTGGAAAATGTACTTCGATGGTGAAACCTGAATCCTGATATGGAAAAGGATGGAGGATCCCAAAATCAACGAAGTGGGGATTGGAGTCATACTTGTATCTCCCGAAAAGCCCATCGTACCTTACTATTTCCTACTTTTGGAAGGGTGCATGAATAATGAAGCAGAGTATCAGGCCCTCATTACAGGCCTAGAATTAGCACTCCAGATGCAAGCAAAACACCTAAAAATAAAGGTTGATTCAGATCTAGTCATCTAATAGGTCAACAGTGACTATGCTATCACAAAAGAAGTGTTGGTTCCCTTGATGAACAATGTTCGATCACTGATGGAAGAATTCCCATCCGAACCAACATTGACTCATTTCCCCTAGACAGGATAATGCTCAAACTGATGCTTTGGAAAATTCAGCAACCGCCTTGGCCGATCCCTACCCGCATAAGATAAGCATTATCATTGCTCACCGATAGATTGTATGTCCATTCATATGGATAAATATAGAGGTAATCGATGAAATTAGTCATGTTCCTATGCCTTATGGTGATACCACCGGTTGGATGACACCCATTTCAAATTACCTTTAGAATGAGGAACTCCCACTAGATAGGGATGAAAGGGAGCAGGTCTGAAGATGGGTAGTCAATTTTACCCTGCACAATGGGGTAAACTAAGAGAAGGTTCTCCAAAAATGAGGCCTTGACAGAGTACTTCTCAGGTGCATTGATGTAGATGAGACTAAATCCATCATGAAAGAAGTGCACACCATAGCTTGTAGAGCACACCAGTCAGCAACCAAGCTCTCTCTCCAAATCTGAAGGCTTGGGTATTACTGGACCACCATGATACATGATTTTTTCATATCCAGTAAAACGATCCATTCATTCCAAGTTCATGCTAATGTCATACACATACCCCTGGAGTTAATTCATGTGGCTATGTACTCTTGGCCATTCATCACCTCGAGGATGGATGTTTTGGACCATATCCTCCCACCACTTCCAGATAATTCAAGTTCATACTCATAGAGACTGACTACTTTTAAAATGATCCAAAACCATACCCATTAAAGATGTTGGGGTGAAAAACATTTTCAGCTTTGTCAAGGCGAAAATCATCACCAGATTTGGTGTCCCACATGAAATACTGACAGAAAACGGCACCAACATCTGCTATGCTGAGCTAGACAAGCTATACCAGGATTAGGGAATCAAATCCAACCGACCATCCCACTACCATGTGATGACCAATGGGAAAATAGAGGCTTTCAACAAGAATATATCCAACACACTTCAAAATATAGTCGATATGGATAAGAAATCATGGGAAAATAAGATCATTCATGCTTTGTGGGATTACCAGGCCAAAACCCTCACTGGAACTCAGGCAACCCATACTCACTAATATACGAGTTAGAGGCAGTGTTACCTATCAAAATCTAAGTTCCATCACTTTTTGTGGATATTTGCGATAAACTTTCCATGGATGATAAATCATAGAGATGGTTTAATGAATTGGATCAGCTTGATGTGAAAAGGCTGCATACTCTACACCATTTGGAAATCTACCAAAACCAGATTGCACGGGCCTTCAACAAAAAGGTTCACCTTTGATCTTTCCTGGAAGGAGAAATGGTGTTAGTCCCCAGAACCCCGATGATACTCAGGAAGATTCCCTCAAATATTGAACCAATGTGGGAAGGACCATATGTCACACATAGGGTCTATTCTAATGTAGTATATGTCCTGATATCATTGGATGAAGATCTCATCACATCCCCTAAAAATGTTATGTTCTTAAATAAATACATTTCATAAAATCCAATAGAAAGTTCCAAACTCTAAGACCATAAACAATGATTTATCATCCTAGACACATGATGTTAAACTATATAGTATTAGTCCTTGCAACATGATATTAAACTAAAAGGCCCCCAATGTTGAGTTCCTAACTCTACGACCCTAAACTACGAGTAAAGAATTCCTCCAATAGCAAGGTCCAAGCTCTACTGTCCTAAACCATGAGTCATAAAAATTCCATCCATTTCCTGGTTCAAACTCTAATCCTTAAACTATGTGTAAAGGAAAAACACCATGGAGCCAAGGTCCAAGCTCTAAGAACCTAAACTATGAGTAAAAATTCCTCAAATGCTAAAGGTTGGTGCTCTAATACCTTAAAATATGAGTTAGAAATACCCCTCATATCATGGTCCAAACTCTAAGACCTTAAACTATGAATAAAAAATTCACCCATATCATGGTCCAAACCATAAGACCTTAAGCTATGAGTCATCCTTCTTTCCACGTGACATTAAACTATAGGGAACTCGTCCCAGAAACATGGCATTAAATTGTGACTCATGTACTCACTATAAGATGTTAAACTACATAGCACAATACTTTCTAATTGCATGATAAAAACTACATGATCTCAACAGAACTACATACGGCTTGTTTCCTGCCCTTATAGAATAGGTAGCGGCGACTAAATATTTGATCCTAGCCTAGCTCCATCGAAATAATTCCTCTATCATTCCCCCTATCTACCCATATTCGTAGAAGAAACCCAAATCACTCATTGTTTCTAAAATAGAGTATAACTCCTGTGAGCTTAGGATTAGTTTTAGAGATTCTCTTACAAAAGTCATCTACGGGGTAACTTGGAAGACTTGGAAATCATGATGGTTAGTATGAAAGTGATCCTACCCATGAGAGAAAATCAAATCAGTGTGGGAAATACAGAGAAATACATGTGGCTTGATTCCATCCCTCGCAGGATACAAAGAAACGCCTCGATCCTCGATCATGGACTAGCCCCACCAGGAAAGAAAACGAAAATTCCCCCATCACATTCTCTATGGCATCACACTTGTAAATGAGACTCTATGACCACTCCTTATTTCTCACATCGAGTATAAATCACATGATTTTAGGATCAGTGGTAGGGATTCTCTTACACAAATAAATCATAGGGAATATGGTAGGCCTGACACCCTTATCAAGTCAAAACCAAAATTGCCTCAAGTGTCCCTAACACATCGAGAAAAAATTTGTAGGGAACATCTAGAACTATGTGTGTCTTGATTCCTACCCTCACAGGATACGTAGTGACGCTTGTATTCGACATCCTGGCCCAGCCACCAGCAAAAAACGACCCTTTCTCCATGCGTAGTTCATACTTGTACGAGGAGTGCGTTAAAGGACCTATCACATGACAATAAAACTGCAAAATTCTTCAAGTGTTATGTGTCTCTTAGACCTCAATATTATGAGATTATTCACGTGACTCTCAGTCATGAGAAGTCAAAAGATCATGATTCCTCCTATACATATGGGTCAGACCTATGTGGAAGCTCCAAGTATGTCATGGTTAATCATGGTCTTGGTATTCTCACATTCCCAGGCACACCTTTCCCATTTTTCAGACTCCATACCTTAGGAAAACGTGGATCATCATAATCATTCAATTCCATATTGGGTGGAAGGTCAGTGTCCGGTGAACACCATTTTTTTACTATGAACATCATGTCCTGGTGTCTCTACATATGTTTCCCACAAAAAAATGTCCATCAATCAAAGGAAAATTAATCCTCAGGAAAGTCCTCTCCTATCTCAGAACCCCCAATGGCTTTCAAGACCCATGTCATCCCTCCTGGTTCATGTCACCCCTAGGGATATGGTTGTCACCTTCTATCATCACTCACGTCTATGGAATTTTGGAACATCCTGATTGCAATTAACCTAAATTTTTTGAAGATCTTTAGGATAGAAAATCATCCTCACCACACAAAATTAAACTGAATGGCCAAAATCATCCTCAATGCATAACTCTAAACTGCGTAGCTTCTCTTCCTCACCACACGATGTTAAACTAAAAGTCCAAAATTGTCCTTGTTGCACGATGTTAAACTACAAGGCCAAAATCATCCTTGTTGTATGATATTAAACTGCATAATAATGGTTTAAGACCAAAAGTTCCCTTTATTACTAATTTTTCTATTCCTATTCAATGACATGGAATCCTTATCATCCCCAGTTTCTCACACCGAACATAGCTCACATGAGCATAGGGGTTTTAGCGAGAGATACACAGTGACATTATGGAAAAACAGCCCAGGAAATTGGTCCTAGCAGCACAACCCTAAAAAGAATTTCACGATTCCCCTCCCCTGAGAGGAACCCTATGTCTTGGACATGTGATGTTAAATGACTGTATATATCTAAGATGGAACGGATACCTCACCCTATGTATGAGTCTGGTCTACGTAAGGGAGAGCATTCCATGTGTAAATCATAGCCCAAATGTTCCCAATATGGCCCGGTACACTCCTACCATACTTCAAACTCCTTCTATGAGTGATCTTGAATCTACATTACCCTCAAAGGCCATCTGAGATGGAAGGTCGGTGTCTTGTGGACACCATTGATTGGATATACACATCATGCCTCAGTGGCTCTACATATGTTTCCCACAAAAAAATGGTCATCAATCAAATGAAAATTCGTCCCCAAGAGATTCCTCTCCAATGTCATTATGCCAAATGGATTCGAAGCCTCATTCCATCCCTCATTATTCAAGGGCCATCAAAGTCATGTTTTACATTTTCCTCATTTCACAGATCCTGGATATATTGGAACATATGGGCTCAGTTCATCTCTAGTCTCTTTTGAGGTTGCTAAAAGATATCCCATCCGTATGCATGAAGTTGATCTGAATGCAAAGGAAGAGTTCCCCCACTCATTTCCATGATTCCATAAATAATTTCATCTAAAATTCCTTCTTTTGTAATTAGGGGAACCCCTGGTCAAAGGTCACATATCATATTAAAAAAGTTCCCAACTTCCATAATCTTAAGAGGCCATCAGAAATGGAAGGTTGGGGTCCTGCAAAGTCCTTTTCTTGACTACAAATATCATGCCCTAGTGTCTCTTCCTATTTCTCCCATGAAAATGGCTATCAACCAAAGGAATATTCGTCCCTAGAAGATTCCTTTCAAGCCTTTTTACGCTCAAATGACATTCACGTATTGTCACACCCCCAGATTTGGAAAACTCTTGGATAACGGCTTGGGTACCTCATTATTTCTAAATGCCCCTAACATAAAGAAAATAAAAGAGGGACACGTAACTGAACAGACCATTCACTAGCTCTCTCTAATGCATGTAAGAAATTTTTGGGAACAATTGCCCACTCAAGGATGATGTAAATGTTCCTAATGTTCATAGAAAAACTGCGCATGCCACCCACCTATTGTGGCTCCAAACATCAAAATAAATCCGAAATGTTGCAAATCCCACCTGTATATCGGAAATGGAACGTTGGTGTCCTGCAGACACATTTGCTTTACTATGCACATCATGCCCCTGTGGCTTTGCACATTGTGACCAAAAAAGTGTTTGTCAATCAAAGGTAATTTTGTCCCTAGGATAATCCTTTCCTACCTATGTACGCCAAAGCATCTCCTGAGCCACATTCATGTATATATTCCACAAATCAGTGGTCAAGAAAAATCCCTAGTCCATATCTGAATGATACTTGAACATTCACAGCTAATGGTCCTGAGTCAAGGCCCTACCCATTAAATCTGGTCAAAACTGTTCGACCGGAAACATCAGTATCATGTTTGATTGGTAGGATAGTGGACTTCCAGAGAAAATAAAGTTCCATAATTTCTAGAGGAGAAACCTACAAAGGGAACCTCTGGAAAAAATTTGAGTATCGGTTTGTTAAAAAAAACATTGATCCCTCAAGAAAGGCATAAATATTTTTGGGTTAAAAACCCGAAATGGGTGGCCAAAGAAAAGGACAAGTTATGCCCGCTAAGCCTGTGTCAAGCAGGCTTAGGAAAAAATTAGGTTAATAATGATAAATTCATAATATTTCATGAGGTGTTCCATAAATCCTCAGTAAAAGTCAAACTACGCTTGTTGAGTCCCTTGCCTCAGGAAAAAATTAGAACTCAATTCGATTATTTCATTTCAATGATTTCAAGTTACAGTTTAAAATTAGTACATGATTGAAATGATGTTGAAATTATAGGAAGAAGCAAAGAGAGATAATTTAGAGGCAAATTAGTTTTATCATATTCCATAAAAATATATGGGGGGAATCCACCGGCTGGAGCCTCTCCTTATGATCAAGACATGATCTTTATAAGAGACACTCGGCAGAGTTGAAAAGTTACACCAATAATCTCTATGACTCCTCAATAGCTTGTTGACGCTTTAATAAATTCAGAGTCCCAGATTCTTCAATCACCCACAGTTCCTCCACTTCCCTCATGGATTGGTGCTGGTTCTCTCTCCCTCTTGTATTTTCCATTTCCCCTCCTCAATAACGGTTGTGGCCTAGGCATGCTCCTATTTGAGTCATTCTAGTTTATGGATTTTTTTATCCACTTCCTAGTCAGGTTCCTCCATCAATGACCATTGCTTCATGTGTTCATTTTTTAGCTTCGCGACCATCCCAACATTGGTGGCATCTTGGCCAATGAGAATTTTTTGTGTAGAATCCAGATGAGCCATTGACTTTGCCATAGTGAGTCAAGATTCATGTGCACCTGTTACATCCCTAGAAGCAACCACCTACTTTAAAATGTCACAAATTCCTTGATTGCTAAACCCACCATATCCCAATACAACAATTTTGTAGTTTAACTTGGAAAATTTCACCAGAATCTTAGCCAATGGATTCTGGGAGATTACTCTCTAGATATTTCTCAACACATTTTTCTGAGTGGGATGAAAATTGACCAGTCCTTCTCGATCGGCCTCGGAATCACTCCCCGATGATTAAATGTAGTCTAGAATGAATTTTACTGGAGAGGGGATTGATTCAGTAACTACATCATGGTTCATCCCGATGGCAACCTCCTCTCTGGTAATTGTAATGAATGAAAAAATAGATGTGTCCACCGATATTTCCAAGGCACGTGGTTGTAATCATAAGGACAAGGAGGATTCTAAGATACCTCCCACTCCCACAATAGTATCACTGTTCAAAAAAAGTGTCTCTATATCATCAATCATCAGTTGCGCTCCATGGATATGAGAGAGTACTGAGGACCTGGGGTCATGATCGGCCAGAACAGTAGTCCTCAAGATGTCCCTTAAAAGGTCTATGGTATGTATAAGAGTGGTGGGGATAGTCATTCCAGATAAGGATATTGCTATCGGAATATAGGGGGTAGAAAATATAACCCCTCTCATAATTGAAAAAAATGGCATGATAGCCCGCTCTAGATTTTCAGGGAATGGAACATCAGCCTCCCAGACTGTGACTTCCCCAGAGCCACCGTGAGAAAGAAGCGTAACAGCTTTTGAAGAAATTCCCTCTTTAGGGGAAAAATCTGCTCGGTCAAGATTTATTGGCTCAACTATATTCAAAGCCCCACCAAGATCTAGAAAAACCTAGTACTCATCAATAGACTCATCCCTCGCCACTGAGACCACCATGTCCATCTCCATGAGAGTTGGCTCAGAACGATCAAATGAGACCTCAACTTCTGGAAGACCATACATTATTGGGGTAGAAATTGTTTGTGCAGGGGCTGGAATATCCAAGGTTTCATTAAAAACCCATGTCTCTTAAAATGGCCCTACTTACCTATTTCAATCAACTACGAAAAAAGGAGACTCTTCCTCTACCTCGAAAGGTAAAGGAGCTATAGATTCCTGATTTATTTTTGTTTAGTCACCAATAGGCCCTGTGTCAAAGCACATATATGTACCAGTGAGTCGAAATGGTAAGTACATTTTTTTCAATCACTAGGTGAATGGGAACTTACTTCCCACCCCTCTTTGAATACGGTTTGATGGTTGGGAGTCTTGCTTACATTTATTTGACTATTGGGGAGATGGATCATGAATAAGACCACCAAGAGGATATGGAGGAGGAAACTCCCTAGAAGGGTCTATAATCACTGCCTCCATATGATCTTGGGCTCCAGGAGATCCTTCTGCAGTACCACCTACTGGTGAGGGGGCGTACTCCCCAGCTATAGTACCTCCAAGAGAATATGTCATGGAAAAAGATGTCTCTTGAGAACCTGAAGGCCCCTCATTAATAAGAGGGAAAGGGGGGAGAATTAATAATCCTTTCAGTAAATTAATTTATGGACAAAGGTTGTAGATACGACCTCTCTTGATGGCTATTGAAATACTGCCATAAATTCCACGCAGTCAGACTAGTAATTTCAGTCCACAAAATCATGAAGACACATATCAAATTCAGTCAGGTAAGAAGCCACCTCATCAGGCTCTTCATCGGCTAAAATGATGGTAGGAGTGATGGATCCCCTAAAACCTGGATGATCAAAGCACTCCCTATAAAGAAGTTTCCATATATCTTTATATAAAGCGCTCTCCCTAAATTCATCCCAATCTTTCCAGACTTCCAGAAATGAAACTGTAATTGGGATGGATAGCGTTGGAGGGATAATATTAGGAAGCGGGGTAGGCTTCGACATTCGAAAACATTTCATGGGTGTCCCTAAAATATAAGGACCTAGAGAAGAGGATCGTTTATGAGATGATGGGGGAAAAGAAGAAACCTTTTTTGTACCAGCCTTAGTAGGTAAGAAAATGATGTTGTCATCCTCATCGTTGGTTTCTGGTCGCAACATGGAACGTATCTGATGCGAGTACTTGTGGCCACCACTTTGGGAGTGGATAAGGGTCTCGAGGTCCTTATGGTATCATCCCACCTCATCTAGATCCTCATAAAAAGAAACATCAGTCGGTACTGACATGAAACCAATACCAGTAAGGGCTACATTCTTAGTCGGGAGGAGTTTCCATAAATCACAAGACGAGCATCCATGCGAATATTTTTGACCTTTCCAAACATCCCATTTCCTATAGGCCACTAGAAAATTGGCCTTTGAAGGAATGGATGATGGACTCCCTGCATCAGCTCCAGCAGCTTGTTCGGTTGGCCGTGAGGTTATAACCCCATATTTCACAACTTTCCTAGGGAGGGAGAAAATAGACCTTCGAAGAACATTTCTAGGTAGATATTGTTCGTAAAATTCATTTTTATTCCCCTTTCCCTTCTCCTTGGATGCCTTGGAAGTCACCACAATGGGCACCATTTTCGCTAATTGGCCATCTGGATATGACTTAACCCAGGCATCATCATAATTCTTGGTATGGAAGGGAACGAAATACATAGAATCTGGAAGTCTGGCCTGGCTTGGGGTGTCCTATTGGGTTATCATTAGTCATAATTGGCAACCCATCATAATATGGTTCTCCAAGAAAGCTCTATTAAGAGCAGGAATGCATAACTTATGAATGCAATAGAATTTTTAACTAAACCTGAGGGGTGCATATCCCTCGTAGATAAGTTCCCCTCCAATACAAGAAACCACAACGTATTCTTGAAAAGAAAATAAATTACATCTATTGATGAATTCTTCAGATGCATTGTTCCTAATGGTACCAGTGGTGGAATCATAAGTGTGGTAAGAGAAACTTTTATAAATGTTGAGGCAAGCCATTAAGTTATGCCCATTCCTTTCAGTCTTCTCCTATTGCTTATCCTGTGAGGCCCAAGCCACTTTCATGACCCCACTGGTGCATTGAAGATATGGTCGAAGGGTCGAATGTGGGATTGGGTAGTAATTGATGAAGTAATAACCCCCTATGTGGGCTCCCATCCATCCCTAATGAATTTAAAAAGTACCAACCATCCGGTAGGGTGACCCCCTTCGCTAATTCGGACTAGCAGGTAGTATATCTTGGCCAACACAGCGATATCCAAATTGACACATTTTTTGGTGGCCAATTGAGCGGCCATGATAAAGGTTAATGCTCTTACACCACCCGATTCTTGCACTGGTAGAAACCACCCACTCAAGAACATGGTCAAGAAAGCCGCCAGTTGAAATAATTGATCGACGTTAGGGATGATCCCCCATCTTCATTTTGGAAAATCCCCCTTTTCTAAGGTGGTCCAGTATGTACCTTCTCGCCTTCAGGTGGCTTTGGTGGGACAATACCTTGGTCTCCATGGATTGGACTCGAGACCAGTATGCTTATAAAACCACCAAACTAGTCGTCAAATAAAACATCCTACTTCAGATAGGGATCACTTTCCATAAAAAGTGTTTTCACAGGGATGATGAGTTTCCTAACCAAAGGGTGGTTATTTCCTCATCATTAAAAACATTGGAGGGAGGGATAAATTCATCGTACATGTCCCCAATGATAGGGACTCCCAAAATCAACTGGATGTCCCAAAGGCTGATGCCAACCTACCCGTGTGTCAAATGGATGGTTTTGGTATCTGGGATCCACCTACTTAAAAATAGTGAAATAAGGATAGTATGAATAATGTGTGTATGTATGAGAAACCCAGGTAGCCTCATATAGTCCCACAAGCTATATCATGTATTGGAATTATTCACAATTTTGGCGAACCCAAAAGGGCCACCCCCAGTACAAGCCAAAAAAGCCTTCTGGTTGAAGGTCTCGCCGAGATGACCAACCGTTCTTCTCATTCGATGTGGCCTTCCTCGCGATGCTCTGGTAACAATGGGTCGTCTGATCAGGTTTCTTTTGAACCCCTCTAAGGTTTGAGGTGCATAAAGTAGCAATGGCTTGAATGTAGTCTCTCTCTGAAGGTACCTCCCCTTGGAAGAAATAAAGTCCATCAGAATAGAAGTATTAATTATCCAGAAAGATGGATGATCAGTCAAGTTTGGCACTGAGATTGCTATGTCAGAAAAATGGAAAAACTTGAAAGAAGGAAGCCAGTGTAAGACCGGGTACTCCAGTTGGCCCACTTTGAGTTGATTTTCAAGGGATTGGGGAAACTGAACAACCATAGTTTTTTAGTCAACCAAATCCTCTATATCCTTCGATCTTTTGTTAGCAGTAGAAAGAGGGGTGGTAATAATAGCCTCAGAAGAAGCATCTACATCAACATCAGTCTGTAAATCAGCCATTGTAGCCTACATAGGAAGATCCAAAAGCCGATGAGAAGCCAGTCTGATAAACAATTTTTAGAAAAACAATATGGTAATATTGGATACCGGACTTAAAACATGTATGAAAAAGGCTCTGCGTACTTTTCCAAGAAACAATACACAGAAAGAGAATTATGTGTACAACATGAAACATAGAAGCAACACTGCCTACAACTATGGTATGCGGATGTAGTTTACCAAATACAACTATGGTACGTGAAAGAACTGTGAGGTGAAGGCCTGCGAACCATTGTCTAGAAAATAGAACAGTTAACGGAATTAATAAATTGTGATCCTCGGACCCAGTTATGTTCTCGTTCAGAAGTTGTGGATTAAAATTTAAGTTTGTATTAATAGTTTTTGAAGTTTAGATCACTGATACAAGTTCGTTATGCAAACAAGCTAGCCGTGTAGCGTTCTTCCACTCAGAATCGAGATTTTATGATTTAAAATTCCACAATCCTGTTCGCGGAATCCAAAATATTGTATGCGGACAGAGAAATGGAAAGGAAATTGGTTTGCAGAATGTACAGAGTAGTTCGCAAACATGATTTTCGCAAGGAGCACAGTACGCGAGAGTGAAGGAGGCCAGGAAAATCGAGAGTGATTTTCGCCATGAGAAATTGTAAAATACAAATGAAATGGGACCCTATATATAGGTGTGGTCCCCTCCTAATAGGTCTACCTATTCTTCCACAAAACATTTCAGTTTAGAACAACTTCTATATCCGAATAGTCTACTTTTTGTTCGAAACAGACAACATTCCGATGGGGGAATTTGTAGGATCCTGAAAATTCCACCACGAAGAGATAGTCCCCCCATAATCTCTTTGTAAAAGGATGAAACTGCTTCTACAACTCTATCAAGGATAAGGGACTCAAATAGAATTGAAATTAATCGAGGAAATCTGCAGTAATTCATGTTTTCAAGGTTTTTAAGTGGCCTGCGTACCATCACTAGGAAAGGTACGGAAAAATGATAGATCACACCCCACCAGGTATGTGATATGGTCCACGAACTACTGGCCTAGGAGGAAATGGCTAGCGAGCAAGGAAAACCATGAACCATGTCAACAGAAGGAGTTGTGCGCGTATGGCCAGTCCACGTACCATACTGCGAACCCATCAGTTTGTGGATGAAGTGAACGGGTAGGGTTCTGTGAACCATTATATTGAACCAAAGACTCTGCAAACCCCAGTTGACTGAGACTTTCTTAGGTCAGAATATTTATTCAATTTGCCTTTGAAAATGGTGTCGTGTGCCCAATAGATACGATCACTCTGATGCTCTATTAAAAGATAATAGCATAAGTATGGAAGGAGACACACACAACATGAGATAGATATAGAGAAGGACGAATTAACAAAGCATGAGGGAGACTTAGAGGTTGCAATCCAACTTCCGTCTTGTTTAATCGGCAAATCACAAACTGCAAACCACTCCCTCTATAGGTACAACCATCCAAAAACCATAAAATGGGGGAATTTCTAAATAATAATATAACCACAAACCTTAATGGTGAACCGTGAACCAAATAATTCTTGTGGATCGATTTCTCGTGAATGATAATAACTCGGACCCTCCTTCAGTATGGTGCTTTGTGTAGCATACCACTACGTGGACTAAACCTGATGTCGCATACCCTATTGGTACATGAATATAACCCTAACCGGTATAGTGATCTGCATAACACTTTGGTACTGGGTTGGAGATACCCTTGCCCGCGTGCCACACTGGTATGAGAATGGCCCTTCTTCCCACATACCACAATGGTATGTGGATCCGTCCACATCCCGCATGACAAACCAGTATGTGGAATGGGGTGTTTTCCGGTATTATTCCTTCTGGTTCCATCCTCACCCCTCCATTACCATAAACTCCTCCATGATCCCTCTACTAACCAATCCTCCAGAACTAGGCCAAAGCCTCTTCCAAAGCCACCAGAATCATATGATCAGACCATAAGGTGCATCAGTGCGGCCCATTGATTCTAAATACCCATGGTAAGCGAAGTCGCAAAGGCCCTCCCAACAAATGGGTGGGTTTTGGGAATTCCTATGGGGATACATTCCTACGGTAACCTGGAGTCCAACCTTGGGATTCCTATGTGATCCTCCTTGTTCTTAGGATTAAGGGTGATCACATTCTTTTCCATTCAATGAGGTAAAGTGATTAGTCAAAGGGGTTATGTTAGCTCCCCCTTTTGGTGAGGATGAAACTCCTCCCCTTCCCATAACGTGCTCTGGGTCCCTCCCATTAAGGTAAGTCCCCAATCTTTTAAGTCAGGGCCACATGACATTCAATGTCATTTCACATTGAAAGGTTCATTGCTCAATGCCCTTTCCCATCGTTTCCCCGACCTCTTCCGTCACGGGCTCTCCCTCTCTCACCAATAGGAGAGGAGGCATGTGCATTGTTCAATATTTCAAATCCACTTGTTTATCTCACTGAGCATGACTCATGTGGGCTTAGAGGTTTGTGATGATTATAATATCCACATGTTCTGAACTACGTCAACTTTGATTATTGATTAAACCAGGATACATAGGACACCTACCAGAAGGCCTGAGCTCAAAAGGGTGCCCAACCAAAAGGGTCAACCGAACCATGTCTCCATAAATTTGAAGCTTCTATGCGTATGCCCCAGAAAATATGAACTACAAGAACTCTGATTCCTAACCAAATCAGGATATGTAGGACACCTACTAGAAGGCCCATGTTCAAAAGGGTTCCCATCCACTTAATCATGTCCCGTCAAATGGGAAGATTCCAAGCATAAGCCCCACACAATCCGAACTACGTGGGTTCTGATTCCTCCCCTGAGGATATGTAGGAAGACCTCATTGTGGGCCCGATCCCAACATCAAATCACCTTCCAACCCCATGGAAGATAATAAACTCCAGATCACCTTATAATATGGCTCAAGTCAGCATCAAATCTAGAGAATCAAACATGTGTATGCTTATGATGATTTTGTGAACAAAGGGTAGCCTATGGACACACTCTTCTAGAATGAACAAATGATTTAAGAACCTAGGAACACAACCTAAATCTATAAGAGATTACCAGAACATGCAACAATGCTCCCCCGGAAGGGTGCGGTGAGCCTGACTTCCCATCCTCTTGACCAATGGTGTTCTTAACTGTCGTTGGCCAAATCGTCAGCCAACGAGTGTCTGCCTTTGGAAAGAAAGCCCATGAATCATAGATACAAGGGCCATTAGGTGTTCTTAGCTCGATGAATCAACCCATTAGAGACCATCCGAGGAAATCATATCCGACAAGTACTGATTTCCTGAGCGCTTGACCCCAATGAAATCTCCCACTGGGACCAATGGTTCCCCTATGGTTAATTCATCCTTCTTTAAAGGATAATGATGCTAAATGGGTCGAAACAATGGAATGGTAAATTCAACAGGAACCCGTCCCAATAGAAAAATGGATGGGTGATGATTATCATTGAACCATTTCTGCACCACTTTCTAAACACACCACCTTAGAGGCCGAACAATGTCTCAATATATAACATCTGCAAATTAACCATTGTTCATAAGAAGGGGGTGACTAAAACACTTAGTAGTATTTCCCAAATTAAATCCCAAACCACACTTCTATGATATAACATGATATAATATTTATATAAAATAGTTTAAAAACAATTTAAATCGGAGTATATCTAATAAAAACAATTTTCCATGGAAAATAATTGAACAAGACTTAAAAACCATTTCTTTTTTATATAATACATTGATAAAAACAATCATTTTTAAAGGAACATCATTAAGCCTTTGAACTATTTCTTAATTTATGATTTAAAATAAACATTTCCATGTCCACACACATCCTCAACACAAAAACACACACAATATTGGTGTTACCATTGATGGTGAAACTTAATGTCTATACTCTGTCCCTTTGATGGTGGTACTTCCAAACCATTATCTATCCCATTTAACTCATTACCAACTGATATTCCCAAATAATATAAACTAATTTCAGTAAAATCATTTCAAAAATTACTTTATATTCATCAAACAAAAATATTTTAAAAATAACCATTTTAAAATTATAAACAATGATATTCCAAAAATCCATCCAATTCACATGATTTCCTAAACCATAGTTCAAGAGATAATTTCATTCAAATTGAACCATGATTTTAAATAAAATTAAATCAATTAAATCAATTTTAAATAAATCCTTCATGTTATAATCAAGAGGAGTCAAGATAGAATCCACCAACTTTGAAACATAATTTAAAATGAATAAAGAAGAAACCCATTAAAAACCAGTTTAAATATTAAAGGTTCCAACTTAGATCTCATTTAATTTAAAAAATAATAATATCCCATCAATATTGACCTCAAAAAATATGGATATATCCCTAAAAACTAGATCCATGACTCCAAAATATAGAAGGAGAAGAGTTCAAAAGAAGCCAATGAAGAACAAGAACTTACTGAAGAATTTGGATCTGCAAACCACTTGTATGTGCCTAGGAATCTCTATTAGATAGAGAGTAATTGTCTCTACTACCTTTGGAGTAAGAGAAATATGTCTTATGGCCTTTTTAGGAAAAAACGAGTGGTTAAATAGGTAAATTGGATTTGAAAAACAATTTTAGGATCTAATTTTCTATAGTGCACGGTTAGAGCGCACAACTAGGAAACTAAGCATGATCCACATACTCCAAACATACCTCACATGGTTATCCTGCATGGTTATAAAAACCGTGATCCAACCATTCTATACCCTAGGATCTAACATTGCACAATTTCACTTGGTAATCTGCATGGTTGGGAAAAACCGTGTTCCTAACTGTGCACGTCCCCAATGTCCAATATTTCTGTTGTAGAATTTTCTGGAGGTGTTTATGATTTCTTATAACCTTCCTCCAACCATGAACCTCCAGAAAATCCAAAAAAAGAAGAAAAATATCCTCTAAACCTCCCAAAATATAACTCAAAAATTTTTCATACTTAAAATATATAAATAAAGAGTACGCTAGGGTGGATATTTATAGATAAAGAGTGACACAAAAGTCTAACAGATAGTTTCTACATATAAAAAACTCTAAATTGTTATTTTTACAATTTTGGAACTTTCCCATGACATTAAGGTATAAGTAGCATACCCTATTGGAAAGCAAGAATAACTATCCCACCACTTTTGAATTTGATGATTCTATGATGGGGTGGGATTGAAATTCGCAACAAACCATGAGTGGGTCTTTAAAACCATTTTGGGCTTAATTAATGTAAATATAGGCATGTATTGTTCCCCCAAGTAAGGGTATTGGGCATCCCCTTGGAATTTCATGTGTAGCCCATTTAAGGCCCCCTTCATTTGTTTTGGCCTTCTCCCTTATCATTATGCCACGAAATCCTCACAATAAGTCTTATGCAATCATGTGCATTTCTCCCTCCTAATCGAGTCTGATTTCAACCCCTCGATTCCCATGTGTGACATGATCCTCATAGAACCCTATGAAAACATTAAAAAGATCAAAAAAATTTAAAAACTCTAAAAAAACTAAAAAATCCCAAATACTCAAAAACCCTAAAAAACCATAAAACCATAAAACCCATCAAAATCCCTAAAAACACTAAAACCAATAAAAATCCTAAAGAAGCCTTGAAAATCCAAAAATATGTAAAAACCCATTAAAATATTGAAAAACACAAAGAAATCCGTTAAACCCCCCCAAAAGAATAAAACCTCTAAAAACCCAAAAAAATCGATAAAAACTATTAAAACCCCAAAAACCACAAAAAAACCCTTCAAACAATAAAAACCCTTAAAAAATTAAAAATCCCTAAAACCAATGAAACCATAAAAACCACTAAAAAATGTAAAAAACCATTAAACCCCTAAAAACAATAACAAACTATAGAAAATCATAAAAACTCTAAAATACTCAAAAAACCCTCTAAAACACAAAAAAAACAAAATAACCCCTAAAACCCCAAAAAACCACTGAAATCCATAAATACCATAAAAATCCTTAAAACCCCTAAAAATCCCAAAAATACAAAAAAATCATAAGAACAATGAAAACCCACAAGAAAACCTAAAATGTCTAAAAACACTTAAAACCCTAAAAAACCTAGAAATGCTAAAACCCTATAAAACCCTAAACACCATAATACCCCTAAAAACCATAAAAACACATAAAAACCATAAAACCACTAAAAATTATAAAAAATATTTAAACCCCTAAAAAGCATAAAAACTATAAAACCCCATTAAAAAAGTAAAAACTCAAAAGAACGCTAAAACCCTAAAATTTCCAAAAACAAAAAAACACTATAATCACATAAAACCCTCAAAATCCCAAAACCCCCCAAAAATAATAAAAATCCTAAAAATACCCTAAATTTCTCTAAAAATATTAAAACAAAAAAACCCAAGGAAACCCCTAACAAACTAAAAAAACATAAAATCCCTAAAAAACATAAAATCCCTAAAAAACATAAAAACACTAAAAACCCTAAAACCCATGAAAACCATAAAACACCTAAAATCATAAAAACCCTAAAACCAATAAAATCCCTAAACACCTTGAAAAACTATAAAGGTCCTTCAATCCCGTAAAAACATTAAAAACAATAAAATAATAAAACCCTAAAAACTCAACCCCCCTAAAAAGCCTATAAAAACCATAAAAACCCAAAACCCCAAAAACCCTCAATATCCCTTAAAACCCTAAAAACCCTAAAAATCATAAAAAATCCTTAAAATTAAAAAATGTAAATAACCCTAAAAACCATAAAAAACTAAGAAAACCTTAAAACCTTAAAAACAAAAAACCCCCTAAAATACCTAAAAATCACAAAAAACCATAAAACTCTAAAAACCATTAAACCCCCAAAAACCTAAAAAACCTTAAGGTGCATTAAAACCCTAAGAATCAACTAAAAACTCTAAAACCCCTTTAAACACCTAAAAGTGATAAAAATATCAAAATACCACATAACCCTAAAATACTAAAAAATCATAAAAACCATAAAAACCATAAAACCCCTAAAATCCCTTAAACCCCCAAACACCACAAAATCTATAAAACCCAAAAACCATAAAAAACCAAAAAAATCCTAAAATCATAAATAATATAAAAACCCAAAAAATGATGAAAACTCCTATGAAATACATAAAATCCTAAAAATACAAGAAAAACCCTAGAAGATGCTTAATCCATTAAAAACCAAAAAAACATCAAAATAACTAAAAACAATAAAACCCATTAAAATACTGAAAACACGATAAAAATCCATAAAAACATAAAAAACCATAATACTATGAAAAAACCTTAAAAAATAAGAAAACATTATAAGAAAATATCTTAATACCCTATAAATCCTAAAAATACCATAAAAGCCTAAAAAACCTTAAAACACACTGAAAAACATAAACCCCCCCCCCAAAAAAAAATTAAAAAACCTAAATACCATGTAAAACAATAAAAACTGAAAAACCACTAAAAATGAGAAAAATTATATATACCCTTAAAACCCCTAAAAAAATTTAGAAACTCAAAAAACCATAAATCCCTAAAAATCTAAAAAACTATAAAACCCTCAAAAACTATAAAAACCAATTACCCCTAAAAATACAAAAAATCCTTAAAAATACTTAAAAACATATAAAACCATAAAACCATAAAAACCCATAAGATGACCTAAAAACATAAAAAAACATAAAACCCCTAAAAACCTAAACAACGCTAAAAACCCTAAAAGTGCATAAAAACCCTAAAAAAACTAAACATGCTCAAAATCCCTAAAAACACTAAAAAGAATAGAAATCCTAAAAATCCATAAAAATTAATATAAACCTAAAAATGTAAAAACCCTAAAAACCCATAGTAAAACATAAAAACCAAAAATCACTTAAAACCCATAAAAATCATAAAGATCCTAAAAACCCGTAAAACCTCTAAAAACCATAAGAACACATAAAAACCATTAAAATCTTTAAAAACCATTAAAACCCCAAAAATCCTAAAAAATCCCAAAAAATTCCTTAAAACACAGGAAAACCCATAAGACCCAAAGAAACCCATAAAACCATAAAAACACTTAATATCCAAAAAAACTTAAAAAATATTGAAAACCCTAAAAGACCCTAAATTTTCTAAAAACACATAAACCACTAAAAATGATAAAAACCCCTAAATCCTTAAAAACCCTAAAAAAATAAACCCCTAAAAACAAAAATTAAATATATAAAATTTAAAACCCCTAAAAATATTTATAAACATTTAAAACATTTAAAACCCTAAACATATAAAAATTCCCTAAAACCAAATAAAATAAAAACCATAAAAACCCTACAACCCCAAGAAACACCGAAAATCCCCACACACGTTAAAAAATAATAAAAATATAAAAAACCATAAAAATCCCTAAAAACCTAACTACCCTAAAACCTTGAATACCCCAAAAAACCATAAAAACCAAAAAACACATATAACTCTCCAAGAACCTAAAAACTGCTAAAAATACTTTAAAAACTAAAAACCCTAAAACCCTTTGAACAAAAAAATACATTTAAAAATTCAAAAACCATATAACCCATAAAGGTCATAAAACCCAATAAATTCTCTAAAACCCCTTTGAGCCCCTAAAAACTATATAAAACATAAAAAACCCATTAAAACACTAAAAACCAAACAAACCCGTAAAAACCCAAAAACCCCTTAAAATCCAAAAAAAATCCTAAAAAACCAAAAACCCCATTGAAATCTAAAATAATATCCTAAAAATGTTTAAAAAAAATTAAAAACTCATAAAACTGTAAAAATCCGTAAGAAAACCTTAAGAACCTAAAAAAATTAAAACCCCTAAAAACCTAAAAAATGATAAAACCCCTATAATCCATAAAACCGTTGTTTCTTCTGGAAATGGGGATGACCTTGTTTGTTTAAGGTTTAAACATTACAATTAGTTTCTAACGGGTTTATTTGTAGAATCGGAAACATCCAATGATTCTATATCCATTTGGACCTACTTTCCAAAGGTAGGTGCTCAGTAGTTTTGGATTGATGAGGCTTAAGAATTTGCATTGGTCGAGAGGATGGGAGGTCAGACTCGTCACACCATTTTGGGGGGAATTATTGTCTACTACAAGACACTCTTTATATATTTATGTTATGTTCATGAATCCTTATTAATTTACCAAATTTGAAAATGATATTTCCTTCAGATCTGACAATCAATGATTGATATGTATGAAATTCAGAGAATCTTTTATATGTATTTAGGTAATTAATTGATAGAGAATCATCTGTATTTATTATAGATTCATAGTCAATATTATCCTTAAACACATAATATAGAAATCTCTTGGTCATTAGGATAACCATACTAGTTTTAAATCCAGTCAGTGAGGCACTTGAAGTTTTTTGTCATTCAGAAAGACATGAATTATTTCAGAGTTCGGATTGTACCTGTAGATGGTCTACCTACGTATCTTTGTTTAGAAAATGAATTAGAACTCACATAGTTCGAGTGAAGTATTATGAGGTTTATGCATGATTAATGGCCCAATGAAAGATGTCATAATTACTTTTGCACTCTAAGCTCACGTGATTCATGCTCGGTGTGAGAAAAAATAGGTATCAGTAAAATATGACAGTTGTTCCATGAAATATGAAATAATAAGAAATAATGTTGGGATTTTGTATGTATGACTGCCCAAGATAGATGAGTATTTGGATTTACTTCAGGGAGGAAACCCGGGAACAAGGTCTATAAAGTTATATATGCTCTATCGAGATTTAAATACTTAACATAGGGCTTACTCTAGAGAAGGATGCCCAAATAGAGAAGGACTAATTATTTGGGATTATTCCTGATAAGGAAGCCCATGTCAAAAGAAATAAGCATGGGGCTTACTCTTAAAAAGGAGGCCCATGTTAAGGGGACTTGAGATCTGGGGCTTACTCCTGAAAAGGAGGCCCAGGTTAGAGGAAAATGATTGTGGCTTACTCGTAAGGAGGATGCCCAGATTAGGGAACTTGGGGATTACTCATAAGGAGGATTCCCATTAATAGGGTCCATAAAGGTATTTGTGCTTTATAGAGATTTAGATTCTTAATTTGGGGCTTATTCCTAACGAGGATGCCCAGTAAAGGGGACTTAGACTTGTGATTGGGGATTACTCCTAGGGAGGATGCCCAGATCAAAGATTCTCTCATGTTAAAGGATGAGGTTGAATAGTGGAAATATCTAACCTTAGTGACATAAATCTAGGAAAATCATGAGGTTTTTAGAGATGTTCCACAGAATTAATTTCAGATAACGAATCCATCAAAGGTACCATGCCATAAATTTCTTTAAAGAGGGTTTTGAAGGCTAAATTTTTAAGAGGAGAAGGGGATTAGTGACAAAAGAGGTGAATAGATAAGAAGGGAACCCAAAAACAGTCATGCACACAAGTCTTGTTTGGGCACGCAAGTCCTGGTCGCGCAAGTATTCTTCCACAACATGGGTTCACTTGGGTGATGGTTAACCTGTAGGGTAATACTTGGGAGACACTTGGATCAATCCCTTGGTATTATTCCTATATGATTTCAAAAAATGGTGGCATACATGTTCTGTTGAAGGGATAAGGTGGTGCAAAAGTGTCTTCATTTTTCTTAAGGGTTAGACACTTAGGTGCACAAGTGTTGATGAATTTCAAAACTTAGGACTTATTCCCCTTCTTTAAATCTTCCATTATAGGTAATAAATTACCTTAGAAGTGTTCATAGGACTTCAAGTAGAGACTAGGGCACTGAGAGCTTAAATCTGAATTTTGGATTTTTTTCGTCCTTGAAATGGGGGGACCACAAGGGGTATTTATAGGCCATTGAGGAGCTTGGGAGAAAAAAATATTAGGGTGCGAAATTTACCTACATGACCAATATGTGGCGTGCAAGTATAATTGTGCGACCATAGTGAAACTTGCGTGACCCATGCATAAAGAAATCATTTCTCATTCCTTTGTCAAATTTTTATGTTTTTTTTTCAAAGGATGAATCTCTTTGTGCCTAAGGTATTCCCCTTTTTCAGTCGTTAGACTCTGTAATGGAAAAGAGCTTCAACAAAAATCCCCCCTCAGAGTTGGATCTGAAAAATGAGGGAGTATTTAACTTTGAGGTAAAGGAGAAAACTCAGGAAGTTTGTGTGTGCTGGTGTTGAGCGTGCAAGTAGCGGCACGTAGCTCTAAGCCACGTAGGGTTCGGAACGCAGAGGTACACCTTTGCCTATAAATATGGGTGCCAATATTGTGAAAAGCAACCGACATTCAAAGAACTTCACTCTCGTCATGCAAATGGGCTCTCGTTCGCACATGTGACTTGTTGTCCGTGGTTCATTGCTTATTTGTATCGCACTTCTGCAGAGGTATTTGGACTTGCACGGTGATACCTACATGCCCATACTTGCATGACTGAATTGGAATTTCATGCCTCAATTCCGTAGCCATTTTTATAATTTCTTCACAAATTTTATGAAAAATAAACTTACTTAAGAGTTAATTATTCGACCTTTGTGAAGATTCAATGGCCCCTAGAAGAATTGGAATGGCTGATGAGCTGGATAGCAAGTGGATTGATGATATGATGAACGTTGTTGGCCATGAATATTATAATATCTGTGACAACACCCTTCCAGATTTGGCCAAGTACTTGAGGAAGTATCATGTTAATTTCCCACATAGAATTTACTTGCCTTTATATGGCCATGGTCATCTTCAAGGAGTCAACATTCTGAATGCAAATAACTATATGCCTGAGATGCTGTCATACTATTACCTCTCTATTTTGGTTATTCTGTGCATTAAGAGTTGCAACAACGGTGTGAGCTTTCAATTTTTTCCTCCATGCCATTTCATTGCAGGTATAAAAATGGAAAAAAATGTGCTGATATGTTTTCCTCTACCGGCTGGTGGAGTGAAGATTATCATGACATTAGAAACAATATTTGAAAAGAGTAATCTCTCCAAATGGGTCTTTACCAATGCTCCATTCTCAAATCCATGTATCCATATTTCAAGTCTCTTGGATAGAAACAGAGTCACTGTTTGATCTGTAGGAAATTTTCTCAAACTACACTCAAGAACATTCTTTTACAATTGTTCCATAAGAGCTGGTATCACTGCATCTATTATTGTATCAAGTTTAATGAATGAACTCCAGGTGGCTTCTGATGAAGCTCGGGATGCCGTAAATCAAATGAAGAGTTATGTTGAAAGTATCTTGTAATTCCTGAAAAATAGAATATACTCCAGTCGGTGGATGTCCTTCTAACTCTTGTGCATAAATGAAAAACACTTTCATCTTAAAATATTTAGTGCCTTAATTCTTTTTCTACCTACTTTAAATTATTACCTAAGACAATGGGCCAAGTAATAATAGTTTTATTTTTTCTAGGATTTAAAAAATAACCCTACAAACATTGAATCTATTTATTGATCAATATTACCTAAATCATACAAAATGTACATTTAGTGAGATGGGACTCGACTTTTATTCATAGTTCTCTTGTCTTTTGTGGGAAATTTAAAGTCATGCACGTCGGACATAAAAAGGCTAATGTTTATGGTCTAATAGCTTTGACCGAATGGAGAATGGATTTAAATTGACTCAATTCCTTGATAAATTGTCTAAAAAAATATTACCACTTTCAAGTATAGGGGAAAACATGTAAACTATGACTTAAGAAATTTTGAATATAAGGAATGATATGAAAAAAGGGCTAAAAGGCATTACAAGAAGTATTTCCTAAGAGTGAAATTACCACTATTTAACAAACCCATTAGGGGTTTGAATTATGCAGGACCACTTAAGGTAATTGGATGTATAGTCAAATAATAGCATATTTTGGCTGACATGTCTGTTATGTAGACTACTTATGCAAAGCTACAAAAGGGCACGTGCTGCATAGTCCGGAAAAAAAACTCTCATAAATTTTACATTTATATTTCTAAAATGCCAGTGAAAGTTTATGGAGATTCATATTTTCCAAAGCAAAGAATCTTCTCTATAGAGTGAGGTACTTGAATATGGAGTGGATGTTTCTAATCAATATTGTCAAAGAATTTGATGAATGTCACTCCTGTGAAGGTCTGGCCCAAACTTAGTGAAGGGAAATATAAACCATGGAATTAAATACTTTCAAATCATGAAAAAGAGTATGGGAAAAATATGTTAAGGATGGATATTTTTGCAGATCCCTACATATTTTCTTTAAGAAAAATAAGGAAGAAAGAGATTTTCCTCCCAAAAATGAAGTTACAACTATTTGAAAAACCTGTTAGGGGGTTTAATTATGCAGGGCCACTTTAAGGGAATTGGTTTCCTATTCAAATAATAGTATCTTTTGGATGACATGTCTGTTATGTAGACTACTTATGCAAGGCCTCCTAAGGGCATGTGCTGCATTGTCAGGCAAACGAACTCTCGGGTATCAAACATTTTGTGACCAAAAGTCAAGAAAAGGGTTATGGAGATATGTAAGTATTTAAGGATAGGAGTATGAAAAATGAAAATGGGTATTGTCCAATGCATGAAAGAGATACCTAGACCAATGCTGACCATAATCATGTTGTGGATGGGTCCTGTATTGAGATGTTGGACTTCACTACATATCTCCTTATGATGAGAATCATGCCAAATGTGGTTCTTTAAATATATTTTAACGTCATGTGGGACGAGAATATAGGATATCTTAGTTTAGTGTCATAGAGCTCAGAACATAATAAGGAATACACATTGTATGTCTTATAAACCTGATGTGAATGAAGACCAGGGTTTTCATACCACATTCATGTTTATATAGGGAGACTTTTCAAACAAGGGACTGAAAGTTGAATTTGGGGTTAGGACCAAATACATGGGGCTAGATTTGAGGGACACTCGAATGTTCCTACATATCCCATAAGGATGGGAATCAAGCCTCGCATAGTTCTTAAAATACCCTATGTAAAGATTTGGTTCTTACAAGTGAAGGGTGAAAGGGGACTTTAGTGCAATGATTATTTGACCCAAGATTAAAGGTTCGTGCATTGCCATGTATGCACGTAGTCTTTGGAATATATGACATGATTGGAAATCAATGTCAAAGATGATTCCCTCTTAGGCAAGGGACAATGGGGGACTGTATAGTTTAACGTCATATATCAAGGATGATGGTGTTGCATAGTTTAGTGTCATGTAGAAAGGACAAAAGGGGACATACACAGTTTAACGTCATGTGGGACGAAGTTGAACCAATGTAAAGATATTGGTTTTGGGATGCTTCACGGATCCACATCGTATGAGACGGAGGTGAACCGATGTGAAGAGATTAGTTTTGGGCTTGAACCTCCGGAGGTTTCCTACGTACCCAGCCTATAAGGCAAGGATCAATGTGTGTGTAGTTCGATTGAAGAATGAATTAGTGGTCATGTTATTCTTGAGGACAACGATCTAAAAATGGTTTTGGGATTTACGCATGGTTAACGGACTAGAGAGGGTGTTATTATTGAAGTTTACTCTAATATCACATGATTCATAATCGGTGTAAGAAACAAGAGGTAGAAAAAACCGTAACAATGCATAGTTTAATGTCATGTAGCACATAAGAGGGAATGTGTAGTTTAAGGTATTACAGTAAGGACTTAGGGGACTATGCAGTTTAATGTCATGAAGTAAGAACAAGACAATTTAACATCATGTTGAACGAAAGGGTGTTGTACAGTTTAGTGTCATGTAGCTAGGTCGTCAATGTTTAACGTCATGTGGGACGTATTAGGGACTTTTTCACAGTTTAACGTCATGTGGGATTAAGAGGTTCAATGTTTAACGTTGTATATCATGGATGATGGTTATGTAGTTTAACGTCCTACGGGATGTAGGTATTTGGGTTACACAAAATAATTTTTCAGGAATCTTTCATTGGTTGGAGTCGTGATGAGTTATCCATCCATTGAGATTAAAGAATAAGCTCCATTGGAGTAGACCTTATATATTGAGTAAGGTCCTTCCCATTTTGACTCAAGATTGGGAGGTTTCTTTCCTGGTATCATTGGATTTCTGAGAACCAATACCAATTCTCCTTGCATGAATGAACGAAGACAAACATTCTTGTTGAAATATCATGCTATTCAATTCTAATAGACTTCCAAGTGGTGTAGGGTGCATAATATTTTTTCATCTAATTGTTCCAATTAATCCAATCACTTTTTAGATTGTTCATCTGTAGATGATTGATCCCAAATGGCTACCCTGAGTGAAGTCAATTGGACTTCAATGGGCAATACTCCTAGTGTTCCATATACCAATGAATATGGAGTTGACCGTGTAGAAGTGCGGGTGGTGGTCCAATAAGCCCATAAAGCATGAAAATTTTTATTAGGCCATGATTTCATATCTTTATCCACCATCTTTTGCAGTATGTTTGAAAGAGTCTTATTTAAGGATTCTATTTGTCCATTGGCTGCTGCAGCTACTGAGAGGAATGGTTTGATTTGATGTTGTATTCTTGATACAACTTCCTTATCTCGGATGAACAGAAGCTGGTGCCACTGTCTGTTAATATAGTATGAGGGACACCAAATATGGTAATGATGTTAGACTTGATGAAGCTAAAAATGATTTTAGAACTAAATTTTTTTAGATTTATTTCCTCTGCCCATTTGGAGAAGAAGTCAGTAGTAGTAAGAATATACTTAAACTGCTTGGATGTAGCCAAAGGGTAAGGTCCTACTACTTACATTCCCCATGTGGAAAATGGCCATGAGTATTTAGTTGTATGAAGAAACTCTGGGGGTTGATGAATGAAGTTGGCACATACATGGAAGGAATGACACTTTTTAGTGAAATCAACACAATCTTGAATCATTGAAGGCCAATAGTATCCAAGCCTTCAAATTTGATCAGACAGTTTATGTCCTGACTGGTGGACACCACAGACTCCTACATGTACTTCTTTCATGAAATCCATTGTGTCTTCACCAACAATGCATTTGAAGAGAATTCCATCAAAACCTATTTTTAGGGATTTTTTTCTAGGTGATCTGGGCTATCATATAGAGTAAAATTGTCCACACATCACCAAAATTGTTCTTTCCCGGCTCTATCAGGTGGGAGTGTTCCATTTTGAAGGTATTCCCTGATAGGTGTCATTCATCCTATAGTATGACCATATGGTTTAGAAATGGGAATGATTTCATTGATTTCCTATGTTCTGATTTGAACATAATATGAAACTGTATGACGGTGGGCAATATTGATGATTGTTTCGTCCCGATTTGGATCTTCCAGAGCTGTGGTTATTTTAGCCAATGCATCAGCTTGGGCATTTTATGATCACGGAACATAAGAAAATGTTGGTTCCGAAGGAAATTCCACCATTAACTCTTTGACGTAATCATACAAAGGGATTAATTCTTCTTTTCTAATCACATAATCCCATTGACTTGTTTGATTACCAGTTCTGAATCACCTTTCACTTTTAATTGACTCACTTGTTCCTGAAGTGCCAACTCCAATCCTGTGATGAGAGCTTGATATTATGCTTCATTGCTTGTACCACCTTCCCATAATAAGAAGGAATAGGGTATCACTGCCTTTTTCTGGGAAATAAGTACTATTTATAATCCAACATTTTTGAATTAAGGATCTTAAATTGTCTTCCTTGTTGGACTTCTAGAAGCACCATCAAAGTACATTTCCCATGTTTGAAGACTGTCTTGAATAGAAAATACTTCCTCATCAGGAAGTTCAATATCTAAAGATTTATCTTCTACTAAAGGATGTTCAATAAGGAAATCTTCCAGAGATTAACCCTTTATTTCCATTTGAGACACATACTGGATATCAAATTGCTTTAAAATAACTTCCCACCTAGCCAGACGTACTGTAAGCATTATAGGACTAAGGAGGAATTTGAGCGGGTTATTGCGAGATACCAATTGGACCTCATGATGTTGCAGGCAGTGTCTGAATTTCTGAATTGCAACGATTAATGCTAGACAGAACTTATCTATACTTGAATATCAGGTTTTGGCTTCATGCATAGTCTGACTAAGATAGTAAAGGTTGTTTTCATTCCCAGCATCATTCTTCTGAGCAAGGATGGAACCCAATGATCACTCTAAAGCTGTCACATAGAGGATAAGTTGTCTTCCTTCTAAAGGTGGAATTAATACCGGTGGACTCAAGAGATATTTCTTGAGAATATTGAATGCCTCTTGAAATTCTTCAGTCCAATGGTAAGTGACTCCCTTCTTCATCAACATGGTGAAGGGTAAACATTTTCCTACCAAATTGGCGATGAAACGCCGAATATAGGCCAAGTGTCCTTGAAGTCCTCTTAATTCCTTCAAATTTCGAGGAGGGGACATACCAATTAATGACTTTTTCTTCTCAATATCGACTTCGAGACTACTATGGCGTACAACAAAGTGGAGAAATTTTCATGTGGTTACCACAAAAGCACATTTCAAGGGGTTCATCTTTAAATTGTTTTGTCAATGTTTGTGGAATATGACTTCCAAATCATCCAAATGAATAGAAATTTTTTTGTATTTAACCACCAAAGTTTCCACATAACATTCAAAAAAATTCTCTAAAAAAGGTTTGAAGATACGGTGCATGGCAGGTTGATATGTTGCGCCTGCATTCTTCTGGCCAAAGGGCATTACCCGATAGCAAAGCACACCCTGAAGGGCTCTGAAAACTGTAGATTCTTCATCTTTTGGATCCATTCAAATTTTATTATACCCATAATATCCATCCCTGAAGGAAAGGGTTTCATAGCCAGCTGTTGCATCAATTAAGAGTTATATGATCAGAACTGGAAAATCACCCCTTGGACAATGCCGATTAAGATCTTTGAAATCAATACAAACTCTAATTTTTTCATTCTTCTTTTTCACAGGGACAATATTAGCCTACCATTTTGGATTTTTAAATTCTATGAAGAAGTTATCTTTGATAAGCTTATCCACTTCAGCTTCAATTTTGGAAGCATAAGTTGGGTGTGTTCTTCTTGCAGCTTGCTTAAATCCTCGATGTTCTTTTGGAAAACCCAAATGATGAGTAGAAACATCAGGATCAAGACTAGGCATTTCTGTGTAGTTCCAGGAAAACATATCTTGATTTTTCTTTAAAAATGAAATATACATCTCTTGTTCTTCAAGAGTTATGGCTGCACAAATTAAAGTGGGGCGTGGATCTTCTTTTGTACCTAGATTTATTTCTCAGAGATCATCCACAGTGGTAGAGATACCTTCTTCAAATGCTGGAGGATAATTTCTAAGATCTTCCTCTTCTTCTTCAACATGTGTTACTTCTTCTATTTCTAATTTCATAGTAGATGATGAAGCATTATTTCCATGATCAAGAGAGAAGTTAAAATTTTATCATCTTGAATAAGAGGCTACCATTTCTGACCCTATTGATGATGAAGGGTCTTCTTTGGGTAATAAAGATGAGATGATGGATTGAGAATCAAAATCATCATTCATCTCTGAAATTGCCATAACTTCTTCTGTCCTAGTTGATGAAGTATAAAATTACTAGATTTCAGTAGATGAAATAAAGACATCTCCATTTGAGATTTCATCACAGCTTGGTGAATCAACAATTTCTCCCATACTGTCTGGATTGGTTTCCCTAATTGACATTATGGAAGTTTCCATAAGAGCATTTGGATTTGGGTTTATCCTGTCAATATGACTGATAGGAAACAGAAAATCTATACTCACATGTATAATGGATTTATTGGAATATTTTCCAAACCATATGGATCATTAATTTTGGTAACCTTCTTTGTCGTAGATACATCCTTTCCCTCCATCTGATAGAATTATTCCACAATGTATTGAGATTCACATGATTTTAATGGGGCTTTCTCACCATAAAATGTCCCAATTTGACCATTGAAACAATATTTGGGACATTGACGGTATGATGAAGGTATAGCCGCATGATGATGTAGCCAAGGTCTTCTAAGAAAAATGTTGAATGATGTGTCATGACGAACAACCATGAAATCTGAATTGGATACATGGTCTCCAAACTGAGTTCTGAGTGTAATCTCACCTAGAGGTTCTTGTTTATGATTATTATATCCTTTCAACATTAATATAGAAGAGGATAAATCAGATTTGGTGTGGCCCAATCGAAGAAGTATATGAATAGGGATGAGGTTGACTCCTGAACCATTATCAATGAAAGCTCGTCGGATGTATACATCATTGACCTTGCCAGATAATTACAAAGGTCTAATATGTCCAGGCACAACATCATCTTTATCTTCATTTGTAAAAGAAATCACTACATGGAATTCTGTAGGATTATTCTCTACATGGTAGACTTCAGCCGCAGTAATTTCAGTTAAGAATTCCTGAGGACATGAAAAAGCCTCAATGAGTGCCTCTCGAAGATCCTTTGATAAATTTAAGGCATCCAGAATTGATAATTTGGCCAGTACTTGGGCCAAATGTTTCAATACATCATATTTTTTATCCAAAGGTATGTGTTTCCCAACTGGAACATGTGGTTCTGCAGGTGCCTTATAAGTTGATGCTTTGGAAGTAGATGCATCTTATATCGAGGTAGGAGTTGGAAATACTCCTGGCATTGGAAGATTAGACTGACTAGGTCTATTTATTTTCAAATAGGAAGAAGGTGTAACTTCTAACTAATCTTCCAAAATAATTGTTCTAGGACTGAATCTACCTTGTATGGAAGAACTTTCTTGTTCTTGTTGATCCCACTGAAGGGCTTGGCCACGAGTTTCTACTGAATATATAGTTTTAGCATGGGTAGGATTGAAATAGTTTCTTCTAGAATATCCATGTCTTCCTCTGTATCCTAGACCTCTGGAACTCCCCCTAATTCCTCTATTTGATACAGGGAACTCAGTCTCATCAAGATCGAAATTGTGATTGGAATATGGATCTGTTAATTGAAACATATTAATAGAACCAAAGATCAACTATTCATATGATGAAGACTCTGCATTATTAGTCTGTTTAGGTTGTTCCGTTTGGTGGGTCGGTGCCCGTAGCTTTGAATTAGATGGCATAAAATCTGCCAGAGTCAAAGACAACTCGGGCTTTTAAACGATCTCATATTCTTATAACTGGTCTTCTTTCTTTGAATTATGCCGCATCTTTGAGGCTTTTCCTTCTGATGAAGGGGTTTTTTCTATGGCATTCATAGTATAAGATGCAATTGTTTTCTTCAATTTAATTCTTAAAATGGAATGAGTTCGGTTGATCATTTTGCTGACCATCCAATCATTATATTTCTGTGCATTTTTTTCTTTTGACTTCTTGCCACTCACCTTCTTCCTCTAGATCTGTAGCAGTAACACATGCTACCTGGGCTGAAGAACCTTTTAGTTTTACCTGTCCAGAGTCCACCATCATTTGTAGGAGGTCTTTGAAGACAAAACACTCTTGAATGGGATGCCCCAACATCTGCTGAAATGGGAAATAGTTTAGACTGTCTTCACTCCTTCCATGTTCAGCCTTATAAGCCTTGGTAATTGAACCAAATTATTTTCTAGAGATGAAATGAAGTAACCAGGAACTTTTTAATTTCAGAAAGAATAAACTTTGTTCTTAAACTCCTCAAATTTTTTCCGTATTTGATCTCTTTGAACATCTTGAAGAAACGACCTCTGTTGTTGATGATCAAGTGGTAGAGCCCTTTGATTTGATGAAGTTATCGAAGTGGAAGCAGGTACAGGTGTTTGTTTAAGGGTGACTGTAGTAGTCTATGCATTACCCATTCTCCATCATGGAGCTGATGGAATTAGACGAGTTTTATCCTTAGTCTTTCTAATAGAGTATTCAATCTGTTAATCAATTGAAGTAAGGTCTCGAAACCCTCCTATATGTTTCAAAAGGATAAACGGTGTGCGCAATTAATCAGACAAATTTTCCACACAAATTGGTAATAATTATTCTTGAGGGAGTGGTATGCTTAAGGAATTTGCTAATCCCTTCTAGCGAGCAATGAAATCTGAAACACTTTCATTCTCCCTTTGATTACAATTTTTAAGATAAAAAACTGTTGTCTTTGGAGACGTTGAGCTGAATTGAAGAAGGAATCATTAGTAGAGATCTTCCCACCCAGTAATTGACCGGGATTGCAAGCTTATATACTAGACAAAGGAAAGCCCTTGTAATGACTGTACAAAAAACCTGAGCATAACTGATTCTTGTTATTGAGGAGTTCCTATAATAGGATCCCGATGAGAAAAGTTTTTTGTAAAGTTTTGTTCTAGATCTCCTGATCCATTAAAAATTGGGAATTTGGTACTTGCAAAATATGATGGGGGAGGAATTGCATCAACGCGTTCAGGATAAGCTCTCATTTATGGTTGAATTTGTGCATGATTTCCCTCCATAGCTTCCAACCAAGCTGTTAATGACTCAATGGTAGTCATTAACTATTGAGAAACATCTAGTTGAGCTTGGACCTGAGTAGGTGCAACAACTGGAGTTTGGACAGGTGTGGTGACTGGTACTGCAATTGATGACAACACTACCGGTTGTTGTTGCGCATGACCCATAGGATTAGACCTTTGAGGGTGTACTGGTAAAGGAGGACATTCTTGATCCATCTCAGTAGTTGGAACAAATTCCCTTAACTGACTGACTCCAACATGCCTAGAAGGATGACTACCTTGAAGTAGTTCTGCATTCAATCTCCTTAATTTCGTCATTTATTACTCTTGTTGTGCGAATCTTTTCTATAGTGAGAGTGATTGGCCTTCTCCAGAGGAAGGGTGTAATGTAACCTAATTCTTTCCATTCCCCTTGTTGGATGTCTTTCGGAGAGGGGGAAGTTGGTTATTTGAAGGAATTCCCAGATTCTAGGTAAGCCTTTGATTTCATGTACGCACACCTTCTTCATTTATTTCAGTGCGTACAGTCTCTTGTGCAGGAACTTCTTCATATGATCCCTCTGAGTAAGCCTCATGTTCTGGAGGATTAACAACAATGGCATTGATGACATTTATTGATGAATAATGCATTTCATCCCTTCTATCGGCATTTCTGCAATATTTTCTTCTTCTATGTCCTTGATTAGACATTGCCTTTGTTGAGTTTATCCCTCAGGAACTTCTTGACGAACATTAATTTGGAGGGAATATCATGATAATTCGGCTCTGAATTTCTCTTGTGGCTTCTTCCATAATTGATAGAAGACTCACTTTTGCTGAGGAAGAGATTGAGGATTTGAAAAAGTCCCCAATCAGGTGGACTCGTGCTATTCCTGATGTTCCTGCTCAACTCCTCAAATCCTATTTGTTGATTATGAGGGTTGGGTTAAAAGATTCCTCAGTCTGGCAAGCTGGGGTGTCTCTTGAGCTGCAACATCTTAGAATTTCTTAAAAGATATCCTAATTTTGCAAACTTTAGTCCAGAAATTGGATGGATGCATCAACCTACATCCACTCAAATCACCTGGCTCAAATGACCGTTGGATGATTTCTAACACTTCAATCACCTGATGATGTGCCTGCTCTAAACGAGAATCCTATTTGATATTCTCATTTACCTGATGCAAGAATAATTTGAAATCTTGTTCTATGTATGCCTAACTTTGAGAAGAACTAGTTGTGGGCTATTCCTGAACAAGCCTTTGATTACATACAAAACCAATTGGCTGTGGCCGGCCTTGGGAAATAACATTGCATAAGAGAATTTTTGGTGGGATTTTTTTACTCTTTAGTATAGTGAAATGTAGTGATGCATAAACACCCCATCCCCTGCATAAACACTGAAGGGCTCTCTGCTGCTTTTCAACCTTCAGATATCGGGAAACTGAGAGAGTTCCCAAATAAATTTGGCATTGTAACTCCTCTATTATCTTGACATGATTTTTATATTCATCATAAGATAATATTTTTTTTCAATTGTCAAAGAGTTTTCCACATGTTGAGATGAATATCATGAATACAATATTCCATCAAAATCTCTAGAATATCATACTGAGAGTCATCCAAAGGCCAAAACATGACTGGTACTTCACCTTTTTCCGGTTGTTTTCTCATATTCAGCACTTCCTCCTTATCATTAAATGAATAATCTTCTACCTTATTAGACCAAAGATGGTGCTTCTTTGTTGATTCATCAGATTCAATAAGATTGGTATAGAATTAATTAATCAAATTAGAACTTGAATGACCCAGGGGTGGTTCGGAGAATGACCTACACCCCGAGCTATCTTCTTATTGAGAAAGTATTTCACCTGCTAGTGGTAAAGCATTAGACATGATTGGCTTCACATTTGCAAGTGCCTAAAGATAAGAGGGATTTATCCTTACTACATTGTCCTTTGAAGAATTTTCCAGTCAATGTGAATTACTACTGCGGAGAGGAATTTTACAGCTAAATTCATCATCATGGGGAGGACCACCATGGTGGGTTACAACAAAAGATGAAACCTTTTGATCCTTGATCTTCTAGCCAAACAGAGGGTTCTTGTGGCTATCATATGAAGTTGATACATCGATATAGATCGAACTGTCATGGAGAAATACTTCATGAGGAATTTTCTGATGAAGACATTCAGAATTATTGTTCCCACTATTGAGAAATGAGAGAGTAGAATCTTGAGTTGCAATAGATAATCGTCTGAGGGCTTCAAGAACTCTAGCATTGAGAAAGGCCTTATTACAGACTGGCTCTTTATTTCTTGGTTGTGCTGAATGGGTATTTTTTTAGATGACTTCTTACTCATTTTGGGAAACACTTGTTGATTAAAGTGGTTATTATAGGCAGGTATATGTGCCTGCTCAGGAGAAATAGTTAGGTTAGGCTGATTATATGCATTCAAATCGGGTGTATGTACCTGACATGATTGTCCATATGACATGGGGGAGTATGCCCACAACCCTCCTAGACTGGAACAGAGGTGTGTATATGTTCCGGAGTGGTATTCTGATGAGTCACTCCACTGATAGGGATTGATTTATGTGTCTTTCCCTGAGATGTTGTTGAAGTTGTTATAATATCCTGGCAGGCATCCAGAATATGAGTAGGGATTTTCTTCTACTCTTTCACAATTGACAGAATATGCTTCGTGACTTCAGTTGTCAGAACAGGAATATACGTCCATTCCATTCTTGGAGTAGGTGTGTATTCCTGCTCCTGTCCTCCTTTTCCTGTGAGGGAATTCTGACAGTGCTCCTATGTGGGGGCAGAAAGTTGTGTTTGCCTCTTTTTTGTCATTGGGGATTTCCAATTGAATTCTCCAGAAGCTACCAAACAAGACTATTGGTTAGCTTGATGAATACTAGCAGGTGTATGTTCCTGCTGATTGTACTCTGCCGAACGTGGTTGAAGAACTTCCTTCAATACTGGCAGATGAGACTGCTGGCAGAATTGATGAGTTTAAGCAGGTGTATGTGCGTGTTTATTAGTTTTCAACACATTTAGTTGGTGGGATTCTTTCGATATAGTCAGACGAGCCTGCTGACTAGCTGATGATTTATAAAAATGTGTATATTCCTATCTATAGTACTCTGTTGGAATTGTCTAGAGAGAATGGCGGGTTTCTTTCAGATGAGTCTGCTGGATAACTAGATTAGAAAAAACGGGTGTGTGTGCCCGCTCAGTGCTTGCCAAAATGTTAAGTTGGTGGACTTGTCCGGAGGGGGCAGAAGTATAAACCAGATCCCTGTTGACCAGATTTTTCCTCTGGCGTTTTTTCTTGCATGCTCGGGTCTGAAGAACCTGAGCCGAACCCCTAAAGGAGGTACCCTCATCATGTTGAAGGCGCACTTCCGTATGAGTCTGGCAGCGATTGTTGATGGAAGCCCTCGGGAAGGACTCATGTATCCTTGAATTAAGTCCTTGAGTGACCTTATCATTCACCTCCCCATAATATGGGAGGGACTGGTGATTGAGTTCTAGGGATAACGACCCAAAACGGTTGGATACGGTGGTTGGAACCACCTGCTTCTTGATCGCTGGTCATCGCTGTTCGGACAACCAGGGTGAATTGTTGACTTGGAGGGCTTGTCGAGCAGCCTCCAGAGTCAGAATGGTACCGTGTTGACGATATTCCTTAACCAGTGCATTTGAGACCCAACGTTGAAGACGCTGAGTAGGTGATGTCATCCTCAGAGCAGATGAGGATCCAGCAAGAGTAGCGGTAGAGGCATTCGCAGGTGTGAACTTTAGAGAATCCATTTCTGTAACGCAAAGAGATATTGGAAAAGAGTACATGTTTGATATAATAGACATAATCAAGATAAGTCCACCCACTACATCTTTTGGATGAGCACATATGTTATTGATTTTTTTTGTTGGACCTCTCATTGAGTTAAATAGGGGCCTAACAAATAAGTAAAACATCATTTAACTTGGTTAAGGATTCACTTCGGATTCACCATTTTTATTTCTATTAGAAATGGGGATGACCTTGTTTTCAAACATTCCAATCGGTTTCTAATGGGTTTATTCGCAGAACTGGAAACATCTAATGATTCTATATCTATTTGGGCCTACTTTCCAAATGTGGGTTCTCATTAGTTGTGGACCGATGAGGCTTAAGAATTTGTATTGGTCAAGAGGATGGGATGTCAGACTCATCACACCTTTTTGGGGGGAATTATTGTCTACTCCGGGACTCTATTTATGGATTTAAGTTATTTTCATGAATCCTTATTAATTTACCAAGTATGAAAATGAGCTTTCCTTTAGATCTGACAATCAATGATTGATATGTATGAAATTTAGAGAATATTTTATATCTATTTTAGATTCTTCATCGATAGAGAATCATTCGTATTTAATAGAGATTCTTAGTCAATGGTATCATTAAACACATTATATAGAAATATCTTGGTCATTATGATAACCATACAGGTTTTAAATCCACTCAGTGAGGCACTTGATGTTTATTCTCGTTCATAAAGACATGAATTATTTCTGAGTTGGGATTGTACCCACAGATGGGCTACCTACGTATCCTTGTTTATAAAAGGTATCAGAACCCACGTAGTTAGAGTGATGTAGTATGAGGTTCATGCATTATTGATGTCCCAAAGAAAGACATCATAATTACTTTTACACTCTAAGCTCACATGAGTCATGCTTGGTGTGAGAAAAAAGAGGTATCAGTAAAATCTGACGATTGTGCCATGAAAGATGAAATCATAAGAAATAATGTGGGGTTTATGTATGTATGATTGCCCAAGATAGATGAAGATTGGGATTTACTTTAGGTAAGAAACCCAAGAACAAGTTCCATAAAGGTATATGTGCTTTATGGAGATTTAAATACTTAACTTAGTGATTACTCCTGAGAAGGATGCACAAATTAGAGAAGGACTAATGATTAGGTTTTATTCCTCAGAAGGAATCCCAAGTCAAAAGAAATTAAGCCTCGATCTTACTCCTGAAAATGAGGCCTAGGTTAAGGGGACTTGAGATTTGGGGATTACTTCTGAAAAGCAGGCCCAGGTTAGAGGAAAATGATTGGGGCTTACTCCTAAGGAGGATGCTTAGATTAGGGAACTTGGGGACTACTCATAAAGAGGATTCCCATTAACAGGTTCCATAAAGGTATTTGGGATTTATGGAGATTTAGATTCTTAATTTGGGGCTTATTCCTAAGGATGATGCCCAGTAAGGGGGACTTAGACTTGTGATTGGGGCTTACTCCTAGGGAGGATTCCCAGATCAAAGATTCTCTCATGTTAAAGGATGAGGTTGAATGGAGGAAATCTCTAACCTTAGTGACATAATGCTATGCAAATCAAAATGTTTTGAGTGATTTTCCACGAAATTATTTTCAGATAAGGAAGACAACAAAGGAACCATGCCATAAATGGATATGAAGAGGGTTTTGAAGGCTAAATATTGAAGAGGAGAAGGGGATTAGTGACAAAAGAGGTGAATAGGCAAGAGGGGCACCTAGAAAGAGTCAGGTGTGCAAGTCTTGTTCGAGAGCGCAAGTCTTGGTCGTGCAAATATACTTGTGCAGCATTAGTTCACTTGGGTGATGGTTAACCCATAGGGTAATACTTGGGAGACACTTGGCTCAAGCCCTTCGTAATATTCCTATATGCTTTCAAAAATGTGGCGCGCAAGTTTTATTGAAGGGATAAGGTGGCGCACAAGTGTCTTTATTTCCCTTAAGGTTTAGACACTTAGGCACGCAAGTGTTGATGAATTTAAACACTTAGGCCTTATTCCCCTTCTTTAAATCTTCCATTCTAGGTAAGAAATTGCCTTAGAAGTGTTTGAAAGACTTCAACTAGAGACTAGGGCGTCGAGAGCTTAAATCTAACTTTTGGATTTTTTTCATCCTCAAAATGGGGGGCCCACAAAGGGGTATTTATAGGCCATTGAGGACCTTGGGTGAAAAAATATTAGGTTACGCAAGTCACCTAAGCAACCAATATGTGTCACACAAGTATACTTGCACAACCATAGTGAAACTTGCGCGACCCATGCTTAAAGAAATCCTTGCTCATGCCTTTGTCAATTTTTGATGTTTCTTATAAGGATTAATCTATTTGTGGCTAAGGTATTCCCCTTTTTTATTCATTATACTCTATGACATAAAGGAGCGTCAACGACCCTAAAAACCCTAAAAACACACAAAATACCAGAAAACCCTAAAAACCATAAAAAACTAAAAAACACCCCATAAATCCCAAAATATGTAAAAAACCCTAAAAACCTATGAAAACCTATAGAGACAAAAAAACAATTAAAATACCAAAACATTCTAAAACTCTAAAACCCTAAATCCTTAAAAACACTAAAAAAATAAAAACCATAAAACCCCTAAAATCCTGAAAACCCTCAATAAACCCATAAAACCCCCAAAACTGACTAAAAATACTAAAAATACCTTAAACCCCTGAAAATTCTATAAAACCTAAATATCAATATAACACTAAAAACTCAAAAAACCCCCATAAAACCCAAAAAATCTAAAAAACACTAAAAATCCTTAAAATCCATAAGAACCTAAAAGTCCACAATAATACTACAAAAAGCCCTAAAAACCCCTAAAAATGTAAAAAACCTTAAAACCTCAGAGAAACCTTAATAAAACATTAAAAACATAAAAACACGTAAAACCTATAAAAACCTAAAAGCCCTTTAAATCCCTAAAAGACCCAAAAAAACCAAAAAAAATCCATAAAAACTATAAACCCCGCTAAAAATCATAAAAACGCTAAAACACATAAAAACAAAAAAAACCACTAAAAACTCTAAAAACCCTTAAAACACATAAAATCCATAAAATTCTTTAAAAATCTTAAAATTTCCTAAAAATCAAAAACTTCTAAAAACATAAAAAACCCCTAAAACCCCTATTACCCACAAAACCCTAAAAACCCTCAAGATCCCTAAAAAACTACAAACCATAAAAATCCAAAAAAATCCAGAAAAAACTCCTAAAAACATAAGAAACCCTAAATACCCATAAAAACATTAAACATAAAAAACATAAGACCTAAAACACATAAAACCTTTAAAAACAAAAAAAAATCTAAAAATGCTATAGAACCTTAAAACCACAAAAATAATAAAACCCTAAAACCTAAAAAATGAAAAAAAACCCCTAAATACCACTAAAAACTCTAAAAACCATTTAAACCCCCCAAAACATTAAAAAACACCAAAACCCCTTTAAAACCATAGAAATGTAGAATTAAAGATAAACCCCCTAAAACAAAAAAACCTAAAACCATAAAAACCCTAAAATCCTAAAAATACTAAAACCTCTCAAAATCCCTAGAACACTAAAAACCCCTAAAATCCCCTAAAACCATAAAAAACCCTAAAAATCTTTATAAACTCTGAGAAATCCTTAAAAACTAAGAACACATAAAACCCATAACAATCCTAAAAAGAGTAAAAAACCTAAAAACCCTAAAAACCCAAAAACTCAAAAAAAAATATATATCTATTAATCCCAAAACTAACTAAAAATTCTTAAAAACATGAAAAACCCTAAAAACATGAAAACCCCCTAGAAAACATTAAAAACTCAAAAACCCTATAAGTCTCTAAAAACCCTAAAAACCTAAATATCCTCAAATCCCTAAAAATTACTAAAAATCATAAATCCACAAAAAATCCAAAAAAATAAAAAAAAACTCCTCAAATGTAAAAAAATATAAAAACCCTAAAAAAATAAAACAAATAAAAACCAAAAAACACATAAAACTACTCAAAACCCTAAAAAAATACTAAAAATCATAAAAAACCTATAATCAATAAAAACATTAAACCCCTAAAAACCATAAAACCCCTAAAATTCCATAATAACCATAAAAACACTAAAACTCCAAAAACCCATTAAACCCCCAAAAACATTAAAATACAGTAAAAAACGTAAAAAAGACTAAAAAACTCAAAAAAATTATCAAAACCCAAAAAACCAAATACCCCTAAAAATAATAATAATTCCAAAAAATCCCTCAAATCCCTAAAAATTATAAAAATCAAAAAAATCCTAAAAATTCCCTATAACCAAAAATATATAAAACCCCCCTAAAACCCTGAAAAACTATAAAAACCTATAAACCGATAAATATCCTAAAAAATGCCTAAAATGTAAAATAACATAAATTCCCTAAAAACATTAAAAACATTAAAAACATAAAAAACCTAAAAACACATGAAACCCCTAAAAACAAAAAATTCTAAAATCCTTAAAACCCTAAAACTATAAAAACCCTCAAAACCCTAAAACCACTAAAAGCCATAAAAACCCTAAAAACTCATAAAATCCATAAAACAACCAAAAAAATTTAAAACCCTTTATAACCCTAAAATAGTAAACGTACCTAAAAACATAAAACACTAAAAAAACATAAAAACCCAAAAAACCATAAAATGCCTAAAATAGTAAAAACCCATAAAACCCCTTAAAATCTCTAACAACCTTAACAACCATTAAATTTCTACAAAATCCATAAGAATCCCAAAAAACATAAAAACCCCTAAAAGTCCCAAAAAGGCCTTATAAAAGATTAAATACATAAAAACACTTAATACCCCTAAAACCTAAAAACGTTAAAAACCCAAAAAAAACACAGAAAAATCCCTAAAACCTAGTAAACTCCATGAAAATAATATAAATATGCAAAATCCCTACAAATACATAAAAACATAAAAAAGCCCTAAAAAACTAAAAACCCCTAAAACACCTTAAAAACCTAAAAATGCATATAACCCCTAAAAACATAAAAAATGATAAAAATCAAAAGAAATCATAAAACCCTAAAATCTCAATAAAAAAATAAAATCATAAGAACCCCATAAAACCATAAAAACCTTAAAAATATACTAAAAACACTTTATCCCCCATTAAACATTAAAAATATCCAAAATACCTCAAAACCCCAAAAAAACCCAAAAATCCATATAAACCTGAATAAACCCTAATCAAAATCAATAAAAACCCTTAGGAAATAAAAAACCTAAAAAATCCCTATTAATACCTTAAAACATAAAAACCCTTAAAACCCCTTATGACACCTATTGAAACCATAAAACCTAAAAACACTTAAAACCCATAAAAAATGTAAAATTGTTAGTAACCCTAATAAACACGAAAAAGTCTAAAACCCCTAGAAACCATAAAAACCCAAGAAACCGTAAAAACACTAGAAATCATACAAACCCATCAAAACACTAAAACCAATTAAAACTCTAAAAACCCTTCAAACACATGAAAATGTTGAAAGATTCTAAAACTCTTCAAAACCCTAAAAACTCATAAACCCCCCCCCCCAAAACCCAAAAAAAACCTTACAAACTACAAAAACCCTAATAACCCACAAAACCCCTCAAAATCTCTAAAAACCTAAATAACTATAAAAATATTAAAAAACGAAAAAAACATAATAAACCATAATAAACTGGAAAATCCCAAAGAAAAAATTAAAAACATCAAAACAAAAAAACCCATAAAAACTAAGAAAATACTAAAAACCATAAAAAACCCTAAAAACCCAAAACCCCCTAAAAACATAAAAAACATAAAATTAAAAAAAACCCCTCAAACCCCCTAAAATGTAAAAAATCATAAAAATTTATAAGAAAACATAATAACCTAGAAACACTTAAAATCCAAGAAAAAACTTGAAAAAATGTGAAAAATCCAAAAAAAACCTAAAATAACTTAAAACCCCTAAAAACCATAAACCCAAAAAAACATTTAAAACCCCTAAAACCCACAAAAAACACTAAAAATACTTTAAACCCCTAAAATGTTAAAAGTTTCTTAAAAACTATAAAAACCCAAAAAATATCAATAAACCTTAAAACCTAAAAAAAACCATAAAACCCTAAAAAAAATAAATACCTTTTAAAACCTCAAAATCCACAAATACCATAAATAAATTTAAATCCAAATAAAGCCATAATAATATCTAAAAATTTTAAAAACCCTAAAACCATTGAAAAAAATTAATAAAATCAGGAAAACCTATAAAAATTGAAACCCATAAAAACCTAAAAAAATCTAAAATCCCAAAAAAACCCCAAAAAAAATTAAAACCATAAAAATCCATAAAAACCCAAAAAAATATCCTAAAAATTCCTAATCCCCCCTAAAAATAATTAAAAAGAATTTCTAAAAACCATATAGAAACCCGAATACTATAAAACACATAATACCCCTAAAAACTAAAAAAATGAAAAAAAACACTAAAAATCCTCAAAACCGTAAAAACCCTAAATCCAATAAAAACATTTAAAACCCCTAAAACCCAAAAAACCACTAAAATTTATAATAACGCCTTTAAAACCCCTAGAAAATTAATAAAAAATAAAAGCCTTAAATACCCTAAAAAATAAAACAACCCTAAAACCCCTAAAAAGGCAAAAAAACCAAAAAAAACCCTCAAAATCCCAAAAAACCTTAAAATCCCATAAAATCCCTTAAGAAATCCCTAAATATACCAAAAAAGCTAAAATACCCTAAAAACTCAGAAAATCACTAAGAAAACCATTAAAAACAAAAAAAAAACACTTAAAAACCCTAAAAACTAAAAAGTGATAAAATCCCTAAAAACCAATCAAGCCTAAAAATCCTAAAAACCCTAAAAATACCAAAACACCATAAAATAATAAAAATCCTAAAAAATTAATAATAATACCTAAACACCTTAAAAAACCTAAAAACCCAAAATACACCTGAGAAAACACTAAAAACCTAACAACACATAAAATTCCAAAAAATTAGAAAAAATGCCAAAAACCTAAATAACTTTAAAACCCCTAAAATTCCTAAATAACATAAAAATCCCTAAAAACCATAAAACCCATAAAAATAATAAAAATACTAAAACCTCTCAAAAACTCTAAAAACCTATCAAAATCAGAAAAAATTCCTAAAAATTTCTAAAAGGTAAAATAACCAAAAAACATCAAAAACACTAAAAATTCCATAAAACCTAAAATAATTAAATCCTATAAATACCTAAAAACCCTAAATTCACTATAAATATTAAAACCCCTAAATATATTAGAATCCTTTAAACCCTAAAAACAAAAAAAATATTTAAAATCTCCAAGAAGCACTAAAAAACGTAAAAAACCCTAAAACCCATGAAAAAACATTCGAAATCTATAAAAATCTAAAAGCACTTAAAACACCAAAAAACCTAAAAATTATAAAATCCCAAAAACCTTTAAAACACTATAAACTCTAAAAACCCTAAAAAAATAAAACCCCTAAAAACATAAAAACCTAAAAACCATTAAAATCTTAAAAACCTATAAAACACTAATAATAATTTAAATCAATAAAAATGATAAAAAACTCTAAAAAATATCAAATCCCCTTAATACTCAAAAAGAACCCTAAAAAACCCAAAAGACTATAAAGACCCTAAAACCACTCAAAATCTATAAAACCCTAAAACCAATTCAAATCATAGAAAATCACTAAAAATCCTTAAAAACATAAAAAAAACCAAAAAACCACAAGAATCCCTTAAAACCCCAAAAAAACATAAAACCCATAAGAAACACTAAAAATACCTAAAACCCATAAAAATACTATAAAATTACAAAACATATATAAAATTTTAAACAACCATAAAAATTGAGGAACACCCGAAGAAAACCCTGAAAACCTAAAAACACTTAAACACCTAAAAACGCTAAAAAAATTAAAAAAACCTAAAAGTCGTAAACAACACTAAAAACTATAAAAACACAGAAAACATGAAAAATCCTAAAAACCCTAGAACCCCTAAGAAAAAAATCTAAAATCCCTTAAACACCTATAAATTTTAAATATTTCTAAAAAAATCTAAAAAAACTAAACCAATAAAAAACCCTAAGAACCCAAAAACCAAAAAACCCCTAAAAACCCTAAAAACCGTCGAAACCATTAAAATTCCCCAAAACACTAACAAACTATATGTATTTAAAAAATTACCAAAAAATCCCTATGAATTCTATAAAAACAAAAAAATACATAAAAAACCAAAACTACACTTAAACCCCCTTTAAAACCTAAAACAAACTCTTAAAACCCTATAAATCCAAAAAACCCTATAAACTATAAAAACCCCTAGAAGAATTAAAACTCCATAAAAACACTAAAAAACTCAAAAAACACTAAAAACCCTTCAAATACCTAAAAACAATAAAACACTCTAAAAATCATTAAAACAAAAAAACCCAAAAAACCCTAAATCCCCAAAAAACCATAAAAACATTATAAACCATATAAAATCCTAAACCCACCAAAATCCCTAAAACATTAAAATCCCATTAAATTCCAAAAAATATTACAAATACATAAAAATTTAAAAACCCCAAAAAACCATCTAAAACCCTAAGAAAACAATAAAAACCAAAAAACACATAAATCCCATAAAACCCTAAAAATGTTAAATCCCCAATAAACCCCTAAAAAATGAAAAAACTCTAAAACCTTGAAAATCCCCAATACCCCTAATAACCATTAGTATCCTTAAAATCCAAAGATCACATAAAATATAAAAACCCATGAAAACATGTAAAACCCAATGAAAACCATAAAAACCTAAAAGCACGTAATACTCCAAAAAAACAAAAAGATGTTAAAACCCTAGAAACCTAAAAAACACTAAAAACCACAAAAAACCTGGAAACATTAAAAAATCATAATTCCTAAAATAAACCCTAAAACAGAGAAAAACTCTAAAAAGCTTTTAAACCCTTATAATTTTTAATTGACACTAAAAAACCATAAAATGCTATTAAACTCAAAAAAAAACCCCTAAAAAACCAAAAACCATAAATAATATGAAAACTCTAAAAATACATAAAACCTTAAAAATCCCTATAAACACTAAACAACCATAAATATCATAAAATGTACCTAAAAATCCCTAGAATTTTAAAAAATCCTAAACCCCTCAGAAACCAATAGAAAAATTTAAAAATATAAAAAAACATGAAACCCCTAAAAAATGTAAAAAACATAAAAAATGATCAAAACCCTAAATGTTCCTAAAATCCCCAAAAAAACCAAAAAACCAAAAAAAACCCATAAAAAACATTGTAACCCCTAAATCCCTAAAAACCATAAAAATCAATAAAACCCTAAAAATCCTATAAGGCTATAAAATCCAGATAAATGTAAAAAACCCTAAAAATCCCCAAATAAAACCTTGAAAACCTAAAACCACATGAAACCCCTAAAAACATAAAAGTGAAAAAGAACCCTAAAACATAAAATTCCCTAAAAATTAAAAATACTAATAATACCTTAAATTCCAATAAAACATAAAAAATCCTAAAGAACCTAAAAACCCATGAGAAAAACATAATGAACTAAAATGTCTTAAATCACCCAAAACATGAAAATTTCCAAAATCCAAAAAAACTATAAAACCCCTAAAAACACAAAAAATCATTATAAATCATAAAAACTATAAAAATCCAAAAAATACATAAAAATCCCTAAAAATGTAAAAACATATAAAAACACTAAAAATCCTATTAAACGCATAAAAACATAAAAATACATACACCCCAAAAAACCTAAAAAATTACTAAAATCTTAAAGAACTTAAAACCCCAAAAAAATCAATAATCCCTTAAAATCCCAAGGAAATCAAAAAAAATCCTAAAAAACACAAACCCCAAGAAACATAAAAAATCCTAAAAACCCATAAAAACCCTAAAACCACTAAAATCTATAAAAATTATATTTAAACTTCTAACAATGTTAAAGGACAAAAAAAGATATAAATCCTGAAAAAATAAAACTATAAAATAAAAAAAAATAAAAAAAACTATCAAAGAAATAAAAATCCCAAAAACCCCCACAAATCCTTGAAACCCTAAAAACCATTAAAATCCTAAAAAATTTCTAAAATCCATAAAAACAAAAAAAACCCTTAACCCCTAAGAATCCATAATAAAATCTTAAAAATAGAAAAACTTGTAAAACCATTAAAAATTCTAAAAACCCTAAAAAATTATAAAAACCAATAAAATTCATGAAAACACTAAAAGTCCAAAAAAACAAAAAACCCTAATACCCTTAAAAACCCTAAGAAAAACCTAAAAAACTAAAAACATGTAAAACCCCTAAAAGACAAGAAATTCTTAAAAACACAAGGACCCATAAACCCCTAAAACCCATTAAAACCATAAAACCATAAAAACTCATAATTACCCTATAAGCCACTAAAAAATATAAAACCATTTAATCCCATAAAACATTAAAAGAATCTAATAACCCTTAAAATCGTAAATAACTCAAAAATACCATAAGCACCCAAAAATTATAAAACCCCTAATAGCACTAAACCCCCCCCCCCCCCCAAAAAAAAACCTAAAAACGCATAAAAATCCAATAAATATATAAATACATAAAAAACCATAAATCCCTTGAAAACCCTTAAGAAATACTTGAAAACCAAAACATAATTAAAATCTCTAAAAAACTAAAAAATTATAAAAACCCTAAAAACCCTAAAAATAATAGATATCCTAAAAATATATAAAAATCTTTAAGAACATAAATAATTGATAAAAAACCCTGATAAAAACTACAAAAAACATTAAAACGAATAACCCAAACAACCTGAAAAAACCTAAAATATTCTAAAACCCCAAAAACCCTAAAATACTATAAAACCCATAAAACACAAAATCCACCAAAACCATTAAAAATCCCTAAAACCCATAAAAACCAAAACAATCACTGAAAACTATAAAAACCCTATAAACCACCAAAAATGTTAAAAATTAAAAAAAAATCCCATAAAAAATTCAAAGAAAACATAAAATCCCAAAAACTAATAAAAACCCAAATAACACTCAAAAATTGGGGGGGGGGGGCTGGAATAGACCGAGCCTCGCATCTTCCTTATCCTAAAGACAATAAAAACCCCTAAAAACTTAAAAATCAATAAAAACCATAAAACCCTAAAACCCCCAATAAATCTATAAAAAACCCTTTAAACACCAAAAAATGTTAAAAAACTCAACGTACCTCAAATCCATGAAAACTAAAAAAACAAAAAGAACACCAAAATCCTAAAAACCCTAAAAAACTAAAAATACCCTAAATACCATCAAAATCCTTTAAAACCCTAAAAAACAAAAAAAAAACTAAAATCCCTAAAAATCCCTATAAACATAAAAAACCCTAGACACTCTGAAACCCCATAAGAAAAACAAAAAAATCCTAAAAAGACATAAAAACCTAAAAAACATAAAACACTAATAATCATAATAAATTTTAAATCCCAAAAAAATCCTAAAACCTTCAAATTCCATAAAAAATAAAAATCCTAAAAACAATAACTAAAAGTACACAAAAAAGTAAAAACCCTAAAACATAAAAAACCTAAGAGAAATCAAAAAACCTAAATAAAAATAAAACCCCGGAAAAACCTAGAAAATCTTAAAACCCTCAAATCCCTAAAAAACCCATAAAACACTAAAAACCATAATTCCCCTAAAAACTATAAAAACCATAAAACCCATAAAGCCCATACAAACAGATAAAAAACCTAAAAAAACTTTAAGCACCTAAAAAAAATAACAAGATCTAAAAAACCTTGGAATCCCTAAAAAAGGTAAACACAATATAACACATGAAACATTAAAATCATAAAAAAATTGAATCTCAAAAAATCCTCAACATCCCTAAAAGCCTTAAAAACCATAAAAATTATAAAAAACAGTAAAAATACATAAAAACATAAAAACCCCTAAAACACATAAAAAACGCAAATAAAATCTTAATAACCTAAAATTAATTAAAAACCCTAAAAACATAAAAAAATTTAAAACCCATAAAATACCATAAAACCCTAAAAAACTCTCAAAACCCTCAAAATCCATGAAAACATTAAAAACCAAATAAATTCCTAAAAAATCATAAAAATACCCAAAGAAATAAAATCCCTAAAAACCAAAAAAAACACAATTAAAACATTAACAACCTAAAATCACTTAAAATCCCATAAAAATTTAAAAGTAACAGAAACCATAAAAAACATAAACCCCCAAAAACATTAAAAACCCCTAAAAATAGAAAACCCCACTAAACACTCCAAAAACCCTATAAACCGGTATAAAAATTAAAAAATTAGTAGAATATAATAACCCCTAAAAACTGAAAAAACCATAAAGACCCATAAAAACCATAAGAAACCCTAAAAACCCTAAAAATCCAAAAAAACCCACAAAACATAAAAATCTGTAAAATTCCCTAAAATCCCTGAAAATGTAAAAATCCCCAAAAAAACTAAAAAACCCCTATGGAAACCAGAAAAACCCAAAAACAATTTATACCCCTAAAAACATAAAAAATAATAAAAAACAAAAATCCTATAAACCCATAAAAACCCTAAAAATCATAAAAAGTCTATAAAATATATAAAAACATAAAAAAACCATGAAAAATCTATATAAACCATTAGAACCCTAAAAAACCACTGAACCCCTAAAAATCAAAAAAGGGAAAAATCATAGAAGACCCTAAAAACCTTAAAAAACATGAAAACCAAAAAATACCCCTAAAAACAATTAAAACACAAAAAAGACATAAAAACCCTAAAGCACTAAAATCTATAAAAACACTTTATATCCATACAAATGTTAAAACCTATAAAAACCCTTTATATCCTAAAAATCCAAAAAAACCGTAAAAACCATAAAAACCCTAAAAACCCAAAATAACCCTCAAAATCTCAAAAGAACCTAAAAACAAATAAAAATATTAAAAAAACCTAGAAAACCCAAAAAAATGTAAAAATCCTAAAAACCTTGAAAACCCCTAATAAGAGATTAAAATTTTAATATCATTTAAAACCACTAAAAATCCTAAAACCGCTAAAAACCATAAAATCCCCTAAAATCCAAAAAAACCCTAAACACCCTAAAACCCAAAAATAATATAAAATAAAAATGCTTCAAATTCCTAAAATTGTTAAAATACTTTAAAAATACATTAAAACACAAAAAAGTCCAAAAAAACATGAAATCCTAACAAACCCATAAAATTCAATAAAAAATCCCTAAAAATCACTAAAAGCATTAGAAAACCTAAGATCCCTAAAAACCACATTGAAAATAATAAAAAAGTTGCAAACACCTAAATCTCATAAAAAACCTAAAAGCACTAAAAACCCAAAAAAATCCCCTAAAAACCTTATAATCCCTAAAAACTGTCAAAATCCAAAAAACTCTAAAAATATGAAAATTCCTAAAAACGTTGTAAAAATATCTAAAAATGTAAAAAGCCTAAAATTGCCAAATAAAACATAAGAAACCCTTCAAGACATAATAAAATTTAAAAATCCCTAAAAGACGTAAAAAATTGTAAAAATCATAAAAACCTATAAAAACCATAAAAGAATCATAAAACCCCTAAAAACCATAAAAACCCTAAATCCCAAAATAAATCCTATAAAACAATAAAAACACAAAAAAAAAATATACCGAAAAACATTAAAAATATCTATAAAACAATAAATCCCTAAAAAAACTCAAAAAATTTGTAAATAAACTACAGAAACCATAAAAACCCTAAAACCCCTAAAAATCCACAAAAGCCCTAAAAATCATAAAAATATAAAAAACGTCTAAAATTACCTTAAAACATAAAAAACCCTAAAAATACAAAAGATAACATTTAAAACCCGAAAGTAATTAAAAATACTAAAAATCATAAAAAAAATTAAAAACCATAAAAAACCTACAAACCCATTTAAACCCTAAAAGCTATAAAAACCAAAATAAACCATAAAAACCCCTAAAAACAAAAAAAAACCCTAAAAATATTAAATAACTTTTAAACCTCTAAAAACGTTAAATAACTCCACAATACCTTAAACACCCTAAAAACTCAAAAAAAACACCTCCTAAAAACCCAAAGAAATCCCTAAAACCCCTAAAAGCCTAAAAACCCTAAAAAGCCTCAAAATCCCTAAAACCCTTGAAAAATAGAAAAATTCCCAAAAACCACTAAAAATTTAAAACCTAAAAACACTTAAATTCCCTAAAAAACAAAGAAATACTAAAAACCCTAAAAGACTTTTAAAACCCCCCCTAAACATCTAAAATCCCTCAAAATCCATGAAATACTAGAAAACCATAAAAAAAATTAAAAATACAAAAAAAATCACAAAAAATCATAAAAACCCAAAAGACCATGAAAACCCTTTGGAAAGGCATAAAAATATAAAAACAATTAAATCCCTTAAAACCCTAAAATATGATAAAAACCATAAAACACATAAAAACCCAAAAAAACTAAAGACCATAAAACCACTAAAATCCCCTGAAATCCCTAGAAACCCATAAAATCCCAAAATCCTACTAAGAACTCTAAAAACCTTAAAACCATAAAAAAACTCATAAAAACATTAAAACCCCACAAAAACCCAAAAAATCAAAAAACTCTAAAAAAATAAAATGCCATAAAATCCATAAAAATAATAAAAAATACATTAAAATCATTAAAATTTTAAAAAAACCATAAAATCCTGAAATACAAGAAAAAACATAAAACCTAAAGAAACTTAAAACCCCTAAAAAACAAAAAAATGCTAAAACCTTTAAAACCATAAAAAATCTAAAAACCATTCAATATCCTTAAAATATTCTAAAAATCCCAAAAAACATAAAAACATAAAAACCCATCAAACTCTACGAAAACATTAAAAAACAAACATCAAATAAACCCCTAAAAAACCTAAAAAATGTAAAAAACCCCTACAAGAACCAAAAATCCTTTTAAACACCTAAAAATAAAAAAAAACCCTAAAACACTTAAAAACACTAAAACCCATAAAAATAATAAAAATAATTAAAAACTATAGAACCACTTTAAACCCCTAAAACTGTTAAAAACTCTAAAATCCCTTAAAACCCTAAAAAACTCAATAATACCCTGAAAACCCAAAAAAACAAAAAAAATCATAAAATCCCTAAAACCCAAAAAACCCTCAAAATCACTAAAGACCATAAATAAATATCAAAATCCTAATGAATATATAAAATTTGTTGAAAATATAAAAAAATTCTATACCCGTCAAACCCCCTTAGTAAATCATATAGACCTAGAAACACTTAAAACCCCTAAAAAAATAAAAAATGCTACAAACCCTAAAAAACCTAAAATTGCCTCAAACCATAATAAGTATAAAACTCAAAAAACATTAAAAACCTATTATCCAATTAAAACCCTAAAATGTACTAAAAATTCTAAAAACCAATATAATCTTAAAACTATAAAATCATAAAAACCCCTAAAAACACTAAAAACTAAAATAAAAATAAAAAACCCAATAAAATCATGAAATCCCTAAAAACATCAACTAACATAAAAACCCTAAAAACCGTAAATATCCTAAAAGTCCATAAAAGTTCCTCAAAACAAAAAACCCCATAAAATCCCTAAAACCCCTATGAACTTAAAAATATAAAAACATTTAAATCCCCTAAAATCCAAAATAATTTATAAAGAACATAAAATACCCTAAAAACCCAAAAAAACATCAAAAAATCCTTGAAAAGATCAAAAACACCCTATAAACATAAATAAACCTAAAAACCCTGATAACCCATATGAAAACCATAAAACCCAAAAAACATGTAAAGACACTAAAATACCTTAAAATGGTAAAACCATAAAAAAATATAAAAACCTCTAAAAACCATAAAAAATCATAAAAACTTTAAAAACCAAATAAAACCCAAAAAATCCTTAAAAACCTACTAAAGATATAAAACCCCTTTAAAATCGTAAACATGTTAAAAAAACTCTAAAAACATTAAAAACCCCAAAAATATCAAAAAAACTTAAAAACCCAAAAAACCATAAAAATGAAAATAATCTAAGAGACTCAAAAAACCCTGAAAATCTATAAAACCATAAAACCCATAAATATCCTAAAAAGGCCTAAAAATCCCTAAAAAAATTAAAAAACCCCTAAAAACCCTAAAAACCCCCAATAGATGATTAAAAACATTCTTAAAACCCCTAAAAACCTAAAAAATGATAAAAAGCATAAAAACCCTAAAAACCATAAAGACCCAAAAAAACCCATAAAACCCATAAAAACCATAAAATCCCATAAAGACCCGAAACCCAATAAAGACACTAACACCCCTATAAATAAATAAAAACATTAAAAAACACTAAAAAATATAAATAAAACCTAAAATCCCAAAACACCATAAATCCAATAAAGACCCTAAAATCCATAAAAACCATCAAAATCTCTTAAAACATCAAAAAAACCAATGAAAATCCTAAAAAGGCTCTAAAAATACATTAAAAAAAATAAAAAACCTTGAAACCACATATGAAACCCATAAAACCCTAAAAACACTTAAAACCACCCAAAAACATAAAAACAATTAAACCTTAGTAAACCATAAAAATAGTAAAAACACATTAAAAGCCACAAAATATATAAATACCCAAAAAATAAAAAATATCCAAAAAAGACCCTAAAATCCCTAAAATTTATAAAACTCTAAAAACTCAAAAGAAAAAATTTAAAAACTAAAATTAGTTAACACCCCTAAAAAACCTAAATATACAAAAAACCCTAAAAACCATAAAACCCTAAAAAACTAAAAACAATAAAAATCCTAAAAATCCTAAAAACTCAAAAAAAACCTAAACACCACAAGATACTCTAAAAACCCTTTAAGCCCCCAAAAACCAAAAAAGAAATCAATAAAACCTTTAATCACCAAAAAAAGGAAAAAAACAAAAAAAAAACCTAAAACCCATAAAAACCCTCAAAACTCTAAAACCCCAAAACACCATAAATATCCTAAAAAGCCTTAAAAACCTCAAAACATCAAAAATCTAAAAACCCTACAAACCATAAGAAAACCATAAACACATAGAAACACTTATAACCCTTTAAAAACATAAAATTGATAAAAAAACATAAAAAACCCTCAAAAACTAAAAACATAAATACGCTCAAAATACATAAAAACCATAAAATCCTAAAAAAATATGTAAAAACACTAAAAATGTAAAAAAAACCCTAAAGGCAATGAAAAAACCCTATGAAAACCTTAAAAACAAAAATACAATTAAAACACCAAAAAAACCAAAAAAACAAAAACACCATAAAACACCCTTAAATCCCTAATAACCCCTAAAATACATAAAACCCCAAAAACAAAAAAATTCCTAAAACCCATAAAAACACAATAAACCACTAAAAACTATAAAACTTATTTAAGCCCCTAAAATGATAAAAACTCTATGAAATATAAATCCCCTAAAAACTAAAAACCCACTAAAACTCAGAAAAACCATAATGATCACAAAATACAATAAAAACTCTAAAAAATCCTCAAATCCATCAAAATACCTAAAACCCTATAAACTATAAAAATACAATAAAATACATAAAATACATAAAAGAATTAAAACCCTAAAATCACTAAAAACACCTCAAAAACCTTAAAAACTGAAATCACATAAAATTACTGAAAACCAAATAAATGTTAAACAACATAGAAACCCCAAATCCCCTCAAAATCCCTAAAAAATCCCAAAAAAATAAAAGAAAATCCTTCAAAATTACTAAAAACACAAAAAACCAAAATAACCTAAAAAACATAAAAAAATATTAAAACTAAAAATACATAGAATCCTTGAAAACATAAAAAGTGAAAAAAAACCCTAAAACCCTAAAAAACATAAAAACCATAAAAACCATAAAAACCAACAAATACATTAAAAACCCTAAAACCTCTAAAAACCATTAAAAACTCTAAAAACCCTTTAAACTCAAAAAAGTTAAAAAACTATAAAAAATATTAAAACCTATAAAAACTAAAATAACCATAAAACCCCAAAATCCCATACAAACTATAAAAACCATTTAAAATCCTAAAAAAATACTAAAATCACTAAAAATAATTTTAAATATTAAAATCCCTAGAAATCCATAAAATTGGTAAAACCCTAAAACCATGAAAAACTTTGAGAAAATATTAAAACCTAAAAAACACTTAAAATCCCTATAAACATGGAAAATGTGAAAATACCTACAAAACCCTAAAACCGTAAAAACATAAAAACTCTAAAACCAAGAAAATCCTAAAAAATCCGTACAAATCCTTAAAAATGAAAAATCCAAAAAACCCCTATAAATCCTTAAGAATACCTAAAAAACCTAAAAAACACTTAATGGCCCTAAAAACCTAAAAAACATAAAAATACTACAAACCCTAAAACCCCTAAAAATCACGAATCCCCTAAAACCCATAACATTCACTAAAAACCCATAAAAATCCGAAAACCCACTGAAAAATATAAAAGCCATTTAATCCCATAAAAATATTAAAAACTCAAAAAAAACCCCCCAAATCCCTAAAAAACCCCCTCAACACCATAAAACACTAAAAACCCAAAAAAAATCCGAAAAACCCCTTAAAAATACATAAAAACATAAAAAATCAACAAACCCCTGGAAAAACCTTAGAAAGTCTTAAAAACCTAAAACACATAAAACTCATAAAAACCCAAAAAAACCTTTGAAACCCTAAAAAACCCTAAAACCTCTTAAAATACATAAAAATACAAAATTATATAAAAACCAAAAAACCCTACCAAATTATAGAAACCTCTAAAAATGTAAAAAATCCTAATAAACCCTAAGAAAACCAAGAAGAACTTAAAAACACTTAAAACCCCTAAAACTAAAAAAGGATAAAACCCCTAAAAGACACTGAAAACCCATAAAACCCCTTGAAAAACTTAAAAACCGTAAAAAACATAATCTCCTAAAACCAGTAAAAACTATAACATCTCTTTAAAACCCTAAAAACAATAAAAAATAATAAAAACTCTTAAAACCCCTAAAAATTTAAAAAAACCACAAAATCCTAAAAACCCCATAAAAACCCTAAACCCCTAAAAACCATAAAAGCAATCAAAATCATTAAAAAATCTAAAAAAATCTAAAAAATACCTTAAAATTAAAAATAACATTAAAAAAAACCCTGAAAACCCTACAACCTTAAAAACAAAAAATCCCATTAAACCCATAAAAACATTATAAAACTAAAAAACCCTTAAAAATTGAAAAAACCAAAAAAAAATAAAAATCTCAAAAAACCCATGAAATCCCTAAATATTTTAAAATTCTCTTAAAACCCATAAAAAACTATAAAACCATAAAAATCCTAAAAACCCAAAAAATTACTAAAAATGTAAAAAAACTAAAAACACTAAAAACGTTAAGAAATCCATAAAAATAGAAAAACACATAAAACCCCTAGAAACATAAAAAAATATGAACACCTTAAAAAACAAAAAAAAATACCCAGAAAAACATATAAAATGATAAAACCCATAAAATCCCTTAAAACCACTAAACACAATAAAAACCCTAAAAACATTTAAAAACCCAAAAAATCCTTAAAAACCCGAAAAACACTAAATCTTCTAAAATCCTGTCAAACGCCTAAAAACATTAAAAATAGTAAAAACCTTTTAAACCTTAAAAAAACTTTAAACCTCAAAAAACATATAAACTGTAAAAACCACACAAACATTAAACTCCCTTAAAACCCCTAAAAATCATACAAACCCATAAAAATCCAAAAATCTCTAAAAATAAAAAAAACATAAAAAACCATAAAAACCACGAAAGCCCTTATGAAATACATAAAAATAAAGAAACACATAAAACCTAGAAAAATTCAAAAACTCTAAAAAATCTCTAAACATGATCAATATCTATAAAAACCCTAAAATACCTAAAAACCAATGAAAACACAAAAACACAAATAAAACCATAAAAAAATTCAATTAGTACCTATAAAAAATATAAACATTGGTAAAAACACACAAAACACTAAAAACACAAAAACACCTAAAAAATAAAAACCCATAAAAATAATTAAAAACAAATTAAAACACTAAAAACCCATTAAACTCCTAAAAAAGTTGACAAAATCTAAAAATACATTCAAGGAATTAAAAACTCAGAAATCCAATTAAATCACTAAAAAGTTTAAAAACTGTAAAAATTATTTCAATGTCATAAAGACTCAAAAAACCCTAAAAACCCAAAAAAACACTTAAACCCCTCAAATTCCTCAAAAACCCTAACATCATAAAAAGGATAAAAAATCACTGAAAATACCTAATAACCAAAAAACATTAAAACCTGAAAACCTTAATAAAAACATAAAATACTGAAGAAACATAAACTCCTTAAAATCCTAAAAACACTAAAATCCCAAAAATCCCAAAAACCCCTAAAAACCTTAGAACCCTAAAAAATCCCTAAAATCATAAAAACCCATTAAACCCCTAAAAATTCATAAAAATCCATAAAAATGTAAAATTCCCAAAAACACTACAACCCCTATGAAATCCTCAAAAATAAAAAAACACATTAAAATAGTAAAAATTATAAAAAATGCTAAAAAACTTAAAAATCCTAAAATGACTAAAACACCATAAAACCATAAAACCCAAAAAAACCTTATTACACTAAAAACCCCATAAAAAGTATAAAAAAATAAAGAAAACTCTAAAAACCATTTAAACCCATAAAAACCATTAAAAAATCTAAAAATCCTTCAAATCCCTAAAAATATAAAAAAACATAAAACCCCAAAAAAGCCATAAAACCCTATAAACCATAAAAACCATAAAAACCCTCAAAATCCTAAAATCCCAAGAAACCAAAAAAACACTAAAAATACCTAAATATTATAAAAATATGAAAAACCATAAAATTATCTAAGAAAACTAAAAAACCTAAAAACACGTAAAACCCTAAAAATTGAAAAAATGCTAAAAACACAAAAAACCATGAAAACCCCTCAAAACATTAAAAACCCCCAAAAACCATAAAACCCTAAAACACTAAATACTCTAAAAACACTTTAAAACCCTAATAATGCTAAAAAACTCCAAAAACATAAAAAACCAAAAAAACTCAAACAAAAACATAAAAACCCAAAAAACCATAAAATCATTAAAACCCCTAAAAACCCAAAAAAACCCCTCAAAATCCATAAAAACACTAAATCCCAGGAAAATGAAAAAACCACATAAAAACATTAAAAATATAAAAACCTTGAAAACCCTTAATAAAACCTAAAAACTCCTAAAACCTCTAATAACCCAAAAATTTCTAATACCCCAAAAAACACTAAAAACCTAAAAAATCCCACAAAATCCCTAAAAACCCTAATAACCATAAAAATCTAAAAACCCAAAAATTCCATAATAATTTAAAAATTACTAAAACCCTAAAAACAACCCTAATAAAAACATAAAAAACAACAAAACTTCAAATCCCTAAAAACCGTAAAAAATGATAAAACCCTAAAAGACACTAAATACTCAAAAAACCCTAAAAACCAAATAAGTCCTTCCAAAAAATATATATTTTAATAAAAGGATTATTTTATAGAAAATATGTTAAACCATCAAGTCCAACCCAGACATCAAACACAATAGCACATAACAAAATTATTAAAGACCTGCTTAAACCCATTAGACTCAATTCGCTTAAATAATTTCTAGGATGTAGTTGTTAACATTTTTCAAGGGTTGTCTCTAATACTGTCTTTGAAACGAGAATCCATCTTTTCCCATGATTGTAAGAACTTCTCCACCACTATCTTCTTGCTATTGAAACATCTGACTAGGATTACGTATTTTTTGTCAATCCAATCATGCTGCTCCTTATTTTTTTATTCCTGATTCATTTTTCCATTCATCCTTTCCGCATCCTTAGCAAAAGCGCAGATAGTTAACCCATTCTCTACAATATCTTACCTGAATTGTATTAGCATCTCCGATGGAGATTCGTTAATTTCAACATGTCCCTCCATCCCTCCCGAAATCCCCTCCTCTCCTTCATTGATAAAATAAATCAGAACATTGCTCAACCATACAACCCCTTGAATCCTTAAAAACACTAAAAGCTCATAAACCCCCTAAAAATCCAATGAAAACTCTAAAACCCATTAAACCCCTAAAATGTTAAAAAAATATAAGAAACCATAATAACCCTAAAAAACTCAAAAAATAATAAAACTCCAAAAAATCATAAATTCCCCAACAACCCAAAAACCCCTTAAAATCCCTAAAAACTCTAAAAACCCATAATAATCCTAAAAAACTGTAAAACCCATAAAACCCACAAATCATAAAAAACTGTAAAACCCAAAAAACCACAAAACCCAAATAAACCCTATAAAACCATAAATGATAAAAAAACCCTAAAACCCCTAAAAATTCAAAAACCCCCCAAAAAAGACAATAAACCCTTAAAACCCTAAAAACAATCAAAAAACCTAAAACATTATAAAACACAAAAATAATAAAAAAAACCCTAAAATATCTCTAAAAATGTAATAAAAACTGAAAAACCCAAAGAAAACCATAAAAACCTAAAAAACATAAAACCCATAAGAACCAAAAAGACGCTAACAACCCTAAAATTCGTAAAGACCCTAAAATCCAAAAAACCAAAAAATTCATAAAAACCCTAAAACCCATAAAAGTCATAAAATTATCTAAAAATTTCTAAAAAATAAAATCCAATACAAATCCTGAAAACCTTATAAAACCCATAAAAACCTAAAAACATTTTATACCCCTAAAATGTAAGAAAAGATAAAAACCCTAAAACCTATTAAAAATCATAAAAACCCATAAAAAATAAAAAAATAAAAAACCCTAAACCACTAAAAACATTAAATACCATTTAAACCCTTAAAAATGTTAAAAACTCTAAAAACACTTAAACATTTTTAAAAACTCAATAAACCGCTAAAACACACAAAAGGCAAAAAAAACCATAAAAGCACTAGAAACACTAAATACCCTCAAAATCTAAAAAAACATAAAAACATAAAAATCCTAAAAAGGCAGTAAAGTATATAAAAATGTTAAAAACCCAAAAAAGACAAAAAACCCTAATAAAACAATAAAATCCAATATACACAATAATCATTTAAAAAAACTAAAAAACACTAAAAACCCAAAAAACACTAAAAACCCACAAAACCCAAAACCCTCAAAATCCTTAAAAACACTAAAAGGCCTAAAAAATACTAAATATCCCCTAAAAATACCTAAACACATAAAAAACTTAAAAACCATGAAAGCCCAAAGAAAATATTGAAAACATAAAAACACTTAAAACCCAAAAAACCTAAAAATTCTAAAAGCTATAAAACCCTCAAATCCAAATAATCCTTAAAAACCACTAAAATCCCTAAAACCCTAAATACCCATAAAAACCCAAGAAAAGTCCCTAAGAAACTCTAGAAACACTTTAAACAACTAAAAATAGTATAAAATTTAAAAACCTGAGTGCACTTAAAACCCATAAAAATGTAAAAAACGTTAAAAACCATAAAAACCCTAAACAATCTAAATACCATAAAACCCCAAAAACCAAAAAAACAATAAATATCTATAAAACTCTAAAAGAAACTAAAAACATCAAAAACCTATTAAACCATTAAAAATGATAACCAACTCTAAAAAAACTATAAAACCCAAAAAACCATTAATACCAGAAAAAATAATAAAAATCATCAAAACCATGAACACCCCTTCAAACCCTAAAAACCTTAAAAACCCCAAAAAATTCAAAAAAAATCTAATGATAAAAAAATACATAAAAAATTAAAAACACATAAAACACATAAAACCCCTAAGAAAACATTTTGAACCTAAATTACACTAAAAACTCATAAAAAATATACCTAAAACCCTAAAACCGCTTAAAATTCATAAATACATTAAAACCATAAAAACCCTAATAAATCCCTAAATACAATGAAAAAAATTAAAATACATAAAAACAATAAGAAAATATGAGAAACCAAAAAAAAATTAAACCCCTAAAAACCTAAAAAACACACAAAATCCTAGAAGAACCAAAAATATATAAACCCCCATAAAAACCATAAAACCCATTAAAACATTAAGAACCGTGAAAAAACATAAAAACCCTAAAACCCAATAAAATCTCTAAAAAACCTTTAAACACCTAAAATTTTAAAAAAAACTTTACATAAAACTTAAAACCTCTAAAAACCATTAACCCCCCCCCCCCCCCCCGCCAAATCATAAAAACACTAATACCTTTAAGAACCCTATAAACCATAAAAATAACTCCAAACACTAAAAAATATAAAAAACCTTAAAAACTACTAAACCTCTATAAAAACAAGAAAAACCATATAAACCTTAAAAATAGAAAGAAAATCTTAAAAACATAAAAATTAAAAAAAAACCATGAAAAACCTAAAATTTTTAAAAACCATAAAAAATATAAAAACATAAAAACCCTAAATTCCATAAACACCCTTAAAAACCCATAAAACACATATGTCGAATAAATACTCTAAAAACCCCTTACACTTATAAAAGTGATAAAAAACTCAAAAAACCATAAAAACCATAAAGAACTCAAAAAAACCTTAAAACTACAAAAAAACAATAAAAACCCAAGAATACCCTAAAAACCCTAGAAAAAACCTAAAAACCCTAGAAAACCCAAAAAACACTCAAATCCCTAAAACACCAGAAAACAAACAAAAAACTGAAAAATCCCTAAAATGCTCTATAAATATAAAAATCCAAATTCACTAAAAAACACTAAGAAAAACGTAAAAAACCTAAAGCCCCATAAAACCCCTAAAAACCAAAAATACCCTAAAACCCTAAAAACCCTTAAAAACACTAAAAACACTAAAGAACTCTAAAAACCCATAAAAATTATAAAAAAATCTTTAAAAACCAATCAAAATGTAAAATAACCAGAAATACCTTGAAAATCCATACAAAACACTTAAAAACCTAAAAACACTTAAACACCCTAAAAACCCAAAAAACTCCAAAACTCCTAAAAAATCCAAAAACCCCTAAAAACCGTTAAACCCCTCAAAATCCCTAAAAACCTAAAAAACCATAAAAATCGTAAAAAATGCATAAAAATCACTTAAAACAAAAAAAATCCTAAAACCATGAACACCCCCTAAGAAAACCTTAAATACTGAAAAACACTTAAAACCCATAAAAACATAAAAAACTGCTAAAAACCCTAAATGGCCTAAAAAACTAAAATCCCCTTAAAGACCAAAAAAATCCTCGAAAACATAGAAAACTCTAAAATCCAATAAAAAATATAAAAAATTTAAAATTATAAAAACACTTTAAACAATTACCAACATTAAAATAATGTAAAAACATTAAAAATATAAAAAACTCAAAAAAAACATAAAAACCCAAAAAAACCATAAACACCCCTAAAACCCTTCTAAATCTCTAAAAAACCCTAATACCATAAATATAAAAAAACTAAAATTTTATTAAAATTTACAAAAACCATAAAACCTAGAAAAATCATAGGAAAACATTAAAAACCTAAAAACAATAAGAATCACTAAAACAATAAAAAATGAAAAAACCTAAATCCATAATAACCCATAAAACCCCTAAAAACATAAGAACCAAAAAACCCTAAAAACCCTATAAAATATTTAAAGACCTTTTAAACACAAAAAATTATTAAAAAGGTATAAAACCATAAGAACCTAAGAAAATGATAACAAACTTAAAAACATGAAAACCCCCTAAATATTTAAAAAATGATAAAAATAATAGAAAACCATAATACCCTAAAGAAACTCAAAATACTGAAATTCCATAAAAACCAACAAAAATCCTTTTAATACCCTAAATACCAAAAATGTGTAAAATAACCAAAAAACCTTAAAACCCCAAATAAAAACATTTAATACCGAAAAAATTAAAACTCCAAAAAATAATAAAAGATTAAAAACCCATAAAAACTATAAACCATTAAAACACCTAAAAACATAAAAACCCTAAAACCCTTAAAACCCAAAAAACCCACTACAAAAGCTAAAACCGTTTAAACCCTTAAGAGCATTAAAAAATATTTTTAAAAACATAGACTCTAAAAAACAAAAAAAAACAGAAAAACCTAAAAACCCATTAAAACCCTAAAAAAATAAAGAAACCCAAAAAATCTCAAAATCCCTAACACCATAAAAACAATAAAAATACTAAAAAGTCCAAATACCCTTATAAATATAAAAAACCCAAAAAACCCCTAAAAAATAGAAGAAAATATTAACAACCTAACAAATATAAACCCCTGAGAACATGAAAAACACTAAAAACCATAAAAATATTAAAAACCATAAAAATCTTAAAATCCCTCAAAATCCCTAAATACCATAAAACCTTAAAAATTATAAAAAATCCCATAAAATTTCTAAAACTGTAAATAATTCAAAAAACCCTAAAAATCCAAATAAAAACATAAAAACATAATTTAACATTAAACTTCTAAAAAACTAAAATGCTAAAAATACTAAGAGACCATAAAAACACTAAAGACCCCTAAAGAAACTTATAATAACATTAAAACCCCAAAAATAATAAAAACATTAAAAACCCAATAAAAAATATAAAACCCCTTTACCCCTCCAATACCCAAAAATACTCTAAAAACCACTTAAAACCACTAGAATCTATAAAACTGTAAAATTCCCAAAACCCATAAAAAACCATAAATAATAAAAAAATTATTATCAATCCAAAAACACAAAAATATCCCAAATATAATGAAATCCCTAAAAACCCTAAAAAACTAAAAATACTTAAAATGCCAAAAACTTATAAAAATGATAAGAATGATAAAAAACCCTAAACAAACTGGAATCCCTTAAAAACCCTAAAACCCCATAAAATCACTAAATAATCTGAAAAATAATTAACCTTATAAATCATAAAATAATCTAAAAACCATAAAAATCCTAAAAACTAATAACACCCCTAAAATAAAAAAATTATGAAAACCCTAAAACCCCTAAAAACTCTTAAAATCACTAAAATCCCTAAAACCATAAAAATATTAAAAAATCCCTACAAAGTCAGAAAAACATAAAAAACCCCTAAAAAATTGGGAAACCCTTTAGAAAACAATAAAACCATAAAATACTAAAAATCCTAAAAACATAAAAATGAAAAAAACCAAAAAATTCTCTAAAAAACATAAACCCCCTAAAACCCTAAACCCCTAAAAATAATTAAAAACCCCTAAATGCCAATAAAAACCATAAAAATCAATAAATACTCCTAAAAACCCTTATGTCGATGAAATGTTACATCTCTAAAAACCAATTCAAACCCATAAAAAACTCTTAAAAAACCGATAAACTTAAAAATCCCTAAAAATCCTAAAAATCCTAAAATTCCTTAAAATCCTAAAAACCATAAAAATAATAAAAAGACCTAAAAATCCTAAAAACAAGAAAAAACATAAAAAAATTGAAACTCCCTAAAAAATGAAAATAGAAAAACACATAAGACATCCCCAAAAACCTAAAAAACACAAAAAACCCCTAAAAACCATAAACACCTTACAAACCACAAAAACCCCTGAAAACCCTAAACACCCTAAAAATCAAAAAATTCTAAAAAAAACTCTAAAACCCCATAAATCACCTAAGACATAAAAAACTAAAAAGAACATGAAAAACCCTAAAAATCCTAAAAACAATTAAATTTATAAGAAATCCATAAAATCACTAAAAACCTAAAAACCAGTAAAACCTTGAAAAATCCTAATAAAAACTTGAAACCTAAAATCGACTTAAAACCACAAAAACATAAAAATTAAAAAAAACCAAAAAACCCCTAAAACCATAAAAAACCTTAATACAGATCAAAACCCCTAAAACCATAAAAATCATAAAAATTCAATAATTATCCATTAAAATGTAAAAACCCCAAAAAACCTTGAAACACCATAATATAATGTTAATGACCTAAAAACAACATAAAACCCATAAAAATTTAAAAAATACTAAATACCTGAAAAGACAATAAAACCACGAATACCCCTAATCCATATAAACCCCTAAAAACCATAAAAAACACAAATACCCAAAAATCCACTATAAACACTAAAAAAATTTAAACCCCAAAAAAATTAAAAACACTAAATTACATAAAAAACCATAAAAAAATAAAAAAACCATAAAATTCAAAAAACCATAAAACCCTAAAAACCCCAAAACCCCCTCTAAATTTCTTAAATCCCTAAAAACCATAAAAATATTTAAAATTTTCTAAATTTACAAAACCCCCAAAAGAATGAAAAACCCAAATAAAACATTAAAAACCTAACAAAACTTTAAAACCACTAAAAAGCTTATGAAATTCTAAAAAACCTAAAACCCATAAAAATCGTAAAATCCCATGAAAAAATAAAAAACCCCACAAAAAACCTAAAATCACTAAAAATATAAAAAACTCTTCAAACCAATAAAAACATTAAAAAGTATAAAAACCATAAAATCCATAAACACTCACAAAAAAACCAAAAACCCAAAAAACCAAAAATCCCTAAAAACCATAAAAACCCTAAAACCCTAAAACCCTAAAAATCCAAAAAAACCCAAATAGCCCACAAATATCCTAAAAATCCATTAAAATCCCTAAAAACATAAACTACCCCAATACCCAAAAACCCCCAAATAAAACCCCAAAAACCTAAAAACATATAAAACTAATAAAAACATAAAAATGGTAAAAAAAATAGAAAACCCTAAATGACATTAAAAAACAAAAAACCAAAAAATTCCCCCAAACCCCTAAAAAGCATACTATTCCAAAAAAATGTTCAAATATCTAAAAATGTGATAACCCTCAAAAAACAAAATAAAACCTTAAAACCAAAAAACAATTCAAACACCATAAAATACCTAAAAACAATAAAAACCATAAAACCCCCAAAAAAACATAAAAACTATTAAAACCATTATGATAATTCAAAAGCCCTGAAACCCTATAAAAACCAAAACAAACTCTAAAAATATAAAACCCTTTAAACCACTAAATACATTAAAAAACATTATAAACTCTTAATGATAATAAAAAAATAAAAAAACCGAGAAAACCTGGAAAGCAAGAGAACCTCCAAAACCATAAAACCCCTAAAACCATAAAACCCCTAAACACACATAAAAACCTTAAAAGCCATAAAAATCATAAAATTCCATTAAAATCCATAAATGTATAAAATAAAAAAAACACCTAAAAACCCTTAATAAAACCTTAAAAACTAGAGACAATTAAAACCATAAAAACCCTAAAATGCTAAAAACGCTAAAAACCTTAAAAACATAAACAATAAAATATACTCAAAATCCATAAAAACCCAAAAAACAAATTTTTTTTGAAAACATCCATAAAATTCCCTAAAACATAAAAAATAATAAATACCATGAATAGAGCTATGAAAAACATAAAAACCTTTGAAACACTTAAATACCCAAAAAACCTAAAAGTTCCAAAACACCATAAAAACACAAAAAATCCTAATAACCGTAAAGATGCCTAAAACATTTTTAAAAGACCTAAAACCCTAAAAATATCTAAAAAATATAAAAACCCATTAAACCAATAAAACCCTCAAAAATCCTAAAAACCCTTAGAATCCCTAAAAATGCTCAATATCCCAAAAAACATAAATACAATAAAAATAAAAAAAGCCCTTAAATCCTTAAAAACATAAAAACCCATAAAATATCTAAATAACTATAAGAAAACACAAAAAAAACTAAAAACACATAAAACCCCTAAAAGTATAAAATGGTAAAAATATTAGAAAAACCTAAAAATCATAAAAACCATAAATCCAAAAAAACCCATAAAATCCATTAAACCACTAAAAATACTAAAATCATTTCAAACCCCTTAAAATATTTCAAAAAATTTAAATGACCATAAAACCCCAGGGATTCATAAAATACATTGAACAAAAATGAAAATATCATTAAAACACTAAAAACCCTAACACCCCTAAAATCCCTCAAAATACCTATAAATTCTAAAAAACCATAATAATGCATTAAAATACCTGAAATTCCAACAAAATAAGAAACCCTAAAACCCTAACAATTTATTGGAAAACCTAAAAACCCTAAATGCAGTAACCCCCCCCCCCCCCAAATGCAATAAACATTAGAAAATCCTAAAATTCACAAAACCCTAAATACTCTCAAAATCCCTAAAAACCCAAAAAAGCCATAAAAATCTAAAAAAATGACAAAAAATATCTAATAAATTATAACCACTAAAACCCTGCAAAACCCCAAGAAAAACATGAATGAAAAACTATGAGAAGATGGCGGCTCTGGCGATTCTGGCGATCTGGCTCCCTTGTGATGGCGGTTTCCTCCCATGTTTATTACGATGGAAAATGAACCACCTCCCCCCCTCTTTACGGGGGAGGATCCTCTCTTGGAGGACTTCTCATCGCTGTCCTCTACTGACTCGTTACCCTATTTCCTGAGAATGGTGCTCTGCCCGAAGGTTCCGGAGTTTTTCGAAGGTTGTTTGTAGCTTCCACTCTCGCTTCGCGGGTTTACTGAAGCTTCGGACCTGCACCGCTTGACTCTAGTTGCAAGCTTCCCGATGTGACAACCCCCGGTTGCCACTTTCGACAGGTTCGTTTCGGATTTCTGGAATATTAGGGCTCGGGTGACTATGGTCTTGATCGATAGATCCCACATCATGATTCTCTTTGCCACGGAGGAAGACCTGATCTTAGCCTGGTCAGCAGCTCCTCGGTCATGCAATGTCGCTCGTTTCTCCCTCTTTCAGTGGAGCTTTGATTTTCATCTGAACCGTAGTTCCCTGATTGCTGCTACCTGGGTGAGATTTCCTGATCTTCCCCTTACTTTTCAAAATATCTCTATTATTTCGATGCTTGGGAATTTGGTGGGGAGGTTCCTATGTATGGATAGTAGGACTAGGTCCCTTTGTCATCCGGTTGCACCAAGGGATTTTGTTGAAATCGATGCTTCGAAGTCTCCTGTGGATGCTGTTTGGATTGCAGTGGGGGAAGAACTTAGGTGGAGACAGCCTGTCATCTTTGAGAAATGGCCGGTTTTCTGCTCATCTTGTTGGAGTTTTGGGAACAATGATCACTCTGGAGGCTACTCTGGCACTGTCAGGGGTGGTGGTTCTCTAGATCGCATGTCTTCTGGTGAGATTACCCTCCCTCTGGTGGAGGTAAAGGGGAAAAGGGGGGTGACTTCCTCCCAACCTCTGAATGCTGATGTTCCTTGCTCATCTGCTTTGACAGCTGGAAGTGACTTAGAGGTGGCCCTAATGGACTCAGGTGGTTTTGTTGTGAGTCTGATTGGAGGTGCTGGTGTTTCAGGGAATGCTGATGAGGAGGAAGTGATGCTGGCTGAGAGGGATAATCGGGCTTCTACTAAAGGTGTCCACAGGTATGGTGACTCCCCAAGGAGGAAAACAGATTTAGGGAAGGTTGCGGTGATGGGCGTCGGGGAAGAAAATGTGGAGGAGGCCAATGATCTGGATCTGGAACGAGATGATATAGCTGGCTTGAAGGTTGTAGTCTTGGATGAGCCTGTCGGGGAGGATGTGCGGGTGGCAGATGTCCTGAAGGAGGTAGTGGTTGCTCAGGGCCTGAGTACTGGAGATGAGTGGAGATTGTCTTCAGCTGAGGAAAGGCCTATGGTGGATGAAGAGACCTAGATCCCCACGGGTTCACACATGAACTGGCATGATTCCCCTCTAGTTCTGTCTGGATGTCCAGGCATGGGGGGACCTGACATGGGACCTGGGTTATCTCCTCCCTCTGACAGCACAAGCGCTGCTGAGGATCCTCCCAGTGGACAGCTTAGCCCTATGCCGGGAAATGCTGGTGATGCTGGTACCATGGACCTGCAGAGGGCTATGGTCCTTCATGGTGTCCCCTCTGCTGAAGCTTTTTGTGTGCAGCTGCATGAGATGGTGTGGGTTGAACGGGAAAGGTTCTCTCTTGAGGATGAAGCTGTGAGGCTCGGGGTGAGGTTTTCTGAGGCTGATCGCAGGATAAATGCTTCTATGGTCAGGCCAAAGGAGAAAAGAGGTTCTGAAACTCTTGGGACAGACTATAAGAAAGGGAAGAAAACACCGGCTGTCAGTGATGGTAACGCTTGTGCGATGGTGGGTGCTGCAGCTAGATCCACTTCTGCCCCTCCAAGACGAAGACAGAGGAAGGATTACTCTGCACTCCCACGTCCCATGGCAACTAGGGCCTCTTCACGATCTGTAAGAATAAATCTAAAGTTGAATAAGCAAGAGAGGCTTTCAATTTCTGCAGAGCAAGAGAAGGCTAGGATGAAGCTGCTATCCAGGCTTGGCATTCAAGAGAATTTTGAGTCCGGATGGGACTCAACGGACATGGGTGCTGAGTCGGATTTCAGCTTTGCTGATGTGGGTGATGGCTTTGGTGTGGGCATGGGGTTTCGAGGTGCGGAGCTGGAGGACATTGGTGGCGACTTTGACTGATCCTCCCCTTGTGTGCTTTTGGCTTGTTTGTTTTTGCGTTTTCTTTTCTTCCTCTCTTTCTGTGGCCTTTGGGTTGAGGTCATAAGGGATTTTGGGTGTGGATCGATTGATCCCTCCCCTCCCTTGTCTGCAGTGTCTGTGTCTTTTCTTTTAATAAAATTTTGGGGGTCCCAGAAATAGCCTAGACCCGAGCCTTCCTTGCCCAAGAAAAACATAAAAACCTAAGGACGCTTAAAACCCCTAAAGATGCCAAAAACCTTCAAATACACTAGAAACCCTGAAAAACTGTAAAACCATAAATCCCCAAAAAACCTAAAAACCCTAATGATCCATAAAATGCCTAAAAACTAATAATAACTCTATAAACCATTTAATCCCCTAAAAGTGTTATAAATTATTAAATTTAATTAAAACCCAAAAAAATCATAAAAACCTCTAAAACCCCAAAAACCCATAAAATCCCAAAGAACATAAAAAATACTCAAAATCCCTAAAAACCCTAAAAACCTTAAATACTCTAACAAAATAGAAAAATCCATGAAAATATAAAAATACATAAAAACCCTAATGAAGTATTAAAATTCTAAAAACATGTAAAACCTCTAAAAACTGAAAAATAATTAAAAACACTAAAAACCAAAAAAAATGATAAAAACCCAAAATACCCCTAAAGACCAAAAAAATCTTAAAAACCCCTAGTGACCATAGAAAACCCAAAAAACCCATAAAAACCAATAAAACCCTAAAAACTCTTTAAACACTTAAAAATGACAACGAAATATAAAAACATTTAGAACACTAAAAAACACATTCAAACCCAAAACCCTAATAAAACCATAAAAACCCTTAAAATCCTTAAAAACCCTAAAACCCATAAAAATCCTAAAAAATACCTGAATTTCACTAAAACCATAATAACCTTGAATAAACTTAATAACAAATTTAAATCCTAAAAAATTTAAATCCCCTAAAAACCTAAAAAGATATAATACCTAAAAATCTAAAAAAACATAAAACCCTAAAAATCCTAAAAAACATAAAAACCCCTAAAATCATAAAAACCTTAATAATTCATATAAATCCTTAAAGACCAAGAAAAAATCTATAAACACTTAAAAACCCTAAAAAAATAAAAAACTCTAAAAACCCATAAATCCCATGAAACTAAAAAAACTCTAAAGCCCCAGAAAAACCATAAAAAGGAGAAAAAAATTTATCAAAATCTAAAACCCCTAAAAATTCCTAAAAATTATAAAAAACCCCTAACACTAGATAAAAATATAAAAGACACTAAATACTCTTCAACTGTTAACAAAACACGAAAACCATAAAAACACTAAAAACCCCTAAAAACATAAATATGCTAAAAATCTAAAACCCCTAAAAAAAATAAAAACTCCAAAAACCCTATAATCCATAAACCCCATGAAAATACATAAAAACATTAAAAACCCATAAAACACTAGAAACAACTAAAATTGTGAAAACCCCAATAAACAATTTAAAATGATAAAAACTCTAAAAAACCGTAAAATCCTAAAAACACAAAAAAAGCCTAAAAACCCAAACAAATATAAAAATCCATAAATTACCTAAAACTGTATAAAACAACAAAATCTCTAGAAGGTATAAAATATTATAATATCCCTACAAAAGACATAAAAATATAAAAAATATAAAAAATCCTAAAAACCATGAAAACCCCCAAAAAAGCATAAAGACATAAAACACTAAAAACCCCTAAAAATATAAAAACACTAAAAACCCCTAAAAATTTAAAAACACTAAAAACCCTAAACTCCCTAAAAACCCAAAAAAAACCCAAAAACACATTACAAACCCTAATACCCATAAAACCCCTTATAATTACTGAAACCCCTAATATCCTTCAAACCCCTAAAAATATAAGAACCCTAAAAAACCATAAAACCCCTAATAACTCAAAAAACCCTAAAACTGAAAAATACCCAAAAACCCTAAAATCCATAAAAACCATAAAACCCTAAAAATCCAAAAAATACCAAAAAATACTAAAAAAATACCTAAAACATAAAAACCCTGAAAACCCCAATGAAATCCTTAAAACCCTTAAAACCCTTATAACCCCTAAAAACCTAAAAATGTAATGAACCTTGAAACCAATAAAACCCTAAAACCTTAAAAACCATAAAACCCCTAAGAACCTTAAAAACCAATAAAACCCCTAAAACCACTAAAAACTATAAGAACCATTTAAATCTATAAAAACATTATGTTCAGTTAAAACCATTAAAACAATAAAAACATCCAAATCCCAAAAACCAAAAAAACTATAAAACCACTAAAACCCTAAAAAACCGTAAACCCATCGAAATCACTAAAAGCACAAAAAGCTAATAAAAATCATAAAAAATCCCAAAAATCCCTAAAAATGTAAAACACCAAAAAACCCTGAAAATCCTATGAAAAATTTAATTATTTAAAAACACGTAAAACACCAAAAAACCAAAAAACCACTAAAAACCCAAAAAATAAAAAAAACAATAAAAGAATAAAAACAAAAAACTGCTTAAAAATGCTAAAACCACATAAAAACCAAAAACAAAAAAATATAGAAACCCTTTAAACCCCTAAAAACATAAAATAAGAAAAGAGATGGCCACTCTGGTCCTCTCCAGCAATGGAACTCCTTCTGTTTTGTCGCTAGCTTGAAGACAACACCATGGTTGCATCCTGGATTCCCCTATCTACCGGGGAGGGGCACCTCTTAATGAAAGATTCTCACCTTTCTGGGATCCTGATTCAATTCCTACTTTCTCACGGATTGACCTCTGCCCTAAGGTTCTGGGCTTGTATGAGGGTTGTCGAAGCTTCTTCTGTCAATCGTGGAGTTCAAAAACGCTTCTTCCCTACATAGCCTGACCCTGGTAGCTATGTTTTTGAATTGGCATCCCCCGGTTGATGTTCTTGATCGGTTTGTGTTCGAGCATTGGGATATTAGGGACTGTACCACTATTGGTTTGGTTGATTCTAGATACATTTTGATTCAGTTCTTGTTGGAGGAAGATTTTATCTGGGCCTGGTCAATAGCCCCTCACAAATGTGATGATGCTTGCTTCTCCCTTTTATGGTGGAACTTTGAATTCCATTTAAATCGTGACTACCGACTGATGGAAATCTAGCTAAATAGTCTTTTAATCATCGTTATGATGATACTTGTTTTAAGCCACTCAGTGGGGCTCTATAGAATTTATTGTCATCTAGGGAGAAACAAGTTTGTTTTGATATTATGATCGTACCCATGAAATAGGTTACCTATGTATCCTTATGAAATGAATCAGAACCTTCGTAGTTTAGTTCCAATTAATGGTACACCTCATACCTTTTAAGGTCATGTGATAAAGAACTAACCGTACAGTTTAATGTCATGTGATAAGGACATCAAAGAGAAAGGTTCATAGTCATAGTTTGGAGGGGGGATTATGCCTAAACAGCCAAATAAACATGGAAATGATATGGGTTTCCAAGTAAGATTGGACCTTGTTGGGAATAAGACCCAAGGAGAACAGGGTTCATTTGAAATGTTGGGTTTGATCCTCAAGGAGGATTCCTACATATCACATGTGGATGGGAATCAATGCCCACGTAGTTCGATGAGTCACATAGGAGAGTATAGTCCATTTAGAGAATTGATTTTGATCTTACATCCTAAAAAAGGAAGCCTTACTGATTTGGGGAGGGGGTTTAATTTGGGGTTTATTCCTAAGGAGGATGCCCAAATTAAGGGAATTCGGTTAGATTCCTGAAGAGGATATCTAGTGAGCTCATTCCCTGAGAAGGTTCCTGCATATCCCAATTATGGTGGGAATTGGATTTTTCATAGTTCATTCAATTTTGGGTGTTTGTGAAAATTTTGTAATCATCAAGAATATCTAAGCCCACATAAGCCATGGTTAGAGTGAGAAAAGTAAGGGGATGTGAAAGATTCAACAATGACAGATACACTTTTCCTCCTCCGTTGGTGGAAGGGGTCGAGCCTACGGCATCTAGGGTGGATGAGGGCGAGTCGAAGAGCCTTCTCTCTATTCAATTTACATTGGACAATGGTCCAATGAAGGTAAGAAGTGATGATGGTTAGGGGCTTACACCAGGATGGATTCCCTAAAATTGATCCTGTTAAGGGAAGGAGACTTTTCATGTACTTGAATTGAACAGTAATTGTGAAACGTACCTTTCCTACTGGAGACCTGAGGCTCTGAGTCTCTTTGAGAATGGAGAGGTCAGGACCCAAACCCCCCCCCCCCCCCCAAACCGAGAACATCCCAACACCATTCCTGGGAGAAAGGTCCATGTGACTGCAGATATACAAACCCACAAACACTTCAATAATCCTAACCCCATTCTGAAACATATGATTGAAACCTCTGACTGTGGATATACAATCCAAAATAAGAGACACGCTGATGTGACTTTACCAATGGTTTGATAAGTCAGGAAGTTTTGGTGGAGGTTTGAACCAAATCCCATTCAAACAAGGGAGGCAATGAAGAAGAATCCTTACCATGAATGTATTTGAAGAGTTATTTATGGATTTTAGACTGATGAGAGTAAGTGAATCAAAGAGGGGCACCCAACTAGATAAGGGTTCACATGTATGGGTGTGCAAGTAGGCTAGGGTGACTTTGATATTCACTTAATTGACGAACAACCTATATGGTAATACATGGGAGAGACCTGAATCAAGACTTTAGGTGTATTAATAGGTGATACCAAAAGTGGGGTGCTCAAGATCCTAATAAGTAATAAGTGGAGCGCAAGTGTTTCTGATTTTCGGAGGTCGGGTGCTTTAGGTGTGCAGGAGTTATGGATTTAAAACACTAAAAGGAATAAATTCCAATGATCCTCCTTAAATTCCTCTACATTAGGTTTTAATGAACTACCTTGAATGTTTTGGAGGACTTGGGAGAAGCACTAGGGCAACCAGAGCATCAATTGAGATTCATAGAAATTCGTTCGTACAAATGAAGGCCCCAAGGGACTATTTATTGGAAAAAAGTGACCTTTGGCATAATTAAATTGGGATATAAAGTATGATGTGTGAAAAATAGTGGTGCACAAGTATGATGTGTGTCATATAGGGGCACACATCAAGGTTGTGCGCCAACGACCTCTAGTCCTAACTAGGGTGATCCAAAGTTAATGCGTTTGGAAATCTGGATTTTCTTCATGCATTTTATCCTATTTTTTCTAAAGTATTTCTCATTATCAGTGTTTAGAATCTTTAATGAAATGAAGAGTCAAAAAAAATCCCCCACCCCCCCCCAACCCCCATAAAAATTGAATCTGGAATTAAAATAAGATCCTATCCTAAGGCAATGTAATGAAGGAAAAATAAGAGGGCACAGGGGCGCACAAGTATCAAGCGCGTGAGGCAATTGGTCATGAAAACTGGTAGCATGGAGTATTCTGGAATGCAGGGTGAATTGCATCACTTATATATAGAAGCTCCACTTCCATTAAAATTCTTTGACTTCCGTAATGTTGTCTCTCAGCGTGAAAATCATTCTTCACTCACATGCTTCTGTTTTTACCACGCATCTTATGTATGTTTTTAGTTGCGTGCTATAATTGGAGCGCCACACTTGCACACCTTCATTCATTTGAACACCAAGTGTTAAACTTGCGCGCCTTAATGCCTTTTACAATTTTTTCTCATTATATTTTCATACATTGGGAATTTATTTAATTAAAAGATGAATTTCATTCTTTATGTAGGTTCCATGTCTCCCAAACGAATTGGAACCACTAGTAATCTTGCCAGTAAGAGGATTGATGGCATGATGAACTTTGTCAGTCCTAACTATTATGATGTCTATGACACCTCAGTTCCAGACTTGAAAAAATATCTATAGAAATATCATCTCAAATTTCATCGAAGCACTTATTTTCCTCTATATAGCTTTGGTCATATGCAAAAAATTCAATATCCTGGACCCAATGAACTATATCCCACTCTCTTGGTTTCCAGATTATACTAACTTCTCGTCTACCAATGTTTCTGTTGGAGGCTTAGTTGCTGATGCTGGGACAATAGAGAAATATCATATCATGCATCACATCCCATGTGCGCCAGATGTGAAAGCACACACACCCATGTTGAAGCCACATTATTATTCATCCATATTTCAAAATTCTCAGATGGGTCAATAAAAATCCTGGAAAAAAATTCAGGATTTCTACCAACGATGAGGTGTAAAACCTACATAGATGTGGGTTTACTGTGTGCGGAAGACGTGTTTAGAATTTACAGATGACTTAAAAGGTGTTGGAATTTACAATGTTGAATGGGTTGGGAAAACCTATGTGTACAATAATGATGATTTTTTACTAGAGTTACTAAGCTGATGGAGCCTAGAAACTAACTCCATTCACATAACACATGGAGAATTAGGCATTAACATGTGGGATGTCTGCAAGATTTATGGAGCTCTGATCCTTGGAGATATGTACGATGAATTATTCCTCCCAAAGTAACATGGAATGACTCGGATAAGACTCCAGTTTTGGTTTATGACTTGATGAAAATATTTAACAAACTCAAGAATGCGACAACCACAAAGTCTCATACAAGAAGGGATAATCATCCAGAGGAATGGATGGAAATATTCTTGGTAAAGACGAAGGAAAAGTGTCCCCCCTACACTTGTCCAACCAGCTGTCCAAAGGTAGAGAAAAGAGGCACACCGCACAATTTTTTTCTGAAATTAGAGAATGGGGAGTTTGAAAATTGATGATATGAAGTAAATACCAAAATTCCTTCTAAAATGCATTTGTAAAGTTTCTTGGACATGTGTCTTAGTGTGTACTTGTTACGAGTTTGAGATTCTAATAGAGGTGTGAGGCTAAAAACATTTTTTATTGTAGCCAAGATGGATGAGAGAAGGATGGTATGGTTGGACACTCATGTTTTAGCATAAATTCATAGGATATTATTGCGTATTTATATTGGTAAGTCTCCTTTTAGAATAGTGGGACCATTATAGATGTTATGGGGATGGATCGCTACTCACATAAGAACTTATGTTGTATAAAGTGTGGTATAGGTCTTTGGAAGTTCTTTTCGACCATATGTTTAGTCTTTCTTTAGTATTTCACCCTTGTCTCTGAATTATTATGACATCAAGGGTAGGTTATGTATGTTTAAGGAATTACATTTCTTTCCTTATGGTAATCCCCCTATGGGACGATTCGCTGATAATGGGATGTCCAATTTAGAGTTGAGGGCATACATGCTAGCATGTAAAGATGGATTATTGGCCAACAGGATTGACAAATAAATCATATGTGAGGCCTATGTTCCTTATTGAATTACACATCAATTCAAATTTCAACAAAAAAATACATTATCTCCCCCTATGCATTTCAGATTAGAGAAACATCCAATGGTTTTCTAAAAACTATGGTTGCTGAGATCTGCGGAGAAGACTAGAGCCATGTTTAATTTACCTGTCACTGATGTAGTAAGAAGATTGACTATATGGTATACCAAAAATGGGGTCGCATCTTACCCTAAAGGGTTATTATACCATGTTATCCCTCAATTGGGTGTAAAGAGAAGTAGTATGAGGGAACCACGTCCTTCTGAATGTAACTCTTCATCATTAGGGGCCGACTCATTAGAGTCAAAGGGTGGAGGTGACGAGGCTCCAAATTCACCAAAGAGAGCTCATTACAGATATAATCCACCTTCTAGAGTTAAGAGAGCCACTCCATCGATCTCTACTTGGACATTACCAAGGTTATCTAGTCATCATCATTCTGATGAGTGAAAAGTCCCAGTTTCTCATCCCCTATAAGTGACTGCGGAAGTTGGGAAGAAACTTAAATCCATGGCTGCATGATCCTCTTCATAACCCTCTAGAGTGTACTCTAAATATTTATGAATAGAATATATTCAAGTATGGAAAAGTTTATAATTTGATTTTGAATCCATGTGGATGGATCTGCGTGAAGGGCTGCATATTCTAGGAGTACGAGATCTACAAGCCTCTTCTGACATCTTGTTTAATGTCAATCCTAATGAATTGAGAACTTTTTCGAGAGCTGGAAATGCTCATATATGCAGCCAATGAATCAATTCCTACCATGAAACATGTGAAATAAATTATAGATCATGTTTCCACTGAAAATATTGTCCCTTCATTAGATGATGAATGGCGTGATTTTGTGGATCCTGAAGATGTGAGTTTCCTTTTTTTCTCGCATTCTCTTTTTCGTTGAAATTTATATTTATACAAAGTGTTGTTAATCCGGTATAATATCAATTTTAACTGGTAGTTGGTTAAATTAAAATCAACTGAAGTTCCCTCTCCATGGTAAAGCCCTTGAGGTACTGCTCTTGGAGCCACCGGATCACCCCATGAATCGGGAGAAATATCTCTAAGCCAATAGGCCTTGGAGGATGAGATGGAAAGGGTATTTCCATCTCCATTACCTATATTTGTAGATGATGAACAAGTACTCCTAAGAAGGCGAAGAAACAAAAGTTTCAAAGAAATAAATCCCTAGTTAAATGTTTTCTCAGTAGTGGGAATCCTTCCTAATAATCATGAATTTTATCATTATTTATGAAAAAAGGTTTAAACATAATAGGATTATAGGGGCATCCTTTTTTTATTCCTTGAAAGAAAATAATAATAATCTTCAAGGAACCATGGAGGGTGATACTGAGAAGGAACATTTTTCTGCTAATCTAGTGGTTCCTGAAGAGGAATTGAGGCCAAAGGAACCAACATCTGTTCCCAGCACTGCTCTTATTCCTTCTATCAGAGGAGAGGAGGATTCTGGTAAATCAAAAATTCAATAAAAGAAATCAAATTTAACAACAATTGACTTTTATACTATGGTAATTGAGGTTCATCACATGCACTGTAACATCCAGAAATGATTTAATCTGACCCACAACTATTGCAGAGGAAGCTACTCGAGGTCAAAAGTTGTCAGAGGAAGGTTGTGAAGCACATTGAGTGCTCCCACGGGTGAGACTAACCTAAGATCTGGGATATCATTGGATGAAATGATGATCCATGTCATGACTTTTGAAGAAGTATTAGAACATGTTAATATACCAAATTCTTTATAATATTTTCGAGTTCCTTGTATAGAATCAACTGCAAGTGAGTTTTCATTATTCATCCTATTAATCTTCTTATGATTAAATTTCTAACTGTGGTTGGTTGAAATAAAATGTTCCATATAAATAAACTACTAACGGAATGATACTTCAAGGAAGTATTGATATTAATGTCAATACCATCATTTTGGAGACATTGGCTCAGGTGAATCTTGAGATAACAAATCTGCATGAGATTCATTCTGAAGATCCTGATTCAATTAAAGAAATCACTCCCCACCCAAAAACCTCAAACTAAAATGTTGAAATTGATAATATTGTGGAGGAGTCATCATAATATGTTGACCTACTATTAGGTAAGAGATACTAATATTGTAATTTTACTCACTTTTGTTATCCCTCGAAGCTGACCACAACCATAATTTTTGATTTACCATATAAAGATATCAACATCAATGGCTAGGTTCATAGGTGAAGCCTCTGCATTATCAAAAACAGTACTAGATGGTGAAGAAACCATTGATTAGGAATGAGAAAAACATGGAACTTCTTTAAGTGAATTAATCCCATAATATATCCCTCCATATGACACTGATTCTGAATTGGACCCCGAACTACAAAAGGATCTTTGTCTTTCACATCGCAAAGCATGGAAGAATAAATGGAAGATAATATCTGATATTCCACTTGAGGAACTACCTTCAATAATTCCACGAATCTCATCTCTATTTATCACACTAGTATTTCGTGGTTTTGAATACCGTGAAATTTATACCGTGGTGAAAGAGATTATTCGAAGGAGAGAGCAAGAGAAAAAGCTTTGTAAAGACTTGATAAAGATAAAATTTTGATCAACAACAAAGAATTTCAAGTGGCTTTGTCCTAAGCTGAGACTAATCATACTGCAAAGTTGAATGAACTAAAGAATAAGATCAAAGAAAAGACTGTTCAGCAGCTGCATCTTCAATAGGAATTTGATATCATTAAAGGGGAGTTTGACCAGCTTCATAGACCATTAGGAGAAGTTAAGAAGGATGTTGAAAAATCCATTGCATATTCTAGAGAAGCACTTCATCATGATGAAGAGTGTGGATCTTGTCAACTAAACTAGCTTCAAAGGGTAACTGATGGGGCTCAAGAGTCTATTAACCAAATAAGGAGTTACTTAGAAAACCTCTTGTGATTTTTGATAAGAGAGAGACACAAATTTGTGGATGAATCTTTGTGAAAAGTTTTTTATAAATGAAAATTATTTTTTCTTCAATCATCTATTTTTTCATTCTCTCTAGCTACTTTTGTTTTACCAAATCCATTGAGCCTTGTAAGAATAATATGATTTTTTCAGGGGTTAAATTGAAAACCCCACAAACTTTGTATATTTTGACTTTTTATTTCTTAATTTTAACTAAATCATACAAAATGTATGTTTAGTGAGCTAGGACTCGAATTTTGTTCAGAGTGCCTTTTGTGGGTTATTAATCTAGTGAGTACCATGTCTCTTATTGTTGGAAGTTTAGATTCATGCATGTTGGACAATAAAGGGGAATTTTTTAATGTCAAATAACATTGACCATAAATTTGAAAGTAGATCCCAAACAACACTTGATAGTTATTAATTTCATTAATATTCTTTAAATATTTCCAAGGGGAATCTTGAGCCATGATTTTTTACGGTTATCAAATTTAAAACATGTATCAACATAAGGGGAGTCTCCTCCAAGAATGAAGTTACCATTATATGACAAACTCATTATGGGATTTGTGTCATGCAGGGCCAACTAGGGCATATGCCACATAGCCAAATAGTGGAATCTTTTGACTGATAGTCCTATTATATAGGCAGATTATGAATGAACACCGAAGGGAACATACTGCATATTCATGAAAAATATCTCTTAGTAATTTAATATTTTATTGCCAATAGATAGGGGAAAATAATATTTGGGTGACTCAAGACCACATTGGGTGGTTTTTCTGAGGAAATGAACTTTAAAAATTAAAGGGATCTTTTATGCCAACATATATGATGAATAGGAAAACCATTTATATACAAATTTGGTGTATGATTAATGGTTAAAATTTATCATAAATGTGAATTTCTGATATCATATTGTGGAGTTTTAAGTCATGCAGTGAGGAAATTTTTACTATGCAGTTTAAATCATGCAGTGAGGACATTGTATTGAATTAATTTAAGGTCATTAGCTCTGACCAAAGGTCTGGGACTCTCCCTATTTATTGATAATTTTTTTGGAAACATACAACCATATTCAGGTATGGAAGGTAAAATTGTACACTATGATTTTGGAATTTCTAAATCTAAAGAATTATATGCAATGTGGGATAAAGTAATTAGTGGATGTCTTTTCAAAGAACAAAGTTACCATTATTTTCCAAACTCTTTATGGGGGTTGTGTTGTGAAGGTCCAACTGGGGAATATGTTACATATCCAAATAGTGTCATCTTTTGTCTAACATGACAGTTATATAGGAAAATTATGTAAGGATGCCTAAGGGTACATGATGCATAGTCAGAAAAAAGAGCTCTCAGAGGTTTGACATTATATTGCTGAAATCTGAAGAATGATTATGGAGATTCATATTTTCCGAAGCACATATTTTGGTTTATTGATAAAGGTGACTGAATATGGAGAGTGTATTTCAAACTAAGATTTCCAAAGAATCTTAGGAATATGACTTTTATGATGGTCTAACCCAAACATCGGAGGTATGGTGTCTGTATTTTTAGGTTATACAACAAGGATAACAGATGGATACATTATAGGATATATGTCCAAGTGATTGAAAGATTATTTCATATTGATTTGAACACATAGAGAGGGTAATGTGTAAACCATGGTTTTGAAGACATTGAGATCGAGAGAATGATAATGGGACAAATATACTGAAATTACTATTTTAAAATACATATTCTTGTATAATTTCCTAAAAGTTTGAATGGGACAAAGAAACTAAAACCATGAATGAAATTACTATCGTTTGAAAAACTTGTTGTGAGGGTTGTATTATGTAGGGCCAACTAGGGCTTACGATGCATAACCCAATTGTGGCATCTTTTGACTGACATACTCGTTATGTAAGAAACTTATTCAAGGCCACCTAAGGTCACTTACTTCATAGTCAGGAAAAAGAGTTCTCAAGTTTTAGAAACTATGTAACCAGTAACCATAAAAAATATTATAAAGATTTGGAAATATTCATGATTAAGAGTTTGAACTATATAAGGGGTTTATGCTCAATGCACAAAATAACTATTTTAACCAATATTGGCCATGAGTTTGATGTCCTTTACATGGATCTGACTCATATGTAAAATGAATACTTTCTTTGTATCCCTTTGAATAGAAATTATTATGTGTAGTTTAAATTCATGCTATGAGAATACTATACTATGTAGTTTTAATTCAGGAAGTAAGGACATTGATAGACCCATAAGAAATTGAGACACCTTATTTATATAAATAAACCTTTTACATAATTCTTAATTCCACATGAGCTATAATCCATGTGATAAAGAAGGAGCAGTAAGGGTTTCCTCTATAACATAAAGGCGACACAAGTGAAGAATAGGGGTGTTTTATTTTCATGCAGTTTAACGTCATGAGGTAAGTAAAAAAGATGAACCAGTGTAAAAAAGAAAGACATATCGTAACTGGACTAATGGATAAAACCCAAGTGTCACTACGTGTCTTGTTGGGGGAAATAATCAAGCCATTCGTAGTTCTTTAAACATTCCCTATGCAGGTTTTATTCTTATATAAGGAATTAAATGGTTTTTTTTAACACTGCAAACATCCACAGTACTTTTCCCTTTGAATAATGCAATATCTTGAATTTATGCAACTTCAAGATTCTAACACACCACGACCAATCAAACTAGCTGTTATGAATATTAATAACCACTTTTTGAAATTTTATAAATTTTATCCATCAAAATAGACTTCATTTTTGGATTTGGAATATCGAAATTATCTTAGGGTGAATTTTTGGTATTTTTTCAAAACTTTCAATTTTTGATGAATAGTGAAAAACACTAAGTTTTTGTTTAAAACTATAATTTTATTTAAATAATTATTTATTTTGACTAAATTTATTTTAGGTAAAAAAATAGGTACATAATACCTATATAAGTTCAATGTAATTCATTAGAGTCATTTTATAAAAAGTTTAGATATATGAAAATTTTATTGAACTTTTTACCGTCTTTTACCCACCTCATAGGAGCTTTTGAAAATTATCTTAAAACAAAATTTTATAGCTTTAATGAATTGAATTTAAAAAATCCAAGAGACACGGTTGATATCAGTAAGTAATATGTGGTTCAATAAGATGAAAATAATTTTTTTTGAATTGTAACTTTTGACTTTTATTAACCATGGTTAAAAGTAAATAGGGTAATTAAATGTCAAAAATGATATTATTATTACCCTAACACATGTCATAATTCTATTAGATAAGTTTATTTTTACCAAAAAAATCCTTAGGAATAAAATATGATCCTTATGATCTACTTGGGTTATATTAGGACATTTATTATTATTTTATTTAAAGAATAGTTAAAAGAGTTAAAATCAAAGTTTAATAGCTAAACAGTTTTCAATATAGGGTTATACATAAGATAAATTCGACTATAAATATTCATTATAAATTTAAAATGATTTTATACATAATTGTATTTTATTTATAATTTTTAGACATTAAATAATTTAATTTATTTATGACACAATGATGATGCAGAAATTACCTTATTCATGAAAGATTAAAATAATTGATATTATAAATATCCAAATAAATATAATTTGATACTTTTAATGAATTACAATAATTTTATAGGTTAATATAAAATTTTAGGGTTGATTAAATTATTTTTTTTCTAATTAATAATTTTCTTATGAAAAAAAACAAAATACCAAATAGTTTCAAAATTGACATAAAAGAGTTTTTAAAAAAATATTATGTTATTAATTGATATTCTAATTTTAAAAATCTAAGGATTGGAGAAAAATCTCAAATAAATTTATATATGTCATTAATGAACCACTTTATGTTCTCTTGGAAGTTTATAGTATGTTTATTAACCATATAATATAAAAATACAAAGAGACATGGTAAATGTCAAACTAATTAACTAAGAGTTAAATCAAAAAGGTTAGGTTAATATAGTGATCCAAACCTCTCTAAAACCTATTGGTTGAGTGGTTTTTGACCCATACCCACATTAGCCTCGAAATAAATCATTTTGAAGCCATTAGAAACCGAAAATGTTTATATTATAAATTAATATTTCTATCTTTTTCTAAAGTGACCCTCACCTCTCTTATAAAAGGGCACTTCCCCTTCTCTCATATTCACACCTTCAAATCCATTTGGATCAGCCAAACCATACCCAAATAACATCAAAATTTTCCAAACATCATCCTAGAGGCATTAAATTAGTCATAAATCCATCCTATGGATCGGTTTTGGTCAAATCAAAAGTAAAAACCCGAAGAAGAGATAAATATTTCATCACCACTTTCAAGTTCTTTTCTTCATCCACTTCTTATTTATTTTTTGTTTCCATTATAAACTAATATATATAGTATCTTATATATAATGTGATGTTATTATAAATATGGTACAACCATATTAGTTATTCTATTCATCCTATAAATGTCAAAGTCACCATACGTGTGTATGTACGGCTTACCGTCTCCATGTCGTGGTGTAGTATGTCATTCAACACTTCGCTATTTGGATGGGTGTAATAATGAGTATAATTAATATAAATAATAAATATAACATGTTAATTATTCTTTGTATATGATATACCATCCAATTAAATATGATATCACCATCAATATAATGATATTGTCACTCGTGTGTACTTAAGGATTACCGTCTCCACGAACGCGATGAGATTCATTCCCCATTGTATCCATTCAAGACTAATTTTCATTTTATGATTAAAAATATTGTTTAAAGACTTAATATAATTATAAATATCAATAATATTCATCCTATCCATAACAAACATTACTTACATAACAAATAATATAAAGGAAAATGAATCAGTTAACACCCAAAACGATGATATTAATAAAATATTATTAACAAAGAAATATTATAAGATCATATATGATATCATATTTATGTATATAGTTCTTCTATAATTTAATAACAATGTTTTAACTATTATACAGGAGGTTAACATACCATCGACTAAGGAAATGTACAAGTTAAGGGTTAATTTCAAATTTTCTTTATTATCCGAGGTTGTTTTTATGTAAGTATCTACAGGGAAATCATTATCATCCTTTCCTTTGTTTCTTTAAAATGTTTTTCAAAACATTTTTACTATTTTATATACAATGGGTTAAATTCATTTATACCCTTATTTGACCTTATATGTTTTTGAAAGGAATCTTTCCGTCGTTTTCCAAACAAGGTACTTTATGACCTTTTTGAAAAAATTAAGGTAAGAATGTTTTTTATCTTATACGGCGGGTGCGGCTATTTTCCACCGTTATAACATCGTCAAAGAATACCATACAATATTATAAGAATATTTTAAAAATTAATGTTTTCTTTTATAATTATTTGACTTTTAAATGATTTCAAAATAGAAATAGATATTTCTCTAAAAAAGTTTTGATTTCATCTATGTCAACATCCTTTGATGGATTTTAAGCTTATGTGAAGTTGATTTATTATGATACAAAACATCAAAATTTTATTTAAGGTTTTGTGATAATTTTGAATATGGATGTGTTATTTTTAAACCATTCGTGGTTTATGGATAAAGTACTGACATTTCGTATCCTAGTTTTAATACGAATGTTTATGTTATGTTTAAACCTTTTCATATGAGGAATGAATTGGACTTAGTAAGTGATGAGTGGAGCCTGCTATGGCTTCTAGATGCATCATTATGTCTCATGAGACAAAATAGTGTCTTGGCCCATGGACTTGATGAAATCATATTTTTAGTCTTAGCACAAGGCCTTGACTATGTGGTTATGAAGTCTGGTATTATGCATTTCATCATTATGAAAGTGTCTATTGATATTTAATGTGATTATATGACTAGTAGAACATACATGTGATTCAGTAAATGGAATTATTTGATTTTATCTTTTCCATATTTTTCTGAAGTTTATGTTTAAAAGGATTTTGTGTTAGTCATATACATTGCCTTAAATGTTTATGATTATTTATGAAAGTTTCAGATATATTTTTATCCTTACTGAGCATCAGAGCTCCGCCCTTTCTATGTTTTATTTTTCATAGGATGAAAAGAGGTATATTATGACGGACTTCCAGGGATAGTATATGGGATATGACTATGGTTAATGAAGAAAATGTTGTTGTTTCTTTTCATTGTTTAATGTAATGTAAAATTTATGAATGTATCTAGTACATCAAAGGATACTAAAATGATCGGTATTTCAGGATTTGATCCCTTGTGATCATTCCAATTTTATGTAATAATGAACCGACTCTGGGTAACTCGGGACGGGGTGTTATAGTTGGTATCAGAGGAAGTTTAGTACAAACCATGGAAACTAGATTTAGAAAAACTCTTATGAGAGAACACTGCCCTAAGATAGACTTTGACGATTAGTATAGATGAACTTCCTAGAATTTAGGTAATGTAGATATTTTGTGAGTTTCCCAAGAAATACATCCCTGTCTGGATATGAGCGGTAAGAGGCAGCTCTGTCAGAAATGTACATAGGGGTAAAACCAGAAAAGACCACTTGGAGCTTGACTCAAATGGGAACTAGTGCACGACAATGGGCCTTGCTGCACTCTTGGTTACGACACTCTAGGGGGATATGTTTAGGATAATTCTCATTTTATTTAAAAACAATTATGAACTATTTATGAGCATATAATTACTCAAAGAAAACATTTTTATGATTATGGATTATATCCCTAAACTGTTCAATTTATGTTAATTGTTTTACAGGTTTGGAATTATGTATTGTGATTCATAAACTAATATAGTGTATGCCATTGTTTATAAATAGTTCCTATTGGAAGTAATAGAAACTGTATCAATGAAAATTATCCATGTAGGTATTTCCCTCCTAGTCAAGATAATTATAGTGGAGCTAGTGAAGAAGCTAGTGTTGATAATCTTATCACCATACTGGGACAACTCACTCAGGTTATGAATAATAACCTTTCCCGTATGGAGAACCCTGATCCACAATATGGAGGATCAATGCTAGACCGCTTAATGAGGAAATAACCACCAACATTTAATGGGAATAAAAATCCATTGGTAGCATATCAATGGATAAGTTCCTTCATATTTAGGGAGTAGTGAAAGGGAAAATGATTTCATGGCAGTTTATCACCTCACAAGAGATGCAGATCAATGGTGGTCATTAATCCAAAAAAAGGAAGATAAAGAAGTATCAAATGTGGAATGGAGGGAGTTTAAAGAACTTTTCATAGAAAAATACTTTCCTCATGTTCATCTAGAGGATATGGAAAGAAAATTTATGAGTCTGAGGAGAAAAGAGGATGAGAATTTCCCAAAGTATGAAGCTAACTTTACAAGGTTATCAAGGAATGCTGCAAATTATATACATAACCCAAGAAGTAATATTGATCATTTCTTTGATGTGTTAAAACAATTTCTTCATTGATAATTTTTCTCACAATCCTTTTCATCATACAAATACATTGTCTCATGTGCTATCAATATAGAAAAGGAATTCTCTATGTCTTAGGACTTTAAAGAAAATAAAGAGAAGAAGAGATTTTCTGAACACTCTGGAAATGGTATTAAGGGGAAGAAGGGAAAAGTTGAATATCCATCCTACAATAAATGTGGCAAGAAACATCCCATTAAATTTCTGAAGGGAATTAGAGTCTATTAGAAGTGTGGTGAAAAAGGCCACCATGTTTGTGATTACATGGGGATGAAAGAGGCTGTCAATATTGAATGCTTCAATTTTAGAGAAAGGTGGAATTATGTAAATGAATGTCCTAAGCGCCAAGGAAACTTACATCAGAAAAGGCCAAGGGATCAAATCCAGGATTATGCTATCAATACTACTGAGGTTGAAGCTCCAAAAGACGTGGTGGAAGGTAATTTTATGGTTTCCTCATGTTTAGAAAATTCATTATTTGATTCTAGATCATCGCATTATTTCATATCTTTCCAATTTTTGAAGAAAATTAGATATTTCCAATTTTATTTGACAAGGTAGTTTTCAGTCAAAACTCCTAAGTGAAGTATATTTGCAAAAAAATTTGGTGAATTGGTTCCCATTAAGGCATATAAATGATACTTATCTTCTGATCTCATCGTCACACCCATGATTGAATTTGATATAATCCTTGGTATGGATTGGATTTCGGACCATGATTAGAAAATTTATTATAAGAAGAAGGAGAATACAATTTTCAATGATGATAATGAGCACCTTATCTTTAATGCTGAAATGTCACCATCAGATTCTTATCTAGATCCAACCCCAGTAGCTCAACTAAATTCAATTATTGGGTAGGAACAGAATGAAATAACTACGGGTGAGGAAAGTAATGTTCAAATATAGGATGTACCTATTGTGAAATAATATTTTGATGTGTTTCTAGAGGATTTACTTGGACATCCTCCAGAATGAGAAATTGAGTTTTCCATTAATTTAATTCCTGGTTCAAGGCCCATATCAAAGACCCCCTATAGAATGTCCATTTTACAATTAGTGGTACTAAAGAAACAACTAGAGGAATTGAGTAATAAGGGATTTATTCACCCTAGTGTTTCTCCATGGGGAGAACCTATCCTTTTTTATAAAAAGAAACACGGATCTATGAGGTTGTGCATTTACTACAGGGAGATCAATGGTATAACAATAAAGAACAAGTATCCCCTACCTCGTATTGATGATTTATTCGAGCAAATTCATAGAGCTCAATATTTTTACATGATTAACCTTCATTCTAGATATCATCAGTTGTGTGTGAAAAGGAAGACATTTTGAAAGACAACATTTCGAACTAGGATTGGGCATTATGAGTTTACGGTAATGCCTTTTTGGCTGACTAATGCACCCTCTGTTTTCATGGATTTAATGAATAGAGTTTACAAGGAATATCTTGAATACTTTTTAGTGGTATTTATTGATGATATACTGGTATACTCCAAAATCTACGAAGATCATGAAAATCACTTGTGCATTTTCCTAAAGACTCTTACATGAAATGAATTATATAGGAAGTTTAGCAAGTGTGAATTCTGGCTTCAGAAGATTTGTTTTCCTGTCCAAATTGTCTCTAAGGATAGAATCTATGTTGATACTTCTAAGAAAATAAAAATAAAAATGAATAGCATTGATGAGTATAACTGAGGTATGCAGTTTTATTGGTCTATCATGTTATTATCATCATTTCGTATAGAATTTTGCTTGATTGGATAACCCATTAACCAAGCTCACACATAAAGGAGTTAAATTTTTTTAGACAAAAGAGTGTGAATAATGTTTCAAAGAACTAAATATAAGATTAGTCAATGATCCCATCTTGACTCTACCTTCAGGGAATGATGGGTTTGTTATTTATAGTGATGCATCAAAGAAACGACTTGGTTGTGTCATTATGCAGAATGATAGGGTTATTGCCTATGTGTCATGACACCTAAAAATTCATGAGAAAAACTATCCCACTCATTATCATGAGTTAGAACCTGTAATATTTTCTCTAAAAATATTGAGACACAATCTCTATGGTGAAAAAATTGAGATTTATACTGATCATAAGAGTTTGAAGTATATTTTATCATTGAAAAAACTCAACATGGGGAAAAGGAGATGGCTTGAACTACTTAAGGATTATGAATTCATTATACACTACCACCTGGGGAAGGCAAATAAGGTGGTAGATGCTTTGAGTAGAAAGGATCATTTATTTTTGAACAAGATGAGAATAGAAAAGGATCCTATATGCATGGATCTAGTAAAGATGGATATGGGAATAACCATGGAAGGTGGAAATCACTAATTTTTCAAATGGTTTCCAAACCATCTTTATATGAAAGGATAAAATTTTCTCAAGATGATGATGAAGAGTTTTAAAAGAAAATTAAAGTTGTGAATGACGTGACATTTAGTGACTTTGTATAAGAAGATGGAATTTTGAAATTTGGGAAAAGGATTTGTGTTCCTGACATACCTAATCTGAAAAGGGAATTGTTAGATGATGCTCATAGCTCCAATTTCTCTATACACCCTGGTAGCACTAAGATGTATAGAGATGTTAAGGAACATTTTTTGTGGAACAATATGAAGAGGTATATTGGTGATTTTGTGTCAAGATGTATGGTTTGTTAACAAGTGAAAGTTGAAAGCCAATAGCCTAGAGGAGTCATGAAACCTCTTCACATACCTGAGTGGAAATGGGATAAAATTATGATGGTCATTTTACTAGGACTACAAAGACTCCTAAAAGGAAGGATGCAATATTGGTCATTGTTCATCGTCTTACCAATTCAGCACATTTTCTTGCTATAATAAAATATTTACAACTTGAACGTTTAGCAAGAATGTATATTAATGAAGTTTTAAGACTTTTGGGGTACCCTTATCGATTGTTTCTCATCATGATCCCCATTTTACATCAAGATTCTAGAAAAGTCTTTAGAATGCTCGGAATACTGAACTTTGTTTGAGCACTGCCTACCACCCTCAAACTGATGGACAATCAGAACGGACTATTCAAACCTTAGAAGACATGTTGATATCTTTCTCACTTGACTTTCAAGGTATGTGGGATCAATATTTACCACTGGTAAAATTTTTCTATAACAATAGCTTCCATTCAAATATTTAGATGGCACCATATGAAAATTAATATGGAAAGAGATGTCACACACCTATTTGTTGGGATGATGTTGGTGAAAGAAAACTTGTAGGCCCAGAACATGTTGAGGAAATGATGGAAAAGGCGAAGGTAATCCAAACCCACATCAAAGAATCTCAAAGAAGGTAGAAGAGATATGTTGATAACTGAATGAAGGATTAGGAATTTCAGGTTGGATATCATGTTTTTTAAGGTATCTCCATGGAAGGGAATTATAGGATTCGGTAAGAAAGGTAAATTGAGTCCCAGGTACATCGGACCTTTTGAAATTCTAGAACGAATTTGGGTTGTATCTTACCATTTGGAAATGCTTCCAAGTCTCTCCAAATTTCATGATGTGTTCCACATATCACTATTGAGAAAATACATGCCTGGCCCAATGCATGTACTCACCTGTGAGGAATTATAACTGGAACCCGATCTATCTTATTGCGAAGAGCCTTTCAAGATTATTGATATAAGAAAACAAGTGTTGAGAAACTAGATGACTCGTCTGGTAAAAGTTCTATGGAGAAACCCTAAGATGGAAGATGCAACATGGGAACCCTAGGAACTTGCGAAGAGCCTTTCAATAGCATGCATTGTACGCAACTTTAGGATTCTAACACACCACGACCAATCAAACTAGCCGTTATTAATTGTAATAACCACTTTTTGAAATTTTATAAATTTTATCTTTCAAAATGGACTTCATTTTTTGATTCAGAATATCAAAATTATCTTAGGGTTAATTTTTGTTATTTTTCTGCAAACCTTCAATTTTTGATGAATAGTGAAAATCATTGAGTTATTTTTTAAAACTGACATTTTATTTAAATAATTATTTATTTTATTTAAATTTATTTTAGGTAAAAATAGATATATAATACCTATATATGTTAAATTTAATTCATAGGAGTCATTTTATAGTATGTTTAGATATATAAAAATTTTATTGAACTTTTTACCATGTTTTACCCACCTCCTAGGAACTTTTGAAAATTTGCATTAAACACAATTTTACTGCTTATGTGAGTTAAATTTTGATAATATGAGAGACATGGTTTATATCAGTATGTAATAATTGGTTTAATATGATGAAAATAATTTTTGGTGAATAGTAAATTTTGACATTTATTTACCACGGTTAAAAGTAAATAGAGTAATTAATGGTAAAAAATGATATTATTATTACCCTAACACATGTCCTAATTCTATTGGATATGTGTATTTAGACCAAAAACAACCACAGGAAAAAAAATATGATCCTTTAGGTCCACTTGGTTCATATTAGTAAATTTATTATTATTTTATTTAAAGAAGAGTTAAAAGATTTAAAATCAATGTTTAATAACTAAACCATTTTAAAAATTGGGTTATACATACGATAAATTCAACTATAAATATTAAATAGAAAGATAAAAAAATTTACAACATAATGGTATATTATTTAAAAAATTTAGACATTAAATAATTTAATTTATTTATGAGACAATGACGATACAGTAATTACCTTATTATTGAAATATTAAAATAATTGATATTATAAATATCCAAATAAATTTAATTTGAGACTTATAATTCCTTACACTAATATTTAGGTTAATATGACATGTTAGGGTTGATTAAATGAATTTTTTTCTAATTTATAACGCTTTTATGAATTTAACAAAAACAAATTACCAAATAGTGCCAAAATTAACATAAAAGAGTTTTTAAAACAAATATTATATTATTAACTAATATGTTACTCCTAAAAATATAAGGTTTGGCCTAAAGCCTCAAATAAAATTATATATGTCCTTATTGAACCACATGATATTCTCTAGGATGTTTATAGTAAGTTTATTAACCATATAATATAAAAATACAAAGAGTCATAGTAAATGTCAAACTAATTAACTAAGAGTTAAATCTAAAAGATAAGGTTAATATAGTAACCCAAACCTATCTAAAACCTATTTTTTAGTGTTTTTAGAACCATCCCCACCTTATCGAAGAAATAAATCATTTCTTATCCATTAGAAACCGAAAATAATTTTATAATAAATTAATATTTCATGCTTTTCCTAAAGTGACCCTCACCTCTCTTATAAAAGGGAACTTCCCCTTCTCTCAGATTCACACCTTCAAATCCATTTGGCTCGGAAAAAACCTGCCAAAATATCCTATAAAATTTCCTCCATTAATCATATAGGCCTTACTTTAGTCATAAATCCAACCTATGGATCCCTTTTGATCAAATCAAAAGAAAAAACCCAAAGAAGAGGTAAATATTTCATCACCTCTTTCAAGTTCTTTTCTTCGTCCACTTCCTATTTAATTGTTTTTTCCATTATAAAATAATAACTCTAGTATCTTCTATATAATGTTATTTTATTAAAAATATGGTATAACAACATTAGTTATTCTATCCATCCTATAAATTACAAAGTCACCATACATGCGTACGTACGGCTTACTGTCTCTATGTCGTGGTGTAGTTTGTCATTCAACACTTCACTATTTGGATGAGTATAATGATGAGTATAATTGATATAAATAATGAATAATACATGTTAATTATTATGTATATATGATATACCAACCAATTACATATGATCTCACCATCAATATAATGATATTGTCACTCGTGCGTACGTACGGATTACCATCTCCACGAACGCGATGAGATTTATTCCCCAGTGTATCCATTCAAGACTAATTTTCATTTGAGGATTAAATATAATGTGTAAAGATTTAATATAATTCTTAATAGTAATAAGATAAATCCTATCCATAACAAAAATTACTTACGTAACAAAGCATATAAAGTAAAATGAATCAGTTAACACCCGAAACAATGATACTACTAAAATATTATTAACAAAGAAATATTATAAGATCATATATAATATCATATTTATGTATATACTTATTCTATAATATAATAAAAATGTTTTAAATATTATACATGAGGTTAACATACCATCTATGAAAGAAAAGTACATGTTAAGGGTTAATTTCACAATCTCATTATTATCCGAGGAAGTTTTTACGTAAGTATCAACTGGGACCTCTTTATCATCCACATCTGTGTTTCTTTAAAATATATTTCAAATAATTTTTAATATTTAATAGAAAATGGGTTAAATTAATTTATAACATTATTTGACCATATATATTTTTGAATGTAATCTTTCTGTCGTTTTCCAAACATGGTACTTTATGACTTTTTCTAAAAAATACGGTAAGAATGTTTTTTTAACTTATACGGAAGGTGCACCTATTTTCCGCCGTTATAACATCGTAAAATCTTCCCATACAACCTTATCAAAATATTTTCTAAATTAATGTTTTCTTTTATAATAATATTACTTTTAAATGATTTCAAAATAGAAAGATATATTTCTCTAAAAAATGTTTTGATTCCGTATATGTCAACATCCTTTGATTGATTTTATGCTTATTTGAAGTTGATTTATTATGATACAAAACATCCACATTGTATTGAAGGTTTTGTGATATGTTTGAATGTGGATGTTTTATTTTTACACCATTAATGGTTTATGGATAAATTATTGACATTTTTTATGCTAGTTTTAATAAAAAAATTATGTTATATTTAAAACTTTTCATATGAGGAATGCATTGGACTTATTAATTGATGGGTGGAGCCCGCTATAGCTCTTCGATGCATCAGTAGTTATCATGGGACAAACTAGTGTCTTGGCATAAGGCCTTGAAAAAAATTTATTTGTAGTCTTGGAACAAGTACTTCACTATGTGGTAATGAAGTTTGGAATTATTTATTCTATCATTATGAATGTGGCTATTGATATTTCATGTGACTATTCAACTAGTGGAATATTCATGTCAATAAGTAAATGGAATTATTTAATTTTATTGTTTCCATATTATGATAAAATTCAAGTTTAAAAGGCTTTTTTTATAGTCATATACATTTCCTTAAATGTTTATGCTAATTTATTAACGTTTTTTCTATATTGTTATCCTTACTGGGGATCTGAGCTCACCCCATTCTATGTTTTATTTTTACGAAGGTGCGAAGTGGTATATTATGACTGACTTGTAGGGATATTCTATGGGAAATGAATATGGTTAATGAAGAAAATGTTGTTGTTGTTTTTTATTGTATAATGTAATGTAAAATTTATGAATATATCTAGTACATCCATGGATACTAAATTGATTGGTCTTTCTGGATTTGATCCCTTGTGATCATGCCAATCTTATGTAATAATGCGCTGAATCTAGGTAACTGGGTTGGGGTGTTACATTTTTTTATCATGGATGGGCCCAATATTGGATATATATGAATCTCTACATATCTTATATATATGAGAATCAAACCATACATAGTTCTTTAAATATTCATTTCTCACACAAATCGAGTTTGACATGGGAGACATGGGCTTTAACACATTCTAGAAGTATGATTAAATTTAATACACAAGATGGTATTAAAACCAAACCATGTATCTTAAAATGGAACTTTTTATATATCTAGTTCATATACATGAGATAAAAAGGGAAATAATAATTTTGTGGTTGCATATGGGCCCAAGATTGGAGATCCAAGCGTCTCTATGTATCTCAAATAGACGAGAATCAAGCCATACGTAGTTCTTGAAATTGGGCCCCTATGCAGATCTGATTCAGACATAGGGAATAAAAGGATTCATGTGGCACTAAGGAGTATAAATTATATTAATGATTATTTCATATATAATTCCCTAACATCAAGTAGAGAAGATTTTAACCATTCAGTTTAAGGCCATGTAACGAGGACAAACAGTGTCATGCAGTTTAACGTCGTGTGATAAGGACAAAGATGCTACGTGTTTTAACATCATGTAGCATGGAGGTTTCTTGTTGTTACATAGTTTAATGTCTTGAAACTAGGACTTTTTACTGTGTAGTTTTACTTCTTTTAGTAAGGAAGTGGGGGATCTGTAGTTTTCAGTATTGCAGTGAGGACATTTATGGTTGTTATGCAGTTTAATTTCTTGCAACTAGGACTTTGTACTGTGAAGTATTATGTCTTGTAGTAAGGATATGGGGGCTATGTAGTTTTTAGTCTTGAAATGAGGACTGATAAAACACTATTTTATGAAATATTTTATTGATAATAAATGATATAATTTCCTCACATTGTGTTAAATATGTTTAATTAGAAAGTATTTGGGATTAGATCATTCATTTGAATATTTGATGAAAATTCTGTTTTTACCCTTTCAAAATCACTGTAGTATTTCAATCATAAATATTTTTATTTGAATTATTTGAACTTAATATTTTGTAACATTGTTCCTAACTTAATTTTATACAACGTTTATTCAGGACACTAGAGCTAAAGAGTGCATTAGGGTGGAGTAAATGGGCCATTAAGCCAATGGTGGGATGGACTCGGCAGAATGGACATGGGTTCTATATTTGGACCATATATTCTTCATTCGGTCTTGGAGTGAGCCCAAATTTTGAGTAATTCTCGGGGACATGATATGTCACAAATCATCCTTCTGTAAGTCAGGACAATTCATGGGTTTTGGAGGTAAAATAGGCGTTGAAACTTGGAATAAAATATTTGGCTGAGTTTTTCATTTCACACTTAAAAAGTTATGTAACCCTAGCCCTCAAAAACTCTATTTAAAGGGGGTTTTAACTCTTTGGGAGGGCTGGTCGAGGAATTTGGAAAGTTTTTCTGAAAGGGTGTCTCTTGAGATCCCCTCACAACTCTTGTAATAAGTAAGTCTTTGTGCAAACTTCTCTTCCAGAAAGGCTCTTCTCTCCCACCTCCTCTTTGTATTTCTTTTCTTTCATGTTTGTTTCTTGAATTTTTCTTCAAATAATCTTATATGTTCCTCCATATTATTCTTCTCTCAATCTTATTAATTGGGTTGGAATCAAGAGTGGAGACTAGATTGGGTTCTACCCTTTCAATCCTTTGCTCATACAAAACGTCTCCACGATGACTACACCGCCCATGGAAGAGTAGTTATTTTTAGTAATCGATCGAACTCTATCCTTATTCATTTAATTATTTTGAATCATTGAGATACTATAATTCAATTAATATGATCCATTAATTGTTTTTTTAAATTGTAAGAAACTAATTAAGCAATTGAATAATTAACACAAAAACACGCGAGGTCGAGATTTTGTGTAAATTGTGAGAGCACGATCTTAATCAGTAATACAAGACCACACTGGATAAATTTGTAGAGTTAAAATATAATACCTAAACACAATTCATCCTCATTTCAAAAATGGATTTGTGCTTTAATTAACCACTGACCATAATCTAACCTTAGAACAACAATCAAAGCAGGGTGTTGCGATTGCGTTTTCCGAAGCTAGCCCAGGGTTTAAGTAATTCCATCTTTGTGGTTAAGTTAACTCTTGTAGGGTTCAAGGGTTAACAAATTAGGGGATCATAATTAAGTGGATATTGATATAAATTATAATGATTAATAAGTAAATGAATAGGTAGAGTTATATCGATTACTCCTTTTAAAATATTTTCTAAAAAAACATCTTCTTGTTGTGTCTTTTTAATCAAACTTCATTTCAAAATTAAAAACAAAAAATGAAATATTCTTCCAGAAAAATTATTCTAGATTTATAAACTATAAAAAACCCCCATCCTTTTAAGTAGTGTTTCAATTCTATTCTCTTTTATTTTTTTTAGAATACCTCTGAAAAGTGGTTTTAATTCACTTCCTCTTTTGAGAGACGACCTTGGTCAGCCACTCTGTTGCACCTAAGTACCCCAAAATCACACTAATCATTTGAGGGATCCCACGACAGCGCTCATTCAAGTTGGTGCCATTTCCAGGGAGGAAAGTATTTTATTAAACTAATTAGAGGTATTTATTTACTTTTATTTTAATATGTTATCTTCCCTTCTTTCATTCTTCTTTCCCCTTTCTCAATTATCTTTTTGGTTTTCTTTTTTCTTTTTTTGGGACCATCAAATCAAACTTCTTATAATTTTATTATGGTCCACTTTTCTTCACTTCATTTTTCTATTTTTTTGATTTATGAAATGAACTAATCCTGAGGATCTCGTAGATCTTGACCCTGAGATTGAATGCAGCCTTTGGGCGCGAATATTTCATTCTCAGTCTACGGGAAGTTTCGATATTTACCCAACTGGGGAATTCCTCCACTCTATGAATTTTGAAATTGGAAACACTTCTAAGTCCAAATTAAAACAATAAAAAATGGCTGAAAATAATCGAAAAGAACTTAATAGAACCATTTTAGAATTGGCTGCACCAGATATTAACTATCAACAAAATTTTATTGCATACCCAAACTTCAAATCGGACTTTGAATTGAAATATGGATTAATTCACCTTCTTCCATGATTCATGGATTATCTGGTGAGGATCCCAACAAACACCTTAAGTAATTTAATGTGGTTTTCTAAACCTTAAAACCAAGAAATTTATCTGAAGCTCAAATTAAATTAAGAGCATTCCCATTCTCACTCTATGGAGCTGCAAAAGATTGGATGTATTATTTCCAACTTGAAGATGTAACATGTCGGAATGATTTGAAATGTCTTTTCTTGCAAAGATTTTTTCCAGAATCAAGGAACACATCCATTTGAAAGGAGATATCGGGGATCAAGAAATCCCAAGGAGAGTCAATGTATGGGTACTGGGAGTGATTAAAGAAGTTGTGCGCAAGATGTACGCATCACCAAATTAGTGAGCAACTCCTCATCCAATACTTCTACGAAGGAGTCAAACCCATGGAGAGGAGCATGGTGGATTCTACAGTGGGAGGAGCATTGGTGGACAAGACACCAGCAGCCGCACATGCATTGATCGAAAAGATGGCCCAAAACTCCCAACAATTTGGTGATAGAGGTACACCACATATCAGGGGAGTACATCAGGTAAGTCCTTCTTCTCTTGAAATTCATTTGATTGATACCAAGTTAGAAGAATTGACCACTATGGTGAGGCAGATTGCTTTGGGTCAAAAGACATCCCAACCCCCTCCTTCAAGGCCTTGTGGTATTTGCACTGAGACAATCCACCCAACTGATTGTTGCCCACAACTCTAAGAAACAGAAGATTGTGTAGAATTGTTCCCTGGGAGACCATATCAGCAATAGTAAAAACAACCATATCCCTAAAAGAAGTTTCATCCAACATACAACCAAGGGTGGAAGGATCAATCAGACATGAAGTATGGATCTGGACAACAACAAAGGCCCTATTTTCATCAAAACTTCTTGCTACCTCCACCTTACCAGCAGGGTTTCCAACAACCCCAAAAGAGATTTGAATATCAAGCATCAACAAGCCAACAACAAGGGAATCCCCCACCCAAGGTAGATTCTAACACTGATGGCCTTTTGAAGCAAATTATTCTTAATAAATAGAATGAGCTGAAAAGTCAAGGTTCAGAGCTGAGGTAGTTGAAGACTCAAATGAGCCAGATTTCCACCGCCCTCCATGAACTTGTAAGTAAGAATTTCAGAAATCTACCATCCCAACCCACTCCAAATCCAAAGGGTAATGTTAGTGCCATCACATTGAGAAGTGGGAAGCAAATGAATGATTCATCTTTACCTAGTATTCCACAGGGATTCACCTCAACTCCAGAGAATCTGTATTCCATACCAACTGATGAGTAATGTAAGGAGAAAGATAAAGGTAAGAAAAAGATTGATGATGTTCCACCTAAACCCCTTACTTTTCCAAACAGGGTTGTTCAAACCAAAAAGATGGCTGAAGAAGCAATGAAAAAGGAGGTTTTGGACACATTCAAGCATGTAGAGATCAACATCCCTATACTTGAAGCCATCAAACAAATCCCGAGGTATGCGAAATTCTTAAAAGAACTCTACACCAATCGAAGAGGGCTCAAGGGAAATGAGAGGATCAATATTGGAAGGAATCTGTCATCACTCATTACACCAACTCTAGAAATGCCAACAAAGTGCAAGGATCCAGGGACATTCAACATCCCATGAACTATAGAGGAGTTGCACTTTTCTGATGCACTTTGTGATTTAGGTGCTTCCATAAATGTGATGCCTCACTCTGTATTCTCTTCCTTACAGGTTGGTGAGTTGAAGCCGACAAGAGTAGTGGTGCAGTTGGAAAATAGAGCTACGACATATCCAGCGGGAGTCCTTGAGGATGTACTTGTCCGAGTAAGAGACTTGATCTTTCCATCAAACTTTTATGTTCTTAACATGGAGGATGATCAGGTAAGTTCTCATTCCCCCATTATCTTAGGTAGGTCCTTCCTCAAAACTGAAAAAAACTATCATAAATGTCAATGAGGGTACACTTTCCATGGAGTTTGGAGATGAAGTTGTGGTATTTAATGTCATGGAATCCATGAAGTACACCTCAGAGGACCATTCTGCTTTTGTTATCTCCCATTTTGAACCACCAAATAAAAACTCTATGGAATTTGATTGTCCTATTCTTAGGGAGATTATGAGTATTGGTTCGAGTTTGATGTCTAAGATCACTTTAAAACATGTTGCTGATACACAATCCTCTCTTGGATTTGATTTTGATGTGGATTCATATTCAAATTTTGATCATGTTCACTCTGATTATGACATGGCTGTTGAGTATGCTGATGGATTTGATGCTTTATTCGCTGATTTTGATGATGTCTATTCTGATACTGATGCTCTTTGTGCACATATTTCAGTTCCTTCAATGTCTCCATCCATACTACACCCTCCTTCATTAGAAATCAAGCCATTACCACCAAATCTAAAATACTCATACTTGTTGAGTGGTGAGAGATTACCTGTTATCATTGCTAACAATATCCCTTTTGAACATGAATAAAAGATTTTTAATATTTTGAGGGAGAACATCAGGGCTATTGGGTGGACCTTGGCTGACATATCAGGTATTAGCCCCTATATTTGCATGCATAGGATTCTCTTGGAGGATGGGGCTAAACCAGTGAGATAGCCACAAAGGAGACTCAATCCCACCCTCCTGGAAGTTGTTAAAAGAGAAGTTGAAAAATTGCTCGAGGATGGTATAATCTCTCCCATTTCAGATTCTCAGTGGGTAAGTCCTATTCAGGTTGTGCCTAACAAGAGTGGTGTTACTATTGTTAAAAATGAGAAAGACGGTTTAGTTCCAATGAGGGTGAAAAACAGTTGGCGTGTGTGTATTGATTATAGGAAACTAAATCAGTCCACTCACAGGGATCATTTCCCCCTCCCATTTATTGATCAAATTCTTGAGAGACTAGCTGGGAAAACACACTATTGTTTCTTGGATGGATTTTCTAGATATTTTCAGGTTCCTATCGCTCCGGAGGATCAGGATAATACTACATTCACCTGTCCCTTTGGCACATTTGCCTACCAGAGGATTCCATTTGGAATTTGCAACGCCCCAGGTATGTTCCAGAGATGCATGGTGAGTATTTTTTTCTGATTTTATTGAGACCTGCATGGAGGTATTTATGGATGATTTTACAGTGTATAGATCCTCATTTGATGAATTTTTAAATAGTTTGGGTAAGGTATTTAATCATTGTATTGAGAAGAATATGGTCCTGAACTTTGAAAAGTGTCATTTCATGGTAGAGCATGGAATTGTCTTAGGGAATGTAGTGTCAAAACATGGGATAGAGGTTGATAGATCTAAGGTAGACATTATTTCATCCTTACCCTATACTTTATGTGTGTGTGATGTTAGATCTTTCCTAGGGAATTCAGGATTTTATCAGCGATTCATCAAATATTTTAGTAAGACTACTCTTCCTATGTCATGATTACTTCAAAAGGATTCTGATTTTGTGTTTGATGATTCTTGCAGAACTTTTTTTGATGAGCTAAAGAAGTGTCTGACCACTAAACCTATCATATATCTCCCACGATGGGAGATTCCTTTTGAGCTTATGTGTGACGCCTTCAACTTTGCGGTTGGAGCTGTCTTATCTCAGAGGGTGGAGGAACGTTCACATGTGATCGTCTATGCATCAAGGACACTAGATTAAGCTCAATCAAATTACACAACCATAGAAAAGGAGTTTCTTGCTATCATATTTGCTTTAGATAAATTCCGTTCATATTTATTGGTCTCTAATGTAGTTGTTTTTTCTGACCATGCAGCTCTGAGGTACCTCTTGAAGAATCCAGATGCAAACCCCAGGCTGATCCGATGGATGCTCATTCTTCAAGAATATTATAATGAGATAAAAAACAAAAATGGGTCATAAAACATGGTCGCGGACCATATGAGTAGGCTTACTCACACACTAGAGGATGACACCTTGGACCAGGTACCACTTCGGGACACTTTCCCCAATGAACATCTTTATTCCATCTCAGGCACGCATCCTTGGTATGCAGATTTAGTTAACTACCTTGTTGCCTCTAAAATCCCTGAAAATTTAATGAAACATCAAGTAAAAAAATTAAAGAGTGAGTCAATATTTTATGTTTGGGATGATCCATACTTAAGGCGCATGTGTAGTGACCACATTATTAGGAGGTGTGTTCCTGATCACGAGTTTGAGTCTGTTTTACAATTCTGTTATACACTTGCATGTGGTGGACACTTTGGACCCCAACGGACAGCTAGGAATGTTTTGGACTCTTGATTATATTGGCCTAGTTTATTCCATGATTCCCATGTGTTTTGTAAGTCATGCTCTCATTGCCAACACACTGGGAATGTATCTAAGAGACATGAGATGCCCCAACAACCCATACTATTCTGTGATATTTTTGATGTGTGGGGAATTGATTTTATGGGTCCTTTTCCAAGTTCATATGGTTTCTTGTATATTTTGGTTTTTGTTGATTATTTGAGAAAATGGGTGGAGGCCCAGGCCACCAGGACTGATGATTCTCATGTTGTTGTGGATTTTGTGAAGGCACAGATATTTGCAGGTTTGGAGTACCAAAGGCTATCATCAGTGACCAAGGGACACATTTCTGCAATCAGAATCTTGCTTCTCTTCTTCGAAAGTATGGGGTAACACACAAAACATCAACACCATACCACCCCCAAACAAATGGCGAAGCTGAGGTTTCAAATCGTGAGTTGAAACAAATTTTGGAGAAAACTGTGCAACCAAATAGGAAGGATTGGTGAAAGCGCTTGGATGATGCATTATGGGCTTATAGGATAGCATAAAAGACACCCATTGGTATGTCCCCATTTCATATTGTTTTTGGGAAAGTGTGTCATCTCCCTGTGGAAGTTGATCATCGGTCTTATTGGGATATAAAGAAATGCATCATGGATTTGGCCCAAGATAGAATCCAAAGGAAGCTACAAATTCAAGATCATGGGGATATTAGATTGTCTTCATATGAGAACACAAATGATCTACAAGGAACGATCAAAAGCAGCTCATGATAGAATGATCCAACAAAGGGAGTTTCATGTTGGAGAGAAAGTCCTTCTCTACAGTTCACGACTGAAGCTGATGCCTGGTAGGTTGTGTTCTAGATGGTTAGGTCCTTATATTGATCTACTGTTTTTCCTTATGGTGCAGTGGAGATCACACAAGAGAACACTGGAAGGATATTTACAGTCAATGGGAAATTTTTAAAGAGATACATTGAGGGACTTCCTACTGATGTAGTGGATTTTATCACACTGCATGACCCCATCATCACTTGAGCACATCAGGCTATTCCTAACCCTTTCACTTTTATGTTATTTTTCCTATTTAAAAATTCTACATTTCATGTGCATATATCATCTCATGGGTTAACATTGAGGACAATGCAATATTTTAAGTGTGGGGGAGGGAACCTTTTATTTTAGTAATTTCAATTGTTTTCCTATTAAAAAAACAAAAAAAATTGTATTTTTTTTCAAATTCCATGTGTTTATTTTTCAATTTTATTTGTGTTTTTGAAATTTTTGAGCTGAAATGATTCTCATCACAATTTTGAAATACATATCAATGAGTGAAAAAATTTATCCCTTGAAACTAAGCTTAAATTAATGCTGAAATAACTTTGTTTCAAGTTCAAATATTTAGTAATTTCATTCAAATTACACCGAATTTTGAATCCCATGCCACATCTCACTGTCTTTATATTTGAAATCACTTTCCTGTGAGGATTCTGAACCATTATTTTCATATTCTTTACATTCACCTCACTTCTTGAGAGAACCATTCCATGCTTGATTTAACCTGAATTTGATCTATTCCTGTCAAAACATGAGGGTTTGAGGTACTTATGTTTAAATGATTGAGGCATTTGTTTGGTATTAAAGCCCCTATTTCAAAGAATCCTTTTTTATAATGTCCTACCTTGAACATTTAATCCTTTTATCCCTTAGAATCCATGCATATCATGTTAGGTTAGCCACATTACAAGACAATTTTCCCTATCCAACCAACTCTTAAAGTGAAATTGCATAATCTAGTTGAGCTTAAGTGTGGGAGAATCTATCTTGTGTTGTGCTACCAAATTCGGTGATACTTTGGGTGGAAAATTAAATTCTGAAGAGATTTGTTTGCAGCTGATGAAAATCATTATATTGAAATTTGTGACTTTTCTAGAGTTTTCATGACAAGTGAAACTGTGCCTTTTTTGGATCTTCTAGTTGAGGTGGAAAGTTGTGCCTATCTGGAGCTTTTAATAAAATCGTGTTTGAGAAGATTGAAATTTTTTATGCTAAAATGATGAATTGTGTAAACTTTTCATGACTTTTCATGATGATGGAGCTGAATAGATACTATGGGTATTGAGGAGAAGACCATATTTAAGTGAAAATTAGATTAATGTAATTTTACTTAAAAAAGAGTCAAGCCCTCCTCATTCAGCCTCAGAGTTTTTCACATCTTAATCCTACCAACCAAAAGCCACAGAACAACCCTGAAAGGTCCTCATGATAAAAATACGTCCATGAATCACATCGGGTGGCGATGTAGGAATTTATCAAGCCTATGGTGACCCTTGTATGAGTTTGGATGAGAAAGAAATTGCAAAAAAATTGATATTTGTGTGATAAGAGAAAATTCAAGTGAGGTAAGTGTTTTGTGCATGGGAGGACAAATAAAGTGGAAATATATTGAATTATATAAATGAAGAACTTGAAATAATTTTTTTTATGAGGCATGATATATTTTGTTTCTTGGTGTGTAATTGTTTGATCCCAAGGATATGTGTTTTTTTTTTTGATTTGATATTGATGTTTACTTGATATGAGATTTTTCTTAGGAGTGCAAAAGGGTAAGTGTGGGGGAGTTGATAAAACACTATTTTATTGAATATTTTATTGATAATAAATGATATAATTTCCTCACATTGTGTTAAATATGTTCAATTAGAAAGTATTTGGGATTAGATCATTCATTTGAATATTTGATGAAAATTCCATTTTTACCCTTTCAAAATCACTGTAGTATTTCAATCATAAATATTTTTATTTGAATTATTTGAACTTATTATTTTGTAACAATGTTCCTAAATTCACTTTATACAACTTTCATTCAGGACACTAGAGATAAAGAGTGCATTTGGGTGGAGTAAATGGGCCATTAAGCCAATGGTGGGCTGGACTCGGCAGAATGGACATGGGTTCTATATTTGAGCCATAGCTTCTTCATCCGGGCTTGTATTGAGAGAAACTTTTGAGGAACTCTCGGGGACATGATTTGGCACAAATAATCCTTCTGGAATGGTGGCCAATTCACGCGTTTTGGAGGTCAACTAGGCATTTCAACTTGGAATAAAATATTTGGACGAGTTTTTCATTTCACACTTAAAAAGTTATGTAACCCTAGCCCTCACAAACTCTATTTAAAGGGAGTTTTAACTCTTTGGGAGGGCTGGTCGACGAATTGGGAAGGTGTTTCCTAAAGGGTGTCTCTTGGGATCCCCTCACAAGTCTTGGAAGAAGTAAGGCTTTGTGAAAACCTCTCTTCAAAAAAGGCTCTCCTCTCCCACCTCCTCTTTGTATTTCTTTTCTTTCATGTTTGTTTCTTGAATTTTTCTTCAAATAATCTTCTATATTCTTCCATTATCTTCTTCTCTTAATCTTCTTAATTGGGTTGGAATAAAGAGTGGAGGCGATATTGGGTTCTACCCTTTCAATCCTTTGCTCATGCAAAACGTCTCCACGATGACTACACCGCCAATGGAAGAGTAGTTCTTTTTAGTAATCGATCGACCTCTATCCTTATTCATTTAATTATTTTGAATCATTGAGATATTGTAATTCACTTAATATGATCCATGAATTGTGTTTTTAAATTGTAATAAACTAAGTAAGTAATTTAATATTTAACACAAAAACACGCGAGGTCGAGATTTTGTGTAAATTGTGAGAGCACAATCTTAATCGGTAATACAAGACCACACGGGAAAAATTTGTAGAGTTAAAATATAATCCCTAAACACAAATCATCCTCATTTCCAGAATTGATATGTGCTCTAATTAACCACTAACCATAAGCTAACCTTAGAACAACAATCAAAGCAGGGTGCTGCGATTGCGTGTTCCGAAGCTAGCCCCGGGTTTAAGAAATTCCATCTTTGTGGTTAAGTTAACTCTTGTAGGGTTCAAGGGTTAACAAATTAGGGGATCATAATTAAGTAGATATTGATATAAATGATAATGATAAATAAGTAAATTAAGTGTTATAGTTATATCGATTACACATTTTAAAATATTTTCTAAAAAAACATCTTCTTGTTGTGTCTTTTTAATCAAACTTCATTTCAAAATTAAAAACAAGAAAAATGCAATCCTCTTCCAGCAAACTTCTTCTAGATTTATAAACTATAAACAAACCCATCCTTTTAAGTAGTGCTTCAATTCTATTCTCTTTTATTTTTTTTTATAATACCTCTGAAAAGTTGTTTTAATTCACTTCCTCCTTTGAGAGACGACCTTGGTCAGCCACTCTGCTGCACCTAAGTACCCCAAAATCACACTAATAATTTGAGGGTGCCCACGACAGTGCTCTTTCATGGACATGTATTGTTGTTACGCAGTTTAACATATTGAAACTAGGAATTTGTACCGTGTAGTTTTAAGTCATGACGTAAGGACGTGGGGGTTGTACAATTTTCAGTTTTGCAATGAAGAGGTTTATGGTTGTTACGCAGTTTAACAACATGCAACTAGGACTTTGTACTGTGCAGTTTTACGTCTTTCAATAAGGACGTTTATGGTTGTTATTTAGTTTAACTTCTTGCAACAAGGACATTGTACTATGCAATTTTAATTCTTGGATTAAGGACTTGGGGGTTGTGTATTTTTCAGTCATGCAGCAAGGACATTTATAGTTGTTATGTCGTTTAACATCTTGCAACTAGGACTTTGTACTGTGCAGTTTTAAGTCTTTATTAAGGACATGGGGTCTATGAAATTTTTATTCTTCCAGCAAGGACATTTTGTGCAACTACACAAAGTATTTATTCAATAATATCACATTGGTTTGAGTTTTAATAAGTTCCCCCATCGAATTATATTATGGAATATGCTCCATTTGAGTAGACCTCATGAGCAGAATAAGGTCCTTCCCACTTTGGATCAAGATTTGGAGGTTTCTTTCCTGGTATCATTGGAGTCTTGAGGACAATTACCAATTCTACATGAAGAAATTAATAGAGGTGAACTTTCTTGTTAAAACCTCACGCTATTCTATTATGATATACTTCTAAATAATGTAAAGTATGCAATATTTTCTCATCTAATTGTTCCAGCTCATTAAACCATTTCTGAGACCTCTCATCTGTAGAAAACTAATAATAGATTGGAACTATGAGTAATGGAAATTGAATTTCATTTGTAAAGACTTCTTCTGTTTTGTATACCAATGAATAAGGAGATTCTTGGGTGGTAGTATGGGTAGTAGTCTAATAATACCATAAAACATTCAAACGTTTCTTAGGGCAAGATTTCATATCTTTATCCACAATATTCTGAAGTATATTTGATAGGGTCTTATTAAAAGCCTCTATCATTCCATTGTCTATCACATGATAGAGAGATGAATTTTTGGATTTGATATTGTGCTCCTGATATAACTTCTTTACCTCAACAGAAAAGAAATTGGTTTCATTATCCATTAATATAGTACGAGAGACACCAAATCTAGTAATGATTTTTGTTTTGAAAGTCCTAACTATTCTTTTGGATATAACTTCATTGAGTGGAATTACCTCAGCCCATTTAGAGAAGAAGTCAGTAGAAGTATGAATATACTTGAGCTGCTTACCCTTAGCTAGTGGATAAGGCCCTACTACATCCATTCCCCACATGGCAGATGGCCATGAGTATTTAGCTATATGTAATAACTCCAGGGTTGATGAATGATGTTGGCATGCACTTGGTAGGGATGATATTTCTTAGTGAAATATGTCCAATCATATGTCATTGAAGAAACAAAATATCCAATCCTTTAGATTTGATCAGAAATCATATACCTAGATTGGTGAGCACCAGAATCTCCTAAATGTACTTCTTTCATGAGAGCTTCAATTTTGTATCCATCAATACATCTGAAGAGGATTCCATCAAATCCTCATTTGCAGAGGATTTCTAGTGATCTGGACTATCATAAAGAGAAAATTGGATGCCTGTCTTTGGATCTATTCTTCTTCATCCCTATCTAATTGAAGTACTCCGTTTTGAAAGTCTTCCATGATAGGTGTTATTCATTCCATGGTATGACCATATGGATTAGAAATAGGGATAATTTCATTAATTTCCTCCATTGTAGTTTGAAAAAAAAGGTGATATCATACGATGATGAGCTATGATGATGACAGTCTGATCCCTATTTAGATCTTCCAAGGTTGTAGTTGCATTATCCAGTGCATCACCTTGGGAATTTTTTGATCGTGGGACATAAGACAATGTTGTATATGAATGAAATATAGACATTAAACCTCTGACATAATCACACAAAGGTATTAACTCTTCTTTTCTGATATAATATTCCCCATTTATTTGTTTGATTACCAATTCTGAATCACCTTTCACTTTCAGGTGATTCATTTTCCCTGGATGTGCCAATTCTAAGACTGTGATAAGATCTTGATGGTCTGCCTCATTATTGGTTCCACATTCTGATAATAAGATGGAATAAGGAAATACTACCATTTATGTGGAGATAAGGAAAATTCCTAACCCCATTTTATTGAATTTAGGGTTCTCCATTCTCTTCCCTATTAGACTTCTGGAGGAACCATCAAAGTACATCTGACATATTTGGGCATTTCCTTGAATATATAAGACCTCTTCATCAGGAAGATCAGTATTCAATGATATTTATTCCTCAGATAGATGTTCAAAAAGGGAGTCATATAGGGATTGGCCTTTTATTTCCTTCTGTGGCACAAACTAGATATCAAACTATTAAAAAATAACTTCCCACCTTGCCAGATGCCCGGTAAGGATAGGGCGATTGAGGATATATTTGAGAGGGTTATTGCGAGATTCCAATTTGACCTCATGATGTTGCAGGTAGTACCTCAATTTCTGAACTGCAAAAATTAATTCCAGGCAGCACTTTTCAATACTTGAATACTGAGTTTCTACATTAAGCATAGTTTGACTGAGATAGTAAATGTTGTTTTCATTCCTTGAATCATTCTTTTTGGAAAGGAAGGCACCCAATGACCAGTCTAAATCTATCACATAAAGAATAAGTTTTCTTCCTTCAACAGGTGAAATTAATACTAGTGGACTCAATAGATATTTCATGAGGTTATCAAATTATTATTGGTAGTCTTCAGTCCATTAATAGGTGACTCCATTCTTCATTAATCTGGTGAAGGGAAAACACTTGCCTACCAAATTAGCGATAAAGAATTAAATATAGTCCAAGTGTCCTTAGTGTCCTCTAAATTATTTCAAATTTTGAGGAGGTGACATTCCAAGGATTGATTTTTTTTTCTCATGATCAACTTCGATACAACAATGGCATACAACAAAGCCGGGGAACATTCCTGAGGTTACTATGAAGGCACATTTCAACGGTTTCATCTTCAAACTATGATGTTGATGATTATTGAATATGGTATCTAGATCATCCAAGTTATTGGAATGTTATCAAGATTTGACCACAAAAATAATCCACATAATATTCAACAAATTTCTTTGAGAAGGGTTTGAAGATATGGGGCATGGAATGTTAATACATTGCACCTGCATTATTTAAGACAAAGGGAAATATATGATAATAAAACACACCTTGAGGGGCTCTAAAGGCTACATATTATTCATCCTTTTGGTCCATACAAATTTTATTATACCCATAGTATCCATCCTTAATAGAAAGGTCTTCATAGCCATTTTTTTCATCAATTAAAGGCTCTATGATCGGGATTGGAAATTCATCTTTAGGTCAATTTTGATTAAGATATCTAAAATCAATGAAGACACTGATTTTTACATTCTTCTTTTTCACTAGGACAATGGTGGCCATCAATTTGGGATATTTAACTTCCCTAACAAAGTTATCCTTTACAATCTTATCAACTTCAGCTTCGATTTTAGAAGCTTGAGTTGGGTGTGTTTTTCTTACTGCCTTCTTGATTCCTCGATGTTTTTCTAGAAAACCCAAATGATGAGTGGATACATTAGGATTAAGGCCTGAAATTTCAATATAATTAAAAGAAAATATAACTTTTTGTTTCTTTATAAATTTATTATACACCACTTGTTCTTCAAAATTGATGGCCAGACTAAAAAAAAGTGGGGTGTTGATCTTCTTATATACCCAGATTTATTTATATGAGCTCATCCACAGTGGTAGAGACACCCTCCTCAAATGTTGTAGGAGTATATCTAAGATATTTTTCATCTTCTTATTCATCTTCCTTATGTGTTAATTCATTTTTTTCCACTTGCATTGTAGATGATGATACAAAACGTTTAGAGCTGGGAGAGGATTCAGTATTTGAACATCCTGAGGAAGAGGCCACGATTTATGACCCTACTAAGGATGAAGGGTATTCATGGGATAATAAAGAGGATATGATGGATTGGGAATAAATTTTTTTTCTTCCTCTAGCATTTCTACAACTTATTATATTCTTGTTGACAAAGTAGACACTTTCTGAAGTTCAGTGGATAAAATTAAGACATATCAATTTAATCTTCCATCAATTCTTTGTGAATCAAAAATTTATCTAATTCTATTAGGCTCGATTTCCATAATTGACATAATGGAAGTTACTGGATGAATGATTGGATTTGGGTTTACCATTTCAATTTGATTGATAGTTAACACATAATCAACAGTCAAATGTATAAATATATTTGCTGTGATCTTTTCCAAACCATTCAGAACATTAATTCTTGTTACCTCCTTTTTAATGGACCTCATTCCATTTGTTTGATAAAACTATTCCTCATTGTGTTTAGATTCACACGTTTTAAATGGAGACTTGTCACCATAAAATGTCCTAATTTGACCATTTAAACGGTAGTTAAGACATCGGTGGTATGTCGATCGTATGGTCTCATGTTTATGTAGCCAAGGCCTTCCAAGTAGAATGTTAAAGGATGTGTCCTAACAAACAACCATGAAAAATGAATTACATAAAAGATATCCAAACTACGTTATGAGTGTAATCACGCCCAGAGGTTCTTTATCATTCTTTTCATATCCATGAAACACATAAGTGGAAGGAGATAAGTAAGATTCAGTTAGGACCAATCGTCGAAGTGTACGAATGGGAATGAGGTTGAATCTGGAGCCATTATCAATGAAGGCTCATCAGATGTCTATGTCATTGAAATTTATAGATAGATACAAGGGCCTAATATTTCCATGTACTACATCATCTTCATCTTAATCTGTAAAATATATGAATGCATGAAATTCTGCAGAATCATTCTCTATATGGTAAACCTCAGTAGAAACAAATTGGGTTTCAAACACATGAGGACTTAACAAATCCTCAATAAGTGCTTCTCTAAGATCTTTTGACAATATCAAAGAATCAATAATTAAAAATTTGGTCGGTAATTGTGTCAGCTGTTTCAAAACATCAATCTATTGGTACAGAGGTCACTTTTTCCCAGCATGGAAATGAAATTTTTCAAGTACCTTGGATGTTGACACTCCTGATGTAGATGTAACCTATGTCAGAGAAGAATCTTGAAATACTCTTGGGTTTGGTAGATTAAACTGACTAGGTTTATCTACTTACGTAGAGGAAGATGGTGTGACTTCTAATCGGTCCTCCATAAAAATCATGTTTGGACCGAACCTGTCTTGTGTGGAAGAAACTCCTTGTTCTTGTTGATCCTGCTGAAGGGCTCTTCCATGAGTTTCTACCTCCTGTACAGTTTGAGCAGGGGAAGATATAAAATAGTGGCTTCTAGAATACACATGTCTTCCCCTATATCCTCAACATTGTCTTCTTCCTCTAGTTCCACAGTTAGGTACAAAGAACTCCAGATCATTATAATCAGAATCACCATTAGAATAACGATCTGTCAAGTGGATAACGTTGACGAAACCAAAGATCAATTCTTCATATGATGAATATTTTTCTTGACCTGATAGTTATTGTTGTTCTATTTGGTAGGGCAATGCCCTTTATTTTGAAGCATATGGAATGAAATATTCCATGGTCAATGAAAAAATTTTCCCAACACGAGATCATATTCTTCTAACTGCTCTTCGTCCTTCTGATCACATTGCTTCTTTGACAATTGACCTTATGATGAAGGTGGTTTTTTTGTGGCAGGTGTGGCGGAAGACCCAATCGGTTGTTTAAAATATGTTTGTAGAATGGAATGATTTCAGTTGATCATTTTACTAATAATCCAATAATCATATATCTAAATATTTTTACTTTTCACTTCCTTCCATTCACCTTCTTCCTCTGGATCCGTAGCAGTAACACATGATACTTGAGCTGACAAACTTTTTAGTTTCACTTGTCCAGAGACTACCATTTTTTAGGAGATATTTAAAAACAAAACACTCCTAAATGGGATTCCTCTAAATTTGGTGAAATGGAAAATAATTTGGAAGATCTTTATATCCTTCTTTCTTTGGTTTCTTCAGAATTGGCAACTAAACCAATTTATTTTACATAGATATGATGAAGTAACTGAGAAATTGTTCATTTTCGAAGAAATAAACATTTCTCTTTAATTTATAAAAACTATTCTACCTTTTATCACATTGATTATCTTAACAAGATGGTCATTTCTGTTGATTCTATAGAGGCGGAGCCCTTCGATACGATGAAGGTTTTTAAGTAGAATCAGGTACAAGTTTTTTATTGAGTGTAATAGTGGAAGCCTCTTCTTTCCCTATTTTCCTTCCAAGAGCTGATGGAAATACATGAGTTTTATCTTTAGTCATTATAATATAATCATATATCTATTGAGAAATTTAATTAAGGTATTGAAACCCTCCATTTTATTTCATAGGGATCAGTGGTGTGCGTAACTCATCACACAGAGATTCCACACAAAATGGCAGAAAAACTTCTTGAGGGAATTATAGACATAAAGAATATGTTAATCCTTTCCATTAAGAAATGAAATCTGAAACTTCTTCATTCTCCCATTGTTTGAAAATTTTACAATCAAAAATTGTTGTATTTGGTAATGTTGAGATTAATTAAATAAGAAATTTCTGATGTAGGTCTTCCAATCTAGTAATTGATCGACATTTCAAACTTGTATACCATACAAAAGCTGGTCCTTATAATGATTTCACAAAACACCTAATATTTACTACTTCTTGTTGTTTAGGAGTTCCCATCTTGGGATCACAATGAGAAACAAAATGTGTTATGTGTTGTTCTAGATCTCCTGAACCATTAAATATTGGGAATGTGTTATTCACAAAATTTGGTAGAGGAGGAATTAGATCGACCCATTGAGGATAAGATTTCTTTTTCTGCTGAACCGGTGCACATAGTTCCTCCATGGATTCCAATATATTTTTAATGCCTCAATTGTCTTCATAATCATTTGGGGAATATCCAGATGAGTTGGAACCTATGAAGGTACAACAACTGGATCTTGAGCTGGTGCAATGACTGAAAAAACAACTGGTGATGGTTCCCATATTTGCCTTGGATAACTCACAGGAACATGTCTATCAGGATGTGTTTGATCCTAAAATGGATGTGTAACCAATGGAGGAAATTAATTATTCACATATGTAGTTTCCACAAATCCTCTTTAATGAGGAGCTCCTACAGGATGTGGAAGTTGGGGATCTTCCTGGGGAGTACATCTAGAATAAATTTTGCTTCTTAGTAACTCTGTATTGAGTCTTTTCAATTATTTCGTCTCATCTTCTTTCTGTTAAAATCTATCTTCAAGTAAAAGAGATTGAATTTCTCCAGTGTAAAAGTGATATATAAACTAACTTTTACCTTTCCCCTTATTAGATGCCTTTCGGAGGGGTTGAATTGGTTAATTAAAGGCATACCTAGATTCTGGGTAAGCCTTTGGGTTTGGGTACGTACACCTTCTTCATTTAATTTAGTGTATACCATATTATGGATAAGAACATCATCTTCTGATTCCACTAAACAAGACTCGACTTATATAGGATCTTCTATAATTGTGTTAATGACATTTACTGACGCATAATGTATTGATGGGATTCTGTCAAAATCTTGGTAAGATCGTCTCCCTCTGTATCTTCCATGAGACTCTGCTCTCCTATATGATGGATTCTCAGGAGCTGTTTTTCAGACATTAACCTACAGGGAATCCTCAGATAGTTCAGTTTTGTGCTCTCTTTGTGGTTTCTTCCCTAATGGGGAGAAATCAGACTTTCATTGAGGAAGGGATTGTAGATGTGAAAATCCCCCAGCCTTGGAGGATGGGGTTGTTCCTATTCTTCTTCTTCAAACCTTTGAACTTTTTTTAACGAATTTGAAGGTTTAATTAAATGACACCCAGATCAAAAATATGGGGTGTCTCTTGAAGTACTATGGCTGAGATTCGTGCAGCTGCTCCTATGATTTTGTGAATTTTGGTTTGAGCATTAGCTGGATGCATTTTCAAAAAACCACACAAATCACCTGTTTTGGATGATCACTGTGTTATTTCATACATTTGTGTTATCTGATGGTTGACACCCTCTAAGAGGGAGTCCTGCTCAATATTCTTATATTCTTGATGTAAATGTAACTCAAAAACGTTTTTCTTTGGGCCTGACTCTAATTAGAGTTAGTTGAGGCCGGTTTTTTAGCGTACATTTGATTACATACAATGTCTATTGATTGAAGTTGGTTGTGGGAAATAACAATGCCTGAGACCACATTGGCAGGGATTTGCTGATTCTGAAGTGCAGTGAAATGCAATGCTCAATGTTCACCCCATCCATTGATATGAAAACCAGATGGGGAATCAAATATTAATTGGTGTAGCCTCTTTAGAGTAATGAGGCATGCACACTAAAGGGTTCTCTACTACTTTTCAACCATTGGATGTTAGGAGACAGAGAGAGATGCCAATTAAATTTGGAGTTTCAACCCTTCTATTACCATTATATGATTTTGATATTCATCATATGGTAATACATTGATTTTTAAATGATGAAGAATCTTCCATAAGTTAATGTGAATATCATTAACACAATATTCTACCATCAATTCTGGAATATTATATTGAAAATTTTCCAAAGGCCCGAACATTATTGGTAATTCTCTTTTAGCCTATTGTTTTCTCATGTTTAACAAATCTTCATCATCTTTCACAGAGGTTCCTCTACTTGGTCGGACCAAAGTGGAAACTCTATATGAGAAGACAAATAACTGAAGGGAGGTTCAGAGAATGAATGTTCCCTTAAGATGTTTTCTGGTTGAGAAAGTATTTCACTCATCAATGAAAAGGCATCAGACATGACTAGCTTTGTGTTGGAAAGTGCCTCGAGATATGAGGGCTTTCTCGTCACTACATTATCAATTATAGATTTATCTTGATAATGAAAAATACTACTATAGAGAGGACTTTTACAGTGAATTCTATCATGGGGAGGACCACTATGATTTATTATTACAAGGGATAAATCCTCTTGATCTCTGTTCTTCTGGCCACATAGAGGGTTTATGTGGTTCTCATCCAGAGATATGCTCTCTGTATTGAACAAATTTTCTTGAATAAATATTTCATGATGAAGTGTCTAATGAGGAAATTAATAATTTCTACTACCACACCCATAATTTGGTAATGCGAGGGAAGGATCTTGAGATGAAATAGATAAATGTTTGAGGGCTTCAATAATTTCAGCATTAAGAGGATCCAAATTGCCACTTGACTCTTCATTTTCCAACAGTGTTTGGGGAGACTTCTTCCTGGATTTTCTATTAAACTTATTATGGGCTACATTCTAGGAAAAGTGGTTATCATGGGAAGGTGTATGTGCCTTCCTTAGAGTGGTAACCATAATGGAGTGATAACCTCCAATTGTAAAGTGTGTATGTTCCCGATCATATTGTCCGTATGATATGTGGATGTTTTCCCCATGACCCTCCTGGACTGGAAAAGAGGTGTGTATCTTCTCTAAGACAACATGCTAATATGTCACCCCATGTGTGGGGATATATTTATCTGCTTGTTCCCCTAGTACTGCTGAAGTTGTTTTTATAATATCCTGGCATGATTCTAGAATATGGGTAAGAATTTGTGTCTGCCCTTTCACCGTTGATAAGATGTGTTTGGTGAATTTAGCAGCCAGAACAGGAATATATATTAATTATGTTTCTGGAGTAGGTGTATGTGCCTACTCTTAACCTTCTTTTCTAGTCAATGGGTATTGACAGTTCTTATGTATGGGGAAGAGAGTTGGGTCTTCCACAGATTTTTCATCAGAGCTTTCCAAATAACTTCTCCGGGTGCTTCCAAATGAGACTGTCGATAGGCTTGATGAAAACCGGGAGGTGTATGTTCCTTATGGATATTTACCATGAAGTATGGTTTATGGATTTACATAAATAATAAAAGATGATACTTTTGACATAATTGGTGTTTGTAAGTAGGTGTATGTTCCTATTTACCAATTTCCACAACATTGGATTGACAGGCTTCTTTAAATGTTGTCTGAAGAGCCTACTGACTGGATAATAGCTTGTAAGAAGGTGTATGTGCCTGTTCATGGTACTCTCATGGATTTATCTAGTGGTATTGGTGGGTCACTTCCAGGAAAGTCTGTTTGGCCACAGAATTAGGACGGACAGGTGTATATACCCACTTGTTGTTCGCTATCAAGTTAGGTTGAGGGAATTCTCCGGAGGGGGAAGAGGTAAGAACCTAATCCCTATTGACCATACGTTTTTTCCAGTGGTTCTTCTTGCATTCCTGGGTCTAAGATACCTAGGCCCAACATCCAGTGGCAACACCCCCATCATGTTGGGGGTTCACTGCCGCACGATTCTTCTAGCGGTGATTTTTGGTGGGAGTCCTTAGGAAGGACCCATGCATCCTTGAATTAAGGCTCTGAGTGACCTCTTGATCTACCTTCCTATAGTACAAGAGGGACTAGTTGTTGTGTTCTAGGGATAACGATCTGAAATGGTTGAAGAAGGTGGTTGGCACCATCTGTTTTTTTATCATCAGTTATAGTTGTCCAGATGATCGAGGATTGTTAATGACCTGGAGGGCCTATCGGGAATCCTCCAATGATAGGATTGTACCATGAAGATGATAATCATTTACCAACATGTTGGAGACACAGTGTTGAACACCCTATGTGGGTGATAACATCCTTCCCATGGATGAGGATCTAGCTTGAGAAGTGGTCAATAATTTCATAGATATCATCTTGAAGAAATCCATTTTGGACTGAAGGGAGTTCTGAGAAATAATCATGAAAACAAAAATAATCTCCATTTTAGTGACATCTTTTAGAAGGATTCATGTTGATTGATTCCTTTCTCTATCCTTACATTATCAATTTATAGGGTCCTAATAGGTGGGTAAGATTATTAAAATGATTGAGGATTCACATTTGGTTCACCATGTTTGTTTCGTATGTCTTTGAAATGTGTGTTCTAGTTTTAAGAATCAGTGCTTCCAAACAGTTTCCATTGGATTTTTTCATGGAATGGGAAACACCCAATAGTTCTTTATTAAAAAGGGCCCTACTTTCCAAAGGTAGGTGTTCGTTATGTTTGAACATTATGACTCTTAAGAATGTGCATTGATCGAGAGGATGGGTGGTCAGTCTCATCACTCCATTTTGGGGGGTATTATTGTCTACTCATCTTTATAAATTTTAGATATTTTCATGAATACTTATTAATTCACCAATTATAACATAATTTTCCCTTGGAATTTGAAATCACTTATTAACATGTGTAAAATTTAGAATCATCAGTATGTATTCAAGGTTATTTATTAATGGAGATATCTGTATGTATTCGAGGATATCCATCAATGGTATCCTTTCATATACTATTTAATTATTTTTTTAATCATCATCATAATGATATTGCTTTTTAATCCACTCAGTGGGGAACTCTGGAATCTATTGTCATCCAGGGAGATGAATGTTTATTTTGATATTAGGATTTTTCCCATGAAATGGAATACCTACATATCCTTGTGAAAGTAATCAGAACCCTAATAGTTTGATGCCGCTTAATGGGACACATCATACCTTTTACGGTCATGTGATAAAGACCTAACTGTATAGTTTAATGTCATGTGGTAAGGTCATCTATGAGAAAGGTTCTTAGTCAGATTTTAGTGTGGGACTTATTCTGAAACATCCCAATAAACCTAGAAAGGATATGCGTTTCCAAGTAAGATTACACCATGTTGGGAATATGGCCCGTGGAGAACATGCTTGGTTTGAAATGTTGGGTTTGAACCTCAAATAGGATTCCTACATATCCCTTGTGGATGGGAATCAAAGACCACGTAGTTCGATGAGTCTCATAGAAGAGTATAGTCCTTTAAGGGAAATTATTTTGGGCTTACTTCTTGAAAACGATGCCTTGATGATTTGGGGGTTTAATTTGTGGATTATTCCTAAAGAGGATGCCCAAATTAAGGAAATTAGGATTGGATTCCTGAATATGACATCCTATGAGCTCGATCCCTAAGAAGGCTTCCTATGTATCCCAATTATGGTGGGAATCATAGTTCTCATAGTTCATTCAATTGTGGGTGTTTTTTGAAAATGTTGTAATCATTACGAATCTCTAAATCCACCTGAGTCATTCTCGATGTGAGAAATAAGAGGATGTGAAATATTCAACAATGACACAAACACTTTTCCTCCTCTGATGGTGGAAGAGGGCAAGCCTATGGCGGTCAGGGTGGACATGGGCGAGGCGATGAGCCTTCCCTCTATTCACTTTACATTGGATAGGGGTCCAATGAAATGAAGAATGTTAGAAGTTTAGGGGCTTAAACCAGGATGGCTTCCCTTAAATTGATCCTAGTAGGGGAAGGATACTTTTCATTCTCTTGAATTGAACAGCAGTTTCAAATCGTACATTCCCTATTAGTGACCTGAGGCTCTTGGTATCTTTGAGAAGGGAGAGGTCAGGACCCAAACCCTCCTCCAAATCGGGAACTTCCCAAAACTTTTCTGGGAAGAATGGTCCATGTGGGTGTGGATATACAAACCCAGATACACTTCACTAACCCTAACCCAATTGTGAAAAAAATTTGGGAAACCTCTAACTGCGGATATATGAACCCAAATAAGAGACATGCTGATGTGCCTTTCCCAAAGGATTGATAAGTTAGGTGGTTATGGTGGAGGTATCAATAGAATCCCTTTCAATCAAGGGAACCAATAAAGATGAAGCCTTGCCATGATTGACTTTTAGGAGGGTTTGATGGATTTTATATTGAAGAGGGGCACCCAAGTAGATAAGACAATGAAATCACTTAAATGATGAACAACCTGTTTGGTAATACATGGGTGATACCTGACTCAAGCCTTATGGAGTATTCACAAGTGATCCTAGAAGTGGGGTGCTCATGTTCCTGTGAATGGAATAAGTGGCGCACAAGTGTTTCTGATTTCGGGAGGTTGGGTGCTTTAGTCGCGCAAGTGTTATAGATTGAAAAAACTAAAAGTAATTAAGTCCTATGATTCTCCTTCAATTCCTATGTTTTAAGTGTTAAAGAACTACCTTGAAAGTTTCGGATGACTTGGGCGAAGCACTAGGGAGACCAGAGCAACAATTGGGCTTCAAGGAAATTCTTCCATACAAATGATGGCCCCAAGGGTTTATTTATAGGAAAATAAGTGACCTTGGGAGAAATATAATTGGGCGTGCAAGTATGTTTCATGAAAAATGGTTGCGTTCAAGTACGATGTGTGAAATATAGGGGTGTGCAAGTAGGATGTGCGCTGATGGCGTCTTGTCCTAACTAGGTTGATCCAAAGTTCATGCCTTTCCAAATTTTTATTTTCTTAGTGCGTTTCCTCCTCTCTTTTTAATGTATTTCCATTTTTAAATTTTTAGACTCTTTGACGGAACGAAGTGTCAGCAACCATAAAAAAACCTAAAACCATAAAAATATTAAAAAAATTAAAAACCCCAACAAACATTAAAAACCCAAAACATCCATAAAATCCATAAAAAACCATTAAAAACTATTTAAACCCTTTAAACCCATAAAACATTAGAAAACTATAAAAACAATAAAAACCATAAGAACTCAAAACAAATGTAAAACCCATAATACCATAAAATCCTTAGAAACACAAAAAATATCTAAATCCCCTAAAAACCCATAAAAATCATAAAAATCACTAAAAATAACTTAATAAAATGAAAAATACAAAAAATACAAAAAACATTAAAGAAAACCATAGATACCTAGAAACATATAAAAGCCCTGGAAAGTCTACAAATTGTTAAGAAGAAGTCTTTGAAAGAGGAGGGAATCTTGTATGGGGAGGAAAGTAGATCTATTGGCATCACAACAGATAACCGAAAGAGGAAGCCGAGGAAATATTACTCTAGTTTTCCAAAGACAGTGTCCACCAGTGCCTCCTCTAAGGCACCAAAGGAAAATTCTAACAAGGGAGGGAGAGCTGACAAGGTGCAGTGAAATGAGGAGTAGAAGGGCTAAGAGATCTCTACCTTGCCTTATTCAAGAAACATGAATCTGAATGGGAGTCAGCGGATACTGATTTGGACCTTAGATATTGTGCTGATGGAGACCCTTATGGTGTAGCTGATTATTAAGATAGTGGTGGGGATGATGATCTACATGAAATGTAACTCCTTTTGTGACCCTTATGGAATTTTTTGGTGTCTTTGGTTTTTTGCAGGGTGTCCACGGTTTTTTGGCAGCGGGTCAATTTACCCCGCCCCTCCATTATCTTTTGTTTATTTTTTTTGAATAAATTGGGGGGGGGTCAAGAATAGCGTGCCATGCACCTTCCTTACCTCTCAAAATCCATAAAAATCTAAATAAACATATAATATTAAAAATCATGAAAAATCCATAAAAATAGGACAAAAAAACAAAAACCCCTGAATTCCCCTATAAAAACCATAAAAACCAAAAAACAATTAAAAACCATGAAAAAAATGTTAAAACCCCCAGAAAACCAAAAAAACTCCTAAAATCCCTAAAAACCATAAAAACATATAAAAACCTTAAAAACCCTAAAACCCTTTAAAACCCTAAAAACCACTAAAACTCAAAAAACCCTTTACACCACTAATAACGTGAAAAAACTCTAAAAAATATAAAAAATATATATAAATAAATAAATAATCCCTAAAACACTAAAATCTCTAAAAACCATAAAAATACTATAATAGACCTAAAATCCCAAAAATTTATAAAAGCCAGAAAGGCCCAATGAAAATATTAAAAAACACTTTGAACCCCTAAAAACACAATAAACACTAAAAACCTAAAAAACCCTAAAAATAATAAAACCCTTAAAACAATAAAAACCCTAAAAACCATAAAACCCCTAAAAACTTAAAAAATCCAAAAAAACCACTAAAAAACTAAAAAATCGTCTAAAACCCGAAAATGTAAAAAAACTCTAAAAATATTTAAAACCCTAAAAACACAAAAAAACTGAGAAATGGCATAAAAATTCTAAAACCCTAAAAATCATTATAAACACACAAAATCCCTAAAACCCTACTAATTATAAAAATCCTAAAAATTCTTATGTATAACTAAAAAAATACAAACATTAAAACCCTAAAATATCCTAAGAAAATATCAACAGCCTAATAACACTTAAAATCCCTAAAAACATAAAAATGATAAAAACACAAAAACCACTAAAAATATAGATACCTTAAACCGACTTAGAAGATTAAAAACCATAAAAAATACTAAAAACACAAAAAAACCTATAAACCCTAAGAAAATAAAAAAACCCTAAAAACAAAAATAAAACATATAATACAACAGACCATAAGAAACCCTAAAACCCTCAAAATCCTTAAAACCTAATAAAACCATAAAAATCCTAAAAAACCATTGAAATCCCTAAAATTAAAAAATCCTAAAACCCCTAAAAACCCCTATGAAAACCTAAAAATTCTAAAATCACATAAAACCAATAAACATACTAAAAAAATAAAAACACAAAAAAACATAAAAATGGAAAAACCATAAAAAAATAAAAATCCCTACGAACCCTAAAATCCATAAGAATCCAAACACTCCTCTAAAATTATTTGAAATTGTAAAAACCCTAAACACTGTAAGAAAACCTTAAAAAACCTAAAAATACTTTAAACCACTAAAAAATAGAAAACAAACAAAAAACCGAAAAAAATAAAACCCTAAAAAACATAAAAACCATTGAAAACCTTACACACCAATAAAAATCCTAAAATACCACTAAAATTATAAAATCCATTTAAACCCGTAAAAATTTTAAAAACTATAAAAAGTATTAAAAACCACAAAAACTAAAAAAGATCCCTAAATCCAAAAAACCCCAAAAACCCGAAAACCCCCCTAACAAACCCTAAAATACCTCAAGATCCATAAACCCCATTAAAAACCAAACAAATACCAAAAAATCACTAACTATAACTAAAAATGTAAAAAAATTATGACAACCCTAAAAAACCCTGAGAAAACCCCAAAAAGCTAAATAGACTTAAAATCCCTAAAAATCTAAAAACAATAATAAAATCATAAAAAACATGAAATTCCCTTGAAAACCCATTAAAATCTAAAAATTCCTTAAAACAAAAAAACCCTAAAAATCATTTTACACCTCCAAATGATAAAAAATATATTTTTTAAAAAAATGATAAAAACAAATAAAAACTAAAAACCCTAATAAATAATAAAAACCATAATACCATAAAATACCTTAAAACCCTCAAAATCCCTAAAAAACTAAAAACCCATAAAAATCCTTAAATATAAATAAAAATACCTAAAATGTACGAAACCCTAAAAACAATAAAAATACCTAATAAATCCATGAGAACCTAAAAATACTTAATCCCCAAAGAAACCTAAAAAACACTAAAAACCTATAAACACTAAAAACCGAAAAACCACAAAACCCCTAAACTTTTTAAAATCCTAAAAAAGAAATAAAAACCCGAAAACCATAAAAATTCAAAAAACCCTTTCATCCACTAATTTTTTTAAAAAATCCAAGAAACCTTAAAAATCCTAAAAAAATCCTAAAAAACCTAAAAACAAAAAAACCCTAAAAACCGATAAAAGCACGAAAAACCCTAAAACCCTAAAAACCATAGAAAACAATGAACCCTAAAAACACTTAAAATCCATAAAAAGAAAAAAAATGAAATAACCCTAAAAACAAAAAAAAACCATAAAACCTAGAAAAACCTTAAAAATCTCTAAAATCCCATAAATCCCATAAAACCCCTAAAATACCAAAAAAAACCTAAAAAAATTTAAACCCCTAAAACATAAAAATAATTAAAAAACCATAAAACCCTAAAAACTCAAAAAACCATTAAAAACCAAAAAAAACATAAAAATCCTAAAATACCTCAAAATAGCCAAAAACAACAAAAAACAAAAAAACCTAAAAAATCCTTAAAATACCTAAAACATAAAAAATAACAAAAACACTGAAACACCTTAATAAAATCCTTAAAAACCTAAAAACACTTAAAACCCCTAAAAACCCTAAAAACTCTAAAAATAATAAAAATCCTAAAATACCCTAAAAACCTAAAACCCCGTAAAAACATAAAAACCCTAAAATCCTTTTAAACCCCTAAATACCCATAAAAACCCTAAACCCAATAAGAACTCTAAAAACCCTTTAATCCCATAAAAAGATAAAAAATCTAAAAACCATAAAAAACCAAAAAACTAAAAATACCCTAAAAACACAAAAAAACCGTAGAAACCCTAAAACCATAAAAAACCACAAATACCCCTAAAACCCCCACTAAAGATAAATATCCTAAAATATATCTAAAAAACATTAAAACATATAAAACCTAAAAACCCCAAAAACCCCTATGAAATCCATAAAAATATAATAAAACATAAATTCTTTCAATACAATACTAAATGGTTAAACCCTAAAACCCTAAAAAACTAAAAATCCAAAAATACCTTAAAATTCCTAGAAACCAATAAGAACCCTAAAACCCCTAAATACTCTAAACACCCTTTAAAATGATAACATTTTTAAAAATTAAAAAACACATTAAACCCTAGAAACCCAAAAAAAGAATCAAAATCATAAATAACCAAAAAATCCACAAAAAACCTAAATATCCTTAAAACCCAGAGAAACATAAAAACTCAAAAAAACTCTAAAACCCATAAAATGTAAAAAACCCCTAAAAACATGAAATCCCCTAAGAAAACCTTAAAAACCTAAAAATACATAATACTCCTAAAAATTGTAAAACCCCTAAAAACCTAGAAACCATAAAAACCCCTAAATGCCTTAAAATACCCTGAAAACCCATAAAAATCCAAAAACCCACTAAAAACTACAAGAGACCATTAAACTCATAAAAATGATAAAAATATATAAAAAACCATAAAAACCCTAAAAACTCAAAAAATACACCCAAAATCACAAAAAAACATAAAAACCATAAATACCCTGAAAACCCATAAATACACTCAAAATAACTAAAAACCCAAAAATTACTGAAAACCCCTAAGAAAACATTAAAAACATAAAAACACATAAAACCCCTAAAAACACTAAAACTCATAAAACATTAAATACTCCTAAACCCTTATAAACCATAAAACACATAAACCCATAAAAAGTCACTAAAAACTCTAAAAATAATCTAAACCCCTTAAAAGGTTAAAAAGTATAATCAACCGTAAAACACTATAAAACTAAAAAAACATAAAATCCCAAAAAAACATAAACCCTAAAAAACCTAAAAAGTCATAAAAATATTCAAAATCCTAGAAAACCCTAAAAACCATAAATTCCTAAAAAGATTCCTTAATATCCCTAAATATGTAAATAACCATAAAAATGCAAACAAAAAACCATAGAAAAATTTTAATACCTAAAAACTCTTAAAACCCAAAAAAGATAAAAAATTCTAAAAACCACAAACCCCTAAACCTCGAAAAATCATAAAAACCATAAAATCCCTAAAAACCATAAAAACCCAAAAACCTAAGGAAATCCCTAGAAACCACTAAAAACACTAAAAGTAATCTAAGCCCCTAAAATGGTTAAAAAACTATAAAAACCTTTAAACCCTAAAAACTAAAAAATATATTAAAAACTAAAAAATCCATAAAACCCCTAAAACCCTAAATACCATAAAAATATCAAAATCCTTAAAAACCCATAAAAATTCTAAAAACCCCTAAATATTATAAGAATATAAAATACCCTAAACCCTCTAAAACACTTAATAAAAACATAACAAGCTAAAAACACTTCAACCCAAAAAATCCTAAAAAAGAAAAAAAATCTTAAAAAAATAAAACCCAAAAACACTTTAAAACCCTCAAAAACAAAACCCACAAAAAATGCATAAAAATAAAAAAACCCTCTTAACCCAAAAAATGATAAAAAACCAAAAAAATAAGAATGATAACACCCAAAAATTCAAAAAATAGTAAAAATAACTAAAACCATAAAATTCCCTAAAAACCTCAAAATACCTAAATACCCTCTAAAACTATAAAAATCCAAAAAATCCCTCAAATTCCTAAAAACGTAAAAAAACATAAAACCCACGAAACCCCTAAAATCCTTAAAAACATTAAAAACCCATAAAACCAAAGAAACAGATAAAAAATTAAACCACTTTAAACGCCATAAAATTTTTAAAAACTCTAAAAACCCATAAAGGCCTAACAGACTCAAAAAAACCCTTAAAACCCAAGAATAACCAAAAAACCATATAAAACCATAAAACCCTCAGAATCCCTAAAATACCAAAAAATTGAAATTCCTAAAAAATCCATGAAAATAAATAAAAATTTAAAATCCTATAAAACACACAAAGAAGACCATAAAACCTTCAATACACTTAAAAACCATAAAAAACTCAAAACTCTAAAATCCCTAAAAAAACCCTTAAAACACTAAAAAAATCTAAAAACCATAAAAATCCCAAAAAACACAAAAAAAACATTAAAGACACTAAAAACTCTAAAAACCATCTATAACCCTAAAAAATTTAAATAATTATTAATACCCATAAAACCAATAAAAATAAAAATACCCTAAAACCCCAAAAAAAATATAAAACTCAAACACCCTAAATACATAAAAAACCCATATAATACCAAAAATTCCTAAAACCCATATTAATTATAAAAAATATCTAAAAACATCAAAACCCTCAAAACCTTGGGAAACCCTATCAAAACCTTAAAAACCTTAAAACACACAAACCCCTAAAAACATAAAAATAAAAAAATACCCTAATAAACCTAAATACCATAAAAACACTAAAAAAATTAAAACAACTAAAAACAATAAAACCCTAAAACCACTAAAAACCTTATAAAACCCTAAAAATGTTATCACCTGTAAAAAAACCGTAACACCCCTAAAAACTCAATAAAACCCTAAAAACCAAAAAAACCATAAATACCCTAAATCCCTAAGAATCACTAAAATCCATCAAAATAAATAAAAACTCTATAAACCAAAAAATAAAGCAAACTGAAAATCTATAAAAACATAAAAAACCCCAATACCCTAAAATCCCAGAAAACCCAAAAAAACTCAACAATCATTAAATATTTAAAACCAAATAAAACACCTAAAAACCTAAAAACACTAAAAATTATAAAAATCCTAAATAACCATAAAAGCTCTAAAACCTATGTAAAACCCTATAAAACATACAAACACATTAAAATCATGAAAACCACTAAAAACTCTAAGTCCCCTTTATCCCCCAAAAAACGTCAAAAAACTCTAAAGAGGTTAAAAAACTAAAAAATCAAAAAAAAACCCTATAACCCCCAAAAAACCATAAAACCCAAAACCCTTAAAAAACCTAAAAATCATTAAAAACCCAAAACCCATAAAAATACAAAAAAATCCCTAAAATCCCTCCAAAATTAAAAAAACCTATAAACCCTATAAACCCAAATAAAACATTAAAAGTCTAAAAGAAATTAAATAACACTGAAAACCTAAAAAATACTGAAAACCTAAAAAACCCTTAAAACCCCAAAAACCATAAAAAGCCTAAAAACATAAAAAACACAAAAAAAAACTCATTAAACCCTAAAAAACACTAAAAACACCAAACACCCATTAAACCCATTAAAATGTCTAAAAAGTCATAGAAACATTAAAACCCCTAAAAATTCAAAAAACGCACCCCCCCAAAACATAAAAACCAAAAAGATCACCAAAAATAACTCAAAATTCCCATAACCCAAAAAGACAATAAAAACCTACAAAGGAACTAAAATCCATAAAAATCTAAAATCCATTAAAAACCCTAAAAAGAACTAAAAAACCATAAAAACCAAGAAACACATTAAACCCCTAAAAACCTAATAAATGTCAAAAAATCTAAATAACCATAGAATCCATAAAACCATACAACCCCTAAAAATCCCTAAAAACACTAAACACCATAAAATCTATAAAAAATCCCTATGAATGCATAAAAATGAAAAAAACAATAATTTTTTTTGAAAAACCCTAAGAAAACCCTAAAAAATTTAAAACAATTCAAACCCCTAAAATCCCATAAAATTATAAAAACCATAAAACCTAAAAATAATATCACTAAAAATCATAAAACCACCAAAAAATAAAAAATAGCACTAAAACCTTAAAACCCTATAAAACCCCTAAAAATGAAAAAAAAAACAATAAAAACCACTTTAAACCCACAAAAACATTAAAAACACTAAAAAACATAAAACACTAAAAACATAAATAAATCCTAAAAACCAAAAATATATATATAACAGTAAAAACCCTAAAACCCCAAAAAACTAAAAAATCCAAAAACAACCTTAACCCCCCCCCCAAGCCTAAAATTTCCAGAGAATCCCTAAAAATGTAAAAAACCCCTAAATACTCTGAAAACCAATAATACATGCTTAAAGACGTTAAAACACTTAAAACCCATAAAAATTACCACACACTATAAAAAATAAAAAACCCTCAAAAACAATAATAACCCCAAAAAATTAAAAAATAATAACACCCCATAAAAAACCTAAAATCAAAAAAAACACTAAAAACTATTTAAATCGCTAAAATGTTAAAAACTCAAAAAGACCTTAAAATCCCTAAAAACTCAAAAAAAATCCTAAAACCCCAAAAAACAACCCACAAAAACGCTAAAAACCCTAATGACAATAAATATCCTAAAAGGATCTACAAATCCCTAAAAACCTAAAAACATATAAAAACCTTGAAACCCATAATGAAAAATATAAGAACCTAAAAACATTTTAAACCCCTAAAACTTAAAAATGTTAAAAACCCTAAAAAACAAAAAACCCTAAAAAACATAAAAACACATAAAAACCTAAAAATCATAAAAACCCAAAAAACTACAAAAAACCTTAAAACCAGTTAAAACCTTAAAAAATTCAAAAACTATAAAGACCCATAAAACCCATAAAAAATCATAAACCCCAATAAAACCACAAAAAAACCAAGAAACCCTAAAAACTGTCAAGATATCACTTTTCCTTCTCTCTCCCACGCGATGGTGATTCTTGACTTCATTGAAGATAATGTCACTATACTTGATAGCCATAGTGTCACCGCCCCTCCATGGTATTGGAGGGGAGGCTGATGGGGTTCCCCTACAACTCGCTGTGTAGGACCTCCCCCCCCCCCCCCCCCGTTCCAGAGATTATGATTTTCCCGAAAGTTCCTCATTGCCAGAAGGGCGTTCCATCAGTCCCGATTTTTGCTCAAGAGTTTTCTTTGGACTCTGCTCTTCTGGATCTGACAATGGGGTTTTGGTTTGGGAGGAACCGGCTTTCAATCGTCGAATTTGACAGGTTTGTTATTTCTTCATGGAATCTTCGTGAAAGGGTTGTTGTAGGGTTACTTGATGCCCATCATTTTTTGTTTAGTTTTGGGAATGAGATGATTTGATCTTGGCCTGGGCTATAGATCCGCGGAATTTCATCGGTTTTAAGTTCTACTTATTCCAATGGAGCATTTATTTCCACCTGAATCGTGACCCCCCAAGCGCGGCGCTGTGGGTAACTCTTCCTAGACTTGCGCACCCCTTCCCGAATCCGGCCATCCTTCGTGTGATTGGTAATATCATTAGGTGATTTATTTGTATGGATGCACGGACGAGCTCTGCATGTCACCCCTTTGCGCCACATATTTTCATAGAGGTGGACGTATCCAAGCCCCCAATCAATTTGGTTTGTGTCAAGATTGAAGGTGAACTCTGGTGGAAACAACAGGGCTACTTTGAATCATGGGTCTACTTCTGCTCGAATTGCTACAGGTTAGGCCATGCTGCATCTGTGTGCCAGCGTGGAAGTGGCTCCTACTCTTCTGTGCTTGGGCTATCTGCTATAGCTCCCTCAATGTTTGATGAGATTGTGGGTTCCCACAGTGTTGGGAAAGTGGTTGTGAAACAACTAGAACCGAAAGTGTGTGATATCTTCAAGCGATTGAGGATAGATTTGAAGCTTCCGGATGCTGGAATCTCTCTTGGCATGGAGTTTGCTACTGGTGGGATGCCTATTTCCTCTGATAGCAGTCTGAAGAAGAGGGAGGAATTGGTTCCAACTTTTAACCATTTTGAAGGGCTGGACTTTGAGGAGGAGGTGCAAGGGTCCCCGATTGTCAATGCATGATGTGATATACAAGCTGAACAGACACAGATGAAGGTTCAGGGTGCTTTCGTTGGGCATGGTGGAGGGAGCGTTCAGATTGCTTCTCTGGTGGTTAATGTTGTTATGCCGAAATTGAGCTGTGAGCAAAATGGTAGTGATGAGGTGAAGGTTTTGTTAGATGAGAGTAATGTGAAAGCTGGGGAAGATAGTGTTGAAGTTTGGTAGGGGAAGGTGGATGACCTGGGGGTACTGGATAGGAAGGAGGTGGTGGCTGAGTAGGTGGGGGAGTCAATGGAAGGGAAGGTGCTTGAACAAGAGGATGGTAATTAACAATTTTACGTGCCCTCTCTCAGCTAGGTGCTAGGGAAGGAGGATCGGCAGGGGGAAGTCCCTCGGCATGGGGAGCTTGGGGAGAAGTGTTCTGTTGTGTTGGATGGATCTCTGTGGCCTGGGCAGTGGTCCTTGGTTTTGTTGGTGCATAAGGGTGATTCTAATAGTGAGGCTATGCAGGGGGATTTGGCTCGGATTGGTCTTGAGCAGGGGAGGCTGCTGAACATAGGGAGGTGATGGAGTCGGCTATGGAGGTTTGCATGTGGCCTAGGGAGGAGAGACAGTTTCAATTGGCCCTTGCTGGTGTGGTATCCCCACCTTGCATTGATTTTTATGATTCTACCTTGGTGGTTCCTCATATGATGCGGTGTGGGGCTCTTACTGCTTGCTCCCTAAATCTGAAAGACCCATTTGTCCCTGATCAATCTTTTTTCCAAGAAGGAGGTAGAAGGATGTATCATAATATGAATTTGATCATCAAGGAGAGGTATTTTCTCGAGGTGGCCACTCCTCGTGGGAAAGAAAACAATTCTGCAGGGGTCTCTTTAGATCCCGAGAAAAGGAATCTGAGGAAGGACTATTCTAATTTTCCAAGGACTATGTCCACGAGGGCTTCTGGCAAATCCAATTACTCTACCAAAGGGGGTCTTCCCGTCAAGGTGCATCTTGATGTGAAGCAGCAATGTCTCAGAGATTACTACTCCACCTTCCTAAAGTAATATGAATCATCTGAATGGGAGTCGGTGGAGTCAGGTGCTTCCATTGGTTATGGTGCTGATGGGGACCCATATGGGGATGCGGATTTTTGACTTTTTATTGGTTGCTCCTGTTTTTTTCTCTTATTCTTTTGGGTCTTTTGGGTTTTGGTGTCTTGGGGGGTTCAGGGATTTTCAGTGTGGTCTGTTTTTCCCCACCCTACCCTTGTTTGCTGTGCTTTTTTCTTTATAAATTTTTGGGGGGTCGGGAATAGCCAGACCCTCACATCTTCCTTGCCTAAAAACTCTCAAAACCCTATAAATATCTATAAACCATAAAAACAATAAAATAATAAATGGTACTAAAAATATCTAAAAATGTAAAAAAAAATTAACACCCTAAGAAAACCTTGAAAAAATAAAAACACATAAAACCCCAAAAAACCAAAAAAACTCAGAACCCTAAAAACCCTAAAACCACTAAAAACTCTTTAAACCCTATAAACCCCTAAAAATGTTTAAAAACTCAAAACCCCATTAAAATACAATGAAAATAAAAAAATCCCTTGAAACCCAAAAAACCATTAAAAATCCTAAAAACCATTGTTGACGCTCCTTTCGTCACAGAATCTAAAGATCGGAAAAGGGAATATCTGAGTCCAATGTGATTCATCCTTTGAAGAAACATCCAAAATCGACAAAGGGATGAACAAGGAGAACATTGCCCATAGGTCGCGCAAGTTCCCTCATGGTCGCGCAAGTACACTTGCGCGCCGCCTAGTGGTCGTGCAAGTACTTGCGCGACGCCTTATGGTCGTGCAAGTGACTTGCGCGACCTAAGTGATAACCGCCTGGTAACCGCCCGGTAACCGCCCAGGGTCTTCTCCTGCCTATAAATAGACCCTGTGGGCCCCCCATTCAAGGGATCTTTTTCCAGAAACTCGGATTGAAGCTCCCGACGCCCAAGTCTCTTCTCAAAGCTTCCGGAACACTTCTAAGGTAATTTCTTACCTAGAACGGAAGATCTAAAGAGAAGAAGGAAGGCGTAAGTGTTGAAACTTATCAAACACTTGCGCACCGACTTATTTCATTCTATATAACTTGCACGTCCCTTTTCTGGAAGAACCTCGAGAACATTCTAAAGGGTTCAAAAAAGAGTCGCTCAAGTATTTCATTTGCTGGTTGAAAATCGCGCAAGTACACTATGTGTCGCGCAGGTATACCTGCGCGACCAAAACACTTGCGCGCCCACGGAGGACTTGCGCGCCTTGAAAGACTTGCGCGCCCCTATCTTTTTGGGTGCCCATCTTGTCCTTTTTTACCCCTCTTAAGCCATTTCACCTTTCCTTTTCAAGATTCAATCTTCAAGACACTCTTCAAAGCCATTTATGGCATGATTTCTTGATTTGACTTTCTTATCTGAAAGGAATTCTGTGGAATCTCTCTCAAAGTCTAGTGATTTAAATATCCTTATGTCACTAAAATACAGAGAGTTCATTCATCCAACCTCATCCTTTAAGATGAGAGAATCTTAACCTGGGTCTCCTTTTCAGGAATAATCCTCAGTGATAAAACCTTTAATCTGGGCATCTTCCTCAGGAGTAAGCCCCAAATTCTTAAAGTTCCCAATCTTGGGCAAACTCCTCAGGAGTAAGCCCCAATCAAGTCCTTTAATCTTGGGCATCTTTCTTAAGAATAAGCCCCAACCTCAAATATGGGCATCCTCCTCAGGAGTAAGCCCCAAACCTTAATCCCTAACCTGGGTCTCCTTTTCAGGAATAAGACTCAGTCATAATCTTGGGCTTCCTTTTCAGGAGTAAACCCCAAGTCCCTTAACCTGGGTCTCCTTTTCAGGAATAAGACTCAGTCATAACCTTGGGCTTCCTTTTCAGGAGTAAACCCCAAGTCCCTTAACCTGGGTCTCATTTTCAGGAATAAGACTCAGTCATAACCTTGGGTCTCCTTTTCAGGAATAAGCCCCAAGTCCCCTTAAATTTCTCTTAACCAGTCATAATTTACCTTTGATTTGGGTTTCCTTTTCAGGAGTAAAACCCAATCATAAGTCCCCTCCTAACTTGGGCATCCTCCTTAGGAGTAATCCCCAAGATTAGAGTATTCAAATCTCCATGAAGCACATATAACTTTATGGACCCTGTTCATGGATTTTCTCCCTAAAAGTAAATCCTAAACCTTTATCTATCTGGGCAGTCATCCATACATAAGCCCCAAACAAATTCTTATGATTGCATCTTTCATGGCACAATTGTCTAAATTTTACTAATACCTCTTGTTTCTCACACCGAGCATGACTCACGTGAGCTTAGAGTGTAAAAGTAATTATGACATTCATCTTTGAGCCATCAATCATAAACATCATACTCCATTTCTCGAACTACGTGGGTTCTGATTCCTTTTCCAAAACAAAGGATACGTAGGTAGCCCATTTATGGGTTCGATCCCAACTTTGAAATAATCTCTGTCCTTCTGAATGACGATAAACTTCAAGTGCCCCACTGAGTGGCTTTAAAACCAGCCTGGTCATCATAATGACCAAGAGACTTTTATATAAATTTTTTGAAGGATACCATTGACCAAGAATCTCTAAATAGATGTAGATGATTCTCTATTGATGAAGAACCTCGAATACATATAAAAGATTCTCTAAATTTCTTGCATCTTTAATCATTGATTGTTAAAACTAAAGGAAAGCACATTTTATGCTTGGTAATGTAATAAGGATTCACGAACATAACTTAAATCTATAAAGAGAGTCCCGGAGTAGACAATAATTCCCCTCAAAAATGTGTGATGAGTCTGACCTCCCATCCTCTCGACCAATGAAAATTCCTAAGCCTCATTAGTCCACAAGCTAATGAGCGCCTGCCTTTGGAAAGTAGGTCCAAACGGATGTGGAATCATTGGATGTTTCCGGTTCTACGAACAAACCCGTTAGAAACCGATCGGAACGTTTGAATCTCCCGTCCAGGAGGTCATCCCCGGATTCCGTGCGAAACAAAAATAGTGAACCCGACGTGAATCTTTAACCAAGTGAAAGTGATGTTCTTCTTATTTGTTAGGCCCCTTGGGCCAACAAGGAAATCATTGACATATGCTCATCCAAAAGATGCAGTGGCCGGATTCATCTTGATTATGTCTGTTACATGGAACAGGCACTCTTTTCTCAAGATCTTTTACAAAATGTCTTTCCTTAAATTCACCCCTGTGAATACTGCTGCTGTGAACACCTCTACTGTGAGGTCTGCTACTGTGAAAACCAATGCTGCTACTCCTGCTGGAACGTCATCCACTCTGAGGATGACATCACCAACTCAGCGTCTTCAACGCTGTGTTTCTGATGCACTGGTTAAGGAGTACCGTCGCAATGGTACTATCCCAACTCTGGAGGCCGCTCGTCAAGCCCTCCAAGTTAACAACTCTACCTGGTCGTCCGGACAACGGCGGCCAACAATCAAGAAGCAGGCGGTGCTGACTACCGTCTCCAACCGTTTCGGGTCGTTATCCCCGGAACGCAATTTCCATTCACTCCCTTACTCTGAGGAAGTGAATGAGCAGGTCCCGCAGGACCTTAATTCAAAAAGACAGGAGTCCTTCTCAAGGGATCCCATCAACAATCGCCGCCAGACTCGTGCGGTAGTGCGCCCTCAACATGATGAGGGTACCGACTCCAGGCATTCAGCTCAGGTTCCTCGAACCCGAGCAGGCAAGATGAACCACCAGAGACGGAATCCGGTTAATAATATGCAGGTTGTCATCCCTGCCATCTCCGGAGAAGTCCACCAACCTAACTTGGTGGAAAAAAACGAGCAGGCATACACACCTGTCCGTTTTAATTCCGATGTCCAGCAGACTCGTCTGGCAGCATCAAGCCGATCCCGCCAGGCAATTCCGGCGGAGTACCATAGGTAGAAACATACACCTGCTTATACATCACCAGTTAGTCAGCAGGCTCGTCTGACTACATATGGTGGATCTCGTCAACCGCGTTTGGCGAAGTGTAATCAGCAGGCACATACACCTGCTAATACTAATCAGGCCTACCAACAGTCTCGCTTGGTAGCGCCCGGATAAGTCAGTCGGAAAGTCTCGACGACAAACAGGAGGCAGACTCAACTCTCTGTCTCCACACTTGAGTACTGTCAGGATTCAATGACAGGAAAAGGAGGAAAGGAGAATGCACATACACCTACTCCAAGCCCGGAATGGACGTATATCCCCGTTCCGGCGGCTGAAGTCACCAAACATATTTTGTCAATGGTGAAAGAGCAGAAGAAAATTCCTGCTCATATTCTGGATGCTTGCCAGGATATCATAACAGCTTCAGCATCATCTCAGGGAAAGACACATAAATCTATCCCTAACAATGGAGTGACACATCAACGATTCACTCCGGAACAGACACACACATCTGTTCCAGTACAAGAGGGTTATGGGGCATACTCTCCCATATCATACGGACAACCAAGTCAGGCACATACACCTGATTTGAGTGGAGATTGTCAGCCTAACCTGACCATCTTTCCTGATCAGGCACATACACCTGCTCAGAGCAATCACTTTCGTCATCAAGTGGTTTCTAAAGTGAGTAAGAAGGCATCTAAGAAAAAGATCTGCCCAGCACAGTCAGGAGATCAAAGGCCAATCTGCAACAAGGCCTTACTCGATGCTAGAGTTCTTGAAGCCCTCAGACATTTATCTATCGGAATTCAAGATTATACTCCCTCAGTTCCCAATAACGGGAACATTAATTCTGAAGGTCTTCAACAGACACTTCCTCATGAAGACTTGCTTCATGAAAATTCGGTCAATATTGAAGTTTCTTCTTCAGGTGAGAGCCACAGGAACCCTCTGTGTGGTCAGAAGACCAAGGAGAAAGAGATTTCATCTTTTGCTGTAGCCCATCATGACGGTCCTCCTCATGGTGATGAACTTCGCTGCGAAAGTCCTCTCTGCAGTAGTGATTCACGTTGTCTCGAAAATTCTTCAGAAGGCAATGTAGTGACGAGAAAGCCCTCCTATCTCGAGGCACTTGCAAACGTAAAACCAGTCATGTCTGATGCTTTACTATCGGCAGGTGAAACTCTTTCTCCATCAGAAGATAGCCTGGGGTTCAGGTTATTCTCCGAACCATCCCTGGGTCATTCATCTTCCAGCATGAATAGTGATTTCTCTACCAATCTTGTTGAATCCGATGAAGCAACAAGGAAACACCAACTCTGGTCCAAACAGGTAGAAGAATCTTCATTTAATGATAAAGAGGAAATTCTGAACATGAGGAAAAAACTGGAAAAAGGTGAAGTACCAGTCATGTTTTGGCCTTTGGCTGACTCCCAGTACGACATTCCAAAGATGTTGACGGATGATGGAATCCATGATATTCGTCTCAACATATGGAAAACTCTTTGTCAATTAAAGAAGAAGGTATTATCTTACGATGAATATGAAAATCATCTTAAGATAATAGAAGGATTACAACGCCAGATTGATTTGGCATCTCTATCAGTCTCTCGGTATCCAAAGGCCGAAAAGCAACAGAGAACCCTTCAACGTTCATGCCTTGGCGCACTAAGAAGATTGCGTCAGTTAATTGCCAATGCTCCATCTGATGTTCATATCATAGGATGGGGTGTTCACGGAGCACTACATTTCACAGTGCTTTCCGGTCAGCAAAGCCCGCCGAAAATGGTCTCATGCAATGTTATTGCCCATGGCCGGCCACAGTCAATGGGCTTTGTTCATAATCAAAAGCTTGCTCAAGAACAAGCTTCAACTATTTATTCTCAAAATCAAGTATATAGAGAACAAGTTGTTGAATTGCTCCTACATCAAGCAGGCGAGAATATTGCACAAGCTTCTCGTCTGGAGCAAACACGTCATCAAATGACAGAAGTTTCGGAAATCATCCAACGGTCTGTTGAACCAGGTGATAAAAGTGGATACAGGTTAATGCATCCAGCTAATTTCCGAACTAAGATTCGCAAGATCAAGAAAGATTTTAAGAAGATCTCAGACATAGCATGTCAAGAGACACCCCAGCTTGCCAGACTGGGGACTTCTCTAACCCAACCCTCAGAGTCAACGAATGGGATTCGAGGAGTTGAGCGGAAGCAGCAGGAACATCCCCAGTCCACCGGACTAGGGACTTTTTCAAATCCTCAATCCCTCCCTCAGAGAAAATCAGTATTCTCTCGATTAGGGAATAAGCCTCAAGAGGAACGAAGAGCCAAGCTGTCAGGAGATTCTCTCCAAGTGACGGTTCTCCAAGAAATTCCTGAGGGATCAAGTCAACGGAATGCCATGTCTCATCTTGGACATAGAAGGAGACAATATCACAGAAATGCTGATAGAAAGGATTCCATGCAATATGCATCCATTAATGTCATCAATGTTGTTGCTGCTGATTCACCAGATGAGGCTCAATCAGAGGGATCAGACGAAGAGGTTCCTGCTCAAGAAGTTGCGCACACAGACCTAAATGAAGAAGGTGTGCGCACACGTAATCAAAGGCTTACCCAAAATATGGGTATTCCTTCAAGTAACCCACTTCCCCCTCTCCGAAAAGGATCCAATAAGGGGAAAGGAAAGAATCAGGTTACTCCTCACCCTTCCTCTGAAGGAGGTCAATCGCTCTCATTAGATCAAAGGTTTGCACAACAGGAGGAAGAAATGAAAGAATTAAGAAGGTTGAATGCAGAACTACTTCAGAATAGTATTCTTCTTAAGAATGCTGAAGTCCGACAGCCGAAGGAATTTTTTGTAACTACTGAGATGGATCAAGAATATCCCCTTTTATCAGTACACCCACAGAGGTCTAATCCTACGGGTCAAACGCAACAACGGTTGGCAGCACTACCATCAGTTGCAGCACCAACCACCATGTCTGTCCAAGCTCCATTCATTACACCTACCCAAAACCAAGTTCAACCTGACGTTTCTCAAAAGTTAATAACTAATATTGAGTCATTAACAGCTCGTTTAGAAACTATGGAAGGGAAACGGGCGCAAGTTCAACCTGAAAAGAAAGTTTACCCTGAATGGGTGGATTCAATTTCTCCTCCATCCAGTTTTGGAAACCCTATTTTCCCTACTTTCAATGGATCTGGCAACCCTGAACAACATTTGATGCATTACATGTCTTGTTGTAATCCTATGATGGGAACTCCAGAGCAGCAAGAAGCAGTGCAACTCAGATGCTTCGTGCGAACCCTGCAAGGACCAGCTTTTGTCTGGTATACAAGCTTGCAATCCCGGTCAGTCATCAGATGGGAGGATCTTCGTCAAAAATTCCTCCTTCAGTTTAGCTCAACTTTTCCAAAAACGACAGTTTTCGATCTTACAAACTGCAAGCAAAGGGAAAATGAAAGAGTCTCTGATTTCATTGTTCGTTTGAAGGGATTAACGTATTCCTTGAGTTTAGCACTCCCTCAGGAGGAATTGTTGTCAATCTGTGTGGCAAATTTGCGTGACGAATTACGCACGCCATTGATCCCTGTGAAATACACAGGAGGGTTTCGAGACCTTACTTCAATTGCTCAACAGATTGAAGATTCCCTTATACAGGCTAAGGTTAAATCTCGTGTAATTCCATCAGCTCCAGGAAGAAGAATGGGTAAAGCAGAAACTGCTACAGTTATGCTTAAACAGGCACCTGTACCTATTTCTACTTCAAAACCTTCATCTTCTCGAAGGGCTCCACCTCCTGAACGCCAACAACAAAGGTTGTTTCGTCCAAATGATCAAAAAGATCAACGACGAAAACAATTTGAGGATATGAAGAGTAAAACATACTCTTTCCGAAGTGAGCAAGTTCCTGGTTACTTCATTTTAACTCTGGAAAATAATTTGGTTCAATTACCAGTGCCGAAGAGGCCAAACAAGGAAGGAGATGAAGACCGTCCCAATTATTGTCCCTTTCATCAAATGTTGGGGCATCCCATCCAGGAGTGTTTTGTCTTTAAAGACCTCCTGCAAAAGATGGTCTACTTGGGACAAGTCAAATTGAAGGGTTCTTCAGCTCATGTAGCATGTATTACCGCTACAGATCCAGAGGAAGGAGGCGAGTGGCAGGAAGTCAAAAGCAAAACTGCGAAAAAATATGATGATTGGATGGTCAGAAAGACAATCAATCGGACCCATTCCATTTTGCGAACACAATTGAAGAAGCCAATTGTGTCTCCTACAAAAGCTGCAGTAAAGCCTCCATCAAAAGACAAATCCTCAAAAGGGCAGCTCAATTCAAAGAATAAAGAGGAATCAGGAGAAGATGAGTATGTATCAAAGCCTAAATTGTCTTTGACTCTGGCAGATTTCATGCCATCTACTTCAAAGCCACGGGCACCGTCCCACCAAACGGCACAGCCTAAACAGGCTAACCAGGCAGAGTCTTTATCAGACGAAGAGTTAGTCTTTGGTTCTGTTTAATCTCAATGGATGGAGAACACATCATGACTCCAACTAATGCTAGATTTCTGAAGAAGTATTTTGTATAAACACAAAATATTGTTCCCAGAACCAAGACTCTTACAATTGGTTCATACAGCAATGGTCCAGTATGACCTTAAACTGCAACTTTGTCCAACATGACGTTAAACTGTGTCACCTTCAATGTCCGAGATGACATTAAACTATAAATTGTCCGAGATGACATTAAACTATATTTTGTCCTGGAAACATGACATTAAACTGTGTGGCACTTTCATCGTCCAGCATGACGTTAAACTGTGTTAGTTCCCTTATCGTCCAATATGACGTTAAACTGTCACATTGGTTACTATATTTTGTCCGAGATGACATTAAACTATATTTTTGTCTGAGATGACATTAAACTATATTTTTGTCCGAGATGACATTAAACTATATTGTGTCCTAGCAACATGACATTAAACTGTGTGGCACTTCCAACGTCCAACATGACGTTAAACTGTAAAAAGTCCCCAGAACTGATATCCTCATATTGGTTCACCTTAGTCCTAGCTACATGACTTTAAACTGTACAGCACCAGTTCGTCCTTGCTATATGACGTTAAACTATATAGCAATGGTCCAATATGACTTTAAACTGCAACTTCGTCCCACACGACATTAAAATGTGAAAAAGTTCCCTAAACCGTCCAGCATGACCTTAAACTGCATCATCCCTGGTCCATGTATATGACCATAAACTATTTGCAAATCCCTTATGTCCAGCAAGACGTTAAACTGTAAAGTCCTAACTACATGACGCTAAACTGTATAAAAGTCCCTCACGTCCGGAAAGACGTTAAAACTATATAATCATCAAAGGTCCAGCATGACATTAAACTGCACCATTCACGGTCCATGCATATGACCTTAAACTATTCGCACTTTCGTCCGACATGACGTTAAAATGGTACACTCTTTTGTCCTTACTGCATGACATTAAACTGCACAGTCCCCCTTTCTTCCAATATGACGTTAAACTGTATTGTCCCCATCGTCCTAACTACATGACGCTAAACTGTACAGAAAGTCCTTGATATGTCCTACATGACATTAAACTGTTATTTTGTCCCTGCTACATGATACTAAACTGTGCAGCACCAATAGTCCTAACTGCAAGACTTTAAACTGCATAGTCCCTTTTTTATGTCCTACATGACATTAAACTGTGCGTCGTTAAGGTTGTTATTACCTCTTGTTTCTCACACCGAGTATGACTCACGTGAGCTTAGAGCGAACATCAACCATAACACTCCCTTTGGGCCACTAAACATGTGTAAGTCCCAACAACATTTTTTATTAGATCATTGTCCACAAGAACAACTTGATCATTAATTCATTCTTTAATTGAACTACACGGACTTTGATCCTCGCCCTCCAGGCTGGGTATGTAGGCAACCTCCCAGGGTTCAAGCCCAAAAACAATCTCTTCACATCGGTTCACCACAACCTCATATGATGTTGATTTGTGAAACCGCCCCTGGAATCAATATCTTTACATTGATTCACTTTCGTCCTTGTTATATGACGTTAAACTATACAACACATTTGTCTGGTACGACAATAAACTACAAATTTCTTTGATTTCCTCATTTGAGAAGGAACCATTATTGACATTGATTTTTTAAATCATGTTTCATTTTCAAAAGACTACGTGCATACATGGTAATTCCTAAACTTTTTATCTCAGGTAAAACCATCATTGCACTAAAGTCCCCTTTCACCCTTCACATGTATGAACCAAATTTGTACAAAGGGTAGTTCTAGAACTACGTGGACTTGATTCCCATCCTTATGGGATACGTAGGAACATTCGAGTATCCCTCGAATCCAGTCCCAAGTCTTTTGGGCCTAATCCCAAATTTCACTTTCAGTCCCTTGGCTGAAAAGTCATCATGAAAACACACACTGTGTATTCATTATTATGGTCCGAATTCTATGACCCTAAACTAAGATCACTCATACTTTCGTCCTGCATGACGTTAAACTGCATTTCAAGAACTACGTATGGCTTGATTCTCATTCTTCTGAGATACGTAGTGAAGTCCAAGTTTCAATTTAGGACCCAGCCACAACATGATTATGGGTTTCATTAACCTATGTATCTCTATATACATTGGACAATACCCATCTTTATGTGTTATAATCCTAACCTTAAATATTTTCAGATCTTCATAACCCTTTTCATGACTTCTAGTCACAAAAATGTCAAACTTCTGAGAATTCTTTTGCCTGACTATGCAGCACGTTCCCATAGGTGGCCTTGCATAAACAGTCCACATAACAGACTTGTCAGCCAAAAGATGCTATTCATTTGACCATGCAGCCAATGCCCATAGGTGGCCCTGCATATTTCAACCCCCTAACGGGTTTTGTTAAATAATAGTAACTTCATTCTTGGGAAGAATGCCTCTTTTGTCCTTATTTGTCTTAAACGACAGTATGTAGGGATCCGCAAAAATAGCCATCCTTAACATATTTTTCCCATATCCTTTTTCATGATCTGAAAGTATTCAAGTCTATGGTTTATTCTTCTTCCCTACGTTTGGGTCAGACCTTCGTATGAGTGATATTCATCCAGTTCTTCGATATTCTTGTTCGGAAATATCTTCTCCATATTCAAGTACCCCTTTCCATACAACAAACTCTATACTTTAGAAAATTTGAATCTCCATAAACTTTCACTGGCTTTTAGCACTAGGAAAGTAAATTTCTGGGAGTTCTTTTGCCTGACTATGCAGCACGTGCCCATAGGTGGCCTTGCATAAACAGTCCACATAACAGACTTGTCAGCCAAAAGATGCTATTTATTTGACCATGCAGCCAATGCCCATAGGTGGCCCTGCATATTTCAACCCCCTAACGGGTTTTGTTAAATAATAGTAACTTCATTCTTGGAAACTACTTCTTCTAATGCCTTTTTAGCTCTTTTTCATAACATTCCTCAGATTAAAATATTCTTAAGCCATAGTTTACATATTTTCTCTCATACTTGAGTATGGTAATATTTTTTCACATAAATTGTCAAGGAATTGAATCCATTTTAATCCATTTTGGTCAAAGCTATTTCGACCTTAAACATTAGCCCCTTTATGTCCGGCATGCATGACATTAAACTGCCCACAAAAGACGAAGGAACTCTGAATAAAAGTCATGTTCCAGCACACATGCGCACTTCCCTCTGTGCCCTAAAGTCTTGCGTGCCCCCTTTTCCTTTGGATGGATTCGATTTCCTCAGAGTCAAATCCTCATTTCTTTCTGGATCCAACTCTGAGGGGGGACTTTTGTTGACGCTCCTTTCGTCACAGAATCTAAAGATCGGAAAAGGGAATATCTGAGTCCAATGTGATTCATCCTTTGAAGAAACATCCAAAATCGACAAAGGGATGAACAAGGAGAACATTTCCCATAGGTCGCACAAGTTCCCTCATGGTCGCGCAAGTACACTTGCGCGCCGCCTAGTGGTCGTGCAAGTACTTGCGCGACGCCTTATGGTCGTGCAAGTGACTTGCGCGACCTAAGTGATAACCGCCTGGTAACCGCCTGGTAACCGCCCAGGGTCTTCTCCTGCCTATAAATAGACCCTGTGGGCCCCCCATTCAAGGGATCTTTTTCCAGAAACTCGGATTGAAGCTCCCGACGCCCAAGTCTCTTCTCAAAGCTTCCGGAACACTTCTAAGGTAATTTCTTACCTAGAACAGAAGATCTAAAGAGAAGAAGGAAGGCCTAAGTGTTGAAACTTATCAAACACTTGCACGCTGACTTATTTCCTTCAATATAACTTGTGCGTCCCTTTTCTGGAAGAACCTCGAGAACATTCTAAAGGGTTCAAAAAAGAGTCGCTCAAGTATTTCATTTGCTGGTTGAAAATCGCGCAAGTACACTATGTGTCGCGCAGGTATACCTGCGCGACCAAAACACTTGCGCGCCCACGGAGGACTTGCGCGCCTTGAAAGACTTGTGCGCCCCTATCTTTTTGGGTGCCCATCTTGTCCCTTTTTACCCCTCTTAAGCCATTTCACCTTTCCTTTTCAAGATTCATTCTTCAAGACACTCTTCAAATCCATTTATGGCATGATTTCTTGATTTGACTTTCTTATCTGAAAGGAATTCTGTGGAATCTCCCTCAAAGTCTAGTGATTTAAATATCCTTATGTCACTAAAATACGGAGAGTTCATTCATCCAACCTCATCCTTTAAGATGAGAGAATCTTAACCTGGGTCTCCTTTTCAGGAATAATCCCCAGTGATAAAACCTTTAATCTGGGCATCTTCCTCAGGAGTAAGCCCCAAATTCTTAAAGTTCCCAATCTTGGGCATCCTCCTCAGGAGTAAGCCCCAATCAAGTCCTTTAATCTTGGACATCTTTCTTAAGAATAATCCCCAACCTCAAATATGGGCATCCTCCTCAGGAGTAAGCCCCAAACCTTAATCCCTAACCTGGGTCTCCTTTTCAGGAATAAGACTCAGTCATAATCTTGGGCTTCCTTTTCAGGAGTAAACCCCAAGTCCCTTAACCTGGGTCTCCTTTTCAGGAATAAGACTCAGTCATAACCTTGGGCTTCCTTTTCAGGAGTAAACCCCAAGTCCCTTAACCTAGGTCTCCTTTTCAGGAATAAGACTCAGTCATAACCTTGGGTCTCCTTTTCAGGAATAAGCCCCAAGTCCCCTTAAATTTCTCTTAACCAGTCATAATTTACCTTTGATTTGGGTTTCCTTTTCAGGAGTAAAACCCAATCATAAGTCCCCTCCTAACTTGGGCATCCTCCTTAGGAGTAAGCCCCAAGATTAGAGTATTCAAATCTCCATGAAGCACATATAACTTTATGGACCCTGTTCATGGATTTTCTCCCTAAAAGTAAATCTTAAACCTTCATCTATCTGGGCAGTCATCCATACATAAGCCCCAAACAAATTCTTATGATTGCATCTTTCATGGCACAATTGTCTAAATTTTACTAATACCTCTTGTTTCTCACACCGAGCATGACTCACGTGAGCTTAGAGTGTAAAAGTAATTATGACATTCATCTTTGAGCCATCAATCATAAACATCATACTCCATTTCTCGAACTACGTGGGTTCTGATTCCTTTTCCAAAACAAAGTATACGTAGGTAGCCCATTTATGGGTTCGATCCCAACTTTTAAATAATCTCTGTCCTTCTGAATGACGATAAACTTCAAGTGCCCCACTGAGTGGCTTTAAAACCAGCCCGGTCATCATAATGACCAAGAGACTTTTATATAAATGTTTTGAAGGATACCATTGACCAAGAATCTCTAAATAGATGTAGATGATTCTCTATTGATGAAGAACCTCGAATACATATAAAAGATTCTCTAAATTTCTTGCATCTTTAATCATTGATTGTTAAAACTAAAGGAAAGCACATTTTATACTTGGTAATGTAATAAGGATTCACGAACATAACTTAAATCTATAAAGAGAGTCCCGGAGTAGACAATAATTCCCCTCAAAAAGGTGTGATGAGTCTGACCTCCCATCCTCTTGACCAATGCAAATTCTTAAGCCTCATTAGTCCACAAGCTAATGAGCGCCTGCCTTTGGAAAGTAGGTCCAAACGGATGTGGAATCATTGGATGTTTCCGGTTCTACGAACAAACCCGTTAGAAACCGATCGGAACGTTTGAATCTCCCGTCCAGGAGGTCATCCCCGGATTCCGTGCGAAACAACCATCAAAATACCTAAAAACACAAAAAAAAACTAATTAAAATACTTGAAATGCCTAAAACCCTAAAAATGTTAAAACCTTAAAAATGATAAATATCCCTAATATAACCTTAAGCGACTAAAAACAATTGAAACCCCCAAAACACTTACAAAATTATTAAAACCATAAAATACCTAAAACCCCTCAAAATCCCTAGAACCAATAAAAACCATAAAAATCCTAGTAATCTATAAAACCCCAACAAACATAAAAACCCTGAATACCTCCAAAGAAAGAATAAAAATCCTAAAAAGACCTCAAAGCATTAAAAACCTAAAAAAAGATAAAAACCCTAAAAAATGTAAAAATTACCTAAGAACCCAAAATCCAGTAAAAATAATAAATCCCTTTAAACCTTAAAAACCCCTAGAAACCATAAAACCCCAAAAATACTCTTTAAAATCTAAAAAAATAGATCCTAAAAACATTAAAAATATCATAAAACCCTTAAAACCATAAAACACTAAAAAACCATAAACCCTAAAAAAACATTAAAAACTAAAAACCATTAAATTCCCTAAATCCCAAACCAATGATAAAAATCATTAAAAATCCTTAAAATAACAAAAATAAAACCTAAAATCTTGTAAAAAACCAAAGAATATCCTTAAAAAATAAAAAAATTAATCTATTAAAAAAACTTTAATATGTTAACACACTAAAAACCATAAAACCGCTGAAAACAATAAAACCCCCTAAAAACCATAAAAACCCTAAAACCAAAAAAAACTAAAACCCCATTAAACCATAAAAAATGATAAAAACAATAAAAAAACATAAAAATCATAAAAAAAAAAAGAACCACAAAAACCCAAAAAATCATAATGCCCTAAAAACCATAATACCTCTCAAAATCCATAAAACCCCTAAAAGATCATAAAAATCATAAAAAACCTAAAAACACATGAAAACATAAATGGACCCATAACCCCAAAACCCCCCTAATAAGACCTTAAAACCCAAAAAACACATAAAATTCTAAAAAACCAAAATACCCTGAAAAATGCATAAACACTAAAAATAATAAGAATCCTTAAAAAAATCCATAAAAATCCCTAAAAACCTAAAAAACCAAAAAACCATGAAAAACCCTGAGAAAAAATTAAAACCCTAAAAGCATTTTAAAACCATAAAAACATAAAAAATTATAAAAACATTAAAATATCCAATAAACCTTAAAACCCAAAAAATAAAAAAAAAACCCAAAAATCATATAAAACCAAAAAACACACTAAAACTTTTAAACGCCCTTTAAACCCATAAAAATGTTAAAAAAATCTTGAACCCAATAAAAACCCTAAAAAAATCAAAAAACCCTTAAAAACACAAAGTAAACCATAAATACCCAAAACCCCTAAAAACCCTAAAAACCTAAAAATCCATAAAAACACAAAACCCATAGAAATCATAAAAAGCCTTAAAAATACCTAAAAACATAAAAACACTAAAAACCTTGAAAACCCCAAAGAAAACCATAAAAACATAAAAACACTCAAACCCCCTAAAAACCCAAAATTTGTTGGAAACCCTTAAAACTATAAAAACACCTAAAACAATAAAAAACCGAAAAACCCATACAAACCCTAAAAATAATAAAAACCCCATAAAACCCTAAAAACACTGAAAAACTCTAAAAAATATTAAATACCCATAAATACCATTAAAATTTATAAAACCCCTTAAAACCCAAAAAAATATATAAAAACCATAAAAATCAAAAAAAATCCTAAACACCCTCAAAATCTATAAAAATTCTAAAAACGATAAAAAACATAAAAAATCACTCAAAACATTGAAAAAATATAAACAATTGAAATAAACAGAAATATACCTTAAGAAACCCATAAAAACCTAAAAGAACTTAATACCTCTAAAAATATAATAAAAAATTAAAACCTGAAACCCTTTATAACCCCTAAAATCTATAAAAACCATAAAAACCCATAAAACCGTAAAAAACCCCTAAAACCCCATTAAAAGCCTAAAAGACCAAAAAAAACTCTAAAAACCATTCAAATCCCTAAAAACGATAAAAAAACTAAGAAAATCATAAAAACCCTATAAACATCAAAAAATATCCTAAAAACTCAAAAAACCATAAAAACCCTTAAACCCATAAAAATCTAAAAATTATTAAAAATCATGGAAATACTCTAAATCACTAAAAACATTACAAAATCATAAAACCCTAAAACCCCTATTATGTGATTCAATTACTATAAGGAAGTTTCCTTGGAACCTTTTCCATTGTTTACGTGTTGAGCACTGAGATCTCCACAAGAAAACAAGTGAGAATGGATATGAATGGTGGAAAAATGAAAAAAAGGGGAGAGTTGGTCAAGGTAACCCATAAAGAACATTTCACTAATAAATATGCCAAAAATACACAATAAAAGATTACCAATCCTTTTATAAGTCATGAATTAAGCAAGAGCACAATGATTTCCATAATAACATTACATTAATTCATGATGTTCAAAGAGTATAAGGGGTGTCTATTTATAGACAAAGAGTGATCAAACAATTCCAACACCTAGTTTCCATATGTCAATATGACTAAATGATTATTTTTGACACTTTTGGAACCTTCCCATGTCTCTAAGGGACAAGTAGTGCACTGTTTTGGAAGTTTAAGACAAAATGTCCACTACTTTTGACTTTGAAGATTCCATGGTGGGGTGATCAAGAAATTTGTAGCAAGCCATGAGATGGGTCTTTGAAAACATATTTTTTCCTTAATTAATTTAAATATAGTTCAAGATTCTTCCCCCATAGAAAGAATATCCCCCCTTAAAATTACATGATTAACCCATCTAAGACCTCTTTCATTCTCTTTGTCTTCTCCCTTTTCATTTGGCCACCAACTCCATGCAATGGGTCTTATGCAATTATGAATATTCCTGCATCCACATAAATTTCACCATCAAACACTCTATGCCCATGTGTTCCATGATCCACGTAATCCCCTCCCTCCTCAGAAGTATTAATCTTTAAATATGAAAATTAAAAGGTTGAAATATTACCAACATTAAAGGTAACGCTAACTTTTCCATAATTTTTGGGAAAATCTATTTTATATGCATTATCGATGATCTTATCTATGACATGGAATGTTCCATCTCCTCATGTATGATGTTTTGATTTTCATTTCTATTTGAACCTCCGTTTTGACTAGTTATTCCATACCAAATCACAGAGATAAAATGTGGCTCATTTCTAACACTACCTTTCTCAATCACCATATTCTTATAATAAAGACACCACAAAAGAAGGAATATTTGGGATAAGAGATCTAGTATTAAAAACTTATACCATTAATAGAATCATGATAATTTCATCCTTCTCTGAATATCTATTCATCTATAGTTTTCATTAAAATAAAAACACTTTTCCCTCAACAATCTTGTTTACACTCTTATATTTGATTTTGTTTCAACTATTTTTCCGTCAATTCTTTGGATGTCACTCACAACTCCTTTTCCACTCTATTTTTATATTCTCTCTATTTATTATCTTTTTTAATTTTCTCTATTATCATAATATCTCTAATAACTCATTTGGAATTAAAAATCTTGAAACATCCTCATGGGTGTAAGTATAATCACCCCCAGTTGTACTCAAAAGAATAGTGGTTAGTGTATCCATAATATATAACCCTATGATCAAATTTCCAAGGCCTTTACAAGAATATATTACTATAATGCATGGGAAAAACATCACATATCACCTTTTCTTAATACATAAAAATAAAAAAAATGCAAACTTACCATTATATTTTACTTTAGCATCACCACTGTTATTTATCCATTACAATTTATAAGTCCTTAAGATGATTGTTGATAGCAAAAACCATTTTATCAACCATCAAACCACGTGATAAGTTTGTGAAACTACACCCATAAGTGATCATACTACATACCTTACCATTTATAAGGCGTCTAGTATAAAAATATTTGCTCCCTTTTATTTTGATTATTCTCTCCTTCAGGTTGAGAACTCAAAGTACGCCTTCCCACAAGCATTTCTCCATGTACAAATATCTCTATTTCCACATTTGAACACTCCTCGAGTGGCAGAATTTGACCACAAAAATACATATTTTTATATTTTCAAATAACACTTTTAAAGGCTAAGTGTCAACCTTAACAGAATTCCAACCGGACAAAACCAAACATCACATCCCACCTTTACATAAACAAAAATTGAGCGCCATCAACAAAAGTTATCAAATTCAAATTGCAAAAACTCCAACCATCCTCAGACCATGTGCCGTCAAATCAAGGTTCCTCTTGATCAAAGTTCTCCCTCACATCGCGTAACCATCAAATCACACCCACCTTGAGTCGTGCGCCAATCACACCGAGCCCTATCATCACCTCTGACCAGAACGTCGGTACGCCTCCATCGGAGTCCATCCTCATCAACAGAGCTTCATCGACGTCGAAACACGAAACAACATAGCATCAACCAAGGAGACCATCCACACAAAAGATAATCCATCGTCGTCACTGCCAACACACATAAAACGGATCATTGGAGTCCCTCATCACTGCTGGGGACCATCGTCACCACCAAAAAACATCAAAGTGAACTGAAACCAGAGCCGTCGTCGATGGATACTACATCCGCACACATCATCGTCATCGTTTCCAACACAAACAGAACGTTGGTCATCGCCGTCAGAAACCAAAACCATGCATCAACCCACACAAGAACAGAACATCAAACACCAGCAAAAACCATCCAAACAACCACAAAACAAAAATTAAATCAAAATGAAATTGGAAACATTGACAAAAAGGAACATCAAAACAGATAAGAGAGAAACCGAACAGGAAACCCATGCCGGAGAAGAAAGAACAATGAGACTGTTTCTATCCCCCCTCCAACACCATCCCAAGAGATCCCAAAACCCTCATCCAGCCTGACCATGATGGGGTCGAGCTCGATGGGTTGGACATCAATGGCATAGAATTAGAAGGATAGCGAAATCCACCACCGGCGCTGACCTAAACCACCTGAAGCACCGACACGTAGACCCATAAATTGAAGTCTGATGCACAGGGTATTGCAGAAAGAGGGGCGGTGGGAGGAAAACGTTGTCCCACCAGCAAACGACATCAGACAAGAAAGGGAAGGAGAAATGTGAAATCGAAAAGATGATAAGGGGAAGCGAGCCTTCGCCGCCGAAAGGAACAACAAACCCAAGGTAAAGGGATATAGAGGCGGAAATGGAAGCAGGAAGCGCCAAAAGAAGTAGAGACATGGGGGAATGATGAGGGGAAGAATGATTGTTGTCCCCTTATTTGGTAATTATGAGGAAAATTTTACAAATCCTTAACATTTAAAATATTTGATATGAAATGATTTAGAATAAATAATACCCTCTATTTTAACATCAGATTCAGAAAAGGATGGTTTTGGTTTAGCCACATCCTTTTAATTTCATTTGTGTTCCCTAACATGTTATGGTGGTATGAATCCTCTAATTTAGAATAAAATTTTGAATCATTTCTAATATATAGGGAACATCCTTCTTTCATTTACTTGCCTCTCCACTTTAATAGGCATGTGAAGAATATACTCTATATCTAAATATATGTGCATGTCCACGATGTTATGAATGATATTTAGGAGTTTGTTCAAAATCCTCTACAATTTTTTCTCTAAATCCTCATTAATATTGGACCAAATCATGATGATCTTCATCTATGAATCTCCTCAACACTCATATATCCTTGCTTCATATACTAAAATTTATTGAACAAATCATGATAACAGTGGATAGAAATAAACCTCTTACACATTACCTATTTCATCTTCTCCAAAGTGTGGATGGGACTTTCTGTACTATGTTGTATACCAACTTGTAGTTGGTCCCAAAAAAATACTAGTACCGTTGGTGAATTCCCTAGCCTCCAACTTCACCATATTTTCTTCAAAAGATTTATAACAACCAAAAACATGATAAACCATTTGTTCCCATTCCATGTATGTTTCAGGTTAATTCTTACATCGTAATGAAGGTATCATGGACATTACTCCTCCAATATAATTTTTTTCTTCAATAGTTGATTCTTTATTTAAATTAGTGACTTGTTGAAATTGGAGAACTTATCATGTTCTTCAATGACCATCCTCTTTCATAGTACTCTAGAATTGGAATGAGATTGTAATTCATCTATCCTTGCATTCATCCTTTGCAATTATTCTTTTATAACTCTTATGAACAATTGAATATTTTTTTCATTGGTTACTTTCGTTATCTATTTTATAATCCTACATGAAAATTTTAAGAGAAATTTATATGTTCATCACAAACTCCCTCATGTGTTTACAATCATAATTATTATGGTCTCTCAAGCTTCACTAAACTATGGATTCTCTAAAAAAAATATAACACTCTTTCCATTTACCACACAACTTTATTCCTATAGAATTCTTATCCAATTACATAAAATTAAAGGATCATTTCAGTGTGGTAATATTGAACTAGAATTCAAAGCAAAAATTCAAAATGGATTCAAGTAAAAAATATGGGAAGCATAAGATAGTGAATGAAGAAAAAATGATAAATGGATTTATAAATCAATTTGTTGCAATTATTTTTGAACATTTATTTTTATTTTATTTTTCGGGTCATTTTTTAAAATACATAGTAGAAACAAGATAAATTTTCAATATGTAAATGTAGTACAAGAAATAATATGAAACATCAAATGGAATCAAAGTGAGAGTGGAAATGCTATAGTTTTCCCCTCTTTATTGTATTGATAACTGATGGGGGGAGATATTGTGCCTTAGGTGAAATCTCCAAGACACCAAATGATTGAAATAAATACCAATGTCCTTATAAATAGTTGGGGATTATTTGAACTTATAAGATAAAACAACCAAACCAATGATAACCATAACATCCAAACTACTTAATGATGCACGAGTACTAAAATACAATCAATACAAGAATAAACCAAAAGAAAATATAATAGTAGAAGTGGAATTAATATGACAAAACCAATGGAACCAAATGATAACAAAACCAAAATAAACCAATGACACCAAAAATAACTCCCAATGCACTTCAATCCTTAAATCCACATTCCCAACCCAAGGTATCAAGAAGAATTACTAAATAATTGAGGTACATTTCATTTACATGTGTCTTGATATATAACATCTACAAACACAACATAGTACCCAAGAAGGGGGTGAGTATAAAACCAAATAGGATTTATACAATGACATCCCAACTCATGCCACTAGGATTGAACATGTAATCACATTTTAATAAAATTGTTTCAAAACAATTTACAGTATATTATATCTAACCAAAATATTTTTGCAAGTAAAACTATCAAACAAGCCTTGAATTTTTTTCAAGTAATACAAAAACAACTAATATAATCATTTTTCAAGAAGAATCAAAAAATATTTTAATAATTTATAAATTTCTTATTTGGAATAAAAATTTCCATTTGCACACACATCCTCAATACAAACACACACACCATATTGTTATTACCACTGATGGTGGAACTTCATGTTTATACTATGTCCCTTTTATGGTGGTACTTCATTACCATTATCAAACCCGATTAACTCATTTCCAACCGTTATTTTCAAGTAATTTTAACCCATTTCAATAAAATCATTTCAAAAAACACTTTACTTCCATCAGATAACAAAAATTTTAAAATCGTGACTTTAAAATAATGAAAAAAAGTGTTACAAAAACCCATCTAAATCCCATGATTTTCGAAACCATAATTCAAATGAGAATTCCATAAAATCTCACAATTAATATCATAATAATTCAAGTAGGTAAATAAATTTTAAATCAGTATGTCAAGTTATAATCAAGATATGTTGAGAGAGAATAAACCTACCTCTCAAAATTAAGTGAATATGAACAATGACAGACAAACATTAACAAACCGTCTTAAATATTCAAATTCCATGTCAGATATTTTTCCCATAAATAATAACAATAATATCTCATCAAGATTGATATAAAACAATATGGATCTTCCTCCAACGAACTATATCCATGACTCCAAAATAGGTATGGAGAATACATCTAATGAAAACAATTAATAATGATCACATGCTAATTAATTCGGGTCTTAAACGAACTTGGATTCACATTGTAATTACTCTCTGATCGATATGAATTGTCTCCAACTCCTAGAAATGAAAAGGAATTCATTATATGGACGTTTTTTCAAAAAATGAGTGGTTTAAGAGTTAAATAAGAATAGAAACACTATTTTCCGATCTAATTTTCCATAGTGCATGGTTATGGTGGATGGTAAGGAAAAATGTGCACTAACCATGCACAAGACCATAAATCCAAAAACTCCTCTGGTGGTTAGCTCACACAATTAGAAAAATTGTTCACCAACCATGTTATAATCCAATATAACTTATTAAACGGTTTCTACTAGGCATCCTCAGGGTTTTTTTAAACTACATACCTAACCATACATCTACCTAATGTAAATTATTTTAAATTTTTTGACACTTTGATGGAAAGAAGTGTCAACAACCATAAAAAAACCTAAAAACCATAAAAATATTAAAAAATTAAAAACCCCAACAAACATTTAAAACCCTATACATCCATAAAATCCATAAAAAAACATTAAAAACTAATAAAACCATTTAAACCCATAAAACATTAGAAAACTATAAAAACATTAAAATCCATAAGAACTCAAAACAAATGTAAAACCCATAATACCATAAAATCCTAAAAAACACAAAAAAAAATATCTAAATCCCCTAAAACCCCATAAAAATCATAAAAAATCTCTACAAATACGTTAAAAAAATTAAAAATAAAAAAAATCCAAAAAAACTTAAAGAAAATCATAGATACCTAAAAACATCTAAAAGCCCTGAAAAGCCTAAGAACTGTTAAGGATAAGTCTTTGATAGAGCAGGGAATCTCGTATGGGAAGGAAAGTAGATCTATTGGCATCACAACAGATACCCGAAAGGGGAAGCTGAGGAAATATTACTCTAGTTTTCCAAAGACAGTGTCCACCAGTGCCTCCTTTAAGGCACCAAAGGAAAATTCTAACAAGGGAGGGAGACCTAACAAGGTGCAGCGAAATGCGGAGTAGAAAAGGATAAGAGATCACTACCTTTCCTTATTCAAGAAACATGAATCTGAATGGGAGTAAGCGGATACTGATTCGGACCCTAGATATTGTGTTGATGGAGACCCTTATGGTGTAGTTAATTATTAGGATGGTTGTGGGGATGATGATCTACATGAAATGTAACTCCTTTTGTGTCACATTTGGAATTTTTTGGTGGCTTTGGTTTTTTGCAGGGTGTCCAGGGTTTTTTGAGAGAGAGTCAATTTACCTCGCCCCTCTATTATCTTTTGTTTATTTTTTTTGAACAAATTGGGGGGGTCAGGAATAGCCTGGCCTTTCGCCTTCCTTACCCCTCAAAATCCATAAAAATATAAATAAACCTAAAATATTAAAAATCCTGAAAAATCCATAAAAACGTAAATCCCCCCCTAAAATCCCCTATGAAAACCTTAAAAACCTAAAAAAAATTAAAACCCCTGAAAAAATAAAAATGTTAAAACCCCCAGGATACCAAAAAAGCTCCTAAAATCCCTAAAAACCATAAAAACATATAGAAACCTTAAAAACCATAAAACCCTTTAAAACCCTAAAAACCACTAAAACTCAAAAAACCCTTTACACAACTAATAACGTTAAAAAACTCCAAAAATGTAATAAATAAATAAATAAATAATCTCAAAACCCCCAAAATCTCTAAAAACCATAAAAATACTACAATAGACATAAAATCCCAAAAAATTATAAAAACCAGAAAGTTCCAGTGAAAATTTTAAAAAACACTATGAACCCCTAAAAACACAATAAACACTAAAAACCTAAAAACCCCTAAAAATAATAAAACCCTTAAAACAATAAAAACCCTAAAAACCATAAAACCCCTAAAAACATTAAAAATCCAAAAAAAAAACGACTAAAAAAACAAAAAAAAATCATATAAACCCCTAAAATGTAATAACACTATAAAAATATTAAAAACCCTAAAAACACAAAAAAATGAGAAATAGCATAAAAATTCAAAAACCCTAAAAATCATTCTAAACACTCAAAATCCCTAAAATCCTACTGATTATAAAAATCCCAAAAATTACTTTGAATAACTAAAAAAATATAAACATTAAAACCCTAAAATACCCTAAGAAAATATCAACAGCATAATAACACTTAAAATCCCTAAAAACAAAAAATGATAAAATCACTAAAACCCATTAAAAATATAAATACCCTAAAACGACTTAAAAGATTAAAAACCATAAAAACTACTAAAAACACAAAAAACCTATAAACCCTAAGAAAATAAAAAAAACCCTAAAAACAAAAATAAAACATAAAAGACAACAAACCATAAGAAACCCTAAAACCCTCAAATTCCTTAAAACCTAAGAAAACAATAAAAATCCTAAAAAACCATCGAAATCCCTAAAATTTAAAAACCCTAAAAACCCTAAAAACCCCTATGAAAACCTAAATATTCTAAAATCAGAAAAAACCACTAAAAATACTAAAAAAAATAAAAACCCAAAAAAACCTAAAAACAGATAAACCATTAAAAAAGAAAAATCCCTACGAACCCTAAAAACCATAAAAATCCAAAGACACCCCTAAAATTATCTAAAAATGTAATAAACCCTAAACACTGTAAGAACACCTTAAAAACCTAAAAATACTTCAAACCACTAAAAAACATAAAAAAGAAAAAATTGAAAAAAATAAAACCCTTAAAAATCATAAAAACCATTGAAAACCTTACACAGCCATAAAAATCCTAAAATACCACTAAAATTATAAAATCCATTTAAACCCCTAAAAATTTTAAAAACACTAAAAAGCATTAAAAATTACAAAAACTCAAAATAATCCCTAAATCCATAAAACCCCCAAAACGCTGAAAACCCCCTAACAAACCCTAAAATAACTCAAAATCTATAAAACCCATTACAAACCAATCAAAACCCAAAAAATCACTAAATATAACTAAATTTGTAAAAAAACCAAGAAAACCCTGAAAAACCCTGAGAAAACCCCAAAAAGCTAAAAACACTTAAAATCCCTAAAAATCTCAAAAAATTAAAAAATCCTAAACAATATGAAATACCCTTGAAAAAACATTAAAATCTTTAAATACCTTAAAAACACAAAAACACTAAAATTCATTTTTACACCTCCAAATGATAAAAACTCTATTTTTTTAAAATGATAAAAACACCAAAAAACTAAAAACCCCTAAAAAATAATAAAAACCCTAATACCATAAAATTCCCTAAAACCCAAAAAATCCCTAAAAAACTAAAAACCCCATAAAAATCATTAAATATAAATAAAAATATGAAAAATGTAAGAAACCCTAAAAATAATAAAAAAACCTAATAAATACATGAGAACCTAAAAACACATAAACCACAAAAGAAAACTAAAAAACACTAAAAATATATAAACACTAAAAACCTAAAAACCATAAAACCCCTAAAACATTTAAAAACCACAAAAAAAATAAAAACCCTAAAACCACTAAATATTCAAAAAACCCTTTCAACCCCTAAATTTTTTTAAAAATCCAAGAAACCTTAAAAATCCTAAAAAAACCTAAAAAACATAAAAACATAAAAACCCTAAAAACCCCTAAAAGAAGATAAAACCCTAAAACCCTAAAAACCATAGAAAACAATAAACCCTAAAAACACTTAAAACCCCTAAAAACCAAAAAAAATGAAAACACCCTAAAAACAAAAAAACCATAAAACCTAGAAAAACCATAAATATCTCTAAAATCTCTTGAAAACCCTAAAATACCAAAAAAACCTAAAAACAATTAAACCCCTAAAATTTAAAAATCATTAAAAAACCATAAAACCCTAAAAACTCAAAAAACCATTAAAAACAAAAAAAACCCTAAAAATCCTAAAATACCTCAAAATAACCCAAAAAAATAAAAAACAACAAAATCCCTAAAAAATCCTTAAAATACCTAAAACATAAAAAATACCAAAAACACTGAAACACGTTAATAAAACCTGAAAAACCTAAAAACACTTAAAACCCCTAAAACCCTAAAAACTCTAAAAATAATAAAAATCCTAAAATACCCTAAAAACCTAAAACCCTATGATGAATGTAGAGACCCGAAGCCTGAAGTACATGAACATTACATTACTTTTGCGGAATACTTAATACATAACAAAAACACACACACAAGGACCGTAATAGTTTAGTGTCTTTGGAAACTCGGAATATAATCTTCTAATCATGGTGAAAGATCTTCAACATCTCCCATAAAGATCTTCCTTTTTTTACCTAAAACCTTTCTTTGTATCCTGGTGAAAAGAAAACATAAAAGGGTGAGCTCAAATGCTCAGTAAGGGTAAACAAAAGAAATATCAATCACATCATATTCATAAGAACATAACATTTTGGAAATCTTAACCTGCAAAAGAGAGCATAATTTCATAACATGTGATAAATCTAAGTAGTGAAATGAAAATCCAATAATCATAACTTAAAAAATGAAACCTTGTGGCATAAACACATAATCATAGAGAATCATTTCTTGTTAGTCAAGACTCATTTCCAAGACTATCTTAGTGGACAAAATCCCTTTCTGAACCGAGTCACCCTCGTTTCAGTCCTGTTTCACTGAACCAGTATAACCTACCATTCCAGCCATGTCTGTCTCATGAGATATAAAATCTTTACCCAATGAATTGGAGGGAGATATAGGTCCCACCCATCTCATAATGATACCATTCTTATGTGTGCCACAAAATCATAAATCATACATCATTGCATAACCCATGTAATACAAATGGGAATCTTAAACATCATGACATCATAAAAAAAATCATATAAGATAAAGGAATTCATAAAAATAATTCAATCACAACATAATAAAATCAATGTAATAATAGGGATAAAAACAGAACTATTTATTATCTTAGATGGAAAATAATTTTGATAAAACACTTGAACTGCATTCTTGAGGAAAATATCCTTTCTTCTTCAAAAACATTTTTTCTTTTATTAACATGTCATACACCTTTAAACTAAAAGAAGTTGATTAAAAATAAACATGAAAACTTGTAAATAATTCTTCTTGGAAATAATGTTTTAAAAATCCATTCATGTTGTATAAGTTAAAAAAACATTCTTCGTACTTTTGTCGGAAAAGTCAAAAAATACCTCGTACGAAAAACGAAAAAAGATTCCTTTTATATCTTTTACTAAAAACTCACCAAAGGGTAAAATTGTATTTAAAAAACTGTAGGTGAATGGAAATAATATTACATATTGAGGAAACATGGATGTGGATGATAAAATACACCCCAGTAAATAATAAAGTATAAACAACATCGGATATAAATGAGATTGTGATATTTCCCTTACCTTAGATCTGTTTTGCTTCGTAAGTGTCTGAACCTCCTTTATAATGATTTAAATAATGTTATTGACTTATTCCAGAATCATACTTATTTTTATGGTATCATATATGGTCATATTCTTAGCTTCTTAGTAGTAATATTTCATTGCTACTTGTTATTCGGGTGTTTATAACTTTTTGTTCTTATGCGTGTCTTGTCGAATAAATTCTTATTATTCTATTTAGGTTATAGATACCTTATTTCCAGAATGGTATTAGTGTAATATATATCATATTCATTCATTCAATTCATTTATATAATCATTATGAAATGAAGATCATGTAGAACGAGTCGCATCACATCGTGGAGACGGTATTCCGTACGTACGCACGAGTGATGATATCATTCCTATGATCATGGAATTGTATTGTAGTGTATGTATACTATTTAAGAATCAATATCACTTTATAATAGTCATATATAGTCATTATTTACACCATTATACACATCCAAGTAAGGTGGTGGTGGAAAATAGATTACACCACGGCGTGGAGACGGTATTCCGTACGTACGCAGGTGCGGTGATTTCTTTTTCCGTAGGATGGATAGATGGTGAAATAGGGTTGTTTCATACTTATAATAACATATCAGTATATGAGTGATACTGATTTTATATTTCATAATGAAACAACTAATGAAGAAAAATGGAAGAAGAAATAAAGGTGAAAGAATCGGTAACGGAAATTGCCTCTTCTTTGAAGCGCCTTTTTGAGACTCCTCTTAGGGCACTAAAATTGGTCTTTTAGGAAGACCAGAACCTCTAGGATGTTTCTATGGAAGTGGAGAAGAGAATTTGGCAGGGTTTTTCCGAGCTTGAAGGCTCAAAGTTTTGTGAGGATGAGAGGGAGGAGGTGCCCTTTTATAAGGGAGGAGTGGGCACCTTTGGAATAACTAAAAATATTATTTTATTATAAAGTCAAGTTCGGTTTTAAATAGCTTCAAATTGATTTATTTCGATGCTAAGGTGGGGATGGGTTGAAATCCTCTCATCCAATAGAATTTATACAAGTTTAGGTTCCTATTTTAACCTTATCATTTAGATTTAACATTAAGTTAAATAATTTTACTTTTACCGTGTCTTCTTGTGTTCTTATACTATAAGGTTAATAAACTTACTATATCAAGAAAAACTAACTCCAAGTTGTTTATTATTAATATATATAACCTTATCTAAGTCATTTGGACGAACCTTAGATTTTTATGAATAAAATAACAATTAATAATATAATATTTGTTTTAAAAACTATTTTATGTCAATTTTGACACTATTTTGTAATTGATTTTTGTGAAAATTATAACAGAATGATTAGTTCGAAAAAATTTAATTAAATATATACTAACACGTCATATTAACCTATAAAATTAGTTTAATTCATAAAAAGTCTCAAATTATATTTATTTGGGTATTTATAATATCAATTATTCTAATTTTTCACTATTATGGTAATTACTGCATCATCATTGTGTCATAAATAAATTAAATTATTTAATGTTTAAAAATTATAAATAAACTATCATTATGTAGGAAATCTTATTATCTTTCTAATGAATATTTAAAATCGAATTTATCTTATGTATAACCCTATATTATAAATGTTTTAGTAAATAAACTTTGATTTTAACTCTTTTAACTCTTCTTTGAATTAAATAATAATAAATGTCCTAATCTAATCCAGGTGGGCCTAAATGGTCATATGTTATTCCTAAGTTTGTTTTTGGTCGAATTACACTTTTCCAATAGAATTAGGACATGTGTTAGGGTAATAATAATATCATTTCTACCCTTAATTACCCTATTTACTTTTAACCGTGGTAAAAAAAAAGTAAAAAGTTACTATTCACCAAAAAATTATTTTTATCTCATTGAACCACATTTTACTTACTGACATCAACCGTGTCTCTCGGATTTTTGAAATTCCACTCACAGAAGCGGTAAAATTAAGATTTATGAACAATTCAGTTTTTTTTAACTACCACTTAGTGGTTTCACTATTCATCAAAAATTGAAAGTTTTTAGAAAAATACCAAATATTAGGCCTAAGCTATATTTGATATTATGAACTCAAAAATGATGTCTATTTTACCAAATTCAAAACATATCAGTTGCATTAACGAATTTAAAAATTAATTCCCGTCGTCAAAACAAATAGCATGTTTTTAAGAGATAATAACTATCAAAAGATTGAAACTTGTTTATAACTGGCTTAAATGTGAAATTACATCCAATGACCATAATTGTATTAAATTGTAAAAATATATTATAAATATACTTTAAAACCACTAAAATTAATAATTTATCACTATTAATTATTTCGATTGAAAAAGTTGTTTTTAATTAAAATTTAGTAATTTCCACTATTCATTAAAATATGAAAGTTATCCGAAAATTACCAAAATTTCACCCTAAGCTAATTTCGATATTCCGAATCCAAAAATGAAGTCCATTTTAAAAAATAAAATTTAAAAAATTTCAAAAAGTGGTTATTACTATTCTTAACGGCTAGTTTTAATAATAGCATATCGTTGTTTAGTGAAACTTGGTATTGCGTACTACACACGCTATCAAGGAAGGTCGTGATTGCGTGTAATGAAAGGCAAGTCAAGGATGCGTGTTGTGCAAGCTCATTTTGGTGTAGCGTACAACACACGACATTAATGAAATTAAAAAGAATATTTTTCATAAAATCTCGGGGTGTTACATTCTACCCCCCTTAAAATGAATTTCGCCCTCGAAATTCGTCGGGGTTATAAATGGTTTACTATTCGAAAGTTTTTTTAATCAAAACCCACATCTTAAAAAGGAATACCAAAACCAATCTTTAAAAACAAAAGTATGAAACGTAACGGTTACCCAAATAAACTAATCACTGGGTTTCTATATAGGTGAAAATATGGATATGGAAGAGAAATCTGACCATCATGTTCTGATGGAGAGTGGTATAGAACATGGCTATGGAAAATCTAGCAATCACAAAGCCATAAATTTGTGACGATCTAAGGTACCATCTGATTCATCAGATATAAGAGCACTAGGACAAAATTTTTTGGTTTTCAAGATCATTTCCCTAAAGTTGATGAAATTGGAATTAGAAGAAATACTTTCGTGATTTTGGTATAGTCTCACTATTTGTCGTTCTTTGGACAATTTCCACTTCATCTCTTAAAGAAATGAAGTTGAATTTTGTCATTCGTGATGTGTTAGTAGATCATGTGATAGAATGATGGGTCATTCCATCTGTCTCAAACAAAAGGTTAGAAAAGTTATCAAAAAATACATAAGTCCATATATAGTGAGATTGTTGATATATGGTTCCTAAAATGGACTTATACTTCATATATCATACTGATTAATATAATAAAACTAGTTTCTACTAAGCAGGGACTTCCTATAGGCCAGTGGTAGGCGATAAAGGTCAGCCGCACTTCGGTTGTGGGTTTGATTCCCACAGCCTTGTCCGACGCGATGGGCTGTCGCCCGTCCTGCAGGTTGTCCTTTTTCTAAAACTATATTACTATAACATCCCATAAATAATTTTGAAAAAAACTTTTATCCTTAAACAATACTAACTTATGTCCAACATAATCCATTCCAATCTTTAGGCTTATCCATAATATTGCAGTCCACTCTCATAATATAGTGAAAACGATTACCAGATATTTAATACCATCGTTGATCCCCATATATCATAAGATATGTCTTGTTGGTCACATTCCAAACATTCAAAGGCCTTAATCATGTATTCTCTTGAATACCCATTAAAGCTTAGTGAAAACATGAATTCAGTTAAAAGTTAACACTTTCCACATACCAAAATCTTCAAAATTCTATATACTCAAACCATGATATCACTTAGTCCTTATATCAATCATGAGCTCATGAATACTATTATGCACATATCATCTTATTTCCAAAAATATCTCAATCACTTTGAATACCACATTATACCAATACATAAATATTCCAATACTCCATGATACAACATTATTTTGGAATCCCATTACATAAACACTTAATCATTCCACCACATCATTGTCATATTCAACATCGCCAGTAGTGATCACATGTTACTTCCCTTTGTCCTTTGCCTTAAGTGGTTGCTCATGTCGATCATCACTAACCCTTGGATTAGGGCATTTATTAGCATAATTCCCCATTTCCTTTCACTTGAAGCATTGAAGTGTTGGTGGTGCGTTCTCTACAGTGTTTTCTTTATTCACATCATTAGAAACCCTTTTTCCATTACTTCGACACTCATCTTCTTGATGACCTTATTTTCCACACTTAAAACATTTTCTAGTCCCTTTAAGACAATATCCACCATGCTTCTTTCCACACTTTGATCATAAGGAAACATTCATCTTCTTTTCCCCATTATTCTGAGATTTCTCCTTGAACTCCATCTTTCGTTTCTTGTCAAAACCATGAGATGGATATGTAACACCAACTTCCATTTCTACCATGATAGCACAACGCACAATTTCTTCATAGCTACTGAAGTCTCTTATAGCTAATGCGCTTCGAATACTTGGTTTTAAGCCACTAAAAAATCGATCAACTTTACTTTCAGGTTGGATGATAATGCCAGATGCATACCTTGCAAGTCTTGTAAAATTCTCTTCGTATATACCAACAGATTCATCATCCTTCTGCTTCAGCTCAAGAAACTCCTTTTCCATCTTTGTTCGAAGAATACGAGGGAAATACTTACTGAAAAACAAGTTCTTGAACTCGTCCCATTCCATGGACTCAATTTCATCTCTTGGCCTCGTATTCTTGATAAGATTCCACCATTGATCAGCTTCACCTTCCAAACGATATACTGCTAAGATGACTTTATCATGCTTAGAACATTGAAGAACTGAAAATATCTTTTCAGTGGTACTGATCCATTGTTCAGCAACAAGTGGATTGGAAGACCCACTGAAAGAAGGTGGACGTTGCCTCATGAAGGACTCAATAGAAGATTGTTCCCTTCTCTGCTCATTTGGAAGTCCAGAAGGATTCATAGCTTGTGTAAGTATAGCAATAAGATTTTTCACTCCATCTCCCATAACACTTGTTTGTTCAGGAAGACAATCATTGCATTTTCCATTACATTGATCAACACGGTTCCTTCGGGTTCCAGCCATCGTCTAAAACCCAAAAGGAATAGTGTGAGAGGCAAAAATTATGCTAGGGAAAACAACATAATAAAGGGGGAGAATCCTCAATATCTAACATCTTAGGTTAAATTCTATGATCGTTACCGTAGTTCTAGGACTGTATCCTATATGTATACTTATCCTTAGAGACATCCCTATACATACCTTAGAAATATCTCTAGGGATCTCACTAACGTTCTCGCATCCTAGTTTCCAAAGTTTGACTAAACCTTTCCTCTGATACCAACTGTAGAGACCCGAAGCCTGACGTACATGAACATTACATTAATTTTGCGGAATACTTAATACATAACAAAAACACACACACAAGTACCGTAATAGTTTAGTGTCTTTGGAAACTCGGAATATAATCTTCTAATCATGGTGAAAGATCTTCAACATCTCCCATAAAGATCTTCCTTTATTTACCTAAAACCTTTCTTTATATCCTGGGGAAAAGAAAACATAAAAGGGTGAGCTCAAATGCTCAGTAAGGGTAAACAAAAGAAATATCAATCACATCATATTCATAAGAACATAACATTTTGGAAATATTAACCTACAAAAGAGTGCATAATTTCATAACATGGGGTAAATCTTAGTAGTGAAATGAAAATCCAATAATCATAAATTAAAACATGAAACTTTGTGGCATACACACATAATCATAGAGAATCATTTCTTGTTAGTAAAGACTCATTTCCAATACTATCTTAGTGGACAAAGTCCCTTTCTGAATCGATTCACCCTCGTTTCAGTCCTGTTTCACTGAACCGGTATAACCTACCATTCCAGCCATGTCTATCTCATGATATATAAAATCTTTACCCAATGAATTGGGGGGAGATATAGGTCCCACCCATCTCATAATGATACCATTCTTATGTGTGCCACAAAATCATAAATCATACATCATTGCATAACCCAGGTAATACAAATGGGAATCTTAAACATCATGACATCATAAAACAATTCATATAAGATAATGGAATTCATAAAAATAATTCCATCACAACATAATCAAATCAATGTAATAATAGGGATAAAAACAGAACTATTTATTATCTTAGATGGAAAATAAGTTTGATAAAACACTTGAACTCCATTCTTGAGAAAAATATCCATTCTTCTTCAAAAACATTTTTTCCTTTCTTAACATGTCATACAACTTTAAACTAAAAGAAGTTGATTAAAAATAAACATTAAAACTTGTAAATGATGCTTCTTGAAAATAATTTTTTAAAAATCCATTCATGTCATATAAGTTAAAAAACATTCTTCGGACTTTTTTCAGAAAAGTCAAAAAATACCTCGTACGAAAAACGAAAAAAGATTCATTTTATATCTTTTACTAAAAAATCACCGAAGAGTAAAATTGGATTTAAAAAACTGTAGGTGAATGGAAATAATATTACATATTGAGGAAACATGGATGTGGATGATAAAATACACCCCAGTAAATACTAAAGTATAAACAACCTCAGATATAAATGAGATTGTGATATTTCCCTTACCTTAGGTCTGTTTTTCTTCGTAAGTGTCCGAACATCCTGTATAATGATTTAAATAATGTTATTGACTTATTCCATAATCATACTTATTTTTATGGTATCATATATGGTCATATTATTAGCTTCTTAGTAGTAATATTTCATTGCTACTTTTTATTCGGGTGTTTATAAGTTTTTGTTCTTATGCGTGTCTTGTCGAATAAATTCTTATTCTTATCTTTAGGTTATAGATACCTTATTTCCATAATTGTATTAGTGTAATATATATCATATTCATTCATTCAATTCATTTATATAATCATTATGAAATGAAGATCATGTAGAACGAGTCGCATCACATCGTGGAGACGGTATTCCGTACGTACGCACAAGTGATGATATCGTTCCTATGATCGTGGAATTGTATTGGAGTGTATGTATACTATTTCAGAATCAATATAACTTTATAATAGTCATATATAGTCATTATTTACACCATTATACCCATATAAGTAAGGTGGTGGTGGAAAATAGATTACACCACGGCGTGGAGACGGTATTCCGTACGTACGCACGCGCGGTGATGTCTTTTTCCGTAGGATGGATATATGGTGAAATAGGGTTGTTTCATACTTATAATAACATATCAGTATATGAGTGATACTTATGTTATTACTTCATAATGAAACAACTAAATAAGAAGAAGTGGAAGAAGAAATAAAGGTGAAAGAATCGGTAACTGAAATTACCTCTTCTTTGAAGTGACTCTTTGAGACCTCCTTTTAGGGAACTAAAATTGGTCTTTTAGGAAGACCAGAACCTCTAGGATGTTTCTAGGGAAGTGGATAAGAGAATTTGTCAGGGTTTGGCCGAGCTTGAAGGCTCAAAGTTGTGTGAGGAGGAGAGGGAGGAGGTGCCCTTTTATAAGGGAGGAGAGGGGCACCTTTGGAATAACTAAAAATATTATTTTATTATAAAGTAAAGTTCGGTTTTAAATAGCTCCAAATTGACTTATTTCTAGGATAAGGTGGGGATGGGTCGAAATAATCTCATCCAATATAATTTATACAAGTTTAGGTTCCTATTTTAACCTTATCATTTAGATTTAACATTAAGTTAAATAATTTTACTTTTACCGTGTCTTCTTGTGTTCTTATACTATAAGGTTAATAAACATACTATATCAAGACAAAATAACCCCAATTTGTTTATTATTAATATATATAACCTTATCTAAGTCATTTGGCCGAACCTTAGATTTTTATGAATAAAATAACAATTAATAATATAATATTTGTTTTAAAAACTATTTTATGTCAATTTTGACACTATTTAGTAATTGATTTTTGTGAAAATCATAACAGAATGATTAGTTCGAAAAAAGTTAATTAAATATTTACTAACATGTCATATTAACCTAGAAAATTAGTGGAATGCATAAAAAGTCTCAAATTATATTTATTTGGGTATTTATAATATCAATTATTCTAATTTTTCACTATTATGGTAATTACTACATCATCATTGTGTCATAAATAAATTAAATTATTTAATGTTTAAAAATTTCAAATAAACTATAATTATGTAGGAAATCGTATTATCTTTCTAATGAATATTTACAATCGAATTTATCTTATGTATAACCCTATATTATAAATGTTTTAGTAAATAAACTTTGATTTTAACTCTTTTAACTCTTCTTTGAATTAAATAATAATAAATGTCCTAATCTAATCCAAGTGGGCCTAAATGGTCATATTTTATTTCTAAGTTTGTTTTTTGGTAGAATTACACTTGTCCAATAGAATTATGACATGTGTTAGGGTAATAATAATATCATTTCTACCCTTAATTACCCTATTTACTTTTAACCGTGGTAAAAAAAACGTAAAAAGTTGCTATTCACTAAAAAAAATTATTTTTATCACATTGAACCAAATTTTACTTACTGACATCAACCGTGTCTCTCGGATTTTTGAAATTTCACTCACAAAAGCGGTAAAATTAAGTTTTATGAACAATTCAGTTTTTTTTAACTACCACTTAGTGGTTTCACTATTCATCAAAAATTGAAAGTTTTCAGAAAAATACCAAAAATTAGTCCTAAGATATATTTGATATTATGAACTCAAAAATGATTTCTATTTTACCAAATTCAAAACATATCAGTTGCATTAACTAATTTAAAAATTAATTCCCGTCGTCAAAACAAATAGCGTGTTTTTAAGAGATAATAACTATCAAAAGATTGAAACTTGTTTATAACTGGTTTAAATGTGAAATTACATCCAATGACCATCATTGTATTAAATTGTAAAAATATATTCTAAATATACTTTAAAACCACTAAAATTAATAATTTATCACTATTAATTATTTCGATTGAAAAAGTTGTTTTTAATTAAAATTTAGTAATTTCCACTATTCATCAAAATATGAAAGTTATCCAAAAATCACCAAAATTTCACCCTAAGCTAATTTCGATATTCCGAATCCAAAAATAAAGTCCATTTTGAAAAATAAAATTTACAAAATTTCAAAAAGTAGTTATTACTATTCATAACGGCTAGTTTTAATAATTGCATATTGTTGTTTAGTGAAACTTGGTATTGCGTACTACACACGCTATCAAGGAAGGTCGCGATTGCGTGTAATGAAAGGAAAGTAAAGGATGTGTGTTGTGTAAGATCCTTTTGGTGTAGCGTACAACACACGACATTAATGAAATTAAAAATATTATTTTTCATAAAATCTCGGGGTGTTACATGAAGGTGAGATTTGTGATTATAGTGTTGATGGTTCTATGTTGTTTAACTGGGAACTGCGGAAGGGATGTGGCTCTATGACTCTGGTTTCTGGTTTCTCGTCGTTGTTTGGCTGGGAGGTGATGGATGCTGGTTTTTTTGGGTTTGGATGCTGGTCGTTTGTTAGCTGTGAGCTTCTAGATGCTGGTTGATGCTGGATGATGGTGGTCGCTTCATAGTTGTGTGTGTTTTTTTCTCTCTTGTTTTTCTTTTTTGATTTTCCTTTTTTGCGTGTGTTGTAAGGGGTTTCGGGTGTGGGTCGTTTGACCCCTCCCCTCCCTTGTCTACTGTGTCTCTTTTTTCATTACTAATAAATTTGGGGGGGGCTGGGAATAGCCTAACCCTCAAATATTCCTTGCCCTAAAAACCCATAAAAACCCTAAACCCAATAAGAACTATAAAAACCCTTTAATCCCATAAAACGTTAAAAAACCTAAAAACCATAAAAAACTAGAAAACTAAAAATACCCTAAAAACACAAAAAAAACATAGAAACCCTAAAACCATAAAAAACCCCAATACCCCTAAAAACCCCACTAAACATAAATATCCTAAAAGATATCTAAAAATCCATTAAAACATAAAAAACCCAAAAACCCCAAAATCCCCTATGAAATCCATAAAAATATAATAATACATAAATCCCTGCAATACAATACTAAATGATTAAACCCTAAAAACACTAAAAAACTAAAAATCCCAAAAAACCTTAAAAATCATAGAAACCCATAAGAACCCTAAAAACCCCTAAATAATCTAAAAACCCTTTATAATGCTAAAATTTTTAAAAATTAAAAAACTCATTAAACCCTAGAAACCCAAAAAACAATCAAAATTATAAACAACCAAAAAATCCACAAAAAACCTTAATATCCTTAAAAACCATAAAAACATAAAAACTCAAAAAAAACTCTAAAACCCATAAAATGTAAAAAAACACCTAAAAACATGAAATCCCTTAAGAAAACCTTAAAAACCTTAAAATACTTAATACTCCTTAAAATCTTAAAACCCCTAAAAACCTAGAAACCATAAAAACCCCTAAATGCCTTAAAATACCTGGAAAAACCATGAAAATCCAAAAAACCACTAAAAACTACAAAAGACCATTAAACCTATAAAATCAATAAAAATTTATAAACACCCATAAAAACCCTAAAAACTCAATAAATATACCCAAAACCGCAAAAAAACATAAAAACCATAAATTCCATGAAAACCCATAAATACACTCAAAATAACTAAAAACCCAAAAATTACAGAAAACCCCTAAGAAAACATTAAAAACATGAAAACACTTAAAACCCCTAAAAACCTAAAAACACTAAAAACACTAAGAACCATAAAACACTAAAACTCATAAAACATTAAATACCCCTAAAACCTTAAAAAACCATAAAACATATAAACCCATAAAAAGTCACTAAAACCTCTAAAAACCATCTAAACCCCTTAAAAGGTTAAAACGTATAAACAACCGTAAAACACTGTAAAACTCAAAAAAACATAAAATACCAAAAAAACATAAACCTTAAAAAACCTACAAAGTCATAAAAATATTCAAAATCCCAGAAAACCCTAAAACCATAAAATTTTAAAAAGATACCTTAATATCCCTAAATATGTAAATAACCATAAAAATGCAGAAAAAACAATAGAAAAATTTTAATACCTAAAAACCCTTAAAACCCAAAAAAATCTAAAAAATTCTAAAAACCGAAAACCCCTAAACCTCGAAAAATCATAAAAACGATAAAATCCCAAAAACCAAAAAAACCCAAAAACCAAGTAAAATCCCTATAAACCACTGAAAACACTAAAAGTAATCTAAGCCCCTAAAAATTTTAAAAAACTATATAAACCTTTAAACCCTAAAAACTAAAAAAATATTAAAAACTAAAAAATCCATAAAACCCCTAAAACCCTAAATACCATAAAAACATCAAAATCCCTAAGAACACGTAAAAATTCTAAAAACCCCAAAATATTATAAGAATATAAAATACCCTAAATACCTCTAAAACTCTTAATAAAAACATAACAACCTAAAAACACTTGAACCGAAAAAATCCTAAAAAAGAAAAAATAATCCTAAAAATAATAAAACCCAAAATCACTTTAAAACCATAAAAAACAAAACCCCCAAAAACTGCATAAAAATAAAAAAAACCCTCTTAACCCAAAAAATGTTAAAAAACAAAAAAAAATAATGATAAAAAATTCAAAAAATAGTAAAAATACCTAAACCCATAAAAGAACCTAAAAACCTCAAAATACCTAAAAACCCTCTAAAACCATAAAAATCCTAAAAATCCTTAAAATGCCTAAAAACGTAAAAAAACATCAAACCCTCAAAAACCCTTAGAAAACCTAAAAACCTAAAAACACTTAAAACCCCTAAAAACCTAAAAAACACTAACACACATAAAAATTTAAAAAACCCCTAAAAATAGTAAAAATATCAAAACCCCTAAAATCCTTAAAAATATTAAAAACCAATAAAAAAACACTAAAAAATTTAAACCACTTTAAACCCATAAAAATTTTAAAAACTCTAAAAACCCATAAACACCTAACAGACTCAAAAAACCCTTAAAACAGAAGAATAACCAAATAACCATATAAAACCTAAAAACCCTCAGAATCCCGAGAATACCTAAAAAATGAAAATCCTAAAAAAGCCATGAAAATAAATAAAAATATAAAAACCTATAAAACACACTAAGAAGACCATAAAACCTTAAAAACACTTAAAACCCATAAAAAACTCAAAACACTAAAATCCTTAGAAAACCCTAAAAACACTAAAAAATCTAAAAACCATAAAAATCCCAAAAAACGCAAAAAAAAAACCTAAAAGACACTAAAAACTCTAAAAAACCCTCTATAACCCTGAAAACTTTAAAAAATTATAAATACCCATAAAACCCATAAAAACAAAATTACCCTAAAAACCAAAAAAACTATAAAACTCAAAAACCCTAAAGAACATAAAAAACCCTCAAAATCCCAAAAATTCCTAAAACCCATATAAATTATAATAAATATCTAAAAACATCAAAACCCTAAAAACCTTGAGAAACCCTATGAAAACCTTAAAAACCTTAAAAAACACAAACCCCTAAAAACATAAAAATAAAAAAACCATAATAAACCTAAATACCATATAAACCACTAAAAACATTAAAACAACTAAAAACCATAAAACCCTAAAACCACTAAAAACCTTTTAAAACCCTGAAAATGTTAACAAGTTTAAAAAAACCATAACACCCCTAAAATCTCAAAAAAACCCTAAAAAACAAAAAAAACCATAAACACACTAAAACCCAAAAAAATCCCTCAAAATAAATAAAAACTCTAAAACCCAAAAAAAACAAACTAAAAATCTATAAAAACAGAAAATACCCCAATACCCTAAAAAACCAAAAAACCCAAAAAACCCCAACAATAATTAAATATTTAAAACCAAATAAAACCCCTAAAAATCGAAAAACACTAAAAACCCTAAAAATACTAAATAACCTTAAAAACTATAAAACCCATGTAAAACCCTAGAAAACATACAAACACATTAAAATCATAAAAACCACTAAAAACTCTAAGTCCCCTTTATCCCCTAAAAACGTCAAAATACCCTCAAAAGGTTAAAAAACCTAAAAAATAAAAAAACCCTATAACCCCCAAAAAACCAAAAAACCCCAAAAACCCAAAAAAACCTAAAAATCATTAAAAACCCAAAACCCATAAAAATCCAAAAAAAATCCTAAAATCCATCAAAAAATAAAAAAACCTATAAACCCTATAAACCAAAATAAAACATTAAAATTTTAAAATAAATTAAATAACACTACAAACCTAAAAAACACTAAAAACCTAAAAAACACTTAAAACCCCCAAAACCATAAAAAACCTAAAAACCTAAAAAAACAAAAAAAAACTCATTAAACCCTACAAAACACTAAAACCTCAAAACACCCATTAAACCCATTAAAATGTTTAAAAACTCTTAAAAACATTAAAACCTTAAAAATTCAAAAATTCCCCCCCCCCCTAAAAAACATAAAAACCCAAAAGATCACCAAATATAACTCAAAATTCCCATAACCAAAAAGACAATAAAAAACCTAAAAAGGACCTAAAATCCATAAAAATGTAAAATCCATGAAAAACACTAAAAAGAACAAAAAAACCATAAAAACCAAGAAACACTTTAAACCCCTAAAAACATAATAAATGCTAAAAAATCTAAATAACCATAGAATCCATAAAACCCCTAAAAATCCCTAAATGCACTAAAAACCATAAAAACCATAAAAAATCCCTATGAATGCATAAAAATGAAAAAAACTATATTTTTTTTAAAAACCCTAAGAAAACCATAAAAAAATTAAAACATTTCAAACCCCTAAAATACCATAAAATTATAAAAACCATTAAACCCAAAAATAATATCACTAAAAATCATAAAACCACCAAAAAATAAAAAATACCACTAAAAACCTAAAAACCCATAAAACCCGTAAAAATGACAAAAAAACTATAAAACCCTCTTTAAACCCACAAAAACATTAAAAACACTAAAAACATAAAACACTAAAAACCCTAAAACCCCAAAAAAATACAAAATCCAAGAATAACCTTAACCCCCCCCCCCCCCCAAGCCTAAAAATTCCTGAGATTACCTAAAAATATAAAAAACCCTAAATACTTTAAAAACTCATAATAAATGCTTAAAGACCTAAAAACACTTAAAACCAATAAAAATTACCAGACACTATAAAAAATCTAAAACCCTTAGAAAATATAATAACCCCAAAAAAATTAAAAAATAATAACACCCCATAAAAACCCTAAAATCACCAAAAAACACTAAAAACTATTTAAACCCATAAAATGTTAAAAACTCAAAAAGACCTTAAAATCCCTAAAAACTCAAAGAAATCATAAAACCCCAAAAAAACCCACGAAAACCCTAAGAACCCTAATGAAAATAAATATCCTAGAAGTATCTACAAATCCCTAAAAACCTAATTCCTATAAAAACCTTGAAATCCCTAATGAAAATTATAAGAACCTAAAAACATTTTAAACCCCTAAAACCTAAAAATGTTAAAAACCCTAAAAAACACAAAACCCCAAAAAACATAAAAACACCTAAAAACCTAAAAACCATAAAAACCAAAAAAACCACAAAAAACTCTAAAACCAGTTAAACCCTTAAAAAATTAAAAAACAATAAAAATCCATAAAAACCATAAAAATTCATAAAAACCAATAAAACCACAACAAACCATAAAACCCTAAAAACTGTCAAGATGACACTTCTCCTTCTATCTCTCGCACGATGGAGATTCTCAGCTTCGTTGATGATGGCGTCGCTATGGTTGATGACCGTGGCAGTACCACCCCTCTATGGGATTGGAGGGGTGGATGATGGGGTTCCCCTGCAACTCGCTGAGCAGGAGCTCCCCCCCCCCCCTTTCCAAAGATTATGATTTTCCCAAAAGTTCCTCATTTCCAGAACAGTGTTCCATCGGTCCCGATTTCTTCTCAAGATTTTTCTTTGGCCTCTGCTCTTCTGGATCTGATGCTGGTGGTTCGGTTTGGGAGGAACCAACCATCTATCGACTAATTTGACAAGTTTGTTATCTCTTCGTGGAATCATCGTGAAAGGGTTGTTGTAGTGTTACTTGATGCAAGTCATTTTTTTCTTTCGTTTTGGGAATGAGGATGATTTGATCTTGGCCTGGGCTATGGATCTGCGGATTTTCATCAGTTTTCTGTTCTACTTATTCCAGTGGATCTTTGATTTACACCTGAATCGTGACCCCCCAAGCGTGGTGTTGTGGGTAACTCTTCTTGGACTTGTGCTCCCCTTCCAGAATTTGTCCATCCTTCGTGTCATTGGTAATCTCATTGGGAAATTTCTTTGTATGTATCCACAGACAAGCTCTGAATGTCACCCCTTTGTGCCACGGATTTGCATAGAGGTGGACGTATCCAAGCCCCCCCTCAGTCAATTTGGTTTGTGTCAAGATTGAAGGTGAACTCTGGTGGAAACAATATGTCTGCTTTGAATCATGGGTCTACTTCTGCTCAAATTGCTATAGGTTAGGCCACACTGCATATGTGTGCCGGCGTGGAAGCGGATCCTCCTCTTCTATGCTGGGGCTGTCTGCTACAGCTCCCTCAACGTTTGCTGAGATTGTGGGTGCCCACAGTGTTGGGAAAGTGGCTGTGTGCCAACTAGAACCTAAAGTGTGTAATATCTTCAAGTGCTTGAGGAGTGATTTGAATCTTCCGGATGCTGGAATCTCTCTTGGCATGGAGTTTGCTGCTGGTGGGATGACTATTTCCTCTAATAGAAGTATGAAGAAGAGGCAAGAATTGGTTCCAACTTCTACCCATTTTGAAGGGATAGACCTTGAGGAGGAGGTGCAAGGGTCCCCGATTGTTAATTCAGGATGTGAGATTGTTGCTGAAAAGACACAGAGGAAGGTGCAGGCCGCTATCATTGGGTATGGTGGAGGGAACGTTCAGAATTCTTCTTCGGTGGTTGATGTTGCTGTGCCAGAATTGATCTGTGTGGAAAATGGTAGTGATGAGTTGCAGGTTTTGTTGGTTGAGTGTAATGTGAAGGTTGGGGAAGACAATGTTGAAGCTGGGTAGGGGAAGGTGGATGAGCCGGGGGTGCTGGATAGGAAGGAGGTGGTGGATGAGTAGTTTGGGGAGTCCATGGAAGGGAAGGTTCTTGAACAAGAAGAGGGGAATGAACAATTTGATGTTCCCTCCCTCATCCAGGTGTTGGGGAAAGAGGATGAGCAGGGGGAAGTTCCTCGGTTTGGGGAGCTTGCAGAGAAGTGTTCTGTTGTATTGGAGGGATCTCTATGGCCTAGGTAGGGGTCCATGGTTTTGTCAGTGCATAAGGGTGCTTCTGATAGTGAGTCTCTATAGGGGGATTTGGCTTGGATTGATCTTGAACGGGGGGAGGCTGCTGAACATAGGGAGGTGATGGAGTCGGCTATGTAGGTTTGCATGCGGCCTAGGGAGGAGAGGAAGTTGCAATTGGCACTTGTTGGTGTGGTATCACCACATTGCATTGATTTTGATGATTCTGCCATGGTGGTTCCTCATATACCGCAGTGTGGGGTTCTTGCTTCTTGCTCCCTAAATCAGGAAGACCCATTTGTCCCTGATCAATCTTTTTTTCCAGGAAGGATGTAGAAGCATGTATTATAATATGAATTTGATCATTAAGGAGAGGACTTTGCTCGAGGTGGCCACTCCTCATGGGAAAGAAAACAATTCTGCAGGGGTCTCTTTATATCCCCAGAAAAGGAAACTGAGGATGGACTATTCTAATTTTCCAAGGACTATGTCCACGAGGGCTTCTTGCAGAGCGAATTCCACTACCAAAGGAGGTATTCCCGTCAAGGTGCATCTTGATGTGAAGCAGAAACATCTCGGAGATTACTACTACACCTTCCTAAAGCAATACGAATCATCTGAATAGGAGTTGGTGGAGCCAGATTCTTCCACTGTTTATGGTGCTGATCAGGACCCATATGGGGATGGGGATTTTTGGCTTTTTATTGGTTGATCTGGTTTTTTTCTCTTCTCCTTTTGGGACTTTTGGGGTTTTGGGGTTCTGGTGTCTTGGGGGTTTCAGGGCTTTTCGGTGTGGGATGTTTTTCCCCACCCTACCCTTGTCTTTTTTGCTTTTTTCTTTATACATTTTGGGGGGGTGAGTCTGGAATAGCCTGACCCTCACATCTTCCTTTCCTAAAAACGCTCAAAACCCTATAAATCTATATAAACCATAAAAACCATAAAAATACTAAATGGTACTAAAAATATCTAAATATGTAAAAACATTAAAAACCCTAAGAAAACCTTGAAAAAATAAAAACACATAAAACCCCAAAAAACCAACAAAAATCAGAACTCTAAAACCACTAAAAACTCTTTAAACCCTTTAAACCCTTAAAAATGTTTAAAAACTCAAAAAACCCTTAAAATCTAAAGAAAATCATAAAATCCCTTAAAACCCAAAAAACCATTAAAAATCCTACAAACCCTAAAAATACCTAAAAACAGAAAAAATTAATTAAAATAATTGAAATTCCTAAAAACCCTAAAAATGTTAAAACCTTAAAAACGCTGAATATCCCGAAGATAACCTTAAGAGACTAAAAACCCTTCAAACCCCCAAAACTTGTACAAAATGATTAAAACCATAAAATACCTAAAAACAACTCAAAATCACTATAACCAATAAAAACCATAAAAATCCTAGTAATCTATAAAAACCCCAACAATCATAAAAACCCTGAATACCCTAAAGAAAGAATAAAAATCCTAAAAAGACCTAAAACCATTAAAACCCTATAAAAATCTAAAAATCCTAAAAACGTAGAAATTTCCGAAGAACCCAAAATCCAATAAAAATAATAAATCCCTTAAATCCTTAAAATACCCTAGAAACAATAAAACCCCTAAAAATACACTTTAAAATCTAAAATCCATTTTAGATTCTAGAAACATTAAAAATCTCTTAAACCCCTTAAAACCATAAAGCACTAAAAAACCCTAAGCCCTAAAAAAACATAAAAAACTAAAAACTATTAAATTCTATAAATATAAAAAAAATGATAAAAATCATTATAAATACTTAAATACCAAACATAAAACCTAAAATCCCATAAAAAAGAAAAAAATATCCTAAGAAATTGAAAAAATTAATCAATTAAAAAACTTGAAAATGTTAAAACACTAAAAACTATAAAACCGATGAAAACAATAAAAACCACTAAAACCCCATAAAAACCCTAAAACAAAAAAACACTAAAACCCCATTAAACCATTAAAAATGATAAACACTATAAAAAACATAAAAAAAGAACCACTAAAACCCCAAAAACCATAAAGCCCAAAAAAACCCTAACACCTCTCAAAATCCATAAAACCCCTAAAAGATCATAAAAATCCTAAAACACCTGTAAAACACATAAAAACATAAAAGTACCCATAACCCAAAAACCCCACTATTAATACCTTAAAAACCTAAAAACACATAATATTCCAAAAACCAAAATACACCTAAAAATGAATAAACACTAAAAACCATAAAAATCTGAAAAAATCCCTAAAAATCCCTAAAAACATAAAAAACCCAAAAAACCATGAAAAACCCCAAGAAAACCTTAAAAACAAAAATGAATTTTAAAACCATAAAAATATAAAAAATTATAAAAACATTAAAAGACCCAATAAACCTTAAAACCCAAAAAATACTAAAAATCCCTAAAAACATATAAAACCAATAAAACACACTAAAAATTTTAAACACCCTTTACACCCATAAAAATGTTGAAAAATCTCATGAACCCAATAAAAACCCTAAAAACTCAAAAAACCCTTAAAAACACAACGTAAACCATAAAGACCCAAAAACCCTAAAAACCCTAAAACCCTAAAAAATCCCAAAAAACACAAAACCCATAGAAATCATAAAAAGACTTAAAAATACCTAAAAACATAAAAACACTAAAAACCATGAAAACCCAAAAAAAAACCTTAAAAACATAAAAACAATCAAAACACCTAAAAACCAAAAAATTGTTGGAAACCCTAAAAACTATAAAAACACCTAAAACCATAAAAAACTGAAATCCCATACAAACCCTAAAAATAATAAAAAACCTATAAAACCCTAAAAACATTGAAAAACACTAAAAAATATTAAATACCCATAAATAACATTAAATTTTATAAAACCCCTTAAAACGTAATATAAAAACCATAAAAAGCAAAAAAAGCCTAAACACCCTCAAAATCTATAACAATACTAAAAAAATTAAAAAACATAAAAAATCACTCAAAACATTGAAAAAATATAAACAATTAAAATACATAGATATATACCCTAATAAAACCATAAAACCCTAAAAGAACTTAAAACCTCTAAAAATATAATAAAACATTAAAACCCCAAACCTTTTAAAACCCCTAAAATCTATAAAAACTATAAAAACCCATAAAAACCTTAGAAACCCCCTAAAACCCCATTAAAAGCCTAAAAGACCAAAAAACTCTAAAAACCATTTAAACCCCTAAAAATGATAAAAAAAACTATAAAGATCATAAAAACTCTAAAAACATAAAAAAATACCCTAAAACTCAAAAAACCATAAAAACCCTAAAACCCATAAAAACCTAAGTTTTTTTAAAAACCATAGAAATGATCTAAATCCCTAAAAACATAACAAACCCATAAAAGCCTAAAAACCCTATTATGTGATCCAATTCCTATAAGGAAGTTTCCTTGGAACATTTTCCATTGTTTACGCATTGAGCACTGAGATCTCCACAAGAAAACAAGTGAGAATGTATATGAATGGTGGAAAAATGAAAAAAAGGAGAGAGTTGGTCAAGGTAACCCATAGAGAACATTTCAATAATAAATATGCCAACAATACAAAATAAAAGATTACAAATTATTATATAATTCATGAATTAAGAAAAAACACAATGATTTCCATAAAAACTTTCCATAATTACATTACATTAATTCATGATGTTCAAAGAGTATAAGGGATGTCTATTTATAGACAAAGAGTGATAAAAAATTACAAAACCTAGTTTCCATATGTCAATATGACTAAATGATTATTTTGGAAACTTTTGGAACCTTCCCATGTCTCTAAGGGAAAAGTAGTGCACTCTTTTGGAAAGTTAAGACAAAAATCCCACCACTTTTGACTTTGAAGATTCCATGGTGGGGTGATCATAAAATTCGTAGCAACCCATTAGATGGGTCTTTGAAAACATATTTTTTACTTAATTAATTTAAATATAGTTCAAGATGATTCCCCCTGAGAAAGATTATTACCCCCCCCCCCCTTAAAATTCCAGGATAAACCCATCTATGACCTCCTTCATTCTCTTTGTCTTCTCCCTTTTCATTTGGCCACCAACTCTATGCAATGGGACTTATGCAATTATGTATATTCCTACATCCACATAAATTTCACCTTCAAACCCTCTGTTCCCATGTGTTCCATGATCCATGTCATCCCCTCCCTCCTCAGAATTATTAATCCTAAAATATTAAAATTAAAAGGGTGAAATATTACCAACATTGAAGGTAATGCTAACATTTCCATAATTTTTGGGAAACTCTATTTTATATGCATTATCGTTGATCTTATCTATGACTTGGAATGTTCTATCTCCTCATGGATGTTGTTTTGAATTTTATTTCTATTTGAACCTTCATTTTAACAAGTTATTCCATACCAAATCCCATAGATAAAATGTGGCTCATTTCCAACACTACCTTGTTCAATCACCATATTCTTATAATAAAGACACCACAAAAGAAGGAATATTTGGGTTAAGAGATCTAGTGGTAAAACATTATACCATTAATAGAATCAATATAGTTTACTCCTTCTCTAAATATCTATTTATCTATAGTTTTCATTAAAATAAACTCACTTTTCCTTCAATAATCTTGTTTACACTCTTATATTTGATCTTATTTCAACTATTTTCCCCTCAATTCTTTGGATGTCACTCACCACTCCTTTTCCACTCTCTTTTTCTATTATCTCTATTTTTATCTCTTTTAATTTTCTATATTATCATAATCTCTCTAATTACTCATTTGTAATTGAAAATCCTGAAACATCCTCATGGGTGTAAGTATAATCATCCCCCAGTTGTACTCAAAAGTATAGCGCTTAGTGTATCCATAATATATGACTCTCTGATCAAATTGCCAAGGCATTTCCAAGAATATAGTATTATCATGCTTGGGAAAAACATCACATATCACCTTTTCTTAATACATAAATATAGAAAATTCAACCTTACCATTATATTTCACTTTAGCATCACCACTATTAATTATCCATTACAATTTATAAGTCCTTAGGATGCTTGTTGATAGCAAAAACCATTTTATCAACCATCCAACCACATGATAAGTTTGTGAAACTACACCCATAAGTGATCATACTACATACCTTACCATCGATAAGGCATCTAGTATAAAAATATTCTCCATTTTATTTGGATTATGCTCTCCTTCAGGGTGAGAACTCCAAAAACTCCTTCCCACAAGCATTTCTCCATGTACAAGGCTCTCTATTTCCACATCTGAACACTCCTTGAGTGGTGGAATTTCATCTTTACTTGAGCTAGCACTAAGAACATATCCATTATCCAAAATAATTTTTGTCCACAGATTGGGTAATTATGAGGAAAAATTTCCAAATCCTTAACATTTAAAATATTTGATATGAAATGATTTAGAATAAACCATACCCTCTATTTTAACATTAGATTCATAAAAGGATGGTTTTGGTTTAGCCACCTCCTTTGAATTTCATTTGTGTTCCCTAACATGTTATGGTGGTATGAAATCCTTTAATTTAGAATAAAATGTAGAATCTTTTCTAATATATAGGGAACATCCTTCTTTCCTTTACTTGCCTCTCCACTTTAATAGGCATGTGAAGAATATACTCTATATCTAAATAGCGGTGCATGTCCACTAAATTATGAATGATATTTTTGAGTTCGTTCAAAAGCCTCTACAAATTTTCCTCTCAATACTCATTAATATTGGACCAAATCATGATGATATTAATCTATGAATCTCCTCAACACTCATATCTCCTTGTTTCATTTACTACAATTTATTGAACAAATCATGATAACAGTGGATAGAAATGAACCTCTTACGCATTACCTATTTCATCTTCTCCAAAGTGTTGATGGGTCTTTCTCTACTATGTTGTATACCCATGTGTAGTTGGTCCCAAAAAATACTATCATAGTTAGTGAATTGCCTAGCCGCCAACTTCACCATATTTTCTTCAAAATATTTATAACAACCAAAAACATGATAAACCATTTGTTCCCATTCCATGTACGTTTCAGGGTAAGTCTTAGATTTTAATGAAGGTATCATGGGAAATACTCCTCTAATATCATTTTTTTCTTTTGTAGTGGATTATTTCTTTAAATTATTGACTGTGGAAATTGGATAACTTCTCTTGTTCTTCAATGACCATCCTCCTTCATAGTACTCTAGAATTGGAATGGGATTGCAATTCATCTATCCTTGCATTAATCCTTTTCAATTATTATTTTATAACCCTTTTGAACAATTGAATATGTTTTTCATTGGTTAATTTAGTTATCTATTTTATAATCCTACAAGAAATGTTTAATAGAAATTTTTAGGGAAATCACACACTTCCTCATGTGTTTACAATCATAATTATTATGGTCTCTCATGCTTCACTAAACTACGAATTCTCTAAAAAAATATAACACTCTTTCCATTTACCACACAACTTTATTCCTATATTAATCATATCCAATTAAAAAAAATAAAGGATCATTTTAATGTGGTAATCCTGAACTAGATTACAAAGAAAAAATTCAAAATGGATTCCAGTAAAAAAATATGGGAAGCATAAGATAATGAATGAAGAAAAAAATGATAAACGGACTTATAAATCAAGTTGTTGCAATTATTTTTGACCATTTATTTTTATTTTATTTTTCAGATATTTTTTTAAAATACATAGTAAAAATAAGATGAATTTTCAATATGTAAATGTAGTAGAATAAATAATATGAAACATCAAATGGAATCAAATTGAGAGTTGAAATGCTATAGTTTTCCCCTACTTATTGTATTGACAACTGATGCAGGAGATATTGTGCCTTATTTGAAATCTCCAAGACACCAAATGATGGAAATAAATACCAATTTCCTTATAAATAGTTGGGGATTATTTGAACTTATAAGATAAAACAACCAAACCAATGATAACCATAACATCCAAACTACTTAATGATGCACGAGTGATAAAATACAATCCAATACAAGACTAAACCAAAAGAAAATATAATATTAGAAGTGGAATTAATGTGAAATAACCAATGGAACCAAATTATAACAAAATCAAAATAAACCAATGACACCAACAATAACTCCCAATCAACTTCAGTCTCTAAATCCACATGCCCAACCCAAGGTATCAAGAAGCATCACTAAAGAATTGAGGTACCTTTCTATTACATGTGTCTTGATATATAACATCTACAAACACAACATAGTACCAAAGAAGGGGTGATTATAAAACAAAATAGGATTTATGCAATGACTTCCCAACTCATTCCACTAGGATTGAACATGTAATCACATTTTTATAAAATTGTTTCAAAACAATTTACAGTATATTATATCTAACCAAAATATTTTTTTAAGGAAAACTATCAAACAAGCCTTTAATTTTTATCAAATAATACAAAAACAACTAATATAGTCATTTTTCAAGAAGAATCAAAAAATATTTTAATAATTTATAAATTTCTTATTTTGCATAAAAATTTCCATTTGCACACACATCCTCAATACAAACACACACACCATATTGTTGTTACCAATGATGGTGGAACTTCAGGTTCATACTATGTCCCTTTTATGGTGGTACATCATAACCATTATCAATCCCAATTAACTCATTTCCATCCAATAATTTCAAGTAATTTCAACCCATTTCCATAAAATCATTTCAAAAAACACTTTACTTTCATCAACTAACAAAAATTTAAAATCATGATTTTAAAATAATGAAAAAAGTGTTACAAAACCCCATCTAATTCCCATGATTTTCGAAACCACAATTCAAATGAGAATTCCATAAAATCACACAATTAATATAATAATAATTCAAGTAATTAAATAATTTTTAAATCAATATGTCAATTTATAATCAAGATAAGTTGAGAGAGAATAAACCTACCTCTCAAAATTAAGTGAATATGAACAATGACAAACAAACATTAACAAACCATCTTAAATATTCAAATTCCATGTCAGATATTTTTCACTTAAATAATAAAAATAATATCTCATCAAGATTGATATAAAAAAATATGGATCTTCCTCAAAAGAACTATATACATGACTCCAAAATAGGTAAGGAGAATATATCTGAGGAAAACAATGAATAATGATCACATACTAATGAATCCGGGTCTCAAACAAACTTGGATTCACCTTTTAATTACTCTCTGATCGAAATGAATTGTCTCCAACTCCTAGAAAGGAAGAGGAATTCATTATATGGACGTTTTTTGGAAAAATTAGTGGTTTAAGAGTTAAATTAGAATAGAAACACTATTTTCCGATCTAATTTTCCATAGTTCAAGTTTATGGTGGATGGTAAGGAAAAATGTGTACTAAACATGAACAAGCCCCTTACTCCAAAAACTACTCTGGTGGTTGGCTCACAAAATTAGAAAAATTGTGCACCAACCATGCTATAACCCACTATCACTTATTACACAGTTTCTAATATGAATCCATATGGTTTTGTTAAACTACATACCTAACCATACATCTACCTAATGTAAATTATTTTAGTTTAACTATTTACTAGAGGTGTTTCATGGTTTCTAATAACCGTACTCAGACTGTGAGACTCCAAAAAAGCATCAAAAACATGATAAATATCCTTTGTAAGTCCCAAAACATATCCCAATAATTTTATAAACATAAAATTCATAAATAAAGGGTCAAGAAACTAAAACAGAGGATTCTAAATTCTCCCCAATATTGGTCTTTTTATCTCTATAAAGTAGAATACTAGATTTTCTGCATAAAAGTTTTGCACATTGCTCCATAATTTTATTTTCATGATTCTAATATTCCTCATTAATCTAACCAAGTTTCCATAAAACCCACACTGGACTGATGGTTTTCCCTTGAACGACAATCTCTTAACTATCCTAAATCTGTAAAAGCTCATGAACCACCCTAGTATCCAGTTCTAGGTCAATATGATCTCATATAATCACACAATCAAGGTTCAGGTTGAAACTTCTTTAATTGATATACATGATGCATATTATGAATTGAACAAAACCTTTGTAGAAAATATTACTGATATGCCACCTCACCCACCCATTAAATTATCAAATAAAGTGTTTATGTATCGAGGGGATACCATAACTTGCTTCCCAAAATAAATATTCTGAATTATCAGAGAGGTTTTGAAGAAAACATTATGACTCACCTCAAATAAAAATAGACATTTTCAATGATCCCCATGTCATTTATGGAGACTCTATACCATCTAAATCCTCTTTCAAATTAAATGAATATTCTCTACTTTCCATTTCACAAGAATTGTTCCAACTAGTGAAGTATCACATATTTCCACCCAATAAAGTGGATAAGGACAACAATGACCATTCAATGCTTCGAAAAGAGACATATACATCGAGTCTTGATAATTGTTGTTTTACAATAACTAGATTAATGGTATGTGATCCTCCCATGGGACACAAAAAGCTGTTACAAAATACCTAATCATGTCCTCTAATGTATGGATCATCCTTTGGGATTTTCCATCCATTTGACGATGATACAACATGATCATATTCAACTACATCCCATGGTATTTCTATAAGGATGATAAAATATGAGATGTAATCTTAGGGTCTCTATCTAATTCAATCGTTACTAGAAAACCATGATACATTATGAATTCATGGATATAGATTTTTTTACAATTATTACATCATATTGGATTCATGAATACGGATGAAATAGACCAACTTTGGAAATGATCCACTATCATCCATATGGAATCGTGTTTTTGAACCTTATTTGGTCGACCTGTTATAAAATACATAGCTATATGCTACCATTTAAACATGATATTCAGTAAAGATAATAGCATACCCACTAGCCTTTGGTTCTTGGTCCTAACCTACTGACATGTGATACATCTCAAAACAAACTTAGAATCCTTTCTTTTCCTTAAATCCCACCAAAATTATGCTTTTAGTTCCATGAACATATTTTTTTATTCTAGGATGAACAACCCAACTCAAATGGTGATAATCATGAAGCAATTATAATTGAAAATAAATAGGTACAACCATATGATTTCGAAACCACAACATTAGCCATTTTTAAGCTTTAATCCCTCTGTTGTCTCCCCATTTTTGAGTGTTTACCTCATAGAAACACATTTGAAATTAGATGTATGTGTATATTTAACCTTCGTTACCAAATAACAAACAAAAAAATGAAAGAAAACAGAAACACTACCTCAATCTTCACAATTCAAGTGCGTGTTAAAAACCACTTACATTAGTTTCCATTAATATAGAGCCTCTTTCTACAACTTACTATTTGAATTTATTCTTAATGAATCCACCATAGAGTTCCCTTTACCCAATGTATATTTTAATTCAAATTCAAACATTTGATGATACTCCATATATTTTCTTTGTCTCATATTCAAATCTATTTTTGAGAAAATTTATTTCATGATCTTATAATCCAAGAATACTATGAATTCCTCACAAAATAGATATTAACGTGAGGTTTTTAAATCACAGTCCACAATAGCTACTTGAAAATCATGGGTTGGTTAGTTATTATCCTTAAAACATAACTTCAATGTTCTATATAGAAGACCGTAATCCCTCTACAAGAGAATACACCCCAACCTAGATCCCAAAGCATCAAAATACACAACATATCCCTATCCTGATTTTTGAAATATCAAGATCAGTTTTGATGTAAGGTGAACTTTAATCTATTAAAAACACTTATGAATTTTTTTCATCCATTATAATGGAAAACTAATACTTTTCAAATCATTCGTCTTGAAAATCCATGAAAAAAATTGGTAATAACCAGCAAATAAAACAAAACTTTGTATCTTAAATAAATTCTTTGGCGGTTTTCAAGAGATCACAACCATTATCTTTTCAAGATCCATAAAAGCACCTTTTTCAGATATAACATGGACAATGAAACATGCCTCTTGTTTCTAAAAATTAAACATTAATTTTTTTGCATACAGACGATGATCTCCCAATATAACCAACACCATTTCCATGTATTGATTATGATCTACCATTTTCCCGTAATACACCAGAATGCCATCAAAAAATTACCACCACCAAATAATCTGGATACCTTTGAAATATCTAATTCATCAATTCCATAAGGACTAATGGTACATTAATAATACTAAAAATAATAACCACATATTTTAATTACCATATCTACTTTTTAAAGTGGTCTTCAGAATATCCTCCCTATGAACCCACGGTTAGTGATATTCTAAATGAAGGTCCTTTTTAAAGAACCATTATGATCACCTAAATTGATCAAATAGTTCATCAATGTGTTGGAGAGGATACAGTTTCTTTATCATAACTTTACTAATCTTATTATAATCAACAAAATTTCTAATATATCCATCCACATTTTTCAAAAAAATAATAGTTGCTTCCATCAGAGACGTACTAGGCCAAATGAACCATTTTCTTTCCAACTCTTCCAACTGGAATTTCAATTCCTTTTATTCTATTGGTTCCGTATTATAATATTTAAGTGACATAGGAATGGTCCATTCTAATATATCAATATTAACCTCTACTTATATAGTGGTCAGAAACCCTGAGAAATTATTAGGAACAAAATTAGGAAACTGATCAAAAAATATTGGAAAACTGTTATTCTTGATTTCATCCATAGATTCCACAGTCAAGGCTACAAATTGATATGATTTATTTCATTAATCTAGTGATGAAAATCATAATCCATTTGAATTTATATTCTAATTTCCTCTAAATTGATTCTCAAGGTCATCTTCTATTCTAAAACTATCCTTTTTGGTATAAAAGTGCATGTGATCTTCGAACATTTTCAACCAATCCATACCCATGACTATGTCATTGAAATAAATGTAAAGCATAGAGTAGTCCTAAATCAATTCATCCCCATTTATAGTTATAGAAAATTATTTTCACAAAAATTCTCTACATTATTTTGTTCAATAGGATTTTGATGTTTCAAAATAGAGGGAATCATCTCAAGATGAAAACCCAGAGTATCAACAATATTAGACGCAATAAATTTATGTGATTCACCCATATAAAAAATGCATACATAAGGGTAGAATTCAGAATAATTATACCTATAACCATTGAAGTTCACAATTTATCATATATGATCAATTTCATAGCTCCATAAAATTTATTACTCGCTACACTTTTCTCTTTGTTACCCTATTGAGATTGACCTCATTAAGAAGTCATGGTAATTCTATAATCGTCAAAGATTACATGGGTTTTCTAATGAGATATATTCCTATAAACTAATCTCATTGAATTATATTATGACTAAGAAGTAGAGATGTTTCCCTAGAACTTGACCTTAGAGCACTATGAAAATAATGTTTTAGATGGACCATTTTATTAAAATTGTGACATTGTCTATGTGGGGTTATACAATCTTTCTTTATGTGATCAATAGAACCACATTGAAAACAATAAAGTATAAACTTTGGTTTATAAGGATTATTAAATGATATCACTAACTTATTATGAGTCTTTCCACTACCTTGGAGATATGCATCCCACTTCAACTTATTCCCATCATTCGAGTTCCCACCAGTTCCCATATGAGTTGAAATGTTTCCTCCAATAGTATTTTTTGAGATATCCCTTCCTGCAATTGTTTCACTATATACCATATATATATAATATGATATAAAAAACATGATAATTTTGATATAATATCATTCCTCAACCCTGATTCAAAAAAGTTTTCTTTTAAGGATACACATAGAGAAATATCATGTTAAATGTTTACTAAATTCATTAATTTATCAATATACTCTATCACTGTGTGGTTATATTATTTAAAACTAAAAAATTTATATTCTCTTTCAATTTGTAATGTATGAGGATAGATATTTTTGTTAAAAAAATCATCAAAATCATCACATGTCACGTCGTGGTCAAATTTATCCTGGAATGAGAAATACCACCACTAGAATGCAATATCTTCCATCATGTATGTTTCCAACATTAGCTTCATATCATCTATTGTGATAATGAAATCAAATATTTGATTCATCCAATTTAGCTAAATTTATTCTTTTTATATTTCAGGATCACCCTAAAAGATGGTTGGATTCTACTTTTGTAACTAAACTAAATTATCCACTTGACTCGGTTAAATGTTTTTGTTCCCTCTGTCTACAGACTAAAATTCCTAGAAAATACACTGAACCAAATATTGGTTCAACCATGGCTCAAGTGCAACCGCATTCTCATAATCCTATTCATGTTGGTTTCACTGGAACCTACCCAATTTTATGGTCTATAACCAAAATAAAACTACATTTAGTCTCAAGTTCTTGTAGCTGAAGGGTTACAAATTTCATATTTACCACATCACACATATCACAACACTGATTTAAAATTTTCAATTATTTCCACTATCAAATCACTTTATAAAATCTCACCATGTTATTGAAAATCAACCCATTTTAAAATATATTTAAAAAGTAACACTTTTTAATAAAATAATAAATCATTACTCAAAATGAATTATTTATACTTATTGAGAAGTCATTTCTATCAACTCATGTCAATATCTTCTCATTGGCTAAACCCATGAAGATAAGGTGATAACTCCTATAAGTATCTCAAAGCACTCATGTAACCAACTCCACAGTAACTTGAGTTTCATCATATAGAGGTTATCTATGCCTTTTTATGCTTCACATTTCAATTTATGACAATCATATATCCTTGCTACCATACCAAGAGACAAACTAGCATAATTTCAATGTCATGGACCAAACAAGATAATACCATTTGTAACATCTTTCCCCTACTGATTGTCTTGAGAGGTGATAGAGGATCTTCTATGCCTTAATTGACATCCCCAAGACACCATTGGATGGAAATAAATTACAAAGTCATCATAAACACTTGGGAGTTGATTTTAACTTTTAAGATAAAATGGCATAACCTATGATATCTATAACAACCAAACTTATTAATTATGCATGATTACAAAAAATTCAATCCATTACAAGTCTAAACCAAAATATAATATTAGAGTTCAAGAAGAATCAATGTGACATATCCAATGGAACCAAATGATAAAAAAACCAAAAGATACGAAAAACAACTCACAATCTTATCCAATATTTAAATCCACTTGCTCAACCTAAATTATCAAGAATAATAACTCAATAACTGTGATACCATGTTGTGTCTTTATATATAACATCTGAAAATTCCACATAGTTCCTAAGAACGGGGTGAGTATAAAACTTAATAGGATTTCCCCCAATAACTTCCTAACTCATACAACTTGGATTGATCATTTTTTCACATTTATATAAAACATTTTAGAAATAATTTAATGTTCATTATATAAAACCAAAATATTATTCCTTCTAAAAAATCAAATAATCCTTCAGAAACATTTGTTTCAAGGAACACAATAATTTTTCAAGGAATATCATCAAATATTTTAACCATGTATAGATTTATGAGTTGGTATAACAATTCCCATGTCCACAAACATCCTCAACACAAACACACACAAAAGTCTACTGTTACTACTGATGGTGGAACTCCACTTCCATTCTTCGTACCTTTGATGTTTGTACTTCATTTACCATTATCTGTCCCATTAAACTCATTCCACAATATTATTCCCAAATAATATAAATCATTTAGATAAAATCATTTAAAAAAATATTATACTTGAATCAACCAACCATAACTTCAAAATCATCATTTTAAAAATATAAAAAATGATTTTCCAAAAACATTCACATTCCAATGATTTCCAATACCATAATTCAAACGTGAATTTTATCCAATTAGATGATGATTTTCCCAAAAATTTCAGGAAATTAAATAAATTTGTAATCAAGAATAAAATTTATAATCAAGAGGAGTCGAGAGAGAATCCACCCACCTCTCAAACATAGATGAAATGGAATAACGACAGAGTAAATTTAGAAAAACGACTTAAATCACCATGAATCAAACCTATATCTCATCCCCTTCAATAAAAATAGACATATACCATAAATATTGAAATCAAATTACATGGATACATCCCCAATGAACTGGACCCATGATTCCAAATGAGGGAAGGAGAAAATATATAAAGAAAAAAATGAAGAATGAGCACTTATCGAGGAATCTGGGTATCCAATGCACTTGGATTTACCTAGGAATTCCTCCCAGATCAAAAGATATTGTCTCTACTGCCTTGTAAGGAATATGGATTCGTGTTATGGAATTTTTATGGAAAAAGTCAGTGTTTTATGAGGTTAATCAGATTATATCCACAATTTTAAGATGTGATTTTCTATAGTGAATGTGTAAGGAACACAATTAGGAAAATCGTGATTGACCCACTGCCGCCACACAAACCTCGGACGGTTGGCTCACACGGTTAGAAAACCCATGTTCCAAACATGCCATATCCTACTATAAAAAATTTCATGGTCTCTACTAGGCATAATCACAATTTTGAAAAACCATATTCCTAACTGTGAGCCTCACCATTGTCCACTATTTTAGTTGTATAGTTTCCTAGAGGTATTTCATGGTTTTCACTATTTGTGATCAAACTGTGCACCTCTAGAAAAGCCTAAAAAACATGTCAAATATCCTCTGAACATCTAAAAAATAACCAATTCATTTTGAATATTTAAAATACATAAATAAAGGGTTGTTTACCATAAAATGGGGGGGTGCTACATGAACGGTTTTGAAATTAATTAATTCATCACAAAATTTGAACCTATCGTATCTCAAAATTTATAGCTTTCATTTCAATGATTCATATGGGTATGAAATATGAGCATCACAATTATAGGATTGATATACATTATGTCTAAAATGATGAACAAATTATTTCTATAGGTGAAAAAAATTGGCAAAAATTGATGTCATGCAAATTCAAAGAGAAAAGAATATCGAAGAACAGATAAAAATGATGATCCTTATTTATTGGAATTAGTCTCTAATTACAAATGATATGCAATAAAATAACCACTTGGACGTTTCCTAGGAACCTTGTTCAACTTCTGAGTGTTGAGAACCCAGATATCTACATGAAAAAAAAGTGAGATGGGATATAAATGGTAGAAATAAGGAAGAAAGGAGAGAGTTGGTTAAGGTAGAACCCAATGAGAACTTTTCCTTAATAACTATATCTAAATGACACCACAAAGGATGAAAAATCCATTGACAGGTCAATAATTAAACAAGAACACAATATTTTCATGATAAAATCACGTTAATAACCTTACATTCAATCATGATGTTCAAAGAGTACAAAGGTGTGCCTATCTATAGCCAAATAGTGATACAAAAGCCTAACACCATGTCTCATCAGGTAAAAAAGACTAAATGATTATATTTAAAATTTTGGAACATGTCCATTACTTAATGGGACAAGTAATATTCCCTTTGGAAAAGTAAATACAACTCGCCCACCAATTTTCACTTTAATGATTCCATGGTGGGGGGGCTTAAAATTCATAGCACACCATGGGATGGATCATAAAAATCATGTTTTAGACTAAATTAATGTAAATATAGGCCAAATTTCTTCTCCCAAGAATGGTTATTAGGCCTCCTATTGGAATTCCATGATTAACCCAGTTAAGGCCTCTTTAATTCTATTGGTCTACTCCCTGGTCATTGGACCACCAACTTCTTGAAACAGGTCTTCTACAATCATATTCATTACTATATCCTCATCATGTCCACCTTCAACCCCTTATTCCCATGTGTTTCTAGATCCTCTTTAAACCTAATAAAATCATAAAATCCTAAAAAAACATAAAACCCCTAAAAATATATGCTAAAACCCTTAAAAACCATAAAACCCCTAAATACCTAGAAACCCTCAAAATCACTAAAAACCTAAAACATCCATAAAAATAATATAAACAGCTAAATATTCTTAAAAATATAAAAAACCCAAAAAATCCAGAAACCATCTAATAAAACCTTAAAATGATAATAACAATTAAAACCCCTAAAAGGCCTAAAAACTCTAAAAACCCAAAAACACCTAAAAACCATAAAAACCCTGCAAACTAATAAAAAATATAAAAACCCACTAAAAGTATAGAAACCCTTTAAACCACGTAAAACTTCAAAAGACTCTAAAAAACATCAAACCCCCACAAAACTCAAATAAATCATAAACCCATAAAAACCGTAAAAGCCTTTAAAATCCATGAAGACCATAAAAATACTAAAAATAACCTAAACTCCCTAAAATCATAAAAACCCATAAATACCTTAAAAACACTTTGAAAACCATAAAAACATAAAAACAATTTTATCCCCAAAGAAAAATAGAAAACACTGAAAAACTGTGAAAACAATAAAAACCCGAAAACCATAAAAACATGTAAAAATTATAAAAAACCATAAAAACCCATAAAAAACTAAAAACCACTAAAAATATAAAAAACATTAAACCACTAATTTTTTAAAAACCTCTCAAAACCATAAAACACTAAAAATATCAAAAACCCCTAATACACCAAAAAACATAAAAAGCCTAAATTCTTTAAAAACCCTAAACCCCCCCCCCCCCAAAATCCTTAAATACCTAAAAAATAGTAAAAATAAAAAAAATCACTAAAAATCCCTAAAAATATCAAAAAACAAAAAAGAACCTAAAACCCCTGGAAAATCTTATGAGGAACATAAAAAAATGAAAAATACATTAATCCACAAAAAAACCTAAAACACTCTAAAAACTGTAAAAACCCCTAAAAACCTAAAAATATGAAAAACCCCAAAACATTTAAAAGACCTAAAATAGATAAAAACCCATTAAACCCTTTAATACCCTAATAATGTTCAATAACATAAAAACCCTAAAATTTTAAATGACCCTTATGAAACACAAAAAACCAAAAAAAAACCCAAAATCATCAAAATATATTAAAACCCTAACAAACTCGAAAATCCCTAAGAAAACAGTAAAAAAAACTTTAAAACCCTAAAAACCAAAAAAAACTACAAACAAAAAATTCCCTAAAACCTTAAAACCCTTAAAACCCCTAAAACCCCATTAAAACAAAAAAACCCACTAAAAACTCAAAAAATCCAACAAACCATAAAAAATTTATTAAACACTAAAAAAAATAAAAAACTCAAAAACTCGAGAAAAAAACCATACAACCCCAATAAAAATAAATTCCCTAAAAATCCTAAACCCCTAAAAATCCCAAAAAAAACCCCAAAAACCCATAAAATCCTAAAAAATCCCTAAAATTTCCAAAAAATGTAAAAGCCCAAAAACCCTGAACATCCCTAATAAAACCATAAAAACAATAAAACAATGAAAACCCCTAAAAAACATAAAAATTGCTAAAAACATTAAAATACCCTCAAACCCGTAAAACCCATAAAAAGCCTCAAAATCCCTATGAATCCTAAAAATGATAAAATTACTAAAAAATATATAAAAATATCTAAAAACATAAAAACCCCTAAAAAACATGAAAATGCATATGAAAACCTTTTGAAATAAAAAACCCTTTAAAAACCAAAAATCCTAAAATGTGCTAAAATACTTAAAAGTCCATAAAAAACCTAATGCCTCGTAAAACCATAAAACCCACTAAAAGATTAAAAATCCCTAAAACCCTTAAAATCCACTAAAAACTCTAAAAATCCTAAAACCCTAAAACCACAAAAACCCTAAAGACCCTCAAAATCCCGAAAATACTTCAAAATCCCTAAACCCCTAAAAAACAATAAAGATCTTAAAAAGGAAGAAATCCCATAAAACATAAAAGAAATAAAAACCCTGAAAACCCATAAGAAAACCATAAAAACATAACAACAATTTAAACCCCAAAAAATCTATAAACGCTAAAAACCCTAAAACCCCTAAAAATTTTAAAACCATAAATACCCTAAAAATCCATTGAAAACACTAAAAACCTTTCAACAACCTAAATTTTTTAAAAACACTAAAAACCAATTAAACCCCTGAAAACTAAAAAAACTCCAAAAAACCCAAATAATCCAAAGAAAACCATAAAAATTACATACACAAAAAACATCAAAACCACTAAAAACCCTAAAAAATATAAAATCATAAAATGCCCAGAATTCCCCATAAATGGTAAAAAACACTAAAAACCCTAAAAACCCTAAGGAAAACAATAAAAACAAAAATCCACTTAAAACCTTAAAAAACGATGAAACCATAAATTATTCAAACACCGTAAAAACCTAATACCCTAAAAGTACCAAGAAGCCATAAAAACCCATAAAAATACAATAAATTACCTAGAAATCCCTCAAATCATAAAAAAACCTAAAAAACATGAAAACCCCTAAGAAAACATTATAAACTTTAAAGCACATAAAACCCCAAAACAAACCTTAGAAATGCTAAAAAATATCAATAAACATTACAAATCCTAAAATCCCTAAAAACATTAAAAACCCCAAAACGCATAAAAACCAAAAAACCAATAAATACTCCAAAAAAATATTTAATCCATGAAAATCATAAAAAAAATCTAAAACCCGTATAAAACCCTAAAAACTAAAAAAACCCTAAAACACAAAAGAACCATAAAAACCCTAAATAACATAAAAAAACTCTAAAACCTCTCAAAATCCCTAGAAACCCTAAAACCCAAAAAACACTAAAAATACATAAACATCCCTAAAAACATAAAAACCCCAACACCCAAAAACCCTAAACAACCCAAAAAAATATTAAAAACATAAAAAAACTTTAAAACCCTAAAAACCTAAAAACACTAAATACCCAAAAACCATAAAACACTTAAATATCCTTAATACCATAAAACCCATAAAACCATAAAAACCTAAAACCCACAAAAAACTCTAAAACCCCATTAAACCCCTAAAATCATTAAAATCACTAAAAACCATAAAACCCTAAAAAAAACTCAAAAAAACACTACCCCCCCCCCCCAAACCATAAAACCCTAAGAACCCTAAAACCCGAAAAACCGCAAAATACCTCAAAATGAATAAAAATCATAAAAAACATATAAAATCTTTAAAAACCTAAAAACCCCTAAAAACCCCTAAGAAAAACTTTAAACCATAAAAATAGTTAAAACCCCTAAAACCTATGAATGTGAAAAACTAAAATACCATAAAAATGCATAAAAACGTAAAAATCAGTAAAAAAACTAAAAAACCCTTTAAACCCCTTAAATGTTAAAAAACTAAAAAAACCTTAAAATATAAAGAAAACTCAAAAAACCCTAAAAACTCAAAAAAAACCACAAATACAAAAAATCCCAGAAAACCACCAAAAACCCAAAAACCCAAAAACCCAAAAAACCCATCAAAATCCAAAAAAATCCTTAACAATCTGTAAAAATGTAATACACTATGAACCCCTAATAAAACCATAAAAATATAAAAGCATGTAAGACCCAAAAAAACATAAAATATTCCAAAAACCCCCCAAATTAATAACCCCCCCCCCCCCAAACCATAAAAATATTAAAAAGTCAGAAAAAGGTAAAAGACACTAGAAACCAAAAATAAACTTATAAAAAAAATCAAAAACCTAAACACACCTAGAACCCTTAAAACACCAAAAAAATTCTAAATCCCTAAAGGAACATAAAAAACCCATAAAACCCCAAAAAACCTGAAACCCCAAAAAACCATAAAGACCCTAAAAACCCATAAAAGCTTAAAAATACCCTAGAACTCTAAAAAACCAAAAAAACCATAAAAACATTAAAAAACTCTAAAAAAATTCAGAACCCTACAATATACAACTAAATCCCCCAAAAAACACAAAAAAACACAGTAACCCTAAAACCCTAAAAAACATAAAAAACCCAAAAAATCCCTAAAACCCCTAAAAACCATAAAAACCCACACCACCTTATAAAGGGGTGCTTCATGAACCTCCTCTTTAAATGTGGGATAACTATAATCCACCCCTAGAAGGGCGCAACATCCTCACTGGCACATCAAATAGACACTGGCTCTGATACCATTTTCAAAGGCCCAGTCCCACCCACAATCATGATATTGTCCTCTTTGGGCCTAGATCGCACTGTCTTTCTTTCCCTAGGCTCTGGCCCTTAGGCATCCCCTAGGAAAATGCCTCACGATGGGAGAGGTATCGACACCACTTTATAATTTGGTGTTTTTCTCTTCCTCCTTCAATGTGGGATAACCATAATCCCCCTAAAACCCTTAAAAATCCTATAAACCATAAAAAACAGAAAAAAATCCTAAAAATCCCTAAAAACACAAAAAACCAAAAAACATGAAAAAAACCCTATGAAAACATCAGAATACAAAAAACACTAAAATCCCCTAAAAACCATTAAAACTGTAAAAACCCTAAACACCCCTGAAACCAATTTAAATTCCTAAAAATCCTAAAAGCCCAAAAAATATCAAAAAACACTAAAAATTTCTAAAAACATAACAAAACATAAAAACCATAAAAACCCATAATAAATCCTAAAAAACCTAAAAATATTTAAAACTTTTAAAATCCCTAAAAGGCACTAAAATCACTGAAAAACCCTAAAAGACCCTAAAACCCATAAAAACCATTAAAACATTAAAACCTATAAAAACTCTAAAAATCACTAAAGACTATAAAAATCCTTAAAACCATTAAAAACTATAAAAAAAATAAAAACCCTAAAAAAATAAAAAGATCCTAAAACCCCCAAAAAATCATTAGAACCCTAAAACACCTAAAACCCATCAAAATACTTAAAAAACAAAAAAAAACAAAAAATCCTATGAAATCCTTAAAAATCCCTAAAAACTTAAAAAACCCAAACAACCCTAAAAATTAATAGGAAAACATTAAATACAAAAAAAACATAAAACCCATAAAAACCTAAGAACGCTAAAAACCCAAAAAATCCAAAAAACCCAAAAACCCTCAAAATCAATAAAAACCCTAAAAACCATAAAAATCAAAAAAACCAAAAAAACCCTTATAAATCACAAAAAGTGAAAAAACCCTAAAAAACCATTTGAAATCCTTAAAATCCTAAAATATGCTTAAAAACCAAAAAGACCTTAAAACCCCAAAAAACACCTAAAACTCTAAAAACCCCTAAATACGTAAAAAACCCCATAAAACACATAAAAATCATAAACCACTAAAAATCTAAAAGTCCATTAATCCCTTGAAAAAATTAAAAAATCTGAAATGAATTAAAAAATCAAAAAACCCCAAATTCCCAAAAAACCACAAAAAAAACGAAACAGTAAGAACCATAAAAAATACTAAAAATCCCATTGAAATATCTAAAAACCATAAGAACCTTGAAAACCACTATGAAACCCTTAAAAACCTAAAAACACATAAAACCCCTAAAAAACTAAAGCACGCTAAAACCCTACAAGCCCTAAAAACCCTAAAAACCATATATCCATAAAGACCAATAAAAACATTAAAAATCATAAATCCAATAAAATCCCTAAAAACCACTAAAAACTATAACAACATTAATCCCCTTAAAAATATTAAAAAATACTAGAAAAACTCAAAACCCCTAAAAGCACAAAAAAACCCTATAAACCCAAAAAACTATAAAACCATAAAAATACTAAAAACCTTCAAAATCCTTAAAACCCTAAAAAAATAAATTCCTTGAAAATCCATAAAAATACCTAAAAACATAAAAAACCGAAAAAACTTTAAAAACCCATAAGAAAACCTTAAAAATACTCAAAACCACTAACAAACGTAAAAATTCAAATAACCCTAAAAACTCTAAAAAGACTAAAAACAAAAAAAACCCAAAAATACCTAAAAACCATAAAAACCAATACAAATCCTAATAATATCTAAAAACCCCTAAAAACATAAAAACACAAACAACCCTGAAAACTCTGAAAACCCCTAAAAAAACCATAAAAACAAAAAAAACACATATAACCCTTCAATGTTCAAAATTGCTCAACACCCTACAAAACCCTAAAACCCCTAGAAATCATTAAAATATAATAAAAACATTAAATACATATTAAACCCCAAAAAATTTTAAAAACTATTAAAAACATAAAAATCGTAAAAAACATCAAAAAACCCTTAAATCCAAAAAACCAAAAAAAACCAAAAAACCTTTAAAACCCTAAAAATTACTAAAAAATCCTAAAAACCATAAAGCTCCAAAAAATATAGAATAATGTATACAGAATAAAAAACATGAAAAACCCAATGAAAACCTCGAAAACATAAATCATTTAGAACCCCTAAAAACATAAAAAAGGCTAAATACCCTAAAACCCTAAAAATCATTAAAAACCTAAAACCCATAAAACCCCCTAAAACCATAAAAAATCCTCAAACGCTTTGAAACCCTAAAAAGACACTAAAAACATTAAAAATTGTTTAAACCCAAAAAATATTAAAAAACACTAAAAACATTATTAAGTATAAAAAACTAAAAAAACCCATAAAACCCATAGATAATCTAAAACCACTAATTACCCTAAATACCCTCAATGTACCAAAAACATTATAAAATCTTGAAAATCATAAAAAATTACAAAAAAATGTTAGAAACACTAAAAAACCCCCAAGACACTATAAAATCCTTGAAAATGAAAAAACATAATGCCCAAAAAAACCTAAAAAAACTCTAAAAAACCCTAAAACCCTAAAAACTCTAAAAAGGATAAAAACCCATAAAAACATTTAAAAACCAAAAATACCAAAAATACCCATAAAACTCTAAAGTACTTTAATACCCTAAAATTTTTAATAAAAACTCTAAAAATTAATAAAAATCTAACAAACTCACAAAAAACCATAAAACCCTAAAAATACTAAAAACGATAAAAACATTTAATAAACCTAATACCACTAGAAAGAAATAAAAATCCAAAAAAACCATAAAAATCCATAAAAACGTAAAACCCACAATAAATCTTGAAAACTATTAATAAAACATTAAAAACATGAAAACACATAAAAATCCAAAATAATCTAAAATTGATAAAACCCCTAGAAATTCCTAAAAAACCTTAAAAACTCTAAAAAATTCATAATACACAAAAAACCATAAAAACATAAAAATATATATATAAATACCTAAAAACATGAAAACCCCTAAATACATAGATTAACTCTAAGAAAACCTTAAAAAACTAAAAACATTTAAAACACCTAAAAACACTAAAAATCCAAAAAGACCCTAAAAACCCTAAAACAATAAAAACCCTCAAAACCCATTAAAACCTAAACACCACTAATAAATCTCAAGACCCTTTAAACTACTAAAAACATTAAATTTTTAAAAAAAACATAAAAACCCCAAAAACTCAAAAAATCCTAAAAACCAAAAAAAACCATAACAATCCTGAAAACACTAAAAACCATTAATAAAAGTAAAAAACCTTAAAACCCTGAAAAAAAATTTATAAAAACTTCTAAACATAAAAACAATTAAACACTTAAAAAAATTCTTAAAACCCTAAAAATAAAAAAAACCATAAAAAGAGATAAAATCCATAAAAACACTAAGCCACAAAATAATCCAAAAAACCCCCCAAAATCTTAAAACCCATTAAATCCATGAAAAAATTAAAAAATCTAAAAAACATTAAAATCTATAAAAAACTAAAATATGTCCCTAAAACCCCAAAAACCATAAAACCCCTAAAAACACAAAAAATCATAAAACCCCCAAAATCCCTAAAAACACAAAAAAAAACAATAAAAATTATAAAAAATCACTTAAAAAACCAAAAAATCTAAAAACACTAAAACCCCATAAAAAACTCTAAGAAACCCATAAAAACCTAAAGGCACTTTAAACCCTATTGAAATTAAAACCCCCTAAAACCCCTAAATCCAGAAAAAAAACCATAAAAACCCCTAAAACCCCACAAAATCCCTAAATACCCTAAAAAGAAAAAAGATCTAAAAATCACCAGAAATCCCTACATAACAGGATTTTCAGATAATTTTTATGGGTTATTGTTTATAGATTATCATCGTAGAAAGTCATTTTTGATGGGTTTCCATCACAAATAACCCATCATGGAAGAGAGTGTCGCAAATGTTATTATTTGTGAAGGCATATCGCAGAAAATCCTTTTTTTTTTGCGATGGATATGAAATCTATAACAAAACATTCCCGAAATATTATTTAAAATCCATTCGTGATGATCTGTCACAAAAATTTAGTTATGATGGATGAATAATTTGTCTCAAATAATAATTTTTAAAAAAAATTATATTAGAAATAATTAAAATTAATTGAAAATAAAAAATAAAATAAAATGAATTAAAAAAATATAAATATATATATATATATATAATATGAAATAAAATAAAATTTATTTATAAAAATTATAAAAAAAAATATACTTAAACATAATTAAAATTATTGAACTTAATTAAGAAATTGAAAATATTGAAAAAAAAAATTAAACCACTGAATATATTTATGAATAATTACAAAACATAAAATTAATTAAAAAAACCTAAAAACAAAAAAATAATTACTAAATTTACAAATATTTAAATATCATTAATGAAATTAAAAAATTTAAAAAATTTAAAATACACATTAAAGTAATACATTATTTAAAATATAATATGTTAATCATACCAAATTAGAAAATATTCATAAATTCTATAGAAATTACCAACATGAATTAGGCGGAGGAGGATCACTTGAATCACCTGGGGGAAACTCCATACAAACGCCACGCACAAGTCACCGCATGTACTCCATCATATGCTCATCTCTCAGATGCTGCTGCTCATGCTCCTCCCCCCTCTTCTTCTTTATCTGATGTATCATTTCATCCTAAGTTCCCAACCTCTCCTTATACTATGTAGTGGATGATGGCATAGATGATGAATCTGAATGATCTCCCTTTTCTCTCACTAATGTCATCACAAAAGTACCATAATAACTCATAGGTGTTAGTTGAGAAACAATACCAATCACTCAACCTTTCTTAACACCCAACGAAGTCACCTACATAAAATCCCCCTCATCAAAACCCAAATCATAAGTAACATCTTGTTTGGTATCAGCTTGAATATCTCGTGAATGTGAAGTTGTGGCCTCATATGTTTCCTTTAAACATAATGATAAATTAGAATAATAATAAAATTAATATTCATTATATTTTTAAACAAAATAATTAACCATAATATGGTGATGTAGTTTTCCTACAACTTATCTTATATTGGGAGCAATATACAACTTTTTATAAACATCAATCTACATAATAAATGATTCAGTAGCGGCCTGTATAATATAAAAAAATGTTATAGTTAAAATATATATGAATTAATAAATAATATCACATTCAATATTTCGTTGATGTATTCCAAATGTACAAATCCTGACACTATGGGTGACCTCTTACCTCCCCCGAATCTGATGTCCAGCTGATGATCTCTTTCTAAAAGTCTCTCCAATATAGAAGGAGAACAACCCATTACATACCTGAGCTAGTATATAGTTAGGATGATGGGAGACACAAGACTGATAAAAAACTATAGAACAAGCTTTACCCAGAGCTCGGTTTCGGATGTTGTGTAGAAACCGATGAAAGCGTTCATGTATACAATTATCTCATGAATTTCAGATATGACCTCTCGGACTATCATAAATAGGAAAAAATAAATTTTTCAAGACAATTTAAAAAATATGTTAGTAATTAAATAAATTTTTAAAAATTATATAATTTTTAATAATGTACAATCCAGTGGACGAACATCTGGTCATGCATGGAAATGGGTACCAGGTCCCATGACACTCAAGGCTCAGAAAAATAATTTCTCAGAATCACAGCAACCTACCCAATGGTTAAATGAAAAAACTATTCAAATTGAAATAAATATATAATTAAAAAATTATTATCAAAATTAGTACACTTATTTAATATCAAATATATATCTTAAATAATTAAACACACCTTTGTAGATGATGATCAAAATCATTAGATGTTTGTCTCTCTAGAATAGGATCTACAATCAATAATTGAGTAAGACCACGCCCCCTCCTAATATGAGCACTAGGCTTATGAGGAGGACCTGAATCAGGCTCATTATCATGAATTTCTATATTATTGATAGAATTTAATATATCATTAAGATCATCTCCATCCATCTATATTTTTTCTCACTAGTAAGAGATTATTAATATAGATATGAAATATAAAAAACAAATAAATATTAGAATAAAATAATTTTATCTGTAACAAATTGTTAATACAAATATAAAATTTAAAAAACTAATAAATATAAGAATGTGATAATAAACTGCAACTAAAGACCTAAATATAATACATTAATCATTATCTTCGTCACCATTTTCATCGACATTAATGTATTTATCATCATCATCAACATTCTCAACATCTATATTAATTTCAGTTTCATCATCCCTTATTACATAAAAAACATTATCTATATAATAGACACGTTTAATTGGGGAGTTTCATCATCGATATTTATATCTTATTAGGTATGGGATATATTTTGGTATTTTTCTTGTAACATTTCAATATGTTGCACTTCCACAGAACCATTTTCATTTTCCATAAACTAATTTTCATGCAATTTCATTTTTATCACACTCCACCAATCCATCAAATGTCTCAAAACATCACAAAACATTTTATAGTAAACGTGATTTTCTTGATGTGCCAACATAGATGGTTCAGTTGATGATAGAAGACTATTATATTCAATGTTAATGACTTGATTTCATGGATGAACTGACAACCCCCATCAGTATCAAACCAATTGCATTAAGCATTATATTATAATTTGGTCCTTGCTAACATAACTCAATTATTTCATCTAGTATACCATAAAATTCAACCTCACTTTCCTTGGGATGGTATCTTTTCAAACAAACATCACTATTCATTGATATCTTTCAGTCACCATATATGCATTTATGGAATCGAAACCCATTAACCATATACCCATTATTAGATTTTACCAACTTCGATGGAGGGTTTTTGAGAACACATAATCAACTATAAATTTTATTTTTATATTGTGTTACCTATAAACAATAAAAATTATTAGTAATAGTTAACATTGGAAAAATAAATTATAATTTCATCAAAATAAACATAACTTACTATTATTTGAAACCAATATAAAAAATTTTGATTCAAAAGTTCTTCAAGAGAAGAATATGTGATGGATATATTTTATTGATATTGCAATCATATAGTCTACAAAAAATATAACATAAATAAGGAGATATTTTATAAATATTTAACTAAATAATAAAAATTAGTACTTACTGGAAAAATCGTGTCATTTCGTTACAATTCAGCTGAGCATAAGTATGAGATCTGTGAAATTCTTTATCTATAAGCCATGGCTCATGATAACATATGTATCCAAGCTCAGGCTGATTAAAAACTGACAACTGAAGGTATGTGACATCATCAAAATTTGTCTCATTGTGACCCCGTGATTATGTTTTGAAGGATAATCCGACTGAAAATAATAAGATCATAAATTTAAAATTTTCTCAGGCATGTATGCTTCTAAAATTGACCCTTCAATGGATGCATTGTTACATACAGTATTCTTTAATCTTTGTATACATATCTCAAATTGATACATGCACAAATATTATACCAGACCTCCACATTTAGCTTCATATGGAAAATGCAATATTAAATGTTTCATGGAATCAACGAAGTTCTGTGGGAATATTTTGTCCAATTTACATAAAATTAAAAAAACATCTTTTTACAAAAAACTAAATGCACTAAAATTCTATGTTCCCACATAAATTTCTAAGAAAAAAATATGATATTTTTGTCAAAACATACATATTAAAGAATTCAACAATCCTCTAAGACCAACAGGCAGTGATCGTTCAATTTTGACACGACAGTCATGACTTTTTAACCTAGTAATTTGATCATTTCTGATGAAATGAGAAAAATTAGAAGCATAAAAATATGGTAACCTCAAACATATAATCCATTTGCAGAATAATAAATTTTTTATTTAATATATGAGTAAACTGCTTTTGGATTCATTAATTTGTGTGATCTTTCATCTTCAAATAATTCAAGATCTGGATGTCTGTAAATTTGTGCAAGGTCTAACTGTTCCATTACATTATCATTGGTCTTATCAGGTGTGTCCATAATGAAATAAAACATGTTATCAAAAAAATTACACTCAATATACATTACATCTAACATATGACGAACTAAAAAATCAAACCAATATGTAAGGTCCAAAAAAATACTTCAATTTATCTGATTATGATATCTCCCAAAAGCATTTATCTTTTTCCTATTTATGGTTTGTCGAAAAATAACATAAGTTAATGCATAGATAATATATTTTACCTCATTACCTAAGAGAACTACTGGAGGTGAATCTGTTTCAATTTTACATTTTGTAAAATTAATTTTATTCCATCGAAAAGGGTGATCTGTAGAAAGAAATCTCCTATGATAGTCAAAATAACTAAAACATCCCCCATTACAAAGCATAAACACTTTATTCCCAGCCATGTAGTATGGAAATGATTTTAGACCATGTGTGCTCCGTCCAGATAACATACCATATGTTGAAAATTCACCAATCATCCATATTAGTTCAACCTTTAATATAAAATCTGAATACATTATTATATCAAATGTAGTCACACCATTATTCCTTAATGAAATTAACTCATCAATTAGTGGTTTAAAATGAACATCAATAATCTTCTTTGAATGTACTAGAATTAACAGCATCAAATATATAAATGGTTCCTTCATCAAAATCAATGGAGAAAGTTATATGGTGTAATGAAAACAGAGAGACAATAATATTGACTGCTGTACACACCAAATGAAAAAAAAAACAGTCAATAGAATGGCCCAATTCTATGTTATGAGGTTATGAAGTAAAATAAGGATGTGTCTGATCAAACTGCTTCCATGAATCACCATCACATGGATGATTTATGATTTTTGTGATAGAAATATTTGATTTATGTCGTGTCATTAATCCAGTTGTGTTTCGATACATAGATAAATGTTTTAAATGAGGTGTAATTGAAAAATATCTCAACTGTTTCATAGGAACATTGGACTTTCCTTGTTTTTCCTCTTTATACCTCGATTCTCCGTATATTGAACAACTAACCAAAGAGTCATAATCACCGTAATATAAGATTCAGTCATTTGTAGATGCATGGATATTTAGATAACATAGACCCAAATTATGATTCAACCTTTTAATTTCATATAAATATCTATGTAATGTATTTCCATCTGGAAACAACGACTTAACAAAAGAAAAAATATGATTGAAACAACTGTTAGGATTCCCAAAATATTATTTAATATCCATAAATTCTACAACAAATTCAAGTTTTCTCATCTAGATTCTTGGATATAAGGCCACCTTAGTGGATTTCAAAAAAATTTAAAACTTATAAGGTTCTGATTTAGGATTTGGAATATCATTCTGAGTTATTGTTTAGGAATAGATGGACCGACTACCTCATCTATTAAATTTTGAAATGACAGATCTATAACCAAAATATTTGTATTTTCTAATTTACTCTTTTCACCATATTGATACCAAAAAATATAATCTTTTTGAAATCTAGAATATAATAGATGAAGTCCAACATTGTAAAATGTTTTGAATTTCCTAAGATCACATTTTTTACACAAACATTTAATTTTTTACTTTAGAAATAAAATATGAGTTTTACTCTGAAAATGGTATAAAGGCTCTAACACCTTCAATGTAGACAAGATTTAAACCCGATCAGTTTGGATTTTTGTGATTATTTATCCATTCACGATCATATAATGTATACTAGTGCCTACTTCTTAAGTCAATGGTTATCTAGAAAACCAAAAAAATAAATAAACTTATTATAGATCATTTTTACTAATTGGAAATAATTATTATATTTTAAAACATTGAAATATTATATAGGATATGATCAGAAAGAGGCATTGGGTTAGAAATAGATTATGGTGTTTATAGTGGCTCGATGTAGATATAATAACAATATTAAATATATTATATAAGACAAATGTTATTTTTTGAAAATAATTGAATATCTGTTGAATATTGTCTCATATGAGAAATAAAAGACCACTATTAGGTCTAAGATGTGGGGTTTATCCTAGATGCAACATTACAAATATGTATGTCATTTGTTTAATTACATTGCATGGAAGAGTAAGTTATTTAATAATATTTTTATAATTTAATATAACAATGTAAAATATCTCCCAAACTATGTATTGTATGAAAACATGGAGACCACCATTAGGTATGGGATCTGGGTTGTACCTTATGTGTGACATAACATTTTAAATTATAATAAATATTAGTAATATTTAACAATTACTCATATTTTTTCTTTTACAAATTTTGGAAAAAATCATAATTTCGTCATATTTTAAAATTATTAACAATATTTTGTAATTAACACTAATATTTACTCTGTAATAATAATGTTGAAAAACTAATTATTAGATACTATACATTACGTAATTATTATTATTAATGTAAATTTTAATTTATTTATAGATTTTTTAATTTTATTGATTGTCTATAATTTTTTAAAATTTATTATCATGATTTTATAATAATCGGTAATATTAAAAATTTATTAATAATAATTACACATTGATTGTTAAATATTATAAATTATTTAAATTAATAGCATATTTTTAATAATTAATACATTTTTAGGAATTTTTAATAAGTTTTATAATTATTATATTTCTGAAAAAGTATTACATAAAATTATCCTAATTATTATTGACTACCTTTTTAGTAAATATTAAATAATTTAAATTTTTATGGTTTTTCATTAAACCAATTTTTATCATTTTCTAATATAAAAAATTGTTATAAATTACATTTAGGTAAAATGTTTTCTTTAAATTAATTTTCTCATCATTCTTAAAAAAACTCATTTCTATTTGTTTCATACATTATATATATATAACCCATAATCAAATCTATTTACATCAAAATAATTTTTAAATTTTTTCTCAAACAAATTAACATATCAAATCTATATACATACATACACGCACACACACAAAAATTTAATATATTTAGTGAATTTTTCACATTATTAATAATATTTTGTAATTTAAAATGTTATTTACTATATATTAATTATATTAAGAAAATAATTATTAAATTTATTTATATTAAAAGATTTCTTAATTAATATAAATATACCATAAAAATTCTGATAATTTTTTTAAACCAATGTACATATTATGTTTATATATACATAGATATAAAAAAATTAATATTCATTAATCATATTGGAAAATCAATTAATAATCATTATAAATTTTGTAATGATTATTATTAATTATTTAAATTATTATTAAATTTTTAAAAATTATTTTTTATCTGTATATAATGATTTCATATTTAATATAAATACATAAAATATATTATTATTCCTTTTTAAATAAATATATATAAATATATATTTATATACATGTTAAAAGATAGAGGTATTTTTAAAATGTATATATATATATATTCAGATATTAATATAAATATATTAGATGATTTCATAGTCAAATTTATTTTTGATATTTTATTTAAAAAAAAATTATATATAAGATAAATACATACATATTGTAGGGTCCTGAAAATTCCGCAAGGGGGAGATCTGATTACCCCAAAACTTGGAGGAGGACCGAACCGGTTTGCGCACCGTCTCCCAGCAACAGTACACGGCCGGTTCGGAAGACTGCCCTCCTGCAATTCTGCAGACCAGCGTCGTCCGCGAAGCAGAGGCAGAGATCCTCCACAGGCGCGAAGCAGGACAGACGTCAGGCTGATCCACCGCCGCGAACTGCGACAACCAGCCCAATCCGCGTCCTCTATCGTTCGAAAAATGGAGGCGGAACCCTGCGCGGCCACGAAGCACTCCCCCCATGAGTTGCGGATTGACCAAGTCATCCATAAACCGGGGATTCCTTCATGGGCTTTCGCAAAAAGTGTAGTGTTCCCATCAATATTGCCTCTTCGCGACTCTATAAATAATCACCGAGGGCCACCAATAAAAAAGAAGGAGGAAGGACGGGTGAAAAACCTTGACGAGACGCTATAAGAATCGCTCCCAGTGGTGTTCCGCAGACATACGCGGACCCCATATCGTCCGCGGATGAACTCTCCCATAGAGAGGAGAAACCAGTCCGTGAACCACATGCGGCTAGCTCCTTCGCGGCCAGCCCATAGCAGCCATTTCCTTTGTGGATAGTCCATCCGCGACCACCCCTTCCACAGACTAGTGTCATTCGCGAAATGGAGGCAGAACCCCTCCGTGGGCGCAAAGTAGGACGGGTGCCAGCCCCTTCGCAGACACCCTTTGCGGACGACCATCTCATCCGCGAACAGCCTCCTTCACGGACAGCATCCTGCGCAGCCTAGTCTTTCGCATAAGCCTCCTTCATGGCCATCTCATCCATGGACACCCTTCGCGGACAACTAAACTGCGAACCACATACAGGTCCATTGTGGCCAGTCCTTCGCGGAAAACTCCTCTGTGGCCTGTCCCTCATGGCTGGTACCTCACGGCTGGCACCTCACGGCCAGCTCCTTCGCGGCCAGCCCCATGCGGAAAACCCCATGTACTCGTTGGTCCATACCACGGGGGATGTGCCCCCGCACCCCCGCTCAGGCTCACTGCCGGGCTGCGGTCTCGGCCCTCTGGTTCGGTCCCTTCGCTACCGTCACTCACCCCCATGAAAATATGGATAGTCGCACCGTGAACTTTTCGGCCCGGGTCAACGGTATTTCACATTGCACCCTTGTGCTGCCCCAACATCCGTCCTATAAATGACATGAGTCGAGATACTCCTCAGGAGATTCCAACAATCCAATCACATTGCTCCCATGCTAGGATCATCCAGAAATGGTCGCCCTTGCATAAGTCCCACACCAACCATTTCTAGGGATCTCTAACCTAGTTTTCCTAACCACATGACGTTAAACTGTATGGCCCTCATCCTAACCACATGACGTTAAACTGTATGTCCCTCATCCTACCACATGACCTTAAATTGTATGGCCCTCTTCCTAGCCATATGATGTTAAAATCTATGGAAACAGTCCTCTCTACATGACTATAAACTGTATCATTCCCTATCATTCAATAATTGGATGCCCCTTGCTCCATGCAAGAGATGCCTTATGTTATGTTTACAGTGGCATAACATCAAGAGCGCTGGAATCCATTCAAACATTCCATCACTCCACCCCACGCTTTGAATGTCCTTCATTCGGGTCTTCATACTCGTGCATGTCTGAAGGGACCCCCTAACGGCCTAGTCCCTTGCCGCATCGGCTCACCTACCGTCCTGGGCCAACGCCCCGGATGAATTTGGACAAACACTTCGAGATAGGTCCTGTGTTTCAAACATGGTCAGCAGTCGACCGTCATTTTTTCATCCCCATTTCAGGATAACGTGATATGAATGCTGTCTTTCGAACATGGTCAACAGTTATCCTCCATCACCATGCCACCCTTATTGTGTTCCGAATGTGAGGCATGTAATTCACACTTTTCATCTCCCTTTGTTCGGACTGATTCCAATGCCCTTGGCGTTATCCCTCTTGTGCACTTGTGCATAGGCGTTGTCCCCCATTATATTCCTCAACCCACCAATGGGTTGGGATGCCCTCATGGCCAGACATGAGGAAGACCCATGGGCGTCCATCCCGGAGTAAGCCCCGACTTTATGGTCCGCCCTCATGCGTAAGCCCCACTCTACTTCTCAAGGATGCACCTTTCACGATGTGATCATCTGGTCCCTGATGCCTCTTGTTTCTCACACCGAGCATGACTCATGTGGGATTAGAGTAAGCATCGACCATGACATAATTATGGGCCTCCTCAAAGTGTAAGCCCCAATCCACAATATGGGCATCCTCATAGTGTAAGCCCCAATCCTCACCATGCGCCTCCTCAGAGTGTAAGCCCCAATCCATCTTCATGGCCCTCCTCAGAGTGTAATCCCCAATCCATTGCCCTGGGCTGCCTCAGATTGTAAGTCCCAAGACAATGAAAACTACGAGGACTTTGATCCATGTTAAGGCATGGTACGTAGGAAGTCTCCCCGAGGTTCAAGCCCGATCACAATCGGACCCCCGGGTCCACCTTCACATTGTTTCTCCGACACCCCGATTCGAACTATGTGGACTTTGATCTCTGTCTCCTAGGCAAGGTATGTTGGAAGCCTCCCTGAGGTTCAATCCCAACAACCGGTCGATCTGACCATCTTCACATATGTTCACCGAGCTACTCCCAGCACTATCTCAATGAGTCCAAATTCGTCAGAGTCATTAATCCAGTGAGGGATGGTAAACCTCCAGCCTAAATGATTCCAAACCCCTGCGTTCTGCTGACCATTTCCAACCAGGTTTTAATCCATGGATACTATGCTTGGGTATAAACCAAAGATTTGCGAACATATGAATACGTCTTAAATCTATAAGAGAGTCCAGGAACAGGCAATAATTCCCCCAAAAAGGGTGTGATGAGCCCGACTTCCCATCCTCCCAACCAATGTGATTTCTTAAGCATCGCTGGTTAGACCATTCAGCAAACGCCTGCCTTTGGAAAGCAGGTCCATCCATCATCGGATACGGAACCGTTGGGCGTTTCGTGATGGAAACCGCGAAACACATACATACATACATACATATATATATATATATATATATATATATATATATATATATCCAAAATCTTAAATGTTTTTAATGTTTATATATGTTTATGTCGGTATATATATATCAACAAAATTACAAGTTTTTTTAAAACTATATATATATATATATTCACATGTCAATATACATAAATGTATATATATATATGCATATATTAAAAAACATACACATTTTTTAAAATTTTTATATACATCTGTGCGTGTATATAAATATATATCATAAACATTATACATTTTTTTAAAACTTATGTATATATATATTTATTAAAATTTTAATATAAATAAATGTATGTTTATATATATTAAAAACATTACACAACTTTTTATATAAATATATATATAGTAAAAAAAATTAAACATTTTTTGAAAACGTTTATAAATGTTTACTCATAATGTATTGTTTACATGTATTTATATTAAAAAAATTATAAATTAATCCGAAGGTATTATTTAAATGTATTTATATTAAAATATTTATTAATTAATATAATTATATCAAATATATTTTGGAAATATTTTTAAATAGATATACACATCAAATTAAAATATATACAAATATACAAATATACATACAAACACACACACACACACACATATATATCAAAAAACCATAAAAATATTTTTAAAATCATTTATATGTATATATATAAACAAATACAAATATCAAAATTAAATAAACACAAGTTAATATATATATATATACAGAAAGATATATCAAAATTAACATGGTAAACAAACATACATATATATATACATATATTTAAATAACCAACACATTTAAATATCAAAATTAAAAAATTAGTCAAAAACCTTAAAATTAATTAAAATAAATTACATGAACCAGATTAAAAATAAAATAGATATTAATACAATTGTGTAAATCTTAAATATGAAATAAATAATGCAAAATAGATAAATTTTCTAAACCTATGGTTTGAAAAACCCATTATATTTAATACTGAACCAAAATACAAAAAAAACCAAAACGGATTAAAATCAAAAGAGAGATTAATATAGTTCCATCAATCCTAAATATCAAATAAAGCCTGAAAATCATATAAATTTCTAAATCTAGGGTCTACCAAATCAGTATATTTAACATTAAACAAAAATAAGAAAAAAGAAAGTTGATGGAGAACATAAGAAGAGTCTATACCTTGAGATCTCAGCTGAAATCAACAAGAAATCAGGAATAACAGAGCTGCACAGAGCATTAATGATTCAGCCGTCTGGGTAGGGTTCACAGAGGCATTCGGTAGAGGGAGGAGAATGGGGAGGAGGAAGAAATGAGAGCCAAGCAGGTGTAAAATCGATGGGGTTTTTTTTTGCGATAGACTCTTTACAATATAATTAAGGTCGTGAAAAATAGTTTTTCATCAAAATCATTTATGTTATATACTAATTTCCATAGAAAATTATCATGATCCAATGAACAGTTGCGATGGATTTTTTTTTCCGCCCCAAATGCTCCTCGTGATTACTTTTGGTGCTGGATGATGGGAATACCTGCCAAAGCTATTTGTAACGAATTATTTATTCTGTCACAAATAATAATAGGATAGACACTATTTGTGATGGGTAATATTCCAATCACAAATGACCCATCTCAAATGACCAAATTTCTAGAAGTTATAAATAAATAAAAATCCCTAAAAATCCTAAAAATCTCTAAGAAAATGTGAAAAAAACTTAAAACCACTAAAAAATCCTAAAAATACTAAACTCCCAAAAAGAACATAAACTCTAAAACCCCTAAAACAATAACAAACCATAAAAACCATAAAACACCTAAAAACCATAAAAACCCTAAAAACCCACTAAGAGCTCTAAAAACCATTCAAAACCATAAAAAATTTAAATACTCAAAAATACCTTAAAAATCCTAAAAAATTAAAAAAACCCCTATAATCAAAAAATAGAAAACCCTAAAACACTCAAAACCCTCAAAATCCCAAAAAACCCAAAAAAACCCTAAAAACCATAAAAATATAAAAAAATACTTGAAAACACTAAAACATAAAAAGCCCTAAAATGCTAAGAAAAACATAAAAACCAAAAAATAAGTAATATCCCTAAATATCACTAAAACACCTAAAATACCCTATAAAACTAAAAATCAAAAAAAATCATAAAGAAGACCTAACAATCCCTAGAAGCATGAAATACCTGAAAACCCTGAAAACCCCTAAGAAAACCATCAAAACCTAAAAACACTTACAACCCCTAAAAATATAAAAATGCTAAAAACCATAAAAATACCTAGAAACCCTAAAAAACCATAAAACCCCCAATAAAACCGAAAACCCTAGAAACCCATAAAAACCCTAAAACTACTAATAATGTTAAAAACCCTTTAAATCCCAAATTGTTTAAATCATCCAAAACCCATAAAAACTCTAAAAATTAAAAAAAAACCTAAAACCCATAAGAATAATAATAACCCTGAAAACCTTAAAAATCAAAAACCATCAAAACCCCTAAGAAACCATGAGAACCTAAAAATACCTTAAAATGAAAACCCCCCTAAAATCCATAAAAATGACTATGAAAACATTTAGAACGAAAAAACACATAAATCCCTAAAAACATAAAAAAGGATAAAACCCCTAAAAAACATAAAAACCTTAAAAACCCTACAAACCATAAAACCACTAAAAATTTTAAAAAATTATAAAAACCATTAAAAACCATAAAAACCCTCTAAATAGTCTAATAAATATTTTAACCCTTAAAACATTAAAAATCTATAAAAACTATAAAACACTATATCACAAAACTGAACCCCCTAAAACCCCAAAAAACCATAAAAACCTAAAAATGCTAAAAGACCCTCCAAACCCTCAAAATCCCTACAAACATGAAAACCCATAAAAATATTAAAAAGCTCCAAAAATACCTAAAAAGGTAAAAAATTATGAAAACCAAAAGAAAATATTAAAAACCTTAAAAGACTTAAAATCCCTAGAAAAGTAAAACACGCTAGAACCATTAAAAACTAAAACCCCTGAAATGCCATAAATATCATAAAATAGAAATAAATCCTAAAATATGAAAAATACCATAAAAACCATGGAAAACCCTAATAAAAAAACAGAGAACACATAAAACACATAAAACCCTTAAAATATATAGAAAAGGATAAAGCCCCAAAAAGACCTAAAAACCCCAAAAACTTATAAAACCCCTAAAATCCCTAAAAAACTTTAAACCCCTAAAAATACATAAAAACCCAAAACAAATAAAAATTATAAACCCCGTTTAAACCAAAAAAAATGGAAAAATTATAAAAACCATTAAAAACCCAAAAACTCAAAAAACCCCAAAAAATGCAAAAAACCCATAAAACATTAAAAAACCCTAAACACCCTCAAAATCCCTAAAAATCCTTAAAATCATAAAAATTACCTAAATATTACTAAAAGCGTAAAAAACTCTTAAACCCCAAAGAATAACTTAACGACCTAAAAACACTTTAAATCTCCCAAAACTCTAAAAAACACAAAAAAAACATTTAAACCCATTAAAACATTAAAACCATTCTAATCTATAAAAACCATAAAACACAAAAAAAATAAAAAAAAAATCCTAAAATCATTAAAAATGTAAAAAAATCCTAAAATCCTAAAAAAATCCAAAGAAAACAAAACACATAAACCCCTGTAAACCAAAAAAATTCTAAAAACCCTAAATACCTTAAAACCATTAACCCATAAAAACCATAAAACCCCTAAAACCATAAAAAACTCTAAAACCGATAAAAACCCTAAAACCCACAAAAAACTCTTCAAAACCATAAAAAATAAAAAAAAACTATAAAAATCATAAATACCCTAAACAACTCAAAAAAACATAAAACCCCAAAAATACCATAAAACCCCTATAAAATCCTAGAATTCCTCAAAATACTGAAAATCCCTAAAAACATATAAAAATACTATAATAGACCTAATAATCACAAAAAAATCTAAAAAAATCTAAAAAACCTTGAAACCCCATAAGTAACACTTGAAATCCCATAAACACATTAAACCCCAAAATAATTAAAAACAAAAAAACCCTAAAATCCCATAAAACCCCTATGAAAACGTTAAAAACATAAGAACACTAAACCCATAAAAACCTAAAAATGCTAATAACCCTAAAAACCCAAAAACACCAAAAACCATAACACCCCAAAGAATAATAAAAAACCTAAAACCCCATAAAAACCCTAAAACCTACTAAGAACACTAAATCCCCTTTTATCCCCTAAAAAATCAAAAAACTATAAACAACAATAAAACCCCTTGATTGGTCTGCTTACTGCAAAGGACTTTTACAATCACAAATGCCGGCAAGGGATAGATCCCCCGTCATGGCTCATGAGATAAAAATGCCATTTTATTCCTCCTAGACATTTTCTACTCTTCTGGAGGATCTGGAGGAATCGGCTGCCCATGCATGGACAACTTCAAAAAGTTGGTTTGCATCTTGCTTCGGCCTGCTGTATATGCATGCAGGATGCTGAAAATGTGCAGCATATTTTTGTTGAATGCAAGCTTGCTTATGGTCTATGGAAGTATCTATAGGATGTATTTGGTCTTCAATTGCCCCTGGATAGAACCTTTGCTCAGATGATGTCTCTCATCACGAAATCAAGGTATAGTGAGAAAATATACAATCTTCTCCTTGCTACTTCAGTATCCATTGTGGCTTTTCTATGGGCTTCCAGAAACTCTGCTATGTTCCGGAATAAGTCAAGCTCCCTTCATGAGGGTATTCTTGCCATACATTCTGTTGTTCGAATGGCCGGGGGAATTAAAACAGGTGCGATGAACAATTGTTTTACTGACCTTATCACTCTCCGCACTCTTAGTGTCTCTGGTAGGTGCAAAAAACCTTTGGTGGTAAAGTCAATCCGATGGATTCCACCTATCCCGTCTTGGATCAAAGTCAATGTTTATGGTGCGGCAGTAGGATCTCTAGGGCCTTCAGGCTGTGGTGGCGTCTTCTGTACTTATAGAGGTTTTGTCAAGGGCACTTTTTACCACTTCATCGGAATTGGATGTGCTTATGAAGTAGAGCTTTGAGCTATCATCAAGGCGGTGCGGATTGAAAACCAGTTTGGTTGGAAGCAACTCTGGATTGAGTCTGACTCCATGCTTGCGGTTGAGGACTTTCGTCAAAATTCAAGGAAGGTTCCCTGGCAGCTTCTACCCCAATGGATTGATTGCATTAGTTTATCCAAAAATATGGTTCTTAAGATCACCCATGCATACAGGGAAGTTAATATGGTAGTTGATGTGCTTTCCAAGAAGGCTATTGAAGAACACTGCTCATGGTGGTCTTTTGTTGCTCCCTCTTTTTGTCCGTCAATTGTGGATTCAGACATGAAGGGTGCTACCCGTACCCGGTTGCATAAGTCCCCCTTGTAATGCCTTGCACATTATTTTTCATTTATACACTTGAGGGACCAAGCCTTCTTCTTGGCACTGCGCCTTCTTTGCACGCTGTTTTCGCGAGGTGGCTTAAGTGGTGTTGGGACCTGGTCGTTTTGCTGATCTTTGGTTTATCGGGGTACCAAAACGGATCCTTTGGTCCTCGATTTTCTGCTGATATTCTTGGATGGATCCTGCCTTTTGCTGGAAGGGATCTTTGGGCTGTGGAGCTGGAAAATTTTCACCCCTGGTTGTGCTTTTGGGTGTGTTATGCTGGACTGGTACGTGTTACATGTCTGAGATATGCTAATAATGATGCCTTTGTGTTTGGTGTTGGTGATTCCGTGCTGCCGGGAACTTCTCTGCCTGGTGTTGTTGTGATGGATGATTTGGCTGGTCCTTTGTTGAAAGATGAGGAATTTTCTGATCTTATTTCTGCTGGTGGTAGTTCTGTTTTGGTGAAGATGGTTTTGTCCTGCGTGGTGGAGCGGGCTGAAGTGGGAGCTGGTAGTTTTGGAGATGTTGCTGGATTGGTTGTGTTTTTTGGTAATGCTGTTGTGGGCTGGTTGCTGTTTGCCTGGAATGCGATGAAGTGTGCAGGTTGGAATTTGGTGTTATTGGTTCTGTGTTGCTTGCGGTGGACCTTCTTGGTGAGGAGGTGCTGGATACCGGATTTTGTGAGAATGGATGATTGTTGTTGCAAGGATGTGAGCTCTGGTTGCTGGTTTTTGTGTGATTCTGGTGCTGATGGTTATGTGTTGCTGGTGGTGGATTGTTCTGGTGAGAAGTTGTTGGATGCTGGTTTTTGTAAGGATGGAAGCCGGTCAGTTCTTGGTAGCAAGCTGTTGGATGCTGCATACTGCTGGATGAGGGTGTTGGTTGTTGTTTGGACCTTGGTGTACTTGCTTGGTTTTTCTTTTCTTTTTTGATTTTTCTTTTTTTTGGCGTGGGTTGTAAGGGGTTTTTGGGTGTGGGTCGTTTGACCCCGCCTCTCCCTTGTCTGCTGTGTCTTTGTGTCTTTTTCTAATAAATTTTGGGGGGAGTCAGGAATAGCCTGGCCCCGAGCCTTCCTTGCCTAAAAACCCCCCAAACCCTAAAAAAACCTAGTAAACAACAAAAAGCATAAAAAATTCATCGAAATCCATAAAAACATAAAAAAACCTAAAACCCCAATAAACCCACTAAGGAATCATTAAAAACCTAAATCTCTAAAACCACCTAAAATTCTAAAAAATGCTATAAACCATAAAAAATCCTAAGAAGCCTAAAACCTATCAAGATCCCTAAAAACCCTAAAACCAATAAAAAGATTAAAATGCCCTAAAATCCCTAAAAACATAAAAAACAATAAAAAACCAGAAAACCCATAAGAAAATAATTAAAACATAGAAACACTTTAAACCCATACAGACACAAAAAAACACTTAAAACCCTAAAACCCCATAAAACCTTAAAAACCCACTAAAGACTCCAAATACAATTTAAAATCATAAAAGCATTAAAAAAACAGTAAAAATAATTATAACCTTAAAAAAAGAAACCCCTCCCCCTAATAACCAAAAGTTTTATAAACCCTAAAACCCCTAAAATCCTCTATGCCTTAAAAACACTAAAAACCATTAAAAATCCAAAAAATCCCTAAAAATCCCTAAAAACATAAAAACCCCAAAAAACCAAGAAAAACACAAAGAAAACACTAAAAACCAAAAAACTCCTTAAACTCCAAAAAAATCCTAAAAAAATACAAAACACAATAAAAACCCTAAAAACTGACAAAAGAACTAAATCCATCAAATTCCCTAACACCCTAAAAACCATAAAACCTAAAAAAGTACTTAAATAATTAAAAAAATATAAAAAACCCCCTAAAAACATTAAAAATCTAAGAAAATCAGAAAAATCTCAAAGTATTTAAAACCCTTAAAAACCTAAACAATAATAAATCCATAAAACCCTAAGAAGCAAAAAACCCCAAAAACCCATAAAAGCCTTCAAACTACCATAAACCCTAAAAACCCACTAAAAACTCTAAAAAACCTTTAAATTCCTAAAAATGGTAGAGAATATCTAAAAACCTTAAAACCCTTAAAAACTCAATAATACTACAAAAACTAAAAAAACATCAAAATTCCTAAAAACCACTAAAAAATCCTAAAAATGATAAAAATAATAAAAATCCTGAAAAAATCCATAAAAACATAAGAAATCATACAAACCCAAAAAGACCCTAAGAAAATAAAACAAACCTAAAAAATTCATAAAACCACTAAAAAACCTAAAAACCCCTAAAACCATAAAAAACCACAAACCCAAAAACCCCTAAAAACATTTAAAATATCTAAAACCCCTAAAATCCAAAATAAATCCTAAAAAGAACTAGAAAACCCTAAACAAATAAAAACCACTAAAAACCCATAATAAAACATTAAAACCTAAAAACAAATAAAACCCCTAAAACATAAAAAAATGATAAAAACATTAAAAACCCTAAAACCCTTTAAATAGCTAGAACTTTTAAAAAACTCTACAAAACATTAAAACTCCTAAAAAATCAAAAAAAAAACATCAAACCCCACAAATCAATTAAAACCCATAAAAACCCAAAAACCCCTCAAACACCATAAAATCTTAAAAGAAATTAAAAAACCTAAAATCCATAAAAATCTAGAAAAATATAGAAAACATAGAAAAAAGCCTAGGAAAATCTTAAAAACATAAAAACACTGAAAACCCTTAAAACCCTAAAAATTCTAAAAACCCTAAAAACTATAAAAAAAACATATAACCCTAAAAATCCTCAAAATCCAAAAAATACCTAAAACCCCTAAAACCCCTTAAAACCCTAAAAAACATAAGGAAAATGTAAAAAAACATTAAACTGAAAAAATTCCTAAAAAGTGCTAAAAATCATTAAAACCATAAAAACCCTTAAAACCATCGAAACCCTAAAAACCGTAAAAACTCCTACAAACCATTAAAAACCCTAAAAACCCACATAAACAAAAAAACCTTCAAATCCTTAAAACATTAAAAACTCAAAAAAAAACAAAAATCCATAAGAAACTCAAAAAAACACTTAAAAACAAAAAAAATACATATAGCCCTTAAAAACCCAAAAAACAATAAAACCCTAAAACCCTAAAAACACTAAACACATATAAACCATGAACAAATCCTAAGAAACCATTAAAAACCTAAAAACAAATAAAAATGCTAAAAACATAAAAATGATAAAAAATCTAAAAACCCCTAGAAACTCTAAAAACCATGAACACTACTTAAACAATCAAAAACCCATAAAACCCATAAAAACCGTAAAACCATTAAAAAATATAAAACCCCTTTAGAGATCTAAAAACATTAAAAATAATTAAAACCCATAAAAACCCTAAGTACTCAAAAAACACCTAAAAACCCAAAAAAGAAAAAAACCCAAAAAACCATAAAGTAGCCTAAAATACATGGAAACCATTAAGGAAACCATTAAATCCTAAAAAACATAAATCCCCAAAAAATATAAAACTGCAAAAAAAACCCATATAACTCAAAAAACCCCTAAAACCCCTCAAAATCCCTAAAAAATAAAAAAACCATAAAAATCCTAAAAACAATCCCTAAAAACCCTAAAAACGTACAGAAAAATATAAAAACCCAAGAGCCCCTAAGAAATCCATAAGAACCTAAAAACCTAAAAAACCCCCTAAAAACCTAAAAACGCTAAAATCCCCAGAGAACCATTAAAACCCAAAAAACCATAACACCCCAAAAAACTCTATATACAATATAATCCCCCAAAAACATTAATAAACTCTAAAAAATTTAAAACACCTAAAAAACTGAAAAAACCCTAATTACCAAAAAAACCCTAAAAAAACCCAAAAAAATCCTAATAACCTAAAAAACCTGAAAACCCTAAAAATCCAAAAAAAACTTCAAAACCTTAAAAACCCGTAAGATAAACATTAAAACCTAAAAAACACTTAAAATCCCTATAAAACCTAAAAAAACTAAAACCATAAAAACCATAAGTACCCTAAAATAAAAAAATCCTTAATAACCAAACCAAAACCTAAAAACACATAAAACTATTAAACACTCTATAATTAATTTAAAACCCTAAAACATTAAAAAACTCTAAAAACCATTAATCCCATAAAAAATAAAAAAACAATAAAAACTAATAAAACCCTTAAAAACCCTAAAAACCCCTTAAAATCCTCAAACCTGTAAAAATTAAAATAAATCCCAAAAAAATCACTAAAAATGTACAAAAAAAATAAAAAACCTAAAAACGCCTTGGAGACCATAAAAACCTAAAAACACATAAAACCCTAAAAATATAAAAAACCTAAAAACCCTAAAAACACTAAAATATAAAAATCCTAAATACCCTAAAAATTTATAAAAAACCCAAAAAACCAAAGAAATCCTTAAAAACACTAAAAACCACTAAAAATATTAAAAACCTTGAAAAATAATAAGAAAACATAAAACCTAAAATCACTTAAAACCCTTAAAACCCCTCAAACCCTTAAAAATGCCAAGAAACCCAAAAAACCCATAAACCCTAAAACCCCCATATACCCAAAAAACCCAAAAACCCATAAATTCCCTTAAACCATTAAAAATACCCTAATACCCCAAAAAAACACTAAATCCCACTGAAAACACTAAAACCCCATTAAACCCATAGAAATAAAAAAAAATATAAAAAAACATAAAACCCCTAAAAATAGAAAAACATAAAGCCCCCAAAAAAACATAAAATGATAAAGACCTAAAACCCCCTAAAAATTCTAAAAACCCATAAACCATAAAAACCCATAAAATCCTAGAAAGCCCTAAAATCCCTAAAAACAATGAAAACCATAAAAACCTAGAAAAACCCAAAGAAAATCTAAAAAACCTAAAAATATTGAAACCCCATAAAAACCTAAAAATGCTATAAACCCTTAAAAATCGTAAAACCTCTAACAAACCAAAAAACCCTAAAACCCATAAAAATATAAAAATCCCCAAAATCCATAAAAATGTAAAAAAAGCCTAAAACCCTGAAGAAATGTAAAAAAAACCTTAAAACCTAAAAACACATAAAACCCCTAAACCCTAAAAAACACTAAAACCCCCTTAAAACCCCTAAAAACAATAAAACCCATAAAAACCTTTAAATTCCCTTAAAACCAACTAAAAATTCAAAGGCACACCAAATCCTTAAAAACATAAAAGAAATATAAAAACCCTTTGAAACCCTAAAAATCATAGAATAACGCCTAAAAACCAAAATCCTACAAAACCCCTAAAACCCCTAACAACCATATTAAAACCTTAAAAACATAAAAAAATTTAAAACATCTAAAAAATTAATAATGATAAAAACCATAAACCACTAAAAACACTAAAAAACTAAAAAAAACCTTACACCGCCTTCAAATCCATAAAACCCTAAAGCAATAAAAAAATCTAAACCCCTTTAAATCCCTAAAAACATAAAAAACTCTAAAAATGGTAAAAACTCTAAATACACAAAACCCATAAATATTAGAAAAATAGAAAACCATAAAAACCACTAAAAACACTCAAAAACCATAAAACAACTAAAAAGTCCTAAAATATCCCAAGAAAGGATGATGGTCGTGCAAGAAAGAGAGGGAACCCGCGCAGTAGTCGAGCAAGAAGGAGAGGGAACCCGCGCAGCTCCTGTGAAGGAACATGGTCCTTAATCATCAATTTCTAACATAGATTCGAGCAAGAATCCTGACGATCCATTTAGACACAACACCCCCCCCCCCCCCCCCTACGGCCCCCTATGCGGATGGGGTGAAGAAGAACTTCACAGAGGTTGTGAATGCGGCAGACTCATTATCATTCACAGATTTTGTGATCCCCTCCCACAAACGGGTCATAAAGAAAGGGTGAATAGACCATGCTACTACAAACAGAGAAGTAGTTGAAGAAAGGGTAAGCCTGGGTCGATATTCCATTATTGAGCGTGTCTTAGTTCCCAAAGGAGAAAGGCTACGGAAGTTTTCGGATCTCGCAAACCAAATTTATGAAGTCTGGGGTTTCACCGAATGGAGGATGACGACATTGGGTTGCAACATCTATCATATGGTATTTCCCTCGGATGAGCTGAAAAGAAGGGCCTTGAGCTTTGGATCAATTGCACTCAAGCCAGGATCCTCCTCATTCTGGAATGGGATAGCAACTTTGACCCATCAAATGTGAAAAGCACCCTTACGCATGTGTGGATTCACATTTGCAAGCTGAATTGGCTATACTGACACCCTAGGATACTGTGGGATATTGCTTCCTTAGTTGGCTTTCCGATTCGCATTGACAGGGAAACCGACAACCCAAGGTATGCGCACTATGCTAGGGTGCTGGTCGAGATTGACTTGGCTAGTACCTTGGTTGAGGAGGTGGTCCATACCACAATTGACGATACCCGGAATCTGGAGATTCATTAAGAGAGGAGACCCAAGTACTGTGGAAATTATAATCTCATCGGTCACTCAATAACCAAGTGCAGAGGAATCAAAGTCTATGGCACATGTAGCCTGCGAGGTCACGTGGATGGTGAATGCCAGAATAAGTCGGGGAAGGGGAAAGGAAAAGCCTCAGATCGAACATCTGCGAACCACCCTCTTGATGAACATCATGAGGGAGAACCAACCCCTGCTAAAGGCAGGAGTGATGGACCTATCAAACTAGGTACTGAAAGGGACTCCAATGCGCATATCCTGGAGGTTTCTTCAATTACAGTGCCACCAAGGGAACCATGGGCCTTGGGATTATCCCCTCTGGTACTTGTTGAATAGGCCCCTGGGCACACCATCTCAAATAAAAAATAGGCCAAAATGTATGAAAGTGTTGCGGTTGAGGCGGTGCATGTCGTTTCACCTGGCATGGCATAGACACCCCAAGTGCAGACTGGTGCTCCCAACACAACAGCCGAGCGGGTCGTGAGGGTGGGTGATGCAATAGCTTCCGGGGCATATGGAACCCCTGCACAAGCCATGGAGGTCAGGTCCCAGGCATCTTCTGAGGATGATCATCCCTCTCTATATGTGGATCAATATGATGTTCCCTGCACTCTCAAACCAGAATTGATCCGCTGCAGCACCAGTCTAGGGAATGTTGAATGCCCAGCTACAGGAGCGGCTGACGTGCATGCCACCGAAAGCCTTGGATGTCTGGATTCCCCACAGAGCACAATGCACATAGGTGCAGTGACACAAGATGGGAGGAATTCTGGTGATCTGCAGAATGCCCCGATTGATGATCCCTTCACCCCTGTTCTCCCATCCAAGGCAGCAAGGTGGAAGACAGATGGGGGTGATCCAGTTGATGGTCTTTGTGCCACCAACAAATTCACTCCACTCTCCAGACGATTTTGTGCTGATGCAGATCCTGGTGAATCCCCAGACGTGGTGGATGAAGCTGTAAATGCGGCGGACGAATCTGAAAAAGTGGTGGATGAACCTGTAAAGGTGGATGATGAATCTGAAACGACCCGAGCTCTCAGTCACTTCCTCTTCACCAACCATCCAATTCTAATTGGCATTGCTGATCCTATGTCTAGGTTTGACAACTGTATGAGCATTAGGTGTTCCATCCTTGGATACTCCCTTGTCTCCCATATTAATGTTGAAGGTGTCATGGAAACCTTATGGGTACTCAAGCATGTCGGCATTCATCTTATTTCCTTTGAGATGAGTACACAAATTATTTCACTATTTATATGGACCTAGGACCACACTTTAAACGTCTCCTTTATCTATGCATCCTGTGTTTACACAATGAGGAGGCAGCTCTGGAGTGACCTGATCCAAACTAGTGGAAAAATCCGGCACAATTGGACAGTGATAGGGGACTTTAATACAGTCCTAAGGCCTAATGTAAAGACTGGGACCGCCTTCTCCGAGATTGTTGCAGAGGGGTTCTCAGGTTGTCTGGATAAATGAAACCTCACTAAGGTCCCCATTGCTGGAACCTAATTCACATGGGGAAGACACACCATAAATGGACGGTAGGAGAGCATGATTTACAAATGTTTTACTCAGATTAATGACCGGGGCACACCCTGTAACATTGCTGGATTCACTCTCCTGAAATTCAACTCCGATCACAATCTGTTAATTGTGGAAATAAGAGGTGGTGGAAGGAGGCACCTGCCACACCCCTTTAAATTCAATATTGCCTGGCTCACAATCCCGGGTTGTAGAGAAGTGATTATCCAAGGATGGAATATCATATTCCATGGCAGCCTGCACTTAGTGATGGATTCCAATCCTAAGATAATCAAAGGATTTCTTAGGGAGTAAAGCAAGGCCTCTTTCTACCATCTTGATGATGACATCAAGGTGGATGAAGCACATCTTGCTGCATGTTAGAATACAAACCAGCACTTGGATACCCCTTCTAGGGAGGATCTAGCGTTGCATTCCAAGCTTGATGATCTCCTGGGACTAAAGGACAAGCTGTCCAAAAATCAATTTTACGTGCAATGGCTTAAAGATGGCGACAGGAACTCCAAATTTTTTCACCGCCTTCAGAGGGAGAAAAAGGCTAAGAAATGGGCTGAATGCGGTCCGAATTAATTGCATGACTTTCACAAACTAAATAGATATCTCCAGTGCTGTTTTTGGATACATTGAGGAGATATATAATGATGTTGGAAATGAACAGGAACCTTAACCTCATGGGTAGTACTACCCCATGCATTAAGGAGTCCCAAAATAAATCCCTCATGGATGCTCCCCTTGAAGAAGAGGTGATAGATGACCTCTTCTCGTTAAACATGCATAGTGCCCCTGGTCCGGATGGATATAACAATATATGATTCATGTTCTACTGGGACATCATGCACATTGAGCTCACCAATGCCATTAGAGAATTCTTCCCCTCAGTCTCATAACCCCATGTGACCAACTCAAACTTCCTAACATTGCTGCCCAAAAGAAAGAATTCCCTTGATATAGGTGATTTCCATCCGGTTGCCATTGGAGACAGCATTCCAAAAATCATAAGCAAGTTCATTTTTCTTAGGATGGGGAGAATCAACTGAGATCTTATTACCCCAAACCAATTTGGGTTTGTCCCGGACCGTAGTATTCAAAGCTTCCTGTACTCAGTATCATACGGCATCAACATCATGAGGAAGGTATCGAAGCATGGGTGCATTCCCCTGAAGCTGGATATCGTGAAGGCCTTTGACACCATCAAATAGTAATACATTATCGGTGTACTGACCAAGTACGGTTTCTCACCTTCCATTCATTAAATTAATTAAAACCAAAATTTCTAGTGCCAGGATTTCTATTCTTATCAATAGATCCCCATGAGGGTTCTTACAATGCTCCTGTGGCATCAGATAAGGAGAAACCCTCTCAGGCCTACTCTTTGCGGTCGCTGAAGATTACTTGAGCCGATTCATTATTGAACTGATGCAGGCTGGCCTCTTCACCCCAATACTGGCAGAAAAGGACCTTTAGGTGCCCTCACACCTGCTCTATGCGGATGACATCCTCCTCTTCAGGTAGGCTAATAAGTTGACCTTGTTCATTGTCAAAAGGCTCTTCCATCACGACGATGATATTGCAGGCCAAGCGACCAACTGGAACAAATAGTCCATTATTTTTGGCAAGGGGGTTTCTGCACAAAGGCAATGTCGCTTTGTCAAATCTCTAGGCATAATGAGGGGATCCCTCTCTTTTATGTATTTCAGAGTACCGTTATTCTAAGGGAAAGTGAAAAGATGTCACCTTGAAAGCATCGCGCTTAAAATCACTCAACAGCTGGCAAGTTGGAAAGGGAAAACTCTATCACAAGAAGGAAGAGTTTTCTTGATCAACTCAGTCATCACGTCCATGTTCGTACACATATTTTCCATTTTCAGATGGCCCACAAGCCTGATAAAAAATCTGTAAAGTAAGATTTGGAAAATTTCATGGATGGGATGCATTAATGAAAAAAAATTAATATCCTTTGCTTGGAAGAAATGTTCAAAACCCACTGATATGAGTGGGCTTAGAATTAAAGACCTCAGGAAATTCAATGATGCCCTTGTAAGGGTTGGTGTCCTGAGAACCAACTGTTTTGTACTTTGATTACATGAATGTTCACTTATTATAAGGCCATAGCAGATCTCCGCTATGATGAGTACCTTGAAATGCTATAACAATATTCTTAAATAAAGTTCTACGGTTGGATGACATACTATGATAGGACACATAGTATACAGACCGTCATGTGCGAGTACTCGTAAGAAGACGAGACTCTCTCTCATGGAGTTCGTACTTGGTAATCTCTAAGATGGGAGATTATGAGAACAAACCCGCCAGTAGCAATTCCGCATGTCTTGGTGTCATCGGATGTTGCTATCTGCAAGCATGTGTAATGGTCCTTAGACTGGAAGATTATCATTAACTCATGTCATGAATCACGCACTTAGATTTACTGACGAAAACCGTCACGCAGACAGTTGGCGGGAAGTAGGGTACGTTGGGTGCGTCACGAGTGACATGTTGTTAATGGATAAGTCGATGAAGGATTTGTCTCTTCAATTTATGGAAGTTGATATCTCGTCCCTTTGATTGAAATAGAACTGTCGCATTAAATTCTATGGCCATGGTGTAAACGACGAGTTTATTTCAGGTAGTCAAAGAACGACGGATCAAACATATAGGTTTATGACATATCCATGAAACCTGCTTGATGAGATATTGAGACAAAGGGATTAAATTACACAGTAAGCGTTCATATGAGGTGATACGTCAATGCGGCGTCAACTTCTTTCTCTTGGGTGCCTTGAACCGTTGCTTGACAGTAATCTTAGACTTTAGGCAAGCCTGCCTAATGCCAATGAGAAAGAGGCCTAGAGGGTCACACAGTAAGTGTATCCAAGTATCTCAAGTTGAATAAAGATTATTCCCGTACGTGGTGTAATAATTATTCAAGGAAGCCTAAGTTGTTTTAAATGATGGAGGAAAAACAAAATAAATCAAGTACATGTCGTGTATTATTAAATGTACACGCCGTGTAGTTTTATTTTGGAAAGGAAATGAATAAATGAAAACAAGATATACACGCCGTGTACATTTAATGTACACGCCGTGTAGTTTTCAATGAAAAACAAGTACACGTCGTGTATTTATTATTACACACCGTGTAGTTTTTTCAGTCGGGATTTTGAGGATATAATATTATTTTAAATGATATTTATTATAATCAGTGTGGGCGCATGTCAAGGAATTATCTATTCGACATGGGGGTTTTAAATAAGAGTCAATAAAATAAATAAAACGCGTAACGCATTTATTTATTTTCATAACTCTATAACCCCACACACCCGATTATAAATATCCTCACAACCCCAACTCTTTTCCGACACACAAGAGAATTGTTGTGCACAACATCTCTGGAGAATTCTTTCAAGACCGAAATAAACTCTTCCTCCAAGAATGCCCTCAAGACCGAGAGAGTTCCTCTTCCATCGGATCAAGATGATCTAAGGCGGACAACGCAAGCAAAGGCTTCTCCACGCTAGCACCCGGATAATCTTTTGGCGACGTCCAGAGATGCAAGGTACACGTGTGGATCACCGCTAGAGGGAGTCTGCACTTGGCTTCTACGACGCAACGATGGATCACATCGACAACGTGATCGAGAACATCAACGAAGAAAGAACACCCAAAAGGTATTTATTTTTAATTAATTAAATTAACTATAATCAACATGTAATGATCCTTGTTTGTGGTTCCGGGACAAACCATCTTCTTTGTCTTTTTCTGTGATTCGATCCGTGGTGACTGACGTTTAACGTCGTATTGATCCCGGATTGATCATTGCTAATGAAAAAAAGCCAAGTGGGCACATCCACCCACGCGCTTCCGCTGCGCCCGGAACCTTCAACTGGTATCAGAGCGAGGTTACAACGTTGATTATAGTTATTTAATTTTCGTTGATAATTTACGCATTCATATTTGATTCAATTCGAAATAAATCATTCTATAAATCTGAATTAACGAGATCTATTCTTCCTCCTTCGTTTCTCGATTCATATCACAGAAACGACCTTTTAATTTTAATTTTTGATTAAAATAAAAACGAGGAACTAATTCGGAGGAGCCGCTCTTTCTGTCTGTACAACACGGGATTACACGGCGTGTAATTAAAACTACACGCCGTGTACTTAGGTTCAACGAACCGGCACTGGTCCGCCAAACCACGCCGTGTGAATTGATTATGCCTAAGTTTTAATCACGCCGTGTTAACCAGAATTGAACGGCGCGTGGAAACCGGAATACACGGCGTGTATGTTGGAGCAACACGCCGTGTGGTCCGTTGCGACCCAGGTGAAACCGTGTACAAAGATAAGCCGCATACCTCGTACATGGGATCGCCAGGCCAGTTACCGCGTAACAAGGAAGTACACACCGTGTATGATTCATCTACACACCGTGTACTCTAAAATTTCCAAAGTACAGAAAACATGCCAAAGCCCCGGCGTGTACTTTGGATAAAAGGTGAAAAGAAAAATACACACCGTGTAATTATAAACTACACGATGTGTACTTTCAAGAAATGGAATTTCACCAGGTTTCCTCCAATGTACAAAGACCCGTACAAGGAATATGGATGAGAAGAATCTCAAGGAAATTCAGAAAGGAATTTAAGATAAAGAATTGATTAATTATAAGATCATAATTAATTGAATTCGATCACGTCTTATCTTAAATAAAAGAATGATTGAAAGAATTTGAATTCTAAATATGTGTAAATATCGTTTCATACTATAAATGATCATGAGCTAGACCAAATACCCTTTGTATGTGTATGGTTTCATTTAAATTTATTTAATTTAAATTTGTTGGCCTGCGAGCCTTCTTCCAATAAAATGTAGGGCCTGCGTGCCCATGGCTTCTTTAATGTAAACCCATGTAATGGAGGATCTCCCAAGACAGAGGAGACGGTTCAAATCCTGAAGCCGAGGCGAAACTGACACAAGAAGATACAAAGGTGGGCATGTGGGAGCTGCAAAACACAAACCATTAGGTTCAAGGTGTTTTCCCTAGGTCAGGGTTAGCTTATCAAAACCGCTAGATAAGCTAACCAATATAAGCTCATGATCATGCCATCTTATTTTATTTCTGTCTGATTGCATGGATTATTTATTATGTATGTGTTGTCGCGATCACATAATTAATAAAATGAACAAGCATGCAAAGATGGAATAAAATAAAAACCGGACTATGCGTAAACATTATCGGAACATGGTTAATCACTTAAGCAAGTATCACATAATATTAACAAATATGTGATAATGTGAAACTATGCATAAAGGAATAAAATCCCTCAATACCATATTAAGTCAGACCAAGCCTTCCGTTACCTGATTAAGGGCAATACTCAATAAAACTATGTGTTTGACCAACCCTTGTTTGGGACACTTACTTTTATAAAGGAATCCCTTATGAAAGGTTTCAGGTTGACTTAACCAGATTACATCAGGAGAAGTAGCCCTTGCTAGACTTGGTGTAATATTGGAGGAAAGAGTTGAGGAAATCCAAGTCAGGATTTCAGGATTGGGGAGTCCACTCAACAGATCAAGGAACTGTAAGCTCACAGTTGGCAAATACCTGCCTACCTAAATACCTTCAAATAGCTTGACCAACCCTTGTTGGGGTTATGCGAAGGGGAATATGGATCCTTTCCACTAGAATGTCAAAGCAACTGGACATTCTGAGTTCAATGGTGAGGGCCATTGGGACTTGATAAAATTGTGGGAGACTTAATAAAATTTATTATTTCTCATAAAATGTAATCAAGAAAGTACTGATGAATCTGCTCTTTTAAATTGTAGAATCAATATGACAAACACATCAACCACATTTTCTCAGTGATCACTACTGGATAAAGACAATATCCTCACTGATAGTAACTTTCAGGAATGGTTTAGGCACCTTCGGGTTATCCTACGCCATGAATGGAAGTTTTACGTGCTGTAGTCCTCACTTCCTGATTCTCCTACCCCAGGGGCAAGTGATGAAGATTTCCTGGTCTATGATCAACATTTGAACTACTCTCTCGACGTTCAATGTTTGATGCTGTCATATATGTCTAGTGAGCTCATGAAGTCTCGTGAAGACATGGATTCCTACAACATGCTCGAGCACCTCCGTGGTTTATACCAGGAGAGAGAAAGACAGGAAAGGTTTGAGATCTCCAAGGCTCTATTTCAGAGCAAGCTTGGAGAGGGTGCCCCAGCTGGGCCTCATGTAGTCAAGCTCATTGGCTACATTGAGCGCTTGGAGGTTCTATGGTTTAAACTCCCTGATGAACTGGTCACCGATCTCATTCTTGCATCACTCCCCCAGAGCTTCTTGAACTTTGTTGTGAACTTCAATATGAAAAACATTGAGAAGTCTTTGTCTGATCTTCTCATCCTCATTCGCCAAGTGGACACTAACATGAAGTGTGAAAAGCCTTCTGTATTCATGGTGAATAAAAGGAAAGGGAAGGAGAAGAGCTGTAAGCCCAAAGCTTCTTCAAGGCCTTCCAAGAAAAGGAAGATCAAAGGGGAGGCAAAAGAATAGGATGTTGTTTGTTTTGCATGTGGCCAGAAGGGCCACTGGAAGAAAAACTGCACCCAGCCAAGGAAGCAAGGGGAAGATTCAGGTGCATTTGTTATCGAATGCAATCTATCTGTTTATACTAATTGGGTATTAGATACAGCTTGTGGTGCTCACATCTATATCCAAATACAAGAACCAAGTAGATTTAGGAAGATTGATCGAGGGGAGGTAGATCTATGAGCAGCCAACGGAGCCAGACTCGCTGTTATAGCTGTCGGAGACTACCACCTCGTATTGCCTACCGGGATGGTCTTGGTTTTGAAAGGTTGTTATTATGTGCCTTATGTTACTAAAAACATTATTTCAGTATCCAGATTAGATACTGATGGATTCATATTCAAGTTTGGAAATGAATGTTGCTACTTTTATAAAGATAGCATTTGTTTTGGTAGGGCACGTTTATATAACGGCCTTTATGTGTTAGACTACACAAACCAAGTAATGGAAATAGATAACAAAGTTAATTCACATGACTCATACCACACCCAACTTTGGCATCACCGGGTAGGTCATGTCAATGAGAAACGTTTGACAAAATTACATCAAGATGGGTATTTAGATTCATTCTAACTAAAACCACTTGGTGTATGTCATGCGTGTCTACAAGGCAAAATGACCAAAGCCCCATTTAGTGGGAAAGGTGAAAGAGCTAAAGAGCTTCTAGAATTAGTTCACACAGATGTGTGTGGACCATTTCCAGTTGAAGCAAGGGGTGGGTTCTCGTACTTCATAACTTTTACTGATGATTTTACTAGATATGGATATATCTATTTAATGAGGTATAAGTCAGATTCTTTTGATCGGTTCAAAGAATACAAGAATGAAGTTGAGAACCAGCTTGGTAAGAAGATTAAGAAACTCTGCTCAGACAGAGGAGGAGAATATATTAATCAGGACTTCATTGATTTCTTATGGGAGTTTGGGATTCTATCTCAACTCACTCCTCTTATACAGCTTAGTGGAATGGTGTATGTGAAAGGAGGAACTGCACCCTGTTTGACATGGTGAGATCAATGATGAGTCATACGAGTCTTCCATTATCCTTTTGGGGATATGCATTACAAACAGCAGCATACATACTAAACCAACTACCAACTAAATTGATAAATGGTATTCCATACGAATTATGGAGTGGACGCAAAGCCATGTTATCGAATTTAGATGTGTGGGGTAGTGAAGCATTTGTTAAGGCCTCTTCAGGTAACAAACTTACACCCGAGGCACAAAGTGTATCATTATAGGATATCCCAAGGAAACAAGGGGATATTACCTATACAACCCCTCAGACAAAAAGGTTACAGTGGCAAGCACGCCATATTACTTTAGGGGGAGCACATATCCAAAAGAGATAGTGGGAGCGAGATAGACTTCGATGAAGTTGAGGCTCAAGATACACATGAGTTGGTACAAGAACAGATTCCACAAAGCCCCGTGGAAGAACAATCTGTTCCAGAGACACAAGAACTGCGTAGGAGCATGAGAGAGGTGAGAGAACTAGAACGATATGGTTTTCTTGTCACCAAGGATGGTGAATCATTATTGGTTGAAAATGATGATCCTCTCACCTACAAGGAAGCAGTTGAAGTCACAGACGTTGCCAAGTGGCAAGAAGCCAAGAATTCTGAAATGGATTCCATGTACCAAAACAAAGTCTGGATTTTGGTAGATCCTCCAGTTGATGTAAAGCCTATTGGTAATAAATGGGTATTCACGAAGGAACTGGACATGGAGGGGCAAGTCAGCACCTACAAGGAACGACTAGTTGCAAAAGGTTTTAGATAGCGTCAAGGAATTGACTATGATGAAACCTTTTCATCGGTTGCAATGATGAAGTCCATCAGAATCCTATTGGCCATTGCTGCATACCATGACTATGAATTTTGGCAAATGGATTTCAAAACAGCTTTCCTTAACGGGAACCTCCAGGAAGATGTCTACATGACACAACATGAAGGGTTTGTGACTCCAAAGGATGCCAACAAGGTATGCAAGTTGCAGAAATCCATTTATGGATTAAAGAAAGCATCAACGTCATGGAACATTCGTTTTGATGAAGATGTTACAAAATTTGGATTTGTTAAGAATGAATGCGAGCCTTGTGTCTACAAAAGGTTTAGTGGAAGTGCAGTCGTTTTCCTAATAGTATATGTTTATGAGATATTGCTAATTGGAAACTAAGTACCTATCTTACAGTCAGTTAAGGCATGGTTGCATAAATTCTTCTCCATGAAAGACTTGGGCAAGGCAGAATATATTCTTGGGATCAAGATCCACCGTGATAGATCCAAGAGAATGCTGGGCCTGAGTCAAAGTACATACATTGACAAGATACTGAAGAGATTCAGTATGGAATAGTCTAAGAGGGGATTGTTTCCAGTGTCACATGGCATTCATCTTTCCAAGAAAATGTGTCCTCAGACACATGAGGAAATAAAGAGGATGTCAAGGATCCCTTACGCATCTGCGATTGGGTCAGTCATGTATGTTATGCTATGTACGAGGCTAGATATTGCTTACACATTAAGTGCGGTAGGCAGATATCAAGCTGATCCAGGAGACCGCCATTGGATGGCAGTCAAGACTATCCTTAAGTATCTAAGGCGTACTGAGGATATGTTCCTAGTTTATGGAGGAGATGAGGAAATAGTCATCAGAGGACATATAGATGCTAGTTTCCAGACTGATCAAGATGACATGATGTCGCAGACTAGATACATCTTCAGTTTGAATGGAGGTGCAGTGAGCTGGAAGAGCTCAAAAAAAAGTGTGGTGGTAGATTCTACAGCAGAGTCCGAGTATATCGCAGCTTCTGAGGCAGCTAAAGAAGCAGTATGGATGCGAAGCTTCTTCCAAGAGCTGGATGTTGTACTGAGCAGTAAAGATCCTATCACACTCTATTGTGATAATACTACAACGGTGGCACTTGCAAAAGAGCCAAGGTCACATCAGCGGACAAAGCACATACTTCGGAAGTATCATCTCTTGAGGGATTTTTCTCAGAGAGGTGAAGTTGCAGTGAGCAGTATTTCCATGGAAGACAACGTGGCGGGTCCGTTGACTAAAGCATTGACTCAGCAGAAACATGATCATCATGTGAGGTCTAGCGGACTAAAAGTCGTAGGCAGTTGGCTGTAGTCCAAGTGGGAGTTTTTAAGGGTTGGTGTCCTGAGAACCATCTATTTTGTACTTTGATTATATGAATTTTCACTTATTATATATTGTTCATTGTTCTGCATGACTATAATATAATAATGTCCTGGAATATTTGTTGCATTAATAAAGTCCTAGCAGATCCCCGCTATGATGAGAACCTTGAAATGCTATAACTATATTCTTAAATAAAGTTTACGGTTGGATGAAATACTATGATAGGACACATAGTATACAAACCGTCATATGCGAGTACTCGTAAGAAGACGAGACTCTCTCTCATGGAGTTCGCACTTGGTAATCTCCAAGATGGGAGATTATGAGAACAGACCCGCCAGTAGTAATTCTGCATGTCTTGGTGTCATCAGATATTGCTATCTGCGAGCGTGTGTAATGGTCCTTAGACTAGAAGATTATCATTAACTCATGTCATGACTCGCACACTTAGATTTGCTGACGAAAACCATCACACAGACAGTTGACGGGAAGTAGGGTACGTTGGGTGCGTCACGAGTGACATGTTGTTAGTGGATAAGTCGAGGAAGGATTTGTCCTTTCCATTTATGGAAGTTGATATCTCAGGCCTTTGATTGAAATAGAACTGTCGCATTAAATTCCATGGCCATGGTGTAAACGACGAGTTTATTTAACGTAGTCAAAGAACGACGGATCAAGCATATAGGTTTATGACACTTCCATGAAACCTTCTTGATGAGATATTGAGACAAAGGGATTAAATTACACAGTAAGCGTTCGTATGAGGTGATACGTCAATGCGGCATCAAATTCTTTCTCTTGGGTGCCTTGACTTGTTGCTAGACAGTAATCTTGGACTTTAGGCAAGCCTGCCTAATGCCAATGAGAAAGAGGCCTAGAGGGTCACACACTAAGTGTATCCAAGTATCTCAAGTTGAATAAAGATTATTCCTGTACGTGGTTTAATAATTATTCAAGGAAGACTAAATTGTTTTAAATGATGGAGGAAAAACAAAATAAAACAAGTACACGCCGTGTATTATTAAATGTACACGCCGTGTAGTTTTATTTTGGAAAGGAAATGAATAAATAAAAACAAGATATACACGCCGTGTACATTTAATGTACACACCGTGTAGTTTTCAATGAAAAACAAGTACACGTCGTGTATTTATTATTACATGCCATGTAGTTTTTCCAGTCGGGATTTTGAGGATATAATATTGTTTTAAATGATATTTATTATAATCAGCGTGGACGCATGTCAAGGAATTATCTATTCTACATGGGGGTTTTAAATTAGAGTCAATAAAATAAATAAAACACGTAATGCATTTATTTATTGTCATAACTCTATAACCCCACACAGCCGATTATAAATATTCTCACAACCCCAACTCTTTTCCGACACACAATAGAATCATTGTGCACAACATCTCTGGAGAATTCTTTCAAGAACGAAAGAAACTCTTCCTCCATGAATGCTCTCAAGACAGAGAGAGATCCTCTTCCATCGGATCAAGACGATCTAAGGCAGACAACGCAAGCAAAGGCTTCTCCACGCTAGCACCCGAAGAATCCTTTGGCGACGTCCAGAGATACATGGTACATGTGTGGATCACCGCTAGAGGAAGTATACACTTGGCTTCTACGACGCAACGACGGATCACATCTACAACGTGATCGAGAACATCAACGAAGAAATAACACCCAAAAGGTATTTCTTTATAATTAATTAAATTAACTATAATCAACTTGTGATGATCCTTGTTTGTGGTTCCGGGACAAACCATCTTCTTGGTCTTTTTCTCTGATTCGATCTGTGGAGACTGATTTTTAACGTCGTATTGATGCCGGATTGATCATTGCTAAGGAAAAAATCCAAGTGAGCACATCCACCCACGTGCTTCCGCTGCGCCCGAAACCTTCAGCCCCCATTGGAAAATTTACCTGGAATCTGTTCAATCTAGGAAAAACTTCATACCACCATAGAAGAAATGTACTAAACCCACTGATATGGGTGGGCTTGGGATTAAAGACCTCATGAAATTCAATGATTCCCTTATTGAAAAATTTACCTGGAATTTGTTCAGATCCTCATATAGAGACATCATACTTCAATAAAAATGGATAGTCTCGCGGCAATCAAACTTGAACTGCTGGACAACTACCTGGATTGAAAGGCCAATCAACAACACTGTACAACCTCCACTGAACCTGCAACACCTCTCTTTTGTCGAATGAAACTACCAAATGGAAGATCTCATTAGGATCCTACCTGAAAATGTTATTCAAAAAATCCAAAATTATCAATTCACTGACACTGATGGCCTCATTTGGAAACCCAACCTTGTCGGACAGTTGAGAACAAGGGAGCTCTATCGGTATAAATGTGGACAAGGTACCCAACTACCGACATGGCCTCTAAATTCAGAAGAATATTAATACCACCATCAAATTTTATTCTTCCATGGAAAGTGTGGATCAACAGGCTGCCTGTGCAGGATCAACTCAGGAAAGACAGATGGAGATTAGCCTCGGCCTGCCCAACCTATCTGCGAGCAGGGAAAAAAGCGAAACACATCTTCCTTAGCTGCAGGATCGCTACCTCGTTATGGGACTATGTGCAGATCCTATTTGGCCAATATTATGCCTGGATAGAATTTTGGAAGAACTCTTTAACAACGTCGTCAGTGTAGACAATAGTGATCAGATCAAGAAAATCATGCTCAATGTAGTCGCGTCACTTGAAAACTATGTGGTGACAGCCCGGAATAAGTCTGTTTTGAATTAGGGGCTAGCTCCTTTCATGGTGGAATCCTGGCGATCCATAAAGCTCTTCACACAGAATCTCGTATTCAAACTGGAGAAATGCATAACAACATGAATGGTTTGATCATTTTAAGAACTCTTAATGTTCCTCGCAAGTGAAAAAAACCATCTCCCATGAAATTCATTTGGTGGATTCCCCCAATTCCAGGGTAGATTAAAGTTAACATGGATGGCGCTGTATCAGGAGAACCTGGCCTCACGGGATGCAGAGGTGTCTTTTGAAGTTACAGAGGCTTCGTCAAGGGATGCTTCTTTCACTTCCTGGGGAGTGGATGTGCCTATGAGGCAGAACTATGGGTCATCATCAAGGCGGTCCAGTTTGCGATGAAATTTTCTTGGAAGCTCCTGTGGATTGATTCCAACTCAATGTTAGCGGTGGAGGCCCTGAGAAGCAGATCAAGAAGAGTACTATAGAGGCTACTCCCACGATGGATTGAATGCCTCAAAGCTTCACAAGATCTGACCCTACATATCACACATGCTTTCTGGGAAGTGAATGTGGTGGCAGATACACTCTCAAAGAAATCAATTGAAGATAGGGGCTCCATGTGGTACTTTGTCACTCCACCTTATTGTATGTACCTTGTGGACTCAGACAGGAAGGGTGATACACATGCCCACTTCTATAGTCCCTCCTTCTAAGACCTTTTCCATGCCTCTTTTACTTAAATTTGGGGACCACACTCACCTAGTCCTGTACCTTCTTTGCCCAAAAATATCGCAAAAATTCCATAAAAATGGAAAAACCCTCATAAACAAATAAAACCCTATGAAAACCATAAATACCATCAAAAACATAAAACCCATAAAAACATAAAAAAAGATAAAAAACCTAAAACCCCCTCAAATCTGTAAAAAAACATCAAAATCCCTAACACCCTAAAAAATAATAAAAATACTAAAAAATCCCTAAAAATACCAATTTACATATAAAACCCTACAAACCCAGAAAAAACTTAAGAAAACCTTAAAAACCTAAAAAAACGTAAAACTCTAAAAATCATTGAAACACTAAAAACCCTTACAAACCCTAAAACCCTAAAAATAATAATAAGCCCTAAAAAACATAAAAAGCATAAAATCAATAAAAATCTAAAAAATATCTAAAAACAATAAAAGTACTTTAATCCACTAAAAGGTTAAAAAACTATAAAAGGCCTTAGAAACCCTAAATAACTCAAAAAAAAACCTCAAACCCTAAAAAACCATGAAACCCAAAAAACCCCTAAAAAGTGCAAAACTCCAAAAACCCTAAAGACCCACAAAATCGAAAAAATCCCTAAAAATAAATAAAATCTTTAAATCCCCTATAAACATTAAAAATATTGAAGATAACCTTAGTAATATAAAAATCACATAAAACCCAAAAAACTATAAAAACCCCAAAAAACCATAAAAATCCATAAACCCCTCAAAATCCTAAAGACCTTTAAAACCATAAAAATCACTAAAAATCATTAAATGAATAAAAAACCATGAAAATCCCTAAGAAAAAGATAAAAACCAAAAAGCAATTAAAACCCCTAAAAACTTAAAAATATATATAAACCATAAAAACCTAAGAACTCTAAAAACATAAATACACATAAAAATTTTCAAAACCCATAAAAAACCTCAAAACCCATAAAACACATGAAAAACTCTAAAACCATTAAAACCCCTAAAAACGTTAAAAACTCTAAAAACCATGAATCCCCTAAAAACCTCATAAAACCCAAAAAACACGAAAACTATAATAAATGCAAAGACCTAAAAAATCCTAAAAACCCAAAATCCCATAAAAATCATAAAAACCATTAAGATACCAAAAAATCCTAAAAATAAATAAAAACATAAAAAACCCTAGAACCCTAAAAACCATAAGAAAAAAAACCAAAAACCCCCTCAAAAAAAAATACAACAAAAAAATATAAAATCCCTAGAAACCCAAAAAATCTCAAAAAACTGAAAAATCTAAAAATCCTATAAATGCAGCAAAAATAACAAAAAATATAAAAAACCCTAAAAACATAAAAAACACTAAGATAAACTTAAAACCAAAAAACAATTTTAACCCCAAAAAACATAAAAAATCTAAAAACCATAAAAAATTATAAAACTCCCAAAACCCTAAAAAACCCTAAAAACCCAAAAACACTTAAAAACCATAAAATCACTAAAAACCCATAAAAACCCTAAAAAAAATAAAAAATGTAAAATACATTTGAACCCCTATAAACATTAAAAAACCATAACAAAATTAAAACCAATAATGTTTCAAAAAACTCTAAAACCCCAAAAAAAACACAAAACCCTAAAAACATAAAAAACACCAAAAACCCTCAAAACCATAAAGCCCCTAAAAATGCCCTAAAATCCAAAATATCTTATAAAACCCTTATATAATATAAAACTCCATGGAAAACCTTAAATCCATAAGAACACTTAAAACCTATAAAAACCTAAAAAACTAAAAACACTAAATGTCCTTAAAAACCATAAAGAGCCTCAAAATCCTAAAAAACCTTAAAAAAATTAATATCCTAATAATCCCTACAAGTCCCTAAAAATGTAAAAAATACTATAAAAATTAAAGAAGCATAAGAAAACCATAAAAACAAAAAAATACTTTAAACCCCTAAAAACCATAAATCCACTAAAAACATTAAAAAAACTTAACACCAAACAATTTTTAGAGACATTTAAAACCATAAACCCATTAAAAACACTAATACCCACTAAAAACTCGAATAAACTTATAAAATCCTTAAAAATATAGAAAATCATAAAAAATATAGAAACTCAAAACCCCCCTAAAAACTCAGAAAACCGTATAACCCTAAAAAACCCTAAAAACCATAAAACCCTAAATAACATAGAAACCTAAAGAAACCCTTAAAACCCAAAAAACACATAAAAATTCTGAAAAACCTAAAAATGATAAAAACCATAAATACCCTGGAAAACTCTAAAACCCTAAAAACCCCTAGAGACCATAAAAATATCATGAAACCAATAAAAACCCTACAAACCACTAAACACTCTAAAACCCCTAAAAACCCTAAATAATAAAAAAAAACCCTAAAATCCCAAAAAAACCTGAATACCCCAGAATCCCTAAAAACCTTCAAAAACCACAAAAACCAAAAAAAACAACAAAATTCTTGAAAATCCCTAAAAATTCCTAAAAAAATAAAAACCCTAAAATAACTGGAAAACCATAAGAAATCCATAAAAACATAAAAAAATATGTAACCCCAAAAAACCAGGAATCATTAAAAACCCTAAAATCTCTAAAACCATAAATTCTTTAAAATCCCTAAAAACCCAAAAGCACATAAAAATATTAAGAATATCCTAAAAATGAAAAAATGTTAAAACACTAAAAACTATGAAATCCCCAAAAAACCATTGAAACCTAAAATCACTTAATACCACTAAAAATGAAAAAAACTCTAAAATGGAAAAATAACCCATAAAACCATAAAACCACTAAAGACCATAGAAACACTAGAAAACCATAAAATCACTAAGTCCATTAAAAAAATAAAAAAAATTAATCCCCTAAAAAGAATACAAAACTCTAAAACTACCTTTAAACCCCTAAAAACCAAAAAAACCTAAATCCCCAAAAAACCTAAATCCCCTAAAAAACCAAAAAATTATTAAAAAATACCTAAAAATCCATAAAATCATAAAATCTCTGAAAACTCATAATAAATCCTTCAGAACCTAAAAACACATAAAACCCCTAAAAAATCTAAAAACTAGAAAAATAATAAAATTCCCTATGAACCCTAAAAACCATAAAAACCCTAAAAACCATAAAATCCATAAATCCATAAAAAACCAAAAAAACCCATAAAAACCACTAAAATGTCTAAAAAACCTTAAAACCCATAAAAATGTTAAAAAATCTAAGAACATTAAAACCACTTTAAAACCCTGAACACCCTCAAAAATCCTAAAAACCCTAATAATAATAAAAAATCCTTAAAAATCCATTAAAACATGAAAAACCCATAAAACCCAAAAAAACCCTATGAAAACCATAAAAACCTAAAATCAATTAAAAACCCTAAAACACAAAAAATGCCATAATAACTATAAAAACACAAAAAACCATAAAAAACTAAAAAACCGTTAAAAACCCTAAAAAACAAAAAAAAAATCCTAAAAAGGCACTAAAATTCAAAAAAAAAACATAACAATAAATAAAAACCATGAAAAACCCATCAAAAGTAATTAAAACATATAAACACATTAAACCCATAAAAACACTAAAACCCATAAAAACCCGAAAAACCCTAAGGACCCCATAAACCCTAAAAACACAAAAACCCATAATTCCCTCTAGATAGAAGATGGAGGCTTCAGAGGCTCGGCTCCCTTTTGATGGAGGCTTCCCTCCCTTCTAGGTTGTAGATGATGGCTACCCAAGCGTCTCCCCCCTTATCTACAGGGGAGGGTCCTCCCTCGGATGACCGCCCTTTCTCTCCTTTCTCTTACCCTGATTCACTGCCCTCTTTTCCATGAATGGTGCTTTTTTTGAGGGTTCTAGAGATCTTTTATGCCCGACCGTAGCTTCCCATTTCGCTTTGGGAGTTCTATGATGCTTCGGATCTGCACTGCTTGACTCTGGTTGCAAGGTTCCTGAAGTGGGGCCCCCTGGGTGACACTTTTGATAGGTTTTCCTATGAACTCTATAATCTACAGGATTATGCGATTGTGGTTTTGGATGATGTCTCGCACATCATGATTCACTTTGCATCTGAGGAAGATCTGATCCTTTCTTGGTATGAGGCTCCCCGAAGCTGTAATGGCGCTAGCTTCTCCATCTTTCGGTCGAGTTTTGACTTTCAACTAAAGCGTAACTCCCTGATGGTTGCGAATTTGGTTATATTTCTTGAACTCCCCCTTCCCTTCCAAGATTTCACTATTATTTCTATGATTGGTAATATGGTAGGGAGGTTCCTCTATGTGGGTAGAAGGACTAATGACCTCTGTCACCCTGTCGCCCCAAGGGCCTTTTTTGAGGTTGATTCTTCAGAGGATCCGATGGATGCTGTATGGATTTCTGTGGGGGAGGAGTTCCATTGGAAGCAGCCAGTAATTTTTGAATCATGGCTGATATTCTGTTCAAGCTATTGGAGCTTCAGGTAAAATGCTCAGTTTGACAGATGTGTTGACCCTTGTAAGAATGGTTTAAAACTGGTTCAGTTGAATTTTGGTGAGAACTATGATTTGGTGGAGGCGAAGGGGGTCTAGGGGGTGGTCGTGCCTTTTCCCTCCCAACCATTGGTTGTTGTAGTCTGTGTTCCTCTCAGGACAGACCTAATGCATCAGAGTGATCTTGAAGTAGAATTGGTGGACTCAGGTGGTTTCATTTTAAGTTTGGATAGGAATGTATGTGAATCAAGAGATGTAGTCGCTGAAGCAGTTCTCTTGGATGAAGGGAGAACTCAATCAGGTGATGATGAGGGTTGTGGACGTGTCAATTGTTCAAGGAGATAGTTGGAAAAGGGGAAGGCTGTTGTGTAGGAAACTTGGCAGGGAAATGAGCATCTAGAGGCTCCCCTGACTCTATCCCTGGAAGGGGAGGCTATGGACTATATGAAGAGCAGTGGGGGTGCTAGTAGTAGCATACTGTCGGACGTGAATATTGTGACTCTGCAAAACAGGTTTCAGGACATAGCCTCGACTGAGCTGGTTGATACTGATTTGTTGGAGGGTGAGCACACACAATGGGCAATGGATGATCATGGTATGAGGGATGGGGATGAGTGGAAAATGTCATCGCCTTTGAAGAAGATGATCATGGCAGAGGAGCAGACCTAGATTCTTGGGGTGCAATGCCCCAGTTTGTGAACTGCCACCCTGGTGCTTACTGGGTGTGACGATGCGGAGAGACCTGACATGGGGGCTGGGATAGATCCTCTTGTTTATGAGACTAGTGCTATCTGTATGGAGGGTTTTACAGGTACTCATGTGGAGGATCTAGTTGGGATCCCTCCACTAGGACCAAACATTGATGAAGGTGAGCTGGCCACGAACCTATAGAGGGCCATGGTAGATTATGGTGTTCCATCTTCTAAAGGCCATTTCGTGCAGCTGCATGACATGATGATGGTTTAATGGGAAATGTTTCCCATTGAGGATGAGTCTAGGATACTTGGGGTGAGGTTTGCTGAGGATGACCGAAGGAAAAATGATGTTATGGCCAGGTGAAAGGAAGAAAAGAAAAAGCTAAAAAATGGGGTGGCTCAACTCATGGAGCAGGAAGCATGCACAAGAACAAAGTGGCCTCAAGTGAAGCCAGTGATGGAGTAATACGTGAGAAGGCAGTCCATGAAGACGATTCCATCTCTTCCCCCACATAGCGAAGGCATCAGAAGGATTACTCTTCCCTTCCAAGATCGATGGTGACCCGGACCACCTCCATGGCGGTCAAGATAAATCTAAAAGTCAATAAAAGGTAGAGGATACCACGAAATGCTGAGATGGAGAGGTCTGGAGAGAAAATTTTGTCTGTGCTCAGACTGCAGGTGGACTATGAGTCGAGTTGGGACTCTATGGACACAAAAGCTGACTCAGACTTATGCTTTACGGATGAGGGCGTTGGTCTTAGTACAAGCTTTAGATACTATGGTGTGGTCTTGGATGACTTTGGTGGGGACATTGATTGACTTTCTCTTTTTCTCTTTTGTTTGTCTTTTATTTTGGACTTTTAGGGTGTGAGTCTTTTGTTTCATTCCTTCTTTGTTTTACTTTTGGGGATTTTCTTTTGGGTATGGTTTGATTGACCCCGCCCCTCCCTGGTCTGAAATGTCCTCTTTTTCTTAATAAATTTTGGGGGGCTATTCTAGCCTAGTCCCACACCTCTTCTGCCATAATTCCCTCTAAAAACCATAAAAAACAAAAACTCATAAAATCCTAAAAACCAACTAAAAACACTAAAAACCCTTTAAACCCTATAAATGTTGAAAAACTCTATAAATCATTAAAACCCCTAAAAAGAAAAAATCCCCTAGACACCCAAATCCCCATAAAATCCATAAAATCATAAAACCCAAGAACTATCAAAAACACTAAAACCCTAAAAACTATAAATATCCTAAAAACACTAAAAAACCCTAAAAACCTAGAAAACACTAAAAACCTATAAAACCCCTAGGAAAACCTTAAAAAAAAGTCATTAAACCCTTAAAAACATAAAAATGCTAAAACCCTAAAAAATCATGAAAGACCAAAAATAAAAAACCCCTCAAAATCCTTAAAACCACTGAAAAGAAATAAAATCTCGAAAAAGAACTAAAAATCCCTAAAAATGTAAAAAACCCGAAAACCCTAAAAAACATAAGAACAACATAAAATACAAAAAATATAAAACACCCAAAAATATAAAAAATGCTAAAACCCAAAAAATCATAAAATAACCTAAATACAGTAAAAACCCTAAAAACATTAAAACCCTAAGAACCTAAAAACCCTAAAAAACATAAAAACCATAAAACTACTCAAAACTCAAAAATCCCATCAAATCCATAAAAACATTAAAAACTATAAAACATTAAATACCCTAAAAAATCAACCCCCCTAACACCAAAAAATATCATGAATCTTTTCACCTGTTGTGGTTTTGGTCGTGGCCCTTACCCACTGGTGGTGCGCAATGGTGCGTCGTACCACCTCCATGGTTGGCCGGTGCCAGCCACTCTGTTAACCTCTGAGGCTTTGTGGTTCTGAATTCTCTAGCGGCGCGTGACGACGCGCCACCTCCATCATCGTCGACTAGTGCTGCTACACCGGAGGTCTTTCATGGAGAGAGAGGGAAAGGTTAAACAAGGTAACGGAGGGTCTGGGCCATGTTCATTTGGCCCGCACCCTCCGTGTTAGCTTGAAAACATGATGCAGAAAAAAGGATTCAACAATCACTTGAAATTATAAAAAAATAAATCCCTACCTCAAGTTCGCTGGAGAACACCCGCAATTGAGGAAGAGTTGGAATTCTTTGTCCTCACAACAAGCAGCCAAAATTGTTGCCCAAATGTCACCTTTCGGTTCGAGATTCATTGTCACTCTCCACCACCTACTAGAACTGACTCTTCCATCCAAGTGTTTGGTGTCACAACACTATATCAGAACTTCGTCAGTTGGTGAAGTGATGCCAATACCTCTCCCCAACTCCATATAAATAGGAGAGGGGGGAGGGTGAGTAATGCCTGCGGAATTAATGGGGTTCATTTAATATATACCTTCCTAATTCCAACAGCACTGTAACAGTGGATTTGAGGAGTCAAGCCATTAAATTTCTTGACACGTCGTTGGTCCCACCACTACTGCTTGTCCATTGGAGGAAATAAATGAAAGGAAATAAAATAACTTTGTTATTTTTTTATTCTTTTAAAAAGTCCAAATTCTATCTTTTTATCCAGAATTACTATAGTCGAAGTGAATCCTCCCTTAAGAGAATCTGGATGATGCGGATTCAACAGTGATCTCAAATTTTTTATCCAAGAAACGAATCAAATTATAGAAAACGCCACCCACACGTTTACTAAACATAACCGAAAAAAAGTTCTATAAATTACTAACAGTCACCCTCATCCCGTGCCGGTCGAGGTTAGGATCTACCTAAGGGAAAAACATCTTGACTAACTCAATGGTTCTCTCATATTTTCAATCTGAGTTACTGTTTATAAGTTATGGATTTCGACATTAAAATAATTGTTACATAATTATTTTATTTAAAGCCAAAACATAACTTCCATAGTTGGCCCACACCGGACAATGTTAGTATCTTCTTAAAGAATGAATACCCTCAAGAGCTCCACGGTGGTCTAGGATTTTTAATCTGAGTCACCATTCATGAGTTATAAGAATTTGAATAATAAAATAACTTTATTTAATTATTTTATTTACAGTTATTACATTTTACGGTTTTCTCACTGGAGTTCTGCACCGACAAAACTTAAGTCTTGCCTAATATAAACCCGCCATATTGAACAAAACACTGCCCTTAGATTTCTGATATGGGAAATCAATTAATAGTTATTCCACTTTTTTAGGAAAACTGCTCAAGGGTACTAATTAAATCTTAACCAAACTTCGACGGATCATTCCGGGCACTCTGGGCCTCAGAATCACGCACCGTCAGATTTCACAGTACTGAAATAATTCCATATAATTTAAAAAATATATATGGAAATTTCAGGACATTACATTCTCCCCACCATAGGTATTTACATCCCCGAAAGACAAAACAAAGGTAAATCAAATGAATGAGGGTACTGAGCACAAATATGAGGCTCCCTCTCCCATGTTCTCTCTTGGATGTTCACGTGATGCCACCAAACTCACACCAGAGGGAATGATCATACACAATTAATTTAGTCATGTTAATCCTCTATGTCCACTGGGAACTCCGTAAATGTCCCCCCATAGTCAAAGTCCAACCCTCCCTAGTCAATAACGTGTGATGGATCTTGCACACATCTTCTCAACTACGACTCATGGAAAACATTATGCACCTGGTTCATCTATGGGGGAAGATATAGATGGTACTCCACCTTTCACACTCTGTTGAGATTCTATAAAGGTCCGATGGACCTCAGAGATAGTTCACCACCATGGCCAAACCTCCTCAATCCTCGTCAGAGTGAGACCCATATGAAGACATGGTATCCATCCTCGGCCTCCAAGGATCTCCATATCCTATCGACAAAAGACTTCTACAGGATATTTATAGTATACACTTGCTGAAAAGTGAGGAATCATGATAAAATATGTCACCAATTCCTTTATTTCTAGCCACCAGTACTAACGTCGGAGGTTATGGTACATTTTAGCCACTTTAGAATGTACTGTTAAAGGGGATGTATGGAACTCCCATAAAACCTCCTCCCGAAGTGCCACTGGTACCATTGTACATTTTATGAAGATAACGACGTGCTCCCCAACTTCATATAATAATTTAGGAGGCTGTCTTGAGGATATCAGAGGACGTCGGGCCTTGCAGTCAACGTCCCAAGCTGTGGCCCCCAAATTTGCTGAATAATTTGGGGAGTGACAATCATAGACTGGAGGTAAGATGCTCTATCTCTATTCATAAAGGATATCTATAATGTGGCTATATTCTCTATCTCCTCACTCAGTAGCAGTAAAACAGACCTCTTACTGAGTGTGTCTTCCACTACGTTTCCCTTCACAGAAGTGTAGACTATCTCGAAGTCAAAGTCCTGGAGTAACTCTATCTAACGGCGTTGTCTCAAGTTCAGGTACTTCTATAAGAAGTTATACTCGATAAGCTTGTGATTAGGGTAGATTGTAATTTTTTTTCCTATCATGTAATGTCACCACATATTCAAGGTAAAGACCACTGCTGCAAACTCTAGGTCATGGGTGACATAGTTTTGATCATGCGGCCTCAGCTTTCATGAACCATAAACGATCACTGCTCTCTCCTACATCAGGACACATCTATGTCTGGTCCATGGTGTGTCTTAGTATAATACATACCCAACGCCTTCTTCTGGTAGCCTCAAGGTAGGGGCACTCGTCAATATCTGTCTCATCACATGAAAACTATTCTGATAACTCACCATCCACAATAAGGATTTCCCTTCTTTTTCCAAGATGACAAGGGTGACACTACCCTGGAAAAGTCAAGTACAAATCTCCTATAGTACCCATCCAAAGAAGAATCGCCTCTCCCTTCAGGGAGGTAATCCTAGAAACATCTTTTGAAAATATTTCCCCACACTCTGCCACTACTCTTAGAAACTGAAAACTAAAAACTCTTTTTTCCTTGAGTGTAAGGCTAGCCAACTTTATAGTGATCGGTTGCACCCTCCTCTGCATGATTTTATCCAATGCAGCATGGGTTTCCTTTCTTTCCTACCAAGGAAAACACCATTCTATGGTTGTAGATATAATGCATAATTTTGTCCTAAAACAATCAATCTATGTATGAACTGTGGATGTCCAATCCATACCCAAACTAATGTGGTAAGGCCTCAATGCTTCCACCAAGATGTTACAACCGAAACTCTCATATAAAGGGTCATATCACACCGTCAACATAAGTGTGATTATCGAGTCTCCTCCCAAAGGTATCTCCAGATGTAGGGGTCAAGTATTCAGTTTAACCGGAAACTCGAGGTCTTGAACAAGATTCATGGTAAGAAGAAATAATTGGTACCTATGTCTATTAATATGATAGCTAATAGTAGACACAAACCACACCTCAAATCATTCTTGGAGCCCTTGTGTCACACTTCTTGACTACATGCAGCTACTTATTTCCCTTGTCTTCCAGCTCCATGAGCATGGTGGGGACAACATTGGGGTGTTGGTTGTAACATGTCAAAATGTGTACCACCTCATGCTACTCTCGTATATCTAAATCAACATTTGTTACCCTGTATATTTATCTATTCATATCATTTCATCTTCCCGAATAATTTTACTTGCCCATGTCTCTGAGACTAGCGTTAGTTTCCGGCTTTCCCACTGCTAACATTCACTGCCTATATCAACCTAAATAAAGAAATCTCAACCACAAAGGTTATCTCTAACACCCTATCATAAGTAGGAATTCACAGAGGAATAATGCTGGCTCGGATGTCCCTAAACACACATCTCTCTAATGTCTAAGCCCTGAAGCACTGGTCAAACCATATTCAGCGTGAACTTGTAATGGTTTTTACACGTCGAGGAATACTTAGTTACTGACATGTCATCCTGCTAAATTTGTAGAAGATCTAGGGAACACTCTCCCCTTAGCTTTTTTAGGGCAAGAGACCCCCTTCACTGAGGCAGGTTCTCAAACATGTCCAAATAAAGTCACCTCTTCGCTAGATCAGGGAAATCTAGTCCCTATCATCGTCTTGCTAAGCCACGTAGAAGTATCTCTACCAGGACTTCCATCTAATCGAATGGTGTCGTGACTAGATAGAAACTCAGTCACCTCATCAAGCCAATCCTTAGACGCTTGTGAGTTGGGCTCACCTTAGAACCTGAGGTGTATCTGATGATGAAACAAATGTAAGGAACTAATACTACATGTGGCCTTTACCGATACCCCCGGTTGTAAAGGCTGACCAACGAGCAGTGATATAGTTGGCACACTACCCGAAGGTAACATCTCGGGCAACAATTGATGTACCGAAGCTTCTTCACCCTATGAACCATTCTTATGGTCACACACTAGAAAATAATAGAAGCTAAGATCACCATCTACTCTACCGGTGTCCCAACTAGGTGGAAAACTCTATCCATAGCCTCCATGCAGTCCTCAATTGCATGGGAATATATCTCACGTTGAAAACATGGAGGCATCTGCCACTATAAATCATGCAACGCTCTTAGTCGGTGTGCACCGTCCTCCAGTGAAGCTTGTGGTAACTACTACCCAATGGGTGGTGGTTCTGCTGGTACACCACTCGAAGGTTCCAACACAGTAAGAGGGATCTCCACCAAAGCCTCGTCGCACGATGGTCCATCATAATGTACTCTATTGGGAATCCTAATTGTTTGTCTACACTGTGGAATCCTGATAAAAAACAGGTTCACCATAGTCATTAAGTTATACCTGGTGAGCTGACTCAAGTTAATCATAAGAAAAACTCTTCAAAACACACACAATCAGTGTTTTCGTGCACCGAGTAAGAAATCAGAATTCAGGGTCCTAGTGTATGGATACGTCGGCTACCATACCAACACTGGAATCCCCGAACTGAAACCCACACTCAAAAGACTCAACACTATTACTCCAAAAAAAGTTCAATGTCCTAGTTCTTCGATAGAACCAAATCCTCTGATACAACTTTTTCACGACCTGTCCCCTAGGGCCCATGCCGTGACTACCCCAATCCCACTTTCCATAGGCCAGGGGATAGTGACATGCACTAGAAAGACGTATCCCTATAATGGGAAGGCATTTCCTTTAAACCTGTACAAACACACAATCCAATAACATGAAAAGAAGCAACGATGAAGTAACCTGTTGTAGTAAATAGTGTTATTAAAGTAAAGCGGCCAGAATAAAATCCCAATTGTAAATTAAAAGTACAAATGAAAAGAGAAAAAATGCTCTTGGATCTTCCACCGAGGATCCTACCATATGGGTAGGTACAACACTCGATCAGTAGTCACTGCATCACATCACGCCAAATTGTCCACCTCTGAGCACCGTCCTGTCCTGGCTCCCTCATCCTCGATCAATGTTGTTCGTCGTCTACCCAAGACACAACAAGGTGCGGGTGAAGCCTGTGTAGGGGTGAGTATAAAAATACTCAGTAGGGACCCTGAGACCCCTAAAGGACTCCCAGAGTTCCACAAAGGAATGACCATAAAGCAATACCTCAATCACAAAGCACGAAGCAGTCAACAACACTACATAGGTATATGCCCATACATATACCTATGTTATCATGATACACTCGTCTCATACATGAGGGAATAATACCAAAAACGTAACACCACGAAGGAAAAAGTACCACAAAGGTAACAACACGAAGGTAACACCACGAAGGTAAAATCACCACAAAAGTAACCCCATGAAGATAACCCCACGAAGGTAAAAGTACCACATAGGTAACACCATGAAAATAACACCATGAATGTAGAGGTACCACATAGGTAACACCACGATGATTACACCACAAAGGTGAAGGAACCACATAGGTAACACCACAAAGATAAAATAATCAGCTCACACCAGGTATTAGTGAAGTATATAAGTAACGATGATTAGTCACAAATCTAGATCATCTTATTCTGTCATGAGGCACTTCTAATGATTATACGAAGTCTGAAACACACCAGATCGATAGGTACTAACCCTCGAAATGACCCACACCGGATCTGACCCACATAGGATCGGTATGCGCTGACCCACACAGGATCACTGATCGTAGACCCACATAGGATCTGACCCACATATGATCCTTATGTGTTGACCTACATAAGATCGTTGAGCCCTAACCCACACAGGATCTGACCCACACAGGTTTTATCAGTACTAACCACCATATGATCTGTCTCCATCCTCCACCTCACCACCAGCCACTAGATTCCTTCTCATAGCATTATTGATTTTGGGAGAACCTCTCCTCAAGCCTTTGGTCATATTTCAACTAGAACTAAGTCACCAAAAGATGTAACTCAATGATTTGTCATGTCATAAGGGTTCCAACGCAATAAACGGTGCATTAATCCAATGCTCGATCTATATGTTATTGGCATTTTAGTGCTGAGGGCCAGGTTGGATTTAGAGTTGATCCCACCTGGGTGTACTATAAATTTTTTTAAAACTCTAATTGAGTATCTGAAAAGTACCTAATTGTCACTAGGTTCCTTACACCACAGACGACACACCAATATAATGCACAGTTTGTTAGTTACACCCCTTTTCGTTGAACGGGGGTGATCGCAACTTGGTCTAGCCCGGATTGGTCGGGCCCACCAAATTATGCCAAACGGACCGCTTCCCAAAAGGGTTCCAATGCCACTGACAATGTGTTGAATGGACACTTGGTTTTTCAGTTATGATCATTTCTTTATTTGGTGAATGGTTGGGTCTGGGCCCGGTTCAACTCGGTTATACCGACACGATGCAATGGGTCCCAGGGTCCACCTAACCCTGCTCGGGTCTGGCCCACTAAGGGTAGACCCAGTTTACTGGGTTCAACCCCTCAGGGTTGGCCCAGTTTGGTTCTCGGGCCCGGGCCGCAGTTGGCTCGGGCCGCCAGGTGGGGCTCGACCCACCCGTATTGGTTCACTAGGACGTTGTTTGGCCCAGTTCACTGGCCGGTCCGGCCCTCTAGGTCACCAGTCCGGCCTGCTGGGCCGCCAAAAGTTGGACGGGAGGGTGCAAGGCCGTTTCGGCCAACCGGTGGGGCGCTGCCCCACCGCATATTGGTCGGCCGTTTTGGCCGGCCGGGGGTCCACCAACCCAGCATGGCACGGGGCTGCACCATGCTCCACATGCCGCAACCTCCTCTAGAAGCACATGACGACACGATGCTCTGCCTTCGCCTCCCACGGCCATCTCGGGCCGACTTCCTTCTTCACCTGCAGCGGCCCTTGCCCTCCAGTAGCACACATCGGCACACTGCACCACCTCCCGCGGCCGACCGGTGATGGCCACTCTGCTAACTACCACATCGTAGTGCCACAACCTATTCCTATGGCATGCGATGTAATGCCTCTTCCATCGTGGTCGGCCGATGCCACTAATTCAGCGGCCTTTCACGGAGAGAGAGAGAGAGAGAGATAGAGAGAGAAAGATTAAACAAGGTAGCAGAGGGTTCAGGCCATGTTCATTTGGCCCACACCCTTCACGTTAGCTTGAAAACATGAGGGAGGAAAAAGGATTCAACAATCAATTTAAATTATAACAAAATACATCCCTACCTCAAGTTCGATGGAGAACGCCTACGATTGAGGAAAAGTCGGCGTTTGTCATCCCCGCAATAAGCTGCCAACGTTGTCACTCAAACATCATCCATCAGTTTGTGAATCGGTGTCCCTCATCACTGACCACTGGAATAGGCTCCACCCTTCAAGTGCTTGTCATTGCAGAACTTTATCCGAACTTCATCTCCTGTTGAAGTTGTGCCAATAACTCTCCCCAAGCTCCATATAAATAGGATATGGGGGAGGGTGAGTAACGCCCGTGGAATTAATGGGGGTTTATTTAATAGGAACCTTCTAAATTCCAATGGTGTTGTTACAGTGGATTTTATGGGTCAATCCATTTAATGGCTTGACACATCATTGGTCCCGCCACCACTACTTGTCCGTTGGAGGAATAGAAAGAAAGGAAATAAAATAAATTCATTATTTTATTATTCTTTTAAAAATTCCAAAATCTGATATTTTCTCCAGACATACTACAGTCAATGTGAAGCATCCCTTATGAAAATCCCAGCGTTGCGTATTCAATGATGATATCAAATTTATGATCCGAGCAACGAGTAAAAAGATAGAATACGCCCCCCGCACGTTTACTGAACATACCCAAAAAATGTTTAGTAAATTATTAACAGTCACTCTCGACCTGCAGCGGCCGAGGTTAGGCTATGCCTAAGGGAAACAAATCTCAAAGAACTCAAGGGTACTCTCAGATTTTCAATCCGAGTTACCATTTAGATGTTATGGATTTTAATAATAAAATAATTGTTACTTAATTATTTTATTAACAACCAAAAACTAACTTCCATAGTTGGCCCATTTCGGCCAATGTTAGTATCTGCCACAAAAAAACATACCCTCACGAGCACAACTGTTGTCTCATATATTTAATCCATGTCAGCGTTTGTGAGTTATAAGAATTTAAAAAATAAAATAACTTTATTTAATTATTTTATTTACGGTTATGACATTTTCAGGTTTTTTCACAGGTTGCATGTGCCTACTAAAATTAATTCGTTCCTTGGGTAAACCTACCATAATGAATACAACAGGTCCCTTAGATTTATGATATGGGCAAGTGTTTAAGATTTATTCAACGTTTTAATGAAAACTACTTACACGTGCCAATTAAAGCTTAACAAAACTTTGATGGATCATTAAGGGCACTCAGGGCCTCAGAATAACACGCCATTAGATTTCATAGTATCGAAATAAATCCATAAAATTTTAAAAAAATATATATAAATTCCGGGATATTATAATCATTAACATCATCATCAACATTTTTATTCAAGAAGAAAAAAGGGAACAAACAAAGAAGCTGAAAAAAAAACAAAATAGGATACAAGAAACAAGGCACATGGGACTAGGGGGGTCTAATGTATTGTAAACCAAGAGAGTCTCCTCTTATCAAATTAACCCCCTTGAGTTTCATGAAATTGATCAAATGGAGGAAAGTGATGTTGGATCTCAGGCTTGCTATTGACGCAAGATGATCCGCAACCATGTTCCCCTCCTACCATGGGTGGGTCACCCTGACATTATGAAGAAGGATGTGGCATTTCTTAACTGGGTAGGATATTGACCACGGTGTATGGACTTTACCATTAAGAGAATTATGAAGAATTAAATAATCAGTCTTTGATTGAGTGATCTCAATTTACCTCTGTTCGCAAAGGGATAGTCCTATAAGAAGAGATTTCACCTCTGCCTAAAGTGGGGTTCCCTTCCCAAAAAAAGCAGTGAAAACCAACACAACACTTCCATACATGTCTCGAACCACACCCCTCCTCTCATATCACCCAACAAAAATGAACCATCCGAGTTGAGCTTGTAGCCCGAGACTAGAGGGAGCCAGCATATCCATTGCCCCTATGGCCTCTTACGGGGGGATTAACTGAAGGAACACTTACCTACCACATCTTCAATGAGGGAGCCTCCCACCAGTTTTAGATGAACGTGACCAGGTCCAAAAACATGTTCCGCATGATATCGATAATGGACCTTGTAGTAGGTATGTCACCTTCGAAGCGGGTTTGGTTCCAGGTGTGCCACATGCACCAACACCCTGCACTGTAAATGATAGACCACACCATCCTTTCCATGTTTGAAAGATTCATCCTGTGGAACCAACTATCCCGGAAGGAAGAGTCACCTTACACACTAGAGGAGAACACCATGAGGGTTCTAAAGAAAGACCAGACTCTGTGGGGACACTCGCTTTCTAAGAACAGGTGGATCGTGTTCTCTTCCTATTGGCTGCGACATCAATGACATATGGAGGCCATACTGATACATTCCTTCTTGACCTGCTCATTCATAGACACAACATGATTTATAATCCTCTATGTTTGGAAATTGTATTTGAAAGGGGTCTTCTTGTACCAAACAGTGGTGTTCCAAGTATCGTGAAGGCCCTGTGAAGCTGAGAGCCTACAATAATATATAGTATAGAAATTCCTCATGTAGGATGTAGTAAAGATTCATGTGTTAGGGTCAGAGTTAATACCGATTGAATCAAGTATATCCTACTTTTCTATTTCAATCACATATTTGATAAATGAGGGGTGGAGAATTTCTTCCTTTTAGGAGATCAAGGGAGCTAGGAAACCTAAAAAAACAAGAATAGAGCCAACCCAAATATGCCTCCTGAAGAGAATCATTCCCTCCCCCAAAATCTAGAGGAAGTTCTATATCAGGGTGTTTATGAGAGGGTAAATCATGGGATATAATGTGGATGAATTACCACTAGTTTACTCCTCATACCCCACCCAACTGTAAGGCATGGACCTCCCCCAATGGTTTTCCCTTCGATCATTTCCCATGCCAGCTTGGCGTACATATAGTGCAGTGTGGAGTCAAGGATCCTCACATAACCCCCCCTCCTGGATGGGATTTTCCAATATTTCCCACAAATCCCAGTGACGCTTCCCCCCAAAAAGAGCATCCCACACGAAACTGTCCAAGAACTGATTAATAATCCTGATGAGTCCTTTAGGTAATGTAGTGGAGGCCATTTCATGAATGGGGATGGCCAACAGTACACTATTATATAGGGTAATCCTCCCCCCCCCCTAAGGAAAGGAAATGATTCTTCCAGTTAAGAACCCTCCCTGTGATCTTGCTCAAAATATGATCAAAGTCTCAGATCCTGAGTCTCCTTGATGAAATTGGAGTTCCGAGGTAATCTAGGGTAAAGGACTCACAATGCATGTCAATACTTCTACAAAGTGAATAATCCCTGCTAGATAGACACTTGTTAGAGATGTAATGGTTACTTTTAGAATTATTGATAACCAATCCACTCCAGTAACAATATTCCTCAAGAATTTTCTTAATACCATTAATAGACCTCCTTCCACCATTTATGAAAATCAAAGAGTCATATGTGAAAATAAAATGGGAAATTGGGGGAAGGTTCAACTTCCTTCGATAAGGGATTAAGTAACCATTGGATAAACCCCTATTAATGAGGAAGCTAAGTGTTCCCTGTGAAAGAATGAAGATGTTGGGAGAGATTGGGTCTCCCTGCCGAATCCCTTGGGGGGCCTTGAAAAATCCATGAGTCTTTACCATGAAGGATACAACCATCCCAGAGGAGATAATGCATCTGAAAATGAGATCCCAGGCCTTATGAGATAAGCCCATCGGTGAAGATACTCTGTTTATGAATCCCCACTCTATTCTGCCATAAGGCTTATTCGTATCCAATTTTATTTCCATGTTTGAGACACAAATATTTGTTTTAATATATCTCAGAAGTCTTTGATCCATTATAATGGACCCTTGTATTGATACTACCTTAACAAATCCATGTTGTTCAATAGAAATACACTAAGGATGGAGTTTGGACAACCTCAAGTTTATGATACTACCCAAAATATTGTAGGGAAAAGTACACATACTCACCGGTCTATAGTGTGAGAGAAAAGAGGGGTCTCTAACCTTCGGTATGAGCACTAGTGTTGTTTCACAGGTGACCCACAGAAGGATACCACCATGAAAGAAATCCTGAATAACAGTAGTGATATCATCCTTAACCACCTCCCATGCATCCCTGTAAAAAGATCTGGGGATGCCATCTGGGCCAGGGGCACTCTCCGGATTGAGATTCATCATGGCCAAGTGAATTTATTCACCTTTAGTGATACTTTAAAGACAAATATTTTCCCTCTTAGAGAGAGAGTTTACCACTACCTCACAGATGGTTGCATTTACACTAGGATACCCCATGGACATCCTCAAGTTGGGGCCATCCTGGAGATTCATCAACAATGAAAGTGTCATGGTTCCCACCATGTCTCTATCATCTGTGTACATCTCATCTTTGATTAGAAAGTTTGGTTTCATGGGGAGCATTCTTTACATTAAGAAATCATGGAAGAAGGTTGAGTTCCTATCACCCTCGAGCAACCACTTTATCTTGGATCTTTCACGTGCCACACGTTCTTGATTGAGGACCATCTAAACCCATATGTTCTTTCTGGAAGAGAGATCCTCAAACAGAGAGTTGCTCTAACTCTCTTCCAGATAAGATTCCATACTTTCATTAAGCAGTTTTATTGGCTCCATATTCTGGTTAGGGTGAGGGAGATCCTTATCCCATGCCTTCAACCCAGATTTTAGCTGAAGTAGCTTGTTGTGGACCGCAACCCACAAATGCCCCTGCGTCGGTTCCCTCCACAGCTCATTGATGATTTGTTTGTAGCCAGGAGTGCGAGTCCAATAGAGTTTATACCTAAAACCCCCTAAAGTCTCCAGCATGGGGGACATGGAAAGGAACAATGTCTAGTGGTCTGAAATAACATGGAAAAGGTTCTTGACCTTGGCATTGGGAAACATGGAGAAGGGATTTATGTTTGCAAGACCACAATCAAGAAGACTCTAGAACCTTCTTCCTCCTTTCTAGTTATTACACCATGTGAAGGGGTCACCAGAAAAGCCTATGTCCAGTCAAACATTCTCAGACTTGAAGTGTGTTAATTCCAAGCTAGCCCTCCTGGGAAATTCCCCTCCACCCTTCTTCTCCATAGGATCATCTATGACATTGAAGTCACCTCCCAGGATCCAAGGAGAATCCCCCAGATCAAAGGAACTATGATCTTCCCACAATCGTTCATGACCATGAGTTTCACAGCTACCATAAACAAAGGAAACCAACACACTATCCCCACTCATCGATACCTTCATAGTGATGAACTGGTTACTTAAATAGATCACATCAACCAAGACTTCCTTCGACCAGAACAACCAAATGTGCCTATTAACCAGATCCGATTTCATGGAACCATGTAGCTTGATCTTGCGACAAAAATCCTGAATCATAGAAGGCTTGTTCTTATGTTCTAGGATAGAAACAACATCCACTTGGTTCTTCCTTACCTCCGTATACATTAAGTCAGATATCACCCATGATCTAAGACCTCAAGCGTTCCAAATGATTAAGGATGACGTTAAATAATAAAAGACCTGGATTTTTTCCCAGAACACTCGGTCTCTCTGAGTTGGGAGGAAGAATTCTACCTCATCTTCCTTAGTTTGAAATAGGTACAAACTCTTGGAATTGAATCATGGTGATGTGTTGAAAATGTGGCCATAATGGGATCCATCCAGATGGTATTCCATCTTACAACACTAGGTAGAGAACGAGATTTAGATTCCGGTCTCTCATGGACTAGAGGCTCTAAGCCATCCAACTAGGGAACACTGGAAGCTTGCTGCACACTGTCATCAACCAAAGGTGGATGGTACATCACTGACCTAGAATCCTTCGACCATCTGAGATCACTAGGGGATCCTTTATCCGCTGGTGAGGGAAACTTCTAAGGCACTGAGAGCCAAAGGGGGAGACCCAGGACTCTTTCCAGCAGGATCCCTCCCAAAATAAACTGACTTGGGTTGAAGAAGTAACCAAAGAACACCGAGGCCACATAAGAGGCCATCCGAGCATATCATGCAAACTTCTGACAGTTAGATATTGATGCTAGAGGTGGACTAAGAGGTAGAATCCTATTCTCCATGGAAGGGGAGACTAGCTGGGACTCAACCGAATCTTGAGGGGAAACCTGGGAAGGTCCAGCCTCCGGAGTATCTGAATGTGGTGGAACACTACAGGGGGGAGGTCTAGGGGGTAACACCGACCGTCGTGCCTTCAGTTCCTACAAAGTTTAGCAGAATTTCCTTATAGAGTGCATGAATTGAAGTTCATGGGAACACCAGGAAGACTAGGTCCTGCCTCCAATCCATCAATCCTTTCACTTTCAAAGATATACTATCCGGGAGAGGGAGAGAGATTTCAATCTCCAAACATATCCGAGCTTCCTGCAAAGGCTCACCACAGTAGGTTCGATCATCCATGCAATGTAAATCTATAAGGGAATTCCCAAAGGCCTTGAGGAATGATCCATTCTGAAATGATAGAGGGAGCCCCGGGAGATAGACCCAGACCATAACTCGGGTACTCTATTTCCAACAATGGGAATCTATTGACCACTGTGATAGGTTAAAGCGCCAGCAACCAATGGATCAAGGCACAAAACACCATGCATGAATGAAATCATGTTCCAAAGCTAGAACCATATTGAAAGGATGCTGAGGGACGGAGGAAATCTTCACCCAGTCCTGCAACCCCAAGGAATCCATGAAATGCTTGATGACTGGTAGAGACAGCTTCACAACTCTAAAGCGCGCAACAAGGGTCCACCTGAGGCCCTCCATCGCATCATTGAATGCTGATGAAGGAAACTCTAGATAAATGCAAGATACATCCTATGACACCGACATGGAGATCAAGCAGATTTCGGGGAAAATAGCATGCAGGGCAGGATACGAGCCGCAAACCGCAACCCTGAAAGAGAAAGCTGGCTGGAAAAGATTGGGAGAGGTCACCAGCGCCTGAGATGGCTCAACAGAGGCCAGATTGGGGACAGGATTGAAGGACCACGAGGCTGGGAGCCCCTTCGGATCATTGGAAACTTTCTATGCATTAGCAGGGATGGTTTGAAAAGAAGGAGGTGCATGGGGCACGTTCTTCATATTTTTGGGTACTGACTCACTTAAACCATATGAAGAATCCTAAAATCCTAAAACCACAAAACCCATAAAAAATCTAAAACCCACCAATGTCTATAAAACCCCTTTAAACCCTGGAAAATGTTAAAAATGTCTAAAAAAACATTCAATCCCTAAAAAATTCATAAAAACCCATAAAACACAAAAACCATACAAACCAAAAATACCCTAAAAATCTCTAAAAACCATTAAAATCTATAAAAACCCTAAAAAATATAATAACCTAAAAATAAATAATGCCATAAAACCCTAAATACCCTAAAAAAGAAAACCTTAAAAACATAAAGATTATTAAAATCACTAAAAGATTAAAAAAAACGGTATAACCCCTTGAAACCCTAAAAACCATAAAAACCCCTTAGAACCATAAAAACACTAAAAACACATAAAACACCCTAAAAACCCATAAACCCCCTAAAAACCACTAAAAATCCTTTAATCCCGAAAAATGATTAAAAAATTTAAAAACCCTTAAAAATTCTAAAAAACACAAAAAATACCCTAGAACTTCAAAAACCCCAAAAAAATCTAAAGACCCTCAATATCCCTAAAAACCATAAACCCCTAAAAATGTAACAACCCTTAGAACCTAGAAAACCACTATGGAACCCTTAAAAACCTATAAACACATATAACTCCTAGAAACAGAAAACTGATAAAAAAATCCTTAAAAAGCCGCAAAAACCCTAAAATCCCTAAAAACCATAAAATCCCTAAAAACATTAAAAACCCTAAAATCCATAAAAATATAAAACCCCTGAAAATGCTAAAATCCATTTAAACCCAAAATAGATATAAAACTCAAAAAAACCTTAAATTCCGTAGAATCTCAAAAAAAACCTAAAATCCCAAAAAACCATTAAAATAAAAAAACTCCAAAACCCTAAAAACCCACAAATCCCTAAAAACCATAAAAACCATAAAAATCAAAAACAATTCTTAAAATCCCTTAAAATATAAAAATCCATAAAAACACAACCCCCTAGAAATCCTTAAAACCCTAAAAGCACTCAAATTCCCTAAGAACCTAAAAAATGGTAAAAACCATAAAAACCCATAAAACCCCTAAAACCCTTAAAACCCTAATAAACCTGAAAACATGAAAATCTTAAAAAATACCTCAAATCCTTAAAAATAGAAAAAAACCTAAAAACCCTGAATATATGTAAGAAAACATAAAAAACCTAAAAAACATAAAACCCCTCAAAACTAAAATCGCTAAAACCCCTAAAAAACCTGAAAACCCTAAAAAACAAAATAATTCCCTCAAATTCCAAAAGAAAACAAAAGACCATAAAAATCCAAAAATACCTTAAAATTCCCACAAAATAAAAAAAATCCATATAAACCCATAAAACTCCTATGAAGTCCTTAAAAACCTAAAAACACTTTAAACCCTTAAACCCACAAAATACCTACAACCCCGTAAAAATTACAAAAAATACCTAAAAACCTAAAAATGTAAAAACCCTAAAAGCCCAAAAACCCCCTATGAAAACCTTTAAAACCTAAAAAACATAAAACCCCTAAAAAGTTAAAAAAGTAAAAAAATAATAAAAACCATAAAACCCTAAAAACACTGAAAACCTTAAATTTCTAAAAACCATAGAAAACACTTAAAACCCATAAAACCCTAAAAAACCCTATAAATAGTAAAAACCCTTTAAATCCCTAAAAATGATAAAAAATTCTATAAACTATAAAAACCCAAAAAACTCAGAATACCCCTAAAACCCAAAAAAACCATAAATCCCTTAAAACCCTAAACCCCATAAAATCCCTCAAAATACATAAAAACTCTAAAAACCCAAAAAAACCCAAAAAAGATTTAAAATTACTTAAAACACAAAAACACTAAAAACCGTAAAACCCCCTAAGAAACCCAAATAAATCGTAGATACACTTAAAACCCAAAGCCTAAAAATCTAAAAACCTCCAAACCCATTAAAACCCCTAAAACCCTAAAATAAATAAAAACCCTAAAACCCATAAAACCCATAAAAACCCATAAATTCCATAAAAACACTAAAAACTATAAAATCACATTAAATCCCTAAAAACGTGAAAAACTCTAAAAAAACCATAAAACCACTAAAAACTAAAAAACCCATAGACACCCAAAAAAACCATATAAATAATAAATCCCCTAAAGTACAATATAAACCCTCAAAATCCGTAAAAACTCTAGAAACCCGTAACAATACAAAAAATCCCAAAAAACAGTAAAAATTTTTAAAACCCTAAAACCCATGAAAAAACTATGAAAAGTTTAAAAAAAATAAAATCACATAAAACCCATAAAATCCAAAAAAAAAATACCCATAAAAACCGTAAAACCCCCTACAAACCCTAAAAACCATAAAGCACAAAAAATATTTAAAAAAACAAAAAACCCTTAAAACATAAAATAATTAAGAACTCTAAAAACCCTTCAAACCACTAATTTTTTTTAAAAACTCAAAAAAACATTAAAATTGTTAAAAATATCAAAGAACCCATAAACCCCATAAAAACATAGAACACCACAAATCCTAAAATCCTAAAACTTCCCCAAAACAATAAATAATAATAAAAAACCTAAAATAGCCTTGAAAATCAATAAAAATGTAAAAAGACCTAAAAACCCTAAAACTCCTTTTAAAATCCCGATATCTTAGACACTTAAAACCCTTAAGAAACCCAAACACGTAAAACCCTTAAAAATATGAAAAAATCCAAAAAACACTAAAAAACATAAAAACCCTAAAAACTATAAGAACCCTAAAACCTTTAAAAACCTAAAAACACTATGAACTCTATAAACCCTTTAAACCCCTAAAATTGTTAAAAAACTATAAGAACCTTTAAAACCCAAAAAAAATTAAAAAACACTAATGAACCTAAAAACCATATAAACCCTAAAATCCACTAAAACCCCTCAAAATCCCTAAAACCCCTAAAAACCAAAAAAATTGAAAAAATACCCTAAAACGATAAAAATATAAAAACCCCTAAAAACATTGAAAACCGCTAGAAATCCTTAAAAACTAAAAAAACATTTTAAACCCCTAAAAAACCTAAACAATTCTAAAATCCCTAAAAACCCTAAAAACCATAAAAAGGTTTAAAAACCCCTAAACCCTCTAAAAAACATAAAAATCCTAAAAATACCTAAACATACCTAAAACATAAAAAAATTCCAAAACCCCAAAAACACTAAGAATACCTTAATACCCAAGAAACACTTAAAACCCCATAAAAACAAAAATAAGAGATAAAAACTCTAAATAAACTCTCTAAACTCTTAAAATCTCATAAAACATATATCTATAAAAAAATAAAAACATTGAAAAACATAAAAAATCTTAAAACACTTCAAACCCCTCAAAAATCAAAAATTACAGAAAACCCTAAAATCCTAAAAATTGTAAAAACAAAAAAACACCTACAGACTTTAATACCCCCGAACCCATAAAAACCATAAAACCCAATAAATTTATAAAAACCCTTTAAACCACTAAAAACATTATAAAACATTGAAAAAATATCAAAACCCAAAAAAACTCAAACAACCCAAAAAACCCAAAAAATTCAATAAAAACTCTAAGACTCTAAAAAATTCTAATACCATCATAATTCCTAAAAACCCAAAAACCAATAAAAATCCTCAAAAGATATAAAATTTCATAAGAAAATAAAAAAGTCTAAAATCTCAAAAAAAAACCCTATAAAAGTCCTAAAAACCCAAAAACACATAAAACCCTTAAATACCTAACCATGAAAAAACCCTAAAACCTTAAAAATCCTAAAAATACTAAAAAACCCCAAAAAACATTTAATTCCTAAAAATTAATTGAAAATTCATCAAAATTTAAGAAACATAAAAAACCCTTGAAAACCTAAGAAAACCCAAAAAATATAAAAACACTTATGACCACAAAAAAATATAAAGAACCATAACCCCCTAAAAAGACCGTAAAAACACTAAAACCCATAAGAACCAAAAGACACCTAAAACCTTAAAAACCCCCAAAACCCCATAAAAATCCTAAACAAATCCACTAAAATACTAAAAACCCTTGAAACCCCTAAAAACGTTTAAAAACATTAAAAAACCTTTAAAACCCAAAAAACTCAAAAATACCCCAAAACCACAAAAAATCATAAAACCCCCAAAAAAACCTACAAAACCCTATAATATTTAAAATAACTAAAATCCCATAAACCATAAAATTCTAAAAACCAGAAAGACCCTAATAAATTGTTAAAAATCTAAAAATACTTAAAACCACTAAAAAATTGAAAAACTGTAAAAAACCCCAAAAACCCCAAAAACAACTAAAAGGCATAAATTCCCAAAAAACCATTTAATACTTAAAATCCTAATAACTCCAAAAAACCCTAAAAAAACTCTAAAAAACCTTTGAACCCATAAAACATAAAAAAATCGAAAAAACCTTTTAACACATAAAAACACAAAAAACCCTAAGAACCCAACAAAAGAAAAAATGCCCTAAACCCCTAAAACCCCTCAAAATACCTTAAAACTGTAAAATACCATAAAAATACTATAAAATTATAAAACAAATATAGACATAAAAACCCCTAATACCCTAATAAAACCATATTAATCTAAGATCATTTCAAACCACTAAAAACCTAAACGGTATAAAAACACTAAAACCATAAAAACAATAAATCCACTAAAAAACTTAAAACCCCATAAAAATCGTAAATACAATTGAAAACCATTTAGACCGTAAAAAATTATAAAAATTAAAACATTAAAACCCATATAAAACTTATAAGAAATTTAAAATATAAAAAAACCATAAAACCCCCTAAAACCCCTCAAAACCCCTCAAAATCTCTATGATCCAAAAATAACCATAAAAATCCTAAAAAGCACTAAATATTCCTAAAAATGTATAAAACCCATTTTTTTTTAAAAAACTATGAAACCCTTATAAACATAAAACACATAAATCTAAAAAAAAGCTAATTTTTTTTTAAATTACATAAAATACCTAAAATCCAAAAAACCATAAAAACCATTAAAACCATAATAACCCATAAAAACCCATAAAAATCTAAAAACCCACTAAAAAAGTAAAAATATACTAAACCATGTAAAATTTAAAATTCTATAAAAAATCATAAAAAACCTAAAACCTAACAAAACCGTAAAAACCAAAAATACCATAAAACCCCATCAAATCATAAAAACCCTAAAAAATCCCTAAAACCCCATAAAATCCAAAAAAACCCCAAAAAATAAAAAAAAACAAATATCGTAGAAACCCCCTTAGAAAATCATTAAAACCTAATAAAACATAAAATTCCTAATCACCTTTAAAATCCTACAAAACAATAAAAATCCGAAAAAACACTAAAAACCATGAAGACCCAAAAAACCAAAAAATCACTAAAAACTAATAAAAACACTAAAACCAATAAAAAACTAAAAACATTAGACCACTAGAAATGTCAAAATAAACTAAAAATATAAAAAACCCAAAAAAGTAAAAAACCATAAACACTTCAAAAATACCCGGAAATCCCCAAAACCCCTAAACACCCTTAGTAACCCTAAAATCCATAAAAACCTAAAAATCCCAAAAAAATATTAAAACCCATAACAACACTTAAAACCCCAAAGAAAACCCAAGAAAACCTAAAAAAAATTAAAATCCATGAAAACCTAAAAATGCTAAAAACCATATAAACCCTAAAACACTGACAACCATAAAACCCATAAAACCTTTTTTTTAAAGGTTGGGGTCAAAGCCTCAATTTATTATTAAAGAAAAGACCTCTTTAGACTGGGTAGAGGGTGACCCATTACACATCCTGAAGGCCCAAGGCCAAGTGGCCTGCAAACAGGGCTAGAAATTGGCGAACAGTACTACTACAGTACCCGTGTAGCTACAGTACCTACTACAGTACCGCCGCCGCTACAGTACCCTGATACTGTCCCTCCGCTGCTACAGTGCTTCCACTACTACAGTCCGCTGCTACTATAGTACTACTACAGTGACCTTCTACAGTGCTGCTATAGTACTCGGGAATTCTCCCCTACCCGGATTTGATCCTAGGTCTTTTGGATGCCAAGGAGGAGCCTGAACCACTAGGGTACAAGCTCGTTGGCTAAAAAACAATAAAACCTTAAAAACCTTAAAAACACATAAAAACCCTAACAAATAAATAAAAATATAAATCCCTTTAAACCTCTAAAAAGTTTAAAAACACTAAAAAATGTAAACCCCTAAAAACTCAAAAAATACATGAAAACCTCGAAAAAAACATAAAACCCTAAAATCCCTCAAAATACCTACAAACCAAAAATATATATTAAAATACTAAAAAATCACTAAAATTCCATAAAAATATAAAAAAACCCTACCAAATTGTGAAAACCCCTAAGAAAACCTAAAAAACCCTAAAATCATTTAAAATCCCTAAAAACCGAATATCGAAAAAAACCATAAAAACCCTTAAAACCCAAATAACTCCCAAATACCTTAAAACCCCTATATCCCAATAAAACTATAAAAATACTTAAAACATTTAAAAAGGTTAAAAAAGTATAAAAAAGCTTAAAAAACCTAAAAAATAAAAAATACCTTAAAACCAAAAAAAGCCTAAAACCCCTCAAATTCTCTAAAAATCATAAAAACCCCAAAATAGTAAAATGATCTGAAAATTCATAAAAGTGTAAAAACCCTTAAAAACCATGAAAGAAACTATAAAAACCTTAAAACCCTAAAAACACTTAAAAACAAAAAAACAAAAAATGCTAAAACACCTAAACACTATAAAAACATTAAACCCATAAAACCCCAAAAATCATAAAACCCCATAAAAACCTATAATACCTATATAAACTCAAAAAATATCTTTAAACACATAAATATGTATACAAAATTTTTAACCCATTAAACTCCTAAAACTCACAAAAATAACTAAAAAATTCAAAAAACCATAAATCCCTAAAAATCATAAAACCACTAAAAATCCCAAATAACCTAAAAACCAAAAAAAAATCCTAAAAATCCTAAAACATTTCAACTACCTAACACCCCCAAAAAACTATAATAAAACATTATGAACCCAAAAATAGTTAAATCCCCAAAAAACCTAAATAATGCTAAAACCCAAAAAAAACCAATAAAACTCCCTAAAAACATTAAAAACCAACAAAATATTTAAAACCCCCAAAACCCATATAAACACTAAAAACCCACTAGAAAAAAAAACACTTTAAACCCAAAAAAAACATTAAAAATACCTAAAAATATTAAAACCACTAAAAACTCAAAAATAACCTTAAAAAACTAAAAAAACTATAAAAAACCTAAAGTCTCCCCACAATGAGAATGGTGTACCTTTGTTTCAGATCCCTTATTAGGAGTTATCTTCAGCCTATACACTCCTGGATATCACACTGGTGGCTCTCTTTGGAAGGAATTGACCCTCTATTAATGATTTTGATAGGTTTGTTTCTTTTTCTTGGCATATCCGCGATCAAGAGATTGTAGGGTTATTAGATGCTTGACACTTTCTAATCCATTTTAGGAATGAAGAGGATTTGATTTCAGTCTGGTCTTTTGCACCACGAATTGTTGATCGACATCAATTTTATTTGTTCCAAAGAAATTTTGACTTTCATCTGCATCATGATCCAATGAGTGTGGCTCTATGTTTTACTCTTCCTGGTCTTGACCTACCTTTCCAAAGCCCGGACATCCTCTGCATCCTTGGTAACCTCATCGGTTGATATCTTTGTATGGATGCTCAGACTAGTGATGTCTTCCACCTTATTGAGCCATGAGTATACATAGAGGTGGATGTGTCTAAGGATTTGGTTAATATTGTATACATTGATATTGAAGGAAAACTATGGTGGAATCAGATGGTTTTCTATGAATCATGGGTTTCTTTCTGTTTGAACTGCCAAAGACTAGGCCATTATGCCTCTACCAGTAAGTGTGATAGTGGCTCTAGAATGTCTATACTGAACCAACTGACATCTTCATATTACGGTTTAAAAAAAGATGAGTCTCTATAGGGGGTCATGGAATTCATGGTGCAGGTATACCGTATGGGAAGACTAACAATTCCCTGGTGGATAAACACGCTGTTCTAGTGATTAGGGACATTCCACTGAAGGTTTCTAAGAAGTGTCCTCCTGAACTGAGGGTTTGTGATAAGTTTTATAGGATTAAACATGACCTGGAAACTTTTAATAGTAGGGGTGATGGAGGCTGAGGAAGGGTGCAGTAGTCCGTGGATGTTGGGTAGGTTGTAGATGGTGCTGCTTGGGTTGTGCCCCTATTTTGGTGGTTTGGAGGAGGCTAGGGTTTCTTCAGATCTACTAGCATTTCATAAGGCAGTTCTAGTGTCCCTTTCCACAATCATTTTGATGTCTTGGTTTCTAAGGATCTGGTCCATGTGAAGTAGGTTTTGTTGATAAAAACAGCCGCTGATACAAAAGAAGAACCTGGGCAGACCGCTTGTCCTAGGATCGAGGTTGCTGCTTTTAAAGACATGGGTAATAATGTAAAAGATGTATTGACATGTGGTGATGATGTGTTTGTTGTTACAGGAGATGAATATAATGGTTCTATGAATGACTCTATTGTTCTTGTAAATTAATCTCTAGTACATACTACAATGGATGACGCTTTGGTGTAGGATGGAGTGCATTCCACCCATACTGCTTTTACTAATTACGATCAAGTAGGGGATGATGTGCAGGTGTCCCTAGCCAGCTGTGAATCTTGTGATGGGAGTGATATGGTGCAAGGATAAGATTCCATTGAGGATCAGGATGGAGTACATGATGGGTCAGTTTCCAGTGATGAGTACAAGGGCTTTCTTTTGATTCCAGAAGATCCAAGTTACACTGGATATGTGGTGATTAGGAGTGATACTGGTTTGGACCGGGGGTCGATGGATCTAAATGTTCTTAGTGATTATGGGATGGGTGTTTTGCCTTTGGATCAGAATGCTGGTTATCCTAGCCAATAGATTGAGGCCCAGGACATGGTACAATATGAAGTGCTGGCTGACTATACTTTTAATCAATAAGACACCTACATCCCCAGACATAAAGGTCTTTTCATGGAGGAGGGTAGCAGGATGAGTTTTAACATGGCCAAGATCCTTATGGTTATGAATTTGATAGCGGATGTCATTCCATATGGTAAGTAAAATAAATCTGTAAGAATCACATCAGATCCCCGAAAGAGGAATCCAAGGAAATATTACTATAGTTTTCCTAATATAGTGTCCACTAGAGCCTCCTCCAAGGCTTCCAAGAAACATTCCAATAGGGGAGGGAGACCTGGCAAGGTGTAGATAAATGTGGAGCAAAAAGGCTTTGTGAAAACTACATTATCTTATTAAAAGAACATGAATCTGAATGGGAGTTAGCGGATACTGATGTGGATTCCCGGTATAGTGCTAATGGAGACCCTTATGGTGCAAATTCTTTTTCTGATCCTGGTGGCGACGTTGACTGAATTGTCTCTCTTTTGTTTTTTGGGATCTTCTGGGGCATTGGTTTGTAGAGGGTGTATGGGGATTTTGTGTATGGGTCGGTTGACCCAACCCATTACTTTGTATGGGTTTCCTGTTATCTTCTTATACACTTTGGTGCACAAGGGATAGCCTAGTCCTGAGCCTTCCTTTCCCTTAAAACCCCCAAAACCCCAACATACCATCAAAATCCCTAAAACCCTAACAACAATAAAAATCCTAAAAATCCCTAAAATTACCAAAATATATAAAAAATATAAAAAACTCAGAAATTCACTAAGAAAATCTTAAAACCCATAAAGAACCAAAGATGATAAAAAACCTTAAAACCACCTAAAACCCTAATTTTTTTAAAAACCATCAAAATACCTAAAAACCCTAAAACCCCTGATAAATCCTAAAAAATCCTAAAAACCCAAGTAAAACCTATGAAAAATATAAATACAAATAACTACATAAACCCCTAAAATATCGAAACAATGCTAGGAAGCCCAAAAATCATAAAATCGTAAAACCCATAAAAATCCCTAAAAACTTAAAAACCCCTAAAACCCAATAAAAACTCTAAAAACACACCTCAAACTCTAAAAACCATTTAAACCCCTAAAAATGTTAAAAGATCTAAAACCCATTAAATCTCTAAAAAATTTAAAAAATCCCTAAAACCTAAAAAAGCATAAAAACCCTAAAAACACTAATGCCCCTCAAAATATTTAAAGACCATAAAAACACATAAAAATGATAAAAAAATCCTAAAAATAATAAAAACATAAAAAATACTAAAAATTGTAAATACCTATAGAAAACCTTAAAACCTAAAAACACTAAAAACTTCTAAAAATCATTAAAATGCTAAAAACCTTGAAAAACCATAAAAACATAAAAACATAAAAACATAAAAACATTAAAAACCCTAAAAACACAAAAAAACCAATAAACCACTAAAAAATATAAAACACACCATACACCCCCAAAAAACATATAAACTCTAAAAAACCATAAAACACATAAAACACAAAAAACATTAATAACACAAACAAAAAGAAAAACACTAAAAACCCAAAAACCCCTCAAGCTCCATAAAAACCCTAAAAACCATAAAAATCCTAAAAATACCTATAATAATAAAACACTAATAACACTAAAATCTCCAAATAAAACCATAAAAATATAAAAACACATTAAACACATTAAACCCTAAAATACGATAAAAACCCTAAAATCCCAAAAAACCCCCAAAACCACTAAAACAATTAAAAAATATAAAACCCCATAAAACCTAAAAAAATAAATAAAAACTAAAAAACAAATTTTAACCACAAAAATCTATAAAAACCATAAAACCATAAAAACTATAAAAAATCCTAAAACCCCTAGAAATCCATAAAAATCCTACAAAAATACTTAATAATACCTAAAAACATAAACACCATTTTAACCCCTAAAAAACCCTGAAAAAACACTAAAACATAAAATACTCTAAAACCCCAAACCCCCTAAAAACCATAAAACCCCTTAAAACATAAAAAATACCCTAAAAACACATAAAAAACTAGAATCCACTAAAAACACTAAAAACCATTTAAACACCTAAAATCATTAAAAAATATGTAAAAAACATTAAGACCCCTAGAAGACACAAAAACCCCATAAAACCCAAAAGAAACTATAAAACACCTCATATTATCTAAAAACATTAAAATTTTAAAAAATCCAAATTAAATCCAAATAAAATCCCTAAAATTTCCAAAACAATTTAAAAACCCCTAAAAACCTTCAAAACCCCAAAGAAAACCATAAAAACCAATGAGAAAAAATACAAAACATAGATACCTAACTAACTATAAAAATACTTAAAATCCCTAAAAACCATAAAAACTAATAAAACATTAAAAAACCTAAAAAGATATTAAATCACTAAAAACCCATTAAAGACCCTAATTTTTTTAAAAAATTCTAAAACCTTAAAAACACAAATAATTCCTAAAACTAAAAAAACTATAAAAACCCTAGAAAACCCTTAAAACCCTAAAAATCTGAAAAAACCATAAACACCATAAAATTTGTAAAAAATCATTAAAAATAACTAAACAATTAAAAACACTACAAACCCTGAAATTCCCTATGAAAACCTTATAAACCTAAAAACACATAAAACCCATAAATCCTCTAAAAATATCTATAAACCCTAAAAACCCTAAAAAAACCTAAATACATAAAATAAATAAAAACCATAAAAACCATAAAACCCATAAAAACATTTAAAAATAATAAAAACTAGAAAACCACAAAAACACTAAAAATATTTTAAAACACTAAAAATGTTAACAAATATAAAAAACATAAAACCCAAAAAAGATTAAAAACCCCATTAAAACCTAGAAAATAATATTATACTAAAACCCAAAAGACCCACAAAAACCTCAAAATTCCTAAAAACCATAAACACAAATAAACACTAAAAATACATAAAAAGTAATAACCCAAAAACCTTGAAAACCTTAAGGAAAATCTGAAAAACCTAAAACCACTTAAAACCCCTAAAACCTAAAAAAAGAAAAAAATATATAAACACTAAAAACCTTAAAAAAAACATAAAAAACAAAAAAATCCTTAAAAAGCATAAAAACCCAAAAAACCATAAAATATAACTAAAAACTCTAAAAACCATTTAAACCCTTAAAAACATTAAAAAAAATATAAAAATATTAAAAACCAGTAAAAACTAAAAAAACACTCAAACCCAAAAAAAACATAGTTACACTTAAACCCCAATGATACCCACAAAATCCCATGAAATCCCTAAAAAATCATAAAAACAGTTAAAATTTCAAAAAAACCTTAAAAATGTAAAAAACTGTAGAGATCATAAAAACCAAAAGAAAAATATAAAAACATAATAACACTTAAAACCACTAAATAACCTAAAAACTATTAAACCCCTAAAAAATATATGAAATCCCTAAAACTAATAAAAATCCTAAAAAGAACTAAAAACCCTTAAAAATGAAAAAAACAAAAAAACCCTGCAAAACTGTGAAAACCCCTAAAAATCTATAAGCACTCAAAACCCCTAAAAAACATAAAAACTACTCAAAACACTAAAAGGATATAAAAACCCTAAAAACATAAAAACCAAAAAACCCCAAAATCATTAAAACAATAAAAATAAAAAAAACTCTAAAAGTCACTAAAACACTACAAACCCTTAAATCCCGTGAAAACATTAAAAACACTAAAAACAATAAAAATAATCCAAAAAATAAAAAAATACCATAAAACCCCTAAAACGCATAAAAAATCCCTAACAACCATAATAAGGGAGTGGATGGAGACTCGACTCTCTTGTGATGGCAATTCTGCTCTTCCCCAGCAAGCTCGACGACGTCAACCGATTTTGCGCCTCACCCTCCCCCTCCACAGGGGAGGGGCCTCTGCTGGCTCTTATTGATGAGAACCCTTTTGTTCTGTTCTCAGTCCCAGATCTACTTACCCCTTTTCCGCAGGTTGATATTTGTACTAAGGTACCTGATTTATATGAAGGATATACACAGCTCCGACTATCGTTTGCAGAGTTCAATGAGGCCACCGCCCGAAAAAAGATGACCTTGGTGGCTCGATTCCTAAACTCGCGACCTCTGGTGGATGTTTTTGAAAGATTTGTGTTTGAAAAATGGGACCTCCAAGACTATGCCATGGAAGGTATTCTTGATATTAGTCCTATCATTATTCTCTTTACATCGGAGGAGGATCTGGCCAATGCCTAGTCTGTGACTCCAAAGAGATGCAACAGTGTCCGGTTTTTCCTTTCCCAGTGAATCTTTGATCTGTATTTGAACTGTTACTCACGGATGGTGGAATCGTGGGTCAGGTTTCCAGAACTTCCCCTTCCATTTCAATACTTTTCCATTATTTCTATGTTGGAGAATCTAGTGGGAAGGTTCTTATGTCTGGATAGTATAACTAGGGCCCTTTTTCACCCAGTTTCCCCAAGGGCCTTTGTTGAGATTGATGCTTCTAAAGGAACAGTTTAGTTTTTTTGGATTGCTATTGGTGAGGAGCTCTGATGTAAATAACATATTATCTTTGAATCATGGACTAATTTCTACACCTCATGCTAGAAGTTGGGTCCTTGTGTTTGTAATTGCAGAGGTGGTGGCAGGAAATAGTGTGTTTTGAATTCTTCTCAGGTGGTGACTGGTCAAGGGATGCAGAATCGAGGAGAGGTGCAGAAGTTTGTGCAAATGGATCCTAATGCTCGGGCTGATGAAGGGGATCAGACTCGGGTGGGGGTGTCTGGTAGTGAGGTTGCAGTGGCTGCTTCATGTGGGCATGGATGTTCTGTTGCTAAGGGGGTGGCACCTTTATTTGGTCTTGATTCCAGATCTCTGAGCCCAATGAGTGTGCGGGATGGTCTTCCGGTTGTTCTGGTGGGCCATGGACCTACAATTGGTGATCACCGTTTAGGGAAAGTGGATGTTCAGTGCCAACCAGAGCCCAAGGTGAGTGATATTTTCAAGCAGTTGAGGAGTGATTTGAAGATCTTGGATGCTATAAGATCTTTATTCGGGGATGTTACTGCTAGTGGGATGTCGCTTACCTCTGATAGCAATTTGAAGCAGATGCAGGAAGTCATCCCAACCGTCAATCGCTTTGAAGGTTTGGGACATGAGGAGGAGGTGCAAGGGCCACTGCTAGTTGACGCTGGGAGTGAGAGGTCCACTGTACTGGAGAGTGGGGTGCAATACGTTGATACTGGCTGAGATGGAGGGAGTGTAGCCCAATATGCTAGTGAAGTTGAGATATTGTAGGACACCACTGGGCTCTCGGGTGGTCCATTTGAGCAAGATATATGGGAGTTTCATGTGATTTCTCTCAATAGTGGTGGAACTTTTGTGGAAGAGGGGAAATTAGAAAAGCTTCCTGGAGAATAGGGGAAGGGGGCCTCAGTTGCTAATGCTGGGAATTCGTTACATGTAGTACAAGAGCCGAGTGAGGTGAAGGGTGCTGATGATAGGTGTGCTCGAGGGAGTGTACCACCGCATGCTTGTGAACCCGAGTCAATGATGGTAAAAATTTGGCCCTTGGATGGTGCTGGTGAGCATGATGTAAGGGCATTGCAGGGGGTTGTGTAGTATTGTGAGGATGAAAGCAAGCTGCCTAAGGAAGTGGGGAAATTGCAGCTGGCCCTGGCTGGCGTGGTGTCCCCCATTTTTCTGGCTCTTGAGAAACCTACCTTGGTAGTTCCATGTGTTCCGCACTGTGGGGTTCTTGATGAATGCTCTCTCAATAAGGAAGCCTCCTTCATCACTGATCAAGATTGTTTTTAGAAGGATTGTACAAGGATGAATTAAAATATGGAAATGATCACTAAGGAGAAAGATTTGATAGAGGTGTAATTCACATATGGAAAGGAAAACATATCTGTAGGGGTCTCTTTAGACTTCTGAAAGAGGAATCCAAGGAAGGACTATTTGACTTTCCCAAGGACAATGTCCATGAGAGCCTCTTGAAAAGCTATGGAAGTCGCCTCTGGTAGGGGAATCCGGTCTACCAAGACTCTGCTGAATGTTGAGCAGTAAAATCTTAGATCCTTTTACAATGCCTTTCTAAAACAATATGAATCATCTGAATGGGAGTCAGATGTTTCCTCTGGATATGGTGCTGATAGGGATCCTTTTGGGAATGGAGATGTTGACTTGTAGTCTCTGCCTCTTTCTATTCTGTTTTTTGGTTATCCTGGGCTTTTTGTGTTGGGGGGGGGGTCCAGGGCTTTTTGGGTGTGGGATGTTTGGCCTCACCCCGCCCTTCTTTGCTGCGCCGCTTTTCTCATAATAAATTTTTGGGGGGAGGGGTTGGGAATAGCCTGGCCCTGCACCTTTTCTGCCCTAAAATTCATAAAAACCCTAAACACCCTCAAAATAACTAAAACCCCTAAGAGACAATAAAAAATCATAAAAGACCTAAAAATATCTACAAATGAAAAAAATCCTAAAAGAATATAAATACCTAATAAAAAATTAAAATATGAAAACACATAAAACAACTAAAAACAAAAAAAAACACTAAAAACCCTAAAACCCTAAAAAAATCATGAAGAAAAAAAAATATAAAAAAACCTAAAATCCATAAAACCCCATTAAATCCATAAAAAAACTAAAAACACTATAAACTCTAGAACACTTTAAACACCTAAAATGTTAAAAAACTCTAAAAAACATTAAACCATAACAACATGAAAAACACCTCTAAAACCCCAAATAAACAAAAAATACTAAAAACGTAAAAATCTAAAAAGTCCGTAAAACACTAAATAAAGAATAAAAATTTGAAAATTCCATAAAAATGAAAAAACATAAAAATGGAAAACCCCTATGAAAAGCATTTAAAATTGAAAACATATAAAACCCATAAAAACACTAAAAATTATAAAAACCATAAATACTTAAAAAATCTTAAAAACATACAAACCCACAAAATCCCTAAAACCCTAAAATCAATAATAATCCAAAAAAATCTTGAAAACCCATTAAAATCTTGAAAAAACTAAATACCACTTAAAAATCTTAAAAACCTAAAATCAATAAATCCACTAAAAGCCTACAAAATTATATACCCCTAAAAGAGACTAAAACCCCAAAAACCTAAAAAAACTATAAAAATCCCAAAACCCGCATAAGAACATTAAAAACCACTAAAAACTAAAAAAAATTTAGCCAAATAAATGATAAAAAGTATAAAAACTATAAAAACCCAAAAAATTCAAAAAAAACCCCTAAAGACACAAAAATTCCAAAAACACCCAAAAACACTACAAAATCCATAAAAACCATAACAGTCCTAAAAATCCATAAATGTACCTACAAAATTAAAACCCTAAAATACAAGAAAATCCCCAAAAAACCATCAAAACATAAAAACACTTACAACCAATATAAACCCTAAAAACCTCTAAAACCCCTAAAAACTTAAAAAAACAATGAAATTCATAAAAACCCCTAAATCATTAAAAATCACTAAAACCCCATAGAAACCCTAAAAATTAAAAAAAATTAAAAATATTTTAAACCCCTAAAGAGAATAAAAAATCTAAAAAATATAAGAAACCCAAAAACTAATAAAATCCCTAAAAACCCAAATAAATAATAAAGATCATAATATACCAAAAGGACCATAAAACCATCAAAATCCTTAAAAATCCTAACAGCATACATTTTTTAAAAAAATATATAAAAACCCTAAAATGTAAAAAAACCCTAAAACCCCTGAAAACCCCTAAGAAAACATAATAACCTGAAAACACTTTAAACCCCTAAAAACGTGAAAACATTAACAACCTTATAAAACCCTAAAAAAACTAAAAACCCAAAAAATTATAAGAACCCCTAAAAATTGTAAATCCACTATTTAAATACCTCTAAACGTTAAAAAAACTAAAAACACATAACCCCATAAAAATCTAAAAAATCTAAAAACTCAAAAAAACCATTAAATCCATAGAAAACACAAAAAACCCCCTAAAATACCTAAAAACAGTAAAACCCTCAAAATCACTAGAACCCTAAACCCCTAAAAAACATGAAAACCCCTATGAAACCATTAAAAAAAGAAAAATAATTAAAATCCCCAAAAACATACAATTGATAAAAACCCTAAAAACCCTAAAAATCCGCCCAAACCATAAAATTCCTAAAAATCATAAAAAATCACTATAAATCCCTAAAAATTTAATAACCCCTAAAACCATTTAAAAGTCTAGGTAAAACATAAAAATTTAAAAACACTAAAAACACCTAAAAAATAAAAAACCCTGAAAACCCAAAAAATCATATAAATACCCTAAAACCCTAAAACCCTATAGCCCTAAAAACCCAAAAAAATTTTAAAACACATTAAAACACTAAATCCTTAGAAACCCATAAAACCCTAAAACCATCGAAATCTCTAAACCCCTTTTAAACCACTAAAATTGTCAAAACACTCTAAAACACCTTAAATCCCTAAAAACGCAAAAAAAAAACAGCACATCTAAAAATATTCTAAAACCCCTAAAACCCCTCAAAATCCTGCAAAACCATCAAAATACTTAAAACGCCAAAAAACATAAAAATCCTAAAAATCCATAAAAATAAATAAAAACATAAAAAACCATAAAAACAGTGAAAACCCAAAAAATTCCTTAAAAACCTAATAATATTTAAATCCCCTAAAAACATAAAAACACTAAAAACACAAAAAACCCCTAAAACCCTAAAACCCCCTTAAAACTCCTAAAACCTAAAAATCTTTAAAACCAATAAAAACCCATAAAAATTAATAAAAAATCCATAAAACTCTCTAAATATGTAAAAAAACTAAAAACCATGAACAATAAAAAGAAAACATTAAAAAACACAATAACTAAAACCCCTAAAACCTGAAAAATGATAAAAACCAGTAAAAACCCTCAAATTCCCTAAAACCCCTAAGAACCATAAAAAACCCTACGTCCTATTATAAACTAAAACCCATAAAACTCCCAAAACCACTGAATACTCTAAACAATTTTAAAACCCCTAAACTGTTAAAAATATCTAAAAAACCATAAAATAATAAAATACTAAATCAAAACTAAAACCCAAAAAAACCCTTTGAACCTAAAAATTCACTAAAACACTAAAACCCCTAAAACCCATTAAAACTATGAAAATACAAAAAATCCAAAAAATCCATAAAAACATAAAAACCTATTCACCACTAGAAAAGTGGGAAAAGGAAGTGCTGTCTTTTATCAGCACTAATCAGAAAGCACTGTTAAAGTTGTGGTCATTTATCAGTGCCTGCTAAAAGTGCTAATAAATGCACCCTTAATCTACACTTTAAAAAGACACTGATAATTTTTTTAATAAAAAATATTATTAATTTATATAAAATTATTATATTTATATTAAAAAATAATGTTTATTTTTATAAATTAAATAAAAAATTAATGTTTATAATTAATATATTTTTTTAATAATTCAAATATATATATATATATATATATTGTTTTGATTGAAGAAATTATTTCTAAGATTTTAATTATATATATATATAATTATAAGATTATAATGAATTACATTAAATAATAAATATATTTATTAGATTTATTAGATTTATTAGATTTATTTTATTTATTAGATTAATTAGATTAATTTATTATATTCATTATATTTTTTATATTTAATATGTTTATTTTTTTTATAAAAATATAATACTTTTTAATATATATTATTAATAAAATTATTGAATATATATGTGTTTTCCAATGAATTTGGTCAATGAATATATTGATCATGCGTATATGTTATGTATCATGCATGAATGTTCATTTATACATTACATCATGTTGTCCGTTGATGTGGTATATTGATTAATTCATAATGTTACCCTTATAAACTATATATGTTCTAAAAATGTAATTTTAAAATTATGTTTAATATATTTAAATAATAAATATATTTTATTAGCTTTTTAATGATATATATAAATAATTTTCAAATACATTTGTAATTATAATTATAACTATATATATATAATTATAAAATTATACATATAATATTATAACTATATATATATATATATTAACAATAATGTAAAAATATTTATAAATATATATTATTTATAGTTATAATTATAACTCTAAATAAATAATTATATATATGTAAATAATTTTAAATTTATAATAAATTTATTTATTATACTACTTATAAAGTTATAAATATATAATTAAATAGATATATTTATAAATATATACAAATAATTATAAATAAATACAAATAAATTTATATTTATTTAAATAATTTTTAATTTTTAAAAAATATTTAATATTTCATATATAATATGTTATATATAATCAAAATAATATATATTTATAAATATATTAATTAATATTTATACAAATATTGATAAATAAATACAAATTCTATTAATACTGACAAATAAAAGCGATATATTTAAATAATTTTAAAATTATAATAAATATATTAATTATATATATTAAAAAATTATAAATATTAGATATATAATTTTTTTAAAATTTTATAATTATTTAAATAAAAGTATATATTTATATTTATAATTATATTTAAAAATAAATATTTATTTCATATAAATATTTATAAAATTAGAAGAAATATATTTATATATATCTATAATCTTTTAAATATATATAATTAGAATATTTATTTTAAATATTTATATGATTATAAATATAATAAATATATTGCTTATAATTTTATAATTACATAATTTATAATTTTATAAGTATAAAGAAATATTTTTTTATAGTTATAATTATTAATAAATAAATATATATTTATCCTATATATCATTTTAAATAAATATATAATAATAAAAATAAATTAATAAAATTATACCTTTATCAGTTCTTTTTAGAGCTGATAAAAGATGTCTTTATCAGCAGTATAATTTTAGCGCTAATAAATAGGTTTTTTATCATCGCTTTTTTAGTGCTGATAAAGGCCTGTCTTTATCTTCCCTAACAAAGCGCTGATAAAGGTATATTTTATGAACACTTTTTTATTTTTGTAATGATAAAACATACCTTTATCATCACTTATAACCAGCGCTGATAAAGGTTCCAATGGGTTTTATAAAAGAACTATAACAGGCTCCTCCTCCCTCGCACCCTTTCAAGCCTTCGGAGAAGCTGACCCCTACACCATCGATCCCTTCTCCACCGTGACCCTCATCCTCCTCCTCTACAGTTGTTGTCTCCTCCACCTCCTCCATGACCACCGACTCATCCTCCTCCTCCAATGTTGCTGCCTCCCCCTCCTCCACCTTCTCCTTCACCTCCGTGCACGACCCCCTTGTCCACCTGACCTGCTCTAGCGTGCCCTCCTCATCCGATGACCATCCCGACAGCCTCCTCAACAATGTACGGGTTCCCCTTAGTGAGTCTCTATTGCGTTTTCCCTTATTTCTATATGGTTTCTATTGTTTTTCTAAACCCTTATGGGTAGGGGTTTATGTGTGATGTATTTCCTTTGGGTTTTAGTGTGTGTGGATGGTCTGCAATGTCTTGTTCTCCCTTCTATAGAAGCACCCTCACATTTTCAAACATATAAGGTAGAAGAATCCGCATTTTCCTTTCCGATTATGTCCATTTGATGATTTAATGTTTTTAGTTAATTCTTTGAATTGATTCGAAGCTTCTCAATACACATGGTTAATCTTCTATAGTGTTTTTAAGTTAGTTTGTTTTATTAAAAATAGTTTTGAACTATTTTTCCCTAGTTATGATTATTTATGCTTATGGATTTTTTTGTGGATGCCAAATGTTATGTTAATGATGTTTTCTACATTAAAAGAACCTTCGTATTACTCTGGAATAGTTTATTATGGTGTTTTATAGTTTTTGTATTTTGTTTGATCTTTTTATAAATTTTTTAATAAACTATTCGGTAAGTTTATAAAAAATTATTTATAAATTTATTTTCCCATTTATGAAATTGTTTATATATTGTTTGATTTGTTTATAGAATAGCTTGTAAAATTTTTTGGTTTCTTATAAAACTATTTATACTTTTATTGGCATGCAATAAAAAATTGTTCATAAAATGGTTAGCTTGTTATATAGTTGTTTATAAACTGGTTTGGTTGTTTATATAATTGTTTACAAATTTTATGGTTTATTTGAACAATTTTTGATAAATTGTTTGGTTTGTTTTATAACGGTGTCTCCATTTTAGTATTTTGAAGTATTTTTCATGGAAATGATTTGCTGTGTGTTCAGAGAGGATAAGGGGCCTTTTGGAAATTTTTAAATGTTTGGGTGTGTGACTGTTTGAAACTTGAGGACTCGTTTGGATCTTTCATATGCTTTGTGTGTTTTAACTTGGCTTAAAAATCCACTTGGGAACATTTTGGAAAATCATTTGTGTAAAGGTCTATTTGTCCATGTTTATGTAAATGTGGTATTTGTTGTTTTGGAAATGGTTTTGGTGTGTGTTTGGTTTTTAAAGTGTGATTTGGGGGGGGGGCAGTCGCACTGCTGCCAGGTTTAGAGTTTTTTCTTGGTTCTGTATGCCTCATGGTTGTTTGTTTTTTATGTTGTGTCTCAAAGTATCCAGCTCATTGTGTCTATTCATTTCACCTCATAATAACCTTATAATGAAACAAGAGTCAGTTAAATTTTAATCCACATAAGGTGAGTATACATTATATTATTCACATTGACTCATCAAAGATGTGTTCTCCTTAGATTTATCCCTTTATAGTAAACCATGTAAAATACTTTTTTTCATTATATTTATTATTTTGTTTTTGTTTTGGTTAGTGAAACATTAAGAGTGAAGGATTTAATGAGTTACTTTAAATGAGGGAAAAATATTCTATAAAAGGGGTTAACATTATCAAGATAGTATTTATAAATATTAAACACCTAGATTCACATATCATCTTAGGTTGATAATTTTCAACATGGTCTGAACATACAAGATCTCTATATGTAAGAGTAAACTCATCCAAATTTTCCTTACCATTATGAAAAAATCATATTCTTCATACCATGAATCACTTTAACATGATATAACAAATTTACTTTGAAATATCCCTCAACCCCATAGAGAATCCAACCCATCCATGAGTATTTTAATAGAAATATGACCTAAAAAATAGTACCAATACCCATGATTTTATTTTATTAAGAAACTATTCATATGATTTATCAGTTATGAATGTAATATATATACCATGCAATAGGATAAAATGTAATTTTTAGAGGACTCAAATTATCGATGTAAAAAGAATTTCATATTAATCTTATCTCTACTGAGATCAACTTGAAAATATCCATTGTATATTCATATAATGAGATACATATACAAACATAAACAACCCAACAATCATAAATATATATTCAATATCTCTATAAACTCTAAGTTCCATCACAGACACCCCATAAATGAATCTACATCTATCATGTTGAGCCTCAAAACAAACTCACCCCAAAAAGAACATGAAGTATATCACGAGTTTGGAATTGATTAAATAAAATCTCAAATTTATGTAAACATCACTAAGTCACATTAATTACAACAAAACCATCATACTTTAATAAATTCTATATATAGAACCCCCTTAAGAATATATTTGTTACCTTCCCAGCCTATAGTTTTAGTCTATGTTGCACATCCTTTGATGCTTGATGCACCTTTTCTTATTGAACCTCATGATGGAATAACAAAACCAACCTAAATATAATTCCTTAAACCAAACTAATTTTAATGATAAATATACAATTAATATTTAAACACACTTCCACGTCATCATTTCCATCAACATCTCCACATAATTCAGCCCCCAAGCTTATCATTTACACATTCTATATCACAAGTAACTATATGATGAATGAAACCAAACCTATTAAGAATCAATGAGGTTTTTACGATATTTACTAAATATTTTTCCATATTTTATGAAGTCATCATATATGTTTAAATCACAAATTAGTTTCTAATTTCTACATCACACACTAGGTTTAACAAACATTACTACCATACAGATGAGAAAATCATTAAAAATGACTACTCTAATGTCCAATCTATAAAATATTTATCAAATATGATACTATTATAACCCACCCCATAGGATTTCTAGTGGATTTGGGAATATATTAATGTTTGACCCCCCCAATCATATATTTAAATGGAGATGGGTCAATTACAATTGGAAATGTAATGATACATCCCTGGCTGGTATCATAACTAACAAATGACCTGGCTTTCCACTAACCTAAGATGCTTTCATGATTCCTACAGGATATCAATGATCCCCTGGAAAAAAGATAAAATTAATGTTGAATATTTAACCCCCAATTTATTGTAAATTAAAAATGATCATTCTCTTGAAAACTATACATGTTCCATTTATAAGTTGAACAACTAGGAAAATTGTAGTTATGAAAAAAATAAATAAACAAGAAGAAGATATCATAGATGGAAAATAAAATCCCACTATTTACCAATAGAATTGTTTAACCAGAAATGTACAATTCCTAAATCTCACTGGACATATTTTGGATAGGTATAACATATGAGTTTTCATTTTATATTTTCTCTTCAGTTGGAAATATCCTCTGCCACGCACATCTCCTCTACTGTGAACACACCTCCATTGCACGTTGAACCACACCTTAGTGGAGAGTTTTCCCTTCTTACCCATTGGTTTACTCTTGTTCTCATTTTATCATAGTTTTATATTTATGGTTATGTTGTGAATTGTACGGGCTAAATTCCTTTTTGAAAATAATGGTCTTTAGTGGTCCTTGTTTGCACACTAAATGAATTTCATGCTGGTTGGTTCCTATTAAACATTTGAATATAGAAATTGGTAATTTACATATAATTGGATAATGAATGAATCTCCCAGGATGATAACACTTCTATGATAACCCATTTAATTTATTTGTATAATTTCATAAGTTATTCTTTGAAAAATATGAAATTGTGTTTGTTTGGTTTGTATGGTGTTGCGATTGTGTGCACAATTATGTGTTTTTATGGTGTTGCGATTGTTGGAATAATTGGTATACCATTTTTTCCATTTTTAGTTACTCCACCATTGAATATCAATCCAAAACATACCCATTTCAATGAAACCGCCACTTTTTTACTAGTGCAATTCCACTAAATCATAGAAAACCACTTCACTAAAGGACTCTATGGAACACTAATTGGACACCCTAGTCAAATAACCATAACAACACATGTAATAAATCCTTCCACCTGATAGCACTCTATGGAAAATAATACCATCTATTAGTTTAGTACCATATTTATTGACTCAAGACATTATGTTTCTAGAGAAACACTAAAAACTCGGTTTAAAATAATGAATATTGATCACATGTGGGATACTAAAACATTCTAGAGCAAGGGATTATCATAGTTAGTTCCATTGATCAGGTGGTTGGGAAGATGGGTGTGATCTACTTTGGTCCTATGTAATGCATGGAGAGGTAAGGGTATTTTTCACCATAGCTAGTTCCCTTGATAATAGTTCGATGATGACCCTAGGTGAACATATTTTGTGTAATTATTTGGTTAAATACTAATATTACTGAATCAAATAGGATGAATATGAATAAATAATGGATGAATGCCAATTGGATGACAAAAGAGTAGGAAGATGACATAAATGTGTTTATTATGTTTACAAAATATCATGCATATAACCCTTCTCAAATCATTTTTCCGTATTTACGCTGTTACTAATCATGAAAATTTAGTCTAGAGGAGTTGGAAGAACACTTGATCTGTCACGAAATAGATCGAAGTTATACATTTTGAAATAAACACGGGGAAAAATGAATGTAGGTAGTGGTCGGGATATCACTGTGTTTTATGTATCATATGCTATGATTACAAGCATGAACAATGAATACGACCGTATGAAGGATGTGATTACAGAGGTGATTGATGATGAACATCGTTTTTGAGGAAATGAAAAGTTCAATTGAAGATGAACTTATTGATTTCCCAAAATTGTTTTATATGTTAAGGAGCTATGAAAAGATTCCATTGTATACTAGTTTGACTAAATATACTGCATTTTCATCCATACTAAAGCTGTATAATTTGAAAGAAGTCAATAGGTGGACTGAAACTAGTTTTATGGAACTGCATTCTCTCAATAATGACATGATCCCAGGAGACAATGAGCTACCAATATGAAGATACCATGCCAAACCAATTCTATGCTCGATGGGTATGATCTCTGAAAGAATACATGCCTACCTGAATGACTGTATACTATTTAGCAAGGACCAAAAATCACATAAATAATTCCAAAAGTGTAGTGCTTCTCAATATAAGAAATATGAATCCAGTCCTATGAAAGTTGTATGGAACTTTCCAATCATTCCAAGGTTTAGGCGCCTATAGGGAAGTGTAGAGATTGTAGGAATATTGACATGGCATGATGATACAAGAATTAACAATGGTAAACTACATCACTTGGCAGAATCTCCTCAGTGGAAGAGAATTAATCATGAGTATCCTGAATTTGGAAAGGAACTAAGAAACCTTCATCTTGTGTTATCTACAGATGGAGTGAATCCTTCTGGTTTTCAAATCATCCCTCATAGTACATGGCCAGTTATGTTGGTAAATTATAAAATTCCACCATGGTTATGATTGAAACAAAAATACATCATGTTATATTTTCTTATATGAGGACCAATAAAAACTAGGTAACAATATTATTGTTTATTTGTCTCTATTGATCGAGAATTTGAAATTATTGTGGGAGTCATGTGTTACACTATTTGATTCCTACAAAAATTAAGATTTCACTTTGAGAGACATGTTGTATGGGATGATAAATGAATTTCATGCTTATGGACATTTTCCCGGATATAGAATTAAAGGAACTCAAGGGTGTCCCATTTTCATAAAAGGTACACATTCAATTCGGTTGAAACATTCATAAAAAAACTAGTTTTGTGGACATTTCAAATTTCCACCCTAATAGCATAAGTACCGATCTTTGACGATATCATTTGATGGATGTTCAAAAGAACATACAACACCATATCCACTATCAAGTGATCAATTGTTTGATAAAGTAAAAGATGTAGACATTAATTTTGGTAATCCATTTTTGAAAAACTATACTAAAGTGGTGGGAAAAGAAGAACAATTATTTTTCAATTACCATACTGGAATTGTCTATATGTCAGAAATTTTCTTGATGTTACGCATGTGGTGAAAATGTATGTGATGGTTTCATCGACACATTTCTAAATTCACCTGGCAAAAAAGGATGGAATTAAGGATAGGTTGGACATGGTTGAGATGGGAATATGAGAAGAGTTAGCACCAGTGAAGGGTGAATCATTATCATTTCTTCCTCCTACATCTTACACTCTTTCTAGGAAGGATAGAAATTGGTTTTGCAACTTATTGAATGACGTAAAGTTTCTAAAGGGGTATTTATCAAATATCAAGAACATTGTGTAAATGTTCGATTTAAAGTTAAAGGGTCTGAAATCACATGAATTCCATGTTTTGATGTATGATCTATTTACTATAGATTTATGTTTCATTTTGAGCAAGAATATATGCCATACATTAACGAAGCTCTGTTTATTCTTCAACGATATATACAGAAAATATATATGCCTGACGAAATTGCCAACTATGGAAATAGAAATTGTCATCATATTATGTGAATTGTAAATGTTAATCCCACCAACATTATTTGATATGATGGTTCATTTCATGGTTTACATGGTGAGAGTGATTCAACTATGTGGTCCTATAAATTATATATGGATGTACCCCATTGAACTATATATGCCGATTTTGAAAGGGTATGTTAAAAATAGAAGTCAGAAAGAGGGTTGTACTACGGAGTGATATATTGTCGAGGAAGTCATTGAATTCTGTACCGAATACATGTCTGATGTTGAAATAATTGGCCTACAGAAATCCGGTCACCCTGAGAGGCTTGAGGATTAAGGTATTTCTGGAAGAGAGGTTATCACAATCAATATTACAGATCAAGAGCAGGTCCACCATTACATTTTTCATAACAGTTTCAACGTTGACCTAAATGTTCAAACCCACAAATAAATTCTTAGGCATTTGAATCCATCCAGGGATAAAAATGGATATCAGGTACACACAATCTATAGTTTATAGGATCATTTCAAAACCATATTTTTAAGATGTCTGATGAATATATGGACACAATTTCCGAACGAATTCAATGGATAGACAGAGGACCAAGTGTGTATGTATTATCATACAATGCTTATATAGTTAATTGTTATACATTATATACTAATGAACATGATGAAGATAGTACCATGTAGAATATTGGGGTTAAACTTGTAGATAAAGCGATGCATGTTCCCAGTGCTAAGGAAGAAAAACAATTTTTGAGAATATGTCATTCTTTGGCATCATCAATCAAATATGGGAGTGGGATTATACGAAATACCATGTTCTAATTTTTTAATGAAAGTGGGTTGATAATGAGATGATGTTAAAATAGATGAATTGGGATTCATGAAATTTAATTTTTGTAAGGAAGTGGAGAAAAATGAACCATTTATATTGGAATCATAGGAAGTACAAGTATTTTATATTCTAGATCCCGCAAATCGAAACTAGTCAATTGTTGTTTTATCAACAAAAACAACTGAAGGTTCAGATGAAAATTCAACGAAGGATGACCCTTTCATTTGGGATTCAGAATCATTTTGTAGTGGTCCCAATGTAGAAGTCATTTTTTATGTCAGAGAAGAACACAATGAAGGGATTTCAATAGTCGATAGAGGGGTCAATTTTCTTCAGCCTTTAAAAAAAGAGTTCAATAATTAGGTTATTTTTTATTATAATATACATTATGTTACCTTATGTTATTATTTGTTCATTAATTATTTTTTGTAATCTAAATTAAATGTTAAACCACTTCTATAGATAATGACTTCTTCACCTGTTGATGCACCCAATCCCGAGGTACATCAGGTCTCTCAACCTGACACTGCGGGTCCCAGTGCAGAGGAACAACAGATTTGTCAAGATGTTGTTATTGGTCCTAGTGCTGAGGTACAACAGGTTTCTTTAAATTTTTCTGCTGGCCCCAGTGCCAATGCTAGTGCTTCGAAGGAACATAACGATTATACTGAAACTGAGGAAATGGTAATCAGTAAAACCCTGGAAGAAAAAAAAAATAAAAGAGAATTATAGATTGATAGTGTTTTCCAAAATCCTTAAGGCAAAATGAAATGGAATAAAATTTGAGGTGGGATGGAATATGCTAGGCCATCATGTTAACCCCATCAAAGACATGTTTAATAGCTACATTGGAATCGTCCCTTGACAATGTGCTCCGATTGATGTACATTCATGGAACCATGGTGTCACCAGGATTAAGACACTAATGTGGGAAGATATTATTATAACATTGTGATATTATTTCTTTAATTTATCAAAATAAAATAAAATACTAAAAATTGACTTACTCTTAATCATATCTTACAGAGGGAATTTATAGTATATTCCTCCCACAAGGAATACATATCAAGAGTTATAGTAAGGATTCATAGAGTCTTCTGTAAAATTTTAATGAAATGACATCTTAAAGATGTTGAAGGGAAAATAAAATCCCACCCACCTCCTCTTTATGCACACTTGATATCCCATGGAGAATGGGATGCATTTCACAATCGTTGTATAGAGGAAAATTTCCAGGTACATTGTGTCTGGTAATACATTGTTTGAAATTTCTTTTATTCATCACTTGGATTGATAGTTTTTTATTTATAAAATTGCAACTGGGTGCAAAAAATAAGGAACAGACAGAAAAACCAGCATACCCCTACCGTAAAGCAAGGATGGGATATTCTTCCCTTCAGAAACAATTGGTACATATTTGAAATCTATCATAATATGTTTATGTGACATAAAACAAAACCATAACCATGTTCCTATGTTTAAATGCATATTGGTGAATCAAAATCAAAATCCACTTCCATCCAACACCATATGCTATGGAAGGAAGCTCATGTAAATAAATAGGGGATACTGATAGATGAAAATACACAAAAAGTGTGGTAAACATGTGTAAGTATGACATAATATAATTTTTTTCTTAAAATGTATATTACAAAAAAAATGATTAATTATTTTCATATATTTTATATTTTAAATAGTCATATGAATCAACAAAATCTGCACCATATGTAGACATAATTTTAGCATGCTTGAAGTAGCTAGAACAGTATGGTTGTGTTAGAGGTGTGGGTTTTGACGTGACACCCTGAACATATTTTTTGAAAAAAAAATTAGGAGGATCAAAAAGAAGAAATAAAAATGATGATTGAAATACTATTTACCCTTGAAGAAAAATTCCAATGAAAAAGAGAGATGATATAAACATTTATATGGGAGAGGCGAAGAAAGAAAAAACTCATGAAAAACTAGCACATGAAGATCCCACCCACCCCCACTATCTTTGAGGTGAGCCATTCCCATAAAAAATATTACTTAGATGAGGTAATAAATGTTCTAATAATTGTTTCTGTGAAATTTGAATCACATAAACACCGATACCTTTCCTATAATGATATTCTAGAGGGTGAAAATGACTATGATTTATATCTATCAACTGCCACCCATCACCTTGTAGCAAGGGATACGGTGTTTGATATGCAGAATGACATTCTACACAATAGACCACTTCTAACAAGTCATGTCAGAGTCTCGATTAATGTAGCTCATAAGATGAGTGTTGAGATACATATTCCAAATGATGATGATGACATTCATATGATTGAACAAGATGCTGTAAAATTCATTGTAGGGCTATCAATTCTTGTAAAAAACACGTTGACAAGGAGGTATTCAATTATAATTTATTTTTCAAGATGAACCTATAACATTCAATGAGAAAGGACTGAACAGATGAATGTTATTATATATGGAAAATGTGAAGTGGGTGAAATGAAAGATCAGATCAAAACCATCTCAAGGATCAACCAACTAAATGAAACAATCTATTGAGAGCGCCTTTACACTGCCCGTTCTATATCCACATTTAATATCATTGCAGGTTCATGTGGATACAATGTTGATAGACGACAATACTCAAACATTTGATTTTGAAAAAAAATATGTACGGAGGGGAAGAATAATATTACATTAGTGCTGACAATGTAAATGAAATCCTCAATCATGAATGGATTGGCGCCTCGGTTGTAACTGTATACATGAGTTATGTTTTCATGATTTGATTTTACAAAATCTGATATACTATGATAATTATGAATAAATACATTTCATATTTTTTACATGCAAATATAAAAAAAATAATTAAAGGTATTTCCCCATGAAAAATATTGGACTCATTAGTCCCCACATCACCTCTTAAAAAAAATTCCAATAAAGATGGTGAAATAATATCATCCCTACTCAAATAGTTTGAAAACAAAATTACAAATTGTAGAATATTTTTAATACCAACAATATAAGGGTATAACACTAAAATTTAATAATATCAACTATATTTTCATTTCATTCATTATTTATTCCTTTTTTTTGTTTTTTGCGACATTAGATGCTAATAGAAGTCAATTTGGATACTCTATTTTTTTTTTCAAGATTCAATGCGTGGATATCCAACAATCTGACCATGCATGATGGATTTTTTCAATTTGTAATACACTAGATCCAACATTTTATAACTAAATATATAATTATATAATTTATAATATCTTTTAATGAGTATTTTGTTATGATAGTGTGGTGTATCAATATTGTCTACTTTAGGGAATGAATCTAGAGCTTAAGGAAAAGAACACCGAAAAGATCTATAACTGGATAAATATCAGGGTATATATAATAAGATTTCACTATCCAAACACATATCAAAACAAATTACTTATTTTTATTTATTTTTCTATAGTTTCCAAAACAATCAAACGAAAAGTATTGTGGTTATTATATTTGTAAATTTATAAAAGAGACCATATTTCATCAAAAAACTAGAATCCCTAAATAGTTATTGTCAAACATAATTACTACTTTATTTAAAATATTTATTAATCCGTTCTGCATTTATATTTTTTTAGTACTACCATGAGTGTCACAAAAACTCATATTAACAAGATGATATAAATGTGTTTTAAAACGAATTCACAACATAACTGATGGATTATTGTACACAAATATGATGAAGGTGAATTCCTAATACTTATGTTACCCTTATATGATCAATGATATCTCCCTTTTTTACACTTATTGAGCATCTATGATCACCCATTCTTATGTTTCATATCCTTATGTTATGATGAATGGTTTTAGAAATGATTTTTCTTTCTAGTAAAGAATAACATAATGAGAGACACTTATGAACTAGTTATATATGTATCCATGTTTCCAAAAGCACTACACCTAAACTATTATGGAATGGATCACTTAAATTATATATTATGGTCATTTACGATGCTGTTTTTACTGATGTAGTATGTTGGGAAAATATTGGTTTTGCATCACCCACAAATTTAATAAAAAAACCAAGGATTATTTACTACTATTGGTTATCTATCACTTAACATAGAATCTGATCTGAAATTTTGATCTGGAGTCCCTGTGATGCTCTCATCCCACACCATCTCTATGATATCATCATTCAACATTCACTTTTTCTTCTCTTGCTACACCCATTTACCTAGTAAATGGTTTGAGTAAGAGAAGTAAAAGTGAAGGATGAATGTTGATATCATAGACATGGTGTCGGATGAGTGCATCACAGGGATGTAGGATCAGATGTTCAAATCAGATTCTATGGTAAGTGGTAGTTAACTAACAGTAGTGATGTGCACAAAGAATCATTAGTTCTGTTATTAGCTTATATCTAGACCAAAGAAACCCTTTGGAAAGATGTAAAGATAATGTTATGATATAATATCTCTATTTTAACGAATAATTACAAAATAAAAGGTTGGTTTTATTTTCATTATTCCTTGTAGTGTTCGTTTATTTTTTAATATTTATATCCTTGTGACATGCCTTTGTAGGAAGAGCAATGACGTTGTGTCTGCTCAATCTCAGAGGTAATATTGATGTTTTCATAGTAAAATAATTTTCCAAAGAATTAATTTATTGTTTCATATTTATTTTTACTTTATTTCTTTTATGTAAGGAATATTAATATAAAAATATGTGATATCAATGTAGTAAATGTTTATATCAGTATAGTTTGTATCAGAGTAACTCAAAAATTCAATATTGAGAAAACACATGAAGCTATTTTAATACTTTCGGGAGATGATCCATACGACATTTAAAATGTGTAGAAATAAACACCACCTAAATATGACCCATGATGCCACCGGTATGACTCAAAATGACTCTTTTTATTTAAAATTGACATTATTTTTATTAAAAATAACAATTTACATACTAAAAACCGAGAAAACAAATTCCAATTGTTTTGATAATTCATGGAAATGACCCATAAATAATTTTTAACTAGTAGGAATCAACCACACATCAATTCCATTTCCAATGAGATTTGTATGACTAAAAGTGTGTCTTTTTATTTAAAATTGACACTACCTTTAGAAAAAAACAAAAAAGACATACTGAAAATAGATAAAACTCATTCAGATTGATTGGATACTTTAAGAAAACTATCCATGAGTCATTTTTGACATGTACGAATCAAACATACCTCAATATAACACATGGTGTGAATGGTATGGCTAAAAGTGTCTATTATTAGTTTAAAAATGACATTTTAGTTCAAAATGATCCACTCACTGAAAACCCTGAAAATAAACTCCAATTGTATTCATATTTAAGGATAATGATTCCTAAGTTCTTTGTAATGTGAATGAAGCAATCTCATATCAATCTGATGCACGATGTGACCTGTATAACTCAAAATGTGTGTTTCTAGTTTGAAATGACATTTTATTAAAAAACACAACTAACATACCACAAACTGAGCAATCACATTTTGATTGTTTTGATACATTAGGAAAAGGATACAAATTTTATTTTTGAATTGTAAGAATTAAAATCTCCTCAATTCAATTATCAATATGACTAGTATGACTCAAAGTGTCTCTTTTTATTTAAAATTGATAGTAATTTTTGAAAAAACAAAACTCACATACTAAAAACGAGGAAACACAATAATATTGATTTTATACTTTAGTAAAATGATCCATGAGTCACTTGTGACATGTAAGAATCAACTGCACCTCAATCTGATGCATGATGTGACTGGTATGTCTAAAAGTGTATGTTATCGGTTCAAAATTGATATTTTAGCTCAAAAAGTGTCACTCACTGAAAATAAAGAAGACCCCCTAAATTGTATTCATAATTTAGAATAATGATTCATAAGTTCATTCTGAAGTGTATGAAGTATTATCATATCAAAGCAATGCATGATGTGATAGGTATGACTCAAAATGTGTGTTTCTAGTTTGGAATGACATTTTATTAAAAAAACACAACTAACATATTTCAAAATATTCAAACACTTTCATATTGTTTTGATAAATTATTATAAAGATTTATAAGTCATTTGGGACATGTAGGAATTAACCTCCCTTCAATTCAATGCACAATGCGACTGGTATGACTCAAAGTGTCTCTTTTAACATAAAATTGACATTATTTTTAGAAAAAAAAGACAAGTGACATACTAAAAACCATGAAAACACATTTATATTGTTTTGATACTTCAGGAAAACAATCCATATGTCATTTGTGATGTGTAAGAACCAACTACACCTCAATATTCTGCATGATGGGACCAGTATGGCTAAAATTGTCTCTTATTAGTTTAAAATTGACATTTTAGCTTAAAAGGTGTCACTCACTGAAAACCAAGGGAACCCACTCTAATTGTCTTCATAGTTTATGATAAAAATTCATATGTTCTTTGTGATGTGTATGAAGCAGTATCATATTAAACCAACACACGATATCACTAGTATGACTCAAAATTCATGTTTCTAGTTTGAAATGACAGTTTAGTAAAAAAAAACACATCTGACATACTATAAACTGAGCAAACACATTCGTATTGTTTTGAAAATTTTGTAAAATGATCCATCAGTAATTTTTTACATGTAGGAATCCACCACACCTCAATTCAATTCACAATGCGACTGGTATGACTCAAATCATCTCTTTTTATTTAAATTTGACCTTAATATTAGAAAAAAAAACACAAGTGACATACTACAAACAGAGAAAACACATTCAGATTGTTCTAATACTTTAGGAAAACAATCCATCAGTCATTTGTGACGTGTAAGAATCAACTGATCCTCAATCCAGTGAATGATGCGACTGATATAAATACAAATGTGCCATTTAAATTTGATATTAATTGCAGTAAAAGAAAAGTGACATACTCAAAATAGAGAAAACCCATTCTGATTGTTTTAGTATTTAAAAACAATGATCTAGGCCTAATTTTTTATGTGTAGGAATAAACTCAGCCTTAATACGATGCATGGTGTGATCTGTATAACTCCAAATGTGTCTTTTTATTAAAAAATTACATTTTATTAATGTATTCATTCATATTAATGTTTAATATATTTCATTTTTATATTACTAACATAATATTTATTTTCGTATATAGGTGGAATTTTTTTATTGTGTTCGGATGCTTTTTACGGTAACTAATACCAAGGATGACAATTTTCTGTAGGAGATCACAGATCCCAAAGGATGAAACATTAATATTTTTAACTGTATGTTGGATAATTGTAATTGTAACCATATAAAACATTTTTTGAAATGTATATAGTAGTGTGTTTTTTTGTATTCATGATGTCAATTAAATTTATATAGCATGGTTTTCCAAACTATTGTGTGCGTTGTTTTGTTCTTCTGTTCTTTGTTCATGTGTAGGGGATATTTTGTTCATGTGTCCAGGTGATGGGTGGGCTATTAAATAAATAGCACATCACAGGCAATTAGGCCTTTATCAGCCCTCAAAATAGAACTGATAAAGGTTTCCCTTTATCTGCACTAAATGTGCGCTGATAAAGGGGAACCATTATCAGTGTTTTTTTTGTGGATAAAGGGACTCATTTATCGGTGCTTTTTAGCATTGTTAAAAGGGACCCCCTTATCTTCTTCGTGATTAATAGCGCTTTTCAAGAGTGGTTAAAAGAGGTTTCTAGTTATTTTAAAATCCTTATTTATAGTAGTGCTTAAAACCCTGAAAACCCCTAAGAAACCTTAAAAACATAAAAAACAAAACACCTATAAAACCCTATGAAACCAAAAAAAATCTAAAAACCCTAAAAGAACCTATAGGCCCTCAAAATCCATGAAAACTGTTTAAAACCATAAAAATTCTAAAAAAGGCCTTGAATCCCTAAAAACATAAAAAACCTAAAAACCCTAAGAAAACCGTAAAACCTAAAAACACATAAAACCCCTAGAAACCTAAAAACGCTAAAACCCGTAACACTCTAAAAAAACCATAAAACCACCCAAAACATGAAAACCCACATAAAACCTCTAAAACCCCTAAAAACAACTAGACACCCTAAAAACCATTTACACCCCTAAAAACATTAAAAACAATAATTTTTTGAAACCATAAACACCAAAAAAACCCTAAAATTCCTAAAACCCCTCAAAATCCTTAAAATCCCATGATGACCTTAAAAATCTATAAACACTTATAACCACTAAAAACCAAAAAAATTATTAAAAACCCCTAAAAAATAAAAACCCTAAAAACAGAAAACCCCTGAAAATCCCTATTAACCCCAAAAAGTAAAAAACCAAAAAAAAGAACTAAAAAGAACTAAAAACATAAAAAACACTACAAATAATGAAAAAACCTAAGAAAATAAAAAAACATAACAAAACTAAAACCCATAAAAAACATAAAAATGCTAAAAGCCCTAAAAACCTTAAAAGAACCTATAAACCCCCAAACCCCCAAAAACTATAAAAATCCCTAAAACCATAAAAAACCGCACAACGCCATAAAACCCCAAAAAACAATGAAAAATACTAAAACGCATTAAACCCCAAAAATATTAACAAAATTCTAAATCCATAAAAAACCATAAAAAACCATAAAAATCCAAAAAACCTAAAAAACCTAAAAAACTATAAAAGCCCTAAAAATACCTAAAAACCAACAAAATACCTAAAAACCCTAAAAATCATAAAAAACAGAAATAAAATCCCTAAAATCACTAAAATTGTAAAAATCAATTAAAACCCATAAAAAAAATAAAAGACACTTAAACACCATTAAAACCCTAATGAAAAAGATACTTTAATCCCCTAAAACCCTAAACCCCTCAAAATCCATAAAAACTCTAAAAATTCTTAAAAATCCTGAAAAACCAAATAAATCCCTAAAAACATAAAATAAACTACAAACCATGACAACCCCTAAGAAAAACATAAAATGGTAAAAAAATTAATACCCATAAAAACCTAAAGAAGCTAAAAATCCTAAGAAACCCTAAAAATCACGAAAAACATAAAACCCCCATAAAACCTCAGAAACCCTAAAAACCCATAAAAATCCATTAAAAAATATAAAAACCCTTTAATCCCCTAAAACGTTAAAAAACTATAACAAACCGTAGAAACCCTAAGAAACTCAAAAATCCCCTTAAAACAAAAAAAAAATCCCACAAAAACTCTACGACCATATAAACCCCTAAGAACGCTCAAAATACATAAAAACCCTAAAACCATAAAATTACTAAAGAATCCCTAAACCAATAAAAATATAAAAATTCAAAGACACTGAAAAACCCTCTGAAAGCCTTAAAAACCTAAGAGACATAAAACCCAAAAAACCCCAAAAATTGATAAAACCATAAAAACCCACTAGAAACTCTAAAAACCATTAAAACCCCTAAAAATGTAAAAAATCCAAAAAAATCCTTAAATCCCCTTAAACACCTAAAAAAACCATAAAACCCAAAAAACCCATGAAACCCCTAACAACACCTAAAACACCCCAAAATCCTATAAACCCCCTAAAACCATAAAAATCCAAAAAAATACTTTAAAATCCATAAAAATTTTAAATACCCCAAAACCCCAAAACCCCATAAGAAAACTATAATAACATAAAAACACTTAAAACCAATAAAAATGTAATGATCCCTAAAAACCATAAAAGGCCATTAAAACACTATAAATGATAAAAACTTTTAAAAACCTTTTAATAATTTAAAACCACTAAAACCCAATAAAACCCTTTAAACCCCTAAAAACATTAAAAATACTAAAAAACCTTAAAACCTTATAAAAATAAAAAAATCATAAAACCCAAAAAAACCATATAACCCCTAAAAACCCAAACAACCCACAAAATCCCAAAAGACCCAAAAAAATATTAAAATTGTAAACAAGCCCTAAAAATCCACCAAATTATAAAAACCACTAAAAAACTAAAAAATTATAATAAAATAGTAAAAATTAAAAAAAAACAGAAAACCCCAAAAAACATAAAAACACTAAAAACCCTAAAACCCCTAAAAACCATACAAACTGATAAAAACATTAAAACACTCTAAAATCCAATAAAACCCATAAAACCACTAAAAAATAAAACCCCTATAATACCCTTTGTATGTTAAAAACTCTAAAAATCTCAAAACTATTTAAACTGATAAAACCCCTGAAAAACCAAAAAACAATAAAAACCCTAAAAGCATAAAACCCTAAAAATCCTTAAAAAGAAAAAAAAATCAAAAGAATCACTAAACCCCCTAAAAAAATAAAAAACCCATAATCCTTGAAATCCCATAATAAAAAAGCAAAACAAAAAAAACTTTAAACCACTATAACAATAAAAACCATTAAAATCCCTAATAATAGTAAAAAATATAAAATGCCATAAAAACCATAAAAGAGCTAAAAACTCTAAAAAACATGAAAATAGTAAATCATTAAATAAAAAGAAAACATAAAAACCCTAAAAAATAAAAAAAATCTTACAAACCAAAAAACCTAAAACCCTAAAAACAATAAAAATCCCAAATAACCTTAAAATCCCAAAAAAAATGTCAAAAACACTGTAACCCCCTATGAAATCCCAAAAATCATAAATACTCTTAAAACCCCTAAAACCAATAAACCCCTAAATATGATAAAAAACACTAAAAAACCTAAAAAACATAAAAACCATAAAACCACTTACACCTTAAAAAACCGTAAACCCCTAAAATCTTGAAAAATAAAAAAATATCAAAAAACCATTTAAACCCAAAAATTGTTAAAAAAATACTCTAAAAACCCTAAAACTCCTAAAAACTAAAAAATCCCTAAAAACCAAAAAAACAACCATAATAACCCTAAAACATAGAAAACCACAAAATATGTAAAATAGTGAAAATCATAAAAATCCTAAAAAGCTATAAAACATCTAAAAACATAAAAAACCCTACAACACCTAAAAACCCCTAAAAACCCTAAAAACCCAAAAACAATTAAACCCTTTAAAAACCTAAAAATGCTAAAACCCTGAAAAAAACCTAAAACCCCTCAAAATCCATAAAAACCATAAAAAATCCATAAAAACATAAAATACCCCCAAAACCATAAGAAAACATTAAAACCATAAAAAACACGTGAGACCCCTAAAAACCCACAAAATACTAAATATCCTAAAATTCCCAAAAAAACCCCTAAAACCCATAAAAAACCCCCAAAACCCATAAAAACCCTAAAAAATCACTAAAAACATCAAAAACCCGTTAAAGTGCGAAAAACATTAATAGCTCTAAAAACTAAAAAAACACTAACATCCCAATAAAAGTGTAAAACCCATAAAACCCCTAAAACATATCAAAATCCCTAGAAAGCCAAAAAAATCCCAAAAAGCTCCAAAAAACCTAAAAATACTAAAAAATCTGTAAAGTTGTAAGAAATATTGAAAACCCTTAATAAAACATTAAAAACCTAAAACAGTTTAAACCTATAAAAATCTAAAAATGGATGGTAATCCTAAAAAACACTAAATACACCTAAAACTATAAAATCCCCTAGAAACTAAAAACCCTAAAACCACTAAAAACCATAAAAACCCTTTAATCCCCTAAAAAATTAAAAAAATTAAAAATAATAGAAAGTGTAAAGAACTAAAAAAACCCAATTTACCAAAAAATCCAAAAAACCCAAAAAACCCAAAAAACCCTAAAAATCCATGAAAACCCTTAATACCCCTAAAAACTGAAACGGCCCTAAAATATTAAAAATGTAAAACCCCTAAAAACCCAGAAACCTTACAAAAACCATAAAAATAACACACTTAAAACCCCTAAAAACGTATAAAATACTAAAAACCCTAAAATCGCTAAACACTCTAAAACCCTCAAAATCCCAAAAAACCCTAAAAAACATAAAATCCAAAAAACCCCCGAAAATAAATAAAAACAACGAAAACATTAAAAACCCTAAAACAGTAAGAATACCTTAAATTCCTAAAAACAATTAAAACTCAAAAAAAGATAAACAACTATTAAAATTGTTAAAGACCCTAAAACCCCTAAATAATATAAATACCCAAAAAACCCCAAAACCCTTAATGTCCCTAAAACCCCATGAAAACTCTAAAAACACTAAAAAATCTAAAAATGTTAAAAAAAAACTAAAAACCATAAAACCTCCAAAAACCACAAACCCCTATTAACCACTAAAAACACTAAAACCTATTTAATGACCTAAACTTTTTAAAAACTCTAAAAACCTTTAAAATACTAAAAACATAAAAAAACTCTAACATACAAAAAACAAAAAAACCCTAAAAATCACTACAAACCCTAAAATCCTAATAAAATTTTAAAAATGCCCAAAAATTTCAAAAAACATAAAAAAACCTAATAACCCTAATAAAATTATTAGGAACCTAAAAACACATAAAACCCATAAAAATTGAAAAAATGATAAAAAACTAATAAATATAAAAACATAAAACACCTAAAACCCCAATAAAAATTATAAGAAACCATTAAACCCCTAAAACTCATAAATCCCTAAAACCCAAAATGTCAAAAAAAAACTAAAAAACTAGAAGACCCCCTAAAAACCCTCAAAAGGAAGAAAACCCAAAAAACCCAAAAAACCATAAAAAATATCTAAAATCCTTTTACCTTAAAACCATAAAAACCTAACCCCTAATAAAACCTTAAAAACTAAAAATATTTTAAACCCGCAAAAAGCATAAAAAATTCTTAAATAATAAAAACTCTAAAACACTAAAAAACCTAAAAACCTCTAAAATCCCTAGAAATCCTAGAAATCCTAAAAACCATTAAAATCCTAAATATTCCCTAAATATTACCTAAATATAAAAGACCCTAAAACCCTTGAAAACCCCTTACAAAACCATAGAAATATAAAAACAATTAAAATACCTGATAACATAAAAAATGATAAAAGCATAAAAGACCGTTAAAACACCTAAAACCACAATAACCCCTAAAACCTTAAAAACCCTAAAAACCCTATAAAACTTCAAAAAACACAAAAACCCATAAAAATCATTTTAAAACCTAAAAACAAGAAAAAAATCAAAACAAAACTTAAAATTTATAAATACCCTAAATCCACAAAAAACCCAAAAATTCCAAAAATTCCATAAAACACCCCAAATCTAAAAAAATCCCAAAAAACTATAAAAATCCACAAAAATAAAAAATAATCCATAAAAATGTTAAAAAAAATAAAAACACTGAAAAAACCTATGAAATTATTATAAACCTAAGAAACATAAAACCCCTAAAAACATAAAAATGTTAAAAACTCTAAAAATACAAAACCATAAAAAAACATAAAAACCATAAAAATCCTAAAAATTCAAAAAACCCAAAACAACCTAAAAACCGACTAAAACTCTAAAAACCATTTAAACCAGTAAAAACATAAAAATCCATAAAACCAAAAAATTCACATAAATTATAACCCATAAAACCCTTAATGTCTCTACAAAACTAAAAAACCATAAATACCTAAAAAAAATCCATAAAATCCCAATGAAACATAAAAACCCTAAAAACCAAGAAAAACGCAAAGAAAAATATAAAAACCTAGGAAAAATTAAAACTACTAAAAATTATAAGAATGATAAATCCCCTAAAAACCTTAAAAAACATAAAAATCAATAAAACCCCTAAAAATCACTAAACCCCAAAGAACAATTAATCCCATGAAAAAATTTAAAAAATCCAAAAACCTTAAAACCCTAAAAACTAAAAAAACCCCTAAAACACAAAAAACCCAGAAAACACTAAAAACCCTCAAAATCAATAGAAACCCTAAAAAACAATAAAAATCCCTAAAAACATAAAAACCCATAAAAACCAAGAATACCCATTTGAAAACCGTAAAAACCTAAAACACATAAAACACATAAAAATTGAAAAAATGCTAAAACCCCTAAAACTATAAAAAACTGAAAATCCATTTAAACCCAAAAATATTAAAAACCCATAAAACCCAAAAAACCTATAAAACACCTTTAGCCACATAAAAATGAAAAAAATATATAAAACATTAATACCCCTAAAAACAAAAAAACCCTAAAAACACCTGAATAATTAAAGAACCCTAAAAAACCTAAAAAACCATAATATAATTATAGGATCCTTAGAACACTTAAATCCCCCAAAACCTATAAGATAATTGTAGGGTCCTGAAAAATCTGCAAAGGAGAATCATGATCCCCTTTAACTCAATGGAGATTTTACCCAATTACCTCTAAAAAGTATTGGGAAAATGTGGAGAATACTCAAGGATGGTGAATGACGAACCAGTCCATGGACCGGTCTAATGATAACGATGCATGGAAGGTTCCGTGAAGCGTCCCTCCTCCGCGAACCATCACCATTCATGAGATGGAGGCGGAGATCCTCCGCCATCGCGAGGCGGGATAGGCCCCAACCGTGTTCACCATTCTGGACCGCCCCAGCCGCGAGCCGTATTAACCAGCCCAAACCACCTCCGCTTTTGTTTGCAAAATGGAGGCAGAACCCTCCACAGCTGCGAAGCAGTCCTCGTGTTTGGTTCACAGGGGAGGAGTGATTAGTGCCCCATGAGCCGCGGATTGGCTGACTCATCCGTAAACCGGGTTTTCGGTCATGGACCTCCACAAAATGTGCTGCATGACCATAGATACATCTTTTTCCCTGCTCTATAAAAGGAGGTTGAAATTAGGGCACAAAAAGAAAAAAGGAGAAAAGGAGAAGGATGAGGGGAGATCGATCAGATTCGGGTGGAAGGATTTCGAAAGAAGGCTTAGGATTCCAGAAGTTCCATTTCGCGAACCAGAGCAAGTATGAACCTGGGAATGAACTAATAAGGAACCAAAAATGCATAATAACATGGTGAACCACGAATATAAAATAATAAAGAAGATAAAATTGTGAACCATGGTCCCTCTACGGATGTACTCCCCACGGACCAGGGAGTTTATGCCTCTTTTCCGTTCCGCCGCACCACGTAGCCGCCTTCTACGCGGGCGAATCCTCGACTGATGAGCCTCTGGACGACGCCACCCTGGGCCACCGCTGCCTACATGGAACCCTCCGCGGACCACCCTGGTTTGTAGATTGAACCCGAATCCACGAAACACCTTCGTTCGCAGATCGAACCCGGCGCCGCGAACCACCATGATTCGCGGGATGTCCATCAGTTCGCGGACCACCCTGGTTCGCGGACGGCTTCTCCAACCGCATATAACTTCCCTACAACAAGGGCGCCACAACCCATACCCCTGTGTGGCACGCCAAATTATTCGGAGTTCCCGTTCCCCGAGCCACATAAAATCCTTCCGATCTGGCCTGATCCTCCATGACTCCCTCACCGGCCAACTCATCGGCCCCAAGTCGAGGCCTCCACCAGAGCCACCAGATCCGTGTGGTGTAACCCTCATGTGCATCAGTGCACCATTTTGAGTTCACATACCCATGATAAACAGAGGTAAAGGGGTTTCCCCGACCCTTGAGTAGATTACCGAAGCATTTCTGGGTTCACATTCTCATGGTAGTGTAGAGTCTGAGCTCGGGAGCCCCCTTTCTGATCCTACACTTGTTAGGGCTGGGGTACTTCTCCCTTCTTTGGAGGGTAGTAAAATACCCTTCAGAAGGATGTCCCCATGTACTTCGGTACTTCCCCCGTGAACAAGAGAGGTGACGGGCATATGAGCACCTCTTTCCCTCTCCCGCTGCGCTTTGTTGCCATGGGCATCCATTCCGGAGTAGGCCCCGACTTTATGGGTTGCCCTCATGCGTAATCCCCACTTCACTTCTCATGGATGCACTTTTTCCGACATGATCTTCTGGTCCCTAACGCCTCTTGTTTCTCACACCGGACATGAATCATGTGGGCTTAGAGTAAGCATCGACCATGAAATCCTCTTATGGTCCTCCTCAGAGTGTAATCCCCAATCCATCACTCTGGGCTGCCTCAGAGCGTAAGTACCAAGCCAATGAGAACTTTGAGGACATTGATTCCCTACCATAGGGATATGTATGAAGCCTCCATGAGGTTCAAGACCGATCACCAGCGGACCCCCTGGGTCCACCTTCACGTCAGTTTTCCGATGCTCCCATTCGAACTATGCGGACATTGATCCCTATCTCCTAGGCAGGGTACGTAGGAAGCCTCCGTAAGGTTCAAGCCCATCAACCGGTCAATCCGACTATCTTCACATTGGTTCACCATGCCAATCCCAGTACCTCCACAATGAGTCCCGACTCCTCGGGGTCATTAATCCAACGAGGGATGGTAAACCTCAGGTATAAATTATTTTGAACCCCTATGTTCAGCTGACCATTTCCAACCAGGTGAAATATGTGGATACTATTCTTGGGTATAAACCAAAGATTCACGAACATATGAATACGTCTTAAATCTATAAGATAGTCCCGGAACAGGCAATAATTCCCCCTAAAAGGGTGCGATGAGCCCGACTTCCCATCCTCTCGACTAATGTGAGTTCTTAAGCGTCACTGGTCAGACCATCCGACGAACTCCTACCTTTAGAAAGTAGGTCCACGTTTCATCAGATACGGAACCGTTGGGCATTTCGAGACCGACCCGAAACAAAAAATGGTGAAACTGACGTGAATATTTAACCAAACATGACGAATTTAACCTAATCCCACCCTGTGCCCCTTTTTTTACGCACAAGGAGGGCAAAGAAAGGTCATTAATTATGCATGGGATCATGAGATGCTGCTTTGATGGGTTTTCTATCTATATTTGTCAAAATGTTTTATAGTTACCTTAAGAACTCCCTTCAATCCAATGGCATCGCAAAGGAACTCACAAGCGCACGCTTCCAACAACGTAAAGACTGGACATCCTCACCTACGGAGGACCCCATCACCCACCCAACGTCTTCAACGCTGGGTCTCAGATGCGTTGATTCGAGAGTACCACCTGAACAGTACTCTAACAATGGTGAAGTCAGCCATGCACGCCCTCCAATCTGCCAGAAATCACTGGTCACCTGCCCAGCAGTGGCCACAGAAGCAGATCTGGACGACCCCTATTGCCGTCTCAAACCGTTTTGGGAGTCTGTCCCCAGAACGGGACAATGAGTACCTCCCTTATCTTAGGGAGGCAGATGAGGTCGACGCTGAGGACTTCATCCCTGTCGAACGGGGGTTCCTCTCCAAGGCCCCTGCCAGAAGGCGTCCTCATGGTCATGCCACGACTCAACATCCTCACGCCAAGGAGGATGTCTCCTCGAGGATTCAGGCCCACTCTCCCCGTGCTCTGGCCCCTCGGACCCCCCGGCGAGGGTGGAAAACGTACAACTGGGGACCGGTCATCACCCTGGTCCTTGAGGAGGAGCTTTGCTGCCGAACCACAGAGAAATACCACGAAAGTGCACCTACACTTTTTTTCTCTTCTCGAGCCCACCATCTAGACATGGTGGCATCATACGAGCTGGCGCGCATCCCCGCCAAGCTCCGTTTTTCCCGTCTCTCACACAGGACGAAACTCACCCGGTAAGCACCTCTCACTGCCCAGTGTCATAAAGCCCACCAGCTTGACGTGGTGGCGACCCAATTCCTATAGGACCAGCTCCTAGCATATTATTCTGACACCCGCCATCCAGATATGGTGGTGATCAGCAAATTCCTCCATCTAGATGTGGCGGCAATTAATAGGCGGGCACGTCTCCCTGCAAACAAAGGCCACCGACTCGATACGGTGGGAAACCAACAAATGCAGGGCCATCTCCCTGTGGATGCAAGTAAAGTCCGCCACCCCGATGTGGCGGAAAATAGAGAGATAAACCTGCGTATCCCGAAACAGGGGCAGATTCGTTCACCTACCCCGGCATAAGAGAATTGTCAGTACTGACTGATAACTGGAGGACCGGAGCAGGATATTCCTACTCCGATACTGGAATGGGACTTCATACCCATCCATCCAAAGATGTCTCTCTACATATCCTGGAAATTATGGAGGAGTAGGTATCGATCCCAGATCATACCATGCAGACTTTCCAAAATGTAATTGCATCAGCGGCAACAGCAAGGACTCGGGCTCATGAGCCCGTCTCCCCAATTGAGGCGACTCATCTAAGAAATGAGATAGCCGCCTCAGAGCAGATCTGCATCCCTGCTTCTTCCTAGGAGGGTCACTGGCTATATTCTGTGATGCAAGGGCAACCGAATCGAGCAGCTTCACTCTTTCCAACTGGGGGACACTCGTCCAACATGGTGGATGCTCCAGAGTAGGCATATATCCCTAATAGAAGTCAAGATATTCGTTGGCATATCCCGAAAACATCACGAGACTCAATTAGACAGGGATCCAAAGGCGAAGGCCGTTGTCAATAGCATACGGTCCCCACTGTTCGCAAGGAAGCACCCCGAACATGCCGAAGGAAGATATAAAATAAAGGGTAGGTTCATGACTCTGCTTTGCTAGAATATGGGGTTCCCAACACTGCTAAGCACACATTGTAGTCTCAAAACCCTACCCACCCATTACCATATTATGGGAGTGGCAGTAGCAGTTGCAAAGGTCATCCCCGCAATGTTGCTACCAGCAGCTCTGAAGGTCCTCCCCAGAGCACCTACAGGGGCTTCCCCCACGGGCATATAACGTTCGATCAGGAGAGCTCCTATTCTAATGCGAGTCACGAAAACCCTCCATGTGACCAAAATATTGAGCAGCAAGAAGGTCCTCCACTTGATGTGGTCCACCCTGAAGTTCCCCCTTGGGGTATACACTACAAGCACTCTCCATGTAGTGGGACCACACATTATGATGGCAGTCCTCAATATCATTGTAAAAACTGCGGAGGCCCTCCCCTTAGTGACGTCTCATCATGAAAAAAGGCCCTCCCCTTTTCATGGCCTGCCCTGAAGGTCCTCCCCAGGGGTTACGTTGCAACGACACTCCGCGCAGACGGGCATCAGATCACGGTGTTAGTCATCGCCACCTTGATAACAGAGGTTCTCCCCGTAGAGACGTCAAGCAACAAGAAGGCCCTCCCCTCATTGCGGTAAATTCTGGAGGCCCTAACCAGTATGTATCCCACATATATTCTCCATGCGGCAGTAGTAATGGTATTCCTCACCATTGTCGCAGCTGTGATGGTAGTCCTCGCCACCACGACCGCCATTGCGAAGGTCCTCCCCGCACTCGCCCCAAGCAACAAGAAGGTCCTCCCCTTATTTTAGTGTGTCCTGAAGGTCCTCCACAGGATGTACATCGAACGTTATTCTATAATGGTCATCCTCACCATGAAGACAGTTGTTGTGAAGGCCCTCCCCGTAATGACGCTACGCAGCCAGAAGATCCTCCCCATGCTGTGCACTGCAAAAGTCATCTATGCAGTGAAGCATTAAGCAGTAATGGTAGTCCTCGCCATTACGACCACCAATGCGGAGGTCCTCCCCGCGATGACATATCATATCGACATGAAGGGACTCCCCCTGCCGGATCAATCACATAAAAGCCCTCGTATTCCGAGGCACTCAGAAGGACAGGATCAAGCATATCAGATTCCTAGTTAGTCGCCATCAAAATCCTTCTTCAATCAGGAGACAGTCCAGGGCCGTATTCATCCTCTAAACCACCTCGAAGTCGCCCACATGACAATTAAATACCTACCAGTCCCACTTCCTCCTACAACACTATCAGTGAGAACCTCCGTTGGGATGACCAGGTTGAGGAATCACTAGTGGAGGAGTATGCTGATATGCTACACCTGAGGAAACGACTGGCCAGGGATGATTTACCAGTTATGTTTTGGCCTACGGCCACCTCTCAGTTTGATATACCCAGAGATTTTTCGGAAGAATACGTGCACAACATCCGCCATAATATATGGACAACTCTCCACCGACTGAAATCAAGATTTCAGCCCTATGACTGGTATGTAGACCACGTCAAGACAATTGGAGACCTACTGTGTCACATAGACCTGGAAGCACTTCCTTTGGCATGGAAACAGTGGCCCGAGAGGCGTAAAGGAAACATGGAGATAGCCTGCCTCTGTGCGCTGCACCAACTGCACCGCCTCATCGGTGACGATCTGACGGGAGTCCATATCAGGGGGTGGAGAGAACATGGAGCTCTGCATTTCACTCTGCTCCCTGCCTAGAAGAACCCGTTTGGCATGGTGTCTTGAAACTTCAACCCATAAATATGACAATAAAGTGGTCTCCCTATTCAGAAGAGCCGACACACCCAAAAAATATAGATCTTGAGTAAGTCCTAGAAGCGTCAGGCCCGACAGGAACAACCCAGTCAAGAACTCCTCAATCTGGCCACTAAGAGCATACAACATGCCTCTCACCTAAGAGAGTCCAATCATTGATCTTTGCCTGCCTCTCTAGAAGGGATTGATATACAAAAGAACTCAACATCAAACCCTGTTCACCCCCGAGTGGGGGCACGCAAGATCAGACAGGTGGCTATAACAGCACCTTCTACCGCAATCCAAGGTCAACCCCAACCTGTAGGGCTGGGGGAATTTTTAACAAAAAATGCCCCCGTAAGACCAATAAAAATGGGAGGAGACTCATCATCAAAGGAATGAAGTCAACCCCATCCCTCAGGGATGGGGTCATTATTCCCCCCTCAACAACAACCTCCCCCATGAGAGTCAGTATTCTCTCATCTAGGGAGGACAGTCAGAAGAGGAGATTCCTGTCCTATCCCGTTATTTGAATCATCATCCCCTTCGAGAGGAAGGCACACTGTAAGGTCGCATCAAAGAACACTCCGCGTCACCCTTTGTTAAGAAGTCCGAAGGCAATCCCAGGTCATGAAAGGGAAGGCCAGCAGAGGATGCGGGTGGTCCTCTTCCTGTTTGGAAGATGATATATTCTCCACCCTATGATATGAATCTATAAACATCATAGAGGTTAACCCCACGAGTGACACTAGAGATGATGCAAATCGGGATGGATTGGGATATGATAGTTCCGGTTAGGTTGTGACTCACAACGAACCACCAAGTGTGCACAACTGGAACCAGAGGGATGCCCTAAATATGACCGTCCTTCCAGCCAACCCTTTGCATACCCAGCGAGCTTCCAATAAGGATAAGAATAAAGGACTGGTTACCCTTAACCCACCTCCTTCTCTCGACAAAGATGAGCCACACACGCTTGAAGAGGGATTCAATCGACAGAAAGAGGAGATGAATGAATTGAGGCGGCTTAACGCCGAGCTACTCCAGAGGAACCACCTTATTGAAAGTGTATCCTAGGAGGAGCCACATCATGCACTCCCCACAAGTACACCTCAAATACCCAAGCTTACCCTGCCCAATGAGGCCCCTGGTCCATCCAACTACCTAAATATGGATCTGGATGAATACCAAGACTTCCCTCCACTCAAGAAGCAACTGGAGCTAGTACGCCTGATCCCTCCGAAGGTGCCACAAACGGCACACGCACCCCTAGTACCAGCCAATTCGTATCCTTAGGCAATGCCTAGGACTACACCTGCTCAGAACCGGGCCCTAAATGATGTAAACCAGGGTCTCACCAACACCATAGAGGCACTAACAGCACGATTAGAAGTGATGGAAGGTCAACATGCTCCGATACAGCAAGAGAAGAAACCCTACCCAGATTGGGTGACAAACACACCACCTCCACCCAATTTTGGGAGCGCTGTATTCCCTATTTTCAATGGGTCAGGTGATCCAGAACAACATTTGATGCACTACGCATCTTATTGGAACCCTATGATGGGGACTCCGAAACAACAAGAACCAGTAAAACTCAGATGCTTCGTACGGACCTTGCAAGGATCTGCCTTCGTCTGGTATACGAGTCTACCAGCCCAGTCAATAAAGAGCTGGGAAGACCTTCGGTAGCAGTTCCTATTCCACTTCAGCTCAACATTTCCTAAAACAACGGTCAACGACCTCATGAACTGCATGTAGATGGAGAACGAGAGGGTCTCAGATCTCATCACTAGATAGAAAGGTCTGACCTATTCCCTGAATAGAACAATTCCCCAAGATGAGATGATATCCATATGCATCGATAATCTTCGAGATGAGGTACGAACACTGCTCATACCAGTGGAGTGCACCACTGGATTCCGCCATCTCTCGGCCATTGCCCAGAGAATTGAGGACTCCCTGCAGAAGACCAATTCGAAGTCCCGAATAGCCTCGCAGGCTTCTGAAAAAAGAGCCCCTAAAGCTAAAGCGTCCACTGTCACACTCAAGCTGGCCCCTGTGACCGCTCCACCGCTCAGGCCCCCACCAAATCGTCAAGGACCTCCTACATATCAGTGTCTGCCTTTTCCTAAATAGGACGATCCGAGAGGACCTAAGTGGAACCAGTTTGAGGAACGAAGACAAAAAATATACTCATTCCGAGATGATCAAGTCCGCAGATACTTCATTGCCACCATGAATTGCAACTTGCTCCGCCTCCCAGAGCCAAGGAAACCTGAAGAAGTCGGTCGAGATGACAAGCCAGATTACTACCCCTACCATCGAAAGTTCGAGCACAGTATCCGAGAATGCTTCATTTTCAAAGAACTCCTATAGAGGATGGTAGACTCTAGAAAGGTTGAGCTGGGACGACCCGCAAAACATGTGGAATGTATCTCTACCATCGACTTCGACAAAGAGGAGGGGTTGCAGAAAGTCACCAGAAAGCAGGGGCAGAAATTCGTTGACTGGATGACTCAGAAGACTATCAACCGAGCCCAGGGCATACTTCGAGTTTAGCTACGGCATCCAGTGTTACCACAAACAACCCCTGACGCCGCACAACCAACAACATCGACCTCACAATCCTCCATGAGCTGGTCATCCGGGCGTAATAGAAGAACTAAGAAACAATAGAAAGAGGGGAAGTCCGCAACGGGTCCAAAGTTAGTCCCGACCCTGGCATATTATATGACCTCGAATTTGGCACCACGGGCACCGACCCACCAAACGACACCATTAGGGACAACTGACCAGGTTGACCTGTATGAGGATAAAGAGCCAATCTATGGTTCTATTAACGTCATCCATCTCATGGAATTGTCCCCTAACAATGGGTACAGTTATGAACCCGAGTTCCATGCACAAGGAAACAGGATGAGGAATCACAAAGGAAGGGGATACCAGGGGAGGCGCAGCCACGACCAAAACCAACCCTATGGTTGGACCCCGAACCTAGCCATTAATATCGTGGAAAACCATGGGAGATCCCTCCAATGGACTCAGTAGGAGAAAGAATTACTATACACCTCCACAAGAAGCCACTCTGGCCAAGTGGTTCTATGATACCCAATAGAGGAGGAGCAAGTGTCAGGCCGCCAAGTGCGCATAAACAGACCGGCCAGGCCAAGTCCTCAAAATGTGAGAACACCATCGATGTCTGACCCCGTGGCCAGTCCCTCCTCGTCGAATGCTCCTGCCCCCAAAGCACCCGCTAAGACTCTCCTGTAAATGGATAAATTTCGGCCACTGGAGTAGAAATACGATATCCTTAAGTAGATGGAATTGGTACCAGCAAACTATCAATCCTCGATGCCCTATGTCTGTCAGTAGACCTTAGGGAGGCACTTATAGAAGCTTTGATTAGCCCCCATGAGTTTCAAGCCGTGGTAACTGACGCAGAGATTTACCAGATGGAGACTGGCCTGATTGAATGCAATGCGGTGATTTCCTTCACCGATCAGGATGATGATACCATCATGTAAGGACACATCATACAACTATATGTATCCGACACACTGAATGATGTTGAGATCCGCAATGTCTTCATCAAAAATGGCTCTGGAGTTAACCTTTTTCCCCTACAAACACTTCATAAGTTGGGCTATAGTGAGGATGATTTAGTACCCTCAGCCACAACTCTGTTGGTTTATGAAAAGAGCGAGCATAAGCCAATGGGGAAAATTAAGCTAGAGAACCGTTTCAGTGAATTGGTAGCCTACACAGAATTCTTGGTGGTCCGGTAGAGCACAACATTCAATGCCTTACTAGGATGGCCATGGATCTATAAACACATGACCCTTCCTTCATCCTACCACCAGTGTATCAAGTACTGCGTCAATGGAAAAAGTGGAACATTGCATGCCGACAAGGTCCCTTTCATGCTCTCTGAGTCACATAACATTGATGCTGGGTTCTATGAGCAAAAGAAAAAGAAGCCTTTGGTCGATGGTGTCGATTGGATCCTTGCTCCAAAATGGCCTGGAAATAGTTCATGATAACCCCATCAGGAAGCTTGGTGGAGATTATGTCATGTCCATCAACCATGTAGAGATAAAGAATTCAAGTTCGGACACGCACTCGGATGTCCTCATGACTTCAGCCATAACAGCCGAGCATGAAAATTTGGGAACGTCCACTGACCCTCAATATGGGGATGAAAACTCGAGTAAGGATGCCCATGACACCTCACCTCCAGACTCCCAAGAGCCGGTGTCAGGAGCTCTCTCCTCGTCAGATCAAGAAGATGAGGATTTGGGAAAAGAAGAGGGGGAAGATCTCAGGGATGCACCTCTTGCATTTAAGGAAGGTATCTCCACCACTGTGGACGAGCTCAGGGAAATAATCTTGGGTACCGAGGAATACCCAAGGGGCACTCTCATTAGTGTAACCATGTATCCCGAAGAGCACGTGGTATATACCACCTTCTTAAGGCAACATCGAGATGTGTTTTCCTGGAATTACACAAAAATTCCAGAACTCGATCATGAAGTTGCTACACACCACCTAGGTCTTCTAGAAGTCCACCGAGGCTATAAACATGCTTCCAGAAGGACACACCCCTCACATGCTGCCAAAATAGAGGCTGAAGTCGACATGATCATTAAAGAAGGCTTAATTAGGGAGGTCTAGTACCCTATTTGGTTGGCCAAAATCGTCCCCGTCAAGAAAAAGAACAGGAAAATCTGCGTCTGCATTGATTTCAGAGATCTCAATCGGCATTTTCCAAAAGATGATTTCCCGGTCCCGATCACCGAGTTATTAATCGATGCAACGACCAGGTATGAGGATATATCCTTCATGGATGGCTATTTCGGGTATAACCAATTCAGTATGGCCTGAGAAGATGAAGAATTCACTGCCTTCAGGGCCCCTCAAGGGGTATTTTGTTATAGGTTCTTTCTCTTTGGTCTCAAGAACATTGGTGCCACATATCAGCGTGCCATGCATCAGATCTTTAAACTGTTCCAGGGGAAATTCATTGAATGTTACATGGAGACATAGTGGTCAAGTCCAGATAGTGCTCAGATCACCTGTCAGACATTGAGACCATATTCAACAAACTTCGACAACATAGCCTAAAGATGAACCCCTTGAAATGTGCCTTCGGGGTTACCTCAGGGAAATTCCTTGGCTTCATCGTATGCCATCATGGCATCAAAGTTGACCCAGAGAAGACAAAGTCTATCCTTGGATTACCACCTCCCTGAAATCTCACCGATTTGAGGGGATTCCAAGGGCACCTGGCCTATATCAGGCGGTTCATAGCCAACTTAGTAGGCACATGTTTTCCCATTACCAAGTTAATTAAGAACGGGGTCACGTACCAATGGACAGATGACTGCCAAGAGGCGTTCGACAGCCTGGAGAAGTTCATCTTAATCCCACTGATTCTCATGCCCCCAGTTGAAGGAAGACCTCTCATTCTATACATGACATCCTTAGAGCGATCACTGGGAGACTTCCTCGCACAAAAGAATGACGCGGGCAGTGAAAACAATCTCTATTACCTCAGTCAAACCATGATTGATGTTGAGACTCGATACTCAAATGTCGAGTAGAGTTGCTTGGATTTGGTCTTCGTAGTTCAAAAGTTGTGACATTATCTATAACATCATGAAGTCCATTTGATCTCGCAGAGTAACCCGCTCAAGTACATCCTTAGTCACTCGATGCTAACCGGACGCCTATCTCGATGGGCAGTCATCCTACAACAGTTTGACATCTGGTTCGTGCCTCAAAAGGCCATTAAAGGCCAGGCATTAGCAGAATTTCTGGTAGAGCACCCTTTGATAGGGACCACTACACCGAACGCCGAGCTACCTAATAAAGACATCTTCTTGGTTCGAGAGGAGTTCCCATAATGGGAAATGTACTTCGACGGCGCATCCCGAAGCCCAACCGGGAAGAGGATGGAGGATCCCAGATTCAACAAAGTGGGTTTGGGGATAATACTCGTGTCCCAAGAAAAGGCAGTCTTTACATATTCCTTCCTCCTGTCAGAGGGATGTAAAAATAATGAAGCGGAATATCAAACCTTCATTGCAAGCCTGGAACTCGCACTCCAGGCTCAAGTACGACACCTTAAGGTAAAAGGTGACTCAGAGCTGGTCATCAAGCAAGTCAATGGTGACTATGCTATTAAAAAGGAGGAGCTGACTCCCCTATTTGAAAATTTTCGAGGGTTAATGGCAGAATTTCCCATGGAACCAACATTGGCCTATATTCCCCGGTCCCAAAATGCCCAGGCTGATGCATTAGCCAACGCGGCCACAACCCTAGCTGATCCCGGCCGGGATGAAACAGTTATCAGTATTGCTCACCGTCGAATGGTATTGCCATATTTTTAGGCCAAGACAGAGGAAATCCATGAATTCAGTCCTGTCCTCGAGCCATATGATCCTTCCACCTACTGGATGACCCCCATTGCAACCTACCTTCAACGGGGAGAACTTCATGTAGATAGGGCTGAACGAGAGAAAATACGGAGAAGAGCAATCAACTTTGTCCTATATAGTGGAGTGGGTCAGAAAGAGGTCCTCTACAAATGAGGCCTCGATGGAGTGCTCCTCAGATGCATTGATGGAAAAGAAACCGCTGCCGTAATGAATGAAGTACATGCCGGAGCATGTGGAGCACATCAACCAGGGACCAAGATTTCCCATAAGGTTCAAAGGCTTGTGTACTACTAGCCCACAGTGGCACGAGACTGCGAGCATTTTACCGCAAAATGCCACTCATGCCAGATTCATACAAAATTCATACACCAACCCCCAGAGTTACTTCATCAGGCCAAGTACTCCTAGCCATTTTCCGTTTGGGGGATGGACGTCGTGGGACCATATCCTCCCACCACGGCCAAACAACTAAAGTATATCCTCACAACAACCGACTTCTTTTCCAAATGGGCAGAAGCCATACCCCTCAAAGAATCCAGGGCAAGAAATATTTTCAGCTTTGTGAAGACCAATATCATCACCAGATTTAATGTCCCTCATACCAAACTGACTGACAATGACACCAACTTCTGCTATGTGGAATTGGAGAAACTATACCATGAATATGGTATCAAGGCTAACCACTCATCCTGCTACCATGCATCGGCCAACAGAAAGATAGAGTCTTTCAACAATACCATGTCCAATATTCTCCATAAAATGGTGGAAGAAGACAAGAAGTCATGGCCGGATAAACTCTTCCATGCATTGTGGGCTTATCGAACCACAATCTGCACTGCTACTCCGGCTACCCCGTACTCATTGGTGTACGACACAGAGGTGGTCCTGCCCATTGAACTCCAACTTCCCTCACTCCGTGTTGCCATTTGTTATCAATTATCCAATAATGAGTAATCAGAAAAGAGACTAGGTGAATTGGAATAGCTGGATGAGAAGCGGCTGCACACTTTTCACCACCTGGAAGTCTACCAGAATCGGATTGCACGAGCCTTCAATAAAATGGTCTGTCTTTGGTCTTTCTTGGAAGGAGAATTGGTATTGGTCCTCCGGACAATAATGATACCCACCAAGAAGCCTCCAAAGCTGGAGCCGAAGTGGGAGGGACCATATGTTGTACACAAGGTCCACTCCCATAGAGCATATTCCCTGATCTCAATGGACGGACAATTCACCGCGGCTCCTAAAAATGAGAGATTCCTGAGGAAGTATTTCGCATGATAATTAAAGGTGTGTTCTCCGTCCTCGCTGCATGACGTTAAACTGCACAACATCCCCTTTTTTCGTCCTCTCTTCATGATGTTAAACTTCACACCATCTCCTCTTTTTTCCATCATCGCTGCATGACGTTAAACTGCACATCATATCCTTTTTTTTCGTCCTCGTTGCATGACGTTAAACTGCACAACATCTCCTTTTTTTCATCCTCGCTGCATGATGTTAAACTGCACAATATCTCCTCTTTTTTCAGTCCTCTCTGCATGAAGTTAAACTGCACAATATCTCCTTTTTTTTCATCCTCGCTGCATGATGTTAAACTGCACAACATCTCCTCTTTTTTCCGCCCTCACTGCATGACATTAAACAACACAACATCTCCTTTTTTTTCATCTGACTTGCATGACATTAAACTGCCAAGTACCCAACGGTCCAAACTCTATGTACTTAAACTAATAGTATCTCATCTTTACCGCACGATGTTAAACTACATGGAATCTAATAATACCCATTATCCTTAGTACATGACGTTAAACTGCACGGATAAGAATAAAAAATGCCCTCTTTCCCCCGTGTATGGACAAAATGTGCACATGGTGTACTTTAAAGAGAACTATGTACGGCTTGATTCCTGCCTTTGAAGGATATGTGGCAACATCAAGACCCCCTATCCTGGCCAAGCCATTCTCAGGTGGGATAAAATTAAAAATGTCCCCTTCCCCCGTGAACGGACCAACCCTGCACGAGGTGTACTTCTTTTAGAGAACTATGTGCGTCTTGATTCTTGCCCTTGTAGGATACGTAGAAATGCCAAGGTTCCCCATCCTGGCCCAACCACCCCCAAATAAAAGTTAAAAATGCCTTCTGCCCCCGTGTATGGACCAGAAATGCACGGGGTGTATCCCTCGTCCATACCGCATGACGTTAAACTGCACAGATAAAAAAATGCCATTTTCCCCTATGCACAGACCAGACCTGCATGAGGTGTATAATCTTTTAAAGAAATACGTTCGGCCTGATTTCTGCCTTGACAAGGTACATAGCGACGCCAGGGTTCCCCATCCAAGCCCGACCAGCCCCCTGATAAAAAATTAAAAATTCTCCCTTTCCCCCGTGTATGGACTAGACCTGAACGAGGTGTATACTTCATTATTACCGCATGATGTTAAAATGCATGGAAGTCGTCCTCATCGCATGACGTTAAACTACACAGGCTTCGTCATGACCCACCCAAGATATACAGCGAAACTAGATGGGAATACCCCTTGCACATTTGGGTGCATCCTCTCCATACATTAGACTCCATGACCTGGATAATTGCGGATCTTCGTAACCATCCCTGGCCATCAGAAGTGGAAATTCATCGACCTAGGGACACCTTTGCATGACTATGCATACCATGACCTCAGCAGCTCTGCAAATTGATAGCCCCTGGCCCGTCTGCCAAAGGCAAGATTTCCTCGGGCGATGCTCTTCCTAGTTCCGTATGCCTACCGGCCTCAAAGCCCCCATATCACATCTCCCGATCCAAAAATTTACAGAGCAGTGGTTTACAAGTTCATTCCTCTTCTCACATCCAAATGTTTCCAGGGTACCCCTACCCGGTTGGGCTACGTATCCTCCCGTGGTTCGTGTGATGACCTGCATCAATGAACATCAAGCTAGGACTAGGCTACTTTGACTCGACAAACAATTGCGGAAGAGATGTTTCTTGTATTCTTGGACACCATTTTCCCCACATACCAAACTCTGTACTATGAGCAGTCTCAAATTTTCATAATCATTCATGGCCATCGGAAGTGGAAAGTCATCGACCCGTGGACACCACTGCAGGACTATGCATACCATGCCCTCAGTGGCTCTGCATATGGATGGCCCCTGGCCCATCTACCAAAGGGAATATTTCCTCGGGCGGCACTCTTCCTAACTCTGTATTCTTACCGGCCTCAGATCCCCCACACCACACCTCATGATCCAGGAAAAATCAGAGTTACAGTTTATAACCTTCATCCCCCACCTTATTCTAAGTATATCAGAACATGTTGACCCAGTTATCCTTCGAATGACTGCAACAATAGTAACCCAATGATCCGAGCTCTATGACCTCTAAACTAGGAGTACCTCGTCCTTACCACATGAAATTAAACTGTATAGGAGTGAAGGTTCACCCCCACGCGCAAGATAAATTATTGCAAGGAGCTCTCCAAGCATTAACAGCAACCAGGGCCAAATATGCACGACATGTTCAGACATTTTCTTACCAAATGACAGATTTCATGGCCCGGATAATTGCGGATCCTCATAAACACTCACAGCCATCAGAAGTGGAATGTTTTCAACCCATGGACACCTTTTCATGACTATGAATACCATCCCCTCAGTGGCTCTGCATATTGATATCCCATAGCCCATCTACAAAAGGCAATATTTCCATAGGCGGTACTCCTCCTAGCTCTGTACGATTACAGACCTCAGAGCCCCCATATCATTTCTCTTGATCCAAGAAGCCCTAGAACCACGATTTACACCATCAACCCTGCTCCACGTCTTAGACATGCCAGGATACTCAGGCCCAGTTACACTCTAATCAAGAGTGGAATTTTTAACTGCATCCTTGTCACATGACGTCAAACGACACGTGACATCTTGTTTGCTTGACATAAATCTGCAAATACCAAGCATTAAACATCCAGGGGAATGACACCAAAAAAAAGAATTTTCACTGGTTTAATAATGCTCCTCGTCTTTACCACATGACGTTAAACTGCACGGTCAATCGTCCTTGCTGTATGACGTTAAACTGCACAACATTGGCTATGGAAAGAAAAATGCACCCCATCCTCATAGCATGACGTTAAACTGCACATCATCCTTTAATAATGCTCCTCGTCTTTACCATATGATGCTAAACTGCACGGTCAAACTCGTCACAGGTACAATAAGGAATGAAGGCTTTTCTCTGTCCTTCAGTGCACGGGTCAGATCTGCACAAGCCACCATCTCACACTCGAGTGAGAAGGGATTACTTCACCCATTCTCGGGATGTTTAGTCTAGATGTTTCCCCCGTATCCAGGCACCCTCTCATCATAAACTATACTCTGTACTCAGAAAAATCTAAAATCTCATAATCCACCCCTCATGGTCCCGAATGTCAAACTTCCCTGAAGTTGCTTGTCTATCGGGGGCATACAATCATTGAACTAAGGAAACCTTTTCATGACTATACATACCATTCCCTCAGTGGCTCTGCATATTGATCGCACCTGGACCGTCTACCAAAGGCAATATTTCCTTAGGCAATGCTTCTCTCCGTACGTCTCTTGGCCTCTGAGCCCCCATGTCTATCCCAAGATTTAGAAACCCTCTGAGCTACAGTTTACCAACCTCTTTCACAACCCTACCTGAATATGGTGGAACGTCTTTTGATGAGATTACTGAGAACCAGGAGAAGTATTTCCATTTTAAATGATGTCCCATATGCATGAATTTAAACTGCGCCAAGCTCCAACCATCCTTTATACTAGATAAATGCGTAGGACATGAACCTTGCTTCTACACTCCTGATTGATACAGATGTTCTCAAAACCTTTCAGACGTCACATACCCTTTCCAAGACACCCCTGGTGGTTTTCATAATTCTCCAAGCCACCCATGGTGGTCTCCATAAACCGAACTTTCATGAAGACCTATGGCCATCAGAAATGGAGAGTCATTAACTGAGGGAAACCTTTACACAACTATGCATACCACGCCCTTAGCGGCTCTTCATATTGATCGCCCCTGGACCGTATACTAAAGGAAAGATTTCCTTAGGCGATGGTCTTCCCACCGCTGCACGCTAGTACGACTCCCATGCCTTGAGACATGCTATGCATGTCATTTAAATCTAAACACACTCCCTCTACATGCGTTTGAAGGATATCGAGATATATTTTAATCAACCAAACCTAATTGGGGCCCTCGACCCACCATATTCGGTCAATTTTGTTCGACCTAAAACATCAGTAGTGATAGTATTGACGATAGGACTTTAAACCGCTCACAAAAAGAGGCACAATGTCTGTTAGGCTGAAAACCCGAAAAGGGTGACCTGAGCAAAAGTCGGGCCATACCCGCAGGGTCCACACCAAATGGGCCCAGAAAAAATTAGGGTATTAATAGAAAAGACAAAAAGTTTGTGGGGTTTTTCTATAAAACTCTAGAAAAAGTTGAACTATGCTCCCTGAGTCCCTTAGCCCAAGAAAAATTTAGATCATTGTCTAAACACTCATTAATTTTCAGGACCACTCTACATCGGAATAGCGACCTCTTTGTTCCAATCAGACCCCATTTTGTTGGGGGGCATTTATAGGGTCCTGAAAAATCTGAAAAGGAGATTGATGATCCCCTTTAACTCAAGGGAGATTCTACCCAATTCCCTCTCAAAAGGATTGGGAAAATATAGAGAATACTCAAGGATGGTGAAGGATGAACTGGTCCATAGACCGGTCTAATGATAATGACGCACGGCCGGTTCCGCGAAGTGTCCCTCCTCCGCGAACCGTCTTTATTTGCGAGATAGAGGCGGAGATCTTCCATGGTCGCGAGGCGGGACATGCACCAACCTGGTTCACCATTCCGGACCGCCCCAGCCGTGAGCATCATCAACCGGCCCGAACCGCCTCTGATATCATTTGCGAAATGGAGGCGGAACCCTCTGCAGCCGCGAAGCACTGCCCGAGTTTGGTTTGTGGAGGAGGAGTGTTTAATGCCCCGCGAGCCGCAGATTGACTGAGTCATCCGTAAACCAGGTTTTCAGTCATGGGCCTCCGCAAAAGGTGTAACATGACCATAGATACATCATCTTCCCCGCTCTATAAAAGGAGATTGAAAGGAGGGAATGAAAAGAAAAAAGGAGAAGAGGAGAATGAAGAGGGGAGATCGATCAAATTTGGGTGGAAGGATTTGGAAAGAAGGCTTAGGATTTACGAAGTTCCAATTTGCGAACCAGATCAGGTATGAACCTGGGAACAAACTAATAAGGAACAAAAAACACATAATAACATGGTGAACCGCAAACATAAAATAACAAAGAAGGGAAAATCGTGAACCATGGTCCCTCTGCGAATGTACTCCCCACGGACCAGAGAGTTTATACCTCTTTTCCGATCCGCCGCACCGTGTAGCACCCTTATACGCGGGCGAAGCCCCGACTGACGAGCCTCCGGCCGGTGCCGCCCATGGCCACCGTTGCCTGCATGGAACCCTACGCGGACCACCTTGGTTCATAGATCGAACCCGAAGCTGTAAAACACCTTGGTTCGCGGATCGAACCTAGAACCACGAACAACCTTGGTACGCGGGACGCCCATCAGTCCGTGGACCACCCTGGTTCTCGGACGGCTTCTCCAACTGCATAGCACTTCCCAACGCGAAGGGCGCCACCACCCATACCCCTGTGTGGCCCGCCAAATTCATCAAAGTTCTCATTCCCCGATCCACATAAAATCCTTCCGATCTGGCCTGATCCTCCGTGACTCCCTCACTGGCCTACTCATCGGCCCCAAGCCGAGGCCTCCACCAGATCCACCGGATCCGTGTGGTGTAACCCTCAGGTGCATCAGCCTGCCGTTTTGAGTTCACATAACCACGATAAACAGGGGATAATGGGTTTCCCCGGGCCTTGAGCAGATTCCCGAAGCATTCATGGGTTCACATTCCCACGGTAATGTGGAGTCTGAGCTCAAGAGCCCCCTTTCTGATCCTCTACTTGTTGGGGCTGAGGTACTTCTCCCTTTTTCGGAGGGTAGTAAAATACCCATCAGAAAGAAGTCCCCATGAACTTCGGTACTTCCCCCAGGAATGAGAGAGTTGACGGGAACAGGAGCACCTCTTTCCCTCTCCCTCCGCACTTTGTTTCCATCAGCATCCATCCCGGAGTAAAGCCCGACATTATGGGCCGCCCTCATGTGTAAGCCCCACTCCACTTCTCACGGACGCACCTTTCGCGATGTGATTGTCTGGTCCCTGCTGCCTCTTGTTTCTCACACCGAGAATGACTCACGTGGGCTTAGAGTAAGCATCGACCATGACATCCTCTTATGGGCCTCTTCAGAGTGTAAGCCCCAACCCATTACTCTGGGCTGCCTCAGAGCATAAGTCCTAAGACAATGTGAACTACGAGGACTTTGATTCCCTACCACAGGGATACGTAGGTAGCCTCCATGAGGTTCAATCCCAATCACCAGCGGACCCCCTCAGGCCCCCTTCATGTCGGTTCTCTGACGCTCCCATTTTAACTACGTGGACTTTGATCCCTGTCTCATAGGCAGGTTACGTAGGAAGCCTCTGTAAGGTTCAAGCCCAACAAACCGGTCGATCTGACTATCTTCACATTAGTTCACCGCGCCAATACCAGTACCACCTCAATGAGTCCCGACTCCTCGGGGTCATTAATCCAATGAGGGATGGTAAAACTGGGGTATAAATGATTTCGAACCCCTACGTTCAGCTGACCATTTCCAACCAGGAGAAATTCGTGGATACTATGCTTGGTTATAAACCAAAGATTCACAAACATATGAATATGTCTTAAATCTATAAGAGAGTATCGGAACAGGCAATAATTCCACCCAAAAGGGTGCGATGATCCCAAATTCTCGTCCTCTCGACCAATGTGAGTTCTTAAGCATCACTGGTCAGACCATCCGGCGAACGCTTGCCTTTGGAAAGAAGGTCCACGTGTCATCAGATATGGAACCGTAGGATGTTTCGAGACTGACCTGAAACAAAGATAAAAACTCTAAAAATCCTAAAATCTCTACAAACCCAAGAAACCAAAATAACCTGAAAACATTAAATCCCCAAAAAACCCATAAAAACACTAAAACAACTAAAAAATTTGAAATAAATTTAAACACTTAAAATAATTTAAAAACTATAAAAAACATAAAAACTCAAAAAAAAACCTAAACCAAAAAAACAAAAAAACTCTTAAAATATTAAAATCCTCAAGATACATAAAAACCCCAAACACTATAAAAGTCATACCCCCCCCCCAAATACCTAAATATTTAAAAAACACTAAAATCACTAACAATTAAAAAGAAACAATTAGAACCTTAAAACACTTTAAACCCATTAATAACAGAAAAATGCTAAAAACCCAAAAGATCCCTTAAAACCTCAAAACCCATAAAAACCTCCAAAAAATATAAAAAAAAGCAAAAATAATAAATACAAATAAAAAATATAAAAACAATTTAAACACCTGAAATTTTAAAAAACTATGAAAAAACATAAAAACCCAAAAAAGAAAAAAACCCAAAAAAAAACCCAAAAACCACAAAACCCTACAAAATTCCTACAAACACGTAAATATATAAAAATTATAAATAAGTCCCAAAATCTCTAAAAAATAATAAAAAAAAATCTTCAAAACATAGGAGAAAAACGTAAAAGCCTAAAAACATGCAAAACCCTTAAAAACATAAAAAACGCTAGAAACCCTAAAAAACCTTCTAACCCTAAAAATTTATAAAAAACATTGAAATCCATAAAAGATATAAAAACCCATAAAAATCCTAAAATAATTATAAGAAAAGAGAAGACACTAAGAAGATGTCGCCGCTCTCTCCCGGGTCTCTCCCGACGCGGCGATCTCTAGGGTTACATCCTGGAACCCCCTTCAGCGGCTTCGTTGATCTCCTCAGGCTTTGTGATGCGGATGGATTGATGTTCGGGAAGCGTTATCTCCTGGTGTGATGGAGGTTTTCACGACAGATGGATGACAGCGCTGAGATCTTGAGGGATGTTTCAGGTTGTGGTGGTTTTTCGTTTCGATCTGGATCGGCGTTGCTAGATCTGGATTCTGCTCTCTCTGGTGGTAGCAGATATGATTTTCCTGTGTGTTGGTTGATTTTGAAGCTGTCGACGGTGATGTCAACGCCGATGAGATGGTTGCTTTGCCGAATAGGAGGGTTCGGCTTGCTGGTTTTTTGGTGTGATGAGAATTTCTGGTGTCGGGGGGAGGTATGGCCACGTCCTGGTGACAAACAGGTTCGTCGGGCTTTGCATCTACTTCACGCGAGCATTGGCGTTGCACTTGGTTCGACGCTGTCTGTCCGGATCCGAAGAGGTACATACTTTTTGCTCATTGATCTTTCTGCTGATGAAGGTATAGTCGCTATGTCCTGTGTCCAACTGATTTTGCTGGCTTGCGTGTTCTTGTTTGGTGGCTGGACTGGTTTTGTGTTGCTGCTTCGACTAGACTTTGGTTGGATTTTTCATTCGTGGCCTCCCCCAAAGCTGTTGTTGGGGAGAGGTATTGGTGCTGCTTTTTGGATGGTTTTTTGGCTTTGTTGTGGATGTTGGCTGCCGGTTCTGTTGGGTAGCGATGATTCATGTTCTGTTGATGTTGTTTGTTCTATGCTGTTGGAAAGGACCCTTCATGGTGAGAAGGTACTGGGTGCTGGATGTGGGTATTTTTTTGGTTTTGAGTGGATGGTGTATGGTGAATGCTGGATGACGTGTGGCTGTTTGGTATTTTCTGCTGCTGTGGATGAGTCTGTTGCTGTGCTGCTGGAGTGGAAGTGGGATGCTGGGAGATGTTTGGTGGTCGAAAGAGGTGCTGGCTGTCTGAAAATGAGGATGCTGGTTGCTGGTTTGTTGTGGATGTTGGTTGGCTGGTTGCTGCTGCTGGATGTTGTTTGCTGATGTAGTCTAAATGATAGTTGTTGGTTAACTGTGAGCTGCTAGATGCTGGTTAACGCTGGATGTAGTGCTGTTGGATGCTGGTACTGGATGGATGTGATGTGATGATGCTGCGGTTTTGTCTGTTTTTGTGTCTTTTTCTTTCTTTGTTTTTCTTTCTTTGGCGTGGGTTGTAAGGGTTTTTGGGTGTGGGTCGTTCGACCCCTCCCCTCCCTTGTCTGCAGTGTTTGTGTCTTTTTGTATAATAAATTTTGGGGGTTCCAGGAATAGCCTGGACCCGAGCCTTCTTTTCCTAAAAAATTTATAAAAATTATTATGATCATAAAAACCCATAAAAAATCACTAAAAACATCAAAAACCAGTTAAAGTGCTAAAACATTAAAATCTCTAAAAACTAAAAAAAAAACTAAAATCCAAAAAAAAAACAGTAAAACCCATAAAACCCCTAAAACGTATCAAAATCCCTTGGAAGCTGAAAAAATCCCTAAAACCCCAAAAAACCATAAAAATCCTAAAAATTCTAAAAAATCTGTAAAGATGTAAGAAATATTGAAAACCCTTAATAAAACATTAAAAACCGAAAACACTTTAAACCTCTAAAAATATAAAAATGGTTAGTAATCCTAAAAAACACTAAATACCCCTAAAACTATAAAATCCCCTAGAAACTAAAAACCCAAAAAACCCTAAAACCACTAAAAACTCTTAAAACCCTTTAATCCCCTAAAAAATTTAAAAAAAATTAAAAACAATAAAAGTGTAAAGAACTAAAAAAACCCAATTTCTCAAAAAATCATAAAAACCCTAAAAAACCCTAAAAACCCAAAAAGTCCAGAAAAACCATTAATACCCCTAAACAACCCTAAAAATAGAAAAGGCCCTAAAATATTTAAAATGAAAAAACCATAAATACCCAGAAAACTCTACAAAAAATAAATAAAAATTACACACTTAAAACCCCGAAAAACGTAAAAAATGTTAAAAAACATAAAACCGCTAAACACTCTAAAACCCCTCAAAATCCCAAAAAACCCTAAAAACACATAAAATCCTAAAAAACCCAAAAAATCACTAAAAACAAAGAAAACACTAAAAACCCTAAAACAGTAAGAATAACTTATATTCCTAAAAACACTTAAAACTCAAAAAAAGATAAAAAAACAATTAAAACTGTTAAAGACCCTAAAACCCCTAAAAACTCTAAATACCATAATACCCCTAAAACCATTAATGTCTCTAAAACCCCATAAAAACTCTAAAAACACTAAAAACTATAAAAATGATAAAAAACCTAAAAACCTAAAACCCCTAAAAACTATAACACCCCTATTAACCACTAAAAACTATAAAACCTATTTAATGGCCTAAACTTTTTAAAAACTCTAAAAACCATAAAAATACTAAAAAAATAAAAAAAACTCTAACATACTAAAAACATAAAAACCCAAAAAAACATAAGAACCCTAAAAATCACTACAAACCCTAAAATCCTGATAAAATCATAAAAATACCGAAAAATTCTAAAAACATAAAAAAAATAAAAACTTAATAACCCTAATAAAATCAATAAGAACCTAAAAACACATAAATCTTATAAAAATGGAAAAAAATGATAAAAACACTAATAAATCTAAAAACATAAAAACCCCTAAAAACCCTAAATACCTTTAAACCCACATAAAACCCCTAAAACCTCAATAAAAATTATAAGAAACCATTAAACCCCTAAAACTCATAAAACCCTAAAACCCAAGATATCAAAAAAAAAAACTAGAGGACCCCCTAAAAACACTCAAAAGACAGAAAACCCAAAAAACCCCAAAAATCCTAAAAAAATCTCTAAAATCCTTTCACCTTAAAACCATAAAAACCTAACAACCCTGAATAAAACCTTAAAAATTAAGAATAATTAAAGCACGTAAAAACCATAAAAAATTATTAAATAATAAAAACTCTAAAACCCCTAAAAACCCTAAAAACCTCCAAAATCCCTAAAAATCCTAAAAATCCAGAAAACCATAAAAATCCTAAATATTCCAAAAATATAAAAGACCCAAAAACCCTTGAAAAACCCTTAGAAAAACATAGAAATATAAAAACAAATAAAATAATTGAAAACATAAAAAACGATAAAAGAATAAAAGGTCGTTAAAACACCTAAAACCACAATAACCCCTAAAACCGAAAAAACCCTAAAACCCCCATAAAACTACAAAAAACACAAAAACCCATAAAAATCCTTTTAAAACCTAAAAAAAAAGAAAAAACTCAAAACAAACCTTAAAATTTATAAATACGCTAAATCCCGAAAAAACCCATAAAATCCTAAAATTCCATAAAACACCCCAAATCCACCAAAATCCCAAAAAACTATAAAAATCCACAAAAATCACAAATAATCCATAAAAATGTAAAAAAAATAAAAACCCTGAAAAAACATATGGGAATATTATAAACCTAAGAAACAAAAAACCCCTAAAAACATAAAAACGTTAAAAACTCTAAAAATACAAAATCAAAAAGAAAACATAAAAACCATAAAAACCGTAAAAATCCAAAAAAACCCAAAACAACCATAAAACTGACTAAAACTCTAAAAACCCTTTAAACCAGTAAAAACATAAAAATCCATAAAACCAAAAAACGCACATAAATTAAAACCCATAAAACCCTCAATATCTCTAAAAAACTAAAAAACCATAAAAACCTAAAAAAATCCATAAAATTACAATGAAACATAAAAACCCTAAAAACTGGGAAAACCCCAACGAAAAATTTTAAAAACTATGGAAAATTAAAATTCCTAAAAATTATAAGAATGGTAAAACCCCTAAAAACCTTAAAAAACATAAAAATCAATAAAACCCCTAAAAATCACCAAAACCATAAAAACCTTTAATCCCATGAAAAAATTTCCAAATTCCAAAATCCTTAAAACCCTAAAAACTAAAAAAACCCCTAAAACACATAAAACCCAGAAAACACTAAAAACCCTCATAATCAATAGGAACACTAAAAAACACTAAAAATCCCTAAAAACATAATAAACCATAAAAACCATGAAAACCCATAAGAAAACCGTAAAAACCTAAAACACATAAAACACATAAAAATTAAAAAAATGCTAAAAACCCTAAAAACCATAAAAACCCTAAAATCCATTAAAACCCAAAAAATAATAAAAACCCTTAAAACCCAAAAAACATATAAAACACCTTTAACCGCATAAAAAATTAAAAAAGATATAAAAAAAATAAATACCCTAAAAACACCTGAAAAATTAAAGAACCCTCAAAAGCCTAAAAAACCATAGTATAATTATAGAATCCTTAGAACACTTAAATCCCCCAAAACCTATAAGATGATAAAAACTCTAAAAATCCTAAAAAATCTACAATCCCAAAAAACAGAAATAACCTGAAAACATTAAATCCCCAAAAAACCCTTAAAAACACTAAAACAACTGAAAAATTTAAAATAAATTTAAACACATAAAATCATTTAAAAACTATAAAAAACATAAAAACTGAAAAAAAACCTAAACAAAAAAAACAAAAAAAAATCCAAAAATTTTAAAACCCTCAAGATACATAAAAACCCCAGACACTTAGAACCTAATAACACTAACAATTACGAAGAAACACTTAGAACCTTAAAACAATTTAAACCCATTTATAACAAAAAAAATCTAAAAACCTAAAAGATCCCTTAAAACCTAAAAACCCATAAAAACTCCAAAAAATATAAAAAAAGAGAAAATAATAAATACAAATAGAAAATATAAAAACTATTTAAACACCATAAATGTTAAAAAAACTATGAAAAAACATAAAAACCCAAAAAAGAAAAAAAAACCCAAAAAAACCCAAATACCCAAAAAACCCTAAAAAAATCCTAAAAACACATAAATATATAAATATTATAAATAAGGCCCAAAATCTCTAAAAAAATAATAAACACAAAAAAATATTCAAAACATAGAAGTAATGCTTAAAATCCTAAAAACACGTAAAACCCATGAAAACATAAAAAATGCTAAAAACCCTAAAAAACCTTCTAACCCTAAAAATTTATAAAAAACATCGAAATCCCTAAAAGCTATAAAAACCCATAAAAATCCTAAAAAATTTATAAAAATACTTATGATCATAAAAACCCATAAAATCCTTGAAAACACCCTAAGAAAACCATAAACACCTAAAAAAATTAAAAACCCCAAAAATGCTTAAAACCCAAAAGACCCAAAAACCATTAAAAAACATAAAAAACACTAAAATAATTAAACCCCGTCCCCAAAAAAACCCTTCTAGAAAAATACAACTATATTAACCCGTTAAATAGCGAAAAACTATTAAAAACACTGAAAAAATATCTAAACCCTAAAAATCACACAAAAATTCCTAAAAACCGTAAATTCCATAAACACCATTATAAAGCCAAAATAACCATAAAACCCTAATAACAAAAAAGAACTCTAAAATTTCCTTAAATCCTTAATTTAAAAAAAAAATTATAAAAAACATTAAACCCTAAAAAATGTAAAAAACTATCAAAACCAATATAATCTCCTAAAAACATCAAAATACCAAAAAACCCTAAACAACCATAAAAGTCCTAGGAATGCCTAAAATAATAAAAAGCCCAAAAATCCTTGAAAACCCTTAAGAAACCATTAAAAACCTAAAAAACATAAAAACCTAAAAGAACTATAAACACATAAAACCCCTAAAAATCATAAAAACTTAAAAAACCCTAAACCTCCTAAAATAAAAAATAGATCTACAAATCCCTATAAATCCATAAAAATGTAAAAACCCCAAAAAAACACTAAAATACTTAAGAGGAAATAAAAAACCAAAAGTTAAAAAACCCTAAAAACCATAAAATAACTGTAAATTAAAAAAACCTTTAAACCACCCAACACCATAAAAACCCTAAAACCCCAACAATTTATAAAAACTGTATAAAACATAAATATCATAAAAACAACAAAACATACATAATCCGTAAAAAATCCATAAATCTTTGAAAATGACTACAAGTCCTTAAAAACCTAAAAACACTTAAGAGCCCTAAGAAACAAAAAAATAATTCTAAAAACCCTAAAAAACCTAAAACCACAAAATCCATAATAACCTTAAAACTGTAAAAATAATTTAAAATACCTCAAAATACCTAAGAAATCTAGTCCCTAAAAAGCCTAAAAATCATAATAAAATATTAAAAACCTAAAAACACAAACATATAAAAATCCTGAATAGTCTAAAACATTAAAAGACCCAAAAAACCTTAATGTCCCCTAAAAACCGTAAAACCCCGAAAAACATAAAAACACTAAAACACATAAAAAGCCTACAAAACCAAAAAAAACTATATAATCTATAAAACCATAAAAAATTAATAAACTCTAAAAATATTAAAACCCCTAAATACTGGAGATAATACCTAAAACCCAAAACATCCATAAAAACAATAAAATACCTAAAAACACTAAAACCGCTCAAAATCCATGAAGACCATAAAAACATAAAAAACCTTAAAAATACATAAAAATATCTAAAGACCCGAAATACTCCAAGAGATCATTAAAAAAATAAAAACCCATAGAACCCAAAGAAAACTACAAAATGTTACCAACCCTAAAAAGATCCTAAAACCCCAAAATCTATAAAAACCACTAAAAACATTAAAACCCCTAAAATCCATAAAACCCAAAAAAATAACTACTTAAGACTAAAAAAACCATTAAAAATGCTAAAAACAATAAAGAAGATCTATAAAGCATTTAAACCACTAAAAACTCAAAAAAACCCTAAAATCCCAAAAAAATCATAAAACCCTAAAATCCCTAAATACCGTAATAAACCATATAAATCCAAAATAATCCCTAAAATACCTAAAATCTTAATAAACCCTAAAACCCCTAAAAACCAAAACAATACGTTAAAACCCTAAGAACACATTAAACACCTAAAAATAGCTAAAAATTCCAAAAAATGCTAAAAACTATGAAACTATAATGACTATAAAAAACCTTGAAATCCCCTAAAACCCATAAAACCCTAAAACCACTAAATACATAAAAACCCTTTAAAATCCAAAGAACCATAAACACACTAAAACATAAAATCCATAAAAACTAAAAAAACCCATAAAAAACTCAAAATAAAAAAAAACCAAAAAACGAAAAAAATACAAAAAACAATCCCAAAAATCACATAGAATGTAAGGTAAAAAATAACTGAACACCCCTATAAAACCCATAAAAAAATATAAACATATAACATCCAAAAAAACCAAAAAAAACACTAAAACCATTAAGAAACCCTAAAACCCTAATTTCCCCAAAGACCATAAACCCCAAAAAATCCTAAAAAAATAAATTCTCATAAAAAACACTATAAACTATAAATCAATTTAGACCTCTAGTTTGAAAAAAAATTAAAAACCCATTAATCCCTCAAAAACTGAAAAGAATCACAAAATAGTCAAAAAACAATAAAAACCCAAAATCCCTAAAAAAACCCTAAAAAATCATAAAAATCACAAAAAATCCTAAAATCCATAAATATCGTTAAAAACCCATAAAAATGCACAAAAATGTAAAAAATCCTAGAAACCCAAATAACCCAAAGAAATCCTTAAAGGCCTAAAAATACTAAAAACTTCAAAAAAACATAAAAACCCAAATAAACCTTGAAAACCATAAAAACATAAAAAAACCATAAAAACCCTAAAAACCAATAAAACCAGTAAACCCCACTATTATATGTAAAACCACATTAAAAATCGAAATGTTAAAAATGAAAAACACCCTTTAAAATTGTAAAAACACCAAAAACCATAAATCCCATAAAAACCCAAATAAACCATTTTGACCAATAAAAATCCCTAAAAACAATAAAATCCATAAAAATGAAAAAAACTCTCAAAACCCAAAAAACCCTTTGAAACCTTCAAAACCTTGAAATGCTAAAACCCCTAAAAACATTAAAAACCCCAAAACCCCAAATATTCATAAAATCCAAAAACCCTTAAAAACATTAAGAATTAATAAAACCCTAAAAACTCAAAAAGAACTATAAAAATACATTAAAACTACTAAAACATTAAAAACTGTAAAAACCATGAAAACAATAAAAACTCAAAAAAAAAACCCCAAAATCAAAAATAAAACCAATAAAAACCCAAAAACCCTAAAAACCCCAAAAACCTTAAAAATACCTAAAAACCAAAAATATAATAAATAACCTTAAAAATACCAAAAAACCACTGAAAACCTAAAAAATCCTAAAAAAATTGCAACCCCCATAAGAAAACCTTGGAAACCAAAAAACACTCAAAACTCCAAAAACATAAAATTGCTAAAAACCCTAAAAACATTAAAAAAAATAAATATCCTCTTATACACTAAAATCCCTTTAAACCCATAAAAATATTAAAACATACAAAAAACTTAAAACTCTAAAAAATAAGTAAAAATCCTAAATCTCAAAAAAAAAACTATAAAATAATAAAATACCGTAAAATACAATAAAACCCAATAAAATACCTAAAAGAGCTACAAAACCATAAAATACTAAAGAATCCCAAAAACTCAATAAAAATTTAAAACACCTATAAACCCTAGAAACTCCATAAAAAACATTAAAACCCAAAAATCACTTTACACCCCTAAAAACCGTTAAATGAAAAAATCCCTTAAAACCACTTAAATATCCTAAAATCCATAATATCCTAAAAACCCATAAAAATCTAAAAACTCATAAAACAAAACTAAAAACTAAAAAAAATATAAATAAGCCATTAAACACTGAAAAAAAACAAAAACCTCTAAATATCATAAAACCCCAAAAAATTAAAAAACAATAAAAACCCAAAAAACCAAAAAACCCCTCCAAACCCTAAAAACCCTCAAATTCAAAAAAAACCCTAAACCCATTAAAATCCTATGAAACAAAAATATCACAAAAAACATAAAAAACCTTAAACCCCTATGAAAACCATATGAACCTACAATAACTTAAAACACCTAAAACCGTAAAAATTCATAAACCCTAAAACCCTCAAAATCTCTAGAAACTCTAAAGACTAAAAAAATAGTAAAAAATAATTAAAAATACATAAAAACAAAAAAAAAATATAAAACCCTTAAAACCACTTAGAAAAATTTAAAATCTTGATAAAACTTAAAATCCACAAGAACTGAAAAATGATAAAAACCCTTTAAGAACCTATAAGCCTACAGTACCCTCAAAACCGAAAAAACCCATGAAAACTATGAAAATCCATAAAAATATTTGAAATAACATAAAAACCCATTACAATACTACAAAACAAACTAAAACTATAAAAACCCTTAAAACCCATATATATGTTAAAAACTATGAAAACCATAAAATCCCAAAAAAACTCTAAAAATCCCCTAAAAACTAGAAAAATACAATAAAATCTCAAAAAACACGAAAAATACTAAAAACCCTCACAATAACTAAAAATCCATAAAAATCATAAAAAATCTTTAAAATTCTCTTAAAATTTAAAAAACCTAAATACCCTTAAATACCCTAAGAAAGACTAAAAAACCTAAAAACAAATAGAACCCCTAAAAACCTAAAAAATATAAAAACCCAAAAAAACACTACAAACCTAAAAATTCAAAAAATCCTCAAAATCACTAAGAACCCTAAAACCTGAAAAAATCTTAAAAATCCTATAAATACCTAAAATTCCATAGAAACATAAAAGCTTGTAAACCCCAAAAAACCCTAAGAAAACCATAAAAATCTAAAAACACTTCAACCCCCAAAAAACCCTAAAAAAGCTAAAAAATCTAATAAACTGAATATCCTTTGAATACCTAAAAACTATATAACCCCTAAATACAATAAAAATGATAAAAACCATAAAAACCCTAAAAAAACAATAATAACTCTAAAACCTATAAAATTCTAGAAAACTCTAAAACATTAAAAACCAGTAAATAATAGAAAAACCCAAAAAAACCAGAAAAACACTTAAAAAATTTAAAACCCTCAAAATACAAAAAAAACAATAAATCCATAAACATAATAAAAAATATTAAATATACATAATAATAAAAAACTCTCAAAACCCTAAGAACCATAATAAAACCTTAAAAACCTAATAAAACATTTTTTTGATATATCAATATTTATTTCTAACCAACCAACATATAATATTTTTATTAAATCAATTTTGAAGAAAAAAGTGTGAAACCTTCCAGGTTCAACAACATGGAGTCAACCAACTTCATATGTAATGGAAAACTATTTTACCTATAGTTTAAGTCTCTTAGAACCCTTACCTCTATAGAGAGTCCATTTTATATCATTTTCCTTTGCATCCAGAGTATCTTGGAGAAGTTATTCAATATTATTAGCCACATTGTCCCAGGTTTGAATAAAATCTTCCAAAGAGATCTTCTTTCCGTAGTTTCCCAGATCCTCCCATGATGTGTTGGACTCTAACTCCTTCTCTAAGAGTTCTTCATTGAAAATTATAATAAGATCCCAATCATCACACTCTACCAGTTCATTGCTACTCAGGGAGACATCTACCCCAACAACATCCTTTTCTCCATGCACTTGATTTGCAACTGTTGCTTCACCTGCTTGATCTTGTTTCTACTTTAAGACCCCGAATCCACATGATTTCCAGGGCCTTTATGATTTCTGTTGAGTTTGTTGTCCCCTCGTGCTAGTAGAAATTTTCCATTGCTGGAAGACCTTGTAATATGGGGGATAGGTATATTGGAAAAGTCTTTACGTCTTCGCGACCTTAGGGAGTGTTGTATAAATCCACCTGAGTCTATGATATTGTTCTTTCCTTTCTTGGAGGATTGACTCAAGTAATCCTCTGCAATTTAAACTTCCTTGGAATCTACTAACTCTGAGGTAGAGTCACTGTCCTCTTTTTGTAGATCTATCCCCATAGGAGGAACATTATCTTGAGACATTCCTTAAGGCCATCCTGCATACCGGTGTACACAACCTTTGAGGATGTGGATTTTAAACTGGAAGTGTTCGGGTCCAGTGGACCCAAGACTCGTACCTCTTCAGACCCTCCTGAATCTTGTATTGTTTGGTCTGCCACCTCCCTCACATGCATCACAGAAGCACTCTAGCTTCCTGGAATACATGTTGTCTTATTACCTGAAGCATTCTTCATCCCTTTTAAGACACCTAGGTTCTTCTTTAGGCACTCGAAGATATCTGCAACTGTTGGGTTGGTTCCTCTCATCCCTCCCTCACAAAGTGAATTCTTGGAAGCATCGGTCTTCTAATTCAAATTATGGGAGGAATGATTTATTTCATTATGGAATCAAGGTTTTTTCCCCAAATTGACTCGACTACACCTTTCCATCATCAAAACCACCCCATCCTTCAAGGGCTGTTCTTGGATAAAACAACACCCTCATCGACATACTTAATCTCAGTGTCCATGATGACCACGTAGACCACAATAATCAGTCTAGGTTTCGTAGCATACTATCTGGTGCCAGAGAAGGTCACCTTCAATCACCATGATAATATAATCCATAGGTCCATTCGACACATCAGTTTTGACACAGATCCTTGGATAGATTGGATGGCATACAACATTCCCTACTGGAAACCTGACTTTTCCCAACGCTTCTATACCAATGGTTTGTAAAAACCATTGTTATAGGTCCTTTTTCCCGATGGTTTGGACAAACCCTTGGGAAAAGTACAATTTTTGGCCACATTTCCCAATGGTTTGGCCAAACTGTTGGGATAGGTATACCATTTCCCAACGGTTTTGGCAAACCGTTGGGAAAAGTCCACTTTGTGGACACCTTTCTCAATGGTTTGTCCAAACCGTTGGGAACGGGTATACCTATCCCAACAGTTTTCCAAAACCTCTAGGAAAGGTCCCCTGGAAATCAACCTTCAGCCCAAAATAAATTCCATATTCAAGAACTATACCAATAGTTGTCAAAACTGTTTTTATAGGTCTATACCAACGGTTTTGACAACTGTTGGTATAGGTCCTGAGAATTTTTATTATATCTTCTTACTGAGAACATTATATAAATCCAAATTTAAAATAATTATGACAATAAATATATATATTTATGTAATTACATTCCCAAAAGTCATGTTAGGTTATTGGTTAAGTCATTCAATGATAAACTAGGGGTCCTGGGATCAAATCCCAGCGAATGTTTTTTTTTGAAATACATATACCAACGGATCCATAACCGTTGGTATATATTTTCATATTACTTATACCAACGGTTTCTAAAACAGTTGGCATAGGTCTATACCAACGGTTTTTACAAAACCGTTGGTATAGACCTATCCCAATGACTTACTTGGCTATGGTTCTCCAAACCATTGGTATAGGCTATACCAACGGTTTGGAGGCCTATACCAACAGTTCCAAACCGTTGGTATATGTTAGTTTTCATATAGTGATTGGTACGAGAATCTTAGCAGATAAATTAAAAAACAAAAAAAACTAGAAATACACTAAAACCCATAAAAACATTAAAAATAATAAAAACCCTATAAAATCTAGAAATGTACTAAAAACTATAAAAACAATTTGATCCCCTAAAGTCACTAAGAAAATAAAAAACCTTAAAACCCCTAAAAAATGAAATATTCCTAAAAATCCAAAAAACCCATAAAAACCCCAAACAACTGTAAAACCACTCAAAATTCCCAAAAGCATTTAAAACCATAAAAATAATAAATAACCAAAATTTCCCTAAAAACATAAAATACCATGAAAACCATTAAACCCCCAATCAAAACATAAAAAACCTAAAAGCACATACCATCTTTAAAAAACCTAAAAATGATAAAAACCCTAAAAACCCCATAAAATTTCTTAAAAACCCTAAAATCCCCTAAAATCCATAAAACACCTAAAACCTTAAAAAACACCCAAACCTCATAAAATCCATAAAACCCACTAAAAACTATAAAAACACTTTAATCCCCTAAAAATATTAAAAACTCTAAAAGCCCTTAATAACTATAAAAACACAATAGGAACACTAAAACACCAAAAACAATGAAACACTAAAAACACTAAAAAAGATAACAAACCTATAAATCTATAAAAGCCTAAGAAAACTTAAAAAACCTAGTAAAGCATGAAAAATTAAAAAAATTAAAACTAAAAAAAAGTTGAAAACTCTCAAGGAAACCGTACAAACCAAAAAATTCCTAAAACCCTTAAAAACATAAAAATGAAAAAACCCATAAAAAACCTTGAAAACTACAAAAAACCAAAGAATAACCAAAAAACCACTAAAAACCATAAAAAATCCAAAAAACACATAAAAACAATAAAAAACCACTAAAAACTCTAAAACCTTTTAAACCCTCAAACAAGTTAAAAACAATAAAAACTAAAAAATCCCCTAAACCCCAAATAAAACCCTAAGACCCTAAAACCCTTTAAAATTCATAAAAAGACTGAAATAATACAAATCCTCAATAATCCCTAAAAATTGATTATGACATAAAAAACCCTAAAAAACATATGAAAACATTAAAAACCTAAAATCACTTAAAACCCCTAAAAAATAAAATTCTAAAACTTCTAAAAACCCTAAAACCCTTAAACACCCAAAACCCACTAAAACCCTTTAAAACCAAAACAATCTAAAAACCCTAAAACCCTAAAACCCTATAAAAATACTAATAACCCAATAAAAATTCTAAAACCCCTTTAATCCCCTAAAAATGTTAAAAAAACTAAAAAACCTTAAAATACTAAAAACTCTAAAACCCCTAAAATCCCAAAAATCCATATAAAACTTAAAACCCCTATGAACCCTAAAACACATAAATACCCCTGAAACCCCTAAGAAGAAACAAATAATAAAAATCCCTAAAAATAAATAATGACATAAAAAACAAAAACACTCTTGAAAACCCCTAAGAAAACCATAAAACCCTAAAAACACTTTAAACCCTTTAAACTCTAACAAACATGAAAACCATAAAAAACCATAAAAATAATAAAAACCCTTAATATCTATAAAAAACATTAAAAAACTCATAAAACACTAGAAAAGACTAGAAACTATAAAACCCTTTAAACCACAAAAAATTTAAAAAAACTCTAAAAACATTATTAACAATAAAAAAATAAAAAAATCCCAACACCCAAAAAAAACCCATTAAAATCGTAAAACCCAAAAAAACCATAAAAAACCTCAAATACCATAAAATCATTAAAGACCCGTAAAAATACCAAAAAAACCCTAAAACGTAAAAACCCAAAAAAGCCTAAAAACATCTATGAAAACCATGAATACCTAAAAACACTTAAAACACCCAAAACCATAAAAAATGACAAAAAACCTAAAAACTATTAAAACCCTAAAATCCATAAAAACACTTAAAACCTGTACAAACCATAAAACACCATGAAAACCTTAAATAACAATATAAACTCTAAAATCCATTTAAGCCCCTAAAACATTGAAAAAATATAAAAAACACTAAAAATCCCAAAAAACTACAAAATCCCAAGAACCCCAAAAAGTAATAAAATCCCAAAACACCGTAAAACACCTTAAAATCCATCAAAATACTTAAAAAACATAAAATCACTAAAAAATAAAAATCATAAAAGGCCTTAAAAATACATAATAACATAAAAAATCATAAAACCCCTTGTTCCGCCTTTGAGGTGGCACGTGTACGAGCACTGAGGAAACATAGATTTTCTATTCCTTTGTTTTGTTTCAACCAGTTCAACATCATTATCCTTTAAAAAAGGTTGAATTAACCCTGTGTGGAACTATTGGTCCTAGTGAGTGATTGCGTGGGGGTCAAGCGCTCATGAAACCGGTCCTTCTCAGATATAACATCCTCAGATGGTCTCCAACGGGTTTATTCATGTAGCCAAGAATGCCTAACAGCTATATTATCCTTGATTCATGGACCTACATTCCAAAGTCAGGCACTCGTTGGCTAACGATTTGGCCAACAACACCTAAGGACTCCATTGGTCGAGAGGATGCGAGGTCCGGCTCACCGCACCCTTCCAAGGGAGGATTGTTTCATGTTTTTGGAATCTCTTATATATTTAAGTTGTGTTCAGATTTTCATGAATCCATGGTTCATTCCCGAAGAGTGTGTCTACGGGCTTCCCTTGATTTGAAAACTTTTTGTCAGTATGCATACGTTTGATTCCATTAAAATGATGTTGACTTAGCCATATTATTAGGCACTCTAGAGTTTATCATCATCCAGGGGGACGAAATGTGACTTTATGTTGGGATCAGGCCCATAAGGAGGGCTTCCTACATATCTTATGGAGAGGAATCAGAACCCCCGTAGTTCGGAATGTCTGGGGATTAATCATGGAAGATGCCCATTTGATAGACATAATTGGGTGGAACCCTTTATGGGAGGGTCCCCTTTTGAGCTTAATCCTTCTGATAAGAATCCTACAAATTAACGAACATATGAACATGACTTAAATATATTAGAGAGTCCCATAACATGAAAAAATCCTCCCCCTAAAGGGTGTGATGAGCCTAACATCCCATCCTCTCGACCAATGGAGTCCTCAAGTGTCGTTGGAAAAATCGTTAGCCAACAAGAACCCGCCTTTGGAAAGAAAATCCATGAATAATGGATACTAGGGATGTTGGGAGTTCATGGATCCATGAATAAACCCGTTTGAGACCATCCCAGGAAGTTATATCTGAGAAGGACTAGTTTCTTGAGTGCTTGACCACCACACAATCACCCACTGCGACCAATAGTTCCCCACAAGGTTAATTCAACCGAACGCCCGAGATCAAAAGGGTACCCTCCCATAAAGGGGTCCACCCAATTATGTCTATCAAATGGGAAGCATTCATCTGTAATCCCCACACATTCAGATCTATGAGAACTCGGATTCCTAATTAAACTAGGACACATAGGACGCTTTCCAGAAGGCCCGAGCTCAAAAGGGTCCACCCAACCATGCCCCTTCAAATGGGCAGCTTCCACGCATAAGTCCCACACATTCTGAACTATGAAAACTCAGATTCCTGATTAAACCATGATACTTAGGACACCTGCTAGAAGGTTCGAGCTCCAAAAGGGTTCCCCCCATAGATGGGTCCAACCAATTATGTCTATCGAATGAACAACTTCTATGTGTAAACCCCACATATTTTTATCTATGTGGGTTATGGTTCCTCTCCCAAGGATATGTATGAATCCCTATTTGTGGTCCCGATCCCATCATCAAGTCTTATTTTTCTCCCCTGGATGATGATAAACCTCAAAGTGATCGATAATATGTCTAAGTCAGCATCAATTACGTGGCATCAAACTTATGTATGCTTACGATGATTTTTAAAACCAAGGGTAACCCATGGAAAAACTCTTTGATAATGAACCTAGGATTCATGAACATATAATCACAACATAAATATATAATAGAGTCCCAGAACAGAAAATAATCCTCCCACAAGAGGGTGCGGTGAGCCTGACCTTCCATCCTCTTGACCAATGGAGTCCTCAAGTGTCGTTGGCCAAGTCGCTAGCCAATGATTGTGTGCCTTTGGAATGTTGGTCCATGATTTGTGGATACTAGGTCCACTTGGCATTATTGGGTACATGAACAAACCCATTGGAGACCATCCGAGTAAGTTATATCTGAGAAAGACTGGTTGCATGATTGCTTGACCACCATGAAATCACCTGTTGGGACCAACAGTTACCCATCAGGTTAATTCAACCGAAAGCCTCAGCTCAAAAGGGTTCCCTCCAAAAAAGGGTTCCATCCAATTATGTTTATAAAATGGTATGCTTTCATGCGTAAGGCCAACACATTCTAAACTAGGACAACTCTGATTCTTGATTAAACCAGGATATGTAGAATGCCTACCAAAAGGCTTGAGCTCAAAAGGGTCCACCCAACCATGGCCCCTCAAATGGACACCTTCCACGCATAAGCCCCACACATTCTTAACTACAAGAGCTCTAATTCCTGATTAAACCAGGTTATGTAGGATGTCGGCCAGAAGCCCCATGCTCAAAAGGGTGCCCTCCCATAAAGGGGTCCAACCAATTATTACTATCAAATGGGAATCTTCAATATGTAAGCCCCACACATTCCGGACTAAGTGGGTTCAGATTCCTCTCCCGAGGATACGTAGGAAGTCATCATTGTGGGCCCGATCCCAACATCAAGTCACCAACTAAAATCACTAAAACACTTTTAAATCCCTAAACATGTAATCATATTAAAAAAACATTAAAACACTAAAAAACTAAAAAACCCTTAAACATAAAAACATTAAAATCCCTAAAAACCCTTAGAACCCTATAAATCCACAAAATCCCAAAACACTCAAAAAAACCATTAAAAATATAAAAACACCTAAGAATCATTAAAAATTTAAAAACCCCTAAAACACCAAGAAAATCATACAAACCAAAAAGAACTTAAAACACATAAAACCCTAAAAACCTATAAAACCACTAAAGACAATAAAAACCCCTAAAATTCCATAAAAATAATAAAAATTCACATAAAAATCCAAAAAAACTTTAAACCCCTAATAATTTTAAAAAACACTACAAACCCTTAATGGACCTAACAAAATAAAAAAAATCCCAAAAACCAGGAAAACCATAAGACTCTAAAATACATAAAAACTGTAAAACCCCTCGAAATCCCAAAAAAATGAAATCCCCATAAGAATCTTTATAATGACAAAAAATCAATAAAAATGTAAAAAACCATAAAACCCATGAAAACCCATAAAAACATCAAAAACATAAACACGCATAAAGCTCTTAAAAACCTAAAAGTGCTAAAATCCCTAGAAAACTCTAAATACCCATGAAATAATTTAAAAACCATAAAACCCAATAAAAACCATTAAACCCACTAAAAATCCCAAAAACCATAATCCCCTAAAAATTTCAAAGACCACTAAAAACCCTTAAATCCAAAAAAACAACAAAAAACCATAAACCTCCAAAAATAATAAAGAACAAAAAACAAAAAATTCCCTAAAACCCTAAAAACCCTCAAAATAAAAAAAACACTAAAAACCCATTTAAATCATAAAAAATCCACAAAAATACCTAAAAACATATACACCCCTAAAAACCCCTAAGAAAAACATATAAAAACCTTAAAAACCAAAAATCCTAAAAACAAATAAAACCCTTAAAAAGTTCAAAAATGATAAAAACCGTAAAAAACATTGTATCCCAAAAAATTTATAAAAAACATCGAAATCCCTAAAAGCTATAAAAACCCATAAAAATCCTAAAAAATTTATAAAAAACCTTATGATCATTAAAACCCATAAATTCCATTAAAAACATCCTATGAAAACTATAAACACCTAAAAAAAATTAAAACCCCAAAAAATGCTAAAAACCCAAAAGACCCAAAAACCTTTAAAAAACATAAAAAACACTAAAATACTTAACCCCCCACAAAAATAAACCCTACTAAACACTTAAAACTCTATTAACACTTTAAATACTAAAAAACTATTCAAAACACTAAAAAAAATTTAAACCCTAAAAAGCACACCAAAATTCCTAAAAATCCTAAAAATAATAAAAAGCCTAAAATTACCAAAAAAAACCATAAAAACCAAAAACATCCTAAAAACAATAAAATCCTTAAATATGTAAAAAAACCCTTAAAAACTATAAGAAAACCATAAAACCCTAAAAATAATAAAAAAAATAAAAAATTGCTTAAAATATGAAAAAACTCTAAAAACACTTAAAAACCCCAAAACCCGGAAAACCAACAAAACCCTAAAAAACCACTAAAACTCTAAAAACAATTTATACCCCTAAACACATTAAAAACACTAAAACATTCAAACCCCTAAAAAAAGTAAAAATACCAAAAACTCCAAAAAATTATAAAACTCTAAAAGAACTAAAAACAAACAAAATCCAAAAAAACCATAAAAAACATTAAAAGGACTAAAAGTAATTTAAAATTTAAAAAACCATTTCACCCTTATAAAGTCCAATGAAAACCGTAAAAACATTTTTACCATTTCGAACCCAAAAAAATAAAAAGGGATAAGAAATTTAAAAAACACTAAAAACCCTAAAGACCATAAGAGCCCTCAAACTCCCTAAAAACCCAAAAAAAACAAAAAAAACCCAAAAAAATCCCAAAAGAACCTTAAAACGTAAAAAACCATAAAATATGGAAAAAAATAAAAAACTAGTTATATCCTAAATAAACTAAATACCAAAAAAACCGTAAAAATGATGAAAACCCAAAAAACCATCAAAACCCCTAAGAACCATAAAAAGGCATAAAAACCAAAAATCCATCTATAAAGTCAAAAACCCCTTTAAAACCCAAAGTGAAGAAAACCTATAAAAACCATAAAACCCCTATGAAACTAAAAAAACAATAAAACCAAAAAAACCAAAAAAACCCTAAAAACCATAAAACCTCCAAATTCCCTCAAAATACCTAAAATCCCTAAAACCATAAAAATATATAAGAACACTAAAAATAAATAATAACATAAAACCCCTAAAAACCTTCAAAACCCAAGAGAAAACCATAAAAAACTAAAAACAATAAAAACCCTAAAAACCTAAAAAACACTAAAACACCTAAAACCCCTAAAAACCTCTAAAACAGTTAAAAACATTAAAACCCTAAAATACAAAAAAACTATAAAATGATTTTATATAACTAAAATAATTAAAAAACTCTAAAATAGTTAAAACACCAAATACTCAGAAATCCCCCAAAAACCAAAAAAAAACCAAAATACCAAAAAAACCCCTAAAAACCCTCAAATAACCAAAAAACATGAATATAATAAAACACCTTAAGAAAACAAACAATTATTAAAATCATAAAAACCCTAAAAACCCAGTAAAACCCTATTAAAATCTTAAAAAACAGAAAACACTTAAACCCCAAAGAAGCATAAAAACACTAAAAACCCTAATGAGACCTAAAAGTACTAAAAAATCTTAAACCACCTTAAACCATTAAAAATGTTAAAAAACTCATTAGAAACATTAAAACCCTAAAAACTCAAAATAACCTAAAAGTAAAAAAATGCCAAAACCCTAAAAACCCTAAAAACCCTGAAGATAACATTAAAAAACTAAAAACATCAAAAAAACATATAAAATATTAAAAACACTAAAAATATAAAAAAACCCTCAAAACCGAAAAATAATAAAAACCCTAAAACCCCTCAAAACCCTTAAAACCCATAAAATCCTAAAAAATCACTATAAATTCATAAAAGGTAAAAACTAGATGATCAAAGAAACCATTAAAAAATTAAAAATGATAAAAACTATAAATACATTAAAACTCTAAAAACCTCAAAAAACTCTTACATCCCAAGAAAAACCATAAAACCCTCCAAAAAACCATAAACCCCAAAAAATAAGTTAAAACATTAAAAACAATAAAAATACCAAATAACCATAAAATTAAATAAACATAAAAACCCATAAAAATAGTAAAAACCTTAAGAAATCCTTAAAAACCCCCAAACACATGAAATCCCTAGAAACCTAAAAAATTCTATAAACAAAAAAACTCCATAAATACCTAAAAATCATAAAACCCCTAAAAACTTAAAAAATTCCTAAAAACCCAAAAAACACTAAAATCACACTATAAACTCTTTAAAATCTTAAAAACATTAACCAATACTAATTCACTTAAATCCCTTAAACCCCAAGAAAACCCCTAAAACGTCAAAACACCAGAAAAAACCAAAAAAATACTAAAAAACACTAAAAACCCTAAAAACCCTAAAAACCCTAAATTCCCGAAAACCCCAAAATCCATAAAAATATTAAAATCCCTAAAACTGCCTACAAATGTAAAAAAGCCGGGAAAATATTTGGAAAACCATAAAAACATAAAAACACATAAACCTCCAAAAAACCTAAAAATTGATAAAAAATATAAAAACCACTAAAAAATCTAAAACACATTAAATAGAAAAACATTAAAATTCTATTATAAATATAAATCCCTAAAAATAAAAACAACTGAAAACTAAAAAACACAAAAAAACCCTAAAACCCTAAAAACCTCAAAATCCGTAACAACCCTAAAACCACTAAAAACCATAAATATCCTAAAAATTCCCATAGATTTTATAAAAATATAAAAACTGTAAAAACCTAGAAAAACCATATGAAAACCATAAAACCATAAAACCTTAAAAAAATCAAAACACTAAAATTTCGAAAGAATTCTAAAACTCTGAAAAACCTATGATCTCTAAAACCCCCTAAAAACTATAGAAAATTTAAAATATGATAAAATCCATAAAAATCATCTAAAACTATAAAAAGACTTTAAACCTGAAAACATTAAAAAGTCTAGAAAACCAATAAAACCCAAATAAACTCAAAAACCCAAAAAACCCTAAAAACACAAAAAACACTCAAAATCCATAAAAACCATAACAACCCCATGAAAATCCTAAGACCCCCTAAAAATCCCTAAAAATGTAAACACCATAAAACCCTAAAAACACAAAGAAAACCATAAAAATATAAATACCATTAAAACAAGTAAATAACCCAAAACACTAAAAACACTAAAAACTCTAAAACCCTAAAAACTCAAAACACCCCACTAAATCCCTAAGAACCCTAAAAATGATAGAAATACTAATAAAACCCCTAAAACCCCTAAGAAAAACATAAAAACATAAAAACACAAAAAACCCCTAAAAACTCTAAAAGACCACAAAAACCCAAAAAAACTTCTAAAACCCATAAAAACCCCTATGAACATTAAAACTGCCAAAAAACCCATAAAACCCCAAAAAACCACAAAAACATTAAAAAAACTTTAACCCCCCAAAAAACATTTAAACTCTAAAAAACCCTAAAACTCTGAAAAACTCAAAATGACCCTAAAGGCCCAAAAAACATAGAAACCTAAAAAACAAAATACATTAAAAACTCTCAAAATTTATAAAAACCTTAGAAAATAATAAAATATCTAAAAATCTCTAAAATCCCTAAAAATGTGAAAAAAATACCATAAAAAACCAAAAGAAAAACATAAAATCCAAAAAAACAAAAAACCCCTAAAAACATAAAAAAGGCTAAAAACAAGAAACACCCTTCAAAACCTAAAAACGGTAAATTCCATAAACACCCCTATAAAGCCAAAAAACCAAAAAACCCTAATAATCAAAAAGAACTCTAAAATTTACTTAAATCCTTAAATTTTTTTTAACAATCTATAAATAAAATTAAACACTAAAAAACGTAAAAAACTCCCAAAACCAATAGAATCTCCTAAAAAATCAAAATCCAAAAAAACCCTAAACAACAATAAAATTCCTAGAAATCCCTAAAATAACAAAAATCCCAAAAATCCTTGAAAACTTTTAAGAGAACATTAAAAACCTAAAAAACGTAAAAACCTAAAAGAACTATAAACCCATAAAACCCCTAAAAATCCTAAAAAATTAAAAAACCCTAAACCTTCTAAAATCAAAAAAATATCTACAAATCCCTATAAATCCATAAAAATGTAAAACCCCTAAAAACACTAAAAAAAGTATGATAACATAAAAAAAAAAAGTTAAAAAACCCTAAAAACCATAAAATCACTGTAAATTAAAAAAACCTTTAAACCACCCAAAACCATAAAAACCCTAAAACCCCAGCAATCTATAAAACCCCTATAAAACATAAATATCATAAAAAGAGAAAAACATACATAAACTGTAAAAAAACCCATAAAAACTTGAATATAACTACAAGTCCATAAAATCTTAAAAACAATTAAGACCCCTAAAAAACAAAAAAATAATTCTAAAAACCCTAAAAAATAAAAAACCACGAAATATATAATAACCTTTAAAATATAAAAATCATTTAAAATGCCTCCAAATACCTAAAAAATCTAATCCCTAAAAAGATTAAAAATGATAATAAAATATTAAAAACCTAAAAACACAAACATATAAAAATCATGAGAAGTCTAAAAAATTAGAAGACCCTAAAAACCTTAAAACCCCCTAAAAACTGTAAAGCCCCTAAAAACGTAAAAACACTAAAACAAATAAAAACCCTAAAAAACCAAAAAAAACTATAAAATCTATAAATCCATAAAAAATTTATAAAACTCTACAAACATTAAAACCCCTAAAAACTAAAGATAACACCTAAAACCCAAAAAATCCCTAAAGACACTAAAATACCTAAAAACACTAAAACCACTCAAAATCCATGAAGGCCATAAAAACATAGAAACCTAAAAAACCCATAAAATCCATAAAAAACTGAAATACTCTAAGAGATCTTTAAAAACATAAAAACCCATAAAACTCATAAAAAACTAATAAATGTTACGAACCCTAAAAAGATCCTAAAACCCCTAAATCTATAAAAACCATTAAAAACATTAAAACCCCTAAAATCCATAAAACCCAAAAAAATTACTATAAAGACTAAAAATAACCTTTGAAAACCCAAAAAACAATAAATAAGCTCTATAAATCATTTAAACCACTAAAAACTCAAAAAACCCTAAAACCCCAAAAAATTCATAAAACCCTCAAAATCCCTAAATACTGTAATAAAACATATAAATCCAAAATAATCCATAGAATACCTAAAATCATAATAAATCCTAAAACCCCTAAAAACCAAAACAATATCTTAAAACACTAAGAACACATTAAACCCCAAAAAACAGCTAAAAATTCCAAAAAATGCTAAGCACTATGAAACCATAATGACTACTAAAAACCTTAAAATCCCCTAAAAACCCATAAAAACAATAAAACAACTAAATACATAAAAACATTTTAAATTCATAAGAATCATAAACAAACTAAAAAACATCAAATCCCTAAAAACTAAAAAACCGCCAAAAATACTCAAATTCTAAAAAAACCATAAAAACGATAAAAATCCAAAAAACAATCCCAAAAATCCCTTAAAATGTAAGGAAACAAAAAATAACTGAACACCCATATGAAACCCATAAACACCTATAAACATATAAAATCCATAAAAACCCAAAATAACACTGAAACCCCTAAGAAACCCTAAAACCCAAATTTCCCTAAAGACCATAAACCCCAAACATCCTAAAAAAATAGAAACCCATAAATCACTTAAAAACTAAAAAAAACCCTGAACACTCAAAAAACAATAAAAACCCTAAATCCCTAAAAAACCCTAAAAAATCATAAAAATCCCAAAAGAACCTAAAAGCCATAAATATTGTTAAAAACCCATAAAAATACACAAAATGTAAAAAATCCTAGAAACCCAAAAAACCCAAAGAAAACCTTAAAGGCCTAAAAATACTAAAAACTTCAAAAAAACATGAAAACCCAAAAAACCCTGAAAACCATAAAAACATAAAAAAAACCATAAAAACCCTAAAAACCTATAAAACCACTAAAACAACTAATATATCTAAAACGACATTAAAATTCAAAATGTTAAAAATGAAAAACATCCTTTAAAAATTTAAAAACACAAAAAAACATAAATCCCATAAAAACCCAAATAAACCCTTTTTACCAATCAAAATCCGTAAAAACCATAAAAACCATAAAAATCATAAAAAGTGTAAAAAATTCATTAAAATGAGAAAAACACTCAAAACCCAAAAAAACCCTATGAATCCCTCAAAACCTTGAAACACTAAAACCCCTAAAAACAATAAAAACCCAAAACCCCAAATATTCCTAAAATCCCAAAACATTTAAAAGCCTTAAAAATTAATAAAACCCTAAAAACTCAAAAAGAACTATAAAAAACTATTAAAACCGTTAAAACATTAAAAACTTTAAAAAACTTGAAAACATTAAAAACTCCAAAAAACCCCAAAATCAAAAACAAAACTGATAAAAACCCAAAAACCCTAAAAACCCCAAATACCTTAAAAATACCTAAAAACCCTAAAAATCATAAATAACCTTAAAAATCCCTAAAAATTTCTAAAAACCTAAAAAATCATAAAAACATTGCAAAATCCTTAAGAAAACCTTGGAAATGAAAAAACACTCAAAACTCCAAAAACCTAAAATTGCTAAAAACCCTAAAAAACATTAAAAACCATAAAAATCCTCATATACACTAAAATCCCTTTAAACCCATATAAATATTAAAACATCTAAAAACCTTAAAACTCTATAAAAATAAGTAAAAATCCTAAAACACCAAAAAAACCATAAAACAAGAAAATACCGTAAAAAATTATAAAACCCAATAAAATCCCTAAAAGATCTAAAGAACCATAAAATACTAATGAATCCACATAACTCAATAAAAATTCAAAACACCTATAAACCCTAGAAACTCCATAAGAAAACCTTAAACCCCAAAAATCACATTACACCCCTAAAAACCTCTAAATGAAAAAATTCCTTAAAACCCCGTAAAAATCCTAAAAAACGCTAAATATCCCCAAAACCCATAAAACTCTAAAAACTCATAAAACACAACTAAAAACTAAAAAAATATAAAAGACCCATTAAACACATAAAAACAACATGAACCTCTAACAAAATATAAAACCCAAAAAAAATAAAAAACAATAAAAACCACAAAAACCAAAAATTCCCTCCAAAACCTAAAAACCCTCAAATTCCAAAAAAAACCATAAAACCCATTAAAATCCTACGAAACAAAAATATCCCAAAAAACGTAAAAAACCCTAAGCCCCTAAGAAAACCTTAAGAACCTAAAATAACCTAAAACACCTAAAACACTCTTAAACCCTAAAACCCTCAAAATCTATAAAAACTCTAAAGACTACAAAAATCGTAAAAAATAATTAAAAATACATAAAAACATAAAAACAATAAAAAACTTAAAACCAATTAGAAAAATTTATAAACCTAATAATACTTAAAATCTCTAAGAACCGTAAAATGATAAAAACCCTTTAAGACCCTAGAAGCCTACAATTCCCTAAAAACCGAAAAAACCCATAAAACTATGAAAATCCATAAAAATATTTGAAATAACCTAAAACCCCATAAAAATTCTAAAAAACCCACTAAAACTATATAAACCCTCCAAACCCATATATTTGTTAAAAACTATAAAAACCAAAAAATCCCCAAAAAACTCAAAAATCCCCTAAAAACCCGAAAAATACAATACAATCTAAAAAAACACTAAAAACACTAAAAACCCTCACACTAACTAAAAATCCATAAAAATCATAAAAAATCATTAAAAGTCACTACAAATTTAAAAAAACTAAAAAACCTTAAAACCCCTAAGAAAAACTAAAAAACCTAAAAACACATAGAAACTCTAAAAAACACTAAAAACCTAAAATTCAAAAATCCCTCAAAATCACTAAAAACCCTAAATCCTGAAAAAATCCTTAAAATCCTAAAAATACCTAAATTTCCCTAGAAACATAAAATCTTTTAAACCCCAAAAAACCCTAAGAAAACCATAAAAACTTAAAAACATTTAAACCCCCATAAAAACCAAAAAAAAGATGAAAACTCTAAAAACTTGAAAATCCTTTGAATACCTAAAAACTATATAACCCCTAAAAATAATAAAAATGATAAAGCCTATAAAAATCCTAAAAACACAATAGTAATTCTAAAAACTCTAAAATGCAAGAAAACTATAAAACATTAAAAACCCGTAAATAATCAAAAAACCCTATAAACTATTAAAAATTTAAAACCCCTAGAAATACAAAAAAACCCAAAATCCATAAAAACATAAAAAATAGTAAATATTCATAATAATTAAAAACCCTCAAAACCCTGAGAACCATAATAAAACCTTAAAAAACTAAAAAAACTTTTTTTTGATATATCAATATTTATTTCTAACCAGCCAACATATAATATTTTCATTAAAGCAATTTTGAAGAAAAAACAGTGAAAGCATTCGAGTTCAACAACATGTAGTCATTCAACTTAATAAGTAATGGAAAACTCTTTTACCTGTAGTTTAAGTATCTTAGAAACCTTACCTCTATAGAGACTCCATTTTATATCGTTGGCCTTTGCATCCCAGATATCTTGGAGAAGTTATTCGATATTATTATCCACCTTGTCCCTTGTTTGAATAAAATCTTCCAAAGAGATCTTGTTTCTGTAGTTTCCCAGCTCATCCTATGATGCATTGGCCTCTAACTCTTTCTCTAAGAGCTATTCATTGAAAATGATAATTAGATCCCAATCATCACACTCTACTAGTTCATTGCTACTCAGGGATACATCTACCCAAACAATCTCCTTTTCTCCGTGCACCTGATCTGTAACTGTTACTTCGATTGCTTGATCTTGTTTCTCCTTTAAGACCCCGACTCCACATGCTTTCTAGGGCCTTTATGATATCTCTTGAGGTTGTTGTACCCTCGTGCTAGTATAATTTTTCCTTTTCTGGAAGACCTTGTAATATGGGGGGCTTGGTATATTGGAATAGTCCTTACGTCTTCACGGCCTTTGGGAGTGTTGTATTAATCCACCTGAGTCTATGATGGTGTTCTTTCCTTTCATGGAGGGGTTCCTCAAGTAATCCTTTGAAATGTGCACTTCCTTGGACTCTACTGACTCTGAGGTAGAATCACTATCCTCTTTATGGAGCTCCAACCCCATAGGAGGAACCTCATCTTGAGTTTCCTCCACTTAAGTCCAATCATCAAGTGCATTACTATATTCCTTACAAAAAATTTCAAACCGATTATTGGAGATAATCCCTTTGAGACATGCCTTAAGGACATCCTACATACTGGTGTACAACATTTTTGAGGATGTGGCTTTTGAACTGAAAGTGTTTGGGTCCAGTGGACCCAAGACTCGTACCTCTTCAGACCCTCTTGAATCTTTATTGTTTGGTCTACCACCTCCCGCACATGCATCACAGAAGCACTTTGGCTTCCTATAATACGCGTTGTCTTATTCCATGAAGCATTCTTCATCCCGTTTGGGACACCCAGGTCCTTCTTTTGGCACTCGAAGATATCTGCAACTGTTGGGTTGGTTCCTCTCGTCCCTGCCTCACAAAGTGAATTCTTGGAAGCATCAGTCTTCTAATTCAAATTAGCGAGAGGAATGATTTCTTGCATTATGGATTCAAGGTTTTTCTACATAGATTGACTCGACTGCACCTTTCCATCATCAAAACCACCCCATCATTCGAGGGCTGTTCATGGATGAAACAACTACCTCACCGGCATACTGAATCCCAGTGTCCATGATGGCCACAGAGACCACAATAATCAGTCTAGGTTCGTAGCATACCATCTGGTGCTAGATAAGTTCACCTTCAACCTCGATAATAATATAATTCATAGGGCCCTTTGACACATCGGTTTTGACACAGATCCTTGGAGAAACTGGATGGAATACAACATTGGTATGAGAATCCGAGCAGAGACATTAAAAAAACAAAAAAAACTAGAAACACACTAAAACCAATAAAAACATTTAAAATAATAAAAAACCTATAAAATCAATAAATTAACTAAAAACTCAAAAACCCATTTAATCCACTAAAGACACTGAAAAAATAAAAATCCATAAAAACCCTAAAAAATGAAAAATTCCTAAAAATCTAAAAAACCCATAAAAACCCCAAACAACCATAAAACCCCTCAAAATTCCCAAAACCATTTAAAACCATTAAAATAATAAATATCCAAAATTTCCCTAAAAACAAAAAAACTCATTAAAACCATTAAACCCCCTATGAAAACCTTAAAAACATAAAAGCACATACCATCTTTAAAAAACCTAAAAATGATAAAAACCCTAAAAAGCCCATAAAATTTTCTAAAAACCCTAAAATCCACTAAAATCCATAAAAACACATAAAACCTTAAAAAAAACCCCAACCTCATAAAATCCATAAAACCTACGAAAAACTCTATAAACCCTTCAAACCCCTAAAAATATTAAAACAAAATCCCTTAAAACTATAAAAACACAATAGAAGCACTAATGCACAAAAATATAAAACACTAAAAACCCTAAAGAAAGATAACAACCCTATAAATCTATAAAATCCTACGAAAACATAAAAAACCTAATAAAGAATGAAAAATTAAAAAAATTAAAAATTCAAAACAAACTTGAAATCTCTAAAGGAAACCATAAAAACCAAAAAATTCTTAAAACCCCTAAAAACATAAAAATTCAAAAACCCATAAAAACCCTATAAACCACAAAAAACCCAAAAAAACAAAAACCACTAAAAACCATAAAAATTCCAAAAAACACATAAAAACAATAAAAACCCACTAAAACTCTACATCCTTTTAAAGCCCCCAAAATGTTAAAAAATATAAAAACTAAAAAAGCCCCTAAAACCAAAATAAAACCCTAAAACCCTAAAACCATATAAAATTCCTAAAAACCCTGAAATAATAAAAATCCTCAATAATCCCTCAAAATTACTTAAAACATAAAAAACCCTCAAAAACCTATGAAAATATTGAAAACCTAAAATGACTTAAAATCCCAAAAAAATAAAATTCTAAAACTTCTAAAAACCCTAAAAACCCTTAAACACCCAAAACCCACTAAAACCTCTTAAAACCAAAAAACTCTAAAGACCTAAAACCCTAAATCCCTATAAAAATTCTAATAACCCAATAAAAACTCCAAAACCCCTTTATACCCCTAAAAACATTAAAAACACTAAAAAACCTTAAAATTATAAAAAATCTAAAACCCCTAAAATCCCAAAAAACCATATAAACCTTAAAACCTCTAATAACCCTAAAACCCATAAATACCCCTGAATCCCATAAGAAGAAAAAAATATTAAAAATCTCAGAAAATATATAATGACATAAAAAATAAAAAAAATATTGAAAACCCCTAAGAAAACTATAAAACCCTAAAAACACATTAATCCCTTTAAACTCTAACAAACCTGAAAACCATAAAACCTATAAAAATAATAAAAACCCATATTATCTATAAAAAACCTTAAAAAACTCATAAAAACCCTAAAACACACTAGAAACTATAAAACCCTTTAAACCACAAAAATCTAAAAACACTCATAAAACCTTATTAACAAAAAAAAAATAATAAAAAAACCCAAAACCCCCAAAAAACCATTAAAAACGTAAAACCCAAAAAAATCATAAAAAACCTAAAATTCCATAAAATCATTAAAAACCCATAAAATACCAAAAAACCCTAAAAACATAAAAACCCAAAAAACTATAAAAATATCTATGAAAACCATAAATACCTAAAAACACAGAAAATATCCAAAACCATAAAAAATTACCAAAAACATAAAAACTATTAAAACCCGTACAAACCCTAAAACACCATAAAAACCATAAAGAACAATATAAACTCTAAAAACCATTTAAACCCCTAAAACATTGAAAAAATATAAAAAAAGATTAAAAATCCCAAAAAACTCCAAAATCCCAAGAACCCCAAAAAATAATAAAATCCCTAAACATTGTAAAACACCCTAAAATCCATAAAAATCCATAAAAAACATAAAATCACTAAAAAATAAAAATAAAAAAGCCCTAAAAATACCTAATAACATGAAAAATCATATAACCCCTTGTTCTGCCTCCAAGGTGGCGCGTGTACGGGCGCTGAGGAAACATAGATTTTTTATTCCTTTGTTTTGTTTCAACCCGTTCAACATCATTATCCTTTAAGGAAGGATGAATTAACCCTGTGTTGAACTATTGGTCACAGTGAGTGATTGTGTGGGGGTCAAGCACTCATGAAACCAACCCTTCTAAGATATAACTTCTACATATGGTCTCCAACGGGTTCATTCATGGAGCCCAGAATGCCTAACGGTCGTGGTATCCATGATTCATAGACCTAATTTCCAAAGGTAGGCACTCGTTGGCTAAATATTTGGCCAAAGACACCTGAGGACTCCATTGGTTAAGAGGACGCGAGGTTAGGCTCACCGCACCCTTCTAGGGGAGGATTGTTTCCTGTTTTGGGACTCTCTTATATATTTAAATTGTGTTTATATTTTCATGAATCCATGGTTCATTCCTAATGAGTGTTCCCACGGGATACCCTTTCTTTGAAATTTTTTTGTCAGAATGCATACATTTGTGGCCATGAAAATGATGTTGACTTAGCCATATTATCAGGCACTCTAGAGTTTATAATCATCCAGGGGGATGGAAGGTGACTTAATGTTTGGATCGGGCCCACAAGGAGGGCTTCCTATGTATCTTTGGGAGAGGAATCAGAACCTATGTAGTTCGGAATGTGTGGGTAATACTCATGGAAGCTGCCCATTTGATAGACATAATTGGGTGGAACACTTTATGGGAGGGCACCCTTTTGAGCATAGTTATTCTGATAAGAATCCTACAGATTCATGAACATATGAACACGACTTAAATCTATAAGAGAGTCCCAGAACATGAAAAAATACTCCCCCAAAAGGGTGCGGTGAGCCTGACCTCCCAATGGAAGGTGAATTAATGTTGGGATTGGGCCCACAAGGAGGGATTCTTATGTATCTTCGGGAGAGGAATCAGAACCTATGTAGTTCGGAATGTGCGGGGATTACTCATGGAAGTTGCCCATTTGATAGACATAATTGGGTGGAACGCTTTATGGGAGGGCACCCTTTTGAGCATAGTTCTTCTGATAAGAATCCTACAGATTCATGAACATATGAACATGACTTAAATCTATAAGAGAGTCCCAGAACATGAAAAAATCCTCCCCCAAAATGGTGCGGTGAGACTTACCTCCCATCCACTCGACCAATGGAGTCCTCAAGTGTCGTTGGAAAAATTGTTAGCCAACGAGCACCTGCCTTTGGAAATAAGGTCCATGAATAATGGATACCGGGGCTGTTGAGGGTTATTGGATCCATGAATAAACCCATTTGAGACCATCCCTGGATGTTATATCTGAGAAGGACCAGTTTCTTGAGCACTTGACCCCCACAGAATTACCCACGATGATCAATAGTTCTCCACAAGGTTAATTCAACCAAACGCCTGAGCTCAAAATGGTACCCTCCCATAAAGGGGTCCACCCAATTATGTCTATCAAATAGGAATAATTAATGTGTAAGCCCCACAAATTCAGATCTATGATAACTCTGATTCCTAATTAAACTAGGATACATAGGACGCCTGCCAGAAGGCCCGATCTCAAAAGGGTCCACCCAACCATGCCCCCTCAAATGGGAATCTTCTACACAGAAGTCTGATAAATTATGAACTATGAGAACTCAGATTCCTGATTAAACCATGATATGTAGGACACCTTCCATAAGGGTCGAGCTCAAAAGGGTGCCCCCCCCCCATAAAGGGGTCCAACCAATTATGTCTATTGAATGGAAAACTTCTATGTGTAAACCCTATAGATTTTGATCTATGTGGGTTATGGTTCCTCTCCCATGGATAAGTAGGAAGCCCTCCGTGTGTGCCCGATCCCATCATCAATTTTTCTTCTACTACCCTGGATAATGGTATCCTTCAGAGTTCTTGATAAAATGGCTAAGTCAGCATCAATTTTGTGGCATCAAACTTATGTATGCTTATGATGATTTATCAAACCAGGGGTAACCCATGGAAAAACTCTTCGATAATGAACATAGGATTCGTGGACATATAATCATGACATAAATATATAATAGAGTCCCAGAACAGAAAAAAATCCTCCCACAAGAGGGTGTAGTGAGCCTGACCCTCCATCCTCTCCACCAATAGAGTCCTCAAGTGTCGTTGGCCAAATCGTTTGCCTATGATCGCGTGCCTTTGGAATGTCGGTCCATGATTCCTAGATACCAGGGCCACTAGGAAATCTTGGGTCCATGAACAAACCCATTGGAGACCATCCAAGGAAGTTATATCTGAGAAAGACCAATTGTACGAGTGCTTAACCCCCATGAAATCACATGTTGGGACCAATAGTTCCCCACGGGGTTAATTCAACCGAAATCCTGTTCTCAAACGGGTGCCCCCCAAAAAAGGGTTCCATCCAATTATGTCTATCAAATGGTAAGTTTTCATGGGTAAGGCCCACACATTATAAACTTGGAGACCTCTGATTCTTGATTAAACTAGAAATCCCCATAAAATCTTTATAACCTAAAAAATCAATAAAAATTCAAAAAACTCTAAAACCCATGAAAACCCATAAAAAACCTAAAAAACATAAACACACTTAAAGATCTTAAAAACCTAATAGTGCTAAAACCCCTAGAAAACCCTAAATACCCATGAAATAATTTTAAAACCATAAAACCAAATAAAACCCATTAAACCCACTAAAAATCCTAAAAACCATATAATGCCCTAAAAATTTCAAAGACCACTAAAAACCCTTAAAACCCAAAAAACAACAAAAAACCATAAACCTCAAAAAACAATAAAGAACTAAACACCCAAAATTCCCTAAAAACCCTAAAACCCCTAAAAATCCAAAAAACAACTAAAACCCATTTAAATCATAAAAAATCCCTAAAAATACCGAAAAAAACATACTCCCCTGAAAACCACTAAGAAAACCAAAAAACCATAAAAAAATCATAGATAAAAAAAAAACAAAATATTATAAAAAACATAAAACCCAAAAAAACCCAAAAAACCCTGAGACCCTTAAAATCTATAAAAACCCTAAAAATCATAAAATATACTAACAAATTGGAAAAAATACCTTAATAAAAAACCCTAAAAAAATTTGAAATCCCTTAAAAAAACATAAAAACCAAAAAACACATAATACCCCTAAAAATCATAAAATACTAAATACAATAAAAACCCAAACAAGATAGTAAAAAACCCAAAAACCCCAAAAACACCAAAAAAGCATAAAAACCACTAAAACCCATAAAAACAATAAAAATCACTAAAAACTCTAAAACCCCTTTAAATCTCTAAAAATGAAAATAATCATAAATACATAAAAACCATAAAAAAACCATATAACCCTAAAAATACCAAATACCCATAGAAACCATAAAAATCATAAATAATGAATAAAACACCTAAAAACAAAAAATCCCTAAAAACCATGAAAAACCCTAAGAAAACGTTAAAATACAAAGAAAAAATAAAACCACTTAACAAATAAAGATTGCAAAAAAAGAAATATTACTGTAGAACGAGGGCTATTTTCACCCTGTGGCCCCAAGAACCTTTATTGATATTGATGTATTGAAATATCCGGTTGAATTTGTTTGGATTGTTGTTGGTGAGGAGTTGCAGTGGAAGCATTCTATGATTTTCGAGTTGTGGACTGATTTCTTCTCCTCTTGTTGGAAACTGGGGCATGGTGATCAGGTTTACAGGTGTGCCAACAGGAATTGCGGTGATTTGAAGCAAGTGGAGGAGGTGGCTGGTGGAGAGAGGCAGGAGTGGGGTGAGGTGTAGGAGGCTTTGAACATAGTTCCTTATCTCTTGAAAGTGGTTCAGGTTGAGTCTGGTGAAGAGGGCCAGGCTAGGGTTGGGGTGCATGATAAGGAGGTTGCAATGACTGTTCCAAGAGGGCATGAAAGTAGTGATGTTGACCGTGTGGAAACTGCTTTTGGTCCTGGTTCTGGATCACTGGGCCCGAGGATTGTGCGGGCTGATCTTCTAGTGGCGTTGGGGGGTCATGGGTCTGCAATAGGTGATCGTGGTTTAGGGATGATGGATGTTCAGCGCCAGCTAGATCCAAAGGTGAGTAATATCTTCAAGCGACTGAGGAGAGACTTGCAGATTTTGGATGCCAAAAGTTATGAAAATAGGGAGGTTGTTGCCGGCAGGATGCATATCTCCTCTGATAACAGTACGGTGAGGAGGCTAGAAGCCTTTCCAACCTTCAGTCCTTTTCAAGGGCTCCATACAGAGGAGGAAGTACAAGGGTCTTTGCTTGCTGGCTATGGGAGTGCGAGCCCTTCTTCTCAGGAGATTGGGGTGAAGGTTGTCGATGTTGTGCGTGACGGAGGGAGTGTGGACCAGCAGCCGGGATCTTCGGGCTAGATCAGAGGGGTTGCATCCTTGGTGTTTCATGAAGTAGTTCGACCTGTTGGTGAGACGAAGGTGGTTTTTGCTGCACCTGGAGACGTTTCTGAGCAGAGGGAGCTGAGATAACATGAAGAGGTTTTCCCTAGGGTGATGCATAGGGGGACTACTGGAGGTGACTATCAAATGCCTGAGTAGGAGAAGGCAGAAGTGTAGGGGAAAATGGACCAATCGGAGGAGGCGGTTGAACAAGGGGGACATTTGGTGACCGGGATGGGGTGCGGGCAAGGGGAGGGAGCTGAGAAGGGGGATAATCCAAAGCAGTGGGATGTCGTCGCACATGAGAAGGTGATGGGGCCAGTTCTAGAGGCACATGAGGAGACTCTTGTTAACAGGCCTAATTGTATGGGTTTTCTTGAGTTATAGGGGGTGAAAGAAAGAAGAATAGGTAGGAGGTAAAATTGCAGTTGGCCCTGGCTGGTGTGGTGCCCCCTCCTTGTCTGGCTGTGGAGCAACCCACCCTGGTGGTTCCTAGAGTTCCCCAGTGTGGTATCCTTTTCTCCCTTGATCAGGAATCCGCATTCATCCCTAACCAAGATTATTTCCAGGAGGATCGTAGAAGGATGAATCATAATATGAATATGATCATCAAAGAGATTGCCTTGCTCAAGGTGGCCATGCCAGATGGGAAGGTGTGAATTCGTTATTTTTTTTTTTTGTTAATTAAAATGCGATTTATTTAATATGTATTTTTTGTTGAGGAGTTTTGTTACGCAGTGGAACCGCCCGGACATTCCCAGCCGTCCACGTGCCCCCCTTTCTTGCTGTGCACATCCCAATTTCCTCAATTTTTTGGGATTCCGGATCAGAGAGAGCAGCGCCTCCATTTTTTCCAGGCGCGAGGGAGAGCGGCGTGGGATCCCGGCGTGTCTTCCTTGTTCGCTTGAGGAGCTGCAACGGAGGGAGTCCGCTTCGTCGGCCTTGTTGAGAAGGCAACAACAGCGGTCGTCTTCCTCCCGCAGAAGAGCAACGCGCGTCCAGGAGCCTCTCAAGGGTTAATCTTCTCAGAGTCGACTTGTTTTGGTGCGGGATCAGATCTCCACAGAGGCGGGTCGGCTTCGACGTTTACTGGAGAGAGAAGCGCGTCTTCTGGATTTTCTACAAGGCGTTCCCGGATCTCAGGAGCCCTAGCACCGCAATTAGGGATTCTGGTTGAGCGATCCCGGTTTGCAAGAAGAAGGCGAAACCTTGGAGCCAGGTTCCCTACTCGCTGGTAGAGTTTTTGGTTGACGACCTGTGGCGGAGGGAGACCGCATCGACGGCCTTGCTGTGAAGGTTTTCCATGGATACCTCGACCGATTTGTGTTGCTGCTCGCTGAAATCGACCGTAGCCGGAGGTGGCGTTTCTTGCACTTTTATCGGCCGCAGAAGAGGAGCACAATTGGTGTTTCCCAGAGATGTATGCGACACCCTGGTTTTCGGGTTCTTTAAACAGGCAGGCGCCCCTTCCCTTTGATCTTGCGGCACATCTCCACGTTGGTTCGGGTGTTTGATTCGAGACGGAGGAAGTTTTACCTGCTCAAGGGTTTCTTGGATTCTCGGTGGAAAACCGTGGCGACTCTTTTGGATGGCTGCGGTAAGGCTCGACAGCAGCAACCCCAGGTTTTTGATAGACCTGGGATATCAGCAACGGGTTGAAGAACTGTGCTGTGCATAGACAGTGAGCAACGGCATTGACAATCCAGGCGGTTGGTGAATCTGGTTCCTGTGGTGAACATGGACAGCCGCAGCATATCTGGACTTGGAGGACTCGAGACTGCGGGATGAAAGGTTCCACCAGGTAAAGCTGAACCCCGGGTAAGAGGGGTCACGGCCTTGGTACTTATGTTTGTCAATTGATATTCATCCTTGTATGTGTGGTTACAGTCCTCTGTTTGTCCTTTGTTTGTTTCCTTGTACGCTTTTATCCTTGCATAGTAATAAACCCATGATGATCCTGCCCCGTGCACGTAGGCCTATGGCCGAAGCACGTAAATCCTTGGTGTCCCTTTTACTGTTTTCCATTTCCGCATTTGTTCGACTTGTAAATTGCTGAATGAATTCGCTGCTTCTGAATATTAATTCAAATATGTTAGTTTTGAATTTAATGTGTTGATGTAATTGCCACTGCCCAATTCATGTCAGTGTTGTTGTTCACTGATTGTATTCATTTTGAATAATTCATTCCTAATGTTATGGAATTGCAACTCGAACATTATATGTTTATCAATTTGCATGTAATGAATTGAATATAAACGTTGTTTATGCATTTCGGATTTTGACGAATCAAAACACCCAATAGTTCTTGGGCTATTCTGTGGGGACTGCCTCTCGCGCAGGGGCGCTCCCCGCAACAAAGTGGTATCAGAGCCTAATTGGGTTTAAGTTTTGCTTTGTTAAAATTTGAAATCGTTTGCTCATTGCTTTCAAATGATTTGTTAGTGGCTTTTACATGTTGCAGAATGCATTGTTATTTCGTTCAGTTAGATCGTTAGCTCTCTTGGGTTGTAATTTTATTCTGCTGCTGGTAGTTTGATTCCTCGTTGTTTGTTTTCCATTTTCCTTTACCTGTCTGAGCCTCAAAAGATGCCTCTTGGTAGTTGCTACCTATGTGTGTCTATGGTTTCGGGGTAGGAATGGGTACTTTGTGAGGTTTGCCTATGTTTGAGAGCTGGTTAGCAGTAAGGTCTTGGCAGGATCTTGTGTCTCTAGTGTCCGCCTTTTGCTTGGGAGATGAGCTTATGTTAGCTCGGTTGTGTTCCTCCGCATCTTTTAGGACTGTTTGCTCCGGGTATGGTCCCGTTGCGAGTTCGGTGTTTAGGTTTGGGTAGCTTGTGGGTGCAGTGTCGCTTGGCTGATCACCAAGTTTCTTTGTTTACTGTTTGACCCTGTTTAGCGGCTTTGTATGGTATCCCGGGAACCGTGTGCCGTTAGTAAGACTAGACTTGGATGTGTGGCCTTTTTGCGGCTTGTTTTCCCCTAGTTTCTAGCTGGCTCCCAACCGTTTGTTCTCGCGTCTTAGAGCTGTCTTAGGATGTTGGGACTGCTTGCATGTGTCCTTGCAGTTTCCCCTTTCTGTGAGGATGTCTCCTTTTGGCTTTTGTTTAGGCGGTCGTCTCCTATGGTGGAGATTCTGAATCCATCTGTTGAGGATCTTCTGGTACCTTGCGTCGAGAGTCTTCCTGTTAGAGTTTTCAGGCGGCGTGTCTCGGTTTTAAAGCCGACGGTTCTTGGTACTTTGGTCCTATTTGTTTTTGTGGGTTCAGGTGGAGACTCTTTTGGGTTGTTTCTTTACTATGCTTGCTTCCCCTCTCCGCGTTGCTCCTGTTGCTGCCTCTACCCTTAGGAGAGTAAGCTGATAATTAGCTCTGCGTTCGTTCCTCTAGTGTGTCCTAGTTTTGGGCCGGTTTCTCTAGGTTGTGACCCGTTACGAGTGGTGATTGGGCTTGGGCAGTGTTTAGAGTGACAGTGTCATGTGAATAGGTTCGGTGACGATCGAACTTCATGGCGGTTCTGTCAGGATCTCTTTAGCGATATTAGGTGGTTCCTAGATATCGTTAGGAAGATAGACTGAGATGGGTTTCTTGGTCGGTAGCGTGCTGCCTTTGGATCATCGGTGTTCTCGTGGGTCTAGAGTTTGCCCTTAGGACTCCCGGGACTGCATGAGATTTGCAGTGGTACCCTGTTGTTGAGGAACCTCTCTTGTTGGCTCAGTTCTAGGCAGTGTCTTCTCCTCAGGTGGAGAGTTTCTGGATCTGTCTTAGATTCAGGTTGTGTGAGCGATTGGCTTGCTTTTGAGCTTCGTGTCTTTTGCTGCTTGTTTGCTCTGACCTGTTTTATTTCTGAGTTGCATTCTATATGAATTTCTCTGAGCTTTGTTTTGCCATGTCTTGTGTGAGGTTGGATACTGCTCTGTTTATTTGTGTTCTGCAGGCACAGGTGAGCTGATTCGGGGACTTGTTAGCATGTGATTTGTCGGTCCCGTCTTCCTCGTTGGCATCGTCTCAGAGTGCGACTCAGGTAAGTGCAGGTATGTGCTCTGTTTATGTTTAGAGTTTTTTTTTTCTGAGCATGTTTAGTAGCTGTTTATAATATCATTCAACTTTGGGCGACATGTGTCACAGTTGATACATGGTTGGGGGACTGTTTGAATCATACCCTGTAGGTTGTTTCTGTTTTGTATATGCCCAAGTTGATGATGTTAGGTGGTGCAGAATCATCATGTGGTTTAGGTTTAATTTGCAAGGTGGAGCGTGGGATGTTGTTGCATATTAAATTTGTTCATGCATTTTAATTTCCAAGGTGGAGATTTGTGAATTCGTTATTTTTTTTTTTTGTTAATTAAAATGCGATTTATTTAATATGTATTTTTTGTTGAGGAGTTTTGTTACGCAGTGGAACCGCCCGGACATTCCCAGCCGTCCACGTGCCCCCCTTTCTTGCTGTGCACATCCCAATTTCCTCAATTTTTTGGGATTCCGGATCAGAGAGAGCAGCGCCTCCATTTTTTCCAGGCGCGAGGGAGAGCGGCGTGGGATCCCGGCGTGTCTTCCTTGTTCGCTTGAGGAGCTGCAACGGAGGGAGTCCGCTTCGTCGGCCTTGTTGAGAAGGCAACAACAGCGGTCGTCTTCCTCCCGCAGAAGAGCAACGCGCGTCCAGGAGCCTCTCAAGGGTTAATCTTCTCAGAGTCGACTTGTTTTGGTGCGGGATCAGATCTCCACAGAGGCGGGTCGGCTTCGACGTTTACTGGAGAGAGAAGCGCGTCTTCTGGATTTTCTACAAGGCGTTCCCGGATCTCAGGAGCCCTAGCACCGCAATTAGGGATTCTGGTTGAGCGATCCCGGTTTGCAAGAAGAAGGCGAAACCTTGGAGCCAGGTTCCCTACTCGCTGGTAGAGTTTTTGGTTGACGACCTGTGGCGGAGGGAGACCGCATCGACGGCCTTGCTGTGAAGGTTTTCCATGGATACCTCGACCGATTTGTGTTGCTGCTCGCTGAAATCGACCGTAGCCGGAGGTGGCGTTTCTTGCACTTTTATCGGCCGCAGAAGAGGAGCACAATTGGTGTTTCCCAGAGATGTATGCGACACCCTGGTTTTCGGGTTCTTTAAACAGGCAGGCGCCCCTTCCCTTTGATCTTGCGGCACATCTCCACGTTGGTTCGGGTGTTTGATTCGAGACGGAGGAAGTTTTACCTGCTCAAGGGTTTCTTGGATTCTCGGTGGAAAACCGTGGCGACTCTTTTGGATGGCTGCGGTAAGGCTCGACAGCAGCAACCCCAGGTTTTTGATAGACCTGGGATATCAGCAACGGGTTGAAGAACTGTGCTGTGCATAGACAGTGAGCAACGGCATTGACAATCCAGGCGGTTGGTGAATCTGGTTCCTGTGGTGAACATGGACAGCCGCAGCATATCTGGACTTGGAGGACTCGAGACTGCGGGATGAAAGGTTCCACCAGGTAAAGCTGAACCCCGGGTAAGAGGGGTCACGGCCTTGGTACTTATGTTTGTCAATTGATATTCATCCTTGTATGTGTGGTTACAGTCCTCTGTTTGTCCTTTGTTTGTTTCCTTGTACGCTTTTATCCTTGCATAGTAATAAACCCATGATGATCCTGCCCCGTGCACGTAGGCCTATGGCCGAAGCACGTAAATCCTTGGTGTCCCTTTTACTGTTTTCCATTTCCGCATTTGTTCGACTTGTAAATTGCTGAATGAATTCGCTGCTTCTGAATATTAATTCAAATATGTTAGTTTTGAATTTAATGTGTTGATGTAATTGCCACTGCCCAATTCATGTCAGTGTTGTTGTTCACTGATTGTATTCATTTTGAATAATTCATTCCTAATGTTATGGAATTGCAACTCGAACATTATATGTTTATCAATTTGCATGTAATGAATTGAATATAAACGTTGTTTATGCATTTCGGATTTTGACGAATCAAAACACCCAATAGTTCTTGGGCTATTCTGTGGGGACTGCCTCTCGCGCAGGGGCGCTCCCCGCAACAGAAGGAAAACTAACCTATAGGGGTCTCCTCAGATCCTCAAAAGAGCAAGCCAATGAAGGACTATTATACCATGCCTAAGATAGTGTCCATGAGCGTCTCTTGCAAAGCAAATGTAGTTTTCTCTGGCAGGGGAGGTCATCCTGTCAAGGCACATCTAAATTCGGAGCAGCAACATCTCAGAGAGTATTACACTGCCTTCCAAAAGCAATATGATTCATCTTAATGGGATTCAATGGAGTCGGATGCTTCATCTGGTTATGTTGCTAATGGGGACCCTTATGGGGAGGATACATTGACTTGTTGGATGAGAAGTGCTGAAGCTGCTGGGGGTGTTCTTTCATTTTTTATTTTTCTTCTTTTTGGGGTATTTTGGTGGTTGGGTTGTTAAGGGTTTTTGGGTGTGGTTTGATTGACCCCTCCCCTCCCTTGTCTGCTACTTCTTTTTTCATAATAAATTCTGAGGGGGTCAAGAATAACTTGTCCTCAAACCTCTTCTTATGTAAAACCCCACAAATTCCCTAACAACCCTAAAAACCATAAAAATCTTATAAAATCCCTAAAAATAAATTATAACATAAAAAACAAAAAAAAACCCTGAAAAAAACTAGAAAACACATAAAAACATAGAAACACATAAAACCATTTAAAAACTAAAAAATAAATTCTAAAACCCTAAAAACACTAAAAATCATAAAACCCCGAAAATCCATTAAACAAAATGCATAAAACCATTAAAACTATGAAAAGATCTAAAAATATATTTAAACACCTAAAAATGTCCAAAAAACTATAAGAAACCATGAAAATCCTAAAAAAAAAGAAAAACCTAAGAACTGAAAACCCCATAAAAACACTGGATACCCCAAAAAACCATTAAAATCCCTAAATACCATAAAAATCCTAAAAAATATCTACAACGCCATAAAACATAAAAAATCTTAAAAAATCTACAAACCATAAGAAAACCATAAAAATATAAAAACTCTTAAACCCCCTAAAAAAATAAAAACATTAAAACACAAAAAAACCATAATTCCATAAAACCCATAAAAATCCTTAAAAACCATAAAAATCTAAAAATTACTTAATTTCCCTTAATGTAAAATACCCTAATAACCCTAAAAACCAAAATAAAACATTAAAAACTAATAAAAAATAAAACCCCAAAACATAAAAAGCATCAAAACCCTAAAAACCACAAAAATACTAAAAACCATAAAACCACTAAAACCTTAAAAACCCTAAAACCCTTAAAACCCTAAAACCCCCTAAAAACTCTAAATTACATTTAAACCCCTTAAATAAAAAAAATCCAAACAAAATTAAACCCCTAAAAACCTCAAAAAAGTACCCTAAAAAACAAAAAAACCCTAAAATCCCTAAAACACCTAAAGACCTTAAAAATCCTCAAAAAAGCATTAAAATCCTAAATAACCTTAAATTCCCAATCTGCGAGAATGGTGTGCCTTCATTCCAGATCTCTTCTTGGGAGTTCTCAATGGCCTCTTCCCTTATTGATCTCACACTAGTGGCCCGATTTCGAAGGACACGAACCTCTGTGGATGATTTTAATAGGTTCGTTTCTTCTTCTTGGAATCTCCGTGAACAAGTGGTTATAGGATTGTTGGACGCTCAACACTTTCTGATCCAGTTTAGAAATGAAGAGGATCTTGTCTATGTCTAGGATTTTTCTCCTCGATTTGCTGATGGCCTTAGGTTTCATTTTTTCCACTGGAATTTTAACTTTCACCTGCACCGTGATCCCATGACCGTGGATTTGTGGATTACCCTTCTTAGTCTCACCCTTCCCTTCCAAAACCGAGCCATCCTCCACATCATTGGTAACCTCATTGGTATATTCATGTGTATGGATGCTTGGACAAGTGTTTCGTACCACCCAGTTGCGCCGAGGATTTGTGGTGAGGTGGATGTGTCGAATGTTCCGATTAATTCGGGTTGTGTTGAGATTGAAGTTGAGCTCTGGTGGCACCAGGAAAATTGTTTTGAATCCTTGGTTCCTTTTTTCTCATCCTGCCATAGTTTGGGCCACTATAACTCTTCTTGATGGCGTGTCTTCTCTATCAATCGTACTCCTCAGTGGGAATTTGCTGCACCTGATGGTATGCTAACAGTTGCGCCTCCTTGGGGGGAACATGGAATGCATAATGAGGGTCTCCCTTCTAGAATGGTTAATTCGCCTCTGGATAAGGATCATGAGTTTATCGCAGTAGGGGATGTTCTGATGCAGGTTGATCAGCAACCCCTTTCTAACCTGAGGGTCTGTGATGGCTTTGATAGGCTGAAAAGTGATCTAGGAATTGTGGACAACATGGGAGTGTTGAAACCTGTCAAAGGAACCAAGAGTATGAGGATGGTAGAGTCACGGATGATGGTTATACCTGGGCCTCCTCCTGTTCTTGGTGGTCTGGAGGTGGCAAGAGTTACTGATAAACCATTTATAGTGCATGAGGGAGGTGATGGTGTCCCCGTGTACAACCAGGTTTATGTCTTTGTTTTGGAGGTGTTGACTCAGGAGAATCACACTGTATAAGCAAAGTTGGATGGTGACTTTGATGAACAAGATAGGCTGAATATCTACTTTGGGCCTCAGGGAGCTACTTGTGAGGATATGGGTAAGGGGTCGAAGGACTCTTATGGTGATTTGTTAGCTAGTATAGAGGGTGAGGATCAGGGAACTATGGATGAAGTTAGTGTTGCGGTCTATGGATCTCCAGGTCATTCTAGAGGGGCTACATCTCTGGTGCTTAGTGGAGTGTTGGTGGCGCCACCCACTGGTAATGAGAAGGTGTCCACAGGCACTGATGGGAAGATCCCTTTCTCAGCTATGTTGCTAGTGACAGTTTTGGTAATTCTAGATGTGATGAGCCTAAAGGGGAAGTAGATGCATGAGGGCGGTCGGGGAGGATGGCTCTGAGGGAGTGGTTGGTTGTCGGTTTACTGGACTAGATTTGAATACGCTTGGGGTAGTGGTTGAGGGGGATGTTAGTGATGCTTCCTACCATGTGACATAGTAGGGGGAGGTGGAGGTGCAGGTGACAGTGAATAAGTTGGAGGAGGTGGCTGGGTAGGGGCACGGGCCGGGGGAGGGCGCAGGGACTGGGGATGAGCATGAGCATGTGATAGGGGATGCTACAACACATGGGGAGGGGTTGAAATACATGGCTCTGGAGGAACCTAATTTGATGAATGTACATGTGCAGATTTCTCTATTGTAGGAGGGAATGAAACCCCAGTCCTCGATGTTTTGGGGGAGTGGCACTGATGCTAATTCTAGGAGAAATCCAACATGGCCCAGATTTTGAAGGATAAGGCCCTACTTGGAGATTTTTCCACTTTTGGGAAATAAATACTTGTAGGGGGCCTGTCCCAGGTGAGGTTTCCACCTCCAACCTATTGTTTACTCAACTAGGAGGACACTATTATCCCTACCCAGGAAAAATAGGGTGATGTTGACACTACTGTCTTGAAAATGAGGAGGTCATGGAAGGACTACTCTTCCTTTAAGAGAATGGTATCTACAAGGGTTTCTATAGAAACTTCTAAGAAATCCTCTGTCAAGGTGGGGAGGCCTACAAAGAAGCAGCTTAATGTAGAGCAGGTGAAGTTAAGGGATTATTACACCAAATTGATGAAGCAATATTACTCTTCTAAATGGGAGTCAACAGACTCTGATGCGGCCTCCGGTTATGGTGCTGAAGGAGACCCGCTGGTGCGGACTATGATGATGATGGTGGGGAAGGCTGGTAGACCCTATGATGCTGTTTTCCTTGTTCTTTTTTTCTTTCTTCTCTCCTTTAGACTTGTTCTTTCTCTTTGTATTCCTTTTCAGGCTTTTTTTTGGGTATGGGTCGATTGACCCTACCCCGCCTCTATCTATTGCATCTTATTTCCTTAGTAATAAATTTTAGGGGGGGGGGGGGGTCAGGAATATCCTGACCTCACACCTTTTTTGCCAAAAAAATATTGGAAAACTCAATAATCCTTAAAAATCATAAAAAAATAAAAAAAACCCCTCAAAACCTGAAAAAACCATAAAACTCTAAAAATGGAAACATCCCAAAAAATACCTAAAAATCCTACAATCCATAAAAATCCTAAAAAATATCCAAAAATCCCTACAAATTTAAGAACCTCTAAAAATAGAAAATCTCTAAAAAAACCTTATAACCTAAAAAACTAAAAAACCCTAAAAAATAAAAATGGATAAAGAAACTAAAAAACATAAAACAACATAATAACCCTAAAAACCAGAAAAACCGAAAAAACAATAAAACTCACTAAAACTATATATAACCTTTAATCCCATAAAAATTAATAAAAAACCGAAAACCTTCAAAACATGAAAATACCCTAAAAATTAAAAAATCCATAAAAAACCTTAAAAACTCTAAAAATACCTAAAAATATGAAAAACCCATAAATATTTTTTGAAAACACTATGAATACCTAAAATTATAAAAAACCCTAAAAACCGTAAAAATTCTATGAAATAATTAAAAACCTATAACTAATTTAAATCCCTACATACCTAAAAAATGCTAAAAAATCTAAAAATGTGAAAACCCCTAAAACCATAAAAAACCAAAATACCCTAAAAACAATTAAAGAACCTAAAAACCATGAAAAAATAAATAACCCCTTTAAACCCATAAAAATGGTAATATCTCTAAAAACCATAAAATCCAAAAAACTCAAAAAAACCCATAAAAACCCAAAAATAGAAATAAATCCCTAAAACCCCAATGACCCTAAAAATCCCTAAAACCCTTAAGAAACCAATAAAATAATGAAAAATACCAAAACCCCATAAAAACATAGAAACCTGTAAATACCCAAAATACCCATAAGAAACATTAAAAACCATTAAACACTCAAAACCCAAAAAATAACTAAAAATAAAAAAAATACTAAAAAATTCAAAAAACCATAAAACCCCTAAAAACATAATGCCAGGGGGATGAAAGAACGATTCCATGGGATGAGGGGAATTTGCAGCCGACCTTGGCTAGCATGGTGTCCCCTCTTTGTCTGGATGCTGAGGAACCTGTTCTTGTCAACTGTTCGCTGAATCAAGAAGCATCCTTTATCCCTGATCAAGATTTTTCCATGTAGATCATGGAAGGATTGCTCAAAATATGAATTTGATTATTAATGACATGTCATTGCTGGAGGAGGCCATTCTATATGGTAAGGAAAACAAACATGTTGGGGTCTCCTCAGATCCCTAAAAGAGGAAACCAAGGAAGGACTATTCAGCTCTGCCAATGACAGTGACCGCGAGAGCCTCTTGCAATGCTAAGGAGGTTGCCACTAGAAAGGGTGGTTGGGCTATCAAGACGTAGCTGAATACTGACGAGAGACATATTAGAGATTATTACATGACCTTTTAAAAGAAATATGAATCTTCTGAATGGGAGTCAATGGATTCAGATGCTTCCTCTAGCTATGGTGCTGATCGAGACCCATATGGGGATGGAGATGTTAACTTATAGTTTCTATAATTTTCGTTTCTATCTTTTGGGTCTTTTGGGGTTTCACTATCATGGGGGGATCCAGGGATTTTTTTGTGTCGGTTTTTTGCCTCCGCCCTGCCCTTGTCTGCTTTGTTTTTATTTAAAAACATTTGAGTGGGGGGGGGGCTAAGAATAGCATGGTTCCTGCATCTTCCTTGCCCTAAAAACATAAAAACCCTAAAACACAAGAAAACCATAAAACCCACTAAAACTATATACCCCCTATAATCTTTTTAAAAATATTTTAATAACTCTAAAAAACATTTAAAACCCTAAAAATAAAATATTCTAAAAGAATAAAAAACACATAAAACCACTAAAACCCATAAAAACCCCATTAACCCCTCAAAATCCTTACAACCTCTAAAAACCTAAAAATATACTAAATTCCCTAAAATTCCATAAAAGAATAAAAAACCATTAAAACCCTCTAAAACACTATGAGAACCCTAAAAAACTAAAAACACTAAAAACCCATAAAACCATAAAAATGTTGGAAACCATAAAGTACCAAAAAAATCATAACAAAACCCTAAAAACCTTTAAAACCCCCAAAATCCAATATCTAAACCTAAATTACTTAAAAAAATATAAAACCCCTCGAAACCTCAATAAAATTAAAGACATATATAAAACCAAAAAATCCTATAAACTCAGAAATAAGGAGGTAGTGCCTTCTCTATGGGTGCTTTGGGTTTTTAACATAGTGGGTCACTTCCCCCGCTCACAAGGCGAGTGGGTGCCATGGTTTCCCCTGAAGGTTGGCCACAAGCTAAATACGGACATCTCTTGCAAAGAAGGAATTGCTCAGGGAGGAGGGGTTGTGCGGGACTAGAGGGGGAGTGTGGTATTGGCTTTTAAAGACCACTATGGGTATGGACCTTGCATTCCGAATGAGGCCCAAGCATTACTATATTGAATCATGGAGAGCACACAGAACAATATCAGGTTATCTCACGTGGAGATCGATTCCAAGGTCATTTATAACTCCCTTCAAGGTAAAGACTGAACCCTGTGGTTGATAGCATATATCATAAGGAAATTCAAAGATCTCTTTAATAATGATACTAATGTTTCTCATACCATGTGTGATGGGAATACAATATCAATCCATTTAGCCTCTCAAGCTGTCCAAATCCTGGAAGTCACCAGTTTGCTCAACATTTCTTTCTTTAGTTCTAAGGGCCTATCTTTTATAAGATGGGATGCCCTCACATTTCATTACATTAAGCCTCCCTAGATCATGTCGCCAGTATTGATTATCTCTTTTTTGTATCTCTTGTTCTTGTGTCTTTCTATCTTTAATAAAAATGAAATTGGCGATGATGATTAATCCCCAAAAAACATAATAAACCCTAAAACCCATAAAATCCGTAAAAAACCATAAAAAATAATATAAAATAAAAAAATCAATGAAATCACTAAAAACATAAAACCCCTCAAAACTCTGAAAAAACCAAAGAAACCCTTAAAATCCTAAAAATACATAGAATCTATAAAAATCTAAAAAATTCTAAAAAAACTAAAAACCCTAAAACACTAAAAACACTAAAACCCATAAGAATAATAAAAAAACTATAAGACCACTAAAAATGTAAAAAATATGAAAACCTAGAAAAATCATTGGAAGACATTAAAACTGAAAAACTCTTCAAATACATAAAAAACATAAAAAATGATAAAACCCAAAAAAATTCCTAGAAAGACACTAATAACCCTAAATTCCCAACAAACCATAAAAACTACTAAAAACTACAAAAAAACATAAACCCCATAAAACCCAAAAAAACACTAAAAACACTAAATACCCTAAATACCCGTAAAAACCTACAAAACCCCTAAAACCAAAAAAACCCAAAAAGCCACAAAAACCCCATAGAAAATGAAAAACCATAAAATTTCTAAAATATCCTTAAAAACATAATAACATTAAAACATTTGAGAAACTCAAAAAAAAAACATTTAAAACCTAAATACAAATAAAATCCCTAAAAATAAAAAAAATGATTAAAACCCTAACATCCCTACAAACTTCAAGAAATCCCCTAAAAACTATAAAAATACCTAAAAACATAAAATGAACCTAAAAATCCAAAAAAACCTATAACAAAATAAAAACTATAAAACCCCTTTAAAACCCTAAAATTTTTAAAGCAACTCTAAAAATCACTAAAACGCTAAAAACCAAAAACACCCCATAAATCCCTAAAAATACATAAAACTATTAAAACCCTCAAAATTAAAAAATATCTAAAACACCGTAAAAATCATAAAAAATTGATAAAAATTAATAAAATTTCAAGAACTATAAAAATCATGAACACACCTAAAAAACCTTATAAACCTAAAAAATTATTAAAGTCCTTCAAAAAACTAAAAAATGATAAAAACACTAAAATACCCTGAAAAAAATAATAACCATAAAAATACCTTAAAAAATATAAATCCAAAAAGGTCCTAAAAATCCTAGTAGCCCCAAAAATGTAAAAAACCATAAAAAAACACTGAAAACACCTAGAAAACCTTAAAATCCCAAAAATAATTAAAACCCTCTAAAACCAAAAAACACTAAAAACCCAAAAGACCCTATAAACCCTAAAAACCCTAGAAACCCATAAAAACCCATGATCCCTTAAAATACCCCAGACCCCATAAAACCCACCAAATAAACTAAAATCCCTTTAATTATCTAGAAATGTTAACAACTCTAAAAACCCTTATAACACCTAATAAACTCAAAAAACCCATAAAAAATATAAAAATCCTAAACATAATTATAACATAGAATAGAACATTATAATCCATAAAATCCCTAAAAATCCATAAAAACATAAAAATCATATAACCACTAAAACCCTAAGAAATCATTAAAAACCTAAAACCATTAAAACCCATATAAAAAATTAAAAATTCTAAAAATCCTAAAAACCCATAAAAATATTAAATAACACTAAAAACATTAAATAACTATAAAATCCATAAACACCATAAAAAACAATTAAACACTAAAAACCCACTAAAAACTCTAAAAACCCATTAATCCCCAATAAACATTTAAAAACAAAAAAAAAACCATAAAACCCCCAAAAAATAAAAAAACCCTAAGACCTAAAAAAATTACCTATAACCACTAAAAACCCTAACCCCCCTAAAATTCCCAAAAAAACCTTACAAAAAATTAAAATCCTAATATATCCCTAAACATAACTAAAAATGTAAAAACAACTAAAACCTTAAAACCATTAAAAAAACCTTAAATAACTAAAAACACTTAAACACTATAAAAACATGAAAACCATAAAATCCTTTAAAACCATATGAAGAGGGAAAAGAATGGAGACATCAGAATCTCATATCCCTCACGATGAAGGATTCCCCTCCCTCTCAGGATGAAGATGATGGTGGCCCATGTGCCTAACCCCTCTCTACAGTGGAGGGTCCTCCCTTTAAGGACTGACCTTTCTCTCCTTTGTCTTCCCCTGATTCGCTACAATACTTTCTGCGAACAGTTCTTTGTCTGAAGGCTCTAGAGCTCTTCAAAGGCTGAAATCAGCTTCCTCTTTTGGTTCAGGCGTTCAATGAAAATTTAGATCTACACCTATTGACTCTGGTTGTAAGGTTCCTGATGTGACACCCCCCGGTTGACACTTTTGACAGGTTTGTCTTGGAACTTTGGAATCTACAGGATTGTGCGACGGTGGGTTTGGTTGAGAGCTCCCACATCATGATTATATTCATGTATAAGGAAGACATAATCTTTCCTTAGTCCGCAGCACACCGATGCTATAATGGCACTTGCTTCTCCCTCTTTCTGTGTAGTTTCAACTTTCACCTGAAGCGTAACTCCCCGATGGTAGAGATTTGGGTTAGGTTTCCTAAACTCACCCTTTCCTTCCAAAATTTATATATTATTTCTATTATTGGGAATCTAGTGTGGATTTTCCTCTATGTGGATAGTAGGAATCGGTCCCTCTATCACCCTATTTCCCCAAGGGCATTCATTGAGGTTGATTCTTAAAGGATCTAGTGGATGCTATTTCGATTGATGTGTGGGAGGAGCTCCGTTGGAAGCAGCCAATAATTTTTGAATCATGGCTAGTTTTTTGTTTGAGCTATTGGAGCTTCAATAATAATTCTCAGTCTAGAGGATGTGATGACATTGGTAGGAATGGTTTAAACCTTGTTCAGTTGAGTTTTGGTAAGAACAACTGTTCTCTGGTGGAAGCGAAGGGGGTCAAGGGGGTGACAAAGCCTTTGCCCTAGCTACCCTTGGTTGCTGCAGTTCTTGTTCCTCTCAAGACAGACCTGATTTCTAAGAGAGATCTTGAAGTTTCATTGATCTACTTGGGTGGTTTTATTTTTTGTTTGGCTGGGAATGTTTTTGAATCAGGAGATGCAGTCACTGAAGGATTTCTCTTTGTTTAAGGGGGAACTCAGTATTCTACTGATGAGGTTTGGGGATGTGGTAATTTTTCAGGGAGATAGTTGGAAAAGGGGAAGACTACTGTGCAGGATGAATTGCATGGGAATGAGAATCTGGTGGCTCCCCTGATGCTATCCCTAGAAGGGGAGGCTATGGACTGCAGAAAGAGAAGTGACTGTGACAGTAGGAGCATGTTATTAGATGTGAATGATGTGACTTTGCAAAATAGGTTTTAGGACTTATCCTCGGCTGATCTGGTTAGGGATACAGATGTCCTGGTGGGTGAGATTGTGTAAGGGGATGTGGCTGAGTTGGGTATGAGAGTTGGGGGATGAGTGGCAACTGTCCTCGGCTAAGAAGGAGATGATAATGGAAAAGGAGAAGACCTGGTGTCCTGAGGTGTGATGCCCAAGTTGGCGAACTTCCCCCTAGTGATTAATGGTTGTGGAAACTCGGAGAGATCTAACAAGGGGGTAGGGATATGTCCTCTAGCTAAAGATACTAACGATAGCTGTGTGTAGGGTTTTCTTGGTGCTCATGTGGAGGATCTGATTTGGATCCCTCGACCAGGCCCCAACATTGATGAAGGCGAGCTAGCCCCGAACCTGCAGAGGGGCATGGTTGTTTGTGGTGTTCAATCTGTTAAAGACTATTGTGTGCTACTACATGACATGATTATGGTTTAATGGGAAAGGTTTCCCCTTGATAATGAGGATATGAGACTTGGGGAGAGGTTTGATGAGGATGACTGCAGGATAAATGCTGTTATTTCCATGCGCAAGGAAGAAAAGAAAAACCTCCAAAAAAGGGGTGGCTTAACTCCTAGGACAAGAAGCAAGAATGGGAACAATGTGGCCTCAAGTGCGACTAGTGATGGAGTAATACGTGGGAAGGTAGTCTATGAAGATGGCTCCATCTTTTCCCCCAAAGCGAAGGTAGTAGAAGGATTACTCTGCCCTTCCATGATCGATGGCGACTCGAGCTGCCTCCTGTGTGGTCAAGATGAATCTCAAAGTCAATAAATGGGAGAGGCCTCTACAAAATACTGAGCATTAGAGGGATAGAGAATAAATTTTTCCATACTCAAAATGTACGAGGACTATGAGTCGGGCTGAGACTCTATGGACACAAGAGCAGACTCATAATTCTAGTTTACTGATGTGGGCACTTTTTTTGATGTGAGCTTTGGATCCCGCGGTGTGGACCAGGATGACTTTGGCGGTGATATTTACTGACTCGCTTTTTTGTGTGCCTTTTATTTTGGACGTTTTGGGGTGTGAGTTTTTGTGTCTATTTCTTTCTTTCTTTTCCTTTTATGGATTGTTTTTCGGGTATGGGTCGATTGGCCCTGCCCCTCCTCGGTCTGTAGTGTACTCTTTTTCTTAATAAATTTTGGGGGGCTAGGAATAGCCTTGTTCCCAATTCTACCTTTCCCCTAAAAACAAAAAAATTATTAAAAACCCTAAAAACACAATAAAAACTCTAAAAATATGTCAAATCCCAAGAAAAAATTAAAAAACTCTAAAAACCATTAAACCCCTACAAAAAAAACCCACAAAATACCATAAAACCGTAAATCCCTAAAAACCTAAACCCCATAAAAAATCGCTAAAAACCCTAAAATAATGTAGCAGTGGAGGGTACAATGTGGTACTATAACAACACAGGTATTATAGTAGCTACTATTCACAGAATGGGCCTTAGCCCAAAAATTGGGCCTACGGGCCATATAGTGGGCTAAATAACCACTGGGCCTTCAGGCAATGTAACGGGTCTCCCTCTACCCTGTTAAAGAGGTATTTGCTTTGCATTAATAATAAATGAGGCTTTGGCCCCAACCGTAAAAAAATTCCAACGAGCTTGTACTTGAGTGGTAAGGGTTTCTTCTTGGCATCCAAGAGACCCAGGTTCAAGACCGGGTGGAGGCGAATTTCCAGGGTACTATAGTAGTACCATAGCAGGACTGTAGCAGATACTGTAGGAGGCACTGTTCGGTACTGTAGCACCAGAACTATTTGCATGATTTTAGCCTTCCAGCCACCGGTATGGGCCTACGGGTCTCGAGGGCCTTCGGATTATCAAAGGCCATCGGGCCACAGGGCCATCGGGCCACATAGACCATTGAGTAGCTCAGTTCCAATAGAACATGCCCCAGAAGAGGGTCAGAGCAATAAAGAGTAGTAGTCACAAGATGCAGAGCTAACCGGATTGGAAAAATGAAAGGGTATGGCAACCACCATTGGGACCAGGCATCGTGCATCTTTGTACGGGGCAATGCTAGCCGGTCAGCAATGCATGGTGGGGATCTAGGAAATCAATGATGCATAAGCTAGGGAAGGGGAAACTCTAGTGGGATCGACCTACAGGTCATGTAATGGGAATGGTATGCCTCTGGGCCTTCAGGTCATGTATTGTGGGTCATGTAGGGCCTTATGCCTTGGGCTTACGGGTCATGTACGGGTTCCCCTTAAACCCTTAAAGGAGGGATTATCCATAATAAAAATAAAAAAAGAAGGCCTTTGGGCAATTCGGGCCCTAAAACCTTCAAAATCCTAAATGACCATAAGTATCCTAAGAAATTCCTATAGAGGACTAAAAATATAATTGACTAAAACCATGAAAAATAGTAAGAAAACCATAAAAACCAAAAACACTTATAACCCCTAAACAAAAAAAACGATAAAACCCCATAACCCCTAAAAATACCCTAAAAGACCATAAAACCCAGACAAACCATTAAAATCTATAAAATCCTCAAAAAACACTAAAATACCCTAAAAAAATACACTAAAACCCCACTAAAAACTATAAAAACCCCTTTAATCCCCTATTAAAATTTAAATACACTAAGAAGGCTTTAAAACCCCTAAAAAATTAAAAAATCTATAAAAATCCAGAAAAACTGCAAAACCCCTAAAAACCCTAAAAACCATCAAAATCCATAAAACCCTAAAAACAAAAAAATAATAAAAATCCCTAAAATGCATAAAACCATGAAAACCCTTAAGAATTTTTTAAAACCTAAAAAAGCTAAAAACCCTTCAGAACCCTAAAAACTATAAAATCCTTAAAACGATAAAATTCCTAAAAACCTTAAAACCCCATAATAACCCTAAAACCCCACCAACACTCTGAAACCCCATTCAACCCCTAAAAACGTTAGAAATCACTAAAAAACCCCAAAAAACTCAAACACTGCTAAAAAAACATAAAAAACCTATAACCCCTAAAAACCCCCAAATCCCCCAATTCCCTAAAATCCCTAAAAACATAGAAAACAATAAAAAACTAGAAAACCCCTATAAAAACCGAAAAAATATAAAAACATCAAAAACCCTTAAATAAACTAAAAATGATAAAAAATCAAAAGAACTAAAAAATATAAACCCCTCAAAATCCCTAAAAACTCAAAAAGAAAAAAAATCCTAAAAAACCATAAAATCCATAAAAATGTAAAAACCATGAAAAACCTAAGAAAACCATAAAAACCTAAAAAATTTATAACCCCTAAATATGATAAAACCCCTTAAATCCATAAGAATACACTAATATCCAAAAATCCATACAACTCCTAAAATCATTTTAAACCATAAAAACCCACTAAAAACACTAAAACCATTTAAACCCATAAATTTTTATAAATACTCTAGAAAACCATAAAACGCTTAGAAAACTAAAAAAACAAAAAAACCCAAAACAATCCCAAAAAACCACGAAAAATACCAAAACCCCTAAAATCACATTAAAATCATAATAAGGCCCTAAAATTCCCTAAAAAAATAAAAAAGACCCTAAAAACATTAAAAATCCATAAGTAAATCATAAAAAACTAAAAACACTAAAAACCCCAAATACCATAAAAATTCTAAAAAACATAAACCACTAAAAACCCTAAAACACCAATGTACCATAAAAACCCCTAAACACCATAAAAATACCAACAGAAATAAAAAACCTAAAAACCTACAAAAACATATAAAAAACCTCTAAAACCGAATAACGTTAAAAACACTAAAAAGCTTGAAAAACCAAAAAACCCCTAAAAAATAATAAAACCATAAATCCCAAAACCCCCTAAAATCTGTAAAAACATCAAATCCCAAAATACCCTAAAATCCTAAAAATATCCTAAAAGATCCCTAAAAATCCAAAAAAATTAAAAAACCCATAAAACCATTGAAAATCACAACGAATACTTTAAAATATTAAAAACACATAAAACCTTCAATCAACCTTAAAATGTATAAAAACCCAAAACCCCTAATAACCGAAAAACCCATAAAAGCCCATAAAGACCATTAAAACCCTAAAAACAATGAAAACTCTAAAAACTCATTAAACCCCCCAAAATGTTAAAAAAACACTATAAACCCTAAAAACCCTAAAAAATCCATAAAACCCTTAAAACAATAAAAATACTAAAGAATACATAGAAATACCTATGACCTAAAAACTAGAAAAATGATGAAAACCCTAAGAAAATCTTAAAAACTTAAATAGCATAAAAACCTATAAAGACATAAAAATAATAACATCCTTAAAAACCATATAACCCTTAAAAACCATAAAACTTGTAAAACCCATAATAACCCTAAAACCCACTAAAAACTAAAATAACCTTTTAAAACCCCAAAAATGTTCAGTACCCTAAAAACCATTAAATAGCTAAAAAACACAAAAAACCCCTAAAATCCCAAAAAACCTAAAAAACCTAAAAACCAAAAAAACATTAAAATCCAAAATAACCCTAAAAAAACTAAAATCACTAAAAACCCTAAAAACTATAAAAATCCTAAAAATACAAAAAATCCCTAAAAATGAAGAACCTATAAAAACTATAAAAAACCCAAAGCAAACCTGAAAAACTAAAACAGTTAAAACTCTTAAAAACATAAAATAGTCAAAACCCCTAAACCCTATAAAAACCCTCAAGAACCACTAAAAACTCTAAAAACCTTTTAACCCCTAAAAACATTAAAACCCTTTAAAATAATAAAAAACTAAAAAAACAAGAAAACCCAAAAAACCATAAAAACCCAAAATAATCCTAAAACCCCTCAAAATCCCAAAAAACCATAAAAAATGTAAAAAATACCTAAAAATCTCTAAAAATTTAAAACCTAGAAAAACTGTAAAAATTCCTCAGAAAAAAATTAAAAACCTCAAATCAGTTAAAACTCTTAAAAAACCTAAAAAATGCTAAAACCACTAAAACCCCTTTAAAAATGAAAACCCTAAACACCTCAAAAACCTTAAAACCTCATAAAACCACTAAAACCCCATAAAACTCTAAATTCCCATTAAATCCCTAAAAACATTAAAAAAAACTCTAGAAAACCCTTAAAAATCCAAGAAAACTCAATATTCCCTAAAAACCAAAAAAACACAAAATCCATAAAACCCTAAAAATCCCTAAAAACCATTAAAAGCAAAAAAATCCTAAAAAATAAAAAAAATCCCTAAAAATGTAAAAATCCATAAAATCCTGATAAACCTAAAGAAAACCGTAAAAACCCAAAATCACTTGATACCCCTAAAAACCTAAAATGATAAACATCATAAATGATCCTAAAAATCCCCAAAAACCATAACACCCATATAACCCCAAAATACATTAAAAACCCCATTAAAACACAAAAAACACTAAAAACTCAAGAAACCCTTTAAACCCCTAAATTTTTTAAAAGAACTCAAAAAAAGTTAGAAACCTTAAGAAGCTCAAGAAATGAAAAAAACCAAAAAAAATCATAAAATCCCTAAAAACCGTAAAATTCTTACAACATTAAAACACTCAAAATCCCTAAAAATCGTAAAAACCATAAAAACCCAAAAAAGGACCACAAAATCACTAAAAATTTAAAATTAAATAAATCCTTAAAAGCCACTATGAAAACATTGAAAACCTAAAAACATTTAAAACCCCTAAAAACCTATAAAACCCTAAAAACCTTAAAAACCTTAAAAATCTAAAACCCCTTAAAAACCATAAAAACCACAAATCCCAAAAAACCCTCAAATGATAGTAAATACTGAAAAACCCCATTAAAACTGTAAAATGATTAAAAAACTATAAAACACTAAAAAGCTCAAGAAAAACCATAAAAACCATAAAAACGCTAAAACAATAAAAATATAAACAAAAATCCATGAAAATCAAAAAAACATAAAAACTATAAGAATTCCTTAAAACCTAAAAATAGTAAAAACCTCTATAAACCTAAAAAATTCTAATCACCCTAAAAAACCTTAAAAACCCGAAAAACCCTTAACAATCCATGAAAATTTCTAAGAACCCTAAATAAAAATAAAAATACCCAAAAAAAATTAAAATATCATAAAATCAGAAAAAATACCATGAAACCCCTAAGAAAACCTTAAAACCTATAAATAATTAAAACCCATTAAAACATAATAATTCTATGAAATCTAAAACCAATATTTAACCCTAAAAACCCTAAAAACCATTGGAACACTAAAAACACATTAAAACCAAGAAAAAAAATTCAAATACCATTTAAATAACTAAAAACAATAAAAACTATAAATAAACATCACAACCAAAAAACTTGATATAACCCCAAAAACCCAAACACCCCTAAAAACCCCCTAACCCCACAAAATCTCAAAAAACACTACAAAACAATTAAAATCCTAACGAATCTATAAAATCACAAAAAATGCAAAAAACCCTTAAATCCCTAATAAAACCTAAGAAACCCTTAGAAACCTAAAAACACTTAGAACACGTAAAAAACAATAAAGCGCTAAAAACACTAAGAAACATTAAAAACTATAAAAACCCCTAAAACCACAAAAAACTCTAAAACCCCTAAAAAATCACTAAAATATAAAATTCATGAAATCCATAAAAAATGAAAATCTCTAAAAAAGATTAAAAATGCTAAAAACACACAAAATCTCCAAAATACCCAAAAACTAATAAAAACTCGAACACCTAAAACCCATCAAATCCCAAAAAAACCCAAAAAAAAAACCTCAAACCCATAAAAATCCATGTGAATCTATAAAAGATAAAAAAACCATAAAACCCAAAAAAAAATAAGGAAACCATACAGACCTCAAAACACTTAAAACCCCTACAAAACCTAAAAACCATACAAACCCTAAAACCGTAAAAACTCTAAAACCCTTAAAAACTCTAAAACACCATAAAAACCCTAAAAACCATTGAAAAATATAAAAGTCTTTAAACCCCTAGAAACATTAAAAACCTATAAAACCCATCAAAACCCTAAAAACTAATAGAAAACTAAAATCCCAATAAATCCATAAAACCTCAAAAACCCCCAAAAAACCCACAATACCATAAAATACCTGAAAATCCCTAGAAACCCTAAAAAACCATAAGAATTATAAAAATTACAAAATATGCCTAAAAATGTAAAAATAGTCTAAAAAAGGAAAAAAACCTAAGAAAACATAAAAGACTAAACACACTTAGAACCCCTAGAAATCTAAAAATGGTAAAAATCCTAAAAATCAAAAAAATTATAAATCCCAAAAAACCAAATAATCCATAAAATCGTAAAAAACAGAAAAAATATAAAAACCTTAAAACTCCATATAATATAAAAAGGCACTTCAAATCCTCTTGAAACATTAAAATACTCTAAAACCCTTAAAACCCCTAAAAATTCAATAAACCAAAAGAACCAAAAAAATAAAAAATCCATAAAATGCCATAAAACCCCTCAAATATTTTAGAAACATTAAAACTCGAAAAATGTTAAAAGATTCATAAAATTTCCATAAAAAGATAAATAAACCCAAAAAATCCAAAAAACACAAAGGAAACTATGAAATTATCTAATCACTTAAAACCCCAAAAAAACTAAAGATGCTAAAAACCCATAAAAATTTAGAGACACCAAAATCCATAAAAACCCCTAAAAATCATAAAATCATTAAAACCCCATAAAACCAATCAAAACAAAAACAAAAAAACCCCTTTTAAAGCCTAAAAATTTCATAAACACTAAACACAATACAAACACTGAAACACAAAAAATCCAAATAACCCCAAAAAACTATAAAATCGTAAAAACCAAACAATCCGTCAAAATCCCTAATAAGACTAAAAATCCAAAAAAGTTATAAAAATCCATAAAAATCCCTAACAACCCCTTGAAACTTGAATAAAACCATAAAAAACATAAAACACTAAAAGCCTCTAAAAATATAATGAATGTTACAAATCCTAAATGCCCAAAAAACACTAAAAAACAAACAAAATCTTAAAACCGTAAAAAAATAAAACCCATAACATCTCTAAAAATCACTAAAAACTATATAAAATGTTTACACTCCAAACAATTTAAAAAAACTCTAAAAAACATAAAAATCCTAAAAACATAAAAAACCCTAAAAACCCCTAAAAACCCTGAAACCCCTAGAAAATATCAAAATCCATAAAAACCATAAACATCATAAAAATTAAAAAAATCACTAAAAAAATTAAAAATATTAAATCCTATTTAAAACACTAAAAACCCCTCAGAAAACCATAAAAACCAAAAAACACTTAAAACACCTAAAAACCAAAAAAATGCTAAAAACCTAACAAAACCATAAAAAAAACCAAATGACCCTAAAAATCCTTAAAATATCTAAAAACCTATAATTTTCTTTAAAAAAAATCCTGGAATCCTTGAAATATATAAAAACCCATAAGAATACCATAAAACCCTCAAACTCTTAAAACTGAAAAAACCTAAAAAACGCTAGAAACCAAAATAAGACCCTAAAACCCTTAACACCCCTAAAACAATAAAGACCCCTAAAACCCTTAAGAATCCAAAAACCCCATAAAAACAATACAACTCTAAAAACCATCTAAACCCCTATTTTTTTTTAAAAATGCTAAAAACCATTAAAACACTAAAAAAATAAAATAAACCCTAATTCCCAAAAAAACCCTAAAAACCATAAAAATGCTAAAAACACTCCAAATCCCAAAATCACCTAAATATTATAAAAATTCTAAAAATGAACTAATAATACCTAAAAACTTATAAAACATAAATACCATGAAACCCCCTAATAAAACAGTAAAAACACTTAAAACAACTAAAAACTGAAAAATATTAAAAGACCTAAATACCATAATGAAACCATTAAAACCATAAAACCCCTAAAAACCATAAATACCCAAAAAACCCAAAATACACCTAAACATCCACTAAAAACTATAACAACCCTTTAAACCCATTATGCATTAAAAACTAAGAATAACCACAAGATCCAAAAAATACTCAAAAAAAACCATAAAAACCCAAAAAAACCATAAAAACCCAAAAAACAATAAAAACTGTTAAAATACCTAAAACCATAAATTTCTGACAAAAATCCTAAAAATATATAAAATATAAAGAACCCTAAAACCATAAAATACCCTAATAACTATTTAAGAACCTAAAAACACATAAAACCATTAAAAAAAATAAAAAAAACTAAACACCTTGAAAACCCTACAAACCCAAAAAAACCACTATAGTAACTGAAAATCCCTAAAAACTCTAAAATAAAATACTAAAAAATTCCCAAAATCACTAAAAATTTAAAACACCTTAAAAACTATGAAAACCCCAAATAAAACATTAAATCTCCAAAAATTTATAAATCCCATAAAAAACCTAAAACCCCAAAAACCATATAAAACCCTAAAACCCTAAAACCTCTTAAAACTCACAAAACCCACTAAACCCCTTAATAAATCCTATATCATGCACCTCTTCGGGCCCTTAAGAAATTCTAAAACCCCATAAAATCGTTAAAAACCAATAAAAACACTAAAACACATTTAAAAACATAAGAAAATTAAAAAATATATTAAAATACTTAAAAACCATAAAACCATAAAAACATTAAAAAACACTAGAAACCAAAAAAAAATCAAAAACACCCTAAAACCCCCCAAAAAAACAAAAAATTCATAAAAAATACCCCCAAAAATCACTAAAATCTAAAAAATCCTTGAAGCCCATAAGGAAAGCATAAAAACCTAAAAAACATAAAATCTATAAAATATAAAAAGTTAGAAATATCCTAAAAACATTGAAAATTCATAAAACCATAAGATCACTAAAACAACAAAATACACGTAAAACCCAACTAAAATCAATAAAAACACTTTAGTTAAGTTAAAACATTAAAATTATATAAAATATTTAAATCTCTGTAAACTCAAAAAAACCTATAAATCTAAAAAACCATTGAAACCATTGAAACCCATTAAATCCCATAAAATCCCTAGAACCCCTAAAAACCATAAAAATCCTAAAAACCATAAAAAACCATAAAATGTAAAAAAACCCTAAAAATCCTAGAAACTCTAAGAAAATCTCAAAAACCTTAAAACAATTAAAATTCCTAAAAACCTAAAATACACTAAAAACACATAAAAACCCCCAAAACTATAAAACTAATAAAACACCTAAAACCATAAAGACCAATGAAGACACTAAAAAAATTTAAAACTCTAAAAAACCTCTAACCCCCAAAAACATTAAAAAAACTAAAAAACCATAAAACCTTATAAACTCAAAAAAAACCATAAAGACACAAAAAAACTATAAAAAAACCTAAAACCCTTCAAAACCCTAAACCCCTCAAAAGCCTTAAAACCAAAAAACCAAAAAAATATAAAAATAACTAAAATCCCTAAAAACATAGAACACACTAAAAACTCTAAAAACCCATAAGAAAACCACAAAACAAAATAAAAACCATAAAACCGATAAAAACCAAAAATATTTTAAAATCTCTAAAGGACCCTAAATCCCCTAAAAACAATAAAAACGCAAAAAAAAACATAAGAAACCCTAGAAACCCATAAAATCCTTAAAACCCACTTAAAACACTAAAAATCCGTTAGAAACATAAATACATTAAAAAATATAAAACAACCATAAAACCCTAAAAAATCAAATAAAAACACTGAAAACCCCAGAATACCATTGTAGGGTCCTAAAAAATCCACAAAGCAGAAAGATAATCCCCTTTAAATCAAGAGAGATTCTGCCCAATTTCCCCTCAAAAGGGATGGGAAAATGTGGACAAAACTCAAGGATGGTGAAGCGGGAACCGGTTCGCGGACCGGTCTAATGTTAGCGACGTATGGCTGGTTCCGCGAGGTGTCCCCCCTCCGAGGACTATTGTCGTTCACAGAATAGAGGTGGAGATCCTCCGTAGGTGCGAAGTAGGGAGGGTGCCAATCTGGTTCACCGACATGAACCGCCCCGGCCGCGAGCCGTGTCAGTCGGCCCGAACTACCTCTACTGTCATTCGTGAAATGGAGGCAGAACCATCCACGGCCGCAAAGAACTCCCCTCGTTCGGTTCGCGGGAGGGGGGGGGGAGCGCTCAACACCCACATCGAATTACGGATTGACCAAGTCGGCTGTAAACCGGGTATTTGGTCATGGGCCTCTGCAAAATGTGTCGCGTGACCGTAGATACATATCTTTCCCCACTCTATAAAAGGAGACCGATGGGGAAAGAAGAAGTAGAATTGGAGATTCGGATTCAGAGAAATGAGACGAGAGGAGATCTGTCAGATTCGGGTGGAAGGATTTCAAAGGAAGGCTTAGGATTTCGAAAGTTCCAGTTCACGAGCCAGAGCAGGTATGAACCTGGGAATGAACTAATAAAGAACTGAAAACTTATAATAATTTGGTGAACCACAAACTCAAAATAACATAAAAAGAGAAGACCAAGAACCATAGCCCCTCCGTGGATGCACTCCCCATAGACCAGGGAGTTTACGCCTCTTTTCCGATCCGCTAAACCGCGTAGCACCCTCCTACACGGGCGAAGCCTCGACCAATGAAACCCCAACCAACGCCAACCTTGGTCGTCGCTCCTCACGTAGAACCCTCCGCGTACTAACCCTCTCCATGGGACGAACCCGAAGCTGCGAACCCTCCTGGTTCATGTGATGCCAATAAATCCATGGACCCTCCTAGTTCGCGGACGACCTCTTATTCCGTGTACCACCCTGGTTCGCAGATGACCTCTCAATCTGCGGACCACCCTAGTTCGCGGACGACCTCTAAGTCCGCGGACCACCCTGGTTTGCGGACGGCCTCTCAATCCATGGACCCTCCTGGTTCAAGGACATCCTCTCATTCTGCGGACCCTCCTGGTTTGCAGACGACCTCTCAATCCGCGGACCACTCTAGTTCGTGGAAGGCCTCTCAGTCCACGAAAGACCCTAGTTCGCGGATAGCCTCTCCAACCTCATAGCACATCCCTACGCGAAGGGTGCCACCACCCATACCCTTTTGTGGTCCACCGAATCCTTCGGAGTTCCCATTCCTTGAGCAACATAAGATCCTCCCGATCCGGCCTGATCCTCTGTGAATCCTCCGATGATCTATCCATCGGCTCCGAGACGAGGCCTCCACCAGAGCCACCAGATCCGTGTGGTGTAACACTTAGGCGCACCAGTGCGCCATTTGAGTTCACATACCCACGGTAAACAGGGGAAAATGGGTTTCCCTGACCCTTGGGAAGATTCTCGAAGCATGCCTAGGTCCACATTCCCATGGTAATGCGGGGTCTGAGCCTGAGAGCCCCCTTCCTGCCTCTACTCCCCAGGATGGGGGACTGCACGCTTCGGCAGTCGGGCACTTCTCCCCTCCCCAGAGAGGGGGCATCATACCCATATGAAGGCATCCATCCCCATGCACCTCAGTACTTCCCCGGGGAACAAGAGAGGTGAATGGAATTGGAGCACCCCTTTACCTCTCCCATTGTGATTTTTCTCCATGGGCATCCATTCCGGAGTAAGCCCTGACTTTATGGGCCACCCTCATGTGTAATCCCTACTCCACTTCTCACAGATGCACCTTTTGTGACGTGATCCTCTGGTCTCTGCTGCCTCTTGTTTCTCACACCGAGCATGACTCACGTGGGCTTAGAGTTAGCATCGACCATGAAATCCTCTTATGGGCCTCCTCAGAGTGTAAGTCCCAATTCAAACTATGGGCCTCCTCATAGTGTAATCCCCAATCCATCACCCTGGGCCTCCTCAGAGTGTAAACCCTAATCCATCATTCTGGGCTACCTCAGAGCGTAAGTCCCAACCCAATGTGAACTAAGAGGACTTTGATTCATGCTATGGTATGGTATGTAGGAAGCCTCATCGAGGATCAAACTCGATCACAATCAGACCCCCGGGTCCACCTTCACGTCGGTTCTCCGACACCACGATTCTGGGCTTCCTCAAAGCATAAGTCCTAACCCAATGCGAACTGTATGGACTTTGATCCCTGTCTCCTAGGCAGGGTATGTAGGAAGCCTCCCTGAGGTTCAATCCCAACAACTGGTCGATCCGACTATCTTCGCATCGGTTCACTGAGTTGCTCCCAGCACCGTCTCAATGAGTCCAAATTCTTTAGAGTCAATAATCCAGTGAGTGATGGTAAACCTCCGGCCTAAATGATTCTGAACCCCTTAGTTCAGATGACTATTGCCAACCAGGAGTAATCCTTGGATACTTTTCTTGGGTATAAACCAAAGATCCGTGAACATATGAATATGTCTTAAATCTATAAGAGAGTCCTGGAACAGGAAATAATTCCCCCCAAAAGGGTACAATGAGACCGACTTCACATCCTCTCAGCCAATGTGAGTTCTTAAGCATCACTGGTTAGACCATCCTACAAACGTCTACCTTTGGAAAGTAGGTCCATGCGTCATCATATATGGAGTCGTTGGGCGTTTCGAGACCAAAACCTGAAGCAAAAATGGTGAACCCAATGAGAATATTTACCCAAGCATGAATGATTTAACCTAATTCCATTGTGTACCCCCTTTTACTCACAAGGTGGGCCAAGCAAGGTCATTAATTATTCATGGGATCATGAGATACTGCTTTGATGGGTTTTCTGCTTGTATTTACTAAAATGTTTTATAGGAACTACCTTCAGAACTCCCTTCGATCCAATGGCGTCCTGAAGGAACGCACAAGCGCATGCTTCCAACATCGCAATTAACGGACATCCTCACCTACGGAGGACCCTATCACCCACCCAGTTTCTTCAATGCTGGGTCTTAGACGCGTTTATCCGAGAGTACCACATGAACGATACTATACCAATGGTGGAGGCATCCATGCACGCCCTCCAATCCGCCAGAACTCGCTGGTTGCCTGCCCAGCATTGGCCACAAAGGCAGATTCAGAAAGCCCCTGTTGCTGTATCCAACCGTTTCAGGAGTCTATCCCCAGAACAGGAAAATGCATACCTCCCTTATCTTAGAGAGGCAGATGAGGTCGACATTGAGGAATTCATCCCCACCGAACATGGGTTCCAATCCAAGGCCCTCGCTGGAAGGTTTCATTGCGGTCACGCCACGATTCAACATCCTCGGACCGAGGAGGATGTCTCCTCGAGGATTTAGGCCCACACTCCCTGAGCTCCAGCCCCTCGGACTGCCCGACGAGGGCGACAAATGTACAATCAGGGACCGGTCATCACCCTGGTCCCTGAGGAGGAGCTCCGCTGCCCAGCCACGAAGACGTACTACGAGCAGACACCTACCCATATTCGCTCCTCACGAGCCCTCCATCCCAACATGGTGGCATCCTACAAGCTGGTGCGCATCCCTGCCAAGCTCTATCAAGCCCGTCGCTCACACAGGACGACACTTACACAGAAGGCACCTCTCCCTGCCCAGGGTCGTGAATCCCCCCAACCTGACGTGGTGGCGACCTGGAACCTGGAGGACCTGCTCTTAGTAGATGCTTCTGACGCCCGCCATCCTGATATGGTGGCGATCAACAAAGCTCGCCACCCAGATGTGGCGGAAAATCATAGGCGGGCATGCCTCCCCGCCAACAAAGGCCACCGACTCGATACGGTGGGAAACCAATATATGCAGGGCCAGCTCCCTGTGGATGCAAGTATAATCTTCCATCCCAATATGGTAGAAAACAGAGAGATAAACTGGCGTATACCGGTATATAGGAAGATTCCTTCACCTGCCCTGACACAGGAGAATTTTCAGTACCCACTGACCACCGGAGGACCGGAGCCGGATATTCCTACTCCGATTCCGAAATGGGCCTTCATACCCATTCCAGCAAAAGATGGATCTCTACATATCCTGTAAATGATGGAAGAGAAGGTATCGATTCCAGATCATATCTTGCAGACTTCCCAGAATGTAATTGCATCAGCGGAAACTGCAAGGACTCGGGCCTGTGAGCCCATCTCTCCAATTGAGGTGACTCATCTAAGAGATGAGATAGCTGCCTCAGAGCAGATTTGCATCCCTGCTTCTGCCTAGGAGGGTCACCGGCCATATTCCGTGATGCAAGGGCAACCAGATCGAGCAACTTCACTCGTTCCAACTAGGGGACACTCGTCCATCACAATGGATGCTCCAGAGCAGGCATATATCCCTGCTAAAATTCAAGATGTTTGTCATCATATCTCGACAACATCACGAGATCCAATTAGATAGGGACCCAAAGGTGAAGGCTGTTGTCAAAAGCATACGGTCCCCGCTGCCTGCAAAAGAGCGCCCCGAACGCGCTGAAGGCATCCGGAAAATAAAGAGAGAGTTCATGACCCCGCTCTGCTAGAAGATGGGGTTCCCAACGCCACTAAGAATACATCAAAGTGTCAGAACCCTGCCCACCCATTACCATATTATGGGATTGGCAGTAGCAGTTACGAAGGTCCTCCTTGCAATGTTTCTACTAGCAGCTCTGATGGTCCTCCCCAGAGCACCTATGGGGGCCTCCCCCGCGGGCATATAACGATCAATCACGAGAGCTCCTCTTTTGATGAGAGTCACAGAAACCCTCCATGTGGCCATAAGATCATGAAACAATATGGTCCTCCACTTGATGTGGTCCACCCTGAAGGTCCTCCCCAGGGTATACACTGAAAATACTCTCCATGCAGTGGGACCACAGATTATGATAGTAGTCCTCGCTATCATTGTCGCAACTGAAGAGGCCCTCCCCGTAGTGATGTCTCATCACGAGAAGAAGGTCCTCCCTTGAAGGTCCTCCCAAGGGGTTACGCTGCAATGAAACGCCAAGTAGTCGGGCATTATATCATGGTGGTAGTCCTCGCCACCCTAATAACGGAGGTCCTCTCCATAGAGACGTCAAGCAATGAGAAGGCCCTCCACTAGTTGTGATACATTTTGGAGGCCCTCCCTAGGATGTATCCCATAGATATTCTCCCTGCGGTAGTAGCAATGGTATTCCTCCCCATTGCCACAGCTATGATGGTAGTCCTCTCTGCCACGACCGTCATTGCGAAGGTCCTCCCCGCATTGGCACCAAACAACCAGAAGGTCCTCCCCTTGTCGCAGTGTGTCCTGAAGGTCGTCCCTAGGATGAACATCAAACGTCAAGCCATGATGGTCATCCTCAGCATGATGATAGTTGTTGCAAAGGTCCTCACCGTAATGACACTACGTTTCCAGAAGGTCCACCCCATGCTGCGACACGCCTTAGAGGTCCTCCCGATGGTGTGCACTGCAAAATTCCTCTATACAGTGAAACACCAAGAAGTAATTGTAGTCCTCGCCATTACGGCCACCATTGCGGAGGTCATCCCTGCGATGGAATATCATATCGACAGGAAGGTCCTCCCCCTGCCGAATCAAGCACCGGAAACCCCTCATATGCCGAGGCACTCAGAAGGATGGGATCAAGCATGTCAGATTCCCAGTTAGTCACCGATGACATCCTTCTACAATCAGGAGATGGTCCAGGGACGCATTCATCCTCTGAACCACCTCAGAATTTCCCACATAACAATTCAATACCTACCGGTCCCACTGCCTCCGACCACATTGGCAGCGAGCATCTCAGTTGGGCCGACCAGGTAGAGGAGTAACTAGCGGAGGAGAATGCCGATATGCTGCGCCTGAGGAAATGACTGGACAAGGATGATATACTAGTTATGTTTTGGATTTTGGCTACCTCTCAGTTCGACATACCCACAGAGTTGTCGAAAGAATGTATGCACGACAACCACCATAATATATGGACAACCCTCTGCCAACTAAAATCAAGATTCCTTCCCAACGACGGGTATGTAGACCATGTCAAGACAATAGGGGACCTCTTGCGTCACATCGACCTGGAGGCTCTTCCTTCATCACGGCAACAACGACCCGAGAGGCATAAAGGAAACATGGAGATAGACTGCCTACGTGCGCTGCACCAGTTGCGCTGCCTCATCGGTGACACTTTGATGGGTGTCCATATTAGGGGATGGGGAGAACATGAAGCTCTGCATTTCACTCCACTCCCCGCTCTGAAGAACCCGTTTGGCGGGGTTTATTGCAACATCATCACATCAAGAGGGCAATCGAGTGATCTCTCTATTCAGGAAAGGCAAAACACCCAACAGAGTCAGGATTTGAGTAAGTCCCAGAAGCGTCAGGCCTGATGGGAACAAGCCATTCAAGAAATCTTGAATCAGTCCACCGAGAGCATACACCATGCCTCTCACCTAAGAGAGGCCAATCAACGATCTTTGCCTGCCTCCCCAGAAGGGATTGATTTATAGAATAACTCGGCACCAAACACAGTTCTCCCTAGAATGGGGGCACGCAAGATCAGGCAGGTAGCGATAACAGCATCGACTGCTGCAATCTAAGGTCAACCCTAGCCTGTAGGGATGGAGGCATTTTTAACAAAAAATTCCCCCTTAAGACCTATAAAACAGGGAAGAGACTCAATGTATAAGGAACGGGGCCAACCTTAGCCCTCATGGATGGGGGAGTTATTACCCCCTCAACAACAACCTCCCCCATGAGAGTCAGTATTATCTGGTCTAGGGAGGACAGTCAGAAGATGATTTTCACGTCCTATCCCATCATTTGAATCATCATCCCCTCCGAGAGGAAGGAACACCGTAAGGTCGCACAAAAGAACCCTCCGCGTCACCCTTAATCAAGAAGTATGAATGCAATCCTAGGTCACGAAAGGGAAGGCCAACAGAAGACATGGGATATCCTCTTCCCATTTGGAAGATGAAGTCTTCTCTACTATGTGATATGAACCTATCAACATCCTAGAGGCTAACCCCATGGGTGACACCGGGGAAAATTCAAATCCGGATGGATGGGGAGATGATAGTTCCTATCAGGCTGTGACTCACAACGAACCACCAGGTGTGCACACCCAAAACTAGAGGGCTGCCCTAAATATGGTCTTCCTTCCAGAAAACCCTCCTCTTCCTACCCAGCAAGCTTCCAACAAGGATAAGAATAAAGGATTGGTTACCCTTAACCCACCACCTTCTCTCGACAAAGATGAGCCACTCATGCTCAAAGAGAGATTCGCTCGATAGGAAGTGGAGATGAAAGAATTGAGGCGGCATAATGCTGAGATACTCCAGAGGAACCGCCTTATTGAAATTGCATCCCAGGAGGAGCCACATTATTCACTCCCTACAAGTGCACCTCAAAGACTATGGTTTGCCCTGACAAACAAAACACGGTCAGGGCTCCCATCCAAAGAGGTGCCCGACCCATCCAACTACCTAAATGTATATTTAGATGAATACCAAGACTTCCCTTTACTCAGGATGCAATCGGAGCGTGTACTCTTGGACCCTCCGAAGGTTCCACAAACGGCACACGCACCCCTGGTTCCGGCCAATTCGGATCCTCAGGAAATGCCTCGGGCTACGCTTTCCTAGGACCGGGCCCAACAGGATGTAAACCAGGGTCCCAGCAACACCATTGAGGCACTAACAACTCGATTAGAAGCGATGGAAGGTCTAAGCACTCAGATATAACCCTAGCAGAAACCCTACTATGATTGGGTTAGCAACACCCTGCCTCCACCCAATTTTGGGAGCCCTGTATTCCCCATATTCAATGGATCAGGCCATCTGAAACATCATTTGATGCACTACGCATCCTATTGCGACCCTATGATGGGGACTCTGGAACAACAAGAAGCAGTGAAACTCAGATGATTTGTACAGACCTTGCAAGGATCTGCCTTCATCTGGTACACAATTCTGCCAGCCCAGTTAATAAAGAGCTGGGAGGACCTTCGGGAGTAGTTCCTATTCCACTTTAGCTCAACGTTACCCAAGACGATGGTCAACAACCTCATGAATTTCATGCAAAGGGAGAACTATATGGTCTCATATTTCATCACCAGATGGAAAGGTTTGACCTATTCCCTGAACAGGTCGATGCCTCAAGATGAGATGTAAGCCATATGCATCGATAATCTTCGAGATGAGCTGCAAAAACTGCTCATACCAGTGGAGTGAACCACTGGATTCTGCCATCTCTTGGACATTGGCCATAGAATTGAGGACTCCATGCAACAGACTAATTCGAAGTCACAAATAGCCTCGCAGGCTTCTGCGAAAAGATCCCCTAGAGCTGAAGCATCTGCTGTCACACTGAAGCCGACCCCTATTCCCGCTCCACCGCTCAGGCCTCTAAAAAATCATCAAGGGCCTTCTGCATATTAGAGGCCACCTCCTCCTAAATGGGATGATCAGTGAGGACCAAATTGGAACCATTTTGAGGAAAGAAAAAAATTATACTCATTCCAAGACAATCAAGTCGGTGGCTACTTCATTTCCACCATGAACTGCAACTTGCTCCGACTTCCAGTGCCAAGGAAACCTGAAGAGGTAGGCCGTGATGACATGCCAGATTACTGCCCCTACCATCGGATGTTGGGACACAGTATCCAAAAATGTTTCGTCTTTAAAGACCTCCTACAGAGGATGGTATACTCCGGACAGGTGGAGCTAGGACCACCCCCAAAACATGTGGCATGTATCTCTACCACCGACTCCGACAAAGAGGAGGGGTGGCAGAAAGTCACCAGCAAGAAGGGGTATAAATTTGACAAATGGATGACTCAGAAGACTATCAACCGAGCCCAGGACATACTCTGAGATCAACTACAGCAGCCAGTGTTGCCACCAACATCCCCTAAAGCCATAGATACTTCAGTATCAACCTCACAAACCTCCACAAGCCGGTCATCCAGGCATAATCGAAGGAGGAAGAAACAGTCGCAAGAGGAGCAGTCCGTGATGGGTCCAAAGTTAGTCCCAACCATGACAGATTATATGCCCTTGAATTTGGTGCCACAGGCACCGACCCACCAAATGGCACCATCAGGGACAACTGACCAGGTTGACCTGTTAGAGGATGAAGAGCCAATATTTGGTTCTATTAATGTCATCCATCTTATGGAATCATTCCCTGATGAAAGGTATGGTTATGAACCTGAGTTACCTGCATGAGGAACCGGGAGGCGGAATCGTAGAGGTAGGGGATACAAGGGGAGGCACAACCATGACCAAAATCAACCCTATGGTTGGACCCCATCCCAAACTGTTAGTATCGCGGAAACCCATGGGAGAGCCCTTCAATGGACTCGGCAGGAAAAAGAATGCCCCTCCACCTCTATAAGCAGTAACTCTGGCCCTATTGTTCTGTGATACCTACTAGAGGGGGAACAAATTTTTGGCCGCCTAGTGCGGAAAAACAGACCGGCCGAGCCAAGTCCACAAAACTCCGGAACACCATCGATATCTGAACCCGCGGATAGCCCGTCCTCATCAAATGATCCATCCCTTAAATCACCCGCTAAGAGTCTCCCGCAAATAGAGAAGCGTTGACCACTGGAGTAGAAATACGATATCCTTAAGTAGCTGGCATCGGTACCAGCCAACCTGTCAATCCTCGATGCCCTAAGTCTGTCAGCAGACCTCAGGGAGGCGCTTATAGAAGCTTTGATCATCCCCCAAGAGTTTCAAGCCGAGGTAGTTGTTGCCGAAATTTACCGGACGAAGACTTGCCCTACTGAATGCAATGCGGTGATTTCCTTAACTAATCAGGATAAAGATGCCATCATGAAAGGACACATCAAACCACTATATGTGTATGACACACCGAATGTTATTGATATCCGGAAAGTGTTTATAGACAATGGCTCTGGAGTTAACCTCCTTCCACTACGGACACTCCATAACTTGGGCTACAGTGAGGATGACATAATTCGCTTTGCCACAACTCTATTGGGTTACGACAATAATGAGCAGAAACCAATGGGACAAATTAGGCTGAAGACCCATTTCGGTGACCTGGTAGCCTAAACGGAATTCCTGGTCGTCCGGAAAGGCATAGCATTCAATTCCCTTCTGGGAATGCCATGGATCCATAAGCATATGGCCGTTCCTTCATCCTACCACTAGTGTATCAAGTACTGTGTAATTGGAAAAAGTGGAACATTGCACATCGACATTTCCCCTTTTGAGCTCTCTGAGTCATATTACATTGATGCCGGGTTCTATGAGCAAAAGAAAAAGAAGCCCTTGGTCGATGGTTTTGACTGGATCCCCACTCTAAATGGCCTGGAAATGGTTCCTGATGACCCCCTCAGGCATCTTGGAAGAGATTATGTCCTGCCCATCAACCATGTTGAGAGCATGATTTCAAGTACGGACACACATTCATATGTCCTCCAAAATTCAGCTATGTTTTCCAAGCATGACAATGCGGGAACGTCCTCCAACCCTCGATTTGGGGAAGAATACTCAAGCGGGGATGCCCACGATGCCTCTCCCTCAAACCCTCGAAGGCTCAGACCAGAAGCTCTCTCCTTGTCAGATCAAGAAGATGAGGACTTGGGAGAAGAAGAGGGGGATGATCTCATGGATGCACCTCCTGCATTTGAAGAGGGTATCTCCACCACGATGGACGAGCTCAGGGAAATAAACCTTGGTACCAAGGAAGATCCAAGACCTACTCTCATTAGTGTATCCATGTCCTCCAATGAGCACGAGGTATATACCTCTTTCCTGAGGCAACATCGGGATGTTTTTGTCTAGAATTACACAGAAATTTTGGGACTCGATCCTGAAGTGGCGACACATCAACTGGGTCTTCCAGAAGACCACCAGGTCTATAAATAGGCCACCAGAAGGATGCATCCCTCACATGCCTCAAAAATAGAGGCTGAAGTCGATAAGCTCATTAAAGCAGGCTTCATTCGGGATGTCCAGTACCCCATTTGGTTGGCCAACATTGTCCCTGTCAAGAAGAAGAATAGAAAAATCTGCGTCTGCATTGACTTCAGAGATCTCAATCGGCATTGTTTGAAAGACGATTTCCCAGTCCCGATCACCGAATTATTAATCAATGTGACGGCTGGGTACGAGCCTCTCTCCTTCAGGGATGGATATTCTAGATATAATCTAATCAGGATGTCCCAAGAAGACGAATAATCCAATGCCTTCAAGGCCCCTAAAGGGGTATTCTGTTATAGGGTTATGCCCTTTGGTCTCAAGAACGCTGGCGCCACATATCAGCGTTCCATGCATTGGATCTTTAAACCATTCCTGGGGAAATTCATTGAATGTTACGTGGATGAACTGGTGGTCAAGTCCCGATAGTGCTCAGATATCCTGTCAGGCCTTGAGACCGTCCTCAACAAACTCCGACAGCATAGCTTAATGATGAACCCCTTGAAATGCACCTTCATGGTTACCTTAAGGAAATTCCTTAGCTTCGTCGTATGCCATTGTGGCATCGAAGTCGACCCTGAGAAGACAAAGTCTATCCTTGCCTACCCCCTCCCCACAACCTCACTAGGTTGAGAGCATTCCAAGGGAACCTGGCCTATATCAGGCAGTTCATAGCCAACATGGAAGGAAAATGTTTTCCCATTACTAATTTAATGAAGAAGGGGGTCACGTACGAATGGACAGATGACAGCCAAAAGGCATTAAAAAACATGAAGAAGTACCTCTTAATCCCACCAGTTCTCATTCCCCAGTTGAAGGAAGACACCTAATTTTGAATGTGACAGCCTTAGATCGATCACTGGGAGCCTTTCTCGCACAAAAGAACGACGCCGACAGTGAAAACAGTCTCTATTACCTTAGTCGAACAATGATTGATGTTGAGACTCGATACTCAAACATTGAGAAGAGCTGTTTAGCCTTGGTCTTCACGGTTCAAAAATTGTGACACTATCTTCAGCATCATGAAGTCCATTTGATCTAGCAGAGTAACTTACTCAAGTACATCCTCAGCCGCCCGATGCTAACCGGACACCTATCCCGATGGGCGGTCATCATGCAACAGTTTGACATCCAATTTGTGCCTCAGAAAGCCATCAAGGGTCAAGAATTAGCAGAATTTTTGGAAGATCACCCTTTGACAGGGACCACTGCACCGGACGCCGAGCTACCTGATGAAAACTTCTTCTCGTTTCAAGAGGAGTTCCCAGTATGGGAAAAGTACTTCGACGGCACATCCCGATGCCCAACCGGGAAGAGGATGGAGGATCCCAAATTTAACAAAGTGGGTTTGGGAATAATACCCGTGACCCCAGACAAGGTAGTCTTTCCATATTCCTTCCTCCTATCAGAAGGATGTATGAACAATGAAACAAAATATCAAGCTCTCATTGCGGGCCTGGAACTCGCACTCCAGGCACAAGTACAACACATTAAAGTAAAAGGTGACTCGGAACTGGTCATCAAGCAAGTAAATGGTGACTATGCTATTAAAAAGGAGATGTTGATCCCCCTGTTTGACCATGTCCGAGGGTTAATGGAAGAATTCTCTACAGAACCAACATTGAACTACATTCCCCGATTTCAGAATGCTCAGGCAGATGCATTAGCCTATGCGACCATAGCCATAGCTGACCCAGGCCGGGATGAGATGGTTATCAGTATTTCACATCATCGAATAGTATTACCATTTGTTCAGACCAAGGTGGAAGAAATCCATGAAGTCAGTCCTGTCCCTGATCCATTTTCTCCAGCCACTGGCTGGATGACCCCCATTGAAAACTACCTTCAACGGGGAGAACTTACATCATATAGGGCTGAACGAGAGAAAATACGGAGAAGGGCAGTCAAATTTGTCCTATATGGCGGCGCATGTTAGAAAGAGGTCCTCTACAAACGAGGCCTCAACAGAGTGCTCCTTAGATTCATTCACGGAGAGGAAACCGTCGCTGTCATGAATGAAGTACATGCCAGAGCATGTGGAGCATACCAGTCAGGAACCCAACTTTCCCATCAGGTTCGAAGGATTGGGTACTACTGGCACACAATGGAACAATATTGCGAGCGATTTACCGCGAAATTCCACTCATGCTAGATTCATGCCAACTTCATACACAAATCCCCGGAGTTACTCCATCAAGCCAAGTACTCTTGGCCTTTTTTCATCCGGGGAATGGACATCATGGGACCTTATCCTCCGGCCATGGCCAAACAGATGAAGTATATCCTCATGGCTACTGACTTCTTTTCCAAATGGGCAGAAGCCATAACCCTCAAGGAATTTAGTGAAAGAAGTATTTCCAGATTTGTGAAGACTAATATCATCACCAGATTTGGTGTCCCTCATACCATACTGACAGACAACGACACCAAATTTTGCTCTGCTGAATTGAAGAAACTATACCACGTGTATGACATCAAGGCTAACCACTCATCCCACTACCATGTAGCGGCCAACGGACAGATAGAAGCTTTCAACAAGACCCTGTCCAACATTCTCTAGAAAATTGTGGACAAAGAGAAGGATTCATGGCCAGATAAACTCCTCAATGCATTGTGGGCTTATCGAACCACAATCTTCACCGCTACTCGGGTCACCCTGTACTCATTGGTGTATGACACGGAGGTTGTCCTTCCCATTGAACTCTAACTTCCCTCACTTCATGTTGCCATCTGTGATCAATTTTCCGATGATGAGTAGTCAGAAAAGTGACTAGGTGAACTGGAACAGCTAGACGAGAAGCGGTTGCACACTTTGCACCATCTGAAGATATACAAAAACCGGATCACTTGAGCCTTCAACAAAAAGGTTTGTCTTCGGTATTTCCTGGAAAGAGAATTACGGTTGGTCCTCCGGACCCCAATGATACCCCAAAAGAAGCCTCCAAAGCTAGATCCCATGTGGGAGGGACCATACGTTGTACACAAGGTCTACTGCAGCGGAGTATATACCCTGATCTCCATGGACAGACAATTTACAACTGCTCCTAAAAATGCGAGGTTCCTGAAGAAGTATTTCACATAATAACTAAAAGCAGTTATTGTCCGAGCTGTATGACGTTAAACTACCAAGAACCCAATGGTCCAAACTATATGACCCTAAACTAAGAGTATCCCATCCTCATCGGCATAACTAAATGCAGTTATCGTCCGATCTGCATGATGTTAAATTGCAAAGCACCCAATGGTCAAAACTTTATGACCCTAAACTAAGAGTATCTCGTCCTTACCACATGACATTAAACTGCATGGATTTCGTCCTTACCGCACGACATTAAACTGCACGGATTCTAATAATACCCCTCATCCTATCCACATGACGTTAAATTGTATGGCTTTCGACCTTACCGCACGACATTAAACTGCACGGATAATAAAAGTTAAAAATGACTTCTGCCCCGTGTACGGACCAGACCTGCACAGGGAGTGTTCCACGTCCCCACCGCATGACGTAAAACTACACGGATTTTAGAGAACTACATACAGCTTGATTCCTGCCCTGCAGGATACGTAGTGATGTCGGGATCCCCTATCCTGGCTCAGCCACTCCCAAATAAAAGTTAAAAATGCCTTCTCCCCCCTTGTGTCCATACCAGACCTGCACGAGGTGTACTTTCAGAGAACTAGGTGCAGCTTGATTATTTCCCTCATAGGATACGTAGTGATGCCAGGGTTCCCCATCCTGGACCATCCCCTTGAATAAAAGGTAAAATGCCCTTTCCCCCCATGTACGGACCAGACTGGCACGAGGTGTACTTCTCGTCCTTACCACACGACGTAAAACTGCACGGATATCAAGATTTAAAAATGATCCCTTTTCCCCATGAATGGTCTAGACCTGCATGGGGTGTATTCTTCGTCCTTGCTACACGACATTAAACTTCACAAACAATAATTTTAAAAATGCCCCCTTCCCCCATGTATGGACCAGACCTATACAGGGTGTATACTTCGTCCTTACCGCATGACGTTAAACTGCACGGACTTCATCCTCACTATATGACGTTAAACTGCACGGACTTCGTCGCGACCCACCCAAGACACATGGAGATACGATATAGAGATACTCCTTGCACATTTGGATGCATCCTCTCTATACATCAGACTCCACAACCCGGATAATTATGGATCTTCATAACCATTCATGGCCATCGGAAGTGGAAAGTCATCAACCCGTGGAAACCTTTGCATGACTATGCATACCATTCCCTCAGCGGATCTACATATTGATAGCCCCTGGGACGTCTACCAATGTCAATATTTCCTCGGGCGACACTCTTCCTAGCTCCGTACGCCTACTGGCCTCAAAGCCCCTGTATCACATCTCCCGATCCAAAATTTTTTGGAGCAGTGGTTTACAAGTTCATTCACCTTTTCACATCCAAGTGTTACCAGTGTATCCTTATCTAGCTAGAATATGTGTCCGCTAGTGGTCCACATAGCGACCTACATCAAAGAACACCAAGCCAGGTTTAGACTACATTGACTCAACGGACAATTGTAGTGAAGATGTTTCTTGTATACTTGGACACTATTATCCCCATGTGCCGAACTCTGCACTGTGAGAAATCGCGGATTCTCATAATCATTCATGGCGATCAGAAGTTGAAAGTTATCGACCCAAGGACACCTTTGTACGATTATGCATACCATGCCCTCAGTAGATCTGCATAATGATAGCCCCTGGCTTGTCCATCAAAGGAAATATTTCCTTGGGCGGTACTCTTCCTAGATCCGTATGCTTACCGGCCTCAAAGCCCCCACACCACACCTCCTGATCCAGGAAAACTCAAAGTTACAATTTACAACCTTCATCCCCCACCTTGTTACATGTATATCAAAACATGTTGACTTAGTTATACTTTGACTGACTGCAGTAATAGTCACCCAATGGTCAGAGCTCTATGACTGCTAAAATAGGAGTACTTCGTCCTTACCACATGACGTTAAACTGCATGGAGTAAAGGTACACACCCACGTGCAAAATAAATCAGTGCAGGGATCCCTCTAAGCTTTAACAGCAACCAGGGCCGAGTATGCCCGACATGTTCATATATTTCCTTACACGACGACAAAACTCATGGTCCAGATAATTGCGGATCTTCATAACCATTCATGGCCATAGGAAGTGGAAAGTCATCAACCCAGAGACACCTTTACATGACTATGCATACCATGCCCTCAGTGGATCTGCATATTGATAGCCACTGGCCCATCCACCAAAGTCAAGGTTTCCCCAGGCAATACTCTTCCTAGCTCCGTACACTTATCGGCCTCAGAGCCTCTGTGACATCTCTCCTGATCCATGAAGCCCCGGATCCATGATTTACACCATCAACCCCCCTCCACTTCTTAGAAAAGACAGGTTAATTGGGACCAATTACATTCTAATCAAGATCTGCCTTTTTAACTACGTCCTCACAACATGACGTTAAACTGTACGGTCAATCATCCTTGCTGCATGATTTTAAACTGCACAACATTAGAAAAGGAAAGAAAAATGCCCCTCGTCGTCGCTGCATGACGTTAAACTGCACAAAATCCTTTAATAATGATCTTCGTCTTTGCTGCATGACTCTAAACTGCATGGTCAAACCTGCCATGGGTTCGGTAAGGAATAGAGGCTTTTCTCTATCCTTCAGTGCACTGGTCAGACCAGTGCAAGACACCGTCTCACACCCGCGTGAGAATGAATTACTTCACCCATTCTTGGGAAGTTCAGTCTAGATGTTTCCCCTATATCCATGCACCCTCTCATCATAAACCAAACTCTGTACTCATAAAAAATTTGGACTCTCATAATCCACCCTTGGTGGTCCCAAATCTCAACTTCCCTAAAGTTACTTAGTTATCAGGGGAATACAATCATTGACCAAAGGACACCATTGCATGAATATGCATACCATGCTCTCAACGGATTTGCATATTGATCGTCCCTGGCCCGTCTACCAAAGGAAGGACATCCTTAGGCAATGATTCTCTCCGTACGCCTCTTGGCCTCTGATCCCCCATCTCTATCCCAGGATTTAGAAACCCTCTGAGTTACAGTTTACCAACCTCTTTCACAACCCTACCTGAATATGGTGGAATGTCTCTAACAATATTATCGAGGACCAGGAGAAGCTGTTCCATTCCAGATGATGTCCCAGCTGCATGAATTTAAACCGCACCAAGCTTCAACCTTCCCTTATGCTAACTAAATGCGTAGGAAAGTGGTCTCCCAACCACAACCCTGATTAATACAATTGTTCTCAAAACCTTCCAGACGTCACATACCCTTTCAGAGACACCCCCAGTGGTTTTCACAATCCTCCAAGCCACCCATGATGGTTTCCATAAGCCGGACTTTCATGAAGTCCTATGGCCATCAGAAATAGAGAGTAATTGACTTAAGGACACCTTTGCGCGACTATGCATACCATGCCCTCCGCGGCTCTGCATATTGATCTCCCCTGGCCTGTCTATCAAAGGCAAGATTTACTTATGTAAATGATCCTCCTACCTATGCATGCTGAGGCGACTCCCATGCCTTGAGACATGCCCTTCATGTCATTCAAATTTATACACACTCCATCCAAATGCGTCTGAAGAATATCGAGACAAATATTAATCTACCAAACCCCATTGGGGCCCTTGACCCACCATGTCTGGTCAAATCCGTTTGACCTAAAACATCAGTAATTATAGTCTTGTCAGTGGGACATTAAACCACTCACAAAAAGAGGCACAAAGCATGTTAGGCCGAAAACCAGAAAAGGGGGACCTAAGAAAAAGTCAGGCCATACCCGCTGGGTTCACACTAAATAAGCCCAAGAAAAATCAAGGTATTAAAATAAGAGACAAAAAGTCTGTAGTGATTTTCTACAAATCCATAGCAATAGTCAAACTATACTCGCTGGACCCCATGGTCTAGGAAAAAGTTAGAGTTTGGTTTCTTGAGTTATGATTAATTATAATTTAGTGAATTTTTATTTACACAACATTTGTTCTAGTAACAATAAAATTTCACAGTGACAAGTGATTGACAGAGACTGTATTTCGTTCGAACAAAAAGGGAGGACGTCCACAAGCTGGGGTCTCTCCCTCACAAAAAGGGGGAGAGGGATAAGTAAAACAGAGGGTACAAGAGTGGCTCTGAAGGCCATAAAAGAGCATGGATCGCTCTCTCCACCAGATCAGCGACCGTGTGGCAGAGGTCGTTGCAAGACCGTTCTAGCACGACCTTCTCCCTGGCTTCAACCTCAGCCACCGGATGAGTGAGCTCCACTATTGTTGGGATATCATTGATACCATTTCTGGTGTCTTTCAGGTGACCAGTCATAGCTAACAACCGATTCCTCAGCATCGCTGCCCGTTCATCACAATCATGCAACTCAGAGGATAGGACGGTCGTCTGATCTCGAGAGGTCGCCTCCTGTGCTATCAGATGACGGAGATGTATCATGGCTTCCTCCAGGGCTTGAGTTCTGAAATGAGAGGCAGAAAAGTGAGCAAGTTTATACTCACTAATGGAAGCATCCTCATAGGCCATGACAACTTGGAAAGCAAGAGAATGGAACTGCCGATAGTCAAAGCCACCCGACCCCAAACCTAGGAAGAGCTGTCGAAGAGCTTCGGTCTTAGTTTCCATCTCAGTTAGAGGAGTTTTAGCAACGATCTCGCAAATCTGAGGCTAGTCCCACCTGCGCACCGCCCGGTGGTCCACCATGACACGATGATCTTTGGTATCCTCGACAGATAGCACGGGAATTAAATCTGGCATCGCAACCAGTGCAGACATGTGCACACTAGATGTTGGTTCCGGAGCTGGAAATTATGGAGCCTCTAACCCCGGTTCAGGCTTGGGGATCAAATTGCTAAGCCTAGTATCAACTGGAAAAACTTCCAAGATTGTCTCTTTGGGAACCAAAACCATTGGGTCATCTTCATCCACGTCCAAGAAGGATGAACCCGTCTGAACTTTGGCCACCACAGGACTGGGAGAGGAAAATCCCCTGATCCGCTTTGATCGATGAGCCATCAGTCGATACTTCCTAAGAGTTGATGAGGAAGGTGCGGTGGACACAAAAGCCGCAGTACCTTATGATTTGGGAACCTTTCAGAAGACCTTTCCTTGGATCCCATCGGGATAGTATTTTGCCCACGCCTTTGCATACTCCATGGAAAGGCCGGCGGCCTCCCCCACGATAGGAAAGGGAATACTCGCATCAGATCCCTCCCGCATCAGCATGAGCCACCATTGATGAAGTGTGGCTAGGTGCAGTACTCGAGCTTGAGGAGGGGGATCGGAAACTTGGACTTCCATGCACCCAAACTGGCGAGACAAATGATAGGGACATACAACTCGCATAGAGAAACCCCATCGATCCGCCCGGACATAAATCCGTCTCGCAGAGAGATCATGTAAGAACTCTCCTCCAGGCTCCCCCGGCAGTTGTCAACAAAGACACCAAAGGGGTGGGGTAGGGAGTGAAAGAAAACTGGGAGAAGTCGCTCAGAAGCTCGAGGACTTCTCCGGAGCTGAGGGATTTCAAGCGAACTCCAGCTATATCAAGCAGGGTAGGCCGAAAAGTAGGAAGCATGATGACCATGTTGAGACAATACTCATAACAATGATAATGATCCGCTACCCAGCCATACAAAAATTCAAATGGCCCACTCAGACAGAAGGGTGAACCGCCCTTCTGCTTGTGACCCATCAGTTCATAAATACGAGCCAATGTGGGAATGACCAAATTCACCAGGCAGCCCTCTACCAGCTCAACTGCCATCATTAGGGTGTAAGCCCTGACGGTAGGATTAATATCTCAAGAAGGGAATAACCACCTGCTCAGGAACCTAGCAAACAAACCTGCCAGCCAGAGCATAGGCGGCACACCAGGGCGCACCTCGTAACCCCATGAAAGGTAGTCGCCCGCCTCCAGAACCACCCAGTAGGAACCTGGGGAGGTTCATGACTATTGAGAAGGATGAGTCCTAGGGCGCTTGATCTTCGGCACAAGACCAGCGGTGTTCAAAAATAACCCTATCTAGGTACTATAGGGAATATGAGAGAGGGCACGCAATACCTGACCCAGTGACTACTCCGCCATAACCAACATATCCCTCGCTAATAAAGTCACTTGTTCGACATCATCCCATGCTTCAGGAGCAGGCAGAAATTCATCATACATTTCACCGATAACCGTAAGTCCTCCCAATTGATGGATATCCCACAAACTAATACCAACTTCACCATGGGTAAGGTGGAAAGTATTAGTGCTTGAACACCAATGACTGAGTAGGTCTGGAAGGACCAAGGATGGTGGGTACATGGAAAATTGGGAAGCCCACACTACGGAGTATAAATTGACTGCTTCCAGTCATTCAGGAGACTTCCGACAGTGATGATGGTCCTAGAAAGCCCAGGCCCAGTCATTTGAGAAGAGCCCGACAGACCGAAGATCCCACCTAGGAATCCATTCCACATCAGGATCTACTTGAGCAAGGTTGATAATAGAAGGGTAACTCTTGAAAACATCTTCATGAGAAATGTTTTGGGTGTGCTGATCACTTTGGGTCCAAACAGAGCCTCTCAAAATGAAGGCAACTTTCTGGTCAAAGTCAGAAACCATCTCCCCTGATTGGGTAAGGATCACCTAAATACACTTGGACGATGCTTCCAAGAAAGGAGAAGGAAGACCTGAGAAAGTGGGGGGAATATGGACATCGTCTTGAAGACCAAATCATTGAAGTGGAAGCCAATTTGACAGTGGATAATCCAGGAGATCAGGAGGGAACAAGTCTTTCAAGACACCATCATCAGGAATGATTGAATTACTAGGGTCCACTGGGATGTTCTCCGCTATGTGAATCATAGCTAAACGTCTCCCTGAACCAATTGGGAGAGGCTCTACAGCGGGCCTTGGGGCAGAATGTGGGGGAACCATATTTTCTCCCTTCACGAAGAGAGACAACAAGTGGTTAGTCCGGAATAAAATTTTTTCGAACAAAACTACCAAATATATGGATTGAGGATTAGTTGAGGAGCCTAAATCCGTGAGGAGGCCTCGAAGGATGCATCACAATGTCAGCATCCCGCGAACCAGCCCTTCGCGAAAGTAGTCTGTGAAACCCTTTTCCCACAGAGCATTGGCCAGGAAAACGCGGACCAAGTTGCTCCGCGGAATTTCAATCCCAAGTTTAAGTGGTTATGTTCGGAAGACTTGGAATCTTTTAAAGTTCTATATATTTTAGTCTGCGGGGCATCGAAACCATGGAGCACCAAAACCACGGAGCACCAAAACCACGAAGCGAGTTTCTACGCGGCCCTTCGTAACTTAATTTTAAATTAAGTAAAAGTGTTAGTTCGCAGTTGGGACGTTGATCCGCAGATGAAGAACGGCGCGAACGAGAAATGGTTCACGGAAGTAGCAGTCGGTTCATTGACGAAGCATTTCACGAAGGAACAAGCACACCCACGAAAAAAGCCATTGTTTCGCAAAGAATCCGGTAGAAGAAAAATGTAAGGACCCTTCGTATTTATAGGTAGTTCCACCTCTCTTCTGCGAACCAACTGAGTTTCAGGAACACTATGCATCGGAATAGCCTCCTCTTTATTCCGATCACACCCCATTCCGACGGGGGCATTTGTAGGGTCCTTAAAAATCTGCAAAGGAGAACGATGATCCCCTTTAACTCAAGGGATATTCTTCCCAATTTCCCCTCAAAAGGGATGGGAAAATGTGGACAAAACTCAAGGATGGCGAAAGGGGAACCGGTCCACGGACCAGTCTAATGATAGCGACGTACGGCCGGTTCTGCGAGGCCTCCCCCCTCTGTGGACCATTGTCGTTCGTGAAATGGAGGCAGAGATCCTCCGCGGGCACGACACAGGGCGAGCACCAATCCGATTAACCAACATGAACTGCCCCAGCCACGACTTGTGTTAGCCGTCCTGAACTGCCTCTGCTGTCATTCGCGAAATGGAGGTGGAACCCTCCACGACTGCGAAGCACTCCCCTCATTCGGTTCGCAGGGGGGAGAAGCGCTCAATTCCCATCGTGAATTACGGATTGACCAAGTCAGCTATAAACCGGGTATTCAGTCATGGGCCTCCACAAAAGGTGTCGCGTGATTGCAGATACATCTCTTTCCACACTCTATAAAAGGAGACCGAGGGGAAAGGAGAAGGAGAATTAGAGAGTCGGATTCGGAGAAAGGAGACGAGAGGAGATCAGTCGGATTTGGGTGGAAGGATTTCAATTGATGGCTTAGGATTTCGAAAGTTCCAGTTCACGAACAAGAGCAGGTATGAACCTGGGAACGAAATAATAAAGAACTAAAAACGCATAATAATTTGGTGAACCACGAACTCAAAATAACATAAAAAGAGAAGACCATGAACCATAGCCCCTACACGGAGGCACTCCCCACTGACCAGGGAGGTTACACTTCTTTTCTGATCCATCGCACTGCGTAGCACCCTCCTATGCTGGCGAAGCCTCGACCAACGAACCCCCAACTGATGTCAACCTTGGTCGCCGCTACTCGCGTGGAACCCTCTCCGTACCAACCCTATGTATAGACCGAACCCAAAGCCACGAACCCTCTTGGTTCGAGGGATGCCAATCAGTCCATGGACCTGCCTGGTTCGCAGACGACCTCTCAATCCGCGGACCACCCTGGTTCGCGGATGGCCTCTCATTCCACGGACCACCCTTGTTCACGGACAACCTCTCAATCCATGGACCCACTTGGTTCATGGAGGGCCTCTCAATCCATGGACCCTCATGGTTCGCGGATGGCCTCTCAATCCGTAGACCACCCTGGTTCGCGGATGAACTCTCAGTCTGCGGACCACCCTGGTTCGCGGACGACCTCTCCAGCCGCGTAACACTTCCCTACGTGAAGGGAGTCACCACCCATACCGATGTGTGGTCCACCGAATCCTTCGAAGTTACCATTCCCCGAGCCACATAAGATCCTCCTGATCTGGCCTGATCCTCTGTGACTCCTCCACTGGCCTACTCATCGGGCCCGAGCCGAGGCCTCCACCAGAGCCACCAGATCCGTGTGGTGTAACCCTCAGGTGAACCAGCGCACCATTTGAGTTCACATACCAAAGGTAAACAAGGGAAAAGGGGTTTCCCCGACCCTTGGGAAGATTCCCGAAGCATGCCTGGGTTCATATTCTCACGGTAATGCGGGGTATGAGCCCGAGAGCCCCCTTCCTGCCTCTACTCGCTAGGATGGGGGACTGCATGCTTCGGCAGTCGGGCACTTCTCCCCTCCCCATAGAGGGGGTGACATACCCATCCGAAGGCAGCCTTCCCTATGCACCTCGGTACTTCTCCGGGGAACAAGAGAGGTGACGGGCATAGGAGCACCCCTTTCCCTCTCCCTCTGTGCTTTGTCTCCATGGGCGTCCATCCCGGAGTAAGCCCCAACTTTAGGGGCCGCCCTCATGCGTAAGCCCCACTCCACTTCTCACGGATGCACCTTTCACGACGTGATCCTCTTGTCCCTGCTGCCTCTTGTTTCTCACACCGAGCATGAGTCACGTGGGCTTAGAGTAATCATCGACCATGACATCCACTTATTGGAATCCTCAGAGTGTAAGCCCTAATACATCACCCTGGGCCTCCTCAGAGTGTAAGCACCAATCCATCATTCTGGGCTGCCTTATAGCGTAGGTACCAACCCAATGTGAACTACGAAGACTTTGATTCATGCTAAGGCATGGTACGTGGGAAGGTTCCCCGAGGTTCAAGCCCGATCACAATTGGACCCCCGGGTCCACCTTCACGTCGGTTCTCCAACACCCCGATTCTGGGATGCCTCAGAGTGTAAGTCCTAACCCAATGCGAAATACGTGGACTTGGATCCATGTCTCCTAGGCATGGTATGTAGGAAGCCTCGCTGAGGTTCAAGCCCAACCACTAGTTGATCTGACTATCTTCGCATCAGTTCACCGAGCTGCTCCCATCACCGTCTCAATGAGTCCAAATTCATCAGAGTCATTAATCCAGTGAGGGATGGTAAACCTCCGACCTAAATGATTCTGAACCCCTACGTTCAGATGACGATTGCCAACCAAGAGAAATCCTTGGATACTATGCTTGGGTATAAACAAAAGATTCGCGAACATATGAATACGTCTTAAATCGGCAGGAGAGTCCCAGAACAGGCAATAATTTCCCCCAAAAGGGTGCTATGAGCCCGACTTCCCATCCTCTCGACCGATGTGAGTTTTTAAGCGTCGCTGGTCAAATCGCCCGGCGAACGCCTGCCTTTGGAAAGCAGGTCCTTGCGTCATCGGATACAGAGCCTTTGTGAGTATCGAGACCAGAACTCGAAACAACCATAAAACCCCTCAAACCCTAAAACCCCAAAAAACCATTAAATTAAATAAAAACTCTAAAAATCATAAAAATCCTACAAAATCCAAAAAATACTTAAAAACCAATAAACCCCTTAAAATCTTTAAGATAACCATAAAAACCTAAAAACACATAAATTCTCTAAAACATAAGAAATTCTAAAAACCTTAAAAATATTAAAAAACCATAAAACCCTAAAACACTTAAACCCCCAAAAACCCCTAAAACCGAAAAACAATCCCTAAAATCCTTTTAATCCCGTAAAACATTAAAAAAACATTAAACCCCTAAAAACTCGAAAAACCCTTGCAAACCTAAAAAACGATGACATCCCTAAAAAACCCTAAAAATCCTCAAAATCCCTAGAACCCTTAAAAACCATAAAAATCCTAAAAACCCTTAAAATCACTAAAAATTTCAAACAGCCTAAAAAGCCTAAAAATCTTAACAAAACCTTAAAAAAAACACATAAAAAGTCTACAAACATAAAATAAAATAAAATAAACACTAAAACCCCCAAAACTAATAATAACAACCTAAAGACCAATAAAAAATCAAGAAACTCAAAAAAAAATCTAAAACTCTTTAAACCCCTAAAAACATAAAAAAAACTAAAAAACATTTAAACCCCTAAAAACTAAAAAAGAAATACTAAATCCCAAAAAAAAACCCTAAAACCACTAAAAAACCCTAATCCTTGAAAAATACCTAAAAACCTTAAAAACCATAAATATCCAAAAAAGCCCTAAAATTCCAAAAAAAGTAAAAAAATCTAAATCCCTGAAAAATTGAAAGACTACCTTAAAAATATAACAACACCCATAACACCTAAGAAAAATACTCTAAAACCCATTTAAACCACACATTACTCAATAAAACCCCTCAAAACACAGAAAAACTGAAAAAACCATAAAAACCCTAAAAACAATCAAAATGTCTAAAATCCCTAAAAACCATAAAAATCCCAAAAATTACAAAAATACCCTAAAATTGTAAAAACCCAAAAACTCATGAAAAATGATAAAAAACTATAAAAATCTAAGAACACATAAAACCACTAAAATACTAAAAAAACCCTAAGCACTCCAAAAACCCCAAAAAACCCAAAAAACCATAAAAACCCTAATACCCATAAAAAACTTAAAACCCAATAAAAATTATAAGAACACATTAAAGCCTTAAAAATATTAAGAAACTATAAAAAACCCGAAAAACAGTAACAACTAAAAAAATATAAAACCCATAAAACTTATTAAAACCATGAAAATGCTAAAAAACTTCAAAATACCTATAAAGCCTAAAAACATAAAAAACCACAAAACCCCTATAAATACTTATAAATGTAAAAACCCTAAAACCATAAGAAAAAATTAAAAACCTAAAAGCACATAACACCACTAAAAACTAAAAAATTTCTAAAACCCATTAAAATCCCTAAAACCGTAAAATCTATAAAACCTACTAAAAATATGAAAAAACCCATAAAATCCATTAAAACAACTAAAACTCTAAAAACCATTTAAACCACTAAAAATTTTAAGAACTCCAAATAAACTTAAAACCCCAAAATTATCAAAAAAAACTTTAAAACACAATAAACAATAAAAACACTTAAAACCCTAAACACTAAAAATCCAAAAAACCACTAAAAATATAAAAATCCCTAAAAAACCCAAAAATCCCTAAAAACATAACAAGGATATAAAATTCTTGAAATCCCCATAAAAAAATTAAAAATACTAAAAACACAAAAAATCCTGAAAAATGCTAAAACCCTAAAAACCCTAATAACCCCATAAAACCCTAAAAACCATTAAAACCCCTATAAACTAGAAAATCACTAATAATATATAAATACCAAAAGAATAACTAAAAACTCTAAAAATGCATTAATACCCTGAAAATGTTAAAAAAACTCTAAAAACATTTAAAACCCAGAAAACTATAAAAATTAAAAATCTGAAAAAAACCATAAACGCCGTAAAAATAGTAAAAACCCCCCAAACACCCCAAAATCCCTAGAAATTATAAAACCCATAAAAATCCTAATAAACCCCAAAAAAATATAAAATAAAAAACCATTAAACCACAGAAAATATGTAATAAATCTGTAAAAACATAAAAATTCTTTAAACCTCAAACAACGCATAAAACCCTTAAAAACCTAAAGTCCTTAAAAGTCCCTATAACCTTTAACGACACTAAAAACGGATGAAAACCAAAAAACCACTAATATAATAATAACCCTTTAATCCCTAAAATATTTCAAACCTATAAAATCCTTTACACCCCCTAAAGACTGAAAAAACCCTAAGACCCCAAAAAAACCAAAAAACCCCCAAACCCCTTAATCCACTCAAAATATAAAAAACACCTAAAAAGGATAAAATTCATAAAAAAATCCCTAAAAACATGAAAAATGTAAAAATAAATAAAAACCCTAAAATCCCAAAGAAATACTTAAAAACATAAAAACACTCTAAACACATAAAATTTAAAAACCCTAAACCCCCTAAAAATTCTAAAAACCATGAAAACTACAAAAATATATAAAAACCATAAAAACCATAAAAACAAATAAAACTATAAAAAACCACTAAAAACAGTAAAAACCCATCAAAAACTTAAATATGTTAAAAAATGAAAAAAATTAAAACCATAAGAACATAAAATAACCTAAAACATCCAAATAAAAAACATAAAAACCATTAAACAAACCAAAAACACTAAAAAACCTAAAAAATAATAAATATCCTAAATAATATCTAAATGTCCATAAAAATTTAAAAACCCATAAAAACCCTAAAAACCCATAATAAAACCTCAATAACCTAAAAACACTTAAAACCCATAAAATATCTAAAAACAATAAAACCCGAAAAACCAAAAAAACCTTAAAAACCATAAAACCCCTAAAACCCCCAAAAAACAACTAAAAATCAAAAAGTAATTTAAACTCATAAAAATGATAAAAACTCTAAAACACCATAAAACCTATAAAAACTGAAAATATACAAAAAAAACTAAAAATTCATTAAACTGCTAAAAACCATAAAATCCCCAAAACCCTAAAAATCTCTAAAAATAAAAAACCTATAAAAATCTAAATTTTTTCTAAAAATACCAAAAAAATGTAACAAGCCATAAAAACCCTAAGATATACGTAACATAAAAAATTGAAAACCATAAAACCCCAAATCCATTAAAATCCAAAAAACCACTAAATAATATAAAAACCATGTAAACCCATATAAATTATAAAAAACCTAAAAATAATAAATCCCTAAAACCCCAAAACCCCAAAACCACTAAAAATTGAAAAAAACAAAAAAACTGAAAAATCTATAAAAATACATAAAAATGTAAAAGCCTCTAAAAAACACAAAACCCACTATAAGAATATTAAAATAATATAATTAATTAAAACTCCTAAAATACATAAACCCCTGAAAACCCACAAAAAACCCTAAATATCATAAAACCCCTAAAAACGATTAAAACCCTGATAACCCCTTAAAAATCTAAAAACCCGTAAAAACTCTAAAACCCCTTTAAACCCCTAAAAATATTAAAAAACTCTAAAAAATATAAAAAATCATAAAAATTATAAAAAAATCCTTAAACTCCCAAATAAACATAAAACCCTAAATCGTATAAAAACCCTCAAAATCCATAAAAACCCTAGAAACCCATAAAAATCCTTAAAAGGACCTAAAAATACCTAAAAATACCTAAAAATATTAAAACATGGAAAACACATAGGAAAATCCTAAAAACATAAAAACACAAAAGACCCCTAAACCCCTTAAAATACAAAAAACCCTAGAAACAATAATAACCCCTCAAAAATTATAAAATCGCAAAAAACCATAAAAATCATAAAAAAAAATCCCTAAAAATACATAAAAATGTAAAAACCCTGAAAAAACCTATGTAAACCTTTAAAACTAAAAAAATATTAATACCCCTAAAAACCTAAAAACGTTAAAACCCAAAAAATTCCCTAAAAGACCCTAAAACCCCTAAAAAGTATAAAAACAACTAAACCTCTTAGAAAACTTGAAACCACATAAAAAGCCGTAAAAAGCTATAAAAAATCTTAAACCCATTAAACCGCTAAAAAGGTAATAAGAACTCTAAAAAACATTAACAACACTAAAACAATCAAACAAACCCTAAACACCCAAAAAACCATAATAACCCTAAGAACCATAAAAACCCTAATGCCCCCCAAATACCTAAAAATCCTAAAAACCCATAAATTACTTAAATCTATAAAAATTATTATGAACATAAAACCCCTTAAAAAAAGAAAATCTCTATGAAATCCTTCAAAACCTAAAAACACATAATAACCCTAAAATCCTTAAAAACATTCAAATACCCTTAAATTTGTAGAAACCCTTAAGACCATAAAAACTCTAGAACCCAAAAAAATACATAAACACCAGAAAAAACTATAAAATCACATTAAACCCCAAAAATCCCGAGAAACCATAAAACACTATAATTCTCTAATAACCCTAAAAACCATAAAAATCCAAAAAAAACATCAAAATCCTGATAAATAACCCAAAAAACCATTAACCCCTTATTAATACCTTAAAAACAAAAACACCTAAAACTCATAAAACCAAAAAATGATAATGAACCTAATGGAAAAAAAATCCTAAAACCCCTCAAAATCCCGAAAAAACCAGAAAACCACAAGAATCCTAAAAAATCCCAAATGATCCCAAAAAAATATATAAGCCTAAAACCCTAAAAACTCGTAAGAAAACTTTAAAAACAATAAAACTCTTAATACACATAAAAACATAAAAATTCTTAAAATACTTTTGACCATGAAAACCATAAAAACCCCTAAAATCATCAAAACCTCTGTAAAACACTAAAAAACCTAAAACCACATCAAAACAATAGAAATGAATAAAAATATATAAACCCATTAAACCCATAAAATGTTAAAAACTCAAAAAACTATCAAACCCCTAAAACCCAAAAAACACTAAAAACCAAAAAACACAATAAAACCTTAAAACCCATAAAACCCCTAAAATACCTAAAACCCCTGAAAAATATTAGAAACCTAAAAAATTACTAAAATCACTAAAAATATAAATTAACATATAAATAATGAAAAATACAAATAAAACCATTAAAACCAAAAAAATTTAAAACCATTAAAAAACGTAAAAATGCTAACAACCCTGAAAAACAATAAAAATCCTAAAATATGAAAAAAACATTAAAAACATAAAACCCCCTAAAATCCCTTAAAAATAAAAAAACCACTAAAAACTCTAAAAACCTTTTAAACCGATAGAAAAGTAAAAAATGCTAAAAACCATTAAAATAAAAAAAAAATCAAATAATCCATACAAAAACAAAAAAAATAAAAATCCTTAAACCCAAAAAAAACAAAAAAATGCCTCAAAATCCCTAAACTCCATTAAAAACCATAAAAATACCTAAAATTAATTAAATTCATAAAAAATTAGAAACCCAGAAAAACTATAAGAAAACCATAAAAACCTAAAAGAAATTAAAATCTCTAAAAACATAAAAATTGCTAAAAACCATAAAAACCCTAATCCCCTAAAAACCCTCAAATGCTTAAAATCATAACAAACCATAAAATGATAAAAAATACATGAAAATAAATAAAAACAAAAAAACAATTCATAACCTTGAAAACCCCTAAGAAATCATTATAAACATGAAAACACTTAGAACTCCTAAAAACCAAAAAATTCTAAAGATCCTAGAAGACCCTAAAAACATGAAAACCCCTAAAAACTTATGAAATCTGAATAATTAATAAAAACTATAAAAATCACAAAAAACTATAAACACCTATTAAACCACCAAAAGAGTAAAAAACTCTAAAAACCGATGAAATCCTAAAACCCCCAAAAAACAATAAAACCCCTCAAAATGCCTAAAACCATAAAAACTATAAAAATCATATTAAAGTGAAAAAAATGGAAAAAACATAAAATCTCTAAAAACCCTATGAAAACATTAAAAACCTTAAAACAATTTAAACCCCTAAAACCCTAGAAACACTAAAACCATAAAAACCGCTAAAACCCTTCAATCCTAAAAAATATTAAAAATGTAAAATACTACTAAAAACTCCAAAAAACATTTAAACCCACAAGAATGTCAAAAAACAATAAAAATCTCAAGAACCCTAAAAACTATAAAAACCCCCTAAAATCACCCAAAAATCCATAAATACAATAAAATCATAATAACACTCCAAATCCATAAAAACACTAGTAGTTCATTAATTTCATAAAAAATATGTAAAAATCCCAAAAAAAACATAAAAATCTGTAAAAAATTCTAAAAACTCATAAAAAATCCTAATAAACCTAAAAACACATAATACCCCAAAAACCTAAAATACAATAAAACCCTAAAAAACATAAAAACTTCTAAAACACTAAAAATCCTAGAAATTATAAAAACCCGTTAAATCTTTAAAAACCCTAAAAACCCATAAAAACCCTAATACCAACTAAAAACCCTTTAAACCCATAAAAACATTAAAAACAATATAAGAATCCTTAAAGCCCATAAAATCTCAAAAAATCCTAAAAACCTCAAAAAAACAATGAAAATCAAACAAAAAACCAAAGAAAAAACACTCAAAATCCCTAAAAACACTGAAAGACTACAAAGCCTAAAATTCACTAAAAATCCCTAACATGAAAAAAACCAAAACACATGAAAAATCGTAAGAAAACCTGAAATCCCTAAAAAGAAATTAAATCCTAAAAAATCACAAAAAAAACTAAAAACATAAAACACCCTGAAAACCCTAAAAACCCCTCAGAAAACCTTACAACACAAAAAAACAATTAAAATCCTTAAAAATGTAAAAATAATAATAACCATTAAAGACCCTAAAAATCCTAAGACACCTAAAAACCATAAAAAACCAATAAGAAAAATAAAATATCCAAAAAAACTCATAAAAACTATAAAACACTAGAATGTATAAAAAACACATTATGACCCAAAAATGTGAAAAACTCGAAAATAACCTAAAACCATAAAAACTCAAAAAATCTTAAAAACCAAAAAAAACCCCTAGAAACCCCTAAAAACCTAAAAACATAAAAATCCATTAAACCTTCAAAAACCTTAACAACCAGAATATAATTAATACCCCTAATAACTCTAAAGCCCACTAAAAACCCTAAAACATAAAAACCCATAAAACCATAAAAACCCTAAAAAATAATGAAACCCCTTAAACCCACTAAAAAAAACGATTTAAACCCTTTAAAATATTAAAAAAAACTCTAACAACTTAAAACCCCTAAAATTCGAAAAAACACTAAAAATGAATAAAACCAATAAATCCCCTAAAAACCTAAAAATATCTAAAAATGATAAAAATCATAAAAAAGCCATAAAATCCATAAAAAAAGAAACATTGAAAATCCCTATGAAAACATAAAAAAACTAATAAAAAATAAAACCCATAAAAAACAGAAAAACGCTAAACCTCTAAATAGACTAAAAACAATAAAGACCACTAAAACCATAAAAACACAAAAAACCCAAAAAACCCACTAAAAACTCTAAAAACCCTTTGAACAAAATAACATTAAAAAAATAAAAAACCCCTAAAATCCTAATTAACTCAACAAAACCAAAAAACCAGGAAACCAGAAAAACTTAAAAATCCCCTAAAAACATAAAAACCCTCAAAAACGTTGAAAACCATACAAAACCAAAAACACCCCTAAAAATCACTAAAAACATTAAAATCCTTAGAAACTTAAAAAAAACTAATACAACCATAAAAAACATATATAAATTAACCCATTAAAAAACTTAAAAAATGAAAAAGTTCCAAAAAACCCCAAAACCCCAAAAACCCCTAAAAGCCATTCAAATCTACAAATACCCTAATACCATAAAAATCATAAAAACACAAAAATTGCAAAACAAAATTAAAAAAATACTAAAACATTGAAACAAACTATGAAAATATTAAAAACCAATAAAAACTTAAAATGCATAAAAAACTAAAAAAGGCTAAAAACACTAAAATTCATTAAATATCTAAAAACCCTAAAACCCATAAAAAATCCTATAACCATAAAATTCCTAAAAGACCATAAAATCCCTAAAATCAACTAAAAACATTTAAAATCATTTAAACCCCTGAAATGTTTAAAATAGTAAAAATCATTAAAACCATAAAAAACTCAAAGAACCCCTAAAAACCCAAAAAACTATAAAAATGCTAAAACCCGTAAAAAACACTAAAAATTCCAAAAAACCCTAAAAACATAAATATCATAAATGCACTAAAAAATCCCTAGAAACATAAAATAACTTAAACCCCATACAAAATCTTTAAAATCCAAAAAAAAATTAAAAACCCATAAAAACTGAAAAATACTGAAACCTCTGAAAACCTTGAAATCCCTTGATGTCTGAAAAATTATCAAACACCCTAAAACCCTAAAAACCCAAAACAAAATCCTAAAAAAATCTCTAAATATCCGTAAAAAATAAAAAACTCTAAAAACATTGATAACCCTTAAGAAAACATTAAAACCGTATTAACACATAAAACCCATAAAAACAAAAAAACTCTAAAGACCATAAATACCCAAAACCCCTTAAAAACCTTAAAACACTTATAACCCCATAAAAACAATAAATACATCCCCCTCAAGCAATAAAAATCCTCTAAACATCTAAAAAAGTCAAAAAAAAAAATATCCCTTGAATCTCAATAAAAAACCTGAAACAAAAAAAAACTAGAAAACCCCAAAATGCTCCTAAAACCCCCCAAAATCCCTAAAACACTAATAAACATAAAAATCCTAAATATCCATAAAAATTACTAAAACATAAAAATCGTAAAACCCAGAAATCCCCTATGAAAACCATAGAAACATTAAAAGACTTAAAACCAATAAAATATTAAAACCTGATAAAAAACCTAAAATCTATAAAAACCATAAAACCTTGGAATGATAAAACCTGCTAGAAACCATAAAACCCTAAAAATACATAAAAACTCTAAACCCAAAAAAAACTCCAAAACCCTTTAAAACCATAAAAAAATTAGAGAACACTAAAAACTTTGAAATCACTAAAAATAAAAAAACAAAAACCCCACAAAAACTGTGAAAAAACTAAAAATTCATAAAACCCAAAAAACCATTAAATTCCAAAAAAAGCCCTAAAAATCCATAAAAAATAAATAATCCCTAAAAAACATAAAAACACTCAAAACCCCTAAAATACTAAAAATAAAAAATCCCTAAAACCCCTAAAAATCGGAAAAACTCATAAAACCCACAAAATACACTAAACATTTTAATAACCCTAAAACCCAAAAAAACCCAAAAAACCATTAAATACACAAAAAAAATCTTTAAACCCCTAAAAAATTAAAAAAATATAAAAACCTATAAAATCCAATAACAATTCAAAAAAACCACCAAACCCAGAAGCCATAAAAACCATAAAACACGAAAAACACTCAAAATCCCTAAAAAAATAAACCCTTAAAAATACTGAAAAAACTCTAAAAATCCCTAAAAATGCTAAAATCTCTAAAACCCCTAAGAAAACCATACATACCTAAATAAATTCAAAAACCATAAAAACCTAAAATGAAAAAAAACCCTAAAGACCTCTAAAACCCCTGAAAATTCCAAATACCCTAAAAAAATTAAAAATAGTAAAAAAATACCCAAAATCCCTAAAAAGGTAGAAAATGATTGAAAACCTAAGAACACCATAACAACACCAAAACCCCTAAAAACCATTAAATTACCATAAAAACCCAAAAACCCCTAAAAACATTAAAATCTCTCTAAAAAAAATCCTAAAGCCCCATAAAAAACATAAAAGCCACTAAAAATCTAAAATCAGATTAAACCCCTAATGAAATTAAAAAAATATAAATTCCTTAAAACCCCTAAAAATATATAAAAATATAAAAACAAAAAAATCCCAATAAAACCCTAAGAAAACATAAAAACCCTCAAAATCAGTAAAATCCCTTGGAACCATAATAATCTTAAACAAATACCAAAAATTCCATAAAAATGTAGAAAAACCTAAAAACCATGTAAAACCCTAAAGAAAAACATAAAAACCTAAATATACATAAAACCACTTAAAATATATAAAATTCTGAAAACCTAAAAAACCAAAAAAAAACCCCTAAAAGTATTAAAAAAAACCCTAAAATTAACCAAAAGAAAACACTAAACCCCATTTAAACCCCATAAAATGTTAAAAAACTATAAAATATCTCTAAAAGCCTACAAAAACCCCTAACATAAATAAAAACAAATAAAACCCCTAAAAACCCCCGTAACCATAAAAATCCCTAGAAATCCTAAAAAACCATAAAAATTTTAAAATCACTAAAATCCCTAAAAATAAAAAAACCTAAAATCCTTGAAAACCGTTGAAAGAACCCTAACAACTGAAAAACAATTTAATCCCTCAAAAACCTTCAAAATGCTATGAACCTTTAAAATCACGAAAAACTCTCAAAAAACCATAAACAATAAAAATCTCTAAAAAGACAAAAATACAATTAAAATTCTAAAAATTCCATAAAAATCCCTAAAAAAATAAAACATAGAAACCCATGAATAATCATAATAAAACATTAAATCCCTACAAAAATAAAACACCTAAAAACAATATATATCATAAATACCTTAAAGACCCTAATAATCCCAAAAACCCTTAAAACATTAAAACCCAAAAAACTAAAAAATCCAAAAAAAACCCCACTAAAAACTCTAAAACCCCTTAAAACCCCTTAAAATGTTAAAATATTCTAAAAAACCATAAAAACAAATAAAACTCAAAAAAATCTCAAAAATAAAAACAAAACCAGAAAAAACCCAAAAACCCCAAAAACCCAAAAACCCATCAAAATCACTAAAACCATAAAAATCATAAAAAGAACCAAAATTCACTAAAAATTATGAAAAATCCTAAGAAAACCTTAAAAACCCAAAAACACTTAAACCCCCTAAAAAAATAAAAACGCTAAAAACACTAAAAATCCTAGAACCCAAAAAAACCCTAAGAACCATAATACCCGAAAAAGCATAAAAACACTAAAACCCATAAAACCCTAACACCACTAAAAACTAAAGAATCCCTTTTATCCCTTTAAAACACTAAAAAAACCATAAACATTAGAACTCTACAAAATAAAAAAAACCAAAAAAATCCTAAACCCCCCTAAAACCCCCTAAAATCCTCAAAATGCCTAAAACCTTAAAAACATAAAAAACATGAAAAATACAAAAAAATATATAAAACCCTATATACCATGAAAAAATAAACGAAAACTGTAAAAACCTAAAAACACATAAAACACTTAGAAATCTAAAAAAATAAAAAAACCCTTAAAACCCCTAAGAACTCTAAAAACCTAAAAACCCTAAAAACCCCTAAAACTATAAAATGTCATAAAACACATAAAAATTTTAAAAACATTAAAACACTTTAAACCAATATAAAATTTAAAGAACTCATAAAATCCTTAAAAAACCAAAAAACCTAAAAAACCCTAAATACCTAAAAATCCCTAAAAACCCTAAAAACTATAATAACATTAAAAGATCCCAAAAAATCCCAAAAAATATAAAAAATCATAAATTCCATGAAAAAACCTTAATACATGATCCATGACTAGCTAGGAATTATACTATGAACCGTGTTCAATATTTTCCTATTGAACACCTATATCTTTGTAAGAAATCATGTGAGAATGTCTATAAATGGAGAAAGTAAAGGATAATAGAGAGAGTTCATCAAGGTAGAACCCAAAGAGAAATTTTATTTAAGAACTCTAGACACAAGATGCCAGAATGGATAAATAATCATTTGATATGTCAAAAATTATGCAAAAACACAAAGGATGCAAGAAAAAATCACCACAATAACATTACCTTCATTCATAGTGTTAAAAGAGTACAAGGGGTGGCTATATATAGCCAAAGAGTGATGAACAATTCTAATTACTAGTTTCCATAAGTCAGAAATCCTAAATAATTATTTTGATAATTTTGTCACATGCTCATATCATTAAGGGAAAAGTAGAAAACCCTTTTTTAATGTAAATACAACTATCCCACCACTATTGACTTTGATGTTTCCCCGGTGGGATCATCTTTAACTTCATATAACACAATAGGATTAGTCTTTAAAATCATGTTTGGTCCTTAATTAATGTAAATATGGTCATATATGCTTCCCATATAAAAAGGTAATGAGAGTCCACTTTTAATTCCATTATTAACCCATTCATGGAATCCTTCATTATCTTGGTCTTTTCCCTTGTCATTGGGCCACTAACTCATCACAATGGGTTTTGTATAATAATGCACATTCCACCCTCCCTATCAAGTCCAATTTCAACCTATCGATGCCCATGTGTGTCATGATCCTTATCATCCCATATATAATCCAAAGTATTAATAATTGAATCTAAAAATTCAGTGGGTGAATGATAGACAACATTAATGGTACCACTATCCTTTTTATTCATGTCAGGTAACTCAATATTATAGGAATTATCATTAATCTTCTCTACGAATTGGAATTTCCCATATCCTCATGGATGATGTTTTGATTTTTTTTCTCTACTCACCCCCCTTTTAGAACGATTTTATAAAACAAACCACTTAGATAAAATGCATCCCATTTCCAACATTTCCTTTCTCAATCACCATATTCTTATAGTAAAGACAAAAAAAAAGAAGGAACTGATGGGTTAAGAGAGATTCTGGTAACACATTATCTCTTTCATAGAATCATGAGTGTTTACTCCACCAATAAATATCTCTTTATTTCCCTTTTTCTAGAATATAAAATCACTTTTACCTAAAAACTATTACTTTCACTCATGTTTTCAACTCTTTTGTTTCCCTCAGTTCTTTTGATGTCTTTAATCACTCCATTTTCTCACAAGATATTTCAATTCTCTCTATTTTTTTCTCTATTTTATTTTTATCTATTTTAATAATAACTCTAAATACACACTTGGTCTTGATAGTATTGTAACAACCTCAATGGTGTATTTAAACCCATCATTTGGTTTTACTCAAATGAATAGTTGTTAGTGTATCCATAATGTGTGACCCTGCTATCAAATTTCTATGGAATTTCCAATGATATATGACTATCATGTGTGTGAAAAACATCATGTATGACCTTGTATTCATATATCATGATATAAAACGAAACTTATCCTTACTTAGTCACTTTAATATCCCTATTATTATTTAACCATGTCAATCTATAAGGTTGATAACGCTTGGTCATAGCTAAACCCAATTTATCAACCATCAAACCACTTGCTAAATTTTTGAAACATACCCCATCAATGATCATACTACATACCTAATATTTTATGAGTCATATAGTATTAAAAATGTTCTCCCTTTTCTTTTGATCATGTTTTCCTTTAGGTTTAGCACTCAAAGCACACCTTTACTGAAGCATTTATCTATGTTTGGGGCTCTCTATTTCAACATATGAACACTCATCATGTGGTGAAATTACATATTCTCTTGAGATAGCACTAAAAAAATATCCATCATAGAATATAATCATGGAAGTCTTATTTGGAAACTGTAAGAAAAAATGTTAAAATGATTGACAATTAAAACATTTTATGTCATGTTATTTAGAAACAACCTTACCCTCGATTTTATCTTTGGGTTATGGAAATAATTATTTTGGTTTTTTCACTTCCTTTGAATCAATTTTTTGTTCCCTTACATGTTATTATGGTTTATAATCCATGAACTTGAAAGAATATTTATACTCCTTATGATAATATTTATGGTTAATTATTCTTTCCATTACTTGCCTCTCAAGTATAATAGGCATGTGAAAGTATCATCTATATCAAAATAGTGGAGAATTCCCACAATGTTCTTGATGTCATGGTTGAGGACATTCAGAAACCATGACATGGTGTCCTATCTCTCATAATAAATATTTTCCCAAATCTTGATAATCTCCATCTCTTTATGATAATCCAAAAAAAATCATCACTCCATTTTCATATCATGTAACTTGAGGTAAAAATGGAAATAATAGTGTGTACAATCAAATATCATACACATTTCCACATTCATCTCCTCCTAAGTGTGGATGGTTCTTTCTCCACTTTTTCATAAAATAAAATTTATTTGTTCCCAAATAATAGTATCACAGTTATTGAATTTTATATCCACAAAATTCAATTTATTTTTCTATAAATATTTTTCAAAAAAATATTTTTCAACCTTTCATTCCCATTCCAAGTATGTTTTGGGATCATTATTACTATGTAATGAAGGGATCCTCAACATTACTCTTCCAAGATTTTTGGTTCTAAACCATGGTTATTTCATTATCTAAATTTTTAACTCATGATAATTGGAGAACATCTCTTATTAAATGGTCCTCTTCATTGGTGGTTTTCTTGAATTGGACATGGATTTAAATTCATCCACACTTGTATTAATATTTTGGAATTGTTCTTGTACATCCCTCATGAAAAACATAATGTTCTTTTCATTAGTGCTACTCAAATACACTATTTCAAAATCCAAAAATACAATTTTAATATAAAGGAATATATATCTCACACACTCCCCCATGTTATTAACTCGATAATATTATGTTCACACGTGTTACACTCAATTTTTGATTTTTTAACTAAATGTGACACTCTTTACTTTTTATAATCAAATTTATTCCTATAAAATTCTTACCCAATTCCAATAGATCTAGAGGATTATCAAATTTGGAGACCCCGAACATGAATCCAATGAATAAAATAAAATTGGATTCAAGAGGAAAAAGTGGGAAAGAGAATATATTAGATGGAGAAAAATGATATATAAGTGTAGGACTCAGGATGTTACAATAGTTTTAGCCATTATTTTTTTGATTTTTTTGATCTTTTTTTAATAAATATATTATCAATAAGATAAAATTTCAATATTTAAATATTGGAGACGAAATAATTTGAAACATCAAATGGAATCAAAGTGAGAGTTAAGAATTAACATCCCGACCCCTACTCATTGGTTTGAGAGGAGACAAGGGAGCTACTAGGCCTTTAGTGACCTCCCCAAGAAACCAAAGTCTTCAAATAAATTACAAGGGCCTCATATATTGTTGGGGTAAGATTTAAACTTTAAGTTAAAAGGACCAAAACAATGATAACCATAATAACCAAACTTCTTAATGATGTATGAGTAACAAAATACAGGCCAATAAAAGACTAAACGAAAAGTAAATAAGAAAGTACAAGGGGATTTAGTGTGACATAACCAATGGAACCAAATGATAACAAAACTAGAAAACACTAGAGACACAAAAAACAACTCCTAACCTGCATCAAGATGCAAATCCACATTCCTAGCCTATGGTATAAAAAATAATCACTAAAGATATAAGATATATTTCCTTTACACGTTTCTTGATATATAACATATGAAAATAAAGTATAGTTCCCAAGAAGGGGGTGAGTAATAAAATCATTATGATTTACCCAATGAATTTCCAACTCATTCGACTATCATTGAACATGTTATCACATTTACATAAAATAGTTTAAAAATAATTTTAAGTAATTTTTATCCTATCAAAAATGTTTTATGAGGAAAATAATCAAACAAAAGTTCCAAACCAATTTTTTGAAGGAATGCATCATCAACTGATAGAATAATTTTTTCGATGAACATCAAAAACACTTTTAAATATTTATAAATTTATTATTTTGAATAAACATATCCATGTATACACACACCCTCAACACAAACACACACACAAGCTTAGTGTTACCATTGAAGGTGGAACTTCATGTCCACACTCTATCCCGTTGATGGTTGTACTTAATGACCACTATAAATCACATTAAAATCATGAAATACTATTATGAAAAAATCATATCAACCCATTTAAATAAAATAATTTCAACAATTACTTTACTTGCATCAACCAACTATAATTTCAAAATCACCATTTTAAAATTTTAAACAATGCTTTTCCAAAAATCCATACATTTCACACAATTTCCAAACCCATAATTCAAATTAGAATTCCATCAAATAACACGATGATTTTCAAAAAAAATATCAATAAATAAAATAAATTTGAAATCATGCCTTCATGTTCTAATCAATAGGAGCTGAGAGAGAATCCACCTACCTCTCAAACATAGGATAAAATGATGAATGACACAAAAACTTCAGGAACCCATCTAAAATATTCATTATTCCATCTTAGTTCTTCCTTACTCCAATAAAAAAATATTATACAATCAATATTGACATCACAAAGAATAGATATATCATTAATGAACAAGATTCTTAATTCAAAAAGATGCAATTAGAAGAGATCTATGGAAAATAATGACTAATGAGAACTTAACAACGAATTTGGATTTCCAACACAATTGGATTCACCTAGAAATCAATCCTAGATCTGAAGGAATTGTCTCTACCAACATAGTGGGAATAGGGATTCGTTTTATGTTCTAATTAGGGGTTAAATGTGTGTTTTGGGAGGTAAATCAGATTTGATCCACAATTTCCATATCTAATTTTCCACAGTCCATGCTTAGGGTGAACGATTAGGAAAACTGTGTACTAACTATACAAGAGCCACTGCCTCCAAACACACCTCACATGGATGGATCACATGGTTAGAAAAACCATGATCCAACCATGATATACCCAAATATCCAAAATTTCATGGTTTCTACTGGGAATCCTCAAAGTTTTCTCAAACTATGTGCCACCCAATTTCTTCTATTTCAATTGCACAATTTACTAAAGGCGTTATATGGTTTATACCAACCATTCTCAAATAATGCACCTCCAAAAATCCTTAAAACATTCCAAAGCTCCTCTAAATATCTATAAACATAACCCAATAAATTCATATACTTAAAATACATATGTAAAGGGTCATGTACCTAATATTAGTGTTACTACATTCTCCCCACAATTAGTCTTTCCATTCTTGAAAAGTAGAAAACCATAATTTTCCATGAAGAGATATGTCCATTTCTATATCATTTCCTCTAAAAATGACCATGTTTCTTCCTAAAAAAGAACATGTTTTCATAATTCCACACTAGACTGTTGATTTTCCATGCAATAATTTCCCTTTCCTATCCAGAATTTGTATCGGCTCATGAACAACTGTAGTACCAAACTCTAGGTCAATGTGATCCCATCAAATTAGACAGTCAGGTTCAGGTTGAAACTTCTTCAATTGAGTTACATGAAACACATTATTCACTAAACTAAACCTTGGTGGGAAATACAACTAATATTACATCTCACCCACCCATTAAAGTATCTCAAAAAAGACTATATATCTAGAAGATGACTTGACCTGATTCTAAAAACAATGATGCCCAAGCCTTAGAGATATTCTCATGAACACATGATCACTCACCTCAAATGAAAATGGTAATCGATTATGATCTAAAAATTATTTTTATGGATTTTTGTAATATCCATACTCTGTTAAATTAACTATATATTATTTGTTATCTCTTACACAAGGATTAGTCCAACCATTGAAATATGACATATTTTGACCCAAAAAAGTGGAGAACTATAAGAGAACCTATAAATTCCTTCAAAAGGAGCCATATGTATTGAGTAATTATTATTGATTTTATAAGATAAATCCATTAATGACATGTTCTCCTCCCATGAGCCACCCAAATCTATAACTCAAGCCATAATAATTTCCTCCAATATTTGGATAATCTGTTCATATAATTCATCTTTTTGAGGATGATACTCTATGATTATACTTAACTTAGTCCCAAGGGGTTGATTTTAAAAACTTACAAAAAAAATTCATAAAACTAGGGTCTCTATTAGATATAATTTAAACTAGAACACTATGTTGATTTATTACCTATTGGATATAGATTTTTGACAAGTCCTCCACCATATTAGATTCACAAATAGGGATAAAATGGGCTAAAATTTTGATCCAATACACCAACACCCATATAGAATCATGTTTCTAAAACATCTATAGAGGTCCTATTACATAACCCATAGTTATCATCTCCCATTTCCATATGGTAATCAGTAAAGTCTAAAAAACAAATATTGTCCATTGGTTCTCTGTCTTAACCTGCTAACATGTGAAGCATCTTGAAACATGCTCTGGAAACTTTCTTTTCATTCTATCCCACCAGAATTATGATTTCAAATCCTTACATATATTTTTTCTTCTAGGATGAAAAGAATATCGTGTACCGGGATATGAATGAATTATTTTTTTACTGAAAAGAAAAATTTATGACATATAATCTTGAAACCACAACACTAATATTCTATTAAGCTTTCATCCCTCAATTGTCTACCCACCTTTTAGTTTTTACCTCATAGAATAAAATTTATAATCAGATCCCTTTGCCTCTTTACCCTTCTCTTACAAATTAGGAACGAAAGAAACTAGAAATTAAAAAACAACACTACACCGATCTCCAAAATCCAAGTGCCTGTTGAAAATCACCAGCATTGGCTTCTATTGATCTGAATCCTCTTTTTCGAAATATCTATTCAACATTCATATTAATGTCTCCACCAAATAATTCCTTTTACCTGGTGTTTAATTAAGTCAAATTCAATCATTTAAATATACAACAACCATATTCTTTTTCACATATTCAAATCAATTTCTGGGATTTTTTTTTCAATCTATAATGATCTGTAAACACTTTGAATATATCACCAAAAAGATAATGATGTTAGGTATTCAAATCATGGAAATCAGTAGCTAATTCCAAATAATGTGTTGGGTAGTTCTTTTCATTCGAGTATAACTATCATGAGACAAAAAGAACAATAAGTCCTCTCTGAATGAGAAAAAACTCCAACCCAGATCCTAAAGAATCTCAATACACCACATATACTTTCCAAGATTATGTAAAAATCAAGATTGGTGATAATGTATGGAAATTATTACACACTTGAAAATAATTTTTACATTGATAATTTCATTGGAATAGAACAATTTTCCTTGTTAAAGTTATCATTGTTGAATCCAGTCATGAAAATTCATTAAAATACATTGGTAATAACGAGCCAAGATAAGGAAATGACATATCTGGAAGACATTCTTTGGTGGTTTCCAAGAGATAATAGCCTATACTTTTCTGATACATAGAGACACCTTTTTCGAAGATAAAATGGCCAATAAAATGTAGCTCTGGTATCCAAAAATCACACATCAAAATTACTCACAGTGAAGATGAGCCTGCTAGATACCTAAAACTATCTCCAAGTATTGATCATGCTCAACCATTTTCCAAGAATACACCAGTATGTCATCCATAAATACTACCACAAAATAATGTAGAAACCTTTGAAATTTATGATTCATCAATTTCATAAAGAATGGTGGTTCATTTTTATGACTGAAAGGCATAACCACATACTCAAAATGGCCATATATACTATTGAAAGCTATCTTCAGAATATATTCCTTTCAAACATATAATTGGTGATATCCCTACCACAATTCGATTTTAGAGAACCATTGGCCTCCCCTCAAGTGTTCAATCAGGTCATCAATGTGTGGAAGAGGATACCAATTCGTTATCATAACTTGATTAATCTTATGAAAATCAATAGAAAGTATAAGAGTTCCATGCACATTTAAAAAAATGGGTGCCAACCATAGAGTTGAACCAATCCAAATGATACCTTTTATTTCCAACTCTACCAAATGGGATTTTAATTCCCTAAATTCCATCAGTTCCATATGATAAGATGAAGGTGAGATAATATTGGTTCCTAGTAAGATTTCAATTGAAAACTCCACTTCTCTTATATGTGGAAACCATGATAAATTATTAGGAAAAAAATATCAGTAAACTGATGAAAATTTGTTGGAAAAAATGATATTCTCAATACGATATATAGATTCTAAGGTCAAGGATGCCAATTGGTATGAGATAGTTCTAATATGTGGTGCCAAAAATCCAACTACCCTTTATTTAACATTCTGATTTCCTCTAAAGAGTTGATCGGCACCATCATCGATTGTATAACTAACCCATTAGATATAAAATACAATTTTATTTTTGATATTTTTAACCAATCCATAACTAGGATTATGTAATAGTAATCCATATGGAGCATAGAGATGTCCCAAATCAATTCATCCACAATGATAGTTATAGAATATAATTTTCCAATAAAGGATATACATTATTTTTGTCCATGAGTGGTTTGAATTGTCAAAATAGTGGTATCATCTCAATAAGAAACTAATATGATCAATAGGAGGAGAATCAATAAAAAATGTGACATACCCATATAGAACAAGGCTTATAAGGGTAGAATTCAAAATAATCATACCTATCATCCTAGAAGTTCTAGATTTATCATCCATGATCAATTTTTCATCTCCATACAGTTTCTTACTCTCTACTCTTTTCTCACTATTACCCTATTAAGATTTACTTGGTTGAGGATTCATGGTATTCCTAGAATCTCTATGTCTTGTTCGAGTTTTCTGATGAGAGATATTCTACTGAACATGTCCCATAAAAGAATATGATGCTTGAAAAGCATGAGATGTGTCACTATAACCTGACCTCAAATTACTACGACAGTAATGTTGTATATGTCCCATATTATTTAAATTATGATGTGCTCTAGGTGGTGTTGGACAATATCACTTTTTGTGATCGATAGAATCACATTGAAAGAAATCAGGTGTACCCCTTGTTTTATATGGAAGATTCACTAATCATGTTGTCTAATTCTGAGTCTTACCACCACCTTAGAAATTGGTGTCCCTATTCAGCTTATTCTTAGCATTAGAGTTCCCACCAGATCCCATATTTATTAACATTATTCCTCCAAATGTACTTCCAGAGATTTCCGTTTTATCCCTTGATTCTCTATTGACCATATCTTTAAAATATGATATAAAAAAGAGTGGAAATATTTGATTGAATACCGATCCTCAGTCACGATTCAAAAATATATTCCTTAAAGGATGCACATGAAGCAACTTTTAGGGAAAATGGACTAAATTCATAATTTTAGCTGCATACTCAGTCCCCACGAGGTTCCCTAGCTTCAAACAGAACATGAATATTTTTCTTTAAATCTATAAATTATTAGGATATAATTGTCTACTAAAAAATTATTCAGAATATTCCCATGTCATTCCTTGTTCCAATTAATCCTAAACTATTGAAACCCACAACTGGGATGCAAGCTCTTCCATCATGTAAATTTCCAACTTTAGCTTCACCAAAGTTGGTGTTCCAATGAAATCGAATATCTAACACATCCTATTTATCCACACCTCTTCTTTATTCAATTTTGAATCACCCCAATAGATGGGTGGATTATTTTTTTGGAACTAAACTAAATGATACACTTTCCTTGGTTCATTTTTTTTGTTCCCTCAATCCATGACATGAAATTCTAGGACAATACTCTAAGATAACTTTTGGTTCACCAGTGGCTCAGGTGAAATCACATTACGAGTAGCCTCTTCTGGTTGGTTTCGAGGGAGCCTACTAAGATTTATTCACTATGAACAAAAGAAACCCCCATTTAAAATCATTCTATAGAAACATAAGTCTTTTCAATTTCAATTTTCCCACAACATACATATAACAATAAGGCTTTAAAAACATCAAAAAATTCTACTCTCAACATTTTTTTGAAATTCCATCATTATTTTGAAAATCAAACCATTCGCAACTATTTTAAAAAATCATCACTTTTTCACCAAATCATAAATCATTACTCAAAATGAATTATGTACTCTTAGTGGGAAGTCGTTTATATCAATGCATGTCATGATCTACTCGTAGGATAAATCCATGATGATTGTGTGAGAACTACTAGATTTGTCTCAAAAAACTCATGAACCCAACTCCATGGTAACATGAGTTTTACCCTAAAGAGGTTAGCTATGAATTTATTTCTTCACATTTCAAGTTCATAAAATCCTATCACCAGGGTACCATCACAGGAGACAAAATAATATTATTTCTAAGTTAATGACCAAACAATATTATTCTGTTTGTAACATGTTTCCCCTCCTCATTGGATTTTGAAGTGAGGTGGGAGATACTAGGCCTTACGTTACATCCCAAAGATGCCAAAGGCTAGAAATAAATTTCAATAGGCTAACAGTTAAGGGATGATTTTCCCTTCTAATATAAAATGACCAAACCAGTGATAAGCATAAGAACCAAATTTATTAATAATGCATGAGTATGAAAATTCAAGCCAATACAAGAATAAAACAAAAATCAATATTAGAGTACAAGAATAATCAATGTGACATAAACAATATTACCAAATAATAACCAAAACAAGAAACCAAAGATTCTAATAACTGAAGGTTTTGGGTGCAGCGGAAGTATGGTTGGTGCGTCACCCAACTCTAATTTTTACCATGATCAATGATTATTCCAGGATCAATACAACGATGAATTCTAGTCTCCAAAGAGTAGAATCAATGATTTAAATAAAGATGGAAGAGTCCCAAAACCATTAGAGAGGATATTTCACATCAAGTTTATAATTATTCCAATTAATTTCATAAAGAAAAGAATACCAAAATCTTAATTATTTTCTTCATTTATGATTTTGATTATCTGGAATGACCCTTCTAGATTATCTCATTGTGATAGAAAGGTTCCAAAATATAATCCCTCTAGCGGTGATCTACACATGCTCTGATGGCCTCTGATCGACACCTCTTGTTCTATAAGATCTAGTGCGGAAAAGTGAGTATATTATGACAGTTGTTCTTGATTTCTTGTTCTTCGACCTTGAAGTGTGTATTTTTTTCATGAGTGGGGAGGGAAGAGGAATCGATAGAGAAATTGTTTAACTCAATAATTCTAAATTCACTGGGAGTTATGTTTGGTACGCGGAACAATAGATGTACATGTCTTTTTATTGACATGGGGCTCTAGTTACAATATTCAACTTCATAACTGCATTTAAATAAATTCATAACCATAGTGAAAACCCATGATTTTAATAATAATACCGCATCATTATTTATGGTGCGCCAACTTTCGAAAAACAGAATTATAAATAAAATTCCACATCACAAAATAATAGTAGTGATATTATTATTTTAACTTGTACCAACTAGTTAAATAATTATTCAATGTCTTGCAAAAAAATTATTTTACTACCAGACCGAACTTGTTCTGATCAAACTCCACATCCAGTTATTGAAAACATGAATAAAAAAATATATAATTTATTCTCTTAAAAAATATTTTATTTAAAAACTAGTAAATAAATATTTATTAAATGTTCAATAAAATAAATATATATATTTTACCCTCAATCTAGTGAATAAATATTTTTTTAATTTATGCAATCTTTTTAACTTGAATAAAATTATTCCACTATCTTGATAATGATAATTATTAATTAAATTGAAACAAAATTTAACCGAGACCACTAGAAAAATCTAGTGTGTGATCCTCTTAGATTATTTATCATTGGCATTAGGTGGGATTTCATAAAGTCCAAGATTACTATCTAGCAATAGGTCAAGGCACCAAAGAGAATGAATTTAAAGTCGAAACAATGTCATCCACATACGAATTCACACTATGTAATACAATTCTTTTGTCTTAATATCTCATCAAGAAGGTTTCATGATTGTGTCATCAACCTTTGTTCATGACATTTCATTCTTTGACTACTTGAAATAAACTCATTGTTTAACCATGAACATGGAATTTCATGTAATGTTTCCATTTAAATCAAAGGTCTAGGTTATCAACTTCCATAAATAGAAGGGAAACACGTTACTCGACTTATCCATTAAGAACATGCCACTCGTGACACACCCAACATACCCAACTTCCCTCCAACTATCTATGTGATAGTTTTCATCAGAAAATCAAAGTGTCTGAGTTGTGACATGTAATAATGTAATCTTAAAGTCTATGGATCATTACATATGCTCGTAGATAGAAATATCTGATGACACCAAAACATGAGGAATTCTTACTGGCAGGCATGTTCTCATAATATCCCATTTTAGAGATTACCAAGTACGAACATCATGAGAGGAAGTCCCATATTCTTATGAGTACTTGCACCTGATAGTATGTATATTATGTATCCCATTATAGTGTGTCATCCAACCATAGAACTATATTTAAGAATATTTTTAAATAACAGTAAGGTTCTCATCATAGCAGAGAACTGCTATGAACTTGTCAATGAGGAAAATACTCCAGGACATTATTACACTATAATAATGAATAATAATGAAAAATATGTAATAAAATGTATAATATTTAAATATATAAAATATTCATGTAAAAAAGTACAAACAGTTGGTTCTAGGACACTAACTTTTAATAACTCCCACTTAGACTAGAGCCAACTACACAAGGCTTTCAGTCCGCTAGAGCTCACATCATGATCACGTTTTCGCTGAGTCAAGGCTTTAGTCAAGGGGTCTACCACGTTTTCTTACATGGAAATACTTCTCACTATAACTTCGCCACTCTGAGAAAAATCCCATAAGGTATTATAATTCTGAAGTATGTGCTTCATCTGTTGATGAGACCTTGGATCTTTTGTGAGATCCACTGCTGTAGTATTATCACAATAAAGTGTGATGAGATATTTAAATATTATTATCACATCTAGCTCATGGATGAAGCTTCACATCCAAACTACTTATTTAGCTACATCAGACACTATGATATACTCAGACACTACTGTAGAATCTACGACCACACTTTTCTTTGAGCTCTTCCAGCTCACTGCATCTCCATTCAAGGTGAATATATATCACATTTTCTAATTTGGTTCATCTTTATCAATCCAAAAACTAGCATCTAAATATCCTTTGATGACTAGTTACTCATATCCTCCCTAAACAAGGAACATATCCTTAATAAAGCTCAAATACTTTTGGATAGTCTTGACTCTTTTCCAATGACAGTCACATGGGTCAGCTTGATATCTACCTACAACACTCAATGCATAGGCGACATTCTGCCTAGTACATAGCATAAAATACATGAATGAACCAATAACTGATTCATATGGAGTCCTTCCAAATATCATTCTTTCCTCATGAGTCATGGGACACATTTTCATGGAAAGATAAATTCCATGTGACTCTAGCTATAATACCGTATTGGATTGTTCCATATTTAATCTCTTCAGTATCTTATCAATGTATGTACTTTGACTTAGGACCAGCAATATCTTGGATCTATCACGATGGATCTTGATCCAAACAATATATGCTACCTCACAAAAGTCCTTTATAGAGAAGCATTGATTAAACCATGCATAGATAGACTGTAAGACTGGTATATTGTTTCCAATAAGTAATATGTATTCAACATATACTATTAAGAAAATGAATGCACTCCCACTAAACAGTTTTTAGACATAAGGCTAACATTCATTCTTGATAAAACCAAATTCCACTATTTATTCATTAAAATGAATTTTCCATAACCTAAATGATTTTTCTAGTCCATAAATGGATTTTTGCAACTTTCATACCTTATTGGCATCCTTTGGAGTCATAAAACCTCTAGGTTGTGTCATTTAGACATCTTCCTGAAGGTTCTAGTTAAGGAAGTCTGTTTTGACATCCATTTTCCAAATCTCATAATCATGGTAAGAGATAATGGAAAATAGATTTCTAATAGATTTCAACATTGCTACCAGTGAATATGTTTCATCATATTCAATGCCTTGATGCTACTTGAACCCTTTTGCAACCAATTTTTCCTTATATGTACTAACTTGTAGGTCCATGTCCAGTTTCTTCATGAATAACCATTTGCAACCAACACGCTTTAAATCAACTAGAGGATCTATCAAATTCTAGAATTGGTTTTGGTATATGGAATCCATTTCAGAATTCATGGATTCTTGCCACTTCGAAAAATTTGTGCCTCTTACTGATTCCTTTTAGGATAGAGGATCATTATTATCAACTAATAATGAGTCACCATCCTTGGTAACTAGAAAACTATACGATTCCAGTTCTATATCCTCTATTGTACTCCTATGCAGTTCTTGAGTCTCTATAATAGTTTTTTCATCCATGGGGCTTTGTGGAATCTATTCCTGTACCAACTCTTGTGTACCTTGAGCCTCCACTTCATCGAAGTCTATCTCACTCCCACTATCTATTTTTTATATTTTCTCCCTCTCAATGAATATGGCATGTATTTCCACTATAACATTTTTTATGTGGGGTTTTTTAGGTAATATATCCATGTTTCCTTGGGGTACCCTATTAAGGTAGAATTTGTTCCTCGAGATTCAAGTTTTGCATGAAAAGGCCTTAACAAACACATCACTTCCCCATACATGTAAATTCAATAACATGGATTTATATCCACTCCAGAACTCATATGGAATACCATTTATCAATTTAGTTGGTACTTGGTTTAGTATGTGTTCTTATATTTGTAATGCATTCCCCAAAAAGGATAATATAATATTCACATGATTCATCATTAATCTCACTATGTCCAACAAGGTGTGGTTCCACATTTCTCTCACACTATTCCACTGGGGAGTATAAGGAGAAGTGAGTTGGGATAGGATCCCAAACTCCCATAAGTAATCAATGAAGTCTTGATTAAGATATTCTTCACCTAATTATGAGCAGAGTTTCATAATCTTCTTACCAAGATGGTTCTCAAATTCATTTTTGTATTCTTTGAACTTATCAGAAGAATATATCTAATGCCTCATTATGTAGATATATCCATATCTACTTAAATTATTAGATAAATTTATGAATTATGAGTACCCGAATCTTGCTTCAACTGGAAATAATCCAAAGACATCTGTATGAACCAATTCAAGAAGCTCTTTAACCCTTTCACCATTCACACTGAATGGGGCTTTGGTCATTTTTAATTGTAAACATTAATTTCATATGACTAGTGGTTTTAGTTTAAAAGAATATAAAAATCCTTTTGGATGTAACTTTTTCAGGCGTTTCTCATTTACATGACCTAGCCGGTGATGACAATGTTGGGTGTGGTATAATTAATTTGAAGTATCTTTGTTATCTATTTCCATTACATGGTTTGTGTAATCCAACAAATAAAGGCCAGTGTATAAATTTTCCCTACCAAAAAATTATGTTATCTTTTTAAAAGAAGAAACATTCATTTCCAAACATGAAAACAATTCCATTTTTATCTAATATGGATATAGAAATAATTTTTTTCAAAACATAAAAAAAATAATAACATCCATTTAACACCAAGATCATCCCAATTAGAAACTTGTGGTGGTAGTCCCCACAGATATAGTAACAAGTCTAGCTCTATTCGCTGCTCATATATTTACCTACCCCTCGGTCAATCTTCCTGTGTCTACTTGGTTCCTGTATTTGGATAAATATGTTATCACCACAAGCTGTATCTAGTACCCAATTTTTAGAAACATATAGATTACATTAGGTTAAAAATTAACCTGAAGCTTCCCCTTGCTTCATAGGTTTGGGGAAATTCTTCTTTTAGTGTCCCTTCTTGCCACATATGAAACTAATAGCTTCATGTTCCCTTGCCTCCCCTTTGATCTTCCTTTTCTAGGAAGCGAGTGAAGATGATTTGGGATTAAATATCTTAGCCTTCCCTTTCCTCTTATTCACCATAAGGAAATATGGAATTTCACACATAATATCTTTTTCCACATGGTGAATGATGATAAGAAGATAGATAGAGACTTCTCAATGTTGGATATATTGAAATTAACCACAAAGATGGAAAATCTATGAGGGAGTGATGCAAGAATGAGATCGATACCCAGTTCATAGAGGATTTTAAACCCTAGAACCTCCAAGAGATCAATTTAGCTAATGAGCTTGACTATGTGAGGCCCAACTGGATAACCCCCTCTAATATTACTCTGAAAGAGTGCCTTGGAGATCTCAAACCGTTTTTTTCTTTCTCTCTCCTAGTAAAGACCACAGAGGTTCTCAATCATGCTATAGGAATCCATGTTTCCATGATACTTTATGGTATCAATAGAAATTGATGATATCATCAAACATTGAACACCGATCATGTCCTTCATATATTTCTCATTGACCAATAACTCTTCATCACTCCCATCTTCAGAAGGCGGATCAGGTACTGCTAACTCCAGCACGTAAGAATTCTGTTCATGGTGTATAATAACCCGAGGCGTATAAACCATTTTTTGGAAGTTACTGCTGGTGAGGATGTTGTCTTTATTTAGAATTTATTGTAGGGACAGTGTGGTTTAAAAGTTTTTCATTTTATTCTATATTTAAAAGATAATATCATTAGTACTTACTTGATTACATTTTATGAGAAATAATAAATTAATTTTATTAAGTATCCCAATATTTTATCAAGTCCCAATGGCCCTCACCATTGAACTTGGAATGTCCAGTTTTCATGACATTATTGTGGAAAGGATCCATATTCACCTTCTAATAACCCAAAAAATGGTTGGTCATGATATTTGAAGGTATTTAGGTAGGTGGATCTTTGAAAACTGTGTCTGTGCAGCTCCTTGATCTGTTGAGTGGAGTCCTGAATCCTAAAATCCAAACTTTGGATTTCTTTATCTCGTGCCTCCAATATTACACCAAGTCTAGAAAGGGATACTCCTCTTGATGTAATATATTTAAGTAAGCCTGAATCCTTTCATAAGGAATTCATGTATAAAATTAAGTTTCCTAATAAGGGTTGGTCAAACATATAGTTTTATTGAGTTTTTCCCTTGATAGAGTAAAGGAAGGCTTGATCTGACTTAATTTTTTATTTGATGGATTTTTATTTATTATGAATGAATTGATTGTTATCATTATCACATTCTTGTTAATATTAAGTGGAAATTACTTAAGTGATTAACAATGTCTTGATAATATTTACGCATAATCCTGGTTTATTTTAGTTCCATCGTGCATGCCTGTTTAATTCATTAATTATGTGATCGTGAACACACATTTCTAATAATAAACCATGAAAATGAAAGAAATAAAATAATGTGAAGGGAATAATCATGAGTTTTTCTAATGGTTTGTTTATCTAGTGGTTGATAAACTAACCTTGACCTAGGGTAGAAACACCATGAACTTTTTGGGATCATGTTTAAAACATTCCACCAGTCCACCTATGTATCTTTTGGGATTGGTTTCGTCTCAGCCCCAGCCTGAACTACCTCCTCTAGATTGGGAGTTACATCCATTACATATGATTTTTTAAATCGCACGTAGGTGAGGGGTGAAAGGGGGGATTACATAAAAGAAACCATGGGCATTCGGGCCCTACATATTAATGAGGAGAGATGGATTGTAGGCCAACAATTAATTTAATAAATATATTAAAAGGGAACCAATCACATATAATGGTCTTCGTCTAGCTCATTATCATCCACATACATGAAACAAGTTATGTAATTTAATAAAACTAGTATTCAATGATTTAATCAATCTCAATTAAGATAAATCATGATTGAATTAATTAATAATCATATTTAATTAATCAATACATTTATCTTAAAGACATTTTATTGAATTTCCTTGAGATTCTCATTCATCATAATTTTAAAAAAATAAATTAATTTTAATTTAACTTTTTTACATAACTTATACTTTGGAGGAAACCCGGTGAATTCATGTTCATAACTACCAAATGAGTAGAAATGAACATTGTGTAAATGTTAAATTAAACACATATATATAAAACACCTATCAAATTTTGAGCCTCAAATTTACGCCATCACCATGGTACACATCTCAAGGGTTTTTTATAATATAATAATAAATTTTAATAAATATGTGTAATTTGGATGAGAACACGGAATGTAGTTCCAACTACACAATGTGTACCAGTGTTCACCATCCATCCAAAGTACATTATTGGGGATACAATGTGTGAGTGTAATTCAGAAATCTTTGGAGTACATGGCGTGTCCAGTGGGCCACACACCGTGTAGTATCCGCGTTACATAGTATCAAATCAGGAAAGTGATGTATGGGGTACACAGTCCAATCCTAACCTGAAGGGACTAAACCCTGTGTCCTATGGGCCACACAGTGTGTATTCTAGAAACTACATGCCACCTTTTCCTAGTAAACACACAGAGTCAATAAAACTTATACAAACTCCAATGACACGACTTGGTTTGGTGGACCTAACCCATAGCATTGAACCTTGACTACGTGACATGTATTTCCGAATACACACCGTATGTTCTGGTGTTGTATGACTAGGATCCTTTAGAACCTACAGATGAGATCCTGTATTTTATTTTAATCAAAATTAAAAGAAAGGATCACTTCTATAAGGTGGATGTGAAACAAAAGAGGAGGTACGAATCATGAGATTTGGATTTTCAGAACGATTAACTTGAACTGAAACAACTAAATTATTAAATGAAAAAAATTATCAATAAAATATTTAAATAATTATAAACTATGATGTAATGGATCTGATACCACTTAAAGGTTCTAGGTGCAGCGGAAAAGTGGCTTATGCGGAACCCAACATTAAATTTTACCATGATCAACGATCATTCTAGGATCACTACGATGATGAACACCAGTCTCCACAGAATAGAATCAAAGATATAAGAAGAGGCCTGAAATCTTAAGAGAGGATGTTTCACATCAAGTTTATAATTAATTTAATTAACTCCATAAAGAAAATAATACCTAGATATTCAGTATTTTCATCATTGATTATGATGATTTTTCGGAATGACCCTTTAGGATTATCTCATTTTGATTTCGAGGATCCAAACTAGAATCCCTCTAGTGGTGATTCACACATGCAATAATGGCCTCTGGGCGACACATTTCATTCTTTGGGTGATAGCGTGAAAAAGCGAGTGTTTTTTGTAGGTCATTCTTGATCACTTGTTCTTCGTCCATGAAGAATGTATCTCGTTTTTAAGAGGGGCAGGAAGATGATTCGAGAGAGACATTTTTTAGCTCAACAATTCTCAATTCACCAGGTGTGTAGTTCTGTACATGGCAAAATAGACGTACATGTCTATTTATCAACATTAGGCTTCATTTACAATATTTAATTGTGTAATATAAATTAAATAAATTCATAACCTTATAGAAAATCAATTATTTTAATAATAATAATTCATCATTATTTATGGTGTGCCAACTTGTGCAAAGTGAAATTATAAAAAAAATTCTGCATCACAAAATAATAGCATCATTATTATTATTTTAACTTGTGCCAACTAGTTAAATAATTATTTACCATATTGAAATAATTATTTTACTACCAGACTTCCCTAGGTCCACTCTAACTCCACTTCCATTTATTAAAAACCCGAATAAGTAAATAAATAATTTATTCTCTTAAAGAAATATTTTATTTAAAAAATAATAAAGAAATATTTATTAAATATTCAATAAAATAAATAAAAATATTTTACCCACAATCCGGTGAATAAAAAATTATTTAATTTATGCAATTATTTTAACTTGAATAAAATTATTCCACAATCTTGATAATAATATTTATTAATTAAATTCAAATAGAATTTAACCGAGACCAACAAAAATTTTAGTGTGTGATGCTCTAGGATTCTTTCTCGTTGGCATTAGGCAGGCTTGCCTATATTCTAAGAGTACTGTCTATAAATGGTTTAAGGTGCCCAAGATAATGAATTTAATGTCCCAACAAAGACATCCACATACGAACACTCACTATGTAATATAATCCCTTTGTCTTAATATCTCATCATGCTGGTTTCATGATAGTATCATCAACCTTTATGCTTGATATGTCATTATTTGACTTATTTAAATAAACTCATCATTACACAATGGCCGTAGAATTTCATGCGACGGTTCTATATCAATCAAAGGGATGAGATTTTAACTTCTATAAATAGAAGGGACAAATCCTTCCTCTATTTATCCATTATTAACATGCCACTTGTAACACACCCAACATGCCCTACTTCCCACCAACTTTATGCATGACATATTTCTTCTGTAAATCAAAGTGCACGAGTCATGACATGTATTAATTATAATATTAATGTCTATGGATCATTACATAGGTTTGCAGATAGAAATATCTGATGACACCAAAACATGTGGAATTCCCACTGGTAGGTTTGTTATCATAATCTCCCATCATAGAGAATACCAAGTACGAACTTCATGAGAGGAAGTCCCATCTTCTTACGAGTACTCACACCTTACAGTATGTATACTGTGTATCCCATTATAGCATGCCATCCAACAACAGAACTATATTTAAGAATATTTTCATAGCACTTCAAGGTTATCATCATAGAGGGGAACATCTATGGCCTTGCCTATACGACAAATACTCCTAAAAATTACTACACTATAGTCATGCAGAACAATGAAAAATATGTAATAAGATGTTTAATATTTAAATATATTAAATATTTATATAATCCAAGTACAAGAAAATGGTTCTAGGACACCAACTCTTACAACAAAAACTCCCAATCTACCCTAAGCTCGAAATCCACATGCCTATCCAAAGGTATTAAGAAGTAACCGTAAAGAACTAGGATATATTTCCTTTACCAATGTCTTGATATATAACATCTTCAACTGCACCATAGTTCTCATATAGGGTGTGAGTATAAAACTATGTAGGATTTACCCAATGAATTCCTAACTCACGCTACTACGATTTAACATGTTATCACATTTATATAAAATATTTTACGAACAATTTAAATCAATTTATATCTTATAAAAATATTTTTCTATTGAAAATAATTAATAAAGCTTTCAAAACAAATTTTTTCATGGAATACATCAACAAATGACACAATAATTTTTTAGGAACACCAAAAAATATTTTAACCATTTATAAATTAATGATTTGGAATAAGAAATTCCATGTCTACACATATCCTCAACACAAACACACACACATGTTTGTTATTACCATTGAATGTGAAACTTCACATCCATACTCAACCCCACTGATGGTGGTACTTCACAACCAATATCCATCCAAATAAACTCATTCCCAACCATAATTTCCAAATCAATCAACCAATTTCAATAAATCATTTCAAAAAATAATTTACTTCCATCAACCAACCATAATTTAAAATCAATCTTTTAAAATTATAAACAACATTTTTCCAAAAATCCATCCAATTCCCATGAATTCCAAAACCATAATTAAAATGAGAATTCCATAAAATCAAACTATGATTTTAAATGAAATCAATCAATTAAATAAATTTTAAATCAGGACGTCAACTTCTAATCAATAGGATTTGATAGAGAATTTAAAAACCACTCAAACATAGGTTAAAATGAAGAACAACACAACAACTTTAACAAACTAGTATAAATCATCAAGATCACAACTTATATCTCATTACATTCAATAAAACAATTTGTACCCCATAAATATTGATAAAAAATGTGGATATATCAGCAAAAAACTAGATCCATGATTCCAAAATAGTTAAGGATAATAGATCTAATGAAAATAAAGAAAATGAGTACTCACTAACGAATCTGGGTCTCCAACACACTAGGATTCACCAAGGAATCACTCCTAGATTGAAAGGAATTATCACCACCCCCTTGTAAGGAAGAGGAATTAGTTATATATCATATAAATGAAAAAATGAGTGGTTATGAGGTAAATAGGATAAGATACATAATTTTTGGATCTAATTTTCCATGTCTCATGGTTAGGGAGCATGGTTAGAAAAATTGTGCGCTAACCGTGCACAAGCCACAACCTCCAAATACACCTCGCATGGTTGCATCACCCAGTTTGATAAATTGTGTGCCAACCATGTTATACCCCACTATAGAACATTATATGGTTTCTACTTGTCATCCACATTTGTTTTTATAAACTGTGTACAACCTTAGTGTCCAATATTTTAGTTGTAAAATTTTCTGGAAGTGTTTCGCAGTTTCTATTAACTGTGATCAATCCATGCACCTCCAAACAATCCTCATAAAGTGATACAGATCATATGACACTACAAAATATTAACCCAAAAATTTTATGTAACTAAAATACATAAACAATGGATAAATTACATGTAACTAGGGGTTATGCATGAGATGTTATAAAATTGCATAATTCATCAAAAAATTTGAACTTGGTATATCTCACATTTTATAGATTTGATTTCAATGATTCCTAATGGAGAAGAAATATGAGATTCTCAACTATAGTATTGATATACCATATGTACAAAATGATTTCCATAGGTTAAGACCAAGATTGACCAAAATTGATGTCGGACCAATTCAAAGTGAAAAGAGGATAGAAGAAGGGATAAGAAATGTTGAACCATATTTCTTACAATCGAGATTTGATACCTAATAATATGGAATACATTAAAAACTAGTAAGTGTCCTAGGAACCTTATCCAACATTTTCTTGTTGAGAACTCATAAATCCACAATAAAATGAGTGAAAAGATCTATAGATGGATGAAATAAGGAATAAATGAGAGAGTTCATCAATGTATAACCCAATGTGATGTTTTCTATAAGTACTCAATCCAAAAGATTCCATAAAGGACGAATAATTGTTTGATAAGTCAAGAATTAGGAAAAAACACAAAGGTTTCAATAGAAACTCACCATGATAACATTACCTTCATTCATGATGTTCAAAAAGTACAAGGGGTGTCTATTTATTGTCAAATAGTGATACCAAAATATAATACCTAGTTTCCATAAGTCAAAATACCTAAATAATGATTATGAAGATCTTTGCACATCCACATGACTATGAGGGACAATTAGAGCCCCATTTTAGAAATCAAATTCAACTAGCCCACTGCTTTTGACTTCAAATATTCCAGGGTGGGGTCGGCTTGAAATTCGTATAACGCAATGGGATGGGTATTTAAAAGTATGTTTGGGCCTTAATTAATGTATATATAGGCTTGGATGGTTCCCCCATGAAAGGGTATTTGGAATCCCCTTGGAAATACATGATTAACCGATTTAAGGCCGCCTTCCTTATCATCATCCGCTCCATTATCATTGGGCCACCAAATCCTCGTAATGGATCTTGTGAAATCATGTGCATCCCTCCCTCCTCATTAAGTCCACCTTTAATCACACAATTCCCATGTTATCCATGATTCTCATCAAACCCTAAGAAAAACATAAAAAATAAAAAAACTTATATCCCTTAAAAATCCTAAAAATGTGAATCACTAAAAGCCCTCAAAATCCATAAAAACCCTTAAACCCCTGAAAAATCCTAAAAAATCCATAAAAATTCCTAAAAATCTAAAAAACCCTAAAACCCTGAAAACCCATAACAAAAATTTAAAAACACTTAAAAACCCTAAAAACATAATGATTCTAAAAACCATATAAAATCTAAAACCATGAAACCCTAAAAATTCCTAAAAACCATAAGAAAACATAAAACTCTTAAAAAATACAAAAAAATTAAAAAAAATTTAAACCCTAAAACCCCAAAAAAACCGTAAAACATAATACCTGTTAAAACCCCTAAAAACCTAAAAGCTCTAAAAAAACAAAACCCCTAAAACCTTAAATCCCCCAAAAATTAATAGAAACCATAAAACCAGTAAAAATCCTAAAAGACCTAAAAATCCCCAAAAAGATATAAAATACCCTAAAAACCTTGAAAAGCCCTATTAAAACATAAAATACTTAAAACCTCTAAAAACCTAAAAAAATGAAAAAAATCATTATAAGACACTAATAACACTAAAACTAATAAAACCCACTGAAAACATCAAAACCCCTAAAAACCCATAAAACCCCTAAAACCACACTAAAAAACTATGAAACCCCTTTAAACCCATAAAAATTTAAAAAACTCTAAAAAATATTAAAACCCTAAAAATCTCAACCCCACAACCCTAACAACCATAAAACCCTAAAAAACTAAAAAATTATAAAAACCCTAAAAAACCCTTACCCTCTAAAACTCTAAAAACCTAAAAAATGTAAAAAACCATAAAAACCCTTAAAACCAAAAGACCAATTATAAGATCTAAAAATCCATTAAACCCATTAAAAATAAAAAACTCTAAAAAACCTTAATAACCCTAAAAACATGAAAATATCCAAAAAAACCAAAACAACACCACAAAACCCCTAAAAATCACTAAAAACTCAAAAACCCTTGAAAAACTCAATGAAAAAAATAAAAACACTTAAAAACCATAAAAAAATGATAAAAACCATAAAGAAAACTCTAAAACCCCTAAAAACCCTAAAACCCCTCAAAATCAATAAAATCATAAAAATATTAAAAACAAAAAAAAATAAAAAAATAACATACCCTTAAAATATTGAAAACCCCAAAGTAAACCTTAAAAACTATATACTCTTAAAACCCTAAAAATCCTAAAAAAATGCTAGAAACCCTAAAACATCCTAAATACTCTAAAAACCCAAATAACCCTCAAAATACCAAAAACAAAATAAAAATCCCCAAAACCCCTAAAAATTAATAAAATTATAAAAACCCTAAAACCCAAAAAAACCCTAAGAAAACCATAAAAACACCTAAAACACCTTAAAACCCTAAAAGACATTAAAACCCCTAAAAACAATATAAACCCATAAAAACATAAAACCCCATAGAACCCCACAAAAACACTAAAAACTTAGTAAACCCCTAAAAACGTTAAAAAACATTAATGACCCTATGAAACTCAAAAAAAATACTAACAACCCACTAAATTAAAAATTCCCTAAAATCCCTAAAAACAGTAAAAACGATAAAAAACACAAAATCCCATAAAATTCGTAAAGAATCCTAAAAAATCCCAAAAAATTAAAAAAACATAAAAACTCTGACAAACCTGAAGAAAAACATAAAAACATAGAAATACATAAAAACCCCTAAAACCCTAAAAAAAATTGAAACCCCTAAAAAACCCATAAACCCAAAAAATCACAAAATACCAAAAAACCACAATAATCCTAAAAAATATCTAAAATTATATAAAATAGTAAAAAACCTTAAAATACTAAGAAAATCTAAGAAAAACATAAATACAAATAAAAATCATAAAATCTTAAAAAATAATAAAAAGCCCAATAATCATAAAACCCCTAAAAACCATAAAAACCTAAAAGCCCATAAAACCCTAAAAACCAACTAAATACTCTAAAAACCCATTAAACTCGTAAAAATGATAACAACCCTAAAAAACATTGAACCCATAAAAAACTCTAATAAACCCTAATATCCGAAAATCCTAAAAACCGTAAAAACCATAAAACACTAAATATAACTTAAAACCCTAAAAATCATAAAACACTAAAAAATCCAAAAAATCATAAAAAATTAAAAATGATTAAAAACCCTAAAACTATAAGAAATACATAAAACCTAAAAATACATAAAACACCCATAAAACATAAAAACTATAAAGAAACCTAAAACCCTTAATTTCCCACAAATCCTTAAAAATCTATCAAAACACTAAAAACCCATAAAAGCAATAAAAAGAATTAAAAACTCAAAAACCCCTTTAAAACCCTATAAATGTTAAAAAACACCAAGAAACCTTAAAATCCCCAAAAAATATCAAAAAACTCTAAAACCAAAAAAAAAAACAAAAAAACCCCCAAAAACCCTACAAATCCTTAAAAGCATTAAAAACCACAAAATTCCAAAAATTTCAAAACATATAAAAAATCATTAAAAACTCAGAAAATTCCTATGAAAACCTTAAAATTATGAAAACAAAAAAACTCCTAAAAACCTAAAAATTGATAAAAATCATGAAAAAAAATTAAAAACTAATAAAACTAAAAAACTACTAAAAATATAAAAACATTTCAAACCCATAAAAACCTTTAATATATGAAAATAAATTAAAAACCCTAAAAACTCAAACCCGCCCCCCCAAATCCCAAAAAAATCCCAATAACCCTAAAACCCTCAAAACCCTAAAAACCATAAAATTCCTAAAAACACAAAAAATAATAAAATCCCCATAAAATCCCTAAAAATGTTAAAAAAACTCTAAAAATCCAAATAACCCATAAGAAAACATTAGAAAACTAAAAACACTTTACACCCCTAAAAACATATAAAATTCTAAAAACACAAAAAACAATAAAAAACCCCTAAAACCCTCATTATCCCTAAAAACCCTAAAAATTATAAAAATAATTGAAAATAATTAGAAATCTGTAAAAAATAAAATAACAAAATACACTGAAAACCCCCTTAGGAATTTTTAAAATCCTTAAAACACAAAAAACCAATGAAACCCCTAAACTGCGCTAAAACTCTAAAGACACTTAAAAACATAAAACCATAAAAAACCATAAATATCCATAGGAATCCAAAAAAACATTAAAACCCCCAAAAAGATACAAACCCCTAAAAATGATAAATACTCTAAAACTTATAAAATCTGTAATAAACAAAAATAAACTAATGAAAATCCAAAGAGAAGATAAAACCCAAAAAACCATCAAAATCCCTGAAATCCAAAAAAACAATTAAAATAAAAAAACCTGAAATCGCTAAAAATGTAAAAAACTACCAAAAACCATAAAAATACTAAGAAACCCATAAAAACATAAAAATACTTAGAATCCCTAAATACCAAAAAATCACTAAAAACCTTAAAACCCTAGAAAAACCCTAAAACAATAAAAACCATTAAAAACCTTACAACCCTCTAAAAACACAAAAAAACTACAAATATAAAAACCAATTAATGTCTTAAAAATGAAAAACTATTAAAAACCATTAAAAAACTAAAAAACACAAAACAAAAGCTCAAAGAAACCAAAAAAATGTTAAATCCCAAAAAAACCCTTAAAACTCATAACATCCCAAAAAACTCATAAAAATCCTATATACACCATAAAATTCCCCAAAAAATAAAGAAACCCTGAAAACCCTGAATACCCCCAAGAAAGCCTTAAAAACCTAAATACACTTAAATCTCGTAAAAATCTAAAACACACAAAAAAAACAAAAAACACCAAAACTCCAAAAAACCATCTAATTCCCTAAAAACCCTAAAGACCATAAAAGACCATCAAAACCCTAAAATTCAATAAAAACATAAAATCAATAAAAACAATGAAACCCCCCAAAAAAATTAAAAACCAAAAATCACTTAAATCCACTAAACACCGAAAAATAATAAAATTCCTAACAGTCTGGAAAACCTCTAAAAACCCTTGAACACAATAAAAAACCCTAAACACCATAAAAAATATAAAAAACCTTCAAAAAAATAAAACACACTAAAATCTCAAAAAACCATTTTAACAATGAAAAATGTTAAAAAACAATAAAAACCTTAAAACCCCTAAAAACTAAATGAAAACCCAAAACACCCAAAAAATCATAAAACCCCCCCAAATCCCTAAAAACCCTAAAATTCAACAAAATCCCTAAGAACCTCAAAAACCCTAAAAAACCATAAATATCCTAAAAATACATAAAAATCCCTAAAAATTTTGAAACCCATTAAAGAACCCTTATAATCATAAAACACTTAAAACGTCTAAAAACCCTAAAAACCATAAAACCACTAAAAACCATAAAACCCATAAAAACAAAAAAAATCACACTAAAAAATCTAAAAACTCTGTAAACCTATTAAAACATTAAAAAACACTAATAAACCTCAAATACCCTAGATAACTGAAATAAAATCTAAAACCCCAAAAAACCATAAATACCCTACACCCCATAGACACACTATAATACTTTAGAAGCACTTAAAACTCTAAAACCCATAAAAGCCTAAAAAGTCCTAGAAATCTCTAAAAATATAAAAACCCTAAAAATCCATTAGAAAACCTTAAAAATTAAAAACACTTAAATCCCCTAAAAACATAAAAGACCCTAAAACCCAAAAAACCCCTTAAAATCCCTAAAACCACTCAAAACCCCTAAAACCCCATCAAAATCCTAAAATATCCCTAAAAATACATAGAAATTAAAAAACCAATAAAAACCAAAAAAACACCTATGAAATGATTCAAAAACTAAAACACATAAAACCCTAAAATAATACAGGAAATGGAAAAAACTAGAAAAAACACTAAAAATCGTAAAAAACCTAAAAAACATTAAAACCCCAAAATATAATAACCCCCCTAAAAAACATAAAAAAAATAAAACCCCATACAAACAATATAAACCATTAGATATTTTAAACTCCATTTAAAGACATAAAACGTTTAAAATTAAAAAAACCATAAAAATCCAAAAAACTAAAAAACCCCTAAAAACCAGAAAAAAACCCAAAACCCATTAAATCCCTAAAACAACTCAAAACCTCTAAAAACCATAATAATCCAAAAAATGACCTAAAAATTATTCAAAATATAAAAAACCCAAAACCATGAAAACCACTATGGAATCATTAAAAATAAATAAAAAAACAAAGAACCCCTAAAATCATAAAAAATGCAAAAAACAAAAAAACCCGAAAACCCCTATAATGATAAAAACCCTCAAAATCCCAAAAATCTTAAAAATTCATAAAAATACTAAAAATTCATAAAATTTACAAAAAATGTAACAACCACATATATACCCAAATTAAACCTTAAAAACCTAAAAACACTTAAAACCCCTAAAAGAACCTAAAACACCTTAAAACCCCTAACAACCAAAAAAATCCCTAAAAACATTAAAACACCTAATACCCCATAAAACCCTAAAAACCCAATAAAAACTATAAAAATCATAAAAACACTAAAAAACTAAAAATCGTCATAAAAACCAAAATCACCTTAAAAACCACCAAAACTATAAAATTACTAAAAACCCTCAAAATCAATAAAAATCAATAAAACTCGTAAAAATCCCTAAGAATCCATAAAAATTTTAAACCCTTAAAAACCCTGAAAATCCCTAAGAAATACCTAAAAACATAAATACACTTAAAACTCTTAAAATACCTAAAAACATAAAAACCCATTAAAAACCTTCGAAACCCCTAAAAATCCTAAAATCCTTAAAAACCCCAATAAACATTAAAAAATCTTGAAACCCTATAAAACACCAAGAAACTGCAAAAAACCACAAAAATTTTTAACACACATTAAACCCCAAAAACATTTAAAAAATCTAAACCTTAAAATATCTAAAAACCTAAAATCCGAAAAACCCCTAAAAATCCTTAAAAAACCCCTAAAATCCTTTAAAAATCCTATATAGCCCAAAAATTAACTTAAAATGTAAATACCCTAGAAAATATTAAAACCATAATAAAGCCTTAGAAACCTAAAAATTATTAAAACTCTAAAAATATAATAATTATAAAACCCTAAAAACTCTAGAAAAACTAAAAAAGCCTAAAACCCCTCAAAATTCCTAAAAACCATAAAGAGAAGACACTAAGAAGATGTCGCCGCTCTCTCCTGGGTCTCTCCCGACGCAGCGATCTCTAGGGTTCCATCCTGGAACCCCCTTCAGCGGCTTCGTTGATCTCCTCAGGCTTTGTGATGCGGATGGATTGATGTTCGAGAAGTGTTATCTCTTGGTGCGATGGAGGTTTTCGCGACGGATGGATGACAACGCTGAGATCTTGAGGGCTGTTTCAGGTTGTGGTGGTTTTTCGTTTCGATCTGGATCGGTATTTCTAGATACGGATTCTACTCTCTCTGGTGGTAGCAGAGATGGTTTTCCTGTGTGTTGGACGATTCTGAAGCTGTCGACGGTGAAGTCAATGCTGATGAGATGGTTGCTTTGCCGAATAAGAGGGTTCATCTTGCTGGGTTTTTGGTGCGACGAGAATTTCTGGTGTCGGGGGGAGGTATGGCCACGTCCTAGTGACAAACGGGTTCGTCGGGCTTTGCATCTACTTCGCGCGAGCATTGGTGTTGCGCTTGGTTCGATGATGTCTGTCCGGATCCGAAGAGGTGCATGCTTTTTGCTCATTGATCTTGCTGCTGACGAGAGTATAATTGCTATGTCCTGTGTCCGACTGATTTTGCTGGCTTGCGTGTTCTTTTTTGGTGGCTGGACTGGTTCTGTATTGCTGCTTCGACTATACATTGGTTGGATTTTTCATTCGTGGCCTCCCCCAAAGCTGTTGTTGGGGAGAAGGATTTGTGCTGCTTTTTGGATGGTTTTTTTGGCTTTGTTGTGGAAGCTAGCTGCCGGTTCTGTTGGGTGGAAATGATTCATGTTCTGTTGATGTTGTTTGTTCTATGTTGTTGGAAAGGGAACTTCTTGGTGATAAGGTACTAGGTGCTGGATGTGGGTATTTTTTTGGTTTTGAGTGGATGGTGTATGGTGAATGCTGGATGACGTGTGGCTGTTTGGTATTTGCTGCTGCTGTGGATGAGTCTGTTGTTGTGCTGCTGGAGTGGAAGTGGGATGCTGGGAGATGTTTGGTGGACGAAAGAGGTGCTGGCTGTCTAAAAATGAGGATATTGGTTGCTGGTTTGTTATGGATGCTGGTTGGATGGTTGCTGCTGCTGGATGTTGTTTGCTGCTGTAGTCTGAATGCTAGTTGTTGGTTAGTTGTGAGCTGCTGGATGCTGGTTAACGCTGGATGTAGTGCTGTTGGATGCTAGTACTGGCTGGATGTGACATGATGATGCTGCGGTTTTTTCTGTTTTTGTGTCTTTTTCTTTCTTTGTTTTTCTTTCTTTGGCGTGGGTTGTAAGGGTTTTTGGGTGTGGGTCGTTCGACCCCTCCCCTCCCTTGTCTGTAGTGTTTGTGTCTTTTTGTTTAATAAATTTTGGGGGTGCCAGGAATAGCCTGGACCCGAGCCTTCTTTGCCTAAAAACCATAAAACCCTAAAAATCTATAAAATCCCTAAAAATCCAAAAAAATACATAAAAAATATAAAAACCCATAAAAACATAAAAAACATAAGAAAATCATAAAAACATAAAAACACTTAAAACCCCTATAATACCAAAAATCAATAAAAATCATAACATACCCTAAAACCCTGAAAATCCTTAAAAACTATAAAAACTCCTAAAAACAAAAAAAAAGCATAAAAACACATTAAAACCCAAAAATCCCACTAAAAATTTTAAAACCCATTTAAAACCCAAAAATTTTAAAACTTTAAAAAACATAAAAAACACTAGGAAACCCGAAAACACCCCAAAAACCCAAAAACACCCCTTAAACCCTCAAAATCCATAAAACCCCTAAAAACAATAACATCCTTAAAGATTCATAAAAATGTAAAAATCTCTAAAAACATAAACACCCCTTGGAAAAACTTAAAAACCATAAAAATCTTCAAACACATCAAACCCTTAAAAACCATAAAAAATATGAAAACCGGAAAACACCTAAAAACAATAAGAACCCATAAACACATTAAAACACTATGATCTATAAAACCCAAAAAAACTATTAAAACCCATAAAATCCCTAAAATTATAACAAGACTCTAAAAACCATTAAACCCCTAATAATATAAAAACACTAAAAAACCCAAAAAAACCCAAAAAACCCCTAAAAATTATAAAAATCCACAAAACCCCTAAAAACCATTAAATCCAAAAACAATTCCTAAAAATCAAAAAAATTTCAAAGAAACCTTGAAATCCCCCAAAACCCATAAAGAAACCTTAAAAATCTAGAAAACACTAAAAAAACCTAAAAATTGATAAAAATCCTAAAAAACAAAAAAAAACCCAAAACCCCTCAAAATCTCTAAATAACCTAAAATCCCCAAAATATCATATCCTCAAAAATGTAAAAACCTTAAAAGACTATAAACCCTAATAAAACTTTAATAACCATAAAAACCCTAAGAAAACCATAAAAACCTAAAAAAATTAAAACCCCAAAAAACCAAAAAACACTAAAAACCATAAAAACTCAAACCCCCCCTAAATCCAAAAAAAAACCCTAAAAATATTAAACACCCCTTAAACCCCAAATAATGCACTAAAAAGAACTAAAAATGATAACAAACGTTAAACACCTTAAAGCGTTAAAAAACACTAAAAACCATATAACCCTAAAAAAAGTAAAAACCCCTTAGAAACCAAAAAAACCCAATACATGATAAAAACCATAAAAACCCTCAAATTCAGTAAAAACCCTAAAAACAATAATAATCCTAAAAGACCCTAAAAATATAAAAACCCTAAAAACCCTGAATTCCCTGAAAACCCTATGATAATATTAGAAACCTAAAAACACATTAAACCCTTAAAAACCAAAAACATTCTAAAATCACTAAAAACCATAAAAACACATTAGAACCACAATAAACCCAAAACCCCATAAAATCCTTGAAAACGACTAAATACTCTAAAAACCCTTTAAACCACTAAAGACTTTAAAAACTATAAAAACCTTTAGAACCAAAAAAACCAAAAAAACCCTAAAAACACTAAAAATCCTAAAAAACTCAAATCCCTAAACCCCTTAAAAACTATAAAACCCCTAAAACATAAAAATCCTAAAAAAATCCCTAAAAATACCTAAAATCTAAAAAACCCTAAAAGACCTAAAAACCATAAATAAAACCTTAAAAACAAAAAGACACTTTAAACCCCTAAAATCAAAAATATGAAGAAAAAAAATTAAAACCCCCTAAAAACCCTAAAAATCCTCAAAAACCTTCAAAATACCTATAAACAATAGAAACCATAAAAAACCTAAAATACCCAAAAAATCCATAAAAACCAAAATCCCCAAAATATACTGGAACACCATAAGAAATCATTAAAAACATAAAAACATATAAAACCACAAAAAATGTAAAAAATGATAAAAATTTGATAACCATAAAATCCAAATAAACCAAATAAACCATAAAAACCATAAATCCCTAACAACCCATAAAAACCTTAAAACAACTAAAAACACATTAAGCCACTAAAGCATTAAAAACCATAAAAACAAAATAACCATAAAAAACACAATAAACCAATAAAAACAAAAAAAACAGTAAATAAAAGAAACAATCAAAACCCATTAAAACCATCATAATCCCAAAAAAACAAAAAAAACTATAAAAATACTATGAATGCCCTAAAAATAACTAAAAACATAAGAAACCTAAAAACCATGAAAACCCCTTTATAAAATCTTAAAAACCTAAAAATCATTAGAAACCCAAACAAAAATGAAAATACTAAAAACCCTAAAACACTAAAAAAGCTTAAAATACAAATAAACTGTAAAAACATTCTAGAGACCTTTAAAACCCTCCAAATACATAAAAACCATAATCAATAAAAACTATAAAAATCCTTCATCCACAAAACACATTTAAAATATTAAAAACCTATAAAATTATTAAAAAATAAAAAACATAAAACACAAAAAAACCAATAAACCCTTAAAACACTCAAAACCCAAAAAATCCAAAAAATTTCATAAAACCCATAAAAACTATAAAAGGCCCTAAAAATACTTAAAAATATAAAAACAAAAAAACCCAAAGAACACCTATGATAACCTTAAAAACATAAAATCACTTAAAACACCTAAAAACATAACAATGAGAATAACCCTGAAAACCCCTAAAACCCTAATAAACCCCCCAAACCACAAAATCCATAAAACCCTAAAAATCCATAAAAAAGCATAAAAAATTAAATAAAAACAAAAAAAACTAAATAAATTTAAAACCCTAAAAACCCACAAAAACCCAGAATCCCACTAAAAACTCCAAAACCCCTTTAAACCATGAGGAATGTTAGAAAACATAAAACCCTTAAAATTATTAAAAATTTAAAAAACACCTAAGGCCCCTAAAACCTATGTAAAACGCTAAATCCATTTAAACCTTAAAAAATTTTAAAAACTCTGAAACACCTTAAAACCCAAAAAACAAAAAAAAAACCCAAAACCTCAAAATCTCTAAAAACCATAAAAACCATAAAAGTCATAAAATTAGCCTAAAATCTCTAAAAACATAAAAATAACTAAGCATTAAAAATTTTCTCAACAAATCCTTGAAAACATAAAAAAATATAAACCCTAAAAACAATAAAAACCCTAAATCCCCATAAAACACCTAAATCCTTAAAAATTTATAGAACCCATAAAAAAATTCCTCTAAAATCTAAAAAAAAGTTTAAACTCTTGAAAACGTTAAGAAAAATAAAAAAACATTAAAAGCCCAAAAATTATAAAAATTTCCTCAATAAAAAAACATTAAGTAGACAAAAATACCCTAAAACCACTCAAAATACCAAAAAACCCATAAATCCATAAAATATATAAAAAAATAAAAAAATCGCTAAAAAATGTTAAAAGACCCTAAAATCATGTAGAACATTAAGAAATCCTTAAAAATAAAAAAAAAATAATTTGAACCCCTTAAACCCAAAAAAATGTTAAAAATTCTAAAAAAACCTTGGATCCCTAAAAACCCTAAAACCCTTAAAATCAATAAAAATCATAGAACCATAAAATCATTAAAAACACCATATAAACTCTAAAAACACTTTAAACCCCATAAAATGATAAAAAAATAAAAACCATTTGAAACCCTAAATACTTAAAAACCATAAAACCCAACAAAATCCATAAAATCCATAAATAATATAGAAATCCTAAAACCCATAAAAGTACCAAAAACCCAAAGGACCCTAAAACCCTAAAAAATAAGATAACATTAAAAAACTAAAAACAATTTAAACACCTAAAAACCTATAAAACACATAAAACCCTAAGAAAACCTAAAAACCATAAACCCCCTAAAAACCATGAAAACAACTAAAAAACCTAAAAACACACTAAAACACTATAAACCCCTAAAAACATTAAAAAACTCTAGAAAACATAAAACCCATAAAAACTAAAAAATTGTAAAACCCATCAGATTAGTGACAAGAGTTCCCTCATCGATGTCTATGAGATTACTCTCCCAAAGTTCAACTCAGATCATAATCGCCTTATTTTTTATCACTACGAGGGTCTTATGAGGTCAGCCCCTATTTCCTTGAAATTAAATAACACATGGCTCTCGATTCCTAGTTATAAGGAAGTAGTAATTAATGGATGGAATAACACCCCATGGAATCCATCACTACATTGTGGCATCAGAACTCAATAAAATCAAATGTATTCAGAAAGTGTGGAGTATAAACTCCTTTTTCAGTTTAAGTGAGTATATTAAGGCTACTAAATCCCATATTTCCTCATTCCAAATTTCCAACCAGCAGCTATAAATACCTACTCGGGAGGAGTTGCAGCTTCATTCCAAGTTGTATGACCTTCTGGATCTTAAGGATAGGTTATCTAAGAAAAATTTCAATGTTAATTAGATAATGTATGGGTATAGGAATTCCAAATTCTTACACTATCCTCACATGGATAATAAGGCCAAAAATAACAGGAATTCCATTCATATAAATGATTCTACCTTCATATATATGAATGATATTTCTAATGTTGTGGTGGATTATTTTATGGAATTATATAATGATGTTGGTGGGGACTACTATATTCCTCTGTCTGACTCTATTATGTCGTGTCATGATGACAACTAGAACAAAGCCTTAATGGATGCTCCTTTTTAATTAGAATTCAGAACAACTTTATTCTCTTTGAAAATGGAAGATCAGCGTGCTTTTAAGGATTTAGCAACAAGTATTTCATGACTTATTGGGACATTATGCACATGGAGATTACTAATGGAATAAAATAATTATTTATCTCTAGACCATTCAAGCATAGAAATAATTCTATATTTAGTGGATTGATACTAAATAAGGAAAATGTTATTGAAATTGGGGGTTTTCAGCTGATTCTTATAGGGAACACCATTCCCTAGGTTCTTAGCAAGATCCTAGTCATTGGGATGGGGAAGATTGTTAGGGATCTCATTACCCCAAATAAATTTGGTTTTTTATTAGGGAGGTCTATTCAAAACTGCATATTCACATCCATGGAAGGGACAAACATAATGAGGATGTATATGAAGCATGGGAATTTTTCAATGAATATGGATAGTTTTAAGGCCTTTGACATAATCAAGTGGATATTTATTATTCATGTTATGAGAAAGTATTGATTTTCCATAAATTTCATCAAAATGGTTACCACTCTATTGACTAGTGTATGGGGTTCTATCCTTATAAAAAGTTAGCCAAAATAGTAAATACAATACTCCCATAGGGTCAATAGGTGGATCTGTTATGAGGTATTGTTTTTAAGATTTATGATGATTATTGGATCTGGTGAATTGTTGACCCCCTATAGGATGAACTCTATAAACCATTTAAGGTAGGGAAGGACCTTCATGTTCTATATCATCTTCCTTATGCCGATGACATACTCCAGTCTGGGAAAGCCAATTAGAAATCCTTATCTTAAATAAGAATGATCATTTAGCATTATGAAAGCATGGCTGGTAAATCCATTAGCTAGAGAAAATCCTCTATTATATTTGTTAAAGGTGTTCCCCTCTAAAGTAAACTTTTTATTTCTAGGTCCATTGTTTTGAAATGGTGTTCACTCCCATTTTTTATCTGGATGTCCCTCTTTTTTGGGGGAGGGTATTGAGCTACCATCATGAGGGCATATCAACTAGAATCACCTAGAAACATTCCAAATGGAAGGGTAATAGTGTAACTCAGTAATGATTTAATTGTTTAATAAATCATGTTCAAACCTCATTGTATGTTCATACTTTATCCATCTATAGATAGAGGATTATCTTGTCAAAAGTTTGGAAGCTCAGGTTATGAATTTTTCTTAGACATGCTATATAAGTGAAAGAATGTTTTTTTTTGGCCAGCAAAGACTACACTAAGACTATTGATCTGGGGGGGTCTGGGCATTAAAGATCTTAGAATATTTAATAATGCACTTCTTTCCTAGTTTACTTGGATTTTGATTAATTCTCATGAGGATGGATTGGAGTTCATTCAGGAGATATTCATGCAGAAACTTTGTGAGGGATTCACAGGTTATATTACTTCCTCTATCTAGTCAGCTATCAGATCCTCATATAGGAAATTACATCACACTTAAAATGGGTCATGTTAGAGAAATCAAATATGAATTATTATTCAACTACATGCCTTGACAGGACCCTTCTAGATGATGTGATGCCTCCCTATGCTTTAGGAAACTTGTTTATTACTACTCTAAAAAAAATAATTAGGGGATTTTGTGAGATTAATACAAATAATATCACCCTATAGGTTTAGAGGTATATGGTCATTTATAGTGAAATACTCATCTATAAACCCAAACTTTTTGGTTATCTTAAAACAAGGGATATCTACAAACATAAATGTTCATGAGGCATTGATCCTATAGCTTGGTTATCTAACTTAAGTGACCTTTCTTCCCACCCAAAAACCACTTGTTACTCTAGATGCTCTGGAAGAACCTGTTTCCCATTTATGAATAACTGAAGAAGGGTGGTTAAAGTATAACTTCAACCTATTATTTTCTATCTTCAGAATTATGAAACCATCAAGAACACATTTTTTAGTTCAGGTTTGCAACAATACTGTGGGACTATCAGCAACACTTGTTTGAGTTCTATTTTAGTAGTCTCCTCCCACTTTTTGACCTTCTTAGTCACATTGCAGGGGAAAATGTAGTGATTAGGTTACTTATTTTATTCTCACTGCTCCGGCTACTGTTGTCACATATATTTGGGCTACCATAAATGTTGTCACTTTCAATAGAAAACAAATCTCTTTTCGTGTTGGAGTCGTGTCAATTCATAATGCAGTTAATGCAATATCTTAGATTCAAATAAGTTCAATGGATAATGATTTCCATGATCTCATTATTTTAAAAATTCATGGAGTTTTTGGAAGTACCAAAAAACCAAAAGATCTCATGTTTATTAATTTGATCCCTCTAATTAAATTTTTGATCAAAGTCAATGTTGATGGCGTGGCCTTGGGGGAACCTGGTCCCTCAGTGTGTGGCAGTGTTTTTCGTACATATAGAGGCTTTATGAAAGGAAGATTTTATCATTTTATTTGAAGTGGATGTGAATTTGAAGTTGATATTTGGGCAATGATGAAAGTGATAAAATTTGTGGTCTAGTTTGGATAAATGTTATTTTGGCTTGAATCTGACTCGATGCTTATTGTGGATGACTTCAAGAGCATGTACAGGAGAGTTCCTTAGAAACATATCCCATAGTGGATCAAATGTCTCAGCCTTTTCCAGACCCTCACTCTCAAGTTCAAAAATTCGTATAGGGAGGTGAACTTGGTCTCTATTTCCTTATCCAAACAAGAAGTTGAGAAAAGGATCTTGTTGTTGTCCTTCATCACTCCTCCTTTTTTCTCATCCTCTGTGGACTCAGATATGAGGGGTGAATTACACACCTGTATCTGTAAACCCTCCTTATATCTTTTTGAATATTCTTTTTTGATAAATTTTGGGGGACCAGGATTTCTTGGCCTCAATCCTTCTTTTCCTTAAAAACCACATAATACTAAAAAACCCTAAAAACCTGTAAGAATCCTAAAAAACCCCTAGAAATTCCTATGTAAATAAAATACCCTAAAAACCCAGGAAACCCTAAGAAAACATTAACAACCTAAAAAAACCTAAAACAACTAAAAACCTAAATTGTTGAAAACCCTTGAAACTCAAAATAAACCTTAAAACCCTAAAACCCCCAAAAACAATAACAATTCCAAAATCCCATAAAACCCCTAAAACTACAAAAAACAATAAAAACCCTTTCAACCCATTCAATTCTTAAATACTCTAAAAACAAATAAAACCCCTAAAAACTCATAAAAGTAGCTAAAAACTAAAAAAATATCCTAAAAACACATGAAAACCCACAAAATACCTAAAATACCAAAAAAACCATAAAAATAATAAAAAGCATTAAAAATCCCTAAAAGTTTAAAAACCATTAAAAACCATGAAAACCCCTAAATCCTGTAAAACCTAAAAGCCCTAAAAGCCCCTAAAATATTAAAAAAAAGAACTGTACAACCCTCAAAAACCTTAAATACTCTCAAAATCCTTAAAAAACCCAAAAAACCAAAAAAAATACTAAAAACCCTAAAAACATTAAAAATGTAAAACCACTAAAATCCATGACAAACATGAAGAAAACTGTAAAATCATAAAAACACTTAAAACACCTAAAACCTAAAAAGACTATAAACCCTAAAAATAATAAAAGACTCTAAACCCCAAAAAATAATAAAATACCAAACACCCCATAACCCACAAAATCTATAAAATACAAAAACCATAAAAAACATAAAATCCCTTAAAATCACTAAAAATGTAAAAAACCATAAAAACCATGAAAAGCCATAAGAAAACCATAAAAACACAAAACACATACAACTCCTAAAAACCCAAAAGACCCATAAACCACAAAAATCCCCTAAAAACTATGAAACCTCTAAAAACCAATAAAACCCTAAAATCCATGAAAACCCTAGAAAGACATGAAAAACACTAAAACCCCATTAAAACCATAAAAACATTAAAAAATAAAAATAAATTGTAATCCTAAAAACTCAAAAAAAACTCTAGAAAACCCAAAATAACATAAAAACCATAAAAACATTCAAATTCCTTAAAAACACTAAAAATCCATACAAATCCTAACAAATCCTGAAAAATACCTAAAACATAATACCCTAGAACCCATGAAAACCCATATGAAAACCATACAAACCTATACACACTTAATACACCTTAAAACCGAAAAATGAAAAAAACCCCTAAAACACTAATAACCAAAAGAAACCCATAAAACCATAGAATACATGAAAACCATAAGGAATCCCTAAAACTTCTATAACTATAAAAATGATTTAAACGCATAAAAAAGTTAAAAAATCTATAAACCCTTAAGGCACTAAAAACCTCAAATAACCTTAAAACCCCAAAAAACCATAAAGAACCTAAAAACAAAAAATATCCATAAAACCCTAAAAACCATAAAAATCCAAAAAAGATGCTAAAAACCACTAAAATGAAAAAAACCTTTAAAACCCTAGGAAAAAATTGAATCCCTAAAACACTTAAAAGTTCAAAAAACCTAAGAAATGCTAAAAACTCTAAAAACCCCTGAACACCGTAAAATCCATAAAGCCCCTAAAACATTAAAAACCCTAAAACCCCACAAAAAAATAAAAACCCTTTAACACCCTACAAAAATAATGGTGAATGGGGCCGATAATAATTATGATGTGGAAATCACCTATAACTCGTTACCTAAAACACATTTAAGGGATGCCATTAAAGGATTTTGGAAGGGGGCTCTGCTCTCTCCCAATGGCTATTATGTCCTCCGGCGACATTCTAAAAGATGATGACTACTCTTGCACCTTTCTCTTCCCCCTCTGTGAGGGGGATGGGACTCCGCTGATTCTTTATGATGGGAGTCCTTTTGAAACATTCTCGGTTCCTAATTTTCCTCCTCCTTTTCTGTAGAGTGAGATTTTCGGGAAGGTTCCTAACTTACATGAAGGATTTCTGCAGCTTCGGTTATCGATGGAGGAGTTCAATAAGGCCTCCGCTCTGCATAGGTTGTCCATAGTTGCTCATTTCTTGAACTAGCATCCCGCGGTGGATGTTTTTGATAGATTTGTGTTCGAACAATGGGACCTCCAAGACCATGCTACAGTAGGTCTTCTTGATAGCATTCACATTTTGATTCGCTTTGCTTCGGAAGAGGATTTGGTTCATTCCTGGTCGGTGGCTCCAAGAAGATGAAATGGTGCTCATTTCTCCCTTTCCAGGTGGATCTTTGATCTGCACTTGAACCATGATTCACTAATGGAGGCAACGTGGGTTATATTTCTGGAACTGCCCCTCCATTTTCAAAATTTCTCAATTATTTCAATGTTGGGAAATTCGGTGGGAAGGTTCTTATATGTCGATAGTAGAACAAGGTCCATTTTCCACACGGTCTCCCCAAGGGTCTTTGTGGAGATTTATGATTCTAATGGACCAATTGATATTGTTTTTATTTTTTTTAGTGAAGAGATTTGGTGGAAGAAACCAATGATCTTTGAGTTGAGAATGGATTTATGCTCCTCTTGCTGGATTTTGGGTCATAATGTTCAGGATTGTAGGATTAGCCGATGGATTTTTTGTTATTTTAATAGATCTCATTCGGTTATTGGAGTGGGGAAGAAAAATCGGGGCGAGGTGCAGGAAGTTTCCAAAAGGATCCTCAAACTCATGTTGAGTCTGGTGAAGGGGGGCTGGCTCGAGTGGAGATGAATATGGTGGAGGTTGTAGCGACTGCTTCAATCAGGCTTGGAAGAAATGTGTCTGTGTGGGTGGCTCCTGTATTTGGGCATGGTTCTGGATCCCTGGATGAGATGATTGAATGGGAGGACCCCCCCGGTTGGTTCAAGGGGTCATGGATCTGTAGCTGATAGAGGGAAAGTGGATTTTTAACGTCAACCGGAGGCCAAGGTGACTGACATTTTCAAGCGATTGAAGAGTAACTTGAAGATCTTGGATGCTAGAAGTTCCTTATACAGGAATGTCTCTACTGATGGGAAGTCAGTCTCCACTGATAGCAGTCTGAAGCAGAGGTAGGAAATTGTCCCAATATTAATTTTCGTTGAAGGGATGGAGTATGTGGGAGAGGCGCAAGGGTCTCCACTTGTAGATGGGAGTGAGAGGTCTGATTCACAGGAGAGCGGGGTGTATGTCGTGGTTACTGAGGGGGATGGAGGGACTGTGGCATAGAAGGCTTGTGAATTTGAGCTGTTTTTAGACACCACTGGGCACTCTGGTGGTGTTGATGAGAAGGATATTAGGGAGCTACAAGATATTTGTCACAATTGTAATGATTTTGATGTGAATGAGCGGAAGATTCCAAGTGAGAATCAGGTTGTTGCTGTTAGGCGTGGTGGAGGCTGTGTGGTCCTTAATGCTAGTTAAGTTGAGTCGATTCAGGATACTTTTGGGTCTTTCGATGGAGATGGAGAGCATGGGAAAAGGGAAATTCAGGGGCTAGAGTCTGTGCGCTCACTCCAGGGGAATGAAAGTGAGCTACCTAGGGAGGAGGGGCACTTGCACCAGGCCCTGGCCGGTGGGGTGCCCAATCTTTGTATGGCTTCTCAAGAACCTGTGGTGGCTCCTGACGTGATGTAGGGTAAGGTTCTTGATGTATGTTCCCTTAATTAGGAATCCTACTTCATTATGGATCAAGATGTGGATTGTAGAAGGATGAAGCAGAACATGAATATAGTCATGAAAGATAGGGCCCTGCTAGAGAGGGCCATTCCTTATGGTAAGGAAAATAAATCTGCGGAGAGGGGTTGTTCTTCCCCTACCAAGAAGAAGGCATGGTGGGACTATGCCTCATTTCCAAAACCAATGGCTATAGGGGCCTCCTCTAAGGCTTCCAAAGCCATGGAGGATTCTCTTTCCAAGGATCGATCAGATAGGAAGCTGGAGAAAAAATGACTCAGGAGGTATTGTACTGACTTCCTCAAGTAGTACGAGACATCTGAATGGGAGGGGGTGGACTCAGATGACTCCTCTGGGTATGGTGCAGATGGTGAACCCTATGGTTGGGATGATGCGTGATGCAGTGCTGGATTGTTTGATCTGCTGTTTCTTTTTCTGTTCCTTGGTTTTCTTTTTGTTTTCCTTTTGGGGATTGTTTTTGTTTATGGTTCGATTGACCTGGACCCTCCCTTAGCCTTGTACTCTTGTTTTCCTTTGATATTTTGGGGGCTAGTATTGCCTAGTACTGAACGTCTTCTTCTCTAAAAAATTAAAATATCTAAGAAACCTTTAAAACCCAAAAAAATAAAAAACCCTAAAACACAATAAAACCATAGAAACTCTATAAACAACTATGAAACCTAGAATGAAATAAAAATCCTAAAAGAAATTAAAAAACCTAAAAATTATAATAACATAAAATATCCTAAAAACACCTACGAAAAATTTAAAACCTAAAAACACTTAAATTATCTAAAAAAACAAATGTTAAATAAACTAAAAACCCTAAAAAACCTAAAAACCCCTAAAATCCCTCAAAATCCCTAAAAACCATAAATACTCATAAAATCATAAAAAAATGTCTAAAAACCTTAAAAAATTAAAAAACCCTAAAACCTTTAAGAGAACATTAAATATATATATATATATAATCCCTAAGAATATAAAAAATGATAAAAATCCTAAAAATATCCAAAAAACACCAAAAACCCCCAAAAACCTCAATAAAAAGGAAAAAAACCTGCAAACATAAAAAACCCTAAGAACACATAGAAACCCTAAAACCCACTAAAAACACCGAAAACCCATTTAACATGTAAATAATTTATAAAAATTATAAAAAAGTCTATAAACTCAAAAACTACAAGATACCAAAAAAAATCCTAAAAATCCTAAAGCCACCTAAAATTCAAAAAACCCTAAAATCCTTAAAAAAAAACAAATCCCTAGAAATATTTGAAAACAAAAAAAACCCTAAAAACCTTGAAATTCCCCGAAGAAAATCTAATAAATTGAAGAACACTTAAAACTCCAAAAAGACCTAAATACATAAAAACCCTAAAAACCCTAAAAACACTAAAAAACCTAAAACCCATGAAACCAATAAAAACATCAAGAAACCCTAAAAACCTATGGAAAACATAAAAACAAATAAAAACATTAAAAACCTATTAAATCCCTAAAAATGTTAAAAATATCTAAAAATCCTAAAAACCGTAAAAAATTCAAAAACAACCCTAAAAACCAAAGAAACTATAAAACCCTAAAAACCCTTGAAACCCTAAAACCCCTAAATATCCCTAAAAATAGTAAGAAACATAAAAATACAACCCTAAAAATAACTAAAAATGGCAAAAATTCCTAAAATCTATAAAAACCCTCTGAAAACCTTAAAACACTAGAAATAATTAAAACCCCTAAAACACATAAAAACACTAGAAACCCATAAAACCCTCAAAACCCCTAAAACGCTAAGAGAAAACCATAAAGAAGAGTATGGATCTTGCATCTCCTGGTTCCTCTCACATTAGGGTTCTCCTTCAGTGTGGCGTTAGAGTCTCAGGTTTCGGCTTTCTCATCACTACTGCTTTCCCCTCTCAAGGTATACATTCTCTGGTTTCATGGAACCCTCATTGATCTTATCAGGTGGCAGGTATAGATGAAAGATTATTTCAAGAACAAGCAGGTTATATCTCGACCTTCTGGTGTTCGGTGGTACGAAGCTTCAGTGGGATGGATCAGATTTTGTCTCACCTCTGCGTGGCGAGTTAGATACGTGGAGGTTTTTATCGGATCTGGTCCTATTGGTGTGAGACTTTGTAGAACTTTGATGGGGTGTTTTGGATCTAGTCTTTCATCTGCCTGGTGCTTCAGTCACATGGAGGATATGGTTGTTTTTTTCCGTAGTGTGGCTTTGCTTCATGGTTGTATGGGGTAGATTTGGACCTCCTAGATTGTGGTGAAACATCCCTTTAGAGGTTCTGTTCGATGGACTTGGTGGCAGGAGTGTCTGGCTCCAACGAAGGTTTTGGAAGAGTTGCATGGAGATTCACTGTTTTTACGGTGGCTTAAGAAAGTCATTGGTGTTGGTTTTCAAGTCAACTTGGTACCGATTTGCGCAAAATTTTCAAGTTTTTACTCCTAGTTCCCCTAATTAATTTTTTCTCTATGTATTTAATGAATGTCTGGCCATTTTGTGTTGTGAGAATGCTTCACTGAATTCTGATTTCTTGAGTCATGGCGGGTTTGGATGTGAGCTTTTGCTGGGCTATATAATTTCGGGGTTGAACAAAGAGTTCTAGGTACTGTGGTTTGGCCCTTGGAGTAGGTGCTAGTTGATTGTTTGGTTGGGTGTTGCTTCTTGCTTGGGAGATGTGAAAGGACTTTCTGGTTGTTGGGATCTATGGTTCTGGATTCTACTTCATGTTGGGTTGGGATGTGATGAAGCTGTGGGTTCTGGGTACGGGCGCCGGTGGTCCTGTACTGCTGTCTATTTCATTTGGTGTGTCATCTAGAATCTAAAAAGTTGGTGGATGGATGCTACTTGGATGGGTATGGTTGGTGAGGGTGAAGGATCTTGGAAACTGATGTTCTGGTTTTTTTGATGATGATTGGATAAGAAATGCTGAAGCTGATGTCTATGTTTTTGGTGTTGGAGACTCTATGTTGCTGGTGGTTGTTCTAACTAGTGAGGCGGTGCTGGAGGCTGGATAGAGTGAAATGGTATGCTGGTTGCTGCTTGGATGGGAGGTGCTGAAGGAGGTATTTTTTTATTACAGATGGTTTCTATTTGGGTGGGAGTTTCTTTTGTGAATGATGAGGAATATGATGGTGACTACTGCGTGGATGAGTGGTGATGTAGTGGGTGTCTACGAGGTGAAGGCTCTGAATGCTGGGAAGTATGATGATGGTATTGGTTGCTGCTTGGCAGGGGATCTGGAGATGTGGAATGCTGGAGTTGGATGAGAAGTTGTTGAAGCCGCTGTTGTGTTCGTTTTTTTGTGTCTTATACTTTCTTTGTTTTTCTTTTTGGGATTGTTTTTTGGGTTGGGGTTGATTGACCCTACCCCTCCCCGGTCTGCAGGCTCTTGGTGTATTTTTTTCTAATAAATTTTGGGAGGACCAGGAATAGCCTAGTCCTGCATCTCTTCTGCCCCTAAAACGCAAATAAACAATAATGTTTCTAAAAAGGACGTACAAATCCACAAAAAAATAAAAAACCCTAAAACCCCGAAAATCCCTAAGAATACCTTAAAAACCTAAAAATACTTAATACCCCTAAACACCAAAAAACTAAAAACACTAAAACATCATAAAAACACTAAAAATCCTAAAAACCATAAAAACCACTAAAACCATAAAAAACCATAAAAACTCTTAAACCCCCTAAAATCACTAAAAAATGTAAAACCCTTTAAACCCCTAAAAATGATAAAAACTATAAAAAACATTAAAAAATCAAAAAACCAAAAAAAAACATAAAAATCTACAAAACCCTAAAATCCATATAAATCCCTAAAAACTCTAGAAATCATAAATATTTGAAAAAAATCCAAAAAATGAAGAAAAATTTAAAAAGAATTAAAAACCTTGAAAACCCATAAAAAATCTGTAAAAACCAAAAAAAATTAAAAACCCCTACAAAACCAAAAAAACTCTAAAAACCCTAAAATACCATAAAACCCTTAAAATCCGAAAAAACCTTCAAAACACATAGAAAACTGAAAAACCCACTAAAAACCATAAGATCCTCTTAAACACAAAATTTTTTAATATCTATAAAAAAATAAAACCCCAAAAAACTCAAAAAACCTTAAAATATCAAAAAACCATAAAAACCTAACAAACTAAAAATCCCTAAAAATAAATAAAAAACCTAAAAATCCATAAAACCATCGTAATTCTCTAAAAATACCTATAAAATGTAGAAAACACTGAAAAATCCTAAGAAAACCATAAAAACCTAGAAATGATTAAACCCTATAAAACATAAAAAATGCTAAAAACCAAGAAATAATATAAATACAATAAAACCTCCAAAAACTATAAAACCATATAAGAACCCTACATCAATATAAAAAATTCCATTAAACCCCTAAAGATGATTAAGAAAAATAAAAACCACAGAAACCCCTAAACAACTCAAAAAATCCCTAAAAGCCGAAAAAATTGTAAAAACATTTTAAAGACCTTTAAAACCCTCCAACTGCATAAAAATCATAAATCACTAAAAACTCTAAAAATACTTCAGCCACTAAACACATTTAAAAATATTAAAGACCCATAAAATTATAAAAAAAAAACATAAAAGAAACCAATAAACCATTCAAACACTCAAAACCCTTAAAATCCAAAATAATCATAAAACCCATAAAAACTATAAAAGGCCCTAAAAATACCTAAAACATAAAAATCTAAAAACCCTAAGAACACCTAATATAACCTTAAAACATAAAAACACTTAAAACCCATAAAACATAACAATGTTAATAACCCTAAAACCCCTAAAACCCTAATAAACACCCAAAACCTCAAAATCCATAAAACCCTAAAAATCCATAAAAATCTGTAAAAATACCTAAAAATTTCTAAAAAAATAAAAAAAACTAAACACCCTAAAAAACATTTAAAACCCTAAAAACTCAAAAAACCCTAAAACCCCACTAAAAACTCCAAAACCCCATTAAACCCCTATGAATGATAAAAAATCGAAAAACCATAAAATGATTAAGAATGTAAAAACCCCATAAGGCCCGTAAAATCGAACTAAAACTCTAAATCCCTTTAAACCCCTAAAAACGGTAAACACTCTGAAACACCTTAAAATCCCTAAAAACACAAAAAAACCCAAAAAACCTCAAAATCCCTAAAAACCATTAAAACAGTAAAATTCATAAAATAAGCCTAAAAACCCTTAAAACAGAAAAATGACTAAACATTCTAAAATTCTTTAACAAATCCTTGAATACAAAAAAATTAAAACCCCTAAAAATAATAAAAACCCTAAAGCCCAATAAAACCCCTAAAAACCTTAAAAATTCATCGAACCCATAAAAAACTACCTCTAAAATCTCCAAAAAAATATTTTAAACCCCTAAAAATGTTAAATGCTCTAAAAAACATTAAAATCCCAAAAATTAAAAAAAAAAATCCCTCAACACAAAAAAAACATTAAGGACCCAAAAATACCCTAAAAACCATAAAAATACCAAAAACCCATAAATCCATAAAATCTATAAAAAACATAAAAATTCACTAAAAATGTTAAAAGACACTAAAATCCTATAAAACATTAAGAAATCCTTAAAAATATAAAAAATACTTAGAATCCCTAATACCCTAAAAAATGTTAAAAATCCTAAAAACACCGAGGAGACCTAAAAACCCTAAAACCCCTAAAATCCTAAAAACCCCTAAAACCATAAAATCATTAAAAATACCATAAAACTATTAAAACAGTTTAAACCCCTTAAAATGTTAAAAAAATAAAAACCCCTTAAAACCCTAAATACAAAAAAAAACCATAAAACCTAACAAAATCCATAAAATCCCTAAAAAATATATAAATCCTAAAACCCATAAAAATACCTAAAAACAAAAAATACCCTAAAACCCTAAAAAAATAATATAACCTTAAAAACGTAAAAACTATTAAAACACCTAAAAACCTATAGAACACATAAAACCCTATGAAAACCTAAAAACCTTAACCCCCCCTAAAAACCATGAAAACCACTAAAGAAAACTAAAAACCCACTAAAGCACGATAATGCCCCAAACACATTAAAAAACTCTAGATAACATAAAACCCATAAAATACATAAAAACTGTAAAACCCATCAGATAAGTGACATGAGTTCCCTCATTGATGTCTATGGGTTTACTCTACCCAAGTTCAACTCCGATCATAATCCCCTTATTGATCATCACTACGAGGGTCTTATAAGGTCATCCCCTATTTCCTTGAAATTCAGTAATACATGGCTCTGGATTCCTGGTTGTAGTGAAGTAGTTATCAATGGATGGAATATCACCTTTCATAGAATCCCTCACTACATTGTGGCGTCAAAACTAAATAATATAAAATTTATTCTGAAAGTGTGGAGTATGAAATCTTTTTCTAGTTTAGATGAGGATATTAGGGATGCTGAATCACATCTTGCCTCACTCCAAATTTCCAACCAGCAGCTATAAATTCTTTCTTGGTAGGAGTAGCAGCTTCATTCCAAGTTGGATGAACTTATGGATCTTATGGAGAGGTTACCCAAGAAAAATTTAAATGTTAATTGAATAAAGTATATGGATAGGAATTCCAAATTCATCCACTATCCTCACAAGGAAAATAAGGCCAAAAAGAGCATGAATTCCATTCATATAAATGATTCTACCTTCACATCTATGAATGGTATTTCCAATATCGTTGTGGATTATTTTAAGGAATTATATAATGATGTTGGTGATGATTACTCTTTTCCTATGTCTGACTCTAATATGTCGAATATTGATGACCACTAGAAAAAAGCCTTAATGGATGCCCCTTTTAAATTGGAAGTCAGAATGACTTTATTATCTTTGAACATGGAAAAGCAGCTGGCCTGGATGGATTTAGAATTAAGTATTTCATGAATTATTGGGACATTATGCACATGGAGATTACTAATGGAATCAGATAATTATTTATCTCTAGATCATTCAAGCACATATATAATTCTAACTTTATTGGATTGATACCTAATAAGGACAATGTTATTGAAATTGGGGGTTTTCAGCTGATTCTTATAGGGAACACAATTCCCTAGATTCTAAGCATGATCCTAGTCATCAGGATGGGGAATATTGTTAGGGATCTCATTACCCCAAATCAATTTGGTTTTGTTTCAGGGAGGTCTATTAAAAACCACATATTCACATCCTTAGAAGGGACTAACATAATGAAGAAGTATATGAAGCATGGGAATAAAAAAAGCTTGATATTTCTAAGGCCTTTGACATAATCAAGTGGATATTTATTTTCAACTTATGAGAATGTATTGATTTTCCATCAATTTCATCAAAATGTTTACCACTATATTGACTAGTGTAAGGGTTTCCATCCTTATAAATAGTTACCCAAAAGTGTAAATACAATGCTCCCATGGGGTCAGGTAGGGGGATCTGCTCTTAGGTCTTCTTTATAAGATTGATGATGATTATTGGATCTAGTGGATTGTGGACCTCTTATAGGCTGGACCCTATAAAAAAATAAGGTAGGGAGGGACCTTCTTGTTCTATATCAGCATCTCTATGCCGACGACATACTCCTTTTCGGGAAAGCCAATGAAAAAACCTAATCTTAAATCAGAATGATCTTTCAGCATTATGAAATCATGGCTGCCAATACATTAGCTGGAGAAAATACTCTATTATATGTTTTAAAGGTCTTCCTCTCTCTGGGAAACTTCTCATTTCAAGGTCCATTGGTTTAAAGTGGTGTTCAGTCCCATTTTTTTTATCTGCATGTCCCTCTTTTTTGGGGAGGGTAATGAGCTAACATCATAAGATCATATCAACTAGAATCACCTAGAAACTTTCCAAATGGAAAGATAATAGTGTATCTCAATAAGGCATGAATTGTTTGATAAATCGTGTTCTCACATCATTGTTAGTTCATGCTTTCTTCATCTATAGATAAAGGTGTAATATTGTCAAAAGTTTGGAAGCCCATGATATGAATTTTTCTTGGTCATGCTAGATAAGTGAAAGAAAGTTAGTTTTTGTTGTTAGGAAAGACTGCACTAAGCCTATTGATCTGGGGGGTATGGGCATTAAAGATCTTAGGAGATTTAATAATTCACTTCTTTCCAGGTTTACTTGGAGTTAGATTAATTCTAATGAGGATGTCTTGGAGTACATTCAGGGGATGTTCATGCATAAACTTTGTGATGGATTCACATGTCATATTACATCCTCTATCTAGTCAGTTATCAGATCCTCAAATAAGACATTACACCTCATTGAAAATAGTTAATGTTAGAGAAATCAAATATTAATTATTATTCAACCACCTATCTTGAAAGGACCCTTCTAGAAGATGTGACACCTTCCTATGCTTTAATAAACTTTTTTATTGCTACTCTCAACAAAATACATAGTGGATTTGGTGAGGTTCATACAAATAATATCACCCAATAGGTTTAGAGGTATATGTTTATTGATAGTGAAATCCTCATATATAAACCCAAACTTTTTGGTTATCTTAAAACAATGGATCCCTACTGACATAAATGTGCATGAGGCATTGATCCTCCAGCTTGGTTATCTAATTTTAAGAGACATTTCTTCCCACCCAAAAACTAGTTGTTACTCTGGAAGATCTGGAAGAACTAGTTTCCCATTTAAGAATAGCTGAAGAAGGGTGGTCAAAGTATAACTTCAACCTATTTATTTCTTCCTTCAGAATTATGAAAGTATCAAGAACACATTTTTTAGTTCAGGTTTGCAACAACACTTTGGGACTACCTGCAACACTTGTTCAGGTTCTATTTCAATAGGCACCTCCCATTTTTTCACATTCTTAGTCGCATTGTAGGGGAGAAATGTAGTGAGTAGGTTTTCTAATTTTATTCTCACTAATTCGGCTGCTGTTTTCACATATATTTGGGCTACCAGAAATGTTTTCACTTTTAATAGGAAACAAATCTCTTTTCGTGTTGGAGTCAAGTCGATTCATAATGCAGTTCATGCAACATCTCATATTCAAACAGGTTCAATGGATAATGATGTCCAGGATCACATTATTTTACAAATTCTTGGAGTTTTTGGAAGTTCCAAAAAACCAAAAGTTCTCATGTTTATTCATTAGATCCCCCTAATTACACCATTGATCAAATTCAATATTGATGGTGCGACCTTGGGGGCTACTGGTCCCTCAGGGTGTGGCAGTGATTTTTGTACATACAGAGGCTTTGTGAAAGGAATATTTTATCATTTTATTGGAAGTGGATGTGAATTTTGATTTTGATATTTGGGCAATGATGAAGGCAGTAAAATTTTTGGTCTAGTTTTGGATAAAAGTTATTTTGTCTTGAATCTGACTCGATGATTGTGGTGGATGACCTCAAGAGCATGTATAGGAGTGTTCCTTAGAAACTTCTCCCACAGCAGATCAAATGTCTCGGTCTTTTTTAGACCCTCACTCTCAAGGTCACACATTCTAATAGGGAGGTGAACTTGGTCTCTGTTGCCTTATCCAAACAAGAATTTGCGGAACGGATCTTGATGTGGTCCTTCATCACTCCTCCTTTTTTCTCATCCTCTGTGGACTCAGATATGAGGGGTGAATTACACAACAGTATTTGTAAACCCTCCTTATATCCCCTTGAATTTTCTTTTTTGATACATATTGGGGGACCAGGATTGCTTGGTCTCAATCCTTTTTCCCTTAAAAACCACATAATCCAAAAATAAAACCCTAAAAACCTTTAAAAATCCTAAAAACCCAAAGAAATTCCTAAATAAATAAAAAACCCAAAAAACCCTAGAAACACTAAGAAAACCTTACCAACCTAAAAACACTTAAAACACCTAAAAACCTATATTGTTGAAAACTCTTGAAACTCTAAAAAAACCCAAAAATCCCAAACCCCCCCCCCAAACCATAACAATTCCAAAATCCCATAAAACCCCTAAAACTACAAAAAAACCTATTTCAACCCATTCAATTCTTAAATACTCTAAAAACAAATAGAAACCCTAAAAACTCAATAAAGTAGCTAAAAACTCAAAAATATCCTAAAACCCCAAAAAAACCCCACAAAATACCTAAAATACCAAATAACCATAAAAATACTAAAAAGAATTAAAAATCCCAAAAAATTTAAAATCCATTAAAAACAATGAAAAACCCTAAAAACCTAAAAACCTTAAAACCCTAAAAAACCCTAAAAGGATAAAAACAAAAAGAACCCTATAACCATAAAAAACACTAAATACCCTCAAAATCCTTAAAAACCCTGAAAACATAAAAATAATAAAAAATCCTAAAAAACATTAAAAATGTAAAACCCCTAAAATCCATGACAAACCCGAAGAAAACCTTAAAATCATAAAAACTCTTAAAACCCCTAAAACCTAAAAAGTCTATAAACCCTAAAAAATAATAAAAGACCCTAAACCCCTAAAAATCATAAAAACCCAAACCCCACATAAAAACCATAAAACAAAAACAACTCTAAAAACACTTTAAAACCTAAATTGTTAAAAACTATCAAAAAATTAAAAATTCTAAAAACCAAAAATATAATAACCCCCTCCCCAATCCATGAAATTCCTTAAAATCATAAAAACAAAAAAAAATGCAAAAACCCTATATATCCCTAAAATCCAAAAAAACTCTAAAAACCCATATCAATCATATAAAACCAGTAAAAACCTAAAAATTCATAAAATCCTTAAATATCCTTGAAAACCGTAAAAACCACTAAAATTATTAATACCCCTAAAAATGTTATAATACTATAAAACCCTTCAAAACCACTAAAAACTCAAAAAAACTCCTAAAACAAAAATTAACCATATAAAAACCTTAAAACCCTCATAATCAGTAAAAACCTAAAAAAAATAATAACATAAAAATTACCTTCAAATCATCCAAACCATAAAAGCCATAAAAACAATCAAAACACTGAAATCCCCCAAAGAGAACCATAAAACCTAAAAATTTCTAACCCCCCTAAAAACCTTAAATAATTATAAAAACCTTAATAACCCCAAACCCTCAAAATCTATAAAATACCTAAAAAACATAAAAACCTTAAAATCCTTAAAAATCACTATAAATGTAAAAAACCCTAAAAACCATGAAAACCCATAAGAAAACCATAAAAACCCAAAACACTTAAAACCCCTAAAAACCCAAAAGACCAATAAAAATCCCCTAAAAACCATGAAACCTATAAATACATTTAAAACAATAAAATCCATGAAAAACCTAGACACCCACAAGAAACATTAAAACCCCATTAAAGCCATAAAACATTATGAACTAAAAAGAAACTATAAATCCTAGAAACTCAAAAAACCTCTAGAAACGCCAAAATAACCTAAAAACCATAAAAACATCCAAATTCCCTAAAAACACTAAAAATCCATAAAAATCCTGAAAAATCTAGAAAAATACCTAAAACATAAAACCCTAAAACCCCTGAAAACCCATATGAAAACCATATAAACCTATACACACTTAAAACCCCTTATGATTGAAAAATAAAAAAACCCTAAAACACTAAAAACCAAAAGAAACCCATAAAACCATAGAATACATGAAAACAATAATGAATCCCTAAAATCGCTATAACTATAAAAATTATTTAAACCCACAAAAACGTTAAAAAATCTATAAACCCTTAAGACACTAAAAACCTCAAATAACCATATAACCCCAAAAACATTAATGAACCTAAAAAAATATCCATAAAAACCCTAGAAACCATAAAAATCCTAAAAATATGCTAAAAACCACTAAAAGGAAAAAAATACTTTAAACCCCTGGGAAAAAAATGAATCCATAAAACACTTCTAACTGCTAAAAACCTAAGAAATGCTAAAAACTCTAAAACCCCCTAACACTGTAAAAACCATAAAACCCTTCAAACAATAAAAACACTAAAACCCATAAAAACCCTAAAACCCCAATAAATACTAAAAAACCCTTTAATCCCCTTAAAAGTAATAGTGAATGGGGTCCAGAATAAGTGTGGTGTGACAATATCCTATACCTCGTTACGCACAACTCGTTTAAGGGACACCATTAAAGGCTTTTTGTATGGAGGCTCGGCTCTCTCGCAATGGATATTCTCTCCTCCTATGGAATTCTTGAAGATGATGACTGCTCTTGCACCTCACCCTCCCCCTTCTTTGGGGGAGCGGACTCCACTGATTCTTGATGATGGGCGTCCTTTTGTCCAGTTCACGGTACCTGATTTTCTTCATCCTTTTCCACAGAGTGAGATTTTCCTGAAGGTTCCTGACTTACATGAAGGATTTCCGCAGCATCGGCTATTGATGGTGGAGTTCAATGAGGCCTCCGCTCTGTATAGGATATCCTTGGTTGCCCATTTCTTGAACTGGAAACCCCCGTTTTATTTTTTTGACAGATTTGTTTTCGAACAATGGGACCTCCAAGCCAATGTTATGGAAGGTATTCTTGATAGCAGTCACATTTTGATTCGCTTTTCTTTATAAGAGGATATGGTTCATTCCTGGCCGATGACTCCAAGATGATGAAACAGTGCTCGTTTCTCCCTTTCTAGTTGGATCTTTGATATGCACTTGAACCGTGATTCACCATTGGTGGCAACGTGGGTTATATTTCTAGAACTGCCCCTCCCTTTTTAAAAATTTCTCAATTATTTCAATGTTGGAGAATTTGGTGGGAAGGTTCTTATGCGTCAATAGTAGAACAAGGGCCCTTTTCCACCTGGTCTCCCCAAGGGCCTTTGTGGAGATTGATGCTTCTAAAGGACTGGTTGATTTTGTTTGGATTGTTGTTGGTGATGAGCTTCAGTGGAAGAAGACGGTGATCTTTGAGTCCTGGATGGATTTCTGCTCCTACTGTTGGCTTCTGTGTTATAATGTTCGGGCTTGCAGGTGTAGCAGAAGTATTTTTTGTTCTTTGAATCGATCTCAGAAGGTGACTAGTGAGGTGAAGAAAAATCGGGGTGAGGTGCAGGATGTAGTCCACAAGGATCCTCAAGCTCATGTTGAGTTTGGTGAAGGGGGAAGGCTCGGGTGGAGATGAATATGGTTGAGGTTGCATCTACTACTTCAATCGGGCTAGGAAGAAATGATTTTGTGGGGGAGGCTCCTGCATCTGGGCATGGTTCTGGATCCCTGGATGCGATGATTGTGTGGGAGGACCCCCTGGTTGTATCGAGGGGTCCTGGATCTGCTGCCGATAGAGGGAAAGCTGGTTTTTAGCATCAACCAGAGCCCAATGTGACTAACATTTTCAAGCGATTGAAGAGTGACTTGAAGCTCTTGGATGCTGGAAGTTCCTTATGCAGGGAGGTATCTACTGATGGGAAGTCAGTCTCCTCTGATAGAAGTCCAAACCAGAGGTAGGAAATCATCTAAATATTCAATCACTTTTAAGGTATGGAGCTTGAAATAGAGGTGAAAGGGTCTCCAATTGTGTATGGGAGTGAGAGGTCTGATGCACAGGAGAGTGGGATGTCGGCCGTGGTTTCTGAGGTGGATTGAGGGTGTGTGCCACAGAAGGCTTGTGAAGCTGAGCTATTGTTAGACACTACTAGGGTACTCGGTTGGGGTTGAAGAGCAGGAGATTAGGGAGCTATAGGCTATTGGTCACAATTGTGATGATTTTGATGTGAATGAGGGGAATATGCCAAGTGAGGAGAAGGTTTTTGTTGCTAGGCGCGGTGGAGGATGTGTGGTCCTTAATTCTGGTCATGCTGAGTCGATGCTGGATACTTTTGGGTCCTTGGATAGAGCTGGGGTGCAGGGGAAAAGGGAAATGCAGGGGATGGAGCCTATGCGCTCTGTCCAAGGGGATGAAAGCGTGCTACCTAGGGGGGAGGGACACTTGCAGCAGGCCCTGGACGGTGCGGTGCCCCATCTTTGTCTGGCTTTTAATGAACATGTGGTGGCTCCTGATGTCCTGCAAGGTGAGGTTCTTGCTCTCTGTTCCCTTAATCTGAATCCTACTTCATTCCGGATCAAGATTTGGATCATATAAGGACAGAGCAAAACATGAATATGGTCATCAAAGAGAGGGCCCTACTGGAGAGGGCCATTCTTTATGGGAAGGAAAATAAATCTTCATATAGGGGTAGTGTTTCCCCTGCCAAGAAGAGGGAAAGGAGAGACTATGCCTCCCTTCCAAAACCAATTCCTACAAGGGCCTCCTCAAAGGCTTCCAAAGTTGTGGAGGATGCTCTTGCGAATGAACGATCAGATAGGAAGCTGAAGAAGAAGCGAATCAGGAGGTATTGTACAGACTTCCTCAAGCAGTATGAAACATCTGAATGGGAGACGGTGGACTCTGATGCCTCCTCTGGGTATGGTGTAGACAGGGATCCCTATGGATGGGAAGACGTGTGATGCCGTGCTGGATTGTTTGATATGCTGCCTCTTTTTCTGTTCCTTTGTTTTCTTTTTTGTTTTCCTTTTGGGGATTGTTTTTGAATATGGGTCAATTGACCTGACCCCTCCCCTAGTCATGTGCTCTTGTTTTCCTTTACTATTTTGGGGGTGGGGCTTGCCAAGTCCTGAACCTCTTCTACCCTAAAAAATTAAAATATCTAAGAACACTTTAAAACCCTAAAAAATAAAAAATTCTAATACATAATAAAACCATAAAACCCTAAACATAACTAAGAAACCTAGAAAGAAATAAAAATCCTAAAAAACCTTAAAATCCATAAAAATGATAAAAACCTAAAAAATTCCAAAAAACCCCAACCAAAACTTTAAAAACTAAAATCACTTAAATTCTCTAAACACAAAAAAAGTGTTAAACACACTGAAAACCCTAAAATACCTAAAATCCCATAAAATCCATCCAAATCCCTAAAAACCTAAAAACCCATAAAATCATAAAAAATATCTAAAACCCTAAAAAATTAAAAACCCTAAAAAATTTAATAGAAAATTATAAAAAAAATATATAAAATCCCTAAAAACATAAAAAATGCTAAAAACCCTAAAAACATCAAAAAAGACCCAAAAACCCCAAAAAACCCTATAAAAAAGAAAAAAACCTAAAAACCTAAAAAGACCCCTATGAACACATAGAAACCCTAAAACCTACTAAAAACACTAAAAACCCATTTAACACCCAAATACTTAAAAAAAACTCTAAAAAAATCTAAACAATAAAAAAAAATAAAAGATACCACAAAAACCCTAAAAACCCCAAAACCGCCTAAAATTCCAAAAAACCCTAAAATCCTTAAAAATCATAAAAAATACCAAGAAATATTTGAAAACATAAAAACACCTAAAAACATTGAAAACCCTCGAATAAAATCTAATAAATAGAAAAACACTAAAAACTCCAAAAAGACCTAAATCCCTTAAATCCCTAAAAAACCTAAAACCCATGAAACCACTAGATACATCAAGAAACCATAAAACCCCATGAAAACCTTAAAAACAAATAAAAACATTAAAAACCCATTGAATCCCTAAAAATGTTAAAAATATCTAAAAATCCTAAAAAATCGTAAAACATTCAAAAAAAACCCTAAACAGACAAGAAACTATAAATCCCTAAAAAACCTTGAAACCCTAAAACCCATAAACATCCTTAAAAATACTAAAAAACATAAAAATCCTAAAATAACCTAAAAATAACTGAAAATGTAAAAATTCATAAAATCCCTGAAAAACCCTATGAAAACCTAAAAAACCTAAAAATAATTAAAACCCCAGAAACGCATAAAAACACTAAAAATCCATAAAAACCTCAAAGCCCCAACAATGCTAATAAACCATAATGTTTATAAGAAGGACGTACAAATCCACAAAAAAATGAAAACCCCTAAAAACCCAAAAATCATTAAGAATCCCTTAAAAAATTAAAAACACTTAATACGCCTAAACACCTAAAAAACTAAAAACCCTAAAACACTATAAAAACCAAAAAATCCTAAAAACCATAAAAACCAGTAAAACCATAAAACCCCTAGAAACCCTTAAAACCCATAAAATCACTAAAAACTGTAAAACCCTTTAAACCCCTAAAAATTATAAAAACTATAAAAACATTAAAAAAACAAAAAACCAAAAAAACCCATAAAACTCTATGAAAACCTAATATCCATAAAATTCCTTAAAAACACTGGAAATCATAAATATTTTTTCAAATAAAAAAATAAACAAATATTTAAAAAGAATTAAAAACCTTGAAAACTCCTATGAAATCTGTAAAAGCCTAAAAATTAGAAACCCGTACAAAACCTAAAAAACTCTAAAACACTAAAATACCATAAAACCCTTAAGAGCCCAATAAACATTTAAAACACATAAAAAAACTAAAAACCAACTAAAAATCGTAAGATCCTCTTAAAAAAATTTAAATATTTATAAAAAAATGAAACCCTAAAAAACTCAAAAAACCATAAAATATCATAAAAATCATAAAACCCTAAAAAAATAAAACACCCTAAAAGAAAATAAAAACCCAAAAAATCCAAAAAATCTTAAAAATTCTCTAAAAATTCTTAAAAAATGTATAAAACTCTGAAAAATCCAAAGAAAACCATAAAAACCTAAAAATAATTAAACCACCTAAAACATAAAAAATACTAAAAACAAAGAAAAAATATAAATACCATAAAACCACTAAAAACTATAATACCATATAAGAACCCTAAATCCATATAAAAAAATTCCTTTACACCCCTAAAATTTATTAATAAAAAAAAACCATAGAAACCCCTAAACAACTCAAAAAACCCTTAAAACCCAACAAAACCATAAACACCCTAAAAATCCTAAAAACACTAAAATCCCTCAATATATCTAAAACCCATAAAAACCTTAAGAATCCTTATAACATCCCTAAAAATCCCAAAATACATAAAAACCACTAAAAAAATATAAAAAACCCTATGAAAACCATAAAAACCAAAAAAACTAAAACCCCTAAAATCCTAAAAAATGTTAAATAACCAAAAAACACCAAAAACCATAAAAACCTCTAAAAACCAAAAAACACTTAAAACACCATAAAACACTAAAAATAAACTAGATTTTATAAAAGTATTTAGAACACAATTTTTTTGAAAACTATAAAAAACATTACAACACCAAAATGCTTAAAAACCCGAAAAATCATAAAAAACCATAAAACCCATAAAAACCCCATAACCCAGTAAAAGACATAAAAACATATGATCCCATAAAAACATTAAAAAACATTAAAAAACATTAACAAAATTAAATAACCCAAATAACCCTGAAAAATCCTAATGAAATTGTTAAAAACGTAAAAACACTAAAAACCCTTCAAAAATAAAAAAAATCCTAAAAATCCTAAAAACCACAAAAAAATCTAAAAACTTTTTAAACCACTTAAATTGTTAAAACTAAAAATATTTAAATCCCTAAAAACAAAAAAAATATAATAATATAAATCCAAAAAAATCAGAAAAAACCATAAAATCTTTAAATACCATAAAAACCTCAAATTCCCTAAAAAACCAAAAAAACAATAAGAATACTAAATAAGTCCCCATAATTCCTAAAAAAGTAAAAAACCCTAAAAACACAAAAAAAACAACTAAGAAAACCATAATACCCAAAAAACTTCAAACCCATGAAACCAAAAAAATTAAAATACCATAAAATGCCATAAGACCATAAAAACCGAAAAAACTACTAAAAAAACTAAAACCCAAAAAGCCCCTAAGATGATAAAAAATCTAAAAACCCTTAAAACCCCTATAAAACTCAAAAAACCCATAAAACTAGAGAATCCCTAAAAATGTTAAAAAACCTAAAACACACCTAAAAATCCCTAAAAACCATAAAAACTATAAAAATACTAAAACCGCCTAAAAATCCCTAAGAACCCAAGACACCTAAAAACCCCCAAAAACACTAATAAAACATTAAAATTCCAAAAACACTTAAAACACCTAAAAACCTAAAAAAAACCCAGTAAACTACTAAAAACCTTGAAAAATATAAAAAACCATAAAAACCATAAAACCACTAAAAAACTCAAAATTTACTTTGAATAGATAGAATTATTAAAAACCCTAAAAACAAGATGAACCTAAAAAACACAAAAAACCATTAAAACCCCATAAAAATCATAAAATCCCTAAAAACCAAAAAAATGCTAAAACGCCCAAAAACCCAAAAACACCTAAAACCCTAAAAATCCCTAAAATGTTTAAATTCCCAAACAAAATTGTCCCACTAGCTCAACTTATAAAATTATCCCTCTCTCATACCACATGATACTATGGAAGTAGTAGATGATCAGGTTACCTTCTTGGGAGATTGTGAAAAAATATGGTTGGAGGATGCAATCTATTTTTTACCTCGACATTCAGTATGAGGAGAGTATACAACATATTTTCCTCCATTGCATGTTCTCTATAGGTTTGAGGGCTCATTTGTAGTAGTTTTTTGGGTTGAATTACAACATGAAAGGACTGGTTTGTGAGATAATATCCAGACCGGTGGAGATGCAGTGCAATGAATAACTATTTGCAATTATCGCCACCATTTTTTCTTATAACTGGACAAGTCACAATGTAGTGTCCTCCAACTGGCTGCCTTGCTCCTTCAATGGATGACTCATTACAATACGTAAGGTGATTTAGGTGATAGATCGTTTTCAAATATGTTTGATGGCTAATGACTTCAATGATATCATACTCTTTCATTTTCTTGGTGTTTTTGGAAGGATAAAAAAATTACTGGTTTTAAAATACATTCAATGAATTCCACCGATTATATCCTAGATCATGGTCAATGTGGATTGTGCGACCTTGGGAGAACCTGACCCCTTAGGGTGCGATGGGGTTTTCTAGACATATAGGGGATTTTTTGAAATAATTATTCTATTATTGTATTGGAGGTGGATGTGCTTATGAATTAAAGATCTAGGTAATGATAAAGGCGATCAAAATTTTAGATTAGTTTGCGTGGAAGCTACTTTGGCTTGGATCCTACTTGATGATTGGGGTGGATTTACAAAAAAACTAGATAGTTCCTTATAGGATTCTCCCACAATGGATTGAATGTCATTGCATTTTTCAGGCTCTCACTATCAATGTTACACAAGCCTATAGGGTGGTGAACATGATTGCATATTCTCTCTCAAGGCAGGAAATTGTGGAAAGGAGTTCAATGTGGTCCTTTATCACCCCATCTTTTTTGATAACCCTTTGTCGACTCTGAAATGAAGGGTGATTTACACACCCATATTTGTAATCACTCAAGGAAATTATCTCTTTTTTTCTTTTCTAATAAATTTTGGGGGACTAGGTACGCATCTTCCTGAGGCCTCTTTTCCTGATAAAAACCTAAAACTGAAAAAAACCTTAAGAACCCTAAAAAATTATAAAACCCATAAAATCCCTAAAAACCAGAAAAACCCTTAAAAACCACAGAAATCAACTAAAAACTCTAAATAAGATTTAAACCACAAAAAATGTTGAAAAAATCTATAAAATAAAAACTAATAAAATAAAAAAACACTAAAAAACCAAACAAACCAAAAAACCCATCAAAATCCCTAAAAACCAAAAAACCATAAATATCTTAAAAAAGACCAACAAATCCCAAAAAACATAAAAATCCCTAAAAAACTTGAAAACCCCCAAGAAAACCATTAAAAACCTAAATACACTTAAAAACCCTAAAAATATACAAAAATTTAATTACCATAATAACCGTAAAAACTATAAAAACCACTAGAAACATAAAAAATCCTAAAAACCCATAAAAACATTCTCAAATGTATAAAAAAGTCCTAAACACCAAAAAAAAAACAAAAAAAACCCAAAAAAATCCAAAAAAACCCTAAAAAGAATAAAAATCCTAAACATCCCTAGAATATCCTTAGAATTTAAAAACCCATAAATCCCATGAAACCCCAAAAGAAAACCCAAAAAATAAAAACAATAAAAACATATGAAAAACCTAAATATAATAAAAACCCTAAAAACCCTAAACCACTAAAAACTCTAAAAACCCCTGGAAACCATAACACCCCAAAAAACCATAAACCCCAAAACCAATAAAAACTCTAAAAATACATCAAACCCATCAAACATTAAAAATCTAAAAAACCCATAAAACCCCTAAAAACTGAAACAAAATCTTAACAACCGAAAAAAACCATAAACTCCTAAAACCCAGTAAAAACCCCTAAAACCCCTCAAAATCCATAAAACCATTAAAATACTAAATAAACAAAAATCCCTATAAACATAAAAACCCTAAAACCCCTTAAAAACCTATGAAAACCATAAAAACAAAAAAATTAAAACCCATAAAAACATAAAATGATAAAAACCCTAACATCCATAGAAACCCTAAACCACTAAAAACCCTAAAAACACTTTAAATCCCAATAATTTAAACAAAAAACTCTAAAAACGTTAAAAACCCTAAAAAACTGAAAAAACATAAAAACCCAAAAAATCAAAAAACCTTTATAACCCTAAATCCCAAAAAATCGCTAAAAACCCTAAAACCCATAAATATCCTAAAAATCCATAAAATTCACATAAAATTTAAAAAATCATAGATCTTTGAAAACCCTAATAAAACCATAAAAACCCAAAAAAAACTTAAAACCCCTAAAAACATAATAATTCTAAAAACCATAAAAAAACTAAAAACACTAACAAAATAATAAAAACCCCTTAAGATCCCTCAAAGCCCCAAAAAACCCAAAAAACCATAAAATTCATAAAAATCCATAACAACATAAAATTCCCTAAATACCATGAAACCCTTTAATAAAACCATAAAAATCTAAAAATACTTAAAACCCTTAAATACCTAAAAATGAAGAAACCCTAAAAATCATAAAAATACTAAGAACCCTAGAAACCGCAAAAATCCTTAAAAGTCCTAATAACACATAACAAGCTTAGAAATCATTAAAAACACTATTAAAAATTTAAACAAATAAAAAAATAAAATCCAATAAATATGTGAAAACCATATAAATTTAATAAAACCCCAAAAAACTAAAAATACAGAAAATCACTAAAAACCGTAAAAACTCTTAAAATACCTAAAATCCATAAGAAACCATAAAAATCCAAAAAATCCTTAAATATCTGTAATAATGTAAAAAACCCCTAAGTAGGCTGAAAATCTCTAAGAGACTGATAAAAACCTAAAAACACTAAAATATAATATAAAATCTAAAAAATGTCAAAATCCCTAAAAACCCTAAAAACCATAAAAATCCTAAAAATCCACTAAAACCCCCTAAAAATGTAAAAAACTCTATAAAACCTGAAAATCCCTACGAAAATCTGAAAACACTTAAAATCCCTAAAAATATAAAAAATTTAAAAAAACAAAGAGACACTAAAAACCCTAAAACCCTAAAAATCATAAAACCCCATAAAACTACTAAAACCCCCCGAAAACCATAAAAACCATAAAATCCCATAAAAAGAAAAAAACTAAGAAAAAAATTAACCCAGTAAATACACTAAAAACTCTAAAAATCATAAAAACACAAAAAAACTCAAAATAAACCTACAAACCCAAAATACCATAAAAACCCTAAACCCCCTAAAGAACCCTAAACCCCTCAAAATTCCTAAAAACTCTAAAAACCCTAAAAAAGAAAAAAAATCCCAAAAATTCCCCAAAAACCTAAAAATCCCTAAAATTTTATAAATCCTTAAGAAAACCATAAAAACCAATGAATACATAAATCAAGTAAAAACAAAAATATAGTAAAACCCATAAAGACTAATAAAAAACATAAAAACCCTAAAAATCCATAAAAACCCTAAAAACAACTAAAAAGTTTTAAAACCCTAAAATGATAAAAACACTAATAAAACATAAAAACCCTAAAATCCCATAAAATATAAAAACACTAATCCCCAACAAAGCATCAAAATCCCTAAAGATACTTAAAACATAAAAAAAACCCTAAAAAACCATAACAAAAACATAATTACCTAAAAACATTTAATTCACCTAAAAAACAAAAAATTCTAAAAACTCTAAAACCGCTAAAAATCATAAAACCCCTAAAAACTATAAAAACCCCTGAAACCCGTTAACAACCCATAAAAACCCTAAAACCCAACTAAAAATTCAAATAACCCTTTAAACCGCTAAAAATGTAATAAACTCTAAAAAATGTAAAACCATTTTAAAACCCTAAAACCACTCAAAATCCCAAAAAAATATAAAAACATTAAAAACCCTAAAACCACTTAAAATCCCTAAAAATTATAAAAAAAAAATAAAAAAACTAAGAATCTATAGAAGTCCCTAATAATATAGGAAACCTAAAAAGCCCTAAAAACATGATATGTGATCCAAGAATTCTTGGAAGTATCCTAGGAACCTTATTAAATGTCTGCATGTTGAGCACTGAGATCTCCATAAGAAAACAAGTGGGAAGATATATAAATGATGGACATAACTAGGGAAGGTGATAGTTGATCATATTATAAACCAAAGAGAACTGGTCTCTATGAACCTAGACACAATACACAAAAAGGACGACCAATCCTTTTATAGGTCAATAATTAAGGAATAAAAGAATGGAAACAAGAAAAAGTCACCATAAAACACTATCATCATTCATGATGATCAAATATTTCAATGGGGTGGCTATTTACAGCCAAATAGTGATAAAAAAATAAGAACACCATGCTTCCACAATTCAAAAATATTGAATGATTCTTTTGACCATTTTTAGGTCATCCTAATAAATTTCGGTTACATGTAGCACACCCTTTTCGAGAATTAAAGACTAATATCCCAACAATTTTCACATTGAAGATTCAATAGTGGAGTGGGATTGAAATTCATATAACACCATGGGATGGGTATTTATAACCATGTTTTTTCCTTAATTAATTTAAATATAGGCCATGATGATTCCCCAAATAAAGGTTATGAGGCCTCCCTTTTGGATTCCAAGATTAAACAATTTAAGGAATCCTTCATTTTCTTGGTCTTCTACCTCGTCACTGGGCCACTAACACCTAAAAATGGGTCTTCTCCAGTCATGTTTATTCCTCCATCCTCATCAAGTCTACCTTCAACCCCTCAATTCCAATGTGTTCAATGATCCCCATAATTCCCTCCCTCCTCCAAAAGATTCAACTTAAAATTTGAAAATTCAAATAGAGAACTATCAGCAACATTAAATGTGACACTAACATTTTCATACATGTGAGTAAACATAATCTTGTAGGCATTATCATTGATCTTCTCTAAGACTTGAAAAGGTCCATTACCTCATGGAAGAAGTTTTCATTTTTATTTCTCTAGGAACCTCCTTTTTAGAATTTTTTTCCACACAAAACCACTAATATCAAATTTAGCTCTTTTCCAATACTTCCTTTGTCAATCACAATAATATTAAAAATAAAGATACAACACCGGAAGGAGTTGATAAGTTAGGAGAGTTAGTGGTAAAACATTCTCCCATTCATTGATGTATGGGAGTTTCCTCCACCTCTAAATATCTCCTTTTTCCATATTTTTCATAAAAATATATTAATTTCCCCGAAATAGGCTTTTTTTACTCTTGTTTTCAACTTTTTTATTTCCCTCGTTTCTTTTGATGTCACTCATCACTCTTTTTCACTCTTGATTTTTACATTATCTCTATTTTTTATCTATTTTATTTTTCCTTATATTCATAATCTCTATAAATCCTCACTTTTTCTTGATAATCTTGCATCAAACTCAATGGTTTAAATATAACTGTCATCTCATTTTACTAAAATGAATTGCGGTTGGTGTATCCATCATGGGTGATCCTCCTATAAAATTTCTAAGGTCATCCTTGAAAATATGACTAAATTTCATGGGAACAACATGGAAATCACTTTATATTCATACTTCCCAAAAGAAAATGAAACTTGAACATTATTATTCACTTTAACATCCCAAATATTATTTAACAATTACAATATATATAACCTAGGATTCTTGGTAATAGATAAACCCAATTTATCAAGCATCATACCATATTCTACATTTGTGAAACTACCCCAATATGGGATCATAATACATAACTTATCATTTAAGAGGAATCTAATTGAAAAAATGTACTTCCATTTCTTTTAATCATGTTATCTATAGGGTCGATCACTCAAATCACACCTTTCCATATGCATTTCCCCTTGTTCGAGGCTCTCTATTTCCACATACAAACACTCCTCATGTGGTGGAATTTCATCTTCTATTGAGCTAGCACTAATAACATCTTCATCATCCAAAATAACCATAGTCCACTTATTTTATAATTGTGAGGAAAAACTTCCAAATCCTTGGAATTTAACACATATCATGTGATTTTGATATAACCTTACCCTCTGTTTAACCTTTGGATTATAGAAAAATGTTTTTGGATTGGTCACCTCCTTTGAATCTATTGTGTGTTCCCTTTAGTTATTTTATGGTTTGGAATCCTTGAACAAGAATGAAGATTTATAATGTTTACCTTAATATTTAGAGATAGTACTTTATTCCTTTACATTCCTCTCTACTTTAGTATCCAAGTAAATAATATCCCCCATATACAAATAGTTGTTAATGTCCATTATGTCCCGAATATCATGGTTGAGGCCATTAAAAATACATACCCTGGTGGCCTCTCACTCCTCATCAATATTGCCCTGAATAATGATGATCTCCATATATTTATGATTCTCATCAACCCTCATATCCCATTGTTTCTAACCCTACAACTTGATGAACAATTCATGACAATAGTCGGTAGAAATAAACCTTTTATGCATTACCACTTTTATCTCCTTACAAGTGAGGATGCATCTTTATCCACATCATCATTGTCTCAATTATAGTTTGTCTCAAAAAATACTATCATAGTAGGTGAATTCCACACCCACCAACCTCACATTAATTTCTTATGAATAGTTTTAACAAACAAAAAATACTCTACCATTCATTCCCATTCTAAGTATGTTTTGGGATTGGTCAAACATCAGAATGAAGGGATCCTAAAATTTACTCCTACATAATCATTAGTTTTCCTTCAGGGTGGATTATTTCTCTAAATTTTTGACTCACAAGTATTATATAACTCATCATATTCTTCAACGAATTGTTTTTTATATCCAAAAAAATATTTTTCCAATGAAAACAATAATAAAATCCTTCAAAACCATTTTTTTCAAGGAATACATTAACAACTAACACAATAAATTTTCAATGAACATCATAAATATTTTAACCATTTCTCAATTTTTTATTTGGAATAAAAATTTCCATGTACACACACATTCTCAATACAAACACAAAAACAATCTTGGTGTTACCATTTAAGGCTGAACATCACATCCATACTTTGTCCCATTGATTGTGGTACTCCATGACCATTATCCATACCATTAAAATAATTCCCAACCATTGTGAAAAAATAATATCAATCCATTTAAAAACTCATTTCCAAAAAATACATTTCTCAAACCAATCAGCCATAATATTAAAATCACCTTTCTAAAATTATAAACAATGATTTTCCAAAATTCTCTCAAATTCACATGATTTCCAAAACCATAATTAAAACGAGATTTATATAAAATCACACCCTAATATTCAAAAAACAATTCAAGCAATTAAATAAATTTTATATCATTTATTGAAGTTATAATCAGGAGGAGTTAAGATATAATCCACCTAAAAATCAAACATAGGTGAAAATGAATAAAGACACAACAACTTTAAAAAACTAAATTAAATATTCCAGATTTCAACTTATATCTCATTCCATTCAATCAAAATGATCATATACAACAATATTGAAATCAATAAACATCTATATATCCCCAAATAATATGATAAAATATTTAAAAATAGGTAGGATAATGGATCTAAGGAAAATGACGAATTATATTAAACTTACCAATGAATTTAGGCCTCCAACGTACTTGGATTCACCTAGGAATTGATCCTGAATCAAAAATAATTATCTCCACTACATTAGGAGGAATTGGAATTCTTATTATGGCCTATTTTGGGGTATAATGAGTGGATTAGGAGTTAAATCAGATTAGATCCACAATTCTTTGATCTAATTTTCAATGATGCATGGTTTTGGTGCATTGTTAATAAACCATGGGTTAATCATGCACTAGAAGCAACCTCCAAACACACCCTTGAATGGTTGGATAATAGGGTTTCAAAAATGGTTTCCCAATCATGTTATACCCCACTATCTATAATTTCATTTTTTTACAAGGAATTCGCATGGTTTGGCCAAACCGTGCACCTAACCCCATGCATCCCCATCTTCCACTATTTTAGTTGAACGGTTTTCTAGAGGTGTTTCATGTTTTATACTAACAGTGGACCTCTAGAAAATCATAAAAAACAACCCAAGTCTCTTTTTAACCACCATAAAAATAAAACTATAATTTTATAGAGTAAAAATATAAAAGTAAATGTTCATGTACCTCAAACTGTGGGTTCTAAATTATCTACACCATTGGTCTTTCCGTCCAAGGAAATTACAAAACTAGAGTGGACCTTGAATATTTTGGTTCATTACACCATCATTTATTTTTCAAAATCCCAAGATTCATCCTAAATCTAACCATGTTTCCATAAAACCTGCACTAGACTTTTATTTTCCCATGAAATACATTCTCTTGCATATACAAAATATATAACAACTCATGAACCCCTGTAGAATCAGGCTCTAGGTCAACATGATACCATAAAATCACATGGTTAGGGTCAGGTTAAAACCACTTCAGTTTATATGCATGAAACACATTATCCACAAAACTAAACATTGGTGGAAAATAAAACTGATATTCCACCTCACCCACCAATTAATGTATCTCAAAAGATCATATATATTTAGGAGATACCATTCTCACTTCCAAAAACAATGATTCCAAATCCTTGGAGTGATTCTTATGAATTAATGTTCACTCACCTCAAGTGTTGATGGCTATCAATGATGATCTTCATATGATTTCTGATGACTCTGTGACATTTTTATAATATTTCTGATTAACTAAATCTTCTTCATTGTCTATTGCATAAGACTTGGTCCGACCAGTGAAAACTCACATGTTTTCACCAAAAAAGTGTGTATAATGATAAGGAATAACATATAATTCTTTATAAGGATCCATTTTTATCAATGATTGATAAGTTTTTTTAAAATATAACTCGTTAAATGATACGTTCTCTTTCTATGAGCCACCAAAATCCATTTCACAAGACCTAAGCATGTTCCCCATTTTTTGGATCATCCTTCAAGATTGTGCATTCATTTGAGGATGATACACTATGATCATTATCATTTAAGTCCCAAGGGCTTGTTGTATTGATTTCATGAAATGATATTCAAACATGGGGCACTATCATATACAATCGAGACTGGAACACCGTACCACTTTACAATATTTAGGATATATATTTTTCAGAAGTTTTCCACTGTATTGGATCCACAAACAAGGATGTGATGGTCTGACATTGTGAGCTGAGCCACTATCACCCATATGGAATCATGTTTTGAAACCATCCATTATAGACCTATTAAAAAATCCATACCTATCTTCTCCCATTTCCAAATGGGAATCGGTAAAGACTATAGCATACTCGCTAGTCATCAGTACTCTGTCTGAACCTATTGATAGGTGAGGCATCTTAAAACAATATCAAACACCATTATTTTCATAATATCCAAAAAATATTGTGTTTTAAATTCCTTATACATCCTTTATGTTCCATGATGAAAAAATCATAACAAATGGTGATATGCATGAAGTAGTTATTCCTTACAAGCCAAAGGTACGACCATATGATCTCAAAACCAAAATAGTGATCTTATTTCAATATTTCATCCCTAAATGGTCTTTTGACAATTTATTTTTAACCACATAGGAACACATTCATAATTATATGTATGTTCCTATTTAATCTTCTCTACCAAATCAGGGAAAAAAGAAACTAGAACGAAAATAGAAACACTACCTTGATCTTCACATCCTAAGTGCGTGTCGAAAATCACTGAAATTAGCTGCAATTGATTTCAAGCCTCTTTCATCAAATGACTATATGAATTTCTTCATAATTCATTTACCATAGAGTTCCCCTTACCCATTGTATACATTAAATCACATTAAATCATTTAAAGATACTCCTTCTATATTCATTCTCTCATATTCAAATATAATTTTGATAAATGTGTTTCTATCTCTTATGGTCCATAAACACCATGAATTTATCACCAAGAAGATAATGATGTTAGGTCTTGAAATAAAAAACCATAACAACTAATTCCAAATCATGTGTTGGGTAGTTATTCTCATATAACCTATACCATTAGCCATAATAAAAAACATGGTCTTTATGCATGAGAATACACCCCAACCTAGACTCTAAAGCACCACAATACACCACATATCCTTGTCCTAATTCTAGAAATATCAAAATCGGTGCTAATGAAAGTTGAAATTTAATCTCTGGAAAACACTTTTGACATTGATCATTATATTGGAATGGAGCACTTATCCATTTAAATCATCCATTAGTGAAGTTATTCATGAAAATTCATGAGGAAAACGATAGTAATAAACATCCAAGCTAAGGAAATTTTGTATCTCAAATACATTCATTGGAAGTTCCCAAGAGATAACAACCTATATCATTGCTAGATAAATAAAAACACATTTTTTAAAGATAGTATGTATAAGTAAAAATGCCAATTTTATCCAAAAATTACACTTTTAATGTTTTTCATACCGATGATGATCCCGTGAGATACCCAACATTATCACCAAGTGTTTCTATGCTCAACCTTTTTCCTAGAATTCACTAGTATTTCATCTAAAAATACCACTAAAACATAATCTAGATACCTTTTAATTATATAATTCATTAATTATATAAATATATATGGTGCATTAGTAAGAATGAAAGGCATGACCAAATACTCAAATGGACATATCTATATTTGAATGTTTTCCTCAGAATATCTTCCTTATAAACCTGAAGTTAGTGATATCATAAAGGAATTTCAATTTCAGAGAACCACAAGGATCCACTAAATTGATAAAATTGGTCATAAAGTCATGGAATATGATACCAGTTATTCATTGTAACATTATTAATCTTACGATAATCCACATAAAGTCTAAGAGTTACATCTTCATTTTTCACAAAGAGAACTGGTGATGATTGCGATGACATACAAAGCTGAATGAACCCTTTGCTTTCTCACTCTTCCAATTGGACATTGAATTACATTAATTCTGTTGGTGACATATGATAAGATATAAGTGGTATAATACTGGTACCTGGTAATAGATCAATCAAAAACTCTAATTCTCTATTTTGGAGTACCTTGGAACGTGTGTTCTGGTTAGGAATCACTGCTTCCAAACAGTTTCCATTGGATTTTTTTATGGAACAAGAAAAATCCAATAGTTCTTTATCCAAGAGGGACCTTCATTCCAAAGCAAATCATTCATTGAGTTTGATCTTGTGATACATAATAACATGCATTGGTCAAGAGGATGGGAGGTCGGACTCGTCACACACTTTTCGAGGGAATTATTATCTACTCTAGGACTCTTTTATAGATTTGAGATATTTTCATGAATCCTTATCAATTCACCAAGTATAAGATAGTTTTACCTTTTAATTTTCAATAAATTATTATCATGTGTGAAATTTAGAATCATTGGTATGTATTTTAGGTTCTTCATTAATGTAGACATTCATATGTATTCTAAGTTCTCCATTAATGATATCCTCTCATATACTATTTAGATATTCTTTTAACCACCATTATGATGATACTATTTTATAAACCACTCAATGGGGTTTATGGAATTTATTGTCATCTAGGGAGATAAAGGTTTCTTTGGATGTTGGGATCATACCCAAAAATTGGCTAGCCATGTATCCTTATGAAAGGAATTAGAACCCTCATAGTTTGGTGATGCTTAATGGGACACCTCATACCTTTTAATGTCATTTGATAAGGACCAGTCCATACATTTTAATGTCATATGGTACAGAAATATGAGAGGTGTTTAGTGATGGTTTGGTGTGTAACTTATTCCTAAGAATCCTAAGGAACTTGGAAAGAAGATAAGTTTCCATTTTGGGTTTGTACATATTGGGAATATTGCCCAGAAAGAATAGGGTTGATCTGAAGTGGTTGGTTTGAACCTCAAAGAGGCTTCCTACATATCCCATTTGGATTGGAATCAAATCCCACATAGTTTTATTGGGTCTCATATGAGAGTATAGTCTTTTGAGAGAAATCAGTATGCGCTTGCTTCTTGAAAAGAAAGCCTTGGTGATTTACGGGTTTAATTTGGGGGTTATTCCTAAAGAGGATGCCCATATTTGGGGAATTGAGGTTTCATTCCCATTTAGAATATCCAATGAGATAGGACCTTGAGAGAGCATCCTATATATCCCAATTATGGTAGGAATTCATAGTTCTGGTAGTTAATTCAACATGCGTGTTTGTAAAAATGTTGTGATCATCCTGAATCTCTAAGACCACATGAGTCATGATCACTGTAAGAAACAAGAGGATGTGAAAGATTCAACAAACACACCCAAACTTTTTCTCCTCCTCTGGTATAAGAGGGCGTGCCTAGGACGGTGATGGTTGAAAAGGACAAGGAGACCGGAGAAGAGGGAAAGGCGACGATCCTTCCCTATGTTCTCTTTACATTGAACAAGGTTCTAATGAAAGGAAGGATTGATGTTGAACGGAGTTGAGAGGAGAAAGACTGCAACCTCTTAATTGAAAGCATAGGGTCATACACCATGATAGGTGCTCTAATGGATCTCCCAAGGGGAAATAGACTTCTCATTTTTTTGTATTGAAAAGAAACTGCGAACCATACCATCCCTACTAGAGACCTGAGGTTCAGAGTTTTAGAGAAGAAAAAGGGAGGAAATAACCCAAACCCCAATCCTCCAAACCTGGAAATTCCCAATGTTGTTCATGGGAGAAAGGTCAATGTGGCTATGGATATAAAAACCCAGTGACACTCCATGAATCCTAACCCCATTGTGAAACAAAAGTTGTAAACCTCTGACTGTTGATATACAAACACAAATATGAGATACGATGATGTGCCTTTCCCAAAGGTTTTATATATCAGGAGGTTTTGGAGGATTTTAAACACAATCCCTTTCAGACAAGGGATCCAATGAATAAGAAGCCTTGTCATGAATGGATTTGAATAAGGCTTGATGGCTTGTAGACTAAAGAGAGTAGGTTAATCACAGAAGGGCACCCAAGTAAGTATCTGGTGCGCAAGTATGGTCACACAAGATGGATTGGGAATCCAATTGTTCACATAAGTGATGAAAAACTGGGATGTTGATACTTAGGTGAGACATGACCCAAGCCTTCAAGAGTATTTATAGGTATTCCTAGAAGTGGGGCACTCATGTTCCTTTGAGGGGAATAGAAGGCCTGCAAGTGTTTCTGATTCCGGGAGGTTGGGCGCTTTAGGTGCGCAAGTGTTATGGATTTCAAAAACTAACAGGACTTAATTACTATGATCATCCATAAATTTTTACACTCTTGGTTTTAAAGAACCTCCTTGAAAGTTTTGGAATATTGGGAGAAACACTAGGGAGACCAGAGAAACAATTAGGCTTCAAGGAAATTTGTCCGTACAAATGGAGGCCCAAAGGGTCTATTTATAGGAAAATAAGTGACCTTGGGTGAAATGGTGGTTTGGAGAACAAGTTTCATGCATGATATAATTGTGGCGCACAAGTACCTTACATGCCGACAAAGTTTTGGATAGACTGGGGTGACACATTGAGGACTTATCCATAATAATTACATCATTCAGCTCCCACATGGTGGTTCGTAGGTGTATGCATGTATGTAACTTTGGGCACTTCTTTTGGGACTTAGCAGAATTTATTTCTCCATACTAAGGGAGTTGCACCCCCACACCCCTACTTTGGATCAATGTTGGGCTATGGTCCCGGCGCTTCAGGTTGTTGCCTTCGCTACCATCACTAACCCCCATGAAAAAATTGGAGTCTCATAATAAAGTATTTTGGCCTGGATGAGGATATTTTTTTGGAAAACTACATGGAACACAATTCCTGGTGTCTAAAAAACCCCCCCTTCAAATTTGTTTCATTCGGAATGAATATAATCTTATTCTAAGGTAAAATTAGGGAACTTTGATGCATTCTAAAATCATTTTGTTAGATTTGGAACTACGTCATGTTTGGAAGGATGCCCTAATTTTTTTCTAAGCGAAGGGTCCTAGAGTGCATAGTTTTAATTTTACTAGGGTTATATAGAGGACCCCAAAAACATAGTATCTTTTGAATTTTTATTAATCAATATTGCATAAAACATACCGAAATGAAGGTTTGGTGAGCTAAGACTCAACTTTTGTGCAGATTTCCCATTATGGGTTTTCAATATGGTGATTACAATTTCTCTTGGTAATTGGCATGTTAGATTCATGCATGTTGGTCTAATAAGGCTAGTGTTTATGTTTGAATATCTTGGACCATAAATTTTGAAATTAGATCCCAAATAAGACTTTGTGGCTTGAAGTTGCTCCAATATTCTTTAGATACTTCAAAGGGGAATCTTGATTCATGATTTTTTATGGTCACCAAATCTAAAACATGAAGACTAAACAAAAAGGATGTCTTTTAAATGAATGAAAGTTTCCATTATTTGAAAATCCTTTATGGGGGCCTATTGGGGAATGGGATGCATTTCCAAATAGTGGAATCTTTTGACTGAAAGGCCTGTTATATAGGAAAATGTTGTGTAAGGCCACTGAGGGCACAAACTGCATAGCCAAGAAAAAGAGTTCTCAGGAACTTAACATTTTATTATTGATAGAAAAAGGAAAATAATATTTGGGTGAATGAAGACCAAAGTGGGTGGGTTTTCCAAGGAAGGGGGTTTTATGAATAAAGGGTTATCTATGCTAATATAGGTCATGGATGGGGAAATCACTTCTAAAAAAATTTGGAGAATGAGTAATTGTTAAAATTTGTCAAAAAGCAGCTTTCTGATATCAGATGTGTAGTTTTAAGTATTGTAGTGAGGATGTTGTGTTGTGTAGTTTTAAGTCATGCAGTGTGGATGTTGGATAGATTTAATTTAAAGTATTTAGCATTGAAAAAAGGTCTAAGACTCTCCATTTTCATGATAATTTGTTTGTAAATATATTTCCATGTTCAAATATGGAATAGAATAATTGTAAACTATGATTTGGTAATTTTTGGATCCGAATAATGATATGGGAAAAGGGATAAAAGGCATTATAGAAAATCTTTCCCAAGAATGAAGTTACCATTATTTGACAATCCCATTATGGGGGTTGTATTATGCAGGTCCAACTGGGTAATGTTCTACATATCCAAATAGAATAATCTTTTGATTAACATGCACATTATGTAGGCAACTTATTCTAGGCATCCTAGGGAAACATTCTGAATAGTTGGGCCAAAGAGTTCTAAAAAAGAATACATTCTATTTCTAAAAGCTGAATAATACTTATAGAGATTCATATTTTCCACATCATAGAGGTTTTTTATAGATAAAGCTACCTGGATATGGAATGTTTGATTCCAATTATGATTTCCAAAGAACCGGAGGAATATGATTTCTATGAAGGTCTAACCCAAATGTAAGAAGTATGGTGTCTATAGATTTATTTCATATGACTACGACCAAAATGGAAACAGTAGATGATATGTGGTCAAACAATCTAAGGTTATTCATGTTGCTTTGAACACTAGGAGAGGGAAATGTGAAAACCATGGACTTGAATAATTTAAGATCAAGAGAAATGTTGTGGGACAAATATACATGGAAAACTAATTTAAAATATAGATTCTTGTATATTGTCATCAAACTTTGAAGGGGATAAAAGTCACTTTTACAAAGAAGGAAGTTATCATTATTTGAAAAACTGTTATGGGGGTTGTATTATGTAAGGAAAACTAGGGAATATGCTGGATAAGTAATGAGTGTAATATTTTGACTGGCATGCCCGTTATGTAGGCAACTAATGCAAGGCCACTTAGGGGCACATACTGCATAATTAGGCAAAAGATTTCATAGATATCATAAAATCTACCAAAATAACCATAAGAATGATTATGAATATATGAAAATATTCAAGATTAATAGTGTGGAATATGAAAGGGGTAATTCTCAATGTACTGGAGAAATATTTGAATCAATAATGGTTATGAGGTTAGAGTCATTTACATAGATCTAACCCGTATGTATAATGAGGTCATTCTTGTTTCCTTGGTGGGAAATTTAAAGAGAGAACCCAAAATGAAGACACTCGCATAGATTTTTCATTATATATGAATGAGAGAAAAAAATTTATCTCATGGTTGGGACTAGTAAATAAGGACTAGATTTCACTACATATCTCAAGGGAATGAGAATCAAGACATTCATAGTTCATTGAACACTTCCTATGCTAGTTTGATTCATACATAGGGAATAAGTGGTGGGAGTTATTGTGGTGGTAGTTGGGCCTAATATTGGAGATCCATGTGTCTCTATGTATCTCATATGGACGAAAATCAAGCCAAACATAGTTACATAAATAATCATTTCCCACACTAATTGAGTTTGATGTGGGAAACGATGGATTTTAACACCTTATAGAAGAATGGTAAAAATTAAGACACAAAAGGGTCTGAAGATAAAACAATGTATCTTAAAGGAGCACTATGTAGAGATCTGGTTCATATAGAGAAGGATAAAATGGAAATAAAAAACTTTTTGTGGTTATGGATGGGCCCAAGATTGGTGATCTTGTTGTCTCAAAGTATCTCATCAAAAATGAGAATCAAGCCGCATGTATTTTGTGAAATGTGACCCCTATTCATATATGATTCAGACATAGGGCAAAATGGAACTCATGTGACACTAAGGAGTAGCAATAATTTCAATTATGGTTGCACATGGAAGCTCTTAACATCCAAACAAATAAGACGTTAATCATATAGTTTAATGTCATGTAACGAGGACCAATGATGTCATGCAGTTTAACGTCATGCATCAAGGACAAAGATGCTACACATTTTAACATCGTTCAGCATCGATGCATATGGTTGTTATGCTATTTAATGACTTGAAACTAGGACTCTATGTAGTGCGGTTTAGAGTGATGCAGCGAGAAAAAATGATGATGCGAAATTAAAAATTGTACATCATCAAAAATATTGAATTGGTTGGAGTTGTAATAAGTTCTATATACACTGAGATTTGGGAATAAGCCCCATTTGAGTAGACCTTATATATGGAATAAGGTCCTTCCCAATTTGGATCAGGCTTTGGAGGCTTCTTTCCAGGTATCATTGGAGTCTTGAGGACCAATACCAATTCTCCATGGAAAAATGAGAAAAGGATAACTTTCTGGTTAAAATCTCATGTTATTCTGTTCTGATAGGCTTCCAAATGATGAAAGGTATGAAATCTATTTTTTTCTAATCATTCTAGCTCATCAAATCATTTCTATGACTTTTCATCTATAGATAACTGATCATAGATTGCAACTTGGATTGAAGGAAATAGAATTTTAATTGGCATAACTGCTTTTATTCCATACGCCAATGAATATGTTGTTTCTAGAGTGGCAGTACAAGTAGTATTCCAAGAAGCCCATAAATCATGCAAAATATTACCAGGACAATATTTCTTATCTTTATCCACCATCTTATGGAGTATATTTTATATAGTTTTATTGAAAGCCTATATTTTTCTATTGTCTGCTGCATGATAGTGAGATGAATGGTTGGATTTGATATTTTGATTCGAATATAACTTCATTACCTCAACAGAACATAAATTGCTGCCATTGTCCATTAATATAGTATGAGGGACACCAAATCTAGTGATGATATTAGTATTAACAAAGCTAACAATGCTTTTTTCCTTCGAATTCTTTGAGAATAATTTCCTCACCCCATTTGGAGAAGAAATTAGTAGTAGTAAGAATATAGTTGAACTGATTATCCGTAGATTAAGGATAAGGTCCTACTACATCCATTCCCCATGTGGAAAATGGCCAGGAGTTTTTAGCTGTATGTACCAACTTTGGGGATTGATGAATGAAGTTGACATGCCCTTGGCAGGGATGACATTTCATGGTGAAATATGTGCAATCCAGCATCATTGAAGTCTAGAAGTATCCAAGCCTTCAGATTTTATTAGAAATGTTATGCCCAGACTCGTGATCACCATAAGATACTGTATGTAATTCATTTATGATAGTAACAATTTCTTCTCCATTAATACACATGAAAAAGATTCCATAAAATCTTCGTTTTTAGGATTTTTTGGCGATCTGGACTATCATAAAGTGTGAAATTGGACACTCGTCATCAGATCTATTCTTTTTAGCTCTATTTTGTAGAATTACTCCATTTTTAGGGTATTACATGATTAGTTTCATCCATCCTATACTATGACTATAGGGATTGTAAATAGTGCTTATTTCATTAAATTCCACTATTCTAGTGTTGAATGAATGGTGAAAGCACATGACTATGGGAAATACTGATGACTATCTCATCAATATTTGGATCTTCCAGGGTTGTGGCTGCATTATCCAATGCATCAGCTTAGGCATTTTCTAATCACGAGACATAAGACAATTTTGGCTCTGAGGGAAATTCATCCATTAACCCTCTGACATAATCACAGGAAGGGATTAACTCTTCTTTTCGTATAGCATAATCCCCATTGATCTGTTTGATTACCAACTCTGAAACAACTTTCACTTTTAGGGGGTTCCTTTATACCAGGAGTGCCGATTCTATGTCTGCACTAAGATATTGATATTTTACCTTATTATTAGTAACACCTTCTGATAATAGAATGGTATATACAAACACTACCTTTTATGGGGTAATTAGTACAATTCCAAATCCAAATTTGTTGAGTTTAGTGTTTTCTATTATCTTCCCCGTTGGTCTTCTGGAAGAACCATCAAAATAAATTTCCCACATTTGGGGATTATCTTGAGTAGAGAATATTTCAACATTAGGAAGTTCAATATTCATAGTGGTATTTTCTGTAGATGGGTTCTTAGAATGTAAATCTTCCATGTATTGGCCTTTTATTTATTTATGATGAAAATACTGAATATCGAACAGTTGTAAAATAACTACCCACTTTTATTACGAGATACCAAGTTGACCTCATGATGTTGAAGCTAGTACCTAAATTTTTTTAACTACAAAGATAAATGCCAGGAAGTACATCTCAATACTTGAATATCAAGTCTCTGTGTGAACCATAGTTCAACTGAGATAACAATGACTGTTTTCATTCCCTACATCATTCTTTTGGGTATGTAACGCACCCGATGATCGATCTAAAGCTTCTACATCGAGAATAAGTTGATTTACTTCAACAAGTGGCATTAAAAATGGTGTAATAAAGATGTATTTCATGGGGGTATAAAATGCCTCTTTTCATTATTTGGTCCATTAATAAGTGACTCCCTTCTTCTTTAATATGATGAAGCTTAAACACTTACCTTACAAATTGGTAATAAAGCACTGAATATAGTCCATGTTTCCTTGAATTTCTCTTAATTCTTCAAATTTAGAGGAGGTGACTTGCCGAGGATTGATTTTTTCTTCTCAGGATAAACTTCGATGCCATGATGGCGTACAATGAAGCAGGGAAATTTTCCTAATCTTACCCTGGAAGCACATTTTAAGGGATTCATATTCAAATTATGTAGATGAAGTTTACTGAATAAGGTCTCCATATCAGCCAAGTGATTAGAACGTTGTCTAGATTTAGCTACCGGATCATCCACATAACATTCGATAAATTTTCCTAAGATGGTTTTGAAGATATATTGTATGCCATGTTTATATGTCGCACCTATATTCTTTAAGACAAAGAGAATTACCCAATAGAACAACACACCATAAAGGGATATGAAGGATGTAAACTCCTCATCCTCAAGGTCCATTCAGATTTTATTATACCCAGAGTAGCCATCCATGAAGGAGATAGCTTCATAACTGGTTGTTGCATCAATTAAAAGAACTTTGATCAGAACTGTAAAGTCTTCTTTGGGACAATTCCAATTATGATCTCTGAAATCAACACAAACTCTAATTTTTCTATTATTATTTTTTATTGGGAGAATATTTTCCAACCATTTGGGATATTTCACCTCCCTAAAAAAAGTTATCCTTAATAATATTGTCAACTTTAGCTTCAATTTTATAGGCATGAGTTAGGTGTGTCAGTGCTGCTTGCTTGAATCCTCAATGCTCTTCTAGTAAACCCAAGTGATGAGTGGTCACATCAGGATTAAGTCGTGGAATTTTCATATATTTCCATGAAAATATAACATGGTATTGCATTAGAAATGAAGTATATATATCTTTCTCTTCATAATTCATGGACACACTAATTAATGTGGGGCTTGTATCTTCTTCTATAACTAGATTTATTTCTCTAAGATTATCCAAAATGGTGTAGGCTTCTTCCTAAAATGCTGGAGGACCATCTTTGAGATCTTCTTCCTCCTTTTCCTTACATGTCACTTCTTCTTCTACTTCTTGAATATTAGGTGATAAAGAAAAACATTTAAATCTAGGGGAGGAGTCAGTTTTTGTACGTCCTGAAGAAGAGGAAATCATTTATGATCCCACTAATGATGAAGGGTCTTCCTAGAGCATTGAAGTGAAGATGATGTCTTGGGACTCAACATCCTTGTTATCATTAATTAAAGAAAAAACTTCTTCTAGACTGATTTATGAAACAAGACTTGCTTAAGTTCGGTGGATCAAATGAAGACGTCTTCATTTATGCTTTCACCACTATTTGGTAAATCAACAATTTCTCCCATGTTGTTAGGATAAATTTCTGTAATTGAAATTATGGAATCCACTGAATGATTTATTAGATTTGGGTCTATCCTTTCAATTTGATTGATAGGAAACACCTAATCTATAATAAAATTTGTTAATGGGTTAGCCATGATATTTTCCTGGTCATTCAGATCATTGATTCTCATTACCTATTTTGTCGTGGGCCTCATTCCCTTTGTGTGAAAAAATTATGCATCAATATACCGAGATTCACACGTTTTTAATGGATCCTTGTCACCATAATATTTCCCAATTTGACCATTAATTCAATAGAAGATAAATTGGTGATATGAAAAAGAAATGGATGCATGGAGATAAAGCCATGGTCTTCCAAGTATAAGGTTGAAGGCTATGTCCGGATGGACAACCATGAAATTTGAATTAGACATAAGATCCCCAAACATAGTTCGGAGTGTAATATCACTTAAAGGTTCTCGTACATTCTATTCATAACCTTGCAACATCAAAGTGGAAGGAGATAAGTCATATTCAGTGACACCCAAACGATGAAGTGTACGGATGGAGACGAGGTTGAATCTTGAGCCATTATCAATAAAGCTCGTCATATTTCTGTATCATTAACCCCATCAGATAGATACAAGGGCCTGATATTTCCATGTACAATATCATCTTCATCTTCATCTGTAAAGGATATAACTACATAAAATTCTCTATGATCATTCCCTATACAGTAAACTTTAGCAAGAGAAACCTCGGTTTCAAACTCTTGAAGACTTAACAAAGCCTCAATAAGTGCTTCTTGAAGATCTTTTGACAACTTCAAGGAATCCAATATTGGAAACATGGTCATTAAATGGGATAACTATTTCAAAACATCATAATTTGGGTCCATATTTATTCATTTTCTAGCATAGAGAGGTGGTTTTGTAGGTTCCATAGATTTTGATGCTCCTGAGGTAGATGAACCTTGTATCGAGGTAAAGGTTGGAAATACTTATGTTTTTGGTATATTAGATTAACTAGGTCGATTTAATATATGAGAGAATGATGGTGTAACCTCTAATCGATCCTCCATGATAATCATGTGAGGACTGATCCTATCATGCATGGGAGAATCTCCTCATTTTTGTGGATCAAACTGAAGGGCTCTCCCATGAGTTTCCACTGCATATACATTTCGGACTGGGGAAGAGTTAAAAAAATGGTTTCTATCATACCCACATCTTCCTATGTATCCTCAACCTTTGATGAATCCTTTACTTCCCCAGTAAATTAGAAGGAATTTAGGCTCATCATAACTAGAATCATTATTTTCATATGGGTCCATTAAGTGGATAACATTGATGAAATTGAAGATCATCTCTTCATATGATGGAGATTCTTCTTGAAATTTTTGTTCATGTTTTGTCATTTGGTGAGGTGGTGCTCATGCTTATAAAATATATGGAATGGAATCTACCAGAGGCAAGGAAAACCTTTTCCTTGACATAATCTCATCCCCTTCATACTTCTCTTTATCTATCTGATCATGTCGCTTCTTTGAGGATTAACCTTTAGAGGACTGATCTTTTGATGAATATTGATTGGCTATGGTGGAAGTGGTAGAAGAAAAAAATTTATGTTTCAACTATGTTAGGAGAATGGAATGAGTTTTATTGATTATTTTTCTAATCATCCAATCATCATACTTCTATGTATTTTTAATTTTGTCTTCTTTTTGCTCGACTTCTTTCTCTAGATTAGTTGCAGTAACTCATACCACTTTGGCTAATGAACTTTTAAGATTAATTTGTCTAGAGTCTACCATTTTTTGTGCGGGGTATTTAAAAAACACTCTTGAATGGGATGTTCCAACATGTGGTGAAAGGGACAATAATTCAAAAGATCTCCATCTCCTTCTTTTTTCATTTTATTCAGCATTGGTAACTAAACCAAATTGTTTTCCAAAAATGAAATGAAGTAACCAGGAACCTGTTCGTTTAAAAAAGAATAAACTTTGTTCTTTAACTCCTCAAATTGTCTCCTCCTTTGATCTTTTTGATCATATTAATGAGGAGGTCAATGCTTCTGATGCTTGGGAGGTGGAGATCATTGGTATGATGAAGGTTTTGAAGTGGAAGCAAATACATGTTCTTGATTGAGTGTGACTGTAGAAGCCTCTACTTTCCCTATTCTTCTTCCAAGAGATGATGGAATTACATGAGATTTATCTTTAGTTTCCACAATGGAATCCTCCACATGTTCGGCGATTGAAGAAAAGTCTCGAAACCCTCCTGTGTATTTCCAATGAATCAATGGTATGTGTAACTCATTACGTAGATTTTCCACACAAATTGGAAGCAACTCTTCCTAAGGATGCGAAAGATTTAAGGAATATGTTAATCTTTTCCATAGAGAAATAAAATATAAAAATATTTCATTATCCCTTTCTTTTCATTTTGTAAAATCAAAAACTATTGTATTTGGCAGTGTTGATCTGAATTGAAGAATGAATTTATGACTGAGGTCTTCCCATCTCGTAATTTATAGAGACTATAAATATGTATACCAGACAAAATATGGTCCCTATAATGATTGCACAAAGAATCTGAGCTTTACTACTTCTTGTTTTTGAGGAGTCCTCATCTTTGGATCAAAAAGGAGAAACAAAATGCATTATTTGTTGCTCCAAATCTCCCGATCCGTTAAATATTGGTAATATACTATTCAAAATGTTTGGTGGGGGAGGGATCAGATCCACCCATTTGGGGTAAGACTTCTTTTCTGGCTATATTGGTGCACATAATTCTTACATAGCTTCTAATAGAGTTTTTAATACCTCAATTTAATTCATTAATATTTTGGGAATATTTGGATGAGCTAGAACCTGTACAGGTTCAGCCGAAGGGGCTTGAATTGGAACAATGACTAGAAAAACCCATTGGTGGTGGTGCTGTTGGTATTTTTCTTGGATAACCCATCAGGAAAATCCTATAAGGATGTGTTTTATCCTACCCTGGCTGTGTACTCAATGGAGGTAATTCATTATTAGCATCTATAGTTTCAAAAAATCCCCTTTGCTGAGGAGTTCTTATAGGATGTGCAAGTTTTTAATCCATCTAGGGAGAATGTCTAAAAGAAATACTATTTTGAAGTAACTCTATATTGATTCTTTTTAATTCCTTCATCTCCTATTCTTTCTAATAAAATCTTTTGCAATAGAAAGATATTGACCTTATCTAGTGGAAAATTGATAAATGACATGAATTTTACCATTCCCCTAGTTAGATGCATTAGGGAGGGGTGGGAGGTGATTAATTAAGGGGATACCTAGATTCTAGGTAAGCCTATAATTTTGGGTACACACACCTACTTAATTTTTATTAGTGTGTACTGTGTTATGGATAAGAACATCATATTCTGACTCCCCTAAACTAGACTCATTCTCTAGAGGATCTTCTGTAATGGTATTACTGACATTTAATAATGCATAATGCATTGATGGAATTCATTCAGAATCTTTGTATGATCATATCCGTTTGTATATTCCATGAGAATATATTATCGTATATGATGCATTCCTAGGAACTTTTTTACAGATAGTAACCTGATGGGAATCCTTGGATAGTTCAGTTGTAAATTCACTTTTTGGCTTTTCCCCAATCCGGAGAAAACTGACTTATGTTGAGGAGGGTATTGTAGATGTGAAAAATCCACTGGCCTGGAAAGTTGGGGATATTACTTTTCTTCTTCTTCAAGCATTTGAGCATTTTTTATTGAATTATAAGGATCAATTAAACAATCTCTCAGTTCTGTAGGATGAGGTGGATCTTGAATAGCTGTAGCTGAGATTCGTGCAACTGCTCTTCTGATTTTCTGAATTTTGGTTTGAACATTAGCTGGATGCATTATTCGACAACAACATAAATCACTAGGTTTGGAAGACTGATGTGCTATTTGAGACATTTGTACCATTTTATGGATGACATCCTCTAAGTGAGAGGCCTTCTTATGGTTCTCAGATGCGTGATGCAATAATATATCAACAGATTGTTCTTTTTGGTCCTGAATCTGATGAGATCAAATTGAGGCATATTCTTGAGGATATACTTGATTACACTCAAAATCTGTATGTTGTAGCTGACCATGGGAAATAACACTGCATTAGACCACTTTTGGTGGGCTTTGCTAATTTTGGAGTGTAGTGAAATGCAATTCTCCAAGTACACCCTATCCTCTAATATAAACACTATATGTGGTATCTGAAATTAACTGGCACAACCTATTTAGTGCATCGAGGCATGAACAATGATGGTTTATCTACTGCTTTTCATCCTTTGGATTTCAGGAAACTGAAGGATCTGCCAAGTTGATTTAGAGTTTCAACCCTTCTATTAACTTTACATGATTTTGATATTCATAATATGGTAATACTTTTGTTTTCAAATTACGAATAGTTTTCCATAAGTTGAGGTGAACATCATGAATGCAATATTCTTCCATCAATTCTGGAATGTTGTATTGTGAGTTCCTCAAAGTCTAGAACATGAATGGTACTTCTCCTTTAGCGAATTGTTTTATCATGTTCAATATATCTTCACCATATTTTTCTAGAGGTTTCTCCCCTTAGTCCGACCAATGAGGATGCTTCTCGATTTTTTTATTACAAAAAATGGAATCAGTAGCTTTTTCCTCTACTACATTAGAAGAAAAATAACCCAAATGAATTTCAAAGAATTACCATCACCTTATGATGTATTTTGGTTGATAAAGTATTTCACCCATTAATGACAAGGTATCATACATGAATGGCCTTTTGTTTGAAAGTTCCTTGAGATAAGTGGAATTTCTCATTACTATATTGTTGACTATGGAATTATCTTGACAATTCAAAACACTACCAAAGAGTGAACTTTTATAGATAATTCCATCATGGGGAGGAGCACCATGGTAGATTACATCAGGGGATAAATCCTCTTGGTCCTTGTTCATCTGGCCACACAGAGGGTTGTCGTGGCTCTAATCCGGAGATAGGCTCTCTAGATTGACCAAATTTTTATGTAGCAAGTCTTTATGATGATGTGTCTGATGGGTAACATTAGAATTACTGGTACTACTCCCATAATGTGATAATTAGAGGGTAGGATATTGAGCTATAATAGATAAGTGTCTGACGGATTCAAGAACTCCAGCATTAGGAGGATCCAGATCACAATTGGCTCTTGATTTTCCAACTATGTTTGGTGAGACTTCTTATTGGATTCTCTATTACACTTAGTTGGGGCCACATACTGGGATAAGTGGTTATCATGGGAAGGTGTATGTTACTACCTTAGAGTGGTCATCAGAATGGGCCGATTACCTCCAATTATAAATGGTGTATGTTACCGATCCGGTTGTCTATATGATACGGGGTAGTATTCCCCATAACCCTCCTAGATTGAAACAATGGTATGTATCTAATCTGGGAAGTCATGCTGATGTGTCATCCTAGGGGTGGGGAGAGAGTTATGTTTTTTCCCCTGGTACTACTGAAGTTGCAATTATGATATTATGGCATGCTTCCAGAATATGGGCAGGAATTTGTGTCTTCCTTTCCACCATTTGTAAAATGATTTTGGTGACTTCAGTGGCCAGAATGAGAAAATACATCCATTTCATATCTGAATTAGGTTTATGTACCTTCTAATGTCCTCCCTTTCCTTTCAGTGGGTTCTAACAGTACTCATGTGTTGGGGTAGAGAGTTGAGTTTTCACTAGATATGTCGTCGGAGCTTTATGAATGACTTATATGGGTGACGCCAAATGTGACTATGGGAAAGATTGATGAACACTGGTAGGAGTATGTTCCTGGTGGATGTTTTTCACCACGAACGGTTGAAGGACTTCTTTCAATGCTGATAGAATGGACTGCATGTAGAATTGGGGTGTATAAGAAGGTGCATGTTCCAGCTTACCATTTTCCACCATATTTGATTGGCGGGCTTCCTTGAATGCAGTCAAATGAGCTTACTGACAAGATGATTGTTTTTATAAAAGTGTGTGTTCCTATTCATGGTACTCCACTGTATTTAACAAACAGGAATGATGGGTTTCTTCAAGACGAGTCTGTTGGCCAGCAGAATTGGGATGGACGAGTGTATGTGGTCATTCATTTTTACCATCAAATTAGGTTGATGGGATTATATGGAGGGGGAAAAGTAAGAACCTTCTACCTGTTGGCTGGATGTTGTCCTCGACGGTTCCTCTTGCCTAACTGGGTCTGAGGGACCTGGTCTGAACAACTGAAGGCAATACCCTCATCATGTTTGGGGTTCACTACCACAAGATTATGCTAATAGAGATTGTTGGTGGGGGTCCTCAGGATGGACCCCTGCATATTTGTGTTGAGTCATTGAGTGGCCTCTTGATCCACCTTCTTATAGTATGTGAGGGACTAGTTATTGAGTTCCGGGGATAAGGACCCAAAATAGTTGAAGAAGGTAGATGGGACCATCTATTTATTGACCATCGGTCATTGCTGATTGGTCGATCGAGGGTTTTTGTTATCATGGAGATACATTCGGGTAGCCTCCATGGTTGGGATAGTATCATATTGATGGTATTCCATTACTAGTATATTGGAGACCGAGCATTGAAGATGCTTAGTTGGTGATGATTTCCATCCACCAGATGACGATCCAGCTTGACCAGCAGCCGAGGTATTCATAGGTGAAAACTTGAAGGAATCCATTTGGTGTGAAGGGAGTTCTGAGGAATCATGAAAAAACAAGGAAATACATTAAAGAAGCATCTTTTAGATGGATACATACATGATTGATTACTTTTTCTATCCTTCCATTATCAATTGATAGGGGCCTGACATATGGATACCACTATTAACATGTTAAAGGATTCATGTTGGGTTCACAATTTTTGTTTCATAGTTCCTTGTAACTTGTGTCCTAAATAAGAATCACTGCATCTATGCGGTTTCCATTGGATTTATTTATGGAATTAGAAGTATTCAATAGTTCTTTATCAAAAAGGGATCTAATTTCCAATGGAAGGAGTTTATTGAGTTTCAACTTACGATACTTAAGAACATGTACTGGTCAAGAGGATGGGAGTTTGGACTCACCACACCCTTTTTGAGGAAATTATTGTCTTCTTTGGGACTCTCTTATATATTTGAGATTTTTTGATGAATCCTTTCTAATTCACCAAATATAACATAGGTTTTCCTTGGAATTTTGAATCAATTATTATCATGTGTGAAATTTATAATCATTCAAATGTTTTTTAGGATCTCTATTAGTGGATACATTTATATGTATTTGACATTCTCCATTAATGGTATCTTATCGTATACTATTTAGACATTCTTTTAACCATCATTATGATGATACTGGTGTTTAAGACACTAAAAGTGGGGCACTCTGGAATTTATTTTCATCCAGAGAGATGATGGTTTGTTTTGATGTTGGGATCGTACACATAAATGGGCTACCTATATATCATTGTGAAAGGAATCACAACCCTCGTAGTTCTTTGCTTCTTAATGGGACACACAATAGCTTTTAAGGTCATGTGATAAGGAATTTTCATATAGTTTAATTTTATATGGTAATTATATTTAACTAAAAGGTGATTAGTCAAGGTTTGGTGTGGGACATATGCCTATGAAACCCAAGGAACTTGGAAAGAATTTTCGTTTCCAAGTTGGGTTAGTCCCTATTGGGAATATGGCCCATAAAGAACAAGGTTGATTTGATGTGTTGGGTTTTAACCTTATAGAGGCTTCCTACATATCCCATTTGGATGGGAATCAAAGCCCACATAGTTTGATTGGGTCTCATAGGAGATTACATTCCTTTGAGAGAAATGGGTTTTGGATTACTTTTTGAAAAGGATGCCTTGGTGATTTGGTGGTTTAATTTTGAGCTTATTTCTAAGGAGGATGCCCAGATTAAGGGAATTGATGTTTGATTCCTAAAGAGGATACAAATAATCTTGGGCCTTGAGAAAGATTTGTACATATACCAATTATGGTGTGAATAATAGTATTTGTAGTTCATTCACCATGGGTGTTTTTACAAATGTTGTGATCATCACAATCTCTAAGACAACATGATTCATGCTCAGTGTGAAAAATAAGATGATGTGAAAGATTCAACAAATGCACCCACACTTTTCCTCCTCTGCTGGTGGAAGAGGATGCCCATATGGCGGTGAAGGTGGACGAGGCCGAGGCGACCACAAAAGAGGGTGAGGCGACATTCCTTCCCAATGTTCCCTTTACATAGGACAATGTTCCAATGAAAGAAAGGAGTGATGGTGAACGTAATAGAGAGGAGCAAGACTGGAACCTCCTACTTGAAAGGTTAGGGGTTAAACTAGCATAGCTTCCCTAATGGTTCTCAGGGGGGAGGGTGACTTCTCATTTTCTTGTAAGTAAAAGGAAGTTTCCACCGTATCTTCCCTACCAGAGACATAAGGTTCTAGGTTATAGGGATGAAAAGGGGAGGACAGAACCCAAACACTAATCCTCCAAAATAGTAACATCCCAACACTATTCCTAGGAGAAAGGCTTATGTGACTGTGGATATACAAACACACAAAAACTCCATGAATCCTAACCCCATTGTGAAAAAAATGAGGGAAACATATGAATGCAGATATTCAAACCCAAATAGGATACACACTAATGTGACATTCTCAAAGGTTTGATAAGTCAGGAGGTTTTTGTAGAGGTTTCAACAGAATCCCTTCCAAACAAGGGATACAGTGTTGAAGAGGCCTTCACATGAATGGAATTGAAGAAGGCTTGATGGATTGTAGACTAAAGGGAGTAGTTGAATCAAATAAGGGTGCCCAAGTAAGTATTTGTCATGCACATATGGGCACACAAGTTGGCCTGGAAGACCTGATGTTCACTTAAGTGATGAACAACCTAGATGTTAATACATGGGAAAGACCTGACTCAAGCCTTCCCGAGTATTCATAGGTATTCCTAGAAGTGGGGTGCTCAAGTTCAATTGAGAGGAATGGGTGGCGTGCAAATGTTTCTGATTCAGAGTGGTTGGGTGCTTTAGATGTGCAAGTGTTATGGATTTCATACACAAAAAGTACTTATGTCATATGATCCTCATTCAAGTCATCCACTCTAGGTGTTAAATAACTACTTTCAATGTTTTGGAAGACATGGGCGAAGCACTAGGGCGACCAGAGCTGGAATTAGGATTCATGTAAATTCGTCTATACAAATGAAGGCCCCAGAGGTCTATTTATAAGAAAATAAGTGACCTTGGGAGAAATGGTGGTGGGGTGCACAAGTGTATTACAAACTATAATTATGGCGCCCAAGTACCTTGTGCGACGACAAAGTTTTGTCTAGACTAGGGGACACATTGAGGGCATAGCCAAAATAATTATCTCATTCACCTCCAACAAGGAGGCGCACATGTGTTTCCACATAGGCACCTTGGGTACCGCATTGTGGACTTAGCTATATTTATTGCTCCATACTATGGGGATGTTCCCCCGTACCCCTAGTTTATATCAGTGCTAGGCTGCGGTCTTGACCCTTCTAACCGGTTCCTTCACTACCATCACTGAACCCCATAAAAATTGCAGAGTCACGCTGTGATATTTTAGAGCCCAATTGAGTACATTTTCTTGAAAAGATAATGGAACACATTTCATGGTGTCTAAATTCTCTTATAGGTTGTATCCCTGAGGAATTATCTTGAAAAATATCAAGAAAATAATTAAAAATTATTAGAAACCCACTATTTTTTATCCCATCCATAGATGAAAAGCTCAAGGATTCCAACTTTTATGAGATAGTTATAACTAATGGTTCCAAAAATGCTACTCCACTTGCCTTTTCATTCCAATTTCTTCAAAAGAGATGCTTGATTCCATCATCAATTTTAAACCTAACACTTAATGTATAATAGATGGTGTGAGATTTGAACATTATAAACCCATAAATACCAAGGAATAAGTCATAAACATCCATCTCAATCATAGATATGTCCCAAATCAATTCATCTGCATCGATATTTATGAAAAAATTATTTTCACAAAAAGGATCGAAATTCATTTTTTCTAGATTAGATTGATGTTTCCAAACATAGGAAATCATCACGACATGAATAGCCAAATGATCAATTGAATGAGAAGAAATAAATGAATGTGATGCACCCATATCAAAAAATATTACATATGAGTGGAATTAAAAAGAATCATACCTCTCATCAATAAATGTATTGATTAATCATCCATGATCACTTCCTCAACTCCATATAATTAATTACATGTTGTTATTTTCTCTTTTTTTACCCTGTTGATATTTTCTTGGTTGAGGACTCATGGTATTCCTAGAATCTCTATGGCTTGTTCGAGTTTTTGGATGAGATATATTCTGCTACACTCATCCTATTAAAGAATGTGTTGCCTGAGAAGCATGATATATCTCCCTGGCACCCGACCTCAGAGCACTATGACAATGATGTTGTAGATGTCCTATATTATTCCAATTGTGACATGCTCTAGGTGGACTTGAAAATTCTTGTTTTATGTGACCAAGGGAACCACATTGAAAACAATTGGGCATACCATTTGGTTTAAGAGGAATATTCAATGATCTCGTTGTCTAATTCGGAGTCATACCACCACTATGGAAATATGTGTTACTCTTCTACTTATTCCAAGCATTATAGTACCCACATTTTTCCATTGGTATGAACATGTTTCCTCCAACCATATTTCCTAAGATATCCCTATCATCCAAAATTTCTCTATTCACCATATCTATATAATCTAATATACATAGAATGAAAATCTTTGATCGAATCTCTGGCCTCAACCCTAAGTAAAAAATGTGTTCCTTCAAGGAACGAATTGTAGAATCCTTGGGTGAAAAGAGGACTAAACTCATAAAATAATCCACATACTATATCACTATTATTTTATGTTTCTTGAAAATAAAGAATTCTATTGTTATTACAACCTAAAAAGTATGAGGATATAATTGTTTACAAAAAAATTATTAATAATATCCCCATTTCATTCCTTGGCCTAATTTATCATGAACTAATAAAACCCACATGTGGAGTGCAGGATCTTCCAAAATGTACATTTAAAAATTGTGCTTAAACTAATCTTGTATACCGAGTAAATAAAATATTCAACTCTTCTTATTTAGCCACAAATTTTATTTTTCTAGTTTTAAATTATTACAAAGAATGGGTGGATTCTACTTTTAAAAATGAATATAACGATCCAATTTCTTTTGTATATTGATTGAATTCCCTATTTCCATAACATGAAATTCCCACACAATACAATGAACCAACAGTTGGTTCACTAGTGGCTTAGGTGAAACCACATTCTCATCAGTCTATTCCGGTTGGTTTCTATAGCTCCTATATATTTTCCTTTTTTATAACAAAAAATAAAGACATTTAATCTCACTCTATATAAACTGAAGAATTATCAATTTCAAATTTACCACATCACACATATCACAAAAAGGCTTTATAGAATTCAATAATTTCAAATTTCAAACCATTTTTTGAAAATTACATCATGGTTTTGAACATCAAACTATTTCCAACTATTTTTAAATATAATAACTTTTTCCAAAAATAGTAAATAATTACTCAAAATTAATTATGTACTCTTTATGGGAAGTTATTTTCATCATTTAGTGTCATTCTCTTATCAACGTCTAAACCCATGAAAATTAGGCGAAAACTCTTATAATTGTACCAAAACACTCATATACCCAAATCCATTGTAACTTAATTTTCAATATAGAGAGGATAACTATTCCATTTTATGATTTAAATTTCACATTCTAACAATATTGTCTCTATACTACCACCCCAAGAGATGGACCAATACAATTTTAATGTTAGGGGCCGAACAAGTTGATATCATATATAACATCCCACCCCTCCATATTCTCTTCAGAAGTGGTGGGGGAGATACTAGGCCTTAAGTTACATAGTCAGGACACTAAAGGCTGGAAATAAATTCAATGGGCCTTATAAATGGTTGTGGGATGATTTTACCTTTTAATAAAAAATGACCAACCCAATTATAACAATAAAAAAATCTTTTTAATGATGCATGAGTACCAAAATGCAACACAATACCGGACTAAACCAAAAGAAAATATCATTATACAAGTGGAATCAATTTGACATACCCAGTGGAACCAAATGATAATGAAACAAAAAGACAACAAATACACCAAACAAACTCCAAAACTAGTCCAATCTCCTAATCCACATGACAAACCCAATATACCAAGAAACATATCTATTGAATTGGGATATTTTCCATTAACTGTATCTTGATATATTAGAATTGAAAACATGGCATAGTACCCAAGAAAGGGGTGAGTATAAAACTTAGTAGGACATTACCACTAACATCCCAACTCATACCACTGGGATTGAAAATGTTGTAAGATTTATATAAAATAGTTTTAAAATAATTTAAATCACTTTATATCCAATAAAAATAGTTTTCCATGGAAAATAGTCAAACAAGACTTGAAAACAATTTTTTTCAAGGAATCCATCAAAAAATGACACAATAATTTTCCATGGAAGATCAACAAATATTTAAACCATTTATTATTTTAGAGGTTGAAATAAACATTTTCATGTATACACACATCCTCAACACACACACACACAATATTGGTGTTACCATTCATAGTGGAACTTCACGTCCATACTCTGTCCCTTTGGTGGCGGTACTTCACGACCATTATCCATCCTTTTAAACTCATGACCAACTGTTATTCACAAATCATATGAACCCATTTCAAAAAAATCAGTTCAATAAATACTATACACGAATTAACCAACTATGATTTTAAAATAACAATTTTAAATTTATAAACAATGGTTTTTCAAAAATCTATCTAATTCCCATAATTTCCCAAACCATAATTCACATTAGAATTCCAAAAAATCACATCATTATTTTCAAAACAATTGCAATAAATTAAATGAATTTCAAATCAATTCTACAATTTATAATCAAGAGTTGAGAGAGAATCCACCTACCTATAAAACACAATAAATAATGAATAATGACATAAAACCTTTAACAAACTAACTTAAATCTTCATGATTCAAAATTAGATGTCATTATCTTAATTTAAAACAATAATATTGCATCAATGTTGACATAAAAAAACATTAATCTATACCCATAAAACTAGATCCATGATTCCAGAAGAGGGAAGGATAGGATATCTAATGAAAATGATGATGAACAAAAAATTGCTAATGAATTTGGGTCTCCAACGCACTTGGATTTACATTGGAATCAGTCATGGATCGAAAGGAATTTCCTCCACTATCTTGGGAGGAAGAAAAATTTATGTTATGTCATGTTTATGAAACAAATGAGTCATTTAAGAGGAAACCTGTATTAGATCAAAAAAAATTAGATCTAAATTTCCATGGTTTGTAGTTAGGAAAACTGTGCACAAATTATGCATGAACCACATCCTCCAAACACACATCACACGGTTGGATCACAAAGTTAGAATAACTATGTTCCAGCCATGTCGAACCCCACTATCCATTATTGCATGGTTTCTACAAGGAATCCACATGGTTTGACCAAACCGTGTTCCTAACCATGCACATCTATAGTGGACCCAATTTCGATTTCCTAGTTTCTTGGAGCTGTTGAGTGGATTTTACTAACTATGGTCAAACTTTAAACCTCTAGAAAATACTCAAATCATTCCAAAGACCCTCAAGAACTCCAAAATAATATCCCAATAATTTTATATACTTATAATACATAAATAAAGGGTCATATACCCCAAATTGGGGGTGATACATGCGTGGTTTTAAATTTTTTTAATTTTGTTAAAAATTGAACCCATTGTGTCTCACGATTTATAACATTGAATCCAATAATTCCATTTGGAGAAAAAAATATTATCTTCCCAACTACAGGACTGATATATTTTATTTCAAAATTATGAATAAATGATGTCCTTAGGTGAAGACTAAAAAGGACAAAAATTGATGTTATCCTGATTCAAAGAGAAAGGAAAATGGAAGAAGAGATAAAAAAATGATAAACCAGATTTATCAAAATTAGGATATGATACCAAATGATAAGTGGTCCAAGACTATCTAGGAGGTCTCCTAAGAACCCTATTCATTTTTTGTGTGTTGAGAACAAAAATATTTGTAGGAAAAAAAGTGAGAAGGGAAATAAATGGTGGAAAAAGGGAAAAAGGGGAGTGTTGGTCACAGTAGAACCCAAAACCAACTTGTCTCAAAGAAATAAATCCAAAATGGATGACCAATCCATTGATAAGTAAATAATTAAGAAACAACACAACAGCTTCAAGAAAAACTCACCATAACAACATTACCTTTATTCATGATGTTCAAATAGTACAAGGGGTGGCTGTTTATAGATAAAGAGTTATACAAAAGTATAACACTATGTTTCTAGAAGTCAAATAGACTAAATGAAGCTTTTTTCAATTTTGAAACATGCCCATGACTTTAGGGGACAAGTTGAAAACCCTTTTGAAAAGTTAACACAACCATCCCACCACTATTGAAAATTATTGCACACTCCCATGACATTAAGGGACAAACAACACACTATTTTGAAAAGTAAACAAGGCTATCCCACAACTTTGTATATAGATGTTTCCATGGTGGGGTGGGACTAAAATTAATTTCACACCATGGGATAAGTCTTTAAAATCATTTTGGGCCTTAATTAAGGTAAATATAGGCTTGAATGCCTCCCCCAAACAAGGGTATTGGTCCTCCCTAAGTCCGCCATAAACCACTCGATTCCAATGTGTGCCACGATCCTCATTAAACACTAAGAAAACCATAAAAACTAAAAAAACATAAAACCCCTAAAAACCCAAAAACCCCAAAAAACCCAAAAAACACTAAAAAACCTTAAAACCCTCAAAATTCAAAAAAGCAATAAAAAGCATAAAAATATTTAAAACCCCTTAAAATAACTAAAAATGTAAAAAATCCTAAAACCATAAACACTCCTAAGAAAACCATAAAATCATAAAACACTTTAAACCCATTAAATACCTAAAACAAATTTAAATACCCAGAAAACCTAAAAAACCCCTAAAAACCATAAAAACCATAAAACCACTAAAAACGTTTAATAATCCTAAAAACTCATAAAAACCACAATAACTATAAAAACCACTAAAACTATAAAAACCCACTTAACCACTAAAATGTAAAAACCTCAAAAAACCTTAAAACCCCTAAAAACTCATAAAACCCCCCAAAATCCCCAAAACCATAAAAACCCAAAAAACCATAAAATTCCTAAAAACCATAAAAATCTTAAAAATATCCTTTAAACACCTGAAAATGTAAAAACCTTAAAATCTATGAAAATCATTAAGAAAATATTAAATACATAGAAGAAATTCAAACCCCTAAAAATCATTAAAAATGATAAAACCCTAAAACCCTAAAATTCCTTAACACCCTAAAACCCTAAACCCCCTTAAACCCCTAAAAACCCACTAAATCTTTAAAAAAAATAATAAACTCCAAAAAATGCTTAAAAAACTTTAAATAACTTTAAATCCCAAAAAAACATAGAAAACCCTAAAAAACCTGAAAATCCCAAAAACCCCTAAAAACATAAACAACATAATAATCATAATAATTCCATAAAATCCTAAAAAATGTAAAAATCTCCAAAAACCCTGAAAAAAATTACGAAAACCTTGAAAACTAAAACAAATGAAATCCCTAAAATCCCGAAAAAATTATTAAACACCTAAAACCCATAAACCCCTCAAAATCCTTTAAAACCCTAAAAAAATAAAAATCCTAAAATGACATAAAAATACTTAAAAATATAAATATCCACAAAAATCCAAAAAAAACAATAAGAAAACCATAAAAACCTAAAAATAATTAAAACCATTGCAACTCTAGAGAACACTAAAAACCCTAAAAACCTTAAAAAATAATAAAACCCCTAAAAACCATAAAAATATTAAAACCCATAATAACCCTAAAAACCCATTAAAAACACTAAAACTCCTTTAAACCCCTAAACCGATTAAATACTCTAAACAACCATGAAACCCCTAAAAACTAAAAAACTCCCTAAAAATCCAGAAAACCAACAATAACCCTAAGAACCCTCAAAATCCCAAAAAACCTATGAAAATCTATAAATACATAAAAATCTATAAAGACCCTAAGACCCCGAAGAAAACCATAAAGAACTCTAAACATTTAAAAACCTAAAAACCCCAAAAATGATAAAACCCACAAAAACCCCTAAAACCCTAAACACCTAAAACCATAAAAACCGTGTAAACCATAAATCCATAAAACCCATAAAGACACTAAAACACCATTAAAATCTATAAAAACTATTTAATCCCCTAAAAATATTAAAAAACAGTAAAAGACCATTAAAACCATAAAAAAACTCAAAAAGTACCTAAATACCAAAAAATCCCTAAAAACACTGAAAACTGTAAAACACCACAAAATCCCTAAAATTCCTAAAAAATATAAAAAACCAAAAATAGCCCTAAAAATCTATAAAAACCAAATATACCTAAAAAATGAAAATCCTATGAAAGGATCAAAAAGCTAAAATATCCTAAAATCCCTAAGAACCTAAACAATGCTAAAACCCTAAAAAATCCCTAAACTCCTAAAAACTATAAAATACCCAAAATCCCTAAAAACCCATAAAATCCTAAAAAAATCCCTTAAAATCCTTAAAAGCATAAAAAATCCTCAAAACCCTGAAAAACCTAAAAACCCACAAAAACAAAAAAAACACAAAAAACCCCTAAACAACATAAAAATGATGAAACCCCTAAAACACTAAAAGACTTAAAAAACCACCAAACCCCCTAAAAACCATAAAACCCCTAAAAGTTTAAAAATCCAAAAAATTCCTAGAAACACTAAAAAGCCACTAAAAAATCTAAATACCCTTTAAACCCCTAAAAAAATTATAAAAATATAAAACACCTTAAAATAATAAATAAATGAAAATCACCATTAAAATCCAAAAATAAAATAAAACCCTAAAGAACCCAAAAACCACTCAAAAACCACAAAAAACCCTAATAACCATAAAAATATTTTAAATTTTAAAAATCCTTAAAAATGTTAAAAAAACCCCAAAAACTATGAAAAACCCTATGAAAACATTAAAAACAAAAAACAATTAAATCCTTTAAAATCCTAAAAATACTAAGAACCCTAAATCCCCAAAAAAACCTAAAAACCCCATTCACCCTCAAAATCCCTAAAAACCCTAAAAACAATAAAAATCCAAAAAAACATTTAAATCCCCAAAAATGTAAAACCTTTAAAACCCCTAAAAACCTATGAAATCCATGAAACCCAAAAAAAAACTTGAGCCCCCCCCCCCCCCAAAAAAAAACCAAAAAACGCAATAAACCCTAACACACCCTAAAATATCCCTTTAAACCCCAAAAACCATAAAACCCCTAATAACCTTGAAAACTCATAAAAACAACCAAAACACCCAAAACACCTAAAAATATGTTAAAAATAAAAACATTTTAAACCCCTAAAAACCTTAAAAACAATATGAAACTTTAAAACCCTAAAAAACACAAAAAACACCAAAAAAACACAAAAAAAACCACAAACACCCTAAAAACATTAAAAACCCTAAACCCCCTCAAAATCCCTAAAAACCCGAAAAAACTATAAATTTCAAAAAAAAAACACCTAAAAATACTTAAAAATATAAAAAACCCTAAAACCTAGAAAAACCTTAAGAAATCATTAAAAAAATAAGAACATTTAAAAGCCCTAAAAACCTAAAAAAACACCAAAAACCCAAAAACCCTTAAAAACCCAGAAAATCCTAAAAACACATTAAAATAAAAAATCCCTAAAAATACCTAATATTGTAAGATAAAACCCATAAATACCAAAAAACCCTATGAAATCCTGAAAATCCTAAAATCAATTAAAACCCCTAAAAACCTAAAAATGTTTAAAACCCTTTAAAACCATAAAAATACCATAAAAACAATAAAACCCCCAAAAACCTTTCAACCCTAAAACCCCATTGAAACCCTAAAACCACTAAAAACCATTTATACCCCAAAAAATCTAACAAAACCCAAAAAAATATAAAAACCTAAAAAACACAAAAAGACCCTAAAAACACCCAAAGAGTCATTGAAATCCAAAAAAGCCCCTAAAACCCCTCAAAATCACTAAAATCTATAAAGAACCAGAAAAATCCAAAAAAATCCCAAAAAATACCAAATTATGTACAACTGCCCAAAAACAACCATGAAAAACCTATAGAAATCCCCTAAGAAAACCTAAAAAATCTAAAAACACATAAAACCCATAAAAACCAAAAAAACACTAAAAACCATTCAAACCCCATAAAAACCACAAAAACCCTAAACCCCATAAAAATCTATAATAACCCTAAAAAACGATAAAAATAAAAAATTCCTTAAAATTCCCTAAAGACATAAAAATTCATAAGAACTATGAAAATCCATAATAAAACCCCAAAAAACTATAAAAACACTAAAAACCATAATAACCCATAAAACCTTAAAACCCCTAAAACCACATAAAACCCTAAACACACATAAAACTCTAAAAAACCCTTCAAAAAACTAAAATTGTTAAAGAAACTCTAAAAACCTTAAAAAACCTAAAAAATTTCCAAAAACCCAAAAACCACAAGAAACTCTAAACCCCTTAAAGACCCTAAAAATCCTAAAACCCTAAAAACTATAAAAATCCTAAAAAATCTATAATAATCCCTAAAAATCTAAAAATATGTAAAAACCCTGAAAAACTCAATGAATGTCTTAAAAAACTCGAAAAAATAAAACCCTTAAAAACTTAAAAATCCTAAAACCCCCAAAACCCAAAAAACCATAAAATCCCCCAAAATAACTAAAAACCAAAAAAATCCAAAAAATCCAAAAAAAAGCATGAATCTCAAAAAAAAAAATTTAAACCCATAAAACCATAGAAAACCTTAAAAACCTAAAAACAATTAGAACCCCTAAAAACTGTAAAAAAACATAAAACTACTAAAAAATCTTAAAAACAAAAAACTCTGAAAGTCCTTAAAACCCTTATAAACCATAAAATCCACTAAAATCCCAAAAACCCATTTAAACCCTAGAAAATGATAAAAAACTATAAACGCCATTAAAAACCCTAACAAATTCAAGAAACCCAAACACCTAAAAAACCTTAAAACCCCAAGAAATCGAAAAACCCAAATATCGCTCAAAACTCCTAAAACCCCCAAAAAAATATAAGAAATTCCATAGAAAACCCCAAAATATCACTAAAAACAAAAAAGCCATAAAAATGGAAAACTCCTAATAAAACATTAAAAGGATAAAATAATTAAAAACCCCAAAAAACATAAAAATTCTAAAATACATAAAAAATCTAAGAAATCCATAAAAAATCCCCAAAACCCTAAAAAATAAAAAAACCCCTTAAACCACTATGAAAATATTAAAATACCAAATCACATAAAACCCAAAAAACCTAAAAAGCTAAAAACCCTAAGAACATAAAAAAATAAATACCTAAAACCCCTAAAAAACTTAAAATGCCCTAAAACCCCATAAATTCACTAAAAACCACTACAAATAAAAAAACCCCTTTAGACCACAATAAATGTTAAAAACTCTAAAAATAATTAAAACCATAAAAACTGGAAGAAAATCCATAAAAACCATAATAGCCCTAAAAAACCTAAAAAATCCTAAAACCCCTAAAAACCCATAAAAATCCTTAAAACCCCAAAAATACCTAAAAAATTAAACCCTACGACCCAGAAAACTCCTATGAAAACCTTAAAAACATAAAAACAGTTCAAACCCCTATAGACCTAAATAAATTATTGAAACAATAAAACAATATAAAACCCCTAAAACCCCCCAAAGACAATAAAAATTCTAATAAGACCAAAAAAATACCTAACACTATAAAAAACATTAAAAACATAGAAAAACTAAATAAAACCTTAAAAAACTAAATACACTTAAAACCCCTTAAAATCTAAAAAATAATAAAAACCCTTGAAAAACCTAAATGACACTCAAAACCATAAAAACATCTAAAAATAATTAAAACCCTAAACCCCATAAAAACCCTAAATCCATAAGAAATCCTTAAAAACATTAAAATACTTTAAACCCCCCAAACCAAAAAAAGATTACAAACCCAAAAAACCATAAAATCCTAACCCCCCCCCAAAAAAAACTCTAAGAAACCAAAAAACCATATAAATCCTATATATCCATAAAAATACCAAAAAATTAAAAAACCCTGAAAACCCTAAATCCCTACGAAAACCATAAAACCATAAAAACAATTAAAACCATTAAAAACTAAACAAAATACTAAAAATCGTTTAATGTCCTTAATAACCCTAAAACCCCCTAAAAATATAAAAAATCATAAAACCCTTGAAAATCATAAAAACCAATGGAAATACTAATAACCCACTAAAAACTCCAAAACCCTTTAAACCACTAAAATCATTTAGAAACACTAAAAACCCCAAAACCCCAAAACCCCATGAATATTCAAAAAAAACCATAAGAATCTTAGAGAATCTGAAAAATATTAAAACCCATATAAATCAATAAAAAAACTAAAAACATAAAATACCTAAAAAACAAAAAAAATTAAAAACCCCAAAAAACCCTGAAAAACTCAAAAAATCCAAAAAATACTTATAATCCCTAAAAACCTAAAAAACATTAAAAACAAAAAATCAACTAAAAGCCCCAAAAGCCCTAAAAACAAGAAAAAATACCTAAAACGTTGAGAATCCCAAAGAAGACATAAATACCTAAAAACACATAAAGCTCCTAAAAACCTAAAATATATAAAAAAAACCCTAATATAGCTTAAAAAACCTAAAAACAAAAAAACCTATATAATCCTTGAAATCACTAAAACCCATAAAACCTAAAAAACTAAAAAAAACTCTTTAAAATTTCAATTTTTTAAAAATAACACCAAAAAACCTTAAAACCCCTTATAATTTTAAAACAACCCTAGAAACCAAAAAACCAAAAAACCCTAAAATCCCTAATAACACTTAAAATCCCCAAAGCCCTAAAACTCATAAAAATCCTCAAAAATCCTTAAAAATATTAAAAATGTAAGATCCCTAAAAACATTGAAAATACCAATGAATTCATTTAAAAACATAATACCACTAAAATTCCCTAAATAATATAAAAATTCAAAAAACCCACAAATCCATAAAAACCTATAAACCCAAATAACCAAAAAAATCCCTATAACCCCATAGAAACCTAAAAAACCAAAAAAAACTATAGAAACCCTTGAAACCCCTAAAAACGTCAAAAAACTCTAAAAACAATAAAAACTCTAAAAACCCAAAATAACCAAAAAAACCCTAGAACCCCTAAAATCCCAAAAAACCATCGAGATGCCTAAAAACACTAAAAATAAATAAAATCTACGAAATTTTCTTAAAATCCCTTAAAATACATAAAAATATAAGAAACCATAAAATAACATAAGAAAACCTTAAAAACCTAAAAACACTTAAAGAACCGAAAAACATAAAAAAATTTAAAAACCATAAAAAACATGAAAATCCATAACAATCATCAAAGTACCTAAAACCCTTAAACCCCATAAAAATCATAAAATATACATAAATATCATAAAAAATGAATAAAATCCTAAAAACCATAAAAAACCATAAGAAAACCATTAAATCTGAGACAATTATATCCTTTAAAATCAACTCTTAATTCCAAAAATCCTTTAAAACCATATGAACCATAAGAAAACCATTAAAACCTAAAAACACATAAAACCCCTAAAAACCTAAAAAATGCTAAAAAACCTAAATAAAACTAAAAACAAAAAAACTCGAAAAAACATTAAAACATCCTAAAACCCATAAAACCAATAAAAACCATAAAAACTGCTAAAACCATTAAAATACATAAAAACCTATAAAACCATAAAAATCAACTAACAACTCAAAAAACCCTTTAAGCCCCTAAAAATTTCAAAGAAACCCTAAAAACATTAAAACCCCTAAAAAATCAAATAACCCCAAAAAACCCAAAAACTATAAAAACCCTAAAAATCCTAGAAACACAAAATTACTATAAAAGTCCTACAAGTATATAAAAATATAAAACCTCATGAATCCATTGAAACCCCATAATAATACCTTATAATCCTAATAAAAACATAAAATCCCTAAAAACCTAAAATACACTAAAACCCTAAATACACTAAAAACCAATAAACACCCCAAACCCATAAAAACCATAAAAAACACCAAAACACTAAAAAAATCCTTAAATCCATGAAAATGTTAAAAAAAATCTAAAAACCCTATAAACATAAGAAATCAAAATGGAGCCCTAAACCCCCAAAAGCAATAAATTCCCTAAAAACCATAAAACCCCTCAAATCCCTAAAAACCCTAAAAACCATAAAAATCCTAAAAATCCCTAAAATCCATCAAAACATAAAAAAAACTGAAAACCATAAAAACCTATAAAGAAAACCGTATTGACCTAAAAACACAAAAAACCATTAAAAAACCTAAAAAATTTTAAAAACCTAAAAACCCATAAAAACCATAAAAACATAAAACTCTTAAAAAAGGCCTAAATTACATAAAAAGTAAAAACCCCTAAAAACCTGAAATCCCCTAAGAAAATGTTAAAATCCCAAAGAAAATTAAAACCCTAAAAAACCTAAAAACACTAAAAACACTAAAAACCCTGAAAAACCCTGAAAAACCCTAAAAACACTAAAAAACCATAACCCCCTAAAAACTGAAAATATATAATAAAAACCCAAACAACCAAAAAAAACTATAAAACAAGGATGTATTGTACTAACTTCCTCAAGAAGTATGAGACATTCAAATGGGAGACGGTGGACCCAGATGCCTCTTCTGGGTATGGTACAGACGAGGATCCCTATGGATGAGAAGACGCGTGATGCGGTGCTTGATTGTTTGGTCTGCTGTGTCTTTTTCTGTTCCTTTGTTTTCTTTTTGTTTTCCTTTAGGGGATTTTTATTTGGGTATGGGTCAATTGACCTGGCCCCTCCCCTGGTCTTATACTCATGTTTTCCATTGATATTTTGGGGTCTAGGTTTGCTTAGTCCTGAACCTCTTCTTCCATTAAATCATTTAAAAATCTAAAAACATTAAAATCTTAAAAAACTAAAATAAAACCATAAAAATCCAAAAAAATCATAAAAAAACCTAACAACCTAAGAAACCATCAAAATATCTAAAAACCCAAAAAACCATAAACATCCAAAAAAATTACCCAAAATCCAAAAATATTTTTTAGAACCCAAAAAACCAAAAAACCCCCTAAGAAATCCTTAATAACCTAAAAACACTTCAAAACCCTAAAATCTAAAAAAACTAGAAACAATAACAAACCATAAAACCCTAAAACCCTCAAAATATCTAAAACAATTAAAACTATAAAAATCTGAAAAAATTCCATAAAAACCACAAAAAATATAAAAAACTCAAAAAAACCCTAAAACCACTTATAAATCCTCGCATACCTAAATGAAGTCAATATCCCTAAAGTGATAAAACCCTAAACAACCTTAAGAACCATTAGAAATAAAGAAAACCCTAAAAACCTTAAAAACCCCTAAAAGCACTAAAAAACCCACTGAAAACATTAAAAACTTTTTAAACCCCTAAAATCATTAAAAAATTCAAAAAAACCTTAAATATCCCCCAAAAATTAAAAAAACCCTAAAAACAGAAAAAACCAAAAGCCCCATAAAAACTCTAAAAATCAACTAAAACTATCAAAATCACTAAAAACCCAAATAAATTTAAAAAAATATAAAAAAACCCGAAAATTCATTTAAAACATAAATATCATTTAAATCCTGAAAACCCCATAATAAAATATTAAAAACCTAAACACACCTGAAATAGAAAAATACTGAAAAATACTTAAAACCATAAAAAACTCTAAAACCCCAAAAAACACAAAAAACCCTTAAATTCCCTAAAAACCCTAATACCCAAAAAATGGATAAAACCCTAAAAAAATCCTAAAAATCCCAAAAAAATGTAAAATAATTTTAAAATATATAAAGCCCAAAGAAAAACAAAAAACCTAAAAACACTTTAAACACCTAAAAACTTAAAAAAACACTAACAATCATAAGTAAACCAGAATAACCCAAAATTCTCTAAAACCCATAAAAACATAAAACCCATTAAAAACCATAAAACCCCTAAATCCCATTAAAACCATAAAAACTACTAACATCTACTAAAAACTATAAAATCTGGTTAAACCCCTAAATGAGTAAAAACTATAAAAAAATAAAAACCTTAAAAACTAAAAAAACCAAAAAATCCAAAAAATCCCTAAAAACCATAAAACCCTCAAATTCCCTATAACTCCTAAAAACAAAAAAAAAATCATAAAATATCGACAAAATCCCTAAAAACATAAAACAACATAAAAACCCTAAAAACCCCTTAGAAAATATTAAAATACTATTAAAAATAAAAACCCTAACAAACCAAGAAATGTTAAAAACAATAAATAACTAAAAAATCCCAAAAAACCCCTAAAACCCCTCAAAATCCCTAAAAACCTAAAACCATAAAAATCCAAAAAAATCCAAAAAACTACTTAAAAACAAATAAAACATTAAACCCCAAAAAACCATAAGAAAACCTCAAAACCCTAAAAATAGATAAAACCCCTAAAACCATAAAAATTATAACAACCATAAAAGTCCCAAAAAACCCTAAAGACCCCAAAAAACCATAAAAATCCCAAAAACATTAAAAAACCTAAAAATCCATAAAAACCCTAAAACCCAAACAAAAACTCTAAAAATGATTTAAACCATTACAAACATTAAAAAATATAAAAAACCTTAAAACCCCTAAAAACTTGAAAAACATAAAAACCCTAAATTCTCAAAAATCCATATAGTCCCTCAAAATCCTTAAAAATCCTAAAATCTTTAAAAAAACCAAAAAATTCCTAAAAATTCCTCATAATGTAAAAATCCAAAAAAACCTAAAAAATCCCTTACAAAACTATAAAAAAACTAAAAACACTAAAAACCCATAAATACCTAAAATTTTATAAACCCATAAAAAACCTTTAAATCCATAAAACTCAGAAAACCCTTAAAATCCCTAAAAACCCAAAAACCCTTGAAAATACTTAAAATACAAAAAAATTTAAAAAACACTTAAAAACGCAAATAAAACATTAAAAACTAAAAACACATAAAACCACTAAAAACCTAAAAAATATTAAGAACCTTAAGAAACCCTAAAAATACCCTAAAACACCTAAAACCCCTAAAAATAGTAAAACTACTAAAAAAATAAAAACTCTAAAAACTCATGAAAAACATAAAACACACAAAAACACTAAAAACACTAAAAACACTTTGAACCCCAATTTACGTTAAAATTGAAAAAAAATGACAAAAATCCTAAAAACTCAAAAAACCACTAAAACCCCAAAAGAACACATTAAACTGCTCAAAATCCCTAAATCCCCATAAAAATCCTAAAAATGCATAAATATCCCTAAAAATGTAAAAACCCCTAAGACCCCTAAAAACCCAAAAGAAAACCTTAAAAACCTAAAACCTTAAAAACCCTAAAAACAATAAAACCCTAAAAAACCTAAAAATCCATAAAAGCACTAAAAACACATTAAAATTACAGAAAAGCCTAAAAAATACCTAAAAACATAAAAACCAAGAAAATTCCTATGAAAAACTTAAAACCCTAAAAATACTCAAATTTCTAAATAACCTTAAAATGCTTAAAACCTTAAAAACACGTAAAAGTCCCTAAAACCATAAAAAACCTGAAATCCTAAAAAACCCTAAAAATCATAAAACACTAGAAAGCACTAAAAATATCAAAACCCTTTAAACCCCTAAAAATATTAAAAAATATTAAATACCATAAAAGCCCTAAAACCCAAAAAAAACCCTGAAAACCAAAAAAACCATAAAAATCCGTAACAACCGTAGGCAAACCCATATAACCCTTAAAATCACTATAAACCTAAAATCCGTAAAAATCCTTAAATATACCTAAATTCCCTAAAAACATTAAAACCCATAAAACCCATGAAAATCAATAAGAAAATCTTAATAATCAAAAAATATTAAATCCCTAAGAAACCCAAAAAAATGATAAAAAACACAAGAGACTCTAGAAAACCTAAAACCCCAAAAAACCACAAAACCCTAAAACATTAAAAATCCCCAATAACCTATAGAAACATAAAATTCACTAAAAAATATAAAAATACATCAAATACATAAAAAATAATAAAACCCATAATAAATTTAAAAATACATAAAAACCGAAAAAAACCTAAAAACACTAAAACCCCCCAAAATCCATAAAACCCCTAAAAATCCTAAAAATTTTAAAAATCACTAAAAATACCAAAATAATGTAAAAACCATAATACCCTATAATCCATAAGAAAACATTAAAAACCTAAAAACACATAAAATCCATAAGAAACCTAAAAATTCTAAAATCCCTAAAAACCTTGTTTGGTCCTGAAAACAAGATATGGAATGTGAAAAGGCTTCCATGAATTTGTTAAAAGGGGTAATCAACCTGAAAAAAAGTTAGAAAATTATTATTGTCTATGAGGCCTCAAAGGAGGGTTTGGTTCTGTATAGAAATCTAGGCATGCAAGCCATCGCTCTGTATGGTGTCCCAAAAAATCCTTTGAGGGATGGGATGCTATTTTCTAGCATCCTACAGATGAAAAGTATTTTTTTAGCATCGACTATATTTATGACATCACACAAACGAAAATTATTGTGTGTGTGCCAATAATATTTCCACCATCCCTCAAAATAAATCTATTTTGCGGGTTCTAATAGAAATTTCACTATCCCACAAACAAAAAAATGTTTGTGAGTACCGATAGTCTTTTTTGTATCCAACAAATGAAAACTCTTTTGCAGGGTTGTGCCATCATTTTTTGGGTTCTCATAAATAGAGAAGCATGGAAATTGATATAGACCGACTATCATAGAAGGGGGTTATTTTTATTCCTCTATGAAATCCCAATAGGTGGAGCCATAGGATGGTAGGTAAAAAAATAAAAGATGGTGCAGTAGAAATCATTTCGATGGGTAAACCTCATGCATTACATTAAGGGAGAAAGGAAAATCACCCAACCATCTACATACCCAAGACCCTTCATAGATGCCATCCTGGGAATCATCTATGGATGATGTCCTTATGGTCCATCACCCCATATATAAAAAGGCTGAAGAACGGATCACTACCTCACATAGTAAAATTCTATGTGGAATGAGTTCATACTCACATTGAAAAATGCTATGTAGATGGAACCCAATCCTGCAATGCAAGACAATACAAAGAGGGAATCCCATCCTACATGGAAAATTGTTATGTAGTATGGGGAAACCTAAGGTGTTTGCTATCCCACTACCATTTATTTCTATTAGAATAACGTCTGACCCCACTATGGCCCCTCCGTGAGGATTCCTAATTTCATTCTCTTTCGATGTATTTTTGGAAAATAATGAGGCCCCATATGACCCCCTTTTCAAATTACCACACGAAGGACTCTCCCAAGGCCACCAAACAAGTATGATCAAATCAAAGGGTACACTAGTGTTCCCTCTTGATCATACATTCTCAAGGTAAATAAGGTCCTATTGGTAACCTACTTAACATGGGGATCTGCAAAATTATCTCAATCATACATTCCCATAGTAATGAGGTTCACAACCTTAAGTTTGGTGGTAAGTCACTCCCTAGTCCGAGCTGCTACATCTTTATCCCATAGGCACATCCTCTTCCTATATTCCACCTATTGAAAGTGGAATAAGGGCATATCTTGACCTTAGGGAATCCCTCCTAGAGTAATCCCCTATTGTTTTTTGTGGAATGTTTTAATGGGAAGATGTCACTATCCTGGATATCAATTCAAATTATAAGACGGACACATCTAGTCCCTTTATATCTCTTATCACTCCTACCTCTTCACTAGTGGATGAAGGATATTGTGTGATTTTTAAGATCTTATACTTCCTCTTATTTCTCACAATAATCATGAATCACATGGGAATATAGGTTAGTTATGATCATGAAATCTATATGATCAAATGATTTTCTCGTTCAAGTGTCCATATGAAGGATATTCCTCTCAACTTGACTTGTGAATCCTCCTATATGTAACCCAAACCAAATCTCCATATCATCATGAGTTGAGACTTTCTTCATGAATCTAAAAATATGGGCCTCCCCCATAGGTGTAATCCCTAACCCTTCTGTACTACATGGTCATTAATTCACCCACTATATTGGATACCCAAGAAGCCTCTTTGAGATCTAAATCCAACTCCAAAATTCACCCATATGTTCAATAGGCTACACTTTTAGTGGGGTTTTATCCACCTGAGAGGCTATATCCCTTACAATACCATTATGAAACGTTGTAATAAGTTCCACACCAACTATTGGATATGAATATTTCTCCTAGAAGGCCTTGATTCATGATATAAAATGACATAGCGTGTTCCATGTAACATGACCCTAACAGGTATGATGTGTCCTGTTAAGTGACAATGAACTACATGGGTTTGGATTCCGCTCATAAGGATATGTAGGAATCCCACTTCATAGGCCTGATCACAGTATCAAAACAACTACCATCTCCCTATATGATGATTAATTCCAAATCACCCCATTGTGTGGATTAAAATCCGCATCTTAATATTAAATAAATAAATAATATTTACTCTATATAAAAAATTGTATCATTTATTTAGAAACTCAGATACATATAGATATCCTCATCGATGGAGAACATGAGATACATATAGATAGTATAAATCAATGCATGATAATATTTGATTATGATATAATGTTGACCTATGTTTCATAATTGGGATTTAAGAAATGAATCATGAACATATATTAAATCAACAAGAGAGTCCAAGAGTAGGGAATAATTTATCTTAAAAGAGTATGATGAACCTGACCTTCCATCCTCTCGAAAATTGAGATTCCTTAAGTATCATTGGCCAAGTTCCCTAATGATCACATTCCTTTGGAAATAAAGACCCTGGGTTTTCTTGGATATTAGAGTCATTAGGTGTTTCTGGTTCAATGAACAAATCCCATTGGAAATTGACCTATCACGAATGGGTGTGAACAAAAATGGTGAACCCAAAGTGAATCATTTTGCAACATTCTAACCCCAACAATAAAACATCAGCCTATTATTTTTTTCATTAAAACAAAAAATGGTGAACTTGATGTGAATCCTTAACCGATATGATTGTGTCATCCACATGTCAGGCCGCATTCATGCTCTAACAAAATGAAAATGGTCTAAACATGAATAAAAAATTATCGATTATGAATGTGTTCTTCTTTGATGAGGTTTTCTTGTTTCTTTTTTCCACCTTTATTTTAGTAACTTTTCCCCAGAACTCTCTTCAATCCAAAGGGAGTCTCACCATTTCTCACTGGTATTCGCATCATCCACTACACATGTTAGGTAGTCAACCAAAAATAGGATCCCATCACTCACCAAGAATCTTCAACAATGGGTTTGAAATTCACTGTTACGAGGGTACCATAAAAAAGGAACTCTCCCAACCATATAGGTATCCAGAAAGGACATCCATCTTATCAATCTCAACCATCTTTCTTCTCAATGATGGTTTATAAACCAAGAACATATGACACAAATTTATATCTAAAAAAATTAGGATTCTATCCTCAAAACATTATAATGAGTTACTCCCTTACCGTAGGGAGGTTTCTCAAGTGGTTTCAAGAAACATCATCCCAACAACATAGGTGCCCAGCCTGAGGGTTTCATCCAACAGTTTCTACCACTAACTCTACACAATAACATTATCAGCATGAAGAGAAAACATCCCCCCTGAATTATAGCCCTAGTCATTCAAATTCGGGCCCCGAAGTAAACATGAAGAGGGTGACAAGAAAAAGACTAGGAATAGGACAACATTATTATTCTTATGGAATAATCCTTCTCATCAAATATGGTGGTAAACTACACGAAAATGAAAATCCCTACTTGTTCATATCAATCCTGTCAGTAAAATACATCGTCAAACAATGTGTATATTCAAATCCTTACTCATTTATATAAAAACCGCTAGTAAAATATGATATGAAACTATAAGCCGGTAAAAATACATACTCATACATATCAATCCATCCAGTCAGATATAGTGGTGAACTATGATAAGATGCAAATCCCTACTCTTCCATATTAAGATCACGAGTCAAATATGATGGTAATTAGAGGACCTAGTTAGTATACCCCAACAATGAACTAAGGGCAGTCTCATATTTGTGCTCCAACATCAAAGTGGGTATTTACCCCTATTCCTTCCAAGGATTTTTCTCACATGTCCTGATAATGATGGAATTCAAAACATCAAGTCCTATCCATTTTCAATTAATTTTTCAGGTCATGATCACATCAACAACAATAGCTTGGAGTCATGCGCACAACCCCACCCCTCAAATAGGTAGACTCACTCGTACAACAATAGGGTCACTCAGGAATATACATAAACCCCAACTCTCATATATAAGGGTTATCAGCTATATGATAAATGGATAGTTGGATCAAGTTTACTTCCCTATTTTAACTAGGGATCACTGACCCATTTCAATGGCCACTCCAAGGTAGGAATATACCCATACTGAAATTACAAATAAATCATAGGCATTCTCTAATAGTGACATGAGATCCTCCTAAACCCACTCCCATGCATGAAAATCACCATTCACAACACAGGGCTCCAGCTACCCATGGGAGAACATCAAAAAATAAATCCCACCCAAGGAAGATCAAAATTTTAGAGTAGACTCATGACCCTACTTTGATAGTGTCTATAGTTGTTATGGCTATCAACAATCTATCAATTGTATCACATAATCTTTCCAATCCATTACCAAATGATAAAAGTGGGAGTAGCAGTCATGAAGGTCCTCCCTACAACACTACTCCCAACATATCTTGATGTCCTCCACATAATGTATGCATTAAATACTTTCCTTCTTGTAACAATTATATTGATCATGAGAGGGAATATCCTAAGGAGCTCCATGAAAACCCTCTTCATGACTAAAAGATCAACCAACAATAAGGTCTATCACTAGTCAGATCGAATATGAGAAATCAATCTTATTCTAAGGAATTTTAAAGGATGGGTTTAGTCATGTATGACACCATACTAATGATAGGTGACAATATTAATAAACCAAAATGTGGTCTGATGAAATGATCATCCTCCTAACCACATTCAAATTGTTTTTATTTCAATATGATCCTTACTAGACCCTCTAATGTTGAAAAAAACAACTATGAATCACCGATGTTGATCAGATCATGTGTAGGAATATTTGGTGGAAGAATAAATGAATTCACTACTTGTGAGAAGTAAATTGGAAAGATATAATATACCCATCATGTTTTGGCCCTCGTCTATTTCCCATTTCAACGTCCCATAGGTATTATTAAACAAGTAAATACAAAACATCTATCCGATCCTCTATAAAAATCAATGCCACTTGAAAGTGATGTTCTTTCTTTACGATGGGTATGGAGGCTATATTAATGTTTTGGGAGAGCTTAATTATCAAATCAAATTGGAAGACATTCTTGTTGCATGACTAACATGATTAGAAAAGTAGTGGAAAGATCTTCAACTGGAATTCCTTAATGAAATTCATAAATTACATCATTTAATCATCAATGTACCACTTGGTGTTTATATCCAGGGATTGTGTGAACACAGAGCTTTGCACTTCGCCTCACGCCCTGGACAAAAAAAATCACCATATGTGACATCCTCTAATTTCATCACTCTAGGGTGGCTATTGAATGAGATCCATGCTTAGGAAATATGGCACACTCAATAATAATAGACCCTAAATAAGCCTCAAAAGAATTGATCCCTATAAGATAAATATATCATAAAAACCTGAATGAGGAAAATGAGAACAATAAGTTGGTAGCATGCTTAAAGGAATCCAATCATTAGGCACTGCTCATGAAATTAGAATCAAATGGTTATCATATAGATCATACATTTCACTCATATCATTCTCAAATGAGGACACACAAGATCAAGAGAGTGATAATAGTAGCAGCAACTACTGTAGTACAAGATCTTCCCTAGCTCGCAAGGATTGGGGAATTTTTAATACATAATTCCCCTTCAAAGATGAAATATTTGGCCTGAGGAATGACAATAGAAGAATGGAGAAACCCCATTCCACATGGATGGGGAAATATTTACTTTATCCTTCTCTTTAATGGAGATTATTATTTTCTCATTTGGGGGGAACACCATGAAATGAGTTCTCCCAGTTCGTCCTCTCTTATGACATGTTTCACTCAGAAGGGACTCATATGAAAAGGTTGTGTGGTGGTCCCTTTGAGTCATTCCTCACCAAGTACCTTGAAGGGGATCTTATAAAGAAGGGAAGATTTAAAATAAATTTAAAAAACAACCCTCCTATAATTCGATGTACAATATGACATCTATAACACATTATGTGTTGGTGAACATCATGGGAGTAACTCCGGAAAATGGAGTCAAATATGACCCTAATAAAGAGGAGAAAAGAGAGGATGGTTATATTTAGAATGTATCTCACACTAATGAAAATTAATAAGGTGTATACACCAAGAATCAAAATCTCTCAAAATAAAGGGGCTCTGCCAAATGTTCCAATAGAACCCCCTCAATGATTTTCTACCAGGGAAAAGTGTAATGTTAAGGATGTACCTCACCCACCTCCCAAAGAGATCAGATCCCTCACAATAGAGGATATATTCACTAAGGATAAGGAAGAGATAAATGACATGATAAGAATCAACACATAACAACTCCACAACATCCCTATGGGATTTTTCTACAAGAAAAACCTCATCCAGTACTGCCTGCTGATATACCAGAATAATGAGGGTTTATCATAGTGATTGAAATGGATCCAGATCATCCACTCAATGTTGGTTACTAAAAACCTATATGTTTGGATCCCATAGTAGCAGATCAGTTTTTTCCTCTATTGGGTAAAAAACCAAAGTTGGGTCAGATGCAACCTCAAAAACCAGCCCCTAAAAGTTACACAAGATAGGTAATGGCTGAGCCACCATAGCTGGACAAACCTATTTCTATCTATGTTCATGCTCACATTCTACCCAATGTTAATCAAGGTCTTATCAACACCATAAAATCATTTATAACTCATTTGTAAGTCATGGAAAAACAAAATTAACTATTATGGTCATAAAGAAAGCCATACCCTGAATGGGTAACCATGATCATACCCTCACCAAATTTTAGGAGCCCTACATTTCCATAATTCAATGGATTAGGAGACCTAAAGTAGCCTATGGAAAATTTGTGTCCTATTGTGATCCCAATATGGGCAACCTTTTACAACATGAATTAGTGATCCCTATATTCTTTGTGAAAACCCTACAAGGGACGACATTTGTATGGTACATCAATTTTCCTGACCATTCAATCATGGGATGTGAAGATCTCCATCAGTAGATTCTATTTTAACCCATCTCAATTACTCAAAATAAATTGATCATTGACATCTAAAACTAAATACAATGCAAGAATGAGAGGGTCTCATATTTCATCACCATGATGAATGGACTAACTTACTCCCTAAACCTATAGCTTCCCTAAGAAGATTTGATTTTTCTCTGTACAGAGAACCTATACAATGAGTTATGAACGCTACACATCCTGGTAAGATATACGACTGAGTTTCAAGATCTTTCCACAGTTTCTCAAAGAAATCATGATTCCATACAATGAACTAATATCATTTCCCAGATGATTCCATCATCCTCGAGGAAGAGAACGGGAAAGGGATAGGTTCATTAATCACACTTGAGCTAGAATCTATGTCAGGTCTAGTTCCAATACCCACACCATATCATGTGGAACCCCATGAGAATCAATATAAAAATTGCCTCATCATGATGAGTAGATGGGACCAAGGAGAAATCAATTTTAGGAGGGAAATATTAATATTTATTAATTACACTATGATGAAGTTCATTGATATTTTATAACAACTATAGAGAATGATATACTCAAATTTCTATATTCCAAGAGGCCCAATCAAGCTGGTCTCAATGATCAACCAAATTATTTCCACTTTTATAATATTCTCAGGAACACCATTCATGAATGTTTTTTCTTTAAATACTTCCTACCAAAAAATGGTAGACTTTGGGTCAGTAAATTTTTGGAAATTGTTAGTGAAAATATTGTATGTTTCAGCTAATCCTTTTAATAAAGAAGGTGATTGAATAGAAGTTTCTAGAAAAAGTGAATATATTTTTTATTATTGGATTCATTGAAATACAATAAAATAAACTCATGATATCCTCCAAGCGCAGATTAAATAATCATCTATGTGTCGTCTATTTATGTAGTGACAAAATCGACTCCCTTGACATCTAGACCTATAGAATCCAATCTTATAAAAATTATATGGTCATATGTGAGAGGTGAAAATAAAGAAATATGAACCTCTTCCTAGGAAAATTTTGTATTTCACTCTCTTAGACATTATTCCTTTAGTTTTGAAACAATAGGTGTTGACCTGCAAAATGGTACAACTAGTAATGGTCAGCCAGACAAAATCCTCATTGAATTATGAATTAATCTTTAGTTCCATTAGGGTAAATCATTTAATGGATCCCTTTTTTGATGATTATTATGGATAATAACTCAATTTACCTACACCTAATTGAAGAAAAAGAATAAGAGGCTACGGGATCCGAGGGTAAAAGGGAAGATGCAGATGCAGCATGAACCAAAATTTTATCTACATCCCTACTCGAACTATTAGTGCTATGGAAAATAATTGAAGTTCCCTTTAATGAGTCCAATAAGAGAAAGGAAATTCAACTATGTATTTAAAAATCCACCCTAACTTGATCATCTTGTAATATCAATAAAAGGGGGAACAATTGTTTGATCACCCTTGGTAGGTAGGAATACATACTCGAAAAAACCCACTGAGGATAGGATCACTATAAACTCTTATTTCAAGGGAAAATCCATCTACATCGAGTACTTATGATCCTAAATTTAATATTAATGAGCATACACACACTAAAACGTGTTGGCCTCAAGCCTATAATTATGACATCTTGATGCAATTATTATTGGTCTCATCCATAGTATCAATCTTGAACACCATAAGATTTTCAAAAGACCTCAAGGAAGAACTCATAGATGCTCTACTGAGCCCCCAAGAGTTTTATGTTGAGGATTAAAATGTAGAATTATATCAGGAAGATATTGATCCTACTATATTTCATGTGGTTATCTCTTATATAGAGAACGATAAAGATGTTGTTATACATGGACAAGTCAGACCTGTTTACATGTTCAGTAGGATAAATGGTATCGATGTTTGAATGTCTTTCATTGAAAATGGATTAGAGTCAATTACCAATATAGTATGATCACTTCACTGACTAGGTTATAATGATGCTAACCTAACACCTTTCTCTCTGATTCAAGAGAGTTATGAAAAAATTTAGCATGATCCCCTAGGAAAAACCAAGCTCAGGGATCAGTTTGAGGACCTTGTATCTGACACATAATTTTTGGTCGTTCAACAGGATACCACCTTCAATGTTTTTTAAGTAGGCCTTGGTGGTATCAATAATGAAAAATCCCCTCTTCATACCATTAATGCCTCAAATACTAGATTAATGGAAAAATTATGTTGTTTCATGTTGATAAGACCTCATTCTAATCTTGAGAGTCCCATTTTATCGATGAAAGATTCTATCATAGGGAGGGATAATAACCGATGATTGATGGCATAGCTTGGGTCACTACCCCCCAAAGGTCTATAAATGATCATGTCCAATCTCTTCAAGAATATCGGTGAATAGTTAATGATAACCGTCAACCAAGTTGAGCATATGAGTCCAAATTTAGGTGCATAATCAAAAAAATTCCTGATTTCAAACATGATAATTGTGCCCAAAATCATTTAAAAGGTTACTGACTCGACCAAAAGTGTTAAAAGATTGGGTGAGAATTCCCTCATTCCACCCCATGTGCTTTGAAAAATCCCTACCTAGTCATTTGAGCTAGAAAAGGTTCTCCAATCACTAAGATATGATAAAGATACATCTTCTCTATCCCTCACTCCATCACCTATAGTGTTTCAAAGATACCCTACATTGACATATGGGTTGGAGGAATTTTCTTCAACTTCCGAATGTCAAAACGTCGACTCATATACTAACTCTAGAGATCTTACTCCATTATATTATCCCCTTATGGAATAGGAGGTAGGAGAAGAGGGAGAGGAGGAGGACCGCAAGGACACCCCTCTACCATTTTGGCTTGTTTTCCCTATCACTATTGTTTAACATAGAGAGATACATATGGGAACAAAAGAGTACCCACAACCACATTGATCATTGTGGCCATGACTCCTAAGGAACAAGTGGTATATACCTCATATCAAATGAAGCATCATGACAAGTAGGCCTGGAATTACATTGAAATTCTAGGCCTCAATCTCGAAGTGGAGACCAACCACCTAGTTTTTACAATGAACCACCACGACAATAAGCATGTATCTAGAAAGAAAAATCTAACTCATGATAAAAAATAATCAATTTTTGAAATGTTTATTAAGGAAAAATTCATTCAGGAGGTCAAACATCCAAAATGGTTGGCCAATATAGTCCTCTTTATGATGAAGAATGGGAAAATGATAGTTTTATTTGATTTCAATGATCTCAACCAACACTATTTGAAGGATGATTTTTCATTCCATATTATAGAGATAATGATTGATGAAACATCCAGATATGATGTCCTCTCCTTCTTGGATGGCTATTTGGGGTATAATAAAATTTGAATATCCTAATAGGATGAATAATCCACCGACTTTAGGGTCGCAAAGGTATTTTTTTAATGTCGGTTAATTCAATTTGGATTGAAGAATTTCAATTATATATAATAACATGTCATGCATTTCATCTTCAAACCCTTCATTGGGATGTTTTCCAAATTCTCTATTGATGATTTAGTGGTTAAGTCTCAATAGATTTCTGACCACTTGGTTGGTCTTGAAATCATATTTAACAAAATGCGACAAATTTCCTTAAAATGAACCCATTGAAATGTTATTTTGGTGTTACCTTGGGGAAATTTCTTGGCTTCTTCATATACCATCATTACATCAAATTCAAACCTAAAGAATATGATATCTATACCTATCATGTCACATCCTTTAAACCTAAAAGTGTTGAGATGACTTCATGGAAACTTGTCAACATTCAGTGCTTTATACCCAACCTTGTGGGAAAATGTATTCAATTCTATAGGTTGATTAAAAATGGGTTATATATTAGTGGGTAGATCACTATTGTGAATAATTCAATAATATCAATAAATATCGTTTGATCTCTCTAGTGGTGATATTACCTACTGAATGAATATTACTCATTTTGTATGTGAAATCCCTATAGCAGTCACTAGGATCCCTCCTCACGCAAAAAAATATGGGAGTGAAAAAACCTTTATTACCTCATCCAAACCATGCTTTATGCTAAGAATAATTATTCAGATATCAATAAGAGCCTTCTAGAAATAATATTTTCAGTCCAGAAACTAAGTCCTTACCTCCAACGTCATAAGGTTCATTTGGTCCCTTATAGCAACCCACTCAAATAATTTATAAGTAATTCTATTTTGATCAAATTTCTATCATGATGGACAGTCATATTACATCAGTTTGATATTCAGTTCATGCTTCAAAAAGTAGTAAAATGAAAGGCATTGATAGGGTTCCTTGTTGAATATCCATTTAAAGAAATGACATCCTTGGATACTATATTACCATATGAATATGTCTTCTATGTTCAAGAGGGACCTCATATATGGGAGACTAATTTTGATGTAAAATCCAGAATCCCAATAGGGAAGATGATGACATACCCCAGGCTCAAAACATTTGGGTTGGGAGTTAGGCTCATTTACAGGAAAATGGAAGTTCTACCCAAATCCTTCATATTATCATATGGGTGCACAAAAAATAAAGCATAATATCCTACCCTAATTACTGGGCAAGAGATGGCAATTCAAGTACCAATAAATAAGTTGATGATAAATGGAGATTTGAACTTGACCATCAGAAAAGAAAATTAGGGTTATGATATCAGAAAGGAAGAGCTAATATCTAGAATTGATAGTGTCTGAGTGTTAAGGGTAGAATTTCATTTAGATCCAACATTTACCTACATCCCATGATCATTGAACTCCTAAGAAAATTCATTGTTAAATTCATCCATAATATTGATAGATCTGAACTTGTATTAAATGATCATCGGCATAGAGCACTGATGAATAATTGTCCATTTTTTCCACAAAATCATGTTAGAGATTTACAAGGTCATTTTGATCCCCAAATCGAAGGGTGATGCGACCAGTTGGATAACACCCATTATGGATTTCCTTCAAAATGGAGTACTCCTATCATACATATCTAGGAAGTAGAAAATATGATGATGATCAATTAACTATGTTCTTCATGATGTCACAAATCTTCAAAGGGTCCTCTATTAGTGGGGATTTGATGGGGTCCTTATCAAGTGAATTGAGGGGGAAGATACCACTACTATCATCAAATAAGTGCACACCAAAGGTGACAATTTCCACCAATTAGGGTTCAATATTTCTCATCAAATACGGTGTCTTTGATTTTAATGGTCCAAAATGATGTTGGACTGAATTTTTTTACATAAAGATCCATTCCATCCAGGTGCACACCAACTTCATTCATCAACCCCCAAAGTTGTTGTACACTTCCAAATACTCCTATCCATTTTCTATATGGGGAATGGATTTTTTGTGACTATATCCTCCTACCATACCCAAAAATTTAAATTATATTCTTATTGAAATTGAATTCTTCTCTATGTGGGCCAAATCTATACCCCTCAAATAAGATAGGGAAAGGAATATTTTCAGCTTCATGTGAACTAATATCATCACTAGGTTTGGCATCCCTCGTATGATATTGATGAATAATGGCTCCAAAATTTTCTGTTATGAGTTTGGAAGGTTGTATCTAGATTATAACACTAATTACACCATGAATCTCATTATTTTGTAAGTGTTAATTGATAGATAGAGTCATTCTACAATACCTTATTAAATATAATCCAAAGGTTCATTGATAAGGATAAAATTTATTATCCAGACATGCTCTGGATTCCTTATGGGATTAATATACAACAACTCGTACCTCCAAAATAGTTACCCCATACTCATTGGTAAACAAGACAGATGTGGACCTTCCCATCAAGGTTCAATTTCCATCACTTCACATTTCCATATGCAAGTAGTCCTAAAAATTTCTAGATGAGTTAGAGTGACTGGATGAGAAGATATATCATTCCATGCATCAATTGCATGTCAACCAAAATTGTATTGTGTCAGCCTTTAACAAATTCTTTTTCCTCTTATCATTCCATGAGGGGGGAGATGGTATTTTTCCTTAGGACTCTGATGATACTCAAAAAGAAATCAACAAATTTAGAACCAAAGATGGAGGGACCATGTGAAATACACAAACTATACTCCAGTTGAGATATTAATTTGATCTCAATGGATGGAAATATTACTATATCCCCCACCAATATGAGGTTCTTCAAGAAATGTTTCATGTAATCATAAGACATCCGTCTGAATCTGATGATGTTAAACTGCATGGTAAAAGTCCCCACCTCATTATGTAAAACTACTTAGTAAAAATATTTAGAATATGATGTTAAACTATATCCTTACCCTATGTAATAAACATGGGATTCCTGTTGTCACAAATGTGAGATGTTTCAATGTCCTCACTAGAGATGACACCACCGCATCTGAATCTACGTATGGCGAGATTCCTATCCACATAGGATACATAGTAATGTCCAGATCCTTTTTCCATGCCCATACATAGTTTAAAAAAACTTATCCTTCCCAAAATATAATCTTGATCTATGCAGGAATCTTCAAAATCCATGGATAATGCTAGTTTGAATGCTTTTTATGTGCTCAGACGCAATCCTACCACCTATTATACTTCTCAACCATTGGTATTCGGCTGTGTGATTATAGAAAAACATCTATTTGACTATGCATTGATATTCCCTAGTTGTCTTTACATAATTTTTCCATCAAAAGGGTCTATCAACTGGAGGCACATTCTTTCGCCAAAGAGAACCCTTCTATCTCTGTAAACCATAATACCATCATGATGGAACCAATTTTTGAATGGGTTTCAAGGACATTCCTTATTTTTTTTCCCATATCAATTCTCCTAATATAGTAACCCCCATGGCCATGGTTTATGATTCCCCTCTTCACATCTGAGGCATGTAAGATCAACTTGGCTTGGTAAGACATTTATCACACATTGTTTCCATGATGTATGGTCCTCATTTTATGACCTAAAACTATAGAACAACATGTTATCCAAGTCACATGAAGATAAATTGTATGAAAATGAATTAAACAAATAATGTTAAAATTTAGTCTTAACCTGTGTATAAATCATAGTATGTCATGGGAAGCCAACTCATAAAGCCTTATGTCGCAGACATGATATACATCTCATATGGAGATTACCTGAATGCATGTGTAGCATTTATGGGGCGTCGTCGTTCAAATTAATGTCAAGAAACCTTCATCCTCATTTCATGATGTTAATCTACATGGTTGATGTCCTCACTACATGAAAATAAACTGCATGGTTTTGATGAACTAAATAAGACTTGATTATCTCTTTGATGAGATACATAATAATGCTTGAATCCTACATCCTAGACCAACCAACATAATATAAAAATTCCCCCACTCTTTTATGTATGTGATAGATCCATATGGGATGGTCTATGATGGGTTCTTACCTCACTAGTGAGGCCATATTTAAAAAAATTGCCCCCTCTCCACACAAGAGCTCAATTAGTGTGGGGAATCTCTCCCAAAACTATGTATGGATTAATTAACACTTTGATGAGATACACAATAACATATGAACCCTATGTATTAGGCTCGTATATTTAAAAAAATTCCCATTTCCTATGTATGGGTCAGACCTATGTAAGGAAAAATCACTCCCCATTCTTTAGTTGTTTTGATATGAAATGCCCTTTCTATATTCAAGAACCATCCTTCAAGACACCAAAATCAGTGTCCAGGGAAATAAAATTCCCTAAAAACATTCCATGGATAACAGTAATGGAATATTAAATTCCAGAGGAAACATTTTCTTGACTATCACTACTAAAAAACGAGGTTTTAACAGCACTATTAAAGGGCCTTTATCAACACTTATAAAGCGTTGAAATCCATATCAATGTTAAACGGAGGGATTTATCATTGATTGAAAAAAGAGTTTATAAATGCCACCATTAATAGACCTAAAATAGTGATGATAAATAGGGCCTTTATCAATTTTTTTAGAACAGATAAAGGGGGACTTTATCAGTGATTTTTTATGTATTGATAAAGGGGATCTTAACTAGTTCTAAAAAATCACTAGTAAAGACAACGCTGATAAAGGGGGATTTTTCACACCTCTTTCATCCCCCCCATTTATTAGTTCTTCCCTATCCCCTTTACCAGCACTTCCCCCCATTTATTTTCTCTTCCCCACCACCTTTACCTACACTTTGCGAAATTCAACCCTCCTCTACACACCTAGATTTGATCCCTTCACCTCTCCTTTGGAACTTGAACCCCATTACCACTGCACATACATGTTTTAGTATCTATTTTATGATATTTTTATTTATTTTTAGATATATTTACATATATATATTTTATTTATATATTTAAATATGTATTTTTTTATACATATATAAAATATATTTGTGTGTGTGTGTGATATATATACTTCTATTTATATATTATATATTATATATTATATATTATATATTATATATTTTATATTATATATTTTATATTTTATATTATATATTAAATATTAAATATTACATATTATAAATTACACAATATATATTATACATTATACATTATACATTATACATTGTACATTATACATTATGTATTATTTATTATGTATTATGTATTATTTATTATTTGTTATTTATTCTATATTATATATTCTATTCATAATTATATAAAATAAAATAATATAAATTTATATTCATTTATTAATATAAACACGTTTGTATATATAAACATTATATATATATTTGTGTAAATATATACATTCATATATTTTTATAATGTAAAAAATGGGAAGATATTATTTTAAATACATATTTAGAATATTTATTTATTTACATATATTTGAATATACATACACAAATAATTTTGTTCATTGATAGACACATTTTTATATATAAACATTACTTTTATAATTATATATATTAATATTATTTCATTTTTATATGGTAAATAAAAAGTAAATTTTTTTCTTTAAATAAAATTAATAATTATTATTTATTTTATATATTTAAAAATAAATTTTTACGTAAATATGTTGCTATATGTATTTATACAAGTGATTTATTATAAGTAATTATAATAAAATATGTATTTATTTTATTATAAATAAAATTACATTATGAAAAATGATAAAATTTTAAAACTGTAATATCAATATGAATATAACCACAACAAATAAATTATGTCCCCGATAAATATGGGCAAAAATACCCCACTACCATGTGTTTCCAACACTAGTGACCACTGAAGATTACCACTGCACCCCCCATATGACTACTGTGAAGTTATATCAACCCTTCATATGGAAACAATGAAGGATAGATGAAGGAGGAGCACCACTAGAAAACACTAATAATGTAATGAGGCACTGCCTCATTTTCACATCCTCATGAAAATTCCTCACTTCTATCCTACCCATGCTGCCTCGCTGGAACCATTCCGCCATGAGATATTTAAACACAAAAATCTCCCGGGTGTTTTCATATTCTTCATGCAGATCCCTCTGCTTAATTTTATGATTTGAATTTTAAAATTTTTTAATGCGAGGATATGGGGGATATGATTTTTCTTGAACAAAGGAGGTCATGGGCCTCTCCCTCATTTTACAAAAGGAGACTATTTCCTGCCAATAAGGGGAGTACACAAACACCAATGGATAAAATCTTACCAAGGATCTATATAGATGCACTTCCCCTTTCTTCTTTGTGTTATTTCCTTGTATTTATTTTTCTTTTAGTTTTTATTTTAATGTAAATTTATTTGGAATTAATTATTTTAAATAATAATTATTCATGGAAATTTATTCATCAAAGTGTTCAACCCATTCCACCCCTCTTCTCCTCCAAAATTCTTATTATTTTTATTTTATTACACCTCTTTATTCTTATAAATATAAAATTCATTAAATAATATATATATTTTATTTTATTGATTTCATGTGTTTGTCTTCTTCTTCTTTTTCATTTTTAATCTATTTTATTTTTCTCAAATTATTTTTTATTTTATTATCCTCCTTTTATTTTCTTCTTATCTTTATTACTTCCACCAAATGACCTATTTCTACAGATAATGGTAGGATGACTTGAGGCTTGACATGAGAAGGTCAAGGTGATCTTGAATTCTTACTTAATGTCTATTTTATGTTTGTGGTAGATATGAGTGGCATGAATGGGTGTGAAAAATGTCCCTAATGACATGAAACAAAATCTATTTCTATTATTCTGTTTAATATCTTTTACATATTTCTATTTGATCAGCTCTTCACATGATAGAGTTGATCTAATCAATGAATGAAACAATGTTCAATTATTCCAGGACATGGAAGATGAAACAACCTATACCAAGGTGTGTCATCAACCACAATTTCAACAGGAGGTGGAATTGATATTTCATAAGGGATTTAAGATTTAAAAATTTATAAATTAATGTATAGTAATTCATCATGAGAATTCGTGTTTTCATTATCAAAATAAAATTAAAAAATAAGGACAATAATGATGGAACCTATGATACAATTATTTCTTCCTAATTTCATTCTGTTTACCCTTGAATACTAGTTTATATTTTTATATTCCATGTCATTTCATTGTTTTTAAATTTAAACAAAAAAACATTCTCTGTTACTTTCATAAAATAATCATAACAACAAAAAAAGTAGTTTAGGTGATAATGATCAAGTCGGTGAAAAAACTGAGAAGCTCCTCAAATGAGAAGACCCTGGTCAGCAATGATGCTGCAATAGGAAAATAATTTCGTTTTACCACACCCATGAAAGACATGAGTCAGAATTCCTCCTAGTTAATATTTGGGTTTTGACCAACAAGTGTGGAATTACTCAAAGTAATTCTCAACACAATTTCACTAGTATGGACATTAGTAAGGTGTCTAGTAGTGTCATCCAATAATGTTTTTTCTGCAACATTCCCCACTATAGGTAAAAATGAATATGATGAACCCCTTGAATTATTACGATATTTTAGTGAATTTTTTTCCTCCCCATAAATTGGTAAAGGACACATGAATGTTAGGGAACTCAAAGAATACAAAGTTTTATACACCCATAATATCAATTTCCAAAACACCCCATCTAGATATTGTTCCAACAATATTTTGGCATAACCCCACAAGAAATTGGTTGGAGTATCCACATAGGGTAAAAAAGATTCCATGCCAGAATCCTCATGAATCATTATCATCCATAGTTGATAGAGAATGGATCAGTGTGATTCATTTTTAATCCTAATGAAGGGTAATGGTGAAACTTGTTGTAGACATCCAAATTTCCATGAAAATATTTATGGTGTGTATGACTCACAAATGGTCACCCTATTTATGAGAGTAGTTCAAATTCCATTTAAAAATGAGATGATGCGATATGATTATTATGATGTTCCCATATACTATCCATCACCACTCTATAAGTTTATAAATAAGGGATAAAAGAAAAACATGTGAAAAACTATAACAGATCAATATCACTGTCGATGCCCAAGGATATTGGATAGATAGCCACAATGTTGAGAAACATGGGGTGTAAAGATGAATGAGGGACCATTGTAGTATATTTGTATTCATAACTTCAAAGGTTTACTTATACCCATCCATATAAAAATTTAAAGGGTATGCTGAGGTGATGTTGGGATCTTCCCATATGTATATGACTGAAAAACTCATAGATGTGAGTGATAGTGGGCTCAACTATGTTGATTGGTTGTATCTTTACCAATCTGACCACCATTATTAAGGTAAAAAATTTGACACCTGTATAAGAATCATGAGATGGAAAGAGAAACCTACTTAGAAACATGGAAAACAATCCTACCAACCTAAAGTCTGGGGATATGTATGGCCAGACCCTGTAACCCATTTTAGTATGTTGGTTTTCCTCAAGGGTATCCCAATACAAACATAGATCAACTCAAGATTGTTGGGAAAGACAATTCCTATTGTGTTGAACCTTCAGTCCCAGACCACTAACATTCATAAAAAATGTATCCAATCCCTAAAAGGAATAAGTGATTGGGATGGAGGGTATGAACAAGTGATTTTTCTATCATGATCAGTTAGTCTCTAGCTAATGGAGAAACATATCCAGTATCTTTATATGTTTCTAAATCAGGGAGGAACTCATAAAACATGTTACTAAGAATAGGAATTTCCCCTAGTTGGTAGACATCCCAAAAACTTATTCCAACATCACCATGTGGTAGGTGGAAGGTGTTGGTGCTATGAAAATAGTGACTGATTAATTTATGCAGGATCTTAGTGGGTGAATATATTGAAAATTGAAACATCATTCCACTTTGTACAAGGTAATGACCTCCAAACTTTCTTGAAATCCTTGAAATTATTTTGCACCAAGAATTCCCAAGCCGCTTCATCCTAGAAACTCCCCCTAGATCGTAGATCCAATTTGAAACTCCACCCTCAATGGGGATCACTTCGCGAGTGGTTGAAAATGGATGTATAATATTAGATAATGGATTGTTAGGATATGTCATGACTGTGTTGATTTCTATAAGTATATAAATATCAATTTATAATGAATTCCTTCCCTTTATCTAATTCATAGGTGATATGTCCAATAATTGAAATTTTTACTCAAATGTGAATCGAGGACACCTCAAACCAATCCATTATAGAGTTATGATTGGATAATGGGATTGGAGAATAATTTTGAATTAAAATGTTTTACAAAGGTAATTTCATTTATAAAGGATATTATAGAATCTCTAGTAAAAGGAGAGTATTCAGAATACCTTCCTAAGGGATGATAAAACAATGGATGGTGGATTTGACATTCTCAATAATAGCTATTCTTTTATCAATCATGGCCATCGATGACAGTTTGGTGGGATCCATTTTATCCAGGGTAATAAAAATAAGAACAAGGAATATCAAATTAAAATTCAATGTTTGCTAAAATGCATAGTTGTATGGATCATGAAGTGTTAAGCCACTATGTGTACCACTATGTGTCAAGCTTCAATGAAGAACACCATGTGACTATAAAAGAATCACTATGCTACTATTCAAATGACTATATCAGTAAGTGGTGAGAGAAAATACCATTTTTTGGCAATAAACTATGAGTATAAAGAAAATTATATCACAAAGGATAATGCTACATGAGGGGTAACGAGCGATGGATGATCTATAACGGTTCATTTTTAATTGATTTTTAGAAAATGAAAAATGATCTTGAACCCCCTTTTTATAGGAATGGTCCCTATTATGGGTCCACATGAATACCACAAACCAATCCAAATGTGGGCCAAATTCTTCATTGAAATTGTATCCTCTTCATCCAGATCGGAGTCCACTCCGATGGGGGGTTTTTGGGTCCTAAAAACCCCAAAAGGAATGTGTAAATGATTTCATGAATTTGGTAAAAGTGATAACCAAACTGAAATAAATTTGGAAAATTTTTGATGTCCATGAAACCGCAAAGAAGGGCTTGGTTTCACATAGAAATATTGCAATATAGACTACCTCTCAGCATGGAATCCAATGAATGAAATATCCTTTGATGGATGAGATTATATTTTCTAGTTTCCCATTACCTAAATTTCATTTGGAGGAACCAGTGGTCTTTTACAGTGTCCTATAAATGAAAAGTCATTTTTAGGACCCAATTATCATTCCACCGTACTATAAAAGAAAATTCATTTATGGGCACTAACAGTATTTCCATTTTTCTATTAATGAAAATTTATTTTTAGGTGCTAATGGCCTTTTCAATCTTCTACAAATGAAAAATCATTTGTGGGGACATAAAATAATTTCTTGGTTCCCGCAAACAGAGAATCCCCACAGTTTACGTGGATCGACCTTCACGAAAAGAATTTATTTCGATTCCTCTATAAAAATCATATTAGGGTATTTGAAGGATAACTAATGAAAAATAATATAAGGTGTATGATAAATAATTTTTCATAGGTACACCTCTCTCATAAAATTAATTGAGAAAGGAAAATCAATCAACCATCTATACTCCCAAGACCCTTTTTGAATACCATCCGATGAACCATTTGTGGATGATCTCCTTGAATACCATCACCCCATGTAGCAAAAGGATCGGCAGAAGGATCACTTTCCCACATAGAAAAATGCTATATGGTAGGATTTCATACCTAGATATAAAAATGTTATTCAGACATAACCCAAAAATGAGTCACAAAAAGCTACGTGAAGGGAACCCCACCCCACGTGGAAAAGTTCTATGTGGAATAGAGCGTCCTAGATTTTTTTGTTGTCTCTCTATAATTTATTTCCTTTGATATAGTGTTTGGTCCCACATTCGCCCCTCCAAGATTCATCATGATGGAATTTTTGGTTGACATATTTTCTTCAAAAAATGAGGCCCTATATAACCCCCTCCATGATGTACCACACCAAGACATTTACCAATGCCACCTAAGATGTATGATCATATCAAAGGGCACACCAGCACACCCTCTCGATCATACATTTCCATGGTAAATGAGGTCCTATTGGTAACCAAGTTAACAAGTGGTATACTTAGAATGGTATCAATAATACATTAACATGGTAATGAGGTTCCTAACCATATGTATAACATTGGGTGTCTCCCCGGGTCATGAAACTATATCTATGGCCAATAGTCCCATTCTGTTCCTCTATTCCAAGAATCAAAAGGGGTATAATGTATGACATTTACCTTTGGGAATCCCTCTTGGAGTAAGCCCATAATATTTTTTATGGTCTCCATCAATGGGTAGATATGACTATCCTGGATATCCAAACAGAAGTGGAGACATACACATCAAGTAAAATTCTCTCTCACATTTCCCTAAACTCATCCCCCTGTGGAGAAAGGAGATTGTTTGATTTTTCAGATCTTTGACTTCCTCTTTTTTCTCACAACAAGCATGACTCACATGGGAATACTGTTTACTTATTTTCATGGAATATACTTAATCAAATGTCAGTATCGGTCAAGATTATTTATGATAGATCTTCCTCTCCCTTTAACATGGGTATCATCTAGGTGTAAACCCCAACCCAAACTCCAAATCATCATGAGTTTAGACTTTAATCATGATTCCAAAAACATGGGCCTCCTTTATAGGTGTAATCCACAACCCTTATGAACTACATGTGATATGATTCTTGACAAACTGAAATACATAAGAAGCCTCCCTGTGGTCCAAACCCAATACTCAAATTCACCATAATGTTCTTTGAGTTACCCTCCAAGTAGAGTATTATCCACCTAGGAATTCATATCCCTTTTGAACCCATCAGGACGCCTCAACATAAGTCCCACACAAACCCTTGTTTAGGCATCATTTTCATACACATCATTGTCAAATGAATTTAAACCACACATCTGGGTCCTTATCACATGACCTTAGAAGTTATAATGTATCACGTTTTTTGGCACCAAACTACACGAGTTATGATTACTTTCAATAGGAAACATTAAAATCCCATATCATGGGTCTAATCTTGATATAAAAACAACTCTAATTTCCCTGGATGATGATAAATTCCAGAGCTCCCCACTATGTGGCTTAAAATCAGGATCGTAATAAAAAACAACTAAATAATCTGTAGTCTGCATACAAAAGGGTAACATTGATGGAGAACCTCAAATATATATACATAGATAGATATCCCCATCGATGGAGAACCTCATATACATATATATGATTCTAAATCACCACATTCTAATAATTGATTTTGATATAAGGTTGAACCATGTTTCATTATGGGAATTTAATAAAGGATTCATGAACATATCTAACATATATAATAGAGAACTGAATTATGCAATAATTCCCATAAAATATGTGTGATGATCCCAACCACCCATCCTCTAAATCAGTGAAATTTTTGAAGTATCATTGGCTCAACTCCCCAATGAGCACCTTCCTTTGGAAATTAGGTATATGATTCATCATAGATATGACATCCATTGGGTGTTTCCAGTTGCACGAACAAACCACGTCGGATACCGACCAATGGAAAATAGGTGCGAAAAAATGGAAAACCTGATGTGAATAATTGTGAAACACTTCAACCAACACAATCAACCATCATCCCTTGATTTTGTGTGGAAACAAATCCTAAAAATGCCTTAAAACCCTAAAACCATAAAACCCCTAAAAACCATAAAATCCCTAAAAACCAATAAAAACTCTAAAAACCATTTGATATCCTAAAAACATTAGAAATCTCTAAAAAAATTAATCCCTAAAAAATCCAAAAAACCAAAAAAACTAAAAAAACCATAAAAACACTAAAAACCCTCAAAATCCCAAAAAAACCCTAAAAACCATAAAGAAACAAGAAAATCATGAAAATCACAAAAAATTCAAAAAAAAAATAGAAACCTTTAAAAACCCTGAAAACCCCTAAGAAAACCATTAAAACATAGAAACCCTTGAAACCCCTTAAGATCCTAAAAATGATACAAACTATAAAAATCCTAAAACCCTCAAAATCCATCAAAATCCCTACAAACCATAAAATTGTAAAAAATACATAAATATACCAAAAAAACATAAACCCCTAAAAAACCAGAAAACCCCTATGAAAACCTAAAAAATAAAACAAACATAAACCCCCTAAAAACATAAAAATACTAAAACCCCTAAAGAACACTAAAAATCCTAAAAACCAGTAAAAACCATAAAAACACAAAAAAAAACCTTAAAAACACATAAAACCCATAAAACACCAAAAACCAACAAAAATATATAAAATCCATTCAAACCCCTAAAACAATATAAAACCATAAAAACCTTAAATACCATAAAAAACATAAAAAACCATAAAAATGAAAAAAAAAACCAAAAATCCCCTTATAAAACCCCCCCAAAACAGTCAAAACCCCTAAAAACCCTAAAACCCCATACAAATATGAAACATTCCAAAAAAACCCTACAAAAATAAAATCACTAAAAACCCTAAAAATACCTGAAAACCACTAATAAAAAAACAAAAAAACACTTAAAACACCGAAAAACCTAAAAAACTCTAAAAACCCTAAAAACCCTAAAAACCCTAAAAACTCTAAAGACCCTAAAAACCATCAAAATCCCAAAAAACCGTAAAAATCCTTAAATTTTTAAAAAAAATGCTAAAATAAAAACCCCAAAACCATGAATACCCCTATGAAAACCATAGAAACTTAAAAAAAAATAAAACCCACAAATACCTAAAAACACTAAAAACCATAAAAGACCCTAAAAATCCCATAAAACCATAGAACCCCCTAAAAACCTTAAGCAAAATTGAAAACCCATAAAACCCAAAAATCCGACTAAAAACTCAAAAAATCTTATAAACCCCTAAAACCATTAAAAAATATAAAAACCCATAAAACCCCAAAAAGCTCAAAAAATCCCTAAAAACTATAAAACCCCTAAAACACTAAAAAAATAAAAACATAAGAACCTCAAAAATCGTAAAAAAACCATAAAAATCCCTAAAAATACTTAAAAATGTGAAAAAAAATTCAAAACCATTAAAAATAGTGAGAAATCCATAAAAACCTAAAAACACTTTAAACCCCTGAAAACCAGAAAATTTCTAAAAACCGAAAATATATCCTAAAAATCCAAAAACATTTTGAAAAACCATAAACCACCTAAAAACCAAAAGAAACATTAAACCCCATAAAACCCATAGAAAACAAAAAAAATCATTTTAAACCATAATAATGTTAGAAACACTAAAGAAACCATAAAAACCCTAAAATCTCAAAAAACTTCTAAAACCCAACTTACCCATAAAACCTTTAAACCCCTAAACCAACATAAAAACCCTAAAAATGATAAAAAATCCTATAAAATCCGTAAAATCCCTAAAAATGCAAAAACACTAAAACCCCCTATGAAAACATTAAAAACCTTAAAAAACATAAATCCCCTAAAAACCTAATAACGTTGAAATCCTTAAAGCACCCTAATATCCATAAAACACTAAAAACTCTAAAAAATAAAAAAAATCCTAAAAACCCGTAAAAATGTAAACCCCTTAAAAACCCTAAAAACCCCATATAAAACCTTAAAAACCTAAAAACAATTTAAACCCATAAATACCTAAAAACCCCAAAAATCCTTGAACACCCTTAAAACATAGAAACCTAAAAAATTCCAAAAAACCTAAAAGCCTAAAAACACCGTAAAAACCATAAAACCATAAAAACCCTAATTAACCATAAAAAACCACAAAAGTCTAAAAACTACTAATTACTCTAAAAACAATATAACCCTCTAAAATCATAAAATAAATCTAAAAAACCATAAATCCCCTAAAAACTCAAAAAACTCGTAAAAACCAAAATCAAACTCTATAAACTGTAAGAACTCGTAAAATCCCTAAATCCCCTAAAAACCATAAAATCCAAAAAAAATGACCTTAAAATCCCTAAAAACATAAAAAACCTTAAAACTCTAAAAAAACCCTAAGAAAAAATTAAAAACAAAAAAATCACATTAAACCTATAAAAACACAAAAAAACACTAAAAACCGAAAAAACCCTAAAAGACCATAAAAAAACATACATCCCTTGAAAAACCATAAACCCCAAAAAACCATAAAAACCCCTAATATCCCTAAACACTACTGAAAACATAGATACTCTCAGTATACCAAAAAACCATCAAGACACTAAAAACCCAAAAAAAAACGTCGAAACTCTCAAAATACCAAAACCCTAGAAACCATAACAATCCTAAAAATACCTAAAATTCCCTACAAATGTAAAAAACCCCAATATCCTAAAAAACCTGAAAGCCCCTATGAAATCCTTAAAACCATAAAATCACTTCAGACCCCTAAAAATATAAAAAATGAAAAATACTCATAAAAACCCTAAAAACCTCTAAAATTTCTAAAACCCCTAAACCCCATAAAAATCATTAAAAAATCCTAAAAATCCTTAAAAACATAAAAAAAACCCATAAAAACCCTGAAAAACCCTAATAAGACATTAGAAACCTAAAAATTTCAAAATACCTAAAAAACCTAAAAACACTAAAACCCCTAAAATAAACTAAAAACCCTAAAACCCCTAAAAACTATATAATCCCTTAAAACCCTTAAGAACCCTAAAAACCTACAAAACCCTAAAAACTAGAAAATTTCTAAAAAACCTTTAAAACACTTAAAACATAAAAAACTCTACAAAAATTAAAAACCCAAACAACTGAAAACCCACTAAAACTGCCAAGAAGATTAAAAACCATAAATACCCTAAAAACCCACAAAATCGCTAAAAATTAAGAAAACATTAAAATCCTAAAAAATATCTAAAAAACAATAAAAATGTGAAAACCCTAAAAATATTAAAACCCCCAAGATAACCATAAATACCTAACATTTAACCCCTAAAAACCCCAAAGAAAACCTTAAAAACCAAAAATATCTTAAAATCCTTAAAAAGAAACAAAATGATGAACCCCTTAAAAATGGTAAAAATACTAATAAACAATAAAACCCTCAAAATCCCTAAATAACCAAAAAACCCCATAAATATTCTAAAAAATCCATAAAACCCATAAAAATCATAAAAACCTAAAAATACATAAAACCCATAAAAACCGTAAAAATGCTAAAAAATACAAAAATATAAAAAAACATTAAAACCCCTAAAACATAAAAAAAACCCTAAACACCATAAAACCCTAAAAACCCCAAAACACCACTAAAAACTCTAAAAACCCCTGAAACCCCTAAAACTCAAAAAAACTCTTAAAACCCTTTCAAACCCTAAAAAACAAAAACAAAACTCCTGCAACACTCAAAAATACCAATAATACATTGAAAACCCTAAAACCCCATAAATCTATATATATAACAAAAATCCCAAAAAATCCAAAAAATCTTAAAAAAATCCATAAAAATCCCCAAAAATGGAAGGAAAACCAAAAAAACCCGAAAAACCCTAGAAAACCTTAAAAACCAAAAAACACATAAACCCCAAAACCCTACAAAACACTAAAACCCCCCAAAAAACCAAACCCTGTAAAAATCCCCAAAAACCCAAAATACAGTTAAAAATTCAAAAATCCTCCTAAAAATCACTAAAAACATAAATCCACTTAAACCCCAAAAAAACCTAAAAATACTAAAAACTATACAATCCAAAACACCCTAAAACATTAAGAAACCCTAAATCCCATAATAACCCTAAAAGACCTCTAAAATATCTATAAACCGTTTGGGCCCCTAAAAACATTAAAAAATCTAAAAACCCTATAAAACCCTAAAATCTCCAAAAATCCCTAAAAACTCAAATAAACCATAAACACCATAGAAATCACATAAACCCCTCAAAAACAATAAAAACCCTAAAACACCATTAAAACCCTAAAACCCCCTAAAAGCCCTAAAAATTTAAAAAAAACGAAAAACCTTAAATCCATAAGAAACACATAAAAACCTAAGAAAACATAAAAACCTAAAACATTAAATACCCTAAAAGACCAGAAAACCCCTTAAACTACTAGAAACGTAAAACCCCTATAAAACAAAAAAATCATAATATCCTATTAAATCCAAAAAAACCTATAAATACTCTAAAAACCATTTACACCCCAAAAACTTCTAAAAAACTCAAGAAAACCTTTTAAACCCTAAAAAACTAAAAGACCTAAAAACTCTAAAAACTGTAAAATCCCTAAAAACCATAAAATCCAATAAACCTTTAAAAACCTTAAAACCTATAGAAAACCCTAAATACAACTAAAAACATAAAAAATCATTTACTCCCCAAAAAATGATAAAATACTCTAAAAACTATAAAACCCCTAAATACTAAAAAACCTATCACCCAAAAAACCATAAAAAACCTAGAAACCCTAAACTACCATAAAAACCCTAAAAACAATAAAATCCAACAAACCCCATAAAAAACCTACAAAATCCCAATTTATTCCTAAAAATTTTAAAAACCCTAAATCCCAAAAAAACCCTACGAAATCCTTAAAAACCTAAAAAAACATAAATCCCCTACAAACATAAATAATGATAAAATTCTTTAAATTCCCTAAAAGTCTTAAAAAACCTAAAAACCCTTAATATCCCCAAAAACCCTAAAAAACCCTAAATATATAAAAAATCCTTAAATATCCTTAAAAACATAAAAACCCCATAAAATAATGAAAACCCCAAATAAAACATTAAAAACAAAAAGACACTTAAAACACGTAAAACCCATAAAAAAGCTAAAAACAACCAAAAACGCTAAAAACCCTTTAAAATCCTAAATACTCAAAGAAAAATACAAAAACACCTTAAACCCCTAAAAAATTAAAAAACCTAAAAACACAAAATACCCTAAAACACATAAAATCACTTAAAATCCCAAAAACACTTAAAAAATAAAAAACAAAAATCACCTAAAAATCATTAAAAACATTAAAACCCCTAAAACCCAAAACATCGCTTAGAAAATGAAAAAAACAAAAAAAACTTAAAACCCATAAAAACCAAAAAACAATAATAAACCTAAAAAAACATAAAAACTAAAAAACCCCGAAAAACATTAAAACCTCATAAGACCCTTAAAAACAACTAAAAACAATAAAAGTCCATTAAACCCCTAAATATGTTAAAAAAATATAAAAAAACATCCAAAACATAAAATCTAAAAATATATCTAAAAACCAAAAAAACCATAACACACCTAAAACACTTAAAATTGTAAAAACCCTCAAAACCATTAAAACTGTAATTTTTTTTAGAAAATACATAAAAATACATAAAAACTAAAAACCACTAAAAACCCTAAAAATCCCTAAGAAAACATTAAAATCCTAAAAACAATAAAACCACTAAAAACCTAAAATATAATAAAACCCTAAAAACCATAAACCCCCTAAAAACCCAAAAAACCCTCAAAAATCATAAAAACGTTAAAAAACACATAAAATCCTACAAAACCCCTAAAAATCCCTATAAACATAAATACCATATTAACCCTAAAAACCCCTATGAAAACCTAAAAAACCTCAAAACACATAAACCACTTAAAAAACTCAAAAAACCCCAAACCATAAAGCCCTAAAAAACCTAAAACCTAAACCCCATAAAACCAAGAAAACCCCTAAAACCACCTAAAAACCCTAAATAAAACTAAAAAATATTAAGACACTTTAAACCCTTAAAACACTCAGAAAAATATAAAAGTCCTTAAAAACCCTAAGAATCCCCAAAAACAGAAAAAACCAAAAAACCAAAAAAGACTAAAAAATCCAAAAAACCCTCAGAATCCAAAAAAAAACAATAAAATTCCAAAAACCCATAAAATAAAATAAACATAAAACAACCTAAACCCTTGAAAAACACCTATGAAAACCTTAAAACCTAAAAAATAATTAGTACCCCAAAATACATAAAAATTTGAAATACTCTAAAAACCTAAAACCCCTAAAACACTAAAAGCCGTATAAATCCCTATGGACCCTAATAACGCAAAGAAATACTAAAAAATCCCTAAATATTTATAAAAAACATAAAAACCCTAAAAATCTGAAAAATGCAAAGAAAACATGAAAACCAAAAAACCCATAAAACCAAAAAAACCTAAAATACGCTAAAAACCTTAAGAGATGATAAAAATCAGAAAACCATTAAAAACCATAAAACACCAAAAACATTAAAATAGCCAAAACCCATAATACCCTAAACCACTAAAACTCTAAATACCATTTAAACATCTAAAATTTCATAAAACTCAAAAAACCATACAACCCCTAAAAACTCAAAATAACAATAAAAACACTAAAAAATCATTAAAAACCTAAAAACCATAAAGCCCTATAAATCCCCAAAATTCCTAAAAACCCAAAAAACCATAAAAATACTCAAAATATCCCAAAAAATTCATAAAACCCTAGGAATACTCTATGAATAGCTAAAAAACCTAAAACATTTAAAACCCCTAAAAACCCTAAAAAACACTAAAAAGCCAAAAAACCTAAAACCCTAAAAAAACTCTAAAACCCTTTGAAATTCAAATAAGACTCCCCAAAATGAAAAAAATAATTCTAAAAATCCCAAATTATCCCCAAAAACACAAAACCCAAAATTACTTGAAAACACTTAAGAAAACCTTAAAAACCTAAAAACACTTAAAAGACTAAAAAAATAAAAAAAATCATAAAATCCCTGAAAATGATCAAATCCATAAATCCCTTAAAAACCTTTAAAAACATTAAAAACCATAAAAACCATAAAAGACCTCAAAAATATATAAAATCCTATTAAATCCCTATAAAAGTTAAAAACTCTAAAAACCATTAGAAACCTAAAAAACTCGAAAAACACAAAAAAATAAAAAATAAAAACAAGCAACACCCCCCCCCTACAAAGGCCAATAAACCCTAAAGACCCTAAAAACCAATAAATAAAAGAAAAGAACATAAAAATACAAATAATCCATAAAAATCATAAGAAGGTAAACAAATTAAAATTCAAAAATACTTTAACAATTCATTAAAAATAAAAAACATTTAAAACCCCTTAAAAACCAGAAAACACTAAATCCCTAAAAACCCTTTAAAATAAACCCTAAAACACTAAAAATCCTCCAAAACCATATGAAACCCTAATACTCTTACAAAATCCATAAAAATGTAAAAACCCCCAAAATCCCTGAAAAGGCCCTAGAAAATCATAAAAAAATAAATACACTTAAAAACCCTAAAAACCTAAAAAAACTAAAATCCATTAAAAACCCTAAAATACATAAAAACCATGAAACCCCTAAAATACTTAAAAAAACTAAAAACCCATAAAAGGAAGCTATGGAAGGACTACTTCAATCTGTCGAGGACCATATCAACCCAATCCTCCTCTTATGGCCCTATGAAGAATGCTCCTGATAAGAATGGGAGACCTGATGCCTTCACGGTGCAGCTATCTAAGGAGAAACAAAGGAATATGGTTATATACACATCACTCTCTAAGAAGTACTAATATGAGTGGGAGTCGATGGATGCAGATATATCTTCTAGATATGGTGCTGATGGTGACCCATAAGGTCCCACTTCTCACTGTGACATGTAGCACTTTTTTAGTGTGTGTCATTTGACCCTTCCCCTCCCTTGTTTTCTTTTTTCTATTTCTAATAAATTTTGTGGGGCTAAGATAGCCTGCCCCGATGCCTTTTCTGTCCAAAAATCCCTAAAAATCCGTGAAATACCTCAAAATCCCTAAAACCTCAAAAACCTGTAATAATCATAGAAAATCGAAAAAAATCTATAAAAACTTAAAAAACACCTAAAATACCTGAAAAAACCTCAGGAAAACTTAAAAAACTAAGAACACTTAAGACCCCTAAAAACCAAAAAAGTGTAAAATCCCTAAAATCCCTAAAATCCTTAAAAACACTAGAAAACATAAAATTTCAAAAAGATCCCTAAAAATGTAAAAACCCTAAAAACATTGAAAAAATAAAAGAAAACCATAAAAACCTAAAAAACACCTAAAAACACTAAAAACATAAAAAGCTAAAAACCCTAAAGGACCCTAAAATTACTAAAACCTCCAAAAATACATCAAACCCCTAAAATCCTTAAAAAAGGAATAAAATCCATAAAAATCCAAATAACCCACTGAAAAAGTTAAAACCATTTTAAACGCCTAAAAATGTTTAAAAACTCTAAAAACCCATAAAACCCCTAAAAAAATTAGAAAACCCTAAAACCCAAAAAACATAGAAAACCCTAAAACCCCTAAAAACCCTCAAAATGATAACAATCTGTAAAAAAACCCTACAAACCCATAAAATCATGAAAAATCACTAAACTCCATAAAAAATTTAAAACCACTAAAAACCATGAGAATCCCAAGGAAAACCTTAAAAACCTAAAAAAAATACCCAAAAAACATAAAAAACCCAAAAACCCTTAAAACCTTAAAAAAATAAAATCCAAAAAAACCATAAAAGCCAATAAAAATACTAAAAAACACTAAAAATTCATGACAATGTAAAAAACTTTAAAAAAATAAAATAACCAAAAAAGATCTGAAAAAACTAAAAACACATAAAATTCAAAAAAAATGTAAGATGCTAAAATCCTAAAAACCCTATAACAATTATAATACGAAAAAACCAAAAAACCCCAAAAAACCATAAAAACAGAAAAAAACGAAAAAACCCTAAAAAAACCAAACACCCTTTAAACCCAAAAAAAGATTAAAAAACACTAAAAACCATAAAAAACCTAAAAAACCTAAAAAACTAAAAAAATATTTTAAACCCCAAAAACCCAAAAAATATACACTTAAAAACCTAAAACCCCTAAGAAAACCTAAAAACCCTAAAAACCAATAAAATCCTAAAAATCCATAACAAATCCTAAAAACATAAAAGACCCTAAAAAACTAAAATCCCATAAGAAAACCTTAAATAACTAAAAACACTAAAAACCCATAAAAACCTAAATTACACTAAGAACCCTAAAAAATCTAAAAAATAAAAGACGTGGAAAAACCCTAAAAACTTGAAAAAACCATAAAATCCTAAAAACACCTAAAAATTCCTAAAAATGTAAACATACATAAAAAACCTGAAAAACTCTAAGTAAACCATAAAAACCTAAAAACACTTTTAACCCATAAAAAACTAAAATATTATAATATCCTTAAAATTTCCTAAACCCTAAAACCCCAAAATATCTATAAAAACCACAAAAAATCAAAAAATATTCAAAAACATGTAAAACCCATAAAAACCACAAAAACTCTAAAAACCACTAAAACCACTAAAATGTTATTTTTTTAAACAACCATAAAAGCCTGAAGACACAATAAAACCCCTAAAACCCCAAAAAACTATGAATACCCTAAAAACCATAAAAACCATAAAAATAAACAAAATCCCTAAAAAATCCCTTCAAAAATAAAAAAAAAACCTAAAAACCCATTATATCCCTAACAAATCCTTAAAATCCTAAACCACTTCAAACCCCTAAAAACCTAAAAATTGTTAAACAACCTAAAAACCCCTAAACAGTCTAAAATACCATAAAACTGTAAAATAAACCACTATAAAATATAGAAACCATTTAAACCCCTAAAAACATTAAAAAACTCGAAAAATAATAAAAATCCAAAAGAACCAACAAAACCCTAGAAATCCAAAAAAACCATAAAAGCGCTAAAATCTCTTAAAAACCTAATAACCCTCAAAATATGTAAAAACCTAAAACACCAAAAAAAACCTAAAAAACTAAGTAAACTATAAAACCCTAAAAATAATTACAACCGTAACTAACCCAAAAACCCCAAAAATAACCTAAATAACCTAAAAATCATAAACCCTTAGAATATTAAAAAACCATAAAAAACCAAAAATTCTTTATAAACAATTAAAAACTCAAAAAAATCCTTAAAAAACCTAAAATGTTAAAATAATCTATAAATTCTTAAACCTGCTAAAAACTCTAAAAAACTGCAAATATCCAAAAAACACTATAAACCCTAATCAATATTAAAAACACGAAAATTACCTAAAAATAACAAAAAACTAAAGACAGTCAAAAAATTAAAAAATCCATAAAAACCTAACAAACCTAAAACCCCTAAAAAGATAAAAAATGTTAAAACCCCTAAAAAATCATAAAAAACCTAAAATCCATAAAACACCTAAAAAACCTAAAACCCCTAAAAAATTAAAAAACTACTAAAAATTATAAAAACCCTTTAAACCCAAAACATGTTATAAAAATCTAAAAATCACATAAAACATGGAAAAAATAAAAAATTTTAAAACACCTAAAATAATAAAAACCATTCACTCCCTAAAAAAAGACCCCCCCAAGCACTAAAAACCCAAAAAACCAAAAAAAATTATACAAAATTCCCTAAAAACATCAAAATATGGAATCCCTAAAAACCCTAAAAACCCCATAGAACACCATAAAAAGTAAAAACACATAAAACCCCTAAAATATACAAAACTCTAAAAAACCTAAAAACCTTGAATCCTTAAAAACCATAAAACCCCTTAAAAACTTCAAAAACCCTAAAAACCCATTAAAATGCTAAAAACCAAAAATACTCTATAATTTCATCAAATGCCTAAAAATTTCAAAATCTAGAAACAACCTTAAAACCATAATAATTCATAAAAATTTCCCTAAAACCCCAAAAAACAAAAATACACCACCAAAAAACCATATAAAATCTTCGAATTCCCTAAAAACATTTAAAAATTCATTAAATATCCCTAAAAATACCTAAAAATGAAAAAAAATCCTAAAAAATCTATAAACCCCAATGGAACCTTAAAAAAATAAAAAAAAACATAAAACCCATTAAAATCTCAAAAAAATTTAATAACCTTAATAACCTAAAACCACTCAAAATCCCTAAAAACCATAAAACCCATGAAAATTATAAAAATACCTGAAAATCTAAAAATCCTTAAAAACATGAGACAATCTAAGAAACCATTAAAATTATAAAACAATTAAAACTCATAAGAATCTAAAAAAATATAACAACCCTGAAACACTAAAAAGACCCTAAAACCATTAATACACTCTAAAAACCATAAAACCTTTAAAAACATAAAAAAACTAAAACCCATTAAAGTACATAAAAAACCTAAAAACCCTTTAAAACCCTAAAAAGGTTAAAAAAACTTAAATAAACCTTAAAACTAATAAAAAAAATGAAAAACCCCTAAAATAAACAAAACCATAAAACCCTAAAAACCCTAAAATCCCAAAAAATGACAATGACCCCCAGAAATCCCTAAAAATCATAAAACCCATAAAAATGAAAAAAACCTATAAACATAAAAAAACTAAATAACATAATAAACCCAAAGAAATCATTAAAATAAAACAACATAAAACCCTTATACCACTTTAAAATAATAAAAACCTCAAAAAACCCAAAAAACCAAAAAAACCCCAAAAACACATTAAAATCCCTAAATACCATAAAACCCCTTAAAAATACCAAAGAATACAAAATGATATAAGAACTCATAAAAAATTCAATCAACTTCTAAGAAAAAATAAAAATTAAAATACACTTAGAACCCCTAAAAACCTAAAAAACACAAAATACCCTAAATAACTACAAATCCCCTTAAACTCCATGAATCCCAAAAAAAACTAAAATTTATAAAAAACCCACTAAAGCCCAAAAATATGTTTAAAAACTCTATAAACCTTGAAACCCCAAAAAAAAACTCAGAAAACCCTAAAAACCAAAAAAACTATAAATATCCTAAAACCCTAATAACCATAACAACCTCTAAATCCCTAAAAACATTAAAATCCATAAAAGTCTAAAAAAATCCAAAAAAGTACCTCATAATATAAAAAACCATAAAAATGCAAAGAAAATCATAAAAACATAAAAAATAATAAAACCCCTAAAAACTCGAAAAACCCTAACAACCATAAAAACTCAAGAAACCATTAAAAATACTAAAAACCAATAAAAAACTAAAATCACTAAATACTCTAAAACCAATTTAGACCCCTAAAAACATTAAAATCTAAAAAAAACTTAAATCCTTAAAAACTCAAAAAACCCTAAAGACCAAAACACCAAAAAAACCCTAAAACCCTGATGAATACTTAAAACCCCTCAAAATCCCTAAATCCATAAAAACCATAAAAATCATTAATATCCCAAATATTCCCTATAAACATAAAACCCTAAAAACCTTGAAAAACCCTAAGAAAATATTGAACACCTAAATAACTCAAAATCCCCAAAAAACCTAAAAAATGGTAAAAACCCTAAAACCCTGAAAACCCTAGAACCCCTTAAAATCACTTAAAGACAATAAAAACCATAAAACCTTAAAATATATAAAAACATAAAACGTTAAAAACCCAAAAATCCCAAAAAACCCACATAAAACATTAAAACCCTAAAAACATAGAAAACCCCTAAAAACAAAAAACATCTTAAACCCCTAAAAAAACTAAAGGTCCAAAAAATCCATTAAAATCCCTAAAAACCAAAATCCCCCCTAAAACACATAATAAACATAGAATCCCATAAAATCCATAGAAACTACTGATAACTCTAAAACACTTTAAAATCCTCAAAAAGTTAAAAAACTTCAAACAACATTAAAACAACTAAAAAACTCAAAAAACCCCCAAAAACCCCAAAAAATTAAATATTTTAAGACCTTAAAAAACCCTTAGAATCCCTAAACAACCTAAAAAACATAAAAATCCTAAAATACCTAAAAATCCCAAAAAGGTAAAAACCCCTAAAACCATAAAAAAACCCTAAGAAAAAATTAAAAACCCAATAAAAATTAACCCCAAAAAAGATATTTAAAAAAACTATCAAAACCCTCAAAATCAGTAAAACCGCAAAAAACCATATAATCCCAAAGGCCATAAAAATCACTAAGAATTCAAAAATGCCTAAAAACTATGAGAAACCCTAAGAACACCTTAAATATATATTAACACATAAAACCCTTAAAAGCCATAAAAATTTTCAAAATCCTTAAAAAGAAATTAAAACACAAAAAATCCTATAAAAACCATAAATCCCCTAAAAACATAAAAACCAATAAAAACCCTAGATAACACTAAAAACACTGTAAACCAATTAAACCCATAAAGATGTTAAAAATCTCTAAAAACCATAAAACCTAAAAAAACCCTAAAAACCCAAAAAATACTATACAACTCACAAAAACCCTAAAAACCCATGAAAACCCCAAAAAATCCCAAGAATCCCTAAAAAACCATAAATATAATAAAAATCCTTAAAAATCCCTATAAATGCAAAGAAACTCTAAAAACACTGAAATCCTCTATGAAGAACATAAAAGCCTAAGCACAATTTAAACCCCTAAGAAACCTAAAAAATGCTTAAGAACCTAAAAAACCTAATAAAACATAAAACCCTAAAAACTAAAAAACCACTAAAAACCATAAAAACCCAAAATCCCATAAAAATCCAAAAAACCACTAAAAAACTAAAAATCCTTTATTCAACAAAAAAAGATAAAAACTCTAAAAAACCTTAAATACTATAAAACACTCAAAAAATACAAAAAACCCAAAAAACCATAAAAACCATGTAAAATCCACAAAACCCATTAAATCCCTAAAAACCCAAAGAATAAAAAAAATACAAAAAGAGAAAAAATAATCAAAAAAACCTAAAATCCCTAAAAACCTGAAATCCAATAGGAAAAACATACAAACCTATAAAAATGTAATCCCCTTCTTCCTGATCATCCTCGGCTTCCTTCGGTGGCACTTTGGTGAGGTCAACCGACCATCGATGGTGAAGGTCCTTAGCTGCTGATTATGGGAGTTTGGCGATTGGCGGGTTACGGCTTCGACTTTTCGAAGAGGAAGGGTTTGCGTGCTTCGACGAACCCATTCGTTGACTTCAGATCTGGATCTCAACTGAGGTGGCTGACGACTTTGCACGATGGTTCTTGGAAGATGATGGCTCAAATTGAGTTTTCAAGGCGGTAGATTTGGTATGGCTTGGTTGCGGTGCTTCGACTCAGATCTGCTTCTTCGGACAGCACTCCTCAGTGGTTTCTTGGATCTGTGGAGGAGACGACGTGTGGATGGTTCGAGTTGGTGCCTACCGTTCAGGTCGATTCTATCATTCCACATCTGCTGAGGATCAGATCTCAGAGGTTCTGGTGCGTTGTTTCTCCTGTGTTGTGTATCCCACTTTTTTTGGTGCGTTGGTGGTTTCTTCTTTGGGCCACTGTGATAATGATGCATGGTTGGGCCGCGGTTTATTGTTTCTGCTGGATCTTTAGTTTGTTGCAAATTGTGAGTTCTGGATTATCGTGTGTTGTGGCGTTCAATTGTCTCGTACTGCTGCGAAATTCTGGATGATGTGGTTTGGTACTTTGTATGGTTGCTGGGGGTTCCCTATTAGGTGCGCTGCGAGATATGCATTGCTGCAAGATGATCGGGTTGAAGATTTTGGTTGTTGGTTGTTAAGTTGTGACCTCTTAAGAGATGGGTTAGGGGGATTCTGTTGGTTTCTTGGGCATTTGGGATTGGAAAGGCATGATCTTCTCTGGCTCTTTTGGTTGCTGGGTGGTGATGATGGCCATGTTTGTTTGCGGTGCTCATGTTGTGGTTTCATGCTGCTGGCTTTGATTGGTTTTGATGTCGGTATTGGTGTGGTTGGTTGCTGAGGATGGTTGGTTTGGATATGTTGCTGCTGTTATGTTGTTGTGATGATTGGATGTGGTGCTGTTGGATGCTGGAATGTGCTGGATAAAGGAAATTGTGATGCTGGACGCGTTTTGCTGCTGAGCTGGGAGTTGATGAAGATGTGGTTTATGATCATGTTGTTGCTGGATGTTGATTGATGTTTGAGTTTGAATGCTGGTAGTTGGTTATCTGTGAGATGTTGGATTCTTGTTGATGTTGAATGGTGGTGGTCTTTTCTTGGCCTTGTGTGTTTTTTCTTTTTTGCTTTTGCCTTTTCTTTTTTTGGGGTCTTTTGTGTCTCGGGTTGTAGGGGTTTTCTTGGGTGTGGGTCATTTGACCCCTCCGCTCCCTTGTCTGTTGTGTCTCTTTTTTTTCTTTCTAATTAATTTGGGGGGGGGGGGGGCGTGACTAGCCTGACCCTCGCATCTTCCTTTCCCTTAAAAACAAAAAAACTTGAAAACCCCCAAATACCATAATAATCCCTAAAAACCCAAACAATGAAAAAAAATCATAATAAATCCTTAAAAACCCTAATAATAAAAAAACCCTACAAATCGTAAAAAAACCTTATAGAAGAATTAAAACATAAAAATAATTAAAATCCCAAAAAACAAAAAACCAAAATAATAATAATAAAACCCTAAAAAATCAAAAAACCCTAAAAACCTTGAAATTCTCTAAAATGGTAAAAACCCATAAAAATCATAAAAAAATCCCTAAAAATCACTAAAAACCTAAAATACCACTGAAAATACTAAAAACCCCTTAAAACCTTATAATCCAAAAAATGTAAAACACTTAAGAACCTAAAATTACTTAAAACACTAAAAATCACAAAAATCCATAAAAACCCCTAAAAACGAATAAAAACTCTAAAACCCATTTGAATCCCAAAACAACCTAAAGAACCTAGTAACACTTTAAACCCTTAAAAACCTAAAAACATGAAAAAACCTAAAAACACTGAATGCCCTAAAACCAAAAAAACCCAAAAAACAATAAAAACCCATAAAAACCATAAAACACTAAAGTCCAATAAAACCCTAAAACCCTACTAAAAAATCTAGAAAACCTACCAACACCTAAATGCATTTAAAAGCTCTAAAAATATAAAACACCAAAAAAAATACAAAAAACCTCTAAAACCCCAAAAAATCCGAAAAGGTTTTTTGGACTTTTGTAAAGGGTTTTTGGGTGTGGGTCATTTGACCTCTCCCCTCCCATGTCTGTTGAGTCTTTTTTTTAATAAATTTTGGGGGTTAAGAATAGCCTAACCCTCGTATCTTCCTTTCCCTAAAAAACATAATTTAAAAAAACCCTAAGAATCCCTAAAAAACCTTGAAATCCACTAAGAAAACCATAAAAGTGTAAAGACTCTTAAAACCTCTAAAAAATATTGAAAAACTAAAAACCATACAACCCTAAAACCCCTAAAAAACATGAAAACACTAAAAATCCTAAAACCATAAAAATCATTATAATACATAAAAATCATTAAGAACATAAAAATCGTAAAACCCCTAAAATACCCTATGAAACCATTTTAAAAGGAAAACCATTAAATCCTCGAAAAAACCTAAGAGTTCTAAAACACTAAAAACCCTTAAAGACACTAAAAACCCATTAAAACCGAAAAAGCCCTAAAAAAGAAACCACAAAAAAATAAAAAACACTATAACCCCATAAAAACCACAAAAAAGCACTTAAAACACTAAAAACACTTTAAACCCCTAAAAACAATTAAAAAATACACAAAAACAATAAAAACATAAAAAACTAACAAAACCCTAAAGCCCTAAAAATCATAAAAACCCTTAAAACCCTCAAAAAACTTTGAAACCCTAAAAACCCATTAAAATCCAAAAGACCCTTAAAATCCCTAAAAATGTAAAACACACACACAAACAAAAAACCCATTAGATACATTAAAACCCAAAAAAAATATGAAAAATGAAAAATTCTAAAACCCTAAAAAGCATAGAAACCCTAAAAAACCCTAAAACCCCCCAAAATACCTAAAACACCCAAAAGACAATAAAAATAAGAAAAAGGAAAAAAATCCCTATAAACTTAAAATATCCTAAATACCTTTAAAACTCCTATGAAATTCATAAAAACATAAAAACACCTAAAACCCTTAAACAAAAAAATGCTAAAAACCCTTAGATATCATAAAAACCCTAAAAAACATAAAAATCAAAAAAACACCTAAAAACCAAAAAACCCCTAAAAACCATAAAATCCTTAAAACCCAAAAAAACCATAAAACCCACTAAAAAATAAATAAATCTATTAAACCCGTAATTTAAAAAAAATCCAAAAAACATAAATACCCTAAAAACCCTAAAACTCCCAAAACACCGTAATACCAATTAAAACCTAAAAAATTCCAAACAATTACTAAAAATGTAAAAACTGTAAGAACCCTAAAAACCCTAACCAACCCTTAAAAACATAAAAACACATAAAACCCCCAAAAATCATAAAAATGCTAAAAATCCTAAAAACCCTATAACCCAAAAAACACTAAAAACCATGAAACCATAAAAACTCAAGAAATTTGTAAAAATAAATAAAACCACTATAAATAAACTAAAAACTATAAATACCATTTGAACCCCTAAATAGGTTAAAAAACTCAAAAAACATTAAAACACTAAAAAAATAAAAAACCCAAAAAACCAAATAAAAACATAAAAACCATGAAACTCCTAATAACCCTAAAGACCCTCAGAACACCTAAAACCCTTAAAAACCATAAAAATCCTAAAAAAGACAAAAAAATATCCTTAAAAACATAAAAAATTAAAAACCCTAAAAAATTCTAAGAAAACCTTAAAAACCATAAAATAACATAAACCCCCTAAAAATCCCGAAAGATGCTAAAGCACCAAAAGAACTCTAAAACCCTAAAAAATCCTAAAAACACTAAAAATCAATAAAATCCTTAAAAACAAAAAAAATATAAAAAATACATAAAGATCATTAAAAAGGTAAAAACCCAAAAACACATAAAAACTTAAAAATTCTTAAAACCCCTAGAAACCCTAAAAATGCTAAAAACCCAAAAAACACTAAAAGCCCCTAAAACTACTAAAACCCCATAGAAATCAAAAAACCCGTAAAAATTTAAAACCCTAAAAAACAATTGAAACACTAAAATATAGCTAAAAACTATAACATACTTTTAAACATCTAAAAATTTTAAAAACTTGAAGAACCTTAAAACACAAAAAAATGAAAAAACGCCCAAGAAATTTAAAAAACACCATAAAAACATCAAAACCCTAAACCCCTCAAAAACCCTAAAACCCCAAAAACCAAAAAAAGATCCTAAAAATCCATAATAATCCCTAAAAAAATAGGAAACCCAAAAACCCAAATAAAACCTGAAAAACCTAAATACACTTAAACCCCAAAAAACCTAAAACAGTAAAAACTAAAAAACCCTAAAAATCGTAAAATCCCTTAAAAAACCATAAAAATCTAAAACCCCATAAAAACATTAAAAACTCACTAAAAACTCTAAAAAACATTTAACCCCCCCCCCAAAAAAAATCCTAAAAAATAAAAAAAACTTTTAACACCTAAAAAACTGAAAAAACCAGCAAAACCAAAAAAATACACATAACCCCTAAAACCCTAAAAACCACAAAACCCCCAAAATCCCTAAAAACCTTAAAAATACTAAAAAATAATTGAAAATTCCTAAAACATAAAAAACCCTAAAACCCCAGAAAAACCCTTAAAACCTAAAAACACCTAAACCCACTAAAAACTTAAAATGCTAAAAATCAAGAAATCTCTAGAAAGACCCAAAAACCAAAAATACCCTTAAAAAATTAAAAATCATAAAACCATAAAAATACCAAAAGCACACTAAAAATCCCAAGAGAATTTAGAAATTAACAAAACTCTACAAAACAATAAATACCCTAAAATTTAAAAAAACGCCCAAAACACCCAAAAAACATAAAAACCTGAAAACCCCTAAAACCCCTTAAAATTCATAAAATCTCTTAAAAACATAAAAATTATATAAAAATCACTAAAAATTACTAAAAATTCGAAACCCTAAAAATATAGAAAATACTTAAGAAAACTTTAAAAACATAAAATTACTTAAAACCACTAAAAATCAAAAAAACATTGAAGACCGTAAAACCATAAAAATCCTAAAAATACTAAAAAAACCACTAAAAACATTAAGATCCCTAAAAAACCTAACAACCCTTAAAAATCCTAAAAACCACTAAAAACTATAAAAACCCTTTAGAATCCTAAAAATGTTCAAAACTCTAAAAAACATTAAAATCCCTCAAAAACTCAAAAAATCCTAACCCCAACCCCCCAAAGAAACATAAAACCATAAAACCCTAAAAACAATAAAACCCCTAAAAATATGTAAAACTCCTAAAAACCTCTAAAAATTATATTGAAATCCCTAAAAACCCTGAAAATCCTTGAAAATCATAAAATCATTAAAATCTCTAAAAATCATTAAAAACCAAAAATCACTTAAAACCCCAAAAACATAAAGAATGTTGAAAACCCTAAGAAACAATAAAAAACGTAAAAACCATAAAACCCCTAAACACCTTGAAATCCCTAAATACATGTAAAAATCAAAAAACCCACAAAAAACTCTAAAAACTGTTTAAAACCCATAAAATATTAAAAAATTAAAACCCTTAAATTCTCAAAAAAACCCTAAAACCCCCCAAAAAACCTAAAATTGCTAAAAATTTAAAAATACCTAAAAACCATGAAAAATATAATAAACCCTTAAAAACATAAAATTAATTAAAACCCTATAAAGGAGATAATTCGATATGTGCTGCGATAGAGGGAGAAGTAGCTGGACAGAGGGATGTGGTGGAACAGAGGGTGTTGGCAGAATAGGGAGAGGTCCTCCTAGTGGTTGTCAATGTGGTAGTGGGAGAGGATGGAACAGAGGGTGTAGATGGTTGTAGGAGTTCTAGACTTGGTCTGAGTATGCCTGATGAGGGGCTCGAAGGGGATGCGTGTGATGTTTCTTACCATGTGAATAAGAAGGGGATGGTGGAGGAGCCGGGGGAAATATATCTATTGGAGGAGGCATCTGATCAGGGGGAGTGCCTAAAGAAGGGAACGTGTATGGACAAGGGGAGGGAACTGGGGCAGGGGATCATCACAAATAGGGAGAAGATGCTGTAAAGGAGGAGATGATTGGGCTCTTCATGGAGGTGCATGAAGAGTCCCTGGATGATAGGCCTGACTGTTTGGACTTACATGATGATGAGGGGATGGTACATCCTAGGGAGGATGGGCAAGGGCCTCCGGCTGCTGTCGTTGGGAGTGCAGATCTACTTGCCTTAATGGATCCAAGATTTCCACAGTATGAAGACATTGTTGAGTGTCCCCTAAATTAGGAAGCCTCCTTTATCCCGGATCAAGGCCAAGATCATGGCATGGAGGTGGAGGAGCATTCAAATGATTTCGAGACGGTCAAAGGGATGGATGATGGTTCCAAATCTACCTCCTCAAAGAGGAGGTTGAAGCAGGATTACTCCAATCTTCCCAGACGCATGGCTACCCGGGCATCATCAAAGGTGGCTAAGCTGAAAGTCAAAGTTAATAATCGGGAGCAGCATCATTCCCCAGAAAAGGAAAAAGGTATGGAGATGTTCTTGTTGCTCCTCAAACATAAAAAGGATTACGAGTCAGGATGGGATGACTCTGACTCTTTCTTTGATCACGCGGCCTCTGGATATGGTGCAGATGGTGACCCTTTTGGTATGGCTTCTGTTTTAGACTTCAGTGGTGATGTTGACTACTTTGTTTTCTTTTTTGGTTTTTTCTTTTTTTTTTTTGGGTTTTGGTTGGGTTTTTTCAAGGGGTTCTGGGTTGTGGTCGATTGAACCATCCCCTCCCCTATCTTCTTGTAGTTAGTTGTGTCTTTTTATTCTAAAAAATTTTTGGGGGGTCAGGAATAGCCTAACCCTTGCATCTTCCTTGCCCTTAAAACCCCAAAAATGCAAAAAACCACTAAAACCCTAAAAACATTAAAAAAACCCTAATTACCCATAAAAATCCTAAAGACCAACTACAGACTCTAAAAACCTTCTAAACCCAAAGAGCATTAAAAAATATAAATATATAAAAATCACTAAAAAACTCAGGAAATCAACCAAATACCTAAAAACCATAAAACATCCAAAAAAGCCCAAAAATTTCCATTAAATGTAAAACCCTTATAAACCACAAAACACCATAGAAAAAAAAACAAAAAAAAAACATAAAACGCCTAAAAACACTAAAACACCAAAAAATTATAAACCCATAAAACCCCAAAATCCATAACAACCCTTAAAATCCTTAAAAACCCAAAAAACCCACAAAAAACCTAAAAACCACTAAAAACCAAAAATGACCATTAAAACCCTAATAACATTAAAAACCATCAACATTAAAATCCCTAAAAATTCAAGAATAAAATAATGACACTTTATGAAACTCATAACAAACTAAAACCCTAAAACCCTCAAAATCTGTAAGAATGTAAAAAACCCTAAAAACCCCTAAAAACCGTAAAAACTCTAGATGTCCCTAAAAACTCTAAAAACCATCAAAAACCCAAACAAATAGCCAAAAATTCACAAAAACCCCTGAAAAACCCTAAAAAGTCAATAAAAACCTAAAACCACTAAAAACCGGTAAAAACAAAAAAAAAATGCTAAAACCCTGAAAATCCATAAAAGACCCTAAAAACCTAAAAATACCTGAAATTAAAAAAATCTCCTAAAAACCTTATATCCCATTAAATCCCCATAAAAACCATAAAAACCACAAAAACACTTAAAACCAATTAAACCCCTAACATTTTTAAAGTACTCTAAAAAATCATAACAACCAAAAAAATATCATAAAAACCCCAAAACAAATAAAAAACTGAAAACCCCAAAAAACACTAAAATTCCTTAAAATCTATAAAAACCATAAAAATTTTAAAAGCCATGAAAATCCCTAAAAATATAAAAACCCTAAAAAAAATTGGAATCCTTAGAAAACTAAAAACACATTAAACACCAAATATATTAAAAATGGTAAAAACCCAAAAAGTCCCTAAACACTAAGACCCATAAAAACCCTAAAGCCCCGAAAAGACCCTAAAACCCTAAAAACTATAAATAACTCTAAAACCCATTTAAACCCCTAATTTTTTTAAAAATATAAAATCCTTATAAACCATAAGAAAATAAAAAGAACAAAAATCCAAATAAAACCAAAAAACCCTACTACCCCTAAAAATATTTTAAACCCTCAAAATCCCCAAATCATTAGAACCCATACAAATTATAAACAAAATCCTAAAAATACATAAAAACATAAATAACCATAAAAATCATGAAAAACACTATGAAAACCCTAAAAACCTAAAAAATATTATGACCCCTAAAAACCTAAAAATGTTAAAAACCCTAAAAGAACCCTAAAACCCCTTGAAATCCCTAAAATACCTAAAAACCCATAAAAATACTAAAAATGACCGAAAATTCCCTTAAAAATAAAAAAACCCTAAAACACTGAATACCCCTTAGAAATACATAAAATCTAAAAACCATGATATACCTCTAAATACCTAAAAATACTAAAACAACTCATAGACCCGAAAACACAAAAACCCCAAAAACCCAGAAAAAACATAAAAATACCTAAAAATCATAAAAAAAACCTAAAACCAAGAGAAAACACTAAAATACCATTTAAAACATTAAAAACACAATAATACCCAAAAAAAATAAAAAAATCCAAAAAACATTAAAAACCTTAAAAACACAAAAACCCCTTAAAACAGAAAAAGAAATATAAAACAACTAGAAATCCCTAAATCCCATTAGAATCCCTAAAAACTGTAAAATAATAAAAATCCTAAAAAAACACTTTAATCTCTAAAAACATAAAAAACCCTAAAAACCCAAGAAAATATTAAACCATAAAAAACACATAAAATGCATAAAAACATAAAAAAATCCAAACACCCATAAAATCCAAAAAAAACCCTTCAAATATATAAAATGGTAAAAAAAAAACCCCTAAAACACTGAAACCCATAAGAAAACTATAAAATCCTTTAAACACATCAAGGCATTAAAAAACCCAAAAAATGATAAAAATACTAAAACCACTAAAAATATATAAAATCCCTAAAACCCCTAAAACCAAACAAAATCATAAAAACACATAAAACCCTAAAATACCACTAAAAACTCAAAATTCCATTTAATCCTATAAAAATGATAAAAACTCAAAAAACCCATAAAAACCATACAAATTTAAAAATTCCCTTGAAACCCAAAGAACCTGTAAAAACCCAAAAAGACACTAAACACCCTAAAAATCCCTAAAATAGAAAACAATCATAAAAATTTAAAAAACACCAAAAATTACCTAAAAATGTGAAATACCCTAAAATTCATGAAAAAACATAAGAAAAAAATAAAAATAATAATAATTAAAACACCTAGAAACATAAAAAACTGAAAAAACTAAAAAGACATAGAACTCTAAAACCCCCAAACCCCTTAAAACACTAAAAAATTCATAAAAATCCAAAAAAGCCTAAAAAACCTAAAATCGATGAAAAAACCCTAATAAAATAGTAAGAACCTAAAATCACTTAAATCCCATAAAAACCTAAAAATGGTAAAAACCCTTAAACCCCCTAAAATTCCATAAACCACTAAAACACTTAAAAATAATAAAAAACCCTAAAAATGTTAAAAACCCTAAAAACATATAAAAACCCCCAAACCACTAAAAACTCTAAAACCAATTTAAACCCATAAAAATGAATAAAAATTCCAAAAAACTTCACAAATATTCCAAAACTCAAAAAAACCCTCCTAAAACATAAAAAAATAATAAACACCTAAAAACCCAAAAAAACTTGAACCCCTTAGAATCCCTAAAAAACATAAAATAATAAAAATAATAAAATCATTAAAAGAATAATAAAACCCTAAAGACCATGAAAACCACAAATAATACCTTAAAAACATAAAAAAACTTAAAACACTAAAAACCTAAAAAATGATAAAAAACCTAAAACACTCTAAAAATACTAAAAACCCAAAAACCACAAGTAACCATTAAATATCTAAAAACCACTAAAATGGTAAAAAAAAACCCTTTAAACCAAAAAAATGTTAAAAACTATTAAAAACAGTAAAAACCACAAAAAAACTAAACAAAATAACGTAAAATATATTAAACCCCTAAAACCCCAAAAAAATCTTTAAAACACTAAAAATACCTAAAAACATCAAAAAACTAGAAAACAACTATAAGAATATAATAAAACCCAAAAAAACATAAAACCCATATAATCCTAAAAATAAGAAAAAACTAAAAAACCCTAACACCAACCCCCCCCCTTAAAACCCTCAAAGTACGGTAATAAAAAAACATAAAAATACTAAAAAATTGCCTAAAAATATATAAAAATGTAAATTACCTAAAAATATAGAAAAAACATATGACAAACATAAAATCCTAATAGTAGTTAAAACCCCTAAAACCCTAAAATCCATAAAACATCATAATACCCCAAAAAACCTAAAAAACCCTAAAAACATTAATAACCCTTAAAACCCCTAGAACCCCTAAAAACCTCTAAAAAGTAAAAAATCCTTTTAAACATTAAAAAACATACAAAAACATTAAAAAATAGTAAAACCCAGAAAAATGAAAATAAGATAAACACCGTAAACACCAAGAAACAAAAAAACACTAAACCCCTCAAAATTCCAAAAAACCCTTAAAAACCATACAAATCCAATAAAAGTCAAAAAAATCCATGAAAACATAAAAAACCCAAACAACCCTAAAAACCCCTATGAAAAATTGAAAATCTAAAAAATATTACAACCCTAAAAAATAAAAATATCTAAAACCCAAAAACCCCAAGAAACTAAAAAAAACTTAAAAACCCTAAAACAGCATAAAAATCCAAAAAATACACTAAAACCCTAAAAACCCTTTAAACCCCAAAACACATTAAGAAAAATCAAAAAAATCATTAAAACCAGCAAAAAAATAAAAGAACCATAAAAACCCAATAATACCAAAAAACCAAAAAAAACCCCTTAAAACCCAAAAATACCTCAAAATCCCTAAAAAACCTCAAAACCCATTAAAATCAAATGAAATACATAAAAATCCATAAAAACATAAAAAAACTAAAAAATCGAAAAAACCCTAATAAAACATAAAAACCCTAAAAAACATAAAACTCATCAAAACCAAAGAAACACAAAAAACGCTAGAAATTCTTAAAAATCCTAAAAACCATAAAACTACTAAAAATACACAAAATCCATAAACAAACTAAAAAATGGTTAAAAACCCAAAAACCACAATAAAGACCCAAAAACCCAAAAAACTATAATAACTGTAAATACCCATGAAATATTAAAACCCCAAAAACCCACAAATACCCTAAAACCCACTAAATACTCTAATAAACATTCAAAACCATAATTGTTTTAAAAAAACACTAAAAATACTTAGAACAAAAAAATGCTAATAATACCCCTAAATCACAAAAAAACCATAAACCCCATTATATATATCTAATACCCCAAAAACCTTAAAAACAATAAAAATTGATAATATATTAGAAGTCAATAAAATCCACACAAAAAATAAATAAAACCATAAAAAACTAAAAATCATTAAGAAATTATTAAAAACATAAAAATTATTAAAACCACTAAAAACCTAAAGAATGATAAAAACCATAGAACCTCCAAAAAAGAACCTAAAAGCCTTAAAACCCTTCAAAACCATAAAAACCACTATAACAATTAAAAAATATAAAAACCCATAAAATCCCTAATAAACTAATAAAAACTCTAAAACCACATTAAAGCTCTATAAACATTAAAAACTATACAGAACCATCACAACCCTAAAAAATAAAAAATCCTAAAAACTCAAAAAACCCATATATTCTAAAAACCCATAAATCCCATAAATCACTCAAAATCATTAAAAACCATAAAAACCCATAATAATCCTAAAAATTCCTAAAATCACTATAAACTTGAAAAAACCTAAAACATTGAAATACAATGACAAGAAAATAAAATCCTAAAAACACAAAATACTCCAAAAAAACAGAAAAATTGTTAACAACACAAAAAAACCTAAAAAACCATCAAAATCCATAAAAACCATAAAAACTAATAAAATACTAAAAAATCATAAAAACCCCTAAAATTGTAGAAATCCCTAAAATCCCAAAAAACCCTATGAAAACCATAAAAACTAAAAAAACACTTAAAACCCCTAAAAACCCAAAAAATGATAAAAAACTCAAAAACACTAAAAAGACCTGAAAAATATCCAAAAACCATGAAAACCCCTAAAATACTAAAAAAACTAATCCCATTAAATTCATAAAACCCACTAGAAATTATAAAAAACATTTAACCCTATATAAACGTTAAAAATATATATCAACCATAAAACCCTAAAAAATCAAAAAAAACTGTAAAAACCGTAAAAAAGCGTAAAACATTCAAAATCCCTAAAACCCATAAAAATCCAAAAAATGACCTAAAAATCCATGAGAACATAAAAATATATAAAAAAACTAAAAAAATATTTAAAACCAAAAATCACTTAAAACAACAAAATAACGTAAAAATGCGAAAAAAACCTAAAACACTAAAATATCTAAAAATCCTAAAAAATCATAAATATACTAAAATAGTCCTAAAACACCTAAAAATGTAAAAACACCCAAACCATTTAAAAAAACTATGAAAACCTTAAAAACATAAAATATTTAAAACACCTAAAAAATGAAAAATATAATAAAAACCCCTAGAAGATCGTAACACCCCTGAAAGCACTTAAAACCCTTTATACCACTAAATTTTAACAAAACCATAAAACCCAATAAAAATAGAAAATACCTTTAAACCAATAGAAATGTAAAAAATTTCTAAAAACCATAATAACCTAATCAACTCAAAAAAAATCCTAAAACCCCAAAAAACCAAAAACCCCCTTAAAAACCATAGAAAACCATAAAACCCTCAAAATAAATAAAATCCTAAAAATTCAAAAAAAAATCATAAATTATCACTAAAATCAATAATAATAGAAAAACTATAAAAACCATGAGTTGCATTGTCTACTCAGACCTGCTTGGCTCCCCTTAGTGGCGATTGTCCAATGATGTGTTACTGGATCTTCCAGTCCTGGGTGACGATGATTTGGCTTAATCTCTTTGGTTTGTCCTCCTTTTTGGGTTGTTGCGGGTGTTTTCGAAGGGTACCTTGCAGTCGAGATGTGGTTCTTCTTGTTTCAGTTCTAGCGATGATTGATGTGGGAGAGCCCAACTTTGCTCTTCCTTTGGCTTGTCTTCTGGTTTTTTCTGGTTATTTAAATTTGGGTGATTTCTGGATCTCAACATTGATGGCTGCTTTGATTGATGTGTTTGGTGGAAGTTTTTGTTTGATCTTGGATGTGGAAAGCTAGTGCAACTGGACTCGATCACTTGGAACAGGACCAAAGGAGGATTCAGAGTTGTCATTTCATCATTGTAGTGCTTTTTGGATTTGGTTGTTTGAGAGGGTATGGCATCAGACATCGGATTGGGCTTGTGCTTTGACACAGGACACTTGCTTGCCAATTTCATCGCAATGTTGGAGTGCTTCAACATATTTTTATGCTTTGAATAGACTGCTCTGATTTTCATTTTGGTTTCACTCTTCTTTCCTTCAGGTGTGATTCTCTTAAGTCTGTGATGTCCTTTGGGTTATCCCCTTCTTCCCCTAATAGGGGGTTTTATCAATAAATAAGAATATTTGAAGGCCTTCAGGACATTGGATGGATAAAAACCATGAAATCCCCTATGAAAACCTGAAAAAACAAAAAAAAACTAGAAAACCCATAGAAGGCCTGAACAAACATTAATAACCCAAAAAAAACCAAAAAAAAACACCCACAATCCCAAACAACTAGAGAAAATCATAAAAATCATGAAAAATTCCTAAAAATCCCTAAAAACATCAAAACCCATAAAAATCTTTTTTGGATTTTGATGGGTTATTTGGGTATTTAGAAATTTTTAGTGGTTTTAGGGTTTTTATGGTTAGTTTGATTTTTTGGGTTTTTTGTTTGTAAGTTTTTTTGAGTTTTTTAGGGAAAGGTAGGTGTGAGGTTAGACAATTCCTAGCCCCACAAAAATTATTAGAAAAAATAAAATGCAGAAAAGGGAGGGGTGGGGTCAATCAAACCACACCCCAAAACCATAGACGCCCCTACAAAACCCAAAAGTCCCCAAAAAACCCAAAAGACACACAAAAGCAGACAATGTAGAAAAATAGAATCATCTCTATTAGAAACTCCTATATAACTAGCAACTAGTATCCCACAACACATTTATCATCATCCTTCACCTCCTTTCCATGAATATCCACTGCAAAAAAAAATAACCACTACCACTAAAATCCTAAATAGAAGCATTATCACATCCTAACCATACAACATTCAAGATCCAGCACCTTATTTTCAAACAACCATCACCACTTTCGATCCCCAAAAATCTCCCAATGCCCCAATTCAGTTCCAAAAACTAGCAGCATCAATTCCATTTATCACAACCATAAAAATCATCCATCACCAACTACCTCCATTTCTCAAGGAAAGTGGCAGCCAAAAACCAGTAGCTCAGTATCCAACAACCATCACTTCCATGAAAAATATCATCTAGAATCCAGTATCTTTCACCCAACAACACCAATTCAAAGGGGAAAAAACTAAGAACAATATCACTCGTATCCATCATACCACAACTTCTGGCATGCCGCACCCAGCAACACAACCAGGAGCACAAAACCACCAGCATCCAAGACAATAACTAGTTCACAGCCCGAACATCCCTTCCAGTAACCCGGAAACCACAAAGCATATTAAATACACAACACCTCATAATAATCCCAGTAAATAGAACCAGCATCAACTCACATCCAAACCATCCACCACCACTGCAGATCCATAAAAAAAGGATCTAACCAAAACCTTCATCAAGAAACGCAGCACCAAGAAGACCGCTTTTCCCCATAAGAAAACATATAACAAGGCCATATCACAAAAAAACTAAAACAGACCAGCAACAGTATTATGAATCAATGATAAGGCCGAGGAATGAACCTGGGGCTTCTGCATAGACCGATTACAAGAATATCTAACAACCCACAAAATCGAATCAAGTACATCACCATCATGTCGTTTCCAGGCATTCCGCATCCACCGAAAACCATCGCATCTCCAGAAAATCCACCATAATCCTCCCAATCTCAGCTTTGTAATTGGATTGGAAGATCACATCACCGATGACCAAGAGAACTAGTCCATCACGATGCATCTGTAGAGAAGCTGAAAAAGAAAGGCACAACACAAAAAGACCACGTCATCTCCATTGTAGATCAGTACAACCATCCAACTTTTAAGAAACATCGAAAAAATAGCCACTGAACAGAAATGAGGTAGAAAATAAGAAAATGTGGGTGACCATCAACAAGGCCAGAACCCACGCCACCATAGAAGCCCCCTCCAAACATTGAAAATGATGTATCCTTCGAACCAACCATGGATGCACCATCTTTGCAAATGTGATCTAGAACCACGTCTCAAGTCTGTTAGGGATCCCAGTCTCTAAAGAGCCTTCTGCTTCACCTTTTTCCAAAATGATCTGATCAGAAAGCACAACAAGCCTCGCAACCTCAATACTCGCCAAATCACAAGCACATGGTAAAAGAATCCAAGAACTGCTTGAATCTAAAACCAAAGTCCCACAAAAAGACTTCTCACAAGAATTTCAAAGCCATCGAAAGAAGAAAACCGCCTTCATATTGGATATGTAGAGAATTTCTAGGTTACATCGCTGCCAAGAACAAGGAAGGGGGAAAGATCCATGACCAATGCCCCAAAAAAATCCAAAGGAAATATTTGAAGATGCATCGAGCAGGAGAGAGAGACAGGGGAGTGTTCCGCCATCTCTCTTGAATTTTTTTAGGGTTTTATGGTATTTATGTGTTTTTTAACATTTTAAGGGGTTCAAAGGGATTTTAGTGTTTTTAGTGGGTTTTTATTGTTTTATGTGTTTTTAAGGTTTTAAATGTTTTAGATGTTTTATGGTTTTTATGGGGTTTTAATGTTTTATGGAAATTTAAGGGGGATTTAATTTTATGGTTTTATTTTGGGTTTTATGGATTTTGATTGTTTTTAAGGGTTTATGGTTTTATGGTTTTTTTGGGTTTTAGGGTTTTAGGGGTTTAGGATTTTTAGTGTTTTTATTGTTTTCTTATTTTTTAGTGGTTTTATGTATTTTTTTGGGATTTATTGTTTTATTAGGGGATTTCAATGTTTTTAGGTTTTTTTGAATTTTTATAGATTTTATGGATTTTTTATGATCTTTATGGTTTTATGGGTTTTAAAGATTTTGATCATTTTCATGGGTTTTAGGGTATTAGTTTGTTTTAGCATTTTATTCATTTTTTAGGTTTTTAGGTGTTTATTATTTTTGGGTCCTAATATTTTATTTGGGGGTTTTAGGGTTTTTACGGTTTTTTCATTTTCGAGCATCTTTAGGGCAAAGAACGCGCATGCCAAGTAGAAAGCTTGGTGCCTCAATTAATAAAAAAGAAAAGGTACAAAACATTACAAGGGGGACTTGTACATTCGTGTGCGGGTAGCACACATCATGTCAGAGGCTACATGAGACGTGCAAAAGGAAGGAGCAATGAATGACCACCGTGAGCAGCATTCTTCAATAGCCATCTTGGAGAGAGCATCAGCCACCATATTGACTTCCCTATATGCATGAGAGATCCTGAGAGTCAGGTTCTTGGATAGGATAAGGCATTCAATCCACTGAGGAAGAAACCACCATGGAACCTTCCTTGAGTTTTGGCGAAGTGCCTCCACTGCAAGCATTGAATCTGATTCGATCCACAGATGCAACCACCCAAATTGAATTGCAAAATGAACAGCCTTGATAATAGCACAAAGCTCTGCCTCATAAGCACATCCATTCCCAATGTAGTGATAGAAAATACCCTTGAAAAATCCTCAACAAGTACGGAAGACCCCACCACAACCTGAAGGGCCTTTTGAGCCTGCCGCCGCACCATCAACATTAACTTTGATCCATGACGGGATTGGTAGAATCCATCTAATGTAATTCATCAACATTGGTTTTTTTCACCTGCCAGGGACACCAAGGGTGCGGAGTGTAACAAGATCATTGAAGCAGTTGTTCAACATACCTGATTGGAGACTCCCAGCCAGCCAAACAACACTATGCATGGAAATAATACCCTCATGCGTGGAGCATGATTTGTTCCGAAACATAGCAGAATTTCTTGCAGCCCATAGGAAAGAGACAATGGATGCCGATGCTGCAAGAAGGAGGTTATGAAGCTGCTCACTGCAGCTAAAATCATTGATAAAAAGCATCCGTTGAGAAAAGGTTCCAAGAGGTAAGTGGAGACCAAAAACATCCTGCATGTAGCTCCATAATCTGTGTGCAAGATTGCAATCAATAAAGAGGTGATGTATGCTTTCAGCACCTCGCAAACAGATGCTGCAGACCGAGGCAATATGCAACCCAGTTTTTTGAAGCTATCCATGCATAGGCAACCTATGCCTCCAAATTTTCCATATAAGAAGAAAGTGTCTAGGGGGAATTAATTGACACTTATATTTCAGAAACCATGAGGGGGGGGGGTCCGGACCTTGCCGACATTCATGCTCGTAGAAACCCCTTGCAGTGAGCTGGCCAATCAGATCTGGCTTCCATAGGAGAGTGTCCGAATCAACGTAGTTGTAACAACGGATCTGGGAGATGATGTGTGATGGTAGAATTCCATCCATCTCCATCAGCCTGGCGTTGAGCTCACAGATAGTCATGTGTTGCAGACCTTGTGGAACTTGCATATGTTCATGCAGAGGACAATCGAGCCAAGGGGTGAGCCAGCAGTTCAGATTGGATTGTCTTCAAACAGTCCAAATAGATTGAGAGATAATATTTTGAAATGAGGATTTAATTGTGGTCCATACCAAGGAGAGAATATACTCAGTGTATCCATTACACAAGTGGGCAGTGAGTCGTTCTTTAAGAAAATCTAGCTCACCTTCCTTGTGCATGAAGAGATTCCAGGTGAATTTAGCCAACAAGGCCTCATTGAAAGCCCTGAGATCTTTAATTCCAAGACCACCCATGTTAATGGGTTTGATACAGTTTTCCATGCAACAGTTACCAATTTCTTTTCACTAATGCATCATGTCCATGCAAAGTTTCGAATCTTGGCTTGAAGGGATTTGATCATACTTACCGGCCATCTATATAAAGAGAAAGCATGAACAAACTTTGATGTGATAACGGAATTGATAAGGCAAACTCTGCCTACTTGAAATAGAGACTTTCCATTCTATTTAGCTAGCTGCTGGGTGATATCAACAGAAATGATTTCCACGTGGTAGCGCTTTTCCCTCCCCCAGAAGAGGGGAACCCCAAGGTAATTAAAAGGCAGAGATCCTTTTTTAACGCCAAGACATCTAATGATTCTGTTTTGCCTCACTGAGGATCACCCTTTCCCAAAAAAAATAGATGATTTACACCAACTGATTGCCTGCCCAGCAACATCTTCATAGTGATTAAAGATTTTCTGGATAGCTGAGATAGTTCGCATATTAGCCTGCCCAAATAGAAGGATATCGTCAGCATAAAAAAGGTGTGAGGGTACATAGGAGTCCTTGCTGGCTATGAAAGGGCAATATAATCCATCCATCATTGCAAGTGTAACAATATGACTCAGGTAATCTTATGCAAGTGAAAAGATAATTCCAGAGAGAGGGTCTCTCTGTCTGACCCCTCGTGATCACTGAAAAAACCCTTTTGGCACCCCATTAAGCAGAACAGAAATTCTAGCACTCTCCAAAATAGAAGAGATCATGCTGATAAATTTGGATGAGAAACCATACATACCCAACACCCTGAACAGAAAATTCCACTTAATGGTATCAAATGCTTTGGATATATCCAGTTTAAGAGCAAATGTCCCATATTTGACTTTCTATCTCATGATATTCACTCCTTTAGAGGCCATATATAAACATCTTTGAATTTTTCTCCCAGGAACAAATCCAAATTGATTAGGAGTGATAATGGAACCAGCAAACTTCCCCAACCTGGTGATGATGATTTTGCTAATAATCATTGGAATGGTGTTTCCAATGGAAATGGGACGAAAGTCACTGATGTCAATAGCAGCTTCTTTTTTGGGAAGCAGAGCAATGAAGTTGGAGTTGGCTCCAAATGTAAATGATCATGAGATGAAGAACTCCCTGACAGCATTGGTAATTTCTGCATGAAAGATATCCCAATAAAAGATGAAGAATTTGTTTGTGAATCCATCCGGTCCAGGGGCACTTTCAGAATTGAGAGAGAAGAGACAAGATTTGACTTCATCTTCAGGAGGAGGATAGGTCAGATCATTGTTCTGTGAGTCATTCACACACTGCTCAATACAGTCGGAAACCAAGGCCGAGGGAGGGGTACCATCATCATTATAAAGAGCTTTAAAATGGTCAACAACAGCATCAGAGAGATCTTTCTCCTCAACCAAGTTTTCCCCATTGATTCAGATATGATTAGGTCCTTTATAGACCCTTTTCTCCCATTATAAGCGATGAAAGAACATTGAGTTTCTGTCACCATCCTTGAGCCATCAAGCACTGAATTGGTGCTTTGCCAGATTCTCTTTGAGAGCAAGAATATCATCAAGATTTTTGTAAAACGAAAGTTCCTCATGGGTAGGAACAGCCCCCTGCTGATTGTTTTCTTGGAAAAACTCCAGCTGAGATTGCGCATCCTTGATCTCCTCATCAATTCTGGAGAAATAGAGCTTACTCCAAGCTTTAAGAATGCTTTTTATTCTCCTAAGCTTTGAGGCAACCACAAAGTAAGGAGAGCCATGGAAAGTGGAGTTCCATCCATCAAGAACAACTTCCCTACATCCTGGGATTGAGAGCCAGGCATTGTTAAATTTGAAGGGTAATGGAGAAAGTCTCCTAATATTCTCCTGAATGGAGACAATAATGAGAATATAATCAGAGTTAAATTTTGGGAGAGTAAACCTTGAGATGTCCAATGGAGCACCAAAATCATTGACGTGAATGAAGCACCTATAAATTTTGCTGGCTTGCCTCCAATTTACAGTGAACCTTCCCCAGGTGAATTTGGATCCTGCCATAGGAACTTCAATGAGATTACATTGATCCACACAGTACTGAAAATCCTGAGCAGTAGAACGGAGAAAATGGGGGCCAGTTTTTTCATCAGGACTCAAAACAACATTAAAGTCACCAGTGATGACCCAATTGTGATTCATGTTGTCACTGAGGGCAGCTAAATCTGCCCAGAGTTCTCTTCTTCTGATGTAAGAGAAAGAGGCATAGACAAAAGAGAAGGTGAGGGGAATGTCCTGCATCCGGATGTGAACTGAAATAACCTGGTGACAAATCTCAAAAGACTCAAGCATCAAGTCATTGTGTCGAAGCACCCATAGTGATTCAATATTACCAGCACCTCTATTATGAGCAATAAATGAGTACCTAAGCGATGCCCAGTTGAAACCCTTCCAATGATCAAAGCTAATAAGAGGCTCAGCAATGGCCACAAGATAGGGTTTGTTGACAGCAAGGAAATGCCGAAGGGCTGCTGCAGTGGGAGAGTTCCCAATCCCCTGACAATTCCAAAAAAGCAGCTTCATTGACCGGATTTTGAGTTGCCTCTTTGGCGAGGCAGGCCTTTTGTATTCTTGGAAGGGGCACCATTACTTTTCCCTCACTTCATTGGAGGTCTTCCAGGAGGTTTCTTAATGACTTTCTCAATGTTTGGAAACTCATTATTAGAGTCCATAAGAGCATCCTCAATTATAACATCTGCATCTTGGCTGTCATCAACTTGATCAGACCAGAATTCCCCAGATAGGGGGGAGAAGGCATTAGTAACACAGATCCTGTCATTAAGAGGAATTACAGTGAGTTTGGCCTTATTGGAAATTCTTTCAGGAACATGAGAAAAGACATCATCTGTATCAGCAAGAGCAGGTGCATCCGACTGAGCAGTTTCATCGTGTACTCTGCTGGGTGAGTGAATTCTAGGAGTAGAAGAATCTGATAATGCACCAATCCCCTGAGGGTCCCCAAGCGGAGGAGCACCATTAGTAATCTTAAATTTCTCAGCAGAAGCATCTTCTATATGCACATCATGCATGCTGCTGACTGAAGGAGTGAATTGGGGAGGCTGAGCAGGTGCACCATATGCACTGCTAAAATTAGAAGTATCATTAGGCTGGACACACGACAAACGCTCAGCAGGGGACACAACGGTCACTGGACCTGAATTAGCCACAGTAGAGGGAGCACCTATAGAATTCATAACCTTCTCAACTGGAGCCACCGCTTTCCAAGAGATGAGAGACAAGATAGAAGTATCATGGACACTGGCAGTAACTATTCGGTCAGCGGGAGCCACTGCTATGCAGGAATCAGGAGGCTGAGAAGGTACGACATGGACACTCCTGGAAGATGCAAGACCATGTGCATCAGGCTGGGCAAGAGTTTGCACAATAGGAAGCAAAACAGAGGCTCCAGGAGAGGTAGAAACTGCATGAGCAGTATGCCCAGCATTGGGAGCATTAGAATCCCCGACCAGAGTCGAAGAAATGGGATCAAAACCTTCTTAGGAACAACAGATAGGTCTGGGACCCCACATGTTCCTGCATTGTTGCTTCCAACTTGTAGGGGGGGGAGTAACAGAATTCACTGCATCCTTCTGGGTTTCATTATTGTTCAAATCTTGACATGACCCATCCTCATGCCCTCGCACCTTACAAATGTTACAAGTCTTCAATCTCTTGCATTCATTGATAGAGTGACCAAGAAAGAGACAATTTCTGCAGAACTTGGGTCTTGTTTCATACTGTATTTCTAGCACGATTCTATCATCCAGAGTGTTCAGCACCACTTCTTAAACCAAAGTATTGGCCATGTCAATTTCAACAAGAACTCTAGCATAGTGACCAAATCTCGGATTATCAGTTTCCCTATCAATCCGAATACGAAAACCAACCGAGGATGCAATGTCCCACAAAATTCGAGGGTGCCAATATAGCCAATTCAATTTGTAAATACTAATCCAAACCTGGGAAAAAGTATTTTTGACGCTTGTTGGATCAAAATTACGGTCCCAGTCCTGAATCCGCAGCAGTCCAGGCTTAAGCGCAAGTGATCCAAAACTCCAAGCCCGTATTTTGTGCTCATCAGAGGAAAAAACGATGTGATAAAAGCCACGGTCCATGGCTGTCATTTTCCAGTCTGAAAAACCCTAGATTTCTACAACCCACTTGACAATCTCATCAAATCTCCATAATTTTCCACCCTTAGGCATGACCACCTAAGAAATGGTTGAAAATTTGCAGAGGTTAATTCTTTCTTCAATTGCTTCCCGATTGGCAGAAACATGAGCTCTTTTCCCTTTCTTAATGACACACCCTGGGGAGGGGATGCCATAATCAGAGAAAGTCGAGGAAGTCGCATACTTAACGACCTCAACAATTTTATTCTTCGGCGCATCCAGAGGAGAAGCCAAATATTTACCAGGTTTTGCAACATGAGGATTACAATGCTGAAAGAGTACATTGTGCCCAACGGGCTCAGAATCAGGGCTCTTCTCTGCATCAGCTACCTCCCGATTCAGAAGAGCCGGCAAAGGCCATGGATCCACAGAATCGCCCGACCCCCTGCTGGCTCATCCATCTTTTCTTTTATTTTGTGGGGGTTTCTTCGAGCATCTTTATGGGTTTTTTGGGATTTTTATGATTTCTAGGGTCTTTTGGGATCCTATATTGTTTATTTTTGTTTAGGGTTTTAAATGTTTTTTAGATTTTTTTAAAATATTTAGGGGTTTTAGGGGTATATATTTTTTAGTGGTTTTCAGGGTTTTTTTGGTTTTTTTGGGTTTTTAATGCTTTTAGTGGTTTTAATTTTTAGGGGGCTTTATGGTTTTTAGGGTATTTTTGGGTTTTTAGTGTTTTTAGGTTCTTTTGGTTTTTAAGTGTTCTTAATTTTTGTAAGGATTTATTTGATAATTTTTGATTTTAGGGTTTTTTATGTTTTTAGTTATTTTTAGGTATTTTTTAGGATTTTTATGGATTTAGGGTTTTAGGGGTTTTTTGTGTTATTTTCGGTTTTTTGGGTTTTTTGTGTTTTTTAGGTTTTTTGGTATTTATTTTTTGTTGTGTTTTAGAGTTTTTTGTAACATTTTAAGTCATCTAAAGGTGTTTTGCAGTGTTTAACAGGGTTTTATGGTTATTTTGGGTTTTTAGGGTTTTTAAATTTTTTAGGGGTGTTTATGGATTTTAGGGGATTTTCACGTTTTTAGTTTTTTAGGGATTTCAGTGTATTTAATTTTTTTTGGCATCTAAGTGTTTTTTGGGTTTAAAGGTTTTCTTATGGGTTTTAATGTTTTTGGGAGTTTTTTATGATTATAATTATGATAGGTATATCTTATTATTTTTAGGGGTTTTAGGAATTTTGAGGGGTGTTTGGGTTTTTAGGGAGTTTTAGGGTTTTTGTTTATAGGGTATTAGAATTTTTTTGGTTGCTTAGGGTTTCTATGTGTTTTCAATTTTGGAATATTTTTATAGGTTTTTTCAGGGTATTTTTTTCCATTTTAGGTATTTCTAGGATATTTATGGTTTTTTAGGGTTCTAATGTTTTTAGGGATTTTATAGGTTTTTACGTTTTTAATTTTTATTTTTTTGGTTTATTAGAGTTTTAAGATTTTGTAATAATTTTAGTTGTTTTTTATTTTAGGGATTTTAGGGGGGGGTTTAAGGGGTTTTTGGGTTTTTGTTGCTTTTAGGTTTTCTAGGTTTTTAGTGGTATTATGCGATTTTTGCTTTTTACATGTTTAATTGGATTTTTAGGGGTTTTATATTTATAGGAATTTTAGGAATTTTTTAGTATTTGTTTTTATTTTTATGGATTAAATCAATTTTTTTATATTTTTATGGTATTTATTGGATTTTTTTATTTCTATTGGTTTTAGGGTTCTTTGGGATTTTTGGTTTTTTGGGATTTTACTATTTTTGGGGTTTTTTCAGTTTTTAGGGGTTTTAAGGTTTTTTGTGCTTTTAATCATTTATGGTGTACTAAAGGGTTTTTTTAGTTTTTAGTGGATTTTAGGTGTTTTTATTGGTTTTTAGTGCGTTTAAAGGTTTTTATTGTTTTCTTTTCAAAGTAGGGATTTCATGGTGTTTTATGATTATTCTAATTTTTTAGGTTTTTTATGGGTTTATATTGTTTTAGGATTCTATGGTTTTCTTAGGGGTTTATATGTTTTTTAATATTTCTAACTTTATTAAGAATTTTGGGTATTTTTGGGTATTTTTATTGTTTTTAGGGGTTTTTAGATATTTTGAGGGGTTTTATGGGTTTCGGGTTTTTAAGGGTTTTTAATGTTTTCATCATTTTTTATGTTTTAGGGGATATAAATGTTTTTATATTTTTATGGTTTTCTCAGGGTGTTTTCAATGTTTTTATGGGTTTTTATATTTTTAGTGATTTTAGGAATTCTTTAGGATTTTATAGTTTTTATGTATTTTTTGGATTCAATGTTTTTACAATTTTTAGGGTTTTAGGTTTTTCATAGTTTTTAGGCGTTTCAATTTTTTTATTTTTTTAGGTTATTGGGGGTTTTTAGAGTTTTTAACTATTTATAAGGATTTAATGGGTTTTTATAGTTTTTAGTTGTTTTTTTGGGGTTTTGGGTTTTTCTATTTTTAATGTTTTATGGGTTTTAAGGGGGTTTTATGGTTGTTAGTGTTTTAGTGGGTTTTATGGTTTTTTATATTTTTTAATTAATTTTAGGGTTTTATGGGTTTTATATTTTTTTAGGTTTTCATGTTTTTAGGGGTTTATGCTTTTAATGTTTTTTATGTTTTTAGGGATTTTGAGTATTTGTTTTAGATTTTAATTTTTTTTAGGATTTAAAGTAATATTGAGGGATTTAAGTGTTTTACTATGTTTTTGGGTTTTTTATTTTAGTTATTAAGGGTTTTAAGGAACTTTTTAGTTTTAAATATTTTTTAGGGTTTAAAGGGTTTCCAATGTTTTTAATGGGTTTTAAGAGGTTTAGGGTCATTTAATGTTTTTTGGGTTTTTATATTTTTGGGGGTTTTAATGGTTTTAGGTTTTTTTGGATCTTTTTATGATTTTAGGGATTTTAATGTTTTGTTGGTTTTCTAGAATTTTTATTTGTTTTTAGGGTTTTGAGGCTTTATTAGATTTTTAGGGGTCTAAGGGTTTTTTGATTTTTAGGGGTTTTTAGGAATTATTTATTATTTTTATCGTTTTTTAGTTTTTTAGTGATTTTGATGGTTTTTAGGGGGTTTTAAAGTTTTTCTGATTTTTTAGGATTTTTAGTGTTTATTTTGGTTTTTGGGGTTTTAATTTTTATTATTTTTTGAAGATTTTCATTGGGGTTTTTTGTGGTGTTTTTTGGGTTTTTTACATATTAGATATTTTAAGGTATTTTTTAAGATCTTATGAATTTTCATATATTTTGAGGGGTTTTATGGTTTTTATTATTTTTCTGTTTTTTTAATTATTTGTTATATTTTTTGTTTTTTTAGGATTTTTAAGGATTTGGGTGGTTTTTAATGTTGTTATGAGTTTAAATGGTTTTAATAGTTTTAGTTGTTTTTAGAGATTTTATTGAGATTTATGGATTTTTTCTGATTTTGGGGGGTTTTTGGTTTTTGGTTTTTTTGGGTTTTCAAAGAGTTTTTAGAGATTTGTCATTTTTTTTGTTTTTATGGGTTTTATGTGTTTTTAAGTTATTTATGTTTTCTTAGGGTCTTTGAGTTTTTTAATGAATTTTATGGTTTTTGATTTTCTTATCATTTTGATGGGATTAATTGGTTTTTATAGATTTTAGTGGGGTTTTTTTTGGTTTTTTGAGTGTTTTTAGGGTTTTTAAGAGTTTATTATATTCTTAGGTTTTTTATTTTTTAATTTTTTTAGGGTTTTAATGTTTTCATAGGGGTTTTAAGTTTTTAGAATCCTTTTATATTTTTAGGCATATTTAAATATTTTCAGTTTTTTATGGTTTTTTGGTTTATTAGTGATTTTGAATGCTTTTAGGGATTTTGAGTGTTTTTTGGGTTTTTTGGGTTTTTAGTGTTTCTTAGGTTTGTAGGGGTTTAATTTGTTTTAGGGTTTTATGGTTTTCTTATGGGTTTTATGAGCCTTTTTTTATGTTTTTAGTTATATTTCGGGATTTTGGGATATTTATGAGTTTTTATGGGTTCATACAGTTTTTACAGTTTTTTTGGGTTTTAGTTTATTTTTTGTATTTTGGGTTTTTATGTTTTTATAGTTTTTATTTTTTTAGGTGTTTAAATGGTTTTTGTAGTTTTTAGCGGTTCTTTAGGGTTTTTATAGGTTTTAATGGATTTTAACCATTTTTATGGCTTTTATTGGGATCTAGGGGTTTTAGAGTCTTTTAGGGTTTTAGGGGTTTCATTTTTTAGGTTATTAAGCTTTATTAGGGGTTTTATGGGTTTATAGATTTTTTTTACATTTTTAGGGATTTTAAAGCCTTTTTATGCTTTTTATCATTTTTAGGTATCTTCATGGGTTTTAGGGTTTTTAGGATTTTTAGTGTCGTGTAGGTTTTTGGGGGAATTAAATTTTGTTAGGTTTTTAGAATTTTCTTATCATTTTTATGTTTTAATGGTTTCTTTTTGGATTTTTGGGGATTTTTAATGATTTTATGGCTTTTATCATTATTAGGGGGTTTACGATTTTTTGGTTTTTCTGAAGTTTTAGAGTTTCTATGGGTTAATTGATGTTGTAGGTTTTTTAGTTTTTAGTTTTTCTATGGTTTCAAGATGTTTTTAAACATTTTTATGGTTTTAAAGGGTTTTTAATTTTTTTAGTGGTTTAGGGTTTTAATGGTTTTTATGGTTTCTATAGTTTTTAAGGGTTTTTATAGTTTTTAGGTGTTTTATGTTTTTTAGGATCATTTACAGTTTTAGGTTTTTCATTGTGTTTTAAGTATTTCTTAGGTTATTTTAGTATTTTTTCGGGGGTTTTACATTTTTAGTGATTTTAGGGATTCTTATTTATGTTTATGGTTTTTTAGGGTTTTTTTGAGTTTTTTGGGGTTTTTTGGGTTTTTTGGGGTTTTAGAATTTTTTTTATTTTTTTATAGGTTTTATGTATTTTTACGATTTTACCTTTTTCATATGAATTTTAATTATTTTTAGGGTTTCGTTACAGTTTTAGGAATTTTTAGGTATTTTTTAAGATTTTGATGGTTTTTAGAGAATTTAGGGCTTTTGAGAGGTTTTTGGTTTTTTTATTGCTTTATATCTTTTATGATATTTAGAATTTTCTAGATTTTTAGGGTTTTACATGTTTTTATGTTTATTATGTTATCTTAGGGTTTTAATAGTTTTTAACATTTTATGGATTTCTAGAATTTTTTGGATTTTATGGGTTTCTAGAGTTTTAGGGGTAATGATGGTTTTATTGATTTTTGGGGTTTAATGGTTTTTTGGGTTTAAATTATTTTTAACTTTTCAGCATGTTTTTTAGGTTTTTTGGGTTTTAAGGGTTTAAATAGTTTATATTTTTATTTAGGGTTTTGGGGTTTTTAATGTGATTTTAGTGTTTTAAGGTTTTCTTAAGGTTTTTTAGGGTTTTATGTTAGTTTACATTTTTTTATTTTTAATTAATTTTAGGATTTTTATGGTGTCTAGTTTTTTTGAGTGTTTTATGGTTTTTTGGGTTTTTATGGTTTTTGGGTTTTTACGTTTTTAGGGTATTTATGTGTTTTTATCATTTTTAGGGGATTATAATGTTTTTAATTTTTAGTGGTTTTTAGTGGTTTTTTATGTTTTTATGGATTTTTAGGGTTTTTAGGTTTTTAGGGGTTTTTTGGGTTTTAAGTAATTTATGGTTTTTAGCATTTTAATTCTTTTTGGTATTTTATGTTTTTTAGGTTTTTAAGGGTTCTTAGGTGTTTTTAGGGTTTTTAGGGTTTTTTACGTTTTTTGGGATATTTTTGGATATTTTAAGATTTTTATGGATTTATAGATGTTTTTAGGATTTTGAGGGGTTTAAGGGGTTTTATCATTTTTTAGGGTTTTAGGGATTTAATGTGTTTTTAGGTTATTATAGTTTTCTTATGGTTTTTGCTATTTCAAGTGTTTTTTATGTTGTTATTGATTTTAGGTCTTTTTATGATTTGCATTGTTTTTACAGTTTTTAGGGATTTTGAGGTTTTCTATGTTTTTAGAGTTTTTCAGTGTTTTGGTGTTTTACATTTTTTATGTTTTTAGGAATTCTGTATGATTTTTATGGTTTTTATTATTTTTATTGATTTTAATGTTTTTCTTATTTGTAGGGTTTTTTTGGTTTTTTTGGGTTCTAATATATTTTTCACCTTTTTATGGTTTTTAATGTTTTTTTCAGTTTGTTAACATTTATAAATTTTAAGGGGGGTTATGATTTTTTTTGTTTTATTTAGGGGTTTTAAGGATTTTAGAATTTTTGTAAGGCTTTTAGGGGTATTTATGGTTTTGGGGGGCTTTATGGTTTTTAGGTTCTTTTTAGTGTTTTTTTGTGTTTTTATGTTTTATGGTATTCTTTTTGGTTTTTATGGATTTTAGTATTTTTCACGTTTTTAAATATTTTAATGACTATTTCACTATTTTTATGGATTTTTGGGGGTTTTATGTATTTTAGTGTTTTTTAGGGTATTTAGAATTTTTCTTGTTTTAAAGGGTTTTATGTGTTTCGCAGTTTTTACAGTTTTCTTAGGGGTATATATGTTTCACAGTTTTTACATTTTTTAGGGTGTCTATAGGTGTTTAGTGGTTTTTGAGTTTATTTAACAGTTTTCTAAGTTTCCTAATGTTTTAGGGGCTTGTAGGGTTTTTATATTTTTAGTGGGTTTTTTGGTTTTATGATTTTTAAGGATTTAGGGGTTTTAGGGATTTTAGGGATTTTTTGGGGTTTAGGGTTTTTTAGAGTATTTAGCTTTTTTAGATTTTTTAGATTTTTTAGGGGTTTGAAGTTATTTTATGGTTTTATGGTTTTCTTACAGGTTTTTAGGGGTTATATTATTTTTAATGTTTTTATGAATTTTTCGTTCTTATTTTCGGATTTTATGGATTTTTGGGGTATAAATGGATTAAGAGGGTTTTTATGATTTTTGATGGTTTTTAGTGTTTTAATGGGTTTTGGAGACTTTTGGAGTTTTTAGGGGTTTTAAAGATTTATATATTTTTTTAGCATTTTAGTGGTTTAAAGGGTTTTTATGGATTTTAGAGGGGTATTAGGGGTTTTGTGGTTTATTAATGTATTTATGGGTATTTATGGGAATTAGGGGGTCTAGGGTTTCTAAGAAATTTTAGTTTTTTAGTGTTTTTAGTTTTTTAGTTTTTTTAAGTGTTTTTTGGTTTTTATGGTGTTCTTTGCACTTTTAGGTTTTTGGTGATTTTGTGGTATTTTTTTGATTTTTATGAATTTTTAGGATTTTGTGTGATTTTCGGGATTTTTAGGCTTTTTAGTGTTTTGAGGGATTTTAGTCTTTTTTTTGGTTTTTAATGCTTTCTTAAAGTTTATATGGGTTTTAGGGTTTTTCATTTTTATGAATTTTTATGGACTTTTATTTGGAATTTTATGGTTTTAAGATTTTTATGTAATTTTTGGAGTTTTAACAATTTTTCTAGTTTTTACTGTTTTTTGGGTTTTTTAGTTTTTTGAGTTTTCTTTGAGATTATATGGTTTTTAGTGTTTTTAGAGTTTTTTAAAAAAAAATTGGTTTGAATGGTTCTAGATATATTAGTGGTTTTATGAGTTTTTATGGTTTTAGGGTTTTCAAATGTTTTTATGGGTTTTTATGGTTTTAGTATTTTAGAGTTTGTATTGTTTTCAAGGTTTTATTTGGATTTTAAGTGTTTTAGGGATTTTAAGGTTTTCTTAATAATTGTTTACAGTTTTTAGGGCTTTCAACATTTGTATGGTTTTTTAGGATGTTAATATGATATTTATGATTCTTTAAGTTTTTTTTGGATATTGATAATTTTTACAGTCTTTATGGTTTTTATGCTTTATGGGGTTTTTTGAGTAGTTAGGGGTTTTATGGTTATATATATATATTTATATTTATCTTTTTAATAGTTAAAAGTGTTTTTAGATTAATTAGTTGGTTTTTATGGTTTTTATGGGTTTATGGTTTTTAGGGTTTTAGGATTTTAGGTTTTATTGAGGGTTTTATGGGTTTTAAGGGTTTAGGTTTTTATGGTTTTCTTAGAGGGTTTTAGGTTTTTTTGGGTTTTTAAAGTTTTTTTGGATTTTTATGTCTTGTTTATGATTTTTATGGTTTATTGGGTTTTTTGCGATTTTCAGGGTTTTTTGAGTTTTTTTTGGGTTTCTTGGGTTTTTAACATTTTTAGGTTTTTTAGGGGATTTTTATAGGTATTGAGGTTTTATTAGGGCTTTTCAAGGTTTTATTTTTTTTTAATTTGTACAGATTTTTTGGTTATTTTTGGATTTTTATATTTTTAAGGTTATTTTTTTCTGATTTTTTCTGGTTTTAGGGGTTTTGAGTGTTTTTTGGTTTTTGGGGGGTTTTTTGGGTTTTTTGAATTTTTTAGGTTTTTTAATGTTTTTTAGAGTTTCTAAATTTTTTTGGGGTTTAAATTATGTTTAGAGTTTTCTAGTTGTTTATGAGTCTTATGGGATTTTAGCATTTTTTTTGTGATTTATGGTTTTAGAGGTTTTTATGGGTTTTAGGGACTTTTATAAATTTTAGTTTCATATGGATTTTTGGGGGTTTTATGTGCTTTTAGGTTTTGTAGTTTTCTTAGAGTTTTTCAAATTTTTTTGGATTTTTATTTTTATGTATATTTATAGGGATTTGCTCATATTTTTAGGGGTTTTTAGTTTTTTTATGCATTTTGAGGGTTATTAGGGTTTTTATGGTTTTAATAGTTTTAGAGTTTTTAGTGTTTTAGATTTTTATGGTTTTATTAGGGGTTTTTAATGGATTTATAGTATTTATGTTTTTATGGATTTTTAGCCCATTTAGTATTTTATTGTTTATAGGGTTTTTTAGGAAAGGAATATGCGAGGGTCGGGCTATTCCCAGCCCCCCTAAATTTATTAGAAAGAAAAAAAGGAGACAAAGCAGACAAGGGAGGGGAGGGGTCAAACGACCCACAACCAAAAAACCCCTTACAACCCACACCAAAAAAAAACCAAGAAAGAAAAAGACTCAATATAGAGACAACAGTGGCATCATCATGTCACATCCAGCCAGTACCAGCATCCCGCAACACCACATCCAATCATCACAGAAACACAGCAGTAGTACATCCAAAACAACCAGCCCCAGCAACCAACAGCACTAAAACTTTCATCACAGTCAATCACAACCAGCAACATCAAACCACAGCACAATCACCGCAACCAAATGCAGAAATCTTCACCTCCTAGAAAACAGCAACCAACAACACACATGACATCATCTAACACACTCAACAGAACATAAATCCTGCACCCACAGCTATTCAAAACCAAACAAGCACCACAACCAGCAACCTCCATCTCATCTTGCATCAAATCCAGCTTCAGCAATGACTCACAACCAAACCAGCAACAAATCAAAATACCACATTCCACCATAGAATCCAGGATGCAGCTCAACTTGACCAGAAACTCATCAGCAGCATAAACCAAAGGCGAGATTAAGGAACCAAAAGCACAAACCTGCACCTTCACTTTCAACAGCCACCAGAACCCATCAAAAAGCCATGAGATCCAGCAAAACCCTCCCAGACTCAGATCTGGAAAACCAGATCCAAGCATGGAAGCCAGCATGTCACTTCCAGAACCACGCAGATCCCGCCGTACCCACCATTCAGCATCACGGATCCAGAGAGGCCAGGCTGCCAGTCGGAGAAGACCAAATCGCCGAAGGCATTGGGAGATCCCGACCGCCAAGAAGCCAAAAGAGGCCTCTGGAGACCAACTCCTCTAAGCCCACTCCTCACAGTGGAAAGGTCACCAAGATCTGAAAATCCACTTACCGTTTCGCCCAGATCTGACCCGCACCTCCGTGGAACTAAAGCACCGCATGATGGAAGTCCCAGATCTGAACGGCTCCACCGTTGACCAGCAATGCTGCACCGAGGAAGGGCCATATCCGATCCACGCCTCCAAGAAATGTCGAAGAGACCAGAACCCATGCCACCGTTGAATCTCCCTCCACCGCTGAAGACGTCGAAGCCATTGACCCATTCGTGAAGGCCCCATCATTCTTGCCGAAAAGATCTAGATCATCTCTTGTCCGAGCAGGGGTTTGAAACTTTCAAAATCCCTGACCAGGCCCGCCAAATCCAGATGCACCCAGATCTCAAACACCACTGAAGGTCAACACCAAAAACCATCCCGATCCGCAAAAGTCCAGAACACTTCTGAAGACCAGTACCGTCAAAATTTTCCTAAAGCCACCACCGCCAATGGCCGACACCACCCAGAACCGCCAATGCAAGCCGCGACCACCATGGGGAGATCATGGTCTGCCGAAGCTCCATGAGGGGAGCGCAGCGATGGGAGAGGACAATTGGGAGAGCAACCCTCCATCCTAGTGGTTATTTGGGGTTTTATGAGTTTTTTCCATAGGGATTTTTAGGGATTTGTGAGTTTTTAGTGTTTTTTATGTTTCTTGGGATTTTATGGTATTTTTTGTTCTTTACCTGTTTTTTTGAGTTTCTGAAGGCTTTTAAGGTTTATTATAATTTTTAAACATATTTGGGGGTTTAAAAGGTTTTTAGAAGTTTTAGTGGGTCTTAAGGGTTTTTATGGGTTTTGGAGTTTTTAGTGTTTTTATAGTTTTTTATGTTTTTAAGGGTTTTATGTTTTTTTATGTTTTTAATGTTTTCATAGGGATTTTTAGGGTTTTTTACATTTTTATTAATTTTAGTGATTTTTTGGGATTTTTACAGTTTTTAGAGATTTATGTATTTTGAGGGTTTTGCGGATGTTTTTTTGGGTTTAAAGTTTTTTTAATGTTTTTAGTGATTTTATGTGTTTTTAGGATTTTATGGTTTTCTTTGGGTTTTATAGTGTTTTTAGAGTTTTTATGTTTTTTTTTGTATTTTTGGGTTTTTAGTATTTTTTTTTATTTTAGTTATTTTGAATGTTTTTATGGTTTTTTTAGGATTTCTAATGTTTATATGTTTTTTATCATTTTTAGAGGTTTAAAGGGGTTTTAAAGTTTTTACTATGGTTTAGTGTTTGGATGGGTTTTTAGGTTTTTTTATGGTTTTTGGGGTTTTTTAGTTTTAGTGGTTTTTTGGTTATTTGGGGTCCTTTAAGGTTTTTAGAATTCTCTAGGTTTTAGGGGTTTTATTAATTTTAGGTTTTTTTACAATTTTAGGTTTTTTTTACTTATTTTGAATTTTAAGGGTTTTTAGGTTTTTAGGGATTTTATTGTTTTCAGGGTTTTTAGGGGTTTTTAGGGTGTTTAGCCTTTTTAGGTTTTTATGGGTTTTAATGGTTTTTAGGTTTTAATGTTTTTAATTTGTTTTCTGAGGGTTTTAGGGTTTTTTAGGGTATTTTAGGACTTGTTTTATGAATTCTATAGTTTGTAGTGTTTTAGTGGTATTGGTGGTTTTTTTGGGTTTATAGGGTTTTAAGGAAACTTGTTGGTTTTTTTGGGATTTTAATATTTTTTTTTGATTTTTTATGGTTTTATGGTTTTTAGAGTTTTTCAACATTTTTAGGGGTTTTAAGAGTTATAAGAGTTTTTAGTGAGCTTTTAGTATTTTTACGGTTTTTGGGGTTTTATGAGTTTTAGGTGTTTTTGGGTTTTTAAGGCCAGTCGAGGGATTTAAGAGTTTTTATCATTCATAGGTTTTTAGAAGTATTTTTGCGTTTTAATGTTTTCTTAGGGTTTTTCAATATTTGTAGAGGTTTTATGTTTTTAGGTCTATTTAGAAATTTTTTTCATTTTTATTGTTTTTTATCGTTTTTAGGGACTTTGAGGATTTTTTTCCTTTTCTACGATTTTCCATGTTTTTTGGGTTTTTCGTATTTTTATAGGTTTTTTGTGGTTTTATGTGATTTTAAGTTTTAATGGTTTTCTTAGGGTCTTCAAGGTTTTAGGGATTTTTAACTTTTTATGGATTTTTAGGTATTATTTTTCATTTTTATGGTATTTAGGGATTTTGAGGATTTGTAGATTTTTTAGGGTTTTTAGGGGTTCTGTGTTTGGGGGGTGTATTGTCTTTTTTTTGAGTTTTTTGTTTTTTTTTAATGTTTTTAGAGTTTTTTAACATTTTTAGGGGGTTAAATAATTTTTTGAGTTTTTAGTTTGTTCTTATAGTTTTTATAGGTTTTTAGGTTTTTAAGGTTTTAAGGTGTTTTTTTAGTTTTTTGGGTTTTTAGGGTTATTGGGGTTTCAAATAGTTTTCAGGTTTTAGGGATTTTAAGTGTTTTAGGTTTTTTAGGATTTCATAGGGTTTATTTGATTTTAAGTTTTCATAGGGATTTTATGACTATTATGGTTTTTAGGTGTTTTTAGGATTTTTAGGTTTTTTATAATTCTTAGGTGTTTTAGGGGTTTTATGGTTTTTATGGTTTTGTAGAGTTTTTTTAATGTTTTTAGGTGTTCAATAGGTATTTAGAATATTTTTCTAATTTTTTGGATTTTTTGGGGTTTATGGTTCATTTATGTTTTTAGGTGATTTTATTGTTCTAACAAATTTTTAGGGTTCTTAGGGTCTTTTAGGGTTTGGAGTATTTTTAGGGTTTTAGGGGATTTATGTGTTTTTATATTTTAATGTTTTTCTTAAGGGTTTTAATTGGTTTTAAGCATTTTTACGTTTTTATGGATTTTCAAGTATTTTCTTATGATTTTTAATGATTATTAGGGTTTTTATGTATTTTGATTTTTAGAGGGTTTTAGGGTTTGTTAGGGTTTGTAGTGTATCTTAGGTTTTAGGGGATATAAGTGTTTTTATGATTTTAAGGTTTTCTTAGGTGTTTTTAGGGTTTTATGGTTTTTTTACGTTTTTAATTATTTTTATGGATATTTTAGTATTTTTATTTTTAGGGATTTTAAGGATTTTGAGGGGTTTAGAGGATTTTAGGGGAAGGAAGATGTGAGGGTCGAGCTATTCCCGACCCCCCCCCCAAATTTATTAGAAAGAAAAAAGAGACTCAGCAGACAAGGGAGGGGCGGGGTCAATCGACCCACACACAAAACCCCTTACAACCCACGCCAAAAAAACAGAAAAATCAAAAATGAAATAAGAAAATAAACCCAAGTAGAAAAACACAAAATAACAAGCAGCAACCCTCTTCATCACCATCATCAACCAGCATCCAGCAGCTCACAACCAAGTAATGACTAGCCTCCAATCTCACCATGTCTAGCATCCAGCATAATCCAGTCGTCACAGCCACAACATCGCTTAGCAGCATCTCCAACCACATCACCCAGCCAAATACAACAAGCATCCCATAACACCGACCAGCTTCCAGACCCCAGCAACTCTTCTTCCCTACCAAAAGCCCGCTCAAGCGGATTCCCACTGCCAAACCCTCCACAGCAATCCATCCCTGTTAGCAACTCACAGTCAAATATCCAGCCACATCCAGCATCACATCCAAGCCAGCTACCATCATTTTCGTTACAGAAATCAAAAATTCCCAACCATACCACTTTCATCCAGGATGAATAGAGCATCCAAAAGCTCTAACTCCAGAAATGACTAACGACATCAGCCCATTCCGAACCCCATAGTAGCATCAAAACCATAAAAAATGAAACCATCCCAGCCATCATCTCATTCAGAACCATAACCAGAACACAACCAATGAACCAAGCCACCAGCGAAGCGAACCATAGAAATAGATTGAACCCGTAGAGAAATAAACCACGATCTAACAGCACACCATAACCAGAGAAAAATGGCAGAAACAACTTCATGAAAGAGGAAACATACCAGATCTGCATCGACATCAAGGAAACATCCTTGAAACAGAACCCAAGCAGTAAAATAGGAAAGTTTACCAGCATCCAAACAGGCCATAGTCCACACCGCCGATGTGATCCCCTCCCGCACTTCAAATGTGTCTCCTGCAACCTCGGTGAAGAACTAGAAACTCCCGCAACATCAATCTTCAAGCGTGATATTGCATCAAAGATCCACCCAAGCTGTAAACTTTGCACAAACCGCTGTCAAACCAAACTTGTTTTCACCTCCTCGCCAATATCGCATCGTCGCTGAGGTACCCAGCATCGGTTAGCCCGAGGCAAACCCAGATCTACAAAGTCGACTCTGAACCACAACGGATTCCTATCAAGTAATCTGACCGCCAAAGAGAAATCAACAACTCCATAGACTAGATCCAGCCGATCCGAGCCCCTAGAAGCCCGCACAAGCTCCAAGCCTGATGAAACCCAAATGCATCTACAAAGGAGTCCTTCTGAAGCTGAGAGCCGGAGCACGAGACGAGGATAAGTAAACTGCCGGAGATGGGAGACCACTGTCATCTTGGATCCAATAAATGCACCAAGAGAGCACCGCCGTCGAGGAAGACCATCTCTGAAAGCCAGGGGAGGAATCGCCAAACGAGAGAGAGAACTTGGAGAGACCACTGGCATCTTCTTGGTTTTCTAGGGGTTTGAGGGTTATTCTAGAGGATTTTATGGGTTTTGTGGTTTGTTGTGTTTGTATTTTTTTGGGTTTTTAGTGTTTCTTTATTTATTTTTTAGCAGTTTTATGGATTTTTTATAGTTTTTGACATTTTTAGGGGCTTTAAGGGTTTTTATTTTTTAGTTGTTTTTATAGTATTTGTGTGTTTTTATGGTTTTTAGGTTTTTGGTGATTTTTATGGATTTCGGGGTTTTAGGGACTTTTAGGGTATTTAGAATTTATAGGTTTCTAATGGGTTTTAATTATTTCTATGTTTTTAAGTAATTCATAGGGTTTTTTAGGTTTTCATGGTTTTTTGCATTTTTAGGTATTTTTTTGGATTTTTATAGTTTTTAGGGATTTTGAGGGGTTCTATTATTTTTAGTGGCTTTAGGGATTTAGTGATTTAGATTTATTTTTGGTTTTTATGGATTTTATGTGTTTTTAGGTTATTACTTTTTTCATAGGGATTTTCAAATTTTCTAGGGTTTTTATGTTTTTAGGTATTTTTAGGGATTTTTAGGAATATTTTGTGTTTTATGGTTTTTATGGATTTTTAGGGTTTTTAGGGATATTTATGTTTTTATCATTTTTATGATTTTTTGTAATTTTAAGTGTTTTTATGTTTCTAATGTTTTCCTATGGTTTTTCAGAGTTTTTATGGTTTTTACCATTTTTAGCGATTATTAGGGCTTTTATAAGATTTTTGTGGGCTTTTTGGATTTTTAGTGAATTTGAGGTTTTTCATTATTTTTAGGATTTTAAGATTTTTAGTGGTTTTTTCCATTTTTAAGTGTTTTTATGTTTTTAAGGGTTTTATAGGGTTTTTTATTGTTGTTAGGGTGTTTTACATTTTTATGGATATTTTAATTCTTTTGAATTCTTATGTGTTTTTAGGGTTTTAAGGATTTTTAAGGTATTTAGGGATTTTTAGTGTTTTTAGTGTTTTTTGGTTTTCTTGGGGTTTTAAGTTTTTTGGAATATTTTCATTAGGTTATTTTTGTGGTTTTAGTAATTTTTTTTGATATTATAAATTTTGCGTTATTTTTTTGGATTATTATTGTTTTTATGATTTGTAGGGATTTTGTTGGTTTTAGGTTTTTATGGTTTTTAGAAATTGTTAGGGTCTTTAGTGTTTTTTTTGGTAATTTGGGGTTCTATTTGTTTTTAGTTTTCTAGTCATTTCTTATTGTTTTTATGGTTTTTTTCATTTTTAATGATATTTATGGATTTTTAGGATTTTCATTATTTTTATGGTTTTTATGGATTTTGAGGAGTTTTAGGGGTTTTACAGTTTCTTTGGGGTTTGGGGTTTTTCTTTTATTTTTTTGGGATATTGAGGTTTTTTAGATTTTTTAGTGATTTTAGGTGTTTTATTGTTTTTAGTGTATTTTTATAGTTTTATTGGTTTTAGGGTTTTTAAGGTTTTTAGGGATTTTAGGGTCTATTATGCTTTAGTGTTTTTAGGTGTTTGTGGGATTTAATAGTTTTTGGGATTTACGGTTTTCATAGGGTTTTTTTTGGTTTTTAGGGGTTTTTACATTTGTTGAGATTTTTAGGGATTTATAGGATTATAATTGGTTTTTAGAGTTTTTTGGAATTTTGAGATTTTTATGGTTTTTTTGGGTTTTAGCATATTTAGGTTTTTTGGGGTTTTCAAGTGTATTTAAGATTTTAAGGTTTTCTTAGGGGTTTCTTAGGGTTTTCAGGGTATTTAGGGATTTTTACTTTTTTAGGTATTTCTAGTTATTTTACTTTTTTTTATGGTTTTTAGGGATTTTGTGTGTTTTTTTTATTTTTAGTGAATTTTTTGTTTGTAACATTTTTAGGGTTTTTTGTGGTTTTTTTTAGTTTTTTATGATTTTTAATGTTTTTTAGAGTTTTTAACATTTTTATGGGTTCACAAGGTTTTTATAGTTATTCATGGTGTTGGGGTTTATGGGTTTTTAGTTGTTTATACGGGTTTTAGAGTGTTTTTATGATTTTTAGAGGTTTTTAGGGTCTTTTAAGGTTTTTAGCATTGGGGGGGGGGGGTTAAGTGTTTTTTTGTTTCTATCATTTAGTATGGGTTTTTCAGTTTTTTTGGGTTCTTATGTTTTTATGGTTTTTTGGATCACTTTTATGATTTATTTATACATTTATCAGCTTTAGGAATTTTAAGGGTGTTTCGGTGTTTTGGGTTTTAGGGTGTTATTTTGTTTTGGGGGTTTTAGGGTTTTATGCATTTTTAGGTTTTTTAAGGGTTTTAAGTGTTTTAATTTTTTTATTTTTTCTCAGGGGTTTTCATTATTTTTGGTACTTTACATTTTTATGGGTTTTAAGGTCTTTTAAAATATTTGTAGGCTTTTTTGGGTTTTGGTGGTTTTTAGGGGTTTTATGGTTTTATGGTTTTTCTAAGGTTTTGGGGTCCTTTTTATGTTTTTAAGGGTTTTAATGTTTTTTTAGCATTTAATGTTTTATCTATTTAAAGTGGTTTCTATAGTTTTAATGGGTTTTTTTGTATTTATGCGTTTTTAGGGGTTTTATGGTTTTATTTGGTTTTATGGTTTTAGGGGTTTTTAGAGTTTTAAGTGTCTTTTAGGGTTTTTATCATTTTTTATGATTTTTATGGGTTTATGTGTTTTTAGGGTTTCATTATTTTCCAAGGGGTTTTCAATGTTTTCATGGTTGTTTACATTTTTAGGGTTTTTTAGGATTTTTATGTTTTTAATGTTTTAGGGTTTTTGTTTGTTTTTAGGAGTTTTAGAGTTTTAGTGGTTTTTTAGTGTTTTTATAGATTTCAAATTGTTAAGATTTTTATGTGTTTTTTGGGTTTTTAAGGTTTTCTTAGGGTTTTTTTAATGCATTATGGGTTTTTACATTTTTAGGCATTTTTTGGGTGTTTTAAGGATTTTAATTATTTTTTAGGGTATTTTGGGATTTTGAGGGTTTTAAGGGTTGGTTTAGGGTTTTTAGGGATTTTACAATATTTGTTTTTTTTAAGAGATCTTAATAATTTTTAGTGTTTTTAAAATTTTTAGGGGTTTAATGGGTTTTGGAGTATATAGTGGTTTTAGTGTCTTTATTAATTTTAGTTTTTCTTAACTTTTTAGGGGTTTTTTAATGTTTTGGGTGGACTTTAGGGTTTTTAGGGTCTTTAAAGGTTTTTATATTTATTTTGGTTTTAGGGGTTTTATTTTTTTATGTTATTAAGTATTTCATAGCGGTTTTCTGGGTCATTTAATGTGTTTAGTGTTTTTTAGTTTTTTATGGGTTCTATGTGTTTTTATGCTTGTAATTTTTTCTTTCGGGTTTTCTGGGATTTTAGTGGATTATATGTGTTTATAGAGTTTTTGGGATTTTAAGGGATGTTTTAGGATATTATGTTCTTTAGTGTTTTTAGGAATTTTGAGGGGGTTTAGGGTTTTTAGATTTTTAATGGTTTTTTATTGTTTTTATCATTTTTTAGGTTTTGGGAGGTATTAAGTTCTTTCATTTATTTGATGTTTTATTAATGTTTTTGAGGATTTTATATTTTTATGGTGTTGAGGGAACTATATGTTTTTTAGGGTTTTTTGGAATTTTGAGGGATTTTAGGATTTGTTTTGGTTTTCTATGGTTTTAATTATTTTTTTTGGTTCTCTGTGTTTTTTTGGTTTTATGGTTTTAAGAATTTTCTAAAATTTTTAAAATTTTAAATGGGGTTTATATTTTTTTGTTCTTTTTTTCAGTTTTTAGGTATTTTATGGTTTTATTAGTTTAGGGTTTTAGTGTTTTTTAGGGTTTTTTTGTGTATCATAGGTTTCTTGGGTTTTTAGTATTTTGAGGTTTCTAAGGATTTATTAGGGGTTTTTAGGAATTTTATAGTTTTTTATGTTTTTTTAATTTCTAGTGTTTTTTAGGATATTTATGATTTTTTGGGTTTTTAGAAATTTTTAGGGGTCTTAGGGATTTCAGGGTTTTTTTGGGTTTTTTGGGCTTTTAGTGTTTCTTTGTTTTTATGGGTTTATTGTTATTTTTAGGTTTTGGTTGTATAATTATAGTTTTTAGAGGTTTAAGGAGGTTTTTTTATTTTTATGTATTTTTAGTATTTTTGGGTTTTTAAGGGTTTTAATGTTTTTTATGGTTTTGGGGTTTTTAGGGGTTTAAGATTTTTTCTTTTTTGGGGATTTTAGAGTTTTTTGTGTTTTTAGGATTTTAATTTTTTTATCCTTTTTAGGGGTCTAAATGGTATTTAGTATTTTTAGTGGGTTTTAAGGTTTTTAATTAATTTAGGTGTTTTATGGTATTTAGAAATTTTAGGGTCTTTTAGGGCGTTTAGCATTTTATATTTTTTAAGAGTTTTAATTGTTTTTAGGTTTTTTTGTTTTTGATTGTTTTTTACATTTTTTAGGGTTTTTTAATTTTTTTTGGTTTTTATGAAATTTTTGGAATTATTATGGGTTTTTTATTGTTTTTAGGGTTTTTAGGGTTCTTAGAGTTTTTTAAATTTTTAGGGTTTTTAGTGTTTTTAGTAATTTTTTCATTTTAGGGATTTTAAGTTATTTAGTTGTTTATGTTTTTGTTAGGGGATTTCAGGGTTTTTATGGATTTACAATTTCAGGTATTTTTAACGCATTTTAGTATTTTAATGATTTTTAGGGTTTTTACGGGTTTATGATTTTTGTGGTTTTTTTCTTTTCAGTGTTTTTTATTTTTATAGGATTTTTAAGGGTTTTTGGATTTCTTAAATTTTTTCATGCTTTAAATGTTATTTATAGTTTTTAGTGATTTTTTATTGTTTTTATTGGTTTTATATTTTTATGGTTTTTAGGGGTTTTATGGTTTCTATGGGTTTAAGGGTTTTTAGGGTCTTTAATGGTTTTTAGCATTTTTATATTTTTAGAGGTATTAAGTTATTTTTATTATAATAATTTTTTGGAGGTTTTCAGGTTTTTAGGGTTCTTTATATCTAGTGATTTTTAGGTCTTTTAGGTTTTTTATAGACTTTTAGTGTTTATGGGATTTTCACATATTTTAGGGTTTTGAATAGTTTTTATCATTTTTTAGGTTTTAGGGGTAGTAAGTGTATTTAGTTTTTATGGTTTTATTCATGGTTCTTAGGGGTTTTTACATATTTAGGTAATTTTTTAGATTTTTTAGGATTTTTATTTATTTTAATTTGTTTTCGGGGTTTTGAGTGTGTTTTGGGTCTTTTGGGTTTTCAGGGTATTTATTGTTTTTTAGGTTTTTAGGGGTTTTAAGTGTTTATAGGATTTTAGGGTTTTCTTATAGGGTAGAAGAGGTTTAGGTCTAGGAAACACTAGCCCCCCAAAATTAATAAAAACATAAAAGAGACACCTACAAGATGGTCCTGCAAGGGCGAGTGTGAATTTCGCCCTTCCGATCCGAGTCCAAGAATGGAATACAATAAGATGGGTGGAAAAAGACCACATTGGGGATCTCTCTTGAATCGCCTGTTTGGAAAGGGTGTTAGCAACCGAATTAGCTTCCCTATAAGCATGCGACACATTCAGGTTCAGGTTCTGATACAAGCCAAGGCACTCAATCCAATGTGGAAAAAGTCTCCAAGGAATGTCCCTGGAATGTCCCTTTGAGGCACTAACTGCAAGCATCGAATATGATTCAATCCAAAGCTGTGACCAATTGAACTGGCATCCAAACTTCACAGCCATTATGATCTCCCACAGCTCTGCATTAAAAGAACAACCATCCCCAAGAAACTAAAAGAAGCAACCTTACAAGAATCCCTGAGAGGTGTGGAAGATGCCACTACACCCTGATGGGCTAGGAGCTCCAAGGGCCGCGCCGTCAATGTTAACCTTTATCCATGATGGAAGGGGAGGTATCCATCTAATATACTTCAAGACAATTGTTTTTATGCTCCTTCCAGCTACGTCAAGTGAACGCAGCACTGTTAGATCATCGAAACCACTAAATATCGAACCTGTTTGTATCCGTGAGGCACTGTGTATCTCCTTGTGGATCATCACCACTGCCCCCTGTAGTGCGAGGGGCTGCCGATTGAAGGCAGCTGCATTCCGGGCAGCCCAAATGTAATGAATTGTCACAACCACCCCATCCAACAGTAGATTCCGGAACTGGTCACTCTGGTTCAGCTCAACCAGTGTGCGCAGGATGTCACAAATTTTCCCTTGCAAATAGTAGGACGTCCCAAAACTCTTTGATAGGTAGTTACATAGCTCCACATCAAAGGTATAGTGCAAGAAAATATGGCTGCAACTCTCCTCATCTTTCCTGCATAAGAAACAGATAGAAGCAAGTTTCCATCCAGCAAGCTAGAGCTGATCATGTGTCGAGATCCTATTTCACCAAATTTTCTAGATATGAGTGAAGTGTGAAGGGGGAATGAAATGTGTCCTGAATTTAATCATCCATAGGGGCGAGATAGGACCTGGTGGACACTTTAACTGGTAGTAATCACGGGTATTGAATTTTCCAACAATGCTGGGCATCCAGATGAGCGTGTCAATATCATCAAAAGCATACCGTTGATATTGCATATCAATACTATCCGGAGGGGGAAAATTGAGTCATCACATTGTCGTATGAGATCAGCAATGGTAAGATTCTGTAGGTCAGGCAGCGGCGTCAAAACCTCTGAGATGGGTTGTTCCAACCATGGTGTCGACTAGCAGTTCAGATTAGAATGCCTCGACACAATCCATTTTGCTTTGGACATAATGTCTTTGTACGAGGATCTTAAGGTTGTCCAGATCGAGGAGGAGAGATACCCCATAAATCCGTTACACAGTTTTCACGTGAATCTTTCCTTAAGAATGTCAAGTCCTTCATTATGAGGATAGAGCAAGCCCCAAGTGAATTTCCCAATCATAGCATTATTGAAACGTCACAGGTCCCTGATACCAAGCCCACCCATATCAAGCGGATTTGTGCAATGTTTCCAAGAAACGAAGACTAGTTTATGCTCAACAATAGAACCTATCCAAATAATGTTTCTTATTTTAGTATTTAAGGTTTTGATGAGACTCTCTATCCATCTATAAATGGAAAAAGCGTGGATGAACATTGAGGTGATAACCAAATGTTGACACTCCATTCTGTCACAGAGACTAAACGAATGAAAAGGGAAAATACCTTAACACAAATTGATTCATCCTTTGAAGAAACATCGAAAATTGACAAAGGCATGAAGGAGGATTTGTTTTCACCTGGGTCACGCAGGTTTCGTCATGGTAGTGTAGGTATACCTGCGTTCCACATTTTGGGTGCGCAGGTGACCTGCATGCCCTATTTGATTTTCGCTTAGGGTCTTCAGAATCCTATAAATACCCCTTGTGGGCCCCCAATTTGAGGGAAAAAAATCCAAATACTCAGATTTGGGATATCGGGGCCCTAGTCTCTTCTCAAAGCCTTCTGAACACTTCTAAGGCAATTTATTACCTAGAATTGAAGGTCTAAAGATGGGAAACAAGGCCTAAGTGTTTAAATTCATCAACACCTATGCACCTAGGTGTTTAACCCTTAAGGGGAATAGACATACCTGAGCGCCGCATTATCCCTTCAACAGAAACTACGTGCCACTCTCCTATAAGCCTCTAGGGATAATACTGAGGGCTTGAGCCAAGCCTCGCCCAAGTATTATCCTATGGGTTGACCGTCACGCAGGTACCTATGAGTCACGTAGGTATACCTGCGTGACCAGGACATGCATGCCCACGCAGGACCTATGCGCATACTTATTTTTGGGTTCCCCTCGTGCCTATTCACCTATAATATTCAAATCCACCTCTCCTATTCAAGATTCAGCCTTCAAAACCCTCTTCAAATCCATTTTTGGCATGGTTCCCTTGTTTTCCTCCTTGTCTAAAAAGAATTATGTAGAATATCTCTTAAAACCTAGTGATTTACATATCCTTATGTCACTTAGGTTAGATATTTCGTTCATTCAACCTCATCCTTTAAGATTAGAGGATCTTAACCTGGGCCTCCTTTTTAGGAGTAATCCCTAGTCCAGGTTCTCTTAACCTAGGTATCCTCCATAGGAGTAATCCCCAAGTCACCTATTCATGGGCCTCCATCTAAGTAATAAGCCCCCGTCTAAATTCTCTTAACCTGGGCATCCTACTTAGGAGTAATACCCAATTCCCCTATTCATAGGCCTCCTTCTCAGGAATAAGCCCCAGTTATCAAGTTCCTAAATATGGGCATCCTCCTCAGGAGTAAACCCCAAGTTCCCAAATATGGGCATCCCTCTCAGGATTAAGCCCCATGTTCCCAAATATGGGCATCCTCCTAATGAGTAAGCCCCAAGATCCAAGTCCCCTATCCTCGGCCTCCTTCTCAAGAGTAATCCCCAGTCTCAAATTCCCAAATCAGGGCATCCTCCTTAGGAGTAATCCACAAGTCTCCAAATTCTCCTTAACCTGGGCCTCCTTCTCAGGAATAAGCCCCAGTCATATTTTCTCTAAACCATTCTTAATTTACTTTTGATTTGCGCTTCCTTCTTAGGAGTAAAACCCAATCAAAATTCCACTCTAATTTTGGAATCCTTCTCAGGAATAAGTTCTATGTAAAGTATCCAAATCTCTATAAAGCACATATACCTTTATGGACCTTGTTCCTGGGTTTCTTCTTTGAAGTAAATCCTAATCTTCATCTATCTTGGGAGTCATACATACATAAGCAACACATTATTTCTTTTGATTGCATCTTTTGTAGCACAATTGTCTGGTCTTACCAATACCTCTTGTTTCTCACACCGATCATGACTCATGTGAGCTTAGAGTGTAAAACTAATTATGACATCTTTTTTTGATCCATCAATCATGAATAAACCTCATAATACCTTACTCGAACTACGTGAGTTCTGATTCTTTGTCTAAAACAAAGGATACGTTGGTAACCCTTCTGCGGGAACGATCCCAACTCTGAAATAATGCATGTCCTTCTAAATGACAATAAACTTCAAGTGCCCCGCTGAGTGGCTATAAAACCATTATGATTATCATAGTGACCAAGATATTTCTATATAAACTGTTGAAGGATACCATTGACTACGAATCTCTAAAAAATACCGATGATTTTCTATCGATGAAGAACCTCAAATACTTATAAAATATTCTATAAATCTCCCACATATCAATCACTGATTGTCAGATCTAAAGGATAGATCATTTTCATACTTGGTAATGTAATAAGGATTCACGAACATAACTTAAATCTATAAAGAGTATCCTGAAGTAGACAATAATTCCCCTCAAAAAGGTGTGAGGATTCTGAACTCCCATCCTCTCAACCAATGAAAATTCTTAAGCATCATCGGTCTACAACTAATGAGAACCTACCTTTTGAAAGTAGGTCCAAATGGATATAGAATCATTGGATGTTTCCGGTTCTACGAACAAGACCATTAGAAACCGATTGGAATGTATGAACCTTAAACAAATGAGGTCATCCCCAATTCCAGCGTGAATCAAAAAAATGGTGAACCCAATGTGAATCCTTTACCATGTTAAAGTGATGTTTTACTTATTTGTTAGGCCCCTATTTAAACTCAATGGGAGGTCCAACAAAACAATCAATAACATATGTGCTCATACAAAAGATGTAGTGGCCAAATTTATCTTGATTATGTCTGTTATATCAAACATGCACTCTCTTCCAAGATCTTCTGCATTACCAAAATGGATTCTCTTAAGTTTACACCTGTGATTACCTCTGCTGTGAATACCTCTACTGTGAATTCCTCTACTGCTACTCCTACAGGATCGTCGTCTGCTCTGAGGATGACATCACCTACTCAGCATCTTCAACGCTGGGTATCAAATGTGCTGGTTAAGGAATACCATCAAAATAGTACTATTCCGACTATAGAGGCCGCACGACAAGCCCTCCAAGTCAATAATTCACCCTAGTCATCCGAACAGAGATGACCATCGATCAAGAAGTAGGTGGTGCCAACCACCATCTCCAACCATTTCAGGTCTTTATCCCTGGAACACAATCACTAATCCCTCCTATATTCTAGGTAGGTTAATGAGAAGGTCACTGAATTCCTTAATTCAAGGAGATAGGAGTCCTTCCTGAGGGATCCCACCAACAATCGCCGCCAGACTTGTGTTGTAGTGCACCCTCAATATGATGAGGCTATCACTTTTAGGGGTTTGGCTCAGGTCCCTCAAACCCGAGCACACAAGAAGAACTTCCAGAGGAAAAATCCGGTCAACATTGAGTAGGTTCTTATCTCTTCCATATCCGGAGAAGTCCACCAACCTAAATTTGTGTCAAGCAATGAGCGGGCACACACGCTTGTCCGTTTTAATTCTGCTGTCCAGCAGACTCATCTAGCAGCAGCATGACATTCCTGCCAGGCAATTCTGTCGGAGTACTATAGACAAGAACATACACTTGTTTATAAATCATCTGGTATTTAGCAGGCTCGTCTGACTACATATGATGAAGCCCGCCAACCCAATGTGTTGACAACTATTAAACAGGAACATACACCTGCTTACACTCATCAATCCTGCCATCAGTCTCGTCTGTCAGTATTTAAGGAAGTTCATCAACCACGTTCAGCGGAGTGCAATCATCAGGCATATACACCTGCTCATATTGATCAAGCCAACCAACAGTCTCATTTGGTAGCACCTAGAGAAGTCAATTGGAAATCCCCAATGGCAAATAATAGGCAAACTCAACTCTCTTCCCCACACATGAGTACTGTCAGAATTCAATAACAAGAAAATGAGGACAATAACAGGAACATACACCTACTACAGACACATAATGGACTTATATTCCCATTCCAGAAGCTGAAGTCACCAATAACATTCTGAAAATGGTGAAAGAGCAGAAGCAAATCCCCACTCATATTCTGGATGCCTGCCAGGATATTATAATAGCTTCAGCAGCATAACAGGGAAAGAAATGAAAATATATCCCTACCAATGGAGTGAAACATCAAAAGATCACTTTGGAGCAGATACACACCTCTATTCCAGTCCAAGAGGGTCGTGGGGCATACTCCACCATGTCATACAGACAACCAAGTCAAACACATGCACCTGATTTGAGTGGAGATAATCAGCCTAACCGGACTATTTCTCCTGCGCAGGCACATACACCTACCCATAATAACCACATTCATCAACAAGTGGTTCCTAAAGTGAGTAAGAAGACGTATATGAAGAAGACCCATCCTGAACAGTCAAGAAATCAAAAGCCTATCTGTAACAAGGCCTTACTCAATGCTGTAGTTCTTGAAGCCCTCAGACAATTATCTTTTGGAACTCAAGATTCTACTCTCTCATTTCTCAATAGTGGTAATATTAATTCTGAAGGTCTTCATCAGACATTTCCTCATGACGGATTTCATTATGATAGTTCGGTCGATCTCGAAGATTCATCTTCAGATAAGAGCCACAAGAACACTCTATGTGGCTAGAAGACCAAGGAAAAAAATGTTTCATCTTTTGTTGTAACCCACCATGGTTTTCCTCCCCATGTTGATGAATTTAGCTGTGAAATCCCTCTCCATAGTAGTAATGTACATTTCCGGGAAAATTCTTTAATGGATAATGTAGTGACGAGAAATCCCTCTTATCTTGAGGCACTTGAAAATATAAAGCCAGTCATGTATGATGCTTTACCGCTAGTAGGTGAAATACTTTCTCAATCAGAAGATAATCCAGGGTGTAGGTTATTATCCAAACCACCCCTGGGTCATTCATCTTCTTGTTTGATCAATAAATTCTCTACCAATCTTGTTGAATCTGATTAAGAAACAAGGAAGCACCGACTCTGGTCTAATCAGGTAGAATAATATTCATCAAATAATAAAGAGGGAGTGATGAATATGAAAAAACAACTGGGAAAAGGTGAAGTGCCAATCTTGTTTTGGCCTCTGTCTGACTCTCATTATGACATTCTAGAAATGCTGACAGAAGATTGTATTCAAGATATTCGTCTCAACGTGTGGAAAACTCTTTGTCAATTGAAAAAGAAAATATTAACTTATGATGAATATGAAAATCATGTCAGGATAATAGAAGGGTTACAATGCCAAATTGACTTGGCCTCTCTCTTAGTCTGTCGATATCCGAAGGCTGAAAAGCAGCAGAGAGCCCTTCAATGTTCATGCCTTGGCGCACTAAAAAGATTGCGCTAGTTAATTGCCAATGCCCTATCTGGTATTCATATTAAGGGATCAGGTGTTCATGGAGCACTGCATTTCACTGTACTCTCTAGTCAACAAAGACCTCCGAAAATGGTCTCATGCAATGTTAATTCCCATGGCCGGTCACAACCAATTGGATTTGTTTGTAATCAAAGGTTCGCTCAAGAATAGGCCCCAAATAGTTCTTCTCAAAGTCAGGCATACATAGAACAAGTTGTCAAACTACTCTTGCATTAGGAAAATGAGAATATCAAATAGGCTTCTCATTTAGAGCAAACACATCATCAGGTGATAGAAGTGTCAGAAATCATCTAGCGTTCATTTGAGTCGGGTGATAAAAGTGGATGTAGGTTGATGCATCCATCCAATTTTTAGACTAAAGTACGCAAGATAGGAGAGCTTTCAATAAATTCTCAGATATATATGAATAGGTTCCTGCTCAAGAAGTTGTATGCATACACACAAATGAAGAAGGTGTGCGTACAAGAAATCAAAGGCTTACCCAGAATCTAGGTATTCCTTCAAATAACCAACTTCCCCCTCTCCAAAAGGCATCCAACAAGGGGAAAGTAAATAATCAGGTTACATAAACTTATTATTGAGAAGGCTAATCACTCTCACAAGAGGAATGATTCACACAACAAGATGAATAAATGAAGGAATTAAGAATGTTGAATGCAGAACTACTTCAAGGTAGTCTTCCCCCTAAGCATGCTGGAGTCAGTTAGTCAAGGGAATTTGTTTCACCTACTAAGATGGATCAAGAATATCCTCATTTATCGGTACACTCTCACAGGTCTAATCCTATGGGTCAGGTACAACAACAGTATGTGGTGTTATCATCAGGTGTAGTACCAGCCGCCACATCTGTCCAAGCTCCAGTTATTGCACCTGCTCAGGTCCAAGATCAACCAGATATTTCTCAAAATTTAATAACTAATATTGACTCATTAATAACTTGGTTGGAAGATATGGAGGGGAAACATGCTCAAATTCAACTAGAAATGAGAGCTTACCCTGAATGGGTTGATGTAATTCCCCCCCCCCATCAAATTTTTCAAGTACCACATTCCTAATCTTTAATGGTTAGGGAGACCCAGAGAAACACTTAACACATTTTGTTTCACGTTTTGACCCTATGATGGAAACCCCTCAGCAACATGAAGTAGTTAAGCTCAGGTGTTTTGTACAGTCATTACAAGGACATTCCTTTGTCTGGTATACAAGCTTGCAATCCCGATCAATTACTAGATTGGAAGATCTTCGCCAAAGATTACTTCTTCAATTCAACTCAACATTTCCAAAGACAATAGTTTTTGATCTTACAAATTGTAAGAAAATGGAGAATGAAAGGGTTTCAAATTTCTTTGATCACTGGAAGGGATTAACATATTCCCTAAGCTTAGCACTCCCTCAAGAGGAATTTTTGCCAATCTATGTGGAAAATTTGTGTGATGAATTACACACATCGTTGATCCCTATGAAATACACATGAGGGTTTCGAGACCTTACTTCAATCACTCAATAGATTGAAAACTCTCTTACAAAGACTAATGATAAAACTCGTGTAATTCCATCAGCTCCATGAGGGATAATGGGTAGAGCAGAGACTGCTATAGTTACACTTAAACAAGCACTTGTACCTACTTTAACTTCAAAACCTTCATCTTATTGAAGGTCTCCACATCCTAAGCATCAATAGAAAAGGCTGTTTTGTCAAGATGATCAATGAGATTAAAGATGGAGACAATTTGAGGATTTTAATACCAAAGTTTATTTTTTCTGAAATGAACATGTTCTGGGTTACTTCATTTTGGATCTGGAAAATAATTTGGTTCAATTGCCAAGGCCCAAAAGGCCGAACAAGGAAGGAGATTAAGACCACCCCAACCACTGCCTATTTCATCAGATGTTGGGGCATCTCATTCAGGAGTGTTTTGTCTTCATGGACCTTGTGCAAAAAATGGTCGACTCAGGACATGTCAAATTGAAAGGCTCTTCAGCTCAGGTAGCATGTGTTACTACTACATATCTAGAGGAAGAAGTTGAGTGGCATGAAGTAAAAAGAAAAAATGCACAGAAATATGATGATTGGATGGTCCGGAAAATGATCAACCGAACTCATACCATTTTACGAACTCAATTGAAGAAACCAATTGTGTCTTCTGCTATGAATGCCACAACAAATCCCCCTTCATCTGAAGGAAAATCCTCAAATAAACTGAATAATTCAAATAAATAAGAGAAATCAAAAGAAGATGAGATCGTTTCAAAGCCCAAGCTATCATTGACTCTTTCAGATTTTATTCCATCTACTTCGAAGCCATGGGCACCGCCCCACCAAATGGCACAACCTAAACTGGTGAATTAGGCAGAGTCTTCATCAAACGAAGAGTTTATCTTTGGTTCTGTTAATATGATTCACTTAACAGATCCTTATTCCAGTCACCGCTTCGAGCTCGATGATCCTGAATTCCCTGTATCAAACAGATGATTAGAGGGAGTTCTAGAGGTCTAGGATACAGAGGAAGACATGGATATACCAAAAGACACTATTCCAATTCTACCCCTTCTAGAACTATATATGCAGCCGAAACTTGTGGTAGAGCCCTTCAGCAAGCTCAACAAGAACAAGAATGTTCTTCCACACATGGCAGATTTAATCCTGGCACAGTCATTCTGGAGGATCGGTTGGAGGTTACACCTTCTTTCTCTCAGAAGGTAAATAGACCTATTCAGTCTAATATTCCAAATCCAGGAGTATTTCCAACTCCTACCCTGATACAAGATGCATCTACTTCCAAATCATATACATCTAAGGCACCTGCAAAACCACATGTTCCTATTGGGAAATGCAGAACTTTGGATCAAAAGTATGATGTATTGAAAAATATGGCCCAAGTACCGGCCAAGTTATCAATTCTAGATGCCTTGAATCTATCAAAGGATCTTCGAGAGGCACTCATCAAGGCTTTCTGAAGTCCTCAAGAATTTGAAACTGAAATTGCTGCAGCTAAAGTCAACCATGTAGAGAATAATCCTGCAGAATGCCATGTAGTGATATCTTTTACAGATGAAGATGAAGATGATGTCTTGTATGGACACATTATACCTTTGTATTTATCAGGCAAGGTCAATGGTTTTGACATCCGAATAGCTTTCATTGATAATGGTTCTGGAGTCAACCTCAACCCCATTCATACACATCGTCGATTGGGCCTCACCGAATCTGATTTATCACCTTCTACTTTGATGTTGCAAGGATATGATAAAAATGAACAAGAACGTTTGGGTGATATCACACTCAGAACATAGTTTTGAGATCTTTTATCCAATTCATACTTCATGGTTGTTCGTCAGGACATAGCTTTCAATATTTTTCACGGAATACCATGGCTACATCAACATATATCTATTCCCTCATCATAACATCAATGTCTCAAATATTGTTTCAATGGCCAAATTGGGGAATTCTATTATGATAAATCCCCATTAAAAACATGTGAATCTCAATACATTGAGGTGGAATTCTATCACATGGAGGGTAAGGAGAAATATACAACAAGGGAGGTTATCATGGCTAATGCTCCATATGGTGTGGAAAAGATTCTATTAAACCCATTCATACATGTGAGTGCAGATTATGTGTTGCCTGTCAGTCAAATTGACAGGATATACCCAAATCCAAATACTCTTATGGAAACTTCCATAATGTCAATTACAGCAATCAAGCCAGACAGCATGGTAGAAATTGGTGATTCACCAGGAAATGATGAAAGTTCAAATGGAGATGTATTCATTTCATCCACTGAAATCCAGCAAGTCAATACCTCACCAACCAGGCAGAAGAAGTTATAGAAATGTCAGAGGTGAATGATGATGTCGATTCTCAATCCATCATCTCCTCTTTTTTACCCAAGGAAGACCCTTCATCATCAATAGGGTCATAAATGGAAGCCTCTTCTTTAAGATGTTCAAATTTTAACATCTCTCCATATCATGGAAATTTTGTTTCATCATCTACAATGCAAATAGAAAGAGAAGAAATAACACATGTTGAATAAAAAGTAGAAGATCTCAGGGATGCTCCTCCAGCATTTGAATAGGGTATCTCCACCACTGTGGATAAACTCAGAGAAATAAATCTGGGTACAAAAAAATCTCCACATACCACTTTAATTAGTGTGACCATTACTCTTGAAGAGCAAGAAATGTATATTTCATTTTTGAAGAAAAATCGGGATATATTTTCATAGAACTATACAGAGATGCTAGGACTTGATCCTGACGTTACTACTCATCATTTGGGTTTTCTAGAAGAACATTGAGGATTTAAGAAATCTGCAAGGAGAACACACCCAACTTATACTTCCAAAATTGAATCTGAGGTGGATTAGCTTATTAAAGCTATCTTCGTCAGAGAAGTTTAATATCCCAAATGGCAAGAGAATATTGTCCCTATGAAAAAGAATAAAGGACAAATTAGAGTTTCCATTGATTTTAGAGATCATAATTTTCATTATCCCAAGGATGATTTTCCAGTTCCGATCATAGAACTATTAATTGATCCAACAGCTAGCTATGAAGCACTTTTCATCATCGATGGATATTCAGGGTATAATCAGATCTGAATGGCTCTGGAAGATTAAAAATCTACAGACTTCAGAGCCTCTTAGTGTGTGTTTTGCTATCGGGCAATGCCCTTTGGCCTGAAGAATGCAGGCACAACATATCAGCGTGCCATGCACCATATCTTCAATCCCTTTTAATGGAATCTTTTTGAATGTTATGTGGATGATTCGGTGGCCAAATCCAGGAAATGTTCTAATCACTTGGCTGATTTGGAAATCATATTCCACAAACTTCAACAACCCAATTTGAAGATGAACCCCTTAAAATGTGCTTTTGGGGTAACCTTAGGAAAATTTCTTGGCTTTGTGGTATGTCATCATGGTATTGAAGTCGATCCTGAGAAGACAAAGTCAATCCTTGGTATGTCACCTCCTCGAAATTTTAAATAATTGAGAGGACTTCAAGGAAACTTAGCTTATATTCGGAATTTCATCACTAATCTGGCAGGAAAAAGTTTACCCTTCACCAAATTGATAAAGAAGGGAGTCACTTATCAGTGGACTGAATAATGTCAAAAAGCATTCAATATTCTCAAGAAATATCTCTTGAGTCCACTGATATTAATGCCACCTGTTGATGGAAGGCCACTTATCCTCTATGTGACAACTTTAGAGTGATCATTGGGTGACTTCCTTGCCCAGAAGAGTGATGTTCGGAATGAAAACAACCTCTACTATCTCAGTTGGACTATTCTTGAAGCAGAGACCAAATATTCAAGTATTGAGAAGTGCTACCTAGCGTTAATCTTTGTACATCAGAAATTTAGACACTACCTGAAACATCATGAGGTCCAATTGGTATCTCGAAATAAACCGCTCAAATTCATCCTTAGTCGTCCAACGCTTACAGGATGTCTGGCAAGGTGGGCCGTTATTTTGCAGATCTTTGATATCTAGTATGTGTCTCAAAAGGAAATAAAGGTCCAAGATCTGGCTGATTTCCTTACTAAACATCCTTCAGTAGAAGATACATCTTTAGATATTGAACTTCTTGATAAAGAATTATTTTCTATTCAAGATAATATTCAACCATGGGAAATGTACTTCGATGGTTCTTCTAGAAGTTTAACAGGGAAGAAAATGGGAGATCCTAAATTCAAAAATGTTGGTTAGGAATTGTTCTCATTTCTTCAAAAAAGGTAGTGCTACCTTATTACTTCTTATTGTGGGAAAGAGGTACCAATAATGAAGTAGAAAACCAAGCTCTCATCGCAGGATTGGAGTTGGCACTTCAAGCACAAGTGAATCACTTAAATGTGAAAGGTCATTCAGACCTGGTAATAAAACAAGTCAATGGGGATTATTCCATCAGAAAAGAAGAGTTAATACCTTTGTATGATTACGTCGGAGAGTTAGTAGCAGAATTTCCTTCGAAACCGACATTTTCTTTTGTCCCGCGATCACAAAAGGCCCAAGCTGATGCACTAGAAAATATATCCACAGCTCTGGAGGATCCAAATCGGGATAATAAAACCATCAGTATTGCCCTCTATCATATAATTTCACCTTACGTTCAAACCAGAATAGAGGAAATCAATGAAATTAGTCCCATTTCTGAACCATATGGTCATACTATAGGATGGATGACACCTATTAGGGAATACCTTCAATATGGAACACTTCCACCTCATACAGCTGAGAAAGAAGAAATATGGTTATGTGTGGTCAATTTTAATCTTTATGACAGCCCTGACCACCTAGAGAAAGTTCTCAAAAAAGGAGGCTTTGATGGAGTTCTCTTCAGATGCATTGATGGTGAAGAGACAATGGATGTCATGAAAGAAGTATATGCAGGAGTCTGTAGTTCCCACTAGTCTGGACATTGACTATGAGATCAAATTCGAAGGCTTGGATACTCTTGGCCTTAAATGATACAAGATTGTGTTGATTTCACAAAGAAGTGTCATTCATGACAAGTATGTTTCAACTTCATTCATCAACCACCATAGTTGCTTCATAAAGCTAAATACTCATGGCCATTTTCTACATGGGGAATGGATGTGGTGGGACCTTACCCTTCAGCTACAGCCAAGCAGTTTAAGTATATTCTTACTATTACTGACTTCTTTTCCAAGTGGGCAGAGGCAATACCTCTCAAAGAAGTTAGTTCTAAAAGCATTGTTAGCTTCATAAAGTCTAACATCATTACCATATTTGGTGTCCCTCATACCATATTGATGGAAAATGGCACCAAATTCTGTTCATCCGAGGTAAGGAAGTTGTATCAAAAATACAACATCAATTCCAACCATTCATCTCGGTATCATGCAGTGACCAATGGCCAGATAGAAGCATTCAATAATAATATTTAAAATATACTGCAAAAGATGGTGGATAAAGATAGAAATTCATGGCCTGATAAACTCTTTCATTCTTCATGGGCTTATCGAACCACCACCCGCACTGCAACACGGTCAACTTCATATTCATTGGTATATGGAATAGAAGTTGTTTTTCCTATTGAAGTTCAATTACCTTCACTCAATTTAGCCATTTGTGATCAGTCGTCTATAGATGAAAAATCTAAAAAGTGATTAAATGAATTGTAATGGTTAGATGAGAAAATATTGTGCACCCTACATCACTTGGAGGTCTATCAGAATTGAATAGCATGATATTTTAACAAAAAAGTTTGTCTTCATTCATTCAATCAAGGAGAATTGGTATTGGTTCTCAGAACTCCAATGATACTAGGAAAGAAACCTCCCAAGATTGAGCCAAAGTGGGAAGGACCTTACTCAATACATAAGGTCTACTCCAATGGATCTTATTCTTTAATCTCAATGGATGGAGAACTCATCATGACTCCAACCAATGCCATATTCTTTAAGAAGTATTTTGTATAAAAAATACATCATTTCAGTACATGCATATGACCTTAAACTATTTTCACCATCGTCCAACATGACGTTAAACCGTGTCCCCATTGTCCTCACAGCAAGACATTAAACTGCATAGTAATACGTCCAAGTTACATGACGCTAAACTGTACAAAAGTCCCTTACGTCCAGCAAGACATTAAACTGCATAATCAGTCTAAGCTATTTTGACCATAAACTATTTGATTCTTCATCCCACATGATGTTAAAATGTGAAAAAGTCCCTAATATATCCTAGCTACATGACACTAAACTATACAGCACTCCACGTTCAACATGACGTTAAACTATATTGTCCCTTTTCATCCAACATGGCATTAAACTATGTTGTCCTTACTGCATGACATTAATCTTCACAATCCCCATTGTTCTTACTGTAAGACATTAAACAGCATAATCCCTCCCTATTTCCTTACAACATGACATTAAACTGCACAATCCCTTCTATGTGCTACATGACACTAAACTGTACAACACTCCATCATCCAACATGACGTTAAAATGTATTGTCCATTTTCGTCCAACATGATGTTAAACTGTGTTGTCCTTATTGCATGACATTAAATTGCACAGTCCCCTTTATCCTTACAGCTAGACATTAAACTGCATAATCCCTCCCTATGTTCCTACTACATGACATTAAATTGCACATTCCCTTCTATGTCCTACATGACATTAAACTGTGCATCGTTACGGTTTTTGATACCTCTTGTTTCTCACACCGAGTATGACTCACGTGAGCTTAGAGTAAACTTCAACCATAACACCCTATCTGGGTTGCTAACCATGTGTGATTCCCAACACCATTTTTAGGTCATTATCCTCAAAAACAACTTGATCACCAATTCCTCCATCAATTGAAATATGAGGACTTTGATCCTTGCCTTCTAGGCTGGGTACGTAGGCAACCTCCTGACGTTCAAGACCAAAACCAATATCTTCACATCGGTTCACCTCCATCTCATACATATTGATTCATGAAGCCACCCCTAGAATCAATATCCTCATATTGGTTCACCTTTGTCATTTCTATATGATGTTAAACTATACAACACTTTTTGTACTATTCGACAATAAACTACAACATTCGTTGACACCTTCACCTGAGAGGGAATCATTATTTACATTGATCTCTAATCATGTTATATTCTAAAGACTATGTGCATACATGGCAATGCCTGAACCTTTTATTTTGGATCAGTTCATTATTGCACTAAAGTCCCCTTTTACCCTTCATATGTACGAACCAAATATGTACAGAGGGTATTTCAAGAACTACATGTGGCTTGATTCCCATTCTTATGGGATACGTAGGAACGTTCAAGCATCCCTCAAATCCAGCCCCAAGTCTTTGGGCCTAACCCCAAATTTCACTTTCAGTCCCTTGGCTGAAAAGTTCCCCTGTGAAAACATGAATGTCGTATGAAAACCCTGGTCCTCATTCACATCAGGTTTATCAAACACACATTTTTTATTTCTTATAATGGTCTGAGCTCTATGACCCTAAACTAAGATCTCCTACACTCTCATCCCACATGACGTTAAAATGTATTTCAAGAACTATATATGGCTTGATTCTCATCCTTATGGGATACGTAGTGATGTCCAACAACTTAATTCAGGACTCAGCCACAACATGATTATGGTTAGCATTGGTCTATGTATATCTTTCATGCATTGGAAAATTACCATTTTTGGTTTGTTATATTCCTAACCTAAAATAATTCCAGATCACCATAACCCTTTTCTTGACTTCTGGTCACAAAATTTCCAATTTCTGAGATCTCTTTTACCTGACTATGCAGCACGTGCCCTTATGCAGCCTAGCATAAACAGTCCACATAACAGACCAGTCAACAAAAAGATGCTATTATTTGGCAATGCAGCAAATGCCCTTAGATGGCCCTGCATAATTAAACCCCCTAACGAGTTTGTCAAATAATGGTTACTTAATTCATGGGAAGAAAACCTCTTTTGTACTTAGTTGTCTTAGGAAAATATGTAGGGATTCACAAAAAATAGCCATCCTTAACATATTTGTCCCATACTCTTTTTCGTCATCTGAAAGTATTCAAGCCTATGGTTTATATTTCACTTTCCTACATTTGGGTCAGACCTTCATAGGAGTGATATTCATCCAATTATTTGACAATAATTATTGTAAACATCCTCTCCATATTCAAGTACCTCTCTCCATACAGAAAACTCTATTCTTTAGAAAGATTGAATCTCCATAAACTTCCACTAGCTTTTTTAGCAGTAGAAAATTAAATTTCTTAGAGTTCTTTTTCCTGCCTATGCAGCACATGCCCTTACGCGGCCTTTCATAAGTAGTTCACATAACGGACCTATCAACCAAAAGATGCTATTATTTGACAATGCATCCAATGCCCTTAAGCGGCCCTACATAATTCAACCCCCTAAAGGGTTTGTAAAATAATGGTAACTTTATTCTTGGGAAATACTTCGTCTAATGCATTTTATCGTTTTTTTAATATAATTCCTCAGATTCAAAATTTCTTAAGTCATTGTTTACATGTTTTCCCCCATACTTAAGTGTGGTAATATGTTTTTAGATAAATTGTCAAGGAATTGAGTCAATTTTTTTAATCCATTCGGTCAAAGCTATTTTGTCCTTCAACATTAGCCTTTTTTATGTCCAACGTGCATGACTTTAAACATCACACAAAAGACAAGGGAACTCTGAACAAAATTCAAGTATCATCTCACTAAACAAATATTTCATATGATTTAGTTAATATTTAGCAATTAAAAGATTCAAATTTTGTAGGGTTATTTTTATAATCCTAGAAAAAATCAAATTATGCTTACTAGGCCCATTGGCTTAGGTAAAATTTAAATCTTGTAGCAAAATAATTCAGGAACAAATGATTGAAGATGAAAGTATTCTTCATTAATGCAAAAAAATAAGGATATCAACATATTGGAGTCTCTTATCTTTTCAAAGAATTACTAATGGCAATCAATATAAATCCTCATTTGATTTACGACATCTCGAGCTTCATCAGTAGCCACTTGAAGCTCATGAACTCAACCAACTTCACAATTTTTAGCTTGATGGAGTGATTTCATGGCATCTACAATGAATTTCATACCATTCGTTTGAGCTCCTTCCAGTGAATTATTAACTTGGTCAAGTTCCCCAGTAACAACATCTATCTATTGCTGAAGATGCATCTACTGTACACCTTTATCTTTGATCTTATGCTTCAACTCCTTTAACCTGGTAGCATAATCATCCTCAACTCAGGATACCACAGCCTCAAATTCGCTAATATTGGCTGACAGCCTGACCCTGGTCAGATATTGACAGTACCTCTGCTCCTGCTCCCTTCTTAAGATGATTTGTTTTACCGTGGCATGGATCTCTTGATATCCAAAACCGCCAGGTCCCAACATGACGAACATGGATGACAGTCGGGGAATATTTGATGACAGCTCTTCGAGAGGAACTTCAGATATGATCTTCCATATGTTTTTCCATGCCTTGTGTCATGAAAATTTGAGTGCCTTTTGTATATCCGGTTCTGACTCAGCATCACTATCATTAGGGGGAATAAAATCAGGGATTAATGCACTTAGGGAAGTTCCATGTTCTTCTCCTTCCCCCCTGACTCTTGTTACTTCACTTTTTATTCGCATTGGGGCAGAGGCTGAGGCTTCACCTTCAGATTTAGCCATTGAAATTGATGGCCCTGCATAATCAATTGAAACCTTTGGTTTGTTTCAAAGAATAAAAAAAGTTGATTGGCTATCTTGAAAATTAAGTACAGTCGCAAATATTATTATCCCTTACCCAATGGTAGATCAGCAGCATGAGAATGCTCCTCCCTGTATTTCCTAGCTTCAAAAGTATTTTCAGGATGAATTTCAGAAAGCTCTATCGGGTTCAGCTCCACATGAGCTAATGTCTCTACAATAGTAGGCTTTTATGCACCCCCTTCAGGAATTGTCAGTTCAGCAGCTTGCTCAGATGAAACTGCATATTTGAACATATCATGGTCAGAGATGTAAAAAGAAGTTATTTTAACAGGACAAAGGATAACACTCACGTCCAAAATCTTCTAAATTACATGGTAATTTAACATGGTCTAAAAAATCTTCAAAAGATGAACCAAGTTCCATCATTTCATCCAATGTTATCTCTGATTCTTGGTTAATTTCACCAGTGGGATCATTAGATATGTCTTCTTGGAGACCCTCATTATGTGCGCTGCCTTTCCTTGGTTTTCGTCTTTACCACAGAGTCACATCATCCTTCCTTTCAGATCCAACTCTGAGGGGGGACTTTTGATGACACTCCTTTCCATCACAGAGTCTAAACGAATGAAAAGGGAAAATACCTTAACATAGATTGATTCATCCTTTGAAGTAACATCGAAAATTGACAAAGGCATGATGGAGGATTTGTTTTCAAATGGGTCGTGCAGGTTTCATTATGGTCGTGTAGGTATACCTGCGTGCCATATTTTGGGCGTGCAGGTGACATGTGTTCCATATTTGATTTTTTCTCAGGGTCTTCAGTAGCTTATAAATACCCCTTGTGGGCCCCCTATTTGAGGGACAAAAAATCCAGAAACTCAGATTTGAGCTTTCGGTGCCCTAGTCTCTACTCGAAGCCTTCTGAACACTTATAAGGTAATTTATTACCTAGAAAGGAAGCTCTAAAGAGGGGAAACAAGGCCTAAGTGTTGAAATTAATCAACACCTGTGTGCCTAGGTGTTTAACCCTTAAGGGAAATGGACATACCTGCGCGCCCCCTTATCCCTTCAATAGAACCTAAGCGCCACTCTCCTATAAGCCTCTAGGGATAATTCTATGGGATTGAGCCAAGCCTCACCCAAGTATTATCCTATGGGTTGACCATCGTGCACGTACCTATGTGTCGTGCAGGTATACCTGTGTGACCAGGACCTATGCGCCCATGCCGGACTTGCGCACTTACTTCTTTTTGGGTGCCCCTCCTGGCTATTCACCTCTCTTATTCAAATCCACCTATCCTATTCAAGATTCAGCCTTCAAAACCCTCTTCAAATCCATTTTTTGCATGGTTCCCTTGTTTTCCTTCTTGGTTGAAAGCAATTTTGTGGAATATATCGTTAATCCTGGTGATTTACATATCTTTATGTCACTAAGGTTATAGATTTCATTCATTCAACCTCATCCTTTAAGATGAGAGGATCATAACCTGGGACTCCTTTTCAGGAGTAAGCCCCAGTCCGTGTTCTCTTAACCTGGGAATCCTCCTTAAGAGTAAGCCCCAAGTCCCCTATTCATGGGCCTCCTTCTTAGGAATATTCCCCAGTCCAAGTTCTCTTAACCTGGGCATCCTCCTTAAGAGTAAGCCCCAAGTCCCCTATTCATAGGCCTATTTCTTAGGAATAATCCCCAGTTATCAAGTTCCCAAATATGGGTATCCTCCTCAGAAGTAAACCCGAAGTTCCCAAATATGGGCATCCTCCTCAATAGTAAGCCCCAAGTTCCATGTCCCCCAACCGGGGCCTCCTTCTCAGGAGTAAGCCCCAGTCTCAAATTCACAAATCTGGGCATCCTCCATAGGAGTAAGCCCCAAGTCTCCGAATTCTCCTTAACTTGGGACTCCTTCTCATGAATAATCCCCAATCATATTTTCACTTAACCAGTCTAAATTTACTTTTGATTTGGGCTTCATTATCAAGAGTAAAACCCAATCATAAGTCCCCTCTAATTTAGGCATCCTTCTCAGGAATAAGTCCTAAGATAAGTATCCAAATCACTATACAGCACATATACCTTTATGGACCTTGTTCCTGGGTTTCTTCCCTGAATTAAATCCTAATATTCATATATCTGGTTAGTCATACATACCTAATCCCCACATTATTTATTATGATTTCATCTTTCGTGGCCCAATTGTCTGGTTTTACCAATACCTCTTTTTTCTCATACTGAGCATGACTCACGAGAGCTTAGAGTGTAAAGTAATTATGACATCTTTCATTGAGCCATAAATCATTCATAAACTTCATACTCCCTTACTCAAACTATGTGGGTTCTTATTCTTTTTCTAAAACAAAGGATTCGTAGGTAGCCCATCTACGGGTACGATCCCAACTCTGAAATAATCCATGTCCTTCTGAATGACAATAAACTTCATGTGCCCCGCTGAGTGGATTAAAAACCAGTATGGTTATCATAATGACCAATAGATTTCTATATAATGTGTTGAAGGGTACCATTGACTAAGAATCTCCAAGAAATACAGATGATTCTCTATCGATGAAGAACCTCGAATACATATAAAATATTCTCTAAATCTCTTACATATCAATCATTGATTGTCATATCTAAAGGAAAGCTCATTTTAATTCTTGGTAATGTAATAAGGATTCATGAACACAACCAAAATCTATAAAGAGAGTCCTGGAGTAGAAAACAATTCCCCTAAAAAGGGTGTGATGATTCCGACCTCCCATCCTCTCAACTAATGAAAATTCTTAAGCCTCATCGTTCCACAACTAATGAGTAGATACCTTTAGAAAGTAGGTCCAAATGGATATAGAATCATTGGATGTTTCCGGTTCTACGATCAAACCCATTAGAAACCAATTGAAATGTTTGAACCTTAAACAAATAAGGTCATCCCCAATTTCTGTGCGAAACATCAAATTATTCAAAAAGACTCGTCCAGCCTGCGAAAAAAATTTTCCCTTCCATTTAAACATTTGATGGATGGTTTTAGAGGTAATGCCTTCAATGTAGCGTCTCATTTCTTTCCCCCAAAAGAGAGGTACGCCCAAGTAGGTGAATGAAGGGAGCCTCTCTTCATACCCAGCATGTTGGCAATGCAAGTCTTCTTTGTAGAAGAGACACCATTGCTGAAAACAATCCATGAAATAATCCAACTAATGGCCTGCCCCGCCACACACTCATAGTGGTGTAAGTTTTGTTTGACTATGCACAGAGTTTGCTTATAGGCCTGCCCAAACAAGAGAATTTCATCCGCATAGTGAAGGTGCATGGGGACAAAGATATTCCCACCAGATTTCCTTAGCGAGTACAACCCCACCTTAATGAGGTCAAGGATGCAACAGCTCATGTAATCCTCCACCATAGCAACGAGAAAGCTAAAAAGAGTATCCCCTAGTCGGACCCCACAAGAGTATGCGAAGAATCCGTATGGCGAGCCATTAATCAAAACCGATACTCTAGAACTGTGGAGGATTGACGCAATCAACCTGATGAAGGTTCATTAGAAATTTTATGTTTTTAGGGTTTTTTGTTATTTTGAGCGGGTTTAGGGATTCTTTGGGTTTACTGGTTTTTTTGTGTTTTTAGGGGTTCTTTTAGTTTTTTTGGGTTTTATGGTTTATAACTGTTTAGGGGTTTTTGGGGATTTGAGTGTTTTTTGGGTTTTAAGGGTATTTATTGTTTTTTATTTTTTTATTGGTTCTAAGTGTTTATAGGATTTTAGGGTTTTCTTAGATGTTTTCAATGTTTTTAGGTTTTTTATGCTAATATGGATTTTTATGGATTTTTAGGAATTTTATGTTTTTAATGTTTTTCTGTATTTTGAGTGGGTTTTGGGATTCTTTGGGTTTACTGGGTTTTTTTAGTTTTATGGTTTCTTAGGGGTTTTATGATATCTAGTGGTTTTATGGTTTTTAGACATTTTTAGGGTTGATAGTGTCTTTTATGGTCTTTGGCATTTTTAGGATTTTAGGTGGGTTTTAGTTTTATTTAGTTCTAAGAATTTCTTAGGTTTTTTCAAATTTTTTATGATTTTTTATGATTTTAGGTATTTTTAGGTACTTTTATTATTTATATAGATTTTTTGGGTTTTTAGTTATTTTGAGTGTTTTTTAGTTTTCTTATAGTTTTTGGGGTTTTTGGGTTTTTACTATTTTTAGGGGTTTTGGGGTTTTAAGTGTGTTTTAATTTTTTAGGTTTTAATATGGTTTTCATGTTTTTTAGGTTTTTTATCTATTCATGGATATTTGGATTTTTTTAAGGATTTTTATGGTTTTTTTTCTTTTAGGGATTTTGATGTTCTTAGGGTTTTTAGGGATTTTATGGTTTTTTGGTTTTTAGGGTTTTTTTAGTTTTTTCTTGGAATTTTATGGTTTTTTAAATTATCTAATATTTAAGGGGTTTAAAGTGTTTTTAGAGACTTATTTGTGTTTTTATGGATTTTCAGGATTTTTAGGGCTTTTAAAGAACTTTTGGCCTTTTAACATTTTTAGACGTTTTAATTTTTTTAGGTTTTTATATTCTTATTATTGATTTTCTTTTGGATTTTATGGGGTATATACATTTTTAGGTATTTTTTAGTAATTTTTTTTGTTTTTTAGTGATTCTATGTATTTTGAAGGTTTTTCGGATTTTTTTTGTGTTTTTAGTTTATTTAGGATTTCTTGGGTTTTTTTAGATTTTTTAGGTTTTATGTGTTTTTAGGTTTTTAAGATTTTCATAGGGGTTTTAGTGTTCTAAATGTTTTCTATATTTTTAGTGACTTTTAGATATTTTTTTGGATTTGTATTGTTTTTAGGTTATTTACATATTTTGAGGGGTTTTATTATTTTTAGGTTTTAATATTTTTATGGTTTTGGGGTTTTGGGGTTTTTTGAGTTTGTTAGGATTTATAATGTTTTTTACAGTTTTTTAACATTTTTAATGGTTTATAGGGTTTTATATTTTTTAGGGGTATATGGGGTTTTTGGGTTTTTTAAGGTGTTTAGGCTTTCTAATGGTTTTTAGGGTCTTTTAGAGTATTTACAGACTTTTAAGTTTATTAGTGTTTTTAGTGTTTTTAGGTTTTTTATGGGTTTTATATGTTGTTTTTATTTCATGGTTTTCTTAGTGATTTTAGGGATTTTAATATTTTTGAGTATTTTTATGAATTTTTATGGATTTCTTGATTTTATTGGGATTTTGTGGGATTTTATGGTTTTTATCCCTTTTTAGGATTTCTAGGGGCATTAATTGTTTTTAGGTTTTTATGATTTTCATAGGTTTTTTTAGGGTTTTGGGGTTTTTCACGTTTTTTGCGACATTAGATTGTTTTTAGGATTTTTTTGGTTTTATTGGGTGTTTAGGGTTTTTATTGATTTTGAGGGTGCTAAGGGGTTTTATGTGTTTTAGTATTTTTTATATTTTTAATGGTTTTATGTTTTTTAAGGTTTTTATAGGGTTATTTCTAGTTTTTTTTTGGGGTTTTTTATATTTTTAACGATATTTTAGTATTTTTATGGGTTTAGGGGTTTTAAAATATTTTTAGAGTTTTAGGGTTTTTATGTTACTTAGGGTTTTTTGGTTTTTTTGGGTTTCATAGTTTTTTAATGTTTTTACGCGTTATAAGGGTTTTTAGATTTTTCTAACATTTTTAGGGGTTTAATGGATTTTTATAGTTTTTACTGTTGTTGTAAAATTTCTATCAGGTTTAAAGTTTTTTAGTGTTTTCAGTGGGTTTTTTGTTTTCTATGATTTTTGTGTGTTTTCTGTGTTTTTAAACATTTATGGGTTTTAAAGGGTTTTTTAAGCTTTTTAGGCTTTTTATGTTTTTAAGTAATTTTTTAATGGTTTTTAGTGATTTTGATGGTTTTATGGTTTTTTAAGTTTTTAGGGATTTTAGAGATTTTAGCATTTTTTATGTTTCTAAGGGGTTTATAGTGATTTTAAATTTTTATTTATTTCTTAGGTTTTTCTTGGGAATTTTAGGGTTTTCAATTCTTTAGGAAATTTTTGGGACTTAGGAGGATTCTTATGGTATTTGGGGGGTTTTGTAGATTTTGAGGACTTTTTGTGTTTTGATTGTTTTTTTGTTTCTAGCGGATTTTCTGTGTTTTTTATGGTTTAAATGGTTTATTATAGTTTTTCAACATATTTTGGGGATTAAAGGATATTAGAGTTCTTAGTGGTTTTAGGGTTATTATGGATTTTTATGTTTTATATATTTTTAGTGGTTTGTATGTGTTTGAGGGGTTTTAGGGTTTTAGGGTCTTTTGGGTTTTTTGAATTTTTAAGATTCATTAGGGGGTTTTAAGTGTTTTATGTTTTTATGGTTATCTTAGGGAATTCATGATTTTTTAGAGATTTTTAGGGTTTTTCTATAATTTTGATAGTTTTTTTGGGTTATTAGGGATTTAAAGGGGTTTTGTGGTTTTTTTGTGGGGGGGGGGGGTTAGGGTTTTTATTGTTTTTTAGGATTTTAAGGGCTTCAATTGTTTTTTTTGATTCTTAAGATTTTGATAGAGGTTTTCAAGGGGTTTGAAGTTTTTTTGATATTTTTAGTGATATTTATTGTTTTTATGGGTTTCTTGGGTTTTTATGGATTTTGGGGGTTTTAGGTATTTTTTTTCTTATTGGGTTTTTGGGTTTTTAGGATTTTTTTTGCATTTTTAGGGTTTGTATGGTTTTTAGAGTTTTTAATGTTTTTATGGGTTCAAAGGGTTTTTATTTTTTTTTAGTTGTTAATAGGTTTTTTGTAGTGTTTCACTATTTTGTATGGGTTTTAGGTTCTTTTATGGTATTTAGTGAGTTTAAAGGTTTGTAGGGTCTTTAGGGGTTTTACGTTTTTTTTGATTTTTAGGGGGTAAGTGTTTATATGTTTTTGAGAGTTTCTTATTTGTTTTTAGGACATTTTCTGCTTTGAGGGATTTATACTGATTTTGAGGGTTATTATGTTTTATAACTGTTTTAGGGATTTTGAGGGTTTTGAAGGTTTTTTAGGTGGGTTAAGTGTTTTTATGGTTTTATGGTTTTCTTACGCATTTTATGGATTTTTTTTATACTTTGAGGGATTTATACAGGTTTTTTGGTTTTTTAGGATTTTAAATATTTTTAGGTATTTTTAGGGGTTTTACAGGTTTTTAGGTTTTATGGTTTTTAGGTTTTTTAGGGTTTCTAATGTGTTTTATACATTTTAGGGGTTTTATTTTTTTTTTCTTTTTAAGGTTTTATTTGGATTTTTTTATGGTTTTTGGGTTTTTTTGTTTTTATGTATTTTTTATAAATTTTATAGGTTTTAGGTGTTTTTTGGATTTTTAGGGATTATAGGTTTTAGAGTTTTTATGGTTTTATGGGTTTTTATGGGGGGTTTATATTTTTTGGGTTTATTATTTTTAAGATCTTTTAATTACTTTAGGGATTTAAAGGGTTTTAATAGTTTATAGTAGTTATAAAGGCTTTAAGGGGGTTTAGGGATCTTTAATGTTTTTAGGATGGTTTATGGGTTTTAGCATCTTTTATGGTTTTATAATTTTTTATGTTTTTTTGTGTTTTTAGGTGTTTTTTGTTTTTTAAGGATTTCATTGTGCCTTAAGGGTTTTTAAGAGTTTTTACATTTTCATTGATTTTAGGGATTTCTTTATATTTTTACGCTTTAGTTTTTTTAAGGGTTTTGAGGGGTTTTGGGAATTTTTTATTTTTATTTTTTGGTTTTTTTTGGGATTTTAGGATATTATGTGTTTTTTTGGTTTTCATTGTTTTTTTGAGTTATAAAAATTCTTTGGAGATTAATGGGGTTTTCATGTTTTTATTGTTTTTAGGGTTTTGTATGGGTTTTTAGGTTATTTAAGGGTTTTAGGTGTTTTATGGTTTTTAGGGGTTTTGTGGGTCTTTTAGGATTTTTTTCATTATTTGGTTTTTGGGGGTTTTTAAATGTTTTTAGGTTTATCCTGTTTTTATAGGGATTTTCTGGGGTTTTTTATGTTTTTAAAGAATTTCTGGGATTTTAATGATTTTTCTGGTTTCTTAGGGTTTTTATTGATTTTAAGGGTATTAGGGTCTTTTATAATTTTTAGTGTCTAGGATTTTTAGTGATTTTATGAGTTTTAAGTATTTTTAGGTTCATAAGGTTTTCATAGGGGTTTTTTGGTATTTTTGGTTTTTTATGTTTTTATAGATTTTTAGGGATTTAGTAGTATTTTTATCAGTTATTAGGAGTTTTGTAGATTTTAATGATTATCTATGTTTTTTATGGTTTTAGGGTTTTAGGTTTTTTGTGGGGTGTTATTGGTATTAGAACTTTTTAGCGTTTTTAGGCACTTTTAGTATTTTTTAGTGTTTTTAGCATTTTTAGGGGTTTTATGTTTTTTTGGTTTTTAGGGTTTTCTTAGTGACATTTAGGGTTTTATGGATTTTTATGTATTTTTTTAGGATTTTTAAGGTTTTTAGGGGTTTTATGTATTTTGATTGTTTTAGGGTTTTATGGTTTTTTGATTTTTTTAGATTTTTGGAACTTTTATGTCTTTTGTGGTTTTAAGTTTTTTTATAGTTTTTTAATATTCATAGCGATGTAAAGGGGTTTTTATAATTTTTTATAATTTTTAGTATTTTGAGTTCTTTAAGTTTCGTAGCGGTTATTATGGTTCTTAGGGATTTTTATGGGTTTTATGCTCTTTTAGAGTTTTTAGGGATTTTTAGGGTTTTTAGCAGGATTAAGTTCATTTTTGCTTTTAATGTTATTTTTAATTTTTTGGAGGTTTTATTGTTTTTTTTATGTTCATAGTGATTTTTTGTGATCATTTTAGTATTTTTAGGGTTTTATGGGGTTTTTATAGTTTTTCGGCTTTTTATTCACTTTGGGGTTTTAGTGTTTTTTAGGTTTTAAAAATGTATTAAGTGTTTTTAGACTTTTTTATTTTCTATGGGATTTTAGGTTTTTTTACGTTTTAGGTATTTTTTCGGATTTTAAGGGTTTGTATGGTTTTTAGTGATTTTATAGATTTTAACGGTCTTTATGGGTTTGTATGGTTTTTAGGGTTTTTATTTTTTTAGGTTTTTGGGGTTTTAAGTGTTTTTTATGTTTTTATGATTTTATAATGTGTTTTCATTGTTTTTATGGTTTTTTATGTTTTTCTATATTTTTTAGTATTTTTATGGGTTTTATGGTTTTTAGGGATTTTGAATTGTTTTAGCGATGTTTAGGGATTTTATTTTGTTTTTTTTTGTTTTTGGGTTTAATTTATTTTTTTAGTGTTTTTACAGTTTTTAGATTTTTTTTTAATATTTTTAGGGGTTTAATGGGTTTTTCATGTTTTTAGGGGTTTTGGGTTTTAGGGGTTTTGTGGTTTTTAAGGGTTCTGAGGGTCTTTCAGTGTTGTTGCGATTCTAGGGTTTTTAGGGGTTTTATATTTTTTATGGTCTTTAGGTTTTCATAAGGGTTTCTAGTGTTCATAGGTTTTTTTTCAGGTATTATTAAGGATTTTTACGGGGTTTTTGGGTTTTTAGATATTTGGAGGGTTTTGGGTTTTTTGGGTATTTTCGTATTTTTAGAATTTTTTAGGCTTTTAGGGGTTTTAAGTGTTTTTAGGAATTTAAGGATTACTTAGGGTATTTCATTATTTTTATGTTTTTTTAGTCATTTTCGGTATTTTTTATGATTCTTATGTTTTTTAGGGGTTTAGGGATTTTGAGGGTTTGGTGTTTTTAATGTTTTTCAGGGGTTTTGGATTTTTTGTGTTTTTTAGGGGTTTAACGTTTTAGATTTTTCTAAAGTTTTTCAGGGTTTAAAGGGGTTTTAGTGTTTTAGTGTATTTTTATGGGTTTTTTAGGTTTCGAGGGGTTTTAAATATTTTTAATGGTTTTATGTTTTTAGGGGTTTTTTGGATTTTACGGATTTAAGTGTTTTAATGTTTTTAGGAGTTTTAATGCTTTTACGTTTTTATGTTTTTAAATTGTTTTTATGGTTTTTAAAATTTATTATATTTTATGTATTTTATCAATTTTTTTTATATTTATATTTATTAGAGTATTTATTGATTTTGAGGGGAATGGAAGATCCAGGGTCCATGCTATTCCCAACCCCCCCCCCCCCCCAATTTTATTAAAAAAAGAAGAACAAGCATACAAGGGAGGGGAGGGGGTCAAACAAACCACACCCAAAAACCCTTCACAACCCTGAGCCCAAAAGACCCCAAAAAATCACCAGAAAGCACGCAAAAAGAAAGGAAACTACAGACCAATATCATTATCCTCATAAGGGTCTCCATCAACACTGAATCCCACACAAGCATCTGAGTCCATCGACTCCCATTCAGTGGATTCATATTGCTTGAGGAAGGCTGGACAATGCTGCTTGAGATCCAAATCCGGCTTCACATCAGAAACTCGGTCTTCCATACCATAGACAGCTCATTCACCTTTAATAGCCTTGGTGGAGGCCCTAGTAACCATTGGTCTAGGAAGGGAGGAGTAGTCCTTCCTTGCCCTCTATTTCACTGGAGGATCACTCATCACCTTCACAGGCCTATGAGATGAACCACCAGGCACACCCACGTCACCCTTCTTGTCAAAATCAGGAAAAGACTACGACTTTCTCTTCTGAGTGCAGGGAAAGGAACCTGGACGACCCATAAACTTTTGATCCTTCCTGATCCTCACCATGAATGCATACATAAGGTTATCGTGATACCCAAAAATCTCTAATAGCTTTATGTATTCATCATTCTCATCCCTAAGAAAGACCACTGGTTGCAAATCTTTCTTTTGGAAAATGTTTTTTATTTGCTGCATAAGTGGGATTTCCCAAAAATCCAACATGATCGGATCAGAAATCTCAACGTAGGGAGGAGACTTCCCAAACAGAACAAGGGTGGAGCTCAGATCCAGCTACTCAGTGCACATCATATTAGCACAAATTCTATCAAGTTGCTGCTCAGGATGTGTGATATTAGACAGACCAAACCCATGCACAACAACATCAATCAGCACGTGTTCCGTTAATTGTACAGTGGGCAGAGGGTTATTCGCACACAAGACCCTCGATTGGTGCTCAAGATGGGTGGTATCAGACAAACCAACCCCAGGCACAACAGCATCAATCATCACTTGTTCCATCAACTGTACAGTGGGCAGAGGGTTGTCAATGCCCAAGCCCCTCAATCCATCATGATAGGAGGGAAGCTCCGCATCTTTGGTGTCATGAGTATGAGCCTCTACCTCCTGTAGGTCTCGTTCCACCCGACCCCCTTCCTCACTACCCACAAATATTGAGATGAGATCATGACATGCCAACCTTAACATCATACTCGCATCCCTGACAAGGTCATCTTGTAGGACCACATTCCATACTTCATTAGACATGTCATTCCCCATTTCTGGAGGGACATCACCCCCAAGTCCCAAATCACCCTTTAGTTGCTTGATGTTGTCTTTGAACAAGTTTTGTCCTTCAGTATTCTTCCGGGGGATAAAACCCCTCCCTCCACCATTAATCCCTCCCAACACCTAGTGGAGTGACCTGAGTGTCATCCTTCCCCACCACCAGCTCTCCTGTAGATCTAGACTTCGAGGATGTGACCTCATTACCATGACCAGCCACCAGAACAACACTACATCTGTAGCTCCATTTCTTATGACCAAGAGTGAAGCATGAAACACAATAATTTTCCCATAATTCAAACACCACTTGTTGCTTCCAGCAAGGCTTCTCACTAATTTCATTCCAGACAGTGTCAACTGGCTCTTTCCAGATGTCAATTTCAACCCAAACTCTTGGGGCAACTGGATGAAAGAGTGCCATGGTTCTTCTATCCACACAAAGAAACCTTCCGACTAGATTCCCTAGAATGGTGATAATGGACATGTTTTTAAAGGGAATATGGAGCTCAGGGGACCTTACCCACATTTCCATCAATGGGGAGTCACGATTCAGATGGAAGTCAAAATTCCACTAGAAGAGGGAAAAATGAGTGGCATCACACCAGTGAGGGGATGATGTCCAGGACCAAATAAGATCTTCCTCTAAAGAGAACCGGATCAATATGTGATCGTAATCAAACATTCCACCAGTGGAGCGATCCCTAAGGTCCCAATGCTCGAATACAAATCTGTCAAAAACATCTACCGGGGGATGCCAGTTCAAAAACCTGGCTACCAGGGTCAAATTATGGAGGGAAGAGGCCTTGTTAAACTCCGAAATTGATAGAGGATTTTTCGTCAGTCCTTTGTGTAAACCCGACACCTTAGGGCAATGATCAATCTATGGGAAAGATGGAAGCATGTCAGGATCTGAAAAACTGATGAACCTATCTCTAACATAGGGTAGAGATGGACCATCCCCCGCAAAGGTGGGAGGCCAGGGCGCAGCCATCAACATTGTCCTCAAGATAGTAGCGAAGTGGCAGAGATGCCATCACGAGAGCGGAGCAAAGAAGCCATCTCTAGTTTTGAGGGGGGTTGTATGGGTTTTTTGGGATTTAGGGGTTTTATGTGTTTTTAGGTTTTAAAGGTTTTCTGAGGGTTTTTAGGGTTTTTATGTTTTTAGATATTTTAGGGGCTTTGAGGGTTTTTTTGTGTTTGTTGATTTGGAAGGTTTTTAAGGTATTTTATGGTTTTTATTTAGGGGGAGGGGTTTAGCATTTTATTTTTTATTTTTAATGTTTTTAATGATTATTATTGTTTTTTAACATTAATACGGGTTTGAATGGTTTATAGTGTTTTAGTGGATTTTAGGGATTTTAAATGTTTTTATGTGTTTTAATAATTTTTATGTATTTTAGGGTTTTAGGGTATTTTACGATTTTTAGTATTTTTTATGATTTTTTGGTGTTGTAAGATATTTACCTTTTTAATGTTTTATTAGGGTTTATCAAGGTTTTTATTGTTTTGGATGTATTATGGATTTTAGGAATTTTATGATGTTTAGAGTTTTGTAGGGTGTTTGTAGATTTTTAGAGGTTTTAGGGTTTTTTGATATTTTAGAATTTTTTATTTATTTGATTTTTATGGGTTTTATGTGTTTTAGGTTTTTATGGATTTCTAAGGGTTATTCATGATTTTTGGTTTTTTTTTACATTTTAGGGAATTTTAGCAATTTATTTGATTTTAATCGTTATAAGTGTTTTTGTTGAATTAAGGGATTTTTGGATTTGTAGAGGGATTTTAGGTTTTTTTGTTTTTGTTGGGGTTTTTGGGATTTGTTTGAGTTTTTTACGTTTTTTAATGTGTTTTAGAGTTTTTTAACATTTTTAGGGGCTTAATGGTTTTTTTAGAGTTTTTATTTGTTTTAGTGTTTTAGGGGTTTTTAGGGTTTTTAATTTTTTCTAGGGGTTTGATGGATTATATGGTATTTTCGGATTTTTAGTGTTTTTAGTGTTTTTAGTGTTTTTATTTTTTAGGGGCTTTGAGTTTTTTTCGGTCTTTAATATTTTCTAACATTTTTTAGGGGTTTTAATATTTCTTTCCATTTTAGGGATGTTTAGGTATTTTTAATGATTTTTATGGTTTTTAGGGTTTTAAGGAATTTCAAAGGTTTTAGGGTTTTCATATCTATTATAGAGTTTATATCATTTTATGTTTTTTGGGGTTCAAATTATTTTTAGTTTTTTAAGGTTTTGTTAGTGTTTTTAGGTTTTTTTAGGGTTTTTTATTTTTTCCAGTTTTATTATTTATTTTATTATTTTCATTGGTTTTTATGGGTTGTAGAGATTTTGATGGGTTTTGGGTTTTGGGGGGTTTTAGGGTTCTTGTGGGATTTAAGGGTTTTTTGTTTGTTTGGCAAAGAAGATGTAGAGGTCAGGCTATTCCCAACCCCCCATATTTAATAGAAAAAAAGACGCAACAGACAAAGGAGGGGAGGGGTTAAACGACCCACACCCAAAACCCTTTAACAAACTCGAACCCAAAAAAACCAAAAAACCAAAAAGCACACAAAACCAAGAAAAGCAGAAAAAACAAAAAAGCTCCCATAATCATCTCCCAACCAAACTGCAAATAGAATCCAGCAATAGCAATCCCATAATACACAACTTCATCAACAATTATCATCACGATATCGGTATCACCACAGTAAACCCTGCCTCAGCACTGCCATTCAGTACCTTCAGCACCTCCCACCTAAGTATAAACCATCATCTAACATCATAATTTTTAGCATCCAGTTCCTTCTCTCCAAGAAAGTTCACCACCAGCAACACAGATTCACCAGTACCAGAAGCATAAGCATAAGCTTCATCACATCTCGGTTGGGCAGCAGCCAGTATCCAGCCCATCGATTTCCAACAACTAGCATCTCTTTTAGTGTTTTTTGGTTTTTAGGGGTTTTATGTGATTTAGGTTTTTAAGGTTTTCACAGGTTTATTTTTATAATTAGCAGGTTTTTAAATTTTTAAGGGATATTTAGGGGTTTTATAGTATTTTTATGGTTTTTTGGGTTATATAGTGTTTTTGGAATTTTTATATTTTTACAGGTTCTATAGTTTTTCAGGTATTAATTATTTATTAGGTTTTTTCTTAGTTTTTAATGTTGTTATGGATTTTTAGGGATTTGATGGATTTTTTTTATTTTTGGGGAGTTTGAGGGATTTTCAAGGATTTTAGGGTTTTTTGGGTTTTTTGGGTTTTTAGGGTTTTTTTGTGTTTTTACAGGATATAAGGTTTTTAGATTTTTTAATTTCATAGTGATTTAAAGGTATTTTAGAGTTTTGTGTCATTATATAGTATTTATGGGGTTTTCAAGGTTTTTATGGGTTTTTTGGTTTTTAAGGAATTTTTTCCTTTTTAGTTTTTTTATGATTTTTATTGGGTTTTTTTATGCTTTTATTATGGTTTTTTAGTGTTTTAATATTTTTTTACATTTTAGGGAATTTTAAGGGTTTTAAGGATTTTTATGGTTTTTACAGTTAATATGAATTTTTATGGTTCACGGTTTTCTAGGGTTTCTATTTTTTTCTTTTTGGATTTTTAAGGACTTTTAGAGTTTTTAGTGGTTTTATGGTTTTTATTGTCATTCATGGTTTTAGGGGGTTTTAGGAGTTTTAGGGTTTTTTTGGTTTTTTAGGTTCATTTATGGGTTTTAGCACTTTTTTAGTTTTTAGTATTTTTAAGTGTTTATAGGTTTTTAAGATTTACTTATTTTTTTATTGTTTTAGGGTTTTTTACATTTTTTGTAGTTTTTTGGGATTTTTTAGTATTTTTATGGTTTTTAGGGGTTTTATTGATTATTATGGGTTTTTGTTTTTTAAAGGTTTTTTTGTTTTTTAGGTGTTTTAGCATTTTCCATGGTTTTTAAGGAAGTTATTTTGGGTTATCTGTATTTTTTATGTTTTAAGGGATTTTATGGTTTTTAGTACTTTTAACAGTTTCTAGGATTTCTTATGGTTTTTAGGGTTTTTGTTGTTTTTTGGGGTTTTAGGAGTTTTTGAATTTTTCTGTGGTTTAAATATTTCTTAGAGTTTTTTAACATTTTTATGGTTTTGAAGTGTTTTATGAGTTTTTAGTTTTTTTTAGGTTTTTAGATTTTTAATATTTTTAGGGGATTTAGTGTTTTTATGCTCTTTATGGGGTTTTGGGTTTTTATGGGGATTTATAGTTTTTTAGTTTTTTAGGAGTTTTAGGAGTTTTATGTTTTAAAGGATCTCATAGGTGTATTAGGGTTTTTTACAGGTATTTATAGGGGCATTTTTATGATTTATATGGTTTTTTATGTTCATGGGGTTTTTGAGGGTTTAAAGTGTTTTTTAGTGTTTTATTGTTTTTTGGGTTTATCGGTGTCTTCTGAACTTTTTAGAGTTTAACGATTATTTTTGGGCTTTTTATACGTTTTATGGGTTTAAATGGTTTTTATTGTTTTCTATTAGTTTTTTGGTTTTTTTTGGTTTTTTTTTATTTTTAATATTTTTAAGTGGTTTTATCATTTTTAGGGGTTTTAGGGTCTTCTATAGTTTTTAACATTTATTAAAGTTTTTAACGGTTTTAAGTGTTTTATGTTTTTGAATGTTTTCTTAATAGTCTTTATTTTTTTATTAATTTTTAGTACTCTTTTAGTATTTTTATGATTTTTAGGGTTTTAGGGTTCTTATGTGTTTTATGTTTTTAAGGTTTTCATAATGATTTTTAGGGTTTTAAGGATTTCATGTTTTAAGGAATTTTTTGGAATTGTTTTGGATTTTTATGTTGGTTTTTAGTTATTTGTATATTTAGAGAGTGTTTTGGATTATTAAGAGGTTTTATTATTTTTTATTATTTTTAGAAATTATTAGTTATTAGGGATTTTAAGTGTTTTTAGGGTTTTATGGTTTCCTTAGAGTTTTTCAGGGCTTTAGGGATTCTTAGTTCTTTTTTAGGAATTTTTTTATAATTTTTTTAAGTATTTTAAGGGGTTTATGTTCTATTTTTTTGGGTTTTGATGAGATTTTTAGGGTTTCCAATTATTTAAGATATTTTTGAAGTGTTTATTAATTTTTGTTTTTTAATGGGTTTTTGGGGTTTTTATTGTTTTTGTGTATTTTTCTGGGCTTTATGGGTTTTATGTTTTTAGGGACTTTTTAATGTATTTAGTGATTTATGGTTTATCTTATTTTTAAAGGTTTTTAATATTTTTACTGATTTAGGGGTTTTAGGGTTTTTATGATTGTTTTGTTGGTTTTGGCTTTCGGCCTTGAAATGCCCAACGACTCTGTATCCAATGATGGACAGACCTTCTTTCCAAAGGCATATGTTCGATGGATGGTCTGGCCAGTGACACTTAAGAACTCAGATTGGTCGAGAGGATGGGAATTCGGGCTCATCGCACCCTTTTAGGGGGAAAATTATTGCCTGTTATGAGACTCTCTTATAGATTTAAGACGTATTCATATGTTCGCGAATCTTTGGTTTATACCCAAACATAGTATGCACATATTTAACCTTGGTGGGAAATGGTCAACTGGACGCACGGGTTTAGAATCATTTATGCCCAAGTTTTACCATCCCTCATTGGATTAATGACCATGAATATTTGGAACTCGCTTGAGGCGGCACTAGGAGTGGCGTGGTGAACCAATGTGAAGATAATCGGATCGACCGATTGTTGGGCTTGAACCTCAGGGAGGCTTCCTACATACCCTGCATAGGAGGCCGGGATCAAATTCCATGTAGTTCGGATAGGTTTCGGGGAACCAACGTGAAGATGGATCGGGTGGTCCGATGGGTGGTGGGCTTGAACCTTCTAAAGGCTTCCTACGTACCCTGTCTAAGAGGCAGGGATAAAAGTCCACATAGTTCGCATTGGTTTGGTACCATTGCTCTAGGGAATCCCGGAATGATGGATTGGGGCTTACACTCTGAGGAGGCCCAAAAGGGGATGTCATGGTCGATGCTTACTCTAATCCCATGTGAGTCATGCTCCATTTGAGAAACAAGAGCTACCAGGGACCAGAGGATCACATCGCGAAAGGTGCGTCCATGAGAATTGGAGTGGGGCTTACGCGTGCAGCGGCCCATTAAGTCGGGGCTTACTCCTAGGTGGACGCCCAGGGCGATGGATTAGGGCTTGCACTCTGAGGAGGCCTATAAGAGAATGTCATGGCCGATTCTTGCTCTAAGCCCACGTGAGTCATGCTCGGTGTGAGAAACAAGATGCAGCAGGGACTAGAGGATCACATCGTGAAAGGTGCATCCGTGAGAAATGGAGTGGGGCTTACGCACAAGGGTGGCCCATAGTGTGGATTAGGGATTACACTCTAAGGAGGCCCAGAAGGTCGGGGATTACTCCTAGGTGGACGCTCGTGGCAACAAAGCTCAGCGGGAGAGGGAAAGGGGGTTCTTCTGTGCCCAACTCCTCTCTTACAGTGCATGAGGGCTTCCTTCTGATAGCTATTTTAGCATCTTCGAGGAAACCTAAATAAGTGGAGGGGAATAAAGAGGATTCCTGAGCTCAGACTCCACATTACTGTGTGAATGTGAACCCAGGAATGCTTCAGGAATCTGATCAAGGGTCGGGGAAACCCCTTCGCCTCTACTTACAGTGGGTATGTGAACTCAAAATGGTGCGCTGATGCTCTTGAAAGTTACACCATGTGAATCCGGTGGCTCTAGTGGAGGCCTCAGCTCGGGGCTGATGAATAGGCCAATGAGGGATTCGTGGAAGACTAGTCTGGATCAAAAGGATTTTATCTGGCTTAGGAAATGAGAACACCAAAGTATTTGGCGAGCCACTGAGAGGTATGGGTGGTGGTGCCCTTCGCGTGGGGAAGTGCCACGTGGTTGGAGAAGCCGTCTGCGAACTAGGGTGGTCCACAGACTGATTGGTGTCCCGCAAACTAGGGTGGTTCATGGCTTCAGGTTCGATCCACGAACCAGGGTGGTTCGCGGAGGGTTCCAGGTTGGTAGCAGCGACCAAGGGAGGTGTCGGTCGGAGGCTCGTCCGTCGGGGCTTCGCCCGCGTAGGAGAGTAAGACGTGGTTCAACGGATGGGAAAAGAGGCATAAACTCCCTAGTCTGCGGGGAATTCATTCGCAGAGGGGGTATGGTTCACTGTTTTCCTTGTTTTTGTTATTTTAGGTTCGCGGTTCACCAAGTTGTTATGCGTTTTCCAATTCCTTGTTAATTTGTATACATGCTGTGGTTCGCAGATGGGAATTTCGATGTTTGTGAAATCCAAACAGTACTAGAAAAACAGGTATTTGCGACGGGGCATTTGCGACGGGATCCCGTCGCAAATGGCTTTTTGCGACGGGGGCCCGTCGCAAATGGCTTTTTGCGAAGGGGGCCCGTCGCAAATAGCCCGTTGCTGAAAACGCCGTCGCAACAACACTTATTTGCAACGGGCCCGTCGCTAAAGCCTTTTTTTGCGACGGTCATTCTCCCCGTCGCAAATAGTATTCCGTTTTTTTGTAAAAAACTTTTAAAATGGTTTTTGCGACGGTACCGTCGCAAAAAACATTTTTTTAAAAAAATAAAAAACTATTAATAATACTAGTATTTGCGATGGGCATAGTATCCCGTCGCAAATACGATTTATAGTATTTGCGACGGGCCCCGTCGCAAATACTAATTTTTTTAAAAATAATAATAACTATTAATAATACTAGTATTTGCGACGGGAATAGTATCTCGTCGCAAATACTATAAAAAAATAAAAAAAATAAATTATAAATAAATTATTTTAATTAATATATTAATAGAATTATAATTCACAAATAAAAATAATTAATTATTTTAATTAATATAATAATAATAGAATTATAATTCAAAAATAAAAAATAATAGAATATTAATAAATGATTTAATTAATATAATAATATTAGAATTATAATTCATAAATAAAAATAAATATTAATAAGTTATTTTAATTAATATAAAAATAATAAATTATTTTACATTCAAATATTAAAATAATTCAAGTATTACAAAAAATATAATTAAATTATAATATTATAAAATTTTAATATATATATATTTTTTAATATTATAAAATATAAATAATATTATTATTCATATTAATATTGTTATTTAAAAATATAATATTATTAATATTTTATAATGAGACAAAAACTAAGAATAGAAAAAAAAATATTTTGATTTCACAAATTTTATAACATAAATACAAACTCTAATCTGAAGGAGGGGGGGGAGGGGGAGGGGGGATCTGCAGATGGTGGTGGAGGAAACTCCATCCCTAAAGCATGAGTGAGTCGGCTCATGTACTCCATCTGCTCCTGATGCTGCTGCTGCCACCGACTCGTCTGCTCCTCGTACAACTGCTGCTGGCGTCGACGCTCCTCCTCATGTTGCTGACGCATCTGCTCCTACTCCTGTCGGAGACTCTCTATCTGTGCAGTCTGAGATCGCAACTGATCCTCATACTGTGCAGTAGAAGAAGAAGCACGAGCTCCTCTCGAGCTAGATGCCGACATCGCAGCACTGCCATAATAATCTCCGGGAGTCAGTCGAGAGCCGATACCAACTACCCGGCCCTTCTCGAAGGCATATTGGGTGGCCTGCATCCATGTCGCCTCATCAAACTGATGGGCAGTGGTCTGATCTGATGACTCGGCCTGACTCTCAGGCCGGGCCTGTGACGATGCGGCCTCATATGACTCCTATAGTTGAAATTTAAAATTAAAATTGTGAATATATTATATGCAGTTAATTTTTAAACTTGAAAAAAATAATACTTACCACGATGTGATGCTGACGATCACCTCTGAGCTCCCCAGTAGCAGGATCACTATACATCCTCCGATATACGTCGTACTCTGTAATATCGGGGTGCTCGACAGCCTATAAGAATAAAAAATAAACTGTTAATATTTATAGTTATATAAAATATTTATAAATAATGTACGTACCAGATGCTGTCTATGAGTACTGAAAGAATGACTCCCAGCTCGATGAGTCACCTCCTGTCTCCCCCGATTCTGCCTCCCCACCGATGATCTCCTCTGAAAGGCACCACTCAACCAGTGCGCACATAATCCATCCCATACATGGGATGAAATATACTCTGGTCGGTGTGCTCTACATGACTTCTCAAAATCTGACACTCCTTCTTTCTTCATCGCAGCTTTTCTTAAATTGTGCAAAAACTGACAAAGGCGATCACGCATGGCCACCTCCCATGCCTCGTGGATGGCGTCACGCATGGTATCCTTGATCGGATACCATAAACCCAACAAATAAATCAAAATATCATGTTAGAAATGAAATAATTTTCAAAATAAAAATTATTTATTTACGTACGTACCAACCAATGGCCGAACATGGCCTGCTGCACGTCAATGGGAATCTGCTCCCATGTGGTCCACGGCTGAGAGAAATAGTTGCGTAAAATAGCGCTGCCCTGTCCGACTGCTATATACGGAAAACTGAAAAAATAATACACATTTATTATGTGAATAGATTAATGAAATCTTAGTCAAATCCACAGGTTATCACACAGGTTATCACACCTCCGTGTGCGTGGATCAAACCCAAGACGTGGATGTTGCTCAGGGAAGGGGTCAGGAATAATCAATCGTGCAAGACCGCGCCCCCTCCGCATACTCCCTGGAGCGCCTGCAGGCTGAGGGTCATCTGTCAGCAACGCATCCGCATCGAAAGTCAGGTCAGCATCCGCCAACTCACGAAATGTGGCCTCGTCCATCTGAAACAGAAAATGTTAATGTTAGCAAATAATTGATAATTACTATTATATATACATATATACATATATACATATTATGATTGTATATAAATACCATGGAATGCTATCAGTGTTCATCTTCATCATCATCTTCATATATGTCAATGTCATCTTCATATTCCTCCTCAACATCATCGATATCCATTCGAGTTACAGTTGCTTTATCTCTTACCATTTCAAATTCATATGTGACGTCATTAACATCATCATCATCACCGACTCTTAAATGTGGGGTGTCGTCATTGATACTCATGTATCTTTGTAAAAAAGATTGATTTTGAGTACTCTCTTGAAAAACTTCAATTCATTGCACATCAGTGAAAGCACATTCACTTTGACTAAACTGATTGTCTCGAATTTTGATTTTTATTATACTCCACCAATCAGTCAAGTCTCTTGATGTTGCACAGTACTTTTCATAATAAACTTTATATGCATGTTGAGCCAATAAGAATGGTTCATTTACTGCGAGAACACTTTTACATTTAATATCGATGATTCCATGAGTCGGATGAACACGCACGCCTCTCTCTGTATCCAACCACCGACATTTGAACATGGTTATGTAATGTTGTCTAAGATAATAGAGTTCAATGATTTCATCAAGTATGCCATAAAAGTCAACTTCATTTTCTCGATGATGAGATCCTCTCAAGCTAACTCCACTATTCATTGTTTTTTTCGATTCCCCATATGCATGTGTGTGGAATCGAAATTCATTCACCACATATGCATTATAAGTTTTAACAAGTTTGGAAGGTGGGTTACTCAATACACACAGCCGTTTGTCGATTTTATCAGCATGTCGAGACACCTGAAAATTTGTGAAATAATTATCAATATAGTAAACTATACATTGAATGAGTTGCTAAAAGATAAAGAATTTATGTTACCAGTTTTTGAAACCACTGAGAGAAATTTTTCAGTCGACGTTCTTTGAGAGCAGCTGCTGTAATTTGTGGAATTTGTTTCTTGATATGATTATCATACAACCTATAAAAACCAAAGTTATTTACTGTAACATAAATGATAGAATAAGTGATATAAACACTTACAGTACAACTGATGTCATCTCTTCACAGTTGAGCAGAACATACGTATGAGCTCTCTGATGTTCATCATCTGAAAGCCAGCGTTCATAAACTCCACCAAAACCAAGCTCTGACTGGTTGAAAATAGATAATTGATTGTCGATTTCATCAACATTCCTCTGGTTCCATCCCATTCGGTTGTGTTTTGAAGGATACTCAGATTCAAAATAATGGGAGCAGAAAAAAGATATTTCTTCTTGCAAATAAGCTTCTGCAATAGATCCTTCAACAGATGCTTTGTTACGTACTTTTCTTTTCAATTTTTGCATGCATCTTTCAAATGGGTACATCCATCGAAACTGTACCGGACCTCCACATTTGGCTTCATATGGAAAATGTAACATCAAATGTTCCATTGAGTCGAAGAAAGACGGCGGAAATATTTTTTCCAGTTTACATATAATTACAACAACATCTTTTTCAAGTTTTCCTAGAGCATCATAATCTGCCGTAGCCACACAAATTTCCCGAAAAAAATGAGACATGTCTGTTATGGAATCCCAAATCACAGAATTCAACAGACCTCTTAATCCAATGGGTAGAATTCTCTCCATTATAACATGACAATCATGACTTTTTAATCCAGTAATATGACCATTATTTACACATCTACCCAAATTAGAAGCATAGCCATCTGGAAGTCTCAAATATGCAATCCACTGACAAAATAATAAAAGGTTATCTTTATACAGTGTATAAGCTGCTTTTGGTTTCAGTAACCTTTCTGTTCTGCCATTCTCAAATAGTTCCAATTCTGGACGCCTGCAAATTTGGGCAAGATCTAAACGTGCATTTATATTGTCTTTGATCTTTCCTGGCGTATCCAAAACTGTATGAAACAAATTATCAAAACAGTTCTTCTCAATATGCATGACATCTAACATGTGTCGGACCAACAGATCAGACCAAATGGAAAATTCCAAAATATTCTACGTTTAATCCAATTGTGTTCTTTCCCAAAACCAGAAATTTTCTGTTGATTTATTGTGGGACCAAAAGTGATGGGAGGTAATGAAAATACAACTGATTTTAACTCCGAACCTGATAGAATTTTTGGAGGTCCATCCCTTTCAACTGGTCCTTTTCTGAAATGAGATCTGTTTCTGCGAAAAGGATGATCAGCTGGAAGAAATCTGTGATGACAGTCAAAATAACAAGGTTTCTTTCCATGAATGAGCATAAATGCTTTGTTCTCTCCCATACAGTAAGGACATGATTTCTGACCATGTGTACTCCAGCCAGATAACATCCCATAAGCCGGGAAGTCACTTATTGTCCACATCAATGCTGCTCTCAGTATGAAATTCTGTTTCGTTGCAACATCATATGTACTGACACCAGTACTCCATAATAAATTTAATTCATCAATCAATGGCTTCAAATAAACATCAATATTTTTCATCGGATGTCCTGGAATTAGTAAAGTCAAAAAGATATATGGCTCCTTCATCAACATCCATGGACGTAAATTGTACGGAGTTAAAAAAATAGGCCAACATGAATATTGACTACCATAAGATCCAAACGGACAGAAACCATCAGTGGAAAGGCCCAGTCGAACATTTCTAGCTTCTAAAGCAAAGGATGGATGCACTCTATCCAAATTTTTCCATGAATCACCATCGGCTGGATGATTCAAGCTTTTATCAGTTGAAATATTCTCTTTATTCCATGACATCATTGTCGCTGTATTCTTAGACATGAATAAACGCTGAAGTCTGGATGTAAGTGGAAAATATCTCAACTGTTTTACAGGAATCAAACCAGACTTCCCGTGTTGTCCTTCTTTATATCTCAGTTGCCCACATGTAGGACAACTATCCAACGACTCATTTTCCACAGAATATAAAATGCATTCATTTGAACATGCATGAATCTTCTGACAAGTAAGTCCCAAATTTCGAACCAGCCTCTTACTCTCATAGTAATTTGTAGGTAAAACTTTTCCTTCGGGTAACAGTGTTTTCAGCAAAGAAAATATCTGGTCAAAACAGGTGTTTGACATTCCGTTATCTGATTTGATAGCCATAAATTTTGCAACTGCTTCTAATTTGATCATCTTGCAGCCAAGATATAATGCATCCTCAGCAGATTTCAACAACTCATAAAATTCAGACGGTGCCAACTCAGGATTTGAAGCTATATCAGCCGGAGTTTCTGTATGTTGAACAGATGAACCTGCAACATCATGTACTAAATCTTGAAACCGGGATGGATCTAGAATCAAGTTGGTATCACCTGCTCTGGAACTACGTTCACCGTGTTGATACCAAAAAACATAATCTGGTTGAAAACCAAAACGCAAGAGATGTTCTCCCACTTTGTCAAACGTGTCAAACGTTCTCAATGCACATTTTCTGCAAGGGCATTTTATTTTTCCATCTGAAACAAATTCTGAATTTGATTCCGCAAATGATAAAAAAGTCTCCACACCCTCAACATATACTAGATTTAAACCAGAACCGTTTGGATTTCTACGTTGATTTATCCATATGCGGTCACCTAATAATGATTGTTGACGACCTCATTGTTCCATATTTCTCTACAAAATATTAAAGCATTACTGGTTTTGAATAATTTGTTAGAAAAAACACTCAAGTAAAGATTGAATATATTGAGAATAAAGAAAAACATGTTACAAATATTGATAAATTTAATATTATATTGATTTTTTATTATTTTAATAATACTAATATAATTTTTTCATAAACATTAATTATATAATAATAACATTATTACATTATTAGTATATTTTATTATTAATATTAAAATAACATAATTTTTTATATTATTTACAATTCTCCTTTCATCTGTGTGTTTAACATTCTATCTCCACATGTAATATTTACATTCACTTTCACCTCTCCATTGGCGAGTAAGTTGATAATTTTGAAAAAGAATGCGAATATTACATGTGGAGACAGAAAACACACAGATGAAAAGAGAATTGTATATAATATAGAAAATTATATTATTTTAATATTAATAATAAAATATACAAATAATGTACTAATTATTGGTAATTATTACTAATTATTGGTAATTATTACTAATTATTGGTAATTATTACTAATTATTCCTAATTATTGGTAATTATTAATAATTATTGGTAATTATTACTAATTATTACTAATTATTGGTAATTATTACTAATTATAGGTAATTATTCCTAATTATTGGAAATTATTACTAATTATTGGTAATTATTACTAATTATTGGTAATTAATACTAATTATTGGTAATTAATACTAATTATTGGTAATTAATACTAATTATTGGTAATTAATACTAATTATTGGTAATTAATACTAATTATTGGTAATTAATACTAATTATTACTAATTATTGGTAATTACTGGTAATTATTACTAATTACTGGTAATTATTATTAATTACTGGTAATTATTACTAATTACTGGTAATTATAACTAATTATTGGTAATTATTACTAATTATTGGTAATTATAACTAATTATTGGTAGTTATTACTAATTATTGGTAGTTATTACTAATTATTGTTAATTGTTGGTAATTATTACTAGTTATTGATAATTATTGCTAATTATTGCTAATTATTGCTAATTATTGCTAATTATTGCTAATTATTACTAATTATTTCTAATTATTGCTAATTATTGGTAATTAATACTAATTATTGGTAATTATTGCTAATTATTGCTAATTATTGCTAATTATTGCTAATTATTGATAATTATTGCTAATTATTGCTAATTATAACTAATTATTGCTAATTATTGCTAATTATTGGTAATTAATACTAATTATTGGTAATTAATACTAATTATTGGTAATTAATACTAATTATTGGTAATTAATACTAATTATTACTAATTATTGGTAATTACTGGTAATTATTACTAATTACTGGTAATTATTACTAATTATTGGTAATTATTACTAATTATTGTTAATTATTACTAATTATTACTAATTACTGGTAATTATTACTAATTATTGGTAATTATTCCTAATTATTACTAATTATTACTATTTATTACTATTTACCGGTAATTATTCTTAATTATTGGTAATTATTACTAATTATTGGTAATTATAACTAATTATTGGTAGTTATTACTAATTATGGGTAGTTATTACTAATTATTGTTAAGTATTGGTAATTATTACTAATTATTGGTAATTATTGCTAATTATTGCTAATTATTGCTAATTATTGCTAATTATTGCTAATTATTGCTAATTATTGCTAATTATTGCTAATTATTGCTAATTATTGATAATTGTTGACGCTCCTTTCGTCACAGAGTCTAAAGCAAGGAAATGAAATTGGGGAAGATCCGAATTCAAATTGATCCAAGCTTTGAAGAAATGTCAAAAAATTGACAAAGAAGAAGGAAAGAAGAATCGCATTTGAACTTGTCTCTTGTTTTTTTACACAGTGGACTTGTTCTTACCTTGAAAAAAAAATTTAAGCCATCAAGGAGGCCAGCCGAGGACAACCACCTAGAGCTCATGCGGGACCCGAGGGTCAACCGCGCTCAAGGGGTGTCCTCAAGGCCAAGGCGACACCCTGAGGCAGCGCGCCCCCAGAGGAGCGCGCATGGTGGGCGCATAGCGCGCCCGAGGAGCATAGTTGGCGCTTGGAGCGCGCCCGCAGAGGCAGGGGTGGGCGCAGAGCGCGCCCGCAGAAGAACACGGTGCGGGGCGGCACCGTGGAGGTTGGATGTTCAATCGGAGTGATGTCGGTAATGTTACTTTGATAAACCGCGAAACAACTGGTAGCCGCTTCGATGTGGGACGCGGGATTTTCAGCCGGGATCTAATCTCGGCCGTCCGCTTCATCCCGCGTCGATCCAGGCCGCACAATCAATCTCGCACGAGATGATCTAATCGCAGCCGGCCGCCTTCATTAAATGGCCGATCCGACGGCTCCCCAAACTTCTTCAACCTCGAGCTCGAGCCGAGGACACCTCGTGCCACCCGCGCACCTCCGTTCGAACCAGACGCCTCCCGAAGTCGGTTTTCTAGCATCCGGCCACCTTCGGCGAAGACTAAGACCTCCATCTGGTTCGTCTGGCCCTAAGGAATTCATCCATGCATAAATATGGGTTTGCATGCAATGTTTGGATGATTTCGAGGTTGGCCGAGGCAAACGAAGTGCCGAGGCCATGAAGGTTCGCGTTTTGCATGGTTTGGACCAAAGGAAGGTCATGCATGTGTTCTAAGTCGCATGCACATGAAGGAGGAAAATAATAAAAGGAACCCGTGTTTAATAGAGGATATTTCAAAATTTGGATAAAACGGTTAAGATCTGAATATCTCGGCGGTTGAAGTTTATTTTTCTCACAACCGCTTCTCCCTTGCCTATAAAAAGAGAGGCCATGGCAATGGAGAAAGGGGCGAATGTTTTGTTAAAAAGAATGAAGTCCCATTGGTGCATCCCTCTATCTCACGAAGTAAGGATCCCCGCGCATGCTTGCGCGGCTGAAGAACTTGGTACCACCTAAGGCTTCAAAGGGATCCCTTGTGCGCTATCCTTTGCGCGATAGGAAGGAGAGGAGCTTGAATGACCTTGTGCGCTCCCTCTGTGCACCGTGCTCCCTGCACTGTAGCACCTTCCGCAATCGAGGGCTTGCACACCCCGTGGCCGAGGTGCCTTGCACCCTGCGCAGTAGGTTGGTGCTGCCGCACCTGCGCGGCAGTAAGGGTGTGCCCTTACACCCTACGCGACACGTGGGTGTCACACCCTGCGCGCCCATGGTGAAGCCACACCCTGCGCGCCCGAGGGCCTTGCCTCTTGCAGCTTGTGCCTTGTCCATTGGACTTGCACAATTGAATCACCTATGGGCAGTGGTTATGCACACATGAATAATACAAGAGAAGTTGGCCGAGTGTGTGCAATGTGAGAAGACCACACTCATTAAGTGTGTGTACTATGTGAAAACAAGAGGTCGTAGCCTTGTGTGGGTGAAAAGTGAAGAACACACATTGAGTTTGTGTGTGCTAAACAAGTGGAAGAGGCCAAGCTAACTTGTGTGCAAAAAAAAGTAAAAGAATTGTATGCAAGAAGAAGTAAAAGGCCGAGGCCCAAGCTCACTTGTGCACCAAATGAAGAACATACCCACGGCTTGCGTGTGCACCAAGTGAATACCACACTCATTAAGTGTGTGCAAGGAAGAGGTCGTAGCCTTAAGGGACTTGCATGCCGCTAAAGTACTTGCACGCCGCTAAAGGACTTGCGCGCCCTTATGGTTTTGGGTGCCCTCCTTGTCCAATTCATCTCTTTTATACCATTCCACCTCTCCTATTCAAGATCCAGTCTTCAAGACACTCTTCAAATCCATCTTTGGCATGTTTTATTGATTAACTTCATTATCTGAAAGGAATTCTGTGGAAGATTTCATTCAACCTCATCATTCAATGGATGAGAGAATCATTAATTTAGGCCTCCCCCCCAAGAGTAAGCCCTAATCCAAAATTCAAAACCGGGGCCTCCTTTTCAAGAGTAAGCCCCAGTCTTCAATTATCAAATCCTTAATGACCTGGGCCTCCTTTTCAGGAGTAAGCCCCAGTCCTAAATGACCTGGGCCTCCTTTTCAGGAGTAAGTCCCAAGTCTCCAAAAGACTTTCAATTCCCTCAACCTGGGCCTCCTCCTTAGGAGTAAGTCCCGGTCTTGACAAGTCTCCTTATGGTCGTGCAAGTGACTTGCGCGACCTAAGTGATAACCGCTCGGTAACCGCCCAGGGCCTTCTTTTGCCTATAAATAGACCCTATGGGCCCCCCATTGGAGAGGATATTTTTTCCGAAACTCGGATTGAAGCTCCCGACGCCCAAGTCTCTTCTCAAAGCTTCCGAAACACTTCTAAGGTAATTTCTTACCTAGAACGGAAGATCTAAAGAGAAGAAGGAAGGCCTAAGTGTTGAAACTTATCAAACACTTGCGCGCCAACTTAATTCCTTCAATATAACTTGCGCGTCCATTTTCTGGAAGAACCTCAAGGGGATTCTAAAGGTTTTTTTCAAGAGTCGCTCAAGTATTTCAATTCTGATTGAAAATCGCGCAAGTACACCATGTGTCGCGCAAGTATACTTGCGCGGTCAATACTTGTGCGTCGCCGCAGGACTTGCGCGCCTTTCAAGACTTACGCGCCCCTATCTTTTTGGGTGCCCATCTTGCCCATTTTACCCCTCTTAAGCCATTTCACCTTTCCTTTTCAAGATTCAGTCTTCAAGACACTCTTCAAAGCTATTTATGGCATGATTTCTTGATTTGACTTTCTTATCTGAAAGGAATTCTGTGGAATCTCTCTCAAAGTCTAGTGATTTAAATATCCTTATGTCGCTAAAATACGGAGAGTTCATTCATTCAACCTCATCCTTTAAAATGAGAGAATCTTAACATGGGTCTCCTTTTCAGGAATAATCCCCAGTTATAAAACCTTTAATCTGGGCATCTTCCTCAGGAGTAAGCCCCAAATTCTTAAAGTTCCCAATCTTGGGCATCCTCCTCAGGAGTAAGCCCCAATCAAGTCCTTTAATCTTCGTCATCTTTCTTAAGAATAAGCCCCAACCTCAAATATGGGCATCCTCCTCAGGAGTAATCCCCAAACCTTAATCCCTAACCTGGGTCTCCTTTTCAGGAATAAGACTCAGTCATAACCTTGGGCTTCCTTTTCAGGAGTAAGCCCCAAGTCCCTTAACCTGGGTCTCCTTTTCAGGAATAAGACTCAGTCATAACCTTGGGTCTCCTTTTCAGGAATAAGCCCCAAGTCCCCTTAAGTTTCTCTTAACCAGTCATAATTTACCTTTGATTTGGGTTTCCTTTTCAGGAGTAAAACCCAATCATAAGTCCCCTCCTAACTTGGGCATCCTCCTTAGGAGTAAGCCCCAAGATTAGAGTATTCAAATATCCATGAAGCACATATAACTTTATGGACCCTGTTCATGGATTTTCTCCCTAAAAGTAGATCCTAAACCTTCATCTATCTGGGCAGTCATCCATACATAAGCCCCAAATAAATTCTTATGATTGCATCTTTCATGGCACAATTGTCTAAATTTTACCAATACCTATTGTTTCTCACACCGAGCATGACTCATGTGAGCTTAGAGTGTAAAAGTAATTATGACATTCTTCTTTGAGCCATCAATCATAAACATCATACTCCATCACTCGAACTACGTGGGTTCTGATTCCTTTTTCAAAAGAAAGGATACGTAGGTAGCCCATTTATGGGTTCGATCCCAACTTTGAAATAACCTATGTCCTTCTGAATGATGATAAACTTCAAGTGCCCCACTGAGTGGCTTTAAAACCAGCCTGGTCTTCATAATGACCAAGAGACTTTTATATAAATGTTTTGAAGGATACCATTGACCAAGAATCTCTAAACAGATATAGATGATTCTCTATTGATGAAGAACCTCGAATACATATAAAAGATTCTCTAAATTTCTTGCATATTTAATCATTGATTATTAAAACTAAAGGAAAGCACATTTTATACTTGGTAATGTAATAAGGATTCACGAACATAACTTAAATCTATAAAGAGAGTCCCGGAGTAGACAATAATTCCCCTCAAAAAGGTGTGATGAGTCCGACCTCCCATCCTCTCGACCAATGCAAATTCCTAAGCCTCATTAGTCCACAAGCTAATGAGCGCCTGCCTTTGGAAAGTAGGTCCAAACGGATGTGGAATCATTGGATGTTTCCGGTTCTACGAACAAACCCGTTAGAAACCGATCGGAACGTTTGAATCTCCCGTCCAGGAGGTCATCCCCGGATTCTGCGCGAAACAGTAATTAATACTAATTATTGGTAATTATTTCTAATTATTGGTAATTATTGCTAATTATTGCTAATTATTGCTAATTATTGCTAATTATTGCTAATTATTACTAATTATTGCTAATTATTGCTAATTATTGGTAATTAATACTAATTATTGGTAATTAATACTAATTATTGGTAATTAATACTAATTATTGGTAATTAATAATAATTATTACTAATTATTGGTAATTACTGGTAATTATTACTAATTACTGGTAATTATTACTAATTATTGGTAATTATTACTAATTATTGGTAATTATTACTAATTATTGGTAATTATTACTAATTATTACTAATTACTGGTAATTATTAATAATTATTGGTAATTATTCCTAATTATTACTAATTATTACTATTTATTACTATTTACTGGTACTTATTCCTAATTATTGGTAATTATTACTAATTATTGGTAATTATTACTAATTATTGGTAATTAATACTAATTATTTGTAATTAATACTAATTATTGGTAATTAATACTAATTATTTGTAATTAATACTAATTACTGGTAAGTAATACTAATTATTGGTAATTAATACTAATTATTACTAATTATTGTTAATTACAGGTAATTATTACTAATTATTGGTAATTAATACTAATTATTGGTAATTAATACTAATTATTGGTAATTAATACTAATTATTGGTAATTAATACTAATTATTGGTAATTAATACTAATTATTGGTAATTAATACTAATTATTGGTAATTAATACTAATTATTGGTAATTAATACTAATTATTGGTAATTAATACTAATTATTGGTAATTAATACTAATTATTACTAATTATTGGTAATTACTGGTAATTATTACTAATTACTGGTAATTATTACTAATTACTGGTAATTATTACTAATTACTGGTAATTATTACTAATTACTGGTAATTATTACTAATTATTGGTAATTATTACTAATTATTACTAATTAGTGGAAATTATTACTAATTATTGGTAATTATTCCTAATTATTCCTAATTATTACTAATTATTACTATTTATTACTATTTACCGGTAATTATTCCTAATTATTGGTAATTATTACTAATTATTGGTAATTATTACTAATTATTGGTAATTATTACTAATTATTGGTAATTATTACTAATTATTGGTAATTAATACTAATTATTGGTAATTAATACTAATTATTGGTAATTAATACTAATTATTGGTAAATAATACTAATTATTACTAATTATTGGTAATTATTGGTAATTATTACTAATTATTGGTAATTATTACTAATTATTGGTAATTATTACTAATTATTGGTAATTATTACTAATTATTGGTAATTATTACTAATTATTGGTAATTATTACTAATTATTGGTAATTATTACTAATTATTGGTAATTACTACTAATTATTGGTAATTATTACTAATTATTCCTAATTATTGATAATTATTGGTAATTATTCCTAATTATTAGTAATTAAATGAATAATTACTAATAATTAGGAATAATTACCAATAATTACAAATAATAACATTATTAGTATATTTTATTATTAATATTAAAATAATATAATTTTCTAATTTATATACAATTCTCCTTTCATCTGTGCGTTTTCTATCTCCACATACAAATAATACATGTGAAGACAACAAACACACAGATGAAAAGAGAACTGTATATATATAAAAAATTATATTATTTTAATATTAATAATAAAATAGACTAATAATGTAATAATGTTATTATCCCTAATTATTGGTATTTATTACTAAGTATTAATATTTATTCTTAATTATTAAAAATTATTACTAATTATTCCTAATTACCATTAACTATGAACAATACTAATAATTTAAATTTATTAAGTAATAAAACAATATAAACATAATTAAATTACAACTAATTAAGAATAATTGAAACTAATAAAAAATTAAAAATAAATATTAAATTAAATTGAACATAAATACCTTGAAAATTGATCTGCTCTGATCGTTCTTCAAAACATTAATATCAGCTCCGGAGAAAAAAATTAAACTGAAGAAAAACTGAAATTTAGAAATATAACTTTGACAGAAGAAGAAGATGGAATTTGAGAATGTTTTGAAAAAAATGGATGGGGGGTATTTATAGGTTAGATTATTTGCGACGGGACCCGTCGCAAATACCTTAGCCGACATTTATTACGGTCAACTGGTAAATAGTTATTTGCGACGGGACCCGTCGCAAATAACCACCTGCCGACATACTATTTGCGACGGGGGAATATTCCTGTCGCAAATACCTTTTACCACCGTCGGTTATTTGCGACGGGAATATTCCCCCGTTGCAAATAGTTTTCCCGCGATTTAAAGCGCAACGCGCGCCAGTTCTTTTGCGACGGGGAAAGCAATCCCGTCGCAAAAGCCTACTTATTTGCGACGGGGAAATACCCCCGTCGCAAATAACCCGTCGCAATTGCTCATTTTTCCCGTAGTGAAAGCCTTCCTTCAACTGATCTCCTTTCGAATCTCCAATCCCTCCGAATCCAATTCCAATTCTCTGACATCTTTTTCATTCCCCCTTAGTCTCATTTTATAGAGTGGGGAAAGGGATGTATCTGCCATCACGTGGCAGCATTTGCAGAGGCCCATAACCAAATACCCAATTTAAAGCTGACTTGGTCAATCTGTGATTCGCAGTGGGTATTGGACACTCCCCCCCCCCTCCGCGAATCGAACTCAGGGAGTGCTCCGCGGCTGCGGAGGGTTCTGCCTCTATTCCGTGAACGACGGCGGGTGCGGCTTGAACCGATCGATGCGGTCCACGATTGGGGCAGTTCATGACGGTGAACCAGACTGGAGCCCATCCTGCATCGCGACCGTGGAGGATCTCTACCTCCATTTCGCGAACGACAATGGTTCGCGAAGAGGGAACTTCGTGGGGCCTGGCCACGTTGTGTTTCCATGGGACCGGTTCACGGACCGGTCCTGTTTGTGTCCCTTCTTTGATTATTTTCCCCAATTCTTTGGGGGATTTGGGTAGAATCCCCTTTGAGGATTTTTTTGAGGACCCTACAAATGCCCCCCATCGGAATGGTGTCTGATCGAAACGAAGAGGAGGCCATTCCGATGAAAAGTGGTCTTGAAACTGAGATGGTTTGCAGTAGAGAGGTGGACTCGGTAGGGGACCACTTCTATAAAACGGGGAGCCCTTTGTTTTTCCTTTACTGATTTTTTCATGAAACCAGAGCTCCTTCCCCTCCGCGTGCTCGCTCCTTCTCGAAGTGCCTCATCCACGAACTGGAAGTGACCTCCGTGAACCATCCATTCTTCGCGGTCGCCTTCACCCATGGACCAACTTCTCATTCGTGAACCATTAATCTTAATTAATTTAAAAAGTAAGTGATCACGATATGCAGAGGAACTTTATTTGCGGTTTCGATGCTCCGTGGACTAAAATCTCTTGAACTTTAAAAGTTTTTGAGTCTCATGAACTTAATCACATAAACTCAGGATTGAAATTCAATGGAGCGACTTGGTTCGTGGTTTCCTGGCCAACGCTCTGTGGGCTAGGGTTTTGCAGACTGATTTCATGAAGGGATGGTTCGTGGGATGATGTCATCACAGACCATCCTTCGAGGCCTCCTTGCGGGATTTTCTTATAAAGGCTCCTTATCCATATATCCGGCTATGTTTGTCCAGATTTTTATTCCGGACTAACCAATTGTTGGATCTCTTTGTGCAGGTAGAAAATATTGTTCCCCCTCGTTCTACACTGAGGCCTGCTGCAGAGCCCCTCTCAACTGGCTCAGAGAGACGTTCGACTATGATTCACAGAGCGGAGGGCAACAAAGAAGACCCTAGTCGGTCCGTCATTCCTGATGACGGTGTATTGAAGAACCTGCTCTCTCCGGAGCTTCTGAGTTATCCATTATCAAATTGGCTCCCTCTCTACGGCTTCGGTCTTCAGGATGACGTCCCTATCCCCCTACTTTCCTAGGTCTCCCTTCTCCTTTCCTAGAAGCGCCGTCAAAATTCATTTAGGCAAACCTTACCCAATCCGGGGAGATAATTTCTAATTCTGGTCCAAAAAACACATTTATTCTAAGGGGCTCTATCTGGACCCAAAGCGATCGGTGCACTCAAGAATTTTATCAGAAAGCTATCCTTAAGGACTACCCTTCTATTATCAACCTTGCTCGAAGGGATCCTGACGTGAGGTGGGTTCCCAGGTGGGATATTTGGTCTGGAGGGCTCTTCTCAAATGATTATAGATGGGATTTCTAGCTCCATCATCATTTTCAGGAGTCTATCGATTCACTGGAAGTGATCAATCTATACTCCGCAGTGTGGGATTCCCAATTTCCTGTTCACCCACCATCTCCGATCTTGCCCGACCTGTTCAGCTGCTGGTGTTCAAGTACTAATACATTCCACCTTTCCCACGGTAATGTCGGCATTAGTCTGTGGGACATCTACCAGATAAGAGGACTATCGATTATTGGTGAGATGTATCACGATTTTTTTCCCACTCCCGACACATGGGACGATGTCGAACAGGTGCCTTTATTGGAAAAGGAGCTGTTAGTTACGGCAGAGAAGTCATTGGGTCTGGCGTTGCGTTTCCGCTCTCTTATTCCCTATGGTACCTAGATAGGGTTATTTCTGAACACTACTGGTCATGTTCCAAAGATCAAGCGCCCCATGACACATCCTTCTCAGTAGTCACGAACCTCCCCAGGTTCCTACTGGGCTGTTCTGGAGGCAGGCGACTGCCTTTCATGGGGTTATGAGGTGCGCCCTGGTGTGTCGCCTATGCTCCGGTTGGCCGGTATGTTTTCTATGTTCTTGAGAGGATGGCTATTTCCTTCCAGGGATTTTAACCCAGGTGTCTGAACCTGCACTTTGATGATGGAAGCTGAGTTAGGAGAGGGCCGCCTGGAGAATTTATCCGTGCCCACTTTGGCCCGTATCTATGAGCTACTAAGCCACATGCTGGTGGGCGGGTAACCCTACTGTCTAAGAGGGCCATTTCAATTTTTGTACAGCTGGGTGGCGGATCATTGTCGCTGTTATGAGTATCATCACAACATGGTCATCCTGCTTCCTACCTTTTAGACTACCCTATTGGACATAGCTGGAGTTCGCTTGAAGTCCCTCAGCTCTAGTGAAGTCCTCGAGCTTCTGAGCGACTTCTCTTAGTTCATCTTCACTCCCTACTCCACCCCTTCTGGGGTCATAGTTGACAACTACTGGGGGAGCCTGGAGGAGTGCTCCTACATGATCTCTAAACGGGACATATTTCTATCCGCACGGATCAACAAGGTTTCTTTGTGCGAGCTGTATGTCCCGTATCGCTTTTCTCGCCAGTTCTAGTGCATGCAAGTCCAAGTTTCCCTTACCCCTTCTCGAGCTCAAGGACTACACCCGGCCATACTCCGTCAGTGGTGGCTAATGCTAACGTGAGAGGGATCTGATGCGAGAATTCCCCTGCATGATATGGGGCCAGCTGCCAGCCTTTCCATGGAGTATGCAAAATCATGGGTAAAATATTATCCCAATGGGATCCTAGGGAAGGCTATCTGGTGGGTTCCCAAATCAGGAGGTATGGTGGCTGCTGCATCCACCACACCTTCCTTGTTAGCTTTAAGGGAGGATCGACTAATGGCTCGTCGATCAATGTGACTCAGAGAACTTTCCTCTCCCAGCCCTACAGTGGCCACAGTTCAGACAAATTCATCCTTCTTGTGCGTGGATGATGATGATCTTGTGGTTTCGTGTCCCAGCGATACCATCCTTGAATTTCCCCCAATCGATATAGGTCTTAGAAACTTGGTCCCAAAGCCTGAACCGGGTTGGATGCTCCAAACCTTCCTGCTTCAGAATAAACTTCTAGAGAGCACACGTCTATGCGGGCTGCCATGCCGGACTTCGTTCTCAGGTCGTCCAGCGAGGATACCAAAGATCCGCGTACCATGGCAGACCATTGGGCAGTGCGCAGGTGGGTCTGGCCCCTAATCTGTGAAATCATCACAGAAACCCCTTTATCCAAAATGGAAACTAAAACCGAAGCTCTTCATCAGCTCTTCCTGGGTTTGGGGTCAGGTGGCTTTTACTATCGGCAGTTCCATTCTCTTTCTTTCCAAGTTGTCCTGACCCATGAGAAAGCTGTCACTAATGAATTTAATCTTGCTCACTTCGATGCCGCTCATTGTGTGGCCCGAACCTTGGAGTAAACCACAACAAAGCTCCATCAACTGATAGCATGGGAGGTGATCTCTCGAGATTAGGAGGCCATCCTATCCTCCGAGTTGCATGAATGCAAAGAACGAGCCGCAATGTCGATGGATCAGTTATCGGCTATGACGGGCCATCTTGAAGCCACCAGAAAAGGGATCAACGACCTCCAAATTGTAGTGGAGCGTATCCATCCGGTGGATGAGGTTGAAACCAGGGAGAAGATAGTGTTGGAACAGTCCTACAACAAACTTCACCACACGGCCGCTGATCTGGTGGAGAGAGCGAGTCAGGCTCCTTTGTTACTATCAGAGCCACTTTTTAATCCTCTATTTTACTTACCCCTCTTCCCCCCTTTTTTAGTGTGAGGGAGAGACCCCAACTTGTGGAATTCCTCCCATTTTTTGTTCGAATTAAACACAGTCTCTGTCAATCACTTGTTGCTATGAAATTTGATTGTTACTTAGAACAATTGTTGTGAAAATAACAATTCACTGAATCAGAATTAATCATAACTCATGAAAACAAGCTCTAACTTTTTCCTAGACCATGGGATCCAGTGAGCATAGTTTGACTATTTCTAGGGTTTTGTATGAAAATCCTACAAAATTTTTGTATTTTTTTTAATGCCATGCTTTTTCCTGGGCCCATTTAGTGTGGACCCAGCGGGTATAACCCGGATTTTTCTTAGGTCGCCCTTTTTGGGTTTTCGGCCTAACAGGCTTTGTGCCTCTTTCTTTTGTGAGCGGTTTAAAGTCCCACCGTAAAGACTATCACTACTGATGTTTTAGGTAGAACAGATTTGACCAAACATGATGGGGAGAGGGACCCAATGGGGTTCAACTGGTTAAAAGATGTCTCAATACTCTTCCGACACACGTGGGCAGAAACAAGTTTAAATTTGAACGGCATGCATGGCATGTCTCAAGATATAGGAGTCATGTCAGAGTACAGTGGTAGGAAGAGCGTTTCCTAAGGAAAACATGCCTTTGGTGGACGGGACAGGGGAGATCAATATGCAGAGCCGCTGAGGGCATGGTATGCATAGTCATACAAAGGTGTCCTTAAGTCAAAGACTTGTCCATTTCTGATAACCAGGGGACTTCATGGAAGCCTAGCTCATGGAAACCACGATGGGTGGTTTGGGAAAAAAATGAAAACCACCGGGGGTGGCTCGGAAAGGGTATGTGATATCTGAAAGGTTTTGAGAACATCTGTATCAATCAGGAGTGTGGAAGAATGGTTCTCATCCTACACATTTATCTAGCGTAAAAGACTTTTGGGGCTCGGCGTAGTTTAAACTAATTCAGCTGGGACATCATCTGAAATGGAATGAATTCCTCTGGTTCTCCATAATCTCATCAAAGACGTTCTGCCGCATTCATGTAGGATTGTGGAAGAGGTTGGTAAACTGTAGCTCAGAGGGTTTACAAATTCCGGGATAGAAATCGTGGCTCAGAGGCCAAGAGGCATATGGAGAGAAGCATTGCCTAAGGAAATATTGCCTTTGGTAGATGGGCCAAGGGTGATCAATTTGCAGATCCGGTGAGGGCATGGTATGAATAGTCACTCAAAGGTGTACTTAAGTAAAATACTATCCACTTGCGATAGCCGAGCAACTTTAGGGAAGTTGAGATTTGGGACCACCAGGGGTGGCTTATGAGAGTTCGGTTTTTTTTTCTGAGTACAAAGTATGGATTATGATGAGAGGGTGCCTGAATACGGAGGAAATATCTAGACTAAACTATCTCAGAATAGGTGAAGTAATTATTTCTTACACTGGTGTGAGGCGGTGGTTCGTGCAGGTCAGACCCGTGCATTGAAGGATGGAGAAAATACTCTGTTTCTAACTAAACCCATGATGAGTATGACCGTGTAATTTACCATCATGTGGCTGGAACATATTCTGTGTAGTTTAGCGTCATGAGGCAAGGACGAGAGGAATTTTTAAAGGTTCCTGTGTATTTTAACGTCATGATGTGAGGATGGGGGGCATTTTTTTGAGCTAGTGAAAATGCTTGCGGTTGGAGGCATTTCCCTGGATGGTTAATGCTGGGCCTTTGTATTTTAGTGCCAAGGGGCCAAGATATCTCGTGCAGTTTAATGTCATGCGGAAAGTACGTAGTTGAAAAGGCCTCTCTTCATCAAAATATAATGGGGCTTAAATACCTCAACATGGCCCCGACGTGGGGGGGGTTGATTGGTGTAAATCATGGTTTCAAGGCTTATTGGATCAGGAGAGGTGATATGGGGCTCTGAGGCCAGTAAGCGTACAGAGCTAGGAAGAGCATCACTTGTGGAAATCTTGCCTTTGGTAGATGGGGCATGGGATATCAATATGCAGAGCAGCTGAGGGCATGGTATGAATAGTAATTCAAAGGTGTCCATGGGTCGATAAAATTCTACTTCATATGGCAATGAATGGTTATGGGGATCCGCAATTATCCAGGCCATGAAGTCTGTCATTTGGTAGGAGAATGTCTGGACATGTCAGGGATATCCGTCTCTGGTTTCTTATTGAGTTTCAAAGAGCCCCCTGCGCTAATCTTTTCTTTTTTTATGTTTCGGGGAGTGTGCCTTTATTCCATGCAGTTTAACGTCATGCGATATGGACAAAGTACTCCTATTTTAGCGGTCATAGAGCTCAAACCATTGGGTGACTATTGCAGCAGTTACTCGAAGGATAACTGAGTCAACATGTTTTGATATACTTGGAACAAGGTGGGGGATGAAGGTTGTAAACTACAACTTTGAGTTTTCCCGGATCAAGAGGTGTGGTGTGGGGGCTCTGAGGCCGGTAGGCGTACGAAGCTAGGAAGAGTATCTCCCAAGGAAATCTTGCCTTTGATGGATGAGCCAGGGGTTATCATTATGTAGAGCTGCTGAGGGCATGGTATGCATAGTCATACAAGGTGTCCCTGGGTTGATAACATTCCACTTTCGATGTCGATGAATGATTATGAAAATCCACGATTTCTCATAGTGCAGAGTTCAACACATGGGGATAATGGTTTCCGGGTATACAAGAAACATCTTCACTGTAATTGTCCATTGAGACAAAGTAGCCTAGTTCTGGCTTGATGTTTGTTGATGCAGGTCGCTTGTGAACCACTGATAGACAAATAGGTTAGCTAGATAGGGATACCCTAGAAACACCTGGATGTGAAAAAGATATTGAACTTGTAAACCACTTCGCCATAAACTTATGGATCAGGAGGTATGGTATGGGGGATCTGAGGCTGGTAAGCGTACGGATCTAGGAAGAGTGTCACCTGTGGAAATATTACCTTTGGTATATGGTTCAAGGGCTATCAATATGCAGAGTCGCTGAGGGCATGGTATGCATAGTTGTGAAAAGGTGTCTACGGGTCGATAACTTTCTACTTCTAATGTCCATGAATGGTTATGAAGATCCATAATTATCCAGGTCATGGTGTCTGATGTATGGAGAGGATGCATCCAAATGTGCAAGGAGTATCTCCATATCGTATCGCTATGTGTCTTGGGTGGTTCGCGATGAAGTCCGTGCAGTTTAACGTCATGCAGTAAGGATGGATTATACACCCTGTGCAGGTCTGGTCTGTACACGTGGGAAGGGGCATTTTTAACATTATTTTCCATGCAGTTTAACGTCGTCCGGCAAGGGAAAAGACATACACCCTATGCAGGTCTATCCCATACATAGGGAAAAGGGATAATTTTTTTTAAATCTTGCAATCCGTGCAGTCTTACGTCTTACGGTAAGGACAAGAAGTACACCCCGTGCTGGTCTGGTTCGCACATGGGGGGGGCATTTTTTTTCTTCAGGGGGATAGGCCAGGATTGTGGATCCTAGCGTCGCTATGTATCCTACAAGGGAATGAATCAATTCATACGTAGTTCTCTGAAATCTGTGTAGTTTAACATCATGTGCTGAAGACAGAGTCCATACAGTTTAATGTCATGTGGTTAGGATGAGGGGTATCATTATATTTCGTGCAGTTTAACGTCATGCAGTGAGGACGTGATACTCCTAGTTTAAGGTCATAGGGTTTGGACCGTTGGATTATTGGAAGTCTAATGTCAAGTAGTTCGGACAATGAATAAACCTCGTGCAGGTCTTTCCCGTACATGGGGGGAAGGGAGCATTCTTGACTCTTATTATCTGTGCAGTTTAGCGTTGTGCAGTAAGGATGGAACCCATGCAGTTTAATGTCATGCGGTGAGAACGTGAATATACCCCATGAAAGTATAGTCCGTACATGAGGGAATGTTCATTTTTGTTTTACGTTTTGAGGTGGTTGGGCTTATAGCATCCCGCCTTTTTGTCACATAAACTTTCATTACATTATACAAAACTGAGGATCTTTAAAGTTTAGTGTCTTGGAAACCAGGAACTTAATAAATGAAACAAAAAAACATTCTTCTTAAACACTTGAAAGGCTTATACATATGTTCATCCTAGGTTCATTACTACATCTCATAACCTGGGTACATACATCAAAAGAAAGGGTGAGCAGAAGACCCAGTAAGGGAAACAAGGGAAACATTTAACATGTGAACTTGAGATACATCAATAAAGTCATGAAAAGAACATTAAGGCATGAGAATTAAATAATGAGGCATATAATAATAAAAATAAATTAATTCATAACTTGAATATGTGGCTACAACATTTAATATTGACAATCATTTCTGTTTCACCAAGGTCCATCCCCAAGGTGTCATTAAAAATTACCAAGGTTATTCACCAAGGTGTCATAAAAAATAGTCATCTCTAGAGATTAAGTCTTTACCCACTGCAGTGGAGCGCTATCAGGGCACACCCTTGAGATGTATTTATTATCATGTGAGCCACATATATCATCATCAATAATTTCATAAAAAACCCATATAGCATAAAAGAAATGGGTTTCATTTCATAATCATAACGTTTTAAAAAAATCTTTAAAGACATGATCTTTGTGTCACTTTAATACCCACAGAAAAGGAAGGTGGGTGTCATGTATGTAAATACCAGAATTTAAAATAGAACAACTTGGTATATATGTGAATACCCCTATATAAGAGAGAGCTTTGAGTATTCACTTAATAAAAAAAGAACTTTAGAAAAAGAGAGACATTTTGAGACGGAAATTCTGCAGCATAACGACTATGTTACGAGGTTTTAGAAAACATTGAAAAGAGAGGGGACATGGGTCACCCACTCAAAAATAATCCATAAAACAGTAGGGGAACATAATATAAAGGATTTATGAACATGGTAATGAAATTTGAAAGACATACCATATGAAATGAAGAACATCAAAGGAAGACAAAAAATAAGATTTCTCTAATGAAAATTCGGCAGCCTAACAGCGTCACTTAAACTTCAACAAAAATGAATTGAAGAGATCAAATAGGGTATCTTATAATATGAAATAAAATTAAGTATGATAAATATGGAGATCATACCCCAACATAATAAAAAGGAACTTGAAATACTTGACATGAATGTAGAACTTTGAAAAATGAGAAAGGTGAAGGAATCCCTTAAAAATTTGGCATCCTAACAGCGCCCCTTAAACTTCAACAAAAATGAATTGACGAGATCAAATAGGGTGTCTCATAATATTAAAATAAAATATCAGTATTATATATTTAGAGATAATACCCCAAAATAATAAAAATGGACTTGAATGACTTGACATGATAGTAGAACTTTGAAAATTGAGAAAGGTGAAAGACTCCCTTAAAAATTCTGCAGCTTAACGGCGCCACATAAACTTCAACAAAAATGAATTGACGAGATCAAATTGGTTATCTCATCATATGAACATAAAATATCAGTATGGTAGATTTAGAGATCATAACCCAACATAATAAAAAGGAACATGAAAGACTTGACAAGAAAATAGATATTGAAAACAAGAAGGGTGAAAGAATCCCTTAAAAATTCGGCAGCCTAACATCGCCACTTAAACTTCAACAAAAATGAATTGACGAGATCAAATAGGGTATCTCATCATATGAACATAAAATATCAGTATGGTAGATTTAGAGATCATACCCTAACATAATAAAAAGGAACATGAAAGACTTGACATGAAAATAGATCTTGAAAACGAGAAGGGTGAAAGAATCCCTTAAAAATTTGGTAGCCTAACGACACAACTTTAACATTCTTAAAATGAAATGATGAGAGCAAGAGGGGGTATCTCATAATATGAACATGAAAATGGAAGTAATATGAATATAAAATAACATCCTTCAACAAAAGATCATGGAGCGTAAAAGAAATGACATAAAAGAGATTACTTGAAAAGAAAGAGAGAGGTCAGATCCCTTACCTTAAAACGCAACTCTTAAAACTCAATGTTTGGAACCTTGAGGGCTTGGGGGCACCTTGGGAGGACTCCTTGGGAGGTAATGAGACCAGATCTTCGTTGGGGGAGAGTTAGGAGTCGAATGGATGAGGGTATGGCTTGGTATTTATAGGGAAAGTGACGGGACAAGGCATTAATGGCCAAGGGACACCTCATTGGTGGTTTTGGAAAAACCATGGGCTTGCCCATGGTATTTGCCCATGGTATTGGCCACATGGGTCCCCCCATACAATAATTCATCACTTTTGGTCTTCCAACCCTTAAAATATCTCATGACATCATCATGACACAGTTATGATGTCATTAAACATACTGAAACCCTCAAACTGTATTTTCACTATTTATCGAAAATTCAACTTTCTCAGAAAAAACCCAAAATTTCACCTTAACCAAATATTGACTCTCTGATTTCAAAAATAAACTCCATTTTATAAATATAATTTTCTAAATATTTTTAATTTAATTTTTAAATAAATACACTATTCACTAAAAATTCATTTTTCTCAGAAAAATCTCCAAAAATTACCTTAACATAATATCGATGCTCTGAGTTCAAAAATGAAATCCATTTTATAAAAAAACTTTTCTAAATATTTTTAATTTAATTTTTAATTAAAAAACACTATTCACATGAAAAAACTAATACTTGACTAATAATTTATGAAACCATTATTTAACCATTTTATTGAATCGCATTACCTAATCAAGGTGTCTAGATTATATTAATACTTTTTTTAAGTGAGATTACTAATCCAATTGGTCACATTACTAATCCTAAGCATAAGAACACTATTCATAATTTACTATTCATAAAAAATTAAGTTGATCTTATTAGAATTTAAATTTCACACTGAACATAATTGTAGAAGAACATTTTTCGAAAATCATTACACATTTTTAATTATTTGAGGTTTACATAAACATTTTTAAAATAACCATTCTCTAAAATTCATCAAAAATATGCATGCTATATTTATCCGGACATTTTAAAATTTATAAACTTCATCATAAGAAGAAATCAAAAATTTTATTTAAAACAAAGGATTACACAAGGCAGTTACAGTCTCCTTACATAGCCCCATATCACACCAGCATAGGACCTAACTGTAAGGTGTGCTAAGGTAAGAGAATCTGATGGAGGCTTGGCCACCATCGCACGAGTAGTAATTTATATCAGTTTGAACTTCTCGTGAAGGTGATTCTTTTCTAGCTTCACACGATGAAGTTCGGCTTGGGTTTGGTCCAGAGCAAAGCCCAGTGGTGCTACCTCCTTCCCAAGTTCAGTTAGATGGGCATCGATTAGCCCGATACTACTGGATGAGGCCATCAGATCTATATTAATTATCCAAGGTCACTTGAAACATTTAGTTTTCAACAGTCATACTGACTAACAGACATATAATAGTCAAAATCTAACAGTCTCATTTTAATTATACTCATGTTATCAAATGAAACCGTTTTTTTGAGTATGAAAAATAAAATAACACAGAAAATTAGGAAATAAGATTTATTCAAAATTTCGGGTTGTTACAATCTTCCCCCCCTTATGAAATTGCGTCCTCATCATTTTTAAAATTGGGTTTTGAAATTACCTTAAAAGTCCCACTTCGGAAAAAGAGTCAGTAACAGTATTACTTTAAAAGAAAGAAAAATAAGTACAAAGTCCACCCATGTTAACCCATACTAGGATTCCATGTAGGAAAACATGGATATGGAAGAAAAAACAAAGGGTCATGTTCTGAGGGAGAGTGATAGAAAACATGATTTGGAGAAATTTAACCACAAGAAAATCACAAACTTATGATGTGTGTAAACAGTATTTGATTACCCAATAGAAAGCTTAAACCAACAACATTTGTGTTTTACGTTCCTTTTAATAATTTTGAGGAATTCATTGACTACATAGAATAAAAACCTAAGGAAATATACCTACCTTCTAGTAGAGTTTCATCCTTTAATAAGTTTCTACCAAATCTAATCTTTTCTCCAAACGATGAGCATTCAAAACTAATTGGTCTCATCAAAGCACAAGAATCATCTTATAGAGAATCAAATAATCCATCAAAGATTAACTATCTATTTCTTATATCTTTAAACATTATCCCAAAAACATAAAGGGTATGATAAAACTACTCTTCCAAAAGAAAGAACCTTAGAGGAAGGAAAACTACTTTAAATCTTTAAAGTTCCACGGTACTACTCAAAGTTCATCATAGACCATTCCATAAATATCTGTTCTTAAAATTCCTCAAAATAAACCAAAATAAGATTGAAACTCAAATACAAGAAGGATTTGATAACATAGTCTTCCAAAATAAACATCATTATTCATCTCCAAACAACATCAACCACTCCTAACATCTTATAAAAAAAGTAGAAAACCTAAACATATTTTACCCAAGATAGGTTAATCATTTCCATAAGTAACCTAAATTACTATAAGTCCACCTTAAATTCATCAATTCTTTAAAATATAAGTCATCCTTTACTCCTCAATGAAAATACCATAGTAATCTATTTACCTCGATCATATAGGGTCCCCAAAATAGTGAATGTCTTCCAAAATAATAATCATCTTTTAATCCCCTAATCATCTCTGTCATATTAATATGGCAATCATCGCATTTCCTATCACATTGGTTGTTCGGACATGTTCTTCCATTTCCCACCATTAACTAAGAAAAGAAATTATAATTAGGGGCTTAAATACTTAGCCAATAATCATGAAAAGGAACTTAAAGCATATAAGGATAACTTGTATAAGAAAAGTATACCCTAACTTGTGATCCCCTGGATTTAAAACTAGGTTATCCATGATCATATATTCTTAAGTGAATCTTTATTTTATTTTATGTTTGTTCCTTTAATAATGGTTCATACTAAGCTTATGAATTTACCAAAGCATATCCCCCGGGAGTGTCGTAACCAAGAGTGCAGCAAGGCCCATTGTTGTGTACTAGTTCCCATTCGATTCTAGCTCAAAGATGTGTTTTCGGGTTTTATACCTATGTACATCTGTGCCAGAGCCACCTCTACCTACTCGTATCCAGACAGGGATGTATTTTCTTGGCAACCCCTTACTCAATACTCACCAAAATACTAGGAAGATTTCCTTTATTTAAACTTTTCTATAGGGTTCTTCATAAAGTTTTCATATCCTAATTTCCACAAATAACTAAACCATCCTTTGATACCAACTATAACATCCCGCCTTTTTTTCACATAAACTTTCATTACATTATACAAAACTGAGGATCTTTAAGGTTTAGTTTCTTGGAAACCAGAAACTTAATACATGAAACAAAAAAAACGTTCTTCTTAAACACATGAAAGGCTTCTACTTATGTTCATCCTAGGTTCATTACTGCATCTCATAGCCTGGGTACATACATCAAACGAAAGGGTGAGCAGAAGGCCCAGTAAGGGAAACAAGGGAAACATTTAACATGTGAACTTGAGATACATCAATACAGTCATGAAAATAACTTTAAGGCATGATAATGAATTCATGAGGCATATCATAATAAAAATAATGTATTTAATAACTTTAAGATGTGGCTACAACATTTAATATTGAGAATCATTTCTGTTTCACCAAGGTCCATCCCCAAGGTGTCATTAGAAATTACCAAGGTTATTCACCAAGGCATCGTTAAAAATAGTCATCTCTATAGATTAAGTCTTTACCCAATGCATTGGAGCGCTATCAGGGCACACCCTTTACATATCTTTATTATCATGTGAGACACATATATCATCATCAATAATTTCATAAACAACCAATATATCATAAAATAAATGGGTTTCATTTCATAATCATAACGTTTTAAAAACTGCTTTAAAGACATGATCTTTGTGTCACTTTAATACCCACAGAAAAGGAAGGAGGGTCCTATGTATGTAAATCCCAGAATTTAAAATATAACAACTTGGTATATATGTGAATAACCCTATAGAAGAGAGAGATTTTTGTGTTAACTTAATAAAATAAAAGAACTTTAGAAAAAGAGAGACATTTTGAGACGAAGATTCTGTAGCATAACGGCTATGTTACGAGGTTTTAGAAAACATTGAAAAGAGAGGTAAAATGGGTCACCCACTCACAAATAATACACAAAATAGTAGGGGAACAGAATATAAAGGATTTAAGCACATGGTAATGAAATTTGAAAGAAATACCATATGAAATGAAGAACATGAAAGGAAGACAAAAAATAATATTTCTCTTATGAAAATTCGGCAGCCTAACAACGTCACTTAAAATTCATCAAAAATGAATTGACAAGATCAAATAGGGTCTCTCATCATATGAACATAAAAGTTAAGTATCATAGATATAGATATAATACCCCAATATAATAAAAATGAACTTGAAAGACTTGACATGAAAGTAGAGCTTTGAAAAATGAGAAAGGTGAAAGAATCCCTTAAAAATTCGGCAGCCTAACGGCACCACTTAAACATCAACAAAAATGAATTGACAAGATGAAAAATGGTCTCTCATAATATTAACATAAAAGATCAGTATGATATATTTAGATATCATACCCCAGCATAATAAAAAGGTACTTGAAAGACTTGACATGAAAGTAGAACGTTGAAAAATGAGAAAAGTGAAAGAATCCATTAAAAATTCGGCAGCCTAACGGTGCCACTTAAACTTCAACAAAAATGAATTGATGAGATCAAATAGGGTCTCTAGTCATATGAAAATAAAAGATCAGTATGATAGATTTAGATATCATACCCCAAAATAAAAAAAAGTAACATTAAAGACTTGACATGAAAATAGATCTTGAAAATGAGAAGGGATAAAGAATCCCTTAAAAATTCTGCAGCCTAACGTCGCCACTTAAACTTCAACAAAAATGAATTAAAGAGATAAAATAGGGTGTCTCATAATATGAACATAAAAGATTAGTATTATAGATTTAGAGATAATACCCCAACATAATAAAAAGAAACATGAATGAGTTGACATGAAAATAGATCTTGAAAACGAGAAAGGTGAAAGAATCCCTTAAAAATTCGGCAGCCTAACGGCACCACTTTAACATTCTTAAAATGAAATGACAAGAGCAAGAGGTGGTCTCTCATCATATGAACATGAAAAGGGAAGTAAGATGAATATAAAATAACATACTTCAACATAAAATTATGGAGCATAAAATAAATGACAAAAAAGAGATTACTTGAAAAGAAAGAGGGAGGTCAGATCCCATACCTTAAAACGTAACTCTTAAAACTCAATGTTTGGGACCTTGAGGGCTTAGGGGAACCTTGGGAGGACTCCTTGGGAGGTAATGAGACCATATATTTTTTGGGGGAGTGTAAGGAGTTGAATGGATGAGAGGATGGCTTGGTATTTATAGGGAAAGTGAGGGGACAAGGCATTAATGGCCAAGGGACACCTCATAGGTGGTTTTGGCAAAACCATGGGCTTGCCCATGGTATTTGCACATGGTATTGGACACATGGGTCCCCCCATACAATAATTCATCACCTTTGGTCGGAAAAACCTTAAAATATCTCATGACATCATCATGACACAATTATGATGTCATTAAACATACCGAAACCCTAAAACTGTATTTTCACTATTCATCGAAAATTCAACTTTCTCAGAAAAAACCCAAAATTTCACCTTAACCAAATATCGATACTCTGATTTTAAAAAATGAATTCCATTTTATAAAAATAATTTTCTAAATATTTTTAATTTGATTTTTAAATAAATACACTATTCACATAAAATTCATTTTTCTCAGAAAAATCCCCAAAAATTACCTTAACATAATATCGATGCTCTGAGTACAAAAATGAAATCCATTTTATAAAAATAATTTTATAAATAATTTTAATTTAATTTTTAAATAAAAAACACTATTCACCTGAAAAAACTAATACTTGACTAATAATTTATGAAACCGTTATTTAACAATTTTATTGAATCACATTACTTAATTAAGGTGCCAAGGTTATATTAATACTTTCTTTAAGTGAGATTACTAATCCATTTGGTCACATTACTAATCCTAAGCGTAAAATCACTATTCAAGATTTACCATTCATAAAAAATTAATTTGATCGTATTAGGATCTAAATTTCACACTGAACATAATTGTAGAAGACCGTTTTTTGAAAATCATTACACATTTTTAATTATTTAAGGTTTACATAAACATTTTTAAAATATCCTTTATCTAAAATTCATCAAAAATATGCATACTATATTTATCCAGACATTTGAAAATTCATAAACTGCATCATCAGAAGAAATAAAAAATTTTATTTAAAAAAATGGATTACACAAGGCAGGTACGGTCTCCTTACATAGCCCCATATCACACCAGTATAGGACCTAAGTGTAAGGTGTGCTAAGGTGATAGAATCCAAGGGAGGCTCGACCAACATCGCACGAGTAGTAATTTCTATTAGTTTGAACTTCTCATGAAGGTGATTCCGTTCTAGCTTCACACAATGAAGTTCGGCTTGGGTTTGGTCCAGAGCAAAGCCCAGTAGTGCTACCTCCTTCCCAAGTTCAGTTAGATGGGCTTCGATTGGCCCAAGACTACTGGATGAGGCCATCGAATCTATATTAATTAACCAAGGTCACTTGAAACATTCAGTTTTCAACGACCATACTAACTAACAGTCATATAATAGTCAAAACCCAACAATCTCATTTTAATTATACTCATGTTATCAAATGAAATAGTTTTGTTGAGTATGAAAAATAAAATAACACACAAAATTAGGAAACAAGATTTATTCAAAATTTCGGGTTGTTACAGGGCTAGGGTGTGGAATCTTGGCATCACTACGTATCCTGAAAGGGCAGGAATCAAGCCTCATGTAGTTCTCTGAAAGGCGATACACCCAGTGCAGGTCTGGTCTGTACACAGGGGAAGAGGGCATTTTAAATCATCTTATCCGTGCAATTTAACATCATGCGGTGTGTAGAGACCCAAATCTTGACATACATGGACATTACATTACTTTTGCGTAATACTTAGTACATAACAAAAATAGACACATAATGAACATAATAGTTTAGTGTCTTTGGAAACATGGAATGCAATCTTCTAATCGTAGTGAATGATCTTCAACATCTCCCATAAAGATCTTCCCCTTTACTTTTCTTACCTAAAACCTTTCTTTATATCCTGGGAAAAATAAAACATATAAAGGATGAGCTAAAATGATCAGTAAGGGTAATCATGGAGAAAATAAAACAAACCATATACATTTGTACTTAAAAACATGAACCTAATGTTTAAACATTAAAATCATGAGCAATAACATAAAACATGGAAGTACGTAAGGCATAGATCATAATGGATCATCAATAATGATAAAATAGCATAGGAATAAATCATGTAATTGTGGCATCCATTAATCTCATGTAATGATTTCCATAGTAGCCAAGGCAATACTGCCATGACCATCTTAGTGGACAAAGTCCCTTTCTGAAACGAGTTCACTCCTTGTTTCATTCCTATAACACTGAACCGTATTAACTTACCGTTCCAGCCATGTCTATCTCATGAGATATAAATCTTTACCCAATGCATTGGAGGGAGATATAGGTCCCACCCATCTCACAATGAAATCATTCTTACTTGTGCCACGACATAAACTTAAAAAATTCATCATAACCCAAAGAATAAAATGGGTTTCATAAACATCATATCATCATCACATAATCCATATAAAACAAATGGATATTTCATCATAAGAAAAGTGAAAGAATGTAAATCATAGAGACAATATACTTGAAACATACACATGTAAAATAATTTCATCTTAGATGGAAAATGGTTTTGATAAAACACTTGAAATGAATTCTTGAGGAAAATATCATTTGTTCTTCAAAATCATTTTCTTTTCACAAAATTCCATTAAATTTTAAAAGGAAAGGATTTTGTTGAAAATAATCATAAAATCTTGTAGAGGAAGCTTCATGAAAATGACGTGTTATGAAACTGTAAAAATCCTTTCACGCCGTATAAATAAAAAAATAACAATTTCCTCGTAGTTTTGTCGGAAAAGTCAAAAAGTACCTCATACAGTAAACAAAAGAAAGATTTCTTCCATACAATGTGGTAAAAGTAAGAAAAGGGTAAAAATGTATTAAACATACATGGAAGTAAAGTAAACATTTTATGAAATAATTTTGAGAGTATATGTACGTGGATAATAAACATAACCCCCAGTAAATACTTACGATTAAACAATCTCGGATAAGAATGGGATTAGAATAATTATCCCTTACCTTAGGTCTGATATGCTTTGTATGGATATGAACCTCCTGTATAATTATTTAAATAATGTCATTGACTTATTACAAAATCATATTCATTTTTATGATATCATATATGATTCACTTATGACTTTATATTACCCATTCTTTTGTAAATTAATGTTAAAGTAGCGTTTTGGGTAAAATCATTTCATTTTTCGTTCGTGTTTTAACTTGTAATTATTCATATGATTACTTAGATCATGGTTACATACATACAGAATATAAAAAATGATTTATATATAATATATATTCAGAATATACATATATATAATAGATCAATAAATGGAAATAAATACACCATTCATGGAGACGGTAGACCGTACATAAGCATGAACATTGTTTTCGTTTCTTTATTGAATTTAATGGAATTAAGTAGATGACATACATATATATATACATAAATCCAGTATCATTATTATTTCATATATTTAATTATTACTTATTATATATACTTTATAATCATTCATGAATGGTTAATCATTGAGAATGAATCTCATCGCGTCGTGGAGATGGTAGTCCGTACGTACGCACGAGCGATGATATCATTCCCATGATCATGGAATTATATTGAAGTGTATGTATAATATTTAAAAATCAATATCACTTTACAATAATCATATATAGTCATTATTTACACCATTATACCCATCCATGTAAGGTGGTGGTGGAAAATAGATTACACAACGGCGTGGAGACGGTATTCCGTACGTACGCATGTGCGGTGATTTCTTTTTACGTAGGATGGATAAATGGTGAAATATGGTTGTTTCATACTTATAATAACATATCAGTATATTAATGACACTGATGTTATTACTTCATAATAAAACAACTAAATAATAAGAAGTGTAATAAGAAATAAAGTTGAAACAATCGGTAACGAACATTACCTCTTCTTTGAAGAGCCTCTTTGAGACCTCCTCTTAGGGCACTACAATTGGTCTTTGAAGAAGACCAGTACCTCTAGGACTTTACAAGGGAAGTGTATAAGAGAATTTTTCAGGGTTTTTCTGAGCTTGAAGGTTCAAATTGGTATGAGGAAGAGAGGGAGGAGGTGCCCTTTTATAAGGGAGGAGAGGGGCACCTTTGGAAATCTAAAAAATATTAATTTACAATAAATCTAACCCCACATAAAAACCTCAAAAAACGACTCATATTAGAATATTATATGAGATAGGGTTGTAATCTCACCAACCAATAAAATTTAGACATGTTAAGGAATTATTTTAAACATTATCAACTTGATTTATCGTTATTTAATCAATTTAATGTTATTTGTGGTAATAACATTCTAAATTTTAAATTATAACAAATAATTACTTATTTGTTGTGAATTTTCCATAATTGGTTACTTTATAACATTCTAGACCATATAAATTTAAATTTATAATTTGTAAATATTTTTGTGATTTTTAAACAATTTTATAATATGTTATTTTTAGAAAATAACAATAGTGTCAATTTTGAAACTATTAATTTATTTGAATATAAATAAAATATATACAAAAGATATGTTTGAACAAAAAGATTTAATAGATTCATAAAAGGTCATATGTATCTATAAAATTAGTGGAGCACATTAAATAGTTCATATAATATTTATTTTATTTTTTTTAAACCATTTATTTGGTTTATCTCTTAATAAAATAATTACTACAACATTTTTGTATAATTATTTAATATACTTATTTGTTTCATAAAAATTAAAAATAAAATCCTATAATGAATATAAATCTATTACCTTTCACAATAATACTTCTACTCGAATTTATCATATTAAAATCAGAATATTTAAATTGTTATATTTATTAAATTATGAAGGTGACAACTTTGGCATCATTTGAAATAAAATAATATAAGGGTCATAATCACTTTTATAAGGCTCCAAATTGTCAAATATTCGACCATTGAATTATTATGGTTTATATATACATTAAAAATAAGTTTTGGTCAGGGTTTTTTGCTTTTTATGGTCACGATTAGTTTAATAAAAACTATATTCTTGATTTTTCACTAGATAAACAATTTCTGCATCACTATTGTGTCATAATTAATGATAATTATTTAATCCCTAAAAATTATAAATAAATTCATATGATTTATATAATTCTATTAGATTTCTGGAGACTATTCATGTTCAAAGTTTCATGATTTGTATCACTAAATTAAAATTAATATACTTATAAGATTTAAGAGAGTGACATGTTGTCACTTTCTCTGGTTTTAATAATAATTAAGTTATTTTCATGGAAAAAAGTCCATTAAATGATTCTAATCCGACACTTAGGTGATATGGGTCGACCTTTAGTCATCCAATAGTATTTTGACAGGTGTTAGGGTAATTTTATAATCTTATATTTACCCTTAATTACCAGATTTACCTTTAACTATGGTAAATAAAATTTACCATAGTTACTATTCATAATGCCCAAAAATAAAAAGTAGCTTATTAAAATAATTTGGACCCAATGATTCCAAATATGGAATCCATTTTTCGAAATTCAATACACAAATGTTGCAGAAATTAAATTAAAATTAATCCCGTTGTCGAAATAAAATGGGTTTTTTCTTTAAAACATTGCAAAAGATTGAATTGATTTAACCTACGAATTCAAGGTAAAATCAATGCTAATGAAATACATTAAATTAAATGGCAAAAATATATTCTATTTATACTTTAAAACCATTCAATATTATAATTTAACCACATAAGTTATTACGATGAAAAAAGTTGTTTTTAATTAAAATATAGCGTGTTTTTACTATTCATTAAAATATGAAAGTTGTCAGAAAAATATCAAAACTTTATCCAATGAAAATTTTTTTATCCTGATTCAAAATAAGAAGTTTATTTTGTAAAATTGAACTTATAAACATGTCAAAAACTAGATTTAATGTGGGTGCGCCATTAAAAGGGGACAAAACTGTATTTTTTGTAAAATACTTATTTTACCCAAAATACTTATTTTACCCAAAATATTTATTTTATTCACATACCATGTTCGAGAAAATGTGTAAGAAGAAATAATAATGTTATAAAATTCAAAATTTAGTTAATACTATTTATAACGTCTAGTTTATAATAATATTATAATAATATATCGTAGTTTTGTAAAATCCGGTATTGCATACAACACACGCTATCGAGGAAGGTCGTGATTGCGTGTAATGCAAGCCAAGTTAGGGTTGCGTGTAGTGAAATACTCCTTTGTTGTTGCGTATAATAAAATACATTAAATATATATATACTCAATGTTTTGTAAAATAACTACTATCAAACAAACATGAAATTGTGTGTAACACGATCCAGGATTAGTGTTGCGTATACTGCAAGCTAATACAGTGTTGTGTATAGTGCAAGATAATCTTGGTGTATCGTACAACAGAAGATATGAAAGAAATTAAAAATAATATATCTTATAAAATCTGGGTTATTACATTCTACACCCCTTAAAATGAATTTCTCCCTCAAAATTCGTCGGGGTTATAAATGGTTTTCTACTTGAAAGTTTATTTAATTGAAACCCACATCGTAAAGAGGAATACCAAAACTTATCTTTAAAAACTAAAGTATGAAACATAACGGTTACCAAAATAAACTAATCACTGAGTTTCCACATAGGAGAACATATGAGAAAATATAGATATGGAAGAGAAATCTAACCATCATGTTCTGATTGAGAGTGGTAGTGATGATGGCTATGAAAAATCCAACAATCATAAAGCCATTGATTTGTGATGATCTAAGGTACCATCTGATTCATCGGATATAAGGTAACTAGGACAACATTTTTGGTTTTCAAGATCATTTCCCTAAATTTGATGAATTAAAATAAATACTTACATGATTTTGGTAAAATCTCACTATTGTTTGTGAATTGAACAATTTCCACTTAATCCCTTAAATAAATGAAGTTGAATTTGTTATTCGTGATGTGTTAGCAGATCATGTGATAGAATAATGGGTCATTCCATCTGTTTAAAAAAAAGGTTAGCAAAAGTTATAAGTCCATCACATGGTTAGATTAATCGTATATGGTTCCAAAAATGAACTTATACTTCATATATCACACTTCTTCATAAAATAAAACTAGTTTCTACTAACCAGGGACTTCTTGTAGGCTAGTGGTATGAGATAAAGGCCAGTTACACTTCGGTTGTTGCTTCGATTCCCATAGCTTTGTCTGACGCGATGGGTTGTCGCCAGTCCTGCAGGTTTTACTTTTTCTAAAACTACATTACTATAACATCCCATCAATAATATCTAAAGAAGTTCTATCCTTAAACAATACTAACTTATGTCCAACATAATCCATTCCAATCTTTAGGCTTATCTAAAATACTTTGGTCCAAGCTCATAGTATAAAGAAAATGATTACTTGAAATGTCACATAACAATAACGTGAATGCCATCATTTATCCCCCATATATCATAAGATATATCTTTTTGGTCAAATTACAAACATGTGAATACCTTAATCATGTATTCTCTTGAAAAATGAATACCCATTTAACCTTAGTGAAAACATGAATGCTGTCAAAAGTTAACTCTTTCCACATACCAAAATCGAAAAATTTCTATATACTCAAACCATGATATCACTTTGTCCTTATTTTAGTAATGATCTGATGATTACTATCATATTATTTTCTCCTTATCCCTTCCATATGCACATTTCATCTGCTTTCCAAAAATATTTGAATCACTTTTCATGGTTACCGGTACCATAAAATTATTGAAAACCACAATGGACTAATAGAAAAATATTCTAATACACCATAAAAGTACCTAAACAACATTATTCTTGAATACCAATACATAAACACTTAAATCCATCCTCATCAATGATTGTACTGTAATAATTCCTTCCTTGATTTAGAAGTAACTTTTTAGGTCAGGGCATTGAGTTGGGTAATGCCCATGTTCTCCAAAAAAAAGACATTGAACTCCATAACAGTTTGTCACTCTATGACCCTTTTCTCCACACAGATAACATATGTCCCTCCATTTTAGGTATTCCTCAAGGTTATTCTTTAGAAATCTCAATCTTCCTTTCTTTATGCTCCTCATCATGCGAACATGCATAAAATTCTATCTTCCTCTTATTTGATGAATTATGCATACCACTAAATTTCACATTGTTAATCATATATCGCGATGACTGATTTGGCATAATCAAAATATCTTTCTCTCTAGGCATTACACAATTTTGTTGCTCATAGTCACCAATTTGTCCATTGGATTCAATGTTAACCGAATTCCTTCTTGTTCCCTCCATTGACTAAAACACAAAAAGAATTCTGTGAGAGGAAAAAATCATACAAGGAAAATAACATAATCAAGGGGGAGTACCTTCGACATCTAACATCTTAGGTTTAATTATAAGATCGTTAGCACAATTCTAGGACTATTACCTATACGTATACTTAACCTTAGGTACATCCCTAGACATACCTTAGAAATATCTCTAGGGATCTCACTAACGTTTTCGCATCCTAGTTTCCAAAGGTTGACTAAACATTTCCTCTGATACCAACTGTAGAGACCTCAATCTTGACATACATGGACATTACATTACTTTTGCGGAATACTTAGTACATAACAAAAATAGACACATAAGGACCGTAATAGTTTAGTGTCTTTGTAAACATGGAACGTAATCTTCTAATCGTGGTGAATGATCTTCAATATCTCCCATAAAGATCTTCCCCTTTACTTTTCTTACCTAAAACCTTTCTTTATATCCCGGGGAAAATAAAATGTATAAACTGTGACCTCAAATGCTCAGTAAGGGTAATCATGGAGGAATTAAAACAAACCATATACATTTGAACATAAAAACATGAACATGATGTTTAAACATTAAAATCTTGAGCAATGACATAAAACATGGCAGTACGTAAGGCATAGATCCTAATGGATCATCAATCATGATAAAATAGAATAGGAATAAATCATGTCATTGTGGCATCCATTAAGCACATGTAATGATTTCCATAGTATCCAATGCATTACTTCTATGACAATATTAGTGGACAAAGTCCCTTTCTGAATCGAGTTCACTCCTCGTTTTAGTCTTATAACACAGAACTGGATTAACTTACCGTTCCATCCATGTCTATCTCATGAGATATAAATCTTTACCCAATGAATTGGAGGGAGATATAGGTCCCACCAATCTCATAATGAAATAATTATTACTTGTTCCACAACATAAACTTAAAACATTCATCATAACCCAAAGAATAAAATGGGGTTCATAAACATCATATCATCATCACATAATCCATATAAAACAAATGGATATTTCATCATAAGAAAAGTGATAGCATGTAAATCCTAGAGACATTATACATGAAACATACACATATGAAATAATTTCATCGTATATGGAAAAAGGGTTTGAGAAAACACTTGAAATGAATTCTTGAGGAAAATATCCTTTCTTCTTCAAAATCATTTTCTTTTCACAAAATGCCATTAAATTTTAAAAGGAAAGGATTTTGTTGAAAATAATCATAAAATCTTGTAGAGTAATCTTCATGAAAACGAGGCTTTATTAAACCATAAAAATCTGTTCACACCGTATAAGTAATAAAATTACAATTTCCTCGTACTTTTGTCAGAAAAGTCAAAAAGTACATCGTATGGTAAACAAAAGAAAGATTCCTTCCACACGATGTGGTAAAAGTAAGAAAATGGTAAAATGTCTTAAACATACATGGAAGTAATGTAAACATTTTATGGAATCATTTTGAGAGAATATGGACCTGGATAATAAACATAACACCCAGTAAATACTTACGAGTAATCAATCTCAGAAAAGAATGAGATTGGAATAATTATCTCTTACCTTAGGTCCGATATGCTTTGTATGGATCTGAACATCCTGTATAATGATTTAAATAATTTCATTGACTTATTAAAGAATCATATTCATTGTTATGATATCATATATGGTTCACTTATGACATTATATTACCCATTCTTTTGTAAATTAATGTTAAAGTAGCATTTTGGGTAAAATCGTTTCATTTGTTGTTCGTGTTTTAACTTGTAATTATTCATATGATTACTTAGATCATGGTTACTTACATCCAGAATGTAAAATATGATTTATATATAATATATATTCAGAATATACATATATATAATAGATCAATAAATGGAAATAAATACACCGTTCATGGAGATGGTAGGCCGTACGTACGCATGAACGCTGTTTTCGTTTCCTTATTAAATTGAATAGAATTAAGTAGATGAAATAAATATATATATACATAATCCAGTATCATTATTATGTCATATATTTCATGATTACTTATTATATATAATTTATAATCATTCATGAATTGTTAATCATTGATAATGAATCTCATCGCGTCGTGGAGACGGTAGTCCGTACGTATGCATGAGCGATGATATCATTCCCATGATCATGGAATTGAATTGAAGTGTATGTATAATATTTAAGAATAAATATCAATTTACAATAATCATATATAGTCATTATTTACACCATTATACCCATCCAAGTAAGGTGGTGGTGGAAAATAGATTACACCATGGCGTGGAGACGGTATTCCGTATGTACGCACGCGCAGTGATTTCGTTTTCCGTAGGATGGATAAATGGTGAAATAGGTTTGATTCAAACTTATAATAACATATCTGTATATCAGAAATACTGATGTTATTACTTCATAATTAATCAACTAAAGAAGAATAAGTCGAAGAAGAAATAAAGTTAAAAGAATCGGTAACAAACATTACCTCTTCTTTGAAGCGCCTCTTTGAGACCTCCTCTTAGGGCACTAAAATTGGTCTTTGAAGAAGACCAGGACCTCTAGGATGTTTCTAGGGAAGTGTAGAAAATAATTTGGTAGGGTTTGGCCGAGCTTGAAGGCTCAAATTGGTGTGAGGAAGAGAGGGAGGAGGTGCCCTTTTATAAGGGATGAGAGGGGAACCTTTGGAAATCTTAAAAATATTAATTTATAATAAATCTAAACCCACTTAAAAACCTCCAAAAATGACTCATATTCTAATATTAGATGATATAGGGTTGTAATATCATCAACCAATAAAATTTATACATGTTAGTAAATTATTTTAAACATTATCAACTTGATTTATCCTTATTTAATCAATTTAATTTTATTTGGGGTAATAACATTCTAAATTTTAAATTATAACAAATAATTACTTATTTGTTGTGAATTTTCCATAATTGGTTAAATTATAACATTATAGACCATAGAAATTTAAATTTATAATTTTTAAATATTTTTGTGATTTTTAAACAATTTTATAATATGTTATTTTTATAAAATAACAATAGTGTCAATTTTGATACTATTCATTTATTTGAATATAAATAAAATATATACAAAATATGTGTTCTAACTAAAAGCTTTAATAGATTCATAAAAGGTCATATGTATCTATAAAATTAGTGGAGTGCATTAAATAGTTCATATAATATTTATTTTATTATTTTTAAAACCATTTATTTGGTTTATCTCTTAATAAAATTATTACTACAACATTTTTGTATAATTATTTAATATAATTATTTATTTCATAAAAATTAAAAATGAAATCCTATGATGAATATAAATCTATTACCTTTCACAATAATACTTTTACTCGAATTTATCATCTTAAAATAACAATATTTAAATTGTTATATTTATTAAATTATGAAGGTGACAACTTTGGCATCATTTAATATAAAATAATTTAAGTGTCATAATCACTTTTATAAAGCTCAAAATGTTCAAATATTCGACCATTGGATGATTATGGTTTATATTTATATTAAAAATAAGTTTTGGTCAAGGTTTTGTGCCTTTTATGGTCACTATTAGTTTAATAAAAACTATATTCTTGTTTTTTCACAAGATAAACAATTTCTACATCACTATTGTGTCATAATTAATGATAATTATTTAATCCCTAAAAATTATAAATAAATTCATATGATGTAGATAATTTTATAATATTTCTGTAGACAATTCATGTTCGACGTTTCATGAATTTTATGACTAAACTAAAATTATTAAAGTTATAAGATTTAAGAGAGTTACTTGTTGTCACATTCTTTGGTTTTAATAATAATTAAGTTATTTTCATGGAAAAAAGTCCATTAAATGATTCTAATCTGACTCTTAGGTGATATGGGTCGACTTTTAGTCATCCAATAAGATTTTGGCAGGTGTTAGGGTAATTTTATAATTTTATATTTACCCTTAATTACCCGATTTACCTTTAACTATGGTAAATAAAATTTACCAAAGTTACTATTCATAATGCCCAAAAATAAAAAGTAGCTTATTAACAAAATTTGGACCCACTGATTCCAAATATGGAATCCATTTTTCCAAATTCAATACAAAAAAGTTGCAGAAATTAAATTAAAATTAATCCCGTTGTCGAAAGAAAACGAGTTTTTCTTTAAAACATTGCAAAAGATTGAATTGATTTAACCTACGAATTCAAGGTAAAATCAATGCTAATGACATAAATTATATTAAATGGTAAAAATATAGTCTATTTATACTTTAAAACCATTCAATATTATAATTTAACCACATAAGTTATTATGATGAAAAAATTTGTTTTGAATTAAAATATAGCGTGTTTTTACTATTCATTAAAATATGAAAGTTGTCAGAAAAATATCAAAAATTTATCCAATGTAAATTGTTATATCCTAATTCAAAATAAGAAGTTTATTTTTTAAAATTGAACTTATAAACATGTCAAAAACTAGATTTAATGTGGGTGTGCCATTAAAAGGCAGCAAAACTGTATTTTTTGTAAAATACTTTTTTTACCCAAAAAATTTATTTTGATCCCATACCATGTTATAGAAAATGTGTATGATGAAATAATAATGTTATAAAATTCAAAATTTAGTTAATACTATTTATAACGGCTAGTTCATAATAATATTATAATAATATATCGTTGTTTATTAAAACCCGGTATTGCGTACAACACACGCTATCGAGGAAGGTCGTGATTGTGTGTAATGCATACCAAGTCAGGGTTGAGTGTAGTGAAAGACTCAAATTTTGTTGCATATAACAAAATAAATTGAATATATATATATAATCAATGTTTTTAGAATAACTACTATCAAACAATCATGAAATTGTGTGTAACACGATCCAGGATTAGTGTTGCGTATACTGCAAGTTAATACGGTGTTGCGTATAGTGAAAGATAAACTTGGTGTATCGTACAACAGAAGATATGAAAGAAATTAAAAATTATATATCTTATAAAATATTTGGTTATTACACGGTGAGGACAAAATACTCTTAGTATAAGGTCATAGAGTTTGGACTATTGGGTGCTTGGCAATTTAACGTCATGCAGCTCGGACAAAGCGTACACCCCGTGCAGGTCTGGTCCGTACATGGGGGAGGGGTATTGTTAACTCTTATTATCTGTGCATTTTATCGTTGTGCGGTAAGGACGAGATGCTCATAGTCTCTATGTGAAATACTTCATCAGGAATCTTGCATTGGTAGGAGCCATGGTGAATTGCACGTCCATGGAGATCAGGGCATATGCTCCGTTAGAGTAGACCTTGTGTACAACATACGGTCCCTCCCACTTGGGCTCTAGCATTGGAGGTTTCCTTCCAGGTATCATTGGGGTCCGGAGGACCAATACCAATTCTCCTTCCATAAAAGACCGGAGGTGGACCTTTTTGTTGAAGGCTCATGAAATCTGGTTCTGATATACCTCTAGATGGTGCAAAGTGTGCAACCGCTTCTCATCTAGCTATTCCAATTCACCTATCTGATTTTATGAATGCTCAATATCATATAATTGATCACATATGGCAACAAGGAGTGAGGGAAGTTGGAGTTCAATGGGCTGGACCACCTCTGTGCTGTACACTAATGTGTGTGGGGTAGACTGAGTAGCGGTGCTGATTGTGGTTCGATAAGCCCACAATGCATGGAGGAGCTTATCCGGCCATGAATTCTTGTCTTTGTACACCATTTTCTGGAGGATGTTGGACATGGTCTTTTTGAAATCGACCATCTGTCTGTTGGCCGCTGCATGGTATTGGAATGAGTGGTTATCCTTGATATCATACTCGTTGTATAGCTTTTCCAATTCAGCAGAGTAGAAATTGGTGTCGTTGTCCGTCAGAATGGTATGAGGGATACCAAATCTGTTGATGATATTGGTCTTTACGAATCTGGCAATATTTCTTTCCCCGACTTCGTTGAGGGGTATGGATTCTGCCCAATTGGAAAAGAGGTTGGTTTCCGTGAGGATATACTTCAGCTGTTTGGCCGTGGCGGGAGGGTATGGTCCCACGATTTCCATACCCCAGACGAAAAACGGCCAGGAGTACTTAGCATGATGAATTAACTCCAGGGGTTGGTGTATGAAGTTGGCATGAATCTGTCATGAGTGGCATTTTGCGGTAAAATTCTCTTAGTCTCGTGCCACTATGGGCCAGTAGTACCCAAGCCTTCGAACATGATGGGAAAGCTTGGTCCCTTGTTGATGTTCTCCACACACTTCTGCATGTACTTCAGTCATGACGATAGCGGTTTCTTCTCCATAAATTCAACTGAGGAGCACTCCATCAAGGCCTCATTTGTAGATGACATCTTGCTGACCCATGCCTCCATATAGGACAAAATTTATTTCCATTCTCTGTATTTTCTCTCGTTCAACCCTGTCTGATGGAAGCTCTCCCTATTGAAGGTAGTCCGCGATGGGGATCATCCAACCAGTGGCAGGAGCATATGGCTCAGGGACAAGACTGACCTCATTGATTTCTTTCGTCTTATCTTGAAAAAATGGCAATACCATTCGACGGTGAGCAATACTGATGACTGTTTCATCCCGGTCTGGCTCGGCTAGGGTTGTGGCCGCGTTGGCTAATGCATCAACCTGGGCGTTCTGGGACTGAGGAAGTCAATGTTGGTTGTGTGGAGAAATTTACCATTATCCCTTGGACATGGTCAAACAGGGGGATCAACTCCTCCTTTTTAATAGCATAGTCACCATTGACTTGCTTGATGACCAGCTCTGAGTCGCCTTCTACCTTAAGGTGTTGTACTTGTGCCTGGAGTACGAGCTCCAGGCCTGCAATGAGGGCTTGATATTCCGATTCATTGTTCGTACATCCTTCTGATAGGAGGAAAGAATATGGAAAAACTTCCTTTTTTAGGGACACGAGTATTATCCCCAGACCCACTTTGTTGAATATGGGATCCTCCATCCTCTTCTCGGTGGGGCTTCAGGACGCGCCGTCAAAGTACATTTCCCATGCTGGGAACTCCTCTTGAACCGAGAAGATATCTTCATCAAGTAGTTCAGCGTTCGGTGTAGTGGTCCCTGTTGAAGGGTGCTCTACCAGAAAATATGCTAATGTCTGGCCCTTGATGGATTTCTGAGGCATGAACCAGATGTCTAACTGTTGCAGGATGAAAACCCATTGGGATAGGCGTCCAGTTAGCATCGGGTGACTGAGGATGTACTTGAGCAGGTTACTCCGCGAGATCAAATGGAATTTGTGATGCTGCAGATAATGTCACAACTTTTGAACCACGAAGACCATGGCCAGACATCTCTTCTCGATATTTGAGTATCGATTCTCAGCATCAATCATGGTTCAACTAAGGCAATAGAGAATGTTTTCACTTCCGGTGTCGTTATTTTGTTTGAGGAAGGCTCCTAGTGACCGTTCTAGGGCCATCACATATAGAATGAGAGGTCTTCCTTCGACCAGGGGAATGAGAACCAATGGGATTAAAAGTTACTTATTCAAGTGGTCGAACGCCTCTTGGCAGTCGTCCGTCCATTGGTATGTGACCCCCTTCTTCATTAACCTGGTGAAGGGAAAACATTTTCCTGTCAGGTTGGCTATGAACCGCCTAATATAAGCTAGGTGTCCTTGGAATCCCCTCATCTTGGTCAGATTTCAGGGAGGTGGCAAGCCTAGGATAGCCTTCATCTTCTCAAGTTCGACTTCGATGCCACGATGGTGTCAACGAAGCCAAGGAATTTCACGGAGGTAACCCCAAAGGCGCATTTCAAGGGGTTCATCTTCATTCTATGCCGTCAGAGCTTGTTGAAGATGGTCTCAATGTCCGACAGGTGATCCGAGCACTGTCTAGACTTGACCACTAGGTCATCCACGTAACATTCAACGAATCTCCCTAGGAACGGCTTAAAGATCCGATGCATGGCACGCTGATACGTGGCGCCAGCATTCTTGAGACCAAAGGGCCTGACCCTGTAACAGAATACCCCTTGAGGGGCCTTGAAGGCAGTGGCTTCTTCGTCTTCTCGGGCCCTCCTAATTAGATTATATCTATAATATCCATCCATGAAGGATTGATCCTCGTACCCAGCCTTCGCATCGATTAATAATTCGGTGATTGGAACCGAGAATTCATCATTCGGACAATGCTGATTAAGGTCTCTAAAGTCAATGCAGACACGGATTTGTCTGTTCTTTTTCTTGACGGGGATAATATTGGCCAACCAAATGGGGTAATAGACCTCTCGAATGAAGCTTGCTTTAATGAGTTTATCGACTTCAGCCTCTATCTTGGCAGCATGTGAGGGGTGTGTCCTTCTAGCGGCCTGTTTGTAGCCCCGGCGGTCTTCTAGAAGACCCAGGTGATGCGTAGCTACCTCGAGATCGAGTCCTGGAGTTTCCATGTAATTCCAGGAAAAGACATCCTGATGTTTCCTTAGGAAGGAGTTATGTACCTCGTGCTCCTCGGGGGATATGGCTGCACTAATGATAGTAGGTCTCTGATCTTCCTCGATATCCAGGTTTATTTCCCTGAGCTCGTCCACCGTGGTGGAGATTCCCTCCTCCAATGCAGGAGGTGCATCCCTGAGATCATTTCCCTCTTCTTCTCCCAAGTCATCATCTTCTTGATTAGACAAGGAGGGAGCTTCTGGTCTGAGCGGTCAAGGGTTTGAAGGAGAGGCATCGTGGGAATCCCCGCTTGAGTATTCATACGCAAATCGAGGGTTGGCGGACATTCCCGCATTCTCATGCTCGACCATCATGGTAGAGGTCATGAGGACATCCAAGTGCATGTCCGTACTTGAACTCCTACTCTAAACATGGTTGATGGGCATGACATAATCTCTACCAAGCTGCCTGAGGGGGTCCTCAAGAACCATTTCCAGGCCATTTGGAGTGGGGATCCAGTCGACACCATCAACCAAGGGCTTCTTTTTCTTTTTCTCAGAGAACCCGACATCAATGTAATGTGACTCGGAATGCTCGAAAAGGGACTTGTTGGAATGCAATATTCCACTTTTTCAATTGACGCAATACTTTATACACTGGTGATATGATGAAGGAATGACCACGTGCTTATGGAGCCACGACCTTCCCAGCAGGGCATTGAATGTTGTGGTCTGCCGGAACACCAGGAATTCCGTGTAGGCTACCGGGTCACCAAAATGGGTCTTTATCATAATCTGTCCCATTGGTTTCTGCTCACTCTTGTCATTTCCCAACAGAGTTGTGATTGAGAGAATTAGATCGTCCTCACTGTAGCCCAACTTATGGAGTGTCCGTAGAGGAAGGAGGTTAACTCCAGAGCCATTGTATATGAAGAATTTCTGGATCTCAATACCATTCAGTGCACTGGACACATATAGTGGTCTGATGTGTCCTTTCATGATGGCATCTTCATCCTGATTGGTGAAGGAAATCACTGCATTGCATTCAGCCGGGTCAGTCTCCGTCCAGTAAACCTCGGCGGCAGCTACCTCGGCTTGAAATTCCTGGGGGATGATCAAAGATTCGATAAGCGCCTCCTTAAAGTCGACTAAAAAACCCAGGGCATCTAGGATTGAAAACTTGTCTAGTATTGATTCCAGCTACTTAAGGATATCATATTTTTGCTCCAGCAGCCGACGCTTCTCCGTTGGCAGGAGAGTTTTAGCTGGTTCTTTGGGAGCTAGAGCATTTGACTAGGAGGGGACGGTCGCAGGGACGGATGTCGATGGTGTTCCAACATTTTGAGGACTTGGCCCGGCCGGTCTGTTTGTGCGCACTAGGAGACTAGACACTTGCTCCTCCTCTAGTGGGTATTGCATAACAACAGGTCCAGAGCAGTTGCTTGTGGAGGTGGAGGGGCATTCCTTCTCCTGTTGAGTCTGTTGAAGGTCCCTCCCACGGGTTTCCATGATATTAACGGTTTGGGATGGGGTCCAGCCGTAGGGTTGGTTTCGTCTGCAGGTGCTCCTCCCCTGATATCCTCTGCCTCTGTGATTCCTCTGCCCGGCTCCTTGTGCAGGTAACTCGGGTTTTTAACCATATCCTTCATTAGGGAATTATTCCATGAGATGAATAACGTTGATAGAACCAATGATTGTCTATTCACCCTCTGACAGGTCAACCTGGTTGGTTGTCTCTGATGGTACCGTTGGGCAAGTCGGTGCCCATGGTTCCAAGTTCTAGGGCATGAAATCTGCCAGGGTCAGGACTAAATTTTTCCCCATCGTGGACTTCCCATCTTGCGATTGTTTCCTCCTTCGATTACACCTGGATGTCCAGCTTGTAGAGGATTGTGAAGCCAATGTTGTTGGCTGCACGGCTTCAGGGGCTGTTGGCGGCAACACCGGCTGTTGTAGTTGAGCTCTGAGTATGCCTCGGGATTGGCTAATAGTCTTCCAAGTCATCCAGTTGTCAAATTTCATCCCCTGCTTGCTGGTGATTTTCTACCACCCCTCATCTTTGTCAGAGTCGTTGGTAGAGATACATGCCCCATTGCTGGTGGTGGTCACAGCTCAACTTGTCCGGAGTTTACCATCCTCTACAGGAGATCTTTGAAGACGAGGCATTCTCAGATACTGTGCCCCAACATCCGATGGTAGCGGCAGTAATATGGTGTCTTGTCGCGGCCGACCTCTTTAGGTTTCCTCGACTCCGGGAGGCGGAGCAAGTTACAGTTCATAGCGGCAATGAAGTAGTCGTGGACTTGATTGTACCAGAACGAGTATAATTTTTGTCTTTTTTCCTCAAAATGCTTCTGCTTTGGTCCTCTCTGATCGTCCCGTTTAGGCCGGGGCGGCCTATGATATGCCGGGGTCCCTTGACGATTTGGGGGGAGGCTTGAGCGATGGAGCAGGCACAAGGGTCGGCTTGAGTGTGACATCGGACGCTTCAGGTCTAGGGACTCTTTTCACTGGAGCCTGCGAGGCTATTCGGGACTTTGAATTAGTCTGCTTCAGGGAGTCCTTAATTCTCTAGACAATGGCCAAGAGATGGCAGAAGCCAGTGGTTCACTCCACCGATATGAGTGGAGTTCGCATCTCATCTCTAAGATTATCGATGCATATGGATAGCATCTCATCTTAAGGCATTGGTATGTTCAAAGAATAGGTCATACCTTTCCATCTAGCGATGAAATCTAAAACCCTCTCGTTCTCCCTCTGCATGCAATTCATGAGATCGCTGACCGCTGTTTTAGGCAGCATTGAGCTGAAGTGGAACAAGAACTGCTGTCGGAGGTCCTCCCAGCTCTTTATCGACTGGGCTGGAAGACTCATGTACCAGATGAAGGCGGATCCTTGCAAGGTCCGTACAAAGCATCTAAGCTTCACTGGCTCTTGTTGCTCCGGAGATCCCATCATAGGGTCGCAATAAGATGCGTAGTGCATCGAATGCTATTCCAAATCGCCTGATCCATTGAAGATAGCGAATAAAGGGATCCCAAAATTGGGTGGAGGTGTTGTGTTGGTCACCCAATCTGGATAGTGTTTCCGCTCTGGCTGTATCAGAGCACATCGACCATCCATCGCTTCCAATCGAGCTGTTAGTGCCTCGATGGTGATGGTGAGTCCATGGTTTACATCCTGTTGGGCTTGGTCCTGGGTAGGTGTAGTCAGAGGCACTACCTGAGGATTCGGATTGGCTGGAACCAGGGGTGCGTGTGCCATTTGTGGCAACATCGGAGGGTTCAGGTGAACTCTCTCCGGTTGCTTCCTGAGTGGGGGGGGGGTGTAAGTCTTGGTATTCATCTGAACCTACGTTTAGGTAGTTAGACGGGTCGGGCGCCTCATTGGACGGGATCCCTGACCGTGTTTTGATTGCCATGGCAAACCTTTTCCTTTGAGGTGCACTTGTTTGGAGTGCATGATGTGGGTCCTCCCGGGATGCACTTTCAATAAGGTGGTTCCTCTGGAGCAGCTTGGTGTTAGGCCACCTCAATTCTTTCATCTCTTCTTCCGGTCAAGCGAACCTCTCTTCGAGCGTGAGTGGCACATTTTTATCAAGAGAATGGGAAGGGTTAAGGGTAACCGTTCCTTTATTCTTATCCTTGTTGGAGGCTCGCATGGTATGTGGAGGGAGGTTAGCTGAAGGGGAGGCCATATTTAATCTAGCCCTCTGGTTCCAGGTGTGCACACCTGGGGGTTCGTTGTGAGTCACAGCCTGACCAGAACCGTCATCTCCCGATCCGTCTGGATTTTCATTTTCCCCGGTGTCACCCGTGGGGTTATCTCTATGACATTGATGAATGCATATCGCGGGGTGGAGGGGAAGTTATCTTCCAAAGAGGAATAGGATATCATGCTTCTTCTACTATCCTTCCCTTTTGTGTCATGGGATTGCCTTCGGACATCTTGACGATGGGTGATGTGGAGGGTTCTTTGATGCGACCTTGCGGTCCGCCTTCCTCTCATAGGGGATGATGATTCAAATGACAGGATAGGATGGGAACCTCCTCTTCTGACTGTCCTTCCTAGGTTAGAGAACATTGATTCTCGTGGGGGAGGTTGTTGTTGAGGGGGTAATAATGACCCCAGCCCTACTGGATGGGGTTGGCCCCGTTCCTTGGACATCGAGTCTCTTCCAAGATTTATTGGTCTTACGGGGGAATTTTTTGTTAAAAATGCCCCCAGCCCTGCAGGCTAGGGTTGACCCTGGACGACAATAGTGGTTGATGCTATTGTGACCTGCCTGATCTCACGTGCTCCCACCCGGGGGTGAACCGGTTTTGGTGCTGAATTCACCTATGGATCAGTCCCTTATGGGGAGGCAGGCAAAGATTGCTGATTGGACTCTCTTAGTTGAGAGGCCTGATGTATGCTCTTGGTGGCCTGATTCATGAGTTTTTGAATGGCTTGTTCCCATCGGGCCTGACGCATCTGGGACTTACTCATGGCCCGACTCTGTTGGGTGTTTAGCCTTTCGTGAATAGGGGGACCACTTGATTGTCGTCTTGTCGTGATGATGTTGCAAGACACCATGCCGAACAGGTTCTTCTGGGAGGGGATCATAGTGAAATGCAGAGCTCTATGTTCCCCCCATCCCCTGATATGGACTCCCATCAGAGCGTCACCGATGAGGCGGCGCAACTGGTGTAGTGCGCGGAGGTAGGCTATCTCCATGTTTCCTTTACACCTCTTTGGTCGTTGTTGTCGTGCTGAAGGAAGAGCTTCCAGGTCTATGTGACGCAAGAGGTATCCTATTGTCTTGATGTGGTTTACATACCCGTCATAGGGAAGGAAGATTGATTTCAGTCGGTGGAGGGTTTTCCATATATTATGGAGGATTCCGTGCACGCATTCCTCTGACAAATCTCTGGTAATGTCGAACTGAGATGTGGTCGTAGGCCAAAACATAACTGGTATATCATCCTTGTCCAATTGTTTCCTTAGGTGCAGTATATCAGCGTACTCTTCCGCTAATGACTCCTCTACCTGGTCAGCTCAACTGAGACGCTCGTCACCAATGTGGTTGGAGGCAGTGGGACCGGTAGGTATTGAATTTTTATGTGGGTGATTCTGTGGTGGTTCAGAGGATGAACGTGTCCCTGGACCATCTCCTAATTGGAGAAGGATTTCTTTGGTGACTAACTGGGAATCTGACATGCTTGATCCCGTCCTTATGAGTGCCTTGGCATACGAGGGCCTTTAGGTGCTTGATTCAGTAGGAGGAGGACCTTCCTGTCGATATGATATGTCATCATGGGGAGGACCTCCATAATGGAGGCTGTAATGGCGAGGACTACCATTACTGCTTGAGGTTTCACTGCATAGAGTACTTTTTCAGTGCACACCTTGGGGATGACTTTCAAGGCGTGTCGCAGCAAGGGGAGGACCTTCTAGCTGCGGAGTTTTGTTACGGAGAGGGCATTTGCAACAACTGCCAACATGGAGAGGATGACCATCATGGCTTGAAATTCGACGTGCATCCTGGGGAGGGACTTTAGGACACACTACGAAAAGGGGAGGACCTTCTTATCACTTGGGGCCAATGCGGGAGGACCTTTGCAATGGCAGTAGTGACGACGAGGACTACAACCACATATGCAGCAATGGTGAGGACTACAATTACTACTGCGGAAATGGTGAGGACTACTATTACTGCTGCCACGGGGAGAATGTATGTGGGATACATCCTAGGGAGGGCCACTAAAATGTACCACAACGAGGGGAGGGAATTCTCGTTGCTTGACGTCTCTATGGGGAGGACCTCCGTTATCAGGGTGGCAAGGACTACCACCATGATCTGATGCCTGGCTGCATGGAGTTCCGTTGCAGCGTAACCCCAGGGGAGGACCTTTAGGGCAAGCCACAACAAGGGGAGGGCCTTCTTGTCATGATGACATGTCACTACGGGGACGACCTCCATAATTGTGACTGTGATAGTGAGGACTACTATCACAATCTATGGTCTGACTACGTGGAGAGTGATTGCAGTGTATAACCCATGGAGGACCTTCAAGGTGGACCGCAGCAAGTGGATTACCTTCTTGCAGCTCGATCTTCTGGTCACATGGAGGGTTTCCATGACTCGGATAAAAAGATGAGATCTCGTGATCGGTCGTTATATGCTCGCGGGAGAGATCCTTACATGTGCTATGGGGAGGACCTTCAGAGCTGCTGGTAACGACATTACGAGGAGGAACTTTGCAACTGATACTACCACTCTCATAATATGGTAATTGGTGGGCATGGTTTTGAGCCTTTGATGTGTGCTTGGCGGCATTGGGAACCCCATATTCTAGCAGAGCGGAGTCATGAACCTGCTCTTTATTTTCCAGTTTCCTTCAATGCGTTCGGGGTGATTTCTTGTGGGTAGTCGGGACTGTCTGTTGTTGATAACAACCTTCACATTTGGGTCCCTATCTAATTGGGTCCCGTGATGTCATTGGGATACGCCGACGAACATCTTGAATTTTAGTAGGGATATGTGCCTGCTCTGGAGCATCCACCGTGATGGGCGGGTGTCCCCTAGTTGGACCGAGTGAAGTTGCTCGATCCGATTGCCCTTGCATCGCGGAATATGGTCGACGACCCTCTTGAGAAGAATTAGGGATGCATATCTTCTCCGAGGTAGCTATCTCGTCTCTTAGACGAGTCACCTCAATTGGGTAGAGAGGCTCACAGGCCTGAGTCCTTACTATTACCGCCGATGCAATTACTTTCTGGAAAGTCGGCAAGATATGATCTAGGATTGATACCTTCTCCTCCACCATTGCCAGGATATGTAGAGATACATCTTTAGCTAGAATGGGTATGAAGGCCCATTCCGGTATCGGAGCAGGAATATCCTGCTCCGGTCCTCCAGTGGTCAGGGGGTACTGACAATTCTCCTATGTCGGGCAGGTGAACCAATCTGGCCCTATACCGGCATATGCCAGTTTGTCTCTCTGTTTTCCACCACATCGGGGTGGAGGACATTACTTGCATCCGCAAGGAGCTGGCCCTCGATATATTGGTTTCCCATCGTATCGAGTCGGTGGCCTTTGTTGGCGGGGAGACATGCCCGCCTATGATTTGCTGCCACATCTGGGTGGCGGGATTTTTTGATCGCCACCATATCAGGATGGCGGGTATCAGAAGAAACTGGAAGGAGCTGGTCCTGCAGGTGTCGGGTCACCACCACATTAGGTTGGTGGGCCTCACGACCTTAGGAAGGGAAAGGTGCCTGCCTGGTAAGTGTCGTCCTGTGTGAGCGACAGGCTTGATGGAGCTCGACGTGGATGTGCGTCGGCTCGTATGATGCCACCATGTCTGGATGGAGGGATTATGAGGAGCGAACAATTGTAGGTACCTTTTCGTGGCATGTCTCTGTGGTTGGTCATCAGAGCTCCTCCTCAGGGACCAGGGTGATGACCAATCCCCGATTGTGCGTCTGCCACCCTCGTCGGGCGGTCTGAGGGGCCGGAGCTTGGGGAGCGTGGGCCTGAATCCTCAGGGAGACATCCTCCTCGACGCAAGGATGTTGAATTGAGGAATTACCACGATGACGCCTTCTGGTGGGGGCCTTGAAGCGGAACCCCCGTTCGGTGGGGATGAAGTCCTCAACGTCGACCTCATCCACCTCCCTAAGATAAGGGAGGTACACATTGTCCCGTTTCGGGGATAGACCCCTGAAACGGTTGGAGACAACAATAGGGGCTGTCTGGATGTCTCTTTGCGGCCGCTACTGGGTAGGCGACCAACAAATCTTGACATATTGGAGGGTGTGCATGGCCGCCTCCACCATTGGGAGAGTACCATTCACGTGGTACTCTCGGATCAGCGCATCCGAAACCCAGCATTGAAGATGCTGGGTGGGTGACGGGATCATCCGTTTTTGAGGAAGTCCCATCCTTGCGTTGTTGGAAATGCGCACTTGTGAGTTCCTTTGCGATTCCATTGGATCAAAGGGAGTTCAGAAAGTGGTACCTGCAAAACATTTTAGCAAATACAAGCAGCAAACCCGTCAAAGTAGCATCTCATAATCCCATTCATAATTAATGACCTTTCTTGGCCCTCCTTTAGAGCATGAGGGGGAACAGGGTGAGATTAGGTTAAACTCATCATGTTTGGTTAAAGATTCACATCGGGTTCACAATATTTTGTTTCGTTGGTTTTGGCTTTCTACCTTGAAACACCCAACGACTCCATATCCGATGATGGACCGACCTGCTTTCCAAATGCATGGTCTGGCTGGCGACACTTAAGAACTCACATTGGTCGGGAGGATGGGAAGTCGAGCTCATCGCACCATTTTTGGGAGGAAATTATTTCCTGTTCTGGGACTCTCTTATAGATTTAAGATGTATTCATATGTTTGCGAATCTTTGTTTTATACCCAAACATAGTATCCATGGATTTAACCTTGGTGGGAATTGGTCAACTAGATGCAGGGGTTCGTAATCATTTATTCCCAATGTTTACCATCCCTCGTTGGATTAATGAATCCGAAGAGTTGGAACTCGCTTGTGGTGGCACACGGAGTGGCGCAGTGAACTGATGTGAAGATAATCGGATCGACCGATTATTGGGCTTGAACCTCAGGGAGGCTTCCTACGTACCCTGCATAAGAGGCAGGGATCAAAGTCCACATAGTTATGATAGGTGTCAGGGAACCGACATGAATATGGACCGGGTGGTCCGATGGGTTGTCGGCATGAACCTCATGGAGGCTTCCTATGTACCCTATCTAGGAGGTAGGGATCAAAGTCCACGTAGTTCATATTGGTTTGGGACTTATGCTCTGGGGCAGTCCAGAATGATGGATTGGGGATTACACTCTGAGGAGGCTCATAAGGGGATGTCATGGTCAATGCTTACTCTAAGCCCACATGAGTCATACTCGGTGTGCGAAACAAGAGGCAGCAGGGACCAGAGGATCACGTCACGAAAGGTGCGTCTGTGAGAAGTGGAGTGGGGCTTACAAGTGGCGTGCCCCATTATGGCGGGGCTTACTCCTAGGTGCACACCCAGGGCGATGGATTGGGGATTACACTCTGAGGAGTCCCATAAGAGGATGTCATGGCCGATCCTTACTCTAAGCCCACATGAGTCATGCTCGGTGTGAGAAACAAGAGACAACAGGGACCAGAGGATCATGTCGTGAACAGTGCATCTGTGAGAAATGGAGTGGGTCTTACGCACGATGGCGGCCCATATTGTGGATTGGGGTTACACTCTATGGAGGCCCAGAAGGTTGGGGATTACTACTAGGTGGACGCCCGTTGAAAGAAAGCTCAGCGGGAGAGGGAAAGGGGGTTCTCTTGTGCCCATCTCCTCTCTTGCAGTGCATGAGGGCTTCCTTCTGATGGCTATTTTACCATCTCCGAGGAACCCTCAAAAAGTGGAGGGGCGGAAAGGGGATTCCCAATCATAGAATCTACATTAACATGGGAATGTGAACCCAAGAATTCTTCAGGAATCTGCTGAAGGGTTGGGGCAACCCTTTCGAATCTACTTACCGTGGGTATGTGAACTCAAAATGGCGCGCTGATGTGCCTAAAAGTTACACCATGTGAATCTGGTGGCTCTGGTGGAGGCCTCAGCTCGGGGCTGATGAATAGTCCAATGAGGGAGTCGCAGAAGACTTGGATGGATCAGAAGGATTTTATCTAGCACGGGAAATGAGAACACCGAAGTATTCAGCAAGCCACCGAGAGGTATGGGTGGTGGCGCCCTTTGCGTGGGGAAGCGCCACCCGGCTGGAGAAGCCATCCGCAAACCAGGGTGGTCCGCGAATTGATTGGTGTCCTGCGAACCAGGGTGGTTCACGGCTTCGATTTCGATCCGAAAACCAGGGTGGTTCGCGGAGGTTTCCAGGCAGGCAGCGGTGGCCAAGGGTGGCGCCGGTCGAAGGCTCGTTGGTTGGGGCTTTGCCCGCGTGAGATAGTGATATGCGGTGCGATGGATGGGAAAAGAGGCATAAACTCCCTAGTCCATGGGGAATTCATCCATGGAGGGGGTATGGTTCACGGTTTTCCATGTTTTTGTTATTTTAGGTTCACAGTTTACCAAGTTATTATGCATTTTCCAATTCCTTTTTAATTCGTATACCTGCTGTGGTTCACAGGCGATAATTTCTTTGTTTGTGAAATCCGAATCCCTCCTTTAACCGATATCCTTCTGAATCTCTGTTTCCCTCGGAATTCGTGGATTACCTCCTGGATGGGAGATTCAAACGTTCCGATCGGTTTCTAACGGGTTTGTTCGTAGAACCGGAAACATCCAATGATTCCACATCCTTTGGGACCTACTTTCCAAAGGTAGGCGCTCATTAGCTTGTGAACTGATGAGACTTAGGAATTTTCATTGGTCGAGAGGATGGGAGGTCGGACTCATCACACCTTTTTGAGGGGAATTATTGTCTATTCCGGGACTCTCTTTTTAGATTTATGTTATGTTCGTGAATCCTTATTATATTACCAAGTATAAAATGAGCTTTTCCTTTAGTTTTGACAATCAATAATTGAATATGTATGAAATTTAGAGAATCTTTTATATGTATTCGAGGTTCTTCATCAATAGAGAATCATCTATATCTATTTAGAGATTCTTGGTCAATGGTAACATTCAAAACATTCATATAAAAGTCTCTTGGTCATTATGATGACTGGGCTGGTTTTAAAGCCACTCAGTGGGGCACTTGAAGTTTATTGTCATTCAGAAGGACATGAATTATTTCAAAGTTGGGATCGAACCCATAGATGGGCTACCTACATATCCTTTGTTTTGGAAAAGGAATCAGAACCCACGTAGTTCGAATGGAAGAGTATGATGTTTATGATTGATGGCTCAAAGCAGGATGCCATAATTACTTCTACCCTCTAAGCTCACGTGATTCATGCTCGGTGTGAGAAACAAGAGGTATTGGTAATAAAATAGACAATTGATCCATGAAAGATGTAATCATAAGAAATGGTTTGGGGCTTATGTATGTATGACTGCCCAGAGGATTTACTTTAGGGAGAAAATCCAGGAACATGGTCCATAAAGGTATATGTGCTTCATGGAGATTTGAATAATCTAACTTGGGACTTATTCCTAAAAAGGAAACCCAAATTAGGAGAGGATTGATAACTGGGTTTTACTCCTGAGAAGGAATCCCAGATCAAATGTAAATTAGGACTGGTTAAAGAGAATTTATGGGACTTGGGGCTTATTCCTGAAAAAGGAAGCCCATGATTTAGGACTGGGAGTTATTCCTGAAAAGGAGGCCCATGATTTAGGACTAGGACTTATTCCTGAAAAGGAGACCCAGGTTAGGGGACTTGGGGCTTACTCCTGAGAAGGAAGCGCAAAATTATGACTGGGACTTATTCCTGAAAAAGAGACCCATGTTAAGGATTAAGGTTTGGGGCTTACTCCTGAAAAGGATGCCCAAATTAGAGGACTTATGGCTGAGGATTATTCCAGAAAAGGAGACCTAGGTTAAGGATTCTCTCATCTTAAAGGATGTGGTTGAATGAATGAACTCTCCATATTTAGTGACATAAGGATATTTAAATCACTAGGTTTTGAGAGATATTCCACAGAATTCCTTTCAGATAAGGATGTCAAATCACGAAATCTTGCCATAAATGGATTTGAAGAGTGTCTTGAAGACTGAATCTTGAAAAGGAAAGGTGTAATGGCTTAAGAGGGGTGGAAGGGGCAAGAAAGGCACCCAAAAAGGAAGGGGCGCACAAGTCTTGGAAGGAGCGCAAGTATTGAGGGGGCGCACAAGTATTGGTCGCACAGGTATACCTGTGCGACACGTGGTGTACTTGCACGATGGTCAACCAGTATTGAAATACTTGAGCGACTCTTTATTAAAACCTTTAGAATCCTCTTGAGGTTCTTCCAGAAAAGGGACGCGCAAGTTCTATCGAAGGAGTAAGGCGGCGCGCAAGTGTGACCACTTCCCTTAAGGGCTGGCCACTCAGGCGAGCAAGTGTTGATGAGTTTAAACACTTAGGACTTCCTCCCTCTCTTTAGATCTTTCGTTCTAGGTAAGAAATTACCTTAGAAGTGTTCCGGAATCTTTGAGAAAATACTTGGGTGTCAGGAGCTTCAATCCGAGTTTCTAGAAAAAGATCCTCTCGTATGGGGGGCCCAAAGGGTCTATTTATAGGCAGGAGAAGACCCCGGGCGGTTACCGGGCGGTTACCGGGCGGTTATCAATTAGGTCGCACAAGTCACTTGCGCGACCATAAGGGCGTAGCGCAAGTGGACTTGCGCAACAGTGATATAACTTGCACGGTGCAGTTGTTGTGGATCCTTTGTTCATGCCTTTGTCGTTTTTTGATATTTTCTTCAAAGGTTGAATCACTTTGAGCTCAAATATCCCCCTTTTCCGATTTTTTTAGATTCTGTGATGAAAGGATCATCAACAAAAGTCCCCCCTCAGAGTTGGATCCGAAGAGAAATGAGGTTTTGACTCTGAGGAAATCGAATACATCCAAAGGAAAAGGGGGCGCGCAAGTCTTCAGGGCACAGAGGGCGGCGCGTAAGTGCACATCGCGCAGAGATACGGCCCTCGGTCGTGTAGGGTCCGGCGCGTAGGGTCCCGGCCGCGTCTATAAATAGAGGGCCTCACTTCCGTACAAGCATCTGGATTTCCGGACTTCATACCTTCGATCTCTCGCCGCGCAGGTCACCTTAGCCGTGCAGGTTGCTCTGTTTTCTAGTGTTTTCCTTGATGTCGCGCTACTGTAAAGGCATTTGTACTTGCACGGTTTATACTTGCACGTCAAAAACTAGCGCGGCACACAAATACTTGCGCGCCATTTTTTAGACTTGTGCGCCTTAATGCCTTAGCCATTTTTTCGAAATCTTTCATAAATTTTATGAAAAATAAACCCATTTAAGAGTTTAATTTATTCAACTTTTGGGCAGATTCAATGGATACTAATGGAATTAAAACGTCTGATGAACTAGCTAGAAAGCGGATTGATGATATGATGAACATCATTGGCCATGATTACTATGATATCTTCAACATCACTCTCTCATATTTGGCTAAGCACTTGAAGAAATATCATCTTAATTTCCCACAGAGCATCTACCTGCCCCTATATGGTCATGGTCACCTGCAAGGAGTCAATGTTCCAGATGCAAAGAACTATACACCTAAAATGCAGCTGCACTGCTACTCCTTCATTTCGGTTATGTTGTGCATTAAGAGCAACAACAATGGTGTGAACTTTCAAATTCTTCCTCCATGTCATTTCCTTGCAGATATGAAAATGGAAAACCCATGGGCTGAAATGTTTTCCACTACCGGTTGGTGGAGAGAATACAAACATGGTATTAGAGAAATATCTGAAAAGAGTACTCTCTCCAAATGGCTCTTTACTTCCAATGCTCCATTCTCAAATCCATGTATCCATCTCCCAAGTCTCTTGGATAGAAACTGAGTCACTATTTGATCAGCAGAAAATTTTCTCAAACTGCACTCAAGAACATCCTTTTACAATTGTTCCAAGAAGAGCTGGTATCACTGCATCTCTTATTGTATCCAGTTGAATGAATGAATTCCAGGTGGTTGCTGATGATGCTCGGGATTCCGTAAATCAAATGAAGTGTTATGTTGAAAGCCTCTTGTAATTCTTGAAAAAGAGAAGAGACTCTAGTCTATGGATGTCCTTCTAACTCTTGTGTATCAATGAAAAACACTTTCATCTTCAATCATTTGTACCTGCATTCTTTCACTACCTACTTCAAATTTACTTAATCTAATGGGATTAGTAAGCATAGTTTGATTTTTACTAGGATTATTAGAAATAACCCTATAAACCTTGAATCTTTTAATTGCTCAATATTACCTAAATCATACAGAATGTATGTTTAGTGAGCTGGACCTTGACTTTTATTCAGAGTTCCTTTGTCTTTTGTGGGCAGTTTAATGTTAGGCACGCCAGACATAAAGGGGCTAATGTTTTAAGGTCGAAATAACTTTGACCAAAATGGATTAAAAATTGATTCAATTCCTTGACAATTTATCTGAAAACATATTACTATACTCAAGTATGAGGGAAAATATGTAAACAATGGCTTAAGAATATTTGAATCTGAGGAATGATATGAAAAAGAGCTAAAAGGCATTATAAGAAGTAGTTTCCAAGAATGAAGTTACTATTATTTGACAAAAAAACTCGTTAGGGGGTTGAATTATGTAGGGCCACCTAAGGGAATTGGCTGCATGGTCAAATAAATAGAATCTTTCGGCTGACAAGTCTGCTATGTGGACTATTTATGCAAGGCCACCAATGGGCACGTGCTGCATAGTTAGGCAAAAAGAACTCTCAGAAATTTACTTTCCTAGTGCTAAAAGGCAGTGAAAGTTTATGGAGATTCAAATTTTCTAGAGTATAGAGTTTGTTGTATGAAAAGAGGTACTTGAATATGGAGAAGATATTTCCAGACAAGATTATCGAAGAACTGGATGAATATCACTCCTACGAAGGTCTGATCCAAACGTAGGGAAGAAAAATAAACCATAGACTTGAATACTTTCAGATCATGAAAAAGGATATGGGACAAATATGTTAAGGATGGCTATTTTTTGCCGGATCCCTACATACTGTTGTTTAAGACAAATAAAGACAAAAGAGGAATTATTCCCAAGAATGAATTTACCACTATCTGACAAACCCGTTAGGGGGTTGAATTATGCAGGGCCACCTAAGGGCATTGGCTGCATAGTCAAATAAATAGTATCTTTTGGCTAACAAGTCTGTTATGTGGACTGTTTATGCAAGGCCACCTATGGGCACATACTTCATAGTCAGGCAAAAGAATTCTCAAAAGTTTGACATTTTTGTGACTAAAAGTCATGAAAAGGGTTATGAAGATCTGAAAATAATTAAGGATATGATTATAACACAAAAAGATGGGTATTTTCCAATGTATATAGAGATACATAGGTCAATGATAACCATAATCATGTTGTGGCTGGGTCCTGAATTGAAATTTTGGACTTCACAACGTATCTCATAAGAATGGGAATCAAGCCATACGTAGTTCTTGAAATGCAGTTTAACGTCGTGCAGGATGAAAGTATGAGAGATCTTAGTTTAGGGTCATAGAGTTCGGACCATAATAATGAATACACAGTGTGTGTTTTCATGAGGACTTTTCAGCCAAGGGACTGAAAGTGAAATTTGGGGTTAGGCCCAAAAGACTTGGGGTTGGATTCGAGGGATACTCGAACGTTCCTACGTATCCCATAAGGATGAGAATCAATCCCACATAGTTCTAGAACTACCCTTTGTACAAATTTGGTTCGTACATGTGAAGGGTGAAAGGGGACTTTAGTGCAATGATGGTTTAACCTGAGATAAAAAGTTTAGGTATTACCATGTATGCACGTAGTCTTTTGAAATGAAACATGATTGAAAAATCAATTTCAATAATAGTTCTCTCTCAAATGAGGAAATCAAAGTGTATTGTAGTTTATTGTCGTACCAGACAAAAGTGTTGCACAGTTTACTGTCATATAACAAGGAGGAAAGTGAATCAATGTAAAGATATTGATTCTAGGGGCAGTTTCACGAATCAACATCATATGAGATTGTGGTGAACCGATGTGAAGAGATTTTTTTTGGGCTTGAACCCTGGGAGGTTGCCTACATACCCAGCCTGGAGGGTAAGGATCAAAGTTCGTGTAGTTCAATTAAAGAATGAATTAATGATCAAGTAGTTCTTGGGGACAACGATCTAATAAAAAAAATGTTGTTGGGACTTATACATGGTTAGTGGCCCAAAGGGAGTGTTACGGTTGAGGTTTTCTCTAAGCTCACATGAGTCATACTCGGTGTGAGAAACAAGAGGCAACACCAACTTTAACGATGCATAGTTTAATGTCATATAGGACATATAAAGGGACTATACAGTTTAAAGTCTTGCAGTTAGGACTATTGGTGCTGCGCAGTTTAGTGTCATGTAGAAGGGACAAAATACAGTTTAATGTCATGTAGGACGTATCATGAATTTTCTGTACAGTTTAGCGTCATGTAGTTAGGACGATGGGGACAGTAGAGTTTAACGTCATGTTGGACGAAAGGGGGACTGCGCAGTTTAATGTCATGCAGTATGGACAAAATAACACACCATTTATGTCATGTTGGATGCATTGGGGTTTTTTTTCACAGTTTAACGTCATGTTGGATGAAAGTGCGAATAGTTTAAGGTCATTTTCATGGACCGTTGATGGTGCAGTTTAATGTCATGATGGACAGTGGTGTAGTTTAAGGTCATACAGGACCTTTGATGATTATATAGCTTAACGTCTTTCCGGATGTAAGGGACTTTTATACAGTTTAGCGTCATGTAGTTCGGACCTCACAGTTAAACGTCATGTTAGACGAAAGTGAGAATAGTTTAAGGTCATAAGAATGGACCGTGGATGGTGCAGTTTAATGTCATATTGGACGGTGGTGTAGTTTAAGGTCATACAGGACCTTTGATGGTTATATAGTTTAACGTCTTTCCGGATGTAAGGGACTTTTATACAGTTTAGCGTCATGTATTTAGGATGTCATAGTTTAACGTCATGTTAGACGAAAGTGCGAATAGTTTAAGGTCATATGCATGGACCGTGGATGGTGCAGTTTAATGTCATGTTGGACGGTGGTGTAGTTTAAGGTCATACAGGCCCATTTAGGGAACTTTCTCACAGTTTAACGTCATGTGGGACAATGTTGCAGTTTAAGGTCACACAGGTTCATTGCTGTATAGTTTAACTTCATATAGTAAGGACAAACTGGTGCCGCACAGTTTAGTGTCATGTTGCGGGGACATTCTGGTGCTATACAGTTTAGTGTCATGTTGTGAGGACAATACAATTTAACGTCATGTTGGATGAAAGGGGGAGTTTAAGGTCATACTGGACCATTGATGTATAGTTTAACGTCATATAGCAATGACGAGCTGGTGCCACACAGTTTAGTGTCATGTTGCGGGGACATTACAGTTTAACGTCATGTTGGGCGAAAGGGGGAGTTTAAGGTCATACTGGACCATTGCTGTATAGTTTAACGTCATATAGCAAGGACGAGCTGGTGCCGCATAGTTTAGTGTCATGTTGCAGGGACATTACAGTTTAACGTCATGTTGGACGAAAGGGGGACTTTAAGGTCATACTGGACCATTTCTGTATAGTTTAACGTCATATAACAAGGACGAGCTGGTGCCGCATAGTTTAGTGTCATGTTGCGGGGACATTCTGGTGCTGTACAGCTTAGTTTCATGTTGCGGGGACATTCTTGTGAATACTTTGTATTTTATACAAAATATTTCTTCAAAAATATGGCATTAGTTGGAGTAGTAATGAGTTCTCCATCCATCGAGATTAATGAATAAGCTCCATTGGAGTAGACCCTATGTATTGAATAAGGTCCCTCCCATTTTGGTTCAAGCTTGGGAGGTTTCTTTACTAGTATCATTGGAGTTCTGAGAACTAATACCAATTCTCCTAGAATGAATGAACGAAGACGAACTTTTTTGTTAAAAGCTCGTGCTATTCGATTCTGATAGATTTCCAAGTGGTGAAAAGTGCACAATCTTTTCTCATCTAACCGTTCCAATTCATTCAATTGCTTTTGGGATTTTTCATCTATAGATAACTGATCACAAATGGCTACTCTGAGTGAGGGCAATTGAACTTCAATTGGCAAGACTGGTTCTGTTCCATATACCAACGAATTTGGAGTTGACCGCGTTGCATTGCGGGTGGTAGTCCGATAAGCCCATAAAGAATGAAAGAGTTTATCAGGCCATGAACTCTTATCTTTATCCACCATCTTTTTCAGTATATTTGAAAGAGACTTGTTAAAGGCTTCTATTTGTCCATTGGCTGCCGCATGATACCGAGATGAATGGTTGGATTTAATGTTGTATTCTTGATACAATTTCTTCACCTCAGAAGAACATATGTTGGTGCCGTTATCCGTCAATATGGTATGAGGGACACCAAATCTAGTAATGATGTTAGACTTGATGAAGCTAACAATGCATTTAGAACTGAATTCTTTGAGAGGTACTACCTCTGCCCATTTGGAAAAGAAATCAGAAGCAGTAAGAATGTACTTAAACTGCTTGGTCGTAGCTGAAGGGTAAGGTCCCACCACATCCATTCCCCATGTGGCAAATGGCCATGAGTATTTAGCTGTATGAAGCAACTCTGGAGGTTGATGAATGAAGTTGGCATGTACTTGACATGAATTACACTTCTTTGTGAAATCAACACAATCTTGTATCATTGAAGGCCAAAAGTATCGAAGCCTTCGAATTTGATCAGAAAATCTATGTCCAGACTGGTGGGCACCACAGACTCCTGCATGAACTTCTTTCATGACAGCCATTGTCTCTTAACCATCAATGCATCTGAAGAGAACTCCATCAAAACCACGTTTGTAGAGAATTTTCTCTAGGTGGTTTGGGCCATCATAAAGAGTAAAATTGACCACACGTCGCCGGATTTGTTCTTTCTCAGATCTATCAAGTAGAAGTGTTCCATTTTGAAGGTATTCCCTGATAGGTGACATCCATCCTATAGTATGACCATACGGTTCAGGAATGGGACTAATTTCATTAATTTCATCTATTCTGGCTTGAACATAAGGTGAAATTGCACGACGGTGGGCAATACTGATGGTTGTATCGTCCCTATTTGGATCTTCTAGAGCTGTGGCTATATTAGCCAGTGCATCAGCTTGAGCATTTTGTGATCTTGGGACATAAGAAAATGTCGGTTCTAAAGGGAATTCCGCCATTAACTTTCTGACGTAATCATACAAAGGTATTAACTCTTCATTTGTAATGGCATAATCCCCATTGACTTGTTTGATTACCAAGTCTAAATCACCTTTCACCTTTAAGTGATTCACTTGTGCTTGAAGCGCTAACTCCATGCCTGTGATAAGAGCTTGGTATTCGGCTTCATTATTGGTACCACCTTCCCATAATAAAAAGGAATAAGGTAACAATGCCTTATCTGGAGAAATGAGTACAATTCCTAAACCAACTTTGTTGAATTTAGGATTTTACATTTTCTTCCCTGTTGGACTTCTGGAAGCACCATCAAAATACATTTCCCATGTTTGAGGACACTCTTTAATAGAAAAAACTTCCTCATCAGGGAGTTCAATATCTGAAGACGTGTCTTCCACTGAAGGATGTTCAGCCAGGAAATCATCCATAGCTTGGCCCTTTATTGCCTTTTGAGATACATACTGAATGTCGAACTGCTGCAAAATAACTGCCCACCATGCTAGACGTCCTGTAAGCATTGGACGACTAAGGATGAATTTGAGCGGATTATTGAGAGATACCAATTGGACCTCATGATGTTGCAGGTATTGTCTCAGTTTCTGAACTGCAAAGATTAATGCCAGGCAGCACTTCTCAATACTTGAATACCAGGTTTCTTCTTTAAGCATAGTTCTACTGAGATAGTAGAGGCTATTTTCATTCCCAGCGTCATTATTTTGAGCGAGAAAGGCACCCAATGATCTCTCTAGAGCTGTCACATAGATGATAAGTGGTCTACCTTCAACAGGTGGAATGAGTACTGGTGGACTCAAGAGGTATTTCTTGAGAACATCAAATGCTTCTTGACATTCTTCAGTCCACTGGTAAGTGACTCCTTTTTTCAATAATTTGGTAAAGGGTAAACTTTTGTCTGCCAAATTGGCGATGAAACGCCGAATATAGGCTAAGTGTCCTTGAAGTCCTCTTAATTCTTTCAAATTATGAGGAGGTGACATACCAAGGATTGATTTGATCTTCTCATGATCGACTTCAATACCACGATGGCGTACAACAAAGCTGAGGAATTTTCCTGAGGTTACCCCAAAAGCACATTTTAAGGGGTTCATCTTCAAATTATGTTGTCAAAGCTTGTGGAATATGACTTCCAAATCAGCCAAGTGATTAGAACGTTGTTTGGATTTAACCACCAAATCGTCTACATAGCATTCAACAAACTTCCCTAAGAAAGGTTTGAAGATACGATGCATGGCGCGTTGATATGTTGCACCTGCATTCTTTAAACCAAAGGGCATCAACCGGTAACAGAACACACCTTGAGGGGATCTGAAGGCTGTAGATTCCTCATCTTCTGGGGCCATTCGGATCTGATTATATCCGGAATATCCATCCATGAAGGAAAGTACTTCATATCTAGTCGTCGCATCAATTAAGAGTTCTGTAATCGGAACTGTGAAATCATCTTTAGGACAATACCGATTAAGATCTCTGAAATCGATGCAAACCCTAATTTGTCCATTCTTCTTCTTTACAGAGACAATATTAGCCAACCACTTGGGATACTGAACTTCTCTGATGAAGTTATCTTTGATCAGCTTATCCACTTCAGCTTCAATTTTGGAAGCATAGGTTGGGTGTGTTCTTCTCACGGCTTGCTTAAATCCTCGATGTTCTTTTGGTAAACTCAAATGATGAGTAGCAATATCAGGATCAATCCCAGACATTTCTGTATAGTTCCAAGCGAAAATATCTTTATTTTTCTTTAGAAAATAAGTATACATTCCTTTCTCTTCAAGGGTCATGGCCGCACCAATTAAAGTGGGGCGTGGATCTTTCTCTGTATCCAGATTTATTTCTCTGAGTTCATCCACAGTGGTAGAGATAACCTCTTCAAATGCTAGAGGAGCATCTCTAATATCTTCCTCTTCCTCTTCATCATGTGCTATTTCTTCCGTTTCTACTTGCATAGTAGATGACAAAAAGAAATTTTCATGATCAGAAGAGATGTCAAAATTTGCACATTTTGAAGAAGAAGCTTCCGTTTCTGACCCTATTGATGATAAAGGGCCTTCTTTGGGAAATAAAGAGGAGATGATGGATTGAGAATTGACATCATTATTCACCTCTGATGTTGCTATAACTTCTTCTGGCCTGATTGGCGAAGTATAGACCTGTTGGATTTTAGTAGATGAAATGAAGACGTCATCACTTGTGCTTTCATCACTGTTTGGTAGGTTACCAATTTCTCCCATGTTGTCTGGCTCAATTGCCGTAATTGACATTATGGATCTTTCCATAAGAGTATTTTTATTTGGGCCTATTTTTTAAATTTTAATGATAGGTAACACATAATCTGTACTAACATGTGTAAATGGATTTATTGGAATTTTCTCCAAACCATATGGAGCATTAACTTTGGTAATTTCCTTCATTGTAGATTTTTCTCTTCCCTTCATGTGATAAAATTCTGCCTCAATGTACTGAGATTCACATGTATTGAACGGGTCCTTATCACCATACAATGATCCAACTTGACCATTGAAACAGTATTTGAGACATTGATGGTATGATAAAGGGATAGTCGCATGCTGATGTAGCCAGGGTCTTCCATGCAAGATGTTGAAAGCTGAGTCTTGATCAACAATCATGAAATCTGAATTAGATACAAGATCTCCAAACTGAGTTTTGAGTGTAACTTCACCCAGTGGTTCTTGTTCGTTTTTATTATATCCTTGTAACATCATGGTAGAAGGAGATAAATCAGATTCCGTGAGGCCCAATCGACGAAGTGTACGAATGGGCATGAGGTTGACTCCTGAACCATTGTCAATGAAAGATTTTCGGATATCTACACCATTGACTTTTCCAGATAAGTACAAAGGTTTTATGTGCCCATTCACAACATCATATTCATCTTTATCAGTAAAAGATATCACTGCATGGAATTCTGTAGGATTATTCTCTATGTGATAGACTTCAGCTGCAGTAATTTCAGCTTCAAACTCCTGAGGACTTGACAAAGCTTTGATGAGTGCTTCCCAAAGATCTTTTGACAGATTCAAAGCATCCAAATTTGATAACTTGGCTGTTACTTGGGCCAAGTGTTTCAATATATCATACTTTTGATCTAAAGGTCTGCGTTTCCCAACAGGAATATGCGGTTTAGCAGGTACCTTAGAAGCAGATGCTTTGGAAGCTGATGCATCTTGTATTGGGATAGAAGTTGGAAACATCCTTGGTTTTGGAATATTAGATCAATTAGATCCATTTACTTTCTGAGATAAAGAATATGGAACCTTTAATCTGTCTTCTAAAATAACTGTGCCAAGACTGAGTTGGCTATTAGCAGAAAAACCTGCTTGTTCTTTTTGAGCTCGCTGAAGGGCTCTACCAAGAGTTTCTGCTGCATACACAGTGCTAACAGGGGTAGAATTGGAGTACTGGCTTCGGAAAGATCCACGTCTTCCCCTGTATCCTGAACCTCTGGAACTTCCTCGGATTCCCTTATTTGATATAGGGAATTCAGACTTATCAAAATTGAAATTACGTCTGGAATACGGATCTGTTAATTGAATCATATTAACAGAACCGAAGATTAACTCTTCGTCTAATAAAGACTCTGCCTGATTAGCCTGTTTAGGCTATGCCATTTGATGGGGCGGTGCCCGTGGATTTGAATAAGATGACATAAAGTCTTCCAGAGTCAAAGACAATTTAGGCTTTGACACATACTCATCTTCTTCTGATTCTTTTTTCTTCTTTGAATCAAACCGTTTCTTTGAGGACTTTCCCTCTGACGAAGAGGGTTTTACCGCAATATTCATGGTAGAATACACAATTGGTTTCTTTAATTGTGTTCGCAAAATGGCATAAGTCTGGTTGATTGTCTTTCTGACCATCCAATCATCATTCTTCTGTGCATTTTTGCTTTTGACTTCTTTCCATTCACCTTCCTCCTCTGGAACTATAGTAGTAACACATGCTACCTGAGTCAAAAGACCTTTCAACTTGACTTGTCCCAAGTCGACCATCTTTTTCAAGAGGTATTTGAAGAAAAAACACTCATGGATGGGAGGCCCTAACATTTGATGAAAGGAATAATAATTGGGACGGTCTTCATCTCCTTCCTTGTTTGGCCTCTTGGGCACTGGTAATTGAACCAAATTATTTTCCAGAGCTGAAATGAAGTAACTAGGAACTTGCTCATTTCGGAAAGAGTATGCTTTACTCTTCAAATCCTCAAATTGTTTTCATCGTTGATCTTTTTTATCATTTGGATGAAACGACCTTTTTTGTTGGCGTTCAGGAGGTGGAGCCCTTCGAGAAGATGAAGGTTTTGAAGTAGAAATAGGTACAGGCGCTTGTTTAAGCATAAATATAGCAGTTTCTGCTTTACCTATTCTCCTTCCTGGAGATGATGGAATTACACGAGATTTAACCTTAGCCTGTATAAGGGAATCTTCAATCTGCTGAGCGATTGAAGTAACGTCTCGAAACCCTCCTGTGTATTTCATAGGGATCAATGGCGTGCGTAATTCTTCATGCAAATTTTCCACACAGATTGGCAACAGCTCTTCATGAGGGAGTGCTAAACTCAGTGAATACGTTAATCCCTTCCAGCGAGCAATGAAATCAGAGACTCTTTCATTCTCACTTTTCTTGCAGTTTGTATGATCGAAAACTGTCATTTTTGGAAAAGTTGAGCTGAACTGAAGAAGGAATTTTTGACGAAGATCCTCCCATCCGATGATTGACCGGGATTCCAAGCTTGTTTACCAGACAAAAGCTGGTCCTTGCAAGGTTCGCACGAAGCATCTGAGTTTCACTGTTTCTTGCTGCTAGGGAGTTCCCATCATAGGATCACAACAAGACACGTAATGCGTCAAATGTTGTTCAGGATTGCCTGATCCATTGAAAGTAGGGAAAACAGGGTTTCCAAAACTAGATGGAGGAGAAATTGAATCTACCCATTCAGGGTAAAATTTCTTTTCTGGTTGAACTTGTGCCCGTTTCCCTTCCATAGTTTCTAACTGAGCTGTTATTGACTCAATAGTAGTTATTAAATTTTGAGAAACATCAGGTTGAATTTGGTCTTGGGTAGGTGCAATGAATGGAGATTGGACAGACGTGGTGGTTGGTGCTGCAACTAATAGTAGCACTGCCAACCGTTGTTGCGCTTGACCCACGAGATTAGACCTCTGAGGGTGTACTGATAAAGGAGGATATTCTTGATCCATCTCAGTAACTGCAACAAATTCCTTCGGCTGTTGGACTTCAGCATTCTTAAGAAGAAGATTACTCTGAAGTAGTTCTGCATTCAACCTTCTTAATTCTTTCATTTCGTCCTCTTGTTGTGTAAACCTTTGCTCTAACGAGAGCGATTGACCTTCTCCAGAGGAAGGATATGTAACCTGATTCTTTCCCCTCCCTTTGATGGATACTTTTTGAAGAGAAGGAAGTGGATTACCTAGGTTCTGAGTAATTCTTTGACTTCGTGTACGCATACCTTCTTCATTTGTATCGGCACATACATTTTCTTGAGCAGGACGCTCTTCATCTGAGTCCCCTGAGTGAGTCTCCTCTGGTGGATTAGCAACAACTGCATTAATGACATTGATTGATGTATAATGCATCGCATCCCTTCTATCAACATTTCTGTGATATTGTCTTCTTTCATGTCTTTGATGAGACATTGCCTTTTGTTGATTTAATATTTTAGGAACTTCTTGACGAGATATAACTTGGAGTGAATCTCTTGATAATTTGGATCTTCATTCCTCTGGGGGCTTCTTCCCCAATCGACAAATGAACAATATTCTCTGAGAAGGGGACTGATGATTTGAAAGAGTCCCCAGTCCCGAGAACTGGGGATGTTCCTGCTGCTTCCGCTAAACTCCTCGAATCCCATTTGTTGACTCTGAGGGTTGGGTTAAAGGAGTCCCCAGTCTGACAAAATGGGATGGCTCTTGACATTCTATGTCTGAGACCTTCTTAAAATCTCTCTTGATCTTGCGAATCATAGTTCGGAAATTATCTGGATGCATTAGCCTGTATCCACTTTTATCACCTGGTTTAACAGACCGTTGGATGATTTCCGAAACATCTGTAATTTGATGATGTGTTTGCTCCAAATGAGAGGCGTCTGCAATATTCTCACCTGTTTGATGTAGGAGCAATTCAACAACATGTTCTATATATGCTTGATTTTGAGAGGAATTAGTTGAAGTCTATTCTTGAGCAAGCTTTTGATTATGAACAAATCCCATTGACTGTGGCTGGCCATAGGAAATAACATTGCATGAGACCATTTTCGGCGGGCTTTGCTGACTGGAAAGCACTATGAAATGTAGTGCTCCGCGAACACCCCATCCTCTGATATGAAGACCAGATGGAGCATTGGCAATTAACTGACACAATTTTCTTAGTGCGCCAAGGCATGAATGTTGAAGGGTTCTCTGTTGCTTTTCAGCCTTCGGATACAGAGAGACTGATAGAGATGCCAAATCAATCTGATGTTGTAGCCCTTCTATTATCTTAAGATGATTTTCATATTCATCATAATATAATACCTTCTTCTTAAATTGACAAAGAGTTTTCCATATGTTGAGACGAATTTCATGGACTCCATCTTCCGTCAACATCTTTGGAATATCATACTGGGAGTCAGCCAAAGGCCAAAACATGACTGGTACCTCACTTTTCGCCAGTTTTTTTCTCATGTTCAGCATTTCCTCTTTATCATTAAATGAAGATTCGTCTACCTGTTTTGACCAGAGTTGGTGTTTCCTTGTTGCTTCATCGGATTCAACAAGATTGGTAGAGAGATCATTGATCAAACTAGAAGATGCATGACTTAGGGGTGGTTCGGAGAATGACCTACACCCTGGGTTATCTTCTGATTGAGAAAGTATTTCACTTGATAGCAATAAAGCATCAGACATGACTGGTTTCACATTTGCAAGTTCCTCAAGATAAGAGGGCTTTCTCAACACTACATTGTCCACTGGAGTATTTTCAAGGCAATGTGAATCACTACAGCGGAGAGAACTTTCGCAGCAAAATTCATCATCATGGGGAGGACCACCATAATGGGTTACAACAAAAGATGAGATCTCTTGCTCCTTGGTCTTCTGACCACACAGAGGGTTCCTGTGGCTCTCATCTGAAGAAGAAACTTCAAGATTGACCGAATTTTCATGAAGCAAGCCTTCATGACGAAGTGTCTATTGAAGACTTTCGGAATTAATGTTCCCGTTATTGGGAACTGAGGGAGTAGAATCTTGAATTCCAATAGATAAATGTCAGAGGGCTTCAAGAACTCCGGCATCGAGCAAGGCCTTGTTAGAGATTGGCCTTTGATCTCCTGACTGTGCTGGGCAGATCTTTTTCTTAGATACCTTCTTACTTGCTTTGGAAACTAGTTGTTGACGAAAGTGGTTACTCTGAGCAGGTGTATGTGCCTGATCAGGAAAGATGGTCAGGTTAGGCTGACGATCTCCACTCAAATCAGGTGTATGTGCCTGACTTAGTTGTCCATACGATATGGGGGAGTATGCCCCATAACCCTCTTGGACTGGAACAGATGTGTGTGTCTGTTCCAGAGTGAATCGTTGATGTGTCACTCCACTGCTAGGGATAGATTTATGTGTCTTTCCTTGAGATGATGATGAAGCTCTTATGATATCCTGGCAAGCATCCAGAATATGAGCAGGAATTTTCTTCTGCTCTTTCACCATTGACAAAATATGTTTGGTGACTTCAGCTGCCGGAACGGGGATATACATCCATTCCGGGCTTGGAGTAGGTGAATGTGCCTGCTCCTGTCCTCCTTTTCTTGTCAGTGAATCCTGACAGTACTCAAGTGTGGAGGCAGAGAGTTGAGTTTGCCTCCTGTTTGTCGTCGGAGCTTTCCGACTGACTTCTCCGTGCGCTACCAAGCGAGACTGTTGGTAGGCTTGATTAGTACTAGCAGGTGTATGTGTCTGCTGATTACACTTTGCCAAACGCAGTTGACGAGATCCATCATATGTAGTCAGGCGAGCCTGCTGACTAACTGATGATGTATAAGCAGGTGTATGTTTCTGCCTATAGTACTCCGCTGGAATTGCCTGGCAGGATTGGTGTGATGCTGCCAGACGAGTCTGCTGGACAGCGGAATTAAAACGGACAGGTGTGTGTGCCTGCTCGTTGTTCGCCACCGAGTTAGGTTGGTGGACTTCTCTGGAGATGGAAGGGATGAAAACCTGCCCATTGTTAACCGAATTCCGTCTCTGATGGTTCGTCTTGCCTACTCAGGTTCGAGGAACCTGAGCTAAATGCCTGGAGTCGGTACCCTCATCATGTTGAGGGCGCACTGCCGGATGAGTCTGGCGGCAATTTTTGATGGGAGCCCTCGGGAAGGACTCCTGTTTTTTTGAATTAAGGCCCTGAGGGACCTTCTCATTCACTTACTCAGAGTAAGGGAGTGAATGGAAATTTTGTTCCGGGGATAACGACCCGAAACGGTTGGAGACGGTAGTCAGCACCGCCTGCCTCTTGATCACTGGTCGTCGTTGTCCAGACGACCTGTGTGAGTTGTTCACTTGGAGGGCCTGTCGGGAAGCCTCCAAAGTTGGGATGGTACCGTGTTGACGATACTCCTTAACCAACACATTTGATACCCAGCTTTGAAGGCGTTGAGTAGGTGATGTCATCCTCAGAGCGGATGACGATCCAGTAGGAATAGTAGTAGTGGTATTTGCAGTAGCAGTATTCATAGATGTGAATTTGAGAGCAACCATTATGGAAAGACATAATATCTTGGAAAAGAGTGCCTATTTGATATAACAGGCGCAATCAAGATAAAATTCAGACACTTCATCCTTTGGATGAGCACACATGTCAATGATTGTTTTTGTTAGCCCTCTTACTGAGTTTTAAATAGGGGCTTAACAAATTTGTAAAACATCATTTTAACTTGGTTAAGGTTTCATGTCAGGTTCACCATTTTTTGTTTCCCTCAGAATTCGGGGATGACCTCCTAGATGGGAGATTCAAACGTTCTGATCGGTTTCTAACGGGTTTGTTCATAGAACCGGAAACATCCAATGATTCCACATCCATTTGGACCTACTTTCCAAAGGTAGGCGCTCATTAGCTTGTGAACTAATGAGACTTAGGAATTTTCATTGGTCGAGAGGATGGTAGGTCGGACTCATCACACCTTTTTGAGGGGAATTATTGTCTATTCCAGGACCCTCTTTATAGATTTAAGTTATGTTCGTGAATCCTTATTATATTACCAAGTATAAAATGAGCTTTTCCTTTAGTTTTGACAATCAATGATTGAATATGTAAGAAAATTAGAGAATATTTTATATGTATTCGAGGTTCTTCATCAATAGAGAATCATCTATATCTATTTAGAGATTCTTGGTCAATGGTAACCTTCAGAACATTCATATAAAAGTCTCTTGGTCCTTATGATGACCAGGCTGGTTTTAAAGCCACTCAGTGGGGCACTTGAAGTTTATTGTCATTCAGAAGGACAAGAATTATTTCAAAGTTGGGATCGAACCCATAGATGGGCTACCTACGTATCTTTTGTTTTGGAAAAGGAATTAGAACCCACGTAGTTCGAATGGAAGAGTATGATGTTTATGATTGATGGCTCAAAGCATGATGTCATAATTACTTCTACCCTCTAAGCTCACGTGAGTCATGCTCGGTGTGAGAAACAAGAGGTATTGGTAATAAAATAGACAATTGAGCCCTGAAAGATGTAATCATAAAAAATGGATTGGGGCTTATGTATGTATGACTGCCCAGAGGATTTTCTTTAGGGAGAAAATCCAGGAACATGGTCCGTAAAGGTATATGTGCTTCATGGAGATTTGAATACTCTAATGTGGGACTTATTCCTAAAAAGGAAACCCAAATTAGGAGAGGATTTATAACTGGTTTTTACTCCTGAGAAGGAATCCCAGATCAAACGTAAATTAGGACTGGTTAAAGAGAATTTAAGGGACTTGGGGCTTATTCCTGAAAAAGGAAGCCCAAGATTTAGGACTGGGACTTATTCCGGAAAAGGAGGCCCAAGATTTAGGACTGGGACTTATTCCTGAAAAGGAGACCCAGGTTAGGGGACTTGGGGCTTACTCTTGAGAAGGAAGCCCAAAATTATGACTAGGACTTATTCCTGAAAAGGAGACCCAGGTTAAGGATTAAGGTTTGGGGCTTACAACTGAAAAGGATTCCTAAATTAGAGGACTTATGGCTGGGGATTATTCCAGAAAAGGAGACCCAGGTTAAGGATTCTCTCATCTTAAAGGATGAGGTTGAATGAATGAACTCTCCATATTTAGTGACATAAGGATATTTAAATCACTAGGTTTTGAGAGATATTCCACGGAATTCCTTTCAGAAAAGGAAGTGAAATCAAGAAATCATACCATAAATGGATTTGAAGAGTGTCTTGAAGACTTAATCTTGAAAAGGAAAGGTGTAATGGCTTATGAGGGGTGGAATGGGCAAGAAAGACACCCAAAAAGGATGGGGCGCACAAGTCTTGGAAGGCGCGCAAGTATTGGTCACACAGGTATACCTGCGCGACACGTGGTGTACTTGCGCGATGGTCAACCAGCATTGAAATACTTGAGTGACTCTTTATTAAAGCCTTTAGAATCCTCTTGAGGTTCTTCCAGAAAAGGGACGCACAAGTTCTATCGAAGGAGTAAGGCGGCGCGCAAGTGTGACCACTTCCCTTAAGGGCTGGCCACTCAGGCGCGCAAGTGTTGATGAGTTTCAACACTTAGGCCTTCCTCCCTCTCTTTAGATCTTCCGTTCTAGGTAATAAATTACCTTAGAAGTGTTCCGGAAGCTTTGAGAAGAGACTTGGGCGTCGGGAGCTTCAATCCGAGTTTCTGGAAAAAGATCCTCTCGAATAGGGGGCCCACATGGTCTATTTATAGGTAGGAGAAGACCCTGGGCGGTTACCAGGCGGTTATCAATTAGGTCATGCAAGTCACTTGCGCGACCATAAGGGCGTCGTGCAAGTGGACTTGCGTGACAATGATATAACTTGTGCGGTGCAGTTTCTTTTGATCCTTTGTTCATGCCTTTTTCGATTTTTGATATTTTCTTCAAAGGTTGAATCACTTTGAGCTCAGATATTCCCCTTTTCTGATTTTTTTAGATTCTGTGACGAAAGGAGCGTCAACAATCTCCAATCTCTCCCAATCCAATTCCAATTCTCTGACATCTTTTTCTATCCCCCTTAGTCTCCCTTTATAGAGTGGGGAAAGGGATGTATCTGCGGTCACGTGGTACCTTTTGCGGAGGCCCATAACCAAATACCTGGTTTACAGCTGACTTGGTCAATCTGCAATTCGCGGTGGGTATTGGACGCTCCCCCCCTCTGCGAATCGAACTCAGGGAGTCACTACTACATCTTGTCCCTTTATCAGCACTAAAAATTGTCATTAACAACACTAGAAAGGTATTTTTAATGTCGGCGTAGATAAAGGGTGTCCTTTATCAGCGCTCTTCTAGCGCTGTTAAAGGTGTTCTTTATCAGCGCTCAAAAAAGCGCTGATAAAGGCACCATCGCCTGCATCTGCAAATCAGAACCTGCACACCTGCACACCAGAATACCTTCACAAAGTAGCACACGCACACCTGCACAAAATAACACCCGCACACAATATTTTGACCAACAACAGTATATAATTTTACTTAACATCATGAATACAAAAAAACACATTGCTATATACATTTCAAACATTGTTTTACATGTTTACAATTACAATTATTCAACAACAGTTATAAACATTCATGTTTCATCCTTTTATATTCGTGATCCGCTCTCATAAATTTTTGTTCACGATATTTGTTGTCGAACAAAGCATCAGAACTCAATGAAAAAAATCAACCTATATAAGAAAACAAATATTATGTTAGTAATGCAATAATGAAAGAAATTAAAACAGTAATATGAAAGAATACATTAATATGGAAATGTGAAACTAAAATATGAAATTTTAAACTCAAATTTTTTCATTCTCATAATAATGAAAGGGAATAATGTAAAATCAATATGTTTTTTATTGACTTATCACATTTAATAAATAATGATTCTTTATCGAATTAAAAGCTTTACCGGTCACACCATGCATCGGATTGAGGTGCAGTTGATTCGTATACAGTACAAATGACTCATGGATTGTTGTCCTAAATTATTAAAACAACCCAAAGGCATTTTCTCGGTATTCTGTATGTCATTAGTGTTGTTTTCTAATGTTTATCTCAATTTGAAACTAATATCAGACACTTTTAGCCATAACAGTCACACTGTGCGTCAGATTGAGGTGCGGTTGATTCGTACACGTCAAAATTGACTCATGGATAGTTGTCCTAAAGTATCAAAACAATCCGAATGCGTTTTCTTGGTTTTCGGTATGTCACTTGTGTTGTTTTCTAAAGTTTATCTCAATTTGAAACTGATATCAGACACTTTTAGCCATACTAGTCACACCATGCATCGGATTGAGGTGTGATCAATTTGTACACATCACAAATGAATAATGGATCATTGTACTAAATTATCAAAACAATCTGAACACATTTTCTCGGTATTCAGTATGTCAGTAGTGTTTTTTTCTAAAGTTTATCTCAATTTTAAACTGATATCAGACACTTTTAGCCATACCGGTCACACTATGTGTCGGATTGAGGTGCGGTCGATTCTTACACGTAAAAAATAAATCATGGATCATTGTCCTAATGTTTAAAAACAATATGAACACGTTTTCTTGGTATTCTGTAAGTCAGTAGGGTTGTTTTATAAGGTTTATCTCAATTTGAAACTAATATCAGACACTTTTATCCATACCGGTCACATTGTGCGTCAGATTAAGGTGTGGTCGATTTGTACATGTCACAAATGACTCATGGATAGTTTTCCTAAAGTTTCAAAACAATACGAACACGTTTTCTCGGTATTCTGTATGTCACTTGTGTTGTTTTCTGAAGTTTATGTCATTTTCAAACAGATATCAGACACTTTTAGCCATACCGGTCACACCATGTATTGGATTGAGGTGTGATCGATTCGTACACATAAAAAATGACTCATGGATCATTTTCCTAAAGTATCAAAACAATCTGAACGTGTTTTCTTGGTATTTCAGATGTCAGTAGAGTTTTTTTCTAAACTTTATCTTTATTTGAAACTGATATCAGACACAGTTATCCATACCGGTCACACCATACCTCGGATTGAGGTGCGGTCAATTCATACATGTCAAATATGACTCATAGATCGTTTTCCTAAAGTATCAAAACAATTCGAATGCATTTTCTCAGTTTTCCTTTTGTCACTTTTGTTGTTTTCTAAAGTTTATGTCAATTTGAAACTGATATCAGACACTTTTAGCCATACCGGTCACACCGTGCATCGGATTGAGGTGTGGTCAATTCGTAAACGTCACAAATGACTCATGGATTGTTGTACTAAAGTATCAAAACAATCCAAATGCATTTTATCGGTATTCTGTTTGTCATTAGTGGTGTTTTCTAAAGTTTATCTCAATTTGAAACTGATATAAGACACTTTTTTCCATACCAGTCACATCGTGCATTGGATTGAGGTTCAGTAACTTCATACATGTCACAAATGACTCAGGGATCGTTTTCCTAAAGTATCAAAACAATCCAAATGCGTTTGCTTGGTTTGTTGTATGTCACTTGTGTTGTTTTCTAAAGTTTATGCCAATTTGAAACTGATATCAGACACTATTAGCCATACTGGTCACATAGTGCGTCAAATTGAGTTGCGGTGGATTCGTACACGTCAAAAATGACTCATGGATAATTTTCCTAAAGTATCAAAACAATCCGAACGTGTTTTCTCTGTTTTCCATATGTCACGTTTGTTGTTTTTAAAGTTTATGTCAATTTGAAACTGATATCAGACACTTTTAGCCATACCGGTCACACCATGCATCTGATTGAGGTGCGGTCGATTTGTACACATCACAAATGACTCATGGATCGTTTTCCTAAAGTATCATAACAATCTGAACGCGTTTTCTCAGTATTCTATATGTCAGTAGTGTTGTTTTCTAAAGTTTATCTCAATTTGAAACTGATATAAGACACTTTTAGCCATACCGGTCACACCATGCGTCAGATTGAGGTGAGGTCACTTCATACACGTCAAAAATGACTCAGGGATCATTTTCCTAAAGTATCAAAAAAATACAAATGTGTTTTCTCAGTTTTCCGTATGTCACTTGTGTTGTTTTCTAAAGTTTGTGTTATTTTCAAACAGATATCAGACACTTTTAGCCATACCGGTCACACCGCGAATCAGATTGAGGTGAGGTCAATTAGTACACATCAAAAATGACTAATGGATCGTTTTCATAAAGTATCAAAACAATTTGAATGCATTTTCTCAGTATTCCGTATGTAAGTAGTGTTGTTTTCTAATGTTTATCTCAATTTTAAACTGATATCAGACATGTTTAGCCATATCGGTCTCACCATGTTCCAGACTGTGGAGTGGTCAATTCGTACATGTCAAAAATGACTCATGGATCGTTTTCCTAATGTATAAAAACAATCCGAACATGTTTTCTCAGTTTGTCGTATGTCACTTGGTTGGTTTTCTAAAGTTTATGTCAATTTGAAACAAATATCAGACACTTTTAGCCATATAGGTCACATTGTGTGTCGGATTGAGTTTCGGTCAATTCGTACACATCAAAAATGACTCATGGATCGTTTTCCTAATGTATCAAAACAATCCGAACACATTTTCGTGGTATTCCGTATGTCAGTACTGTTGTTTTCTAATGTTTATCTCAATTTGAAACTGATATCAGACACTTTTAGCCATATCGGTCACACCGTGTGTTGAATTGAGGTGCAGTTGCATCGTACACGTCAAAAATGACATAGGGGTCATTTTACTAAAGTATAAAAACAATACGAATGCATTTGATCAGTTTTCCGTATGTCACTTGTGTTGTTTTCTAAATCTTATGTCAATTTGAAACTGATATCAGACACTATTAGCCATACCGGTCACACCATGCGTCGGATTGAGGTGCAGTCGATTCTTACACATCAAAAATGACTAATGGATCATTTTCCTAAAGTATCAAAACAATCCGAACACATTTTCTCAGTATTCCGTATGTCAGTAGTGTTGTTTTCTAAAGTTTATCTCAATTTAAAACTGATATCAGACACTTTTAGCCATACCGATCACACTGTGCGTCGAATTGAGGTGCGGTTGATTCTTACATGTAAAAAATGACTCATGGATAATTATCCTAAAGTATAAAAACAATCCGAACGCATTTGCTCGGTATTCTGTATGTCATTAGTGTTGTTTTCTAAAGTTTATCTCATTTTGAAACTGATATCAGACATTTTTAGCTATACCGGTCACACCGTGCATCATATTGAGGCATAGTAGATTATTACACATCAAAAATGACATATGTATTTTTGTTCTAAAGTATCAAAACAATCCGAACTCATTTTCTTGGTTTTCCGTATGTCACTTATGTTGTTTTCTAAAGTTTATCTCAATTTGAAACTGATATCAGACACTTTTAGCCATACCGGTTACACCGTGCATCGGATTGAGGTGCGGTCAATTCATACACGTCAAAAATGACTAATGAATCATTTTCCTAAAGTATCAAAACAATAAGAACGTGTTTTCTTGGTATTCTGTATGTCAGTATTGTTGTTTTCAAAAATTTATCTCAATTTGAAACTGATATTAGACACTTTTAGCCATAACAGTCACACTGTTCATCGGATTGAGGTGTGGTCAATTCTTATACGTCACAAATGACTCATGGATCTTTTTCCTAATGTTTCAAAACGATCCGAATGTGTTTTCTTGGTATTTGGTATGTCATTAGTGTTGTTTTCTAAAGTTTATCTGAGTTTGAAACAGATATCAGACACTTTTAGCCATACCGGTCACACCATTTGTCGGATTGAGGTGTGGTCAATTCTTACACGTCACAAATGACTCATGGATCGTTGTACTAAAGTTTCAAGATAATCCAAATTCATTTTCTCAGTATTCTGTATGTCACTTGTGTTGTTTTCTAAAGTTTATGTCATTTTCAAATAGATATCAAACACTTTTAGCCATACTGGTCACACCGTGCATCGGATTGAGGTGTGTTCAATTCGTACACGTCACAAATGACTAATGGGTCGTTTTCCTAAAGTATCAAAACAATACGAACGTGTTTGCTCGGTATTCCGTATGTCAGTAGTGTTGTTTTCTAAAGTTTATCTCAATTTGAAACTGATATCAAACACTTTTAGACATACCGGTCACACCGTGCGTCAGATTGAGGTGAAATTGATTCTTACACGTCACAAATGACTCATGGATCATTTTCCTAAAGTATCAAAACAATAAAAACACGTTTTCTCAGTTTTCTGTATGTCACTTGTGTTGTTTTCTAAAGTTTATATCAGTTTGAAAATGATATCAGACACTTTTAGCCATACTGGTGACACCGTGTGTCAGATTGAGGTGCGGTCGATTCGTACACGTCACAAATGATTCATGGATCATTTTCCTAAAGTATCAAAACAATCCGAACATGATTTCTCAATATTCCATATGTCAGTAGTGTTGTTTTCTAATGTTTATGTCAATTTGAAACTGATATCAGACACTTTTAGCCATACCGGTCACACCGTGCGTCGAATTGAGGTGCGGTCACTTCATACACATCACAAATGACTCAAGGATCGCTTTCCTAAAGTATAAAAATAATCCGAATGCGTTTTCTTGGTTTTCCATATTTCACTTGTGTTGTTTTCTAAAGTTTATATCAATTTGAAACTGATATCAGACACTATTAGTCATACCGGTCACACCGTGCGTCAGACTGAGGTACGGTCGATTCTTACACGTCACAAATGACTAATGGATCATTTTCCTAAAGTATCAAAACAATAAGAACACGTTTTCTCGGTATTCCGTATGTCATTAGTGTTGTTTTCTAAATCTTATCTAAATTTGAAACTGACATCAGACACTTTTACCCATACCGGTCACACTGTGCGTCAGATTGAGGTGCAGTTGATTCGTAGACAACAAAAATGACTTAGGTATCGTTGTCCTAAATTATCAAAACAATCCGAATGCGTTTTCTCGGTTTTTCGTATGTCACTTTTGTTGTTTTCTAAAGTTATGTCAATTTCAAACTGAGTAGTATAAATTCACTAATATATGGATATAAAACATAATAAAGGGAGATCATAGATGCTCAATAAGTGTACAGGGAGATATCAATGACCATATAAAGATAACATAAGTATTAGGAATTCACATTCATTGTCCTATTTGTTTACATTCTTCCATCAGGTACGCTGCCCATTCATTTCTAAAAACATTTATATCATCTTCGGAATATGAGTTTTTGCGACAGTCTTAGTATTACTGAAAAAATATAAATACACAAAGGATTAAAAATTATTTTAAGTCAAGTAGTAATTATTTTCAAAAATACCTCTTCATGGATTCTAGTTTGTTCATGAAATATGATCTCTTTCATAAATTTAGAAACATAATAACCGTAGTCCTTGTCGTTTGTTTGTTCCGGACACTGCAGAAACATCGAGAAAAATAAGTAATTTGTTTTGATATGTATTTGGATAGTGAAATATAATTATATATACCCAGACACTTCTCCATTTGTATATCTTGTGGTCATTATCGTCTTTATGCCCTGGATTCATTCCATCCTTTAGACGATATTCATACACTTCCCTATCATAACAAAATCCTCATTAAAAGATAATATAAATTATATAACTAGATATTTAGTTCTAAAATATTGGATCTAGTGTATTAAAAATTGACAATCTCTATCATGTGTGGTCGGTTTGTTGGATATCCATGTAGTGAATCCATAAAATAAATCTTTAGAGTATCCAAATTGATTGCAATGAGCATCCAATGATCCCTAAAAACACAAAAAGAAATATGTACTGATAGAAATGAAAATATAATTTATATGATTAAAATGTAGAGTTTTACCCCTACAACACTGGTATTAAAAAGAGTTTGTCAGTCGTAATTCTACTTTGAAACGTTATGAGCAGATTTGACATTAATTCAGCCTGAGAATCAGAATCTATTTCTTCTCGTTGTGTAGAAATGGTGTGAGGTCTAACGAGTCCAAATTTGTATTCATGAATAAATCCCATCAATTGTTTTTCATACATACGCCTGTGAAAAATATGATAAGTATTTAGCCATAATTATAAAAGTATATCAGCTTCTGTAAATTCAAATCATGAAAACATACCTCATGTATACATTTATAACTGATGCGCCTAACCAGTCCTATGTGATTATCATATCAACAATGTCTTCACTAAATAAATCTAATGTTTCCACTCCATACATATCTTTTTCACAAAAAAATTTGTGATGCTTGTAGCCTATCATTTTCGTATCCACATGAGCTTACAATGATATTAAATGTGGATATAGAACGGACGGGGAGAACATGCTCTCAGTAGATCATTTTGATCAGTTGGTTGATCCTTTGGAGTTGCTCTTTCATTTTAGCTCATCCTTTTTGTCCTTCTGTAATAAAATTCATCAGTTCAACCATTTTCTAATTTAATGTTAAAGGTTCTACTCGAATAATGAATTGGAAATGAATACCTCCTGGTCGACATGTTTTTTACAAGATTCGACGGCCATGCAATGAATGTTCCAGCAACTTTTTCCACCCTATGAATGTTGTCATCATAATTTGGAAAGGGTAGCTCGGTGCTCGACTCATGATCTATGTTAATCGACACTTTTACATGACCGGTTGGAAGTGGTCTGGAGTGTAGCGTGTGATTCTTCATATTGAACATCGTAGCCCTCGCTACAAGGCGATGGGTGGGAGTTGACAAATATAAATCACAGTCATTTTCACCTTATAGAATATCATTACATGAATGATATCAGTGTCTATGTGATTTACATTTCACATAAATGATTATTAGAACATTGATTACCTCGTTTACGCCAGGTCTTTGAGGGGAATGACTCACCTCAAATCTGGTGGGGGTGGGGTGGGATCTTCTCGCACGGGTTTTTCTTGAGTTGTTTGTTCTCTCCGCCTCTCCTCCATTAAACTCTTTAGCATCTCTTCCTGTGTTTGGAATTGTTATTCAAGGGTAGCTACTCTTTCTCTCATTACATGCAATTATTAGTTTAATCATCCCCTTGTTTTTTTTCTGAAAATATGCCCGAGGTGAAACCCCAAAACCCACACCTCAGATGCGGCCATACTTTTCTGGCTGTTTCAAGGCCGCTAAAAGTATGTCTGCATCCGGTGCGGGTGTAGTTGATTCCTATGACTATGTAAAATAGAAAATATGAAAAAATAAGTAATCATCATTATGTAATAGTGATTTAAAGAAAAATAAGTTTGTATTATGTCATACTTACACATGTTTCCCACACTTTTTGTGTGTTTTCATCTACCAGTTTCCCCTCTTTATTAACACAAGCCTCCTTCCATAGCACATGGAATGAAATGGAAGTGGTTTGGGACTGTGCTTCATCAATCTGCATATAAACAGAGAAACATGGTTACAGTTTTGTTTTATGTCACATAAAATTATTACAGTACTTTTAAAATACCTACCAATTGTTTTTCAATTGAAGTGTACCCCAGCCTTCCTTTACGGTAGGGGTATGCTGGTTTTTCTGCCTGTTCTTTATTTTCAGCACTCAGTTGATGTTTCATAAATAAAAACCTATCAATCAATGTGATGAATACATGAAATGTTACACAATGTGTAACTAAACACAATGTACCTGAAAATTCTATTTCGAACGACTGTTGAAAAATGCATCCCACGTTCCTTGGGATATCAAGTGTGCATAAAGAGGAGGCGGGTTGATTTTACCTTCAGCATCTTTCAGATGATGTTTCGTTAAAATGGTGTGAAAGCCTCTATGAATCCTTCCTGCCAGTCTTAAAACATATTCTTTGTGCGAAACATCTACTATAAATGTACTCTGCAAGAGATGATGAAGAGTTAGTCAATATTTCAGTATTTTATTTTATTTTATTTTAATAAATTAAATAGATGATATCATAATGTTACCATAATCTCTTTCCACAATAATGTTTTCAACCCGCTTATAACATGGTGCCATGACTCTACATCAATCGACATGAGTTGTCAAGTGACGATTCCAATGTAGCTACTAAACATGGCTTTGTTGGGGTTTACATGCTGGCCTTGTTTATTCCATCCCACCTCATATTTGATGCCTTTTGCTTTTTCCTTAAGGATTTTGGCTAAAACTGTCTAACTACGGCGCACCTGTTTTTTTTTGTGTCGTCGGGGTTTCATCACCTACCATTTCCTCGGTTTCTATATCATCATTATGTTTCTCCGAATTACTAGCATTGGCACTAGGAACAGCTGAAATAAGTTGAGAGACCTGTTGTACCTCAGTAGTGGGACCAGATGCAACAGGTTGCGAGACCTGTTGTCTCTCAGTAGTGGGACCAGCTGCAATAGGTTGAGAGACCTGTTGTGTCTCAGTATTGGGTGCATCAGCAGGTGAAGAATTCATTATCTGTAGAACTAGTTTAACATTTAATTTAGATCACATAAAAGCAGAAGTGAATAGATAATAACATAATGTAACACAATCTCTATTACAATAAAAAATAACTTGAATATTGAACTCTCTTTTTTTTAAGGATGAAGGGATTTGACCCCTCTATCAACTATCCATATCCCTTCATTGTGGTCTCTGTTGACGCTCCTTTCGTCACAGAATCTAAAGATCGGAAAAGGAAATATCTGAGCTCAAAGTGATTTCAACCTTTGAAGAAAACATCAAAAATAGACAAAGGCATGAACACAGGATCAAAAGCAAAAGCACCGCGCAAGTTTTATCACTGTCGCGAAAGTACACTTGCGCGACACCCTTGGTCGCGCAGGTGACTTGCGCGACCTAATTGGTAACCGCCCGGTAACCGCCCGGGGTCTTCTTTTGCCTATAAATAGACCCTGTGGGCCCCCCATTCAAGGGGATCTTTTTCCAGAAACTCGGATTGAAGCTCCCGACGCCCAAGTCTCTTCTCAAAGCTTCCGGAACACTTCTAAGGTAATTTCTTACCTAGAACGGAAGATCTAAAGAGAAGAAGGAAGGCCTAAGTGTTGAAACATATCAAAAAAAAGCGCGCCAACTTATTTCCTTCAATATAACTTGCGCGTCCCTTTTCTGGAAGAACCTCGAGAACATTCTAAAGGGTTCAAAAAAGAGTCGCTCAAGTATTTCATTTGCTGGTTGAAAATCGCGCAAGTACACTATGTGTCGCGCAGGTATACCTGCGCGACCAAACACTTGCGCGCCCACGGAAGACTTGCGCGCCTTGAAATACTTGCGCGCCCCTATCTTTTTGGGTGCCCATCTTGTCCTTTTTTTCCCCTCTTAAGCCATTTCACCTTTCCTTTTCAAGATTCAATCTTCAAGACACTCTTCAAATCCATTTATGGCATGATTTCTTGATTTGACTTTCTTATCTGAAAGGAATTCTGTGGAATCTCTCTCAAAGTCTAGTGATTTAAATATCCTTATGTCACTAAAATACGGAGAGTTCATTAATCCAACCTCATCCTTTAAGATGAGAGAATATTAACCTGGGTCTCCTTTTCAGGAATAATCCCCAGTGATAAAACCTTTAATCTGGGCATCTTCCTCAGGAGTAAGCCCCCAAATTCTTAAAGTTCCCAATCTTGGGCATCCTCCTCAAGAGTAAGCCCCAATCAAGTCCTTTAATCTTGGGCATCTTTCTTAAGAATAAGCCCCAACCTCAAATATGGGCATCCTCCTCAGGAGTAAGCCCCAAACCTTAATCCCTAACCTGGGTCTCCTTTTCAGGAATAAGACTCAGTCATAATCTTGGGCTTCCTTTTCAGGAGTAAACCCCAAGTCCCTTAACCTGGGTCTCCTTTTCAGGAATAAGACTCAGTCATAACCTTGGGCTTCCTTTTCAGGAGTAAGCCCCAAGTCCCTTAACCTTGGGTCTCCTTTTTAGGAATAAACCCCAAGTTCCCTTAAATTTCTCTTAACCAGTCATAATTTACCTTTGATTTGGGTTTCCTTTTCAGGAGTAAAACCCAATCATAAGTCCCCTCCTAACTTGGGCATCCTCCATAGGAGTAAGCCCCAAGATTAGAGTATTCAAATCTCCATGAAGCACATATAACTTTATGGACCCTGTTCATGGATTTTCTCCCTAAAAGTAGATCCTAAACCTTCATCTATCTGGGTAGTCATCCATACATAAGCCCCAAACAAATTCTTATGATTGCATCTTTCATGGCACAATTGTCTAAATTTTACTAATACCTCTTGTTTCTCACACCGAGCATGACTCACGTGAGCTTAGAGTGTAAAAGTAATTATGACATTCATCTTTGAGCCATCAATCATAAACATCATACTCCATTTCTCGAACTACGTGGGTTCTGATTCCTTTTCCAAAACAAAGGATACGTAGGTAGCCCATTTATGGGTTCGATCCCAACTTTGAAATAATCTCTGTCCTTCTGAATGACGATAAACTTCACGTGCCCCACTGAGTGGCTTTAAAACCAGCCTGGTCATCATAATGACCAAGAGACTTTTATATAAATGTTTTGAAGGATACCATTGACCAAGAATCTCTAAATAGATGTAGATGATTCTCTATTGATGAAGAACCTCGAATACATATAAAAGATTCTCTAAATTTCTTGCATATTTAATCATTGATTGTTAAAACTAAAGGAAAGCACATTTTATACTTGGTAATGTAATAAGGATTCACGAACATAACTTAAATCTATAAAGAGAGTCCCGGAGTAGACAATAATTCCCCTAAAAAAGGTGTGATGAGTCCGACCTCCCATCCTCTCGACCAATGCAAATTCCTAATCCTCATTAGTCCACAAGCTAATGAGCGCCTGCCTTTGGAAAGTAGGTCCAAACGGATGTGGAATCATTGGATGTTTCCGGTTCTACGAACAAACCCGTTAGAAACCGATCAGAACGTTTGAATCTCCCATCCAGGAGGTCATCCCTGGATTCCGTGCGAAACAAAAATGGTGAACCCGACGTGAATCCTTAACCAAGTGAAAGTGATGTTCTTCTTATTTGTTAGGCCCCTTGGGCCAACAAGGCAATCATTGACATATGCTCATCCAAAAGTTGTAGTGGCCGGATTCAGCTTGATTATGTCTGTTACATGGAACAGGCACTCTTTTCTCAAGATCTTTTACAAAATGGCTTTTCTTAAATTCACCCCTGTGAATACTGCTGCTGTGAACACCTCTACTGTGAGGTCTGCTGCTGTGAAAACCAATGCTGCTACTCCTGCTGGAACGTCATCCGCTCTGAGGATGACATCACCAACTCAGCGTCTTCAACGCTGTGTTTCTAATGCACTGGTTAAGGAGTACCGTCACAACGGTACTATCCCAACTCTGGATGCCGCTCGTCAAGCCCTACAAGTTAACAACTCTACCTGGTCGTCCGGACAACGGCGGCCAGCAATCAAGAAGCAGGCGGTGCTGACTACCGTCTCCAACCGTTTCGGGTCGTTATCCCCGGAACGCAATTTCCATTCACTCCCTTACTCTGAGGAAGTGAATGAGCAGGTCCCGCAGGACCTTAATTCAAAAAGACAGGAGTCCTTCTCAAGGGCTCCCATCAACAATCGCCGCCAGACTCGTGCGGTAGTGCGCCCTCAACATGATGAGGGTACCGACTCCAGGCATTCAGCTCAAGTTTCTCGAACCCGAGCAGGAAAGATGAACCTCCAGAGACGGAATCCGGTTAATAATAAGCAGGTTTTCATCCCTGCCATCTCCGGAGAAGTCCACCAACCTAACATGGTGGAAAAAAACGAGCAGGCATACACACCTGTCCATTTTAATTCCGCTGTCCAGCAGACTTGTCTGGCAGCATATGGTGGATCTCGTCAACCGCGTTTGGCGAAGTGTAATCAGCAGGCACATACACCTGCTAATACTAATCAGGCCTACCAACAGTCTCGCTTGGTAGCGCCCGGAGAAGTCAGTCGGAAAGTCCCGACGACAAACAGGAGGCAGACTCAACTCTCTGTCTCCACACTTGAGTACTGTCAGGATTCACTGACAGGAAAAGGAGGACAGGAGCAGGCACATACACCTACTCCAAGCCCGGAATGGACGTATATCCCCGTTCCGGCGGCTGAAGTCACCAAACATATTTTGTCAATGGTGAAAGAGCAGAAGCAAATTCCTGCTCATATTCTGGATGCTTGCCAGGATATCATAACAGCTTCAGCATCATCTCAGGGACAGACACATAAATCTATCCCTAGCAATGGAGTTACACATCAACGATTCACTCCGGAACAGACACACACATATGTTCCAGTCCAAGAGGGTTATGGGGAATTCTCCCCCATATCACACGGACGACCAAGTCAGGCACATACACCTGATTTGAGTGGAGATCGTCAGCCTAACCTGACCATCTATCCTGATCAGGCACATACACCTGCTCAGAGCAATCACTTTCGTCATCAAGTGGTTTCTAAAACGAGTAAGAAGGCATCTAAGAAAAAGATCCACCCAGCACAGTCAGGAGATCAAAGGCCAATCTGCAACAAGGCCTTGCTCGATGCTGGAGTTCTTGAAGCCCTCAGATATTTATCTGTCGGAATTCAAGATTCTACTCCCTCAGTTCCCAATAACGGGAACATTAATTCTGAAGGTCTTCAACAGACACTTCCTCATGAAGACTTGCTTCATGAAAATTCGGTCAATCTTGAAGTTTCTTCTTCAGGTGAGAGCCACAGGAACCCTCTGTGTGGTCAGAAGACCAAGGAGCAAGAGATTTCATCTTTTGCTGTAACCCATCATGACGGTCCTCCTCATGGTGATGAACTTCACTGCGAAAGTCCTCTCCGCAGTAGTGATTCACGTTGTCTCGAAAATTCTTCAGAAGGCAATGTAGTGACGAGAAAGCCATCCTATCTCGAGGCACTTGCAAACGTAAAACCAGTAATGTCTGATGCTTTACTATCGGCAGGTGAAACTCTTTCTCCATCAGAAGATAACATGGGGTTCAGGTTATTCTCCGAACCATCCCTGGGTCATTCATCATCCATCATGAATAGTGATTTCTCTACCAATCTTGTTGAATCCGATGAAGCAATAAGGAAACACCAACTCTGGTCCAAATAGGTAGAATAATCTTCATTTAATGATAAAGAGGAAATGCTGAACATGAGGAAAAAACTGGCAAAAGGTGAAGTACCAGTCATGTTTTGGCCTTTGGCTGACTCCCAGTACGACATTCCAAAGATGTTGACGGATGATGGAATCCATGATATTCGTCTCAACATATGGAAAACTCTTTGTCAATTAAAGAAGAAGGTATTATCTTACGATGAATATGAAAATCATCTTAAGATAATAGAAGGGTTACAACGCCAGATTGATTTGGCATCTCTATCAGTCTCTCGGTATCCAAAGGCCGAAAAGCAACAGAGAACCCTTCAACGTTCATGCCTTGGCGCACTAAGAAGATTGCATCAGTTAATTTCCAATGCTCCATCTGATGTTCATATCAGAGGATGGGGTGTTCACGGAGCACTACATTTCACAGTGCTTTCCGGTCAGCAAAGCCCGCCGAAAATGGTCTCATGCAATGTTATTGCCCATGGCCGGCCACAGTCAATGGGATTTGTTCATAATCAAAAGCTTGCTCAAGAACAAGCTTCAACTAGTTATTCTCAAAATCAAGTATATAGAGAACAAGTTGTTGAATTGCTCCTACATCAAGCAGGCGAGAATATTGCACAAGCTTCTCGTCTGGAGCAAACACGTCATCAAATGACAGAAGTTTCGGAAATCATCCAACGGTCTGTTGAACTAGGTGATAAAAGTGGATACAGGTTAATGCATCCAGCTAATTTCCGAACTAATATTCGCAAGATCAAGAGAGAGTTTAAGAAGATCTCAGACATAGCATGTCAAGAGACACCCCAGCTTGCCAGACTGGGGACTTCTCTAACCCAACCCTCAGAGTCAACGAATGGGATTCGAGGAGTTGAGCGGAAGCAGCAGGAACATCCCCAGTCCACCGGACTGGGGACTTTTTCAAATCCTCAATCCCACCCTCAGAGAAAATCAGTATTCTCTCGATTAGGAAATAAGCCTCAAGAGGAACGAAGAGCCAAGCTGTCAGGAGATTCTCTCCAAGTGACGGTTCTCTAAGAAATTCCTGAGGGATCAAGTCAACGGAATTCCATGTATCATCTTGGACATAGAAGGAGACAATATCACAGAAATGCTGATAGAAAGGATTCCATGCAATATGCATCCATTAATGTCATCAATGTCGTTGCTGCTGATTCACCAGATGAGGCTCAATCAGAGGGATCAGACGAAGAGGTTCCTGCTCAAGAAGTTGCGCACACAGACCTAAATGAAGAAGGTGTGCGCACACGTAATCAAAGGCTTACCCAAAATATGGGTATTCCTTCAAGTAACCCACATCCCCCTCTCCGAAAAGGATCCAATAAGGGGAAAGGAAAGAATCAGGTTACTCCTCACCCTTCCTCTGAAGGAGGTCAATCGCTCTCATTAGAGCAAAGGTTTGCACAACAGGAGGAAGAAATGAAAGAATTAAGAAGGTTGAATACAGAACTACTTCAGAATAGTATTCTTCTTAAGAATTCTGAAGTCCGACAGCCGAAGGAATTTTTTGTAACTACTGAGATGGATCAAGAATATTCTCCTTTATCAGTACACCCACAGAGGTCTAATCCTACGGGTCAAACGCAACAATGGTTGGAAGCACTACCATCAGTTGCAGCACCAACCACCACGTCTGTCCAAGCTCCATTCATTGCACCTACCCAAAACCAAGTTCAACCTGACGTTTCTCAAAAGTTAATAACTACTATTGAGTCATTAACAGCTCGGTTAGAAACTATGGAAGGGAAACGGGCGCAAGTTCAACCTGAAAAGAAAGTTTACCCTGAATGGGTGGATTCAATTTCTCCTCCATCCAGTTTTGGAAACCCTATTTTCCCTACTTTCAATGGATCAGGCGACCCTGAACAACATTTGACGCATTACGTGTCTTGTTGTGATCCTATGATGGGAACTCCAGAGCAGCAAGAAGCAGTGAAACTCAGATGCTTCGTGAGAACCTTGCAAGGACCAGCTTTTGTCTGGTATACAAACTTGCAATCCCGGTCAGTCATCGGATGGGAGGATCTTCGTCAAAAATTCCTTCTTCAGTTTAGCTCAACTTTGCCAAAAATGACAGTTTTCGATCTTACAAACTGCAAGCAAAGGGAAAATGAAAGAGTCTCTGATTTCATTGCTCGTTGGAAGGGATTAACGTATTCCTTGAGTTTAGCACTCCCTCAGGAGGAATTGTTGCCAATCTGTGTGGCAAATTTGCGTGACGAATTACGCACGCCATTGATCCCTGTGAAATACACAGGAGGGTTTAGAGACCTTACTTCAATCGCTCAACAGATTGAAGATTCCCTTATACAGGCTAAGGTTAAATCTCGTGTAATTCCATCAGCTCCAGGAAGAAGAATGGGTAAAGCAGAAACTGCTACAGTTATGCTTAAACAGGCACCTATACCTATTTCTACTTCAAAACCTTCATCTTCTCGAAGGGCTCCACCTCCTGAACGCCAACAACAAAGGATGTTTCGTCCAAATGATCAAAAAGATCAACGACGAAAACAATTTGAGGATATGAAGAGTAAAACATACTCTTTCCGAAGTGAGCAAGTTCCTGGTTACATCATTTCGGCTCTGGAAAATAATTTGGTTCAATTACCAGTGCCGAAGAGGCCAAACAAGGAAGGAGATGAAGACCGTCCCAATTATTGTCCCTTTCATCAAATGTTGGGGCATCCCATCCATGAGTGTTTTGTCTTTAAAGACCTCCTGCAAAAGATGGTCGACTTGGGACAAGTCAAATTGAAGGGTTCTTCAGCTCATGTAGCATGTATTACCGCTACAGATCCAGAGGAAGGAGGCGAGTGGCAGGAAGTCAAAAGCAAAACTGCGAAAAAATATGATGATTGGATGGTCAGAAAGACAATCAATCGGACCCATTCCATTTTGCGAACACAATTGAAGAAGCCAATTGTGTCTCCTACAAAAGCTGCAGTAAAGCCTCCATCAAAAGACAAATCCTCAAAAGGGAATCTCAATTCAAAGAATAAAGAGGAATCAGGAGAAGATGAGTATGTATCAAAGCCTAAATTGTCTTTGACTCTGGCAGATTTCATGCCATCTACTTCAAAGCAACGGGCACTGTCCCACCAAACGGCACAGCCTAAACAGGCTAATCAGGCAGAGTCTTTATCAGACGAAGAGTTAGTCTTTGGTTCTGTTTAATCTCAATGGATGGAGAACACATCACGACTCCAACTAATGCCATATTTCTGAAGAAGTATTTTGTATAAAAACAAAATATTGTTCCCAGAACCAAGACTCTTACAATTGGTTCATACAGCAATGGTCCAGTATGACCTTAAACTGCAACTTCGTCCAACATGACGTTAAACTGTGTCACCTTCAATGTCCGAGATGACGTTAAACTATAAATTGTCCGAGATGACATTAAACTATAAATTGTCCGAGATGACATTAAACTATATTGTGTCCTAGAAACATGACATTAAACTGTGTGGCACTTTCATCGTCCAGCATGACGTTAAACTGTAAAAAGTCCTCAGAACTGATATCCTCATATTGGTTCACCTTAGTCCTAGCTACATGACTTTAAACTGTACAGCACCAGTTCTTCCTTGCTATATGACGTTAAACTATATAGCAATAGTCCAGTATGACTTTAAACTGCAACTTCGTCCCACACGACATTAAACTGTGAAAAAGTTCCCTAAACCGTCCAGCATGACCTTAAACTGCATCATCCCTGGTCCATGTATATGACCATAAACTATTTGCAAATCCCTTATGTCCAGCAAGACGTTAAACTGTGACGTCCTAACTACATGACGCTAAACTGTATAAAAGTACCTCACGTCCGAAAAGACGTTAAATTATATAATCATCAAAGGCCCAGCATGACATTAAACTGCACCATCCACGGTCCATGCATATGACCTTAAACTATTCACACTTTTGTCCAACATGACATAAATGGTGTGTTATTTTGTCCTTACGACATGACATTAAACTGCACAGTCCCCATTTCGTCCAATATGACGTTAAACTATTTTATCCCAATCGTCCTAACTACATGACGCTAAAATGTACAGAAAATCCTTGATAGGTCCTACATGACATTAAAATGTATTTTGTCCCTGCTACATGACACTAAACTGTGCAGCACCAATAGTCCTAACTGCAAGACTTTAAACTGCATAGTCCATTTTTTTTAATGTCCTACATGACATTAAACTGTGCATCGTTAAGGTTGTTATTACCTCTTGTTTCTCACACCGAGTATGACTCACGTGAGCTTAGAGTGAACATCAACCATAACATTCCCTTTGGGCCACTAACCATGTGTAAGTCCCAACATTATTTTTTATTTAGATCATTGTCCACAAGAACAACTTGATCATTAATTCATTCTTTAATTGAACTACACGGACATTGATCCTCGCCCTCCAGGCTGGGTATATAGGCAACCTCCCAGGGTTCAAGCCCAAAAACAATCTCTTCACATCGGTTCACCACAACCTCATATGATGTTGATTTGTGAAACCGCCCCTGGAATCAATATCTTTACATTGATTCACTTTCGTCCTTGTTATATGACGTTAAACTATACAACACTTTTGTCCGGTACGACAATAAACTACAATATTCTTTGATTTCCTCATTTGAGAGAGAACCATTATTGACATTGATTTTTTAAATCATGTTTCATTTTCAAAAGACTACGTGCATACATGGTAATGCCTAAACTTTTTTTTCTCAGGTTAAACCATTATTGCACTAAAGTCCCCTTTCACCCTTCACACGTACGAACCAAATTTGTACAAAGGGTAGTTCTAGAACTACGTGGACTTGATTCCCATCCTTATGGGATACATAGGAACATTCGAGTGTCCCTCGAATCTAGTCCCAAGTCTTTTGGGACTAACCCCAAATTTCACTTTCAATCCCTTGGCTGAAAAGTCCTCATGAAAACACACACTGTGTATTCATTATTATGGTCCGAATTCTATGACCCTAAACTAAGATCACTCATACTTTCATCCTGCACGACGTTAAACTGCATTTCAAGAACTACGTATGGCTTGATTCTCATTCTTATGAGATACGTAGTGAAGTCCAAAATTTCAATTCAGGACCCAGCCACAACATGATTATGGTTTTTCATTGACCTATGTATCTCTATATACATTGGAAAATACCGATCTTTATGTGTTATAATCCTAACCTTAAATATTTTCAGATCTTCATAACCCTTTTCATGACTTCTAGTCACAAAAATGTCAAACTTCTGAGAATTCTTTTGTCTGACTATGCAGCACGTGCCCATAGGTGGCCTTGCATAAACAGTCCACATAACAGACTTGTCAGCCAAAAGATGCTATTCATTTGACCATGCAGCCAATGCCCATAGGTGGCCCTGCATATTTCAACCCCCTAACGGGTTTTGTTAAATAATAGTAACTTCATTCTTGGGAAGAATGCCTCTTTTGTCCTTATTTGTCTTAAACGAAAATATGAAGGGATCCGCAAAAAATAGCCATCCTTAACATATTTGTCCCATATCCTTTTTCATGATCTGAAAGTATTCAAGTCTATGGTTTATTCTTCTTCCCTATGTTTGGGTCAGACCTTCGTAGGAGTGATATTCATCCAGTTCTTCGATATTCTTGTTTGGAAATATTTTCTCCATATTCAATTACCTCTTTCCATACAACAAACTCTATACTTTAGAAAATTTGAATCTCCATAAACTTTCACTGGCTTTTAGCACTAGGAAAGTAAATTTCTGGGAGTTATTTTGCCTGACTATGCAGCACGTGCCCATAGGTGGCCTTGCATAAACAGTCCACATAACAGACTTGTCAGCCAAAAGATGCTATTTATTTGACCATGCAGCCAATTCCCATAGGTGGCCCTGCATATTTCAACCCCCTAACGGGTTTTGTTAAATAATAGTAACTTCATTCTTGGAAACTACTTATTCTAATGCCTTTTAGCTCCTTTTTCATATCATTCCTCATATTCAAATATTCTTAAGCCATAATTTACATTTTTTTCCTCATACTTGAGTATGGTAATATGTTTTCAGATAAATTGTCAAGGAATTGAATCCATTTTAATCCATTTCGGTCAAAGCTATTTCGACCTTAAACATTAGCCCCTTTATGTCCGGCGTGCATGACTTTAAACTGCCCACACAAAAGACAAAGGAACTCTGAATAAAAGTCAAGTTCCAGCTCACTAAACATACATTCTGTATGATTTAGGTAATATTGAGAAATTATATGATTCAAAGCTTGATTTCCTCAGAGTCAAATCCTCTTTTCTCTCCGGATCCAACTCTGAGGGGGGACTTTTGTTGACGCTCCTTTCGTCACAGAATCTAAAGATCGGAAAAGGGAATATCTGAGCTCAAAGTGATTTCAACCTTTGAAGAAAACATCAAAAATTGACAAAGGCATGAACACAGGATCAAAAGAAAAAGCACCGCGCAAGTTTTATCACTGTCGCGCAAGTACACTTGCGCGACACCCTTGGTCGCGCAGGTGACTTGCGCGACCTAATTGGTAACCGCCCGGTAACCGCCCGTGGTCTTCTTTTGCCTATAAATAGACCCTGTGGGCCCCCCATTCAAGGGGATCTTTTTCCAGAAACTCGGATTGAAGCTCCCGACGCCCAAGTCTCTTCTCAAAGCTTCCGGAACACTTCTAAGGTAATTTCTTACCTAGAACGAAAGATCTAAAGAGAAGAAGGAAGGCCTAAGTGTTGAAACTTATCAAACACTTGTGCGCCGACTTATTTCCTTCAATATAACTTGCGCGTACCTTTTCTGGAAGAACCTCGAGAACATTCTAAAGGGTTCAAAAAAGAGTCGCTCAAGTATTTCATTTGCTGGTTGAAAATCGCGCAAGTACACTATGTGTCGCGCAGGTATACCTGCGCGAACAAACACTTGCGCGCCCACGGAAGACTTGCACGCCTTGAAAGACTTGCGCGCCCCTATCTTTTTGGGTGCCCATATTGTCCTTTTTTACCCCTCTTAAGCCATTTCACCTTTCCTTTTCAAGATTCAATCTTCAAGACACTCTTCAAAGCCATTTATGACATGATTTCTTGATTTTACTTTCTTATCTGAAAGGAATTCTGTGGAATCTCTCTCAAAGTCTAGTGATTTAAATATCCTTATGTCACTAAAATACGGAGAGTTCATTCATCCAACCTCATCCTTTAAGATAAGAGAATATTAACCTGGGTCTCCTTTTCAGGAATAATCCCCAGTGATAAAACCTTTAATCTGGGCATCTTCCTCAGGAGTAAGCCCCAAATTCTTAAAGTTCCCAATCTTGGGCATCCTCCTCAGGAGTAAGCCCCAATCAAGTCCTTTAATCTTGGGCATATTTCTTAAGAATAAGCCCCAACCTCAAATATGGGCATCCTCCTCAGGAGTAAGCCCCAAACCTTAATCCCTATCATGGGTCTCCTTTTCAGGAATAAGACTCAGTCATAATCTTGGGCTTCCTTTTCAGGAGTAAACCCCAAGTCCCTTAACCTGGGTCTCCTTTTCAAGAATAAGACTCAGTCATAACCTTGGGATTCCTTTTCAGGAGTAAGACACAAGTCCCTTAACCTTGGGTCTCCTTTTTAGGAATAAACCCCAAGTTCCCTTAAATTTCTCTTAACCAGTCATAATTTACCTTTGATTTGGGTTTCCTTTTCAGGAGTAAAACCCAATCATAAGTCCCCTCCTAACTTGGGCATCCTCCTTAGGAGTAAGCCCCAAGATTAGAGTATTCAAATCTCCATGAAGCACATATAACTTTATGGACCCTGTTCATGGATTTTCTCCCTAAAAGTAGATCCTAAACCTTCATCTATTTGGGCAGTCATCCATACATAAGCCCCAAACAAATTCTTATGATTGCATCTTTCATGGCACAATTGTCTAAATTTTACTAATACCTCTTGTTTCTCACACCGACCATGACTCACGTGATCTTAGAGTGTAAAAGTAATTATGACATTCATCTTTGAGCCATCAATCATAAACATCATACTCCATTTCTCGAACTACGTGGGTTCTGATTCCTTTTCCAAAACAAAGGATACGTAGGTAGCCCATTTATGGGTTCGATCCCAACTTTGAAATAATCTCTGTCCTTCTGAATGACGATAAACTTCAAGTGCCCCACTGAGTGGCTTTAAAACCAGCCTGGTCATCATAATGACCAAGAGACTTTTATATAAATGTTTTTAAGGATACCATTGACCAAGAATCTCTAAATAGATGTAGATGATTCTCTATTGATGAAGAACCTCGAATACATATAAAAGATTCTCTAAATTTCTTGCATATTTAATCATTGATTGTTAAAACTAAAGGAAAGCACATTTTATACTTGGTAATGTAATAAGGATTCACGAACATAACTTAAATCTATAAAGAGAGTCCCGGAGTAGACAATAATTCCCCTCAAAAAGGTGTGATGAGTCCGACCTCCCATCCTCTCGACCAATGCAAATTCCTAAGCCTCATTAGTCCACAAGCTAATGAGCGCCTGCCTTTGGAAAGTAGGTCCAAACGGATGTGGAATCATTGGATGTTTCCGGTTCTACGAACAAACCCGTTAGAAACCGATCGGAACGTTTGAATCTCCCGTCCAGGAGGTCATCCCCGTATTCCGTGCGAAACAGTCTCCTATGACATACAAAACGTCGTCTACATTGGGACCACTGTGAAATGATTGAGAAGTCCCAATGAAAGGGTCATCTTCCATTGAATTTTCATCTAACCCTTCAGTTTTTTTGGTCGATAACAGAATGATTGACCAGTTTCGGTTTGCGGGATTTGAAACATAAAATACTTGCACTACCTATGATACCATTATAAACAGTTCGTATTTCTCCCCTTCCTTACTGAAATCAACTTTCACGAATCCCAAATCATCCATTTTAATAGCACTCCTGTTATCAACCCACTTGCATTGAAATATCAGAACTTGAAATTCCATATAATCCAACTCTCATATTTGTTTGATGATGCCAAAGTATGACATATTCGCATAAATTGGATTTCTGTCGTTAGCACCGAAAACATGCATCACTTCATCTACAAGTGTAACCCCACTATTCTACATGGTAATGTCTTCATCATGTTCATTAGTATAAAATGTATAACCATTAACTACATAAGCATTGTAAGATAATGCATACACACTTGGTCCTCCGACTAGCCATCAAATTCCTTCTGAAATTGACTCTGGATTTTCATCTGACTTCTTAATAATATGATCTTGAAACCATCCTATAAACTATCGATTATGTGTACATGATATTCATTTTTCAGCCCTAGATGGATTCAAATGCCTAATAATTTCTTTGTGGATTTCAACATATGGGTCAACATCGAAACTGTTATGAAAATCATAAAGGTGGGATGCTCCCAATCTATAATATTTTTTGTGAAAACCTGTCTTCCAGAAATTCCTTCACCCTCAATCCGCCCAGTGTGATGAGATTTTGGTAATCCAATGCATTCTACACCAGACAGGTATTCGGTACAGAATTCAACGGCTTCCTCAACAAAATACCTCTCTACAATACAACCCTCTGGCCAAATTCGATTTTTGACATACACTTTCAAAATCTTCATATACCGTTCAATGGGGTACATCCATCTGTAATGTACAAGACCACATAGTTGAATCTCCCTCACTAAGTGGACCATCAAATAAACCATCATATCAAAAAATTAAGGCTGGAAGAATATTTCTAATTCACATAATATGACGACAATTTCTTTTTCCATAGCTGGAAATTTCGCCGGGTCTATAACTTTGCTGCATATAGCTCTAAAGAAGAAACATAGTTTCGTTAATGTATTGAAGATATTCTTGGGAAAAATTCAATGTAAATCAATTAGAATGAGATCTTTCATCAAAACATGACATTCATGTGATTTCAGATCTTTTAACTTCAAGTCTCTCATTGAAACGAGGTTAATGATATTTGATGAATACCCCTCTAGAACCTTTATGTCATTCAAGAAGTTGCAAAACTGATATCTCTCCTGCCCGGAAAGAGTGTAAGCAGCAGGAGGAAGAAATGTTCATTTTTCATCATTCACTGGTGCCAACTCTTCTCGTATTCCCATCTCAACCATGTCCAACCTAGCCTTAATTCCATATTTTGTTTTGCCAGATGTTTTTAGCAACGTGCCGATAACACTATCAAATACATTTTTTTCAACATGCATAACATCAAGAAAATTTCTTACATACAGACAATTCCAGAATTGTAATTTAAGAAAAACTGATCTCTTTTTCCAACCGATTTTCGTAAGGTTTTTCGAAGTCGGTTTACCAAAAGTAGTGTCCACATTTTTAACTTTCTCAAACAATTGATCTCCTGTTAGTGGAGATGGTGTTGTACGTTCTTCTGAACTTCCATCAAATGATGTCGTCTAAGAACGGTACTTATGTCGTCGCGGTAGAAATCTGCGATGTCCTAGAAACATAGTTTTCGATGAATGTTTCAACCTAATTGATTTTGTACCTTCTTCGCAAATGGGATAGCCTTGAGTTCCTTTAATGCTATATCCTGAAAACTTTCCATAAGCAGGGAAGTCATTTATCATCCCATAAAACATCAATCTCAAAGTGAAATCTTCCTTTCTGTAAGTATCATACAATGTAACACCTAAATCCCACAATAATTTCAAATATTCGATCAATGGAGGTAAATAAACATCAATATAATTACCCTATTTTTTTGGTCCGGATATATGCATAGATAACATGATGTATTTTCGTTTCATGCATAACCACAGTGGTAAGTTATAATTTATCAACATAACCGGCCATGTACTATGATTGTTGCTTTGAAAACCAAAAGGATTCACTCCATCTCTAGATAACTCAAGACAAAGGTTTCTCGACTCGTTTCCAAATTCAGGATACTCATGATTGATTCTCTTCCAATGAGGAGAGTCTTCCAGGTGACTTAGTATCCAATCTTTTATTCTTGTATATGCATTCCATGTTAATTGTTCTGCAGTCTCCTCACTTCCATATAGGCGTCTAAACCTTGGAATGATTGGAAAGTACCATACAACTTTAGTAGGACTGGATTCATCTTTCTTGTATCAAAAAGCACCACACATTGGGCATTATTTAAGTGATTTTTGGTCTTTGAGAAACAGTATACAACCATTCGGGCAGGCATGTATTCTTTCAGAGATCATACCCATCGAGCGTAGCATTGGTTTGGCATCGTAATTTCAGCTCGGGAGCTCATTGTCTTCCGGGAGCATGTCATTAATGAGAGCAAGTAGTTTCATAAAACTGGTGTCACTCCACCCGTTGTCTGCTTTCAAATTATACAGATTCAGTACGACTGACAATGTTGTATATTTAGTGCAACCAGCATACAATGGCGTCTTTGCACAACTTTTTAAATTCTTAAACAATTTTGGGAAATCAAGAAGTTCATGTTCGACGGTACTTGTCATTTCCTCAATACGATCTTCATCATCATTCACATCTGTAATCACATCCTCCATACAGTCATCTTCATTGTTCATGTTTGTAATCATATCAGATGATCCATAAAATGCAGTGTCATCCCAGTCACTACCAACATTCGTTGTTTCCCCGTGTTTATTCCAACAAGTATAACTCTGATCTATTCCGTGATAGATCAAGTGTTCTTCCAACTCCTCTGGACTAATTTGTTTTGAATAACAACAGCGTAAACACAGACAAAGGATTTGAGAAGAGTCACATGCATGATCTTTTGAAAACTTGATAAACTCTTTCACACCTTCTTCATACTCTTTTGTCAACCAATTGGCATTCATCCATTCTTTATTTATATTCATCCTATTTGAAATCCATAGGATGAGTATATAGGTTAGGGGGGAAGTAATATGAGTATAATTTAGATAAAAAACTAGATACTTCAAAAATGGTAGGGGGCGTGCTCATTAATAGAAAATTTTGGGTGGTTCTTGGGATTCATCCAATCTCTTCCTCTCTTCGATCGCCCCTAATGAGGGGTGGTTCTTGGGAGTTTTTTATAGTGTGTTAGTGTGTTTTCCCATCATAATTCATCCATTACTAATATCCTTTATTTTCCTATGATTTGGGATGATTTTAACTAGGATTTGTGTGATGATTTCCCTATATCATCTTCAAATCAATTCAGATGACGTAGATTTTGATTGTATTGGCTAGAGGTTATCCTTGTATGATGAGCGCACCATGTTTTGTGAGGTAGGTGGACCCTATAATACAAAACCATGTTCCAATTTTTGCATGATTTTTAATTCATGCATGAGTATATGTGTTCCAGTGAAAGTGATAGAAATCCGGAGCAACCAAGGTAAATAATTAGGGTGTCTTTGAGAGATAGAGTGAGGGATCTATTGAATGTTTGTGATTTTGTGATCATCTAGATATTATGTCTCCATGGAGTAGTTGTGTTTATGAAAGTATCGGGTTTGGTATGAGTTTTGTATAGCCTAGTAAGGTTTTATAAGGCTATTTGATTAGAGTCTTAGGCCTAAAGAAGATGGATCATATAGTTTTATATATCATGTATGATGAGGAACACCCTCTTAATGATATATAAGATTCATGGTGTGATAATATGATGTGAGATATAGAAATGGGGATATATATATAAACCAAATAGAGCACACAACAAAACCATGAGAATCCATAAGCATAGAACATAAAGAATACATAAACATGATCCATATATAGCGTCAACTGAACAAAAAAGAAACTAAAAACAAAGATAGAATAAATCAGAACCCGACCAGATATCCTCATGACCTTTGGGTTACCACTAACTATAAGACCAACCTGCTTTAAAGGAAACCTAAACAAGAAACCCAAACCTGAAAATAACTTGGGTCGACTGATGTTGAGTGTCACAAGTAGGGTGTGAGCATAAAAAAACATAGTAGGTAAGCACCATAGAATCCATACATTACCTTTCCTGAAATAATACAAAAACACTAGTTTGAAATACATTTATAAATTAGTTTTTTATTATTTAAATAACCAACAAATATTTTTTAGAAAATCCATTTTCAAAACAAATCATGACTTACCTTTTTAAAATAGATATCTAGTTTAAAAAATGAATTCAAAATTCAATATAATAATACAAACAAGGTGATAATAGAGCCATGATGGAATTAATTGAAACAATAAAAGTAGAAAAATATTGGAAAACTATATAACCAAAGTGTAGAAAAATAAAGAAGAACATATAGATCGGTAATCATTAGAATTACCTAAACATACCTAGAAAAAATCCCTAGACTTACTAGGTTCAGACTCACCTGCCGACATATGGTATACCTCTATAGTAAACAACCAACATTGATGTTCCATTATAGTAGTATACCAGAGAATGAAGAGGCCATCACATGAATGGTATAAACCAATAACACACAAGTGCCAACTGGGCCTATACATCACATGAGTTTCAAAACCAATTTCCAAAACACCACAAAATACCAATAGATCTTTAAAATTTACAAATCAAATTCTATTTTGAAAACCATGGGGAAAATACCATGTAAGCTCTGATGATTCCAAATGGGCCTTTATGCCATTTAGAAACCAAACCACACCTCAAGAAGCCAAACATAATTAATCTCAATATTGAAAATAAATGCAAACATAATTAATTCATGAAAATTCAATTTTAATCACCTTAAAAAGGAGGACCCGGTGGCGGAGGAGAAGGAGACGTCGACAGTGGAGGCATCAGAGGTAGCAAAGGTAGCGTAGAGGCAGTGCGAAGGCAGGGTAAAGGCAGCAGAGGCAGCGGAAGCATCTCGGAGGCAGCGGAGGAGGGGGAGGCCGCGGTGGAGGACCCACGATGGAGAGGAGGCAGAAGAGTATGCTGAGGAGGAGGAGGAGGAGGAGGATGAGGCGCCAGTGGAGGAGGAGGACGACGATGCCGCGGTGGAGGAGGAGGAGGAGGAGCAGGCGCGGAGGAGGAGGAGGAGGCAGCGACCACAGTGGAGGAGGAGGAGAAGGAGGCGGCGGCAGAGGCGCAGAGGAGGGCTTCCGCGAGAGCTTGACAGGGTACAGGGAGGAGGAAGACGACCCGGTGGATTTTAACAATCCCGTGTGGACCTTTATCAGTGCTAGTAAAAAGCACTGATAAAGGGTGTATTTATCAGCGCTAAAATGAAAAGCGCTGATAAATATCACCTTTATCAGCACTTTTTTAGTGCTGTTAAAGACCGAACTTTATCAGCGCTTTTAATTTTAGCGCTGATAATGACACTCTTTATCAGCGCTTTTTTAGCGCTGATAAAAACCAAGTTTATCAGCGCTAATAAAAGCGCTGATAAATGTATCAATTTAAGAGTTTCATTATATTATTATATATTTATTTTACTCTAAATATATATATCTCTATTTATACTAATAAAATTATTTGAAAGGTATATTTATATATATATCATTGAAAATATAATAAAATATATATTTATTTTTTAAATATAATTTAATTTTAATTATAAGTGTACATTTTTTTATAACATATATATATTATATAGGTAACATAATGAATTATAATATCTAGAAATGAACATTATTCAATATGCACATATGTATAAGCATGTATGATATATTCATTGGAAAACACATATATATATATATATGCATGTATGATATTCATTGACCCCAATTCATTGGAAAACACATATATATATTCAATAATTTCAATTATAGTACATATATATTAGAACGCTTTATATATTTATAAATAAAACAAATACATTAAATATAAAGAAATATATTAAATATATATTAAATATAATGAATTGATATATCTAATAAATATAATGAATTAATAAATCTAATAAATATATTTATTATTAATCTTATAATTATTTTATTATATATATATAATTATTTGATTATATATATATATAATTATTTAATTATATATATAAATTTGTAGTTTATCAGCGCTAATAAAAGCGCTGAAAAATGTATAAATTTAAGAATTTCTTTATATTATTATATATTTATTTAACTCTAAATATTTATATCTCTATTTATACTTATAAAATTATTTGAAAGGTATATTTATATATATATCATTGAAAATATAATAAAATATATTTATATTTTTTAAATATAATGGAATTTTAAGTGTACATTTAATTAATATATATATATATATATTATATGGGTAACATAATGAATTATAATATATAAATGAACATTATTCAATATGCACATATATATACACACATGTATGATATATTCATTGACCCCAATTCATTGGAAAACACATATACATAGACACGCGCGTGTATGATATTGATCGATCCCAATTAGTTGGAAAACACATATATATTCAATAATTTCAATTATACATATATATTAGAATGAATTATATCTTTATAAATAAAAAAATACATTAAATATAAATAAATATAATAAATATATATTAAATATAGTGAATTAATAAATCTAATAAATATATAATGAATTAATAAATCTAATAAATATATAATGAATTAATAAATCTAATAAATATATTTAGTATTAATGTTATAATTATTTAATATATATATATATATAGTTATAACTTGTGTCTTTTATTTAATGTATACAATAAATATTATCAACGCTAAGAAAAATGCTGATAAATGTTACATTTATCAGCACTCATAAAAGCACTGATAAAGGGATATTTAAAGCGCTGATAAAGGCCTGCCTATTTATCAGCACTTTTTCGTTAGCACTGATAATGGTAGGCGCATTCCTTGCCCAGTTCTATGGTAGTGAGTGCTCGGCAGCTGTAGAGGGTTACACCTCTATTCCACAAACGACGGTGGGTGCGGCTTGAACCGGTCGACGCTATCCACGGTTGGGGTGGTTCATGATGGTGAACCGGACTGGCGCCCATCCTGCCTCGCGACCATGGAGGATATACACCTCCGTTTCACGAACGAAAATGGTTCATGGAGAGGGCGCTTCACGGGGCCAGGTCACGTTGCGTTTCCATGGGACCGGTTCATGGATCAGTACTAGTTGTGTCCCTTCTTTGATTATTTTCCCCAACTCTTTGGGGGATTTGGGTAGAATCTCCTTTGCAGAATTTTTCAAGACCCTTCAACAATTTTATAATTTTTTTTGGATTTTTAGGATTTTTATATTTTTATGTTTTCTAGATATTATTATGTTTTTTTTTGGTTTTTTATAGTTTTTTGATTTTTTATGGTTTCTTTTGTTTTTAGGGTTTTTGGAGTTTTTTTTTGATTTTTATGGTTTTGTAGAGTACATATTATTTTTTGGGGATTAAAGGGTTCTTATAGTTATAGTAATTTCTTTCTGTATTGAAGAGGTTTTGATGGTTTATATTGGTTTTTATAATTTTTAATGGGTTTTTATGGATTTTTCCATTTTTATGTTTTTTGGGGTTTTAAGTGTTTTTATGTTATTAAGGTTTTCTTATGTGTTTTTTGGATTTTTAGGGTTTCTTATATTTTTATGGACTTTTAGGTATTTCTTATGATTTTTATTGTTTTTGAGGATTTTTTGGATTTTTAATATTTTTATGTTTTTATGGGGTTTTATGGGGTTTTTTATTTTTTTATAATTTAAGAGATTTTTAGTGTTTTTAATGTGTTTTTGGGTTCAAAATATTTTTATATTTTTTTTTTGTTTTAGTGTTTTAAAGTGTTTATAATGTTTTTATGTGTTCAATGGTTATTAGTGTTTTTAAGGGTTTTTAGGGATTTTTATTGTATTTTTATGGATTTTAGTGTTTTCCGGGATTTTCACGGTTCTTAGAGTTGTAATTGGATTTTTTTTTTTTTTGGATTTTTTGTTTTTTTATGGGTTTTAAGGTTATTTAGAGTTTTTTATATTCATTAGGGTTTTAAAAGAGTTTTATAGTTTTTAGTGGGGTTTTAGAGTTTTTATGGGTTTTAGGGTTTATTTAGGTTTCTTTGGTGTCATGGTTATTTGGGATTTTTATATATTTTATCAATTTTTAGGGTTTTTTGGGTTTTAAGAATTTTTAGGGATGTATGGTTTTCATAGATACTTTCATGGTTGTTAGGGTGCTTTACATTTTTATAGATTTTACGTATTTTAATACTTTTATGGTTTTGAAGGTTTTTGTGTTTTTAGTGTTTTTACGGTTTTACGGTTTTTTGGTATTTTGGGTTTAGGGATTTTTATATATTTTATCATTTTATGGATTTTATGTGTTTTTAAAATTTTAATGTTTTCTTATGATTTTTAATGGCTTTAAGTTGTTTTTATATTTTTTGGGGGATTATAAATTTGTTTGGATTTTTTGGGGTTTTAGGGATTCTGAGGGGTTTTGGGTTTTCTAGAGTTTTTATTGTTTTTTGGGTTTTTAGTGTTTTTACAGTTTTTAAGATTTTTTGGATAACATTAACGATTTATGGGTTTTAAGGGTTTTTAGTGTTTCAATGGTTTTCAAGGGGATTTATGGAGTTTTAGGGTTTTTAATGGTTTGGGGGGGGGGTTATTGTTTTTCGGTGTTTTTAGGGGTTTTATGGTTTTTAGTGTCTTCTAGGGTTTTTATCATTTTTAGGCTTTATGTGTTTTTAGTGCCTTTAGTTATTAAGTTTTTATTAGAAAATTATAGGGTTTAAGGGTTTTTTTATTTTTCTTGGTTTTAGGGTGTTTAATGATTTTGAGGGTTTGTGGTTTTTAAGGTTTTTTGGATTTTTTTGGATTTTAGTGTTTTTAGGTTTTTATGGGTTTAATATTATTTTGGTTATCTAGGTCTTTTATGATTTTTTCATAGTATTAGGGTTTTTTACAATTTTAGTGATTTTAAATATTTTCTATTATTATTATGATTTTTATGGTTTTAGGGATTCTGATTGTTTTTTGGGATTTTTAGCACTTTTAGGGTATTATTTATTTTTTTTTGGGGGTTTTATGTTTATATTATTTATCAATTTTGTTGGTTTAAAGGGGGTTTAGTTTTTAGTGGATTTTTTGGGTTTTTTGGGTTTTCAATGGTTTTTATGGTTGTTATGATTATTAGGATTTTTGGGGATTTTATGGTCTTTTAATTTTTTATCATTTTTTAAGATTTTTAAGGGTTTAATTTTCTTTATGGTTTTTAAGGTTCCCTTAGTGTTTTTATTGATTTTAGGTTTTTTACACTCTAAGGATTTTTATGGTTTTAGAGTTTTTAGGTATTTTGTGGTTTTTGACGGGTTTTAGGGTACTTTAAGGTTTTTAGCATTTTTTAGGATTATTAGGTGTTTAAAGTGATTTTTTTTATGGTTTTCTTAGGGAGATTCAGGGTTTCCGTGGTTTTATACCATTTTTAGTTATATTTTAATATTTTCTGGGTTTTTAGGGTTTCTTATGGTTTTAATGGATTTTAATGTTCTTAGGGTCTTTTGGAATTTTATGGTTTTTTAGGATTTAATAATTTTTTTTGAGTTTTTAGGTTTTTTATGGTTTTTATTATTCTTTAATATTTTTAGTGGTTTAGTAGTTTTTAGTGTTATTTGTGGTTTTTTGGGGTTTTATGAGTCTTATGGTTTTTAAGGTTTTAGGTGTTTATGGGTTTTAGTGGTTTTTTTGGCTTTTGGGGGGTTATATTGATTTTAGTATTTTTGGGTTTTTAGGGGTTTTAAGTATTTTTAGGGTCTTAAGGTTTTACTTGGGATTTTCAGTGTTTTTAGTTTTTTAATATTTTTATGGATTATTTATTGAATTTTTATCTTTTTTATTATTTTTAGGGGTCATATTTATTTTATGAGTTTGTTAAGGTTTTTTTTGAGGTGTAATGGGTTTTATTGTTTTTATGGTTACTTGTGGTATTTAGTTTCTTATATTTTTAAGGTTTTCTTAGGGTGTTTAGGGTTTTGGGGTTTTTTAATTTTTTGTTATTTTTAGGGCTTTATAATATTTTTTTGGGTTTTTATGGTTTTTAGGGATTCAGAGGGATTTTTAGGAATTTACGTTATTTTAATTTTTTTTTGTATTATTATGTTTTTTATGAGTTTTTATTATTTTTAGGATTTAAGGTTTTCAAAGGGGTTTCCAGGGTGTTTAGGGTTTTTATATTTTTAGGTATTTTTTGGGAATTTTTTTATTATTTTTATTGATTTTAGTTTTTTTTGCGATTTAGAGGTTTTTAGGGTTTTAATGGGTTTTCTGTGGATTTAGTTGTTTTTTTAATATTCATTCTTTTAACAGTCTTTTATAGTTCTTTCATTTTTTAGTGGTTTACCAGATTTTTAGTGTTTTAGTGGGTTCTGGGGTTTTTACGGTATTTTTGGGTTTTTAAGGTTTTTAGGGGGTTTTATGAGTTTTAAGGATTTTAGTATTTTTATAGGTTTTTATGGGGTTTAAGTATTTTTAGTTTTTCTTAGGGGTTTTAAAGGTTTTAAGGATTTTTTGACTTTTTAGGTTTTTAGTAATTTTGAGGGGTTTTTTTGTTTTTTTAGGTTTTTAGGGATTTTTACATCTGTATGTATTTTTTTTTATTTTTTGGATTTTTATGGGTTTTTACATTTTTTAGTGATTTTGTTGATTTTTATGGTTTTTTGGGATTTTATGTTTTTTTGATATTTTAGGGGTTATTTAGTTTTTTGGTTTTTTTAATGTTTTTTGAGTTATTTAATGTTTTTAGAGTTATTTAATGTTTTTAGGGGCTCAACATGTTTTTATAGTTTATAGTGGTTATTTATGTTTTATAAGGGTTTTAAGTTTGTTATGTGTTTATTTTGTTCTTTTGGGTTTTAATGGTTTTTAGGGGGTTTAGGGTTTTTAACGTTTTAAGGTTTTTATTTATTTTAAGTGTATTTACGTTTTTAATTTTTTTTTATGGTTTTTAGGTTTTAGGATTTTGTCAATTTTTAGGGGTTTTAAGAGATTTTTGGGGTTTTTGGGGTTTTCTATATTTTTAGGATTTTGAGTAGTTTTAATAATTTTTAGGGGGTTTAGTGTTTTAGGATTTTTCATTTTTATGTTTTTAGGGGTTCTATGTATTTTTTTGTTGTTATGGTTTTATTAGGGGTTTGTAGGTTTTTATGGTTTTTTTAAATATTTAGGGATTTTTATAATTTTATGCTTTTTAGGGTTGAGGGATTTTTAGGGGTTTTTACGATTTAAGTGTTTTTAAATTTTTTTCTGTGTTTTTTTTGGTTTTCTAGTTTTTCGGGTATTCTGGTTATTTAGTTTTTTTAATGTGTTATGGTTTTAAATGGTATTTATATTTTTTTGTGGCTTTTAGGTTTTTTATATGTTTAATGGTTTTTTATGTTTTTAAGGATTTTTATGGGTTTTTTGGTTTTAAAGAATTTTTTAGTTATTTTAGCATTTTTTTAGATTTTTAAGGGTTTTTAGTGTTGTTAGTTTTGTAATATTTTCATAGGGGTTTTCATGTTCTTTAGGGATTTTTACATTTTTTAAAGATCCATAGGGATTTTCAGAGTCTGAATTTTTTATGGTTTTTGGAAGTTTGTGGGTTTTTTGGGTTTTCTAAGATTTTGTGGGTTTTTTGGGTTTTATGGTTTTTTTTGCGTTTTTGTGGTATTTAAGTGATTTATGTTTTTATTTTATAATCTTTTTCTTTGTGGTTTTCATGATTGTAGGGTTTTTTATTTTTTTGGTATTTTTTTGAATTTTTATAATTTTTTAGGGTTTTTTGTGTTTTTAGAGATTTTGAGGGGTTTTAGGGTTTTTAGGGGTTTAGGGTATTTATGGATTATTAAAAAAATATTATTTTTTTAATATTTATAGTTTTTCAACATTTTTAAGGGTTTAAAAAATTTTAGAGTTTTTATTCTGTTTTTAAGAGTTTTATTAGATTTAGATGTTTTAATTGTTTTTTGTGTTTTTAGGGTTTTATTGTTTTAAGGGTTTTTAACATCTTTTATTGTATTTTATGGTATTAAACATTTTTTATGTATTTAGGGGTGTTAAGTGTTTTCTGATTTTTATTTATTTTATTGGGTTTTTTCAGGGTTCATAGGATTTTTTATGTTCTTAGGGACTTTTTATGATTTTTAGAATTTTTTTGGGTTTTATGGTTTTTAGTGATTTTGAGGGGTTTTAGTGGTTTTAAGATTTTTATGGGTGTTTGGGATTTTTATCTTTTTTAGGGCATTTATGTTTTTCAATTAATTAACATTTTTATCATTTTCTTAGGGTTTTTCAATTTTTAGGGTTTTTATGTTTTTTGTGATTATTAGGGATTTTTAATGTTATTTATGATTTTTAGCGATATTTGGGATTTTGAGGGATATTAGGTTTTTTAGGGAATTTAAGGTTTTATGGTTTTTTTGGTTTTAGGGTTTTTTTTAACTTTTTAGTGGTTTTAAGGTTTTTAGAGTTTTTTACATTATTAGCTATTTAAAGGGTTTTTAAAGTTTCTAGTGGTTCATCGGGTTTTTTTGGGGATTTTAGTGTTTCTAATGTCATAGGGGTTTGTGGGTTTTAAAATGTTTAGTGGTTTTAGGGTCATTTAGGGTTTTCATCATTTTTAGTGTTTTAGGGTTTTTAAGGGGTTTTTAGGCTTTTAATTTTTCATAGTTTATTTTAGGGTTTTCAGGGGTGTCAATATTTTTAAAAAATTATATGGTTTTTAAGATTTTTTTTGGAAATTTAGTTTTTTAAGGAATTTGGAGGGTTCTTTGGTATTTGTAGTGTTATTTTTCAGTTTTTTTGGGTTTTCATAGTTTTTTAGTTGTTTGGGTGTTTTAAGTGTTTTTAGGTTTTTAAGGTTTTCATAGGGTGTTTTGGGTTTTTTTGGGTTTTTATATTTTTATGAATTTTTTGGGATTCTATTGGATAGTTATGGAATTTATGGATTTTTAGTGATTTAGTGTTTTTTAGGGTTTTAGGGTTCATAAGTTTTTTTGGGTTTTAAGGGTGTTTTTGAGTTTTTAGGGTTTTTAAAATTTTTTATATATAATTAACATTTTAGGGATTCATAATGTTTTTATAGTTTTAGTGGTTTTTGGTCTTTTATTGTTTTTATGGTTTCTTATGGTTTTTAGTTGTTTTTTTATTTAGGGGTTTGGGGTTTTTTAGGGATATAAATTATTTATGTTTTTAGGGGTTTAATTTATATTTAGGTTTTATGGTTTTCTTATGGGTTTTGTGGTTTTTAGGGGTTTTAGTTTTTTTATTTTAGGATTTTTTTTGATTTTTATGAAGTTTTAGGGTACTTTGGGATTTTATGTTGTTTTTAGGGGTTTGGGGGTTTTAATTGTTTTTTAGGGTTTTAGGATTTCTATGAGTTTTTCTGGGTTTTAAGGTTTTCTATAGTTTTTTAATGTTTCTATAGTATTAAAGGGTTTTTATATTTTTTAGTAGATTTTAGGGTTTTTATGGGTCTTTACGGGTTTTTAAGATTTATAGCGGTATTTTTTTTGTGCATTTTAGGGTATTTTTGGTTTTCTACGGTTCATAGTATTTCTTCGGTTTTTAGTGACTTTTAGTGTTTTTAGGTTTTAAGGGATTTAAATTTTTTTAGGGATTTTTATTTTTGGTGATTTTTAAGTATCTGGACGATATTTTTATATGTTTTTAGTGATTTTAGTGTTTTTGAGAGTATTAATGAGTTTTATGGTTTTTAAAGGTTTTAGGGTCTTTAGAGTTTTTTTGTTAAGTAGTGGTTTTATGGGTTTTATGGTTATTATGGATTTCATAGGGGTTTTCAGGTTTTTTTTGGGGTTTTTATGTTTTTATGGGTTTTCAAGGCTTTTTAGGATTTTTATTGTTTTTAGGGTATTTACGATATTTGAGTGTTTTTAAGAGTTTTTAGGGTCTTTATAGTTTTTAGGGTTTTCAGGTTTTAGTGTTATTTCTATGTTTTTAGGTTTTTAAATTATTTTTAGAATGTTTTAATGTTTTTAGGGGTTTAATGTTTTTTTATTGTTTGAAATGGTTTTTTGGGTTTTTAATGGTTTTTAGTGTTTTTAGGGGTTTTTTATGGTTTTATTGGTTTAATGTATTTTAGGGGTTTTACTGTCTTTTAGGGTTTTATAAATTTTTAGGTTTTTATGGGGTATAAATATTTTATATTTTTAGGCCTTCTTAGGGGTTTTCAGGGTTTTAGGGTTTTTTATATTTTTACAGATTTTAATAGATTTTTAGGGTATTTTTTACTTTTATGGTTTTAAGGGATTTGGACTGTTTTTTGTGGTTTTTAGAGTTTTATAATTTTGATTGTTTTTTGGTTTTTAAATGTATTAAGTGTTTTTTGGTTTTTTAGGTTTTTTAAAGGATTTTGAGTGTTTTATGGTCTTTTTAGTTTGTTTTTATTTTGTAATTTCTTAGAATTTTAATAGATTTTTAGGTTTTTATGTATTTTTAGGATTTTTAGGGATTTATTGGGATTTTGGGGTTTTATGTTTTTTTTGAGTTTTTAGGAATTTATGGGTTTATGGATTTTAAGGGTTTATGGGTTTTATGGTCTTTTATGGGTTTTGAAATTTTTATGGGTATTTAGAGTTTTTATGTTTTTAAGATTTTCTTATGGTTTTCAAGGGTTTTCAGAATTTTTATGTTATTAGTGATTTATATGATTTTTATGGTTTTTAGTGTTAAATGGATATTTTTGGGATTTTGAATGTTTTTTGGGTTTTTTTGTTTTAGGGGTTCTAAGTGCCTGCTGTGTTTTAAGGTTTTTCTGAATTTTTAGGGGTTTTCATGGTTTTTATGATTTTTGTACATTATTAGAGATTTTTATGGAATTTGGAGTTTTTAGGTAATTTTATGGTTCTAAGGGGTTTTGAGGGATTTTATGGTTATTTATGATTTTTTGGGTTTTTTGGGTTTTTTGGGTTTTTTTTGTTTTTAATTATTTTCAAGTTGTTTTAGAGTTTTATAATCCTTTTAGTGGATTAAAGGGGTTTTTGAGTGTTTAGTGGGTTTTTAGGATTTTAATGATAGTTACAGTTTTGAAGGTTTTTAGGTATTTTTATGGTTCTTAGCAGTTTTAGGGTATTTAGGGTCTTTTTAGGATTTTTGGAATTTTTAACATTTTTTAGGTTTTCAGTGATAATATGTGTCTTTGTGTTTTTATTAGTTTTTAATGGATTTTTGAGGGATTTAGTGGTTTTTATGTTTCTTGGGATTCTTTAGGAAATTTATGATTTTTTATTGTTTTATTGATTATGAGTGTTTTAGGGTTTTTTAGGGTTTTCACGTATTTTGGCTTTTTTTCATTTTGGTTTTTTGGGGTTTTATGTGTTTTTAGGGTTTTCAGGTTTTCTAATGTTTTTCAAAGGTTTAAGGGGTTTTAATATTTTTTGTGATCTTTATGTATTTTTTGGATTTTTATTATTTTTAGCAGGTTTAGAAATTTTGTGGGTGTTTAGTGTTTTTAGGGTTTTTAGTTGTTTTACCATTGTTTTGGATTTAATGTTTTTTTTGGTTTTTATGGTTTTCCTAGGGCTCTTCAAGGTTTTAGGTTTTTTATGTTATTAGCGAGTTTTACATATTTTATTCTTTTTATGGGTTTTTAAAAAATTTAGTGATTTTAAGTTTTTTTTTGGGATTTGTTGGGTTCTTATGGGTTTTGTGTTTTTAGTGTTTTTTGGGTTTTTTTTTGAGTTTTTAGGGTTTTTAGATTTTTTAAAAAAAAATCAGGGGTTTAATGGGATTTTCGTGTTTTTTTTCAATTTTAGGGGTTTTATAAGTTTTTAGGGCTTTTATGAATTTTGGGGGTTTTCATGGGTTTTTACTATTTTAGTGTTTTTTAGGATTTTTTAGGATTTTTAGCGTTTTTTATGTTTTTATAGGATTGATGTGTTTTTTGTTTTAAAGGTTGTCTTAGGCTTTTCAAGGTTTTTAGGGTGTTTTATGTTTTTATGGATTTTTTAGGATTTTAACAGTTCTTTAGGGTTTTTAGGGATTTTGAAAATTTTTAGGTTTTTTGTGGGTTTTATGGGTTTTATTGATTTTTTGTTTTTTGGGGTATTTACTGAGAACTTTATGGTTTCTATGGTTTTTTTAGATATTTGTAATGTTTTCAGGGATTTTATTGATTATTAGGGGTTTTAGTTGGATTTGAGGGTTTTATGGTTTTGGAGGGGGTTTATGCTTTTTGAGGTTTTATGGGTTTATGGGTTTTTAGTGGTATTAGAATCATTTTAATTTTTCAGGTTTTTATGTAATTTTTGGGATTTTTTAAGAGTTTTTTCCTTTTTAAGGTTTTTATGAATTTTGATAGTTTTTATGGTTTTTTGGATTTTTTGGATTATTATTGGTTTTCAGGATATTTATCTTTTAAGGTGTTTTAGGTGTTCTTATATTTTTATGGTTTTCTTAGTGTTTTCAAGGAATTAATGCTTTTATGGTTTTTAGGGTTTTATGGGATTTGATGAATTTTTGGGGTTTAGTAGGGTTTTAGGTTTTTTAGTGTTTGCATGGTTTTTTGTGAGTTTTTTGGGTTTAAAGTTATTTTTATGTATTTTTAACTTTTTTAGAGGTTTAAAGTGGTTTTAGAGTTTTTTTTGGGTTTTTAGGGTATTTAGGGTTTTTATTGGTTTTTGGGATTTTTATGTTTTTAATATATATATTAGGTCATTTGGGGGTATAATTACAACCAAAAACACACACACCACACACAAACAGTCTATAATGGTAGTTCATAGCCCCCCAAGGGACAAACTACCCAACCAAGTGCTTTAGTACATTATATATTTCTGGCCTGAAGGCTAAGTGGGCATGAATGCCATTACATGGTCTTTACGCTAACCACTGGATGTCCTGAAGCCCCTAATTTCACCATGTCTACGTCACCACCAGCACATCATGTCTGCGTCACTGCCCCCATGAGGGCTCGAAGGTCTAGTGGGCAAAAAGACCATTCGTGATGAATAATACTTCTGCTATAGTATCCTACTACATTATCTAATACTGTAATAGAACTACTATAGTTTTACAGTGCTACTACACTTCCTGCTACAGCTTCTCCAGAAAATTTCCCCCACCCAAATTTGAACCCTGGTATGATATAGGATTTAACGGAGCCTTTACCACTCAGGTAAGCCCCTAACATCATTTTAGGGTTTTAAAAGTTTTTAAGATTATTTAGCTTATTAAGGTTTAATTAGGGGGTTTCAAGGCTTTTTGGGTTATTATATTTTTATGGATTTATGGGGATTTTTAATTTATTTAGTGTTTTTATGGATTTTGAGGGTTTTAGTGTTTTATGATTTTTATGGTTTTTTCAGGTTTTTTTGCGTTTTATTGATTTTTTTTAAGAATTATTGTGTTTTTTCATTGTTAAATGTTTGAAGGTTTTTTTTAAGTTTTTATTGGGTTTTACGGTTTTTATTCATTTTGGGGTCTGTGTCTTTCTATTTTTGTTTTGTGTGTGTTTTGGGTTTTTTGGGGACTCTTGGGTTTTGTGGGGTTGTCCAGGGTTTTTGGGTGTGGGTTGATTGACACCACCCCTCCCTTGTCTATTGTGTCTTTTCTACTACGTCTTTTTATCTAATAAATTTTTGGGGGTGGGAATAACCTGACCTTCACATCTTCCTTGCCCTAAAAATGATAAAAAACACTAAAAATCCTTAAAACCCTTAAAAAATCAGAAAAACCTTAAAAACCCAAAAGAAATAAAACATTCCTTAAATTCTTTAAAAACACTAAAAAACCAAATAATCCATAAAACCCTAAAAACCCAAAAAAATCATAAAAATCCCAAAAAAAAAAACAAAAAATGTAAAAAGGCAAAAAACCCATAAATACTCCTATGAAAAACATAACATCCTAAAAACACTTAAACCCTCTAAACCCCCTAAAAATTCTAGAAACATAATTAAGACCCCTTAAAAACTAAAAAAACCTAAAACCCATCAAAACCCTTAAAACCGTAAAACCCATAAAAATTATAAAAATACCTAGAAATTCCAAAAAATGATAAAAACCCAAAAACCTAGAAAAAACCTACGAAAAACCAAAAAAACTAAAAACACTGAAAACCCCTATAAGAACTAAAAAAAAATAAAATCCCAAAAGACCCTAAAAACCGATAATGACCATAAAAACCCCTAAAAACATAAAAAACCCAAAAACCTATAACAACCAAATAACCAAAAAAAATCTAAATAACCATTAAGCCCCTAAAACAATAAAAAAGTATAAAAGCATTAAAACCCCCAATACACTCAAAAAATAACCCTAAACCCCAAAAAAATCCTAAAAACTTCCAAAATACATAAAAACTCTAAAATCCATAATTTTTTTTAAAAGTACTAAAAATCCCTAAAAATATAAAAATCCCAACCAACCATGGAAGGCCAATGAAAAAATTAATAACCAAAAACCACTTATAACCCCTTAAAACCTAAAAAATGATAAAAACACTAAAAACCCTCTAAATCCATTAAAAATATAATCACCATAAAAAACAAAATATTGCAAAAAAAATCCAAATATGTCCATAAAATTTTCTAAAATCAGAAAAAACCCTAGTAACCCTAAAAACCCCTATGAAAACGTTAAAAACATAAAAACCCTTAAAAATCATCGAAACCTAAATAATGATAAAACTGTTAGAAGAACCTAAAAAACCCCAAAACCCGAAAAACCCTTAAAACTATATAAGAACATTAAAAATCCATAAAACACTAAAAACATCAAATGATAAAAACCCATTAAACCTAAAAATATGTTAAAAAATTCAAAAAAACAAAAATAAATCTAAAAAACTCAAAAAACCATAAAACTGATTTTTTTACAAAAATCCTAAAAACCATTAAAATTATTAAAACACTAAAACCCTAAAATTTATTAAAAATCATAAAAACAATAAAAATCCAAAAAAACCCAAAAAATCCCTAAAAATATAAAAAAAATTAAAAACCCAGAAAACCCCTTAGAAAACCATAAAATCCTGAAAACAATTATAACCCCTAAAAACATAAAAGATGCTAAAACCCCTAAAATATCGTAAAAAAATAAACCCCAATAAATACCATAATAATAGCAAAAAACATTAAATACCATAAAACTCCCTAAAAACCATTTGAACAACTAACAACTCTAAAATCTCTTTGAACCCCCAAAAACATAAAACCCTAAAAAATATAGAAACCCAAAACCCCCAAAAATAACACTAAGAACAATAAAAAACCTAAAACCCATAAAAATCTTAAAATATACATAATATCCAAAAAAACAAAAAAAATCTAAAAACCCTAAAAAACACAAAGGAATCCTTAAATATCTAAAAACACTTAAAACCCAAAAAAGCAAAAATTCTAAAAACCCTCAAACCCTGAAAAACCTTAAAAACCATCAAAATTGATAAGAACCCTAAAAAACATAAGAACCCTAAAATAACTAAAACCCATAAATATGTAAAAACCCTAAAAATCATATGAAAATCATAAAAACCATAAAAACACTTAAAACCATGAAAAATCATTAAAAATATAGAAACCTAAAATGATTTAAAAAACCCCTATGAGAAATAATAACACCTAATAACATTTAATAACCCCAAAACCCATAAATCACTAAAAACACTAAAAACTATAAAAACCCTTTAAACCCCAAAAAATGTTTAAAACACTAATAAACCTATAAAACTAAAAAAACCCTAAAACCCAAAAAAACCCTAAAAATCCCTAACAACCCAAAAAATTCCTAAAGTCACTAAAGTGGGAGAGATGGCTCAAGGAAGGGGACTTGATGGTGATGGTGATCCCATCCAGCCTTTGAACGTTCTTCCCCATGTCGGCAAGTAGGATCCTGCTCTGGTGTTGCTTGAGGTCTGCAGCCATAAAGAGCTCTTCCAACTATGTAACTGAAAACCCTCTAGGTATGGTGTGAGCAGTGCACCGAAGGCCTCAGGACTGAAGGTCAACATTGCGGAGGCGGTGAAAGCCGTGATCTCAATTTCCTTCTCTGATTTTGATCACCCCTCCCCTGGTCGTGTCATTTGGAAAGGGCGAGTGGCTCATTTCTTAGTGAATCGAGAAGCAGTGGAGGAAAGGCGCGTCTTATGTCGTTTCTCCATAATTGCCCAGGTGTTGACCCCCAAGGGTGAGCGGCTCTGGAAGTTCTCTGATCTCGCCAGTCGGACCAAGGAAATCTGGGGCTTCTCTGAGTTTTGAATGACTTCCATTGGGCGCGGGTACTTTCATGTTGTTTTCCCTTCAGATGAGTGCAAGAGACGTGCCTGGAGCTTTGCATCCCTCAATTTTAAGCATGGTATTCTTAGGATTCAAGAATGGGATCAGAATTTTGACATGTTGAATGTCATGAACCCATATGTGCAGATATGGATCTTCATCTATAAGCTTAGCTAGCTTTATTTTCATCCTCGGATCCTTTGGTTCATTGCCTCCTCGGTAGGTTTTCCAATTTTCATTGAAAAGGAGAATGAAAATCCAAAGTACAAGCACTTTTCCTGTGTCCTTGTTGAGGTTGATTTGGCCTCCACTCTGATTGAGGATGTCATGATCAAAACTGATGAAGACAACTTCCAGCTGAAGATTCATTATGAGCATAAACCCCAGTTTTGTCTCAACTTACATCTCGTTGGCCATCTCATTTATGACTACCATCATTTGAAAGTGGGCTGCTAGTGCAATCTCAAGGGACACTAAGCTGAGTCCTGCACCAGAAAGCTGGATGCTGGAGTGGGGGTGAGGGATATTTAAGCATCTACTCCCTCCATGCAAGTCTATAAGGCAATTTAGTGTCCTGTGTAGTTTCCTTTACCATGGATGGTGCCTGAGGCTGATGACACCCTCTGTCAGAAGATCCCCTCCCGCTTGCAGGGAGTTGCTTCTGGGTTCCAATCCTCGGATAAATGAATAGCAGTCACAGACTCTGCTGACGCCACTCCCAGTATGTCGGCAGTCATGGTTGAGCCTGGCCAATCCTCTAAGCCTGCTGCTGGTCAGGTAATGGCTAAGCCTGTCCAGCCTCTCCTAGATCACTCTCTGGTGGAGGGTCTTGCCTTCTGCTAGAAGTTGTCCCCTCCATTGTAGGTGGTGGATGATGGGCTGGCCCCTACAGGGTCCCCTGTCCCTTCTGGTCTTGAGAATGTCCCCACACCACTGGCTCTCCCATCACTGTCTAGTGACTCCTTCATAGTTGTGTCCCCCAGCAAGTCTGCATGACGAGACACGGTTAAAAGTTCCTCTCTGATGCCACTTTGTGTTATTAACAGGTTCACCCCTCTCCGCGGTAGCTTCTGGGCTGATGAGGTTGATGATCATAATGATGAGGAGCCATAAGGTTCCTCCAAACCTGTTGACCTGATCATGTCACATGAGGATGGCTCTAAACATCCTGTTGATTTGGGACTCAAATACAGGGCTGCATAAGTTGATCCTTCGCCTAAGAAGAACCCTGTGGGTATGTCCAAGAAGAAAGGGAATAAATCAAAGTCAAAGGCCGGGACATTTAATGTTTGCACCACCCCGGTGAACAGGGAAATTCCTGCTTAATCTGATGCGGATACACTTTTGGAATTTCCAGGTGATTGGGAATCCTCCAACTACCTCATCCCTTAGGCATTTCCTCACTTCTCAGAGGCCTATGGTTATTGGTATTGCTGAGCCAATGATCCCATTTGATAACATGATGGGATTTAGCTGGAGCAATCTCGGTTACTCCTATGTTGCAAGGACTGCTAATGCAAATGGTATTGACACCCTTTGGGTGCTTAAACATGATGACATTCAGTTGACATTAGTTGACGTGTGTCCTCATGTCATCACCTTATCTGTCATGTACAATTTTTCCTCTCTCTCTCTGTCTTTTTTGTATGCCTCCTGGTCCTACTTGAGGAGACGAGCCTTATGGGAACAACTGACTACGCTTAATGGGATCATTGAGAGCAGCAGGATTGTGATAGAGGATTGAAACACTATTTTGTGTACGTATGATAGGATTGTCTCCAACGTCTCTCACTCAGCTGTTGTGGACTTTTCCTCTTGTCTTGATGCTTGTGATCTCACAGAGGTACCTATTTCTGGAGCCTCCATTAGTTGGGGGCATTCTACTTTGAATGGAAGGCAAGCCAGCATGCTGGATAGGTGCTTCTACAGGATCAATGATGTGACCCTACCCTCTGATGTCTCGGGATTTAACCTTCCCAAGTTCCACTTGGATCACAATACTTTGATTGTTGACTGCTCCATGGGTGTCTCAAGATCCTCACCCATGCCTTTTATGTTCAACAATGCATGTATTACCATTTTGGGCTGTAGGGAAATTTTTCTCAATGACTGGGATGATGATTTTTGGGGTAGTTATTACAATATCTTGGTTCTGAGGCTCAAAAAAAATCAAAGCCTTGTTTAAATACTAGAGAAAGGGCTGGTTTTCTAGTCTGGATAATGACATCTGAGATGCTGAGCATCAACTTGATATCCACCAAGAATCCAACGTTCTACTTCCCATGCCCTCTCATGAGGAGATTAATCTCCATTCCAAACATGATGATCTTCTTTCTCTCAAGTAAAAGTTGTCCAAGAACCAATTCATCATGAGATGGCTCAAGGATTGAGACAACAACTCAAAATTCTTCCACCATTTGCACATGGGAAAAAAAATCCAAAAACTGTCTCAAGGATATCCGCATCTCGGGATCTACCTTCACTTCATAGGATGATATTTCTTCTACTATTATTAATTATTTTCAAGGTATTTATTCAGATGATGGTATGGAGTAGACCCTCACATTGATGGAATCCATATTTCCACATGTTTATGAGCATCAAAACCGAGCTCTAATGACCCTGCCTCTTGTGGAGGAGGTTCGGGATGCTCTGTTTTCTCTAAAAATTGACAACACAGTGGGACCAGATGGCTTCACCAACAAATTCTTCATGTTCTACTGGGACATACTGCATGAGGGCATCATCACTGCTATTCGGGAATTCATTCTCTCTACTATATTCCAACATGGGGTCAGCTCTAACATCATCGCCCTGATTCCTAAAAGGGACAATGCCATTGTCATTGGTGACTTTCGACAGGTGGCCATTGGAAACTTTTTCCCCAAAATTATTAGCAAGATTCTTGTCATGTGACTTGGGAAGTTCTTGGGGGATATCCTCACCCCTTATCAGTTTGGGTTCGTCCCAGGGAGGAACATCCATGACTGCCTGTTCACGGCCTCGGAGAGCATCAACGTTATGCGAAATCAGTCCAAGTAGTGAAACATTGCGATTAAGATTGACATCTCCAAGGCCTTTGACACCATCAAGTGGAGATTTATCTCCTAGGTCCTGTCTAAGTATGGATTCTCGAGAAATTTTATTAAGATCATCATGTCCATTCTTAGAAGCGGCTGGGTCTATGTTCTTTTATATGGTTCCCCTAAGGGGTTCTTCCCCTACTCCTATGGGATCAGAAAGGGCGATCCTCTCTCAGGAATCCTCTTTGAGATTTTGGAGGACTACTTAAAAAGGTGCCTCATTGACCTTTGCCAAGCTGGCCTTTTAAATTCTATTCAGGAAGGGAGGGATCTTCATGTGCCATCTCATCTGCTGTATGAAAATGATATTCTTCTTGTCTGGGAAGGCTGATAAACAGAACTTAGACTCCATCCGGATGACATTCCGGCATTATGAATATGAGTCAGGACAATCCATTAGTTGGAGAAAGTCTTTTATTGTATTTGTGGAGGGAATCCCACAGTCCCAGCAGATCTCCATTGCCATGTCCCTTGGTGTCAAGAGAGGGTCATTAACTTTTGACTACCTGGGCGTTCCCATCTTTTGGGGATGTTTCAAATGCTGTTACCTTGAGAATATTGCCTCCAAAATTACTCAACAGTGGGTGAAATGAAAAGGTGAATCCCTCTCGCAAGCTGGAAGGGTCTTCCATACCAACTCAATGATTACCTCTATGTTCAGTTATGCCATTTCCATTTACAGGTGGCTGGTTAATATCATCAAGGACCTACAGGCATAGATCAGAAAATTTTCCTAGAAAGGGTGTATAACTCAAAAGAAATTGGTTACCATGGCCTGGAAGGACTGCACCAAGCCAATTGAGTTGGGTGGTCTTGGTATCAAAGTCCTCATATGTAACAGTGACTCCCTCCTAGATAAATATACTTTGGGGTGATAAGTCCTATGGATCGGGGTTTGGGATTCACTTGGGAATGATTTTGATTATGCTTTGTGATGGATATGATGGGTAATTCCCCTCTTCTGTTTGGCCAGCAATTCTGGCCTCGTACAAGGACATTGTCTCTAATTCTAAATGGTTTGTTTCAAAGCAATCATACTTGAATGCCTGGTCCACGCCTTGGCTTGACAGGCCCCTGTAAGACTTCATCAGCCCTCCAATTGGCCTAAAGAGCGTGTCCATTGCGGAGTTCATCCCGAGGCTGGAACAGTTTGAGACTCTTCTCCCAGCTACAGTCTCACTCCAAATCTGGCGCTACCATTTCATTGACTCTGATATCCTAATCTGGAAACCCAATCTGGTTGGGCGAATTACTGCCAAGGATTACTATCGGTACAATTGCGCCAGGGGATCCCATCCACTGACTTGGCTCTCTAAGTTCAAGTGGAATTTTATTCCTCCTGCTAACCATATTCTTATCTGGAAAATCTGGAAGAATCGGCTTCCCATGCAGAGTCAGTTGTAGAGAGCTGCTCTCAAACTTGCCACTGTGTGTTTTCTTTTCCTCAATGTGGAAGAAAACCTATATCACACCTTCCATCAAAGTAGATTCAATGCTTATATTTGGCGATATTTGCAGTAGACTTTTGGGTTCTAAGCTGGCCTGAACACGCCCCTTCTTGATCTCTTGGAGGACCTTCCTAACTGGGATTACAGTGAGCAAGTCCGCAACCTTTTACTGGCTGCGGTTGCAACCACCATCTCTTTTATCCGGACCACTCGGAACGCGGTCGCCTTCGATAAGAAATAACATTCCTTTCATGGTGGAATTGTGGTGATCCAAAGGGTTGTCTACGCAGCCTTAAATATACAGACATGACATATGGCGAATGACGTCCGTGAACTGATCATTCGTTGGTTGCTTGGTGTTTCTGGTAGGGAAAAACCCCATGGTCCCTAGGTTTATTTGATGGATCCCTCTACTCCCCTCCTGGTTTAAGGTCAATATGGACGGTGCAACCCATGGTGCCCTGGTCCCTACTGGATGTGGTGGGGTTTTCCGCACCTACCAGGATATATGCAAAGGATGCTTTCAGCACTATATTGGTGATGGGTGTGCTCTTGAAGCTCAATTATGGGACATGATAAAGGCGATTGAGTATGATGTCAGGTTCGTGTGGAGTTTCCTATAGCTTGAGTCTAATTACATGCATGATGTGAGTGCTCTTAAAAAGTTATCTAGGTGCATCCCTTGGAGGCTCCTTACCCCGTGGATGGACTGCCTTGGCATGTGCCAAAGGATGAATCTCACTGTGACACATGCCTACTGGGAGGCCAATATAGTTGCAGACGCACTCTCCATGCAGACTATCGTGGAGCAGTGTTCTCTGTGGTCCTTTGTTACCATGCCCCACTTCTCCTCTTTTTTCGTGTCCGACATGAAGGGTGTGGTGCACACCCAGTTATGTAACCCCCCCTTGTAGCACTTTGTTTTTCCTTTTCCTTTTTGGTTAATTTGGGGGGGGGGGGGGCAGGCTTGCCTGGTCCCGAGCCTTCCTTGCCCTAAAGTCACTAAAAACCCATTAAAATTCTAAAAGGGACTAAAAATCCGTAAAATGTACTGATCCCTAAAATCCCCAAAACCCCTATGAAATCCTTAAAACCCTAAAAATTTCCATAAACCAAAACCCTAAAAACCGTAAAAATCATAAAAAATCACTAAAAATCCCTAAAATTGTAAAAAACTTAAATTCCTCAAAAACCCGAAAGAAAACTGTAAAATCTTAAAAACACTTAAATGCTCTGAAAAGCCTAAAAATGAAAACACCCTAAAACACCCTAAGACCCAATAAAACCCAAAAAATATAGAAAAACCCTGAAAACCTGAAATTCCCATAAAAACCCAAAAACCCAACTATGAAATATAAAAACAAATTAAACCCCTAAGAATGTTAAAAAAATCTAAAAATCCATTAAGACCCTAAATGTCAAGAAACCCCTAAAAACCTAAAACCCCCATAAAAACCCTTAAACTCCTTAATACCCTACAAAACACTGAAAATCCATAAAAACTCTAAAAACCATAAAAATCCAAAAAAACTGTAAAAATCCCTAAAACATTAAAAGCCATGAAAACCCCATAGAAAGCCATAAAATCTAAAAAACACTTCAAAACCCCTAAAAACGTAAAAAATAATAAATATCTAAATACCATAAAAACTATAAAAAACCATAAACCACTCAAAATATCTAAAAACTCTAAAAACCATTAAAACCCTAAAAATCTGAAAAAACCTAAAATTTGAAAAAACCATAATAAATTTAAAAACCCCTAAGAAAACCATAAAAACCTATAAACACTTACAAACCCCTAAAATCCTCCAAATGAAAAAAACACTAAATTACCCCAGAACCCCTAAACCCTAAAACCTGTAAAAACAATGAGACACTTAAAAACATTAAAAAACCATAAAAACCTTGAAAACACTAAAAAACTCCAAAAACCCTTTAAACCCCAAAAATGTTAATAAAACTTTATGAAACCTTAAATACAGTATAAATTCAAAAAACCACCAAAAACATAAAAAAACCATAAGAGACATAAGAAAACTTTAAAACTCTCTAAAATCCCTAATAAAATAAAAATCCAAAGATATCCCTAAAAATCATTGAAAACATAAACAACCTTGAATAAATCGTTAGAAAACATTAAAAACCATAAACACTTAAAATCCATAAAAAACTAAAAAATGTTAAAACTCCAAAAAAGAACACATATAAAACCCTCAAAATCCCAAAAAAACCTAAAAACACTAAAGAAAACTAGAAATCACTAAAAATGTAAAAATCCCTTAAAACCCTGATACTATAAAAATTTCCAGGAGACCCTAAAACATCTAAATACTATAAAAACTATGAATAATCTTAAAAACAATAAAACCCTAAAAACACTAAAAACTCTAAAATCCATTTAAACCGAAAAAAATGTAATAAACACTATAAAAATTAAAAACCATTAAAAATTTGAAACCCCCAAAAAAAGAAAAAAATTATACAATTACTAAAAATTTCAGAAAATCACTAAAAACCTGAAAACCCATAAAATCATAAAAACCCTAAAAATCGTTAACAACATAAAGAATTAAAAACCCAAAAAACCTTTAAAACCCTTAAAAACCAAAAAGAATAAAAAAACCATAAAATCCCAAATCAGAAAAACCCTCATAACCCAACACCCCTTCAAAATCCCTAAAAACCCTAAAAACCATAAATATCCTAAAAATTCCTAAAAATCCTCAAAAATATAAAAAAACCTAAAACCCTTGAAAATACAAAAAAACACGAAAAACATAAAAACACTTAAAAACCCTAATACCCTAAAAACCCTAAATCACTTAAAATTCATAAAATACCTAAAAATCCTAAAAATCCTATAAAAACAATAAAAATCCAAAAAATCGTAAAAAAATACTAAACACTAATAAAAACAGAAATAAATACTTAAAAACCTAAAAAATATAAAACCCCTAAAAACTAAATATGATAAACATCCTAAAAGAACTTAAAACCCCTTATATCCCCTAAAAACCATAATATCCCATAAAACCCATAAAACACTAAAATTACATAAAAACCCTAAAACCAATAAAAACACTAAAAACCCGTTAAACCATTAAAAATGTTAAAACATATAAAAATCCATAAAATCCATAAAAACAAAAAAAACATACAACCCGAAAAACCATAAAATACCTAAAAACCATAAAAACCCCTAAAACCCTAAAACTTTATAAAAATCCTAAAAAATCCATAAAAATCCATAAAAATAGAAAAAACCATAAAAACCCTTAAAAGCCATAAGAAAACCATAAAAAATAAAAATACGTAAAACTTCTTAAAGAACCTTAAAAAGTAAAAACCCAAAAAAAACTAAAAAACCCGAAAATCCCTAAAAATTATAAAATCTCTAAAAACACCAAAAAATCATAAAAACCCAAATACCCCATTAAGACCCCTTAAAACCACTAAAAATATTAAAACACTTTAAATCCTGAAAAATGATAAAAACTCTAAAAACCTCAAAACACCTAAAACTATCAATAAAACATTTAAAACCCAAAAAAAAGGAAAAACCAAAAGCCCTAAAAAAACCCTATAATCCAACAAAATCCTATGAAATCCCTAAAAATACCTAAAAATGAAAAAAAACTAAAAATCCTAAAAACCCAAATGAAAAACTTAAAAACCTAAAAATAATTAGAATCCCAAAAAACAATAAAATTGATAAAAAAAATAAAAAATATGAAAAACAATTAAAATCCTGAAAACCCTAAAAAAATTCAATTACTTAAAACCCCTAAAAATACCACGGAACATTAAAAGCCCTAAAAATGCCAATACCCCACAAGAAAACATGAAAACCCTAGAAACACTTAAAATCCATAAAACAATAAAAACACAAAAACGAAAAATGACCCTAAAACCCCTAAACATTATAAACACACAAAAAAACCATAAAAACCCTAAGACACCACTAGAGACTCTAAAAAACATTAAAAACATGAAAATTTTTAAAAACACTAAAAAACATAAAACAAAAACAACTCCAAAAACCCAAAAACCCTAAAAATCCTAAATCCCTAAAAATTTAGAAAAAATACCCTAAAATCCATACATTTTATAAAAATTCCCCAGAAATTCCTTAAACTATTAAAAGCCTTTCAAACCATAAAAATATTTGAAAGAATTAAATAACTAAAGACAATTAAAACCCCCAAAAACTAGGAAAAAAACCCCAAAACCCCAAAACCCTGAATATCCTAAATAACCATCAAAGCCTCAAAATCCAAAATACCGTAAGAAACATAAAAATCCTAAAAATCCCTAAAAAACCTAAACATTTAAAAAACCTAAAAAATCATAAGAGAACCCTAAAACCAAAAAAAACTTAAAACCCATATAAACCTAAAAAATGCTAAAAACATAAAAGACATAAAAAACCCTAAAAATTACTAAAAACCATAAAAGCCAAAAATAAATTAAAACACCTAATGAACCCATAAAGACACAAAAAATCACTAAAAAATATATAAACACTTTAAATAAATAATTTAAAAATAACAATCAAAAATCATAAAACCCCTAAAAAATCTCAAAAAAAAACTCCGTATAATCCAAAAAAATCCATAAAGACCATAAAAACCATAAAATATAATAAAAACCATCAAAATCCCTAAAACTCTAAAAAAAAATTACTAACAAATCCCTACAAATAACCAAAGATTAAAAAATAATAAACACCAATAAAAAACCTAAGAACGCCTTAACAACCTAAAAACCCTTAATACCACTAAAAACCATTAAAATTAAAAAACCAAATAAAAACCTAAAAACAAAAAAAAACTTAAAAACAAAAAAAACCTAAAACACCTCGTAATACCAAAAATAAAAATAAAAACTATAATAGTCCTAAAAGATCTAAAAATCCTAAAAATTAAAAAACCTTAAAAACCATGAAAACCCTCATAAAACCTTAAAAACCAAAATACCCAAAACCCCAAAAAACCTAAATATGATAAAACTCCTAAAACACTATAAAAATCCTAAAAAACTCTAAATACCCTATAATCTTAATAACCACATAAAACCTTAACAAACCATAAAAACCCATAAAACCAAAAAAATTTAAAACTCTAAAAACCCTTTAAACCCCTAAAAATGGTAAAAAATCTAAAAACTCTTAAACCACAAAAAAACTCAAAAAAATACACTAAAACCCCAAAAATTTATTAAAACCCTAAAACCCCTCAAAATACATAAAAACCCAAGAACCCATAGAAATAATAAAATATCTTTAGGATCCCTAAAAGTTTAAAAACCATAAAATCCTTGAAAACCATAAAAAACCTTAAAATCATAAAAAAAAACTGAAAACCTTAAAAAAGCAAAAAAAATACTAAGAACACTAAAAGAACCTAAAACCTGTAAAACCCATAAAACCACAAAAACATTAAAACCCAATAAAAATCCATAAAACCACTAAAATGCTAAAAACCCCATCAAACCCCAAAAAACATTAAAAACTCTAAAAAACCAAAATAATTAATAAAATTTAAAAATTCCTTAACCCATTAAAATATTAAACACTAAGAAGCCTAAAAAGAACTAAAATCAAAAAAAATCTAAAAACCATAAAATCCTAAAAAAGCAATAAAAATCTCTAAAAGTGTAAAAATACATAAAACCTTAAAAAGCCTTAAGAAAATATTAAAAATCCAGAAACACTTAAAACCCATAAAAAAATAAAAATACTAATACCCTAAAACCCCTAAAAATCCTAAAACACTCAAAATCACTAAAAAACCTTAAAAACATGTAAAAATACTAAAAATCCCTATAAATCCCTACAAATTTTAAAAAACCCCCCAAAAACCATAAAAATACCTATGAAAAAATTTCAAAAAAAAATGATAAAAACACTAAGAGTTACGAAAACCCCTATAAACCATAAAAACCCTTAAAACATAATTCCAAAAACCCACTAATAACTCTAAAAATCCTTAAAATCCCTATAAACATTAAAAACCTTAAAAACCATAAAAACCATGAAAACCAAAAAGAAAAAAAACCATAAAATCCCAAAATCATAAAAACCATCATAACCCTAAACCCCTTCAAAATCACGAAAAAACCGAAAAACAAAAAAAAATCCTAAAAATTCATATATATCCTCAAATATATAAATAAACCTTAAACCCTTGAAAACCCATAAGAAAACATTAAAAACCAAAAAACAGTTAAAACCCCTAATACCCTAAAAACCCTTAAAACTCTAAATGACTTAAAATTCATAAAATACATAAAAATCATAAAAATCCTATAAAAATAGATAAAAATCCCTAAAATTGTAAAAAAAACTATACAATGATAGAAAAACCAATGAAATAATTAGAAACCTCAAAAATATAAAACCCCTAAAAACTAAAAATGAAAAAAATACTAAAAGACCATAAAACACCTTAAATCCCCTAAAAACCATAACATCCCATAAAAACCATAAAACACTAAAATTCAATAAAAATCCCTAAAAACACAAAAAACACTAAAAAAACGTTTAAACCATTAAAAACATTAAAACATATAAAAATCCATAAAACCCATAAAAACACAAACAAAACCGTACAACCCTAAAAACCATAAAAACCCCTATAACCCTAAAACCCTATAAAAAACTACAATCCTTAAAATTCCCTAAAAATGGAAAAAACCATAAAAACCCTTAAAAAATATAAGAAAACCATAAAAACATAAAAACATAAAAACAAGTAAACCTTCATAAAGAACATTAAAATGTAAAAAACCCTAAAAACCTAAAAAACACTAAAATCCCTAAAAATCATAAAAACCATAAAGACACCTAAAAACCATAAAGACCCAAATACCCCATTAAAACCCCTAAAAACCACTAAAAATATTAAAACACTTTAAATCTTGAAAAATGATAAAAAGACTAAGAAACTCAAAACCCCTAAAAATATTAAAAAAATCCATTAAAACCCAAAAAACTATGAAAAACCAAAAGCCCTAAACAATCCCTATTATCCATTAAAATCATATAAAATCCCTTAAAATCCATAAAAATGTGAAAAAAGTAAAAATACTAAAATCCCTAATGAAAACCATAAAAACCTAAAAATAATTAGAATCCTAAAAAACCATAAAATCTATAAAAACAATAAAAAATATGAAAAACAATAAAAATACTAAAAACCCTAAAAGCAAATCAAATACTTAAAACCCCTAAAAAATTAAGAAATATTAAAATCCCTAAAAATCAAAAAAACCAACAAGAAATCCTGAAAACCCTATAAAAACATAAAATCCATAAAACGATAAAAACACAAAAACCATAAATGACCCTAAAACCCCTAAACATCATAAACACACCTAAAAACCATAAAAACCCTAAAATCCATAAAACCCTAAAACATAACTAGAGACTCTAAAATACATTAAAAACCTAAAAATGTTTAAAAACAATAAAAAACATAAAAACAAAAACATCTTAGAAAACACTAAAAACCTAAAAACACTACATCCCTAAAAATCCAAAAAAATACCCTAAACACATAAATTTTATAAAAATTCCCTAGAAATACCTTAAACTATTAGAATCCTTTCAAACTATTAAACTATATGGATGTTGGTTGCTGCTTGGTTGGGACTGATGCTGGATCTTTATTGCTTGGATTTGTGTGCCTTTTCTTTTTTGATCTTTTTTTGGGGTCTTTTGCGTTTTGGGTTTGTAAAGGGTTTTTGGGTGTGGGTCGTTTGACCCCTCCCCTCCCTTGTCTTTTGTGTTTTTTTTCTTCATAATAAATTTTGGGGGGCCAGGAATAGCTTGAACCTCGCATCTTCAATGCCCTAAAAACAAAAAATCAAAAAAACAAAAAAACCCAAAACTATAAAAACCCTGAAAACCCTAAATAACCATCAAAGCCTCAAAATCCACATTACCATAAGAAACATAAAAATCCTAAAAATCCATAAAAACCCTAAAAATTTAAGAATCCTTTCAAAAGCATAAGAGAACCTTAAAACCAAAAAAAATTAAAACACCTAAAAACCTAAAAAATGCTAAAAACATAAAAGACACAAAAACCCTAAAAATTACTAAAAACCCTAAAATCCCAAAATAACATTAAAAACCCAAAGAACCCATAAAGACATAAAAAATCACTAAAATTAAAAAACCCTGTAAACCCATAAATTTTTTAAAAAACTATAAAAAATCATCAAAATCATAAAAAAAAACTTTAAAAAACACCGTAGAAACCAAAAAAAAATCTATAAAGGCCATAAAAACCATAAAATACAATAAAAACCATCAAAATCACTAATACTATAGAAATAAAATACTAACAAATCCCTAAAAATAAAAAATAAGTAAAAGACAATAAACACCTACAAAAAACCTAAGAACCCCTTAACAACCTAAAAACCCTTAAAACCCCTAAATACCCTTAAAATAAAAAAACTAAATAAAATCATAAAAACAAAAAAAAAATCCAAAAACAGATCGAAATACCTATAAACCATAAAAAAATAATATTCCTAAAAGATCTAAAACCCTAAAAACTAAAAAACCTTAAAAACTTTGGAAACCCTCATAAAACATTAAAAACCTAAAAATGATAACACCCCTAAAACACTCTAAAAATACTAAAAACCACTAAAACCCTTAAAAACCTAATAACCATATAAAACCTTAACAAACCATAAAAACCCATAAAACATAAAAATGTTAAAACTATAAAAACCCTTTAAACGCCTAAAAATGGTAAAATATCTAAAAACCCTTAAACCCTAAAAAACTCTAATAATACACTAAAACCCCAAAAAATAATAAAACCTTTAAACACATCGAAATACATAAAAATCCAACAACCCATACAAATACTAAAAAATACTAAAAATCCGTAAAAGTTTAAAAACCATAAAAACCTTGAATACAACAAAAAAACCTTAAAATCCTAAAAAACACTAAAAACATTAAAAAACCCAAAAATACTAAGAACACTAAAAGATCCTAAAACCCGTAAAACCCATAATACCACAAAAAACATTAATACCCACTAAAAACCCATAAAACTAGTAAAATGCTAAAAACCCTTCAAACCCCAGAAAATATTAAAAACTCTAAAAAACCATAAAAATTTAAAAAACACTGAAAAATCCATAACCCATATAACAATTAAACACTAGGAAGCCTAAAAAATTCTAAAATCCATAAAAACCCTAAAAACTATAAAATACTAAAAAAGTCCATAAAAATATCTAAAAGCATAATAATACCTAAAACCTTGAAAAGCTTTAAGAAAATATTAAAAATCCAAAAACACATAAAACCCATAAAAAATAAAAATACTAATACCCTAAAACCCTTAAAAATCTGAAAACACTCAATATCACTAAAAAACCTTAAAAACTTGTAAAAATACTAAAAAAATCCCTATAAATACCTTTAGATTTAAAAAAACCCAAAAACCCTGAAAACCCCAAAGAAAAAACTAAAAACATAAAAATGATAAAAACACTAAGAGGTAGTAATACCCCTAAATACCATAAAAACAATTAAAAAATAAATCAAAAAAACCCACTAATAACTCTAAAAATCCTTAAAATCCCTAAAAACATTAAAAACCATAAAAACAAAAAAGAATAAAAAACCATAAAATCCCAGAATCATAAACACCCTCATAACCCTAAACCCCTTGAAAATCTCGAAAAAACCTAAAAAACCAAAAAATTCATAAAATTTCCTAAATATCCTCAAAAATATAAAAAAACCTAAAACCCTTGAAAACCCCTAAGAAAACATTAAAAACCTAGAAACACTTAAATCCCCTACTACCATAAAAACCCTAAAAATTCTAAATCACTTAAAATTCCAAAAAACCTAAAAATCATAAAAATCATATAAAAATCAATAAAAATCCATAAAATCAAAATAAAAACTAAACAATGATAAAAACCCAAAGAAATAATTAATGACCTAAAAAATATAAAACCCCTAAAAATATAAAAAATGATAAAAATCATGAAAGACTATAAAAACCTTTAAATCCCCTAAAAACCAAAATATCCAATAAAAACCATAAAAACACTAAAATTCTATAAAAAGCCCTGAAACCACTAAAAAATCTAAAAAACGTTTGAACCATTAAAACGTTAAATCATCTACAAATCCATAAAAACCCATAAAAACACAAAAAAATAGCTATAACCCTTAAAACCATAAAATACCTAAAAACCATAAAAACCCCTAAAACCCTAACACCCTATAAAAAACCTAAAAAATCGTAAAAAATACCTAAAAATCCCTAAAAATGGAAAAAACTATAAAAACCATTAAAAACTATTATAAAACCATAAAACATAAAAACATGTAAAACTTCTTAAAGAACATTAAAAAGTAAAAAACCCTAAAAAACCTAAAAAACACTAAAATCCCCAAAAATCATAAAAACCATAAAAACACCTAAAAACAATAAAAACCCATATACCCCATTAAAACCCCTAAAAACCACTAAAATTATTAAAACACTAAATCCTGAAAATTGATAAAAAATCTAAGAACCTCAAAAACCCTAGAAATATTAAAAAAACCATTAAAACCCAAAATACTATGAAAAACCAAAAGCCCTAAACAAACCCTATAATCCATTAAAATCCTATGAAATCGTTAAAAATCCATAAAAATGTAAAAAATCTAAAAAAACAAAAAACCCCCAATGAAAACCATAAAAACCAAAAAATGGTTAGAATCCCAAAAAACCATAAAAACTGTTAAAAGAATAAAAAATCAGAAAAACACTAAAAATACGAAATACCCTAAAAACAAATCAAATACTTAAAACCCCTAAAAATATAAAGTAATATTAAAATCCCTAAAAATCATAAAACCCCACAAGAAAACTTGAAAACCCTACAAAAACATAAAATCCATAAAACGATAAAAACACAAAAACCATAAATGAACCTAAACCCCTAAACATCATAAACACACGTAGAAACCATAAAAACCCTAAAATCCATAAAACCCTAAAACATAACTAGAGACTCTAAAATACATTAAAACAAAAAAAATGTTTAAAAACACTAAAAAACATAAAAATAAAAACATCTCAATAAAACCTAACACCCTAAAATCACTAAATCCCTAAAAATCCAGAAAAAAATACCACAAACCCATAAATTTTATAAAAATTCACTAGAAATACCTTAAACTGTTAAAGGAATTTCAAACCATAAAACTATATGAAATCATTAAATAACTAAAAACACTTAAAACCCCTAAAAACTAAAAAACCAAAAATACCCCAAAACTATAAAAACCCTGAAAACCCTAAATAACCATCAAAACCTCAAAATCCAAAATACCATAAGAAACATAAAATCCTAAAAATCCATAAAAATCCTAAAAATTTAAGAAACCCTACAAAATCATAAGAGAACCTTAAAACCAAAAAAACACTTAAAACACCTAAAAACCTAAAAAATGCTAAAAACATAAAAGACACAAAAAACCCTAAGAATTAATAAAAACCTTAAAGGCCCAAAATAACATTAAAAACCCCAAAGAACCCATAAAGACATATAAAATCACTAAAAATATAAAAACCCTTTAAACCCATAATTTTTTTAAAAACTATAAAAAATCCTAAAAACCATATAAAACTCCAAAAAACCCTGTAGAAACCAAAAAAAATCCATAAAGACCATAAAAACCATAAAAAATAATAAAAACCATTAAAATCACTAAAACTCTAGAAAACAAAAAAAAATACTTACAAATCCCTAAAAATACTCAAAAAGTAAAAGACAATAAAAACTAAAAAAAACCTAAGAACATCTTAACAACCTAAAAACCCTTAAGACCCCTAAAAACCCATAAAATTAAAAAACCAAATAAAAACCTAAAAACAAAAAAACCTAAAACACCTAGAAATACCTAAAAACCATAAAACCCATAATATTACTAAAAGGTCTAAAAACCCTAAAAATTAAAAAACCTTAAAAACTTTGGAAACCCTTATGAAACATAAAAAACCTAAAAACCCCAAAACCCAAAAAAACCTTAAAATTCTAAAACACCTAAAACACTCTACAAATCCTAAAAACCTCTAAAACCCTTAAAAACCTAATAACCACAAATAACATTAACAAACCATAAGAACCCATAAAAACATAAAAATGATAAAAAATAAAAATCTTTTAAACCCCTAAAAATGGTAAAAAATCTAAAAACCCTTAAACCCTAAAAAAACTCAAATAATACACTAAAATTCCAAAAAATTAATAAAACCTTAAAACCCCTCAAAAAATATAAAAATCCAACAACCCATAAAAATACTTAAAAGACTAAAAATCTGTAAAAGTTTAAAAACCATAATAACCTTGAAAACCACAAAAAACCTTAAAATCATAAAAAAAACTGAAAACCATAAAAAACCCCTAAAATACTAAGAACGCTAAAAGAACGTAGAACCTGTAAAACCCATAAAACCACAAAAATCATTTAAACCCACTAAAAACCCATAAAACAACTAAAATTATAAAAACCTTTCAAACCCTAGAAAACATTAAAAACTCTGAGAACCATAAAAATTTAAAAAACACTTAAAAATCCATAACCCATAAAAAAATTAAACAATAATATTCCTAAAAAACTAAAATCCATAAAAACCCTAAAAACCATAAAATCCTAAAAAATCTGTAAAAATATCTAAAAGAATAAAAATCCCTAAAATCATGAAAATCCTTAATAAAATATTAAAAATCTAGAAACACTTAAAACCCATATAAACATAAAAATAATAATACCCTAAAAATCCTAATACACTCAAAATTACTAAAATCCATAAAAACTTGTAAAAATAATAAAAAATCCCTGTAAATACCTATAAATTTAAAAAAACCTCAAAACCCTGAAAACCCCTAAGAAAAAATTAAAACATAAAAATGATAAAAATACTAAGAGGTAATAAAACCCTTAAATACCATAAAAACCCTTAAACAATAAATCCAAAAACCCACTAAAAACTCTAAAAATCCTTAAAATCCCAAAAAAACATTATAAAATAGAAAAAATCCAAAAAAACCTAAAAAAACTCAAAAAAAAACCCAAAAACCAAAAATCCTAACACCCAAAAAATCTAAAGCTTCAAATTACAAAAAAACCCTAAAAATCTATAAAAATAAAAAAGAGTCCATAAATATCCTTGACAATATAAAGAATCCATAAAAACCATAAAATATCTAAGAAAATAATAAAATCCAAAAAACACTTGAAATCCCTCAAAACCCAAAAAACACTAAAATCCTAAAAAACCTTAAAAAGACCTAGAAATTCCCAACAATTTTCTAACTATAAAGGGATGTTTCAATCACATGATAGGAGTGTTTGTATAATCAATTTAGTTATCACCTCGATGTTTACCTATCCTTTCTCCAATTACAAATGGTCAGTTAGACTCATTAAAGACCTATAGGAAATTATTAGAAACTTTTCTTGGACGGGTTGCCTTTGTGAAAGAAAACCGGTCTTTGTGTCTTGCAGATATTACCCAAATCCAATTGATTTGGGATTTATTGTCATAAAATACCTTATAAAATTTAATGATGCCCTCCTTGACAGTTTTACCAGTAGATTTTCCGACAAAAATGGTAATGACCTGGCCTTTTTTGAGAAAGGTTTACGATGAAATATTGTGATGGGTTTATAGTATATTTTCAATCCTCAGTTTGGCCAGCTATCTGAGCTTCCTATAAAGAAAATTATTGATCAATCAAAATGGATTGTCTTGAAGCAGTCAGATCTGAATGTGTGGTCCACTACATGGAGAAATAGGCCTCTATTGTATTTTGTGGTTCCTCCCACTGATTTAAGAGGCATGTTGATCGCTGAGTTCACTCACCAATTGGGAGAGTTTGAAGTACTCCTTCTAGCAGACATATTCATGATGATTCAAAGTTTCACCTTTGTTGATAATGACACCTTAATTTGGAAACCTAATATTTTTTGGAATTCAATGTGAAGTACTATTATAGGTATAAATTTGTATGGGGAACATCTCCTCCAACATAGCTCTCCAGATTCAAGGGATCGTTCATTCTTCCAGCTAATCAACTGCTGCTTGGAAACATTGGGAAAATTAGCTTCCACTCCAGGATCAACTGCAAAAGGCTGGGGACAGCCTGGACTTAATCAGTTTTCTCTGTCTTTGTTAGAGAAACCATCTAGCATACCATTATTCAATGCATGTTTGTATCTACATTTTGGGACTACTTGCAGAAGCATTTCGGGTTCCCATTTTGCTTGAACTTGCCGTTTCTCAAACTTCTGGATAGCCTAGTTAATTGGAATTGGAGTAAGAAGGTCTCTCAATTTCTCTCATTGCTTTTACTGCCATCATTTCTTATAATTGGGCTGCCTAGAATGTGGTTTCTTCTAATAAAAAGTGGCTCTCCTTATATGGATGGGTCGTGACCCATCATAAATCAATTCCTGAGGTATCTCGTATTAAGATAGGTTTGATGGTAAATGATGTTCATGATCTTATTAATTTATGAACGCTTAGAGTTTCTGGTAGGACCAAAAAATACAGGTTCTCAAGTTCATCCTTTGGATCCCCCTAATCTCCTCGTCGATTAAGGATATTGTGAATGGTATGAATTTTGGAGCACTAGGCCCCTAAGGATGTGGCGGTGTATTTCCCACCAATCGTGGTTTTTTAAGACTATTTCCATCACCTTATTGTCTATGGGTGTTCCCTTGAATCCAAATTTCGAGCTATGATAAAGGATATTAAATTTTTTTCTGTTTGGATGGAGACTTATCTTGCTTGAATCAGACACTATGCTTGCTGTGGAGTCCCTCGAGAACAAATCCGGGTGAGTCCCTTTGAGGATTATTCCGCAATGGAGTGAATGAACCACCCTTTGTCAAGGGATTAACCTCAATGTCACACATGTTTATCAAGAGGCAAAATCGGTTGTGGATGCTCCCTCCAAGAAAGAAATTATGGAGAGGTGATCGATGTGGTCTTTTTTTGGAACATCTTTTTTCTCATAGATTGTGGAGTCTGATTTGAAGGGTGAGTTGCAAACCCATTTTTTTAATCCATCCTTAATATGATATATTGTTTTCTTAACTTTTTTAATAAATTTTTGGGGACTATGTTCATCTAGTCTCACACATTATTTTCCCTAAAAACGCCTACAATCCTTAAAAACCTTAAAACACCTAAAAATATGGAAAAGACGTAAAAATACCTAGAAATTTAAATTCCATGAAAAAATCCTAAAAACCCCAAATAAGACCATAAAAACCTAAAAAAACTTAAAAAACCTAAAAACCAAAAATAATAAAAACCCAAAAGACCTTTAAAACCATTAAAACCCCTAAAAACCATAAAAATCCTTTAAAAGCATAAAAAAAAATTAAAATCTCATTAAAACCCTCAAAACCCAATAAAAACTCTAAAACCCATTAAACCCCAAATAATATCAGAAAACAAAAAAAACCTTAAAACAATAAATAACTCAAAATACCTTAAAACCCCAAAAAATATTAAACCCTCAAAACCATAAAAACCCGCAAAATCCCTAAAAACCGAAAAACCCAGAAAAATTATAAAAAATCCCTAAAAATCATTGAAAGTGTCAAAAACCCAAAAACCCTTGAAAAACCCTAAGAAAACCTCAAAACATAAAAATACATTAAGGAACTAAAAATCCTAAAATTGATAAATACCCAAAAATCCCAAAAATCCCTAAAACCCTAAAACCCCTAAAAATTCGTAAAACACTAAAAACATATAAAAAGTCAAAAAATACTAAAAAAAGAGAAAAAATTCTTAAAATCCCTAAAAACCCAAATAAAACCTTAAAAACAAAAAAATATATTTTAAAACCATAAAAAACGATAAAATGGATAAAACACATAAAAGTATATTAAATTTCTAAAAACACATAAAATCCATAAATATCATTAAAAACATTAAGAACCCTAATGCCCCATAAAAGCCCAAAATCCACTAAAAATAATAAAACCCATTAAAACCCTAAAAATGTTAAAAGAATCCAAAAAAACCAAAAATCCCTAAAAATCTAGAAAAACTAAAAAACCAAAAAAAATCCTAAAAACTCTAGGAACCCTCAAAATCCAGAATAAACATAAAACCCATAAAATTTCAAAAAAAACCTAAAATATATAAAAACAAAAAAAAAATCATAAAAACCCATAATAAAACTGTAAAAACCTAAAAAAACCATGAAACCAATATAAATGTTAAAACCCTTAAAAATCATAAAACCCTTCAAAATCTCTAAAACCCCTATAAAACATAAAAATTCTAAAAAAATCAATAAAAATACATAAAATTTATAGAACCCTAAATACCCAAAACCCCTTAGGAAAACCATTAAAACCTAAAACCACTTTAAACACCTAAAAATAAAAAAGAATTTGGAAACCCTAAAAGACAAAAAAACTCTTAAAAATCATAAAACCCCATAAAAAGCATAAGAATCCAGAAAATAACTACTAATAACATAAAACCACACTAAAATATCTAAAATTACTATAAACCCCTAAAACATTTAAAAACTATAAAAACATTAAAAATCCTCAAATAATAAAAAAACCCTAAAACCCAAAAAAACTAGAATTATCCTAAAAACATGAAAACCCCTAAAACCCCTCAAAATAAAAAAAATATATTAAAAACTGATAAAAATCCTAAAAAATCCCTAAAAAATCCTAATAACATAAAAAAAACCCAAATAAAACCAAAAAAACCTAAAACACTTGAAACCATTAAAAATCTAAACATGCTAAAACACCTAAAAACACCTTAAAATATCTAAAATCACTAAAACACTATTAACAATACATAATTATACCTAAAATAAATAAAAATGTAAAAATAAATAATGACCTTAAAAACCCTAATGAAAACCATAAAAACATAAAATCACTTAGAACCCCTAAAAACCTAAAAAACCTTTAAAATCCTAAAAAAATCTTAAAACCCAAATACCCCATAAATATCATTAAACCCAGAAAATCCATAATATTACCTAAAAAACAAAAACCATAAAACCCACTAAAAACTCCAAAACCCCATTAAACTAATAAAAAGTTAAAAAATCATAAAATGTTAAAATAACTAAAAAGTTTAAAAACCCCATAAAACCCAAAAAACGATAAAACTCTAAAACTCTAAAAAATGTAAAAACACTCAAAATCCCTAAAAACCCTAACAACCATAAAAGTCATTATAAACCTCTAAAATTTTCTAAAAATTTAACAAACCATAAAAACACTGATAATCGAACAGAAAACCTTAAAAGCTTAAAACACTTAAATCCCCTAGAAAATAAAAAAAATGATAAAAACCCTAAACCCCCAAAAAATCCAAAAAACACCAAAACCCTCAAAATATATAAAATCCCTAAAACCCCATTGAAACCCTATAAAATACATCAAAATACCAAAAAAAACAAAAAAAAATCCAAAATCCCTAAAAAATCATTAGAAATCTATAAAACCATAAAACATGTAAAACCTCTAAAATCCTAAAAACACTAAAAACATGAAAAGACCCTAAAACACCTAAAACCATTAAAACACCTAAAAAACATAAAAAACAAGAAAACCACATAAAATCCCAAAAACCACTAAAAACACTATCTTACACTTTAAACCCCTAAAAATTTTAAAAACTCTACGAAACCATTAAATCCCCAAAAAACTCAACAAACCCTAAGAACCAATAAAAACCCTAAAATCCTAAAAACCCTCAAAATCCCTAAAACCCATAAAAATCCTATGGAAGACTTAATATTCCTAGGAAATGTAAAATTCCATAAAAACAATGAAAATTTTAAGAAAACCTTAAAAACATAAAAACACATAAAACTCCTAAAAACATAAAAAATTAAAAAAACCCTAAAATCCCTTAAAACCATAAAACCATGAAAATCCATTACAGCCCTAAAAACACATGAAAATACTAAATAACCCCTAAAATCCCTAAAATGTAAAAAACCTTAAAAACTGTTAAAACCCTAAGATAACCATAAAATCCAAAAAAAACACTAAAAACCCCTAAAAACTAAAAAAGGTTAAACCACTAAAAGGCATTAAAAACATAAAAAAATCACTAAAAACTGTAAAAAAACTCTAAAAACCGATAAAACACTACAAACAGACTAAAGACTCTAAAAACCCTTCTTAACCCCTAAAACGTTAAAAAACTCTAAAAAATATTTAAACCCCTAAAATCTCAAAAACCTTATAGGAACCCAAAAAAAACTATAAAATCCCAAAAAACCCAATGAACCCTCAAAATCCCTAAAAACCTAAAAGGTCCATAAAAAATCTAAAAAATCCCCAAAAATCAATAAAAAATATAAAACCCTGAAAGAATTGGAATTCACATAGAAAAATGTTAAAACCTCAACACACTTAAAACCCCTAAAAATTAAAGACGCTAAAAACTATAAAAACACTAAAAAACTTAAAATCCCTAAAAATCCTAAAAATCCCTAATTACCCTAAATAATCATAAAAATTACAAAAATTCCTAAAAATCTACAAAAAATTTAAATCCACCTAAAAACATAGAAAACCCTTAATAAAACCTTAAAAATAAAAACAATTTAAAACCCTAAAAACCTAAAAATGTTAAAAAAAAATATACATTAAAACCATAAAAACCCTAAAAATCCTAAAACCCTAACAAGCCCTAAAAACATAAAACCGCCAAAAATCCAAAAAAAAACACTGAAAATAATTAAAACCCCATATAACACCTAAAAATAGAAAAAACATTAAAAACCATAAAAAGTCAAAAAAACCCTAAATCCCAAAGATACCAAAAAAAACCCTAAAACTCTAAAAATTCACAAAATCCCAAAAAACCATAAAAATGATAAAAAATCCATAAAAATCCATAAAAACATAAAAACCAATAAATAACCTAAAAACCCTATGAAAAAATAACAGATATAAAAACACTTAAAGAACCTAAAAATATAAAATAAAATAAAACTCATAAAATCCCTAAAACCATCAAAATCCCTAAAAATTCTAAAACCTATAAATCCTAAAAAACAATATTAATCTTAGAAAACATAAAAACACTAAAAACACTAAAAATCCTTAAAAACCTAAAAAAATTAAAACCCCTGAAAACCAAAAAAACACCAAAAACCTAAAGGACCCTAAAACCCCACCCCACCTAAAACCCATAATAACCCCTAAAACCATAAAATCCTAGAAACCCCTATAAATACACTAAAGACAACTAAAAACCATTTAAACCAATAAAAGGTTAAAAACACTAAAACATTTTTAAAAATATAACAAAACATAAAACCCACTGAAACCCCAATAAAACATAAAACCCCCAACAACACTCAAAATCCCAAAACACCCTCTAAAACCCAAAAAAATTCTAAAAAATCCTTAAAAATTCTTTACAAATTTAAACACCATAAATAAACTAAAAAATAAAGAATACCTAAAAAACATAAAAACATTTAAAACCACTAAAACCCTTAATAATGATAAAACCCCTATAAACTGATAATACCCGTAAAAATCCCAAAACCCTAAAAATCATTAAATACCCTAAAAACATTAAAATCCTAAAAAATCCCTAATATATAAAAAATGCTTGAAAACCCAAATAAAACTTTAAAAACCTAAAATCAAAACCCATAAAACATTAAAAAATTCTTTAAACACTAAATTAAACTAAAAACCCTAAAACCCCTAAAAACCATAAAACCCAAAAAACTTTAAAAAAAACCTAAATCCTATATAAACCATAAAAAATACTAAACTCTATAAAACCCTTCAAACCCCTAAAAATGTAAACAAACTCTAAAAACCTAAAAAACCTAATAAAACTCAAAAAACCTAAAAACCATAAAAATATAACAACTCTAACATAACTATAAAACCCTCAAAATCACTAAAAAACCCGAAAACCATAATGATTATAAAAATCACTAATAATATTTTAAAAAATAAATTCCCATAAAAACACAAAATAATCCAAAAAAACCATAAAATCTTGAAATCAATTTAAACACATAAAACCCTAAAAATACTATAAACCCTAAAACCCCTTAGAATAACTAAAAACATCAAAAGACCATAAAAACAATAAAAATAAATAAAAATCTCTAAAACATAAACAATTATAGAAAAATTTAACAACCCTTGGAAATCCTTAAAAACATAATAACAATTATAACCCCTAAAAACATAAAAAATGTTAAAAACCATAAAAACCCTAAAAATTATAAAACACCTAAAATAATAAAACCCCTAAAACAAATTGAAACCCTAAAAACCATAAAATCCCTAAAACCACTAAAAAATCTAAAACCAATTAAACCCCTAAAAACATTAAAACACTCTAAATATCCTTTAAACCCATAAAAGGATACAAAAAACCCTAAAACCCAAAAATCCATAAAATCAAAAATGTCCTAAAAACATTTAAAACTATTTAAATACCAAAAAAATATAAAAACCCTAGAAAAACCCTAAAAATATAAAAAAACATAAAACCCTAAAATTCACTTATAAGACCTTAAATACCTAAAAACCAAAAATAACCCCTAAAAACACTAAAAACCATAAGAACTCTAAAAACTATAAAAATCACTATAAATTACAAAAATCCATAAATATACTAAAAATTTCTTAAAAGTACCCAAAGACATAAAATTACCTAAACATACCTGAAACCCATTAAGAAAACCATAAAACATAAATAAACATAAAACACCTAAAATCCATAAGAACATTGTTTTGTGTCTCCCTCGAAACATGTATTCTGGTTAGGAATCACTATTTTTAGGAGGTTTCAATTGGATCTATTTATGGAAATAGAAACATCCAACAGTTCTTATCCAAAGGGACCTTCATTCCAAAGGTAGATGATCATTAGGTTTGGCCCTATGATACTTAATAACATACATTGGTCTAGAGGATGAGAGTTCGGACTCATCATGCACTTTTTATGGGAATTATTTCCTAATCCGAGACTCTCTTATAGATTTGAGATATTTTCAAGAATCTTTATTAATTTAATAAGTATAACATATATTTCCCTTGGAATTTTAAATAAATTTTTATCGTGTGTGAAATTTATAATCATCTGTATTTATTTGAGGATCTTCATTAATGGAGACATAATTATGTATTCGAGGTTCTCCACTAATGGCATTCCATCATATGCTAGTTAAAGATTCTTTTAACCATTTTCATGATAATACTGGCTTTTAATCCACTCAATGGGGCACTCTGGAATTTATTATCATCCTGGGAGATGGAATTTTGTTTTTGATGTAGGTATAATACCCATAAATAGGATACCTACATATTCTTATTAATGTAATTATAACCCTTGTAGTTTAGTTCCATTTAATGGGACACATCATACCTTTTAATTTCATCTGATAAAGACCTTTCTGTACAGTTTAATGTCATGCAGTAAGGAAAAATACTTATTCAAATCTTTGTGTGGGATTTATGTATAAATATCGCAAGGAACTTGGAATGAATATGGGTTTACAAGTGGAATTAGACACTACTAGGAATATGGCATAGGAAGAACATGGTTGTTTTGGAGTTTTGAATATGAACCTATGGGAGGCGTCCTATGTATCCCACTTGTATGGGAATCAAAGCCCATTTAGTTTGATAAGTCTCATAAGAGAGTTTATTCCTTTTAGAGAAATGAGTTTGGGCTTACTTCATAAAAAAGATTCCTATTTATGGAAGAAATGACATGGATCTCGGGCCTTAGGAAGGCTTCTTATGTATCCCAATAATGATGGGAATTAGATTTCTCGTAATTCATTCATAGTAGAGAATGTTTGTGAATTTTTTGTGATAATCACAAATCATGAAACCCATGTGAGTTATGCTCGGTGTTAGAAACAAGAGGATGACAATGGTTCAAAAAAGGCACACACACTTTTCCACCTCCACTGGTGGAATAGGACAGGCCTACAATGGCAAGGGTGGACCAAGCTGTGGTGACTAACCTTCCCTCTATTCACATTACATTATACAAGTGTCAAATATAAGGAAGGAGATAAGGTGAAGGAAGTAGAGCGCATCAAAACTGCAACCTCCTATATGGAAGGCTAGGGGATTACACTAGGATGGTTTCCCTAAATTTTGTCCTAGTAGGGGTGGGATACATCCAATTTGTTTAAAAGGAAAATTATGTGTGAACCGTACATTCCCTACCAGAGACCTAAGATTATAGGTTTTAGATATGAGAAGGGGATTTCATGACCCAAACCCTAATATTTAAAACTAAAAACTTCCCAACATAGTTTTTAGGGCAAAGGTCCATGTGATTGTGTATATACAAACCCATAGAAACACTATGAATCCTAACCCCATTTAAAAAAAATGTGGGAAACCTCTGACTGTGGATATAAAAACCCAAATAAGAGACATCCTAATGTGTCCTTCCTAATAGATTGATAATTCATGAGGTTTTGGTAGAGGTTTGAACATAACACCTTTCAGATAAGGGATCCAATGAAGAAGAATCCTTTCGATGAATGGCTTTGAAGAAGTCTTGTATAGACTGAAGGTATTAGGTGAATCAAATAAGGGTTCCCAGGTAAGTATCTGGCGCGTAGGTATGGGCACGCAAGTAGGATTGGCCAACCTAATTTTACTTAAGTGATGAAAAACCTGGATGATAATACTTGGGTGAGACTTGACTCATGCCTTCAAGAGTATTCACATGTATTTCTAGAAGTGGAGTTCTCTAGTTCCATTGAGAGGAATGGGTGGCATGAATGTGTTTATAATTTAGGGAGTTTGGGTGCTTTAGGAACACAAATGTTATGGATTTCAAACACTAAAGGTATTTATGTCCTATGATCCTATATCCATTTCTCCGCTCTATGGGTTAAAGAACTACCTTGAAGGTTTTGGAAGACTTCGGTGAATCACTAGGATGACCAGAGAAGCAATTCGGCTTCATGGAAATTTGATTCCATACAATTGAAGGACCCACGGCTCTATTTATAGGATAATTAGTGACCCTTTTTGAAATAATAATTGTGTGTGCAAGTTGATTGTACACTAGAAATGTGGCGCACAAGTACCTTGCACGCTGACGGAGCCTCAGCTTTAATGGGGCGATCCAATATTCAAACCTTTGAAAATTTTGATTTTCTTCATTTGTTTTCACCTCTTTTTTGTAAGGAACCTCCCATTGTCAATTTTTATTACCATGATGGAATTGAGCGTCAAAAAAATCCCCCATCACAGTTGGACCTGAAATAAAAGGAGGATACTATACTAAGGTAAATTTATGAAAAGGGAAAAAAGGATGATGTGGAGCACAAGGTATGGCACGTGAGGTATGGGAATTCAAGGTGATAGTGAAAAAGGTAATATTCATTGATTATATATAGGGGAATCACTTTTGTAAACATTACAAAGAATTATGGAAATTCATCTCTCAGTGCGCAAGTGTTTTCGCTCAGATGCTCTGGTCGGTCATACTTCTTCTATATGATATTTATTTGTTCACCAAAAAGGGGGCACCATACTTTTGTACCGGATTTATACTGGTGCATAGAATCCATACTCGCACACCTTAATGCCTTTGTAAAATTTTCTTAATTACTTTGTAAAAAGCATTCAAAATGATCTTACTATTAAATATGAATTTTGATCTCTTTGGAAAGTTCAATGGATCCCAAGAGAATATGAACTACTGATGAATTGGATAGTAATAGAATAGATGATATGATTAAGATTGTTGGGCATGATTACTTTGACATCTGTGACACTACTCTCCCAGACTTGGAAAAGAATCTAAGGAAATATCACTTCAATTTTCCAAGGAGTATTTATTTTCCTCTTTATGGTTATGTCCATTTGTAGGATGTCAATATACCAGACCAAAATATTTATATTCCACTTTCTTGGTTTTAAGAGAAAAAAAAATTCTCATCTACTAATATTTCAATTTCAGGCACATATATCAATATTGGGAGAGCAGTGAAGGCTCATTTCATGCATCATAGCCCGTGTGCTCCAGATTTGAAATCACATACACTCAATATTTATCTACACTTCTAATAATCCATTTTTTAGACTCTCATATAGATCAATCAAAGGGCTGGAAGAAAATATTGGATTTTTTCTTAAGAAGGGGGTGGTAAACCTGCATGGATGTGGGTGTATTGGGTGTGCAAGACATGTGTGGATTTTATGGATGAATTAAAAGGTGTGGGTATTTATGAGGCTATATGGGTTAGGCAAACCTATGTATATAGGAATGATGATTTTGTGCAAAAGCTGCTAAGCTGATGGAATCCATAGGCTTATTCATTTCATTTGACACATGGAGAAGTAGGCATCCGTTTTTTGGATGTCTATAAGATCTCTACAGATCCAATCCTTGTTTATATGTATTATAAGTTTATTCATCCAAAGGTGACATGGAATGAATCATAAAATATACCATCCTTGGTTCATGAGTTAATGAAAAAAATTTAAAAATGATAAAATTCCAAAACAGAAAAGCCCACCACGAGAAGGGATATTCACCCTGAGGAGTGGATGGAAATATTCCTAGTGATGAAGAAGGAGAAGGGTCCCACTTAAACTCATTAAATAATCTATTCTAAGGCTGAAAATATAGTTACACACAAAAATTTAAGGAAAAAGTTAGATAAAAAGAATTTTAAAAGAGGGGTTATGAAGTCAATTCCAAAATATCTATGAAGACACATCTTGCAGTTTTCCTAGCCATGAGGTTCAACGTGTATCTATTGCCTATTCGAGATTCTGGGGGCAGCATAGGGCCATGAACTTTTATTATCGTTGCCGTGATGGCTAAGAATAGGATGGTAGGATTGGTTTACCCTATTTTTGAAATGATTCAATGGAGATTATAACATATCTACAAATGTTAATATCCTTTCAGAATAGCAAGACCATTTAAGGTGTTATGGTGGTGGATTGCCACTCATTTCAGAACATATGGTGTGAAAAGTGGGTTACAAGTCTTTAGATGTTTGTTATGACCATCTTTTAATGATTTATCTAGTATTAAACCTCTGTATTTAAATGATTATGATAATAAGGCTAGGTTATGTATGTACAAAAAATTTCATCTTTTCCCTTATGGGAATCTGCCTACGGGGTGATTTTTTTATGGTTGGATGGTCATCTTAGTGCTAAGGGTGTATATTTTCGCTTGTAGGGATGGTGTATTAACCACCAACATTTACGAGGAAATATTATTCAAGGCCTACGATCCTTATTGAATCGCATGTCAATTTAAATTTCCGCAAAAAATTACTGTATCTCCTCTAGTGTATGTCAGATTAGATAATCATATAATGGTATCCCAACAACTATGGCTGGTGACAAATGTAGAGGAAACTAGGTAAATATTCAACGTACCTGTATCCAATGAAACAAGAAGATTGAATATCTAGTATACTGATAATTGGGTTGCACCATACCCTAAATTGGTGTTAAACCATGTTGTCTCTCATGTAGGGATAAAGAGAGGTAGTAGGAAGGAACCCTCTCATTTGGAAGGTAATTATTCATTATTAGGGGTGATTCATTGGAGTCATAGAGTTGATGTGATGAGTCTCCAAGATCATCTAAGAGACCTTGTAGAAGATATAATCCACATGTTAGAGTTAATAGAGCCACACCATCAATCTCAACTAAAGTTGTACCGAGGCAGTCTAGTAACCATCGTTACGAAGAGAAACGGGTCCCATTTTCTCATCCACCATCTTTGACTGTTGAAATTGGGAAGAAAATAAAATCTAAAACTGCAGGATCATCTTCACAACCCTATGGAATGTACTCTAAATATGTACCACTAGAAGTAGTTCAAACATGGAAAAGCCTCCATTGTGATGCTGAAACCATGTGTATAGATTTATATGAAGGGTTGTGTATTTTTGGGATAGGGGATCTATGAGACTCTTCTGATATTCTTTTTAAGAAAAATAAAGATGAATTTTGAAATTATATCCAAGAACTATAGAGGATCATATATGCAATTGATGAATCAATTCCCACCACAAAATGATTGAAAGAGATTATAGATAGTGGTTCCACTGAAGGGATTGACCTTTTATTGGATGAAGAATGGTGTGATTTTGTTGATCTTGATAATGTAATTTTTATTTTTTTCAAATTATATTCTAGTTTTCTATTTCTATTTAGTCAAATCATTGTTACTCAGCGGAATATCATTTTAAATTACAACTATCTAAAGGAAAATCAGATGAAGTTCTATCACTACAATAAAGCCATGTTGGTACTACACTTGGAGCTATTGGATCACCCCATGAATCGGGAGAGATATCTCTACTCCAAAAGGCCATGGAGGATGAAATAGAAAGGGGCTTGGAGTCTCCAATACCTATTTGTGGAGACAATGATGAAATTCCTCCCATGAAGGTGAAGAAATAGAAACATTTAAGAAAGAAAACTCTGGTCAAATGTTCTCTCATTAGTGGTAATCATTCCTGACAACATGAATTATAGATTTATTCATAGAAAGTGTTTAAACATCATGGAACTCTATGAGCTTATTCTGTTTCTTCTATTAGATAAATCACTGATGAACCTTGAGGAACCATGGGGGGTGCTTCCAAACAATCACAAATTACCACCAACCCTGTGATTCCTTTGACTAAAGAGGAATTTAGGCCAAAGGAACAAACATCTATTCCAGAAATTTATCATGTTCCATCTACTATGATAGAGGATACCCCTGGTAAATTAGAAGTGCTTCATGAAAAACTAAGTGTAACAATAAATGATTTCCTCCTCTTTGATACTTTAGGTTCATCACAAGCAACATAAAATTCTGTGAGAATTGATGATGACCCCATAATTGTTACTGAGGAAGATATTTAAGGTCAAAAGTTCTTAGAGAAGGGTCACGAAACAACTACTCCAATTACTCCCATGGGTGAGACTAACATGGGATTTGGGATATCATTGGATGCTATGATGAATCTTGGAATGTCTTTTGAAGAAGTATTAGAACACATTAATATTCCAAATAATTTAGAAGATATTGAAGTTCCCTGTATTGAACCAAATGGATGTGAGTTTTTATTGTTCATTCTATCAACCTTTTTATGATTAATTTTCTAACTATTATTGGTTGAAATATGCAATTCCATCTAAGGAAACTGCTATAGTGACGATTCCTGAAGAAATCATCAACATCACTATCAATCCCACCATTTTGGATATGTTGGCTCAGGTGAATCTTGAAATATAAAATCTTCTTGAGATTCATCCATAGGATCTTGAGTAGGTTAATGAAATCATTCCCCACAAAAAAGACTTCAAAAAAAACTGTTGAATCTGAGAATATTGAGGAGGAGTCTTCTCAAGATACCAACCTATTATTAGGTAAGGGTTACCGATATTGTGATTTTTCTCACTCTTGTTATCATTTGAAACTAACCATAACTATAATTTCAATTCACCAAAAAGCATTATCACCTTCAATGACTAGATTTGGAGGTGAAGCTTCTGCATCAGCTCAAACAGTATTAGGAAGTGAAGAAACCACTGTCAAATAAGGAGTAGAACAAGGATCTTCTTTAATTTCATTAATCTCAGAATACAATCCTCCATACGATAGTGATTCCAAATCAGATTCGGTGATACAAAAGGATCTTCTTATTGCACATTACAAGGCATGGTATAACATATGGAAGAAAAAATATAAAATCCCCCTTGAGGAACTGCCCTCATGAATCCCAAAAAATTTATCTCTGTTCATTATGTTAGAATTTTTCGGTTTTAAATACCATGAAATTCACACAATAGTGAAAGAGATTATTAGAAAAATTGAGAAAGAGAAAAAAATTCAAAATGATATGATAAAAACTAGACTACTGTCCAAAATTTATGAATTCCAAGTAGCAATATCCCAAGCTGAGGCCAATCATACTAAAAAGTTGAAATAACTCAAGAAAAAAATTTCAAAAAAGATTTTTTATCAGCTGCATCGTAAAAATGGGATAGATATTGTTAGAGGGGAGGGTGACTAACATCAGGATTCATTAAAAGATGCCTAGAAATATGGTGCAAAATCCATTGCAGATGCTAAGGAAGCACATTGTCATGTGGTATAGAATGAGACTAGTTGACTAAATAAACTTCATCAGGCAACTGATGGGGATCAATAGGACATTAATTAGATGAGAGGTTATGTAGAAATCCTCTTGTAATTTATAACAGAGAGAATTCAGTTTGTACATGCTCCTTTATTGATATTTTTACTCACAAATGAAAAGAATTTAGTCTTTAATCATCTCTGTCTTCATCCTTGCTTTTTTAACCTAATCCAATGGTCCTAGTAAGCATAGCTTGATTTTTTCTAGGTTTATTAGACAACCCCAAAAACATTGTTTCTTTTGGCTTTTTATTTCTCAATATTTCCTATAATAAAAAAATGTAAGTATAGTGAGATGAGACATTATCTTTGGTATAGAGAGACCTTTCTAGTTTTTCAATATGGTGAGTTCCATGTCTCTTGTTATTGGTTGTTTAGAGTCAAAAATGTCAGACTAATAATTCTAGTGTTTAAGGTCAAATAGTTTTGACCATAAATATGGAAATTAGATCCCAAAAAAGTCTTAGTGGCTAGGTATTCCTCAAATAATCTTTAATTACTTCCATGGGGAATCTTGAGTCATGATTTTTATGGACACCAAATCCAAAACATGTATAAACATAAAAGAGGTATTTTCCAAGAACTAGGTTTTCATTATTTAACAAACCTGTTATTGGGGTTGTATTATGCTGGAGAAACTAGGGCATATGTTGCATATCCAAATAGTGGCAACTTTTGATTGACATGCCTATTATATAAGAAAATTTTATGCAAGGCCATTTGGGGAACCTATAGTCAAGGAAAAGAGCTCTTAAGAATTAAACATTTTATTGTTGATAGACAAGGGAAAATAAAATTTTGGTGAATAAAGTACATTGTGGGTGGTTTTTCCAAGGAAAGGTAATTTATGAATAATGGGTTATCTATGCGGACATATGTCATTAATGGGAATACCACTTCTATAAAAATTTGGAGTGTGAGGAATGGTTAAAACTTGTCAGAAAGGGGCTTTCTAATACCATGTTGTACATGTTTATGTCATGGATTGAGGGAATTATACTATACAGTTTTATGTCATGTAGTGAGGACATTATATTGTGTAGTTTTAAGTCATATAGTGAGGACATTGGGAGGATTTAATTTAAGGTCTTTTATTTTTGAACAAAGGTTTAAGACTCTCCAATTTCATGAAAAATTTTCTGGAAACATACAACCATGTTCATGTATGAAAATGAAGAATTGTTAGATATGATTTGGGAATTTTTTGATCTGAAGAATGATATAAGGAAAGGGATAAAGGAATTAGAGGAAGTCTTTTCTAAGAATGAAGTTACCATTATTTGACAAACTCATTATGGGGGTTGTATTATGCAGGGCTGACTAGGGTATGCACTGCATAGCCGAATAGTGGAATATTTTGACTGATATTCCTATTATGTAGGAAACATTTATACAAGGCCACCTAGGGGGAACGTACTATGTAGTTAGACAAAAGATATCTCGAAAATTTTACATTATTTTTCTAAAAGGAGAAGAAAGTTTGAGTCGATTCAAATTTTCCATAGCATAGAGTTCAGTTTATAGAGAAAGACACCTGAATGCAGAAGGATTATTTCCAATTATGATTTCCAAATTATTGGAGGAATATGATTTCTATGAAAGATTGACCCAAACATAGGAATTATGGTGTCTGTAGTTTTAGATAATATATCTAGGACCAAAATTATCATAGAAACAATAAATGATTTGTGTTCAAATGATACAAATTTATTTCAATATTCTTTAAACACATGAATATGGAAATTTGTAAACCATGGTCTTGTAGAATTTTAGATCAAGATAAAGGTAATGGGGCAAATATACAAATATGACAGATTTAAGATACCAATTCTTGTATATTGTTATCAAAGATTAAAGGGGGTAGAAGATTCTTTTACCAATAATTATGTTACCATTGTTTGAAAAAACCTGTTATGGGGGCTGTATTATGCAGGGCCAACTATGGTATATGTTTCATAGCCAAACAATGGAATCTTTTGACTAATAGGTGTGTTATGTTGGAAACTTATGCAAGGCCACCTAGGGGCACGTACTGCAAAGTAAAAAAAACAGTTCTCAGAAATCTGAAACTCTACTACCAAACCAAAAGAAATGTTATGATGATATGAAATTATTCAAGATTAATAGTGTCAATTATGAAAGGTTTAATTTTCAATGAATTGGTGAAATATTTGAATCAATATTGGCCATGATTTTAGAGTCCCTTACACAGATCTGACTCACCTGTAAAATGGTGACATTTCTTGTTTCCTTAGTGGGCTCTCTAAGGAGAGGAAACAAAATGAAAACTCCCATACATATTGTTAATTATATGTGGAAGAGAGATAAAAATTTATCTTGTGGTGAGGAATAGGATCTAAGTCCTGGTTTTCACCACATATCTCAATGGGATGATAATCAATCCACACATACTTCTTTGGGGTCTTTTAATTTTAATGTCATGATGTAAGGACATTATGATGTGATGTTTAGATTCATGTACCGGGGAAATAAAGTGATTACAATGTGAAAAATGAATATTGAGGTTGGGCAATGGTATTAAAACTTGTTTTCACTATGTATCTCATATGTATTAGAATCAATCCACATGTTGTTCTTGAAACATTCCTTATGCAGGTTTCATTCATACACATAGGGAAAAAATGGGTTTTTTATATCGTGGTTAGACCCAAGATTAGAGATCTATGTGTCTCTAAATATTCCATTGAAATGAGAATCAAGCCAAATGTAGTTCTTGAAATAATCATTTCTCATACCTATTGAGTATGATGTGAGAGATGGGGGATTCTAAAATATTCTAGAAGAATGATTAAACATAAGACACAAAATGGTATAAAGATCAAACCATATATATCCTAAAAGAGTACTTTGTTTAGATCTGGTTCATATAAAGGAGGAGAAAAGGGGAAAAAATTATGGTTGTGTCTAGGACCAAGATTAGAGATATAGGCATTATATGCATCCCATTGGAATCAGAATCAAGCCATAAGTAGTTCTTGAAATGAGGTATCTATGGATATCTAATTCAAATATAGGGAGAAATGGGACTCATGTTACACTAAGAAGTAGCAATGATGTAAGTGGTGCTTGTGCATGGAACCTACTCATTTTGTTAAATAATCACAAGGAATACCAATTTGTTGTATCTTATGGGATTAATTAATGTAAAATAAATAAAAAGTTAACCGTACAATTTAATGTAGTGTAGTGAGGAAAAATGATTTCATGTAGTTTAATGTCATGCGACAAAGACAAATATGCTACACATTTTAACATAGTTCAACATGGATGCATATGATTGTTATACTATTTAATTTCTTGAAACTAGTACTTTGTGCTGTGCAGTTTAGAGTCACGCTGCAGGGACAAAATAATGTGAAATTATACAATGTACTTATTTAAGAATATTTCATTGGTTTGAGTTAAAATAAGTTCTCAATCCATTGATATTAGTGAAGAATATTTATTAGAGTAGGCCTTCCGTATAGAGTAAGGTCCAGCCATTTTTTGCTCAATCATTGGAGGCTTCTTTCCTAGTATCATGGGAGTCCTGAGGAAAAATACCAATTCTCCTTGAAGAAATAAGTGAAGGTAACCTTTCTGGATAAAATCTCATGATATTCTGTTATGATAGACATCCAAATGTTTAAAATTATGCATTCTCTTTTCATCTAATCATTCCATATCATAAAATTATTTCTGATTCTTTTTAGTTGTTGATAACTGATCATAGATTGCGACTCAGGGTAATGGAAATAGAATTTCAATTGGAAAAACAACTTCTATTCCATACACCAATAAATATGGAGTTTCATGAGTGGAAGTATGTATAGTAGTCTGACAAACCCATAAATCATGAAAATGTTTATCAGGTCAAGATTTCTTATCTTTATCCACCATTTTCTAGAGTATATTTGATAGAGTCTTATTAAAATCCTCTATTTTTCCATTGGATGCTGCATGATAATGATTTGAATGGTTGGATTTGATTTTATGCTCCTAATATAACATCTTTACCTCAACGGAACAAATATTGGTGTCGTTTTCCTTTAATATATTATGAGGGACACCAAATCTGGTAATCATATTAGCTTTGTCAAGGCTACCAATGATTTAAGCCCTAACGTCATTGAGATGTATTACCTCATCCCATTTGGAGAATAAATTACTAGAAGAAAGAATATACTTGAGCTGTTTAGTCATAGCTAGAATATAAGGTCTAATGACATTCATTCCCCGTGTGGAAAATGACCATGAGTATTTAGTTGTATGTAGCTTCTTTTGGGGTTGATGAAAGAAGTTGTAATGAACATGGAAGGGATGATATTTCCTGGTAAAATCTATAAAATCATGATTCATTGAATTCCAGAAGTATCCAAGCCTTTATATTTTATCAAAAAGCCTATACCCAGATTGGTGAGCACTACAAGCTCTTGCATGTACTTCTTTCAAGATACTGTGGTATACTCTCTATCAATACACTTCAAGAGGATTCCATAAAAGCTTCATTTTTAGAGGATCATCTGGTGATCTGGACTATCATAAAGAGTGAAATTGGACACTCATCATTGGATTTGTTCCTTTTCAACTCTATCTGGTGGAAGTACTCCATTTTTAAGGTATTCCATGATAGGTGTCGTTCATCATGTATTATGAGAATACGGCTAAAAAATAAGCCTAATTTTCTTAATTTCCTCCATTCTAGTTTGAACAAAAGGTAATACCACATGAAGATGGGCAATAATAATATTTTTTTCATCCCTATTTGGATCTTCCAGTGTTGTGGCTGCATTATCTAGTGCTTCAGATTGGGTATTTTGTGATCTCAGGACACAAGATAATGTTGGATATAAGGAAAATTCAGCCATTAATCCTCTGGCATAATCATAAAAGGGATTAAAAGTTATTTTCTGATAGCATAATCCTCATTGATCTGTTTTATTATCAGCTTTGAATCACCTTTCACTTTCATGTGGTTCAATTATACCTAGAGTTCCAATTCTAGACCTGTAATGATAGATTGATATTCTACCACATTATTGGTACCACCTTTTGATAATAGAATGGAATATTTAAACAATTATTTTTTGGGAGAGACAAGTATAATTCCTAAGCCATCTTTGTTGAGTTTAGGGTTTTCCATTCGTTTCATTGTTGAACTTATGGAAGCACCATCAATGTACATTTCACATGTTTGGGGATTATCTTGAATAAATAATATTTCATCATCTGAGAGTTCAATATTTAATGATGTATCTTCTACAGATGGATGTTCATCAAGGAGGTCTACCAAGTTTTGGCCTTTTATTTCTATCTAAGGCACAAACTGTATATCAAATTGTTGAAAAATAATAGCCCATTGTTCTAAACATCCTGTAAGTATAGGATGAATAAGGATAAATTTGAGCATGTTATTTCAAGATACCATGTGAACCTCGTGATGTTTCTAGTAGTGCCTCAACATCAAAACTAAAAATATTAATACCAAGAAGCAATTTTCAATACTTGAATATCGAGTCTCTATATCCAGAATCATTCGACTAAGATAATAAAGGCTATTTTCATTCCCAACATCATTCTTTTTGCACATAAGGAACCCAACGATAGATCTAATGATTTCATAAGGAGAATAAGTGGATTTCCTTCAATTAGTGGCATTAATATCAGTGGAATCAATAGATATTTCTTGAGGGTATGAAATTCCTCTTTCTAGTCTTTGGTCTATTGATATGTAACTCCCTTCTTCATTAATCTGGTGAAGGGTAAACACTTGCCTTCTAAATTGGCGATAAAGCACCAAATATAGGCCTAGTGTCCTGGAAGTCCTCTAAATTATTTCAAATTTCGAGGGGGCGACATGTTGAATATTGATTTTTTCTTCTCATGATCAACTTAGATGCCTTGATGGAATATAATGAAGCCAATTAATTATACAGATGTAACCCCGAAATCACATTTAAGTGGATTCCTCTTCAAATTATGTTGTTGAACTTAATTTAATATGTTCTCTAGATCGGTCAGGTGATCGAAACATTATCTTGATTTAACCACAAGATCATCCACATATTATTCAAAAAAAAATTCCTAAGAAAGGTTTGGAGATATGTTGCATGTCATGTTGATATGTTGCACCTGCATTTATTATGCCAAAGAGTATTACCCGATATAAAAACACACCTTGAGTGGATCTAAAGGCCATATACTCCTCATCTTCTGGGGACATTTGGATTTGATTGTACCTAGAGTATCCATCCATTAATGTGAGAGATTAAATTCCAGTTATTTATTCAATAAAATGTTATGTGAATGGAACTGGAAAGTCATATTTGGGACAATGGATGTTAAAATATCAGATATCAATGCACACTCGAATTTTCCCATTCTTATTTTTCACTGGGAAATGTTGTCATGTCATTTAGGATATTTTAACACCCTGAAAATTTTATCTTTGATTATCATGTCGACTTCAACTTAAATTTTAGAGGCATGAATTGGGTGTATTCTTATTGCTGCCTGCTTAAATACTCAATGCTCTTCTAGAAAACCAAAATGATGAGTGTCCACATTATGATTAAGGCATGGAATTTCTATATATTTTCATGAAAATATATTTATCTGTTTCTTTAGAAATGAATTATACATCTCTTTCTCATGAGAAGTCATGGACACACTAATTAGAGTAGGGTATGGATCCTCTTGTGTACCAAGATTTATTTCTTTGATCTCATATACAGTGGTGGAGACTCCTTCCTCAAAAGCTGGGGGAGAATCCTTGAGATCTTATTCATCTTTCTTATGTGTCACTTCTTCTATTTCTTCATACAGAGTAGGTGATGAAGAAAAAATTTTAGATCTAGGGGAGGCATCTGTATTTGAACATCCTGAAGAAGAGGCAATCCTTTCTGAAACTACTGATGATGAATGCTCTTCTTGGAGTATTAAAGAGAAGATGATGGGTTGGTAATCAACATCCTTTTCTTCCTTTATTAATGCGACAACTTCTTCTAGACTGATTGATGAATAAAAGACTTGTTGACGTTTATTGAATGAAATGAAAACATATCCATTTCATCTTTCACTATTAACAACTTCTCCCATGCTCTCACGATCAATCACCACAATTGAAATTATGGATGTTAATGAAGAAGTTCCTAGATTTGGGTCTATCCTTTCAATTTGATTGATAGGAAACAGATAATCTATATTCAGGTGTTTAAATTGCTTAGCTGGGATCTTTTCAGGCAATTTGGAGCATTAATTCTTATTACATCTTTTTACGTGGACCGTTTTCCCTTTGTGTCATAGAATTATGCCTCAATATACTAAGATTCACATGTTTTGAACAGAGCCTTGTCACCATAAAATGTCCCAATTTGAACATTGAATCGACACTTGATACATTGGTTATATGATGAAGGAATACCCTCATGTTGATGTTGCCAAGGCCTTCCAAGCTGAATGTTGAAGGATGTGTCCTAACTGACAACCATGAAGTCGAAATTAGATACAAGATATCCAAACTGAATTCTGAGTTTAATATTTCCTAGAGGATCTTGTTCATTCTTTTCATAACATTGTAACATAAAAAGGGAAGGATATAAGTCATATTCAGTGAGACCTAATCAACAATGTGTATGGATTGGAATGAGGTTGACTCCTAATCCATTATCAAAAAAGGCTCATCAGATGTCGGTATCATTAACCTATCCAAATAGATATAAGGGAATAATGTTTCCATGTACAAAATCATCCTCATATTCATCCGTGAATGATATTACTACATGATATTCTGTAAGTTCATTCTCTATAAATTATATCTCAGCGGTAGAAACATCAGTTTCAAACTCCTAAGGAATTTACAAAGCCGTAATAAGTGCTTCTCGAAGATCTTTTGAATAATTAAAGGCATCCAGGATTTATAAATTGGTTGGTATATGGTCTATTTGTTTCAAAACATCATACTTTTGGTCTAAAAGTACACATTTTAAAGTATGGAGATGTGGTTTTGTAGGTTCCTTGGAAGTTGTTGCCCTTTATGTAGATGTACCATGTGTCAGGGAAGAAGCTAGAAATACTTCTGATTTTGGTAGTTTAGACAAACTAGGTCTATCTTCTTGCTGAGATAGTGATGGTGTAACCTCTAATTAGTATTCCAAGATAACCATGTTAGGATTGATCTTGTCATGTGTGGGAGAATTTCCTTGTTCTTGCTGAACTCACTGAAGGGCTCTGCCATGAGTTTCTGCCACATAAACAGTTTGAACTGAGGTATAGTTAAAATAGTGGTTTATAATATATCTATGTCTTCCCTTGTATCCTCAACCGTGGCTTCTTCCTAATGTTCCCCAGTCGGGTATAGGGAATTAAGTATTATCATAACCAGAATCATCATTTTCATAGGGATCTGTTAAATGGATAATGTTAACAGAACTGAAGATCAATTCTTCATCTGATGAAGATTCATCTTGACAGGTCAGTTCTGGTTGGTCCATTTTGCAGGGCAGTTCCCGTGATGTTTAGACTTATGGTATTAAATATTGTAATTTCAGACATCTTTGGATATGACGCGGGCTCATCTTCTTCTGACTTCTCTTTATCTCTTTGATCATTTCATTCCTTTGAGGATTGACCTTTTGAGGAAGTTGGATTTTCTATATAGGAAGTGGCAGGAGGTACAATTGGTTGTTTCAACTATGTTTGTATAATGAAATGAGTTCTATTGATCATTTTCATGACCATAAAATAATCATACTTCTATGTATTTTTTCTTTTTTACTTCCTATAACTCACCTTCTTTCATTGGATCAGTAGTAGTAACACATGCTACATGGGATGATGAACATTTTAATTTCACATGTCCATATTCTACCATTTTTTATGGAGGTCTTTGAAAATAAGACACTCCTTAATCATATTCCCCAAAATTTTATTAAAGGGGAAATAATTTCATAGATCTTTGTCACATTGTTTATTCAGTTTCTTCAACCTTGGAAATTGAACAAAATTATTTTCCAAAGCTTAAATGAAGTAAATGAGAACCTATTCATTCTAAAAAGAATAAACATTATTATCTAATTCCTCAAACTATATCCTCCTTTGATCATTTTTATCATCATGATGATGTGGTTGTTGTTGCTAATGCTCAGTAGGTGGATCCCTTCGGTATGATGAAGGATTTGAAGTAAAATCAAGTAATTGTGCTTGTTTGAGTGTGACTACAACAACTTCTTCTTTCCATATTCTCCTTCCCAATGATAATGAAATTACACAAGATTTAGATTTGGTTTCCATAATGGAATCCTCCACTTTTTGGGAAATTTAATCAAGGTCTCAAAACCGTCATGTGTATTTCACAAGGATTAGTGGTTTGCGTAACTCGTCACATAGATTTGCAACACAAATTGGCAGCAAATATTTTTGTGGGAGTGCGAGATTTGAGGAATATGTTAATCCTTTACATCGTGTAAATAAATATAAAACTCTTTAATTCTCCCTTTGTTTTTAATTATTATGATAAAAAAATATTGTCTTCTCCCACGATTAGCTGAATTAGAGAATGAATTTCTAACAGAATTCTTACCATCCAGTAATTGATCGCGACTACAAACTTGTATACCAGACAAAGGCTGGCCCCCATAATGATTACACAAAACATATGATCTTTACTACTTCTTATTGTTGAGGAGTCCCCATCATGGGTTCACAATGAGAAACAAAACGTATTAAGTGATGATTTGGATATCTCGAACCATTAATGATAGGAAATGTGGTATTCACAAAGTTTGGTGGGGTAGGGACATGATCTACTAATTTGGGGTAAGATTTATTTTCTGGTTGTACTGGTGCACGCCATTCTTCCATAGATTCCAATAAAGTTTTTAATGACTCAATAATATTTATAATAATTTGGGATATATCGTATGAGCTTGTACCAATACAGGTACAATAGATGGAGCTTGAACTAGCATGATGACTAGAAAAACCACTAGTGGTGATACTACCGGTATTTGTCTAGATAACCCATTGGGACAGGACTATAAGGATGTGTTTGATCCTGTCTTGATTTTGTACCCAATATAAGGAATTCATTATCCACATCTTTAGATTCATCAAACCCTCTTTGTTGAAGAGTTCTTACAGGAAGTGAAATCTGAGGATCTGCTTGTGAATATTATATAACAACAATGTTGTTTTGATGTAACTTTTCATTGAGTCATTTTAACTCCTTTATCTCCTCTGCTTTCTGGGAAAATATTTTTTGATGTGAAATATATTGACCTTCTCCACTGGAAAAGTGAGAAATGATCTGATTTTTACCTTTCTCATTGTTAGTCTCCTTTCGAAGGGGTGGGAGTTTGTTACTTGCGGGAATACTAAGATTCTCAGTAAGCCTCTTATTTCAGGTAACCACACATCCTTCATTTTCTTTAGTGTGTTCAATATTATGGATAATAACTTCATCCTCTGACTACTCTTACTAGAATCATTCTCTGGAGGATCTTCAATAATGTTATTAATGACATTCACTGATGCATAATACATTAATGGAATTCTGTCGGTATCTTTGTAAGATCATCCCCTTCTGTATCATCCATGATAATTCATTATCCTATACATTGAAGTCTTGGGAACTATTTGATAGGCAGTAACTTGAAGGGAATCCTTGGATAGTTCATTTGTTCATTCACATTGTGGATTCTTCCTCAATCGATAAAAAACTGACTTCCATTGAGGAAGGGATTATAGATTTGAAAAATCCCTCAACCCTATAGGTTGGGGATTTTCTTATTCTTCAATCATTTGAATTTTCATTTTTGAATTTGAAGGTTGAGTTAAACAAGAACCCATCCCTGAAGGCCCGGGTGGATCCTGAACTATTATGGATGACATTCACATAGCTGCTCTTATGAATTTGTGAATTGTGGTCTGAAAATTGGCTAGGTGAATTATCCGACAACCACTTAAATCACCTATTTCAAAATACTGCTTTTTTATTTCATAAATTTTCACAATTTGATGGCTGAAATCCTCTAGGATAGAGTCATATATAATGTTCTTAGATACTTAAGGTAAAGGTATCTCAACATATATTTTTCTTTGGTTCTGAATCTGATGAGATCTAATCGAGGCATGATCTTGAATGTATCATTGATTACACACAAAATCTGTTGATTATAGCTGGCTATGGGAAATAAAATTTCATGAAACCGCTTTTTGCAGGCCTTGTTGATTTAGTAGCGCAGTGAAATGAAATGATCCATGTGCACCCTGTCCTATGATATGAACACCTGATGGGGTATCATAAATTAACTGGTGAAGCCTCTATAGTGCATCAAGGCATTCATACTAAAGGGTTCCCTTAGGATTCTCAACCTTTGGATGTTGGGAAACATAAAGAGATTCCAAGTAAATTTGGCATTGAAACCCTTCTATTACCTTTACATTACATTGATATTCATCATATGGTAATACTTTGGAATTCATATGATGAAGAGTTTTCCATATTTTGAGGTAGATATCATGAATGCAATCTTCTACTATTAATTCTGGATTGTTGTATTAAGTGTTTACCAATGGTCAGAACATGACCGGTATTTCACCTTTATCCATTTGTTTTCTCAAATTCAACATATCCTAATATAATTTTTTCTATAGTTTTCTCAACTTTTTCAGAATAGAGAGGACACTTATCAATTGTTTTATCATAAACAATAGGATTAGTTGTTTTTTACTCTGCTATATTAAAAGACAAATAACCCAAGGGAGGTTCAGAGAATGATTGTTTCCTTGGTATATATTTTTGATGAGAATGTAATTCACCTATTATTAATAATTCTTCAGACATGAGTGACCTTATATTGGAAAGTGAATAAAAACAAGAGGGATTTTTCATCACTACGTTGTCAATAATAGAATTATCTTGACAATGCGAAACACTTCTATAGATAGATCTTTCACAGAGAACTCCATAATGGGGAGTACCACCATGGTGGATTATGGAAAGGTATAAATCCCCTTACTTCATGGTCTTCTAGCCACTTTTAGGGTTGTTGTGGCTCTCATCCGGAGATAAATTCTCTAGATTGACTGAATTTTTATGAAGTAAGCCTTCATGACGATTTGTCTGATGAGGATCTTTAAAATTACAGCAACTCCACCCATAATTTGGTAATGAGAGAGTAGGATCTTGAGTTACAATAGATAAATGCCTGAGGGATTCAAGAACTCCAACATTAAGAGGATCCAAATTGCATATTGGATCATAATTTTCCAATTGTGTTTGGAGATACTTTTTCTTTGATGCACTATTACACATAGTTGGGGCCACATACTGGGAGAAGTGGTTGGCATGTGAAATTGTATGAGCCTACCTTGGAGTACTCATCAGTATAAGATGATTATCTCAAATTTTAATGGGTGTATGTTACCAATCATATTTTCCATATCATATGGGGGAGTATTCCCCATAACCCTTCTAGACTGGAATTGGGTTATGCCTCTGCTCTGGGATGTCAGGCCGACGAGTCATCCTAGGTGTGGGGACGAAATTATGTGTATGTTCCCTTGGTACTACTGAAGTTTCTATTATGATATTCTGGAAGGATTCTAAAATATGGGTATGAATTTGGGTCTTCCCATTCACCGTAGATAAAATGTGTTTGGTGAATTCAGCAGCCGAAATTGGAATATACGCCCATTATGTATCTAGATTAGGTGTATGTTCCTACTTTTGTCCTCTCACTGGATAATGATAGTACATATGTATGGGGGTAGAGAGTTGAGTATTCCCCTGGTTTGTTGTCAGAGATTTCATACTAAATTCTCTAGGTGCTACCAAATGAGACTGTTGGCAGGATTGATGAATACTGATAGGTGTATGTTCCTACTGGACATTTTCTACCAAGCATGGTTGATGGATTTCTCTTAATGCTGATAGATGATATCGCTGACAGGATTGGTTAGTGTAGGTAGGTGTATGTTCCTCCATACTAGTTTCAACCATATTTGATCGGCAGTCTTCCTTGAATTCAGTTAGTCAAGCCCACTTACAGGCTGATTGTTTGTAATCATGTGTATGAGTCTACTCATAGTACTCCACCTGGTTTAAATAGAAATATTGGTTGGACGCAACTAGACGAGTCTACTGGTTGGAGGAATTAGGTTGGACTTGTGTGTGTGGTCTTTCATTATTTTCCACTATGTTAGGTTGATGGAATTCTATGTGGGGGAAGAAGTATGAACTTGCTCCCTGTTGGTTGAACCTTGTCCCCAATAGTTTGTCTTGCATGTCCGGATCTAAGGGAACTGGACTGAACACCTCTTGGCAACACCGCCACCATGGTGGGGGTTCACTATTGTACAATTCTACTAATGATGATTGTTGGTGGGTGTCCTTGGGAAAGACCACTGCATTTTTGAGTTGAGGCCATGAGTGACCTCTTGATCCACCTCCATATAGTATGGGGGGGACTAGTTATTTCATTTTAGGGATAATGACTCAAAATGGTTGAAGACGGTGGTCAGTACAATCGTTTGTTGACCACTGGTCATCGTTGATTGGATGATCAAGGGTAGTTGTTAACATAGAGAGCCTATCAAGCAGCATCCAGGTTTGGGATGGTACCATGTTGATGGTATCCTGTACCAGAACATTTTAGACCAAATATTGAAGATGCTATGTTGGTGATGACGTCCTTCTAGAGGATAAGGATCTAGCTTGAGCCGCGGTCAGGGAATTCACATGTGAAAACATGAAGGAAGCCATTTGGAGTGAAGGTATTTCTGAGAAAAATTTAGAAAAAATGAACACAAATAAAGAAACTTATTTTAGATGGACACATGTGTGATTGATTCCTTTGTCTGGACATCATTTATCAATTGTTAGGAGCATGATAGATAGGTAATACTATCAACTTAGTTAAGTATTTACATTGGGTTCACCATTTCTATTTCGCATCTCCCTCAGAATGTGTATTCTGGTTAGGAATCACTATTTCTGAGTGGTTACCATTGGATTTATTTATGGAACTGAAAACATCCAATAGTACTTTATCTAAAGGGACCTTCTTTCAAAAGGTAGGTGTTCGTTAGATTTTGACCAATGATAATTAAGAACATATATTGGTCGAGAGGATGGGAGGTTAGACTCATCACACCCTTTTGGGGGGAATTATTGCCTACTCTGAGACCCTCTTATAGATTTGAGATATTTTCATGAATCCTTATTAATTCACCAATTATAACATATATTTCCCTTGGAATTTTCATTCAATTATTATCATGTGTGAAATTTATAATCATCCATATGTATTCGAGGTTCTTCATTAATGGAGACATCCATAGGTATTTGAGGTTCTCCATCAATGGTATCCTCTCATATACTAGTGATAGATTCTTTTAGCTATTGTTATGATAATACTAGTTTTTTAAGACACTCAATGGGGTACTCTAGAATTTATTGTTGTCTAGGGAGACAGATGTTTATTTTTGATGTTGGAATCGTACCCATAAATGGGCTAACTACATCTTCTTGTGAAATGAATCAGAGCCCTCATCGTTTGGTTCCACTAAATGGGACACATCATACCTTTTAAAGTCATGTGATAAGGCCCTCACCATACAGTTTAATGTCATGTGGTAAGGACATCTGCTTAGTAAAAGGTTGATGTTGGACTTATGACTATGAATCCCCAGGAAAATGGAATGAATATGGGTTTATAAGTTTAATTAGACCCTACTAGGAATAGGGCCCATGAATAATAAGGTTTTTAGTAGTTTTGGGTTTGAACCTCAGGGAGGCTTCCTACGTATCGCACATGGATGGGAATAAAATCCCACATCATTTGATAAGTCTCATAGGAGAGTGTCGTACTTTGAAAGAAATGAGTTTGGGCATACTTATTGAAAAGGATTCCTATTTATGGATTAAATGATATAGATCTCAAGCCTTAGGAAGGATTCCTACTTATCCCAACTATGGTGTGAATCAGAGTTCTCATAGATCATTACTGGTAGAGAATATTGTGAAAATGTTGGGATCATCACAAATATCTAATCCCATATGAGCCATGCTCAGTGTGAGAAATAAGTGGTCTTCAAAGATTCAACAAATGAACACACACTTTTCCTACTTTGTTGGTGGAAATGGACTAGCCTATGGTGGTGAAGGTGGATGAGGCCGAGGCGACAAACCTTCCATCAATTCAATTTACCATAGACAAGGTTCCAATGTAAGCAAGGAGTGAAGGTGAAGAAAGTATAGAGGAGAAAGACTATAACCACCTATATGAAATGCTAAGGGCTTACACTGGGATGGTTTCCCAAAAACTGGTCCTGGTAGGGGAGGGATACTTCTCTTTTGTTCAAAAGGAAAACTAGGTGTGAAGCATACCTTCCCTACTAGAGACCAAAGGTTCTAGTTTTAGAGATGATAAGGAGAGGTCATGACCCAATATCTAATCCTCCAAACTGAGAACTACCCAATACTATTTCTGGGAGAAAGTTCCATGTTACTGGGGATATACAAGCCCACAGACACTCCATGAATCCTAAACCCCTTGAAAAATAAATGTGGGAAACCTCTAACTGCAGAGATACAAACAGAAATAATAGAAATGCTAATGTACCATTTCAAAAGGTTTGATAAGTCATGATGTTTTTGTTGAGGATTCAACATAACCCCTTTTAGATAAGGGAGCCAATAAAGAAGAATCATTTCCATGAATTGATTTAAAAAAAGAATTCATGATGGGATTTTTTAGACTCAATAGATTAGGTGAATCAAAGAAGGGTGCCTAGGTAAGTATCTAGCGTGCAAGTAGGATTGGACGACCTGATGTTGACTTAAGTGACGAACAACCTAGATTTCAATACATGGGTGACACATTACTCAACCCTTCTAGAGTATTCACAAGTATTCCCAGAAGTGGGGTTCTCAAATTCCTTTGAGAAGAATGGGTGGAACGCAAATTTTTCTAATTTATGGAGGTTGGGAACTTTAGGTGCACAAGTGTTATGGATTTCAAACACTAAAGGGCCTTCATTAATATGACCCCCCTTCAATTCCTCTTCTATAAGAGTTAAAGAACTAGCTTGAAGGTTTCAGAAGACTTGTCCAAAGCACTAGGGTTACCAGAGTAGAAATTGGGCTTTAGGGAAATTCATCTGTACAAATGGAGGCCCTAAGGGTCTATTCATAGGAAAATAAGTGACCCTAGTAAAAATAATTATTGGGCATGCAAGTTTCGTGTGTTCCATAAATGTGTCGTGCAGGTACCTTGCGCACTGACAGAGCCTCGGCTTGACTGGGGGGGATCCAAGTTTCATTCCTTTGAAAATTTTTATTTTCTTCATGTGTTTTGTCCTCTTTTTTCTAAGGAACATCCCTTTGTCACTTTTTATATTTGTGATGGAACAGATTGCCAACAAACACTAACAACCCTAAAAGACACTAGAAACCCCTAGAACCATAAACCCCCCCAAAAAACCTTAAACCCCATAAAAACCCTAAATGACCATTAAAACCCCTTTAAACCCCTAAACTTGTAAAAAACTCTTAAAACCCTTAAAAACCTAAAAAACATAAAAAACTCAGAAAACCCCAAAAAACAAAAAAAATACTTCAAACCATAAAAACCCTAAAACACCTCAAAATCCTTAAAAAACAGAAAAACCATACAAAACCTAAAGAAGACCTAAAAATCCCTAAAAATTTAAAAACCCAAAAAATAATAAAAATCTAAATGAAAAACATAAAAACATAAAAACACATAAAACCCCCAAAAACCTAATAGAGGATAAAAGAAACCCCAATCCTATAAAACCGTTAAAACACTGTAAATACATAAAAACCCAAAAACCCATAAAAATCAAATAATATCCAAAAAATTCTGGAAAACATAAAAACCCCCTAAAACCATGAAAAACATTATGAAAATATTAACAACATAAAAACACTAAAAGCTACTAAAAAGCCTAAAAACATTAAAAATCCTAAATACCCCAAAAAATAAAAAAACCATTAAAACCATTAAAAAAACAAAACCATCAAAACCCTAAACCCCCCTTAAACATTAAAAGCCCATTAAACCCCTAACTTTTTAAAAATAGTATAAAAAACCTTAAAAACCCAAAAAAATAAAAAATCCAAAAAACCAAAAAAACCAAAAAAACCCTAAAAATAAAAAAACTATAAAAAACTTTAAATCCCCTAAAAAATAAAACTCCTAAAAAATATTTTAAAATCCCTAAAAATGTAAAAACCCTTAAATATCTAATAAACCCTTTGAAAAACTTAAAAACCTGAAAAAACATAAACCCCTAAAAAACTAAAAAACTATAAAAACCCTAAAACACTCAAAATCCAAAAAATCCTAAAAAATAATAAAAATCCTAAAAATCCTTAAAAAATAAAAACACTTAAAACCCCTAAAAACCTAAAAAACCATAAAACACCCACAAACCCTAAAAAATCCTAAAAATCATAAAACCCATAAAAACATTAAAAACTCTAAAATACTACAAGGAATTTTAAAAACCACTTAAATATCAAAAAAAACATGAAACACCTAAAAATGATAAAAAAACTCTAGTAATCATTAAAAATGAAAAAACCCTTAAACCCTTGAAAAAAATTATATTAACCATTAAACCATTAAAATCCCTATAAGGCCTCAAAATCCATAATTACCCAAAAAATAAAAAAAAATCCTAAAAACCCATCAGAATCCATATAAACCTAAAATACTTCAAAAACTATGGGAAACCCTATGAAAACCTCATAAACCTAGAAATAATTAAAAAACAAAAAACAAACTGAAAATTATAAATCTCATAAAAACCAAAAAACCCCTAAAAACATTCAAAATCCTAAAAACCCTGAAAACATAAAACACCTAAATACCCTAAAAATGCAAAAAACTCTTAAAAACATTAAAACCCATAAGAAAACTGTAAAAACCAAAAACACTAAAAACCCCTAAATAACCAAAAAGGATAAAAATATTAAATGGACCTAAAATCCCTAAAAACCATTAAAAATTTTAAAACCCCTAAAAACACATAAAAATCATAAAAACCACTTAAAACACATAAAACACATTAAGCCCCTAAAAACGTTAAAAAACTCTATAAACCCATAAAAATATAAAAAACACAAAAATCCCTAAAAATCCCAAATGCTATACAAACCCTAAAATCATAAAAAAAACCTTAAAGCCATCAAAATCACAATACACCACTAAAACCATAAAAATATTTAAAATTCCCCAAAATATGCATGAATATTAAAATATCATAAAAACCAGGAAAATCCCTATAAAAACCATAAAACTGAAAAACAATTAAAACCACTAAAAATATAAAAAATGAAAAAAACAAAAAAACCCATAGAAAACCTAAAAACTATCAAAATGTCAAATAATTATAAAAACCATAAAATCATAAAAAATAACTAAAAACCCAAAACACTTAAAAACCCGGAATGCCAACGAGCATGTACCCTAGTGGTACAGGCTCCTGCTTGGCATCCAAAAAGACCCAGGATCAAATCCGGGCAGGGGCGAATTTCTGGGCTACTGTAGCAGTACTGTAGCAGGGTACTGTAGCAGCGGCAGAACTGTAGCGACGACAGCACTATAGCGGCGGAGGGGCTGTAGCAGGTACTGTAGCGGCGACTGTACTATAGCAGATACTGTAGCAGCGTGGGTACTGTAGTAGTACTATTCACTGAGGGGTCCTTTGGGCCAAAAAATAGGCTTTTAAGCCTTCTATTCCGGCCACTTGGCCTTGGGCCTTCGGGCTATATAATGGGTCTCCCGCTACCCAGTCTAGAGAGGTATTTTCTTTAAATAATAAATTGAGGCTTCGACCCAAACCTTTTAAAGAATAAAGATAAAAAACGTGAAAACCACTAAGAAAACCTTTAAAACCTAAAAAAACATAAAACTCCTAAAAACCATTTAAAACAAAAAAACCCTAAATGACTTTAAAAATCCTAAAATCCCTAAAACCCATAAAACCCCTAAAAACCATAAAAATAATTAAAATCCATAAAACCAAAAAATATCACTAAAAAATCCCTAGAGACACCAAAAACTGTAAATGACATAACAAAATTAAAAACCCCTCAAAATCTCTAAAACCCTAAAACCCCGATAAAAGACATAAAATTACCTAAAAAAGTATGAAACCCTAAAACATTTAAAATCACTAAGGAAAACTTATAATCCTAAGCATACATAAAACCCCAAAAAATATAAAAAAATGCTAAAACACTAAAAACCCTAAACCCCTCAAAATCCCTAAAACCCCAAAAAGACTATAAAAATTCTAAAATGGATTAAAAAAATCCCAATAAACATTAAAATACCTATAACACTAAAAAAATAACAAAACCTTTAAAAACTAAAAACTTTTTATACCCCTAAATACCTAAAAAATTGATAAAACCCCTAAAACCCCAATATAAACACTAAAAACCCTTTAAACACCTAAGTGTATTAAAAATGAAAATACATTAAAAACACCAAAAAATCAAAAAAACCCTAAAACACTAAAGGATCCGTAAATAACCTAAAACCCCTAAAACCCCTCAAAATCCTTAAAGACCATAAAATCCAAAAAAATAAAAAAAAATCCCAAAAAACCTAAAACACAATAAAAATAATGGAAACAACAAGGAAAACCTAAAAAACATAAAAAATGAAAAAACCCATAAAAACCTAAAATCTACTAATTACTTAATAAACCCTTAAATCCAAAAAAAATCCTCAAAATACGTAAGAACCCTAAAAACATTAAAGTTACAAAAAATCCTTAAAACATAAAAAAACCCAAAAACCTGATAATAATCTTAAAAAACATGAAAAACATAAGAAAACATAAAACACCTAAAATACCTAAACTTGATAAAAACCTAAAAGACACTAAAATCATAACACCTTAAAAACCTAAAAACTATAAAACCCACTAAAAACACTAAAACCTGTTAAAACCCCAAAACTGTTAAAAAAACTCCAAAACCATCGAACAACTAAAATAATAAAAAAAATACCTAAAACCCCATGAAACCCATACAACCACTAAAATCTATAAAATAATAAAAACTATAAAAACCCTATAATCATAAAAATACTAAACACACAAAAAATATGTAAAACTATAAAAAACACTAAAAACCCTCAAAATCCCTAAAACCCTAAAATTCCATAAAAATCCCTAAAATCCCTAAAAATACATAAAATATAAAAACCCCTAAAATCCCAGAAATCCAAAAGATAAACATAAAAACCTAAAAACACCGGACAATCATTAAAAACCTAAAAATGCAAAAAACCCAAAAAGACAAAAAACCCCTTTAAAACCATAAAATCAAAAAAACCCATAAAACCAATAAATAACCTAAAACCAATAAAAACACAAAAACTATTTAAACACCTAAAATGGTAATAAACTCTAAAAACATAAAAACCCAAAAAACAAAAAAACCTAAAAATAAAAAATTCCCTAAAACCCAAAAAAACCCCTCAAAGTCCCCAAAAACCAAAAACCCCATAAAAATCCAAAACAACATAAAAATCCAAAAAACATAAAAACCCATAAAAATGTATAAGAAACTAAAAACCTAAAAATACGTTAAAATCCTAAAATCATAAAAACTCTAAAACCCTAAAAAACAAAGAACCCCTAAATAACCTCAAAATCCATAAAACCCTCAAAACCATAAAAATCTTTAAAAACCCTAAATATCCCTAAAAATGTAGAAAACTCATTTTTTAAACCACCTAAGAAAACCTCAAAAACATAAAAAGATTTAAACCACTAAAAAACTTAAAAGACCATAAAACCACTTAAATGTCCATAAAAACCCAAGAAACCCATATAAACCATAAAACAACTAAAAGCCATAAAACCCCATAGAAAAACATAAAAACAAAAAAACAAAAATCCTTTAAAACCCTATAAACCCTTAAAATTTTTAAAAACTCTAAAACCCCCCAAACCCCAAAAAATGTAAAATACCCATAATACCCAACCCCCCCCCCCATGAAAACCCTAAAAACCCTAAAAACCCTGAAATCCAAAAAAATACCCATAAGTACCCAAAAAATCCTTATATTCCTAAAAAATCCCTAAAAAGGGAAAATAACCTAAAAACCATGAAAAAGTATAATAAAAACAAAAGAAACATAAAACACTTAAATCCCCTTAAAACCATAAAACACTAAAAATCATAAAAACCCAAAAACATTAAAAATCTTTGAATCATTCAAAATCTCTAAAAATCCTTAAAAACCATATATTATTAAAAAACCTCAGAAAATACTTAACATGTAAAAACCCAAAAAACCCCAAAACGCCCATAAGAAAATCATGAAAACCTAAAAAAACATAAAAACCGTAAAAACCAAAAAACCACTAAAAACCCTAAAACTCCCTAAAACCCTAAAAACCACAAAAACCCGTAAAACCCCTTAAAAAACTAAAAACTATAAAAACCATAAAACCCATAAAAACTCTAAAATCCTTTTAAACCACATAAAAGATGAAATAACTCTAAAACCCCAAAAAACCCTAAAAAACTGGATAAAAAACCCAAAAACCATAAAAAACACTCAAAAACCTAAAAACACATAGAATACTTAAAAAGCCCTAAAATTGGTAAAATTGTAAAAAACCGTAAAAACCCTAAAACCCTATGAAAACCATAAAAACCAGAAATACATAAAACCCCTAAAAAATCCACAAATTTCTTAAAAACCTAAAAAAATTAAAAAAAAAAACCTAAATACATTAAAATCTCAAAGAATCCCCATTAAAACTATAAAAATCTAAAAAATACCTAGAAACATAAAAAACTAAGATCCCTAATAAACCCTTCGAAACCCATAAAAACCTCAAAGCACTTAAGACCCCTAAAACCCAAAAAATGATAAAAACTCTAAAAGACCCTAAAAACCTCTAAAACCCATAAGAACCCTTAATAACCTAAAAATAAATTAAAACCGCTAAAATAAACAAAAAATATAAAAACCCTTTTTACTCCTAAAAATATTACACAATATATAAAACCCCCCAAATCCCTAAAAAGCTAAAAAAACCCTAAAAACTCAAAGAAACCAAAAAACCAAAAAAATCCCTCATAATCCCTAAAACCCCTATTAACCCTAAAAACAAAAAACATCCATAAAATTCCTAAAAATACATAAAAACAAAAAAATCCTAAAATCCTAAAAACCCCTTATGAAACCCTAAAATCATTAAAACACTTAAACCCCCTAAAAACCTAATAACCCTTAAACCCAGAACCCTCAAAATCCCAAAAAATCCTAAAAAACATAAAAATTCAACATAAATCCAAAAAACATGAAAACACAATATGAAACCATAGAAACCTAACAACACATAAATACCTAAAACCACAAAATATTCTAAAAACGCTAAAAGTCCATAAAAACCAAAAAAAATACCTAAAACCATAAAACCCCCAAAACCATTATCAACCCTAAAACCCCATAAAATCCCTAAAACACAATAAAATTTTAAAAACCCTTTGAATCCCTAAAAATTTAAATAATGTCTTAAAAACATAAAAACCCAAAAAACACAAAAAAACCTTAAAAATACGCAAAAAACTCTAAAAACAATATAAACCATAAAAACATAAATGCACAAAAACCAATAAAAATCCTAAAAATTAGCTAAAATAACAAAAAATGTTACAAAAATACCTATAATCCCTGAAACCCCAAAAAAACCTAAAAACCTAAAAACACATTAAACCAATAAACACCCAAAAAAGATAAATTTATAACAACCCTAAAAAAAGAAAAACCATTAAATCCATAAAAAATAAAAAAATACTAAATAACAATAAAAACTCTAAAAACCATTCAAACACCTAAAAACATTAAAAAATCTAAGAAACCTTAAAATCCTTAGAAACACAAAAGAACCCCAAAACTAAAAAAACTAGGAAGACCCTAAAAACCCACAAAATCCCCAAAACCACTAAAAACATAAAAATCATAAAAATCCTTAAAATAACTAAAAACAATGAAAACCTAAAAACCATAAAAAATACTAAGAAAAACCTAAAACCCTAAAAACACAAAAAATCCCTAAAAACCAAAAAGAAACTAAAACCACTAAAAACCCAAAAACTCCTAAAAACATGAAAAATACCTAAAATCCCTAAAAATCCAAAAAATTCATAAAAATCCATAAAATTGTTCAAAATTTAAAAAACCATTATGCATTAAAAAACCCAAAAAAACCCTAAAAACGTAAAAAAATATTTAAAACCCCTAAAAATTAAAAAATTATAGAAACCCAAAAAGATCCTAAAAACCTATAAACCCCCTAAAAATCATAAAAACCTATAAAAACATAAAAACCCCTAAAACACATAAATACCCTGAAAACCACTTAAATACTAGAAACCCTTTAAACCACTAAAATTATTAAAAAAAATTATAAAAAAACATAATTCCCTAATACACTAAAAACTATATAAATACCAAAAAACCAAAAAACCCATGGAAACCTCAAAATACCAACAAATCCCTGAAATCCATAAAAACCATAAAAATCCAAAATAACCCTAATATCCCTAAAACCTAAAAAACACTAAAATTCTCTAAAACTCCTAAGGAAGATTTAAAAATGTAAAAATTCATAAAAAACCCTAAAACACTAAAAAACTAAAAACCATAAAAGAGCATAAAAATCCTGAAAACAACTAATACCCTTCATAACCCTACAACCCTTAAAAATTATAAAAATACATAAAACCCCTAACCCCCCCCATAAAAACACTAAAACCCATTTAAACCACTAAAAATGATTAAAAATCTCTAAAAACCCAAAAAATTAAAATAGACCCTACAACCCAACAAAACCATAAAACCCTAAAACCCAAAAAACCCAAAACCCCTCAAAATCCCAAAAAACACTAAAACCCATTATAATCCAAAGAACCAAAAAACCCAAAAAATGTGAAAAAAAGAAAAGAACACAGAAAAACAATAAGAAAACTTAAAAACACCTAAAAACACTTAAAACCCCCCAAAACAAAAAACCATAAAAACCATAAAACCCCCTAAAATACCCTAAAAACCTATAAAACACAAAAAACACACTCAACCACTAAAAACAAAAAAAATCATACAAATAAAAAAACCCCTAAAAATACCTAAAACACAAAACCTTAAAACAAGTAAAAACTCAAATAAAACCTTAAAACCCTAAAATCACTTTAAAACACTAAAAAACTAAAAATTCAAAAAACCCTTAAATAACCTAAAGACCATAAAACACTAAAAATCATAAAATTTCCTAAGAACATTAAAATTTACTAAAATACTGAAAAAACCACTAAAAATTTAAAAAAACACTAAAAATTATAAAAAAAATTTACATCCCTAAAGACATTAGAAATATCTAGAAACTGAAAACCCCTAATGACTCAAAAAAAACATAAAGACCATAAAAATATTAAAATTATTAAAGAACAATAACACTCTTAGAATTCAACCCCCCCAAAAACCCTTAAATTTAAAAATAAAAAAAATCCCTAAATGCCTAAAAAACCTAAAATCCATAAAAACCCCTTAGAAGACCTAAAAAACCCAAAAGCACATAAAACACCTTGAAACCAAAAAGGTGTTAAAACCCCTAAAACCCCTAAAAATCCCTAAAACCATAAAAACTCTAAAAACAAAAAGAAGATCATAAAAAAAATTATAACCCTAAATACCCTTAAAAACCTAGAAATTTTAAATACCTTAAATCCCAGAAGACACGAAAAACCCTCAAAATATCTAAAACACTGAAAAACAATAAAATTTCTTTAAAATCCCCAAAAATTTCTAAAATCATAAAAACCACTAAAAAGCATGAAAAACCATAAGAATACCTTAAAAAAATAAGAACACTTAAATTAAATTAAAATCCTAAGAAACTATAAATACCCTTAAACTCTCTAAAACTCCTAAACACTATAAAACCCCTAAAAACCTTTAAAATCACTAAAAACCCAAAAACCCATAAGAAAACATTGAAAAATCTAAAATCCCTTTAGATCCCTAAAAATGTTAAAAAAATATTTGAAAATCTTAAACCCTCTAAAAACACATAAAACCCCTAAAAACAAAAAAAGGTAAAAACTGTAAAAACCATAAACACACTTAAAAACCATCAAAATAGCAGAAATCCCTAAAAACCATTAAAATCCTTAAAGGCCTAAAAACAATAAAAACAATAAAACACTAAAAACAAAAATAAATCCTTAAAACCCTAAAACAAATAAAATCCCTAAAAAAATAAAAATAGTTAAAAGAGTAAAAAACCTCCAAAAACAATAAAACCCCCAAATCCCATAAAAACCCTTAATAGCCGAAAACCCAAAAAACCCGCTTAAAACCCTAAAAACCCTTAAAATATCTAAATCCCAAAAAACATAAAAACCCATGAGATTCCCTAAAAATTCCTATAAACATAAAAAACCCTAAAAGTCATTAAAACCATAAAAACCATAAAAATAAAATTATAATTAAAACCAATAAAAATACTAAAAACTCTAAAAACCCTAGAAAACACTAAAACCCTAAAATTTTTAAAAACCCTAAAAATGTATAAAACCATGAAAAACTAGAAAAATATAAACCCCCCTACAAATTCATTAAAAACATAAAAAAATCCTAAAACACTTAATATTGTCAAGAAAATAATAAAATCTTAAGAGCACTTAAAAACCCCAAAACAATAAAAACAATAAAAACCCGAAAAACAACTAAAAATAATAAAAATCTCTCAAATACATAAAAAAACCACTAAAACTATAAAACCCCCTTAAAACCGTAAAAACATTTAAAAACTATAAAAATTAATAAAAATGATAAAAAATCAAATAAACCCTACAACCCACCCAAAAATCCCAAAAATCCATCAAAATCCCTAAAGCCCCTAAAAAGGGTTATGGTGTCAAAAGATGAAGCCTCCTCGGCCCCGTGTGATGGTTGTTCCCCTCCCCTTCTAGGATGAATATGGAAGAGTCCTTATCATCTTCCCCCCATCTATAGGGGAGAGGCCTATAGTGGTTCTTAATTAGGATCACACTTTCATCCCGTTTTCATCTCCGGACTTACTACCTCATTTTCTACAGACTGAGCTCTGACCGAAGGTGCCATAACTTTTTGATGGTCACCAGAAGTTCCCTATTTAGATATATAAGATCAATTATCCCTCTTCAATCCATTGTTTGACACTGATTGGGAGATTTCTGAAGTGGTTCCCCCCTTCTGGACGTTTTTGATAGGTATGTTTTCGAGCATTGGGATCTCCAAGATTGTTCAACGGTGGGTCTCATTGATAGTGATCATATAATGATTCACTTCGGAAATGATGAGGATTTGATTCTTTCTTGGTCTACAAAACCTTGAAGTTTCAATGGTGCCTACTTCTCCCTCATTCGGTGGAGTTCTGACTAAAAAATGAAATGTGAATCCCAATGTTTGTAACATGGGTTAGGTTTCTGGAACATCCCTGCCTTTTTCAAAATATATATTTATTTCAATTTTGGGGAATCTGTTCAGAGATTTTTTATGTTTGGATAGCGTGAATCAGACCCTATGTCACCCCATTTATCTGAGGGTTTTTATTGAAGTTGATTCTTCAAAGGAACTAATGGATTTTGTGTAGATTGTTGTGGGTGAGGAGCTCTGCTGGAACGAACTGATGTTTTTTGAGTCATGTTCCAACATTTTTTCTTCATATATAAATTTGGACATAGTGGAAAAGATTACTGTTGTGGTGCCAAGGAATGGAGTGGTGTGAATCTAACTCAGGTAGTGTCTGTTGAAGGCAGTTAGAACATGTTGGAGGTGCAGGAGGCTGCAGGAGTACCCATTATCCTTTCATCATAGCCAATAGTTGATGCAGTTTTTGAACAACTAAAATAGGATTTGAAAGTTGGGTGTGATATGTATGTGGAATTAGAGGCTTCAGGTAGCATGTTCCTGGAATTGGATTGGAATAATTGAAGGAAGGGAAGGGCTGGTGGAGAGGACATGTACAGTGATGAAGGTGTAGCTCGGAGCAACAACAGTGGGCATGTTGTAAGTAGTGATTTGAAAGGGGGAGGAAACGGGAAGAAGAATTTGGCTAAGCATGGGGAAATGGCTATGTTCGGGAATAAGAAGAGACCACTGAATCATACCCCAGGATGTGTTGTAGTGTCTTGGAGCATAGGCAATTGGCATGCCAGTAGCAGTCAGTTGTCAGATATGGAATGTGTCACTCTGAGTAATAGGTTTGAGGGTTTGTAATCAGTTGAGTTAGATAGAAGTGATGTTGTGCATGGGGGGGGTGGAGAGAAGGGGGAGGTTTCTAAGCAAGAGTAGGTGGCTTGGAATGGGTAGGATATTGTTATGGTTGGACATGAGATGATTATAGTTGGGAATCAGACCCTGGTCTTTGATTAGGGACCCCCCTAGTCAGACCATAGGTGACCCTTTGGTACTAACTCTTGGGTGTGGTGGAATTGGGAGGGTTTTCATGGAGGTTTTTCTTGTGATTCATGATGAAGAGGTTGGCAGAGATCATGTTGAGGAAATGTACAGATATATACAGTTGGAGATTGATGGCAACAATGGTGACAGAGGTACATACTAGATTTTCAGCTAGCCATTGTGATGCATGGAGCCTCATCTGGTGAAGACCACTATGTGGTACTGCATGACATAGAGACGCTGGAATGGCCAAGGGTCTACATCACAGATGCGGCTAACATTCTAGGGAAGATGATTGACGAGGGAGACTATAGGATAAATGTCAATATGGACCATTTCTGGAGGAAAAGATCCAAGCACGGGGATGCCTCTCAATACGGGGATGGATTGGACTCTGGAAAAGTGAACGGGGGTGACATGGGGGTCTCAAGTGTGTCCAACAACATCATCTTATACGAGAATGTAGCTCATGCGTATGGTTTCACCTCTACACCCCTGAAAAGGAGGAAGAGGGGGTATTATACTTCTCTTCCTCAGCCCATGGTGACCCAGTCTACCTCAACAGCGGCTAAGTTGAAAATGAATTACAACAAGTGGGAATGACCTCCATGCACCTCATAGCAGGAGGGGATCAGGGATAAGAACTTAGTGTTCATCAGACATCAGGATGACTTTGAGTCTGGATGCGAATGTATAAACCTAGGGGTAGACTCTAAATTTCTCTTTACTAATGTGACTTCTGGATACGGTGCGGATGGCGAACCTTACGATGCAGTCCCAATTTGTGACTTTAGCGGTGACATTGAGGGACTAGTTTCCTTTTAATGTTTTTGGGATTTTGGGGGTTTTTTTGGTTTGAAGGGTATGTTTGGCTCTTTGGGGTGTGGGTCATTTGACCTCTCTCCTCCTTTTGTTTCCATTTCCTATTTTCTTCTTATATATCTTGTGGGGTCAGGGATAGCCTCATCCTGCAACTTCCTTGCCCTAAAAACCCTACAACCCATAAAAATCCTAAAAATCCCTAATATTACTAAAATAATAAAAATCTAAAAACCCAAAAAACCCTAAAAAACCTTGAAAACATAATAACACTTAAAAACCATAAAATATAAAAAAAATACTAAACCCCTAAAAAGCTTAAAACCTATCAAAATCACTAAAACCCATAAAAATACTAGAAAGACCTGAAAAATCCCCAAAAATGTAAAAACCACTAAATATCCTAAAAACCCTAAGAAAAACATAAAATATTAAGAACAGTTAAAATCCCTAAAAACACAAAAAACCCAAAATACCATAAAATCCCCTAAATATCCTAAAATCCCTAAAACTCACTAAAAACTCTAAAAACATATAGAACCCAAAACAATATTATAACTCTATAAAAATCCATTAATCCTGTAAAGATCATCAAAAACCCCTAAAATGCCAAAAAACTAAAAAACCAAAAATACCTAAAAATACATTTAAAACCCATAAAATGCCAAAAAGCAAAATAACATAAAAAACCTTAAAAATATAAAAAACCCTAAAAACCTAAAAACCTCTTAGAAATCCTTAAAAACCAAAAAACCCAAAAAAACCCAAAAAACCCATAAAAACGCTAAAAACCTAATAACAGTAAAAAAATCCCCAAAATCACTATAAATTCTAAAAACCAATAAAAATCCTAAAAAATTCCTAAAAATCCCTAAAGAAATATAAAACCATAAAAACCCCTAAAACACCCTATAAAAACCATAAAACCAAAAAACCCAAAAAACCACTAAAATTCATAAAAATGCTAAGAACCCTAAAAGACCCAAAAATACCTAAAACCATAAAAACCCAAAAAACCACTTAAAACCATAAAACCCTAAAAACCCTAAATTACCACTAAAACCCATTTAAACACCAATACATGTAAAGAAACTATTTAAAACCTTAAAAACCAAAAAAGCAAAAAAACCTTAAAACCCCACAAAAAAAAACACTTAAAACCACACAAAACCCTAAAAAACCTCAAAATTAATAAAAATATGAAAAACCATACAAAACCTAAAGAAGACATAAAAATGCCTAAAAATTTAAAATCCCTAAAAATTATGAAAAACTGAAACATAAAATTAAAAATCTAAAAACACATAACCCCCCTAAAAACATAATAGAGGATGAAAACCCAAAACCCCTAAAATCCTTAAAAACCTAAAAATATTCATAAAATTCCTAGAAAACATGAAAAACACTAAAAACCCTAAAAACGATTAATAAAATATTAAAAACATTAAAATAATTTGAAATAATAGAAACCCTAAAAAAACATTAAAAATCATAAAAACCCCTAAAAACCCCTTAAAACGTTTCAAAACCCAACAAACCCATAAAAACACTAAAACCCACTAATGAATTAAAAACCCTTTAAACACCTAAATTTTTTAAATAACAGAAACAAAACCTTAAAACCCCCAAAAAATTAAAAAAACCAAAAAAACCCAAGAATACCATTAACACATTAAAAATTAAAAAAATATCAAAATCCCTAAAACCCATACAAAATTTAAACTACTAAAAGTTCTTTTAAAATCCCTAAAAATGTAAATAATCCTAAAAACATTGAAAAAACCTATGAAAAACTTAAAAACCTAAAAACAATTAAACCCCTAAAAACCTAAATAAATGTAAAAAAACCTAAAACCCCTCAAAATCCCAAAAATACTAAAAAATTAAAATACCTAAAGTCCACTACAAATCCTCAAAAACATAAAAACCCATAATAACCCTATATTGTACTAAGGAAACAATAAAAACATAAAAAAACATAAAACCACTAAAAACCTAAAAAACACTACAACACCCTAAATACCTTAAAAAACATAAATATAAAGAAACCCCTAAATACCTTCAAAAACCATAAAATTGTATAGGAAGTTAAAAACCCACTAAAATCGCAAAAAAAAAATCAAAGCCCCCAAAAAAATTAAAATAATATAAATATACTATAAAACAAAAAAAATCAAATAAAACCGTAAAAAACATGAAAAAAACATAAAAACATTAAAAACTCCAAAAACCCCTTTCAGAAATCAAAATCCTTAAATACCCTGAAAACCAAGAAAATCCTAAAAATCCCTTATAATCCATAAAAAAGTAAGAAACTAAAAAAACAAGAAAAACCACAAGAAACCCTCAAAAAACTAAATAAAAATAAAAACACTAAAAATGATAAATATTCTAAAACCCCTAAAAACCATAAAAATCGCTAAGACCCCTTAAAATCCTTAAAAACCTTAAAAATAAAAAAATACCTAAAAATCCCAAAAAAATCCTTCAAAATTTAAATAAAGATTAAATCCGTAAAACACCTAACAAATCCTTGAAAACCTAAAGAAATAAAAACCCCTAAATAACATAAAAAGGCTAAAACCAAAAAGGACCCTAAAAGGCATTAAAGCCTTTAAAACCGTTAAAAACACATAAAACCCTTAAAACCCTAAAAACACATTAAGCCTTTATAAATGATAAAAAAACAAAAAACCATAAAAACCATAAAAAAATTAAAATTCCATAAAAACACCAAAATACATACAAACCCTAAAACCATAAAAAACATTAAAATCCTCAAAATCCCCATAAAAACCCTAAATCCCTAAAAATCGTTAAAATTCCCAAAAAATCCATGAAAAGTAAAATATCATAAAAACCATGAAAACCTATAATAAAACCATGAACCCTAAAAACAATTAAAACCACTAAAAATATAAAATGATAAAAATTTAAAAAAACCCCTAAAAACCATCAAAATCCCAAATATTTATAATAACCATAAAATCATAAAAAATCACTAAAAATCCCAAAAACCTAAAAAAATGACAAAAAACCTGAAAACCCCTTAAAAAAAATTAAAATATAAAAAACATAAAACCCTAAAAACAATAAAAAAAACCTTAAAGGAGACAAAAAAACCAAAAAAACACTGAAAACCATAAAAACCCCTAAACACCCATAAAACCCAATGATAACCACTAAATACTATAAAACAAAATTCAACCCATTGAACATTATAAACAATATGAAATATTAAGATTTATTTAAACAAAAAAAATCCCTATAAATCCTAAAAAACAAATAATAACCATAATAAAATTTAGGAAACCAAAAGATACTTAAAACACTAAAAACCATAAAAATCCTATAAAAGACATAAAAATTCCAAAAAACATAACAAACCCTGAAACCTAGAAAATACCCAAGAAAACCTTAAAAACATAAATATACTTAAAACTCCCCAAAATATAAAATACGCTAAAACCCCAAAAAATCCAACACCCCCTCAAAATCACTAAGAACATAAAAACCCATAAAAATTAAAAAAAACTCTAAAAATATCTAAAAATGTAAAAACCATTAAAACCATAAACAATACTAAGAAAACCTTTTAAACCTAAAAAAAATATAAAAACCTAAAAAACCTCAAAAAAATTTGAAAGCCCCTAAAGAATTGAAAAACCCATTAAAATTTTCATACATCACTATAAGCACTAAAACCCCTTTAAAGAGCTAAGAATACTAAAAAACTGAAAAAACCATAAAACCACAAAAAACTAAAAAAACCCCTAAAACCTTAAAGGATCCATAAATAACCTAAAAACCCTCAGAATCCAAAAAAACATAAAATCCTAAAAAAAATAAAATCCCTAAAAGCCTAATGCACCATTAATGTAGTGAAAACAACAAGGAATACCTAAAAATTGTAAAAATAGAGAAAACACCTAAAAACCTAAAAACTTCTAAAACCATAATAAACCCTTAAATCCATAAAAAATATAAAAAACCTCAAAATTCCTTAAAACCCTAAAAACCATAAAAGTATTTAAGAATCCCTAAAAATATATAAAACCACAAAACACTAAAAAAATCTAAAAAACTGAAAAACATAAAAAATAACTTAAAACTCATAAAATACCTAAAAACGATAACAACCCTAAAAGTCTCTAAAAACCTAAAAACCATTAAAAATATAAAAACCATAAAAAACACTAAAAGCACTAAAATTCGTTTAAAATCCAAAAGAGATAAAAAACTCCAAAAACCATAAAAGACTAAAATACTGAAAAATTCAATAAAACCCCCAAAACAATAAAAACCCTAAAATATATAAAAAACAAAAACCCTCAAAACTTAAAAAACCCCTAAAAACATAAAAAAATAAGAACTCTAAATATCCCTAAAATTCAAAAATACCATAAAAATCATCTAAACCATTAAAATCCATAAAATGTATATCACCCTAAAACCCATAAAACCCAAAGAAAAACATAAAAAACTCAAAACCACAAAAATCCATAAAAACATAAAAGTGATAAAAACCAAAAAAGATCCTAAACACCCTTGAAACCCATAAAACCCCTAACACCAATAAAAAACTCTAAAACCCATAAATACCCAAAAAACCACTAAAAACTCTGAAACCATTTAAAATCATAAAATGATAAAAAATTATAAAAACCTTAATGTCCCAAAAAATAAATAAAAATAAAAAAACAATATAACCTTAAAACCCAAAAACCCCTTAAAATCCCAAAAAACCTGAAAACCCCATTAAAATAATAAAATCCCTAAAAATCCATGAAAACATATAAAAAGCTAAAAAATATGAAAACCATTCAGAAAACCTTAAGAACCTAAAAATAATTTTAATCCCTAAAATCATAAAAAAACGCTAAAAACCCTAGAACCCAAGAAACCATATAAATCATCATAATATATAAAGACCCTCAGAAAACTAAAAATCATTAAAATCACTAAAAATTCCTAATAATTTAAACATACCAATTTTTTTTGAAAACCCCCTAAAACCAAAAAAAATAAAAAAATCAAATAAAACCCATAAAAACATTAAAGACCCTAAAACCCTAAAAGACCATAAAATCATAAGAAAACCCCTGTAAACCATAAAAACACCTAAAAACATTAAAACACCATAGAAACACATAAAAACCCAAAAGACCACCAAACCCTCTGAAAACACATTAAACACTTAAAAAGGATAAAAACTCTAAAAAACCCAAAACCCCTAAAAATCTAAAAATACCTAATCCCCCAAAACCCCATAAAACATTAAAAATATTAAAAACCCTAACATCCCAAAAACCCGTATAAAACAAAAAAAATTACAAAAAAACCAACAAAATCCCTTAAAATGTAAAAAAATCCTAAAAACTGTTCAAAACTCTATGAAAATAAAAATAATAATAATAAAACACTTAAATCTCCTTAAAACACTAAAAACACAAAAAAAAATACAAAAAACCTTAAAACCCTAAATATCCTAGAATCCTTAAAAATCTCTTAAATCCCTAAGAAAACCATAAGAATATTAAAAATACATAAAAATACATATTAATGTAAAATCCCAAAACCCCTAGAAAACTTATAAGAAGTCGGAGGAGAAGACTCTAAAACCTCTAGAAACCCATAAAAACCAAAAAACACTTAAAACCTTTTAAAACCTTTAAAATTATTAAGATTCTAAAAGTCCCTAAAACCCCTAGAAACTCCTAAAAATCATACACCCCCCAAATAACCTAAAAAGGCCTTAAAACCACTAAACCCCTTGTAATCCTCTAAAACAATAAAAACCATTTTAACTCCAAAAAATGTTGAAAAACTCTAAAAACCCCCCGAACTCTTAAAAGCTAAAGAATTATAAAAACTCAAAGAATCCAAAAATCCAAAAAACCCTCAAAATCCATAAAATCCATAAAATTCCTAAAACCGAAACCTTTTTTTAAAATCCCTAAAAACCCTTAAAAACTTAAAAATATATAAAAACATTAATACACCTTAGAAAACCCAAAAATACAAAAAACACATAAAACCCTTAAAAACCTAAAAACCCTTATACTAAAAAACCCTCAAAATCCCTAAAAACCATAAAAACCCATAAAAATACTAAAATAATACCCTGAAAACATGAAAAATCAATATAAAACCATAGAAACCTAACAACACATAAAAACCCAAAAACTAATGAAATTCTAAAAACCCTAAATTTCCCTAAAACCCCTAAAATAACCTAAAACCATAAACCCCTAAAAAAATTAAAAAACATAAAACCACACAAAACCATAAACCTAATAAAAAATCAAAAACCCCTTTGAAACCCTAAAACGTGAATAAACTCTAAATAACCTAAAAACCCTAAAAATGCAAAAAACCCTAAAAACATTAAAAAAAATATAAAAACACTATAAACCATCAAAACCCCTAAATACACTAAAAAAAATAAAAATCCTAACAAATAAATAAAATACCTAAAAATGATAAAAAACCTCTATAAACCCGGAAAACCCTAAGAAAAACATAAAAACATAATACTTTGAACCCATAAATACTCAAATAATCTAAGAAATATAGAAACCCCAAAAAAACATTAAAACCATAAAATCTCACAAAATATTAAATAATAAAAAACCCTAAAAACCGCACTAAAATATCTAAAAATAATTAAAACCCCTTAAAACATTAAAAAACCCTAAAACCCATAAAATCATAAGAATCTCAAAAAACCCCAAAAACTGAAAAAACCAGAGAAAGTATGAAAACCCTAAAAATCCCACGGATGACTACAATGGGGCATGGATTCTACCATGTGGTGTTCCCCACAGATGAACTAAAAAGGAAGGCTTAGAGTTTTGGATCAATTTCACTTATGTCGGGGCTCCTCCGAATACTAGAATGGGTTCGAATCATCAATCCATCAAATGTGAAAAATACCTTTATGGAAGTGTGGATTCACATATGAAAATTGAATTGGATTTATTGGCATCCCGTGATATTAAGGGATATTGCCTCTAAAGTTGGATTTCATATTAATATTTACAGAGAGACTGATAATCCACAGTATGGGCGCTATGCAAGGTTTCTTGTTGAGATTGACATTGTGAGTACCCTGGTTGAAGAGGTGGTCCTCACCACCATTGATGATACCTTGAATCTGGAAATACAATATGAAATGAGGCCCAAGTTTTTCACTAACTGTAGTTTTATTGGCCACTCATTCACTGAGTGCCGAAAGTCTAGAATCTATGGCTTTTGTAATCAGCGAGGGCATGAGTACTCTGACTGTCAGAAGAAGCGGGTTAAGGGAAAAGGGATGGTCTTTGAAGTAATGAAGAAACTTCTTGGAATTCCAATAACATGGAACCAAGGCATATCTTAGCTGTGGGAAACAATGTGGTGTCCAAAATTCCAGTTGGGGTGGCCCATGGAAGCATGGAAGATGCAGAGGCAGTGAGGGATGATAGAGCGTCTACCTCCAAGGATGAAGGTAATGTCACAACCCATCCAGGGCCTGAACCTATTGTCCCTCCCAAAGGATCAACTCAAGCCTAGGCCCCATCAAATCTGGTTGATAAGGAGTTAAACATCTGGTTGGATCCCAACAAGGATGTGGAGAGTGGGGCTATTCCAGCTGGTGGTGGTTCTATCTAGTCACAATCTCCCCTGTATAGATGGGATTGGACACCTTTATCCTTGATAATTCACCAGCCTCTGCAAGAATTCCACATGGCCCGACCAACTTGGCATGCACATGAGACCATGATTTTCAATCTAGTGTTCCTATGGGGATAAAGGCAGCTTCACATGAAGCTAAGGATGTAGGGGGTGCTTCCAGTGGGCAACAGTCCAAATCTGAGCCGGATGATAATTCTGCTCAGGTGAATCATGTTCTTGGAAAAGTAGAGTTATTGGTTGGCCGCACTAGCATTACTATCATCCCAAGTAATGTTGCATCATACTCTCCTTATCGCCCTCTAATGCTAGTGGATGGGAGTCATGTAGATGTAGATACACTCGATCAGGAGGATGGAATTGTACAGTATGGTAGGGTGTGCACTAATATTGCTGGGGTGCTGGAGCATTCTGATGGTGCTATGCATGATATGTGTGGGTCGTTCACTCCGGTCATCTCTCGTAAGGTTGCAATAAGGACTTCCACTAGTGTTGATCCTACTGAAGGGATTTGTACCACCAACATGGTCACCCCACTCTCTGGTAGATTTTGGGATGATGATGGGGGTAATGAGCAAGGTCATGAAGTGGGGGCCCATGAGTCTTCTAACAGTGGCACTCGCGATGAGGAACAGGTGGTTGGGAATGTGTCTGATCCCAGAAGAATCATTTTGGCAGGCCTCCCAAGAATATAGGAAGGGAATACAAAGGGAAAGATATTGATCCCCCATCCATGAAGAAACAACCTCCTCCTGGGGGTGGGAAAACCTCTTCTTAATGAAGATCATTTTTTGGAACTGTAGAGGGATGGGAAATTTACCAACGACCCATGCCCTTAAGCACATAAATTTAGCCAACAAACCAATGCTTCTTGGGATTGTTAAACCTATGAACAATTATGATATCTATAAGGCCCTTAACTGGTAGAAGTTTGGATATTCTCTTGTTTCTCATAATATCATTGAGAGTGTTATGGAGACTCTTTGGGTTCTCAAGCATGATAATATTCAGTTTTTATCCTTTGAGAGAAGACCTCAAGTCATCTCACTACGAATTCAAAATTATGACTCTATACATACAATTTATTTTGTATATGCCTCATGAGTTTACACTATTAGAAGGAAAATATGGAGTGATATTATGAGGATTAGTGAGTACACTAATTACAAATGGGTTTCGGTTGGTGATTTTAATACGTTGTTGAGGCCATATGAAAGGATTGGATCATCTTTTCCACGCATCACTGTAGAGGAATTCTCTTGTTGTCTTGACCAATGCAATATAGCGGAACTCCCTATTGTGTGTGATCTCTTCACATGGGGAAGGTTCACCATCAATGGGAGGCATGTATGTAAATTAGCTAGATGTTTCTTCCAAATCAATGATAGCAGTTCTTCAATTGTGATATCTGCAGCTACTCTCCCTAAGTTCAATTCGGATCACAACCCCTTGCTGATTGAAATCCATGATAATAAACACAGGTCCTCTATTTTCCCTTATAATTCAACAATTCTTGGCTCACCAACCATAGCTGTCGGGAAGTGGTTGTTAATGGGTGGGTTAGCACTTTTTATGGCAGCCCACACCTTGTTGTGGCGGCAAACCTCAAACGAATAAAGAGTCTTCTTAAGGAATGGAGTAAGTTCTCTTTCTCCAAACTTGATGATGACATCATGGCTGTCAAATAAAAGCTTTCTCACTGTCAAATAAACACTCAGCAGCAAATCACCCCCCTAGGGAGGAAATACAGCTTCATTCTAAGCTGGATGAGCTTTTGGCATTAAAAGAGAAGCCTGATAGAAATAAATTTAGCGTGGACTGACTTAAGGAAGGGGATAAGAATTCCAAATTCTTTCATCGTATTCAAAGGTAGAAAAAATCTAGGAATGTTTTGAATGTCATCCAGATTAATGGGTCCTCCTTTTCATCTGAACATGAGATCTCCAATGCTGTGGTTGGTCATTTCAGGGAACTTTAAAATGATGGCGGGCATGAGAAGTCCCCTAGACTTTTTGGATCTATCGATCCATGCATTAATGATTAGCAGAATATGAGTCATATTGATTCCCCGTTTGAGGAGGAAGTCCAGTCTACTCTTTTTTCTCTGAATATGGACAGCACTCTCAGACCAGATGGATTCAGTAATAAGATCTTCATGTTTTATTGGGATATTTTACTTGTGGAGGTCACCAATTATATCAGAGAGTTCTTTATTTCCCACTCCATCCCTCATGGAATGAATTCCAACTTCGTTGATTTACTTCCAAAGAAATAGAATTCCATGAATATTGGGAAATTTCGTTCGGTGGCGATTGGTAACACTATTCCTACGATAATAAGTAAAATTATAGTGATTAGGTTTGGGAAGATTTTTTGTGGGATAATCACCCCAAACCAATTTGGGTTTGTCCCAGGACGTAATATTCAGAGCTTCCTATATTCTGCATCGAAGGGTATCAACATCATGAGGAAGGACTCTAAGTATGGAGGCTTTGTTATGAAGCTGGACATCTCAAAGGCATTTGATACGATCAAATGGAGCTTCATCATTACTATTATCAAAAGGTATGGTTTCTCCACCTCTTTCATTAAGACGATCCATAATCTCTTGTCCAGTGTCATGATCTCTGTTCTTGTTAATGGATCCCCTAAGGGATTCATCCAATGCTCTCGCGGCATCAGGTAGGGTTATCTGATTTCTAGTCTCCTCTTTGCTCTTGTTGAGGATTATCTTAGCAGATGCATAATTGATCACATTCAAGCTAGTTTTCAAGATCTTATAAAAGATGGGAAAAATATTTATGTGCCAACTCATCTTTTATATGTGGATGATATTCTCCTTTTAGGGAATGTAGATAGGCGTACCCTATCCTCAATTAAATCACTACTACTACATTATGAAGAGGTTGTGGGGAAATTGATTAGTTGGAAAAAGTCCTCTATTATTTTTGGAAATGGGATTCCATCCACCAAGAAACGAAGAATTTTAAGAACTCATAGTGTCATGAGGGTTCCCTCCTTTTCATGTACCTAGGGTGTCCCTTGTTTTGGGGGAAGGAGAAAATTGGATACCTTGAGGGAATTTCGCTCAAAATCACTCTACAACATGCGAGCTAGAAAGGAAAATGCTTATCTCAGGTGAGCAGAATTTTCCAGATAAATTCTGTTATTACATCAATGTTTGTGCATGTTTTATCCATTTATAGATGGCTGACCAGTCTCATTAAGAGCTTTCAAGCAAAAATCAGAAACATTGCATGGACGGGCTTCATGAATGAGGAGAAGCTTGTATCTGTTGCATGGAAAGAATGTACAAATCCCATGGAAATGGGTGGGATAGGCATCAAGGACCTCATGAAATTCAATGATGCCTTAATTTTTAAATTTACATGGAACCTTTTAATGCCACATGATAGGAGTGTTGACTTCTTGAGGGAATGGTTCAATTCCAAACTATGTGATGAGTTCCTTGGCTTTATTCCTTCTTCAGTTTGGACCACGATTAGGTCATACTATAGAAGAATTATTTACAACTCTAAATGGGTGGTCTCAAGGCATTTAGTTTTGAATTGTTGGAAGACCACCTGGCTTGATCGGACCATCTGTGAATCTTCCTAGGCCCCTCTAAATTTTAAGCATTGTTCCATCTCTGAAATCAATAATAACATGAGAAAAATTGAAAGCGTTGTGCTGTAAAATATTATCGTACAAAAAAAACGTTACATCTTCATTGATATGGATTGACTTATTTGGAAACCCAATATGGTTGGGTAGTTGTGTACGAAGAAGTTTTATCGGTTTGAATGTGAGTAGGGAATTCAACCAGTTGCTTGGATCTCTAAATTTCAGAGGCCCTTCATTCCCCCTTCCAGCCCCCTTCTACTATGGAAAATTTGGAGAAATAGATTGCCAATTCAAGAGTAGTTGAAAAAATATGTGTAGTGTTTGGTATATGCTTTGATGATCTGCCTTCAGAATGAGGAAAATCTGCAGTATATTTTTCTTAATTGTAGATTGAATGCTGGTCATTGGGAGCATTTGCAGGTCATTTTCCACCTGAAAATCTGCACGGACAGCATGCTATCTGCTCTTTTTTGCAGTTTTGTCTATGTGCAATGCAGTCAACAGGTTTCCAACCTGCTTCTTGCTGCTGCTGCGGCTCTCACTGATTTTTGTGTGGGCAGCCTGGAATAAAGTGCTTTTTGATAACACTCTATACTGCCTCTGCACTGGTGTGGTGGCGATTTAAAAATCCATCTGCATGGTGTCTCATATCCAAGCTGGTACGATGGATAATAATGTTAATGATCTTATTGTGTTGAGAACTCTCATTGTTTCTAGAATATGCATGAATCCAACGGATTTTAAATTCATTTGAGGGATTCAACCAATCCCAGAATGAATAAATGTCAATGTGGATGGTGCTACATTGGGTGAGCCTGGTCACTCCGGCTGTGGAGGCATTTTCCGGACGTACAGAGGCTTTGTTAAAGGATATGCTTTTATCACTTCCTTGGTAATGGATGTGCATATGAAGCGGAGCTTTGGGATATGATTAAGGTTGTCCAGTTTGTAGTTCACTTTATGTTAAAGAAGTTATGGATTGAATCTGACTTGATGTTGCGGTGGAAGCCCTCAAAATAAAAAAAGGAGAATCCCATGGAGGCTTCTCCTACAATGGGTTGAGAGTCTAAGGACTTCTCAGGGTATGAGCATTATGTTCACACATGCATACAGGGAAGTAAACAAGGTGGAAGTTGTGCTCTCCAAGAATGCAATTGAGTATGGATGTTCCATGTGGTCATTTGTAGCACTGGAATTTTGTATTCCCATTGTGGACTCAGATATGAAGGGTGACTTGCATAATCGGTTGGGCAAACCCTCCCTATAAAGCCTTGTACTTACATTTTTGTTAATATATTTTGTTGGGTCGGGACATGCCTGGCCCCAAACCTGCTTTGCCTAAAAACCCTATACCCCCTAAAAACCATAAAAACTGATAAAATCACAAAAACCCATAAAAACACATTAAAACCATAAAACCCACTAAAAACACTAAAAACCATTTAAACCCCTGTAATTGTTAAAAAACACTAAAAATCCTTAAATCCCTAAAACACAAAAAAACCCTAAAACCCCCAAAAACCAAACAATCCCAAGAAACCTCAAAACCCCTAAAAATCCCTAAAAATGCTAAAAACCATAACAATACTAAATAACCCTAAAAACCCTAAAAAAATAGAAAAATACCAAAACCTTGAAAACCCCTATGAAAACCATAAAAATGTAAAAATACTTAAAAACTCCTAAAATCCTAAAAATACTAAAACTCATAAAAGAACAAAAAACCCCCTCAAAACCACTAAAAACCATCAAAACCTTTCAACCCTTAAAAACCCATAAAAACACATAAAAACACTAAAACCCCACTAAATACTCTAAAACCCCTTAAACCCCTAAAAATGGTGAAAAAACAACAAAAACTCTATAAATGAAAAAACATCTACAACCCAACAGAACCATAAAACCCCACAACCCCAAAAAAACCATGTAACCCTTCAAAATCCCAAAAACCCTAAAACAAATTAAATTCCTAAAAACCCCAAAACCCCCAAAAATGTTAAAAAACCTAAAAACACTGAAAAACTATAATAAAATCTAAAAAATGTAAAAAACAATCAAAACCCAAAAAAACTGAAAAACCCTAAAAACCATAACCCCCCCCCCCCCCTTAAATACCATAAAAACCCTAAAACCCCAAAACACAAAAACAACAAAAAAACCATTGAATCCTTAAAAACCCTAAAAACCATACAAATCCAAAAAATTTCCTCAAAATACAGAAAAACATAAAAACCCTAATAAATCATAAAAAAATCTACAAAAACCTTAAAAAACAAAAAAAAAACATCAAATCCCTAAAAAACTAAAAATAATTAAAAACCGTTAATAAACCTAATGACCCTATAAAATAGAAAAATACCGTACAAAATTAATAATTCCCAAAATCATTAAAAAACTATAAAAATATAAACACCACTAAAAATTATAATTATCATTTATAACCATAAATACATTAAAAATATATAGAAACCATAAACCCCTATAAACTCAAGAAACCCATAAAAACTGAAAGAAAAATAAAAAACATAAAAATCCCTAAAAAATCTCAGAATCACTAAAACCCTCAAAAGCCACTAAAATCCCAAAATCACAAAATACCCCTAAAACCGAAAAGAACCACTATAAACACTATGAAAACCATAAAAACATAAAAACTCTTTAAACCACTAAAAACCAAAAGACTATTAAAACCCTAAAACCCCTAAAACTCCTAGAAACCATAGAATTCCTAAAAACCCATAAAAACCCAATGGAAACCATAAAAACCAAAAAACCCTAAAAACTACCAAAAAGCCTAGAAATTCGAAATAACTTACAACATAAAAAATCTATAAAACCCTTAAAAATATCTCAAACCCTGAACAAACCTTAAGAACCATAAAAATCCCAAAAAATCTCTAAAAACATAAAAAACCCAAAAACCATAAGAAAACCTTAAAAATTTAAAAACACTTAAATCTCTTAAAAATCCTAAGAATTGATAAATACCAATAAAATTTATTATATTCCTAAAAACCATAAAACCCCTAAAAACATTAAAATTTTCTCAAAACCCATAAAAACCATAAGAAACCACATAAAAATTTAAAAATCTTTTAGACACCAAAATTTTATTAAATTCCATAAACACTTGAAAACTCAAAAAACCCATAAAAACCCAAAGAAACATAGAAACCATAAAACCCCTAAACTCACCTAAAAACCCTCATAATCCATACAAACCCTAAAACCCTATTAAATACCTAATATCCCTAAAAATCCCAAAAAATATAAAAAACCCTAAAAACCCAAAGAAAACCGTAAAACCGTAAAACACAAAAAATCCCTAAAAACCCTAAATATAGAGAAAACACTAAAAACCCATAAAAAAGCCTAAAACCCCCAATAACCATAAAAACCATTAAACCGTTAAAATCCAAAAATACCACTTAATACCCTAAAAACCCTCAAAATCAATAAAACCCCTAAATAATAAAAAACCTAAAGAATCCCTGAAATTCTCTTCAAATGTAAAAAACGATATAAAAGCTAAAAACCATTATAAAAAAAATAAAAATCTAAAAACATTTAAAACCACTAAAAATTCTAAAACCCTAAAACTACTTAAAACCATAGAAAACACTAAAAATTCTAAAAACCATCAAAATCCCTAAAAACCTGAAAAACCAAAAAAAAATATTCAAACCCCCAAAAAATCCTTTAAAATGTAAAAAACATTAAAACCCTTAAAAATGATAATAAGACAATAAATTCTTATGATCACTTAAAAATCCATAATAAAAAAACACAAAAAACCCTAAAAACTAATAAAACCCATAAAAATCATTAAAATCCATAATAAACAAAATAGCCAATAAAACTCTAAAAACCCTTTAAACCAATAAAAACCCCTAGAACCATCAAAATCCCTCAAACCCTAAAAACCTAATAAATACTAAAAAATCCATAAAATACCTAAAAACATAAGAACCCTAAAACCCCTTAATAAAGAAATAAAAACAAAATAAATATTAAAACCCATAAAAATATTAAAAAATTCTAAAACCCTAAAAAAATCCTTAAAACCCCTAAAAATTCACAATACCCATAAAAATAATAAAAATCCCTAAAAATCCCAAAAGACATAAAAAACACTCAATATCCAGAAAAGACCTAAGAAAACCTTAAAAATCATTGAACACTTAAATCCTCTAAAAAGAAAAAAACGCTAAATACCTTAAAGGCCCCTAAAACCCAAAAAAACCATAAAATCCATAAAAACCATAAAAAACCTAAAAACCCATAAAAACCCTAAACATTAACTAAAAATTTTGGAAACCATTTAATTCCATAATTTTTTTAAAAAATATGAAAATAATTAAAACCATTAAAAACTCAAAAGAAACCCTTAAACACTAGAAAACACCTAAAAACCTAAAAACCATAAAATACATCATAATCCATAAATAAAAAAATATAAAAGAATCTCTAAAACTCATAGAAAAGTAAAAAACAGTAAAACAGTAAAACCCCTTCATAAACCTTAAAAACCAACAAACCACATAAAACCACTAAAAATAGCTACAACCCAAAATAACCCCTCAACATCCCTAAAAATCCTAAAACCATACAAAATCCTAAAAATGCATAAAAATCCCTCAAACTCTAAAACTACCTAAAAACACGATGAGAAACTTAAAAACCTAAAAACACTTAAAACGCTTAAAAACTAAAAATGATGAAAACCAAAAAAAGACCCTAAAAACTACTAAAACCCCCTAATATCTCATAAAAACCCTCTACAGCAATAAAAATTTTAAAATCCCATTAAACCCCTAAAAATGTTAAAAACACTAAAAACCATAACACCCCTAAAAAACTCAAAAATAAAAAAAACCCAAAAAACTATAAAAACCATAAAACACTAAAAACCCCACAAATCCCTAAAAATATAAACACCATAAAAAATAAAAAATATCGACAAAAATACAAAAAACAATGAATAATTTAAAACCCTAAAATCCCATAAGAAAACCATAAAAAAACAAAAAAAAACTAAATCCCCAAAAAAACTAAAATGACGCTAAAAATCATAAAAACCATAAAACCCAAAGAAACCATAAAACCCCTAAAAATCACTAACACCCAACCAAACTATAAGAAATAGAAAAATCCATAAAAATCCATAAAAACATATATAACACTAAAAATCCTAAAAAACCCTGAGAAAATCATAAAAAACTAAAAATACAAAAATCTCCTAAAAGCCCTAAAAAAATTTAAAACCCTAAAATACCCTAAAAACCCTAAAACACCATAAAATTTATAAAACCCCTAAAAACATAAAAACACTACAAAAATACAAACCCTAATAAGCTAATAAAAACTCTGAAATCCTTTAAAACCCTAAAAACAAGTAAAAACTCTAGAAATCCATAAAAATCCTAAAAACAAAAATCCCATAATAATACCAAAAATATTAAAACCCATAAAAACCATAAAAATTTAAAAAATCCCTAATAACCCTAAAAACCATTAAAATAATAAAAAAGATCTAAAAAACCATAAATACATAACAAACCCTAATGTCCCTGAAAACTCTAAAACCCCTAAGACCATAAAACACATGAAATCCATAAAACACCATAAAACCCCATAAAAACACACTATTAAATCTAAAAACATTTAAACCCCTATGTCTTCATAAAAATATCTAAGAATCCTTAATGAACCTAAAAAATAAAAAACCACTAAAAACCCAAAAAAAAAACATAAAAACCCTAAAACAAACCAAAATCCATAAAATCCTAAAAAACCATAAAAATCCTAAGAAATCCCAATAATAAAAAAAAGTATAAAAGCCCTAAAATCCAAAAAAAAAATCTTTAAACCCTACAAACCCATAAATCCCCAAAAACAAACCAAATTTCTAAAAACACTAAAACAACCATAAAACCCTAAAAAATCCTAACACCCCTCAACATACCTAAAAAAAATAAAAACCATAAAAATACTTCAAAATTATTAAAAATACATAAAACATAAAATACACTAAAATCCCTTAAAATCACTAGGAAAACAATAAAACCCTAAGAAAACATAAACCAAATAAAAAATAAAAAAATTATAAAAGATCTAAAAGGAACTAAAACCTTTAAAGAGCCTAAAACCCATAAAACCATAAAACCCCCCAAAACCCCATAAAAAAACCAAAAACACTTAAAACAATTTAAATTCCTAAAAAACATTAAAGAACTCTAAAAAAATTAAAAACCATAAAAATTTAAAAAATAATCCCTAAAAACTAATGAAAACCTTGAAACCATAAAAACAATAAAAATATATAAAAACCCTAAAACCCTATTAAAAACCTAAAAAATCCATAAAATTCCTAAGCACATAAAAAATCCTAAATCCCTAAAAAACAATAAGAAAAATTTAAAAACGTAAATATACTTTACACCCTAGAAACTGTAAAAACCATAAAAGACCCTAAAAACCCTAAAAACAACAAAACCCCCAAATACATAAAAACCATAAAAACCTAAAAAAACACTAAAAAATCGCCAAAAATACATAAAACTTTAAAACCCCTAAAAACCTTGAAAACTCACAAAAATCATAAAAATATAAATAAACATAAAAAACATAAAACCGATAAAAATACTGAAAACCATAAAAGACCCTAAAATCATTAAAAACCATAAAACCCACTACAAACATTAAAAACCCTAAAAATACATAAAAACCCTAAAACCACTAAATATTATAAAATTTAGTTAAACACATCAAAACATTAAAAAATTTAAAAAAAATTAAAAAACTCAAAAAACCCAAAAATCCAAAAATAAGAAAAATACACTAAAAAATATAAAAACCACTAAGAGGATGGTGGTTCATTCACTTGGCATTCTCTCCCTCTCGTCGCGACTTCCAGGGATTCCTCCGGATTCCCCTGGAGATGGCAGGGTTATATCATTGCCCCAACCCTCTCAGCCTTGTGGTAGGCACTTGTGGTGGCGGTGGGACGATGCAGAGTCCTTTAGTGTAGCTATTTTACTTTGATGGATTCACATTTTCCCAGCAGCGACGCCGTTTGGGGTTTCATCAAAATTCGTGGCCCTATTCTTTTGTGATTATGGGGGGAGATCTCGGCAATTTTGGACCTCAGTAGTGTTATCCGGACCAAAGGCGACAAGAAACAATGGTTCTTCCTCTTTACAAATCTCAGGGTATCGATATTGCGATGCAAGAAGGTTTGTTTGGTGTTCTAGTCCGATATTTTCTTCGATCTACAAAGAAGATGCAGGTGTGTGTTTGGTTTTGTCCCTCGGCTTATTCTTTGCTTCACGCTTTTGATGCTTGATTTGGTTAGAGTCTATGGATCTTCATGTTCATCTGTTTTATGGTTGTGGTTGTGTTGATGAGTTACTGTGGTTACTAGTTACTAGATTTGATGAGATTGGTTAAGCATTTTTTGCTGATGTTGAGAAATCTTTCTCGGTATTTTGGTACACGATACAATTTCTAGTGGTACATTACTAGCTTTTCTACGAGGCATGGAATTCTGAAAGAAGTTTGGTATGAAGGCCTTGTTTGCTGGATTTTGAGTACTGCTCTCTTAGGAGATGATGGGTTTGGATGTGCTGGATGCTGGATCTTGACTTGATTTTTTCTAGGATCTGGTTAGATTGGAGGCAGTGATTTTTATGATGTTGATACTGGGGTTACTGGTGATTATGTCCATGGTTAATGGGATTTAAAGTGATGGTTGATGGATTTAATGGAGATTATTGGTCACGACATGTGTTTCTACCTAGGTTGGTGTTGCTGGAAGCTGGCTTGTGGTAGTTTTGATGATGTGAGATGTTTAGAAAATCTTCTAGGCGAATGTTGGATTTCGATGATGGAGTGTGGATAACCACCCTTGTTGTTCCCCTTTACTCGTTCGTCCACATGTGTTCTTTATTACCTCCCCATCACATTGGACCCCATCTTGGTTTAGTATGAAGGTGCTTGTGGTGGTTTAGGGATAGTGTTGGTGGTCTAGCTCGGCGTCAAGGGCACATCTTGGCAGGGCGGCGACGTTAAGCGGTGATGTCATATGAAGCTCAGTTTTTGTGTTTTGGCTTATAATTGCAAATCTTGGTACGATGATGAAATTTGGTGACGTTGTGGCAAGGTTTTGTGGTGCTGATGAAATTGTGCTGATGAAAGTTGATGAAGATGGGGATTATGATGTTGGATGCTGATTACTATTTGGCTGGGAGATGTTGTTGGGAGCTTTTTGTTTTTCTATTTTGCTTTATTTTATGGGCTTTTTGGTTCTTTCGTTTGGGTTTTTGGTTTTGGGTTTGTTAAGGGTTTTTGGATGCATGTCATTTGACCCCTCCCCTCCCATCTCTGCTGTGTATTTTTTATTTCTCTAATAAAATGGGGGGGGGGGGTTGGTAATAGACATACCCTCACACTTCTTCTTCCCTAAAAACCACTAAAACCCCTCTAAATATCTAAAAACATAGAAACCTAAAAATCCATAAATTTTAAAATACCCCTAAAAACACTAAAAGCCCCTATGAAAACAATAAAACCCTAAAAATACTTAAACTCCCTAAAATCCTAAAAATACTAAAAACCTTGAAAACCCATTAAAACCCTAAATTCCCGTAAAATACATCAAAACATAAAACCTATAAATCACAAAAAAAAACCCACTAAAATCAATAAAATGTAAAAAACCTTATAAACAAAGAAAAAACTGATGAAAACCTCAAAAAGATAAAAAATCTTAAACCCATAAAAACCTAAAATGCTAAATACCCTTAAAAACAAAAAAAAACAAAAACCCCTAAAAACCATAAATCCCAGAAAAACCATAACAACACAAACCCCCCCCCCCTAAAAACCCAATAGAAACCCCAAACCCCTTTAAACCCATAAAATGTTAATTTCTCTAAAACCCTTAAAAAAATATATAAAACTAAAAAACCCCATAAACCAAATAAAACGAAAAAAATATAAATACCCTACAAACCCTTAAAATCCCTAACAATAATAAAAACCAACGAAATACTAAAATATCCCTAAAAACCCATAAAAACATAAAAACACTAAAAACCCTGAAGACCCTTATAAATCCTTAAAAATCTAGAAACACTTTAAACCCATCAAGATCCTAAAAAATAAAAAAAAACAAAACAACACTCAAAATCCCTAAAAAAATACCAATAAATAACTAAAAATATAAAAAACCCTAAAACCCTAAAACCCCCTAAGAAAACATTAAAAACCTAAAAACACATGAAACCCATAAAAACATAAAAATGATTACAATAATAAAAGACCATAAAAAAATAAAACCCCCTAAAATCCCTAAAAATACATCAAAACCATTAAAATACCCAAAACCCATAAAAATCATAAAACTCCTAAAACACTAAAAACCCATTAATCCCAAAAAAATGTTTAAAAAACTCAAAAAAAAATTAAAACCCCTAAAAACACAAAAAACACATAAAAACCCAAAAAAAACATAAAAACATAAAAACCATAAAACCCCCTAAAATCAATCAAATTCCATAAAAACTATAAAAACCCATAAAATCCCTAAAAATACCTAAATAAACTAAATACATAAAAACCCTAAAAAACCAAAAATCCCTTATGAAAATATTAACAACCTAAAAACACTTAAAACACCAAAAAAAATTCTAAAAACCCAAAAAACAACTAAAATCTATTAAAACCCTAAAAATACCTAAAAACCATAAATCTCCAAAATATCCCTAAATATCACTAAAAACATAAGAACCAGTAATACCCTGAAAACTATAATAAATCCTTTAAAACCATAAAACACGTAAAACCCCTAAAAATACTACAAAATGCAAAAAACTATAAAATTCCCTAAACAAATTAAAGGCCCCTATAACCATAAAAACCATAAAACCCACTAAAAACTATTTAAACCCCTAAAATGTTGGAAACTCAAAAAAAAACATAAAAACCCTAAAAGACTCAAAGAACACTAAAAACTAAAAAAAATCATGAAACCCCAAAAACCATAAAATCCCTAAAACCCCTCAAAATCCCAAAAACCCCTTAAAATCCCTAAGACCCTTAAAAATACATAAATACATCTACTAAACTATTAAACACTAAAAACCATAAAAACATCTAAAAACATAAAAAATTGTAAAAATACTAAAAATAATAAAAACACTAAAAACCACTAAAAACACTAAAAACCCTTTAAACCACTAAAATGTTAAAAACAATAAAAACCCATTAAATCTGTAAAAACTCAAAAACCAATAAAAACAAAAAAAATCAAGAAAATTGTAAAAACCGTACAAACCCTTAAAAACCCTAAAACCCCTAAAAACATAAAAATTATAAAAAATCCCTAAAAATATCTAACAACCTAAAACCCCCAAAAAATATTGAAACCCTATAAGAAAAACATAATAATGTAACAAAACTTAAAACTGCTAAAAAATCTAAAAAATGCTGAAAACCATAAATGAACATAAAAAACCCTAAAACACGTAAAAACTATCAAAACCCTTGAAACGTTAAAAACCCTTAAAATCCCATAAAAACCCTAAACCCTAATAAAAATTCTTATAAACCATTAAACCCCAAATTATTTTGAAAAACTATAAAAACCCATTAAAACACAAAAAGCTCAAAGGAACCAGTCTACTTCGTCCGGATTGAAATTAGTGAATAGCTTCGATGGAGGAAGCCAGTGGTTTTCGAATCATGGGGGATTTACTATGCCTCATGCTTTACTCTGGGTCATATGGAAAGGAATTGCACGAGTAGGGATGGTGTTGTGGCATGGTTTGGCAAATAGGGCATCCCTTCGATGGTAAGCTCAATAGGGGACCTCGAGGTGATGAATGACTCCCTACAGGATTCTCTGCTGGATGCTCAGAGGGGTGGAAAGATAGAGGAAGGGGGTTCATCCCCAGGATGGGTGTGGACAAAACATTTTTGGTTAGGGACATATTTACATATATGAAGGATGATCTGGGAGTGGTGGGTTATGCCTCTTCTGAAATAGGGGATGTCACTCCCAGTGGAGTTGGGGTTGTGGTGTTGTAGCCTGGTCCTGCTAGGGGCATGAGTGTGACATTAAATCCATCTTGTCATGGCATGGATGGGATGCTTTTACCATGTCCTCTGGTGGATGTAGGAAGTGGCACTGAGCTGGTTGTGTTCTCGAATCTGTTCAACAACCTGGAATCTATTGGAATTTAGAAAGGGGGTCAGGGAGGTTTTGAACTATTGGAGGTGGTGGCTAATGATGTCCCCTAGGAGGTAGACCAGCCTTCCCCTAATGATGGTGTCTGGGCCTTGGGTGTGGAATCCCTCCTTCCCACTGTGATCCCTTTGGAGCAAGCATTGCTGGTCTCTACTGTGCCTAGACTTGGGTCGAGTGATGTCCCTCAGCCCAGGATGCAACTTGGCAGTTCTCATGCTGGTAAGAGAAGCTTCGAGAAGCCTGACCGGAACTTATCCCTTGTTTTGTTTGAGAATTTTCCTCCCTCTGTTGAATTGTCTTACACGATTATGATGGACTGTTCAGAAATCCCAATTGAGGAGCACATATATGACGTCTTTCATAAGCCGGATCAGCAACCGGTGATCTTTCATGGGGATGAGAATGACAATAACATTAGTCTAGGAGAAATCCTAGGGTACCATGATGGCCTTATGTATGACAGCTTGAATAGGATCAAGAGGTCACAAGACAAGATGGGCCTCTCTGACTCCTCTAGCGGTAATCAGAAAAGAAGGCCGCAGTCTGATCCTGAATCTAGTAAGAAAGGTGACTTGGTTGTGCCTGTTGTCACTGCTCACAGGAAGGTCAACATGAAGAGTGACCCTCCAGTGAAATGGAGGGCTAGTATGGGATACTCCTCCCTACCTAGGACAATAGACACTCGAGCCTCCTCCAAGTCCAGTAAAGGTAACAGAGGCATACAAGGCAGGGAATATTGGGCTACCAAAGTGAAGATGGATGTGAAACTCAAGAAGTATTGTGAAGCCTTTCTCAAGAAATATGAATCTTATGAATGGGATTCAGTGGACTCAGATGCATACTTGGGCTATGACACAGATGGGGACCCCTTTGAGGATGTTAATTTTTTTTCGTAGCTATCTCTCCTTTTGATTATTGGTCTTTTTGGACTTTTGCTTGTGTGGGGGTTGTCGTGGCTTTGGGTGTGGGTCTTTTGAACCCACCCATCCCTTGGTTTTTTTTCTATTTTTAATGGATTTGGGGGGCTAGTAATAGTCTTGCCTCGCACTTTCCTTTCCCAAAAAATCATAAAAAACCGAAAAAACTATAAAGAGCCCTAAAAACGCATAAAAACTCTAAAACCACTGGAAATTCTAAAATCCCTTTAATCCCCTAAAATATGTTATTAAACTCTAAAAAACATTAAGAACCCTAAAAAGAAAAAAACCTAAAAACGCCCAAAAAACCCCTAAATTTTTTTAAAACCCATAAAACCGTCAAAATACCTAAAAACCCCCAATAAACCATAATAATAAAAAACCCCTAAAGATCCAAAAAAACATAAAAATACAAAAAAACCCTCCAATCCAAATAAATGTTGAAAATCATAAAAATCCCTAATATCCCTCAAAATCCCAAAAAACCAAAAAACAAAAGAACTCTAAAACCCCTAACATACCTAAAACACAAAAACCCAAAAAACCATAAATACCCTAAAAATCCATAAAAACATAAAAAATTTGACAACCCTAAAAAACCCTAATAAAACCTTTTAAAAAATAATGTATACCCCCTAAAAACATAAAATTCACTAAAACCCCTAAAAATGCTAAAAATTCTAAAAATATTAAAATTTATAAAAATATTAAAAAACAAAAAAAAATCCTTGCAAATACATAAAAATCCCTAAAAAAATAAAAACCCTAAAACCATGATAACCCATATGAAATCCATAAATACATAAAAATACTTAAAAAACAAACAATTCACAAAAACTCTAAAGGACCCTAAAAACCCCAAAATGATTTAAAACCCTAAAAATTCCAAAAATTCATGAAAACCATAAAATATAAAAAAACCCTAAAATCCCAAAAAGCATTGAAAACAATAAAAACCATGAAATAACGTAATATAACCATAAAAACCTAAAAATATTTAAAACCTATAAAAATATTAAAGTTTCTAAAAACCTTAAAAGGGCCTAAAAACCCTAAAAAAATTTCAAAATCATAAAACCCCTAAAACCTTAAAACCCCATAAAACCCCTCAGAAATCATGAAAAATTAAAAAAACATGTTAAACCCGTAAACGAATTTTGATCACTAAAAAAATAAAATCCATAAAAAAGTAAAAAAAAAATTATAAATCCTAAAAACCACAAAAACACTAGAACACTAAAGACCCCTAAAACCCCTAATAATCCATAAAAACCTTATATAACCTTAAAAACATTTAAAACCCATAAAAATCAATAAAAATTTAAGAAACCCTTAAATCCCATAAAATCCAAAAAAAAGCATTAAAACCCTAAGACACATAAAACCCATAAAGAACATAAAACTGATAAAAACCCTAAAAACACTCAAAAACCCTAAAACACTAGAAAATCATATAATTCCAACAAAAATCCCAAAAATCACTAAAAACATAAAAAACACTAAAACCCTGAAAACCCCTGAATAACCCTTAAAACACTACAATGTATAAAACACCTAAAAAAAATCAAAAAATGATAAAAACCATGAAAATACCTAAAGAACCCAAAAACCACTCAAAATCCCTAACTACAATAAATATACACAAAAATTCTAAAAAAGATTAAAAATTGCATAAAACATTAATAACTCTAAAAACCCTAAGAAAAAAATATAAACCTACTTAAAACCCTAAAAAACATAAAAAAATGTTAAAACCATAAAAGACCGTAAAACCCCCAGAAACCCCTAAAAACCACAAAACACCTAAAACACTTAAAACCCCTGAAATCCTAAAAACCCACATTAAACATTTAAGACCCTTTAAAACCCTAAAAATTCTAGAAAACTATAAAAATATATATAAGCACTAAAAATGAAAAAAATACCAAAAATTCCATAAAGCCCCCAAAAAACCATAGAAACACTAAAAACCTTAAAAATCCATAATAAACCTCATAATCCCTAAAAACCTAAATCCCAATAAAAATACAAAAAAACACACTAAAAATCACTAAAAACATAAAAACACTAAAACCCCTAAAAACCCAATAAAATAATAAAACCATAAAAACACATGAATTGACTAAAACCCTAAAAACAATTTAAACCCTAACAAATCCTTAAAACCATAAAAAATCAAAATCCCTAAAAAAACCTAAAAAATCATAAAATCTTGTAGGTAGGATCCTTTGTGTGGATAGTTGGACGTGGGCCCTCTATCAACCTGTTTCTCCATGGGAATTAGTTGAGTTTGATGCTTCATAGGATCCGGTGGATGCGGTATAGATTACTGTGGGGGGGGGAGCTCTATTGGAAACATCCAGTAATTTTTGAATCATGGCTAGTTTTTTGTTCTAGCTGTTGGAGAATTGGGAATAATGCTCAGTCTGGTGGATGTGTTGACCCTAGTATGAATGTTTTAAACCTGGTTCAGTTTAGTTCTAGTGAGAGAAATCATGCTCTGGTGTAGGTGAATGTGGTCAAGGGGTGATCGAGCCTTTTCCCTCCCAACCATTGGTTGTTTTATTTCTTCTTCCTCTCATGAAAAACCTGATGTCTGTGAGCTATCTTGAAGTAGCATTCATTGAAACTGATGGTTTCATTTTATGTTTGGAAGGGAATGTATGTCAATTAGGAGATGCAGTGGCTGACGCAGTGCTCATGGATGAAGGTAGAACTTCGTCTTGTGTTGATGAGGTTTTAGGATGTGGTAATTTTACATGGAGACAATTGGAAAAGGAGAAGGCTGTTGTGCATGAAACTTGGCATGGGAATGAGCATCTGGAGGCTCCCCTGACACTGTCCCTATAAAGGGACGATATGGACTACAAGAAGTGCAGTGGGTGTGCTAGTAGTAGCATACTCTCAGACATGAATGTTGTGAATCTACAAAACAGGTTTCAAGACATAGCCTCAGCTGGGCCGGTTGATACTGATGTGCTGGTGGGTGAGCTCATGCAGGGGGATATGGATGAGTGGGGTATGAGGAATGGGGATAAGTGGAAATTGTCCTCCTCTATGAATGAGATGATCATGGAAGAGCAGCAGAATTGCAGTCTTGGGGTGAGATGCCCCAGTTTGCAAACATCCCCCTGGTTTTTACTTGGTGTGGTGATGTAGAGACTCCTGATATGGGGGCTGGGACAGGTCCTCTTGCTGAAGAGACTAGAACTAGCTGTGTGGAGGGTTTTCCTAGTGCTCAAGTGGAGGATCCATTTGGGATCCTTCCACCAGGCCCCAATAATGATGAAGGCAAGCTAGCCACGAACCTACTGATGGACATGGTTGTTTATGGTGTTCCATCTACTGAAGACCATTGTGTGATGATGCATGACATGATGATGGTTGAATGGGAAAGGATTTCCCTTGAGGATGAGGCTAGGATACTTAGGGAGAGGTTTTATAAGGATGAATATAGGATAAATGTTGTTATAGACAGGTGTAAGGAAGAAAAGGAAAATCTCTAAAAAAGGGGTGGCTCAACTCCAGGGACAGGAGGCAAGAATGGAAACAAAGTGGCCTCAAGTATGTCTAACGATGGAGTAATCCATGAGAAGGCAGTTCATAAAGATGGTTACATCTCCACCCCCCCCCCCCCCCAAATTGAAAGTAGTGGAAGGATTACTATGCCCTCCCTAGACCGATGATGACCCGGGCCACCTCCAAGGCAGTCAAGCTGAATCTCAAAGTCAATAAACTGGAGTGGTCTCCACGAAATGTTGTGAAATAGAGGGCCAGAGAGAAAATTTTGTTGATGCTCAGAATGTAGGAGGACTACGAGTCGGGTTGGGACTCTATGGACACAAGAGCTGACTTAGACTTTTGCTTCACTGATGTGGGCTCTAGTCTTGGTGCAAGCTTTGGATCCTACGGTGTGGACCTGGATGACTTTGGTGGTGGCATTGACTGGCCTGCTCTTTTGTGTGTTTTTTATTTTTTACATTTTGGGGTGTGTGTCTTTTGTGTCTTTTTCATTGTTTGTCTTCCTTTTGGGGATTTTTTTGGGTATGGGTCAATTAACCCTACCTGTCCCCAATCTGTAGTGTCCTATTTTTCTTAATAAATATTTGGGGGCTAGGCAAGCCAAGACCTGCACCTCTTCTTCCCAAAAAAAGCTTAAATACCCTAAAAACTCTAAAAATCCATAAAACCCCTAAAACCAGAAAAATCATAAAAAGATTCCATAAAAAATTTAAAAACCATAAAAAACACTAAAAACCATTAAAGCATTAAGAAACCCCTAAAACCTAAAAACACATAAAAACCCTAAAAACTAAAAAAATGCTAAAAACCCTCGAATCCCTAAAAACAACAAAAACATAAAAACATGGTGATGTTGACACTAATGCATTGAAAATGAGGAGGCCATGGAAGGAATACTCTTACTTTATGAGAACGGTTTCTACGAGGGATTCTAGAAAAGCTTCGAAGAACCCCTCTGGCAAGGTAGGGCGGCCTGCCAAGAAGCAGCTGAATGTGGAGTAGGTAAAGTTAAGGGATTATTACACCAAATTCTTGAAGCAATATGACTCTTCTGAATGAGATTAATCAGAATCTGATGCGGCCTCCGGTTATGCTGCTGAGGGAGACCCCCATGGTGCAGACTATGTTGATGATTTTGGGGAAGGCTGGTAGACCCTATGATGGTGCTTTTCCTTGTTCATTTCAGCATTCTTCTCTCCATTGGACTTGTTCTTGCTCTTTGTTTTTATTTTGAGGCTTTTCTATGGGTATGGGTCGATTGACCCTGCCCCGTCTCAACATATTGCATCATTTTTCCTTGGTAATAAATTTTATGGGGGTCGAGAATAGCCTGAACTCACACCTCATCCTTCCTAAAAATCCTGAAAAACAAAAAACCCTAGAAACCCTAAAAACCCAAAAAAATACATTTAAAACATAAAAATCATAAAACACTCAAAAACCTAACAAATGTTAAAAACCCTAAACTATCCTAAGAACTAGAAAGCCCTAAAAAACATAACCCCCCCCCCCCCCAAAGTCCTTTAAATCCTCTAAAATCCAATAAAAACTATAAAAATCACTTAAAACACTAAAATAACATTAATCCCCTAAAATTTAGAAAACTCTAAAAACCATTAAAAATCCAAAAATAAAAATATAAAACCCCCTAAAAATAAAAAAATAAATCATAAAATCTATAAAACCCCAAAAACCCAAAAAAACTCTCAAATTCTCATAAAAACCGTAAAAATTGATAAAAACCCCTTAAAAACCTAAAAACCCAAAGATCCCTAAATTCCTAAAAAACCCAAAGAATACCTTAATAACCTAAAAACACTAAAAAACCCAAAAAAACCTCAAAAAAACAAAATCCCAAAAATCCATAAAACCCCTAAAAACCCCTAAAACCTTCAAAATCCCTAAAAATGTAAAAATCATAAAAATGCATACAAATCTCTAAAAATGTTAAAAACTCTAAAAACCATAAACCCATAAGAAAACCTTAATGATATAAAAACAATTAAAACCCCAAAAAACTGAAATATGATAAAAACCGGAAAGGATCATGAAAACCCTAAAACCCTAAGAAACCACAAAACCACTAAATCATTTAAAACCCATAAAAATCATTAAAAACTCCAAAACCACTAAATCTCTAAAAACCCTTTAAACCCCCAAAAAAATTAAATACTCAAAAAAACCTTCAAATCCCATAAAACTAAATAAAACATAAAAACACAAAAAAAAAACATAAAAACCCAATAATACCGTAAAAATCCTAAAACACTCAAAATCAACAAAAATATTACGAATCCATAAAAATCCTAAAAACAATAAAATTCCGTAAAATGAAAAAATATTGAAAACCTCTAACAAAACATGACAAATGTAAAATCACATAAAACCCTTAAAACCCAAAAAAATTATTAAAACCATTAAAGACCCTAAGAAACCTAAAAATCCTAAAAACAATAAAATACCCTTAAAACCTTAAAAACCTAAAAACCCTAAAACAAACTAAAAACATTAACACCCTTTAAACCCCAAAAAATGTTAAAAAAAACACTAAAAAATCATTAAAACCCAAAAAACTGAAAAAACCCTAAAACCCCAAAAAAACCATAAAAACCTAAATACTATAAAAACGCTAAAATGCACAAAACCCTTAAAACCAAAAAAAATTAAAATCGTAAAAAAGTCCTAAAAAACTCAAAATTTTTAAAATACCATAAAACCCATAAAAATCAAAAGAAAACCATAAAAACCTAGAAACCCTTAAATCCCCAAAACACTATAAAATTCTAAAATCCCTAAAAGACCCTATAACAGATTAAAACCCTAAAAAACCATAAAAACTACAAAAATCCATAAAAATTCCTAAAACCTCATAATACCCAAAAAACCCACAAAAAACAATAACAACTATTTAAACCGCTAAAAATGTCAAAAAAAACTCCAAGAATACTTAAGTATCCAAAAATAATAAAAAAACACTAAAAATCCAAAATAACCATAAGACCCATAAAAACTATAAAAAAAACCTAAAAGTCATCCAAATCCCTAAAAATGGAAAAACAATAAAAATCCTAAAAGAGACATAAGAATAACTAAAATTTAAAAAACACCACAAACCCTGAAAACCGCAAAGAAAACCATAAACACACAAAAACCATTTATAACACTAAAATAACTAAATAAAGATAAAAACCCAAAAATACCCTCAAAACCATAAAATCTATAAAAACTCATAAAAATAAAATAAACATAAAAACCATAAAACTGAATAAAAACTATAAAAACCACTAAAAACTATAATAACCCTTTAAACCACATAAACTAGTAAAAAACACTAAAAAATCCTTAAAAACCTTAAAACTCAAAAAAACCTAAAACCCAAAAAAATTAAAAACCCAAAAAACCTCAAAACCCTAAAAATCACTTAAAATTATAAAAATCCATTAATATACAAAAAATATCTCAAAACAATAATATCATAAATCTCCTTAAAAACACTAAAAACTGAGAGAAAAACTTAAAACATAAAAATATTAAAGCCCCTAAAAATCCTAAAAACACTAAATACCATAAAAGAACCTAAAACCCCTAAAAACGAAAGAAACCCTTCAAAAACTATAAAACCCCCCAAAACACAAAAAATCACTAAAAACTCCAAAAATTATTTAAACACCTAAAACATTAAAAACCTATTTAAAAACATAAATCCCCTAAAAATACACACAAAAAAACTAAATCCCAAAAAAACCAAAAAATCCGAAAAATCCTAAAAACACTCAAAGCCTATGAAAACCCTAAAATCTATAAAAATATTAAAAACACTAATAATAAATAAAAAAATAAAAACCTCTAAAAAAAGTAAAAAACACTAAAAACCTTAAACCCCAAAAAAGACTAAAATCTATACCCCCCACAAAAAATCCATAAAAACACTGGAGAAACTTAAAAATCATAAAAAATCAATAAGAAACAGAAAAACCTAAAAGACAATAATAACCATGAAAGGCCTAAAGAAAACCATAGAAACCTAAAAACACTTAAAACCCTTAAAAACATAAAAAAATCCAAAAAACTGAAAGACCCTAAACCCCCTAAAACCCCTAAGGAGATGTTGGTTGTTTGAAACTGGGTGTCTGTTGTAATTGGATCCTGGGGTGCGACTACTCACCCTTTTCGTTCCCCTTGGATCATGGGCACACCTCTGCTCTTTCTTCCCTCCCCATTACGTTTAACCCCACCTTGGTTTGGTATGATGGTGCAAGTGGCGATGTTGGGATGGTGTTGGTGGTTCAACTCGGTGTCAAGGGCACATCTCGGTGGGGTGACATTGTTAAGTGGTGTAGGTTTGATAGGCTAAGATTTCAGTATAGGCTGATGGTTGGTGATCTTGGTAAGGGGATGAAATATAGTGGTGCTGAGGAATGGTTTACTGTGGTGATACTGATATCATTATTATTAATGTTGATGATGTTGCTGATTATGGTTATGCTGCTACTGTATGCAGGTTGTTGTTTGGCTGGGAGATGTTGATGGGAACAATTCATATTTTTTGCTTAGCTTTGTTTTGTGTGCTTTTTGGTTTTATGGAGTTTTTGGGTTTGGGGATATTATGGGTTTTTGGGTGTGGGTCATTTGACCCATCCCCTCTCTTTTCTGATACGTCTTTTTTCTAATAAATTTGGTGGGGGCCGAGAATAGCCTGACCCCCACATCTTCCTTGCCCTAAAACCCCTAAAATACAATAAAAACTCTAAAAACCCTTAAAAATAGTAAAAACCTAAAAAACCATAAAACCCCCCAATAAACTATAAAAACCCAAAAAAAATCCCCCAAACCCCCTAAAATTTAGTAAATTCCATAAAAAACTAAAAAATCATAAAAAATTATAAAATCAAGAAAAAAATAAAAACCCATAAAAACCATGACACCCCTAATAATACTTTAAAAACCTAAAAACCTAAAAATTTCTAAAATCTCTAAAAACCCTATAATCCCTAAAAACCCAAAAATCTATCAAAATCTCTAAAAACCAAAAAACCAAAAAAAATCCTTAAAAAACTCTAAAATCCCTAAATACATAAAAAAACCCTAAAACACCAGAAAAACCCTAGGAAAAAATTATAACAATTTAATCCCCTAAAAACATAAAAAAGTCTAAAAACCTAAAAGACCATAAAACCATAAATAACATAAATACCATAAATCCCTCTAAAACCCTTTAGGAATCCAAAAAACCCATACAAATCCATAGAAACGACTAAAAAATCTAAAATGTATGTAAACCCAAGATAATTTTTAAAACTCTAAAAAACCATAAAAACCCTAAAAACCCAAAAAAACACTAAATCCCAAAAGAAATAGAAAACACATAATATCCCTAAAAACACAAAAGACCCTCAAAATCCCTAAAAACCCAAAAAACCATTGAAAATCCTAAAATATACCTAAAATACCTAAAAGAATAAATACCCTAAAACCTATAAACACCCTAAGAAACTATTAAAAACCCAAAAAATCTTAAATCCCATAGAAAACCGAAAGAAGTTAAAAACCTAAAATATTCTAAATACCGCTAAAAACCCTAAAAACCCTCAAAATCCCTAAAACCTTTACTATCATAAAAAACTACAGAATCCCTTAAAATCATTAAAAATGTAAAAACCGAAAAATCCAAAGAAAAAATTAAAACCCTAAAATAGATAAAATCATTATAAACCCTAAAAACCCGACAAATCTCTAAAAAGACGCAAAAAACCATAAAATACCCTGCAAACCATAAAACACTCTAAACCCCTTTAAACCCCTAAAGACCCACAAAACCCCCAAAGACACTAAAAACTATAAAACCCCTTTAATGGCCATAAAATGATAAAAAATTCTAAAAATTGTAAAACTATAAAATATTCAAAAATTTGTAAAATGTAAAAAAACCATAAAAACCCTAAAACCCTTAAAATCCCTAAAAACCTTAAATCCCCAAAGAGATTCTCAAAATAACTAAAAATCCCTATAAATGTAAAAAATAATAAAAACCCAAAAACCATAATAAAACCTTAAAAACCTAAAAAAACGTTACACCCCTAGAAATACAAGAAAATGTTAAAACACCTAAAAAAACCATAAACAACCTAAAACCCCTCAAAACCACTAAAAATATAAAAACGCTTAAAAATCATAAAAATTACCAAAAAATCCCTACAAATAAAAAACCCCTAAAACACCAAAAACCCTATGAAACCCATAAAAACATAAAATATCATAAAACCACTAAAAACCCAAAAAAATCAAACCCCTATGAACCCTAAAAGACCCTAAAATAACTAAAATCCCTACAATCCATAAATACCACTAAAACCCATAATAAACACTACAAACCCATAAAACCGAAAAAACCCCACTATAAACTATAAAACCCCTATATTCCTATAAAAATATTATCAAACTCTAAAATAATAAAAACACTAAAAATTAAAAAAAACATATAAACCCATAAATACAATAAAAATCCTAAAACCCCAAAAAACCCTCAAAATACAAAAACACCTCAAAAAAATTAAAATCCTAAGAAATATCAAAACACCTAAAGACATAAAAACCGCTAAAAACTCTGAAAAACCCAAAGAAAACATGAAATACCAAAATAAACAATTAAACCCCCTAAAAATAAAAAAAATGATGAAAACCCAAAATAATGTTAAAAATACATAAAAACCTTCAAAATCACTAAAAAACAAAAAAAATCCTACAAGGCCTTAAAAATACCTAAAAATAAAAAAATACACTAACAATTGAGAAAGTCCAAAGAAAACCGTTGAATCCTAAAAATACATAAAATCCCTTAAAACTAAAAATATAATAAAACCCCTAAACACAAAAAACCATAAAACCCTAAAAACCTTCAAAATCCCTAAAAACCCTTAAAAACATAAAACCACTAAAACCCATAGATTTCCCTAAAACATAAGAACCCATTTAAACCCATACAATCCCACAAACTACTAAAAACACTAAAACCCATTTAAACCACAAAAAAGTTTAAAAACTCTAAAAAACCTTAAAAACACAAAATAAAAATAACCCAATGAAACCATAAAATGCCTAAAAACACTAAAAATACCTAAAAACCCTAAAAACTATAACAATTAAAAAACCTAAAAATCCCTAAAAACCCGATGTAAATCATAAAAACCATGAAAAAAATAAATATCCTAAAAACCACAAAATGGTAAAAAACCTAAAAACCTCTAAAAATCATAAAAACCCTAAAAATATATAAAACCTTAAAAACACAAAAACCTCTAAAAAACCCTTTATATCCTAAAAATGTTAAAAAAACTCTTAGGAACATTAAAAACTAAAAGAAACTATAAAAAATGTAAATAAAACCATAAATCCTTTAAATCACTAAAAAATCCTAAAAACCATCAATATCCCTGAAAACCCAGAAAAACCAAAAAAACCTAAAGAAATTCCTAAAATCTATAAAAACATAAAAAACTCATAAAACAATGAAAACCTATAAGAATACCTTAATAACCTAAAACATGTAAAACCCTTAAAACCATAAAAATCCTAAAAAACCAAAGAACGCATAAAAATATAAACCATATAAGCTTAATAATGACTCTAAAAACCTTTAAACCCCAAAAACAATAAGAAAATCTATAAACTTGTCAAACCCATAAAAAACTCAAAGAAAACCATAAAAACAAAAAAAACCCGAAAGCCCCTAAAATATCATAATAAGAAATTTAAAACCTAAAAAACATTAATCCCTCAAAAACCAAAAAAAACATTACAGACCCTAAAAACCCTAAAATCCATAAAAACCAACAAAATCCATAAAAAACTATAAATCTATAAAATCCTATAAATCCATAATAATCCATAAACTCGTAAAAATTATTAAAACCCTAAAAATTATAATAAAAACATAAAAACACTAAAAACCCATAAAAACATAAAGAACCCTAAAACATCAAAATCCCTAAGAACCTAAAAATACTAAAACCCCTAAAAGCATTAAAAAACCTAAAATATAAAAACCCTAGAAATTCACAAAAACCCCTTAACCACTAAAAACTCTAAAACCCTTTTAATCCCATAAAACATTAAAAACTCTAAAAACATTAAAAACCCTTAAAACTAAAAAAACTCTAAAAACCAAAAAAACCATAAAAACAATAAAAACCCAAAACCCCCCAAATACCTAAAAATTCTCAAAAACTGTAAAGACTCTAAAAAATCCGTCAACATTCCTTAAAAGGTAAAAAACTCTAAAATTCTTGAAAACCCATATACAAACCTTAAAAACATAAAACCCCATAAAAACCATAGAGCCCCTAAAAACCATATAATCCTTCAAATCTATAAAACCGCCAAAAAAATATAAAAATATTAAAAACTCCAAAAAAATCCGTAAAAACATAAACAATACCTTAAAACACTAAAAATATCAAAGAAAACCTCAAAAACATAAAACACTTAAAATTCCTAAAAACTACAAAACCCCTAAATGCCCTAAAAACCCTTAAAAACCATAAAAACCCTTAAAACCATAAAAACCCTAAATAACTAAAAAACATTATAACCCACTAAAACTCTAAAATCCCATTAAACCCCTAATAATGATAATAATACTATCCTCAACCTTAAGATCCATAAAAAACTAAAAAACAATGAAAACCAAAAAAAACCCTAAAAATAATGAAAAATACTAAAAAAACAATAAAAATCCTAAAAAACCCTTAATGTTCATAATAGTGTAAAAACCCCTAAAATTTTTAAAACCCCTAAGAAAACCTTAGTAACATAAAACAATTAAAACAATAAAAACCTAAACCCCTTAAAAACCCTAAAACCCAAAAAATCCAAAAAATCCCTAAAAACATAAATACCCCTAAAACCACATAAGAACCATAAAACCACTATAACTCTAAAAAACATTATACCCCTAAAAAGGTTAAAAACTCTATAAAACCATAATACCCAAAAAAACACAAAAACCCCTAAAAACCAAAGAAACCATTATACCATAAAAAACCTAAAACCCAAAAAAATGTAAAAATCACTAAAAACCAAAAACACCTAAAAATCCATAAAATCTTAAAAAACCCAAAAAACATAGAACACTCATAATAAGACAGTAAATACCTAAAAACGCATAAATCCCAGAAAAACATAAAATTGTTAAAAACCAAATAAAATCCTAAAAACTATAAAAATCATAAACAAACCAAAAACTGTAAACACCCCTAAACCCCATAAAATCCTAAATAACCACCAAAATCATTATGAACCATTTAATCGTCTAAAAATGTTTAAAACTCTACAAAACCATAAAAACCCTAAAAACTCAAAGAAACCCCTAAAAACACAAAAAAACCAACAACTCTAAAAATATTAAAATTCTAGATTTTCCTTAAAAATACCTAAAATCATAAAAACAACTCTAAATACCGTGAAAATCCATTAGAAAACCTCAAAAATGAACCAAAATAGAAAAACCAAAAAAACATAAAAAATGATAAAATCATTAAGATCTCTTAAAACCCAAAATACTGTAAAGCCAGAAAATCACCTACAAACCATAAAAACAAAACAAAACCCAAAAACCCACTTAAAACTCTAATATCCATTTTAAACCCTATTTTTATTAAAAAACTCTAAAAACCATAAAACACTAAAGATCTCAATAAACCCTATATACCCCAAAAAACAGAAGAGTCTATAAAAACTAAACCATTAAAAATCAATAAAAACCTCTCAATAACCATAAAAAACTAAAAAACCTGAAAAAAAAAATCCCTAAAATTGTAAAGACCCTGAATCCCTAAAAACCCCTATGAAAATATTTAAACAAAAAAACTATTAATACACCTAAAACCCAAATAAATGTTAAAACCTTAAAAACCCTTAAAAACCTAAAAAACACTCAAAATTCATAAAATAAATAAAAACCATAAAAATCTACAAAATCTATAAAAAACCATAAAAACATAAAAAAAACCCTTTAAAACCTTGAAAACCCCTATAAAAACCCTAAAAATACTTATGACCTCTAAAAACCCAAAAAAATCTAAATAACCTAAAAACAACTCAAAGCCATAAAAACCTAAATAACCATAAAACTCCTAAAACCCACTAAGAACACTAAAAACCCATTAAACCCCTCAATCATTAAGAAACACTAAGAACAATCACTACCGTAAAAATGTTTAAAAAAAATCCTAAATCCTAAAAAATCATAAAAACCCTAAAACCCTAAAACCCTCAAAATCACTAAAATCAATAGAAATAATAATGATCCTAAAAATCCCTAAAAATCATTAAAAATGGAAAAAACCATACAACCCCTGAAAACCCCTAAGAACAACAAAAAATATCTAAAAACAATTAAAACCCCCAAAAAACCTAAAAATGATAAACACCATAAAAACCATAAAAATACTAAAAACCTAAAAAACAAAAAAAAACCCATAAAACCCCTCAAAATCACTAAAAATATAAAACCCCTTTAATCCCCGAAAAACCCTTAAAAACACTAGAAACCTTAACACCATAAAAAATTAGAAAACCCCAAAAAATGATAAAACCCCTAAACCCCTCAAAATCCATAACAATCATATAAAATCTCTAAAAACCATAAAAACATAAATAATCATACAACCCCAAAAACCACATAGAAAACCTAAATTTTTTAACAAATAGTTTAAACTCAGAAAAACCAAAAAAAATGCTTAAAACCCTAAAAACCAAAAAAAACACTACAAAACCCTAAAAACTATAAAAATCCCAACAAACCTAAAAACCATAAAAATCATAAAAAAGCTATAAAAACCCAAAAAATGTAAATAACCCTAAAACCCGTGAAAACCCCTATGAAAACCTTAAAAACAAAAAAAACACTTAAAATACCTAAAGACCTAAAGAAATTTAAAATGCATTAAAACCTTGAAAAACCTAAAAGACCCTAAAAACCATAAAACCCCTATAACAATAAGAATCCCAAAAAACGCATAAAAACAATTAAAACCCACTAAAAACTCTAAAAACATTTTAAATCCATAAAAGGATAAAATATGATAGAAAATCATAAAATCCCTAAATACTCAAAACTTTCAATAATAACCCTAAAAATCTTATAAAATCCCTGAAACCCCTCATTCATTAAAAACCGTAGAAACCCATAAAAATCTGAAAAATACCAAAAAATCCCTAAAAACCGAAAAACCATAAAACCCTAATAAAACCATAAAACCTAAAAACACATAAAACCCATAAAAATCTAATAAAATATAAAAATCACAAAAATACTAAATCCCTAAATACCCTAAAAATCCAAAAAAATCCTAAAGGCCATGAAAATCATAAGAAATCCCAAAAAAACATAAAACACATTTAAAACTAAAAACCATAAAAACCCTGAAAAACCTTAAGAAAACCTTCAAAACCATTAAAAAAATTAAACCACTAAAAAAATGAAAAAACACTAAAACCCTAAAAACCATAAAATCCTTAAAACCCCTAAAAAACTCAGAAAAACCTAAAAATCCAAAAAAACACTAAAAATAATAAAATCCTAAAATTCCCTAAAAAACCTTAAAAACATAAAAACCCTAAAAATATAAAAAACCCTAATAACAACTTGAAAATATAAAAACACTTGAAACCCATAAAAACAAAAAAAACCCCAAAATACCCTAAAAACCCCTAGTAAACATAAAAACCTCTAAAAACCATAAAACAATTAAAAACCCTAAGAACCCATAAGACCCCTAAAATGTTAAACAACTATAAGGAATCCAAAAAACTCAAAAAGAGACCCTAAAAACCAAAAAATAACCATAGAACACAAAAAACCCAAAAAAAAAATCTAAAAACAATCAAAATCACTAAAACACTAAAAACCCCTAAAAACCTAAAAAATTCCTCAAATTTATAAAAATTTTAAGAAAAATGAAAAACCCTAAAAGCATTTAAGAAGACAATTAAAACCTAAAAACACTTAGAACACCTTAAAACCAAAAATGTTAAAACACCTTAGAAACTTAAAAAGTATAAAAACCCATAGAAACCATAAAAACCCTAAAAATCCATAAAAACCCTAAAAACCAATAAAAACACTAAAAAACCTTAAAACCCCTGAATTTTTTTGAAACCCTAAAATCTATTAAACCCATAAAAACTCAAAGAAAACACAAAAAACCCATAATACCATGAAATCCCTTAGAATAAAAAATCCTTAAAAACCATGAAAACCCTAAAAAATCCATAAAAATCCATAAAAACATAAAAACCACCTAAAACCCCAGAAATATAATAATAATAAATTTAAAAACTACAAAACATAATACCCCAAAAAAACAAAAAACATTAAAAACCCTAAAAAACATACACAACCTAAAAATCTAAAAAATATATAAAACATTATGAATCCATAAAATTTCCGAAAATCCCTAAATATGTAAAAAACCCAAAAAATCCTAATGAAACCCTAAAAACCTAAAAACTCTTAAAACCCATAAAAACATAAAATCCCAACAAAACCTTAAAAACCCAAAATACCAAAAAAACAATCAAACTCCTAAAAACCATTAAAACCAAAAAAACCCAAAAAAACCCTAAAACCACTAAAAAATATAAAACCCCAATAAACCCCTAAAAAATTAAAAACTATAGAAAAATATTTAAAATGTTAAAAACTCAATAAAACTTCTTGAACCCAAAAAAAACAATAAAAAACCTAAAAACACTAGAATCACGTCAAAATCTATAAAAGCATTCAAATCCATGATAATTCTAAAAAACACTAAAAATTCCATAAAAATTAAGAAACTCTAAAACCCCTAAGAATGCAATAGAAATCTAAAACACAATAAAACCCCTAAACTTTTATACACCCTAAAACCCTAAAAATCATTAAAACCCAAAAAACATTAAAATCATAAAAAACCCAAAAATTCTGTAAAAATAAAAAACCCTGAAAACTCTGAAACCTCCTAATAATGAATAAAAAATTAAAACCCATAAAACTTATAAAAACTTAAAAAACTATAAGAACACTAAAATAACCTAAAAACCTTAATACCATAAGAACTCCTAAAACCCTTAAAACCCCAAAATACCCATAAAAACAATAAAAACCCGATAAAACTCTAAAATCCCTTTGAACCCCTAAAAATGATAAAAAATACTCTTGAAAACCATAAAATCACAAAAATCTAAAAAACCCAATAAAAACATAATACCATAAAACCATAAAAATATCTAAAAACAATAACATATCATTAAATTCCTAAAAACTGTAAAAATACCTAATAGTGTAAAAATCCTTAAAAACCATTAAAACCCTTAAGAAAACATTAATAACCAAAAAAACAAAAATCCAAAAAAACTAAAAACAATAAAAAATCCTAAAACAAAATAATCCATAGAAACCATAAAAACCCTAAAAACATAAAACCGTAAAACCCCATAAGAACCATAAAACCAATAAAAACACTAAAAAAATACTAGACCCCTAAACATGTTAAAAACTATAAAAACCATAAAACCCTAAAAATCTTAAAAAAACATAATAACCTAAAAACCCATAAAAAACCTAAAAACTATAAAAACCCAAAAACCCATAAAATTCCCTAAAAACTGAAAACTGATAAAAATACTAAAAACACTATAATATCTATATATTCTTAAAAAATACTAAAAACCCTAAAAACCCATAAGAAAATTTTGAAAAAAAAAGAAAACATAATATCCCTAAAACCCATAAAATTATAAAAACCCTAAAAAACCTTAGAACCTCTAATATACATAAAACCACCAATAACCATAAAACCCCTAAAAACCCATAAAATCCAAAAAAACATCTAAAAAATATAATAACCATTTAAATACAAAAAAATGATAAAAAAATTATAAAAACTGTTTAAATTTATAAAAACTAAATTAAAACCCAAAAAACACAAAAAAACCACAAAAACCATAAAAACCAGTAAAACCCCAAAAAATCCAAAAAAGCCTGAAAAAAATGAAATCCAAAAAATACCTTAAAAATCCAAAAATGTAAAAAACTATAAAAACCTTTAAAAAACCTAAGAAAACCTCAAAAACATACAAAAACATAAAACCATTGAAATCCCTGAAACCTGGAAAAAACCTAAATAACACTAACAGCCCAAGAATTCATAAAAGCTCTTTAAACCATTAAAAACCCTATAAACCCAAAAACCTTAAAACCACACTAAAAATATAAAATCCCTTCAAAACCCTAAAAATGATTAAAAAACTGTAAAAAAATAAATCCCTGAAGAACTCAAAATGACCGTAAAAACACAAAAAACAAAACACTCTAAAACAACTAGAAGCATAAAAACCCTTAAAACCCTCAATAACCATAAAAAACTAAAAATTCCAAAAAAATCCCAGAAAACATAAAAACCAAGAAAACCCCAATGAAAACACTAAACACAAAAATAACTCTTAATACACCTAAAAACCAAACAAAATGTTAGAACAGTGAAAACTCTAAAACACTAAAAATCTTAAAAATCATCAAAATCCCTAAAACCCGAAAAATCCATAAAAATCCAAAAATAAATTACAAAAAAATTCCTTATATAAATAAATAACCATAAAAACATGAAAAGACCTAAGAAATCCAGAAAAAATAAAAATACTTAAAACCCATAAATACCCAAAAAAATGTCTAAAACCCAAAAATACCGAAAAAACTCCTAAAACCCATGAAACCCCTAAATACTCATAAATCTTGTAAAAACCACTACGAACTATAAAAACCCATTGAACCCATAAACACATTAAAAAAACTGAAAAAACATTAATATCCATAAAAAACTAAAAACAAAATCCAAAAACCCAAAAAACACAAATAATTCTTAAAACCCCTAAAAATCCTATAACCCCTAAAAATCCTTAAAAACAATAGAAATAATAAATATAATAAAAATACCTATAAATCCCTAAAAATGTTAAAAAAACAATAAATCCCCTATAAACCCTAAGATACACATAAAAACAATTAACACACCTAAAAACGTAACAAATTATAAAAAACTTGAAAACCATAGAAAGACCAAAAACCATAAAAAAACATTAAAAACCTAAAAAATCACTAAAAACACTAAAACCCATGTAAAAGCCTAAAGATGTTAAAACACTAAAAACCATAAAACCCACAAAAACTAAAAAACCCATAAAAACATATAAAAACTACCCAAACCCTAAAATTCAACAAAATCCAAAAAAAAGCCCCAAAACCCCATAAAATATTATAAAATCCCTAAAACATTAAATAACCCTAAATACTGTGAAAAACCTTAAGAAAACCCTAAAAACGTTAAAACACATGAAACAAAAAAACAAAAAAATCTAAATCCCTAAAACACTAGAGACAAATAAAAAACCTAAGAACAATAAAATATCCCAAAAAACACTAAAACCCATAAAAATCATAAAAAATCCCAAAAATCCATAAAAACAAAAAAAACCCTAAAACCCCTATAAAAACAATTAAAATATAAAAATACATTAACCATGAAAAACATAAAAATTTTAAAATTCCTAACGACCCTAGTCACTGTAAAAACCACTAAAACCCCTAAAAACCATAAAACCCATAAAACCTTTAAAAACCATAAAATCCATAAAAACCCTAAAAAACATAAAACTCTAAAAAACATTTTAAACCCCTAAAATTTTTAAAATACACAAAAAATCCTAAAATAAATAAAAACTCAAAAAATCATAATAATCCAAAAAATCCAAAAAAACCCATAAGACTCTGCTTTTGGGTATTTCGGGGATTTGGTGTCTTTGGGGGTTCAGTGATTTTCAGTGTGGGGTGTTTGGCCCCACCATGCCCTTGACTGCTACGCTTTTTTCATTATATATTATGGAGGGTCGAGAATAGCCTGACCCTCACATCTTCCTTGCCTAAATCTCTAAAAACCCTAAAAATCCTAAAAAACATAAAAACACCCTAAAAACCCTAAAAATGTAAAAAACCATAAAAACTGTGAAGGCCATCCTTTGGAATTTGATGAGGCGCTCAAGAAAGGGCATACATTGGATTTTAGGGCCAAGAAAACCTGGAGATGGATAGCACACCTGCTTGTTTGAAGGAAGGTCATGTTGACTATCTTGTGATCACTTTTTGGCAATATTTAATTTTTTGAATTTGCTATGTTTGATCTACCTTCCTTGTATTCCCCGCTAGTGTAAGATCTTTACACCTTGTGTTTGTAATGTTAAATTTTGATTTTAATAAATTCCTTTGGGGAATGAATTGGGAAGCCAATTCATGTCAGCACCTTTTAAAAAAAAACTAAAAATACGTAAAATAATAAAATAAAATAAAAATAATTAAAAACTAAAAAACCATAAAAACATAATAAAACCCTAAGAAACCCTTATAAACCCAAAAACATTTAAGTCCCTAGAAAACCTAAAAGAATAAAAAACCCTAATACCCTAAAAATTCTAAAACCACTAAAAATCTCAAAAACCCTAAAAATCTTAGGAATCCTAAAAAAATCCATAAAAATCCAAAAAATGCAAAAAAACCTAATAGATCATAAAGACCCTAAAAACATTTGAACATCACAAAACCCCTAAAAATATAAAAACCATAAAACCTCATAAAAAAAATAAACCACAACAATCTCTAGAAACATTTAACCCTTAAAAATGGAAAAAATCAAAAAACCCTTTAAACCCATAAAACTCATGAAAACACCTAAAAATCCAAAAATAACCAAAGAACCCCTCAAAATCTCTAAAAAGATGGAAAACCATAAAATACATAAAAACCCTAAAAACCTTAAAACCCCTATGAATACCATAATAACCTTATACACATGAAACTTCTAAAAACCTAAAAATGAAAAAAGCATAACAACCCCTAAAACCCCAAAAAACCTAAAACTCCAAAAAAACCATGAAAACACATGACACCGTAAAAACCCAAAAAACCCATTAAAAACATAAAAACCAATAAAAATATAAAAACCCATTAAACCCCAAAAAATGTTAAAAATCTCTAAAAAACCATAAAACTCAAAAAAAAACTCAAAGAAAACCAGAAAACTCGAAAAAATTCTATAACCCCTAAAAACCATAAAATCCCACCAAATTATTAAAACCCCTAAAAACCATAAAAATCATTAAAAATCCCTAAAAATCCATAAAAAAAATTAAAAAACCCAAAAAACCTTGAAAAGTATAAGAATAAATTTGAAAGAATAAAGTCACATAAAACGCCTAAAACAATACAGAATTCTAAAAACCCTAAAAACCCCTAAAACCCAAAAAAACCAATATCAGTAAAAACCCTAAAACCCGTTAAAATAATAAAAAATATAAAAAAATTAATAATTACATAAAAAAATCTGAAAAAACCCTGAAACCCCATAATAAAACCTTAACATCAAAATAAACACTAAAAACCCCTAAAAACAAAAAATTATAAAAACCCTAAAAACCCTAAATACCCTAAAAACCTTAAAAAATTTGAAGATCACTAAAAATATTAAATACCCAAAAAAACATAAAAACATAAAGACAATTAAAAACGACAAAAACAATTTAAAATCATAAAAATGTTAAAAAAACTCCCCTAAAAACTTGAAAAACCCTAAAAATACAAAAACCAGAAAAAACCAAAAAAAACCCCTTTAAAAGCCCAAAATCCTCGAATCCAATAAAATCAAATAAAAATACTAAAAGTAATTAAAATATCAAAATAAATATGAAACCCCTAAAAACACTGAAAAACCACCATGAAAACTTTTAAACCCAAAAACCCTCAAAATCCTTAATACCCCAAAAAACGCCAAAAATTATAAAAACCCAAAAAATCATTAAAAAATTAAAAACCTAAAAACCGTGAAAACTCAAAAAAACATAAAATCATAATACACTTAGAACCCCTACAAAACTAAAAACACTAAAATCCTAATAGTCCCAAAAACTTCTAAAAACCTTAAAAAATCCAAAAAACCCATAACAACCCAAAAAAACTAAAAATTTTATAAAAATCCTTTACACACCTAAAAAATTTAAAAACTATCAAAAACATTAAATCCATAAAAACTCAAAACAACACAAAAAAACATAAAACCCTAAAACCTCTAAAAATACAATAATCCCCCAAAATCCCAAAAAACCTAAAAACCAATAAAAACATTTTAAATCCTCTAAAATCACATAAAAAAATAAAATCCTTAAATCTGTAAAAATCTCCTAATAAAAGCTAAAAAATATTAAAAATCATAAAACCCATAGATATACATAAAACATTAAAAAAGCTTTATTACCCTAAAAAACGAAAACCCTTAAAACCCTTAAAAATATAAAAGACCTTAAAAACCCATAAAATCCCTAAAACCAACCAAAAACTCTAAATACCATTTCAAATCCTTAAAAAGTTAAAAAACTCAAAAAAAAACTCCTAAAAACTACGAAAACCCAAAATAACCCAAAAAACCTAAAATCACTAAAAACATCAAAATCCATAAAAACCATGAAATCATAAATATCCTAAAACCCCTAAAAATCCATAAAAACAAAAAAAACCCTTAGAAACCCTGAAAAACAATAAGAAAATATCAAAAACTAAAAACACTTAAAACCCCTAATGATCAAAAAAGGATGAATACCTTAAAAATCTTAAAACACATAAAAACCCATAAATTCCCTAATACCGAAAAAAATACCTAAAAATATAATAAACCATAAAACCAAAAAAACCCATTAAAATCCTTAAAAACCTAAAAACACTCAAAACCCCAAAAAACCCTAAAAATCATAAAAACCATAAAACTCCCTAAAAACTATAAAAACTCCTAAAACCCTTAAAACCCCTAAAAACCCATAATACCCTAGAATCCACTAAAAATTTTAAAAACCCTTTAAAACCATAAATTTTTTAAATCTCTAAAAACACATAAAAACTGTAAATAAAACCCTAAACCCCAAAGAACACAAAAAAACGTAAAACTACATAATCCCCAAAAAACCCTAAAAACACTAAAAAACATAAAACCTATAAAAATCCAAAAAATAACTAAAAATAATTTAAATGTAAAAACCATAAAACCCCTAAAAACACATAGAAAACTATAAAACCCAAAAAATACTTAAAACCCCTAAGAACCAAAAATCTCAAAAACCCCCTAAAAACCTAAAACCCAAAAAAACATAAACCCCTAACAATGTCTAAATTCCCTAAAAACATAAAAATACCAAAATATGTAAAGAACCATTAATCCCTAAAAACACTAATGAAAATCTTAAAAACATAAAAAATGTAAAACCCCTAAAAACCTAAAGACATCAAAACCCTAAAAAACCTTAGAATCCCAAAAAACCATAAAACCCAACGAATTCAAAAAAATTCCCAAAATCCTTAAAAACCCAAAAGAAACTCTAAAAAACCATTAAACCCCTAAAATATTAATTAAAAGTCTAAAAATAATAAAAACCTTAAAAAGACAAAAAAAAACAACAAACACTTAAAACCCCTAAAAACTATAAAAACTATAAAATCCCTAAAAATACCTAAAATACCTTAAAAAATAAAAAAAGATAAAAATCCTAAAAACCCCTAAGAAAATCTTAAAACCTAAAAAGACATAAAATCCCTAAAAACATAAAAGACACCAAAATTATAAAATACCCAAAAAATCCATAAAATCATAAAAATCATAAAAATCATAAAAATACTAAAAATAATTTAAAAAATCCTAAAAATTTTCAAAACACCAAATCCCATGAAAAACCCTAAGAAAACATTAAACAACTAAAAAAATAAAACCACCTAAAAATATACAAATTCTAAAAACCCTAAAAACATAAAATACCATAAAACCACCCTAAACCCAAAGAACCCCCTAAAACCTTACAACCCCATAAAAGTCCATAAAATCCATAAATATGGATAAAAAATTTAGAAACCCTTTAAACCACTTAAAATGTTAAAAAAATATTAAAAAAGTAAAAACTATAAATAGCCTAAAAACTATCAAAGTACCCACAACCCCTAAAAATTATAAAAGTCCTAAAAATCCCTAAAAATAAAAAAAAACAAAAATACCCATAAACCAATAAGAACCCTAAAACCCCTAAGAAAACATAAAAACCTAAAAAGAAAATGAATCCCCTAAAAAAATGCTAAAAACCCTAAAAACATCTAAAATCTCTAAAATCCCCAAAAACCCAAGAACCCATAAAATTCCATTAAAATCCATGAAAATACCTTAAATCATTAAAAATTATAATACCCTTGAAAACCCCTACAAAAACCTTAAATTGAAAAAAAAACACTTAACACCCCAAAAAACATAAAACAAACATAAAAAACCTAAAAACCCCTAAAAACCAAAAGAACTATAAAAACAGAAAAAACCTTAAAAACATTAAAAGGTCATAAAAACCTTAAAACCCTAGTTAGAACTCTATAAAATCTTTAAACTGGTAAAAATGTTAAAAAATATAAAACATTAAAACCCATAAACACCCTAAAACATTAAAAAACCATAAAAACCGTAAACCCCTAAAACTATAAAATACCTCAACATCAGCCCTAAAAAACAATAATAATCCTAATGTTCTCTAAAATTACCTAAAAACATAAAAACCATGAAAAATCCTATGAAAACCATTTAAACTAAAAAAACATAAAACCCATAAAAAACATAAAAACAGTAAAAATGATAAAAAAACACTAAAACCCCTAAAATCCCCAAAAAACATAAAACCCTAAAAAACATAAAAACCATATAACCCCAAAAAAATTCTAAAACCCCACAAAAAATTATAAAAAGCCATTAAGCCCCAAAAAATGATAAAAGAATATAAAAAATCCATAAAACCAATAAAAAAAGAAAACAATAAATTCCCTAAAAATCATAAAAACCCTATGAACAATATAAAAACTAAAAACCATAAAAATCTCTAAAATTTCTTAAATTCTATAAAAATATCAAAAATCATAAAATCTGTAAAAAATTAAAAAACCGTAAAAACCCAAAGAACCCATATAAAAATTGTAAAAATATAAAAACACTTGAATCCCCAAAAACCCCTAAAATTTTTTAAAAACTATAAGAAACCTAGAACACCATAAAAACATAAATCCCCTCAAACTCCCTAAAAACCAATAAAATTACTTAAAATGCACTAAAAGCCCATAAAAACATAATAACCCTGAAAACCCTGAAAACCCATAAGAAGTTATTAGTAACCTAAAAATACCTAAACCCCTAAAAATGCTAAAAATAAAAAATATGATAAAAACCCTAATACCCATAAAATGCATAAAAAATGATAAAAACCCTAAAACCACAAAAAAACTCTCAAAGCCCTTTAAAATATTAAAAATGTTAAAAACTCTTAAACCCATTAAAACCCAAAAAAAAACAAAAAATTTACCACAGAAAGATAAAAACATTAAAATCAATAAAACCATAAACACACTTATAACTTTGAAAATCTACAGAAACCCTAAAAATTTTAAAAATCTAAAATAGCAGTAAAAATCCCTAAAAATGTAAAAGACCTTAAAACCCTAAAAACCCCTGTGAAAACCATAAAACCTAAAAAAACATAAATCCTATAAAACCTAAAAAATGATAAAAACCTTGATAATAGAAAAACCAAAAAACCCATTAAAACTACAAAACCCCTAAAACACTAAACATCCAATAAAAACTCAAAAAACCCTTTAAACCCCTAAAAGTGTTAAAAAATCTAAATAATATTTAAAATCATAAAATAAAAAAAAACCTAAAAATAAAAAACCTAAAAACCATAAAAACCCTAAAAACCAAAAAAAAACATAAAACCCAAAAAAACCATAAAAATCCTAAAATAGCACTAAAAATACCGAGAAATGTAAAAATCCCTAAAAATACAAAAACCCATAAGAAAATATTCAAAACCTAAAATAATTAAAACCCCTAAAAATATAATAAATAATAAAAAACCTAAGAACCATAAAATCCTAAATACTCTCAACATCCCTAAAAACACTAAAACCCATAAAATCCTAAAAAATCTCTAAAAGACCCTAAAAACATAAAAAACCATAAAAACAATAAACAACCCTAATAAGTCCTTAAGACATAAAAATGATTATAACTTCTTAAAACAAAAAAATGATAAAAAAACCTAAAAAACAATAAACACCCTATAACCCATGAAAAATCATAAAACCCATAAAAACGTAAAACCTACTAAAAACCATAAAAACATTCTCAACCCATTAAAAACATAAAAAACTAAAATAATTATTTAAACCCCTAAAAAACTCAAAAAAACCATAAAACCATAATAAATCATAAATACCCTAAATACCCTAGAGAAAAACCATTCTAGAGGAGATGGCAGTCCACTCTCCTGGCTCTCTCTCTCACTTTCTGCTTCCTCCAGGTTTTCCCCAAGTTTTTGCTTGGATCATTGATGTATGTTCCTTGGTTCTTCCTAGTTCTTAGGGTCAGTGTGCTCTGGTAGTGCCCTCCTGTCTAAAGAAGGTGATTTCTTTCGGGTTTTGGTGACTCAAGGTTCCCCGCGCGTTGTGGATTTTGGCTCTGGATGGGGCTCTAACATTTTGGCGCGTTCATGATCCGACAGCTATGGAGGTTCCGTGGTATTCAAATCGTACCAATATGGATTGTGATGAAGCCAAAGACTTGTTGTCTGTGAGGATCCCTTCTGGACTTCAGTCACTAAGCGGGCTTGACTTTTCAGATTTGGGGTTTCCATGATCTGGTCGGCGGGGTTGAGGGCCTCGATTGTAAAGAATGCTTTTTCAGTGACTCAGGTTATGGTCTCTTCGACAATGCAGCATGTTTTCATGGTCATTGAGGATTTTTTTTCCCTTTCCATTCGTAGATATGATTTTAGAAGGATTATGGTGGTTTCTATGTCAATGTGATGGTTTTTCATTGATGAAAAAGGTTTACTGCCGGATTGGTGATGCCATGCTTTTTCCAGTTTTGTGGGTTCTCATATCTGCTTGGTATTAGTCTGTGTAGAAGATCCAGGTTCGTTCCTCATCCATATCTTTGATCCTTTAGGTTGATCTTGGTTTGGGTGAGTTTTGCTGTGATTTTGTTTTGGTCTATGCTTTCCTACTGTGGCAAAATGGCCCATTTTGTCCTATGTATCCTGCTAAAGTATTTGGTTGGATCCTTTATCATTTATGGACCTACTATGCTGGTGTTTAGATTGTCTATGTTTCAATGCTAGTGTCTGTTACTAGTTCTGAGATGAGGTGTTGCGTGATGGTTGTGTTGTATGACTTCTAGGTAGTTGGAAGTGTTTTTCGGGCTTTGGATTTGCTTTTTTCCTTGGATGCTGGCAGTTCTCTGCCCCTGGTTGTCCTGGTGGGTGCAATATGCTAAAATGTTGCTTGGTACTTGGCTGAAATGTGGGGAAATTTTGATCTTGTTTCCACTTCTTTTGGTTCTGTTATGTTGAAGACGGACCTGCCCAACATGGTGGCACAGGCTGAAGTGGGAGTTGGTGATTTTGGAGATGTTGCTGGATTTTTTGTGAATCGGTGTGGATGGTGGCTTTTGTTACTATTTAATGGTGATGGATGTTGTCTTGCTCTTGGGTGTTGCGATGTGTTCCTGGACGTGGGTGTGAAGAAAGATGTTGTTGCTTGGTGATGAATGTTTCTTCACTATGAGGAGGTGAAGGTGAGGCTTGTGATTTGGATGTTGCTGGTGGTTTTGTGATGTTTTATGCTGGTGGTTTTGTGATGTTGGTGGCGGAAATGATCGGTGAGGAGGTGATGAATGCTGGAGATCGTGTAGCTGGATGATGGTTTCTGCTTGGATGGGAGGTGCTGAAGGTGTTGTTTTTTCATTACTGTTGGTTGTTGTTTGGCTGGGAGATGATGTTGGAGATTCTTTGGTTTTACTAGTTTTTATGGTTTTCTATGTATTTTAATTTTTTGGGAACTTTTGGGTTTTGTTGGGGTGTCCAAGGCCTTTGGGTGTGGGTTGATTGACCCCACCCATCCCTTGTCTGCTACATCTTCTTTATAATAAAATTTTGGGGGATAGGAATAGTCTAGCCCCAAACCGTCCTCTGGCCTAAAAACCCTAAACCCCTCAAAATTTATAAAAACCTTAAAAACGTATTTAAATCCTAAAAACTCATTAAAAATCCATATTAAATGAAAAACCCTAAAACCCCTAAAACCCTAAAAAACATCAAAAGGACAAAAACAACATAAATCCCCTAAAAACAAAAACAAAGGCAAATGCCCAAAAATTCCTTAATACCCATAAAACCCCCAAAAGCCCTCAAAATACCGAAAAACCCTAAAAACTAAAAAAATACTAAAAATCTCTAAAAATCACTCAAAAGGTATAAACCCCTAAAAACCCAAAAAAAACCATTAGAAAACCTTTATACCCTTAAAACACTTAAAACCCCTATAAAACCTAAATAACGCTAAAATCTATAAAATCCCAAAAATGCATAAAAATACTAAAAAACCATAAAACACTAAAATGCCTCAAAATCCCTAAATACCCTAAAAGCAATAAAAATTATTAAAAATTCCCCCACAACCCTAAAAACCGAACAACCCATAAAACCACTGAAAAACCCTAAGAAACCAGTAGAAAAAAAGTAAAACTTTAAAACCATAAAATCCTTACAAATGAAAAATGTCATTAAAAAACAATAAAATCCATAAAGAACCCTAAAAACCCTGAAAATCCATCAAAACCCTTGAAATAATAAAAAACATTACAAACCACTAAAAATACCTAAATTTTTTAAAAACCCTAAGAACCCTAAAAACACTATGAATACCATAAAAACATAAAAAAAATTAAAACCCCTAAAAACCCTAGAAAACTGTTAAAACACCTAAAAAATCAAAAAAAAACCCCCTTAATACTAAAAAAACCTAAAAACCAAAAAAACCAAAAAAAAACACAAAAAACTCTAAAAACCTAAAAACCCTAAAACACATAAATATACCAAAATACTAAAAAATAATAAAAAATTCCTAATGAGACTTAAGAATCCCTAAAACAGTAAAAAACAAAAAAAACTAGGAACACATTAAAAGGGTAAAAAACAATAAAACCCCTAAAAAAATTGTTAAAACCCTAAAACCCCACTAAAAACACTAAAAACCTAAAATCCATAAATACTCTAAACAACCTTAAAACCTAAAGCTACATAATAAACATAAAACCCCACTAAATACTCTAAAAACCCTTTGAAACCCTAAAAATGTAACGAAACTCCAAAAAAACTTAAAATCCCCTAAAACTCAAAAAAAATCCAAAGAAACCATAAAAACCCTAAAAATCCTAAAAAATCCTAAAACCCTCCAAAATCAATAAAACCCATAAAAACAAAAAAACAATTCCTTAAAATCCCTAAAAATAACAATGAAACATAAAAAACCCTAAAAAACCCTAAAACCCCTAAAAACCTTCAAAATCCCTAAAAACATTAAAATATATAAAAAACATAAAACTCTATATAAAATAAAAAAACACAATAAAATAATATAAAAATCACTTTTATCCCCCAAAACGTTAAAAACTCTAAAAACCTTAAAACCCCAAACAACTAAAAAAACACAAAAACCCCAAAAAAATCCATTAAAACCCTAAAAACCTAATAAATACTCAAAACCACTAAAACTCTAAAAACCATAAAAAATACAAAAAAATCCATAAAAATTTATAAAGCTATAAAAACCTAGAAAACCCTTAATAAGTCTAAAAAATGAAAAAAACACTTAAAACCATTAAAATTCCTAAAACCCCTTGAAACTATAAAACCCCTAAAAACATTTAAAATACCCTAAAAGCTAAAAAAATCCTAAAAACACTAAAAACTCTAAAAACCATTTAAACAGCTAATAAAATTAAAAAAACACTAAAAACCCATAATAACCATAAAAACCTAAAAACCCCTAAAATTCCTAAAAATCTATAAAACCATAATAATATATTAAAATCTTAAATAATCTCTAAAAAACTCTAAATTTTTTAAAAAACTCTTAAATCCCAAAAAAAACCTCAGAAAACCTTAATCCCTAAAAACACATTAAACCTTAAAACCCAAAAACCCAAAAACCCAAAAACCCAAAAACTGTTAAAGAATTAAATTCCCTAAAATTATAAAAACCATAAAAGATCAGTAAAAGTATAAAAACAATTTAAACAAGTAAAAACATTAAAGACATTAAAAATCTTTAAAACTCCTAAAAAATCAAAATACTGTAAAACCCCAAAAAAACCACAAAAACCCAAAACACCATAAAACCCCTCAAATTATTTAAAAAACATAACATAACCAAAAAAATAGAAAAGTCCCTATAAATTCTTAAAAACATAAAAAACCATAAAAACCCTGAAATACATAAGAAAAACTTAAAACCAGAAAAAAAAACATAAAATCCCTAAAAACTAAAAAAGTAAAAAACCCAAAAAAAAACCAAAAACCCCTCAAAATCTCTAAAAACAAGAAAAACACATAAAAGACTAAAAACCCATAAAAATCCATAAAAATGTAAAAAACACTAGATACGCTAAGAAAACCTTATAACCTATAAATAATCAAAACCCAGCAAAACTAAAAAAAGTATAAATACCGTAAAATAAAATAAAACCCCTAGAAATGCTCCCCAAAACCATAAACTACCTAAAAACGACAAGAATCCAAAATAATCATAAAACCATAAAACTACCTAAAACTCTAAAAACAAATTAAACCAAAAAAACATTATAAAATACCAAAGAAATTAGAACCCATAAAAACTCAAAAAAGAGAAACTCCCAAAAAACCATTAAAACACTAAAACTGTCAAAATCCTTAATAACTTAAATACACCGTAAAAATCCTTAAAATCTACTAAAATCCCTAAAAACAAAAATAACCCTTAAAACATTGAAAGTCCCTAATAAAACCTTAAAATCCTTGTAATACTTAAAAACCCTAAAAACCTAAGTCATTAAAACCCTAAAAAGCCTAAACCCCCAAATCCCATAGAAACCCTTAAAAACCATAAAAGACCATATAACCCATAAAAACCATAAATATCCACTAACAATTTAAAAACCCTTCAACCCCCAAAAAACATTAAAAAATCTAAAAACCGTAAGACCCTTAAAACTATAAAATATAGTAAAAACCCAAAAAACCATCAAAACCCTAAAATCAGAAAACAATAAAAACCCTCAAATTTCCCTAAAAACCATAAAACCCATAAAAAGTATAAAAAATTCCTTAAAAATCCTTAAATATTTTAAAAACCCCTAAAAAACCTTAATAACCTAAGAAAATTTTAAAAACCTAAAAAAAATTAAAACCATCAAAAATCCTAAAAAACACTAGAAAATCTAAAGAAACTAAAAACACATTAAACCCCATAAATACCATACAAGCCCCTAAAAACCATAAAAAACATAAAAACCATAAAACCCAAAATAAACCACTAAAAAATCTAGAAACCCCATAAACCCCTAAAAACATAAAAAAACAATAAAATATAAAATCCCTAAAAACCATGAAAAATCCTAATAAACCCATTAAATCCTAAAAACAATTAAAAGCCCCAAAAAACCTAAAAACCCAAAAATCCCTAAAAAAAATAAAAACTCTAAAAACCAAAAAACTCCTAAACTACATAAAATGAAAAAAAACTGATAAATACCTAAAAATCCACTGAAAATTATAAAAACCCTTTAAAACCCTAAAACAATAAAAATATTAAAATCCCTTAAAAACCCTAAACAACTAAAAACCCCTAAAAACCTAAAAGTATCATAAAACCCCTAAAACCCCACAAATTCCCTAAAACACCTAAAAACACTAAAAATACTGAAAAACCCCCAAAAATCCAAAAAAAGGTAAATAGATACTTAAAACCATAAAACCCCTAAGAAAACCATAAAACCCTAAAACACTTAAAACCACTAAAACCCCTAAATATACTAAACCCATAAAGAATCCTAAAATCCGTAAAACCCATCAAAATCCCTAAAAACCCTAAAACCCATAAGACTAAAGCCAATGACCCCAAAATAGAGGGAAAATGCCGCCACTCTCACTTGGGTTCCTCCCGATGTCAAAATTTCTAGCATCTTCTCACGGCAGATTCGTCTTCTGGTCTGTTCGTGATGAGGATTGGCTTGTCAGTTGCAGCTTTCTTTGGCGTGCGATGTTGATCCTTGATGTTTGAGGATTTTGGAGGCTCTCGGAGGCATCGGGATTTGGCGGTTTTCGTGGCATCAAAGGTTCTGCTTCTGGTTTTTCTTCATGTCTGGTGGCTCTGGATGTGTGGACAGCGAATGTTCTTACGGTCAAAGGCTAACTTGGGCTTTCTCTTCTTAGATCTGCATGGATTTTTGAGGGGATCTGGAAAGGGAGGCTTTGACTTGGCTTGGATTTGGTGTCGTCTTGCCTTGGTTTCAGCGGATTTGAAATCTTCTCTTCATATGAAGATCCAGGGTTTTTCGGCTTCGTCTTTCTTGCGGATCAGGGAAGGATGGTGGGCCGTGTCGAAGGGATGTTGCGAGGTAGTCAAATCTTGGTTTCTCAGGCCCTTTCGTCTTTCCGTTTAAAGTGTGCCGAGGATCCGGGGCGGTTTACGCCAGATACAGCTTCTCTTCTGGCCCGATCTGCGATGGTTTATATAAAAGGTGGAGGTCCACGATGCAGCATGGTGGCGTTTTCTCAGCAGATCCAATAGGTGTGGCTTGGTCTGGAAGTCAGACATGGTGGGGTGGTTTTCAGCTTGTGCTACCAATATAGGTTTGTTCTCATGTTCTGTGATGGCATTCCTGGATTTTGTTATACTGTCGGGTGGTTTTGTGCTCTTCATGTCTTTGGAAGTTTGAAAATCTGGTTTTCATCGGGCTGCTTTTCTGGTAATTATCCTTTTCTATGGTTCTTGTTTGTCTTCGGTTTGTTCAATTGTTGGTGCTCTGTTCATGGCGGTAGTGGATGTGAGTTTCTGATGGTGCTGGATGCTGGTATGGAGGCGAGGGTATACTCAGTTTTGGGTCTGAACATGGTGGTTTGGGTGCTGCAGTTTGGTTTGAGGCACATAAGCTGGTGGTCCTGTTTTGCTACTGTCAGGTGTTGGTCAAGTGATGCTTGCTGTCTGACCAGTCGGATGTGTACTGGCCTTTGGAATATGAGATGTTGGATGGCTGACTGGATGGATTGTGAGGATATTGATGTTTATTCTTGGTTAGGTGATGTTGGTTGCTAGAATATGAGAATAACATGCTGGGAGATGTCGGCTTTGGTATTACTGTATTTTTGTACTTATACTGCCGGTTACTGTCTACTGCTTGGCTGGTAGGATTACCCTGGCCCTGGAATGTTTTGAAGAGGATGATGATGGCGAAGGTGATGGATGATGGAATATGTGTTGTGAGATGCAGGTTGCTGTTTGACTGGGAGGTACTGCTTATGATGTTTCCGGAAGTATGTCTTGGTTCTCTTTTGTGTGTGTTTTTTGGTATTGGTGTTGGATGCTGGTGTTGGCTGGTCAAGTTGTGTGGATGCTGCTAGGGCTGGTTGGATTGGACGTGTTGTCTCTTATTCTTGGTTGTGGTGTTTGGTATTGGTGTTGGATGCTGGTATTGGCTGGACAAGATGTGTGGAAGCTGCTGTTGTGTTTTGTTTTGTGTCCTTTTCTCTATTTTTTTTCTTTTTTGATTTTTCTTTTTTTGGGTCTTTTGCTGTGAATGGTTTTTGGGTGTGGGTTGTTTGACCCCTCCCCTCCCTTGTCTTCTGTGTATTTTTTCCTCTTAATAAATTTGGGGGGGCTAGGAATAGCCCGAACCTCGCATCTTCCATTCCCTAAAAACCATAGAAATCATAAAAAACCCTAATGATCACTAAAACCCTAAAAAGTCGTGAAAATTCCCTAAAACCTTGAAAACCCATAACAAACCCTTAAAACCCAAAAAACACTAAAAACACCTAAAAAATTATATATGATACAAACCCCAAAAGACCCTAAAAACTGATAAATAGCATAAAAACCCCTAAAATCATAAAATCACAATAAAAACCCTAAAACTTATTATAAACTCTAAAAACCCTTTAAATCCTTAAAATTTTTTAAAAAACACAATATACCTTAACCCCCCCCCTAAAAAATAAAAAAACCCTAAAATCCAAAAAAGCCATAAATACCATTAAAACCAAACAAAATTCCTAAAAACCCTAAAAACCATAAAAATCCTAAAAAAATTAAAAATATCTAAAAATGATGAAAACCATGAAAACTACTAAGAAGTCCTTAATAACATAAAAATATGTAAACACCTAAAAACCAAAAAAAATTGTTAGAAACCCTAAAACCCATAAAACCCAAAAAACCCTATAAACAATAAAAACCCCTAAATTATATAACAAACCCTAAAAACCAAGACAATCCCTAAAACCCCACTAAACTCTAAAAACCCTTTAAACCCAAAATATTTAAAATAACTCTAAAATATATTCGAATCCCTAAGAAACACAAAAAAAACCTATACCCAAAAAAACTCAAAATACCCTAAAAACCCTAATAAACCTAAAGAATCACTGAAAACTCTAAAAAACATTAAAAAAATAAAAATACCTAAAAATATATAAAAATATAAACTCAAAAAAACCGTAGAAACCCAAAAAATAAAATAAACCCTAAAAATCCCTACAAACCATCAAAAACCATAAATACTATAAAAATCCATAATACTCTTCAAATTCAATAAAAATATCAAAAAATATAAAAAACCTAAAATTGTAAAAAAACATTAGGAAAACCTTAAAAGACTAAAAACACATAAAATCTCAAAAAATTCTAAAAACCCTAAAAAACTATAAAACTCTAAATTCCTCAAAATTCCAATACAAACACTAAAAACATCTAAAAACTCTACAAACCAATTGAACCCCTAAAAATGATAAAAAACTATAGAAATCCATAAAAACCCTAAAAAATTATAAATCTGTAATAACAGTAAAAAATGAAAATAATGCTGAAAACCTTCAAAATCCCTAAAACTGCAAAAAAACATTATAAATCCTAAAAAACACTAAAAATCCCTAAAAATGTAGAAAACCATAAAAACCATGAAAGAACCCTCCAAAATCCATAAAACCTAAAAACACATTAGTCCTATAAAAAACCATAAAACACAAAAAACCCTAAAAGACCCTAAAAATCCAAAATATCCCAAAAAACCTTAAAAAACCCTATACCCATAAAAAACATAAAATTCCAAAAAAAAATATATACACCCTTTCACATATATAAATTTTAGGACTCTAAAATATATTTAAAATACTATAAAACTCAAAAAAACCCTAAAACCCCAAAAAATCATTAAAACCCTAAAAATCTCAAAATCCCTGAGAAACCAGTAATTATCGTAAAAAATCCCTAGAAATAAAGAAAAATGTAAAACCACAAAAAAAATCCTTGAACACACCTATGAAAACCTGAAAATCATAAAAATAGTTAATACCCCAAAAAACCTAAAATGTCGAACACCCTAAAAATCACTAAAAACCATCAAACCCCAAAAAATTCCTAAAATTCAAGAAATATTTCTATAAATGTCAAAAACCCTTAAAAACCCAAACAAACAAATAAGAAAACCTTAAAAAACAAAAAACACTAAAAACCCCCAAAAATAAAAAATACTAAAAATTTTTAAAAAACACTAAAAGACTCAAAAAACTCATAAATCACCTAAAACCCCCAAAAAACCATAAAAACCCTAAAAATCCACAAAATCCAAAGAAACCCCCTAAAAACTCAAAAACCCCTTTAAAACTATAATTTTTTTTTAAAAAAAATATAAAAGCACATTAAAAACCTAAATGTTGAAAAAAATCATAAAACCCAAAAAACCATAATAACCCTCAAAATATAATGAAACTTAAAAAAACCATAAAATCATAAAATTCCATAAAAACCTAAGAAAACCTAAACACCTTGAAAACGCCTAAGAAAACCTTCAAAACATAAAAGAATTTAAAGAATGTAAAAAACTAAAAAACTCTAAAAACCCCCTAAAACACTAATACCCATAAAAACCATAAATCCCTTTAAACATCTAAAAATGATAAAAAAAAGTGAAAAGAATAGGAAAATCCAAAAAACTCAAAAAAATAATAAAAACTCAAAATACCATAAAACCCATAAAATCCATAAAAAATTATAAAATCCTAATAAAATACCTAAAACCCATAAATATTCTAAAAAATCCCTAAAATCCCTAAAAACAATAAAAACCTTAAAATCCCCTAAAAACCCTAAAACCCTAAAAAACCTAAAAATCTATAAAGCTCTAAAAACTAATAAAAGCCCTAAAATGTACTAAAAACTCTAAAAATGTAAATAAACCTAAAACCCACTAAGGAATTATTAAAAACTGAAATGAATACTTAAATCCCCTAAAAACCTACACAATTCTTAAAGCCCTAAAACCCTAAAATGACCGTAAAAACAAATAAATATGATAAAATTCCATAAAAACCTTAAAAACCTAAAAACCCATAAAAACACTAAAAAAATATAAAACCCTTTAATCCCTGAAAAAGTATAAAAATTATATAAATCCTTAAAAACACTAAAAAAGTTATAAAAACCCCTATAACACCAAACAAACTACAAATTCCCTAAAAACCCTAAAATCATCAAAATCCTTAAAAACTGTAAAAACCATAAAAATCACAAAAATATCTAAACTCACTAAAAATGTTAAAAACCATAAAGAGTATAAGAAACCCTAAGAGATACATAAATTCCTAAAAAATCATAAAACCCGTAAAAACAAAAAAAAATGCTAAAAACCGTAACAAACCCCTAAAACCCTAAGAACCACAAAAAAAATAAAACGTCCTAAAACCCTTTAAAAACCCTAAAAACCTATAAATATACTAAAAACCCACTAAAACTATAAAAACTGTTTAAACCCATAAAAACATTAAAAACTCTAAAAAACAAAAAAAAACATAAAAAACATAAAAACACAAAAAACCCATAATACACTAAAAAGCCCAAAAAATCCACAAAAATCCTCAAAATCCCTAAAAACTCTAAAAAAATTAAAATACTACAAAAACCATAAAAAAAACGAGAATTGTATTAATCCCTAAAAACTAGGAAAACCCATAAAAAACCATAAAAGCTATAAAAACATAAAACCCCTAAAACTTCAAAAAAATATAAAATTCTTAAATACCCTAAAAACTAAAAACCCCCCAAAAACCATAAAAATCTTCATGACCCATAAAAACCCTAAAAACATAGAAAAATCCTAAAAACTCTTTAAACCCTAAAAACATTAAATCTCTAAAAACCCTTCAAAACCCTAAAAAACTAAAAAAATCTAAATAACCAAAAAAATCTATAAAACCCTTAAGAAGCTTAAAAACCCGAAACCCCTCAAAATCCCTAAAATCCCCAAGGAAAAAAAATACTACAAAATCCCCAAAATCCATAAATACATAAAAACATAAAAAACCATGAAAAACCTTAAGAAGGCCATAAAAACCAAAAATACCATAAAAAAATAAAACCCCTAAATAACCCAAAAATGATAAAAACTATAAAAACCAAAAAAAAATTAAAACTGGTGAATAACATAAAAAATGCTACAAACCATAATAACGCTAAAAATATTGAAAACCCTAAAATCATTAAAAAAACCCAAAAAACTACTAAAAACTATAAATGAATTTTAAATCCCTAATAAAATTTAAAAACTCTAAAAATATTAACATCCATAAAAACACAAAGAAATACCCTAAAAACTAAAAAACCCATAAAACCCTCAAAACCCATAAAACAATAAAAAACCATAAAATTAATAAAAAATCTCAAAGAAATCCTTAAAAACATGAAATAACAAAAATACATGAAATACCCTAAGAAAACCATAAAAAAATAAAATAATTTGAAAACCGAAAAACTGCTAAAACCCATAAAAACCCTAAAACCCAAATAATCTGCTGAAAACCATCAAACAATAAAATTTATAAAACCCATAATACCACTAAAAGCTCTAAAAAGAATTTAAAACCATAAAAACCATAAAACCCCTAAAAACTCAATAAACCCCTAAAAACTCTAAAAACCCTAACAAATAAAATCACTAAAAACCCTCAAAATCCATAAAAAACTAAACACCCACAAAAATCCTAAAAATTCCTAAAATCACAAAAAACATAAAAACACTAAAAAAATGTGAAATACTCTAAGAAAAAATTAAAAACATAAATACCCATAAAACCCCTAAAAATATAAAAACTATAGAAATGCTAAGAACCATAAAAACATTAAAAACCCACAAAAACCCAAAAAACACTCGAAGCCCATAAGAATCTGGAAAATCCCTAAAAACCAAAAAAAATCTTAAAACCCCAAAGAAAACATTTAAACCCTAAAAATATTAACACCCCAAAAAACATAAAAATTGCTAAAAAACATAAAAACCCAAAAAACCTAAAGAAACCAAAAAACCCTCAAAATCCCTAAAAACCATGACATAAAAAATCCCTCCAAATCCCTAATAATGTAAAATCAGAGAAAACCATGAAAAATGCCTATGAAAATCTTAAAACCTTAAAACACATAACACCAAAAAAAACAAAAAATTCCAAGAACCATAAAAACCACTATAACCCCCCCCCCCCCCACAGAATCCCTAAAACCGCTAAAACCCATAAAAATCCTAAAAAATGACTAAAAATACCTAAAATGTAACATCCCCTGGAAACTCTAAAAAAACCTAAAAAAAATTAAAAACCAAAAAAACTTAAAACCCCTAAAAACGTAAAAACCCTAAAACCCTTAAAAACCATAAAAATCCATAAACCCCTCAAAACACCTAAATCCCCTAAAAACAATAGAAATTACTAAAAAATCCCTAAAACTACATAAAACATAAAAAATATCTAAAACACTGAAAAACATAAGAAAACCATAAAAATTTAAAAAAACATAAAACCACCGAAATACTTATTATTTATAAAAGCCCTAAAAGACCATGAAACTTGTAAAAACACCTTAAAACCATAAAAAACCAAAAACCATAAAAACCCCGTAAAACCCTAAAACATACTAAAATCTATAAAAACCTCCTTAACCCCCTAAAAACATAAAATACTCTAAAAACCCTTAAAACCCCAACAAAACTCAGAAAACCCTGAAACCCCAAAAATCCATATAGTCCCTAAATACCCTAAAAACCATAAAATAATTCAATATCCCTAAAACCCAAAAACCCATAAAAATCATAAAATCCTTAAAAATTACTAAAAATGTAAAAAACCCTGAAACTTTGAAAACCACTAAGAGAACATTAAAACAAAAAAGCAATTTAAACCCTTAATGACCAAAAAATTCTTATATCAAAAAACCCTAAAACCCTTAGAAACTATAAAATACACAAAAAACCACAAAATCAAAAAAATCCTAAAGATTAATAAAAATACTAAAAAACATTAAAAATATAATAATACCTAAAAACCCTAAAACTCATAAGAAAACCTTAAAAATCTAAAAGGTCCTAAAATCCCAAGAAAACATAAAAACACCAAAATCCTAAAAAACCCTAAAAACCCTAAAATCTCTTAAAAACCATAAAACCCCTAAAAACATTTAAAACCCATAAAACCCCCAAGACCAACTAAAACTCTAAAACCCCTTTAAACCCCAAAAAGCGTTAAAAAACTCTAAAAACCTTAAAATAATTGAAAAATCAACAAAAAATACTATAATCCCTAACAACCCTAAAAATCCATTAAAACGCCTAAACCCCATAAAAATACAAAAAAAGGCCAAAAATCACTAAAAATGTAAAAACACTAAAAATTCTAAAAATCCATAGTAAAAACATGAAAATTTAAAAACAAATAAAACACATAAAAACCTATAAAATTCTAAAAATCCTAAAACTACCTAAAAACCCCTAAAAACCATAAAAATGATAAATACCCATAAAAACTCTAAAAACTCTAAAACCCATTAAAACCCCCCAAAACATTAAAAACTCTAAAAAACCTTAAAACCACTAAAACTAAAAATAAAATAGAACACCCCAGAAAACCATGAATTCCATATATACCCTAAAAACACATAAAAACCCTCAAAATCCTTAATAACACTAAATATCCATAAAAATAATAAAACCCCCCTAAAATCCCTATGAAAGTAAAAACCCCTAAAAGTAATAAAAACCATAAGAAAACCTTAAAATACTAAAAACAATTTAAACCCCTAAAAGATACAAAAATACTAACAACCCTAAAAACACCAAAAACACTAAAAACCATAAAAATCCCTAAAAACCATAAAAATACAAAAAACCCCTATAAAACCCTAAAAACGTAAAAACCCATGAAAACCATGAACACCCCTATAATCCTTAAAACCTAAAAATACTAGACACCCCCTCCCCCAAAAGAAACCTAAAAACACCAAAAAACCCTAAAATCCACCAATAACTATAAACCCAATAAAACATCAAAATACCCTAAAAACCCATAAAAAAATGAAAACCGACTAAAATCTCTTATACCCCTTTAAAACCCTAAGATGTTTAATACTCTAAAAACCATAAAAACACTGAAAATTCAAAAAAACATAAAACCCAAAAAACACCCTCAAAATCCCTAAATCCCCAAAAAACCATAATTATCCTACCAAATCCTTAAAAATCCTTAATAATGTTAAAACTTATAAAACCCTGAGAAACCCTAAGAAAACTATAAAACCCTAAAAACACATAAAACCTCAAAAAAAATAAAACCCATAAAAACCATAAAACCCTAAAAAACCAAGAACCCATAAAATCCTTAAAAACCATAAAATCATAAAAAATCCCTAAGAATTACTAAAATATTAAAAACCTCTAAAACCCTATAAATTCATAAGAAGCATTAAAAACTCAAAAAACAAATAAAACCACAAAAAACCTAAAAATGATAAAACTCTAATAGATCCTAAAAAGGCCATAAAACCATAAAAAATAATAACCCATAAAAACTATAAAACCCCTCCAAACCACTAAAAAATATAAAAACCATTTAAATAAATAAAACATTAAAAACGGTAAAAAACCATTAAATCCCTAAAAAACTCAAAAAATCCTAAAAACCAAAAAAACCCTAAAAATCCTAAAAAACCTTAAAACCCTAAAAGTACATAAAAACCCTAAAACCATTGAAATCTATAAATAACATTTAAACCCCTAAAATTTTAAAACTCTGAAAATATGAAATACTTTAAAAACTAAAAAAAACCAAAAAACCCATAAAAACGCTAAAACCAAATAAACACTAAAAAGCCACAAAATCCATTGAATCCATAAAAACATAAAAATTATAAAACACCATAAAAACCCCTAAAAATGTAAAATACCCTAAAACCCAGTTAAACTATAAGAAAACCTTAAAACCTAAAAACACTTAAAATGCCTAAAAACCGAAATAAAACATTAAGAACCCAAAAGAAACACTAAAACCCCTAAACCCCTAAAAATCCTTCAAAACAATAAAAAATAGAAATCCTATAATACATAAAAATAAATAAAAATATTAACACCCCAAAAAATCCTGAAAAACTCTATGAAAACCTTAAAACCCCAAAAATAATTCATACCCCAAAAAACCAAAAAAAAATCTAAAAACGATAAAAGACCCTAAAACCCTTAAAATACCTTAAAAACATAAAAATACCAAAAATATTAAAGAACCATAAATCCCCACAAAAATTTTAAAACCCACTAAAAAATCTAAAAACCTGTTTGAACCCCCCAAAACATTAAATTGTCTAAAAAACATAAAAACCCTAAAAACCAAAAATAATCCTAACAAACATAAAAATCCATATGAATCCTAAAATCCCTAAAAATCCTAAAAACCCTAAAGATCCCAAGAATTTAAAAACAGTAAAAAACTTGAATGTCCCTAAGAAAATATTAAAATCTTAAAAACACATGAACTTCTAAAACCCCTAAAAATGCGAAAACCCTAAAAGACACTAAAAACCCAAAAAATCATAAAACACCAAAAAAATTTAAAATACCATCAAAACCCATAAAACCCTTCAAACCATTAAAAAACTTTAAGAAACCATAAAAATCCTAACACTCTCAAAAAACCCTAAAAACCAAAAAACCAAAAAACCCCTAAAACCCCTGAAAACATTCAAAATCCCTAACAATCCTAAAAACCATATTAATCATAAAAATACCTTTAAATATATAAAAATTTTAGAATCCATTAAAACTTGGATAACCCTAATAAAACCATAAAAACATAAAAAAAATAAAAAAACCCCCAGAAAACCTAAAAATTATAAAAATAATAAAAACACTAAAAACCCTAAAAACCATAATACCCCTAAAACCATATAAAACCCCATAAAACCAATAAAACACAAAAAATATAAAATCAATTTAACCTCTTAAGAAACATTTAAATCCTCTTAAAACATTAAAACCCCTAAAATCTCAAAAAAAACCGTAAAAACTCAAAAATAGAATACAACCCTAAAAACCCCTAAAAATATTAAAACTGTAAAAATCATAAAAATCCCTAAAACATAAAAAACTATAAAAACCATGAAAACCCTATGAAAACCATAAAACCATAAAAAACACAAAACCCTTAAAATCCTAATAAATACTGAAAACCACTATAAACAATAAAAACCTCTAAAAAGCATAAAAACCAATAAAACTCCATAAAATTCCTAAAAAACATTAAAAATTATATTAGCCCTTAAAACCTCTAAAAATGTTAAAAAAAATCATGAAAAATGTAGAAATAAAAAAAACTAAAAACCATAAAACCCCCAAACCCCTAAAAACATTTAAACTCCTTAATTTCCCAAAAAACTAAAACCCATAAAAATCCTAAAAAAGTACTAAAATCCCAAAAACCTAACAAAAACCTAAATACCCTAAAACCCCATAATATGTGATTTATGACCTATTAGTAAGAGTCCTAGGAACCTTTTTCGACATTATTTTGTAGAACACTCAGATATTCCCAAGAAAAAAAGTGACAAGGGCTATAAATTGTAAAAAGAAGAAAGAAATAGGAGAGTTGGTCAAGGTATACCCTTAAGGAAACGTGTATCTAATAACACTAGCCACAAGAAATCACAATGGATGAGCAATCCTATAATAAGTCAATAATAAATAAATAACTCAAAGGATGAAAAAAAAACTCACCATAATAACATTAACTTCATTTCTGATGTTCAAAGAGTAAAAGGGGTGGATGTTTGTAGCCAAAGAGTGATACAAAAGTCTAACTCCTAGTTTCCACAAGTCAAAAATCATAAATGATTCTCTTAACAATTTTGTAATTTTTCCCTGACATAAAGGGACAAGTATTACACCCTTTTGGTATGTAAATACAATTAGACCACTAATTTTGAACTTGATTCTTCCGTGGTGGGATGGGCATGAAATTCCTAGAACACAATGGGAAATATATTTGAAATAACATTTGGCCATTAATTAATGTTATTATAGACCCAAATTCTTCCCCAATCAAGGTTATTGGAAATTCCCATGGAATTTCATGATTATCCCATTTCAGGATTCTTTCATTCTCATAGTCTTCACCCTTGTCATTAGGCCACAAACTCCCTATAATGGTTCTTTTTCAATCATGTAAATTCCACCATACACCTCAAGTCCTATTTCAACCCCTTTATTACCATTTGTTCCATGATACCCTTCATTACCTCCCTCCTCAAAAGGATACATCCTTAAATCTAAAAATTCCAAAGGAGGAAGATTGGTAACATTAAATATGACAAAATCATTTCTAAACTTTTATGGTAACTCAATATTATAGGAATTATCATTGATATTCTATAAGGATTGGAAAGTTTAATCACATCATGGATAAAGTAATTATTTTTTTCTTTAAGAACCTCTATTATAGAAGGTTTTTCCTTAACAAACCACCTATATAAAATGTATCTCATTTCCAACTCTTCATTGCTCGATCACCATATTCTAGTAATAAAGTCACAACACGAGAAGAAATTTATTGGTTATGAGAGTTAGTGTTAAAACATTATATCTTTATTTTAAGCTTGATAGTTTCATCCCCCTCTAAATCTCTTTATCTCTATTTTTTAAAAAAATAAACTCACTTTTCATTCAATAGTCTTATTTTCACTCTTGCTTTCCACTCATATCTTTCCCTCATTTATTTTGATTTCACTCATCACTCATTTTTCACTCTTTATTTTTTATTTATCTCTTTTATTTTTATCTCTTTTCATAATCTATCTTAATCCTCACTTGGTTTTGATAATATTTCAACATCCTCAAGGGGTAAGTATAACAGGCCTTTCATTATACTCAAAAGAATAGTGGTTGGTGTATCCATCTTGTGTGACCCTCCTATCAAATTTACAAGGCCTTTCCAACAATATATAACAAGAATGCACTAGAACATCATCACATTTCACCTTGTATTCATATATATCAATAGAAAATGGAACATGTGCTTGCTTAGTGACTTTAACATCCCCGATATTATTTAACTATTACAATCTATAATCCCTATGATTCCCCACATAGTCATTGACTCACTTGTAGTTCCTCTCACAAAATACTAGCATAGTTAGTGAATTACATAGTATCCAACTTCACCTTATTTTCCTCCAAATAGATCTGAAAACTAAAAATAGTATCTATCTTCTATTCCCATTCCATGTATGTTTTCGGATAATTCTTACCTTCTAATGAAAGGATACTCAACTTTAATCCACCATGATTGTTGGTTTTCCTCCAAGGGGAGTTTTTTCACTGAATTGGTAACTCATGAAAATCATAGACTCATACTCTTCTTCGATGACCCTCCACCTTGGGGTGATCTTGAATTGGAAGAGTATGTCCATTCATCCATCCCCACATTTATCCTTTGGAATTTTTCTTCTACAAACATCATGAAAAACATAATAACCATTGTTGTAGTTGTTTCCCAGTAACCAACTTCTCTGTACTTTATCAATGCGTATATGCAAATTTTTTAATATTAATAAACTTATTATCACATCATTATTATTCTTTTGCATAACATAGTTTGTGATAATGTCTTAATAGTAGTTGTCACACTATAAGGTAATAGTAGTTTCCCATTATGATGAGAACCTAGAAGTGTCGCAACACTATTCTGAAATATATTTTCTATAGCCAGATGATGTCATTTTGGGGACATAAATGATAAAGTCTATCAAGCATGGAGACTCAAGTATTTTGAGTCACATTCCCACGGTGTACACTTTTGGTAATATCCAATAGGATATTATGAGAATGAGACCTACTATTAGGAAATCCACATTTATATGTGTCACTGAATGTTCCTGTATGCAGACATGCATATTGATCCTCAGAATTTAATATTATTATTAATGTGTATTATGATTTATGTAATTTTATGTATTTATGAAAACTATGACTACGGATGTTCGCGGTGAGGTAGGATACATTGGGTGTGGCATGAGTAATAATAAATTAATGAATAATATGAGAAAGTATTTCCCCTTATATTATTTAACAAAAGATAATATCTCAGGCCCTTTGATAGAAATGATATAGCCTAATTAAATCCATGGAGATGGTTTTCTATAGGAAAGATCAATTTTTATGAAGTCAAATAAAGATACATCGATCATATAGGTTGATAGAAGCATCATGAAACCGTCTTGATTAGAGACATCATGATAATAGAATTATAATACACGTTAAGAATGTGAATGAGTTATTATATTGTTACAACATTAACCACTTTATCTATGTGTTTCTTTTCAATTTGTTAGATGCTAACATTGGACATTAGGTTTCTTCTCCTAATTCCACTTAAAAAGTGGCCTAGGGGGTCACACACTATGTGTATCCACAATCCATGTTATAAAATATTATTATTATTTTTTATTTAACAAGTTGAATAAATATTATTTCTATATTTTTTTTAATAATTATTTATGCTTCCTTGATTTCATTTATTCCATCACTAGTTATTCAAGAGAATATAATGTTAGTGTATTATTTAATAAATATTTATTTTCTAGTTAGTGAATAAAATATTTTTTTATTTATTAGAAAAAAATGCGTAGATGTTTATTTAATAAATATATAGTCATTATTCAAGGCTTGATAAATATTGTGGAGGCATGGTGGACCAAGTATAATGGCCCAGTGAAAATTAATAAATATTGAATATTATGTAATTATATAATATTTAATTTAATTCGTATGTTAAGTGCATGTTAAGAAATAATTATTATAATATTATTAATTTTTTACATGGGGTTCTGGAGGGATTAAATAAATAATAAGGGAAACTTATTCAATTATTTATTTCTAACCCTAGAAATATATAACCCCAGTTATATTATTTTCTCTAAGAGACAATTCATTTGTTTTGGTTTTTCACAACAAAATTTTATAATCCTCTCAAGACCTAGACACATTCTTCTCCAAGAACACTCCCAAGAATTTAGAGTGATTTTCATCCAAATCCCACTCTTGAATCAATAGAGATCATGGATAATGATTTAGAAGTAGTTATTTATGGGATCAAAGGTGGACGAAACAAGAGATAGGATCTTCCGTGTGAGCACCCATAGATACCTATAGTGATGTATGGAGATTTTTGGAACATGTGTGGGTGACTTCTAGAGGTAATATTCTTTGATTCCTATAACGCAATGATAGTACAACATAGATATATTATTAGATCCATCAATGATGAAATAATTCCATCAAGGTAATTCATAAATTAAATAAAATTATTATAAATAATATGTGATGATCCTATCTCTATTTCTGGTGTTCTATCCCTTTTATATTTATTTTATTTAATTCTATTGATCATTACATTCATCATTGTGTAAAATCTAGGATTAATCATAAATTATGGAAAAAATAAATGTTGGAAACAACCCATCTCATGCTTCTACTATGCCTGGAACCTTCATGTTGTATCAAAGGAGTCACATATTTATTTATAATTATTTAAAAAACATCAATTGATTTAAGAATTTGTAATTTAGTTTTCAATTCATGTATAATCATTATTTTAATTTGAATTGTGAAATCTGCTTCTTCCTTATTCATTTCTAGTAGATCTAATAAATACAATTACTTTTATGAATGAAATAAAATCAAATAACTCATCTAAAGGTTCCAAGGATTTTGTTTGGATAATATAAAAGTACATGTCATGTAACAGGAGTTACACACTGTGTACTTGTGTTCAATGCATCAGGAATTAATTCTAAAATTAATTCAAACTATGTTCATTAATAACATGAGGTGTATTTATTTCTTACACTGCATATTGACCAGGATAGGGTGGAACTTGGTCAGCCAATGTACACTCAGTGTTTCTCATCTACATGGTTTGTAGCCCATTTGAGTCACAAATGTACTGTTGTTTATGATAAAAATTGGGGACATTGTTACAATTTTCTATTTCCAAATAGTTTCCAGTGGGTTTTTTCATACAAATGGAAACACTCAATGGTTCTATTTTTGAAGGGACCTATTTTCCAAAGGAATGTTCTCATTAGGTGTTTTTTCCAATGATTCTTAGGAACTCACATTAGTCAAGAGGATGGGTGGTCAGGCTGATCACACCCTTCTGGGGGGAAATATTTCCTATTCTAGGACTCTCTTATAAATTTAAGATTTGTTCATGAATCCTTCATTAATTACCAAGTATGATGTGGTTTAACCCCAAGTTTACAACCAATTATTAGAATGTTTAGATCATAGAATCTTATGTATGTATTTGAGTTTCTTTTTCAATGGATATATCTATATGTATCTAATGATTTCCATCAATGGTATCCTCTTATCTAATACTTAGATATTCTTTGGACATTATTATGATGATACTAGTTTTATAGACACATAGTAGGGAACTATGAATTTCATTGTCATATAGGGAAACTAATGTTACTCTAGTGTTTATCATCATCCCGGGAGATAATATTTGTTTTGATGTCCAGATCGAATAGGTAGTCGGGCTTCCTATATATCCTTATGAAAGGAATAAGAACCCACATAATTCGATGATTATTATTGGAGAACATGATCCTTTTAAGGTCACATTATAAAGAAATAACAGTATAGTTGTTTCTTCTGGAAATGGGGATGACCTTGTTTATTTAAGGTTCAAACATTCCAATCATCTTCTAACGGGATTATTCATAGAACCGGAAACATCCAATGATTCTATATCCATTTGGACCTACTTTCCAAAGGTAGGTTCTCATTACTTTTGGACTGATGAGGCTTAATAATTTTCATTGGTTGAGAGGATGGTAGGTCAGACTCATCACACCTTTTTGGGGGGAATTATTGTCTACTCCAGGACTCTCTTTATAGATTTAAGTTATGTTCGTGAATCCTTATTAATTTACCAAGTATGAAAATGATCTTTCCCTTAGATCTGACAATCAATGATTGATATATATGAAATTTATATAATCTTTTATATGTATTTGTGGTTCTTCATCGATAGAGAATCATTCGTATTATTAGAGATTCTTTGTCAATGGTATCCTTCAACACATTATATATAAATCTCTTGGTCATTATGATAACCATACTAGTTTTAAAGCCACTCAGTGGGGCACTTGAAGTTTATTGTCGTTCCAAAAGACATGGATTATTTCAGAGTTGGGATCATACCCGCAGATGGGATACCTACATATTCTTGTTAAAAAATGAATCAGAACCCATGTAATTATAGTGAAGTAGTATCAGGGTTATGCATGATTAATGGCTTAAAGAGAGATGTCATAATTACTTTTACACTCTAAGCTCACTTGAGTCATGCTCGTTGTGAGAAAGAAGAGGTATCAGTAAAACCTAAGGATTATGCCACAAAAAGATGAAATCATAATAAATGATGTAGGTCTTATGTATATATGACTACCAAAGATATATTAGGATTATGTTTTACTTCAAGGAAGAAACCTGAGAACAAGGTCTATAAAGTTATATGTGCTTTATGGAGATTTAAATACTTAAATTAGGGATTACTCCTGAGAAGGATGCCCAAATTAAAGAGGGACTAATGTTTGGGTTTTATTCCTGAGAAGGAAGGCCAAGTCAAAATAAATTAATCATGGGGCTTACTTTTGAAAAGGAGGCCTGGGTTACGGGGACTTGAGATCTGGGGAATACTTTAGAAAAGGATGCCCATGTTAAAAGAAATTAAGCATGGGGATTACTTTTAAAGAGGATGCCCAGATTAGGGAACACGGAGCTTACTCCTAAGGAGGATTCCCATTAACATGGTCTATAAAGGTATTTGTGATTTATGGTGATTTAGATTTTTAATTTGGGGATTATTCCTAAGGAAGATTCCCTGTAAGGGGGACTTGGACTTGTGATTGGGGCTTACTCCTAGGGAGGATGCCCAAATTAAAAATTCTCTCATGTTAAGGGATGAGGTTTAAGGGAGGAAATCTCTAACCTTAGTGACATAAAGCTATGAAAATCATGTGGTTTTGAGAGATGTTCCACAAAATTCCTTTCAGATAAGGAATACAACAAAGGAACCTTTCCATAAATTGCTTTTAAGAGGGTTTTGAAGGATAGATATTGAAGTGGAAAGGTGGATTAGTGACAAAAAAGGTGAATAGGTAGGAGGGGCACCAAAAAAGAGGAAGGCGTGCAAGTCATGTTTGGGTGCGCAAGTCCTGGTCGTGCAAGTATACTTGCATGACACATGTGCACTTGGGAGACGGTTAACCCATAGGGTAATACTTGGGAGAGACTTGGCTCAAGCACTTAGTATTATCCCTAAAGGCTTCCAAAAGGGTGGCTCGCAAGTTATGTTGAAGGGATAAAGTCACGTGCAAGTGTCTTCATTTCCCTTAAGGGTTAGACACTTAGGCGCACAAGTGTTGATGAATTTGAACACTTAGGCCTTATTACCCTTATTTATATCTTACATTCTTTGTATGAAATTACCTTATATGTGTTAGGAAGACTTCAAGTAGAAACTAGGGTGCTGAGAGCTTAAATCTAACTTTTGGAATTTTTCGTCCTCAAAATGGGGGGCCCACAAGGGGTATTTATAGGTCATTGAGGACCTTGGGTGAAAAAAGATTAGGGTGCACATGTCACCTTCACAACCGATATGTGGCACACAAGTATACTTTCATGACTATAGTGAAACCTGCGTGACCCATTCTTTTTGAAATCCTTGTTCATGCCTTTATAAATTTTTTATGTTTCCTCAAAGGATTAATCTCTTTGTGCTTAAGGTATTCCTCTTTTTCCATCATTAGAATATGTGATTAGAAGGAGCGTCAAAAAAATTCCCCCCTCAGAGTTGGATCTGAAAAAGGAAGGAGGATTTGACTCTGTGGAAAAGGAGAAAACCAAGGAATTTTGGGAGTGCAGGGTTTGAGTGGGCAGGTGCGGGCCGTGCAGGGTTCGATGCGTAGAGGTACACCATTGCCTATAAATATGGGTGACACTCTCGCGCAAACCACCTGGCATTCAAATCTCTTAGATCTTGTTGTGAAAGTGGGATCTTGTTCACGCAGGTGACTTGCTGTATGCAGTTCATTGCTTCTTTGTGTCGCACTTCTGAAGAGGTATTTGGACCTGTGCGGTGATACCTACGGGCCCATACTTGCGCGACTGAAGTAGACATGCGCGCATTAATGCCTTAGCCATTATTTCAAATTCCTTCACAAATTTTATTAAAAATAAATTTACTTAAGAGTTAATTATTCAACGTTTGTGCAGATTCAAGGGCTCCCAGAAAAATTGGAACGGCTGATGAGATGGCTAGCAAGCGGATTGATGACATGATGAACGTTGTTGGCCATGACTATTATAATATCTGCGACAACACTCTCGTAGATTTGTCCAAGTACTTGAAGAGGTATCATCTTAATTTCCCATAGATCATCTACCTACCTCTGTATTTCCATGCTCATCTACAAGGTGTCTACATTCTAGATCCAAAGAACTATCTCCCGCATTCTTTGTTTCACACTTACACCAACTTTTCTTCAGCAAATTTCTCAGTTGGAGGAACATTTGTTAATGCTGGAATAGTGGAGAAGGCCTACATAATGCATCATAGCCCTTGGGCCCTAGATCTGAAACCTCACAATCCTGAGCTGCAGCAGCATTGTTATCCCTTAATCTTCTGAAATTATTAGATGTATCAATCCAAAGGCTAGAAGACGAGTTGGGATATCTATCCTAGAGGAGGTCTGAATCCAACTTCTATGTGGGTATATTGGGTGTGACAAACTTGTGCAAATTATGTCGAGGATATGAAAGGAGTTGCAATATATGAGGCCATCTGGGCTGGGCAGACATACGTCTATAGGAATGATGACTTTGTGGCGAAGCTAATTAGCCGCTGGAGCCCAAAATCCAATTCTTTCCATCTGAGTCATAGAGAAGTAAATATCAGTTTTCGTGATGTCTACAAGATCTCAGGGGCACCCATTTTGGGCATTATGTATGATGAATTCACCCCAACCAAGGAGACTTGGAATGATTCGGAGAAGACTCTAGCTTTGGCTAGAGAATTATTTAAAATTTTCTACAAGCCCAAGAACTCAAAGTCCTTCAAAACTCAATCTAGAAAGGATATTCATCAAGAGTAGTGGATGAATATATTTCTTAAAAAAAAGAAGGAGAAGGGGATCACCTGTACTTGTCCTTCTACCTGCCCCAGAACATAGAAAAAGGGTGCTTTTGGCACATTCTGGCCGACCCTAGAAGTAGGAGAATTTGAAAAGTGTGGATACGAAGTGGATCAGAGAATCCTAGAAAGGACCCATCTGGCGGGCTTCATAGACTTGTAGCTCAGTTTTTATCTTCAGCTGGTCAGGGATTCTAAGGGAGTCGTCCGGCCAGGGACCATCATTTTTTCAACCAAGTTGGCTGAGATAAAAAAGGTTGGGTTGGACACCCCTATTTTGGAAAAGATTCAAAGGATATTACTCTATGTTTATATGGGTAAGTATCTTTTGAGAATAGTGGGACCATTCCATGTTTTATGGGGATGGATCACCACTCATTTCAGGACATATGTTGTATAGAGCAGAGTACAGGTTCCTGGAAGTTCTTTCAGGCCATCAGTGCAGACATTTTCTGGAATTTTTCTATTACCCCTCAACTCCTATGATATGAAGGTGAGGCTAAGAATGTTCAATGAATTCCATTTCTTTCCTTATGGAATCCTGCCAATATGGTTGTTTGTTGATGATGGAACATCCGTCCTAGAATTATGGTCATACATGCTGGCTATCAGAGGTGGTGTACTAACCACTATGATTGATGAAGATATTTTATGAGAGGCATATGCTCCATATAGATTTGCATGCCAATTCACGTATCTCCAGAAGAATTTTGTATCCCCTCTTTTGCATGTCAGATCAGAGCAACATCCAATGGTTGCCACACAACTTTGGTTGTTGACAGCTATGGAGAATACTGGGGAAATTTTTGATCTGCCAGTTGCTGGAGCGGTGAGTCTCTTGACTACATGGTATGCAGAGAACTGGGTAGCATCTTAACCTGAAGGGGTACTGAATAATCCGGTTCCTCGGGTGGGGAAAACGAAAAGAACTGTCGAGAAATAAAACCTCCATCTGGAAGGTGATTCTTCCACACCAAGAGCTAATTCACCGGGTTCCTCACCCAGGGCTGACTCACCAGATACATAGGATGGGGATGAAGAGGCACGACATGTGTCAAAGCGGCCTCATGCCTGATATAATCCACCTGTCATAATTAAGATACCAAATCCATAAACTCTTGGTGAGTAATATCATTGATGAAATTTAATCGCCATTACTTTATAGAGAAATAAGTTCATTTTCTTATCCTTTATCTGTAATTTTAGAAGCTGGATAGAAGTTGAAGTCCAAGATTGTGGGACCCTCGTCACAGCCTTCCGGTACACATGCTGAATATCTACGACCAGAGGATATCTACACATGACAGAGTTCATATAATGATGTTGAAACAACCTGGCTAGACCTATGCGAAGGGTTACACATCCCTGTAGTAGGGAATCATCAGGCTTCTACTGATATCCGTTTCGAGGATAACCTCAATGAAGTGTGGGCTTACATCAGAGAGCTGGAGATGCTTATATATGCCACTGAAGATTCCATTCCTATCACCAAGTGAGTGAAGGAAATGATAGATCATGGCACCACTGAGGGGACCAGTGTATCCAGAGATTAGGAGTGGTACGATTACGTGGCTCCTAAAGATGTATGTCTCTTACCTTATTTTATTTGCAATTTGATTTCAATTAAATATTTTTTACTCAAGGAAATTACTTTCTTCATCCCGCAGATTTCAAATAAAGAAACTATTGAGGTTCCTTCACCAAAGTATAGACCTGGTGGTACTTCCATCGGAGCTAATGAATCTCCTCGCGAGCCGGGTGAGGTATCTCCAGGGTGGAAATCCATGGATGAAGAGTTAATATGGCTTTTCACTCTCCAATACATGTATTTTGAGATGACTATGTCTACACACACCAAAATCCATAGAAGCAAAGACATCGAAGGAAGAAGTCCACGACTAAATGCTTTATCAGTAGTGGTAAGTCCTTATAATAGTCACGAGTCTTATCCAATGAAACGATTGCTTATACTTCTTGGAATTTCAGTGGATTCTTCAATTTCCCCTTTGAGGGAGAGTATTGACCATCCTCCGAGGATGACAGAGGGTGCTGGTGAACAGTCAAAAATTCATGATGACTTGGCTGCTCCTGAAGAAGATCCAGCATCTGTTCCGAGTACATCTCTTATTGCTGCTACAAGGAGAGAAGAGCCTGCTTCTGGTAAATTAACAATGATTCATAAAATGTTGAATAAAAACATAAACTGACTTTTATTCTATGATGCTTTCGGTTCAACACCTACACTAGAACATTTGGCGTCCACTGCAACTGATGCCGTAATATTTTCTGATGAAAATATCTAGGGTCAGAGGCTGCAGGATGAGGGTTGCCAGGAAGATACATTAAATGCTTCCACTGGTGAGACTAACAAGGAATCTGAGATATCACTGGATGAAATGATGAAACTTGGCGCATCTTTTGAAGACTTTATATATCATTTTAAATTACCATGTAATTTAGAATATTTTAGACGTGAGTGTTATCCTTCGTCCTATTAAAAAATTTCTTATTACACCACTGACCATGATTGGTTGAAATTTTCAGTTTCATCTGAGAAAACTGCTGAACTGCTAATGCCTGAAAGTGGTATAGAAAATCCTATTATTGCAGAGACAGTAGCTCAAGTGGAGCTTAACCCGAAAGAGATTCTTGAAACCCATCCTGAAAATCCTTTTGAATCTATGAAATATGGGGAGTAGCCTTCCCATGTTGTTGACCTACCGTTGGGTAAGAGATAATAATATTTGTGGTTGCACTTAATTTTTAAGACAACGTAATCAACTTTGGTTATCCTTTGAAACTAACCATAATTTTTAATTAACTATGCATGGTTGTCAATTTCAGTGGCTAGATCTATATGTGAAGCCTTAGCCTCTGCCCCAACAGGAATAGAAAGTGAGGTAACAAGGGTCGGGAGGGAAGGAGCAGAATAGGGCACTTCTCTAAGTGCATTAACCCCAGACTATACCCCCCTGTGATAGTGAAGCTGAATCTGATTCGGTGGTACAAAAGGCACTCCATTTTTACATCGCAAGGCATGGTATAACATATAGAAAATCTTACCTGAAGTGCCTCTTGAATAGATATCTTCAAAGTTCCCATGACGGTCATCTCTATTTGTCATGTTGGGACTTGGTGGTTTTGGATATTAGGAGATCCATGTTGCGGTGAAACAAGTCATCTTAAGAATGGAGCAGGAGAAGAGGTACCATCAAGACCTGATCAGAGTGAGGATGTTCTCCAATATCAGTGAAATTTAGGCTACAGTGTCCCGAGCTGAGGATAATCATGCTGTAAAATTGAAGGAGCTGAAACATAAGATCAAGGAGAAAGTTGTCCAACAGATGCACCTTCAGCAACAGTTAGATGTTGTTACTAGGGAACATGACCAGCTTAATAATTCACTTGAAGGATTTCAAACAAAGGGTATGAAAGCCATTGTCGATGCCAAGAAAGCACTCTGTCAAGATGAAAAGGGTGAAGCTGGTCGAGTGTATGAAATTCAAGTGGTTGCTGATGAAGCTCAGGATTCCATAAAAAAATAAAGAGTTATGTGGAAATCCTCTTGTAATTCATGAAAAAGAGAAGAGACTAAAGTTTGGGGATGTCCTTCTAACTCTTGTGCATTAATGAAAAACACTTTCATCCTCATTTATTTTTACCTGCATTCTTTTGATGCCTAATTTAAATAATTACCTAAGCCAATGGGCCTAATAAGCATATTTTGATTTTCGCTAGGATTATAAAAATAACCCTACAAAATTTGAATCTTTTTATTCCTCAATATTAACTAAATCATACAAAATGTACATTTAGAGAATTGGGACTCAACTTTTGTTCAGAGTTCCCTTGTCTTTTGTGGGTAGTTTAAAATCATGCACGTCGAACATAAAAATGCTAATGTTTAAGGTCGAATAGCTTTGACTGAATGGATTAAAATTGACTCAATTCCTTGATAATTTATCAGAAAACATATTACCATATTCATGTATGGGGGAAAACATGTAAATTTTGAATTAATAAATTTTGAATATAATGAATGATATGAAAAAAGTGATAAAAGGCATTAGAAGAAGTATTTACTAAGAGTAAAGTTACCACTATTTAAAAAACCCGTTAGGGGGTTGAATTATGGAGGGCCACTTAAGGGAATTGACTGCATAGTCAAATAATAACATCTTTTGGCTGATAGGTCCGTTATGTAGACTACTTATGCAAGGCCACCTAAGGGAACGTGCTGTATAGTCAGGAAAAAGAAATCACATAAATTTTACTTTTCTATTTCTAAAAAGCCAGTGAATGTTTATGGAGATTCAAATTTTCCGAAGCATAGAGTCTGCTGTATGGAGAGAGGTACTTGAATATGGAGAGGATATTCCCAATCAAGATTGTCAAAGAATTGGATGAATGTCACTCCTGTGAAGTTCTGACCCAAATGCAGGGAAGGGAAATATAAACCATAGACTTAAATACATTTAGATCATGAAAAAGTGTATGGGAAAAATATGTTAAGGATGGCTATTTTTGCAGATCCTTACATATTGTTGTAAAGAAAAATATGGAAAAAGAGGTTTTCCTCCCATGAATGAAATTACCACTATTTAAAATACTCACTAGGGGGTTGAATTATGCAGGGCCACTTAAGGGAATTGGCTACATAGTCAAATAATAGCATCTTTTGGCTTATAGGTCTGTTATGTAGACTACTTATGCAAGGCCGCCTAAGGGAATGTGCTGCATAGTCAGGAAAAAGAACTCTCAGGTATCAAACATTGTGTGACCTGAAGTCAAGAAATGGTTTATGGAGATCTAGATGTATTTATGGCTAGGAGTATGACACATGAAAAATGGGTACTGTCCAATGCATGAAAGATATACATAGACCAATGCTGACCATAATCATGTTGTGGCTGGGTCCAGAATTGAAATGCTGGACTTCACTACATATCTCATTAGGATGAGAATCGAGCCAAATATAGTTCTTGAAATACAGTTTAATGTCATGTGGGATGAGAATATAGGAGATCTTATTTTAGTATCATAGAGCTCATACCATAATAAATAATACACATTGTGTGTTTTATAAACATGATTTGAATGAAGACCATGGTTTTCATACCACCATCATGTTTATACAGGAGGACTTTTCAGCCAAGGGATTGAAAGTGGAATTTAGGGTTAGGCCCAAAGACTTGGGGATGGAGTTGAGGGACACTCGAATGTTCCTATGTATCCCATAAGGATGGGAATGAAGCCTCACATAGTTCTTGAAATACCCTATGTACAGATTTGGTTCGTACAAGTTAAGGGTGAAAGGGGACTTCAGTGCAATGATGGTTTGACACAAGATTAAAGGTTCGGGCATTGCCATGTATCCATGTAGTCTTTTGAATATATGACTTGATTGGAAATCGATGTCAAAGATGATTCCCTCTCAGGTGATGGAAAATGTGGGATAGTATAGTTTAACATCATATAGAAAGGACGATGGTGTTGCACAGTTTAGTGTCATGTTGGATGAAGGTGAACCAATGTGAAGATATTGGTTTTGGGCTGCTTCATGGATCAACATCGTATGAGACGGAGGTGAACCGACATGAAGAGATTTGTTTTGGGCTTCTTCACGGATCAACATCATTTGAGACTGATATGAACCGACGTGAAGAGATTGGTTTTGGGCTTGAACCTCAGGAGGTTTCCTACGAACCCAGCCTAGAAGGTAAGGATCAAAGTCCATGTAGTTTGATTGAAAAATGAATTGGTGATCAAGTTGTTCTTTAAAACAAAGACCTAAAAAATGGTGTTGGGACTTACGCATGGTTAATATCCCAGAGAGGGTGTTATGATTGATGTTTACTCTATGCTCACATGAGTCATACTCGGTGTGAGAAACAAGAGGTAGAAACAACCTTAATGATGCACAGTTTAATGTCATGTAGGGCATAAGAGGGACTATGCAGTCTAAAGTCTTGCAGTAAGGACTTAGGGGACTATGAAGTTTAATGTTATGTAGTAAGGAAAACACATTTTAACATCATGTTGGATGAAAGGGTGTTGTATAGTTTAGCGTCATATAGAAAGGACGTTATAGTTTAATGTCATGTGGGACATATTAGGGACTTTTTCACAGTTTAACGTCATGTGGGACGAAGAGGTGCACAGTTTAACGTCGTATAGCTAGGATGATGGTTATATAGTTTAACGTCTTGTGGGACGTAGTTATTTGTGTTACACAAAATACCTTTTCAGGAATCATTCATTGGTTGGAGTCGTGATGTGTTCTCCATCTATTGAGATTAAGAATAAGCTCCATTGGAGTAGAACTTATTTATTGTGTAAGGTCCTTCCCATTTTGTCTCATGATTGCGAGGTTTCTTTCTTGGTATCATTGGAGTTCTGAGAACCAATACCAATTCTCCTTGAATGAATGAACAAATACGAACATTATTGTTGAAAGCTTGTGCTATTCGATTCTGATAGACTTCCAAGTGATGCAGGGTGCACAATCTTTTTTCATCTCATCGTTCCAATTCATACAATCACTTTTGAGAGTGATTATCTATAGATGATTGATCACAAATGGCTACTATGATTGAAGGAAATTGAACATAAATGGTAAAGACTGCTTCTGTTCCATATACTAATGAATATGGAGTTGACCGCGGAGCAGTGCGGGTGGTGGTCCGATAATCCCATAAAGCATGAAAAAGTTTATCAGGCCGTGATTTCTTATCTTTATCCACCATATTTTTCAATATGTTTGAAAGAGTCTTATTGAAGGTTTCTATTTGGCCATTGGCCACTACATGATACTGAGAGGAGTGGTTGGATTTGATGTTGTATTCTTGATACTACTTCCTTACCTCGGATTAACAGAAGTTGGTGCCATTGTCCGTCAATATGGTATGAGGGACACCAAATCTGGTAATGATGTTAGACTTGATGAAGCTAACAATGCTTTTTGAACTAACTTCTTTGAGAGGTATTTACTCTGCCCATTTGGAGAAGAATTCAGTAGTAGTAAGAATATACTTAAACTGCTTGGATGTAGACGAAGGGTAAGGTCCTACAACATCCATTCCACATTTGGCAAATGGCCATGAGTATTTAGTTGTATGAAGTAATTATAGAGATTGATGAATGAAGTTGGCACATACATGGCATGCATGACAATTTTTAGTGAAATCAACACAATATTGTATCATTGAAGGCCAAAAGTATCCAAGCCTTCGAATTTGATCAGACAGTCTTTGTCCAGACTAGTGGGAACCACAGACTCCTGCATGCACTCTTTTCATGAAAGCCATTGACTCATCACCATCAATTCATCTTAAGAGAATTCCATCAAAACCTCGCTTGTATAGATTTTTTTTCTAGGTGATCAGAGCTATAATAAAGAGTAAAATTTACCACACATCGCTGAACATGTTCTCTCTCGGCTCTATCAGGTGGGAGTGTTCCATTTTGAAGGTATTCCCTAATAGGTGTCATACATGCTGTAGTATGACCATATGGTTCAGAAATGGGACTAATTTCATTGATTTCCTCTATTTTGATTTTAACATAAGGTGAAACTGTACGACCATGGGCAATACTGATGATTGTTTCATCCCGATTTGGATCTTCCATAGCGGTGGCTATATTATCCAATGCATCAGCTTGGGCATTTTGTGATCGTAGGACATAAGAAAATGTCAGTTTTGAAGGATATTCTGCCATTAACTCTCTAACGTAATCATACAAATGGATTAATTCTTATTTTTTGATGGCATAATCCCCATTGACTTGTTTGATTACCAGGTCTGAATCACCTTTCAATTTTATGTGACTCACTTGTGCCTAAAGTGCCACCTCCAATCCTGCGATGAGAGCTTGATATTCTAGTTCATTTTTTGTACCGCGTTTCCATAATAAGAAGGAATAGGGTAGCACTGCCTTTTCCGTGGAAATAAGTACAATTCCTAACCCAACTTTGTTGAATTTGGGATCTTCCATTTGCTTCCCTGTTGGACTTCTATAAGCACCATCAAAGTACATTTCCCATGTTTGAATATTATCTTGAATAGAAAAGGCTCCCTCGTCAGGAAGATCAATATATAAAGATGTATCTTCTACTGAAGGATGTTCAGCAAGGAAATCATCCAGATTTTGGACCTTTATTGCCTTTTTAGACACATATTGGATATCCAATTACTGAAAAATAACTTCCCACCTTGCCAGACGTCCTGTAAGCATTGGACGACTATGGATGAATTTGAGCAGGTTATTGAGAGATACCAATTGGACCTAATGATGTTGCAGGTAGTGTCTCAATTTCTGAACTGAAAAGATTAATGCTAGGCAGCACTTTTCAATACATGAATATCGGGTTTCATCTTAAATCATAGTCTGACTGAGATAGTAAAGGATGTTTTCATTTCCAGCATCATTTTTATGAGCAAGGAAGGCACCCAATGATTTCTCTAAAGCTGTCACATAGAGGATAAGTGGTATTCCTTCAATAGGTGGCATTAATACCGGTGGACTCAATAGATATTTCTTGAGGATATAAAATTCCTCTTGGAAATCATCTGTCCATTGGTAAGTAACTCCCTTCATTGTCAATTTGGTGAAAGTTAAACATTTTCCTTCTAGATTGGTGATGAAACGCCAAATATTGGCCAAGTGTCCTTGAAGTCCTCTCAATTCCTTCAAATTTCAAGGAGGTGACATTCCATGGATTGACTTTTTCTTCTCATATCGACATTGATACCACTATGGCATACAACAAATCCGCGAAATTTTCCTAAGGTAACCCCAAAATCACATTTCAAGGGTTTCATCTTCAAATTGTGTTGTCGAAGTTTGTGGAATATGATTTCCAAATAAGATAAGTGATTAGAACTTTGTGTGGATTTAACCACCAAATCCTCCACATAACATTCAACAAATTTACCTAAAAAAGGTTTGAAGATATGGTGCATGGAATGCTGATATGTTGCACCTGCATTCTTCAGGCCAAAGGGAATTACCTGATAGCAAAACACACCCTGAGGGGCTCTGAAGGCTATAGATTCATCATCTTCTGGAGCCATTTGTATTTGATTATACCCAGAATATCCATCCATGATGGAAAGTGCTTCAAAGCTAGTTGTTGCATCAATTAAGAGTTCTGTGATCGGAACTAGAAAATCATCCTTGGGAAAATGCCGATTAAGATCTTTGAAATCATTAAAAACTCTAATTTGTTCATTCTTCTTCTTCACAGGGACAATATTAGCTTTCCATTGGGGATATTGAACTTCTCTGATGAATTTATCCTTAATAAGCTTATCCACCTTAGCTTCAACTTTGGAGGCATAAGATAGATGTGTTCTTCTTGCGGCTTGCTTGAATCCTCGATGTTCTTTTGGAAAACCCAAATGATGATTAGAAACATCAGGATCAGGCCCAGACATTTCTTTACTGTTCCAAGCAATTATATCTCAATTTTTCATTAAAAATGAAATATACATTTCTTTCTCTTCAAGATTCATGGCTGCAATAATTAAAGTGGGGAATGGATCTTCTTTTGTACGCAGATTTTTTTATCTGAGTTCATAGACAGTGGTAGAGATAACTTCTTCAAATGCTAAGGAAGCATCTCTGAGATCTTCCTCCTCTTCTTCAACATGTGTTACTTCTTCTGTTTTTACTTGCATAGTATATGATGAAGCGGAATTTCCATGATCAGGAGAGATGTTAAAATTTGAACATCTTGAAGAAGAAGCTTCCATTTCTGACCCTATTGATGATGAAGGGTCTTATTTGGATAATTAAAAGGAGATAATGGATTGATAATCAACATCATCATTACTTTATGGCATTTCTATAACCTCTTCAGGCCTGGTTGATGAAGTACAAAATTTCTGGATTTCAGTGGATGAAATGATGACATCTCCATTTGAGCTTTCATCTCTATTTGGTGAATCAGTAATTTCTCCCATGTTGTCTGGATTGGCTTCCATAATTGACATTATGTATGTTTCCATAAGACTATTTGGATTTGGGTCTATCCTGTAAATTTGACTGATAGGCAACACATAATCTATACTCACCTGTATGAATGGGTTTACTGGAATCCTTTCCAAACCATATGAAGCATTAATTTTGGTAACTTCTTTTGTCATAAATACCTCCTTTACCTTCATGTGATAGAATTCTGCATCAATGTATTGAGATTCACATGTTTTGAATGGGGATTTATCACCATAAAATGTCCCAATTTGACCATTGAAACAATATTTGAAACATTGAGGGTATGATGAAGGTATAGTCGCATGTTGATGTTGCCAAGGTCTTCCAAGACAACTGTTTAAGGCTATGTCATGATGAACAAACATGAAATATGAATTGGATACAAGATCCCCAAACTGATTTCTAAGTGTAATCTCACCCATATGTTCTTGTTCATTTTTATCATATCCTTGAAACATCAAATTAGAGGAGATAAATTAGATTTGGTGAGTCCCAATCGACGAAGTGTACGAATAGGGATGAGGATGACTTTTTAACCATTATCAATGAATGATCTTCGAATTTATACATCATTGACCTTGCCAGATAAATACAAAGGCCTTATATGTCCATTCGCAACATCATCTTCATCTACATCTGTAAATGATATCACTGCATGGCATTCTGCAGGATCATTCTCTACATGGTAGACTTCAGCCGCAGCAATTTAGGTTGTGAATTCCTAAGGACTTGAAAATACCTCAATGAGTGCCTCCCAAAGATCCTTTGATAGATTTAAGGCATCCATAATTCATACCTTGGCCGGTACGTGGGCCAAATGTTTCAATACATCATACTTTTGATTCAAAGGTCTATGTTTCCCAACTGGAACATGTGGTTTCACAGGTTCCTTATAAGTTGATTATTTGGATGTAGATGCATCTTCTATTGGGATAGGAGTTGGAAATACTCTTGGATTTGGAATATTAGACCAACTGTGTCTATTTATTTGCTAATAAGAGGAAGGTGTAACTTCTAACCGATCTTCCAAAATAACTGTGCTAGGACTGAATCTTCCATGTGTGGAAGAAAATTCTTATTCCTATTGAGCCCACTGAAGGGATTTTCCATGATTTTCTGCTACATATACAGTTCTAATAGGGGTAGGATTGAAATTGTGGATTTTAGAATATCCACGTCTTCCTCAGTATCCTAGACCTCTGGAACTTCCTATGATTCCTCTGTTTGATGCAGTTAACTCAGGCACATCATGATTGAAACTGTGATAGGCATATGGATCCATTAAGTGAATCATATTAACAGAACCAAATATCAACTCTTCATCTAATGAAGACTCTGCCTTATTATCCATTTTAGGTTGTGCCATTTGGTGGGGGTGGTGCTCATCGCTTTGAAGTAGATGGCATAAAATCTTCCAGAGTCAAAGACAATTTGGGCTTTGACACGATCTCGTCTTATTCTTATTGAACTTCTTTCTTTGAATTATGCCTCTTCTTTAAGGATTTTCCTTCTGATGGAGGGGGCTTTTATATGGAATTCATAGTAGAAGACACAATTGGTTTCTTCAATTGTGTTCGTAAAATAGCATGAGTTCGGTTGATTGTTTTCCTGACCATCCAATCATCATATTTCTACACATTTTATCTTTTGACTTCTTTCCAATCTCCATTTTTCTCTTGATCTATAGCAGTAAAACATTTTACCTGGGCTGAAGAACCTTTCTATTTTACCTGTCCCGAGTCCACCATATTTTGTAGGAGGTCGTTGAAGACAAACACTCCTGATTGGGATGCCCCAACATTTGATGAAATGGGAAATATTTGGGATGGTCTTCATCTCCTTCCTTGTTCAGCCTTTTAGGCCTTGGCAATTGAACCAAATTATTTTCCAGAGCTGAAATGAATTAACCAGGAACTTGTTCATTTCGGAAAGAATAAACTTTGTTCTTTAACTCCTCAAATTGTTTCCGTCTTTGATCTCATTGGTCATCTTGACAAAACGGTCTATTTTGTTGATACTCAGGAGGAGGGGCCCTTCGATTTAGTGAAGGTCTTCAAGTAGTAGGTATAGGTTCTTGTTTAAGTGTGATTGTAGAAATCTCTACTTTACCCATTCTCTTTCCTAGAGCTGATGGAATTGCACTAGTTTTATCCTTAGTCTTTGTAAAAGAGTCATCAATCTGTTGAGCGATTTATGAAAGGTCTCAAAACCCTCCTGTGTATTTCACAGGGATCAACTGTGTGAGTAATTCATCATGCAAATTTTCCACACAGATTGGAAACAATTCTTCTTGAGAGAGTGCTAAGATTAAGGAATATGTTCATCCCTTCCATTAGGCAATGAAATCTGAAACTCTTTCATTTTCCATTTGCATACATTTTTTAAGATCAAAAACTTTTGTCTTTGGAAACGTTGAGCTGAATTGAAGATGTAACCGCTGATGGAGATCTTCCCACCCGGTAATTTACTAGGATTTCAAGCTTTTATACCATACAATGGAAGGCCCTTGTAATGACTGTACAAAACACCTGATCTTAACTTCTTCTTGTTGTTGAGGAGTTCACATCATAGGATCACGATGAGAAACAAAATGTGTTATGTGTTGTTCTGGGTCTCCCGAACCATTAAAAAATTGGAAATGTGGTACTTGAAAATTTTGATGGGGGAAGAATTGCATCCACCCATTAAGGGTATGATCTCTTTTTTGGTTGAATTTGTGAACGCTTTACCTCCATAGATTCCAATCAAGTTGTTAATTACTCAATGGTAGTCATTAACTTTTGAGAAACATATGGTTGAGAATAGACCTGATCAGGTGCAACAACTGGCGTTTGGACAGGTGTGGTGACTGGTACTGTAACTGATGATAGCACTACTGGTTGTTGTTGTGCATGACCCATAGGATTAGACTTGTGAGGGTGTACTAGTAATGTATGTTATTCTTGGTCCATCTCAGTAGATATAACAAATTCCCTTGACTGACTGACTCCATCAGGCATAGAAGGAAGACTACCTTGAAGTAGTTCTTCATTCAACCTCCTTAATTCCTTCATTTCTTCCTCTAGTTGTGCGAATATTTTCTCTAGAGAGAGTGATTGGACTTCTCTAGAGGAAGGGCAGAATGTAACCTGATTCTTTCCTTTCCCCTTGTTGGATGCCTTTCAGAGAGGGGGAAGTTGGTTATTTCAAGGAATACTCAGATTCTGGATAATCCTTTGATTTCGTGTAAGCACACCTTCTTCATTTGTTTCATTACGTACAGTCTCTTGAGTAGGAACATCTTCATCTGATCCCTCTGAGTGAGCCTCCTGTTTTGGAGGATCAGCAATAGCTGCATTGATGAAATTTATTGACGCATAACACATTGCATCCCTTATTTTGGAATTTCTACAATACTATATTTTTCATGTCCTTGATGAGACATTTCCTTTTTTGAGTTGATCCCTTAGGAACATCATGACAAATTGTAATTTGGAGGGAATCTCTTGATAATTCGGCTCTGAGTTCCTCTTGTGTCTTTTTCCCTAATCGAGAGAAGGCTGAATTTCTCTAAGGAAGAGATTGTGGATTTGAAAAAGTCCATAGTCGAGTGGACTGGGGTTGTTCCTGCTGTACTGGCTCGACTCCTCGAATCCTATTTGTTGATTCTGAGGGTTGGGTTAAAAGAGTCCCTAGTCTAGAAATATGGGGCGGATATTAAGCTATTACATCTAAGACTTTCTTAAAATCTCTCCTGATCTTGTGGAATTTAGACTGTAAATTGGCTGGATGCATTAACATACATCCACTCAAATCACCTAGCTCAAATGACCGTTGGATTATTTCTAACACTTCAATCACCTGATGATGTGTCTCCTCTAAATGAGAAGTATGTTTGATTTTCTCATTTTCCGAATTCAAGAGAAATTCGACAACTTGTTCTCTGTATGCCTGACTTTGGGGTGAACTAGTTGAGGCATGTTCCTGAGCAAGCCTTTGATTACATAAAAACCAATTGGTTGTGGCCGGCCATGGGCAATAACATTGCATGAGACAATTTTTTGCGGGATTTTTTGACTCAGTTGTACAGTGAAATGCAGTGCTTCATGAACACCCCATCCCCTAATATGAATACCAGATGGGGCATTGGAAATTAACCGTCATAATCTTTTTAGTGAGCTGAGGCATGAACGTTGAGGGGCTCTCTACTTCTTTTCAACCTTCAAATATCGGGAAACTAAGAGAGATTCCAAATAAATTTTTCATTTTAACCCTTATATTATCTTGACATGATTTTAAAATTCATAATAAGATAATATTTTCTATTTCAATTGACAAAGAGTTTTCCACATGTTGGGACGAATATCGTGAATACAATCTTCCGTCAACATATCTGGAATATCATACAGAGATTTAGCCAAAACCCAAAAACAAGATTAGTACTTCATCTTGTACCAGTTGTTTTCTCATATTCATCACTTCGTCCTTATCATTCGATGAAGATTCTTCTATCTGATTAGACCAAAGTTGCTTCTTATTTGTTGTTTAATCAGATTCAACAAGGTTAGTAGAAAATTCATTAATGAAATTGAAATATGAATGACCCAGTGGTGGTTTGGAGAATGACCTACACCCCTGGCTATCTTATTATTGCGAAATTATTTCACCTATTAGTGGTAAATCATTAGAAATGTCGGGCTTCACATTATCAAGTGCCTCAAGATAAGTGGGATTTCTCATTAGTTCATTTTACTTTGAATAATTTTCCAAGAAATGTGAATTACTACTGCATAGAGTACTTTCACAGCTAAATTCATCATCATGGGGAGGACCAACATGGTGGGTTACAGCAAAAGATGAAACCTTTTTCTCCTTGATCTTCTGGCCACACAGAGGGTTCTTATGGCTTTGATCTGAAGATAATACTTCGAGATAGACTGAACTGTCATTAAGCAAGCCATTATGAGGAAGTGTCTGATGAAGACCATTAGAATTATTGTTCCCACTATTGGGAAACGAGAGAGTATAGTCTTAACATGAAATAGATAATTGTCTGAGGGATTCAAGAACTCCAGCATCGAGCAAGGCCTTATTATAGATTGGATCTTGATTTCTTGATTGTGTTGAATGGGTATTTTTTCTTAGTTTCTTTCTTACGCATTTTGGGAACCACTTGTTAATGAATGTTGTTATTATGGGCAAGTTTATGTTCTTGCTCAAGAGAAATAGTCAGGCTAGGCTAATTATATCCATTCCAATCGTGTGTATGTGTCTGACTTGATTGTCCATATGACATGGGGAAGTATGCCCCACAACCCTCCTGGACTGGAACAGAGGTGTGTTTCTATTATGGAGTGATATGATGATGAGTCACACCACTGATACAGATAGATTTATGTGTCTTTCCATGAGATGCTACTAAAGTTGTTATAATATCCTGGAAAGCATCCAAAATATGAGCAGGGATTTGCTTCTTCTCTTTCACCATTGACAGAATATACTTGGTGACTTCATTTGATGGAATGGTAATATACATCCATTCCATTCTTGGAGTAAGTGTATGTTCCTTCTCATGTCCTCCTTTTCCTATTAGTGAATTCTAACAGTACTCATGTGTGGGGGCAAAAAGTTCTGTCTGCCTCCTCTTTGTCATTGGGTCTTTCCAATTGACTTCTCTAGAAGATACCAAATGAGACTATTGGTTATCTTGAAGAATATTGGCAGGTGTATGTGCCTATTGTGTATCTTTGTCAAATATGGCTGACAATTTTTTTTCAATACTGGTAGACGAGACTGGTGGCAGAATTGTGAATTGTAAACAGGTGTATTTGCCTGATTATTAGTTTCCACTACATTAGATTGGCGAGATTCTTTGGTTGTAGTTAGACGAGCCTAATGACTAGGTGATGAGTTATAAACAGGTGTATATGCCTGCCTATAATACTCCGCTAGAATTTCCTGGCAAGATTGGTGTGTTACTACCAGATGAGTCTGCTGGGTAGTAGCATCAGGACAGACAGGTGTATATGCTCGTTCGATGTTTGCCATCAAGTTAGCATGATGGACTTCTTCGGAGGGGGAAGAAGTAAGAACCTGCTCCCTGTTGACCAGATTTCCCCTCTCGCTGTTCGTCTTGCATGCTTGGGTCTGTGGAACATGACACAAACCCCTAAAGGCGGTCCCTCATCATATTGAGGGTGCACTACCACACGAGTCTGGCAACGATTGTTTATGGGAGCCCTCGGGATGGACTCTTGTCTCTTTGAATTAAGTCCTTGAGTGACCTTCTCATTCACCTCCCAATAATATGGGAGGGACTGGTTATTTTGTTCCAGGGATAACGACCCAAAACAGTTGGATATGGTGGTTGACACCACCTTCTTCTTGATTGTTGGTCATCGCTGTCTGAACTACCAGGGTGAATTATTGACTTGGAGGGCTTGTTGAGCATCCTTGAGATTCAGAATGGTACCGTGTTAATGGTATTACTTAAACAATGCATTTGAAACCCAGCGTTGAAGACGCTGAGTTGGTGATGTTATCCTCAGAGGGGACGAGGATCCAGCAGGAGTAGTAGCAGAGGCATTCACAGGTGTGAACTATAGAGAATCCATTTCTGTAACGCAGGAAGATCATGGAAACGAGTGCCTATTTGATATAACAGATGTAATAAAGATAAGGTCGGCCACTATATCTTTTGGATGAGCACATATTTTATTGATTGTTTTTTCCCTCTCATTGAGTTAAATAGGGGACTAAAAATAGGTAAAACATCATTTAACTTGGTTAAGGATTCACATCGGGTTCACCATTTTTGTTTTTCTGGAAATGGGGATGACCTTGTTTGTTAAGGTTCAAACAATCCAATCAGTTTCTAATAGGTTTATTCATTGAACCAGAAAAATCAAATGATTCTATATCCAGTTGGACCTACATTCCAAAGGTAGGTGCTCATTAGTTGTGGACCGATAAGGCTTAAGAATTTTCATTGGTCGAGAGGATGAGAGGTCAGACTCATCACACCTTTTTGGGGGAAATTATTGTCTACCTCTGGACTCTCTTTATAGATTTAAGTTATGTTCATGAATCGTTATTAATTTACCTATTATGAAAATGAGCTTTCCTTTCGATCTGACAATCAATGATTGATATATATGAAATTTAGATAATCTTTTATATGTATTTTAGGTTCTTCATCTATATAGAATCATCCATATTTTTTATATATTCTTAGTAAATGGTATCCTTCAACACATTATATAGAAATATCTTGGCCATTATGATAACCATACTCGTTTTAAAGCCACTTGGTGGGGCACTTGAAGTTTATTATCATTCATAAAGACATGGATTATTTCAGAGTTGAGATCGTACCCGTAGGTGGGCTACCTAAATATCTTTATTAGAAAAGGAATCTGAACCCACGTAGTTCGAGTGAAGTAGTATGAGGGTTATGCATGATTAATGGCTCAAATAGATATGTCAAAATTACTTTTACACTTTAAGCTCATGTGAGTCATGCTCGATGTGAGAAACAAGAGGTATCAGCAAAACTTGATGATCATGCCACAAAAAGATGAAATCATAAGAAATGATGTGGGGCTTAGGTATATATGAATGCCCAAGATATATGAGGATTGGGATTTACTTCAAGGAAGAAACCCAGGAACAATGTCCATAAAGGTATATGTGCTTTATGGTGATTTAAATACTTAACAAAGGGCTTACTCCTAAGAAGGATACCCAAATTAGAGAGGGACTAATGATTGGGTTTTATTCCTGAGAAGGAATCCCATGTCAAAAGAAATTATGCTTGGGGGTTACTCTTGAAAAGGTGGCCCCGGTTAAGGGGTCTTGAGATCTGGGGCTTACTCTTGAAAAAGTGGCTGAGGTTAAAAGAAATTAATCTTGGGGATTACTCCTAAAGAGGATGCCCATATTGGGGAACATGGATCTTACTCCTAAAGAGGATTCCCATTAATAGAGACCATAAAGGTATTTATGCTTCATGGAGATTTAGATTCTTAATATGGGGCATATTCCTAAGTAGGATGCCCTGTAAGGGGGACTTGGACTTGTGATTGCGGCTTACTCCTATATAGGATTCCCAAATTAGAGATTCTATCGTGTTAAGGGATGAGGTTGAATGGAGGAAATATGTAACCTTAGTGACATAAAGCTATGAAAATCACAAGGTTTTGAGAGATGATCCATATAATTCCTTTCAGATAAGTAATCCAACAAAGGAACCATTCCATAAATGTCTTTGAAGAGGGTTTTAAGGGTAAATCATGAATATGAAAGGTGCATTAGTGATAAAATAGGTGAATAGGTAGGAGGGGCACCCAAAAAAAGGCAGGTGCGCAAGTCCTGTTTGGGCGCGCAAGTCCTGGTCACGCAAGTATACTTGCGCGAGACATGTGTACTTGGCCAACGGTTAACCCATAGGGTAATACTTGGGCAAGACTTAGCTCAAGACCTTATTATTATCCCTAAAGTCTTCCAAAAGGGTGGCGTGCAAGTTTTGTTGAAGGAATAAAGTGGCGCACAAGTGTCTTCATTTCCCTTAAGGGATAGACAATTAGGCACGTAGGTGTTGATTAATTTCAACACTTAGGCCTTATTCCCCTTCTTTATATCTTCCATTCTAGGTAAGAAATTACTTTAGAAGTGTTCGGAAGACTTTATGTAGAAACTAGGGCGCCGAGAACTTAAATATAACTTTTGGAATTTTTCTTCTCCAAAATGGGGGGCCAACAAGGGGAATTTATAGGCCATTTAGGACCTTGGGCGAAAAACGCTTAGGGCAGGCAAGTAACCTGCATGACCAATATGTGGTGTGCAAGTATACTTGTGCGAAAATAGTGAAACTTACGTGACCCATTCTTTTTGAAATCCTTGTTCATGCCTTTGTCATTTTTTGATGTTTCTTCAAAGGATGAATCTCTTTGTGCTTAAGGTATTCCCTTTTTTCAGTCGTTAGACTCTGTTATGGAAATGAGTGTCAACAATAGTATAACATAATGTTGTTTGGTCTTCTAGGTGAAAGTTACCTAGTCAATGTTTAGTGTGGGACTTATACCGAATCAGCCCAAAGAACCTAAGAGATAGGTGGATTCTCATGTTAAATTAAACAATATTGGGAATATAGACGATAATGAATAGGTTTGATTTGGGATTTTGTGTTTGAACCTCATTGAGTATTCCTACATATCCCGTTTGGAGGGGAATCAAAACCCATGTAGTTTGGTTAGTCTCATGTGGGAGTATGTCCCTTTGAGAGAATTATATTGGGTCTTATTCTTGAAGAGGTGGATTTTTTATCTTAGACCCTAGATAGGTGTCCTATGTATCCTAGTTATGGTTGGAATCATATTTTTCAATGTTTATTTAGTCTTGAGGGGTACTATAGAACTTTGATATAGTTATGTCGGGGCTTATTCTGGAAGAGGAATCCTTTTGAGCAACTTCCTTAGATAGGCATCCCACATATCCCAGTTATTGTGGGAATAAGAGTTCCCATAGTTCATTACATCACATAGATTGTGTGGGATTCATCGTCACCACTAACCTCTAGTCCCACATGAGTCACGATTGGAGTGAGAAACAAGAGGAAATAGAAGATTCAGAAAACCACACACTTTTCCTCCTTCAATGGTGGAAGAGGATGGGGAGACAGTGGAATAGGTTGGGGATACTGAACTTCCCTCCCTTCACAACACCATAAAGATGGTATTAAGGTGAATTATATGGTAGTAGATAGAATAAATACTAAAACCTCATACAAGAAAGGTTATGGGATTACTCTAGGAGGGATTTCCTAAAATCTATTCCTCAATGGGATGAGTATCTAATGTCATGTTGAATAGAAAAGAAATCATAATCCTCTCCCTAACTACTTGGAACTAGAGGCTTTGGGTCTCATAGATGAGAAAGAATGGATATGGTCCTAACCCATGTATATAAGACAGTGAACTCCCCAACATAGTCCCTAGGATAGGGTTCCTCAGGACCATAGATATACAAATCAGCATGTTCCCCGAGGATCCTAACCATCTGGTAAGACCAGTGTGGGAAACCTCTGACTTTAGAAATAAAAAACTATATGGGAGACACATTGGCATTCCTTTTACCATGGTTTTCTAATTTAGGAGGCCTTGGTGGATGTTTTGATTTGATCCCTCTCTGACAAGGGCGCCAATGGATGAGAGGGCCTTCCATGGATTTCATATAAGAAGGCATGATTAATGGATTTCATGGGTTGGAGGGAAGGGAAAATGAAGGGGCTTGCACAATGGGTTCTCCATGTAGGAAGGTTTGTGTGAACTGATGGCACGTTGGGAGATGGACAACCTGGATGACTACACTTGAGCGAGGCTTTGCTAGTTCCTGTAAGGATCACCAAAAGTATTCCTAGAATTAATTCATGCAGGTCCCTATTTGAGGATGGTTAACTCATGAAAGTCACCTTTAATTAGGGGTTGGTTGAATGAATTGCACATGCATTGTTTATTTGAAACCCTATGAGGACTTTAGTTTCACTATTACATTTAATTACCTCTTCTTCAGGTGTTAGAGAACTACCTAGAAGGTTATATAGGGCATGTGACAAGCACTAGGGTGATCAAATCATGGTCTGGCCTTCAGAGAATTCCATCCATAAAAATGAAGACCCTAGGGTCCTATTTATTGGAAAATATAGGACCCTAGTCTAAGGAGTAATCTCATTTAGGTGTCTTGTGCACAGGTCGACCGCATTGGGTTCTTCACCAATTTCTTTCATACCAATGGTACTATAGAGAAGCTTTATCAAACAACCTTTGTGGACTTTGAAATCCTTGAACCATTTCCAATTCATTCATTCTCTTTCCCCTAAGGTATTTCCCTTTGTCTCATTTTTATCCATGGGAAAAAATCTACTGTTGAACCCCCCCCCCCTCAGGATTGTATCTGATCTGAAAGAGGAGGGTCTGATCCTGAGGTAAAGGGATAAAATTGATGAATGGTTCACACAAGAACTTATACACAATCCGTTCATTCAATTTTTTCGCATACGTAGTGTGCATACAAAGTTCACCTAGGGAGGCATCCTCATATATAAATAGAGTCCCCATATTATCAAACAACTCTAATTACTCTATGTTTTTAGGCCTCATCATGCAAGTCTCCCGCATAGATCCTCTGTTAATGTTCTTTCACTATGTATCTCATTCGCACAGACACAGTATGTATTTGGTTGTGTGATGCATAGGATTGGGTGAGTGACTTGTGTGGGAATCATGAATGATGATCTTGTATGAGGAAATTGTGAGATTAACCTGAGTGAGCCACTTTACCAAAATAGTTCATTTTCCAATTTTTCTTATTTTAGTGGTTTTGTTCTAAGTGAACCTACTCTAACACGAATTTGATACCAATTTTCAGATTCAATGGACACTACAATGATTTCAATTTCTGATGAATATGTTACGAAATGCATTGAGGATATGATGAAAGTTGTAGGGAATGGCTACTATGACATCTGTGATACAACTTTCCCCGATCTTGTGGGTCCTTTGAATAAATATCACCATTATTTGTAAGAGAGTTCCTATCTACCACTTCATGATCATGTCCATCAGCAAGAGGTCCCCACATCGGATCCAAAGAACTACCTCTCAGTATCTTGGTTTCAAGACCATAAAAATTTCTCAACTATTAACATTTCTGGTATGGGTACATATATAAATATTGGGATATCATCTATGGAATGTTTTATGCATCACATCTCATGTACCCCGGATCTGAAACTACACACAGTTGAACTAAAGTAGAAATACAATTCATCAGTCTCTTGACATTCATAGATAGATCAATAAAAGGGTAGAATAAAAGGTTTGCACGTTCACCTCAAAGTGGGGGGGGGGGGGTAAGAATACCTAGATACGGGAATACTCAGTGCACAAAACCTATTAATAGATAGAAAAGGATCGGGAATATGTTGGATTTTATGAGGTCATGTGGGTAGGTAAGATCTATGTTTATAGGAATGATGAGTTTGTTCTGGATTTCTTGAGTTGGTGGAGTCTATAGAAAAATTATTTCCATACGATGCATGGAGAAGTTAGGATTATTTTGTGGGATGTTCACAATAACTTTGGGGCTCCGATCCTCAGAGATTATTATGAAGAATTAATCACTCCAAGGGAAATGTGTGGTGACACTGACAGGACACCAGTTTTAGCATGTGAGCTAATGAAAATAGTTCATGATATTAAAAATGCTGACCCTCACTTAAAAGGGGATATTCATCTAGAGATGTGGATGGAAATATTCTTTAGGAAGAAGGGGGAATTCCCCACATTCAAGAATTCGATGAGATGTTCGATGGTGGAGAAGAGAAGTGTACCCATCACCTTTTGGATGATGTTCTAAAAAGGATAATTTGACAAGTGGTGATATGAAATCAAACCCAAAGATCCTACAATGACATATCTTGCATTATTCTTGGCCATGTTTATTAGTGACAATTTACTGTTTTTCTATGATTCCAAAGGTGACATAAGGCTATGAACATTCATTGTAGAATCCAAGATAAAGGGGAAGAAGTTTGTGTGGTTAGCCACCCCTGTTTTATAAAAAATTCCATATGATTCTGCTGAATATTCACCTAGGGAAGGATCCTCTCATAATTTAAGTATTGTTACAGGTCTTATCAGGATGGATTGCAGCCCACTTCAGAACTAACTCTTTGCAAAGAGGGATTATGGTCATCGGGAGAGACTTGAGACCATATTTCCAAGATGTATGTGGTATTCTTCCCCTTTCTTTAAAACCCCATAAAATCCCAACAAGGTTGAGTTAATTTAAGGAGTTTAACTTCTTTCTCACACTACTAGAATTCTAGTAATTTGTGGTGGGTTATTTGCGACGGGATCCCATCGCAAATATCGTGTTGCAGAAAACGTCGTCACAAAAATATTATTTGTGACGGGCCTGTTGCAAATAATATTTTTGGGACATGCAACTTCCTCATCGCAAATAAGTCTCGGATTATATATTATATATATATATAAACTTTTTTGCGATGGGCCCTTAATCCTGTCGCAAATATTTTTCTTTGAAAATATTTATTTAGATTATTTGCGATGGGCTCGTCACAAAAACCTTTTGAGACGGGCCTGTAATCCCTTTACAAATACATTTTTAAAAAAATTATTTAGGCAATTTGATACAGGAACCCATTGCAAGAGATCTCGTCACAAATAATAAATAAATATTTTAAGAAATAAATTTAATAAAATTATGATTATTGAAAAATTAATTTTAATATTATTAAAATAATAAAATAAATAAAAAATATTAAAATTCTAAATATTTACAAAAAATATAAAAAATCATAAAATTTTCTTATTATTATTATTATTATTATTAAAATAAACAAACATTAAAAAATATAATACTAAAAAAATATATTTAATAAATTTATGTTTAATGAAACAATTATATTTATATTATTAAAATAATAAAAAGATAAAAATTATTAAAATTATCAATTTTCACAAAAAAATCATAAAATATTAAAAATTAAATTATGTAATATTTTCACTGATATAAAATACAGAAACTTTAAATAGTTCATATTACAACAAATTTTAAATTAAAATGTTTTTAACATAAAAAAATCATTGGGCGGTCATCTTCTAGAGGAGGTGGAGGAGCTAAAGGAGATGGTGGAAGAAATATAATCCCTAAACTATGAGTCAGACGGTGCATTTACTCTATCTACTCGTGATTCAGCTACTGCCATCGACACATCTCCTCTTTGTACTACTGCTTCTGCTACTATTGCTGCTGACACATCTCTTCTTGTTGCTTCTGCAAACTCTCTATATGGTCATTCTGAGTTCGGAACTGCTCCTGATACTGTGAGACAGAAGATGATTCCTCTCCACGAGCTCCTCTCGAGCTGGACGACGACATCCCAGTAGTACAATAATAAGTTTCAGGAGTCACATGAGAGTCGATACCAACAACTCGTCCCTTCTCAAAGACGTACTGAGTCGCCGGCATCCATGCCACATCAGTGAAATGGTGGGCACTAGTCTGATCAGTCGCCTCATCCTGACCCTCATCCTGTGTCTGAGAGGTCACAGCCTCATATGACTCCTTCAATTCCAATTTTAAATTAAAATTTTGAAAATATTATATGAATTTAATTTTCAAACTGAAAAAATAATAATAACCACAATCTAACACTGGCGAACACATCAAATCTCTCTGGTGGCTGGATCACTGTATATCCTCTGATAAACATCGTACTCCATAATATCGTGATCCTCGACTGCCTATATGAGTATAAAATAAACTGTTTATGTTTGAAGTTATATAAAATATTAAAAAAAATACTTTCTAGATTCTCTTTAATCGTACTGAATGTAAGGACACAATTTCGTACCATGTGTACTCCTTCCAGATAACATGCCATATGCCAGAAAGTCACTGATCATCCACATCAATGCAGATTTTAATATGAAATTTTGTTTCATGGAAACATCATATTTACTAACACCATTACTCCACAATGCATTTATCTCATCAGTCAATGGTTTCAAATAAACAACAATATTCTTTTTCGGATGTCTTGGGATTAATAAGGTCAAAACGATATAGGGATCCTTTATCAACATCGATGGAGGTTGATTATATAGAGTTATAAAGATAGTCCAACATGAATAATGACTACCATAAGAACCAAATGGACATAAATCATCAGTAGAAAGACCCAATCACACGTTTCGGGCTTCTAAAGTAAAAAATGAATGTAGACGATCAAAATGTTTCCATGAATCACAATCAGATGGAGGATTCAAGTTTAAACTGATGAAATATTGGTTTTGTGCCATGACATCATTAACGCTGTTTTATGAGACATAAATAAACATTGCAGCCTGGGTGTAAGGGGGAAATATCTCAACTATTTTATAAGAGTCGATCCAGACTTCCCTGGATGATATTATTTATACCTCGATTGTCCACATGCGGGACAACTATCCAATGACATTTTTTCACCAGAATATAAGATTCAATCATTTTCACATGCATGAATATTTCGATCACTAAGGCCTAGATTACGGACCAACCTCTTGATCTCATAGTAATTTTCATGCAACACATTTCCTTCAGGTAATAGTGTTTTAACCAAAGAAAATATCTGATCAAAATAGTTGTTTGACATTTCATTATCTGATTTTATAGCTATAAATTTTTCAACCGCTTCTAATTTTCTTATCTTGCAACTAGGATATAATGAATCCTCAGCAGACCTCAACAATTAAAAAAATCAGATGGTGCCAACTCTGGAGTTCAATCAATATCATTGTGAGATTCAGTTTGTTGAACAGATGGACCTACAACATCATGTACTAAATTTTGGAACCGTGATGAATCCAGAATCAAGTTATTAGTATCTTCTCTGGAACTGTGTTCACTGTGTTGATACCAAAAAACATAATTTGGTTGAAAACCAAACCGTAAGAGATGTCCTCCAACCTTGTCAAATGTGTCAAATGTTCTTAGAGCACATTTTTTACAAGGACACTTAACTATGCCTTCTGAAACATATTCTGGTTTTGATGATGCAAATACTAAGAAGCATCAACACCCACTATATATACAATATTTAAACCAAAACCATTTGGATTTATGTACTGATTTATCCAAGCACGATCATCTAATAATGACTGATGTTGACTTCCTTGTTCCATATTTTTCAACAAAATATAAAATCATCACCATTTATGAATAATTTGAAATTATTAAAACACTATTTTAAAAAAGATGATAAATATTTAATACTACTTCATAATAATTACCATTAATTAAGGGCGACACGATTTCAGTGGATTGACAGCTACTCTTTTGTCTGAAGGCTCATTTACTTGCATCTTTATCACACTGAAATCACAATGAAGATTCTGGTCGGAGGTACGCATATTCATTCTTGTATGCACGAGAATGAATATGGCTATCCCCCACCAGATTCTTTATTGTGATTTCAGTGTGATAAAGATGCAAGTAAACGAGGCATCAGACAAAAGAGCCCCCTTTTCGTCGATGAATCGTCTTCTTCCAACTATCACTACCTAAAACATTATAAAAAATATGATCCTATGATTGCATATCTAATCTCGTGCATACGAGATGGAATATGCCTATGTAGCATCACATTTTTCATAATGTTTTGAGTCGGTGAGAGTTGAATGGAGAAAATTCATTGAGAAAAAGGAGTTTCGTCAATCCATTGGAAATTGTTCCAAGTTATTGAAATTTATTAAAATTTATTAAAATTTCATTCTAACTATTCCTAACTGTTCCTAAATAATTATTACTATTTATGACTAATTATTACTATTTATGACTAATTATTACTATTTATTACTATTTATTCTAATTATTTCTATTTATTTCTATTTATTACTAATTATTCCTTTTTATTACTAATTATTCATATTTATTACTACCTATCCATATTTATTACTACCCATTCCCATTTATTACTAACTATTACTATTTATTACTAATTATTACTATTTATTATTAATTATTAATATTTATTACTATTTATTACTATATATTACAAATTATTCCATTTTATTACTAATTATTAAAATTTATTAATAATTATTCATATTTATTACTAACTATTACTATTTATTCCTAACTATTCCAATTTATAACTAACTATAATTATTTATTCCTAATTATTACTAATTATTCCAATTTATTACTATTTATTCCAATTTATTCCTATTTATTCCTATTTATTCCTATTTATTACTAATTATTAGTAATTATTACTAATTATTACTAATTATTACTAATTATTCAGATTTATTACTAATTATTCCTAATTATTCTTATTTATTAATAATTTTACTAATTATTCCTAATTATTACTAATTATTCCGATTTATTGCTATTTATTGCTATTTATGACAAATTATTTCTATTTATTACTAATTATTGCTAATTATTGATAATTATTACTAATTATTGCTAATTATTCCTAATTATTGCTAATTATTGCTATTTATTTCTAATTATTGCTAATTATTCCGAATTATTGCTAATTATTGCTAATTATTAGTATTTATTAGTAATTATTAGTAATTACTAGAATTTAATACTAATTGTTACAATTTGTTACTAATTATTACAATATCTTACTAATTATTATTAATTATTCATATTTATTACTAATTATTCATAATTATTACTAATTATTACTAAATATTACTAATTATTCATATTTATTACTAATTATTCCTATTTATTACTATTTATTTCTATTTATTATTAATTATTGCTTTTTTTACTAATTATTTCTATTCATTTCTATTTATTATTAATTATTGCTATTTATTGCTATTTATTACTAATTATTGCTAATAATTCCTAATTATTGCTAATTATTGCTAATTATTAGTAATTATTACTAATTATTTGTATTTATTACTAATTATTAGTATTTTTACCAATTATAGCTAATTATGACTAATTATTATAATTTATTACTAATTATTACAATTTATTAGTAATTATTAGAATTTATTAGTAATTATTACAATTTATTACTAATTACTACCTTTTTTTACTAATTATTTCAATTTATTACCAATTATTAAAATTTATTACTAATTATTACTAATTATTACTAATTATTACTAATTATTACTAATTATATCTAATTATTACTAATTATTACTAATTATTACTAGTTATTACTTATTATTACTAATTATTACTAATTATTACTAATTATATGTATTTATTTATAATTATCTATATTTGTTGCTAATTATTACCAATTATTACTAATTATTAGTATTTATTAATAAATATTACTAATTATTACAAATTATTACAATTTATCAGTAATTATTAGAGTTTATTACTAATTATCATAGTTTATTACTAATTATTACAATTTATTACTAATTATTACAATTTATTACAATTTATTACCATTTATTACTAATTATTAGTAATTATTACAATTTATTAGTAATTATTTACTAAATATTACATTTTATTACAATTTATTAGTAATTATTACAATTTATTAATAATTGTGACAATTTATTACTAATTATTACAATTTATTAGTAATTATTACAATTTAATACAATTTATTACTAACTATTACTATTTACTACTCATTATTACAATTTATTACTAACTATTACAATTTATTACTAATTATTACAATTTATTACTAATTATTACAATTTATTAATAATTATTACAATTTATTACTAATTATTGCAATTTATAATTAATTATTAAAATTTATTACTAATTATTTCAATTTTTTACTATTTATATCAATTTATTACTATTTCTTACTCATTATTACTATTTATTAATAATTATTACTATTTATTAGTCATTGTTACTATTTATTATTATTTATTAATAATTATTAATATTAATTTCTAATTATTAGTATTTATTATCATTTATTACCAATTATTATTAATTACAAAAAATTAATTATATACATTACTAATTAACGTTAATAATTATTAATTACTTCTAATTATTATAAATTAGTACTAAAAAATTCAATTCATTAGTACAAATAAATACTCTTGACAAAAAAATTTAAATTTAATTTAATTACTACTATTCAACAATAATAAAAATTAACATAAAAAATGAAATAAATAATAAATTAAATAAAAATAAATACCTTTAAGCTTGATTTTCTATTGATGTAGACGGCTTCACAACTTCTTTGTGAACAAAAACATTAACTAAGAAAAATTTTCCCTTTAAAATCAGAGTTCATAGAGAAATAGGATCTAAGAATTGAGAGGAATGAGAGGGAAAACAGAGGGAGGTATATATAGGATAGATTATTTGTGAAGGGACTATTTGCTACAGGATACCCGTCACAAATAGTATCTTTTGCGATAAGACCCATCGCAAATACCGAAACCCGCATTAATTACTATTGGCGGTTAAAGAGTTATTTGCGATGGGTCCCGTCGCAAATATTCCCTGCCGACAAACCTTTTGCGACGGGACGACATCTCATCTCAAAAATCTATTAACCGCCTCTAGGTATTTGCAATGGGCCCCATCGCAAATAGTTCACTATTTGCGATGGTGGGATCCCACCATCACAAATATCCTTCGCGCGGTTTGGCGCGCTACCCATGCCAAACTTTTTGGGATGGGAGACGAAATGCCATCGCAAATAATTGTTTATTTGCGACGGGTCGTTACCCCCGTCGCAAAATTTTTTTCGCAAAAACTACTTTTTCCCGTAGTGCCCACGGGAATCCGCCTAGAGGGAAATCTACTGACAATGGGAAGGCCATCATTGAGCTCGGGTCATAAAAGACGGCCTTTAGGGATGGTGTGTCCGTGACTAGGATCAATAGTGAGATAATATGTGAGTCTTATTCTCCTTACCAGACCACCAATTCAAAATCTTAAAAAAATTAAATGTACCCCCTTGATGCACATCAGATTTGAAAATCATCTGATGGTAGCTTGACAGATATGTCTTGTCATAACCATGGAGTTAACGAAGGTGGTGATCAACCTATCTATAGTGAATACAACAAGCGGGTTAACCTCCTGGTATACCGAGGATTGATTTGCATCATACCCCAATGGGGTGCTGGCCGAAGATATTCCTCATCTTGGGATGAAGAGATAGAGTAGGAAAGGTTCCCCTCATTTGGAAGGTGCTTCATCTCCATCAGAAGCTGCATCATCTGCATAACAGAGCGAGGATATGAGGTTCCTAGATCATCAAAATTAACTCGTGTTATGTATAACCCACCAGACAAAATAAAAACAACCACACCAAATGATGTAGTACCAATGTTGACCAATAGAAACAACCAAGATGAGTCCTTGGTTCCATTTTATCATCTGTCATCTCTAATAGAATGGGTTGGGAAGCCCGTGAAATCTAGGGAAGTTGGATCATCTTCAAAGAAGGATGAAATTTATTTTGAATATGTTCGACCAATGGAATTCCATATATGGTAGGACGTGTCTTCTGATGCTCAAATTATGTGGGAACTCTTATGTGTGGGGTTTCAGATACAAGGGATAGTAGATCTCTAATCCCCACCTAGTATTCACTTTGAGGATAACCCTTCTAAGGTTTAGATTCATATACAATAGCTAGATATGCTCATTTATTCAACCAATGATAGAGTTCCGTCCATGTAGCGGGTTAAGAATATTATGAAATGAGAATATGCTGAAGGGATCAATCATTCGTCTTTTTAGGAATGGAGTGACTTTGTAAATCACAAATACATATGTTCTCTTATTCTCATACTATTTTCTATTTTGACTTTATATTTCTGCCAAAGCATTATTGCTAAGTGGAAACACCATCCTGACTTTTCTTAGTGGGCTAGAGGGAGATCATTTGAGGTTCCATCACCGTAGTATATCCCTGGTGGTACTTTGATTGGGGTTATTGGGTCACATCCCAAATTAGGAGAGGTATCTCTAGGCCTACATGAAATGGTGAAATAGATGGAGGGAGAATTACAACCTTTATTACCTTTATTTGATGAGTTTTATGTTGGCCCTCCATTGAAGAGGATGAATAAGAAGGAATATTGAAGGGTGAAATCATTAGCTAAACACATTTCCAGTTGTGGTAATTTATCTTGTTTTTATTCATCTTTACCCAGGACAAGTGTCTAAACTTCATTGGGTTGTAGGAAATCCTTCCATTTCCTCTCTCAAGGGACTTATAAATAAGCCTCTGATAACTAAGGATGTCTCTTCATACCATGCAATGATTCTTATTAGTTAAATGGGTCCCCTGGATGAAGAAGCCATGAGGGTCGAGGATGCGTCATCTACTCCTATCACTATTAATCCCACTTTGGGGAGGGAGGAAAATTCTATTAATGTCAAAGGTATTTCCTAATATTTAACATTATAATGACTGATTTCCACTTCTGTAATATTATAATATCATATCATGTACCATTGAATCCTATAAAGACTGAGGCGGAACTTGCAGCTGTCACCATGGAGGTTCTTTGGGTTCCCTAGTCCTGATTAGAGGATCATGAACCTAATGCTCCAGGTGTTCCCATGGGTGAGACTAACACGAGGATTATAATTTCAATAGAAGACATCAAAAATCATGGCTTCCCTTTTAATGAAATACTAGAACATATTAATATTCATACTACTTTAGAAGAATTTGGGTAACTATATAAAGAGTCAAATGGACTTGAGTCTTTACTATCCATCTAACAAAAATTTTATGCCTCATTCCCTCATCATGACTAGTTTTAATTCACAGATCCATCCATGGAAACTATTATATTAATAGTGATTGAAGAATATGTCGAAATCAATCTCAATCCTACTCTTGAGATGATCTAGCTCAGGTGGACCATAAATTGGGGAGTCTTCCTAATCCTCGTACAGAATATCTTGTGCATACCCAGTGGAGTTCCCATCATCAAGAGGTTCTAATTAGAACTAATGAAGCTAGGAATTATAGGGAGGAATCCTCCCAAGATGATGATGTATTATTGGGTAAAGGTGACCAACTGTTGTGATTGTTTCCCATTCTTTATATTCTTTTGAAGCTAAAATTTATTCTAATTCATCATTTAGGATTATCAGCTTTTGTGTCTTCGTTGGAGGGTGAAGCTTCTATATCAATAGGATTAGCACCGGAAGGTGAGGCAACCATTGTTCAGGCGGGAGCATAGTGGGGAAATTCATTAAGTTCACTGATCCTGGAGTACATCCATCCTTCTAATAGTGATTATTAATCATATTAGTATTTTTAATATGATCTCGGCATCACACATCGCAAGGCCGAGCGGAAGATATGGAAGATAATATTTGAGAAACCCCTTGAGGACCTTGATTCATGAATCCAATGACTTCCAAATCTGTTTAGCATGTTGGGATTTTGTGGGTTTGCCTACTATTTAATCCATGCTGCCATGAAGAAGACAATTCATTAGTAAAAATAAGAACATAAGATTTTTCATGATCTCATAAATGCCAAACTTCTCACCAATATTGATAACTTTCGAGCTATATTATCCCAAATAGTGGAAAATCAAAACACAAAGTTGTCAAGATTCAAGAGGTTGATCAAGGAGAATAATATTCAAGTGTCACACCTTCATCAAGAATTAATATCACTCTGGGGGAACTCAGACAGCTCCATCTTTCATGGAGAGAATCCCAATCAATAGGTTCAACTATCATTACAGCTACAATAAAAGCAATTTTTCTCATTGTGGAGACTGGAGTTGGCCGACTACCTAAGCTTCAACAAGTGGTTGATGGGGCGCAATAGGTGGTTCAAAAGATGAAGAGTTGTGTTTAAGGCCTCTTGTAATATGATAGAGAAGATCTATCTTTTGGACATTCCTCTAGGGGTTTTATAAATAAAAATAATTTTTTTTCAATCATTGATTCCCTCATCCCTACATACTTCCTATGAAAATAATGTAACATTGAAACTAATTTTCATGAAAAAAATAATATCTAATTGTAATCACAATGGTTGGATGAGGAAATTCTCTCTTTTATTTCCTAATATATGGGGGGCTAGAGAACATAGTTTGACTATTACTAGGGTCACATGGAAAACCCTACAAACTTTGTGAATTTTTTGTCATCACCCTAATATTTTCCTAAGATTGATATAAATGTGACTTAGTGGGAGAAACATATATTTTTCATAGACCTCTATTTTTGGATTTGCAGCCAAACATGTTTTATAGATTTTATCTTTTCATTGCTCTATTTTTTCTAATCCATACAGAGTGTAGGTCTAGCGATCTGAGACTTTACTTTTATCTAGAGTTCCCATTGATGGTTTTCAATATAGTGACTATTATATCTCTTTTGTGGGAATTTTGAAGACATACAAGTCCGATTAATAAGGCTACTATTTAAGGTCAATCATCTTTGACCAAAAATTTTGGAATAAAGACCCAAACAAGGCTTTTGATCTAAGAATGTTCTGACATTATTCATATATCCAATGGGGAATCTTGAGCCATGATTGTGTAGCTCCCAAATCTAGAACATGATATTAGGTAATAGATGAGGTCTCTCATGAGGATGAAGTTTCCATTGGTTGATTAACCCTTTAGAATGGTTGTTTTATGCAATGAAAACTAGGGAACACACTGTATAGTCAAATAGAGGCATCCTTAGGCTGATGGGCCCATTATGTGGGTGACTAATGCAAGGAAAACAAGGGTGTATACTACATATCCAGGTAAAAGAGTTATAAGGAATTCCAAATATCTATTACGGATGGTTGAAGGAATTTTATTGAGATTCAGATTTCTCCAGACCATAAGGGAGATTTTTTCAAGGTAAAATGTTTGAGAATGAATGGAAAAACTATATTGGTGTTGGCGATAAATGGGAAACCACTCCTACACGGATTCAACTTGAGTAAATGAGGGTACATATCTTCAGATGACCGATGTCAGGGGGAGAAGGCCCATTTATAACAAAGGATGAAGGAAGTGTGAAACTTAATGTCATGTGACTAAGACATTGACCATGTAGTTTAACATCATACAAAGAGGAAGTTATGCTATGCACTTTTAAAGTCATCCAGCAAGGACATCTTGTTGTGTAGTTTGAATTCGTGTAGTGAGGAAATCATGTTGTGCAGTTTAATGTCATGCAGCAAGGATATCATTCTATACATTTTCAATTCACGCATTAAGGACATCATGTTGAATAGTTTAAATTCATGTAACAAGTAGATTAGGGGGGATATAATTTAAGGCGTTTATCTTTGACCGAAAGTTTGATTTTTCTCTGATTCATGGTAATATATTTGGAAATGTGTTACCATATTCAGGTGTGAGAGGGGAATGCTGTAGGATATAACTTGGGGGTCTCTAGATCCAAATATTAGTATGGGGAAAAGGTCTTTTGTCATTATAAGAGGTATATCCTGAGAACGATGTTACCACAGGTTCTAAAAAACCATTATGAGGGTTGTTTTATGCAATGCCAACTAGATAAAATACTATATTGTCAAATAATGGATTCTTTTGGTTGAAAAATCCATGATGGGGGCTGTTTTATGCAAGTAAAACTAGGTCGTATGCTACATAGTTAGGAAAAAGAGATCTCAAAAATTTCAACACTCTATCGCTAAACGATGATGAATGTTTATAGAGATTTGGATCCCCCAAGCCTCGAGTTTTGCTTGTGAAATGAAGGTACCTTCACATGGAAAGACAATTCGAAGTAGAAATTTACAAATAATCAGAGAAATGGGTACTCTATACAGGTCTCACCTAATCATAGGAAGTATGTTTCATATAGTTTTAGATCATATGACTAGGACCATCGCACCAAGGAAATCATATAGATGTATGGCCTTTTGGGTCAAGCTTATCCCAATATGCATCAAAAACAAGGAGGAGTAAATTTTAAACCATTTAATTGGGGGTTCTAAGACAAGGAGAGATATAATGGGATAAATATGTAGCATAAACACATATTTTAAAAAAATCATGGGTTTAAACATATTTTCATCAATTTTCAAGATGAAAGAAGAGGCTTATCCCATGGTATAAATTACCTCTAGTTGAAAAAACCGTTAAGAGGGTTGTTTTATACAAGGACAACTAGGGAACATACTACATTTTAAAATAGTGGTATAATTTTTATAACATGCATATTTTGTGGGTGACATCTGCAAGGCCAAATGGGGTGTGTACTGCATAATCAGGAAACATATCATTCAAGTATCAGACATTCTGTCACAATGAACTGAAGAAAGATTATGAAGATATGAAAGTGTCCAAGATAAAGAGTATAAATTGTGGGAGAAAAGTGGTTGAGCATGAAGGAAGCATCTAGACTGATATCAGTCATCAGTTTGGAGTCCCTTGCATTGATTTGTCTCATATGTAGATGAGGTACATTTCTTGTTTCCTTGGTGGGATCTGTAATGAGAAGACCCAAAATAAAATCTATTGGATGGATCCTTTGTTTGAACATAGGATATGAGGCATTTTTTTCCATTACATCATTGTTGGGGTTAGGATCTAAGGCCCAATCTTTTCTACATATTTTAATGGAATGAGAATTAGGTCATACATAGTTACCTAGGAACCGTACAATTTATTGTCATGTATAAAGGACATTAGACATGAATTTTTTTTCATGTGGTAAAAAAAGGTGTCTCAATGTGATGAGTAATATGATAATGCAGCTTAACAAGGGCATAGAGTCCAAGTGTCACTATTAATCTTTTCAGAGAAAGAAACAATCCACATATAGTTATAACAGATACGAGTTCACATGTAAAGTGAAAAATCGTATTAGATATCCTCATGTTGATCAAACTTGTACATGGTATAGTAGGGTCTTTTCCATGTTGTGTTGCATATGGGACTAGGATTGAAGATCTGGATGTCATTATGTGTATCATATGGGTGAGTATCAAGCCACACATAGTTCATGAAGGAATGTGTAGCTTAAAGTCATGCAACTAGGATGTGGGGGATTTTTATGTGAAAAGGAATATCATGGTTGGGCCAAGGTATCAGTCCTCAGTGTCACTATGTATCTTTCCAAGGCAAGAATCACGCCACGTGTAGTTCTTAGTCAAATTGTGTATTTTATTTTCATGTTATGAGTACATTTTGTGTTCCTTTTATGGTCTTGAAATCAGGACCAAGATATCCCCAATGGGAATTGATACACCTTATTTATGTGGAGTACCCCTTTACCAAACTCCTAATCCCATGTGATTTGTGATGGGTGTGATTGATAAGAAGTGGTAAAGGTTTCTTTGACAACATAAGGGAAACACAAGTGAAGTACATGTGTATTTCAATTATGTGGTTTAATGTCTAAGAAATAGAATCAAAGCATCGATACGTGTCTTATTTAGGTTAACATCAATCCATACGTAGTTCCTGATTATCCCATGCAGTTTAGCATCATGTGGTAAGGATGAATATGTACCGATGTTGAAGTATGACAATGTTGCAGCTGGACCAGTGTGTAAGACTCAGGCATCACTACGTATCCTACTAGGGAAAGAATCAACCCACACCTAGTTCATAAAATAGGACTCCCTATGATAGTTTGAACCTGTACATAGGGAGTAAATGGGATTTATGGTTTAATTGTGGTTGCATCCAAAATAAGAGACCTAGAGTTCACTATATATTTCATTGGAGTGAGAATCATGCAACACATAGTTCTTAAAAATTGTTCCCCGCACCTATCAGACTTCGACGTGGGGAAGGGGACTTTTGATAATTTCTAGACTAATGGATGGGACTAAATCATGATTTCTAGGATTTTATATGCATCTAATTGTATTGAGAATCAAGCTACAAGTCCTGGAATGATTCCTTTTACATATTTAATTTATAAACAGGGAAATGGAAGGTGAGTTTTTTTTTCCAAAATCCAAGCAGAACTTGGGATTAGATATTTGTTCATCTCTACATATCCCAATAGAATTAGAATCTATCCACACATAGTTCTTGAAATGTACCCTATGTAGGTTCGATTCACACACATATGGAGTGAAGGGTGTTTTTTTTAAAATATTATGGATGGAACTGAAATAGGAGAATCGGTAATCACTACAAATCTCAATAGAATGAGGATAAAGACACACATAGTTCTTGGAAAAATCATGCAATTTACCACCATACAATTAGGATGTGAAAATGTTGGCACTTATACCTATAAATAGGGGTCCATGTGCCACTATTGAGTGGTGTTTGATCTTAATGGGGCTTACGTGTGGAAGTTTCCCATATTTTGAGGGACCAAAAGGAGTATCCACTTGTGGTATTTTAGGGTATTTACTATTTTCAAATGAAGGATACATTAATCATACAGTTTAATGTCATGTGATGAGAACAAATAGTTTTTTTAGTTTCCGGTCATGCGACTTGGAGCTTATTTTATATTATTTATCGTCATGAAATAATGACGATGATGTTATGCAGTTTAACAACATAAAACATGGACGTATATGGTGCTACATAGTTTAACATCCTATAGCTAAGAAAAACTATGTGGGATTACACAAAGTAATTTTTTAGGAACTTTGCATTGGTTAGAGTCGTAATGAGATCTCCATCCATTGAGATCATGAAATGAGGTATGTTAGAGTTGTACTTGTGTATGGAGTAAGGTCCCTCCTACTTTTTCTCATGATTTGGAGGCTTCTTTCCAAGTATCATCAGATTCCTAAGAACTAACACAAATTCTTCTTGGAGAAATGAATGGAGATGGACCTTCTTATTGAAAAAGTGTGCTATCAGATTCTGATAGACCCCCAAGTGATGTAATGTATTCAATATCTTTTCATCCAGTCACTCATAATCATTTAGTTTTTTATGAGAGTGCTCATTTGTGGATAGCTGATCATAGATGGATACTCGAAGAGATGGAAACTGAACTTCAATGGGTATGATTGATTATGTGTCATATACCAATGAATACGTGCATGTTTGAGTGTAAGTACGATTTATAGTTTGGTAAGGCCATAAGACATGAAATATATTGTTAGTCCAAGAATTCTTATCTATATCCACCATCTTATGGAGTATGTTTGATAGGGTATTGTTAAAATCCTCTATCTATCCATTAGTCATTTCATGATAATAGTATGAATGGTTGGATTTTATATTATACTCTTAGTATTGCTTTTCCATCTAAGGGAAGTATAAATTGGTGTCATTTTCCATCAATATTGTATAAGGGACACCAAATCTGGTAATGATGTTACCTTTGATGAAGCTAATAATGCTTTTGGCCTCAATTTCGGTATTGCCTCAGTCCATTTGGAGAAGATATTTGTAATAGGAAAGAAGTATTTGAACTTCTTGGTCTTAGCTGGAGGGTATGACCCTACTACATCCATTCCCCATGTGGAAAATGGATATGAGTATTTGGATATATGTCAAAACATAGGAGATTGAGGGATGATGTTGGAATTCGCCTAATAGGAATGATATTTCTTGGTGAATTGTGTGCAATCTTTTACAATCGAAGGAATGATGTATCTGATCCTTTGGATTTGATCAGAATGAATATACCCAGATTAGTGGGTACCAAAGGTTCTTATGTATACTTCTTCCATAAAAGATATATTCTCTTCTCCATCGATTCATATGAGAAGGATTCCATCAAATCTTCATTTGTAGAGGACCTTTTTAGTGATTTGGGCCATCAAAAAGAGTAAATTTGACATGTTGTCACTGACTTTTCTCCTTCCCAGTTCTATCTATTTGAAGTACTCTGTCTTGGAGGTACTCCATGATGGGTTTCATCCATCCCATGGCAGGACCATATGGATTAGTAATGTGGATGATTTTGTTAATTTCTTCTATTCTAATTCAAAAAAAAGGTGAGACCGTGCGACAATGGGTGTTGCTAATGACTTTTTTATCCAAATTTGGATCTGGCAATGATATGGTTTCATTTTCCAACACATCTACTTAGTCATTATATGATCATGGGATCTGATTCAATGATGGATCTAAGTTTAATTCCTTCATTTACACTCATAAATAATAACGCAGTGGTTATAGCTCTTCTTTTATAATGGTGTAATCCCCATTGATCTGCTTGATTACCAACTCTGAGTCACCCTTCAACTAAATGTGGTTCACTAGTACTTGGAGTACCAATTCTAGGCATGTGATGAGAGACTTATATTATTCCACATTTTTGGTACCACCTTCTAATAACAGGAAGGAGTATGTAATTATTTCCTCCCCTTGGGAGATAAATACTATCCCTAACCCATCTTTATTTAGTTTGGAGTCTTCTATTATATTCCCTGTTAGACATTTTGATGCAATTTAAAAGTACATTTTCCATGTTTGGGGGATATCCTAAATATAGAACACCTCTCCATATAATAATTTAGTATATAATGACATCGCCTCTATAGATGGGTGATCGTCAAGGAAATATTCCATGTTTTAGCCTTTCACTACTTTACGAGGCATGAGTTTTATTTCAAACTACTACAAAATAAATATCCACCATGCCATATGTCCTTTCAGCATAGGAAGACTGAGGATAAATTTTATCAGGTTACTGTGAGAATCCATATGTATATTTTGGTGTTGGAGGTAGTGTCTCGACTTCATAATGGTAACGATTAATGGCATTCATATTTTCTTGATATCTAAATAACGAGTCTTAGCATTGAGCATGGTTCTAAAGAGATAATAAAGGTTGATTTCATTAACAACATTATTCTTTTGCACAAGGAAGGTGCCTGATGATCATTATAGGGACATAATATACACAATGATCTTTTCTCAGGAGTAACATCGATGCCATGATGCCATACAATGAAGCCATGAAATTTTCCTGAGGTTATCCCAAAAGAAAATTTCAAGGGGTTCATCTTCAGGTTACGCTGTCGAAGCTTGATGAAGATGGTCTCTAGGTCAGCCATGAGGTTAGAACATTGTTAGGACTTGGCCACTATAACATCAATATATAATTAAATAAACCCTCACATGAAAGGTTTAAATATGACGTTCTTGGTAAGTTGGTAAGTGGAACTAACATTCTTCATGCCAAAGGGAATTACCTGATATAAAAATACTCTCCCTAAGGGGCTCTAAAGGTTGTAGCTTCTTCATATTCTTGGGACATTCAGATTTGGTTGTACCTTAAATTTTAATCCATGAAAGATAGGTCTTTATAACTACATATTTCATCAATGAGGAGTTATGTAATTGGAACCAAGAAGTTATCTTTGGGACAATTATAGTTTAGATCTCTAAAGTCGATGAAAACTCTGATTTTCCCATTTTTTTTCTTCATATGGATAATGTTGGATAACCATTTGGGATTCTATACCTCTTAGATAAAATTTTCCATCATGATATTTTCCACATCAACCTTAATTTAGGATTCATTAGTTGGGTATGTTTTTGCGGAAACTTTCTTTTACCCCTGATGATCTTCTAGAAACCCCAAATAATGGGTGGCCACCTCAGGGTCAAGGCCTAGAATCTCTGAGTAGTTTGAGGAGAATACATAATGGTTCTTATTTAGGAATGAATTATATACCTCCTACTATTTGAAATCCATGGACACACTAATTATAGTGGGTGTGTATATTATTTTGTACACACATTTATTTGTCTGAGTTCATCAACAATGGTGGAGACATATTCCTCCAATACTAGAGAGGAATCTGTTAGATCATCCTCTAATTCCTCTTCCATATTCTTTAATTTATTTGTCTATATATAAGGATGTTATGATGAAACAAGATCCTCATGGGAAAGAGTGGAGTCTCCATTTAGACGTCCTAGGGATGGAGTAACTATTTTAGGATCACTTTCTAGCATGAGGCCTTAATAGAGTCCTGATAGTTAACCAAGGGATTGAGGATGCATCTCTTAACATTCTAATGTCATCATAATAACTTATTCAATCCCATATTACATAACTAGACTTTATTATAACTTAGGTTATGGAATTATGACATTTTTATTCAATATTTCTCCTTCACATTGAGAGTTGATGATTTTTTTAGTGTCATCAGGCTCAACTGTTGTGACCGAAATTATAGAGGTTACTGAATGAGTGCTGGAATCCAGACCCACCCTTTCTATATAATTAATGGGAAGCAAATAATATGCACTGATCTACTTGAAATCATAATCTGGGATCGTCTTGAAACTATTTGGGGTATTGATTTGGGTAACATCAGTAGCCAAGGAATGTTTTCCTCCTTTGTAATAGAATCCTACATTAATTTATTGTGTCTCATAGGATTTGAATGGGGCCTTATCACAATTAAATATTCTAATTTTTCCATGGATAAAATATTTGAGACATTGGTGGTTTGATTAAAGAATGACCACATGATGATGTAGCCAAGGTCTTCCCACCAGAACATGGAAATATGCATCCTACCGAATATCCACAAACTCCGAGTCAGACACAGGATCCCTGAACTGAGTTCTGAGTGTAATATTAGTAAGAGTATCTTTCTAATTCTTATCAAAACCTTGTAACATCATAGTTGAGGGAGATACATGAGATTCATTTAGACCCAATTGGTGAAGTTTTTAGATGTGGATGAGGTTAACACCTGATCCATTGTTAATGAAGACTCATTGGAAATCAATGTCATTTAATATGCCAGATATATATAAGGGTCTTACATTTCCTTGTATAAAAACATCCCCATCCTGGTCGGTGAAGGTGATAACCTTATTTCATTCCACAAGATCATTCTCCAGATGATATACTTCAACAATATCAACCTCAACTGAAAACTCCTGAGGGTTTGTCAATGCCTCAATAAGTGCTTCTCAGAGGTCCTTTGATAGACCCAGAACATCTAGAATTGATAATTTGACTGGAACTTAGGCTAGTTACTTCAATACATTATATTTATGATCAAGAGGTATGTGCTTCCCAATATGGGGATTCACTTTTATAGACACTTTAGGAACATATGTTCTTCATGTGGATGGGTCATCCCTTGGGGTAAGAGTTATCAGTGCTCGTATTCTTGGTGGATTAAGTTAGCTAGGTCTGCCTACTTTCTAAGGGGGTGGAGGTATATCCTCAAACCTGTCCTCTATGATAATCATGTCCAATCAGACCCTATCATATGAAAAGGAAGAACTCTATTATTCCAATTGATCTCATTAGAGATATTTCAGACATGTTTCGACCACATAGATTGTTCATGAAATGGTTTTGATGAAATGATTACTTCTAGATTGACCATTTATTACCTTGTATCATTGGCCTCAATGAGATATTACCCCAGTTCCCCAATATATTATAGTTGATTCGGGTTCATAATCAGAATCATCATGCGTAAAGGGAGATGTTAAGTTAATAACCTTAATATAACCAAAGATCTGTAAGAGTTGGTGTCCTAGAAACAACTATTTTTATTTTTATTACACAAATATTTAATATATTTAAATACTAAACATATTATTACAGATTTTTCATTATTCTACATGACTATAATGCAATAATGTCCTAGAGTATTTTTCATACTGATAAGGTCATATCAGTTCTCCGCTATGATGAGAGCCTTGAAGTGTTATGACAATATTCATAAATATAGTTCTATAGATGGATGACATAATATGATGAGAAACATAGTATAAATACCCTTAGGTATGAGTAATCATAAGTATATGAGGATTCTTCTCATGAAGTTCTCACTAGGCAATCTTCAAGATGAGATATTATGAGAACAGACCCGGCAGTAGGAATTCTGCATGTTTTGGCGTCATCGAATATTCCTATCTACAAGCATGTAAAATGGTCCATAAACTTTAATATTATCATTAATACATGTCATGACTCATTTAAATTTATTTAATGAAAAAAACTATTACACATATAGTTGGTGGGAAGTAGGGTACATTGGGTGTGTCACGAATGACATGTTATTAATGGATATATCAAGGAAGGATTGTTCCCTTCCATTTAAGGATGTTGATATCTCAGCTGCCTGATTGAAATTGAACATTCACATGAAATTCCATATCCATGGTGTAATGAAGATTTTATTTTAGGTATTCAAAGAACGAAATATCAAACATAATGGTTGATGAAAATATCACGAAACTAGTTTGATGAGTTATTGAGATAAAATGATTCCATTGCATAGTTAGTGTTTGTATGTGGATGTCATTGTTGTGATTTCAAGTTATTTATCTTGAGTGCCTTGAACCATTGCTAGATATTACTCTTAGAATTTAGGCAATCCCTCTTAATTCCAATGATATATAATCCTAGAGGGTCACACAGAAATTGTTTCATGTGGTCTCGATTAAATTATATTTGAATTTAATTAATGGAATATATATTATTCTCAAGATCGTGGAATAATTTTATTCATGTTATAATGTTTACATAAATTTAATAAACATTTTTCTACAGATTTTAAATAAAAATACATTTATTTCTTTTACTGAACATTTAATAAATAATTATTTATTAGTTTGTAAATAAAATATTTATTTAAGGGAATAAAATATTTATTTATTTATTTAGGTGTTCAACAATTGGAAGTGGGGTTTGAGTGGACTAAGGATAGTCTAGAAGTAAAATAATTATTTTCAAGATGGTAGATAATTATTTAACTAGTTTTTACAAAACAAAATAATAATAACATAGTTTTAATTATGCAGCATAGGATTTCATTTATGATTATGTTTTGAAAAAGTTGGCGCACTATAAATAATGATGTAGTTATTGTTATTATGTATCATGGGTTTTCTCTAACGTTATGAATGTATTTAAATACTATTACACAATTTAATATTATAAATGAATCCCAATGTCAACAAATAGACATGTACGTCTATTGTTCCATGCATGGGAAACCGGTGATGCAAGATCAATTCCATGTTAGGAATTTTTCTCGAATCCTCTCCCCTCTCCCTCTTAGTAACGAGATATCTTATTCATGATTTAAGAACATGCAATCAAGAACGATCGATGAAAGACATTCACTTCACTATGATAGCACCTGTAAAGTGAGTGGCGTCAATCAGAGACCATTAGAGCACATGTGGATCATCGCTAGAGGGATTTTGATTTCGATCCTCACAAGCACAACTAGACAATCTGAAAGGGTCATCCCTGATAATCAACATCATCCATGAAGAATGTACCGAAGAACCATGTATTTTATTTGTTTAGAAATTAAATTTAAATTAATTATAAACATGATGTGAAATATCATATCTAATGGTTTCATACCTCTTCCTTCTTTATCTAAATATTTGATTGTATTCCATGGAGTCTGTCATTAATCATCGTCTGGATCCCGGAATATTCATTGATCATGGTAAAAATTGAAGTTGGGCATCGGACCAACCACGCTTCTACTATGCCTAGAACCTCCATGTGGTATCATAGGCATGTTCATCATAGTTTTTAATTATTTATATAACTCATTTATTATTGATAGTTTAATAATTTAGTTTCTCAATTCACGGTAAATCGATTTTTTAATATGGATTTTGATATATGTTATCCCTATTTTCTTTTCTCAATGATTTCAACAGAAATGAATTAATTTTTTATTAAAATTAAAATAGAGAACTAATTAGGAGGCACTGATGATTCTACCTAGGTGAAACAAAAGTATACACTATGTGTTCGGACATACACGTCGTGTTCTCAACCATACATTCCATGTAATCCAAACTACATGTCGTGTCATCAAGTTCAACACATCAGGTGTAATTTAGAAATTACCCCAAGTTGTGTGCATTTATTGCATGCAATGTAGTTAATTCTACACTGCATGTTGACCAGGAAAGATAGGCACACACTTACCGAATTACATGTCATGTGGCACGCTGCACACAACATATAGTCCCTTTGAGTATGAGAGAAAACTTTTTATACCATACACATCTAAGATGACTGGTAACCATGTAACAGGGAGATAACACAGTGTGTAGCCCACTATACATGTTGTGTACTCCAAAATTTCTGAATTACTATTCACATGTTGAGTCCCTAGGCATGTACTTTAGGACAGTTGGTGAAGGTAGTACACGCCATATAGTCAGAACTACAAATCGTGTCCTTTACTAAATTACACAAAGATAAAACATTAATGTTTGTGTAATGTTCAAAACTACATATCACGTAAAAATCACACTATAGGTTTGTTACTCTATGTATGGAAACATATTGTATGCCATATTTCATAAGGGTAAAACATTATGTGAATATAATACATATTGGGTAGATTCGAACAAGTATTCACCAAGATACCTCCAAGGTGTATTTTTTTACTAGGATGAGAATATCAAGGAAATTAAAAAAATAAGATAAATTGATTGATTAATTAAAGATAATAATTAATATATTCAAGAAAATTTTATCTTAATATGAATGATTAAATAATTGAATGATAGTTTTATTAAATATGTAACCCATTGCATGTATGTGGGTGATCATGAGCTAGAACAAGACCTTTCAATGTGATTGGTTTCCTTTTAATTATTTATTAAATTAATTATTGGCCTACGAGTCATCTATCCTAATTAATATGTATGGAATACATGCCCATGGTTTCTTTTATATAAACCCATTTTACCCCTCACCTTCTTCTGAGTTTAAAAGTCTTATGTAATGGATGGATCTCCCATGATGGTGGAGGTGGTCCAAGTTAGGAGCCGAGGTGAAACAATCTAATGAGTTACAAAGGTGGTTATGTGGAAATCTGTAAACGGGAAGGTGTTTCTCCCCTATGATAGGGTTAATTTATCAAATGATAGATAGACTAACCATTAGAAAAAATATCATGATCATTCCTTTTACTTTATTTTATTTCAGTAAGTTTTAAGGTTTTTCATTATGGATTTGTTTTCATGATCACATAATTAATGAACCAACAAGCTTGTATTATAGAACTAAAAAAACCAGGCTTGTGAATAAAATATTATCAAGACATGGTTAATCAGTTAAGTAAGTTCCACTTAATATTAACAAGAACATGATAATGATAATAATGCAATTTAGGCATAATAGATGAAAATCCATCAATAAAATATTATGTCAGACTAAGCCTTCCATTACTTGATTAAGGGAAAGACTCAATAAAACTATGTGTCTGACCAGCCCTTGTTAGGACACTTAATTTTATACAATAAGACATTTTGAAAGGTTTCAGGTTGACTTAACCATATTACATCAAGAGGAGTATCCCTTGCTAAACTTTCTAAATATTGGTGGAAAGTATTAAGAAAATCCATGTCAGTATTTCAGGATTGGGGAGTCCAATCAACAGATAAAGAAGCTTCAAGAACAAAGTTTTCAAATAAATTCCTAACTAAATACCTTAAAATAGATTTAACAACCCTTTTGGGGGTTATATGAATGGGAATATGGATCCTTTCCACTAGAATGTCATGACAACTGGACATTCTGAGTTCAATGGTGAGGGCCATTGGGACATGATAAAATAGTAAGAGATATAATAAAATTAATTTACAATTTCTCATAAAATGTAATCAAAAAAATTATATTCATCTAAGATTTTAAATGTAGAATAAAATAACAGGATCATAAACCACACTATCCCTACGATCAATTTTATATTAATACAACATCCTCACTGGCAATAACTTTCAGGAATGGTTTAGACTCCTTCAAGTTATTCTCCACCTTGAATGGAATTATTGAGAGATGGAGTCAGAATTACCTAATCTACATTCCTAAGAGACAAGTGATGAATATTTCTTGGTCAATTAGAAATATATTAACAATGCGGTCGATGTTTAATGTTTGATGCTATCATCAATGCCTAGTGAGCTCATGAAGTCTCACAAAAACATGGTTGCCTATAGCATGCTCGAGCACCACTGTAATCATTACCAGGAGAGAGAAAACAGGAACATTTTGAGATCTCCAGGGCACTATTTCATAGTAATCATGGAGAGGGATCCCCAACTAGGCCTCACATAGTCAATCATATTGGCTACATTGAGCGCCTGTAGGATCTGAGGCCTAAACTCCCATAAGAACTGGGTACCGATCTCATTCTTGCACCACTCTTGCATAACTTCTCCATATTTTTTTAGTTTCAATATGAAGAACATTGAGGAGTCTCTATATGATATTCTTGTTCTCATTGTCCAAGTGGACAAAGATATGAAGCACACAAAGCCTTATGTCCTTATGGTGAACAAAAGGAAAGGGAAGGAGAAGAGCATTAATTCTAAAGATTATTCCCACCCTTCCATGAAAAGGAATATGAAAGGGGAATCAAGGTGAAATGAAGTTATTGGTTTCACGTGTGGATAGAAGGGCCACTGGAAGAAGAATTGCACCAATCCTAAGGAGCAAGAGGAATCTCCAGGTGCATTTGTTATCGAATTAAATCTAACTATTTCTACAAATTGGGTATTAGATATAGCTTGTGGTGATAAAATATGTATCAAAATATAGAAACCAAGTAGATTTAGAATGTTTTTACAATGGGAGGTAAATCTATGAGTATCCAACAGAGCCAGACTTACTGTTGTAGCTGTCGGGGACTACCACCTTACATTTCCAACATGGATTATCTTAGTGTTTAAGGGTTGTTATTATGTGTCGTTTGGTACTAAAAAAATTATTTTTTATCTATATTAGATACTTATGGATTATTCTTCAAATTTTTAAATTAATGCTACTTATTTTTCAAGTATAGAATTTTTTATTGTAGGGAAAATTTATACAACAATCTTTACGTGTTGGATTACACAAACCATTTATTGGCAATCGATAATAAAGATACTTCACATAACTCATACCACACCCAACATTGGAATCACCATCTAGGTCATGTAAATAAGAAATTCTTGACAATGTTACATCAAGATGGATATTTTGATTCTTCCGAACTAAAACCACTTGGCGTATGTCATGCATGTTTACAAGGAAAAATGACCAAAACCTCATTTAGTGGGAAAGGTGAATGGGCTAAAGAGATTCTTGAATTGGTTCATACAGATGTGTGTGGACCATTTCCAGTTGAATAAAGGGGTGGTTACTCATACTTTTTTTATTTTTATGATGATTTTAGTAGGTGTGGATATATCTAATTAACGAGGTATAAGTCAGATTCTTTTGGTATGTTCAAAGAATAAAAGTATGATTTGAGAACTGGCTTGGTAAGAAGATTAAGAATCTTCACTCAGACCGAGGTGGAGAATATCTTAATCAAGACTTCATTGATTACTTATGGGAGTTTTGGATCCTATCCCAAAATCGCACTTCCTAAAACTCTCTGTTGGAATCGTATGAGCGAAAGAGGAACCACACCTTTTTGGACATGGTGAGATCAATATTGAGTCATGAAACTCTTCCATTATCCTTTTCGGGGATATTCATTACAAATAGCAGTGCATATACTAATCCAAGTACCAAAAAAATTGATAAATGGTATTCCATAAAAGTTCTAGAGTGGAAATAAAGCCATGTTATTAAATTTACCCATGTGGGGAATTGAAGCATTTGTTAAGGACTCTTTAGGTTACAAACTTTCACCCCAAGGCAAAAAGTGTACCATTAAAGGATACCCCATGGAAATAAAGGGATGTTACCTATAAAACCCCTCACACAAGAATTTTATAGTGGAAATAAATTCCATATTACTTGAGAGGGATGAAATCTCTAAAAGAGATAGTGGGAGTGGGATAGACTTTGATGAAGTTGACGCTTAAGGTACACAAGAGTTGGTACAGGAACAGATTCAACAAAGCCTTATGGAAGAAAGAATTGTTCCAGAGATATAAGAACTGTGTAGAAGTATAGGACAGTTTAGAGAAATAGAATGGTATGGTTTTCTAATTACCAAGTATGGAGGCTCATTATTAGTTGATAATAATGATCCTCTAACCTACAAGGAAGAATTAAGTGGCACTAATGTTACCAAATGGAAAGAATCCATGAATTCTAAAATGGATTCCATGTACCAAAATCATGTGTAGATTTTGATTGATGCTCCAATTGAAGTAAAAACTATTGGATGAAAATGGCTATTCAAGAAGAAACTGGACATGGAAGGACAAGTTAGTACTTATAAGGCATGACTTGTTGCAAACGGGTTCAAGCAGCATTAAGTCATTGACCACGATAAAAAAATTTCACCAAATGAAATGATGAAACCCATCAGAAATATATTGTCCATTAGCACTTACCATGACTAAAGGATTTAGAAAATGGATTTCAAAATAGCCTTCCTTAATGGGAACCTTTAGGAATATTTCTACATGACACAACCTGAAGGGTTTATGACCCCAAAGGATGCTAATAAGTTATGCAAGTTGAATAAATACATTTATGAATTAAAGTAAGCTTCCAGGTCATGGAACATTTATTTTGATGAAGCCATAATGGAATTTGGTTTTATATAGAACAAATGCGAGCCTTATGTCTATAAATATTTTAGTGGGATTGAAGTTGTTTTCCAAGTAGTATATGTTGGTGACATATTAATTATTAGAAATAAGATACCAGTCTTATAGCCTCTTAAGGCATAGTTGAATCAATTCTTCTCCATGAATGACATGGCCTAGGAAACATATATTCTTGGGATCATGATAAATCATGATAGATCTGAGATATTGGTGGGATTATTTCAAATTACATACATTGACATGATACTGAAGATATTCAGTATGGAATAATCCATGAGGGGATTGTTTCCATCATCACATGGCATTCATATTTCTAAGAAAATGTGTCCATAAACAAATGAGGAAAGAAATAGAATGTCAAGGACACCATAAGCATCATTAATTGGGTCAGTCGTGTATGTCATGCTATGTACTATGCTAGATGTCACCTTTGAATTGAGTGCAGTAGGTAGATATTAAGTTGACCTAGGTGGCCGCCATTGGATGGCAGTCAAGACTATCTTAAAATATCTGAGTCGTACTAAGGATATGTTCCTGGTTTATAGGGGGAGATGAGGAACTCTTCATCATAATATATTCATATTATAGTTTCTAGACTGATCTAGATAATATGATGTTCCAAATGGGATACTTCTTCACTTTGAATGGAGGTGAAGTGAGTTAGAAGAGCTCAAAATAGAGCGTGGTTGCAGATTATATAGTAGAGTCTGAGTATATCACACATTCTGAGGTAGCTAAAGAAGCAGTTTGGATGTGAAGATTCATCCATGAGCTATATTTTATACCTAATAGTAATTATCACATCACACTATACTATGATAATACTAAAGTGGTGGCTCTCGCAAAAGAGCCAAGGTCATATCAGTATATGAAGCACATACATCGGAAGTATCATATCTTGAGGTATTTTTCTCAGAGAGGTGATGTTTCAGTGAGAATTATATTCATGGAAGAAAACATGTAGGACACCTTGAAGAATGCCTTAACTCAATAGAAACATGATCATCATGTGAGGTATAGCATACTAAAAGTCGTAGGTTGTTGGCTCTAGTCCAAGTAAGAGTTTGTAAGAGTTGGTGTCCTAGAACCAACTATTTGTACATTGATTAAATGAATATTTAATATATTTAAATACTAAAAATATTATTATATATTGTTCATTGTTCTTTATGACTATAGTATAATAATGTTCTGGAGTATTTGTCACATTGACAATGTCATAGCAGTTCCCCGGTATAATGAGAAACTTCCAAGTGCTATGACAATATTCGTAAATATAGTTCTTCTGTTGGATGGAATAATATGATGGGACACATTGTATACAGGCCATATGCTACAAGAACTCATAAGTAGATCAGACATCTTCCCATGAATTTGGCACTTGGTAATCTCCAAGATGGGAGATTATGAGAACCATCCCGCTAGTAGGACTTCCGCATGTTTTGGAGTCATTTGATATTCCTATCAGTGAGCATGGGTAATGGTCCTTATACATTAAGATAATAATTAATATGTGTCATGACTCATGCACTTTTATTTTCTGACGAAAACCATCACAAAAATCGTTGGAGGGAAGTAGGGTATATTGGGTGTGTTACGGATGGCATGTTATTAACGGATATGTCAATGAAGGATTTGTCCCTTACATTTATGGAAGTTGATATCTCATCCCTTTGATTGAAATATAACCATCACATGAAATCTTATAGTCATTGTTTAATGAATATTTTATTTCATATAGTCAATGGGTGATATATCAAGCATAAAGGTTGATGACACTATCACAAAACTAACTTGATGAGACATTGAGATAAAGGGACTATATTACATAGGGAGTGTTTGTATGTGGATCTCATTGTTGCAACATCAAGTTATTCCTATTGGGTTCCTTGACCCATTTCTAGATATCACTCTTGGAATTTAGTCATGCCCTTCTAATACCAACGAGAAATAATACAATAGGGTCACACACTATGTGTTTCTAGTGGTATCGATTATATTTTATTTGAATTTAATTAATGTAATAAATTTTATTCTCAATACCATGGAATAATTTTTTTCAAGTTATAATAATCACATAAATTAAATAAATATTTATTCACCATATTGTGAATAAAAATTTATTTATTTATTTTATTAAACATTAAATAAATAATTATTTACTATTTTTTAAATAAAATATTTATTTAAAAGAATAAATTATATATTTATTTATTCAGGTGTTCAAAAAATATAAGTGGATTTATAGAAGACCAATTATGGTATGGTAGTAAAATAATTATCTAAAAGATGGTAAATAATTATTTAACCAGTTGGAACAAAATAAAATAATAATAATGTGGTTATAATTACGCGGCATGGGATTTAATATATGATTCTGTTTTTTGCTAGTTGTCACACCACAAATAATGATTCATTTATTTTAATTATGTATCATGGGGTTTCATTAAGGTTATGAATGTAATTAATTACTATTATGAAATTAAATATTATAACTGAATCCTCATGTCGATAACTAGGAAAGTTCATCTATTGTTCCATGAATGGGAAACCAATGAGGCAAGAGCAATTCCAAGTAAGGAATTTTTTCTCGACTCCTCTCCTATCTCCCTCTTAAGAATGAGAAAATTTCTTCAAGATTGAAGAACAAGCGATCAAGATCGATCATGCAAAACATTATCTTCTCCACACTAGCACTCAGAGAGAGAGTGGTGTCAAACAAAGATAATTGGATCACGTTTGGATCACCACTAGATGGATTCTAGTTTAGATCCCTGCAAGCACAACGATACAATCTGAAAGGGTCATCTTAGACTATCAACATCCTCAGTGAAGAAAGTACTGAAGAAACAGGTATTTTATTTCTTTAAAAATTAAATTTAAATTAATTATAAACATGATGTGAAAAATCCACTCTAATGGTTGTAGGCCTCTTCCTTATTTGTGTAAATCTTTGATTTTATTTTGTGGAGACTTGCATTCATCATCGTATTGATCTTGGAATAATAATTGATCATGGTAAAAATTAAATTTGGGCAGCAGCCCAACCAATATTTCATTACGCCCATAACCTGCAAGATCAACTCTCCATTCGATGAAGGTTCTACTTGATGGGTCTACTCTTATTGTACCATTTTCCGGGGTGGTGCCTTTTTTTTAATACTTCCATCATGAAGTTGGATAAAGATAATGAAAGCATTGGCCTTATCACAAGCTCATCTTATTTCATTTTCTTATTATCCTTCGACCATATTGGTTTTTAGAGGATGGGACTTTAAAGGATTGTGTTTCTAAGGATATTGGTTGTGCTACAATGGAAGGTGTCAAGGGAATAGTTGGATGTTTCAACTGTTCTCATAGAATAACAGTAGTCTGGATAATTTTTTTTCTAACCATGAAATCAATGAAATTATATTTACTCTTTATATTTACTTCTTTACACTCATTTACCTCCTTTGGATTGGTAGCAAGGACACATGCTACTTGAGTAGGAGATTTATTTAATTTTATTTTCCCAGATTCCACCATATTTTGCAGGAGGTCTTTAAAAAACAATCTTGTATGGGGTGCCCTAGAATTTGATGGAAGGGGAAATAGTTTGGGATATCTTATTCACATTCTTTTCTGGGATTCGTGGGATTTTGAAACTAAAATATGTTGATTTCCAATGCCAAGATGAAGTAACCTAGGACTTGGTCATTTTGAAAGGAATATACCTTGTTTTTTATCACTTCAAAATGCTTCTGCCTCTGATATATTTTATCATCCTGATGAGGCGGGCATTGTTACTAATGCTCGAGAGGTGAATCGTAATGGTATGATATGATCTTTGAGGTGTGATCAGGGATAGGTTCCTACTTAAGTGTAACTATAGCGGCCTCAAATTTTAATTTCCTCCTTCCCTAGGTCGATGTAATCATTCGGGGAATGGATTTAGTCTCTACGATGGATTTTTACACTAGTTTAGTGATTGAGGATAGATCTCAAAACCCACCTATGTATATCATAGGAATCAATAGTCTGCACAACTCATCATGGAGATTTTATACACATATATGCAATAAATCATCTTGAGGGATTAGTAGGTTTAAGGAATATGTTAGTCCTTTCCACTGATAAATCAAATTAGAGATCCTTTTATTCTACCATTATTTGTAGTTTGTGTGTTTGATGACCATTGAATTCTATAACATTGAACTGAACTATAAGAGGTACTTATAACAGAGGTCTTCCCATTTAGTAATCAACCAAGACTGTAAAATCATTTACCACACAAAGGATGGACCTTGTAGTGATTTCAAAAAATATTGAGCTTCATCGAATCTTGCTATTTAGGGGTACCCATCATGGGATTCCAGTGAGATATGAAGTTCATTACGTGCTACTCTGGGTATATTGAGTCATTGAAAATTAAAAATGTAGGATTCCCAAACATTGGTGGTTGAGGGGTAGGATCTACCCATTCGGTCAAGGCCTTATTTTATAGTTCTATTGGCACAAACCACTCCTCCATATCTTCCAATCGATCCATTAGTGACTCAATGGTGTCTATGTGAATTTGAGGAATGTTTGGCTGAGTCAGGACTCAAGGAGGCATGATGGTTGGAGCCTAAATAGGTGCAGAAACTAGTAAGACTTATGGTGGAGGTGCTGCTGGTATTTATCATGGGTTTCCAATAGGGGAAGGCCTATAAGGATTTGTATGACCATGTTCTAGATGTGTACCCAATAGAAATAATTCTCAATATTCTTTTGTATTTACAGTTAACCCTCTTTGTTTAGGTGCATCAACTGGAAGTGCATGTTGAGTATCATCTTGTGGATCATATCTGGCAGGAAGACTAACTTGGAGTTACTCCACATTGAGTCTTTTAAATTCTTTCAACTCTTACTCTTGTTGAGAAAAAATTTCCTCTAATGAAAGGGATTGGACCTCCATGATAGGTAGTTGAGACATAGTTTGACACTTACCATTTTTTCTATTGGGTGAATTTTGAGGAGGTAAAGGGGGATTATTCGATGGAGTGCCCAAATTTAAGGCAAGCCTCTCATTTCAAGTACACAAACCTCTTTTATTTGTTTCAATGTGGACCATATTCTGAATTGAAAGTTCCACTTCTAACTAGTATGAGATGGATGTATGTTATGGAGGGGATTAAAAATAGTTTTTATGAAATTAACATATGTGTAATGCATCGCAGTCATTTTTTGGTATCTATATGAGATTTCCTTCTCATTTTCGCTCCAAAAGACCTTATCCTCTTATATTTCTGTTCCATGGGATCTATTTGGTAGGTAGTAAGCTGAAGGGAATCTATAGAGAGTATAATATTACGTTTTCCAAGTTAATGTACCAGATCATGGGACGGGGTTAATTGGGAGGATTTATTCTGTGTTATCTTCCCCAATTGGGGGAAACGAATTCATGTGGTGGAGGGAAATATTGTGGTAAAAAATACCTCAGCCCTAAGGGTTGGGATTGTTTCTATTCCACATTGACAACCGTTGTATCCTAATTGTATAACCTCAAGGGTTGGGTTAAAATATCCCCCATCTCTACAGACTGGGGTTGCTCATGAAATATTGTGGCTGATATTACCAAAGAATATATTCGGATTTTATAGAGTTTTGTTCGAATCTGGCATAGGTGTATCATTTTTCATGCACTTGAATCACCCATTTCCAAAGACTATTGTGCTATTTCTAACATATGTTCAATATGATGGATGAAATACTCTAACCGAGAGGCCTGGTTAATATTCGTAGGTTCTTGATGCAAGAGTAATTTGAAAGCCTTCACTTTTCTAGAATGGTGTTGGGGAGAGTCAATTAGGGCCTGTTCTTATTGAAAATATCCTCAGTTGTGAATAAGTTCTATTTTTTGGAGTCGTTATATTGTTATGAAATTTCTTGATGCCTCATTTAGTGGGATTTTCTATGTAGGGATTGTAGTATAGTGCAATGCTCAATATGCACCCCATTCTCTGATACACACACCAAATATGATATCTATGATCAGTTGATGCAACCTCATTAGTGTACCAAGGATTGTGTGTTCAAGGGATCCTTTCTGATTCTAGATATTGGTATATCATGATTCCAGAAGTGATGTCAAGTGAATTTGGAACTACAACCCTTCTATTACCTTGAGGTGATTTTTATATTTTTCATAGGGTAATACCTTTTCTTTTATGTGGCTAAGAGTTTTCCATATGTTTAGGTGGTTGTTGTGAATACAATATTTCAATAATTACTATGGAATGCTATATTGAGGGGTGGATAGAGGCCAAAGAATGAATATTATGATGTCTTTATCCAGCTTCTTCCTCATGTTTATCATATATTATTAGACTTTCACTAGAGGTTCTTCTACCTGGTCCGACCACAGTGGACGCTTCTTGATTTTATTTTCACATGAAATTTGATTGGATAGTATTTCATCAACTATGTTGGAAAGAAAATAACCCAAGGGTGGTCTAGAGAATGACCATTGTCTTGGTATGTCTTCTAGTTGAGAAATAATTTCACCTACCAGTCACAAGACATTAGACATGATGGGACTTGTGTTTGCAAGTGCCTCCTTATAGGGGGCTTTCTCATCAATACATTGCTAATTGGAGAATTATTTTGCCAATGTGAATCACTACTGCAAATAGAACTTTCACAGTGAACACCATCATGGGGAGGACCACCACTAAATTTTATAGGTAGGGGAATACCATCTTGTTTCTTAGCCTGATGGCCATATGGAGGGTTACCATGGCTCTCATCAAGAGATAGGATATCAAGGTCGACCGAATTTCTATCATGAAGCAATAATTCATGACGAAGTGTCTGGTGAGGAACTTCAAAATTACTAATACTACTCTCACAATTTGGTAATGTGAGGGTAAGATCTTGAGCTACAACAGATTAATGTTTGAGGGATTCAGGAAATCCATCATTAAGTGTGGCCTAATTTTAGATCATCTCATTATTTCCCAATCATGTTTGATGAATCTTCTTCTTAAATGAATTCTTATGAGATAATGGGGCCAATTACACGGAGAAGTGGTTTTCATGGGCATGTCTTTATTCCTACCTTGGGGAGACCATTTGAATAGGATGATTACATTAGATTGGAGTAGGTGTATGTTCCTGATTCGGTTGTCTTTATAGTATAGGGATTTTTTCACCTGACTTTCCTGGATGAGAGAAGTGGTGTGTGTCTACTTCTGGGAATCATACTGATGAGCCACCCTATCTTTTGGGGATAGAGTTATGTTCTTGTCCCATAGATACTAATTTAGTCACAGTGAAGATATCATTAAATGTTTATAGGATGTGGGAAGGGATTTCTGTGAACCCTTTCACTATTTCTAGGATGTGTTTGGTGACTTTAGTGACTTGAATTTGGATATATGTCTATTCTGTATCTATATTTGGTGTGGATGATTTCTCATTTCCTCACTTTCCTTCCATTGGATACTGATAGAACTCATGTGTGGAGGTAAAGAGTTGAGTATACCCCCTTCTTGTCATCAGGACTTTCTGACTGACATCTCCTAATTCTGCTAGATGAGTCTTGTTGTAGTCTTGATAGCTATTGAAGGTTGTGTGTGCCTGCTCACTACTTTCCACTAAACATTGTCGGTAGACTTCTTTAAGTTCTTTCCGCTGAGTATTCTAGCAATATTGGTTGGTGAAGATAGTTATATATTCCTACTTGCAGGTTTCCTCCGAATTAGGTTGGTGGGCTTATATGAATTCCACTAGTCAAGTCTACACTCTGGCTGGATTAAGGCAGATGAATGTATGTTCATTCTTGTTGTTTTCCACCAACAATGGTTGGTGGGACTCATTGAAGGGGTAAATGTTTGAACCTTCTCCCTATTAACTAGTTATCGTCCCCAGTGGGCCGTCTTGCTTATCTGAGTCTGAGGGACCTAGGATGAACAACCAAGTAAAACACCCCCCATCATGTTGAGGTTTAACTATTGTGCAGTGTTAGAGGCAGTGATAGCTGACAGGGGCCCTTTATAAGGACTCTCATGTCTTCAAGGTGAGGTAGTATGCAGCCTTGGGTTCCAACTCACTACGATATAAGTTGGAATGGTTATCATGTTATAGGGATAGACTTATAAAATGGTTAAAGACATTGGTCAGTTTCATCTACTTCAAGACCATTGGTCATCGTTGATCGTATGATCAGTGGGGCTTGGGGAGCTAGAGGGCCTATCAGGAAGCCTCTAAGGTTAGTATAATACCATGATTATGGCAGTCCCAGACTAGTGAGTCTAAGACCTAGTGTTAGAGATCATGGGTTAGTGATGACGTACTTCACATAGATAAAAATACAATTTAAATAGCATTCATGGCGTTCATTATTGAAAACTTGAAGGAGGCCAATGGATCTAAGGGAGTTCATAGAAGAAAGTTCTTGTCTGTATATGACAAACATAAATAAGGAACTCCATCAATGTAGCATCTCATTTGAGTGAACACATTCAGGATTTATTCTATTGTCCATATTTCATTCATTTTGAGAGTATAAGGGGCCTAATAGGTGGGTGATACTATCATCTTGTTTACGGATTCATGTCAGGTTCGCCATTTTTCTGAAGAAAATGGGAAATTTATTAATATTTTCTAGTTGTGAACGGTTTCCAAAAGGTTTGTTCATTGAACTGGAAACACCCATTGGTTCTATATCTAAAGTAAAATTATTTCCAAAGGAATAAACTCATAAGATGTTTTGACCAACAATGCTTAAGAACTCACATTGGTCAAGAGGATAGGAGGTTGGGCTCATCACACACTTTTAGGGGGAATTATTACCTATTCTAGACTCTCTTAATGATTTATGATATGTTCATGAATCCTTCATTAATTATAATGTATGATATGCGTCAAACATGAGTTACGAATCAATTATTAGCATGTTTAGATTATAGAATCATCTGTATGTAAACTAGGTTCTTCATAAATAAATAAATATTTATATATATATATATGCATGGGAGGTTCTCCATAGATGTTATACTCTTATATACTGTTTAGATATTTTTTTGTCATTATTATGATGATGATGGTTTTATATCCACAAAGTGGGGAACTCTGGAGTTTATTTTCATCCAGGGAGACAATAGTTACTCTGGATTTTATCATCTTCTAGGGAGACATGATTTTTTTTGTCAGGATCAAACCTATATATGGGCATCCTATGTATCATTGTGGAAGGAATCAGAACCCACATAATTTGGGGATGTTTAATGGAAAATATCATACCTTATAAGGTCATGGGATGAGGACCTAACCGTACAGTTTAATGTCATGTGGTGAGGACGTCTTGGCAGAAGGTGCCTAGTCAATGTTTATTTTGGGACTTATGTCAAAGAATCTTAAAGAACCTGAGAGATAGGTTGATTCTTAGGTTGAATTACACCCCATTGGGAATGTTTCCCAGATATAATAGGGTTGATTTTGGATGTTGGTTTTGAACCTCATGGAGTCTTCCTATGTATCCAACATGAAGGGGAATAAATGCCCATGTAGTTTGGTTATACTCGAAGGGGAGTATGGCCCTTTAAGAGAATTAAGTTGGGGATTATTTTTGAAGAGTATGACTTTTGAGCTCGGTTCTTAGATAGGAATCTTACGTATCAATGTTATTGGGGGATTCATAGTTACTTTGGTTCATTTAGTCTCACGGGGGAGTATAGCCCATTAAGAGAATTATGTTGGGACTTATTCTTGAAGACGGTGGCTTCTGAGATCGGGCATAGAGAGGCATCCTACGTATCCCAGTTATGGTTGAAATTAGATTTCTCATAGTTCATTCGGTCACATGGATCATGTGGCTTTCATGATCACCCCAAACATCTAAGACCTTGTGATTCATGCTCAGTGTAAGAAATAATAGAAATCTAATGATTCAGAAAACCACAAACTTTTCTTCCTTGGCTGGTGGAATAAGATAGGGTGATGGTAGAAGAGGTCAAGGATATGGTACTTCCCAATCTTCACTTCACCCCAAAGAAGGAATAAAGGTGAAGGACGATGTGTTGGAGAGGAGAAAGACAACAAACTCATACATGAAAATATTGGGGCTTAATCTAAGATGGATTCCCTAAAAGCAATTCCGTAGAGGTATGAGGATCTAATTCCATGTTTAATAGAAAAGAAAGAGTAATATTTACCCTCTATACATGGAACTCTAGTCTCTAAGTCTCATAGAATAGAAGGGATGGACATGGTCATAAACCTCATATTTGATATTGATGAATCCCCAAAACTATCTGTAAAGAAGGGTTCCTCAAGACCATAGATATAAAAATCTCCATGTACCTTGATAATCCTAACCATTTTGTAAGACGAATGTGGGAAACCACTGACTTTAGAAATAAAAATACATATGGGAGACACTCTGGCATCCCTTTTCTCGTGGTTTTGTAAGTCACAAGGCCTTAGTGGAGGTTTTGATTTAATCCCTTTCTAAAAAGGTATCCAAATGAGAAGAGGGACTACCATGTATAGTATTGAAGAAGGAATTATGAATGGATCACATGGGTTGGAGGGTAGGGCGAACCGAGGGGCTTGATCAAGGGGCAGTTCACGCATGAAAGTTTAGGTGAAATGTTGGCACCTTGGGTGATGGACAACCTAAATTACTACACCTGTGTAGGGATTTTCTAGAGCCTTCAAGGGTCTCCATAGGTATTCCCAGAATTAATTTGTGCAGGTTCCTATTTGAGGAAGGGTACCATGCACTAGTCATTATGAACTAGGAGTTGATCGAAGGACTCATGTAGGTTTTGTTTATTTGAAACCCTATGATGGAATTAGTTTCATTATTCCCATTTAATTACCTCTTCTTTGGATGTCATAAAAATACCTATAAGGTTACGACGAGCTTGGAAGAACCACTAGGGTGATTATAGCATCGTCTGGCCTTCAAGGAATTCTTTCCATACAAATTAAGACCTCATGGTCCTATTTATAGTTAAATATATTACCGTGGGTGAAAGAGTAATCTCACATAGGTGTCTCACTTGTAGGTTGACCATGTAGATGTCTTGCACACTGATGGTACCATAGAGGAGCTTCCACGACCGACCTTTAGGGACTTTTCAAACATTGAACTTTTTTCACTTCTTTCATTAACTTTTCCCTAACGCATATTAATTTGTCACATTTTTATCCATGTGATAAAACTGAGTGTCAACAACTATGTTTTACCATACACAACCTACATGACTGGTGACTGTGTAACTTGGAGACCATACACCGTGTAGTCATTTATACACACCATTTACTCCAATTTTCCAAGGCACAGTCTACATACTAAGTCCTTAGGCATGTGCCTAAAATACATGGCGAATTGTTGAAATAGTGGGCTCCCTAAACCCAAATATGTATTACTTTTTATTACCATATCATGTGTACAATTAGCTATGCATGATTTTATATTACCATTATAGTGCAGAATTTTCGACATCCACTATAATAATGGTAATGTCAAAAGGTTAATTGTCGTGTCGAGAGGTTATAGAAGATCTCAGGCTATAATGAGAACCTCAAGATACAATGACATTGATCTTAAATATATGTTTTATAGTCTTGATACATCTTACTAACTGGACATAGTGGATGTCTGACTATCAGGTGCTGGGGTCTCATAATCACTGTGACTTCTTCACATGAAGTTCGCACTTGGTGATCTCTAGTAGTGAGATCATGAGGAAAGACCCGTCAATAGGAACACCACATGTTTTGGGTGTCATTGTTTGTTCCTATCTATGGACACGTGTATTAGTCTCCTGACTTGAGACCATTACCAATGTATATCATATGATTACGTACTTTGATGGAAGATGAAAACCATGGAAGTGTTGTCTTGGATAGGTAGTTTGTGTTGGGTGCGTCATTGGTGGTATGACAATGGCTAAAAGGTAAATAAAGGATTTGTCGCTTCCAAGATCAGGAAGTTGTATATCTCAGGACTATTTGATCAGGATGGTACCGCCTTCATAAGTCTTTGACCAAAGTAGTAGAAAGGGAAATCCATCTGGATAGATCAACAAATAATAAATCAAGATAACGACGATGACACCAGAGTGCGCCCTGCTTTATAAGATATTTAATGGCAAAGAGATTACAGTACATAGTCAGTGTTCGTAGGATGGTAGTTATTTCTATGACTATACTTATCTCTTTAGGGGTCATGATGGGTTGCTAGACTCTGCTCTTGGTCTGTGGATTTTATTCACGGCTATCGAGGTAAGATCCTGGAGGGTCAAACACAATAGCGTATTCAATAATCCGCCCTATTCAGTTAAATAGGTATATGGACATAGTGGGCCCCACCACGGGGTCCGAGCTTTGTCCAAGTTATCAATCACCAAAATAATTAAATAAATTCATTAATATTAAATTTGCAAATATTTGGGATTCAATTTATTTAATGTATTTATGAGTTCTGTAAATATGACAAAATATTAATCGAGCGAATATTATTTGAATAAGCATGGTTCATTTAATATTAAGCGGGACTGCGAGTAATGTTAAATGGCTCGGATTTTTATCACGTAATATATTTTATATATATTACAAGTATGTGATAATAATAAATAAATAATATTGGTGCAGTTAAGTTCTTAAAAATTATTTATTTAGTGAACATTGAAATAAATGGGGGTCAGGGAACCCTACTGGATATTTATCAACATCCCTATAAATTTAAGTGGAGGCTCTCTCTTTTGGTGTGAAAATTACTATTCATTCATTTATGGAATGAAAATTGATAGCCCCTCTCTCCTCCCGCTTCTTAGAGAGAGAAGCTAAGGATCCATGAGTGCAGATCAAGTTCATCCTCAAGCATCGAAATGATCTCGATGTGGTGATCGTCGGGGAATCGAAAGCTTCATCAGATCGCCACGCTACCCAGTGGATTTTTGGAGCACGTGTGGACAATATAGAGGGATCCTGCTTTGGATACCTCAAGCGATGATCACCATCGACTAGTTACAGTCGAACGCGACTTCAGATTAGAAATAGGTAATTTTTTGTTTTATTTTTTTTCTCTTAATAATTTACTTGAGATCCTTGGACCTCTCCAGGGCTTAGTTCATCAGCGATGACATGATCTGTCGTACCGCCGACGAAAAAGTTTAAATTTCTCAGCCCACCGGCTTTCGCTGCGGGCCCCAGAACCTATAGTGGTATCAAAGGGATCACATAGATTTTCAAATCCAAATAAAATTAATTTGCATAAAATTAAGTAGAGTGTTCAAAAACTATCCTAGCGGTTCAAACCACACTTCGATCCTGTCTCAAATGGCCAAGATATGACAAATTTAATTTTTTAGATGGGATTAAAATTTACATTTTGATTTCAGGTATTTTTTTTCTTCATTTTTAAACTAATTATGATGCTTTCGGTTCATTAGAATTAAAATTAATTGTGAAATTTGTAATTCTATATTTTAACAATTTGCATAATAATTTTATTATTATAATAATTTAATAATAATAAATTATCATTTTATTATAATAAATTTATTATTATTAAATTGAAAGTATATTATTTAGCCTTTATATATTTTTTGGTGACTTGACTCATAAAGGAGGGAAGACCTGAAATAAAAAAAGGGGGTGGAAGAAATAATTAAAAGATGTCTTTAAATAAATAAATAAAAAGAAAGTGGGGGGATGGAGTATGGAAAAGAAAAAAAGTTTTTTACAGGGGTCTATGTGGACCCCTCTCCCTCCCACGGCGCAATAGAGGCACCACGGGTCACCGGTACACTAGGACCTGACTAGGCCATCGCCTCCAGAGCCGGCTCCACCTCCACAGCACCCGGCCGCCCTGGCTCTCTGGAGCAGTGTGCCTCCTACCAGCCATCCTTCCTTCTCCACCACCTGCTGCCCCTGCCCCGGCTGCTACCTTCTAACCAGATTGCTGCCGACCTATGAGAACCCCCTCCGCCTCCTTCCCGACGCATGCAGATGGCCTCCATGCTGCAACAACTGTGGATCCTCCTCCCGGGGCTCCCTGTAGTAGCACACAGAAGCTCTGATGCACCCCGCGGTGCTTGTAAACCCCATGCAGAACCGCCGCCTCCCCCTCCCTGGTCTCGGCGCCTCCATCCGGAACCCAGCCCTCCCAGCCTCCAAGAATCCGTCGCACTAGGCTTCAACAACCATAGTCCCTTCCCGCGTAGCAGCTGCAGCGATGGCTCTCCGGCCAAGCAGCCTGCTCCTCGCGCCATCCTCCAGGAATGTTCCACCTCCTCCTTCTCCCACCAAAGGCAAGCTGCCCCTGAAACGGGCCTCCGCTCCAGCTTTGGCCTCACTTCCCTCCTCACGGTTGGCCAGCTCACCTCCGGTCCTGGCTTCCAGTTCCCTCCTGTGGACAGCTTTCAGTCCTGAAAAATCTGGCCTCTACCGCTCCACCCAGCCTCCACGCCAGCAAGCTCATGGGTACCACTGGCCGCTTTGGCCAGCTTCAGCGCACCGCACCGGTGATGCCAAGCTTCATCGCCCCACAAGCCGACGACCGCCCATACTGCGACCACCTAGTCTATCACCCCGCTATCTTTGGCATCGTCGCCTATGCTCTAGACCAAGGAGGTACCATTCATTCTGCATGTTTTTCTCATTGGGAAAAATAGTCCGTGAAACGGTCTAGGTGGATTGTCCATGCCCAACATGGCCTTGGACGGTCTCAAAAGGCCTTGCGTGGGTTTTGGCCTGACCTGCATAGTCCCGGTAGTTGAGTCTTAGGGGATCAACCAATTTAAATTAATCAACATTAATTAAATTAATTAGATTAATTTATTTTATCAATTAAATTAATTAAAATTATTTTTGGTTAATTATTTTAATACCTAGATAAATTTAATTCAATTTAATTATTAAATTGAAATAATTTAAATTAATTTAATTTTGGCATTAAAATTAAATTAATTAAAGGACCGATAATTAATTAAATTATTTAATATTATTATTTCAATAATTTTAATTAAATAAACCCTCGAACTTATTTAATGCATTTTAATTTTATCACACTTAATTTTACCCGTCTGATGGTCTTGAGAATCGACCCATGTATGTTGCCTTTTATTTAATTAATTATTTTAATTGAATGTGATGATTGTAATTAATTAAATATATGGTCTGCACATCATCTTTATTTTTCAGTTAAAAAGAGTAAGGGCTTGCACGCCCAATTTACCATATGTACATTTATACCCGAGTCCCCCTCACCTGTGCGTGATTATCTATGTACTTCGGATGATGACTGCGAGCGACATGGACTCTGCCAAGATGAGGTGGTGCGTGACGTTGCAAAACGATACCTGTGTTCCACCAAGATGATGCGGTACACCAAGACATGATGTAGACCACGCCAAGACAGGGATATACTCCAGATAATAAAGCAGACATACAAGACGAGGGGCAAGCTGAATTTTGAGCCATGCTTAGACTCAGGTACGATGCCCGTAGGTCGTTTAGATGCTCAAGACCAGTCGGGTAGTAATTACCTTTATGCATTTATATATTATTTTATGCATTTTAGAACAGTGGGAATAATACATAAAATAATAGTTAATAAAATGCATGAAGAAGCAGCATATGTTTTTGTATTAAAGTTCAGTTGTGAGCACGACAACATAGATGAACAATTTTAATGGAAATGGATTACATTCATCGAGAGAAAAAACAATAAAACCCTCATAGAAAATATTAAGTCACAAACAGCCTTCCATCATTCATGTTTGAACCAAACTGGGTGTTCGAGGAACCAGTCATGCCTTAGCTGAGGGTGCCTCTTACTACCGAGGAGTTCTTATTCGTGTTGTGGGTCAATATAACTAAAATTACAGTAATGAAATAGCCTTATCTATTTTTTTTAATTTTAGAGGCAAGTGTTGAGTAAATTAGTAAATGATTTTTTAAGCTGGTACATCACTCAACAGATCAAGGAACCGCGAGTTAATGTGTTTGGCCAGCCAAAAATCCTACCTAGGACCCTCTGTGTAGTCGCGTAACTATAACATGTAGACTATGAGGGAGGTTCAGGGATCCTTGCCACTAGAATACCCATGAGTATTTCGATTCTAGTACATAGGGTTCCTAGAATTCAAAAAATTATTTGGAGACATTAAATGATTAAATAATCAGTAATGTCACATTAGGTAATCACATAAAAGTACAATATAAAAAAGTGTATTTGTAGAGAATCACATTTAATACCCTAATAAAAACTGTGATAAATATTGGACATAGTTAATGTCCAAACAAGCACGAAATTCCAAGTGTATTATATGCACTTGCACACATTACTACCATAACGGAAATTCAAGGTGATTGTGTCCCAACCTGTTAAACCACCTTAGGAAGCAAGGGTGTAAAATTGCATATATAAGACTCATGAACAAAGTATATGATGGATCTGTCATAAAACTATCATCAATTTCCGATGTTAGTCGTGGTCACTACATCATGACTTGGATGATGATCACATGTAGTCTCATATCCAAAAGGTTTTCTCAAGGAGGAAACTAAGTAATATTTGAATGTGATGGTCTCACTCAGTTTGTGTGAAGTGAAAGATAGTTCATACTCTTTCATTTTATCCTATTCTTATACCTTTTACACCTAATTACTTTAGTTTCATTTAATGGTTCAAACGAACGATTCAGAGTAAGCGCTTCATTACCTTTATGGTAACATTCTCCATGTAATAAGAATATTGGAGATAACTCCATCTTTTATTATTATGGCGAATAAATTGAATGACAAGGCAGAAAGGCCTATGGATAGTTACGCCAAAAGCACCTTCATCATCTCCTTCAAAGAAAAATGGTTGGTTATTTAACAGAAGTTTATTTTCATCACATATAAATTAATGGAAGTTCAAAAATTGAAATACTACAAGCAAGTACCTACTTCTCGTTCAGTTAATATTCATCAAATAAAAGTATTTTTATCTCAAAAACTTCTTGGGTATTAAAATACAATATGCTTTTTACATATATGTATACAATAACCATGTATATAAAGAAACATTACTAGAATTAAAGTGTCTTCTCCAAGAAGCTGAGAAAGGGTGATTCCTAAGTCAGCGGTGAGAAACAAATAACTTCTAATAGACAAGTGATTGACTCAAACTGAACAAGTTGTTGAGTATGACCAAAAAAATTTATCTCATGTGACCATTTGGACATGATGAGACATTATTCCATGTTTTGGAATGAATGTTGTTTCTGGTAAACATACTCAACAAATAGTTCACTACTACTTTAATCAAAGGTAATATATGATGGATATAAAAATTGTAAAACCTACCCAGTTGTGGAAATATGATTCTTTGTTAAGTAAAAATAATAATGGACGTCAATTATATACCCTATATGGTATTTAGGCTCAGCACAACTAAACACCTTTGGTATTGTTGACATCCTTGATTAGACAAAGAAACCTTTAGAAATAAAGGTATGCCACAAAGCATCTGAGTTTAGTTCAACAAGATAGTGTAAACTATTCTAAAAGAAAGAAAGAGGTAAAGATACTTCATAAGATTCCATTAAGTTATTAAGTAATAGTGAAGTATATGTTTGGTAAGAAGATGTGAGTTGATTCAGATCGGCATGCTGAAGAATATCTTGACCAAACAATATTCGATCATGATAATGTATCATGGACAAATTCCTAAACGCATGTTACCTTATCTACAACACCATATTGATGTTCATAAGAAGAATCGATGATAATGTGTTACATGTATACATTGATCAACAAAATGTAGCATAGATAAATTTCTAAACACACATTTTATACATCAATGTTATGATGTAAGTTGTACCAATATAGAAATTTCCATAAATTTCCATTATATTTCATGATGTGCTTTGAAAATAATGGCATAAACCAATAACCAATATTCCAACTACCATGAGAAATGGATATCATATGAGTCATAGTAAGATGAAAATCTGTTATGCCATAGATCATGTGTTAGGATGAAAAGAGTTTGTTATAAACAAACATGCATCATGTTAAACACGTTGTGCATCTAAGGTAATTATCCAAATAGTTTCTTAAGATATTACCTAAATCCCTAAGATAGAAAAGATATAGTCAATTATTAGCCTATATTTCTATACAAGGGTGAACTTCTCTATTAGAGATAGAGGGAGCTCAATTGACACGGGTTTAGTCAATGCTTGATATGTACAAATGGTTGGCACAGGGAACACGTTCCACTAGTACATGTGGAATAGGCATGTTCTGGTGACACATACTGCGTAAGAAGAATGAAACCATGGTGATGTTTTTATATTCACTACGGTCGGTGATATATTATTCATTGAGAATAATAAATCTTTGAAGTAAGAAGTATAAGGCAATGAGCCAAGATTGACAAGATAATCTAAATTTCAATAATGGATTCCATGTATCTTATTGCAATGTGGATTATAAATTGAATACTCCGGTGGGTATTCAAATGAAATGATATATGGATGGTACAAGTATGGTACCAATAAGGCTCGATTGGTTATACGAAGTCGGTATGCCTAAATCTATTAGAATTTTACTTGTCATCTAAGATCATTCTTTTGGTCATTGGATGTCAAGATCATCTTTCATGGAAGGTGTCTAAATGACACAACTAGAAAGAGATGATGACATCATATGGTACCAATGAAGGTTGTAAGTTACCGAAATCTGGTTCTAGATTAAAGTAAGAAACAAGATCTTAGATCATTCATTATAAATCAATCATTTCATTCTGTTTAGCAAAGGATAGTGGAAGTGCCAATGTTTTCCAAGTGAAATATGTTCAGAAACATATCAAAAACAGGTCTTGGTCTTAATGTTAGATAAGACCAGAATAAATGATATTCTCTAATTATTGACTTAATACAACAACCTAAGTTCTAGGGAACATTATCTACTAAGGTAGATCCATAGGTTTCTTGGTCCTAGTCAATCTCATACATATATTGTCATTGTATTAAAAAAATACAAGTTGTAACAATTCAAGTTCAGAATTGTTGCCAATGTCACATGGCTTAATCACTCCCGGTTTACATGTTCGGATCATAGGTAGAGATTAATATTGTGAATTGATACCTTATGCTTCAGTTATGGATCAATAAAAAATTCCATAATATGTACAGTAATTGATACTGCCAGGATATAATTTTTATTTCAAAGATATCTATTATTTCTAGGAGCACATCAAGTGATGCAGTCCGAACTATCATCTTGTACTTTGAAAGGTAAAAATGATATGTACCTGAAACATGGAGGGGAAGGTACACTAGATTTTGTGGGACCCAAACTAGTAATCCTTAGAACAATTTGATCTAGTATCACAGTTAGGTAAAGGAGATGAGCGATTAAATATAATAAAATCTTGTGGTAGCCATACTTACAAATACCGAGTACGTTGTAGCTTCTAAGGCATCTAATAAGTAGTTATATATCACAATGATTTGTTCAAGTTCTTGGATTCGTACCTCGTGAGAAAATTATTATCATAATGAGAATTATAATATTCTTAGTAGACAAGTTGTCAAGTTATGAAAATGGGAAAAGTGATATACTCAGGGATATCTTATCTTGAGAAGTTTTACTCCAGAAAATGAGGTTGCATATAGAAGATATGACATGTGGTGAATACGTGGTAGGCCCAGCAGTTAAATCCATTACTCATCATAAGCATGGAATTTATCATGTGAGTAGCTAACAAGTTTAGTTAGAAAGTTGGCTCTAGTACAAGTGGGAGTGTTTTAATAGTGGGTGACATAGACCCAACTATGTAGTACTTTTGATTACCATATCTTGTGTGCATTTATCTATGCATGATGTTATCATACCATTATAGTGGAGACTTTTCTGTATCCACTATAATAATGGTAATGTCCAAGGTTTAATTATCGTGTCGAGATTTTATATCATATCCTAGGCTATAATGAGAACCTCGAGATACAATGACATTGATCTTAAATATATGTTCTATAGTCTAGATACATCATACTAACTAGACATAGTGGATGTCTGACTATCAGGTGCGGGGGGGGGGGGGCTCATAATCATTGATACTTCTTCTCATGAAGTTCACACTCGGTGATCTCTTGTAGTGAGATCATGAGGACAGACCCGTCAGTAGGAACACCACATGCTTTGGGTGTCATTGGTTGATCCTATCTGCTGAAATGTGTATTGGACTCCTGACTTGAGACCATTACCAATGTATATCATTTGATTACGTACTTTGATGTAAGACAAAAACCATGGCAGTGATGTCGTGGTGAGGTCGTTTTTGTTGGGTGCATCGTTGGTGGTATGACATTGGCTGAATGGTCAAGAAAGGATTTATCATTTCCAAGTTAAGGAAGTTGTAAATCTCAGTCTTAGTTGATCAGGATGGTTCCACCTTCATAATTCATTGGCCAAAGCAGTAGAAAGGAAAATCCATCCGGATAGATCAACAAATAAAAAATCAAGATAAGGACGATGACACAAGAGTGTTTCATGCTTTATGAGATATTTAACGACCAAGAGATTATAGTACAGAGATAGTGTTCATAGGATGGTAGTCGTTGCTACGACTATCCTTATCTCTTTAGGTTCCATGATGGGTTTCTAGACTCTGCACATGGTTTGTGGGTTTTATTCACTGCTATCGAGGTAAGGGCCTCGAGGGTCACACACAATAGTCTATTCAGGAATACTCCCTATTCAGTTGAATAGGTATATGGACATAGTGGGCCCTGCCACGTGTTCCGATCATTGTACAAGTTATCGATAACCAAAATAATTAAATAAATTCATTAATATTCAAGTTACGAATATTTGGAATTTAATTTATTTAATGTATTTACGAGTTTCGTAAATAAGAGAAAATATTAATCGAACGAATATTATTTTAATATTCAAGGTTCGTTTAATATTAATAGGGATAACAAGTCATGTTAAATATCTTGGTTTTTATCATGTAATATATTTTTTATATATTGCATGTATGTGATAAAAATAAATTAAAAAATATTGGCACAATTATGTTCGAAAAAATTATTTATTTAGTGAACGTTGAAATGAGCGGGGGTTGGGGAACCCTGGTATTTATCAATTTCTCTATAAATTTAAGAGGAGGCTCTCTCTTATGGTATTAAAATTACTATTCATTTATTTATGAAATTAAAATTGAGAGCCTCTCTCTCCTCCCACTTCCTAGAGAGAGAAGAGGATAATCCAAGAGTTCGAATCATGTTCTTCCTCAAGTATCAAAGAGATCTCAATGTGGTGACCGTCTGGACGTCGAAAGCTTTATCGAATTTCCATACTATCACTCGGAATTCGACGATTGATGTTACATAAGATTTTTGGAGCATGTGTGGATGATCTAGAGGGATCCTACTTTGGAACCTTCAAGCGAAAATCACCATCGACATATTGCAGTTGACCGCTGTTTCAGATTAAAAACGGGTACATTTTCGTTTTAGTTTTGTGCTCTTAATAATTTAGACGAGATCTTCAGACCTCTCCAGGGCTCGGTTCATCAGCGAAGACATGTTCTGTCATCCTGCCGATGAAAAATTTTAAAATTCCCGGCCCACCGGCTACCATTGCGGGCCCCCAAACCTAACATGAATAATATACACCCCATGTAGTAATTTATAAATGTCATGTGCTTCAATTTTATGGTGCAAGGTTTACACACCAAGTCCTTAGGTGTGTAACTTTTATACATGGTGAATGATATACATGTCGTGTACTAATACCAAATTAAACAGATTTAAAAATTATTTGTTATACTATGTAATCATTGTCGACTTATGCTTGTGTGTGGTCATTAAATTGATAGAACATTCCTTGTGATGGGATTGAAATATATATATATATAAATAAATGTTTAATTAATATTTATTTAATATTCATATCTGCATATCATATATGATATGTATTACAGTTATTATTCTACTTGCATTAAAGCATGACACGTTACAGAAAAATCATGTAGTTTGTGTAATCATTATTTTGACACTACATGTCATGAAAGTATGTGATAAGTCATTTATGATATATGTATAAAATTATAAATTGAATATGAAAATAATACATGTTGGTTAGATTCAGACAGGTATTCCCCATGTTGTCTCCAATGTACATTTATGTACACAGTTAATTTTAAGTAAATTTAATTAACTTGTTTAAAATTATAATAGATGAGAATATCAAGGAAATTTAGATGAGAAATAAAATAAAATATTTGATCAATTAAAGATTATAATTAATTAATTTTATCAGGATTTATCTTAAATAAGAGTGATTAGGAATTTAATGATAATTTTTTTTTAAATGCGTAATTTGTTGCATGTATGAGGAGGATCATGATAATAGACCAAACCATTGTATATTATTGGTTTTATTTAATTTATTGTTAAATTAAATTTTTGACATGTGTTCATTCTCTCTTATTATTATGTAAGGGTCTATGTGGCCATGTTTTCTTTTATATAAACCATTTTCCCATCACCTGTGTGTGATTAGAATCATATGTAATGGATGGAGCTCCCAATCTAGTGGAGGCAGTTCAAGTTTGGAGCCAATGTGAAACCATTATAAGTGAGATACATATGTGTACTGGTGTAAAGAAGTAACAAATACCTTAATTAGTTCAAGGTGTTTTCCCCAAGGTCAATATTTAGTTTACCAACCACCGAATAAACTAACCCCTAGTAAAAGCTCCTGATCATACCACTTTATTATTTTTTTCTATCAAGTTGAATGGTTATTTCATTATGGATTATTTTTTGCAATCACATGAATTAATTAAATTAACAAGACTTCAAGATAGAACCAAACTAAAATGGATTATGCATAAATATTATCTAGGAAATGGTTGATCACTTAAGTTATTTTACTTAATAGTAACAAGCATGTAATAAAGATAATAATTGGAAATGTATGCATAAAAGGATAAAATCCTTAAATAATAAATATTAAGTTGGTATAGCCTCCCACTACATTAGTTATAATCAAACCATAGTTTAAATTGCTTGATCAGCCAACATTGGGGTGTCATTAATTATCAGATAATTCTAACATGAATCTTTGTGATGAATTAACATAGTTCACATCAAGGTTTGACTACCAAAGATGGACATGATTTAACTGAGTAGAAAAGGTTGAGGAAAGTCAATTTAGGCATTTCAGGATTGTGGTGTCCACTCAACATATCAAGGAACTATGATTTAATGCAGTTGGAATTTAGAATTCTAATCTAAAACAATTTGATCTTCTTGACCAACCAATGTTGGGGTAATGAGAAGGGGAATATGAATCCTTTCCACTAGAATGTCTATGAAACAATATATTCTGAATCCTATGGTGAGGGATATTGGGTTTTGATAAAATAGTGAGAGACTAATAAATATAATATTTATTTATTTGTTTCAATTATATCAGACAAAATACTAAATTATTCTTAAATTATTTTGTAGAAACAACATTAAAGTGACATAAAACATATCTATATGATTTATACTCTAGAAGGATAACCTTCACACATGCACAAATTTCTAAGAGTGGAAATGGCGCTTATGTGTTATCCATCACCATGAAAGAAAATTGTATGTGTTGGAAGAACCTATTACCACTACTTGAATAGAAGGATATACCAATAGTTCATAACTGTTAGTATAGGATAGAGAACCATTGGTATAGCCTATACAAATGGTTCTCCAAACCATTATCTATAGTGTCATTGGGAAAGTCCTATACCAATGGTTCTCATTGAACCATTGGAATCGTGTTTTCGGAATTTCATGTTAATCAATAGTTCATAGTGAACTGTTTTTATATGGGTATCTCAATGGTTGTGATATATTGTGATAAGTCTATAATAACCATTCACTATGAACTATTGGTTTAAGGCAATACCAATAGTTTTATAACTATTGGTATAGACACCCCCCATTTCCTGATAGTATTATCCCCACCCTTGCCCATAGAACTTATAGATGGCACAAAAAATCACATTCAAAACCTTTAAATAGAACCTACAAATAGAATACCCTCAAAAAAGGAAATCAAATAGAAATAGAAATGAAACCAATATGAAATCAAATAGCCACAATCCCATGAAAATCCAAACAAACCAAACCCACAATGAAACCAACACAACATCCTCAAGAAAAAGAAACTACAAAGAAACCAACATAATATCCTAAAAGAGACAAAAAACATTAAAAAATAATGATAACATTGGAAATCAATTTATACAGTTAAACAATGATTATAAACATACAAAACATCACAGAATAAATCCCAAAACATCAAATTTCACAAATATCTCTCATAAATTTAAAGGATCACTATCTCCCTCATCACCATAACTATCTTCACCATCATCCTCAACCTCAAATTTTTCCTCTTCCTTGTCCTCATCCTTGTGCTTGTCCTCATCATCATCCTCAGACTCAGCCTCACACTATTCCTCACCATCATCCTCTCCCTCTTCCTCACCATTATCCACAACAACAATATTTCCTCGAACATCATCATCCCTACCACCGCTATGACTAGTACCCAGTGCACTATATAATGTATGAATCATCAATATATATGAATCACAAGTTTCATTATTCTTTAATGGATGTGATGGACATAAAAATTCCATCAGTTTCATAACTGTAACTTTTTCCCTATGATTCAGTTCTCCCACTACTATGACACTTTTTCTTATTTTTATGCCTTTGACCCAGCCTGTTCTAACCTTGAATTAGCCTTTTCCAACTCTATGATTCTATTACTAGCACCTATAGTGGGACAAAACCTCATCGGGACAATAATATTCCCTGATCCACAGTGTACTCTGTCATGATTCTCATCTCCAAAAACATTATGTAATTTTTTATTTGGACCAAAGTTGTCATCTTCCTAGGAATCAAGGACCAAAAAGGAATACCATTATAAATATAAATATACTATTAAGATACAAAATAGATATTAAAATTATAAATCAATAAAATAAAACATACAATCTTCAGTTCTTTTTGTTTGTTTATCGTACATCCATATTTTTTATATCTGCTCGATCAAAATAGTTTTTTCTTGAGGCACACATCCTTAAATATTCCAAATCAACCTCTATAATGACATTTAATGTTACAAACGATAATTTAAAATATATTACTAAAAATTAATTTCATAACTAAAATCATGTGAATATTAATTCTAAATGAAGCTAAAAATAAAAAAATGTGGTAGATGAATTATAACTAAGTATAAATGAATGGGTTATCAATAGATATAATATATATAAGTGGAAATATCATCACACTAATTAAAAATAAGGTGGTTGTGTGATCACCATAATTAATGATAATGTGAACAACTATTACTATAACATAGAGGAATATTCATGAATGGGTTATCAACACTTTAATCTCGACTACAACATAATGGAATTATGTTTTGGTAAGATTTAATGATACACATTGAATTCCATAAACAAATATTTTTATATTTTTGAATATATTAATTGTGTTGTTTTGATTTAATGACAGAATTGAAATTTAATTTCTCCATCACATGAGGTCCTAGTGTTTTTGGAACTCTGAATTTTATTACTATGATCCATATCATGAATGAAAGATTTTTTTTCATGGTTTTTTTTCTAATATTTATATAAATTAATTTTATTTTTATTCAATTTAATTTATCCTAGTGAATTTACATTCTAATGATGTTTGGATAGGACATATTAATTCATTTTTAATAAAATTTATTTAGTCTAGTTTCATTTGTTTCAATTTGATTATATTCAGTTTGGTTTAGTTTGATTGCGGGAAGTTTTGGCCAGTTCAGTTCATTATTGATCTACTTAAGTATATATTTTATGTTTGACTTATTTTGTTTTATATATATTCCATTTGGTTTGATTTATTTCTTTATAGTTTAGTTCTATTTGGTTTGAATTCATTTAATTTAGTTATATTTATGATGATTGATTTTTTTTAGTTAGATCCAATAACATTTCCTTCCAATTAGGATGGTTCAAGCCTATCAACTTCATATAAATTTAATTTAGTATAGACCATGTTGTTTCAATTAATATCGGTCCTGTCACACCCATCCTTCATATATTTGTTTTTTATTTTTATTGGGAATCAGATAGTTCGGGTCGAGGCCCGACTTAAAATTTCTAAGCTCTTATTTAGAAACGAATGTTTCGCCCTTGGTTGCGTGCATCACACCACGATCAAAGCTGCATGGCCTTTCCTGGGTCGCCGCACGACCTCACCTAGCTTGTTGCAGGTGATGCCCAATGGTCAACTAATGAAATAAGATGAATTAAGAAGGGTTTTAACAATAATGATAATATTAATGTCACTTAAGAATTCTATTATTTTATTGGATAATAATTTAATTGAGAGTATTATTTTTATTAATATCATTTTATTAAGTTGATCATTATATTGTTTATTATTTAGGTTATTATGTATGTTATTATATATTATTATTATTGTTATTATTATTATTATTATTATAAGTGTTTTGGGTTTTGCGTCACCGGACCTACGGGCAGTGCACGATTCTGAGACCACACGGTCTGCCCGACTTTCAAAAATGAGTTAAAACATAAAGGAATAACAAAAATATGATGAGTAATTAAATTGAAATAAATGAAAATAATAAGTTTAATAAAATTTAAGAAATTGTTTTAATGATAATAGTAATAATATTGTTTAAGATTATTATTATTTTTAACTAAGAATATAAAGTTTATTATGTTATTAATATGGTAATACTTATTATTATTTTTAATATTATGTTAGGTTGTTACCACTTTTACTAATATGATAAATTTCATTATTATTATTATCACCATTAATTATTCTCATTAAAATTGTTGACATTTTAATTAATGTTATCATTCTGAGGGAATTACTTTTTTTACACAATTATTATTATTCTCATTCTTATTTTTATTGTTAAGGTTTTAGTTTATAAATACTATTATTATTAATATTAATATTTTTATTAGTTTTTTTTCTTTTTGTTTTATTTTTATTTCATCTGTTTTTTCTTATTTTCCTTTTTTAGGGTTTCTTTTACCCTCTCTCTCCCCTCCCCTCTCTTCCAAGAAGCCCCATTCTCCCCACTTGGGTCGTGCTACACCTCCCTCCCTGCCCTTCTCCTTTCCCACGTCGTCCGCCAGACCAGCACCCCCCATGGTTGACGCCTCTTCCAGCGCTGCTCACCTTTGGCGCCTCGCACTCCTCCAGTGCTGCTCACCTCCAGCGCCCCGCACTGCTCCAGTGTTTCTCACCTCCAGCACCCTGCACCCCTCCGGAGAACATGCTCTGATGCCCCGACTCCCCTCACACAGCCTCACGCCGCCCCCACGAACCCCCTCACACAACCTATTCAGGCGAGCCCCCGGAGAACTCCCTTCTTGCACGGCACACCGAACCAGTCGTGCCTCCCTCCTCTAGAAATCGTGAGCTCTCCGCCTCCCTCATGTGACTCTATCGCCACACGTACCCTCCTACGGTAGCTGATTCTTTCATTTTGGTAAATTTTTTATTTATGTTTTTGGGTGTTTTTGAATTTTCTTATTCTAGTGGTCCGATATCTTATTTTTAAGGTTCACTTTGCATCCCTCATGGTGCGACTAGGGTGCAATTGAATAATTCACACCAATTTTGGGAAATTATTTACCCGAGGTAGGTGGTTCCCTGTATAATTGTTATCTGATGAATTAATTTGCAATGCTTAATTTGTTTCGCATATTATTTAGTTAATTTTTGTTGTGAAAAGTTTGTTTTATTTGAAGTTTGATTTTCATTTAAATTATTTAGTATATTGTTCATATCATTGGGTATTTTCTTCTGAGAACTCTATTATTAACTTTTGAATTGTGTGGTTATCTTATTAAGTTGTGAAATTGGCACAAATTGTATTTTTGATAGGAAGTCATGCATGTTTGGTTGTCAAAGAAGTTTTTGCTTGAGTTTGGTGGTTAAATCCAAATGATTTCTTCTAAATTATTTTATAATCATTTATTTCTGGACTATTAAATTATGTGGGTTATGCTATTGTATTTTTCATACGGTGTAAGGGTTTCCATCAAACTATTTGGGTGGTGCAGGTCACGCTTTAAAATTTTATTTGAGTCTATGTGATGTGTGAGTGTGTTTGAGTTTATAAATAGATGCTTTAGTTTGTGAAAATCCATGTGACACCCTTTTACTATTTCTTTATAATTTTTTTATTGTTTACATATTTATGACAATGGTATAAGATGTTTTTGAAAAATGTTTTAGTGTGCACCTTATTTCAAAATGGTGTTTACGTGTCTAAGTGGTGATTTGTTTAGTGGTGGGTGTCTTTTAAATTGTCCAGATGGTTTAGTTGAGTATGAAACCTATGCAAATTATGTTTTGAAAAGATTTTGGTGTGTGTATTGTTTTAAAAGCATGTTTGGGTGTGAAATTGGGATTGTGTGTGTGTCAATACCCTATTTGGATTTTATGCATTAGTGTGACATGTTACATGAACTTGAAATATGTTTGAGCACACACTAGGATGCTCTGGTAGCTAGGAGTGTAGACTAGATTACTGGGTTGGTGTTCAGAAGGTGACTTGACCCGGTCTCACTAGCAGGACTTACGACTACAACACTAACAACACATATGCTTTTATGAGGGTCGTTGTCTTCTAAGCCACATTTTTTGAGGGTCTTGGTCTTCTAAGCCACGTTTCTGAGGGTTGTTGCCTTCTAATCCATGTTTTCTGAGGTCCAGGGCCTTCTAAGCCACATTTCACAGAGACACGAAGATATAGGTACCAATCTAGCTAACACCCATGTATCCTCTCCCATATTAGTGCTCATTGGTTACTTTACACTTGTCAGTGTGACGCTTTGTTTTTTTAAAAGTGAGTGTGTGATTTTTTATTTAAGTTTTTCCATTTGAAACTGCTTTCTTTAATTCTATTTTCTTTTAAATTGTTCAAGCATTTATTCCTTATCTTTAGTAAATATTGTAAATGTATATGCCATTTAATAATTATGCTTGTATCCTTTTCATTGGGTGATGTCCTACTGGGCTATTGGCTCACACCCTACATACACCTTTGGGTGTATATAGACCTTGTTCTTGTGTATTTCAGGTTGAGACACCGTGCTTAGTGGTAGTGGTTCTAGATGTTGTTGGTCTTCGTGTGTTTTCTGGTGTTGGTATCTTGGGGATTCTGCTTCTCATGTCGCTTGGAGGTTAGTATTAGAGTCTTATTTCTCTATGTTTTTTGTTTTCCAATTTGACTTTTTAGTTGAATTGTAGACTTAATCTTGTTTTTAGATTAAGGTCTTTTTGGTTGTCTGTATTCAGTTTTAGTTTATTTAACCTATCAGTGGTTCTGTGTTTACTATTTCAGGTAAATTGGTCCCATGTGTAATGTTTTGTTACCCTGGCACTTGTTCTAGCCTGTGGGGATTGGGAACTCCCTTCGGGTCATGCCGCGTACCGGGTCGGGTGCCAGGTCAGATGGCGACCTGGACTGGTTCGTGAATTTTTTTTATCAGAGGTGGTTTGTTCTCTTAGGTTGTGTTCTTTTGGGATAGAGTCACTATAGGTTAGACTTAAGGTTTTCGGGACTTGATGTCTTGACTACGAGCAAGGTGCCTAGCCAACACACCTCGTGGCAGGACTCTAGTTACCAAATAATGTTGAGGTTTGTCTAAACCTTTAGTCTGTGTGGTTAATCTTGTTTAGGGGAAATGAAAAGGAAGTAGTGTCAGTGGTCCGAGTGAGCTTGCAGTGTCTAGCACACCATATGGAGCTGGGGATGCTGTCTTAAAATACACTTCATGGTGGTGGTGTGATTGGCATATGGCTGCCAACCATATGTCTTAGTCACCCATGGATACTAGTCTCCTCTTTCATCATCAAAACTCTCCATGGTGGTGGTGTGATTGGAATATGGCCGAAAACCATATGTCTCAGTCACCAGCCGATACTAGTCTCCTCTTGCATCGTCCCTCGTCTCTTTGTTTTGGATTCATGGAAATCAGGTTTTTAAGTAAAAATGATTTGGTCTTTAATTTTTTTTAAAATGAAGAGATTTAAAAAAATGATGTGTAATGTTTGAAAGGTGTGGGTTGAATGTTTGGTTTTGAAAAAAAAATGTAAGGGTTTTGTTTTGATTCTTGGTGTTCTCATGGGAAACCACATTCCTAAGTGTTTATGAAAAGAGAAATGGTCAATGGCATGAGTGGAAGAATTCCTGGATGGATATGAGGAGGGTGCTGGTTTGGCATGGGGAGATGCATGTGCAGGGCCCATGGGACACCATTGGTGTTTGTGAAACCCACTAGCTTTGATTATTTTCAAAATGTTTTGTTAAATAAGAATTCAGTGTGTTAATAATGAGTTTTTGTGTGGTGTGTACTTGTGTGTTGGAAATGTCAGCTGTGAGGCATTTTGAGCCAAGGATCCTTCCAAACTGATTTGTGTCCTGAGTTTGAATTCTTATTTGTAAGTTGGTGTGCAAGTGCGTAGTCAGTGAATTCTTTTGAAAAGTACTTCGGGAAGCCCTTGTAGTGGTTCCCCATACACGTTTAGTGTTCACTTGCGATATGTCTTGTCCATCGGACCAGTTTGACTAGGTCCACGATTTTCATTCTTAACTAGTGTTCGCCCACATAAAGTGTTAACATGCGATTTAAGTGTGGCCATAGGTAATTCGTCATTGGCCAACCCCCCAGTTGATCAAAGCAAGTACTCTCTCTTTTGAGTGATAGTGCTAAGTGTATTCCTTTTTCTTTTTTGGTTAAGTGGATGTTCTCACAGCGGGATGACAAGTGTGAGAGATATCGATAGGAGATTTTGTCTCTTTGAGTTGTCTTAGCTATCGGGTATGAAGTTTGACATTGTTGCGTCTGAAAGTTTCCCCCTGTAAGAGATGAAAGGAATTCCAGCAGGGAAGGGTGAAGGCGGTTCTAAATTATCAGTTTTGACCAGTGTCTTGAAGGGATTTTTAGTACCTCAATTGGCCAAAAGGGTCATGTTTGGTGATGTCTTGCAGTGTGAGTTCACATTAAGATCAAAGGTGGATTTCATAGAACCCTCTGAGATTCCCTTTTTTCATAGGAGTGTGTCCTCCTCTTAGGGAGTTCTAACTTTTCTGTTTGGAGGGGAGTGTTTGTCGTGCGTCTTTCCTTCTTATGTTTCATGGTTAAGGTGAAGAGGTGATTCATGTGTATTATATAAACCTTTGTTCTAGTGTTTGATCCATGAGGGAGTAGTTGTATGTCTTGGTGTGTTGTGTTTTTTGGTGTTGTCTCAGTTACAGTGTGGTTGCATGAGATATTGAAAGTAGAATCTCCATTCAGGAGTCTTAAATACCTAACTGTGAGCCAGGAGATGCATCAAACATCAGGGCTCCAGTCATAGGCATTGGAGTGAAGTTGGCACATGGTCAGGAACCCCAGGAGTGTATGTGACCTGACTTTATTTCTATCATCGGTGTTGAAAGTAAAGGCAGTTTAAATAGTTTTTTTGTAGTTGTTCCATTCCGAATGAACTGTCTGACTGGGTAATGTTTCTGTGACAATGTGGAGGCATGTTCTTCTCGTCGCCTTAAAGTCTTAGGGGTTGCGTCCCACTAGATGAATGTAACAGCTGAGACTTTTATGAGAAATGTTTTGTTTTTATATAAATCATCAAAGGAATCTTTCACTACACATAACACTTTCTTGGCTTGCTTTACACGCAATCACGACCTTCCTCGATAGCTTGCGTCCTACACAATACTGAGTTTCACTAAACAACGATATGCTATTAAAATTAGCCGTTATGAATAGTAATAACCACTTTTTAAAATTTTGTAAATTTTATTTTTCAAAATTGACTTCATTTTTGGATTCGGAATATCGAAATTAGCCTAGGGTGAAATTTTGGTATTTTTCTGAAAACTTTCAATTTTTGATGAATAGTGAAACTACCAAGTGGCTGTTAAAAAACTGAATTTTTCATAAAACATAATTTCACCGCTTCTGTGAGTGGAATTTCAAAAATCCGAGAGACACGATTGATGTCAGTAAGTAAAATGTGGTTCAATGGGATGAAAATAATTTTTGGTGAATAGTATCTTTTTACTGTTTTTTTTACCACAGTTAAAAATAAATAGGGTAATTAAGGGTAAAAATGATATTATTATTACCCTAACACATGTCCTAATTCTATTGGATAAGTGTAATTCGACCAAAAACAACCCTAGGAATAAAATATGACCATTTAGGCCCACTTGGATTAGATTAGGACAATTAATATTAATTTATTTAAAGAAGGGTTAAAATAGTTAAAATCAAAGTTTAATATGTAAATCATTTTTAATATAGGGTTATACATAAGATAAATTCGACTATAAATATTAATTAGAAAGATAAAAATATTTCCTACATAATGGTATTTAATTTGTAATTTTTAGACTTTAAATAATTTAATTTATTTATGACACAATGATGATGCAGTAATTATCTTATTAATGAAATATTGAAATAATTGATGTTATAAATGCCCAAATATATATATTTTGAGAATTTTTATGAATTCCACTAATTTTCTAGTTTAATATGATATGTTTATATTGATTTTTTAACATTGTTCGAACTAATCATTCTATTATGATTTTCACAAAAATCAATTACTAAATAGTGCCAAAATTGACAAAAAATAGTTTTTAAAACAAATATTATTTTATTAATTGTTATTTTATTCCTAAAAATCTAGGGTTCAGTCAAGATACTTATATCATGATAGGTGTATCATTAATGGACCACTTGGGGGTCGCTTGGATGTATATGGAAAGTTTATTAACTATATAATATAAAAATACAAAGTGACATGGTAAATGTCAATCTAATTAACTAAGAGTTAAAACTAAAAGATAAGGTTAATATAATGACCTAAACTTATCTAAATTCTATTGTATGAGAGGATTTAGAACCCTCCCCACCTTATCTTCTAAATATATCAATTTGAATCTATTTAAAACCGAATATGACTTTATAATAAATTAATATTTTTTTGTTTTTCCAAAGGTGCCCCTCTCCTCCCTTATAGAAGGGAACCTCCTCCCCCTCTTCCTCACACCACTTTGAGCCTTCAAGCTCGGCCACCCCTGCCACTTTCTCCTCTCCACTTCCCTAGAGACATCCTAGAGGTCCCGGGATTCTAAAAAGACCAATTTTTGTGCCCTAAAAGGAGGTCTCAAAGAAGCACTTTAAAGAAGAGGTAATGTCCGTTACCGATTCTTCCATCTTTATTTCTTCTTCCACTTCTTCTTCTTTAGTTGTTTCATTATGAAGTAATAACATCAGTATTGTTGGTCGGAGTGGATACTCAAGAGGGGGGTGAATTTAGTTCCAATTAAAATTTTCTGTTAAAAACAATGTTGATTAAAAACCCCCTATTTCAAAAACAGATTAAACTGTAGTGAATTTATACATATTATAAAGGTTCAATTAGTTTCTCAAAGATTGATTAGTTCTCAGTTAACTTAATCTTATGATTAAATTAACTTTTGAAACTAACTTACTGGTCTATAATAAATATAAACACTTGCGAGTTTAACTATCAAAGTATCTTTGAAAATAAATTATATTTCAAAGTAATAGCAGTGGAATATGAAATAAATATGTAGTATGGATATAGTTTGTAGCTACAAACCCAGAGAATTAACCAAGAGGTTCATTCTCAAGCCGAGACTTAGTCCTCTCAAAAGTTTATATAAAAATGATCCACACCCTGGATCGGGGTTAACAACAGTGAACACACTGTCCAGGTCACAAGACCTCTACCACAGTTCTCTGTGGGAAAACAAACAACAGCTTAGAGCTGTCCAGGTCTCATACGACCTCTACCACTATCCACAGTGGGAAATGAAGTGTAAAAAGGTTTTCTGAGGATTTACAGATCCTCCAGTGAAAGTACAGGAGTCAGTGCGTGTGTTTAATACAGCAGATAACACACACTGCTCGGAATGTAAAACAAATGTATCACAGAGCAGAGATGTAGAGTTTAGAAATGGCTCTGGTGATTTCAGTGTAGCTCTGGACTCTTTTGTATTTGGTCAGAGTTTATTCTGAGTCCTCTTCTCGTTTTTGTTTGAGAAGAAGAGTGTCGTATGCTTCAGGCTCAAAGGCAGTGAGATGTAGTCGATGAAGTTCTTCATAGTTCTTTTGTATGCACAGAACTCTTCTTGAGTAGGTTTGATTGTGTATGAAGTTCTGTTCTGATTGGTTCTTCCTCCTCTTTCTTTTCTTCTGTATTCTCTTGTGTTCTTCTATCAACCTCTCCTATCTTCAGCAGAGTCTTCTTGTATTTATGTCACGTGCTTCGGAAGACAGAAAAAGTTTTCTTTTCCGCAGGTACGAGGTACGGTTTCCTGACATCCAACAGCCTTTATTAATTATTTGACAGAGCATTAAAATATACCTAATATGACCGTTGGTTAGATTAAATAAAGATAAAGATAAAGAAATTCAAACAGTTGTTTATGACTATTGAAGAATCAAGTGATCGGTAGGTCATTAGCATTAGTGAGTAATGATCGGTGACTCAGATAGATCAGCATCGGTGAATCAGACTGATCAGCATCGGTCTGTCATCTGATCGGTGAGTCAGTTTGATCGACGAGTCATTTGATCGGTGGCTCATTTGCATCGGGGATTCATCTACATCGGGGGCTCATTTGATCGGTGAGTCATTTGCATCGGTGGCTCATTTGATCGGTGATTCATTTGATCAGCATCGGTCTGTCATCTGATCTGTGAGTCAGTTTGATCGGTGAGTCATTTGATCGGTGGCTCATTTGCATCAGTGAGTCCTTTGCATCGGTGGCTCATTTGATCGGTGAGTCATTTGATCAGCATCGGTCTGTCATCTGATCGGTGAGTCAGTTTGATCGGTGAGTCATTTGATCGGTGGCTCATTTGCATCGGTGATTCATTTGCATCGGTGGCTCATTTGATCGGTGATTCATTTGATCAGCATCGGTCTGTCATCTGACCGGTGAGTTAGTTTGATCGGTGAGTCATTTGATTGGTGCGACCGTTGTCCTTTGATATGCGATCAGTGATTCCGATGTCTGTTGATATTGAATCAGTTCTTCAAAAATACATTGTACGTCAATAATCATAGACAAAAAAATGTGACAACAGATTCATTAACAGATTGTAATTATGTTTATGAGAAATCAAACCAGATTAAGCATTAATGGTATGCGATGATTTGTGATTATTAAAACATCAACCATAGACATGAAATAAACAATCTTCTAGAGGGCTTAACAATATCCCCCTTTTTGATAATCACAAATCTTTATCATTAAATATAAATAATATGATATATCATTAATAAAAACATAATGAGAATTAAACCATAAGAAGAATAAATATAAAGAGATATATAAATCTCCCCCTTAATTTAGATTACCCATATATATTATACAGATTTCTCCTCCTGAGATATATACATCTTTTCTCCACCATATATCTCTCCCATACATCTTTCTTCTCCCATAAAGCATTCTTTTTCTTCTCCCATAAAGTATTCTTGTTCTTCTCCCCCTTTGGGATAATCAAAAAGATGGGAAAACAGATAAGAGAAAGTGAAAGTAAAAGCAGTCAGCAGAGAGTATAGATAGAAAAAATATTTGAAAAATTACAGACTATTACAAGCAACACATTGTTCACCCTGTCAAAAACAATACACAACTATTTGTTGGGATACAAAGGGGCTTTGCCTTTGTCTTTGGGATAAATAGTGGGTAAGTTTGAAGGCTTGGAGGCAGGCTGGTCTTGGCGAATCTGAAGTGGTGGTAGGACAACTCGGGCAGGTGTAGGAGCAGGTGCCATAGAGGGCTGTTGTTGAGAAACAGGAGCTGATTGAGATGTTTGATGAGGGACTGGTCTTAACTGAGAGAGAGCTTGAGCAACAGATAGCTGATTTGGAGCTACATCAGAGTCACTGAGAGGTTCAGAAGTAGGAAGTACTATTGCAGTGGCCTGTGCAGGTAAATAGGGCTTCAAAAGATGAATAAAGTCCTGAATGACTTCTTCTCCATACTTCATAGCTTTTTCAAAATCATCTTTATTCTCCATGAACTGTTCCAAGGAAGGGACAAAATCTTGCAACTGATGAACTTGAGTTTTGAAGGCCTGAGTGACTGGAGGTAATCTCAGATTCTCTGCCAACACCTTTAAGCTTGCAGTCATCTCATGTTTTGTATAAATCTTGGAGAAGTAATTATCAACTTTCTCTTTGATCTCTTGCAGAGCTTTCTTAGCATCTGCTGAATACACCAATGCCATCTTATGACTGTTATCACAGAGCTCTTTCATCTTCCTCAAAGATTCTAAATCAATAATTTGTCTAACGGCAGCTAACTCATCATGCACAACTTCTCTTAGAACTTCTATCTCACGGGTAGTGATCTTGGTTACCTTGCCTGTACTGGCTTGGCCAACTATGTGAGTTAACTCAGCTTTCAACTTCCTCAGGTCAGACTTGTTGAGATGTTCAATCAAATTTCTCAAAACTTCCATCATACCAGAGATGGTTGATCGGAATTCGCTTGATAGAGATACCAGGCCGGTGTGAAGATCCTTCATAGTCTGATTCAAAAAGGCTATTTGTCTTCCAATAAGTTCACCAGTATTGGCCAGGTCTGGCTTCACAACATTAGATAATCTTTGTGAGAAGGCTTCCAATGAATGTTCAGAAACTTGGAGAGACACTTGAGTGAGAGCGTTAGAAATTTCTTCTCTAACTGTGACTCCCACAGCAGTTAGCAATTCAATCTTAAAATTATCAAGATCAGATTGAGAGATTCCTGAACCAGGTAAATTATCATTTGTAGGATCAACAGCAGGAACATACCTTGCTTCTCGTGGGAGGTTACTCTTCACAGCTGCAGTAGATTCTGGCATTGCTTCTTCGTCTTCAGAATATTCTAAGCCCAACACAGCATAACCAGGGTAGTCATCCCAAACAGCAGCACACAGGGTGTATTTTGGTTTCTCATAGCTTGTTGTTCCACTGATTTTTGGTGAATCATCCTTGCCACTGATATGTATTTCTTGTACTGACTGAGGTGATTCTATTTGATCTCCAGAAAGACCATCCACTGGTCTGTTATCACCATCAACAGCAGCCTCAGCATCATCAGCACGTCCATCATCACTCTTCTCAGAAGCTTCACTGTGATATTCTTCGGTGTCATAATCTTCTTCATCAACAAGAATAGGTTCTGATTCTGGTAGGGCTAAGGGTGGACTAGCAGGTCCAAATTCTATTCTTCTTTTGGGACTGGCAGTGTCAGGATCACTCCTATCATCAGGAGATGACATAATTCCTTCCTCAGTCGCAGATTCTTCTTGCTCTTGGGTTTCGGTGGCCTCATCCTTTCCTTCTTATTGCTCATCATCATCAGAATAAACTGGTTTCTCATTTGGTTTCAAGCCAGGGGCTCTCAAATCCTTTGGCCTCTTGCCATGATCTATGGGATTGTAGGCTTCATACAATTTTTCTTCATCTGCAACCCAGCACTTCTTCCATGGATTCCAATTGATTTTCATCCTCTTGCAGATCTCTTTGTTGAGACAGAAGGTATGATCTGTTTCATTAACTTCATCATCTTCATCAATACATTCTAGATTCTTGAGCATGGTAGATATCATCTTTGAATAAAACAAGGTAGTGGCTTTCATGGACGGTTTTACCATTCCAGCTATGTGTACCATCACATATCTACACAAATTGATCTTCTCATGTGTTTTCAGAAGAAACAACAGGAAAAAATCCTGGTACTTTACAGCAGCAAAATCTCCTCTCCTAGGGAAATGTTGGTGCTGAATAAACATGAAAAGAAGTCTGCATTCACCATCTAATTCTGAAGCTGTGATTCTCCGTGACTCTCTGTTTCCTGTCAGAAGCTCCAGAGCTAATTCATAAGAGAAGTAATCAGATGTTGGAGGAATATTCCCAGCATAATCCTCATACTGACCTTCATGAGGTACGTTCAAGCACTCTGCCCACTGCTTAGATGAGAAGGATATTTTCTTTCCTTTTACCACAGACAACATCCTGGAAGCCTCCACACCATCTAAAGTGATTTCCAGATTCATATAGAACTCATGTACCAGCTTCGGGTAGTCTATTCGAGAGTTGTCAGAAAACCAGTCTATCCATCCTTGTGATTCAAGAACTTGCAGCAAGAGTGACTTACTTGACAAAAGCCACTCAGAGCTTACTTCTTTTTCTACAGCAGCAATCCGAGTTTCCAGGTTCAGATTTACTGATCGTTGAGAGGTACTACTCGACTCGCCTCGAGCATGCTTTGAAGGTACAGGGCTATCCGGTCCTTTGCTCGGTCTCTTTTTCTTAGCCATTCGAGGATTCTGGGAAGGCAAGAGTTCGAAGGTTCGAAGTAGAGGGGAAGAGAGGTTGAAAGTTTCGGCGGGAAATGAAAGGTCAAAGGTTTAGGGAAGATAAATAGCCGAGTATCATTTATTTCATCATTTAGGGTTCCCATAAAATGTATAAATGAAATTTACTAATTAATTAAAATATAATAAAAAAATATCGGTATGACAGATCGGTTGCACAGATCAGTTTCACAGATCGGTTTCACAGATCAGTTTCACAGATCGGTTTCACAGATTAGTTTCACATATCAGTTTCACAGATCGGTTTCACAGATCAGTTTCACAGATCCGTTTCACAGATCAGTTTCACAGATCTGTTTCACAGATCAGTTTCACGGATCAGTTTCATAGATCAGTTTCACAGATCAGTTTCACATATCAGTTTCACAGATCAATCATACACATCTCTTGTTTAATAAATTTCATTCTTTCAGAGCATAAAGGCTTTGTAAAGATATCGGCTAATTGATGCTCAGAACAAATAAATTTCAAAGAAATATCACCTTTTTGATAATGATCTCTTAGAAAGTGATGTCTGACATCAATGTGCTTAGTTCTAGAGTGAGACACGGGGTTCTTAGATATATTCATTACACTAGTATTGTCACAGTTAATTGAAACATGTTTAAGATCAAATCCATAATCCAATAGAGTGTGTTTCATCCACAGAATTTGTGCACAGCAACTACCAGCAGCTATGTATTCTGCTTCGGTAGTAGACAATGCAACTGAGTTCTATTTCTTACTACACCATGATACTAGGGATTTTCCAAGCAAATGACATGTTCCAGATGTGCTCTTCCTATCTAACTTACATCCAGCAAAGTCATCATCTGAATAGCTAGTTAGGTTAAATGATTGTCCTTTTGGATAGAACAAACCTAAATTTATAGTATACTTAAGATACTTAAAAATCCTTTTAACAGCCAGTAAGTGTGATTCTTTAGGATTATCTTGGAATCTAGCACACATACATACACTGAACATAATGTCTGGTCGACTAGCAGTAAGATAAATTAAGCTCCCAATCATACCTCTGTAATTGGTTTGATCCACTGGTTTCCCAGCTTCATCTGTATCCAATTTACAGGTAGTACTCATAGGTGTATCACTTTCCTTAATACTATCCAATCCAAAACGTTTTAAAAGATATTTTTTATATTTACTTTGATTGAAAATAATTCCATCTTTAGTTTGAAGAATTTGAAAACCAAGAAAATACTTAAGCGCTCCCATTAAGCTCATTTCAAATTCATTTTGCATAACCTTTGAAAAATCAGTACATAAGGAATTTTTAGAAGATCCAAAAATAATATCATCAACATAGATTTGTACTATTAATACATCTTTTGAAATCCTTTTTATAAAAAGAGTGGGATCAGTTACTCATTTTGTAAATCCTTTTGAGATAAGAAAGTTTGAAAGCCTTTCATACCAAGCTCTTGGAGCTTGTTTTAAACCATATAAAGCTTTAGAAAGTTTAAAAACATGATTTGGAAAATGAGGATTTAAAAAACCAGGTGGTTGTTCTAAAAAAAAATCTTCAACAATAAAACCATTTAGAAAAGCACTTTTGACATCCATTTGATATAGCTTGAAATTCAGATGTGATGCATAGGCAAGTAAGATCCTAATAGCCTCTAATCTAGCTACAGGTGCAAAGGTTTCCTCATAGTCAATTCCTTCTTCTTGATTGTAACCTTGTGCAACTAGCCTAGCTTTATTTCTAATGATGTTTCCAGATTCATCAACTTTGTTTCTAAATACCCATTTTGTGCCTATGGTCAAAATGTCCTTAGATATTTCTACTAATTTCCAAACATTGTTTCTTTCAAATTGATTTAGTTCTTCTTGCATAGCCATTACCCAAAATTCATCATTGATAGCATCATTGATATTTTTAGGTTCTAACTGTGAAAGAAAAGCTTGATGTTCAACCTGATTTCTTAGAGAAGCTCTAGTCTGTGTTCCTCTATCTAGATTTCCTACAACAGTATCTAAAGGATGGTTCTTTAGAGTCCTAGATGGTCTTGAAAAGATAGGGCTAGAGATTTCAGATTCATCTACAGATTGAGGTTCAACAGAAGCAGGTTCTGGAGAATTTCCAGAGTTTGATGTTTTAACTATAGGTCCATTGTATTTATCATTGAGATTCAAACCAGAGAGATCATCTTCAAGAGAGATTTTAGGTTCATGTGGATCAGTTTCATCAAATTTGATGTGAACAGATTCTTCTACACATTTGGTTCTTTTATTGAAGACTCTATAGGCTTTAATAGAGATAGAGTAACCTAGGAAAATTCCTTCATCACTCTTGGATGCAAATTTTTCAAGATTTTCTCTAGTATTGAGAATGAAGACTTTGCAGCCAAAAACATTGAAGTAGTTAACCTTAGGTTTCCTGTGGTTCCACAACTCATAAGGGGTCCTCTTAAGAACTGGTCTGATCAAGACTCTGTTAATGACATAACAAGCTGTATTTACAGCTTCATCCCAAAAGTAAATAGGCAGTTCATATTCATTGAGCATGGTTCTAGCTATTTCTTGCAGGGTTCTATTCCTTCTCTCTACTACACCATTTTGTTGGGGTGTTCTAGGGGCAGAGAAATTGTGACTATAGCCATTGTGTGAGCAGTAAGAATCAAACTCATGATTTTCAAACTCACGACCATGATCACTTCTCAGGGTCTTAATCTTGAGTCCACTATGATTTTCTACAGACTTAGAGTATTTAACAAAGTAAGAACAAGCTTCACTTTTGTGAGCTAGAAAATATACCCATGTATATCTAGAAAAGTCATCTACAAGAACATAGACATAGTGCTTCCCATTTAAACTAGAAACTCTAGAAGTTCCAAATAAATCCATGTGAACCAACTCGAGAGGTTGAGAAGTTGACACTTCTTTCTTTGATTTAAAAGAAACTTTATGTTGCTTTCCTTTTTGACAGGGATTACAAACTTTGTCTGCTGGAAATTCAAGTTTGGGTAAGTCTCTAACTAAGTTCTTCCTAGAAAGTTTTCTAAGTGAGTGTACATTGCAGTGTCCTAATCTTCTGTGCCAAAGCCAAGACTCTTTATGAAAAGAATTTAAGCAAGGAATATTCTGCTTAGCTAAGGAATCTAAATCAACAGCATAAACATTTTCATTTCTTAAAGCCGAAAATACTAAAACATTTTTAGAGTTAAAAACATTGCAAGAATCATTTTTAAATTTCACATAAAAACCATCATCACACAATTGAGAAATGCTTAACAAGTTATTTTTAAGTCCATCGACAAATAAAACATCCGAAACCAAGATTGAATCAGTGTTACCAATCTGGCCTAAGCCGATGATTTTTCCTTTTGAATTATCACCAAAAGTGACAAAGCCTCCATCAACTTTTACTAAGCTCTTGAAACATGAAAATTCTCCCGACATATGTCTTGAACATCCAATGTCTAAGTACCATATCTTCTTGTGACAACTCTTCAAGAAGGTCTCCTACAAAACAGATTTAGATGGAAGATGATTTTGGTACCCAGATCTTCTTCGGTCCAGACATGTTAGCCAATGATACTTTAGGTACCCATATTTGTCTAATGGGTCTCATATAATTTGTAGAATTAACATTATTTGAAAGATAAACCTTATTAGATCCATAACTATGAATATAACTGGTTGAGGCATATGAAGTTCCAGAATTAACTATCTTCTGTCCAGATTTAGGAATGAATCTAGTTTTGGAAACTTTTCTTTGTCCAGGTTGGTATCCTATACCAGTAGAATATCTAGGTGCAACTTGCTTTCCTAGAATTTGTGTTAGAGTATTCTTGCCATTTGTGAACTTCTCTAAGTCTTTTCTGAGATGTTCATTAGAAAATTTTAGTTCAGTATTCTCTTTAAGCAACTGAGCATTCTTTTCTACTTCTATATCCAGATCAGATTTATACTTAACACTTAAAGCATACTGTTTCTTTAAGACTTTATATTTATCTTTAAGCTCATTACAGGTTTCTTTAAGCATATCACAATATTCAAACAGTTCAGATTTAGACATGTTATCACATTCAGAATCATCTCCAGAATAATATGAATTTGAGGCAGGAGTTTCTGATGTTACCTCAGAAGTGTTTGTCATGAAACACATGTTGGCTCGATTCCTTTCAGAGTCTGAAGATTCAGCTTCACTTGTGTTGTCTTCTGAAGCACTCCAAGTAGCCTTCATGGCTTTCTTGTACTTGTCATCCTTGTATTCATACTTCTTTCTGTATTTCAGCTTTGGACAGTCTGTTTTTATGTGTCCTTTTCTTTTGTATTCATAACAGACAACTTCATCTGATATATCAGACTTCTTCCAATCTTTTTTCCAGTGTCCTTTGTTATCATACTTTCCTTTGTAGTTTGACCTTCTGAAAAACTTATTCTTCCTATAGAATTTCTTAAATCTTCTAGCAATGTGTGCCATCTCAGCATCACTATCAGAATCATTCTCACTTTCCTCACAACTTAAACTTTCATTGATAGCTTGAGGCTTTTCCTTATCCTTATTCTTTGAGGTTGTAGTCTTGAAGGCAATAGACTTCCTTTTAGGTTCATCATCTTCTTCTTTATTTACTTTAAGCTCTTCTTCATACATCATCATCTTACCAATTAATTCCTTGACATGCAGTGTTCTATTGTCACAGGATTCTCTAATGGAGACAGAGGTTCCTATCCATCTTTCAGGTAGACATCTCAAAATTCTCATGATTTGATCCTTTTCTGGAACATCCTTTCTCAGAGAAGTCATTGTGTTGACAATTTCATTGAACCTGAGATACATATCAGAAATGGGTTCATCAGGCTTCATCTTAAAATTATCATACTTAATAGTATAGGTATTCAATCTCATCTCCTTAACATTAGTTGTTCCTTCATGAGAAACAGCTAAGGTATCCCAAATTTCATATGCAGTTTTACATGCAGAAATTCTATTAAATTCCTCATCTCCTAGAGCACAGTACAAAGCATTCATAGCTTTAAAATTATTATTGTAAGTAGTCTTTGTAGGTTCATCCCAAGTAGATCTATCAGTACTGGGAATTTTATATTCATCTTCAATGACAGTCCAAATATCAAAGCCCATACTTTCTAAGTGAATTTTCATTTTTAGCTTCCACTGAGCATAGTTGTTTCCATTAAAGAAAGGTGGCCGGTTAGTAGCAGCACCCTCAAGTCTATTATCCATGATATTACATAAAGAATTTTAAAGAGATAAAAATTTAGAAATAACAGAAATTTTAAGAACATTAAAATACAACTAAAATCACAGTTGAAAAATAGAGTACTTTTAGAAAATATTAACAACCACTGATACCAAGTGTTGGTCGGAGTGGATACTCAAGAGGGGTGAGTTCCAATTAAAATTTTCTGTTAAAAACAATGTTGATTAAAAACCCCCTATTTCAAAAACAGATTAAACTATAGTGAATTTATACAGATTATAAAGGTTCAATTAGTTTCTCAAAGATTGATTAGTTCTCAGTTAACTTAATCTTATGATTAAATAAACTTTTGAAACTAACTTACTGGTCTATAATAAATATAAACACTTGCGAGTTTAACTATCAAAGTAGCTTTGAAAATAAATTATATTTCAAAGTAATAGCAGCGGAATATGAAATAAATATGTAGTATGGATATAGTATGTAGCTACAAACACAAAGAATTAACCAAGAGGTTCAGTCTCAAGCCGAGACTTAGTCCTCTCAAAAGTTTATATAAAGATGATCCACACCCTGGATCGGGGTTAACAACAGTGAACACACTGTCCAGGTCACAAGACCTCTACCACAGTTCTGTGTGGGAAAACAAACAACATCTTAGAGTTGTCCAGGTCTCATACGACCTCTACCACTATCCACAGTGGGAAATGAAGTGTAAAAAGGTTTGCTGAGGATTTATAGATCCTCCAGTGAAAGTACAGGAGTCAGTGCGTGTGTTTAATACAGCAGATAACACACACTGCTCAAAATGTAAAACAAATGTATCACAGAGCAGAGATGTAGAGTTTAGAAACGGCTCTGGTGATTTCAGTGTAGCTCTGGACTCTTTTGTATTTGGTCATAGTTTATTCTGAGTCCTCTTCACATTTTTGTTTGAGAAGAAGAGTGTCGTAAGCTTCAGGCTCAAAGGCAGTGAGATGTATTCGATGAAGTTCTTCAAAGTTCTTTTGTATGCACAGAACTCTTCTTGAGTAGGCTTGATTGTGTATGAAGTTCTGTTCTAATTGGTTCTTCCTCCTCTTTCTTTTCTTCTGTATTCTCTTGTGTTCTTCTATCAACCTCTCCTATCTTCAGCAGAGTCTTCTTGTATTTATGTCACATGCTTCGGAAGACAGAAAAAGTTTCCTTTCCACAGGTACGAGGTACGGTTTCCTGACATCCGACAACCTTTATTAATTATTTGACAGAGCATTAAAATATACCTAATATGACCATTGGTTAGATTAAATAAAGATAAAGATAAAGAAATTCAAACAGTTGTTTATGACTATTGAAGAATCAAGTGATCGGTAGGTCATCAGCATTAGTGAGTAATGATCGGTGACTCAGATAGATCAGCATCGGTGAATCAGACTGATCAGCATCGGTCTATCATCTGATCGGTGAGTCAGTTTGATCGGTGAGTCATTTGATCGGTGGCTCATTTGCATCGGTGAGTCATTTGCATCGGTGGCTCATTTGATCGGTGAGTCATTTGCATCGGTGGCTCATTTGATCGGTGAGTCATTTGATCAGCATCGGTCTGTCATCTGATCGGTGAGTCAGTTTGATCGGTGAGTCATTTGATCGGTGGCTCATTTGCATCGGTGAGTCATTTGCATCGGTGGCTCATTTGATCGGTGAGTCATTTGATCAGCATCGGTCTGTCATCTGATCGGTGAGTCAGTTTGATCGGTGAGTCATTTGATCGGTGGCTCATTTGCATCGGTGAGTCATTTTCATCGGTGGCTCATTTGATCGGTGAGTCATTTGATCAGCATCGGTCTGTCATCTGATCGGTGAGTCAGTTTGATCGGTGAGTCATTTGATCGGTGCGACCGTTGTCCTTTGATATGCGATCAGTGCTTCCGATGTCTGTTGATATTGAATCGGTGCTTCCAAAATACTTTTTATGTCAATAAGAATAGAAAAAAAAATGTGATAACAGATTCATTAACAGATTGTAATTAAGTTTATGAGAAATCAAACCAGATTAAGAATTAATGGTATGTGATGATTTGTGATTATTAAAACATCAATCATAGACATGAAATCAACAATCTTCCAGAGGGCTCAACAAGTATCACTCGTATACTGATATGTTATTATAAGTATTAAACAACCCTATTTAACCATCTATCCATCCTATGGAAAATGAAATCACTGCGCGTGCGTATGAACGGAATACCATATCCACGCCGTGGTGTAATCTATTTTCCACCACCACCTTACTTGGATGGGTTTAATGGTGTAAATAATGACTATATATTATTATTGTAAATGATATTTATTCTGAAATATTATACATACACTCTAATACAATTCCACGATCATGGGAACGATATCATCGCTCGTGCGTACGTACGGAATACCTTCTCCACGATGTGATGCGACTCGTTCTACATGTTCTTCATTGAATAATGATTATATAAATGAATTTAATGAATTAATATGATATATATTACACTAATATCATTCTGGAAACAAGGTATCTATAACCTGAAGATAAGAATAAGAATTTATTCGGCAAAATATGCATAAGAACAAAAAGTAATAAACACCAGAATAACAAATAATAATGAAGTATTACTAATAAGAAGCTAAAAATATGACCATATATGATATCATAACAATAAGTATGATTCTGGAATAAGTCAATAACATTATTTAAATCATTATAATGGAGGTTCGGACACTTACAAAGCAAATCGGACCTAAGGTAAGGGAAATATCACAATCTCATTTTTATCCGAGATTTGTTTATACTTCAAAAATTACTGGGGTGTATTTTATCATCCACATACATGTTTCCTCAATATGTAATATTTATATTCTTCTACAATATTTTATATCCAATTTTACCCTTCGGTGAGTTTTTAGTAAAAGATATGAAAGGAATCTTTTGTCGTTTTTGGTACGAGGTACTTTTTGACTTTTCTGACAAAAGTACGAGAAGAATGTTTTTTTAACTTATACGGCATAAATGGATTTTTAAAACATTATTTCCAAGAAGCTTCCTTTACAAGTTTTAATGTTTATTTTTAATCAACTTCTTTTAGATTAAAATTGTATGACATGTTAAGAAAGGAAAAATGTTTTTAAAAGTAGAAAGGATATTTTCTTCAAGAATGGAGTTCAAGTGTTTTATAAAAATTATTTTCCATCTAAGATAATAAAGGGTTCTGTTTTCATCCCTATAATTACATTTATTTGATTATGTTGTGATGGAATTATTTTTATGAATTCCATTATCTTATATGAATTATTTTATGATGTCATGATGTTTAAGATTCCCATTTTTATTTCATGGGTTATGCTATGATGTATGGTTTATGATTTTGTGGCACACATAAGAATGGTATCATTATGAGATGGGTGTGACCTATATCTCCCTCCAATTCATTGGTTAATGATTTTATATCTCATGAGATAGACATGGCTGGAACGGCAGGTTAAACCAGTTCAGTGAAATAGGACTGAAACGAGGAGTGAACTCAGTTCAGAAATGGACTTTGTCCACTAACATAGTATTGGAAATGAGTCATGACTAATAAGAAATGATTCTCTATGATTATGTGTGTATGCCACAATGTTTCATGTTTTAAGTTATGATTATTGGGATTACAATTCACTTCTATGATTTATCCCATGTTATGAAATTAGGATTTCTTTTGCAGGTTAAGATTTCCAAAAGTTATGTTCTTATGTATATGATGTGATTGATATTTCTTTTTTTTACCCTTACTGAGCATTTTAGCTCACCCTTTTGTATGTTTTATTTTCCCAAGTCAGGAAGAAGGTTATTAAGTAGGATATGCCAGGGACTCTATATATGATGAAATAAATGGGAGGCAATGTAGATGCTTTATGAACCAGTTGTTTATGTTTCCCAATTTCTAAAGACACTATACCTATATGGTCCTTTCCTAGTTTTGGTATTTGTTGTAATAAGTGTGCTTCAATTCTGAAGTAATAACAATGTATGTAAAGTATGGGTCGTTATAGTTGGTATCAGAGGAAATTTATAGTCAACCTTTAGAAACTAGGATGTGAAAGCCTTAGTAAGAACCCGAAGGATAAGTCTAAGCATAGAACACAATCTTAGTGTTTTAAAAATGGCCATGAAAAACCTATGATAAGACCCTAAGTGTGAAATTTTATTCTTTTACTATTATAATTAGTGTTTCTCACACTATTCTTCTTGGTTTTAGTCAATGGCTGGAACCCGAAGGAACCGTGTTAATGCGGAATGTGACGAACAATGCAATGATTGTCCCCCTGAGCAACCAAACGTTATGGGAGTTGGAATTCAAAATCTTGTAGCTATGCTCACACAACTTTCTCAAGCTATGAATCATGCAGGACTTCCAAATGAGCAAAAGAAGGAGCAACATTCTGTTGAATCCTTCATGAGGCAACGCCCACCTTCATTCAGTGGGTCTACTGATCCATTAGTTGCTGAACAATGGATTATTACTACTAAAAATATATTTTCAGTTCTTCAATGTTCTGAACATGATAAAGTCATCTTAGCAGTGTATCTTTTGGAAGGTGATGATGATCAATGGTGGAATATTATTACTAATACGAGGCAAAGGGATGAAATTGAGTCCATAGAATGGGATGAGTTCAAGAACTTATTTTTCAATATGTACTTCCCTCGTATTCTCCGAACAAAGATGGAGAAAGAGTTTATTGAACTGAAGAAAAAGGATGTTGAATCTAATGGTACCTATGAAGCAAATTTTACAAGACTTTCAAGGTACGCTTCTGGTATTATTATCCAACCTGAGAGTAAGATCGATCGATTCTTTAGTGGCTTAAAACCAAGTCTTCGAAGGGAGTTAGCCATAAGGGACTTCAATAGCTATGAGGAAATAGTTCGATGTGCTCTCAAAGTCGAGATGGATATTGGAGTAACCCATCAGTCATATGGGTTTGATAAGAAGAGGAAAATGGAATTCAAAGGAAAATCTAAAGAGCACACTGAAAAGAATATGGGATTTCCCTTATGCCCAATGTGTGGAAAGAAACATGGAGGAAGTTGTCTTAAAGGGACAAGTAAATGTTTCAATTGTGGAAAGGAAGGTCATTGGGCATTTAAATGTCGTAATGATGGGAAGAAGATTTCTAATGATGCAAACAACGGAATGTATACACAGAATGAACCTACTACACTACAATGTTTCATGTGCAAGGAGATGGGGAATTATGCAAATCAATGCCCAAATCCAAGGGTTAATGATGATGGTCGACGTCAACAAACTCTTAAGGCCAAAGAAAAAGGAATGTCACATGAAATTTCTATCAGCGATGTGGAGTACGATAACGATGTGGTGAAAGGTACACTTACCATCCACTCTAAAGTAGCTAATGTTTTATTTTATTCTGGATCCACCCACTCTTTTATTTCTGAAGAATTTTCTAAGGGTATCGCCGTATTACCTCAACAATTAGATGTTGAGTTAGCTGTGAAAACTCTTAATGGAACAACAGTAGTATCAAAAGTTTATAATTCTTCTCCGATTGAAGTTTGTGGGAAAGTGCTTCCTGCAAATCTTGTGATCCTTCCTATAGTGGAATTTGATGTGATTCTTGGCATGGATTGGATTTATTTATATGGAACTCATATCAATTTCCAATGAAGGGAAGTCACATTTCATATTACAGATCAATCTATTATTGTCTATCGATGCAAGGATGAACATAACCATCCAGTGGAAATTTCTTCCATCTTATGGGTCTTGTTTCCACCAAATGAAGGTTATTTATCTCAAAAGGTTGGTGAGAAACTCACGATTAAGAATATTCCCATTGTACGAGAGTTTGATGATGTTTTTCCAGAGGAATTTCCGGGTCTTCCACCAAATCGTGAGGTTGAGTTTTCAATAGAACTCATACCGGGTGCTTTACCTATTTCAAAGACACCTTACAGAATGGCCCCAATTGAGTTGCAGGAATTAAAGAAGCAACTCCAAGAGAATCTTGATAAGGGGATCATATGCCCTAGTGCGTCACCTTGGGGAGCACCTGTTCTATTTGTTAAGAAGAAAGATGGATCAATGAGACTTTGCATTGATTATCGAGAACTTAAAAAGATCACTATCAAGAATAAATATCCTCTCCCACACATTGATGACTTATTTGACCAACTACACGGAGCTCAATACTTTTCCAAGATTGATCTTCGTTCAGGGTATCATTAATTAAGGGTCAAAAGGGAGGATATACCAAAGACGGCTTTCCTTATGACGTATGGACACTGTGAATTTATAGTGATGCCCTTTGGTCTTACTAATGCCCATTCTATCTTCATAGATCTGATGAATAGAGTCTTTAGAGACTATCTTGATCAGTTTGTGGTAGTCTTTATAGACGATATTCTTGTCTATTCAAAGAGCAATGAAGAACATGAAGATCACTTGAGAATTATATTGAAGACCCTAGGAAAGGAGAAGATTTATGCCAAATTTACCAAGTGTGAATTTTGGATTCAAAATGTTTCATTTTTGGGTCACATAATCTCAAAAGAGGGGATATCTGTGGATCCAACAAAAATAGAGGTTATCGAAAGATGGTTGAGACCAACAACAGTGACTGGGATATGAAGTTTTCTTGGTTTGGCTGGATATTATCAACGATTTGTGAAAGATTTTTCATGATTATCTAATCCACTAACCATGTTGACTCGGAAAGGAGTTATGTTTGTTTGGACGGAGGAATGTGAAGAGAATTTCAAGAATTTGAAAAGAAGGTTATCCAGTGCACCTGTGTTCACACTTCCTTGTAGTGGAGAAAGGTTAGGCATCTACAGTGATGCATCCAAGAAGGGTTTGGGGTGTGTTCTTATGCAAAATGATATGGTGATAGCTTATGCCTCACGACAGTTGAAAATACATGAGCAAAATTACCCAACTCATGATTTGGAGTTAGCTATGGTAATCTTTGCATTAAATATTTGGAGGCGTTATCTTTATGGAGAAAGGTGTGACATTTATACTGATCATAAAATTTTAAATTATATTTTCACACAATAGGAGCTGGATATGTGCCAAAGAAGATGGTTGGAGCTAATTAAGGATTACGACTGCTCAATTCATTACCACCCTGGGAAAGCAAACAAGGTGGCAGATGCATTAAGTCGACAAGACCATGCCAGTTTATCCATGATGAGGATCACAAAAGATCCAATATTTATGGATTTACAAATGATGGATCTTGTAATTATAATGAAAGGGGAAAAATCATATCTTTCTCAAATGAATGTTCAACCATCTATAAATGTGAAGATTAAAGAGGCACAGAAAGAATATGTGGAGTTACAAAAGAAGGTGAGAAATGTTCCTGAATACAACCTTGATTGTGATGGGATAATAAAGTTCAGAAATCGGGTCTGTGTTCCTTCCATCCCCGAATTAAATAAGGAGCTGCTGTATGAGGCTCATATTTATTCATTCTCTATTCATCCTGGAAGCACGAAGATGTATAGGGACCTGAAAGAGTACTTCTTGTGGGATGGCATGAAAAGAGATGTTGCTGATTATGTCTCTCGATGCTTGATTTGTCAGCAAGTTAAAGCTGAGAGACAGAAGTCTAAGGGGATGTTACAACCATTAACCATACCCAAATGGAAATGGGAAAACATCACTATGGACTTTGTCACAGGACTTCCTAAAACATCCAAAGGTAGTAATGCTATCTGGGTCATAGTTGATCATCTTACAAAGTCTGCACACTTCATCGCTATTATAGAGGATTTCTCTCTGGATCTGCTTGCCAGGATATATGTGAAGGAAGTGGTAAGATTGCATGGAGTACCACTTTCTATTATATCTGATTGGGATCCGAGGATTACCTCAAAGTTATGGCGAAGTCTTCAGCATATTCTGGATACGGAGTTGATTTTCAGCACTGCTTATCATCCTCTGACAGACGGTCAGTCTGAGAAAACAATTCAAACTCTAGAAGATATGTTGAGAGCATGCTCTATGGATTTCAAAGGTAGTTGGGATCAACACCTACATTTGGTGGATTTTTCTTATAATAATAGCTTTCACTCCAGTATTCAGATGGCTCTTTATGAAGCTCTCTATGGAATGAAATGCAGGACTCCAACTTGCTGGGATAAAGTTGGGGAAAGGAAGCTATTAGGACATGATCTCATTGATGAAATGGCAGAAAAGGTCAAATCTATTCAACAACACATAAGAGAAGCTCAATGTCGACAAAAAAAGTTATGCTGACAACCGAAGAAAAGACCTAGAGTTTGAAGTGGGTGATAAAGTGTTCTTACAAATATCTCCCTGGAAGAGGGTCATGAGATTCGGAAAGAAGGGGAAATTGAGCCCTAGATATATCGGTCCTTTCGAAATACTGGATCGTGTTGGAAAGGTAGCTTACTGATTGGAGCTTCCACCGAATCTCTCTCATGTTCACGATGTGTTCCATGTATCTCTCCAGAAAAAGTACATACCTGATCCTTCACATGTACTCAGCTCAGAAGTTGTACCGCTGGAGCAAGATCTTTCTTAAGAAGAGCAGCCGGCAGAGATTCTGGATCATAGCGAAAAAGTCCTACAAAACAAGACCACTCGATTTGTGAAAGTTTTATGGAGGAACCCCCAATTAGAAGAAGCTACATGGGAGCTTGAGGATATGATGAGGGAGAGGTATCCTCATCTATTTTTTACAAAGTGACGAATTTCGAGGGCGAAATTCATTTTAAGGGGGGTAGAATGTAACAGTCGAGACTTTTATGAGAAATGTTTTGGTTTTATATAAATCATGAAAGCAATCTTTCAGTACACATAACACTTGCTTGGCTTGCTTTACACGCAATCACGACCTTCCTCGATAGCTTGCGTCCTACGCAATACTGAGTTTCACTAAACAACGATATGCTATTAAAATATTATTAAAACTAGCCAATATGAATAGTAATAACCACTTTTTGAAATTTTTTAAATTTTATTTTTCAAAATTGACTTCATTTTTTGATTCGGAATATCGAAATTAGCCTAGGGTGATATTTTGGTATTTTTCTGAAAACTTTCAATTTTTGATGAATAGTGAAACTACTAAGTGGCTGTTAAAAAACTAAATTTTTCATAAAACTTAATTTCACCGCTTTTGTGAGTGGAATTTCAAAAATCCAAGAGACACGGTTGATGTCAGTAAGTAAAATGTGGTTCAATGAGATGAAAATAATTTTTGGTGAATAGCAACTTTTTACTTTTTTTACCACGGTTAAAAGTAAATAGGGTAATTAAGGGTACAAATGATATTATTATTACCCTAAAACATGTCCTAATTCTATTGGATAAGTGTAATTCGACCAAAAACAACCCTAGGAATAAAATATGACCATTTATGCCCACTTGGATTAGATTAGGACATTTAATATAAATTTATTTAAAGAAGGGTTAAAATAGTTAAAATCAATGTTTAATAAGTAAAACATTTTTAATATGGGGTTATACATAAGATAAATTAGACTATAAATATTAATTAGAAAGATAAAACGATTTCATACATAATCGTATTTTATTTGTAATTTTTAGAATTTAAATTATTTAATTTATTTATGACACAATGATGATGCAGAAATTATCTTATTAATGAAATATTGACATAATTGATGTTATAAATTCCCAAATAAATATAATTGGAGACTTTTTATGAATTACACTAATTTTATAGGTTAATATGATAGGTTAATATTTATTTTATTAACTTTTTTAGAACTAATAATTTTGTTATGATTTTCACAAAAATCAATTACTAAATAGTGTCAAAATTGACATAAAATAGTTTTTAAAACAAATATTATATTATTAATTGTTATTTTATTCTTAAAAATCTAAGGATTGGCCACGATACTTATATCATGATAGGTGTATCATTAACGGACCACTTGGGGGTCGATTGGATGTATATGGTAAGTTTATTAACTATATAATATAAAAATACAAAGTGACATGGTAAATGTCAATCTAAGTAACTAAGAGTTAAAACTAAAAGATAAGGTTAATATAATGAACTAAACTTGTCTAAATTATATTGGATGAGATTATTTAGACCCATACCCACCTTAGCTTCGAAATATATCAATTTGGATCTATTTAAAACCGAATATGAATTTATAATAAATTAATATTTTTAGTTTTTCCAAAGGTGCCCCTCTCCTCCCTTAAAAAAGGGAACCTCCTCCCCCTCTTCCTCACACCACGTTGAGCCTTAAAGATCAGCCCACCCCTGCCACTTTCTCCTCTCCACTTCCCTAGAGACATCCTAGATGTCCTTCTATTCTTCAAAGACCAATTGTAGTGCCCTAAAAGGAGGTATCAAAGAAGCACTTCAAAGAAGAGGTAATGTCCATTGCCGATTCTTTCATCTTTATTTCTTCTTCCACTTATTCTTCTTTAGTTGTTTCATTACGAAGTAATAACATTAGTATAACTCATATACTGATATGTTATTATAAGTATGAAACAACCCTATTTAACCATCTATCCATCCTACGGAAAATGAAATCACCGCGCGTGCGTACGTACGGAATACCGTCTCCACGCCGTGGTATAATCTATTTTCCACCACCACCTTACATGGATGGGTATAATGGTGTAAATAATGACTATATATGATTATTGTAAAATTATATTTATTCTTAAATATTATACATACACTCTAATACAATTCCACGATCATGGGAATGAAATCATCGCTCGTGCGTACGTACGAAATACCGTCTCCACGATGTGATGCGACTCGTTCTACATGATCTTCATTGCATAATGATTATATAAATGAATTTAATGAATTAATATGATATATATTACACTAATACCATTCTGGAAACGAGTTATCTATAACCGAAAGAGAAGAATAAGAATTTATTCGGAAAAACATGCATAAGAACAAAAAGTAATAAACACCCGAATAACAAGTAATAATGAAGTATTACTAATAAGAAGCTAAAAATATGACCATATATGATATCATAACAATATGTATGATTCTGTAATAAGTCAATAACATTATTTAAATCATTATATATGAGTTTTGGTCCCTTATGAAGCAAATCGGACCTAAGGTAAGGGAAATATCACAATCTCATTTTTATCCGAGATTTGTTTATACTTCAAAAATTACTGGGGTGTATTTTATCATCCACATCCATGTTTCCTCAATATGTAATATTTATATCCTTATAAAATAGTTTATATCCAATTTTACCCTTCGGTGAGTTTTTAGTAAAAGATATGAAAGGAATCATTTGTCGTTTTTCATATGAGGTACTTTTTGACTTTTCCGACAAAAGTACGAGAAGAATGTTTTTTTAACTTATATGGCATGAATGGATTTTTAAAACATTATTTCCAAGAAGCTTTCTTTACAAGTTTTCAAGTTTATTTTTAATCAACTTATTTTAGTTTAAAATTGTATGACATGTTAAGAAAGGAAAAATGTTTTTAAAAGTAGAAAAGATATTTTCCTCAAGAATGTAGTTCAATTGTTTTATCAAAAAAAAATTACATCTAAGATAATAAAGGGTTCTATATTCATCCCTATAATTACATTTATTTGATTATGTTGAGATGGAATTATTTTTATGAATTCCTTTATCTTATATGAATTGTTTTATGATGTCATGATGTTTAAGATTCCCATTTTTATTTCATGGGTTATGCTATGATGTATGGTTTATGATTTTGTGGCACACATAAGAATGGTATCATTATGAGATGGGTGGGACCTATATCTCACTCCAATGCATTGGGTAAAGATTTTATATCTCATGAGATAGACATGGCTGGAACGGCAGGTTAAACCGGTTCAGTGAAACAGGACTGAAACGAGGAGTGAACTCGGTTCAGAAATGGACATTGTCCACTAAGATAGTCTTGGCAATGAGTCTTGACTAATAAGAAATGATTCTCTATGATTATGTGTGTATTCCACAAAGTTTCATGTTTTAGGTTTTGATTATTGGGATTACAATTCACTTCTTTGATTTATCACATGTTATGAAATTATGATTTCTTTTGCAGGTTAAGATTTCCAAAAGTTATGTTCTTATGTATATGATGTGATAGATATTTCTTTTGTTTACCCTTACTGAGCATTTGAGATCACCCTTTTGTTTGTTTTATTTCCCCAGGTTAGGAAGAAGGTTATTAAGTAGGATATGCCAAAAAGTGACTTTAGATATGATGAAATAAATGGAGGCAAAGTAGATGCTTTATGAACCAGTTGTTTTTGTTTCCTAGTTTCTAAAGACACTATACCTATGCGTTCCTTTCCTGGTTTTGTTATATGTTGTAATAAGTGTGCTTCAATTCTTAAGTAATAAAAATGTATGTAAATTATTGGTCGGTATAATGAAATCACATTAGTGTTCCTTATGTGGTATGTTGGGTAAATCGGTATCAAAGTTGAATAGGGCTCATCAAGGGATTTGGAGATGTTTGTTTGTCTTCAGATGTGGTTTTGACGCCTCGGTAGTGGGGCTCATCTCTCCCCGCCCCTTGTGGTGAGGTGTTTGGTCACTATCAGAAAATTATCAATGTTTTATATCTTTTTTCGATCCTAATGGTGCGGAGACCCACAATGGGTCTCACTCAAAAGACTCTGGAATAAATCAGTGTTGGCCATTTTCGTAATGGTGGGGAGTCTGTTAGGGCCTCCTCGTGTCAGTTTTACAGCCTTCTCTCGGGTATTAGCATATTTCTAATGGTGTGGAGCGCCTTCTGGATTTCCCTTGTTGTCATTTTTAGTTCTATCTCTAAAGATGACATGGTGGTAGGTCATAAGAGTATTCCTTGGACATGGTTGGTCTTGTTTGTTTGTTCCATCCAAACTACATGGTTTTCATTTAATAATGATTGAGTTGTTTTGGCTTGTGAAGTTAGTTTCCGTGGGTGCGAGAGTTCCTTTCTTTGATCAGTGAACTGGAGGTCTTCTAGCTCATTAGGGCAGACGACACGTACTAGAGAGTCTTTTTACATATTTCTATAAGTTTTATTCGAGTAACTTTCTCTAAGCACGATGCTTTTGCCTCTTTTGGCTTGTTGATTGTGGGGAACCTATTTGATCCTCAGTGGGGTATCCGTTTCTTCTATGAGTCTCAACATTAGTTATGGAATTTCGGGGACAGAAAGCTTTATGGTGGGGAGAATTTTCACAATTTTCCTTCTTATATTATTTATTTTTTTATATTTATTGGGAATTGGATTGTTCGGGTCGAGGACCAACTTAAATTTTCTGAGTTCTTTTTTAAAAACTAATGTTTTACCCTTGGTTGCATCCAGCGCACCACAGTTGAAGCCATGCGGCCTCACCTGGGTCACTGTGCAACCTCGCGCCACTCGCCGCACGTCATGACCAATTGTCAACTAACAAAATAAGAAGAATTAAAAAGGGTTTTAATAATAATGATAATATTAATGTCACTTGAGAATATTATTATTTTCTTGGATAATAATTTAATTGAGAGTATTATTTTTATTAATATAATTTTGTTAAGATGATCATTGTATAGTTTATTATTTAGGTTATTAGGAATGATGTTATCTTTTATTATTATTATTATTATTATTATTATTATTATTATGAGTGTTTTGGGTTTTGTTTCACCGGACGTATGGGCAGGGCACGGTTCTAAGACCGCGAGGTCTGCCCGAATTTCAAAAATGAGTTAAAACATAAAGGAATAATAAAATGTTGATGAGTAATGAAATTTAAATAAATGAAAATAATAAGTTTAATAAAATTTATGAAATTGTTTTAATGACAATAATAATTATATTGTTTAAGAATATTATTATTATTAACTATTAATATAAAATTTATTAAGTTATTAATATGGTAATAATTAATATTATTGTTAATATTTTATTAGGTTGTCACCACTTTTACTAATATCATAAATGTAATTATTATTATTATCACTATTAATTATTCTTTTTAAATTTGTTGACATTATAATTAATGATATCATTTTGAGGAAAAAACATTTTTTACACTATTATTGTTATTCTCATTCTTATTTTTATTGTTAATGTTTTCATTTATAAATACTATTATTATTAATATTAATATTTTTATTAGTTTTTTTTCTTTTAGTTTTATTATTATTTTATAATTTTTTTCTTATGTTCTTTTTTAGGGTTTCGTTTACCCTCTCTCTCTCCATGCCCTCTCTTCCACAAAGCCCCCTTCTCCCCAATTGGGTCATGCCGCACCTCCCTTCCTGCCCTTGTCCTTTCCTGTGCCATCCGCCGGACCAGCACCCCCCATGGCTGACGCCTCCTTCGGCGCTGCTCACCTCCGGCGGCCCAAACACCTCTGGCACTGCTCACCTCCGGTGCCTTTCAGTTTTCTATCATTTCCCACCTCCTGCACCCTGCACCCCTATGGCGACCATTCTCAGCCGCCCCGACTCCCCTCTCACCACCTCACGCCACCCCCACGAACCCCCCTCGCGCGACCTCTTCGACCGAGCCCCCGGAGAACTTCCTTCTTACACGGCGCACCGAACCAGTTGCGCCTCCCACCTCTGGCAGCCATGAGCTCGCTGCCTCCCTTGTGTGACTCTTCCACTATATGCACCTCCCTCTAGTAGTGTATTCATTCATTTTGGTAAATTTTTTATTTAGGGTTTTGTGTGTTTTGGATTGTTATCGATGTTAGGGGTCCGATATCTTGTTTTCAGTGTTCACTTTGCGTCCCTCGTGGTGCGACTAGGGTGCGATTGAAGAATTTGCACTAATTTTGGGAAATTCTTTACCCAAGGTAGGTGGTTCCCCATATAATTGTTATCTAATAAATTAATTTTCAAGTATTAATTTTTTTCACATATTATTTAGTTAATTTTTGTTGTGTGAAGTTGGTTTTATTTGAATTTTGATTTGCATTGAAATTGTTTAGTAGATTGTTCATATCATTTGGTATTTTCTACTGAGAACGCTATTAGTGACTTTTTAATTGTGCGGTTATCTTATTAAGTTGTGAAAGTGGTGAAAACTATATTTTTTAAAGTATGCCTTGTGCGTTTGGTTATTAAAGAAGTTTTCGCTTGAGTTTAGTGGTTAACGCCAAACGATTTCTTCTAAATAGTTTTATAATCATTTATTTCTAACCTATTAAATTATGTGGGTTAAGATGTTGTATATTTCATACGGTGTAAGGTTTTCCATCAAACTATTTGGGTGGTTCAGGTCACACATTAAAATTTTATTTGAGTGCATGTGAAGTGTGAGTGTGTTTGAGTTTATAAATAGCTGTTTTGTTTGTGCAAATCCATGTGACACCCTTTTACTATTGATTTATAATTTATTTATGGTTTATTTAGTTATGAAAATGGTGTGAGATATGTTTGAAATTTTTTATAGTGTGCACCTTATTTCAAAATGGAATTTACGTTTGTAAGTGGTGGTTTGTTTACTGGTGGGCGTATTTTAAATTGGCCAGATGGTTTAGTTGAGTATGCTACCTATATAGATTATCTTTTCAAAATATTTTGCTGTGTGTATGGTTTTAAAAGAAGGTTTGGGTGTGAAATAGTGATTTTGCATGTGTCAATACCCTATTTGGATTTTATTCATTAGTGTGCCCTGTGAAATGAACTTGAAAATTGTTTGAGCACAAACCGAGAAGCCCGGGTAGCTAGGAGGGTAGACAGACTAGTGGGATAGTGTTCTGGAGGTGACTCGACCTGGTTTCATTGGCAGGACTGGCGATTTCAACACTAATTAAACATATGATTTTATGAGATTTGTGGCCTTCTAAGTGACATTTACTGAGGGTCGTGGTCTTCTAAGCCAAATTTTCTGAGGGTCATGGCCTTCTAAGCGACATTTTCTGAGGGTCGTGTCCTTCTAATCAATGTTTCCCTGAGACACGAAGATCCAGGGACCCATGCTAGCTAACACCCATGCGACCTATCCCATATTTGTGCTCATTGGTTACTTTACACTCATCAGTGTGACACTTTTTTTGAAGTGAGTGTGTGTGTTGTAATTTAAGCTGTTCCATTTGAAACTATTTTCATTAATTCCGTTTTCTTTTAAACTCTTCAAGCATTTATTTCATTTATTTAGTTAATATTTTAAATGTAGTTTTCATTTAATAATTATGCATGGATCCTTTTCATTGGGTGACATCCTTCTGGACTCTTGGTTCGCACCCTACGTACACCATTGGGTGTATGTAGACCTTGTTCTTGTGTATTCCAGGTTGAGACACCCTACTTAATGGTAATTGTTTTGGATGATGTTGGTCTTCGCTTGTAGGCTAGTGTTGGTATCGTGGAGATACAACTTCTCATGTCGCTTGGAGGTTAATATTAGAGTCTTATTTCTTTATCATTGTTGTTGTTCACTGTAAGGTTTTAGTTGAATTGTAGACATGAACTTGTTTTTAGTTTAAGGTCTGTTTGGTTGTCTGTTTACAGTTTTAGTTTATTTAACTTGTCAGTGGTTTTGTGTTTACTATTTTGGGTAAATCATTCCCATGTGTAATGTTTTGATACCCGAGCTTTTGTGCCAGCATGTGGGGATTGAGAACGCCCTTTGGGCCATGCCGTGGACCGGGTCGGGGGCTGGGTTGGATGGCGACCCAGCCTGGTTCGTGACAGGTCCAATCCAATTTTGTTTTCTTATGATTGGTTTAATTTTTTTTCTTAATTTAGTTTAGTTTAGTATTTTTCAATTTGGATCAGTTCTAGTTGAGTCTATTTAGGAAAAGTTAGTTTGATTGGGTTCAATTCAATTCATATTTATTTTATTAGATTTAATTTTTTTCAATTGTATTCTATAAATCCAATTTTTATTTATTTATTTTTTTAGATTTTATTCAATTATATATAATTTGGCTTATCGTGGTTTGTTTTGATAATATTTTCCTCTACTCGGTTTTGTTTGATTTTAGTATTTTTAATAAAAATATATTCCTTTATATCCAATTTCATTTTTTTACTTCAATTTGAATTAGTTTTGACATGTTTTTTGGTTCAATAATGTCTAGGTATTCCTAGGCTAGTGTAGTTTAGTTCGACTATATTTGATTCGGTTTGATTCAATTCAAAATTATTTAAGTCAAGCTGATTTGGTTTGATTCCTTCAGGTGTCATTCAGTTGTAATTATATCTGGTGATGTCGAACAAATTTGGTTCAAAACCATTTGATTTATTTAGGTTTGATATGAATCTATTTAGTTTGGTTTTATTTAGTTTACTATGGGTTGGGTTGATTTGGGGAAATTTAGGTTAGTATAGTTTTATTTTTTTTTTTGTGTTTTGTATGGATCAATTCCATTCAGTTCTCATTTGTTTAGTTTAGTTTAGTTTTATTTAATCTATTATAGTTTAGATAAACTTGTTTTTATGTGATTGATTAACCTTCTATAATTTATTTTAATTTTTCTTGGTTCAACTTGAATAAGGCAGAGATAGTTTAGATTAGTTTAGTATGAATTAGTTCAATTTGTTTTGGTTTGAGTATTTTTAGTGTAGATAAGGTATTTTTAGTAATATTTGGTTTTGTTCCGGTTGGCCTGGTTAGAGTTATGTTAAGTAATACCATGTAAATTTTTCTTTGTTAATTTTTATTTATTTCATTTCATTTTAGCTCAATTCCATTCAACTTGGGTATGGTTATGTTGAGATTGTTTTTTTGACTTAGTTCAGTAAGGGTTAGTTTTGTTAAGTTATTTTTTTTATTCCTTTTGGATTGGGTCTGTTAAGGTCATCATCCACTATGCCAATATTAGCGTTTTGTGGTAGTTTAAATCACCGCTAAATCGTTCTATGACGGTTCTGGAAAATATCTACTAAATTATGTGTCGGTATTCAATTAGTGGAGGTTTTTCAAAACCGTCGAAGAACAATTTAGCAAAGGTTTTTTTTTAATTTAATTTTTATAATTATTATTTTAGATTTTTAGGTTTTTAATATATATATATTTTTTATTTTTTATTTTTTATTTTTTATTTTTTATAATAAAATTTAATTAATTAATTAATTATTTATTTATTTATTTATTTATTTATTTATTTATTTATCTTTTATTTATTTATTATATTTTTTTATTTATCTATTTGTTTAGGTTATTTATTATTTTATTTATTATTTTATTTTTTACTATATATTACCATGAACATACCCATGCCCATGCAAATATCCTTGCACATGCCCATGCAGAAGCCATATATAAAAAATTTGCATTAGGGGAGATTTGAACCACTTAACTATTTCTTATTCTCAAAAACATTACCACTTCAGAAGGCTCTTCAGGTGGTGAATAAATAGAAATTAATATACTTATATATATATATATATTAATTGAAAAAACAAATAATACATAGCATGTAGAAACAAAATAGATATGTTTTAATCAATAATTATTAATCAATAATTATTAATCAATAATTATTAATCAATAATGATTAATCTATATTGATTAATAAATAATTAATAATTAATAATTAATAAGTAATTATTAATATTTAATAATTACTAATTACAAAATACTAATAAATAAATAAAATATAAATGAATAATAAATAAATAATATTTTAAAAATAGTAAATAATAAATAATAAATAATAAATAATAAATAATAAATAATAAATAGTTAATAAATAATATTTAATAAATAATAAAAAATAATACTTTAATAAAAAATTAACAACCAAATAATAGTAAATTAATAACAAAATAATAATAAATTATTAATAAATTAAAAACAAATTCAAAATAAATTCAAAACTAATGTATACATAATAACCAAATAAATAATAAATAATTGAATAATAAACAAATAAATACTAAATTAATAAAATAATGCCATAATATACTAATAATGAAAAATAAAAAAATAACACAAATAACTATAAGTATTTACATATGTATATAAATATAAAAAAATATTCATGAATATGTATACATATTTACAAATGTATATAAATATAACCAAATATTCATAAATTCAAATAAAAAATATATAATTAATAATAAATTACCAAGAGAGGAGATAACCCAATAATTAAAACCCAATAAAATAAATAGAAATGTAAATTAAAGGAAAAAAATCATAAACGACGTAAAAATCATATGAATACACTCTTAAATGAATATGAAATATCACTTAATGTGTATGATATATATATACTTAAATTTATTTAAATATATTATATATTACTTTTTATTTACATATAAATATATATATATATATATGTTTATCAATACACATGCATATGGATATATAAACAATATTTATATATGTGTATATATATATATTTAGATAATTATACTGTAAATTCATTTATATTTTATATTTATTTATAATGATATATTTATATAAAAATACATTTATATATTATTAATATGTATTTATTTACATATAATAGAATGTACACATAAATATAAATTTATTTATTGAGACATGCATATCTATAAATAAACATTACTTGTATAGGTTTATATATACATATTAATACATTTTTATAAGGTAAATAAAGACCATAATTATTTATTTTAAATGTAAGTAATAATAAATACTTATTTCTATATAGTTTATATGTTTAAATAAAATTCAATGTAAATATATATTAATACAAGGGATTTATTATAATTAAATATAAAAAAATATGCATATATTTAAGTATAAATAAAAATAGATTGTAAAAAATGATAACATTTCAAAACCATAATATCAATTTGAATGTAATCCTTTGGAATTAATTCAATCCCCACTGAAAAAGGGAAAAAATACCTCATTAAAAGAGACTGAAATTCCATTGAATATTAAAAAATGCGGATACCCCAACTAAAAACACAGTTTTGGAGGCTTTTGCGGCCTTTTTTGACCTTAAAAATAGTGACTAGGGTTCCCCTAATCATCATGGTGTAGAGATCATTACAGGATTTGATTTGATATGTGGAAGAGGCCAACCGAGAACCCATATCAAAAGTTAAGGTCATTTGAAGTTCGAGTAAGATTTCTAAATTTTCCTGAAACTACAATGAATTTTATTCTTTTAGTTATTACAAAATTTAAATCTAATGTGGTATCAATTCATTTTAAAAGATTTGATTTGACTGGTTGTAGAGCTAAAGCGGACTACAGAATCAAAAGATTGGTTCATTTAACAATGAAGTCGGATTTTCAACTTATTGAATAATTGTTTTCACTTTCATATTATTATTAACTAATAATTATAAACATTTATTAATTGACACATTATAATTAATTAAAATTATAAATAATAAACTATATATGATATTAAATAATAATTAATAATTAGTAATCAAATATTTTATTTTTAATTCCATTCTTTAAAGTAGAGGTTTTTTCAAAACCACATATATTTCGCGGTGGGTTTTAAAAAACACCCCTTGTTCCCAATTTTTTTTAAAAACCCCCACTAAAAATGAATTTATTTTTTTATTTAAAAAACATTTAATGATATTTTTTAAAAACACTGCTAAAATTTTTCCTGAAAAACATTTAACAGTAGTTTTGAAAACTGCTGTGAAAAACAGCCACTAAATTGGTTTTTTCTTTAGTGATCAATTTCATATTTATCATCTTATTTATTGTCTTAATTTTTTAGGGATGTAAAAAATGAGGGGAAAACTCCCTATGGCCTAGGAAAAAAAATAAACTATAAAATATTAGGTACACAAAATCTATCCCTATCATGAAGGGATGAAACATAAAATTTGTGAGTCGATTATCTTAGTAGGACCAATCACTTAATTTAACTAGTTTTCTTGGAAATGGAATTTTTATTTTGATTGAACCCCATATTTTCATCAAATATAAAAATTTAATTACATCTATGTAATCTAGACATTCTATAATAGTATAAGTAAAATATCATCGATGTTTTGGGATCCTAATTTAAATGTTTTAGACCATAAAAAGTGACTACATATTGATTCATATTTTGTTTCATCCCTATTTCACCACTTGCAGGAACAAACTATAAAAGTCACCAATTCATATTCAATCCCCACTACTCTACCAAAACATTTGATGAAATAATTGATTATCATCTCATTGGAATCCCTAAATAGTACACACCTATATATATCAGGTTCTCCTTCACCATACGATCGGTATTTGGATTTATCCATCCATCAAGTGGAAGCTTCCATGGAATATCATTATCATTTACATGATATTTATATCACCATTATCATTGATAAAGACCTCAACCATAGTATTGTCTATGTCCATATTATAATCCTTATAATCCTCATAAATCAATGATATAATCAATACTCTCAAATTCATTTATTTCTAAAATAATTGTGGGAATATAATTCTAAGGATCTAAATGAGAGTTAAGATCATGTTTTTCCTCAAACAAAGAATTATAACAATCTAAATAAGTACTTTATAATAATGAGTTCAATAAGATTTGTATAATATTTTCAAGGGGTGGTTTATATTGAATCTTGATTTGTTTATTCAATTTTTCACTAATAAACTAAATAATACATGATCAATTGTGTATCCCAATTATAAATGGAATTAAATATGGAGTAAAAAAAAGAATGTGAAAGTCCCAAATAAAAATTATAAACGAGTGTCATACCTGCTTTATTTCATGGTATGACATCGTAGTCCACCAATATGTGTGGAGGTATTTCATAGTATCTTTGTTTATTTATTTTTTCCTGAGGATTCCTAATTTTTATTTCAATAAAAAATGAAATTATTAATGAAAATCAAGATAAATTTCATTTAAAAGACTCAAATTTGATTAATACCATGAACTCACTACTTGTCTAATGAGTAATCATTTCCTGATAATATTCTACAGAACATCTATCTATGGCAGTTTTGGCCCCTAAATCTATCCTAACTCATAAACAACATCCACTATATAACTCATGCTTATAGCCTCTCCACAGGTCGCCTAATTCCATGAGTCATGCTGGCGTCACATCCTCACCATCATGAAAATTAAAACAAAGATGCCACAAAAATATTAAGTCATATAAATTCAATGATAATATATCATTAAATACAATGAATTATTTTACCCATATTTGTGGCCAATAACTATCATTTACTTCATTTGGAAGGTGTTTCCAAGAGATTATAAGGATGAGAATGGCGTCAGCGTATTTGGAAGTTATCTCCAAAAAACACTTACATTCCCATCCTATTTTTCAATAATTTGATTTTCTTCATTTTACTCCACCACCAGTTATGTGTGGAGGTTCCAAACCACCCGCATTAATGTATGGCCACACTTCATATTGGGAGGTCTAACCATTAGAGAAGAAAAATACTATATCAATACATATTATAATTAAAATAAAATATGGTAATTTTTTTTACTAGGGTTATATAAATATTCATGAGTAATACTGATTAGTGGGCATCATTAGATACTTAGGCCCTTAACAACCATCAACCTCTATATATGTATTGGGTCCATGTGTATTCTCCACATGCTCATAATGTGTTGGAGTAGGAGTCAAAGAAGAAGGGATGTAGAATCTTTGGGAGAAGAAAGTAGAAGGAAAAGAATATGGCGTAGATGGATTTGAAAATGCATACTATGAATGAGTATGAATAATCATCAGATATGTGAAACATTGGTGAGGAGGATTAGATACAAATGGTGGTGAAAACATGGTTGGACTAAATATCCCAGTTCTCTTTAACAACACTGCGAGATTAAATGGTGTCGTAAATGGTACATCGGGGGTGATGGGGTGTGATTGGGTACACCAACTTGACTGGCTATATCTATTACCACCCCCTCGTATCGTCATCCTATAAACCGGAACCACTAGGTTGTTTGAATAATAAATGGCACCTTGGTGGTGGATCCTGATTAAAAGTTAAAATGAAAATTTATCACCTGACAATATATTCTATTGATATATATTTTTGAAATAAAATACTAATGATAGGAACTAAAGGAGGGATTCCCATATCACTCATTTAGTGAATGTTTTATTTCATCCTTTTTCTTCATAACTCTTAATTTTTTTTCATTTCATTCATTTGAAAAAAAATATGGAAATAATTATAAATTCAAAACTAATGTGAACCCCAAACAAGAAAGAAGATAAGACATGACTTAATTAAGGAATACCACTTTTTAAACCAAATACAAAATACATAGTGAAATAAAAAACATTGTATATCTAGTGTGAAGAATAAAAAAACATAATAAATGTCAATGAAAAAATAATACATTAATGTTGGAATGAAAATTGGGTAGCTGAGATTCCACCACATTTTGTAGGTTCAGGTTGGAGTGATGTTGATACAACATGATCGATGACTATAGAGAAAATGAGAATAAATGCATAGATGAGGTGAGGCTCAATGATTGTAGTAGAACCACCCATATTTTTATTAAGTATCTATTTTTTAGATGTGATTCGATTAGAGGGTGATCGTGGTTGTAGGACTATATGATATATTTATGTATGACGGTTTTTATATCATTATTGTTGTATTTTTAATTTGTGTACTCAAATAGTAATTATGATTGATTATGTTTGGTTTGTTTATCAATTATTAACTGATTTTATAAGTTAGTATAGTCTCCCCATAATATTACCTTGGACCCTACTACTAATTAGTATCCATTAGTGTATATGGATTCATGCCTATGTAAATGTGGAGACCTATTCTAGTTACTATTCATATTGGGTTAGGTTTTGATTTTATAGTCAAAAAATGAAATGATGACAGGTTTAAAAAACAAATTTATATATCACTACGAAAGTGATGATTATAAAGGAAATTATAATGGAAATTCCCATCCTAATTTTAATACATAACATGTTACATGTTTTGAGTACTGAAATAAAGGCCATATCTAATTGTACCTCGGAATACTAAATAATAAAAGAAAGTAGACAATGATAAAAATTAAAATTAAAAGGGAATAATTTTCTTGATGGAACTATAATAACGAATCTAATTCTAATTATTAATCTAAATAAAAGTAGGAATCAACTAACATTATCTTCATGGATATTAAAATTGAGGCTAGATAGTTAGGTTTTGATTTTGAATTTGATATTAATATAGAATCTGATTTTGATTGACATATTACCAATGAAATTAAGGAATATAATGAACAATTACAATGAGATTATTACAATTTATGAGTCAAATAAGGAACTAAAAGGATTCAATAAGAAATATTTTGAGTAAAATATGGATACTTCTTATTATAATGAGAAACTAAATAACACAATGTATATATTTAATGAAAATACATGTTAAAACCTTCAGGATTTTCAGATTTTGAATGAAAACCTTAGGATTAAAGTATAAATTTTGATGAAAATTTTATCTAATTTTGTTTATGATAATTTTTTCTAAAGATGATGCCTATAAAAATGATCTAATATAATAAAAAAGTTGTTTTTTACAATAAAAATCTATAAAAAATATAAAGAAATATCTTAGTTAAAGGGTTGACACATTGTATCTCGACTACAATGCGTCTCAAAAATATAATGCAAGGACACAATGTTATTAAATGCTAACATAGATTTCAAAAATATTTGAGACACACAAAATTGTATATTTTTAGATCAATGTGATCTATTATTTTAATGAGTAATTGTTAGAAATATCTAAGGGTTACAAACTATATCTTCAAAAATAATATTAAACTCAATTTTTCATGGGTAATAAATTATTCTATTAATTTATTTTATTATAAATAATTACTTTCAGGTATGATGAAAGGCATATTGTATAAGAAATGTGTGTTCTCTTGGTATATGATTAGGCACCCATCAATATGAAGTTCCTAAAATAATAAGTTAAGGGACCCAAACACTACTCATAGTATCTCAGTAACAAAACATATATTACACCATTTAACATGAAATCTTCAAAAAAATATTTTTTTCATCACCAATCTACACATAGACACCTATTTTTTTATAGAAAACAAAAAAAAAATCTGCTGACACTACAAAAGCAGAATAGTAAATGATGAAACTAGAACACACTGATTTTGTGTTTGATGAAAAATATGATGAAAATAGAAGCTTGAGGATGGGTCACTACTACTACAGAAGAATATGAAAGCACTCATATGGATCACTTTCAAGAGAAATTGGAGGGGAGGGACACATGCCACTGTGAGGGGAGCACTCAAGAGGGGAGGAGGGGAGTTCTCAAGATAGGATATGGATTGGAGGAGGGGAGGAGCACCCATGTACAAATTTGGGGAAAAAATGTTCCAACGGTTGTAAAAAACCATTGGAAATGGTATGCTATCCCAATAGTTTTTTAAAAACCATTGGGTTAACCTTTAATAAAACACCCTATTCCAATGGTTTGGACAAACTATTGGGATAGGGTCGTGGGTATAGCCCACATTTTCAATAGTGTCCCAATGCACCTAGATAGAGGAAAGTGATGAAGAGCTGTCACTCTATGAGAAAAAACTGAATGATTCTATAGATGTTTAGTGTTTCATGCTATCATCCATATACAATGATCTTTTAAAGAAATATGAAAACATGGATGCATATGACATGTTGTATCACCTTTTTCATCTCTATCATGAGAAGGAAGTATAAGAGAGGTATGTGATCTCTAATGCTTTGTTTATAACTAATCTTGGAGAGTCTCCTCCAGCTGAGCCTTATGTAGTCATGTTTATTGGATACAGTGAATGTGTAAACAACATAGAGATTAAATCCTCATATTATTTTCATACATATCTCATACATTCACCACTACCCACGACCTTATCTACTTTTATTTTTAATTAAAATATGAGTAGTAATGTGAAGATTCTTTCAAAACGTCTCAATATTATTTTCTAAGTGGATAAGGACATGGGGAATGATAAAACTATATTCCTTATGGTGAAAAAGAAAAGTAAGAACAAGTTTAATAGTCCCATGAATCCTAAAAATCCTAAAAATCCTAATCACCATCCTTCCCAGTATATGAAGATCCGAAGATAGGGCTCGTAAAATGAGGTTGTATATTTTTCAACTGGAAAGCCAACCATAGAAAGAAGAACTACACCCAAAAGTAAGGGGAATATAAATTTTAATTCATTATCGAGTTTAATCTTTAAATATATATAAATTGTGTATTATATATTTCTTTTGGTGATCACACCTTTATCCAAATGTGGTAACCAAGTATATTCCAAATGATTACAAGAGGACAGTTGGATATGAGAGATGCTAATGGTGCGACGATGGATTCCCTAGCCTTTGGTGACTACAACCTTTCATTGCCATCATGAATGATTTTGGTTTTAAAATATTGTTATTATGAACCTATGGTTACCAAGAACATAATTTTAATGTTATGCCAAGATTCAGTTGGGTTTATTTTCAGGTTTAGAAGTAAAAGTTGTATCTTTTATAAATAGAACATATGATATGGTATGGAATATTTAATTAATGATCATTATATATTAAATTACAAAAACTAAGTTTTGGAAATTGATAATGAATCATGTTCACATGACTTATACAACACCATTTTATGGAATCACCATATTGATCACGTAAACTAGAAGTGTTTTACAAAGCCCAGTCAAGATGTTTATTTAGACTCTTCTAAACATAAAACACTTGAAAAATGTCATGCTTGTTTAGAAGGAAAATGAACAAACCACCAGTTTGGGGATTGGGTGAAATTTACATATATCTTCTAGGATTGGTACCCACTAATGTGTGTGGATCATTTACAATAAAATATAGAGGTGGAAATTATTACATCATAACTTTTACTGATGACTTGAGATGATATAGATATTTTTACTTTATGAGGTATAAGTTTGAGTCCTTTGATATATTCAAGGAATTAAATAATTAATTAGAGAATTGGCTTGGAAAAAAGATAAATAATCTTAAATTGGATCGAGGTATTTAATACCATAACAAAGAGTTTATCGAATTTCTATGGGAGTTCAAGATTTTATATAAACCCACTCCACCTAAAAAGCCATAGTGGAATGGTGTTTGTGAAAGGAGGAATCATACCTTATTAAACATTTTGAGGCTAAAAATAAGTCATGAAGATCTTTTATTATCCTTTTGTGGTTGTACATTACAAACGGTGGCATACACATTAAACTGAGTGCCAACTAAAGCAGAAAATTGAATTCCCTTTAAGGTGTGGTGTGGAAAGAATCTTGTTTTGTTTCACACACATATATAGAGTTGAGAGGCATTTGTTAAAGCCTTATTATGAAACCAAATATAACCTAGTGGAACAAAGTGTATCTTTATATGGAATCCCAATGAAACAAAGTGATAATACCTATGAAACCTCTCATAAAAAAATTTATTGTCACTAAACAATCCATTTTCATGAGATGGTGAACATCATCAAAAAGGATAGTGGGAGAAATATTGACTTTGATAAAATTGATGCTCAAGATACACAATAGTTGTTACAGTAATAGATTCCTCATGTCCCATGGAATAAGTAGTTCCCAGAATAGAAGTACTACATAGGAGCATAAGAGAGGAATGAGAACAAAAAAGATATGGTTTTCTATTCACTGAATATGGTGACTCATTATTGGTTGACAATGATGAACCAATATCTTATAAGGAGGATATAGTGGTCTCATAAGTAGAAATCTGGAAAGAGTCCAGAAATTATGAAATGGATTACATGTATTGGAACTATGTTTGGGTTCTGGTCGATGCACTAGTTGATGTAAAGTCTATTGGATGAAAATGGTTATTCAAGAGGAAAATGGATATGGAAGGTAAAGTAAATACCTATAAAAATATTATAGTGGTTAAATGGTTTAAAAAGTGTCAAGGAATTTACTATTATGATACATTTTCACTAGTTTCAATGTTTAAATCCATCAAAATTCTACTTGCTATAGTATTATTCCATGACTATGAGATTTGGTAGATGGATGGAAAAATGGCATTACGTAATGGGAAATTTCAGGAAGATGTCTATATGACACAACCATATGGTTTTGTGACTCTTGGAGATTCCAAATGGATTTTCAAGTTACATAGATCCATTTAGGAATTAAAGAAATCATCCAGGTCAAGGAACTTTCTATTTTATGAATCCAAAAAAGAATTTGGTTTCATTAAGAATAAATGTGATCCATGTGTTTATAAGAAGTTTAGTGGAAATTTATTTGTTATCCTAGTAGTATATGTCGATGAAATTTTACTTATTTGGAACTACATAGAAGTATTATAGTCTATTAAGGAATAATTAATAAAATGGTTATCTATAAATGGATTGTGTAAAGAAACATATATTCTAGGGATCAAGATCATTCACAATAGATCTAAAAGGCTACTTGGACTAAGAAAAGTACATATGTTGGTCATATACTACAAATATTTAGTATGGAACAATCTAAGAGGGTATTGGTTCTAGTGTGACATGGTTTACATCTTTCTAAGAAAATGTTTCCTCATAAAAAACATGATAAAGAGAGAATGATTAAGATCCCATATTCTTCAATGATAGGATCAATCATGTATGTCATGTTATGTACTAGACTTGATGTTTTCCACACATTAAGCATGGTAGGAAGATATCAATATGATCCAAGATAATGTTTTCTATTAAGGATATCATTAAGTATCTAAGAAGAACTAAGGATATGTTTCTGGTGTATGGAGGGGATGAGGAGTTTGTCATAAGGGGTTATACTGATGTTAGTTTTCAGATAGATTAGAATGACCTGAAGTCGTAATCAATAGATGTTTTCAATCTCAATAGAGGAGCTGTGAGATAGAATAGTTCAAAGTGGTCAGTTGTCACTTATTTTATTGTGGATTCTATGTTTATAGCAGGTTTTGATGCAACAAAGGAAAATATTTGGATTTGATACTTCTTCCAGGAGATTGAATTGTTACCAAGTAGTAAAAACCCTATCACATTGTATTGTGATAATACTGTAGTGGCGGATCTTGCAAAATAGATAAGGTTACAGTAATGGATAAAGAATATAATATATAAGTATATCCTCTTGAGGGATTTTTATCAAAGGGGTGAGTTGCAGTAAGAAGAATTCCCACATAAAATAACATCGTGGACCCCTTTACCGGGGGTCTATCTCTTTAGAAGAATGATTATCATGTGAGAGATAGTGGACTAAAGGTTGTTAGTAGTTGGTTATTATTAAAATGGGAGTCTGTTAGAGTTGGTTACCTAGAACCAAATTTTGTGAACTTTATCAGATCATATATTTATATTTTTGAATACTAATAAAGTTTTTATCACATCATGATTATTCTTCCACGTAACATAGTATGTAATAATGTCATAATAGGGGTTGTCACATTAAAAGGTTATAGTAGTTCCCTGCTATGATGAGACCCTATAAGTTCTATGACACTATTATTGAATATATGTTCTATAAATGGATGATATCATTTTAGGAGAAAATGATAAAGGTTATCAGGGGTTGAGACTCATAGTACTTTGAGAAACATTCTTATGTTATACTCCCTTGGTAATATCTATAAGGATATTATGAGAATGAGGCCCACCAATATTAAATCCCCATTTATATATTTCATTGGACGTTCATATTTGTGAACATATTTATTGATACTCAGACTTTAATAACATTATTAATTAGTATTATGAGTAGTGGACTTTGATGTATTGATGTAAAATGTGGCGACAAATGTTCATAATGAGGTAGGATACGTTGTGTGTGTAATGAGTAATATTACATTAATGAATAATGTGAGAAAGGATTTGTCCCTTTTGTTCTCTAATATACGTTAATTTCTCAATACCTTTGATGGAAATCATATAGTCTAAATAATTACTTGGCCATGGTGTTCTATAGACATGTTCAATTTTCTATAATTCAACGAAATATACATCGAGAATATAGGTTGATGGCACCAACATGCAACCTGCTTGATTTGGGATATCATGATAATGGGATTATATTACACAATAAGCATCTGTATGAGGTATTAGGTCATTGAAAAATTAAATTATTTATTTATGGGTTTCTTGTTGTGTTTTTAGAGGATAACCGTAAAATTTATGTTACCTCTCCTAATACCATTGAGAAAGAGGTCTAGAGGGTCATGCACTAAGTGTATCCAAAATCTTTGTGAAATGATATTATTATTATTTATTGTTAAAAAATTTGAATAAATATTATTCCCACACATGGTTTAGAAATTATTCATGTTGGATTGATCACATTTATTCCACCACTAATTATTAAAGAGAATATAATTTTAGTAGAATATTTAATAAATATCTATTTTCTATTTATTGAATATAATAATTATTTATTTATTGGAGAATAATGTAGTGATATTTATTTATTACATAAATAGTCATTATTTAAGGCCTGATAAGTATTTAGAGGAATAAATTAATGAGTTTAATGGTATGATGAGAAGTAATAAATATTGAATATTATTTTATTAAATAATATTTAATTTATTTTGAATTTAATCCCATGTCTAGAAATAATGATTATAATATTATTATTATTTGACATGGGTATAGAGGGGGATTAAAAAAATAGTTTGGGTCACTTGTGAAATTATTTAGTTCTAACCCTAGCGATATATAAACCCAATTAAATTATTTTCTCTAAGATCTAATTCATCTGTTTTGGTTGTGCACAATAGATTTGGAGAATTCTCTCAATACCTAGAGATATCCCTTTTCGAATAACGCTTGAAAGGATATAGAGAAATATTCCTCCAACTCCCACTCTCAAATAATGATAAATCAAGGAGAATGCTTTGGAAGCGGTTCACATGGAGATCAAATGTGGATGAAAAAAGTGATAACATCTTTCATGCTAGCACTCAGACATTCCTACGATGACCTTTGGAGATTTGTGGACGATGTGTGGATCACTGCAGTTGGGAATCTTCCTTGATTCCTACAATGCAATGATGGTACAATACAGATCCATTGTCAGATCCATCAACACAAAAATAATTCCAATAAGGTAATTATTTAATTAAATAAATTGAATATAAATAATATGTGATGATCCTCTCTCTAGTTCTGATGTTCTATCCCTTTAATATTTATTTGATTTAATTCTATTGATCAGGACATTCAATGTTGTGTAAAATCTCATCTTAATCATCGATTATGGAAAAAAGAAAAGTTGGGAATTACCCATTACACGCTTCTACTGCACCTGATACCATCATTCACTTAAGAGATGTTAATCACATATTCCATATAATAATCCTACAAGAAAAATTTAAGCGAAATGAATATGAACCTCACACACTCCCTCATGTGTTCACACTCTAAAATATTATTTTCACTTGGGTTTCACTCAATTTTAATTTTTTTAACAAAATGTAACACTCTTTCCTTTTAAAAAACTCACATCCTATAGTGTCCTAACCCAATTCCAAAAAATATAAAGGTTAATTGGAGTGAAGAAATCTGAAATTGAAATTAAATGATAAAAATCAAAATGGATTCAAGAGGAAAATGTGGGATAGGGAAGACAACAAATGATGAAAAATAATAAATAGGCATTGGACTCATGATGTTAAATTTTTTGTATTTTTGGGATATTTTTTGAATTCATGTAGTAGAAACAAGATGAATTTTCAATATGTAATTGTAGAAGAAGAAATAATTTGATGCATAAAATGGAATCACAGTGACAGTTACTCGGTAACATCACGCCCCTCCTCATTGGATTGAGAAATGACAAGTGAGCTATTAGGCCTTAGGTGACTCCCCAAGACACCATTTTATCTCACGATTTGTAGCATTGATTTCAATGATTCCATATGGAGAAGAAAGATGAGCTTCCAAAATACAGGATTAACATATTGTATGTTATAAATGACAATGAAATGATGTCCGTACAGTACGGGAAAATCGCTATTTGTGAATGGAATTAATCCCGTCGCAAATAGCTCGTCCTAGACATTATTTACGAAGAGGGATTCTGCATGTCGCAAATAATTGGTTATTCGCGATGGGATTTGGGGTCCCATCACAAAAAGTTAGACATGGTTTGTGCGCAAAACCGCGGGAAGGTTATATGTAATGGGGGAATCCCACCATCGCAAATAGTGTGTCGATCGGAGGGTATTTGTGAAGGGACCCATCGCAAATACCCGACGGCGGTAAATAGGTTTTTGCGACCGGATGTTGTCCCATCAAAAAAAGTGTGTCGGAAGGTACCATTTGCGATGGGTCCCGTTGCAAATAATCTTTTAACCGCCGACTGTAATTAATGCGGGTGAAGGTTTTTGCGACAGGTCACGTCACAAAAAATACTATTTGTGACTTTCTACCCGTTGCCACTAATCCAACCTATATATACCCTCATCCATTTTTTCAATTCCATCTCTCAATTCTCACTTTCTTTCTCTCTGAACTCTATCTTCAAAGTGAAAATTTGTGTGAGTTAGTTTTTTTTCACGAAAAAGTTGTAAAGATGTCTACATCAATATGAGGTCAAGTTTAAAGGTATTTATATTTTATTTAATTACGTATTTATTTCATTTTTTATGTTACTTTTATTTATTTTTAATTAGTTCAAATTAAATTAGATTTTAATTGTTTTGTTATCAGTATTTATTTGTAATAACAAATTGAAATTATTAGTATTATTTTTTAATATCTAGTAATAAATTGGAATAATTAGTAATAAATGGGAATAATTAGTAATAAATGGGAATAATTAGTAATAAATAGTAATAAATAAGAATAGTTAGTAATAAATAGTTATTAATAGTAAAAAATAGTAAAAAATAGTAGTAAAAAGTAATAAATAGTAATAAATAGGAATAAATAGGAATAATTATTAATAAACAGGAATAATTAGCCATAAATAGTAATAATTGGCAATAAATAGGAATAATTAGCAATAAATAGTTATAATTATCAATAAATAGGAATAATTAACAATAAATAAGAATAATTAGTAATATATAGGAATAATTAGTAATAAATAGGAATAATTAGTAATAAACAGTAATAAATAGGAATAATTTGTAATAAATAGGAATAATTAGTAATAAATAGGAATAAATACTAATAAATAAAAATAATTAGTAATAAAAAAGAATAATTAGAAATAAATAAGAATAATAAGTAATAAATATGAATAATTAGTAATAAATTGGAATAATTAGTCATAAATAAGAATAAATAGGAATAAATATGAATAATTAGTAATAAATAGGAATAATTAGAAATAATTAGGAATAATTAGGAATAATTAGGAATAATTAGGAATAATTAGGAATAATAAGGAATAATTAGGAATAATTATGAATAATTATGAATAATTACTGATAAATAGTAAATATTAGTAAAAATTAGTAATAAATAGTCATAAAAAGTAATAATTAGTAATATTTAGTAATAATTAGAAATAATTACAAATAATTAGTAATAATTAGTAACAAATAGTAATAAATAGTAATAAATAGTAATAAATTGTAATAAATTGTAATAAATAGTAATAATTAGTAATAATTAGTAATAATTAGGACTAAATATGAATAAACTGTAATAAATTTGAATACATGGTATTAAATTTGAATAAATGATAATAATTAGTAATAAATGGGGATAATTAGTAATAAATGGGAATAATAAGTAATAATTAAAAATAATTAGCAATAATTAGCCATAATTAGAAAAAATTAGCAATAGTTAGCAATATTAGCAATAAATAGAAACAATTAGCCATAAATAGTAATAAATAGGAATAAATAACAATAAATAGGAATAAATATCAATAAATAAGAATAAATATCAATAAATAGGAATAAATAGGAATAAATAAGAATAAATAAGAATAAATAGAAATAAATAGGAATAAATATGATTAAATAGGAATAAATAGGAATAAATATTAACAAATAGAAATAATTAGGAATAATTAGGAATAATTAGTAATAATTAGGAATAATTAGTAACAATTAAAAATAATTAGGTATAATTAAAAATAATTAGTATTAATTATAAATAATTAGTAACAATTAATAATAATTAGGTATAATTAAAAATAATTAGTATTAATTATAGATAATTAGGAATAATTAGTAATAATTAGGAATAACTAGTAAAAATTAGTAATAATTAGTAATGGTTATTAATAATTAGGATTAATTAGTAATAATTAGGAATAATTCGTAATAATTAGGAATAATTAATAATAATTAGGACAAATTAGTAATAACTAGGAAAAATTAGTAAAAATTAGTAATAAATACAAATATATAGGAATAAATATGAATTAATTGGAATAAATAGGAAAAAGTAGGAATAAATAGAAATAAATAGGAATAAATATGAATAAATAGGAATAATTAATAATAAATAGGAATAAATAGTAATAAATAGTAATAAATAATATTAAATAGTAATAATTAGTTACAATTAGAAATAATTACTAATAAATTGTAATAATTATTAATAAATAAGAATAAATAGGAATACATAAGTGTAAATAGGTATAAATAGGAAAAAATATGAATAAATCAGAATAATTAGGAATAATTACGAATAATTAAGAATAATTAGGAATAATTAGGAATAATTAGGAATAATTAGTAATAATTAGTAATAATTAGTAATAATTATTAATAATTAGTAAAAATTAGTAATAATTAGTAATAATTAGTAATAATGACTAATAATTTGTAATAAATAGGAATAAATAGGAATAAATGGGTATAAATAGTAATAAATAGTAATAAATTGTAACAAATATTAATAAATAGTAATAAATAGTAATAAATAGTAATAAATTGTAATAAATATAAACAATTAGAAAAATTAGTAACAATTAGTAAAAATTAGTAAAAATTAGTAAAAATTAGTAATAATTAGAAATAATTAGGAATAACTAAGAATAATTAGTAATAAATATGAATAATTAGAAATAATATCAATTGCAATAAAATTTAATAACTTGTAATAACTTGGCATAATTTTCAGTTGATTGACATCACTCAATTTTCTTGATGACTCTTCTTCTTTCAACTTTCACCGACTCAAAACATTATGAAAAGTATGTTTCTAATTATCCATATCAAATATCATATGCACGATTTTGAATATGCACTCGTAGGACCACATTTTTATAATGTTTTTAGGCAGTGATAGTTTCAAGAAGATGATTCATTGACGAAAAGGGGGCTCTTTTGTCTGACGGATCATTTACTTGCATCTTTCTCACACTGAAATCACAATAAAGAATCTGCTCGAGGTATGCTTATAAATTATCATATGCATGAGAATGAATATGCGTACCTCTGAGCACATTCTTTATTGTGAATTTAGTCAGAGAAATGTGCATGTAAATGAGCTGTCAGACAAAAGAGTAGTTGTCAATCCACTGGAAATTAGGTTGCCAAAAATTAATAGTAATTATTAAGAAGTAGTTGTAATTATTTGTCTTTTTTTTCAGATACTCTTTTTATAATTTCAAATTATTAAAAAACAGTGATGATTTAATATTTTTTTGAAAAATATGGAGCATGGAAATCAACATCAGTCATTATTATATGATCATTCATGGATAAATCAGCACAAAAATCTAAAAAGTTCTAGTATAAATCCTATATATATTGACGGTGTTGAAGCATTATTATCATTTACATCATCAAAACTAGAATATTTTTTAGAAGGAACAATTAAGTGTCCTTGTAAAAAATGAGCTATGAGAATGTTTGACACATTTGAAAAGGTTGGGGGAAATCTCTTACGGTTTGGTTTTCAACCGTATTAAGTTTGCTGGTATCAACTCGGTGAACAATCTTCCAAAAAAGATACTAATAACATGATTCTGGATCTATCATAGTTTCAAAATTTAGTACATGATGTTGCTGGTCCATTTGTTCAAAAAACTGAAACTCAAGATGTTATTGATTTAACTCCTGAGTTGGCACCATCCGAATTTTATGATTTGTGAGGTCTGTTGTGGATGTATTATATCCTGGTTGCAAGATAAGAAAATTAGAAGCAGTTGGAAAATTTATGGCTACTAAATAAGATAATAAAATGTCAAACAACTATTCTCATCAGATATTTTCTTTGTTTAAAACACTGTTACCTGAAGGAAATATGTTGGCTGCAAATTACTATGAGAGAAAGAGGTTGATTCATAATCTAGGCCATAGTTATTGGATGATTCATGCATGTGAAAATGATTTCATCTTATATTATGGTGAAAATGAGTCATTGGATAGTTTTCCCCAATGTGAAAAATCGAGATATAAAGATGCTTAACCAGGGAAGTCTGGATCGATTCTTGTAAAACAGTTGAGATATTTTCCCCTTACACCCATTCTGTAATGTTTATTTATGTATCAGAACATAGTGTCAACAATTTCATGACACAAAATCAATATTTCAACCGATAAATGCTTGAATCACCCATATGATGGTGATTCATGGAAACATTTTGACCGTCTAAATCCATCTTTTTCTTTAGAAGCCTGAAACATGCGATTGGGTATTTCTACTGATGATTTATTTTCGTTTGGTTCTTATGGTAGTCAGTATTTATGTTGTCCTGTCTTTATAACTCTGTATAATTTACCTCTATGGAAGTCGATTAAGAAGACCTATATATTTTTGACCTAATTAATCCTAAGACATCCGAAAAAGAATATTGATGTTTATTTGAAACCATTGATTGATGGGTTAAATGCATTGTGGAATAATAGTGTTAGTACATATGATGTTTCTGTGAAAAAAAAATTCATATTAAAAGCTGCATTGATGTGGATGATTGGTTACTTTTCGGCGTATGGAATGTTATCTAGCTGGAGTACACATGGTATGAAATCATATCCTTACTATATAAAAGACAACAAAGAATTTATGCTCATCAATGGAAAAAAAACATTACTATTTGGACTGCCATCATGGATTTCTTCCAACCGATCATCTTTTTCAGAGGAACAAATGTCATTTCAGAAAAGGCACAATTGAAAGGGATGAACTTCCAAAAATGATTTCAGGTACAGAGTTAAAATTAGTTATATTTTCATTACCTCCTATCACATTTGGGCCAATTGTAAACCAAGAGAAAATTCATGGCTTTGGGTAAGAACATAATTGGATAAAATAGATCATTTTTTGGGATCTTCCATATTGGTCTGATTTTTTGGTCCACCACATGTTGGATGTCATCCATATTGAGAAGAACTATTTTGATAATTTATTTCATATAGTTTAGGATACACCAGGTAAGACCAGAGATACTGTAAAATCATGATTAGATCTTGACCAAATTTTTAGGGAACCAGAACATGAACTATTTGAAAATGTTAGATCATAGAGGTTAATGTATCCAAAAGCAGCTTATACACTATCCAAAGAGAGTCTCTTATTATTTTGTCAGTGGATTGTAGATTTAAGACTTCTAGATGGCTATGATTCCAATTTGGGCAGATGTGTTAAAATGGTCATATTACCAGATTAAAAAGTTATGATATTTATGTTATAATGGAAAGACTTATGCTGATTGGATTCAGAGGTTTTTTGAATTCTATGATTTGGGATTCGATAATAGACTTATGATATTTTTTCGAGACATTTGTGTTGCGACAACAGAATATAATGCACTAAGAAAACTGGAAGAAGATATTTCTATAATTATATATAAACTGGAAAAAATCATTCCACTGGATTTCTTGGACTCAATGGAACATATGATATTACATTTTCCACATGAAGATAAATTTGGAAGTCCAGTATAGTTTCAATGGATATACCCATTCGAGAGATGCATGAATAAATTGAAGAAAAAAGTATGTAATAAAGAATCAGTTGAAGGATAAATTGCTGAAACATATTTGTAATAGTAAATTGATTTTTTCTTCTCTCACTATTTTAAATATGAATATCCATAAAAACACAACCGCATGGGAAGGAATGAGGATACTGTTAATGAAGAAGTGGAAAATCAATTATCAGTTTTTAATAAGCCAAATCTTTGTTTCGGTGGAGTTCATGAATGATGGATTTCAGATGATGAACATCACAGAGATCATACATATGTTCTACTCAACTGTGAAGAAATGACATCATTTATACTGTGATTAATTCTATAAATTATTTTATAATTTATGTTACAGTATGTGAAATTATTTTATTTGTAGGTTATATGACAATCTTATCAAGAAACAACTTCCAAAAAGTACAACAGCTGCACTTGATGAACGTAGACAAATTTTTTTCTCAATGGTTTCAAAAACTAATAACATTAATTATTGATGGTTTAATATCAATTATGTTTACTATTTATTATATTTCCAATTGTTTTACAAATTTTCAGGTGTCTCAACATGCTGATAAAATTGATAATCAACTGTGTATATTGAGTATCCCACCATATAAAATGGTTAAATATTATAATGCATATGCGGTGAGTAGTTTACGATTTCATAGATGTGTATATGGGGAATAAAAAAACAATGAACAATGGAGTTTGTTTGAGAGGATCGCATCATAGAAAAACTGAAGTTGACTTTTCCAACATTCTAGATTAAATTATTGAGCTGTGTTATCTAGGATAGAATTACATAACGATGTTTAAATGTCTGTGGTCGGATACTGAGAGATGAAATAATGTTCATCCGACTCTGGAAAATCAGTTTACTCAAACTGAATGTGGTTATACAGAAGTTGAAAAATTAAAAATTTTCAAGAGACTACTCAAAATCAATCTTTTTCGCAAAGAGACATGAATATCGATGATGACACCCCACAATTAAGGTTTGATGGTGATGAAGATGTTTATGATGTTACAACTGAATTTGAAATGAAAATAGATGATAAAACTGAAACTCATATGGATATTGATGATGTCGAGGAGGAATATGAAGACATTGACATCATCTGATATGAATATGATGATGAAGGTGAACATTTACATAGTTAAATGCTGGTTATAATAATAACTAATATATATCTATATATAATTGTTATTTTTAACTATTTGCTAACAACAATCATTTTGTGTTTCAGATGGAACCTGATCTATTTCGTGAGTTGCAGGAGGATGAGCTACCTTTGGATGGGGGGGATTTAGGATCATCTGACCTTAGACTATTGGCGGTTCAGAGGATACGCGGAGGGGGCATGGTCTTGCATGACTAATGATTCATGACCCTATACCCGAGCGACGTCCCCATCATGGCTTCGATTCAAGCACACAGAGGTACGATAACCTGTATATTTTAGTTAGCATTCATTAATATATATATATATATATATATATATTATTTATTCATTATTTATTCTTTTTTCATAGTTTTGCACTTGTAGCTATTGGATAGGGGAGCTCTAACTTGTGATATTATTTTTCTTAGCCATGGATCACATGGGAATAGATTCCATTTGATGTGCAGTGCGACATGATAAATCATTGGATGGTATATAAATAAATAATATTTATTTTGAAATTTAATTTATTAATAACTTTATTTTATAAATAATTTGTAGGGTTTATGGTAACCCATTGATGATAGAATGTGTGACGCTATCCACATGGAATGGGAGGCGTCTATGTGTGACTGTTTCCATTAGTTTTTGCATAATTTGAGAAGGAAGACCATTAAGAAATTAGGAGTGGCAGATTTTGATGAGTCATGTAGAGCCCACTGACTAGAGTACATTTCATCTCACGTTTGGGATGGATTATGTTTACACTAGTTTGGTGGTGGATTTCAGAGGAGGTCTTCAGTGGGTCGGCAGAATCGGGGGAGACAGGAGGTGACACATCAAGCTAGTAGTTATACATTCAGTACGCATAGAGAGCATCTTGTAAGTTTATTTTTTAAATATTTTTTATAACATTAAATATAAATAGTTTAATTTACATTTTTTTCAGCAGTCGAGCATCCCGATATTATGGAGTATGTTGTTTGTCAGAGTATGTACAATGATCCATCCACTGGAGAGATTAGAGGGGATCGCCAACATCCGATTGTGGTTAGTATTATTTTTTTCAGTTTGAAAATTAACTACAAATAATATTTTCACCATTTTATTTTTAAATTGGAATTAAAGGTGTCATATGAGGCTGTGACCTCTCAGACACAGTATGGGTGTCAGGATGAGGAGAATGATTAGACCAGTGCCCACCATTTCTATGATGTGGCATGGATACATGCGACTAAGTATGGCTTTGAGAAGGGCTGAGTAGTAGGTATCAGCTATCATGTGACTCCAGGTACTTATTATGGTACTACTACAATGTCGGCGTCTAGCTTGAGAGGAGTTCATGGAGAGACATCATCTTGTGCGTCACAGTATGAGGACCAGTTGCACACTCAGACTAAGATTATAGAGAGTTTACAGAAGCAATATGAAGAGATGTGTCAACAGTAGGAGTAGCATCAAGATGATGAGATGTGTCGATTGCAGCAGCAGTATCACGAGCAGATGGAGTAAAGGCATCGTCTGACTCATAGTTTAGAGATGGAGTTTCCTCCACCATATCCTTTAGCTTCTCCACCTCCTCTAAAAGACAACCCCTAGTGATTTTTTATATATTAAAAACATTTCAATTCAAGGTGTGTTGTAATATGAACTATTTTCTGTTTCTGTCTTTTATATTGGTGTGAATATTCCATAATTTATTTTTTTTAATATTTTATTATTTATTATTACTATTATATTTTTTACTGTTTGTTTATTTTACTAATAAAAATAATTATATTTTATGATTTTTTTATATTTTTTTATGAATATTGAAAACAGTAATATTTTTTATTATTTTAATAATATTAATATTAATTTTCCATTAATCATAATTTTATTAAATATGTTTTTTAGTATTATATTTTTTAATGTTTTTTTATTTTAATAATAATAATAACAATAATATTTTATGATTTTTTTATATTTTTTTAGAATATTGAGAATATTGAGAATTTTAATATTTTTATTTTTTTATTATTTTAATGATATTATATTAATTTTTCATTAATTATAATTTTATTAAATATATTTTTTTACTTTGGTTATTATTTGTGACGGGACCTGTTACGACGGGACCTTGTCACAAATAGTTTAAATATATTTTTTAAATCCTATTTGTAACGATTCCAAGGGCCCATCACAAATACTATTCGCAACGGGCCCATAGAAAAAAGGTTGTTGATAAATAATGTATATAATTAGAGAATTATTTGTGATGGGCCCATCAAAAAAATGTTATTTATATATAATGTATATAATCAGAGACTTATTTTCAATGGGCCTGTTGCAAAAAATGGTATTTGCGACACCATTATCTGCAATGGTCTATTTAGGATGGGACCTTGACGCTAAAACATATTTATGATGGGATCCCATCGCAAATATCCATTTTAAAAGAGAAATTTTTTTAGTAGTGGTAGGTGAAGAATAAAATGGATCATAATTATATCGGCCCAATTCAAAGATAAAATAAAATGGAAAACGGGTTTAAAAATAATGAACTAGATTTATTGTAATAGGGATATGATAAAAAATTCTATAGGATCTAGGAGAATCTATAGAGTTTCCTAGGAACCCTCTTCAGTGTTAGTGTGTTGAGAACCCGAATCTCCACATGAAAATAAGTGATAAGGGATATAAATGGTGGAAATATTGAAGAAATGAGAGAGTTGTTCTAGGTAGAACCCAATGAGAACCTGTATATAAAAACCCTTTTCAAAAGGAACTAAAAATATTACCAATCCTATAATATGTAATAATAATAATCAATAACACAAATTTTGCATGAAAAACTCTGCATAATAACATTACCATCATTCACAATGTTCAAATTTTACAAGTGATAAGGCTATTTATTTCCACAGAGTCATCAAAAAGTATAACACATAGTCTCCACAAGTCAAAAAGACTATTCTAATGACAATTTTGGCACATGCCCATGACTTTAAGGGAAAATTAGCACAACCTTTTGGAATGTAAAGACAACTATACCACAAATTTTAACATTGAATATTCTAGGGTGGGGTGGGCTTGAAATTCATAGCACACTAGGGGATGGGCCTTTAAAGGAATTTTTAGGCCTTAATTAATGTAAATATAGGCCTGGATGTTTCCCCCAAGCAAGGACATTGATACTCCCTTTGTAATTCCATGATTATCCCTTTTAAGGACTCTATCATTCTCATACTTCACTTGCCATATCATAGGGCCACCAACTCCCCTCAATGGGTATTGTGCAATTATGTTCATTATTCCCTCTATATAAAGTATTTCTTCCACCCCTAGATTCCCATGTGTTCCGTGTTCCTCATCTAATAATTCCTTAAAAACTAAAAACACTTTAAACCCCTAAAAAATCATAAAATTGTAGAAAACCCTAAAACACTATGAAACCCTCAAAATCCCAAAAAACCTTTAAAACCATAAAAATCCTAAAGAGACCCTAAAAATTCCTAAAAACCCTGAAGAATTCCAAAAAACCGTAAAAACCTAAAAACACTTAAAACTCGTAAAATACCTAAAAATGATAAAAACTCTAAAAAACCAAACAACCCCTAAAAACCATAAATACCTTAAAAAATCCAAAGAACCCATAAAAATATTTAAAACCCAATATAACACTAAAAACATTAAACCCCTAATTTTTTTTAAAAACAACAGGAAACATTAAAAACTCTAAAAGCTAAAAAAACCTAAAACTCAAATAACAAAAAAACCATAAAACCCTAAAAACCTTAAAACCCTAGAAAATCCCTAAAAACCATAAAATTTCATAAAATTCACTAAAATCATTAAAAACATAAAAATAACCCCAAAATTCTAAAAAATCCTAGAAAACTATAAAAACCTAAAAACACATAAACTCATAAATACCTAAAAACGCTAAAAACCTAGAAATCCATTAAAACGCTAAAAACATTAAAACTATAAATACCAAAAAATAGCTTAAAATCACCTAAAAACCGATAAGAACCCTAAAACCCATTAAAAACTATAAAAAACATCAAAAAAATAAAAATTATAAAGATGTTACAAACCAAAACCCCCCTAAAATCTCAAAAAAAAAACCAAAAAACCCAAAAAAAAAATACAAAAAACCCCTTAAAATCATTAAAATTGATAAAAATATATGAAAACATAAAAAAACCCATAGAACCATTATAAATACTAAGAAATCATTAAAATCAAAAAACACTTAAAACTCCTAAAAACCTAAAAAATGATAAAACACTAAAAATTTCAAAATACCCAAAAAACCTTAGGAACCCTAAAAATCTCTAAAAACCATGAAAACACCCTAAAAACTCTAAAAAATATTTAATCCCCTAAAAATGTTAAGACCCCTAGATAACCATAAAACCTATAAAAACTCTTAAAATCCTAAAACTAAAAAAACCATTAATCCCTAAAAACCCTCAAAATCCCAAAAAACCATTAAAACCCATAAAAAATAGAAAACCATAAAAATATTAAAAACACCTAAAAATCCTAAAAACCATAAAAACATAAAAAACCACTTAAATATTTGAAAAACCGTAAGAAACCCATAAAAATTTCAAAAACATAAAACTCCTAAACAAAAAAAATCTAAAAAACCTGAAAACACAAAAAAACTAAAAAAACCTTAAACGCATTTAAACCACAAAAAACATTTATATACTCCAAAATAACCATAAAAACCCTATAAACTCAAAAAAACTCCTAAAATTACAAAAAAATCCATAAAAACATAAAAACCATAAATGAACTAAAAAATCCATAAAATAATTAAAAACATAACAAACTCTAATCTAATGAAAAAACCTAAGAAATACTTAAAAACTGAAAACACTTATAACCATTAAAAACCAAAAAATGCTAAAACCGCTAAAAAACCCAAAAACCTCTAAAAAACCATATAAACCCTCAAAATCCCTAAAAACCCTAAAAACCAATAAAATCATTAAAAACATCTTAAAATACCTAAAATACAAAAAACCCTAAAAAACCTGAAAACCCCTAATAAAACCTTACAAACCCAACACACATTAAAACCCTAAAACCCCCAAAACCCAAAAATACCCTAAACCCCATAAAATCCATGAAAACAATTAAAACCAAAAAATACAAAAAACCCACTAAAATGTATAAAATAACTTTAAATATATAAAATTTTTAAGAAAACATAAAAAATCCCAAAAAACTCAAAAGTCCATAAAAACTAAAAATTCCTAAAAACCCTAAAAACAATAAAAAACATAAAAAAACTCATAAAAATGCCTTAAGAAATAAAAACACCTAAAACCCCTAAAAAAATAAATGAAAAATTTGAAAACCTAAAATCACATTAACTCTAGAAAAAACATTAGAAATGCTAAAAACCCAAGAACCCCTGAGAATCTCTAAAAACCATAAAAACCATAAAACCCCTAAAAACTTAAAAAACACTAAAAACCAATAAAAAGTATAAAAACCCTTCAAACCAGAAAAAACAATAAAGCACTCTATAAAATATAGAAACCATAAAAACCTAGAAAAACCAAAAAACCAGAAAACCCTAAAAATCCTAAAAAATCGTGATAACCCTCGAAACTAATAAAAAACTGAAAATCCCATAAAATTCCTAAAAATCCCTAAAAACCATAAAAACATAAAACTCTAAAAACATTTAAAACCCCAAAGAAATCCTTAATAACCTAATACACTAAAAACACCAAAAACTATCAAAACCCATAAAAAACCTAAAAAATATAAAAATCCTAAAAAAGCACTGAAAAACTGAAAAAATAAAAATTCCTTAAAAACTAAAATCCCCTAAGTAAACCATAAAAAACTAAATAGCATAAAACACCAAATAAATAAAATAAACTAAAACCTTAAAAATTTGTAAAAACCGTAAAAACCCCAAAACCACTAAAAACCATAGAAAAAACCTAAAAAGACAAAAAAACACCAAAAAATCTAAAAACCGTTAAACCCATAAAAACGTTAAAAACTCTGACAATTAGCGACCCTAAAAAAATCACAAAACCACAAAAAAGTAAAAAAATCATAAAACCCTAATAACCCTCAAAATCCATAAATACAGTAAAAAAATACAAATCCTAAAAAACATTAAAAATCCATAGAAATGTAAAAACCCCTAAAATCCATAAAAAATAATAGAAACCTAGAAACACATAAAACCCTTAAAAAACCTAAAAAATGATAAATATACCAAAACACCCTAAAAACCCCAAAACCCCTAAAAACACTAAAACCCCCATAAAACCCCTAAGATACCCTAAAAACAAACAAAAACCCTAATAAACCAGTAAAAACTCTAAAAACCCTTTAAACACCTAAAAATGTCAAGAAAAACTCGTAAAACCCTTAATAACCCTAGAAAAGTAGAAATACCCAAAACAATTAAAAACCTATAAAAACCCTAAACACATTAAAAACTATAAAAACCCTCAAAATCCCAAAAAAACCCTAAAATCCACCAAAATCCTAAAAAATACCTAAAAATCATTGAAAACATAAAACCCTAAAACCCCTAAAAATCATAAGAAAACATTAAAATCCTGTAAACACTTTAAACCCCTAAAAAGATAAGAAAAAACTAAAAACCCCCAAAACCCCTAAAAACAAAAAACATACTAAAACCCCTAAAACATCTAAAACACATAAATGTCCAAAAACCATTAAAAATCATTAAAACCCTGAAAACTCTTAATAAATCCTTAAAAACCTAAAAACATTTAAAAAACCTAAAAAACCCAAAATATGGTAAAAATCCTAAAAGACTATAAATACCCTTAAAATTCCTAAAAACAATAAATCCCTAAAACCCCTAAAAACCCATAATACCCCTACAATACCACTAAAATCTCTAATAACCCTTTAAGGCCCTAAAAATGCTAAAACTCTAAAAACCATAAAACACTAAAAAACTAAAGAATATAAAAAAACCCAAAAATGTTAAAAACCCTAAAAACATAAAGACCCTAAAAACCCCTAAAACCCTAAAAAATTAAAAAACCTAAAAACCCTAAAAATCACTAAAAACGTAAAAAACCCTAAAAACCAAGAAAACCCCTAAAAAACATTAACAACATAAAAAGACTTAGAAAACCTAATACATAAAAAATGCTAACCTAATACAAGTCCATTAAAACCCCTAAAACCCCTAAAAACCCTGAAAATCTTGAAATCATAAAATCCATCAAAAATAAAACCCTAAACAACCACAAAAAAATATAAAATCTCTTTAAACCACTAAAAATGTTAAAAAAATAAAATCCAGAAAAATATCAAAAGAACCCCCAAAAACATAAAAAAACCCCAAAACCCCAAAAAACCATAAAACCCAAAAAACCCTTAAAATTTATAAAATCGTAAAAACCATAAAAATAATAAAAAAATCCCTAAAAATAAGTAAAAATGTTAAAATCTGTAAAAACCATGAAAACCCATAAGAAACAGAATAAATCCTAAATCACTTAAAGTCCCTAAAAATATAAAAAATCTAAAACCCTAAAAACCCTGAACACCATAAGTCCCCTAAGAACCTAAAAACTCATAAAAACCCTACAAAACCACTAAAAACTATAAAGACAATTTTATCCTTTAAAAATGTCCATGAACTGAAAAAACCTTTAAGACCCTAAAAACTCAAAAAACACTAACACCCTAAAAACCTATAGCATCATAAAAACCCTAGAAACCATAAAACCCTCATAATCCCTAAAAACCCTAAAAAACATAAAATCCAAAAACAATACCTGATAATCCCCAAAAAATTGTTAAAAACCATGAAAAACATTAAGAAATTTTTAGAAACCTAAAACACTTAAAACCCATAAAATCCTAAACATGCTAAAAACCCAAAAAACAAAATAAAACTTTTAAATTCCACAAATCCCTAAAAACACAAAAGAAAAAAAATAAATAACATATGAAATCCCTAGAAATATATAAAGACTTAAAAACCCTAAAAACCTTGTAACCACTAATAAATACTTAAAAACCTAAAATTAGTTAAATCCCCTAAAAACATAAAAAGGCTAAAAACCATAAAAACCCAAAAAAGATTCTAAAAAGACCATAAAACCCTAGAACCTTAAAAATCACTAAAAACTCTAAAACCCTTTTAAACCCTAAACACGTTGACAACTTCCAAAAATCCTTAAAAACCATAAAAATTTTAAAAAACCCTAAAACCCCAAAAAACAATAAATCCCTAAAAACCCAAAATACCCTCAAAATCCAATAAAAACAGTAAAAACAATAAAAAATACGAATAAATAACTAAAAATATACAAAAAATAAAACCCCCTAAAAACAAGGAAAAAATAAAAAAAATATTTAAAAACATAAAAACACTTAAATCCCCAAAAAATTATAGAATCCCCTAAAACCCGCAAAAAAACTCCCAAAAACCCCTTAAAACCCTAAAAATCGTGTGTTTTCCTCAGAAATTTGACTTCCTTGGGGAAATCGTTATTTCCAAATGGTTTCCAACGTGTTTGTTCTTGGAACTGGAAACACCCAATTGTTCTATATCCATAGAGACCTACTTTCCAAAGGCAGGCACTCGTTAGGGATTTTGATCCATGATGCTTAAGAAGTCACATTGGTCAAGAGGATGAGAGGTCTGGATCATTTCACCCTTTTGGGAAGAATTATTGTCTACTCAATGACACTCTTATAGATTTAAGATATTGTTGACGCTCCTTTCCGTCACAGAGTATAACGACAGAAAAAGTGGAATACCTTAAGCACCAAGAGATTCATCCTTTGAAGAAACATCAAAAATTGACAAAGACATGAAAAAGGATTTCATTACATTTGAGCCGCACAAGATTCACTATGGTCATGCAAGTATACTTGCGCGCCACATATTGGTCGTGTGGGTGAATTGCGTGCCCTAATCTTTTACGCACAAGGCCGTCAATGGCCTATAAATACAACTTGTGGGTCCCCCATTTCGAGGAAGAAAAATCCAAAAGTCGGATTTAAGCTCTGGTCACCCTAGTCTCTACTTGAAGCCATCCAAACCCTTCTAAGGTAATTTCTTACCTAGAATGGAAGATCTAAATAATGGGAATAAGGCATAAGTGTTGAAATTCATCAACAATTGAATGCCTAAGTGTCCAACCCTTAAGGGAAATGAAGACACTTGCGCGCCACCTTATCCCTTCAACAGAACTTGTGCGCCACCCTTTTGGAAGCCTTTAAGGATAATACTAAGTGCTTGAGCCATGTCTCGCCCAAGTATTACCCTATTGGTTTACAATCACCCAATTGCACCCATGTTGTGCAAGTATACTTGTGTGACCATGACTTGCGTGCCCAAACAAGACTAGCATGTCTGACTCTTTATGGGTTCCCCTCTTGCCTATTCACCACTTTTGTCACTAATCCCCTTCTCCTTTTAATTATTTAGCCTTCAAAACCCTCTTCAAATCCATTTATGTCATGGTTCCTTTGTTGGCTTCCTTATCTGAAAGAAATTCTATGGAACAACTCTCAAAACCTCGTGATTTGTATAGCTTTATGTCACTAAGGTTGGATAATTCCTCCATTAAACCTCATCCTTTAACATGAGATAATCTTTGATCTGGGCATTCTCCCTAGGAGTAAACCCCAATCAGAAGTCCAAGTCCCCGTTATAGGGCATCCTCCTTAGGAATAAGACCCAAATTAAGAATCTAAATCTCCATAAAGCACAAATACCTTTATGGATCCTATTAATGGGCATCCTAATTAAGAGTAAACCCCATTTTCCCTAATCTGGGCATCCTTCATAGAAGTAAGCCCCAATCATTTTTCTCTAATCTGGGCCTCCTTTTTAGGATTAATCCCCAGATCTCAAGTCCCCTTAACTTAAGCCTCCTTTTTAAGAGTAAGCCCTAGGCTTAATTTCTTATTACTTGGAATTCTATCTCAAGAATAAAACCCAATCATTAGTCATTCACTAATTTAAGCATCCTTCTCTGGAGTAAGCCCTATGTTAAGTGTAACGCCCCGACCCCAGTTACCCAGAGTCGGTGCATTATTTTAATACATTGGCATGATTTCAAGGAATCAAGTCCCAAAGGACCGAGCAGTTTAGCAGTCTTGGAAAATAGATTACATACATGAATGTTACATTACACTTTATAACATACAAAACAACATAAATAATCCTTCACAAATGCCATTATTCCCTTGGCTTAACCCTGCATATCAATCATTATACACTTCTTGGAATCCTGGGAAAAATAAAACATAGAAAGGGGTGAGCTCAGATGCTCAGTAAGGATAACAATACAGCAAAAACTTTCATAAATAAGAATAAACATTTAAGGAAATTTATAACTAAAACAAAATAATTTTAAACATGTACTTCAGCATAATATGTCAAAATAAAATTATGTAATGCCATTTACTTATTCACATGGATATTCTACTAGTCTAATAATCACAACCAATATCACTAACCACTTTCATAATGATGAAATGCATAATGTCGAACTTTAATTTCTGTGTCAAGGCCTCTTTCGAAGACCTAAGGGATAACTATAATCGGAACCCAACCCTGAGAGCCTCTGTAACCGGACTCCTACCCGGAGTGCCTCTAATAACCAGACACCAACCAGGAGTGCCTATAATAACAAGACACCAACCTGAAGTGCCTCTAATAACCGGACACCAACCCGAAGGTTCTGCTGTAATCGGACCCCAATCTGGAGGGCTTACTTTTACCAGTCCCCAACCCAGAACATACTAGTCCAACACATTCATCTTAAAAAGAGGATGAAATATAACATAAACATTCATATTAAAACTAGCATAAGAAATGACAAAACATTAATCATAAACCATTAATGGCATAAAGATCACTTATCCATAGTCAAACAAATCACAAAACCTTAAATACAATATGGAAGATTTGTATCATAATAAATCAACTTCAAACAAGGGTAAAATTTATCAAAGGATGTTGACATAGATGAAATCAAAACTATTTGAGAGAAATATATCTTTTTCATGAAAACAATATAATGTAACACAATTTGGAAAAGAATTCATTTAAAGACATTTTTTAATCAAAGTGTCCCATACCACATTGAAACTTTTGAAAGGAATTAACATTTTAAAAACATTCATGTCCATATAAATAAATCCTTAAAACCCATTTTAAAGACAAGGACATTAATGGGAAATATTTAAAAGAATAAATATTTAAGACGTTTGAAATGATGTTTTAGTAAAAATACCCTTAAAATAACCCATTTGAAAACTTTTTCATAAAACATGTATATGGATAACAAATATTTCCTAGTAGATACTTATGTAAAAACAACGAAGGATAATAAAGAGATTGTGAAATTAACCCTTACCAATTTGGTAACTTACGAAACATACAACCCATGAAATAAGTATCATAAAATGAATATTTAAATACACATAAATTAAAGTGTATTACACAAAGAATATAATTATGGGCAGTACATACATCACACAAATGGTAATAGTGGCAATATGGAATGAATCTCACGGGAATAAGGAGTGAGATGAAAACCCCTTACCCTGCACTTTCCTTTAGTCGAGGGTACGTTTAGCCTCCTGTATGAAGACTATATTATGTTATTAAATTATACCAGAACCATATTAATATTTATGATATCATATATTATTTATTTATGACTTTAAACTACCCATTTAATAATAATTTCCATGTTATATTAATATTTCAGGTAACAATCGCTTTCTTTATCGTACGTGTTTTAACTTCTTATTCTTGATTGTATCACATAGATCATGATTTAAATACTTCCAGAATATAAAACATGATTTATTTATCATATATATTTATAATATAAAAATTTATAATAGACGTATATATGAAATGGAAAACACCGCTTATGGAGACGGTAGTCCGTACGTACGCATAAACGTTGTTTCTGTTTTTACATAGTATTGAATAAGATATATGTAAGTACATAAATAATTATATATATAAATATATATATTTCCAGTAGAATTATTATGTCATATATAACATACTCATTATTAATATATATTTTTATAATCGTCGATGAATGGTGAACTTGGAAATGAATCTCATCGCGTCATGGAGACGGTAATCCGTACATACACAAGAGCGAAAATATCATTCTTTTGATATTAATATAATATATAATTGGATGATATATCATATATAAAAAATTATTATCATGTTATATTTATTATTTAAATGATTTACACATCATTATTATACCCATCCAAATCATAATATATTGAATAACAATTACACCACGACGTGGAGACGGTAAGTCGTACGTACGCACGTATAGTGACATGTCATTCAAAGGATGGATAGAATACTGAATATGGTTGTACGATATTTATAATAATATCACATTATATAAGAGATAGTAGATTTATTATTTTAGAATGGGAATAATAAATAAATAAGAATTTGAAGAAGAAATGAACTTGAAAAAGGCTGGTGAAAACATTACCTCTTTTTCGTCATCTTTCTTTTGATTTGATCAAAAGAGCTCATTAGGTTGGATTTTTGATCAAAGTAATCCCTGTAGGTTATATAGAGGGAAGTTGAGAGAGTATTTGGTCAGGGTTTGGCCGATCAAAAATGCTTTGATGGTGTGAATTAATGAGAATGGGGAGTTCCCTATTATAAGAGGGGTGAGAGGTACCTTTGGAAAATCTTGAAATATTATTTTATAATAAATTAATAATCGGTTTGTAATGGCTCCAAAGTGGATTATTTAAAGTTTAAGGTGGTTATAGGTATAAAACCACTCAAAAAATAGGATTTAGACTGGTTTGGGTTACTATATTAACCTTATCTTTAAGTATTAACTCTTAGTTAATTAGTTTCACTTTTACAATGTCTCTTTGTATTTTTATATTATATGGTTAATAAAATTACTATATATATCCAAGAGACCCCCATTTTCTCCATTAATGATATAAATATCATGATATAAGTCTCTTTTCTGAGCCTTAGATTTTTAGGAATTTAATATCAATTAATAATATAATATTTTTTTAATAACTCTTTTATGTCAATTTTGACACTATTCAATAATTGATTTTTGTAAAAATTATAACAGAATTATTTCTTATAAAAAAGTTAATTTAATCAATATTAACATTTCATAATATCCTATAAAATTATAGGTATTTATAAAACGTCTCAAATTACATTTATTTGTGTATTTATAATATCAATTATTATAATTTGTTATTAATTAGGTAATTACTGCATCACCATTGTGTCATAAATAAATTAAATTATATAATGTATAAAAATTATAAATAAAATAACATTATGTGGGAAATATTGTTATCTTTAAAATGAATATTTATAGTCTAAAATCCAACATATATAACCCTAGGTAAAAATTGTTTGTCAAAAAGATATATGCTTATGTCATTTTTGTATTTATTTTAACTTAATTAAAATAAAGTGTCCCTATCACCTACAAGTGGCTCCATGGGGTCCCAAAATCGACCCAAATATGTCCATGGTCGGACATGTATCCACCAATAAGGTTAGGACACGTTTTAGGGTAATTTAGTGTTATTATAATATTATTTTGTTAACCCTTATTTACCGGATTTACCCTTTAAATATGGTAAATAAAATATTTACCGAAGTAATTATTCAAAATGTCTAAAAATAAAATTTACCTATTTACACAATTTGGAAATCCTGATTCCAAATATAGAATCCATTTTTCCAAATTCAAAACACAGAAGTGGCATAAATTAATTTAAAATTAATTCCCGCTTTCAAAATAATAAAGCGTTTTTTTAAGATATAATAACTATCAAAAGATTGATACTTGTTTATGTCCGGTTTAATTGTGAAATTATGTACAATGAATAAAATTGTATTAAATGGTAAAAATATATTCTAAATATACTTTAAAACCACTCAAATTTATAATTTATCACTATTAATTATTTCGATTTAAAAAGTTGTTTTTAATTAAAATTTAGTAATTTTCACTATTCATAAAAATATGAGAGTTATCCGAAAAGTACCAAAATTTCACCCTAGGATAATTTCGATATTCCGAATACAAAAATGATGTCCATTTTTAGATATAAAATTTATAAAATTTCAAAAAGTGTGTATTACTATTCATAATGACTATTTTGATTGGTCGTGGTGTGTGTTAGAACTCGAAGTTGCGTACAACACACGCTACTGTATTATTCAAAGAGAAGCGTACCATAGAAGCTTGGGGTGTTACATTCTCCTATCCTTTAATAAATTGCTTCCTTGAAATTTATACTCAGTATTGGAATGTTGGGGTTTCCATTTCAAAATATCTTAGTTGAAATCCCACATCGGAAAAATGGATTAATGAGGCCTCTATTGAAAATAAAGAGGGGTAAGTATAAAGGTTACTGAAAATAACACATAATAGGGTTCCATGTAAGAAAATATGTATATGGAAGAGAAATATAACCATTAATATCTGATGGAGAGTGGTAGAGAACATGGCTATGAAAAGACCAACAATCCTAAAGCCATAAATTTGTGATTATCTAAGGTACAATCTAGGACAACATTTTTATTCAAAGTTCCTTTTCTTAGTGTTGAAGAATTTATTTATGATATTATATAAGATCATAAGGTGATTTAATTTCTTTAAAATTAGAGTTTTATCCATTAATAAATTTCTACAACAAACTCATCTTTCACTACATAACATAAGGCAACTCAAAAATACTCTATTGATCCTAATCGTATAGGGTTTCAAATATAATGAATGTATAATTCACATATCAGACCCATTAAAAAAGAAACTACATTATAAAATCTATGGAATTCATGTAGTCTAGTGGTAGGCAATAAATCCCAATCGCACTATAGTTGTGGGTTCAATTCCAACAGCTTTGTCTGACGTGACGAGTTATCACATGGTATGTGTGTTGTCCTTTTATAAAAATCTAAAAATAACCTTTCAAACTTAATCCATTCCAACCTATAGATTTATCCAAAATACAACTATCCAAACTCACATTCCAAAATTTATAAAGAATTTAAACTCAATGAAGATCCTTTTTGCCATGTAATTTCCAAAATGATTAACTTGCTGTAGAGTGACTTTTCTTAGTACTATAAAATCTCAAATCCTCAATGAAATAGTAATGTAGTACAATCCTTATTTATTTTCAGAACATCATTGATACAACACTTAAATGAAATAATTCCAAAATAACAACATAAGAACACTATTCATTCCTATTCATTTGTGGTAGTATCATAACATGATTATTATCCAATAGCATCATTTGCGGCATAGTCTGATGACTGGGACATTGGTTCGCGTAGTGTCCAAACTTCTTGCAGATGAAGCATTGTACATTTGAAACCTTTTTCTTACCCTTGTAGTCACATACTTGGTGTCCTTTTTCTCCACACTTATAACATACTCTCATTCCCTTCAAACATTTTCTAAGGTGATTCTATCTACAATTATCACATATGGGAAAATCCTTCTTTACCTTATTCCCATTATATGTTCTTCTCTCTACCATCCTTTCCTTCTCTGGCTTCCCTTCAAAGCCATAGGACTCCGATAATTCTTTACTTATCTTACCAACACATGATACTATTTCTTCATATGATGATAATACATGGAAGACTATTTCCCTTCTAAATTCTGGCTTAGGACCATGATATATATGATCCTACTTACTCTTTGGATCATGTGTATTGCTGGAGTTCTCATTCTTTCTAACGGGAACCATTTCTAAACAATGACATTCACTATATTAGTTTATGAATAGCAATACCTGATCCCGACCTTATAAAACACTTAACATAAATTAAACAGTTTAGGGATATAATCCATAATCATAACAAAATTCATTGAGTAAGTATATACTCATAAGCCCTTCATAATGGTTTGTAAATAAAATGAGAATTATCCTAAGCATATCCCCCGGGAGTGTCGTAACCAAGAGTGAAGCAAGGCCCATTGTAGTGCACCAGTTCCCGTTCAAGTCTAGCTCAAAGTGGTGTTTTCGGGTTTTACCCCTAGGTACATCTGTGCCAGAGCCACCTCTACCTGCATGTATCCAGACAGAGATGTATTGCTCAGAAAACTCACAAAATCTCTACAATACCAAAATTCTAGGAAGTTTTCTATACTAATCCTCAAAGTCTATCTTAGGGCTATGTAATCTAATCAGAGTTTATCTAAATCTAGTTTCCAAGGTTATTTCTAAACTTTCTCTGATACCAATTGTAACACCCCGACCCCAGTTACCCAGAGTCAGTGCATTTTTTTTAATACATTGGCATGATTACAAGGAATCAAGTCCCGATGGACCGATCAGTTTAGCAGTCTTAGAAAATAGATTACATACATGAATGTTACATTACACTTCATAACATACAAAACAACATAAATAATCCTTCACAAACGCCATTATTCCCTTGGCTTAACCCTGCATATCAATCACTATACACTTCTTGGAATCCTGGGAACAATAAAACATAGAAAGGGGTGATCTCAGATGCTCAGTAAGGATAACAATACAATGGAAACTTTCATAAATAAGCATAAACATTTAAGGAAATTTATAACTAAAACAAAAGCCTTTTAATATTGAAAATCAGCATAATATGGAAAAAATAAAATGAAGTAATTTCATTTACTTATTCACATGGATATTCTAATAGTATAATAATCACAACCAATATCACTAACCACTTTCATAATGATGAAATTCATAATGCAGAACTTTAATTTCTATGTCGAGGCCTCGTTCCAAGACCTATGGGATAACTGTAACTGGAACCCAACCCGAATAGCCTCTGTAACCGGACTCCATCCCGGAGTTCCTCTAATAACCGGTCACCAACCCGGAGTGCCTCTAATAACTGGACACCAACCCGGAGTGCCTCTAATAACCGGACACCAACCCGGAGGGCCTGCTGTAACTGGACCCCAACCCGGAGGGCTTACTTTTACCGGTCCCCAACCCAGAACATACTAGTCCAACACATTCCTCTTAAAAAGAGGATGACATATAACATAAACATTCATATTAAAACTAGCATAAGAAATGCAAAAACCATAATCATAAACCATTAATGGCGTAAATATAACTCATCCATAGTCAAACATATCATAAAACCTTAAATACAATATGGAAGATTTGTATCATAATAAATCAACTTCAAAAAAGTGTAAAATTTATCAAGGGATGTTGACATAGATGAAATCAAAACTATTTGAGAGAAATATCTCTTTTTCAGGAAAACATTAAAATGTCACACAATTTGGAAAATAATTCATTTAAAGACATTTTTGAATCAAAGTTTCCAATACCACTTTGAAACTTTTGAAAGGAATTAACATTTTAAAAACATTCATGTCCATATAAATAAATCCATAAAACCCATTTTGAAGACATGGACATTAATGAGAAATATTTAGAAGAATAAATATTTAAAACGTTTGAAATGATGTTTTCGTAAAAAGACCCTTAAAATAATCCCTTTGAAAACTTTTTCATAAAACATGGATATGGATAATAAATATGTCCCAGTAGATACTTATGTAAAAACAACCAAGGATAATAAAGAGATTGTGAAATTAACCCTTACCAATTTGGTAACTTACGAAACATACAACCCATGAAATAGGTATCATAAAATGAATATGTAAATACACATAAATTAAAGTGTATTACACAAAGAATATAATTATGGGCAGTACATACACCACACAAAAGGTAATAGTGGCATTATGGCATGAATCTCACGGAAATAAGGAGTGAGATAAAAACCCCTTACCTTGCACTTTCTTTTAGTCGAGGGTACGTTTAGCCTCCTGTATGAAGACTATATTATGTTATTAAATTATACCAGAATCATATTAATATTTATGATATCATACATTATTTATTTATTACTTTATACTACCCATTTAATAATAATTTCCATGTTATATTAATATTTCGGGTAACAATCGCTTTCTTTATCGTACGTGTTTTAACTTGTTACTCTTGATTGTATCACATAGATCATTATTTAAATACATCCAAAATATAAAACATGATTTATTTATCATATATATTTATAATATAAAAATTTATAATAGACGTATATATGAAATGGAAAACACCGCTTATGGAGACAGTAGTCCGTACGTACGCATAAACACTGTTACCGTTTTTACATAGGATTGAATAAGATATATGTAAGTACATAAATACATATATATATATAAATATATATATATTAAGTATCATTATTATGTCATATATTACATACTTATTAGTAATATATATTTTTATAATTGTCGATGAATGGTGAACTTGGAAATGAATCTCATCGCGTCGTGGAGACAGTAATCCGTACGTACGCACGAGCGAAAATATCATTCTTTTGATATTAATATAAAATATAATTGGATGATATATCATATATACAGAATCAATATCATGTTATATTTATTATTTACATCAATTACACAAAATTATTATACCCATCATAATAATAATATATTTAATAACAATCACACCACGACGTGGAGACGGTAAGCCGTACGTATGCACGTATGGTGACATGCCATTCAAAGGATGGATATAATACTTAATATGGTTGTAATATATTTATAATAATATAAAATTATATAGGATATAGTGTATTTATTATTTTATAATGGGAATAACAAATAAAGAAGAAGTTGAAGAAGAAATGAACTTGAAAAAGGGTGGTGAAAACATTACCTCTTCTTCAGGTTCTTCCTTTTGATTTGATCAAAAGGGCTCCATAGGTTTGATTTATGATCAAAATAATCCATCAAGGTTTTATAGAGGTAAGTTGAGATAGTATTTTGGTAGGGTTTGGCCGAACCAAAAGGCTTTGAAGGTGTGAATTAATGAGAAGGGGAGTTCCCTTTTATAAGAGGGGTGGGGGGAACCTTTGGAAAAGCTAGAAATATTATTTTATAATAAATTCATAATCGGTTTATAATGGCTCCAAAGTGTATTATTTAAATTTTAAGGTGGATATAAGTCAAAAATAACTCAAACCATAGGATTTATACATTTTTGGGTTACTATATTAACCTTATATTTAAGTATTAACTCTTAGTTCATTAGTTTCACTTTTACGATGTCTCTTTTTATTTTTTATATTATATGGTTAATAAACATAATATATACATCCAAGAGACCCCCCAAGTGGTCCATAAATGATATACCTATCATGATATAAGTCACTTTTCCAAACCTTAGATTTTTAGAAATTTAATATCAATTAATAATATAATATTTGTTTTAAAAACTAATTTATGTCAAACTTTGACACTATTCAATAATTGATTTTTGTAAAAATTATAACAGAATGATTACATCGGAAAAATTTAATTAAATCAAGACTAACATGTTATATTATCCTATAAAATTATAGTTATTTATAAAAGTCTCAAATTAATTTTATTTGGGTATTTATAATATCAATTATTCTAATTTTTCATTAATTAGGTAATTACTTCATCACTATTGTGTCATAAATAAATTAAATTATATAATGTCTAAAAATTATAAATAAAATACAATTATGTAGGATTTTTTTATCTTTCTAATTAATATTTATATTCTAAAATCCAACATACATAACCCTATGTAAAAATTGTTTTTCTAAAAGATATATGCTTATGTCATTTTTGTATTTATTTTAACTTAATTAAAATAAAGTGTCCCTATCACCTACAAGTGGATCCATGGGGTCCCAAAATCGACCCAAAGATGCCCATGGTCGGACATGTATCCACAAATAAGGTTAGGACACATTTTAGGGTAATTTAGTATTATTATAATATTATTGTTTTAACCCTTATTTACCGGATGTACCCTTTAACTATGGTAAATAAAATATTTACCGAAATAATTATTCAAAATGTCTAAAAATAAAAGTTTCCTATTTAGAAAATTTGGACATCCTAGTTCCAAATATGTAATCAATTTTTCCAAATTAAAAACACATAAGTGAAAAAAATTAATTTAAAATTAATTCCGGCTGTCAGAATAAAAAGCGTGTTTTTAAGATATAATAACTATCAAAAGATTGATACTTGTTTATGTCCGGTTTAATTGTGAAATTATGTCCAATGACTAAAATTGTATTAAATGGTAAAAATATATTATAAATATACTTTAAAACCACAAAAATTTATAATTTATCACTATTAATTATTTCAATTAAAAAAGTTGTTTTTAATTAAAATTTAGTAATGTTCACTATTCATAAAAATATGGGAGTTATCCGAAAAGTAAAAAAATTTCACCCTAGAATAATTTCTATATTCCGAATCCCAAAATAAAGTCCATTTTTAGAGATAAAATTTATAAAATTTCAAAAAGTTGGTATTACTATTCATAACGACTATTTTGATTGGTCGTAGTGTGTGTTAGAACTTGAAGTTGCGTACAACACACGCTACTGTATTATTCAAAGAGAAGCATATCGTAGAAGATTGGGGTGTACATTAAGTATTTAAATCTCCATAAAGCACATATACCTTTTGTTGGAACCAGGTTCTTCAAAGCATGATTTGGTGTATGGTTTGTGTTTGTTGTCAATCCTCAGTGGAAGTTCAGGGTGTGTACCAACAAAGCGATCATACCGTTCAAGCAGAAAACAGTAGTGAAGGTGGCGCTGTTTCCCAGTGTTTGCCAAATTTCTGGGCCTAAAAATCAGCCAATAAAGTTAAGTGTTTTTGGAAAAGGTACTTGGGCGCCGTGCTCTTGGAGGATAAAAGACTTGCGCGCCATATGTTTTTGAGGATCAGAACATCAAAATTTGGCTAAGGAAAGAAGGTCGTGCAAGTGTTGGTTGGGTCGCGCAAGTGAGTTGCGCGACAGAGTTTATTGAAGAAAAGACTTGCGCGCCGTCGAGGACTTGCGCGCCGCCGCGCAGGGGGTCCAGTTTGCCTATAAATACTGGACCACCCCTCCTCATTTGCAACAAAGTTCAAGGCCGAGAGATTGTTCGAGCTCTCGTCGCGCATGTGGTTGTTTTGTCGTGCAAGTAGAGCTTGCGCGCCGGTGTTTGGCTGTGCGCCCAAGGTGGTTTGGAAGAGAAAGGAAGTGGACCGCGCAAGTTTGTAGTTGGGGAAGGAAGAGTCGCGCAACTGTGTTGATGACACTTGCACGCCAGTGTGGACTTGCGCGCCGGAGTGGGACTTGCGCGACTGTCTTGGAGAAGCACGCCTGGTTTTGCTGAAGCCCACCGGCGTGTTCGGAGCTGCACGAAAGCCGAGAGACTACTCGGTACATTCGAGGAAAAGTGATATTCTTCCTCTGGTGAGAATCGAACTTCAATAGAGCATCAACATACAACAAAGGATGCACTCTTATGAAAATGAAGAAGAGACCTTCACGTCTATAAACTGAGCGGGACTTCGCCAACGGCAGGTAGCCAGGGGGAGTCAACGGGAGTGACCCGAGGGAAGTAGTGAGCTATCCCTGAACCTTTGTAAAGGCAGTGAGCCTGGGACAGAGCGATTGTACCCGAACTTTTGTAATCTACAGCTAGTGAAGCATAGTGGATTTTGGTGCGACCGACAACCTGTCGACGTATGCTCCTTGGACGTAGCCCTTAGTGGTGAACCAAGTAAAAATGGCTATGTCTTCTCTGTGCTTGTGAATGTTTTCTTTATGGTCATAATCTTCATACAGGTTCAACAAGTTCCTACCAACGTGGGAACAAGATCCATCACATTAAAAGAAAAAGTGGTCACCCTGATTCACCCCTCCCCTCTCAGGGTGTCCCGGGGTCCTTCAAGTGGTATCAGAGCGTAAAGGTTGCTGGCGTTGAATCTAACCTTCTTCGTCATGGAAAACGCGATCAATGTCAGGGGAGTCCCTCACTTCGATGGAAGAAATTTCCAGATATGGAAGAACAGAATGAGATCTCATCTAAGATCTCTTGGAATGGAAGTTCTTTTTTCTACTGTGCAAGGAATACATGTCACTGATCAAACAGGTCTGGCTATGACTGAAACAGACAGGAAACTTCTTGATGCAGATGCTAAAGCACAGAATGCTCTCACTGCTGCCCTTTCTGATCAGATTTACCTGAATGTGATGAATTGCACCTCAGAAAAAACTATGTGGAATAAACTTGAGAATATTTATGAAGGTGATAGCAAAGTGAAGGAGGCGAAACTACAAGTGCTACACAATCGGTTTGATGATCTGAAGATGCATCCAGACGAGAATGCAGAATCTTTCTTCAATCGAATTACTGAAGTGGTTGGAGCAATTCGGGGTCTAGGCGAAGAAATCAAAGACATTGATATTGTAAAGAAAATATTAAGAAGACTTCCACCTCTGTATAATGCGAAGGTGTCAGCTCTTGAGGAAAGAGATCTTTCCAAACTTTCTCTAGATGACTTACTGAGCAGTTTGGTAGCATATGAAATGAGAGTCAAACCAGAAGATGCTACGACTCGGGTGAGCAAGGAAATGGCATTCAAGGCCATGGATAAATTGAAAATCTCAAAGGATAGTAGCGGTGATGATGACGAAGAGAAAGAAATTCTTTCTCAAATTGCAAAGAAGTTCCAGAAGGGGAAAGGGAAATTCAAAGGGAAGTTGCCTCTCGCATGCTTCCGTTGTGGAAAAGTTGGGCATATTGCCTATCAGTGCTTGAAGAATATCAATGATGATGACAGTGAAGATGAAAACTTCAAGAAGCCTCAAAGAAGGTTCTTCAAAAAGGGAGACTTCAAATCTGGTAAGAAAATGCAAAGGAAGAGTTTTGTCTGTGAAGAGGAAGAAGATGACAATGAATTCTGTGATGAAGAAGAACCAGAATTCAAAACTGGGAACCATGCTTCTATGATGGCGACTGTTGAAAAGTCAGAAGATACTGATGGTGAAAAACAACTGAGAACTTGTGTAGATCCTGAGGTGCAACTTAAGGATGCAGTTAGTAAGCTTAAGATTAAATGTAAGAGCTGCAATAAGTGGAAATCAATTGTAGAAGAATCAACTGAATATGTTGATCAACTTGAAGCTGAAATTGAACGACTGGAAGAATTTGTGAAGGTAAAGTCTAAAATAATTGAAAGCAATGATGATGCAGTTGATCTGAAGCTGAGAATTGAAGAGCAGGCAAAGGTCATCAATGACCTCACATCCAGACTGGATGAAAAATCCAAGACTGTTGAGGGTCTTGAGGAGGAAGTAGTTACTCTGAGGACTAAAATGGAGACAGAATCAGTTCCAAAATAATCGAGGATGAAAATACAGTTCGGAAGATTCTCAGATGCAGAATTACTTGCAAGAGCCAAGTGTGGTTCAGATGGGGTTGGAAAAGTCTTGAGTGATCAAAGACCTGCTTGCATGGGAAAGAGTGGAATTGGCTGTGAGGCTGAGTCATCAACTGCTGGAAGTGCAAAGATCCAAAAGAAAGATAAGATGAAAGTTGAACATGTTGAAATGTTACCTAGAGTGCTGAAAAAGGAACCCTCAATCCAAACTAAAAGGAGACCTGAAAATTATCCTCAAACTTTCAAAAATGGCAGACAGTCTTACTATTCTCCCATGGAAGAAGCTATAAGGAAAAATTCAAGTGAGAAGACATTTCTTCTCATGAAGTGTCAGTTCTGTGGCTATCTGGGCCATACCATGTCTTATTGTGAAGAGGCAAGAAGCTATCTGAATGGAGAAGATATAGATGCTCAACAAAGGAGAACAATTTCATATCCTAATTCTTATAGAAGAAATAATTTCTATGGATATTGTTTTCATTGTTCTAACTTTGGTCATAAGGCCATTAATTGCAGGCAGAGAAGGGACATTGACACCTCATACAGAAGTTCCAGACATGTCAAGTCTCGTCAGCAAGACGATGTTTCTCTTTCAAACAGGTTCTCACCTCTTAAAGAAGACTTTGACTATGAAGAACCTGGGTTTGCGGAAGAGATAGTTGAAAGGCCATCAGTTCTATATACTCAATCTAATGTCTCATGGAAGGAAAGGAGGAAGATTGAGAAATCAAACCTTGCAGAGGTAGCTCTCAAAGCTACAAAGAACAACAGTACCTGGATTCTAGATAGCGGTTGCTCATCTCATATGACAGGTAATGCCGGTCTACTAACAAATATCATAAAGAATGTTGATGGTACAGTAAGATTTGGTAATGATGGGGCTTTGAAAATCAAAGGGAGTGGAAGTACCAAATTAGCTAATGGAGAACTAAAGAAGACTGAAGTCCTTTACGTAGATGGCCTACGTCATAATCTCCTCAGTGTGAGTCAACTCTGTGACTCAGGACTTGTTGTTACGTTTAATCAGAAAGGCTGCACTATCAAGGGAAAAACTGGCAATTCTCTCATGAAGGGATGCAGAACAGAAGGAAACTTGTATCAGGTTGATAGTGAAGAGAATGTATGTTACATGACTGTTGAAGAAGAAAACAATCTGTGGCATCGGATATTGGGACACATCAATCAACAAGACATGGAGAAAATATCAAAATTGAGAATTGTCATGGACATTCCCAACCTGAAGCGTGAGCGTGAAAAATCCTGTGATGCTTGTATTCGTGGGAAGCTGGTCTGCAGTTCATATATGCCAAAGAAGAAAAAGGCATCTCACCTTCTTGATCTGATTCATACAGATGTTTGTGGTCCAATAAATGTTGTCGGAACTCATGGAGAAAGGTACTTTGTCCTTTTCATAGATGATTACAGTCGAATGACATGTGTGATGGTCATTCACCGGAAACGACAGGTCCTTGACTGCATGAAAACATATCGGCGAATCGCCGAGAATGATACTGGACGGACAATCAAAGTGTTGCGATCTGACAATGGAGGAGAATACACGTCCATTGAATTTGAAAATTATCTGGAGAAGCATGGGATACAACATGAGGTAGCTTCTGTGAGAACTCCACAACAAAATGGAGTTGTTGAACGAAGGAATCGACAGGTGAACAACATGGCACGAACTATGCTGATTGAGAGTCGTATTCCACGACATTACTGGAAAGAGGCTGTTCAAGCTGCAGTATACATTCAGAATCAAACAGGACTTTATATGGGTGAGACGAAGACACCATATGAATTGTGGCATGGACGGAAGCCTTCTCTAAAATACTTTCGTGTTTTTGGAAGTAAGTGCTTCATCAGGAACAAAGAAGGAAATCAGGGGAAATATGGTGACAACGCAGATGAAGGAATCTTCCTCGGTTACTCAATGAACAGAAAAGCCTACAAATGTTTCAACAATCGTTTGGGAAGGATTGTGGAAAGCAATGATGTTAAGATAATTGAAGAGAAAACCACAAATGCTTCACGGACGTCATATGCTGATGTGATAGAAAGTCATGAAGAATGTGGACATGAAGAAACTACAAATGCAGAAATAGAGGAAGCTGTTCAAAACACTCATCAATCACATAATGATGTTGACTCAGAAGAAGAATCTGAAGAAGAAACTATGGCTGAAGAGAATACTACTGAACCTCGCAGGAGAAATCGAAGAGCTGAGATTGATCCATCCAACATAATTGGGGATAGGAGTGCACCCACACAAACCAGAAGGATGAGGAATACCACGCAATCTGCATTTCTATCAGTTGTAGAGCCATCCTCATTCGAAGAAGCTGCAAAAGATGAATCTTGGGTGAAAGCCATGAATGATGAATTAGATCAGATTGATAAGAATCAGACATGGGATCTTGTCCAGAGACCTAAAGGTCACAATGTGATTGGTACCAAATGGATTTTCAAAAATAAGTTTGATGATCATGGAAGTGTTATCAGAAACAAGGCACGACTGGTATGTAAAGGATACTCCCAGATTGAAGGTATTGATGTTGAAGAATCCTTTTCTCCAGTTGCTAGACTGGAATCAATCAGGCTTTTCCTTTCCATGGCACTCCAAATAGGATATAAAGTATATCAAATGGATGTTAAGACAACATTCGTGAATGGTGTACTCGAAGAAGAAGTCTTCATTGAACAACCGGTGGGGTTTGTCTTGGGTACCGATGAAACAAAGGTCTGCAAACTAAAGAAAGCTCTATATGGTTTGAAGCAGGCACCACGGGCATGGTACTCATGGCTAGATTCATATCTCAAGAAGTTGGAATTCAAAAGAGGAGGAGTTGATCACAATCTCTATGTGAAGAATTCTCCAAAAGATCAGTTCATGGTTCTTGTCTATGTTGATGATATCATTTTTGGTGGCAGCAGGCAGAAATCAGTGGATGAATTTGCCAACCACATGAAATCAGAATTTGAAATGTCTATGATTGGGGAGCTCACATATTTCTTAGGGTTGCAAGTGATTCAAAAGAAGGAATACACTTTCATTTCTCAGGAAAAATATGCAAGAGAGTTGCTGAAGAAGTTCAATATGCAAGACTCCAAACCAATGTCAACTCCGATTGCTGTTGGAACTAAACTTGGAAAGCATGAGGATGGGAACTCTGTTGATCCCACCATGTACAGGAGGATCATTGGAAGCCTACTATATCTGACAGCGACAAGGCCAGATATTGTCTTTGCAACATGCCTTGCGGCCCGCTTTCAGAGTAATCCAAAGGAGGAACATATGTCAGCAGTAAAAAGAATCATGAGGTATATTCAAGGCACACATAACTTCGGGTTATTTTTTTCTGCAGGCAGGGACAGTGAATTATCAGTGTTTTCTGATGCTGACTGGGCTGGGGATGTAGTAGACAGAAAGTCCACTAGTGGTGGAGCTTTCTATATTGGGCATATATGTGTTGGCTGGTTGAGCAAGAAGCAAGAAAGTACTTCTCTTAGTACTGCTGAAGCTGAATATATCTCCGCCACAAAAGCATGCACTCAACTTCTTTGGATGAAGCAGCAGCTAACAGATATTGATGATAAGGTGCAGCAACCAATGATGATTTATTGCGATAACAAAAGTGCAATTGATCTTACGAAGAATCCAGTTCAACATTCTCGTACAAAACATATTGAAATACGGTATCATTTTATCAAAGAAAAGGTTGAACAAGGAGTGATTAAAATGGATCATGTTGGAACTAATGAGCAAGTGGCTGATATCCTAACCAAGCCATTGTCCGCGGCTGTGTTCGAGAAGCATCGGTTGAACCTCGGTGTTCGACCACCTCCTACTGCATAAGGAGGCACCGGAAGTCCACTCTCCCCGTTTGTTTTAACTGTTTTTATCTGCTTATGGCTATGATGCAGGTTTATGGGGGAGATACTATCCAGGGGGTGTATGGCTTGAGCTGAACGTTGAACAAACTTTTCGGTCTTTGGTCTTATTGTCAATGGGGGAGAAAATAATAAATTCAAGGCAGGAAATTCTTCTGTGATGAGAAGTGTCAGATTGTGATGAGAAGTTTAATAAGGATAACATCGGACGTCATGGAGAATTTCAAAACTCTAAGACCCAATTCAAGCTTTCTCTCTTGTTTTCTACACCGAGCATTGCTCGCGTAGACTTAGAGTGTTGGCTGAGTTGATTCTTGCGTTTTGGATTTGCTCATGGTTGAAGATCTATTGAGTTTATTCTGATTGCCAACAAACCCAAAGGGGGAGATTGTTGGAACCAGGTTCTTCAAAGCATGATTTGGTGTATGGTTTGTGTTTGTTGTCAATCCTCAGTGGAAGTTCAGGGTGTGTACCAACAAAGCGATCATACCATTCAAGCAGAAAACAGTAGTGAAGGTGGCGCTGTTTCCCAGTGTTTGCCAAATTTTTGGGCGTAAAAATCAGCCAATAAAGTTAAGTGTTTTTGGCAAAGGTACTTGCGCGCCGTGCTCTTGGAGGATAAAAGACTTGCGCGCCATATGTTTTTGAGGATCAGAACATCAAAATTTGGCTAAGGAAAGAAGGTCGTGCAAGTGTTGGTTGGGTCGCGCAAGTGAGTTGCGCGACAGAGATTATTGAAGACAAGACTTGCGCGCCGTCGAGGACTTGCGCGCCGCCGCGCAGGGGGTCCAGTTTGCCTATAAATACTGGACCACCCCTCCTCATTTGCAAAAAAGTTCAAGGCCGAGAGATTGTTCGAGCTCTCGTCGCGCAGGTGGTTGAGTCACGCATGTGGTTGTTTTGTCGCGCAAGTAGAGCTTGCGCGCCGGTGTTTGGCTGTGCGCCCAAGGTGGTTTGGAAGAGAAAGGAAGTGGACCGCGCAAGTTTGTAGTTGGGGAAGGAAGAGTCGTGCAACTGTGTTGATGACACTTGCGCGCCAGTGTGGACTTGCGCGCCGGAGTGGGACTTGCGCGACTGTCTTGGAGAAGCATGCCTGGTTTTGCTGAAGCCCACCGGCGTGTCCGGAGCTGCACGAAAGCCGAGAGACTACTCGGTACATTCGAGGAAAAGTGATATTCTTCCTCTGGTGAGAATCGAACTTCAATAGAGCATCAACATACAACAAAGGATGCACTCTTATGCAAATGAAGAAGAGACCTTCACGTCTATAAACTGAGCGGGACTTCGCCAACGGCAGGTAGCCAGGGGGAGTCAACGGGAGTGACCCGAGGGAAGTAGTGAGCTATCCCTGAACCTTTGTAAAGGCAGTGAGCCTGGGACAGAGCGACTGTACCCGAACTTTTGTAATCTACAGCTAGTGAAGCATAGTGGATTTTGGTGCGACCGACAACCTGTCGGCGTATGCTCCTTGGACGTAGCCCTTAGTGGTGAACCAAGTAAAAATGGCTGTGTCTTCTCTGTGCTTGTGAATGTTTTCTTTCTGTTCATAATCTTCATACAGGTTCAACAAGTTCCTACCAACGTGGGAACAAGATCCATCACATTAAAAGAAAAAGTGGTCACCCTGATTCACCCCTCCCCTCTCAGGGTGTCCCGGGGTCCTTCACCTTTAAGGACCTTGATCCCAGGTTTCTTCCCTGAAGTAAATCCTAATGCTCATCTATCTTGGGCATTCATACATATATAAGCCCCACATTATTTCTTATGATTTCATCTTTCATGGCACAATCATCAGATTTTACTGATACCTCTTGTTTATCACATCGAGCATGAATCATATGAGATTAGAGTGTAAAAGTAATTATGACATCTTTCTTTGGGCCATCAATCATGCATAAACCTCATACTACTTCACTCGAACTACTTGGGTTCTGATTCCTTTTCTAGACAAGGATACATATGTAGCCAATCTGCGGGTATGATCCCAACTCTGAAATAATTCATGTATTTCTGAACAACAATAAACATCAAGTGCCACACTAAGTGGCTTTAAAACCAATATGGTTATCATAATAACCAAGATATTTCAATATAATGTGTTAAAGTATACCATTGACTAAGAATATCTAATAAATACGGATTATTCTCTATCAATGAATAACCTAAAATACAAGTAAATGATTCTCTAAATTTCATACATATCAATCATTGATTGTCAGATCTAAAGGAAAGATCATTTTCATACTTGGTAAATTAATAAGGATTCATGAACATAACATAAATATATAAAGGGAGTCCCGGAGTAGACAATAATCCCCCCCAAAAAGATGTGATGAGTCTGACCTCCCATCCTTCAACTAATGAAAATTAATAAGCCTCATTAGTCCACAACTAATGAGCCCCTACCTTTGGAAAGTAGGTCCAAATGGATATAGAATCATTGGATGTTTCTGGTTCTATGAATAACCCCATTAGAGACCGATTGGAATGTTTTAACCTTAGACAAACAAGTACATCCTCATTTCCAGAAGAAACAAAAAATGGTGAACCCAGTGTGAATCCTTAACCACGTTAAATGATGTTTTACTTATTTGTTAGGCCCCAATTTAATGCATTGAGAGGGCCAAAAAACAATCAGTAACATATGTGCTCACCCAAAAGATGTAGTGGCCAAAATTATCTTGATTAGGTCTGTTATATCAAATAGTCACTCTTTTCCAAGATCTCTCTGCGTTACAGAAATATCTTCTCTAAAGTTCACACCTGTGAATGCCTCTACCGCTACTCCTGCTGGATCCTCGTCCTCTCTGAGGAAGACATCACCTACTCAGAGTCTTCAACACTGGGTCTCAAATGCACTGGTTATGGAATATCGTTAACACAGTACCATTTTAACTCTGGAGGCTGCTCGACAAGCCCTCCAAGTTAATAATTCACCCTGGTTGTCCGGACAGCGACGACCAGCGATCAAGAATCAGGTGGTGGAAACCACCGTATCCAACCGTTTTGGGTCATTATCCCTGGAACGCAATCACCAGTCCCTACCATATTATGGGTAGGTGAATGATAATATCACTCAAGGCCTTAGTTCAAGGATACAAGAGTCCTTCTCGAGGGTTCCCATCAACAATCGTTGCCAGACTCGTGCGGCTGTGCGCCCTCAACATGATGAGGGTACCACCTTCAGGGGTTTGGCTTAGGTTTGTCAAACCCGAGCATGCAAGACGAACTGCTAGAGGTGAAATATTGTCAACAGGGAGAAGGTTCTTACTTCTTCCCCCTCCAGAAAATTCCACCAACCTAACATGGTGGCAAGCGGTGAGTGGGCACACACACCTGTCCGTTTTAATCCCGCTATCCAGCAGACTCATTTGGAAGCAAAGTGCCATTCCTGCCAGAAACTTTCAGCAGAGTACTATAGACAGGAATATACACCTGTTTATAAATCATTGACTAGTCATCAGTCTCATCTGACTATATCTGAAGAATCCCGCCAACTAAATATGTTGAAAACTGATAAACAGGAACATACACATGCTTACACTCATCAATTCTGCCAGTAGTCTCGTCTTCCAGTATTAATGGAATTTTGTCAACCATGTTTGGTGGAGTACAATCAGCAGGCACATACACCTGCTAGTATTCATCAAGATAACCAATAGTCTTATTTGGTAGCTTCTGGAGAAGTCATTTGGAAAGCCCTAATGACAAAAAAGAGGCAGACACAACTTTCTGCCCCCACACAGGAGTACTTTCTAAATTCATTGACAGGAAAAGGAGGACAGGAGCAGGTACATACACCTACTCCAAGAACAGAATGGACGTATATTCCCATTTAGACTGCTGAATTCACCAAGAATATTCTATCAATGGTGAATGAGCAGAAGAAAATCCCTATTCATATTCTGGATGCTTGCCAGGATATTATAACAACATCAGTTGCTTCTCAGGGAAACACACAAAAATATATCCCTATCAGTGGAGTGACTCATCAGTATATCACTCCTGAATAGATACAAACCTCTGTTCCAGTCCAGGAGGGTTGTGGGGCGTACTCCCCCATTTCATACAGACAATCAAGTCAGGAACATACACCCGATTTGAATGGAGATAATCAGCCTAACATGACTATTTTTTCTAAGCAGGCACATACACCTGCCCATAATAACCTCTTTCATCAACAAGTGGTACCCAAAATGAGTAAGAAGGCATCTATGAAAAAGACCCGTTCAACACAATCAAGAAATCAAGATCCAATATGTAATAAGTCCGTGCTCGATGCTGGAGTTCTTGAAGCCCTCAGACAATTATATATTGCAACTCAAGATTCTACTCTCTCATTTCCCAATATTGGGAACAATAATTCCAAAGGTCTTCATCAGAAACTTCCTCATGAATTCTTGCTTCATTACAGTTCGATTGATCTCAAAGTATCATCTTTAGATGAGATCCACAATAACTCTATGTGTGTCCAGAATATCAAGGAGAAAAATGTTTCATCTTTTGATGTAAACCGCCATGGTGGTCCTACCCATGATGATGAATTTAGCTACCAAAGTCCTCTCCACAGTAGTAATTCACATTTCCTGGAAAATTCAACAAAGGAAAATGCAGTAATGAGAATTCCCTCTTATCTTGAGGCACTTGAAAATGTGAAGCCAGTAATTTCTGTTGCATTACCACTAGCAGGTGTAATACTTTCCCAATCAGATGATAGCCCAGGGTGTAGTCCATTTTCCAAACCACCCATGGGTCATTCATCTTTTAATTTTATTAATGAATTCTCTACCAATATTGTTGAATCTGATGAAGCTACAAATAATCACAATCTATGTTCTAATCCGGTAGAATATTCTTCATCGAATGATAAGGAGGAAGTGCTGAATATGAGAAAAAAACTAGTGAAAGGTGAAGTACCAGTTATGTTTTGTCCTTTTTCTAACTCTCAGTATGATATTCCAGAGATGTTGATAGAATATTGTATTCATGATATTCGTCTCAACATGTGGAAAAATATTTTTCAATTGAAACATAAAATATTATCTTATGATGAATATGAAAATCATGTCAAGAAAATAAAAGGGTTACAACACCAAATTGATTTGGCAACTCCCTCAGTTTCCTAATATCTGAAGGTTGAAAAGCATCAGAGAGCCCTTTAGCGTTCATTCCTCAGCGCACTAAAAAGATTGCGCAAGTTAATTTCCAATGCCCCATATATTATTCATATCTGGGGATGGGGTGTTCATGTAGCACTTCCTTTCACTATACTACTAAGTCAACAAAGGCTGCCAAAAATGGTCTCATGCAATGTTATTGCCCATGGTCGGCCACAACCAATTGGTTTTGTATGTAATCAAAGTCTCTCTCAGGAACATGCCTTAACTAGTTCTTCCCAAAGTCATGAATATAGAGAAGAAGTTGTCGAATTAATCTTGAAATAGGAAAATGAGAATATCGAACAGGCTTCTCATTTAGAGCAGGCACATCATCAGATGACCGAAGTGTCAGAAATCATCCAATGGTCATTTGAGCCAGGTGATTAGAGTGGATGTAGGTTGATGCATCCGACCAATTTCTGGAATAAAGTCCGCAAAATCAAGAGAGATTTTAAGAAAGTCTTAGATGTACCAGATCAAGATCCAACCCAGCTTTTCAAACTGGGGACTCTTCTAACCCAAACCTCAGAATCAACAAATAGGATTCAATGAGTTGAGTCGGAACAACAGGAACAACCCTAGTTCACCTGACTAGGGACTTTTTCAACTCCTCAATCTCTTCCTCAGTGATAGTCAGTCTTCTCTCGATTAGGGAAGAATCCACAAGAGGAACACAGAGCCGAATGATTAGGAGATTACCTCCAAATTATGGTTCGTCAAGAAGTTCCTGAGGGATCTACACAACAAAAGGCAATGTCTCATCAAGGACATGGAAGAAGATAGTATCGCAGAAATGCCGATAGAAGGGATGAAATGTGTTATGCATCAATAAATTTCATCAATGCCATTGTTGTTGATCCTCCAGAACATGAGGCTCACTCAGAGGGATCAGATAAAGAAGTTCCTGGTGAAGAGACTATACGCACTAAAACAAATGAAAAGGTGTGCGTACATGAAATCAAAGGCTTACCCAGAATCTAGGTATTCCTTCAAATAACCAACTTCCCCCTCTCTAAAAGGAATCCAAAAACGGGAAAGGAAGAATTAGGTTACATTCCAACCATAATTTAGAGCAGACCAATAACTCTAACTAGAGCAAAGATTCGCACAACAAGAGGAGGAAATGAAGTAATTAAGGAGGTTGAATGCAGAACTACTTCAAGGTAGCCATCCTCATAAGCATGTTGCAGTCAGTCAGTCAAGAGAATTTGTTGCAGATGCTGAGACGAATCAAGAATATCCTCCTTTACCAATACACCCTCACGGGTCTAATCCTATGGGTCATGCACAGCAACAACCGGTAGTGTTATCATCAGTTGCAGTACCTGTAACCACACCTGTCCAAACTCCAGTTGTTACACCTGCTCAGCTCCAAGATCAACTAGATGTTTCTCAAAAGTTAATGACTAGCATTATGTCATTAATAGCTCTGTTGGAAGCTATGGAGGGGAAGCATGCACAAATTCAACCAGAAAAGAGATCTTATCCTAAATGGTTTGATGCAATTCCTCCCCCATCAAATTTTGTAAGTACCACATTCCCAATTTATAATGGTTCAGGAGATCTAGAACCACACTTATCACATTTTGTTTATCATTGTGATCCTATGATGGGAACTACTCAATAATAAGAAATAGTTAATCTCATGTGTTTTGTACAGTCATTATAAGGGTCTGCCATTGTCTGGTATATAAGCCTACAATCCTGGTCAATTACCGGGTGGGAAGATCTCCCCCAATGATTCCTTCTTCAATTCAGGTCAACATTGCCATAGAAAACATTTTTTTATCTTAAAAATTGTAAGAAAAGTGAGAATTAAAGAGTTTCAGATTTCATTACTCACTGGAAGGGATTAACATATTTCTTAATCTTAGCACTCCCTCAAGAATAATTGTTTCAAATCTATGTGGAAAATTTGAATGATGAATTACGCACACTGTTGATCCCTGGAAAATATACAAGAAGGTTTCGGGACCTTAATTCAATCGCTCAACAAATTGAAGACTCTCTTATAAAAACTAAGGATGAAACTCATGTAATTCCATCAGCTCTAGGAATGAGAATTGTTAAATTAGAGACTTCTATAGTCACACTTAAACAAGCACCTATACCTACTTCCACTTTGATAACTTCATCAAATCCAAGGGCTCCACCTCCTGAGCATCAACAACAGAGGCCGTTTTGTCAAGATGATCAAAGAGATCAAATATAGAAACAATTTAAGGAGTTGAAGAACAAATTTTATTCTTTTTGAAATGAAAAAGTTCCTAGTTACTTTATTTAGGCTCTAGAAAATAATTTTGTTCAATTTACAAGGCCTAAAAGGCCGAACAAGGAAGGAGATGAAGACCATCCCATCTTTTTGCCAGTTCATCAGATGCTGGGAAATCCCATTCAAGAGCATTTTGTATTCAAAGACCTCCTACAAAAGATGGTGGATTTGTGATAGGTAAAACTAAAAGGTTCTTCAGCCTAGGTAGCATGTGTTACTGCTACATATCCATAGGAAGAAGGCGAGTGGAACGAAGTGAAAAGGAAAAATGTGCAGAAATATGATGATTGGATGGTTAGGAAAACGATCAACTGAACTCATGCCATTTTAAGAATTAAATTGAAGAAACCAATTGTGTATTCTACTATGAATACCACAACAAAACCCACTTCATCGGAAGAAAAATACTCAAAGAAGCGGCATAATAAAAATATAGAAGAGCAGTCAGAAGAAGATGAGATCATTCCAAAGCCCAAGTTGTATTTTACTCAGGAAAATTTTATGCCATCTTCTTCAAAGCTACAGGAACTGCCCCACCAAACATCACAACCTAAACTGGCTAATCAGGCAGAATCTTCATCAGATGAAGAGTTGATCTTTGGTTATGTTAACATGATTCACTTAATAGATTCTTATGCCAGTCGTAGTTTCGATCTTGATGAGCCTAAGTTCTCTATATCAAACAGAAGAATTATAGGGAGTTACAAAGGTCTAGGATACAGAAGAATAAGTAGATATACCAGAAGCCACTATTTCAATCCTACCCCTACTAGAATTGTATATGTAGCCGAAACTTATGGAAAATCCCTTAAGAAGGCTCAACAAGAACAAGAAATTTCTTCCACACACGACGAATTCAGTCCTAGCACAGTTATTTTGGAAGATCGGTTAGAAGTTTCACCTTTATCCTCTCATCAAATAAATAGAACTAGTTATTCTAATATTCTGAATCCAGGATTATTTCCAACTCCTTTCCCGACACAAGATTCATCTACTTCCAATGAACCGACGTCTAAGGAACCTACAAAACCACATGTTTCTGTTGGGAAACACAGACCATTGGATTAAAAATATGATGTATTGAAACATTTGGCCCAAGTTCCAGCCACATTATCAATTTCTGATGCCTTAAATCTATCAAAGGATCTTCGGGAGGCACTCATTTAGGCTTTTTCAAGTCCTTATGAATTCACAACTCAAATTTTTGCAGCTGAAGTCTACCACGTAGAGAATAATCCTGCATAATGCCATGTAGTGATATCTTTTACAGATGAAGATGAAGATGATGTTGTGCATAGAAATTTTAGAACGTTGTATTTATCTGTAAAGGTCAACGATGTAGACATCCGACGAGCTTTCATTGATAATGTTTCAGGACTCAACCTCATCCCTATTCGTACACTTCATCAATTGGGCCTCACCGAATATGATTTATTTCCTTATACTTTGATGTTACAAGGATATGATAAAAATGAACAAGAACCACTGGGAGATATTACACTTAGAATTTAGTTTGGATACCTTATATCCAATTCATATTTCATGGTTATTCGTAATGACATAGCCTTCAACATTTTTCTTGGAAGACCTTAGCTACATCAGCATGCGTCTATACCTTCATCATACCATAAATGTCTCAAATAATGTTTCAATGGTCAAATTGGGACATTTTATGGCGATAAATCCCCATTCAAAACATGTGATTGTCAATACATTAAGGTAGGATTCTATCACATGACGGGAAATGAGGTTTCTACAACAAAGAAGGTTACCAAAATTAATGCTTCATAAGGTTTGGAAAATATTCCAGTAAAGCCATTCATACATGTGAGTACAGATTATGTGTTGTCTATCAGTCAAATTGATAGGATAGACCTAGATCCAAATGCTCTTATGAAAACATCCATAATGTCAATTATGAAAACCAAGCCAAACAGCATGGGAGAAATTGGTGATTCACCAAGCAATGATGAAAGATCAAATGGAGATGTCTTCATTTCATCGGTTGAAATCCAGTAATTCTATACATCATCAACTAGGAAAAAATAAGTAATATTAATGTCAGAGATAAACGATGATGTCGATTATCAATCCATCATCTCCTCTTTATTACCCAAGGAAGACCCTTCATCATCAATAGGGTCAGAAATGGAAGCCTCTTCTTCAAGATGTTAAAATTTTAACTTCCCTCCTGATCATGTAAATTATTTTTCATAATCTACTGTGCAAGTAGAAACAAAAGAAGTAGCACATATTGAATAAGAAGAGGAAGATCTCAGGGATGCTCCTCCAGATTTTGAAGAGGGAATCTCTACCACTATGGACAAATTCAAAGAAATAAATATGGGTACAAAAGAAGATCCACGCCCCACTTTAATTAGTGCGTCCATGACTCTTGAAGAACAAGAGATTTATATTTCATTTTTTAAAAAAAATTGAGATATATTTCCCTGGAACTATACAAAAATACATGGGTTTGATCCTGATGTTGCTACTCATAATTTGCGTTTTCCAGAAGAACATCGAGGATTTAAGAAAGCTGCAAGAAGAACACATCCAACTTATGCCTCCAAAATTGAAGCTGAAGTGGATAATATTATCAAAGATAACTTCATTAGAGAAGTTCAATATCCCAAATGGTGGGATAATATTGTCCCTGTGAAAAAGAAGAATGAAAAAATTAGAGTTTTCATTGATTTCAGAGATCTTAATCGGCATTGTCCCAAGGATGATTTTCGAGTTCCGATCACAGAACTCATAATTGATGCAACAACTAGCTATGAAGCACTTTCCTACATGGATGGATATTATGGATAAAATAAAATCTGAATGGCTCCAGAAGTTGAAGAATCTATAGCCTTAAAAACCCCTCAGGGTGTGTTTTGCTATCGGGTAATGCCCTTTGGCCTGATGAATGCATGTGCAACGTATCAACGTGCCATGCACCATATCTTCAAACCCTTTTTAGGTAAATTTGTTGAATGTTATGTGGATGATTTGGTGGTTAAATACAGACAATGTTCTAATAACTTGGATGATTTGGAATTCATATTCCGCAAACTTCGACAACACAATTTGAAGATGAACCCCTCGAAATTTGATTCTAGGGTAACCTCAGGAAATTTTTTCAGCTTTTTTGTATGCCATTGTGGTATCGAAGTTGATCCAGAGAATAAAATGTCAACCCTTGGTATGTCACATCCTCGAAATTTGAAGAAATTGAGAGTACATCAAGGAAATTTGGCCTATATTCGGCATTTCATCACCAATTTGGTAGGAAAATGTTTACCCATCACCAAATTGATGAAGAAGGAAGTTACTTACCAGTGGACTGAAGAATGTAAAGTGGAATTCAATATTCTCAAGAAATATCTCTTGAGTCCACCAGTATTAATGCCACCAATTTAAGGAAGACCATTTATCGTCTATGTGACAGGTTTAGAGTGATCATTGGGTGCCTTCCTTGCTCAGAAGAATGATGCTGGGAATGAAAACAACCTTTAATATCTCATTCGGACAATGCATGAAGCAGAAACCCGATATTGAAGTATTGAAAAGTGCTACCTAGAATTAATATTTGTAGTTCAGAAATTGAGACACTACCTACAGCATCATAAGGTCCAATTGGTATCTCCCAATAACCCACTCAAAGTCATCCTTATTCATCCATTGTTTACAGGATGTCTGGCAAGGTGGGCAGTTATTTTGCAGCAATTTGATATCTAGTATTTGTCTCAAAAAGAAATATAGGGCCATGATCTGGCTGATTTCCTTGTTGAACATCCTTCAGTAGAAGATACATCTTTTTATATTGAACTTCCTGATGAGGAAGTCTTTTTTATTCAAGGAAATCTTCAAATATGGGAAATGTACTTTGATGGAGCTTCCAGAAGTCCAACAGGGATGAAAATGGAAGATCCTAAATTCAAAAAAGTTGAGTTAGGAATTGTACTTATTTCCCTGGAAAAGGTAGTGCCACCCTATTCCTTCTTATTATGGGAAGGTGGTACAAATAATGAATCAGAATATCACGCTCTCATCATAGGATTGGAGTTAGCACTTCAGACACAAGTGAGTCACTTAAAAGTGAAAGGTGATTCAGACCTTGTAATCAAACAAGTCAATGGGTAATATACTATCATAAAAGAAGAGTTAATCCCTTTGTATGATTATGTCATAAAGTTAATGGTGGAATTTCCTTTGGAGCCGACATTTTATTATGTCATGCGATCACAAAATTCCCAGGCTGATGCACTGGCTAATATATCCATAACTCTGGAAGATCCAAATCGGGACGAAACAATCATCAGTATTTCCCACCGTCGTATAGTTTCACCTTATGTTCAAATCATAATAGAATAAATCAATGAAATTAGTCCCATTTCTGAACCATATGGTCATACTATAGGATGGATGAAACCAATCAGGTAATACCTTTAAAATGGAACACTCCCACCTGATAGAGCCGAGAAAGAACAAGTCCGGCGACGTGTGGTCAATTTTACTCTTTATGATAGCCCAGATCACCTAGAGAAAATTCCTTACAAAAGAGGTTTCGATGGAGTTATCTTTAGATGCATTGATGGTGAAGAGACAATGGCTGTCATGAAAGAAGTGCATACAGGAGTCTGTGGTTCCCACCATTCTAGTCATAGACTGTCTGATCAAATTCGAAGGCTTGGATACTTTTGGTATTCAATAATACAAGATTGTGTTGATTTCAGTAAAAAGTGTCATTCTTGACATGTAGGTTCCAACATAATTCATCAACCCCCAGAGTTTCTTCATACAACTAAATAATAATTGCCATTTTCCACATGGGGAATGGATGTAGTAGGACCTTACCCTTCAGCTACATCCAAGTAGTTTAAGTATATTCTTTCTACTAATTACTTCTTCTTAAAATGGGCAGAGTAAATACCTCACAAAGAAGTTAGTTATAAAATCATTGTTAGCTTCATCATGTCTAACATCATTACCAGATTTTGTGTCCCTCATACCATATTGATGGAAAATGGCACCGACTTCTGTTCATCTGAGGTAAGGAAGTTGTATCAATAATACAACATCAAATCCAACCATTCCTCTCGGTATCATGCAGTGGACAATGGTCAAATATAAGCCTTCAATAATAATCTTTCAAACATATATCAAACAATGGTGGATAATGATAATAAATCATGGCCTGATAAACTTTTTCTTGCTTTATGGGTTTATCGGACCACCACCCGCACTGTTACGCGGTCCACTCCATATTCATTGGTATATGGAATAGAAGTAGTCTTTCCCATTGAAGTTCAATTTACTTCACTCAGAGTAGCCATTTTTGAAGAATCATCTACAGATGAACAATCTCAAAAGTGATTGGATGAATTGGAACGATTAGATGAAAAAAGATTGTGCACCCTACGCCACTTGGAAGTCTATTAGAATCGAATAACATGAGATTTCAACAACAAATTTTTTCATTGTTCATTCATTCAAGGAGAATTCGTATTGTTTCCTAGAACTCCAATGACACTAGGAAAGAAACCTCCCAAGCTTGAGCCAAAATGGGAAGGACCTTACTCAATACATAAGGTCTACTCCAATAGAGCTTATTCTTTAATCTCAATGGATGGAGAACTCATCACGACTCCAACCAATGAATGATTCCTGGAAAATATTTTGTGTAACACAAATACCTACATCCCGCAATATGTTAAACTGAATAACCATCGTCCTAGATATATGACGTTAAATTGTGCACCTCTTTATCCCACATGACGTTAAACTGTGAAAAAGTCCCTAATACGTCCCACATGATGTTAAACTATATTTAGTTCTCACTTCAGGATTTTAAACTGCAGTGTCACTTTTGGCCAACATGACGTTAAGCTGTGACATCCAAGCTACAAGACACTAAACTATACAGCACCCTTTCATCCAACATGATGGTAAACTATGTTGTCCTTACTGCATGACATTAAACTGTATAGTCCCCTCTCTTGTCCTTACTACATGAAAATAAACTGCACAATCCATCTTATGTCCTACATGACATTAAACTATGCATCTTTAGGGTTTTTGTTACCTCTTGTTTCTCACACCGAGTATGAATCACATAAACTTAGAGTAAACCTCAATCATAACACCCTCTCTGGGCCGTTAACCATGTGTAATTCCCAACACCATTTTTAGGTCGTTGTCCTCAAGAACAACTTGATCACCAATTAATTCTTCAATCGAACTACGCGGACATTGATCCTTGCCTTCTAGGCTGGGTACATAGGCAACCTCCAGAGGTTTAATCCCAAAACCAATCTCTTCACGTCGGTTCGCCTCCATGTCTTACGATGTTGATCCGTTAAGAAGCCCAAAACCAATATCTTCACATCGGTTCGCCTCTGTCTCATACGATGTTGATCCATGATGAATCCCATTACAAATCTATTCACGTTGGTTCACCTTCATCCCACATGATGTTAAAATTTGTTTGTCCCCTTTTGTCCCAGCTACATGACACTAAACTGTGCAGCACCATCATCCTTGCTATATGACGTTAAACTATAGAGTCACCCATTGTCCCTCGCCTGAGATGGAATCATCTTTGACATTGATTTCCAATCATGTCATATATTCCAAAGACTACGTGGATACATAGAAATTCTCGAACCTTTAATCTTGCATCAAACCATCATTGCACTAAATTCCTCTTTCACCCTTCACTTGTACGAACCAAATATGTACCGAGGGTATTTCAAGAAATATGTGTGGATTGATTCCCATCCTTATGGGATACATAGGAACGTTCAAGTGTCCCTCGAATCCAGCCCCAAGTCTTTGGGCCTAACCCCAAATTTCACTTTCAGTCCCTTGGCTGAAAGGTCCCCCCTATAGAAACATGAATGTGGTATGAAAACTCTGGTCTTCATTCACATCGGGTTTATAAAACACACAATATGTATTCCTTATTATGGCCCGAGATCTGTGACACTAAACTAAGATCTCCTACATTTTTGTCCCACATGACATTAAACTATATTTCAAGAACAACGTATGGGTTGATTCCTATCCTTATGGGATACGTAGTGAAGTCCAGCACCTCAATTCAGGACCCAGCCACAAAATGATTATGGTTAGCATTAGTCTATGTATGTCTTCCATAAATTGGACAATACCCATTTTTTTATGTGTAATACTCCTAACCTTAAATACTTCCAGATCTACATAACCCTTTTCTTGAATTCTGGTCACAAAATGTTTGATACCGGAGAGTTCTTTTGACTGACTATACTGCATGTTCCCTTAGGCGGCCTTGAATAAGTAGTCTATATAATGGACATGTCAGCTAGAAGATGCTGTTATTTGAATATGTAGCCAATTCCCTTATGTGGCCCTGTATAATTCAACCCCGTAACGGGTTTGTAAAATAGTGGTAACCTCATTCTTGGGAGGAAACCATATTTTGTCCTTATTTGTCTTACCGACAATATATAGGGATCCACAAAAATAGCCATCCTTAACATATTTTTCCCTTACTCTTTTTCATGATTTGAATGTATTTTAGTCTCTGGTTTATATTTCCCTTCCCTATGTTTGGATCAGACCTTCGTAGGAGTGACATTTATTCAATTAATTGAAAATATTGATTGGGAATATCCTCTCCATATTCAAGTAGCTCTCTCTATATAGTAGACTCTATTATTTGGAAAATTTTCATCCCCATAAACTTTCAATAGATTTTTAGCAACAGAAAATTAAAATTTCCGTGAGTTCATTTTCATGATTATGTAGCATGTGTCCTTATGTGGCCTTGCATAAGTAGTATACATAACAGACCTGTTAGCCAAAATATGCTATTATTTGACAATGTAGCCAATGCCCTTAAGTGTCCATGCATAATTCAACCCCCTAACGGGTTTGTTAAATAGTGGTAACTTCGCTTTTAGAAAATACTTATTCTAATGACTTTTAGCCATTTTTTCGTATCATTCCTTAGATTCCAAATTTCTTAAGTCATAGTTTACATGTTTCGCCCCATAATTGAATGTGGTAATATGTTTTCATACAAATTATCAAGGAATTGAGTCAATTTTAATCCATTATCCATTCAGTCAAAGCTATTCGACCTTAAACATTAGCCTTTTTATGTCCGACGTGCATGACTTTAAACTTCCCACAAAAGACAATGGAACTCTAAACAAAAGTTGAGTCCCATATCACTAAATGTACATTTTTTATGCTTTAGGTAATATTGAGCAATAAAAATATTCAAAGTTTGTAGGATTATTTTTATAATCCAAGGAAAAATTGAACTATGCTTACTAGGCCCATTGGATTAGGTAAAACTTTTAAAGCAGGTAGCAAATGAATGCATGCACTAAATAATTGATGATGAAATTGTTTTTCATTGATGCATAAGAAGTTAGAAGGACATCCATCGACTGGAGTCTCTAATCTTTTTCATGAATTATAAGAGGCTTTCAACATAACTCTTCATTTGATTTACAGCATCTCGAGCTTCATTAGCAGCCACTTGAAGTTCATGCACTCAACTAGCTTCACCCTTTTCATCTTGATGGAGTGCATTCTTGGCATCGGCAATGGATTTCATTCCATTTGTTTGAACACCATCCAGTGAATTGTTAAGCTGGTCAAGTTCCCCAGTAACAATATCTAACTATTGATGATGTTGCAACTGCTAGACAACTTTATCCTTGATCTTATGTTTTAGCTCCTTCAATTTCATAGAATGATCAGCCTCAGATTGGGACATCGCAGCCTCAAATTCGCTGATATTGGTCAACAATGTCACTCTGTTTAGGTCTTGATGGTACCTCTACTCGTACTCCCTCCTTAACATGACTTGTTTCACCGCGATATGGGTATCTTGATATCCAAAACCGCCAAGTCCCAACATGACGAACATGGATGACAGTCGTGGGATCTTCAAAGATATCTCTTCAAGAGGCACTTCAGATATGATCTTCCATATGTTATGCCATTCCTTGCGAGGTGAAAATTGTAATGCCTTTTGTACCTTCGGGTCTGATTCATAATCACTATCATAGGGGGGAATATAGTCTGAGATTAATGCACTTAGAGAAGTGCCTTGTTTTCTCCATCCCCCCTGACCCTTGTTGCTTCACATTCTATTCCTGTTGGGGTGGAGGTGGAGGCTTCACCTCTAGATCTAGCCACTAAAATTCATGGCCCTGCATAGTTAATTAATAGTTTTGGTTAGTTTCAAAGGATAAAAAAAGTTGATTAAGTTATCTTGCAAATTAATTGTAGCCCCAAATATTATTACCTCTTACCCAACGATAGATCAAAAACATGAGAAGGCTCCTCCCCATCTTTCCTAGCTTCAACATGATTTTTAGGACAGGTTTCAGGAAGCTCTACCGGGTTAAGTTCCACTTGAGCTAGTGTCTCTGAAATAGTAGGGTTGTCTATACACCCTTCAGGCATTGGCAGTTCATCAGCTTGCTCAGATGGAACTGCACATTTCAACCAATCATGGTCAGAGATGTAATATGAATTTGTTTTAGCAGGACGAAGGATAACACTCACGCCCAAAATCTTTTAAATTAAATGGTAATTTAACATGATCTAATAAGTCTTCAAAAGATGCGCCAAGTTTCATCATTTCATCTAGTGATATCTCAGATTCCTGGTTAGTCTCACCAGTGGGAGCATTTGATGTATCTTCTTGGTGACCCTCATCCTGCAACCTTTGAACCTGGATAGTTTCTTCAGAGAAAATTACGGCATCAGTTGCAGTGGCTTCCAAATGTTATGGTGCAGGTGTTGAACCTAAAGTATCACAGAATGGATGTCCGTTGATGTTTTTATTCAACATTTTATGAAGCATTGTTAATTTACCATAAGTAGGCTCTTCTCTCCTTGTACCAGCAGCAGGAGCAGTAATAGGAATAGACATTGGATCGTCTTCAGGAGCACGCAAGTCAGCATGAATTTGTGACTATTCACTGGAACCCTCTGTTAACCTCATAGGAGGGTCAGTCATCTCCCTCAAAGGGGAAACTGATGAAGCCCCCTGCAATCCCAAGATGTATAAGCAATCATTTCATGGGTTAAGGTTCATGACTATCTGAAGGACTTACCATTACTGATAAAACTTTTAGCTATGGACTTCCTCCTTCAATGCATTTGATTCTTTGGATTTTTGGGAGTGTTCACATAATCATCTCCAAATACAGGATTTGGAGAATGAAAATCCATGTCTAACTCCTCATCCATGACTTGCTGTCCTGGAGATACCTCACACGGATCATGAGGAGATTCATTAGCTCTGATGGCAGTACCACCAGGGCTATAATGTGGTGAAGTAACCTCATAAAATCCTTTCTTTAAAAGCTGTATGATGAAGAAAGTAATTTTCTTTAGTAACAAATCTTTAAGTGAAATCAAGTTTCAAATCAAATAAGGAATGAGACTTACGTCTTCAGGAGCCATGTAATTGTGCCACTCCTCGTCTCCAGAAGCACTAGTCCCCAGAGTGGTTCCAGGATCTATCATTTCCATCACCCGCTTGGTTACAGGAATGGAATCATTGGTGGCATATATGAGCATCTACAACTCTCTAATGTAGGTCCACACATCAACGGGGTTATCCTCATAATGGATATCAGTAGAAGGCCGAAGACTCCCTACTCTAGGGATGTGTAGCCCTTCGCATAAGTCTAGCCAAGCGTATTCAGCATCACAATATAAACTCCTCCATGTCTGGACAACCTCTAGTCGTAGATATTAAACATGTGTACCAGAAGGCTGTGAGGAGGGTCCTAAAATCTTGGACTTAAACATCTTCACAACCTCTGTGACTACACATAAACGATAAGAAAATAAAACATGTTACTCTATAAAATAATGGAGATTAAATTACCTCAATGAATCAACTCACCAAGAGTTGATGGAGTGGGTCTATTGATTCTGAAAGGAGGATTATATCAAGCACGAGGCCGCTTTGACACATGTTGTGCCTCATCACCCCTATCCTGAGAATATGGCGAGTCATCCCTGGATGAAGAACCCAGTGAGTCAGCTCCAGGTGGGAAGAGTAGCCTTCCAGACTAAGGGTTTCTTTCTCTACAGTTCTCTTATTTTTCCCTACCTGAGGAACCTGATGATTCAGTACCCCTTCAGGGTATCATGCTACCTAGTTCTCAGCATACCATGTATTCAAGTGACTCACCGCTCCAGTAACTGGCAGATCAAACAATGCCCCGATTTTCTCCATAGATGTTAGAAACCAAAGTTGTCTGTAAACCATTGGATACTTCTCTTATCTGACATGCACAGGAGGGGATACAAAAATCTTCTGTAGACACTTGAATTAGCGTGCAAATCTATATAGAGCATAGGAATTTCATTTAATCTCTTTGTCAATCCTGGTGGCCAATACACCATCTCTAATAGCCGGCTTGTATGACCTCAATTCCAGGTCGGTTGTTCCATCATCAAAAACCGACCGGTTGGCGGGTTTCCATAAGGAATGAAATGGAATTCATTGAACATGCTCAGCCTCACATCCATATCATAGTAGTTGAGGGATAATGGAAAACTTCTAGAAAATTCCTGCACTGATGGCCTGAAATAACTTCCAGGAACATGTACTCCGCTCTGTACAACATATGTCTAGAAATGAGTGGTGATACATCCCCATAAAACTTTGAATGGTCCCACTATTATCAAAGGATACTTAACCATATAAACATGGAGTAATCTTCTGTGAATCGTAGCCAAAATGGGGGTGGCCAACCCAATCATTTTCCTCTCAGCCAACTTGACTGCAACAACGAAGGTCAATGGCCTAACTCCTCCCTTTGAATCCCTGACTGGCAGAAGATAAACACTGAGCGACAAGGCTAAGAATCCTGCCAGATAGGTATTTTCTGGGATTCATTGATCCACTTAATACCCCCACTTTTCAAATTCTCCTACTTCTAGTGTCGACCAGAATGTGCCAAAAGCACCCCTCTTCTCTATTCTAGGGCAGGTAGTAGGATGAGTATAGATGGGCCCTTACTCTTTCTTCTTAGTAAGAAACATATTCATCCACTCCTCTAGATTAATATCCTTTCTAGAAAGAGTTTTGGGCGTATTTTAATTCTTCATCTTGTAGAAAATTTTAAATAATTCTCGAGCCAAAACCAGAGTCCTCTCCGAATCATTCCACGTCTCCTTGGGAGGGATGAATTCATCATACATATCACCCAAAATTGGAGCCCCATAGATCTTGTAGACATCCTACAAACTAATTCCTACTTCTACATGAGTCAGATGGAAATAATTGGTTTCTCGGCTCCAGCGGATGATTAGCTCCGACACAAAGTCATCATTCCTATAGACATATGTCTACCCAGCTGAGACAGCCTCATATATTACATCTCCTTTCAGATCCTCGACAAACTATGCACATGTTTGTCACACCCAATATGCCTACATCTAAGTTGGATTCACACCTCCTCTAGTATGGAAGTTCCAACTCTTCTTCTATCCATTGTATTGATCCATATGAGAATTTCGAATGATTGAGGAATAACAATGTGGTTACAGCTTAGACTTGTGAGGTTTCAGATATAGGGCACAAGGGCTATGATGCATTATTTAGGCCTTCTCTACTGTTCCAGCATTGAAAAATGTTCCTCCAAATGAGATATTTTCTGAAGAAATGTTTGTGTAATTTTGAAACCAAGAATGCTGGAGATTGTTATTTGTCTCTAGAATGTTGACTCCTTGAAGATGACCATGGACATATAAAAGCAGTTCGATGATCTGTGGGAAATTAAGATGATTCTTCTCCTAGTACTTAGCCAAATCTGGGAGAGTTCTGTCGCAGATATTAAAATATTCATGGCCAACAATGTTCATCATGTCATCAATCCGCTTGCTATCCAGCTCATCAACTATTCCAATTCTTCTCGGGTCCATTGAATATGCACAAAGATCGAATAATTAACTCTGAAGGAATTTTATTTTTCATAAAATTTGTGAAGAAATTCGAAAAAAGTGTCTAAGGAATTAAGGTGCACAAGTCCCATTTGGGTGCACAAGTCCATGTCCGTCACACAAGTTTGGGCACGCAGGTATCACCACGCAAGTACAAATACCTCTGCAGAAGTGCGACATGATTAGAAGTGTGAACCAGCGGAAAATAAGTCCCTTGCATGAATGGGAGATACTTGCATGTAGAGAGCTTAGAAGCATTCAAAGATGGGGTATTTTCATGAAGTGGCACCACATATTTATATACAAGGCCATAACCATGCGCGCCGTGCCCTACGTGGCTCAGACCCGCGCGTTGCTACTTGCATGCTCAACACCTGCGAGCCCAAAATTCCTTGGTTTTCTCTTTTACCTCAGAGTCAAATCCTCCTTCCTTTTTCAGATCCAAATCCGAGGGGGGAATTTTTGTTGACGCTCCTTTCCATCACAGAGTCTAATGACTAAAAAAGTTGAATACCTTAATCACTAAGAGATTAATCCTTTGAAGAAACATCCAAAATTGAAAATGACATGAACATGGATTTCTTTACATTTGGGTAGCTAAAGTTTCACTATGGTCACAGAAGTATAATTACACGCCACATATTGGTCACGCAGGTGACTTGCGCACCCTAATATTTTTCTCCCAAGACCCTCAATGGCCAATAAATACCCCTCGTGGGTCCCCCATTTCAAGGATGAAAAATCCAAAATTCAGATTTAAGCTCTGGGCCCCCTATTCTCTACTGGAAGTATTCTGAACACTTCTGATGTAATTTATTACCTAGAATGGAAGATCTAAAGAAGTGTAATAAATCCTATGTGTTGAAATTCATCGACACTTGTACACCTAAGTGTCTAACCCTTAAGGTAAATGAAAAAACTTGCTCACCACCTTATCCCTTCAACAGAACTTGCACGCCACCCTTTTGGAAGCCTTTAGGGATTATATTAAAGGCTTGAGCCAAGTCTCACCAATTATTACTCTATTGGTTAACCATATCCCAAGTGCACCCATGTCGCACAAGTATACTTGTGTGACCAAGACATTCAGGACCAAACAAGACTTGTGCAACTGACTCTTTTTGGGTGCCCCTCTTGCCTATTAACCTCTTTTGTCACTAATCCCCCTCTCCTTTCAATATTTTTCCTTTAAAACCCTCTTCAAATCCATTTATGTCATGGTTCCTTTGTTAGATTCCTTATCTGAAAGGAATTCTGTGGAAAATCTCTCAAAAAATCGTGATTTGCATAGCTTTATGTCACTAAGGTTAGAGATTTCCTCCATTCAACCTCATCCTTTAACATGAGAGAATCTTTGATCTGGGCATTCTCCCAAGGATTAAGCCCCAATCAAATGTCCAAATCCCCCTTACAAGGAATCCTCCTTAGGAATAAGCCCCAAATTAAGAATCTAAATCTACATAAAGCACAAATACCTTTATGTACCCAGTTAATGGGCATCCTCCTTAGGAGTAATCCCCAAGTTCCCTAATCTGGGCATCCTCCTTTGGAGTAAGTCCCAATCATTTTCCTCCAATTCAGGCCTCCTTTTCTGAAGTAATCCCTAGACCTCAAGTCCCCTTAACCTGGGAATCCTTTTTAAAAGTAATCCCAATGCTTAATTTCTTTTGACAAGGGATTCCTTCTCAGGAATAAAACACAATAATTAGTTATTCTCTAATTTGGGCATCCTTCTCATGAGTAAGCCCTAAGTTAATTATTTAAATCTCCATAAATCACATATACCTTTATGGACCTTGTTACCGGGTTTCTTCCCTAAAGTAAATCTCAATCATCATCTATCTTGTGCAATCATACATACATAATCCCCACATTATTTTTTATGATATCATCTTTTGTGTCATAATCGTCAGATTTTACTGATACCTCTTCTTTCTCACACCGCACATGACTCACATGAGGTTAGAGTGTAAAAGTAATTATGACATCTTTCCTTGGGCCATTAATCATGCATAATCCTCATACTACTTCACTCAAACTATGTGGGTTTTGATTCCTTTTCTAAACAACTATACGTAGGTAGCCCATCTATGGGTACAATCCCAACTCTGAAATAATTCATGTCTTTCTAAACGACAATAAACATCAAGTGCCTCACCTAGTGGATTTAAAACCAGTATGGTTATCTTAATAACCAAGAGATTTCTATATAATGTGTTGAAGGATACCATTTACTAAGAATCTCTCATAAATACGGATGATTCTCTATCGACGAAGAACCTCAAATATATATAAAAGATTGTCTAAATTTCATACATATCAATCATTGATTGTCAGATCTAAAGGAAATCTCATTTTCATACTTGGTAAATTAATAAGGATTCACAAACATAACATAAATCTATAAAGAGTGTCCGGGAGTAAAAAAAAATCCCCCTAAAAAGGTTTGATGAGTCTGACCTCCCATCCTCTCAACCAATGAAAATTCTTAAGCCTCATCGGTCCACAACTAATGAGCACCTAAATTTGGAATGTTGGTCCAAATGGATATAGAATCATTGGATGTTTCCTGTTCTACGAATAAACCCGTTAGAAACTGATTGGAATGTTTGAACCTTAAAAAAACAAGGTCATCCCCATTTCAAGAAGAAACAAATATATTCATGAATCCTTCATTAATTCCCAAGTATGATGTGGGTTATCCCGGTATTAACAATCAATTATTAGCATGTGTGGAATTAAAAAACCATACTTATGTATTTGAGGTTCTTCATAAATGGAGATATGTATATGTATCATAAGTTCTCCATTGATGGTATCCTCTTAAATACTACTAATAGATTCTTTTGGCCTTTATTACGATTAAGATGGTTTTCTAGCCACGTAGTGAGGCACTTTGAAGTTTCTGGTCATTCAAGTAGATTAATGTCACTCTAGAATTTATCATCATCATAGGAGACAGAAGTTGTTGTGATGTTGGGATCGAATCCAAATATGGGATTTCTATGTATCCTTGTGAAAGGTATTAGACCCCACATAGTATAGTGTCTCTTAATAGGACACAACATACCTTTTAAGGTCATGTGATAAGGACCCAACCAGAATGATTAATGTTATGTGTTAATGACATCTAGGCATAAGATTCCTAGTCAATGTTTAGTGGGGGACTTACACCTAAGAAAACTGTGGAATAGGGAACGGATATGAGCTTCCATGTTGATTCATACCCTACTTGGGATATGTCCCAGAAGAATAGTGTTGGTTTAGGATGTTGGGTTTAAACCACAGGGAGGCTTCCTACATATCCCATTTGGATGGGAATAGAATCCCACATTTTTTCATAATGATTACCCATTCCAATGTAGTCCCTAAAGGTTATGTCTCAAAGGAAAGTATGACCCTTTGAGATGATATGTGGGGGCTTACTCCTGAGAAGGACATCCCCTGTGAAGGGACCATGAGGGATATTTTATCTTATGGTGATTTGAAAGATTAACTCAGGGGTTTACTTCGGGAGAGGGTACCCAATTTAAGTGGATTATGATCTGGTCTTATTCTTAATGAGTATTCCCATTGACAGAGGCATGATTTTTCATTTCATGGATGAGTTGATTTGGATCTGAGGCCTTGAAAAGGATTCCAACATATCCCAGTGATGGTGGAAATTAAAGTTCACATAGTTCATTAATTTTGGTAAATTGTGGGGATGTTGTGATCATTACAAACCTCTAATACCACGTGATTCATGCTTGGTCTGAGAAACCAGAGGATGTGAAAGATTCAAAAAACCAAACAAACATTTCCTCCTCTACTGGTGGAAGAGTTTGGGGCTATGATAGAAGATGTTGGGGCTATGATACATCCCTCTCTTTACTTAACATTAGGTGAGGGTCCATGGTACGGAAGGATTTAAGGTCAAGAATTTAGATAGGAGTGATAATGAAACCTCATACATGAAAGGATGGGGTATTATACATGGATGGTTTACCTTTTATAGGTCCTAAGAGAGGGGGAGACTTTTCCTTTATCAAAGAGAAAAGCAGGTGTGATCCTTACCCTCCCTACTACGTACCAGAGGCTATGGATCTTAGAGATGAGAAGGGTAGGACATAATCCTATCCCCAAAATTGAAGACTGGGAACTCCAGAACACTATCCATGGGGTAAGGGTTCAAGTTACCGTAGTTATCCAAATCTATAGATGCCTCGAGGATCCTTACCCTTTCATAGGACAAGCATGGGAAACATATGACTATAGAAATAAAAATCAAAATGGGAGACACTCTATTGTTCCTATACCTAAGGTTTTGAAAATAATGAGGTTTTGATGGGGGTTTCAACATATTCCCTTTATCTAAGGGATCCAGTGAAGAATAAGTCATTCCATGAGTGGATTTGAAGGAAGATTTATAAAAGGATCATGCATGATAAAGGGTGGAGGTTGACCAAGGAGGAACACGTAAGGGGTTCACCTCAAAAGGGGTCTCTATGAAATTAGTCTTGGGAATATTGGTTTCACCTTAGGTGATGAACAACCTTGATGACTACACATGGGTGAAGCTTTGTTGAAGCCTTCAAGGGTCTCTATAGGGATTCCTAGAAATAAGTCACGCAAGTTCTTATTTGAGTAAGATCAAGTCATTAAATTCTTATTAATTCAAGAGGTTCTCCAAATGATTCCCTCAAGTGTTGTTTATTTTTAACATTGAATGGAATTATGTATCACTTTTCCATTAATTCCTTCTCCTAACTTGTTAGGAAACGTCCTTGGAGATTTTGAGGGACTTGGACAAAGCACTAGGGTGATCAGAGCAGCAATGGACCTTCAGGGAAATTCATCTGTAAAAATAAAGTCACCAAGGATCTATTTATAGGAAATTATGAGACCTTGGGTGAAGGTGACTGATCATGAAAGTGGGGTGGCGCTCAATTGCTTGTGCACCAACAATGATTAGGGATACCTTGGGAGAACCGCTTTCTGAGGCATTTAAAATCTTGGATCTCTTCATCTATCTTATCCTCCTTTTTCTAATTCACTTATCTTTGTCAATTTTTCATCCATGTGATGAAAAATAGTGTCCACAAAATCCCTCCTCATTATTGGATTTGAACTAAAAATTTTGTCTAATCCTAATGTAAAAGGGATGAAAAAGATAGATGGACTATGAAAGTTTCAGCACTTAGATGTTCACACAGGTTTACCATGAAAGTTAGTTGCACATTTATAATTCCTTGCCAATAAATAGGTCCTTCAATTTAGCATAAAAAATCTCAATTTTTAGAAATTTGAGCTCCCTACGTGCAATAATATTCCATGAGGACAATTTTCTTTTGTTCTCACAGATACAATATTTATTTGAATGACATAATTTTGTGTCAAACCTTGACTTGCGCACCTTAATTACTTTGTAAAATTTTATTTATTTTAGAATTTTTTTTAAAATGAACCTATTCTTAATTGAATATGATATTTATTTTTAGCTTCAAGGGATCCCAAGAAGATCACAACTACTGATGAACTAGATCGAAAGAGAATTGAGGAAATGATGAAGATCATAGGGAATGACCACTTCAACATCTTTGATACCACCATTCTTGATCTGGTAGGGTATGTCAATAAGTATCACCTTGATTTTCCAAAGATCATTTATCTTATAATTTATGTTTCTGACCATTTTTGGGAATACCTCACACTAGACCAATAGGACTATATCATGATCTCTTGGTTTCAGGAATACATGAACTTATGATCTTCAAACATTTATAGTGTTGGAACATATATTAATACTAGGATGGTAGCCACAACCTATATTATGCTTCATAGCCCATGTGTTCTAAATTTGATATCACATAATTTCAAACTAATGTTTCACTATTATTCTTCTATTCTTCTAGATTCTCAGAGGGATCAATCGAAGGGATAGAAGAAAAGATTGGAATTTCATCTCAGAGGGGGTTATAAGAAAACATGGATGTGGGCATACTAGGTATGAAAATCCTATGCAGAGTTCAAACAAGATAAGAAAAACATTGGGATTTATGAGGCTATATGGGCGGGTCAAACATACATGTATAGGAATGAAGATTTTGGGATTGTACTACTAAGTTGAGGGAGTACACATGAAAATTCATTCCATTTGATGCATTGAGGAGTGGGGATCCATTTTTGAGACATCCACAAGATCATTGGGGTGCCGATCCTTGGATATATGTATGATGAATTCATTCTTACAATGACGATGTAGAATGATACTGAAAAGAATCCATATTTAGCATGTGTTATACTAAAAATAACCCAAAAAATCAAGAAGGAAAATCCTCATCCAATATGGTATATTCATCTGAAGATGTGGATGGGTATTTTCATGAAGGAGATGAGGGAAGGGCCTAGGTATAAGTGCCTAACAAGATGTTCCAAGGTAGTGAAGATAAGTGAACCTAATATATTTTTTCCAATGCTAAAAAAGGATAATTTGAAAATTGGGGATATGAAATCAACACCAAAATTCTTTCCAAGATATGTTTCACAGTTTTTCAGGCTATTTGTATCTATATTTATCTATTTCCCATTCGTGATTTCAAAGGCTGTGTAAGGCCATGAACATTTGTCATAGCGACCAAGATGGAAGATAGGAAAAGATGGGGTTGTCCACCCCTATTTTGGGAAATATCCAAAAAATATTATTACATATTCATGGAGGGAAGTCCCATTTTATAATTGCAGGACCATTTCTAGTTTTGTAGGGATGGATCGTGACTCATTTAAAGATTTATGCTATGTAGAGTGGGATCTAGGTCCGGAGGAGTGAATTCCAACCATGTAATCATGATTTTCTGGTATTTTACCATTATCCTTGACACATCATGACAATGAAACAATTAGGGGTGTCCAGACCTAACCCAATCCGACCAAATTGGGTCGGGTTGGGTTATATCATGGTCAGGTTGGGTCAGGTCACGGGTTGGGAAAAAATTGACCCAACCCGACCCAACCAACCCGACTACTATGAGTCGCCTCTTTAGACATCGCTCTCTAACCTACCTCTAGACCCAATGCCCCCTCACCCTCACCCCACACTATTTTCTTTTCCCTTTCCTACACCATCCGTTGATTCCATGTCATCAACCACCATTACATGAATACTCTATTAATCGCATAGATGATTGAATCTTCCATGACATTTCTAAGAAAAACATAAAATAAAGTCAAAGGAATCGAGACATGTGAAATTAGTGGAAAAACAATGCCCTGATAAACAAAAAAAAACATGAAGATGAGTAGATTTCATTCGATTTTTCTACAAAAACTAATGAGAAAGCAAAAAATCAAAGGAAGATAGAATAATTTTAAAGAATTGAAGATCCAACGGTGGAGGATCGACTAAGAAAATGATCATTCAACATCTCCTTTTCCCTCACCAGTCCAATGTATCCACTGCGCTGCACCTGCATGTACCCCTGCCTCTTCCACCACTTCCATCTCCATTGAGAATATGTGTGGTGCCAAATCTATCGGTTTCAGGAACTACCCCATTCTCATCACCCTCCTGGACTTGCCTTGAACCTCCTCAAACCTTGATAACTAGTTGCAGGAAAGCTAATCACATCACACCATCGAGTCACTGACTGAAATTTTTTTGGTTTGATTTATTACAGGGCAAAGGATGCGGGCGTTCCCTAGTGTGGTGATGAAGATGAAGCAAAGGAATATGTAACCCGATCAACCCACAGGGCGATAGCTAAAAAAATAACTGATTAATTTTTTTTTCATAACTCAGTCAACCTGCAGGTTAGGATCATAAAAAATACCAAATGATTTTTTTCCATGACCCGATCCACCCGACTCGAACCAACCCGATTTGAGACGGGTTCGGTCAGGTCGGCTGTGAATCCAAAAACATATTTGACCCGACCCAACCCGACTCGACCTATTTTGCTTGGGTTGGGTCCAAAACAGCCCTCAACCTGACCCGACCTAACCCATGGACACCCCTACCATCAATGATGAGTTTATTCAAGGATATCAACATCTTTTCTTATGGGAATCCGCCCATGGGAAGGTTTGTTGATGATGGGACGACCAACATAGCACAAAGGTCATATATACTAGCTTGTAAGGATATTGTATTGGCAATAAGGATCAACGTAGAAATTATATATAAGGACTATGTTCCTTATCAATTTACACACCTATTCAAATACATGAAACAAATTACTATATCGCCTTTGGTGAATGTTATACTAGAACAAAATCCAATGGTGCCTCGATAACTATGGTTTCTTATGGTCGTGCAAAAGACAAGGGTAGTGATCAATCTAGGTATGGCTAATACAGAAATAATATTGAATATCTGATATGTTGAATATTGTATTCCATCATACCTTGAAGTTGTTCTAAACAATTTTGTCCCTCTTGTTAGATTAAAGTGACAGAGAAGGATAGAACCTTCTTGTCTGGAAGGTGATTCATCTCCCTTAGAGAGTGAGTCATCAAAGTCGGAGGGTGAGGATGATGAGGCTCCTAGATCCAAAAAGTGAACTCTTGAAAGATACAATCCACTTAATATAATCAATAGGGACACACCATCATCACCAACTGAGGCTGCAACAAGGTGGTCTAGTTTTCATCGCTTAGATGAGAATCAAGTTCTATTTTCTCATCAACAATCTATGACGGCAAGAGTTGGGAAGCCCTTCAAGTATAAAGCCTCAAGACCATCCTCAAAATAGGTTAAGATGTATTCTAAATATGTATTACCAGAGATAGTTCAAATATTGATGAATTTATCTTTTTATTTTGAAACTATGTAGGAGGTTCTATGTGAGAGGTTATGTATTCTAGGGATAGGAGATCTTCGAGCCCCATCTGATAATCACTTTGAGGAAAATCCAACTGAAGTGGGAATTTATATCTAGTAGCTAGAGATTCTCATATATGAAATTGATGATATAGTCCACACCACAATGAAGGTGAATCAAAAAATGGAACATGGGGCTACGTAAGGGATCGACCATTCATCTTTTGAGGAATGGAGTAATTTTTTTGATCTCAATGATGTAAGTTCTCTTCTTATTATATTATTTTCCCTTTTTACATAATATTTTAGAAAAATTGTTATTGCTCAGGGGAAATAAAATTTTAATTTACATATGGTTGAAGGAAAATCAATTCAGGTTCCTTCACCATGGTATAGCCCTGGTGGTACCGCAATTGGGGTTACTCGGTCACCCCTTGAATCAGGAGAATTATCACTAGGATGACAAGACATAGAGGATGATATGGTAGGATACATCCCACCTATAATAACTATTTTTTAGATGATGATTCAAGTTCCCCTTTGAGTAAAATGGAGAATAATAGATGTCAAAGAATGAAATCTATGTCTAAACCCTTCATCAGGAGTGGTAAGTCTTCCAGAATTCATTAATTTAGAATCTATCCATTGAAAGTGTTTAAACTTCGTGGAATTGCAAGAATATATTCTATTTCTTCCCTCAGGTAAATTAAAAATGAACCTTCAAGAACTAAGGAGGTCACTTCAAACCAAGCATTGATTCCTACCAATGAAATGAATCATTTGACTAAAGAGGCATCTAGGATATAGAATATATCATCTATTCATGGCACTACTCCTATCACTACTGTAAGGAGAGAGGAGGCATCTGGTATGTTATAAGTGCTTCATGAGAAGCTACATATCAAAAACTGGATTCTATTTTTGTAATATTTGAGGTTTTTCACATGCACCCTAAAATCTTACATTGACTGATGTTGACCCTACCACTATCACTAAGGAGGATGTTCAGGGTCTAATGTCATCAGAGGAGGGTCATGAACAAACCACTCCAAGTGTTCCCACAAGTGAGATTAACATGGGGCTTGTGATGTCAATAGAATCCCTGATGAATCTTGTCATTTATTTTGATTAAATACATGAACACACTAATATGCATACTTTCTTAGAAGAATTTGGGGCACCATATGTAGAACCAAAGGGATGTGATTATTTGTTTTCCATCCAATTAATATTCTATTGATTCATTCTCTAATCATGATTTGGATGGAATGTGTAGTCCCATCCAAGGAAAATACTACAATGATGATGCATGGAGAGGGTTTTTAAATCACCCCCAATTCCATTTTTGATGAGGATCCGGCTCATTGGGACCTTGAAATGGGAAGCCTTCATGAATCTCATATGGAATGTCTTGGGTAAACCCAAGGGAGTGTTACTCAATAAGAAGTTCTAGCTCAAACTACCAAGGCTGGGAATTATGGGGAGGAATCTTCTTAGGTTTCTGATCTTCTTTTGGTTAAAGATCACCAACTATTGTGATTCCTCCCCATTCTAACAATTATTTTGATGTAGTGATAATTTTAATTCATCATTAAGGATTATCAGCCTCTATGGTAAAGGGGGATCTTCTACATCAGATCAACCAACATCAAAAGGAAAGGAAGCCATTATTCAGGAGGTAGTAGAACATGACACTTATTTGAGTAATTTAATCCCATACTTTATCCCTACTTATGAAAGTAAATATAATTTAGACCTTTTGATGTAGAATGCTCTTTGTATTGCATGTTTCAAGGCTTCACGAGATATATGGAAGATAATATCTTAGGTTCCCCTTGAGGAACTTCCTTCACGAATCTCATGTATATCAGCTCTCTTCATCATGTTTGTATTCAGTGGATTCAATTATCACCTTGATAATAATGTGATGAAGGAGAATATTTGCAATTGAGAGCTAGAGAAGAAGCTTAAACAAGATATCATCAAGTCCAGACTTCTTGTAAACATTGATGACTGTCGAGCTACATTTTCGCAAGAGGAGGCCAATCATAGGACAAAACTGGAAGAATTTAAGTGGAAAATTGAGGAGAATTCTGATCAAGTTTCACACCTTCATCAATAATTAAATAGCATTCAGGGGAACTTGAACAAATTCACTATTCATTAAGAAAATCCCAAGAAGAAGGGAACAATTCTATTGAAACTACTAAGGAAGTGCTTCATCAAGTTGAGGAGACTTAATATGGTCAACTTGAAAGAACATAAACAAGTAGATGATGGGGCTCACGAGTCCATTCAACATATGAATAACTATATTGAAATCCTTTTGAAATTTGTGATAAAGAGACTCCATTTTGAGGATGTTCCTTTGGGGGATTTTTGTTACACATAAATTTAAATAATATTGTTTCTTATCATCTATGTATTCATCCCTATTATTTTCCTATAATTGTAATGTTAAAGATGATTTTCATAGCATTACATTTTTATATATAAGTATAATTACAAGGAGAGGGATGGTATGTGCTCTAAAATTTTACCTAAGGAAAGGGGCTTAGTAAGTATAGTTTGACTGTTACTAGAACTTTATGGATAGCCCTATAAACATTGTGTCTTTTGTGTCATCACTTTAATTATTTCCTAATCTCAAAATGGAAGAGTCTTATTGGGTGAAACATGTATTTTTCACAGGCCTCCGTTTTTTGGATTTTCATCCTATAATGTTTTTTATCTTTTAACTTTTCATTGCCCATTTTTATAGACCTCATAGAGTGTATGTCTAGAGAGTTTAGAATCGATTTTTTTAGATTTACCTTTTTTTCAATCCAGTAAGTATTGTGTCTCTTTTTATGGGCAGTTTAAAGTCAAGCATGTCAGACTAAAAGGGATAGTGTTTTAGGCCCAAAAGAATTTAACTAGAATTTTGAAATTATAACCAAAAAAATCATGATGGCTAGGAATTTTCAGATTTTATTTAGATACATCCAAGGGTAATCTCAAGACAATTTTGTAATCTCAAAATCTGAAACATGGTCATTGATAACATAAAAGGTATCTCTTAAGAACAAAATTACCCTTGTTTAAAACCATGTTATAAGGGTTGTTTTAAGCAAGGAAAATTAGGTCATGTACTGCATAGTTATGTAGAGTAATCCTTAGGCTGACAGGCTCATTATGGGGATGACTTATGTACAACCAACTGGGGGAACGTACTACATAGTCTGGTAAATGTCTTTCAAGAATTATCACATTCTCTTGTTGATGAACAACACAATTTTTAGATTTGGATGACTCAAGACCAAAGTGGGTGGATATATCAAGGAAAGATGTCATAGAATAAAGGAATCATACATACTGTCATAGGACTTGGATGGGAAACCAATCTTAGACAAATTTGATGTGGGAATAAGTGTACATTTTTTAATAAAGGGGATTTTTGATATTATGTTATTCATTTTAAATCCATGCCACATGAAAATTATAAGGGCTATGCAGTTTAAAGTCATTCAGTGAGGAAATTAGGAGGTTATGTTGTTTAAAATCATTTAGAAAGGACATTAGGGTTCCATGTAGTTTAAATTTATTCATCAAGAAAATTATATTGTGTAGTTTAAAGTCATGCAGTAAAGACATTATGGTGTGCACTTTAAATTCATAAACAATGAAATTTTTTTGTGTAGTTTAAATTCATGCTCCAAAGACATTATGGGGATATAATTTATGGTCTTTAAATATAAATGAAGGTTTGATGATTCTTTAATTCTTGGAAATCTATCTAAATGTGTTCTAATATATTCATGTATGGAAAGATAATGTTATAATATCTGATTTGGGGATTTCCATATCTGAAGGGTGGTATGGGTAAAATGGAATATGATGTCAGAGGAAGTATCATCCGAAAATGAAGTAACCACTGGTTGAAAATACAATTATGATGGCTTTTTATGCAATTCCAACTAGGGTACATATAGCATATCGAAATAGTGGAATCCTTTGGATGAAAACCATCTTATGGGGGTGACATATGCCAGACCAAATGGGATGTGTACTGCATGGTCAGGAAAAAGGGATCTCAAGAATTATGACATTATATTTCTAAAAGACAATGAATGTTTATGGAGATTCATATTTTCCAAAGCATAGAGTTTGGTTTGTATATAAAGTACAAAAATATAAAAGGGGTATTTCAAGTTGTAATTTCTAAGGAATTGGGGAAATGGATTCTCTATACAAGTCTAACGCAAACATAGGAATTATGTTGCCTGTAGTTTTAGTTCATATTTCTAGGACCATAAGATTATGGAAAAAATGGATGATACATGGTCTAATGGTCCAATGTTATTCTAGTATGCTTTGAAAAAGTGAAGGGGGAAAGTGTAATCCATAGTCTTAGAGACATTCAAGTTAAGAGAGAGGATCTGAGACAAATATACAAAGGATGGCCACTAATTTGTGGGTTCTAGTATACCATCATCAATGACTAAAGGGATAAAAGAGGCTTCCCCTAGAATAAAGTTACAAATGGTCGATAAACTAGTTATGGGGTTGTTTTATGCAAGGGAAGCTGGGTAAAAAAATGCATAGTCCTAAAGTGTCATCCTTAGGCTGATATGACCATTATTTGGGTGACTTATGAAAGGCCAACTGGGAGAACGTACTATATAGTCAGGTAAAGGAGCTATTAGGTATCAGATATTCCACCTCTAGAAGACAAAGAAGGATTATAAAGATATGAAAGTATTCTTGATTAGGATTATGATATGAAAAAGGGAAATGTTTAATACATAAGGGAAATATTTAGAACTGATATTGGATATGAATTTGGAGTCCCTTTCATTGTTCTGAATCATATGTAGAATTGGGACATCTCTTATTTCCTTGGTGGGCTCTCTAAGGGGAGGACCCAAAATAAATGATCCTGCATGGATTTTTGATTATATACAGGAGGGTTCAGGGGTTCTTTTACCCCATGACTGGAGGTAGAGATTAAGTCCTAGGCTTAAATATGTATCTCAATTGGATGAAAATCAAGCCACACGTAATTCTAGAGGCACTATTCAGTTTGAATTCATTCGGTGAGGATGTTTGTCGTGCAGTTTATCATCTTATAGAAAGGAAATGGGTGATTTCTATGTGAAAAGGAATATTATGGATGGGCTAGGGTGTAGGATCGAGGTGTCACTATGTATATTGTTGGGGAATGAATTATTCCATATGTAGTTCTAATAGACATGAGTTAATGCATAAAGCGGGAACTTGTATTAGATCTTCCCATGCAGATTTAACTCGTATATGGGAGAGTAGGGCCTTCTCTGTGTTGTGATGTGGCCAGGCCCATGATTGAATATCTGTATGTCACTATTCATCTCAATGAAAATGAGAATCATTCCACACATAGTTATTAAATAAAGTTCCCTCACCTTGATTTGAATTCATGAGTGAGGATAATGGGGGTTTCATTGAATAGAGGTTCACACATAAGATGAGAACTCAAGTGGAATATCCTCACATAGATCTGACTCATACATGGGAGAAAAGAGGCATTATCTGCATCATGTTGCGACTCGTCCCTATATTGAGAGTGTGGGAATCACTATATATCTCAAATGAGTGATAATCAAGCCACACGTTGTTCTTGAAGAAGTTCCCCAAGAAATTCTAATCCATACATATGGAATGTGGGATTTTAAATTGAAAATATAATAGAGGATATGACCTAAGTGTCACTAGGTATCTCAATATGATGAGAATCATAAAACACATAATTCATGGAATTCCATGTAGTTTAATGTCAGTAGTAAGGATGAAGCTGAACTGACATGAAGTGATAGAAAAATTGTGGTTCGGCCTAAGAATGAAATTATGGGTAACACAAAATATCTCATAGGGGTAATAATCAAGACTCCTGTGGTCCTTGATAGGAACCGTATGTAAATTTTATTCATTCACAACAAGAAAATGGGATGAATGATTAATCATGGTTGCACACAGGATTGGAGATCCGGGAGTCACTAATTATCTTACTGGGGAAAGAATCAAGCCACACATAGTTATTTGAAGTTGTTCCCCACATTAATCAGACTGTGTTGTGGGAAAGGGTACTTTTGATAACTTCTAGACGGATGGTTGGGCCTAAAGGATGGAGTCTAAGTATCACCACACTTCTCATTGCAATGAGAATAAATGAATAAGTCTTGGAAACGTTCTCTATGCATATCAGGTTCATGAATATAGAATAGGAAGGGGAATTTTCTTTTCAAAAATAACGCTTGGTCCCAAGATTGGATATCTAAGTTCCAATACACATCTTATGGGAATGAGAATCAATCCACACAATGTTCTTAAAGGTGCTCCCTGTGTAGGTTTGATTCGTGCACATAGGGGATGAATGGATTTTTAATCATTGTGAATAGACCCAAGATAAGATATATGGGTGTTACTACAAATATTTTTGGGGAAATAATTAAGCTACATGTAGTTATTGATAAATTTCCCCACACCAACTGAGGTTTTATTTGAGGAAGGGTATTTTGATTACTTCCAGATTGATGGTTGGGCCTACGATAAAAGATGCTATGAGAATCAAGCCATATGTTTTTGATGAGTTCCCAGTATACAATTGGTTTATAAATAGGCAAAGTATAAATTTGTTTATGTTCATGGATAGTCCCAGGATTGGAGTTCAACGCACCACTATGTATGTCATTGAAATGAGAATCATGAAATTTGTAGTTATAGAGGGACCATGTAGTTTATCATCATGCAACAGGGATGTTGGTCACCTAACATGAAAGATAAATTTTGGATAGACCTAAGATAGAAGATATAGGAGTTACTACATATCTTTCTGGGGAAATAATCAATCCACACATATTTCTTGAAATTTAGTCCCCATGCTGGTATGATCCAAACACTAGGAGATAAGGGGCTCGAGTGCCACTAGGGAGTGGAAATGAGTTGAATATGGTTTACTCATGGAATATACTCATATTTTTGGAACCATAAGGAGTGTCTTCTCCTGATATCTTGGGTATTTCCTAACATACAAAAAGAGAGACATTAACCATAATTTTTAATGCCATGTGGTGAGGACAATTGGTGCTATGTAGTTTAACATTTGTATCTTAGGCCACATGTGGTGTAGTTTTTCATCATGTGACATGTAAAATGATGATACATAGTCTAACATCATGAAACATGGGCAAAAATAGTGCTATGTATTTTAAAATCCTAAAACTAATATGAACTCTGTGATATTACTCAAAGTATTTATTCTGGAACATTACATTGTTTGGAGTTTTAGTGAGTTTTCCATCCACTGAGATTAAATAATATGCTCTATTAGAGTGGACATTATGTATAAAGTAAGGTCCCTCCCACTTTGGATCAATATTCAATGGATTATTTCCTAGTATCATCAGAGTCCTAAGTACAAAAACCAATTCTCCATAATGGAATTAAAAAATAAGGAACTTCTAGTTAAAGACCCATGCAATCTGATTCTGATGCACCTCCAGGTGATTCAAGGCGTACAATCTCTTTTCATCCAGTCACTCTAGTTCGTCCAGTCATTTCTGAGATTTATCATATGTCGATATCTTTTCACAAATGGAAATACAAAGTGATTGAAACTGAACCTCAATGGGAAATAACACTTCTGTTCAATATGCCAATTAGTTTGGGGTTTCTCGTATATCAGTACCGAATGCGGTTTGATAAGCCCATAAGGCTTGAAAGTGCTTATCTGGGCAATATTTCTTATCGTTATCCATCATCTTCTGGAGTATGTTTGATAGGGTCATACTAAAATCCTCTATCTGTCCATTGGTCACTACATAATAGTGGGAGGAATAGTTGAATTTGATATTATATTCCTAATATAGCTTCTCCACTTTAGTAGAACATAAATTGGTTCCATTTTCCATCAAAATGGAATGAGGGACACAAAATATGGAAATTATGTTAGCATTGACAAAGGTGACAATGATTTTGTCTCTAACTTCTTTTAGGGGTATTTCCTCAACCCATTTAGAGAAGAAATCCATAGAAGTAAGGATGTACTTGAACTGCTTAGTCATATCTAGATGATATAGTACACCAACATCCATGACCTAGGTGTAAAATGGACAAGAGTATTTAGCTATATGTAGTAACTCCAGGGTTTGAGGGATGAAATTGGCATGCACTTTGAAGGGATGAAAATTCTTAGTGAATTCTATGAAATCATGTGTCATCGAAGGCTAGATGTATCCAAACCTTTGAATTTGATTATAAATCTTGTACCTAGATTGTTGGGAACTATATGATCCTACATGTACTTCTTCCACAATAGCCATATTCTTTTCTCCATCAACACATCTGATAGGGACTCTATAAAATCCACACTTGTAGAAGACTTTCTAGTGATTTGGTCCAACATAATGAGTAAAATTAGCCTCTCTCCATCGAATCTTCTCTCTTTCAACTCTATTTGGTGGAATTACTCCATCATAGAGATACTCCATGATAAGTTTCATCCATCCAGGGGTAGGGAAATATGGCTCATGTATTTGACTAGTTTTATTGATCTCTTCTCTCTAATTCGAACAAAAGGTGAAACCATTTGATGATGGGAAATATTGATTACTATTTCATCGCGATTTGGATATGCCAATGTTGTAGCTTCATTTCCCAATGCTACCTATGCATTTTGTGATCATGGGACGTGGTTCAATGATGGATATGATGGAAATACTTCCATTAACCATCAGACATAATCACATAGGGAAATTAACTCTTCCTTTCTAAAGGAATAATCCCCATTGATCGATTTGATTATAAATTCTGAATCACCCTTCACATCCAGGTGATTCAAAGGTACTTAGAGTTCCAATTATAGACCTACAATGATAGATTGATATTCTACCTCATTTTTGGAACAATATTATAATAACAGGATGGGATATGGAAATACTACCTTCTCTAGGGAGATAAGACAAACTCCCAACCCGACTTTGTTAATATTTAGGTCTTCTATTCTCTTCCCCATTGGAAGTCTGGAAGCATCGTCAAAATACATCTCCCATGTCTGAGTTCTATCCTTAATAGATGATATTTATTCATTAGGTAGTTCATTATTTAATTATGTATCTTTTTTATATGGGTTCTCAATGAGGAAGTCTACTATATCTTGGCCTTTCACATCTTTCTGATGCATAAACAATATATCAAACTGATACAAAATAACTCCCCACTATTCATGGTTCCCTATGAGAATAGGATGATTGTGAATGAATTTTCAGGGGTTATTGTGACAGAACAAATGTATCTCAGGGTTCTACAGGTAGTGCCTCAACTTCTGAACATCAAATATTAATTCCCTAAATATTTTTCTAATATCTTATTATCGGGTATTTATGTCGAGCATGGTTCGACTAAGATAGTAAATGATATTTTCATTCCTGGTTTCATTCTTCTGTGCATGGAAATCACCCAATGATCACTCTAAGGATATCACATATAAAATGAGTGGATTTTCTTTAACAGGTGGCGTTAATACTGGTGGTCTCAAGAGGTATTTATTAGGGGAATAAAATGATTCTTGGCATTCATTGGACCACTAATAAGTGGCCCCCTTTTTCATCAATTTGGTGAAGGGGAAACACTTGCCTACGAGGTTGGCTATGAAGTGCCAAATGTTGGAAAAGTGTCCTTGATGTCCTATCAACTCTTTCAAATTTCAAGGAGGTGACATTCCAATGATATCTTTAGTCTTCTCATGATCAACATTAATGTCATGATAGTGTAAAATAATTCTGAGAAATTTTCCTAAGGTTTCCCTGAATGAACATTTCAAGGGGTTCATCTTCATATTATGCTATCAAAGCTTCCTAAATGTGGTTTCTAGGTCAACCAAGTGATCAGAGCATTGTCAATATTTTACCACTAGATCATCATTGTAGAATTTCACAAACATTCCCAAGAATATTTTGAAGATGTGATGCATATCACATTGATATGTAGCACCAGTATTCTTAAAGAGAAATGGAATTACTCGGTAACAAAATATGACTTGAGGTGCACTAAATTTTTTGGTTCTTAACCTTTTAGGGCCTTATGGATTTGATTGTAGGTAGAATATTAATCTACGAAGGAAAGGGCATAGTAGGTAGCTGTTACATCAATTAAGACTTCAATAATTGGAACTGAGAAGTCATACTTGGGACAATGTCGGTTGTGATCTCTAAAATCAATGAAAACTAGGATTTTACAATTTTTCTTTTTAATAGAGACAATTTTGTCTAGCCACTTTCGGCATTTCACATCTTGCATAAAAATATACTTGATGAGTTTTTCCACCTCATCTTGAATCGTGGATGCGTGAGTTGGGTGTGTCCTCCAAGATTCTTTCTTATATCCTCGATGATTTTATGGAAAGCCTGAATGATGGGTGGCTACCTCAGGGTCAAGGTCTGGCATCTTTTTTCAATTCCTTTCAAACACATCCCAATATTGCTTGAGGAAGGAGGTTTATTCCTCCTATTATTTGGGAGTCAAGGATGCACTAATCAGAGTGGGGAATAGATCTTCTTTTTTACTCAGATTTATTTCTCTGAGTTCATCTACTATGGTGGATATTCATTCCTCAAATACTGGAGGGGCATCCATGAAATATTCTTCCTCCTTATATTCCTCTTCCTCTTCCTTGTGCTTCACTATTTGTGATTCTTCCTAGGGAGGAGATGAAAAAAAATCTCCTTGGAAGGAAGAGGGGAGTCACCATTTGGACATTTAGAGAATAAGTCAATCATTTCAAGATCACTTGTCGGAATAAATCCTTCTTTGAGTTATGAAGTGTAAAAAAGGGATTGAGAATGAGTCTCTTATCCTTCTCCTGTAGTCATGAAAACTTCTTCCTATTTACCTAATATAATTGGGCTTTGTTGATGCTTAGGGGATGAAATTAATACATTTTCATTCAAGATTTCATTATCACCTAGAGAGTTGATAACCTCATTAGTACCATTGGGCCTAACTCTCATGAATGACATTATGGAAGTCGCTGAATGAAAATGTGAATTCTGGAAAACCCCTTAAATTTGATTAATATAAATCACATAATATATACTGAGATTCTTGAAAGGGTTAGCTAAGATCATCTCCATGTCATTTGGGGCATTGATTCGGGCGGCATCGTTAGCCACTGATTTCTTCCCTTCATTATGATAGGACCTTGAATCAATGTATTGTGTCTCATAGGATTTTAATAAATCCCAGTCACCATATAATGTTCCAATTTGGCCATTAATAGGATATATTAGACTTTGGTGGTATGATGAAGGAATGGTCGTATGTTGATGCAACAAAGTTCTTCCCAGTATAACATTGAAAGTATTGTCCTTCCAAACCACCATGAACCCTGAGTTGGATAGAAGATCTCCAAACTAGGTTCTGAGTGTGATATTTCTAAGAGGATCATTCTCATTCTAATCATAACCTTGTAACACCAGAGTGGAGGGAGACATGTGAGATTCATTGAGACCCAGTTGAAAAAGTGTCTGAACTTGGATGAGGTCGAATCATGAGCCATTATCAATGAAGGATTATCAGATATCAATTTCATTTAGCCTTCCATATATATACAAGGGTATGAAATTCCATTATATGATAACATCCTCATATTTATTGGTGATGGAAATGACCAAATGGAATTATTTAGGATCGTTGTTTGCATGATATACTTCAGCAACAATGACCTCAACTTCAAATTCTCTAGGGCTTGAAAATTCCAGAATGAGTTCCTTCAATAGATCCTTTCATAGACTCTAAGAATCTAGGATATATAATTTAGATATAAATTGTGATAGTTTATTAAAAACATCATACTTTTTATCCATGGTTCTATGTTTCCCCACATGGAGATGGGATTTTTCATGTGCCTTAGAAGCTGATGTTCTTAATGTAGATGGACCGTTCCTTGGGATAATAACTAGAAGTGTCCATGTCCTTTGTTTATTAGTCTCGATAGGTTTTCTACTAGCTAAGGAGGTGGCAGTGTAACCTCTAATCCATCATTCAAGATAATCATGTAATGGAAGAACCTGTTATGCATTGAGGAATAACTCCCCTACTCATATTGATCTTGATTTAGAGATTTCCCATGGGTTTCAACTACATAGATGGGTTGAGTAGGGTTTTAGTTGAAGTAGTTGCTTCCAGCATGACCATTTCTTCCCTTGTATCTTAGACCATAATGACCTCTACCCCCAATTACATAATAAAGTAAAGGGAAATCAATTTCATAATCATAATTGCCATTTTAATACGGATCTGTTAAGTGAATAATGTTAGTAGAACCAAAGATCAACTCCTCATATAATAAATATTCTACATGGGGGTCGACTCTTGTTGTGCCATTTGGTGGGGCAATGACCATGATTTTCAAAGGTCAAAATTAAATATTCTGTGCTCAAAGAAAACTTTTTCCATGACACAAGATCATATTCTTCTATTTTATTCTTGTCCTTTCTACCATTTTGAATATTTGAGGATTGGCCTTCATAGGATTGGGATTTTGATGAAGCTAGATTTGCTCTAGTGGAAGTGGTAGGAAGCACAATTGGCTATCCCAACCATGTTCTTATAATGGGATGAGTTCGGTTGATTATTCTTCTGACCACCCAATCACTGAACATATGTACATTCCAGGTTTTGACTTTTTTCCAATCACATTCCTTTTCTAGATCAGTAACAAAAATTGATACCACCTGGGTTGGGGAATTTTTCAGCGTCACTTTTATAGAATCCACTATATTTTAGAAGATGTATTTGAAAATAAAAAACTATTGTATGGGCTTCCCTAACATTTTATGGAAAGTTAAATAGTTTGGGAGATCCTTGTTACCTTCTTTTTTATTATTCTTAGGCTTTTCCAATTGAACTAACTTATTTTCTAGAGAAAAAATTAAGTATCTAGGGACTTCGTCATTTCAAAAAGAATATACCTTGTTTTTCAAATCCTTAAATAGTTTTCGCCTCTGATCTCTCTGATCATCCCAATGAGGCATTAATTTTTCTTGATGCCTAGGAGGTGGCGGTCTATAGTATGATGGAAGAATTGAGGTAGGAGCGAGTATAGGGGCATTCTTGATTGTAACTATAGCATCATATGCCTTTCATTTTCTCATTCACTGAGCTGATGGTATTACACGAGATGTAGCATTGGTCTCTGTGATTGAGTTTTCCAACTATTGAGCAATTGTGGCCAGACCCTGAAACCCTCCTATGTATCTTACATGGATTAATGGTGTGAACAAATCATCACATTTATTTTCTATGAAGATAGGTAACAACTCTTCTTGAAGTATTGTTTGGATTAAAGAGTAATTCAATCCTTTCCACCAATAAATGAAGTTTGAGACTCTTTCATTCTACTTTTCCTTAAAGTTTTTAAGATCAAATATTGTAGTATTTTGTAGCATTGAGATTAACTGGAAAAGAACAAATGGTGGAGATCTTCCAATCAAGTGATAGATCGGGACTGCAAAATCATATAACATACAAAATCTGGTCCCTGTAATGATTTCACAAATCATGTAAGTTTCATTGCTTCTTTTTGTTCAGAGGTTCCCATAATGGGATCACAAAGAGATAAGAAATGAATCAATTACTGCTTCATACCTCTTGATCCATTGAAAATTGGAAATTTTGGATTCCAAACATTTGGAGGAGGAGGGTTAGGATCCACTCATTCAGGATAAGATATCTTTTTTGATGTACTGCAACATTTCATCCTTCCATAGCTTCCAATAGAGTCTTTAATGACTCAATGGTGTTAATAAATTTCAAGTAATATCTAGCTGATCCATAACCTAAATAGGTGTGGCGACTGGAGCCAGATCATGTGGGATGACTGGAAAAACCACTGGTGGTGGAACCACATATATTTTTCATTGGTAATCAATAAGGGAACTCCTATAAGGATTTTTGTGACCATGTTATGGCTATGTACACAATGGAGGGAATTATTGATCTATTGTCACATGATTCAAATATATTGGTGGTTTATGTCCCACGTGGAGAAGGTGTTCCCTGTCTACTTCAGTTGTTGCAGAAAACCCTCTTTGTTGTGGTGTGGCAACTGGATGTGATAGTTGAGGGTTTTTTTTGTATAGCATATCTAGCAATATTATTTCCTGGGAGTATGTCTGCATTGATTCTTATTAACTCTCTCATTTACTCCTCTTGTCGAGAAAATGTTTCCTCTATAAAAAGGAATTGGACTTCTCAAAGTGGAAGGTTAGACATAGTATAAACCATAAGTTTTCCCCTATTAGGTTCCTTTTGAGGGTGTAGAGGTGGATTATTTGAGGGGATACACAAATTTTTGTAGAGCCTCTATTTTCAGGTATGTACACCATATAGGGGTTTTAGAATCTACCGGAACAAAGGGGGATGAAAAGTGTGAATCATGACACCCAAAATTTGGAACACAAGGAGTGTAGAACAGTGATATAAAATTACTGTTGAACATGATCAAAACATAGAATCAATACTATTATCCTGGAATTGGGGACAATAAAATGAGGGTTGACCACTGGCCGTTTTCGAAATGTGAAACATGTCTCAGAATTTCATCTGATGTATTCTAGAACGTTGATCTGGGACGGTGGGTGAGCCAATGTTGCATTACAAAAAAACTGTTAGGGGGTCATTTCAGATGTGAAATTGGAAGTGGATCCAAATAAGGGGCACATTAAGCATGTAAATGGAGTGATGGAATGTTTGAATAAGGTACAACACTCTTGAAATTATTCCCCTTGACCTAGAACACATTGGTGCATGTGAATTGGTTTGAATGATGATGAAACCCTTCTTCTAGGGAAACATCATATTGAATGTTAAGAGATATGTAAGAATTTAAATGATGTGGAATATTTCCAATAATGGGGGATTGGGCCTCTCATGTGAGGGGATTGGATGCTTTATAGTTTTATTTTATACAACAAGGACGAAAGAAACATACTTTTATGTTGTAAGGTTAGGATGATGCATACTACAATTTTAATGTCATGTGATCAGGAAGTACCACACAGTTTAAAAATTTATAGCATGGACCTTGGTTGTAGTTTAATTTTGTGTTGCATGGACTTGAGTTCTTCTCCTAGTTTAATGTCACATAGGTTGGACCTAGTTGATGAAATCCCAAATGGAAATTTATAGTGTGGACGATTGGAAACTCGGTGTGAATGAGGGCCTAGGATACCCATCACCATACCGTAAATTCCTAAGAGAATTATTATGTAGTTTAATGTCATAATTTAATGTACATAGGATTCTAGTTTAAGGTCATAGATTTTGGAGCAAGGATACTTCATGTAGCTTGACCACATCAGTACACACCCTACCCAAACTCTTAATTCCAAGTGAGCCATGCTCAGTGTGGGAATCAAGGAGCGGTAAAGGGGGTCTCCTAACATGTTGAGGCACATAATAGGTGTGATGATAAGGGTAATCCAAATTCATTATGATATAGGTAAATGTAAAGGAGTTAATTAACACATTAGAGATCAAGACTGGTTGATATTGAAAGGTAGGGACCAACTATTGAACTTGTTCTATCTATAGGTACCACAACCACATCAGTCAAGAATAGGGCGTGAAAATGAAAGATTGATTGTTTTCAAAAACATAGGATCTTACATTTGATACCAGAAATCCATTAGGGAGTTGGCCCATGATGTATGGTTAGAAAAAATGGCATGAGACCTATAATGACCCAAAGATTGACGTACATGGACAATACATTACTTTTGCAGAAAACATAATACATGACACAAACAGATGCCCAATGACCGTATTAGTTTAGTGTCTTTGGAAACTCGAAACATAATCTTCTAATCATGGTGAAAGATCGTCAATATCTCCCATAAAGATCTTAACCTTTTGGTTTCTTACCTAAAACCTTCATTTATATCTTTGGAAAAAGAAAACATATAAAGGGTGAGATCAAATTCTCAGTAAGGGTAAACAAATGAAATGTCAATTGTATCATATTCTTAATATCATAACATTTGAAAAATCTTATCCAAAATAAGAGGTAAAAATATCATGTAATGGGATAAATCATAGACCTGAAATGTAATCCCAAAAATCAGAGCATACAACATGAATCTTTGTGGAATACACACATAATCATAGAACATCAGTTTATATTAATCAAGGCTCGTCACCAAGACCATCATAGCGGACAAAGTCCATTATTGAACTGAGTTCACTCCTCGTTCTAGCCATATAATACTGAACAGGATTTACTTTCCATTCTATCCATTTCTATCTCATGATATACAAATCTTTACCCAATACATTGGAGGGAGATATAGGTCCCACCCATGTCATAATGTAACCATTCTTATGTGTGCCACAACATCATAAATCATACATCATAGAATAATCTATGTAATAAAAATGGGATTCTTAAACATCATTCCATCATAAAATAATCCCCATAAGATAAAAATAATTCTATCATAACATAATCAAACCAATGTAATAATAGGGTTAGAAAAATAACCCTATAACATCTTAAATGGAAAATAATTTTGATAAAACACTTGAACTTAGTTCTTGAGGAAAATATCCTTTCTTCTTCAAAATCATTTTCTTTTCTCAACATGTCATGGAATTTTAAAATAAAAGAAGTAAATTGAAAATAAACTAGATAACTTGTAAAGGAATATTCGTAGAAATAATTTTCTTTTGAAAGAATAAAAACCCATTCATGCCATATAAGTTATTAAACATTCTTCTCGTACTTTGGTCGAAAATGTCAAAAAGTTCCTCGTATGGTAAACAACAGAAATATTTCTTCCATACCATTTGGTAAAAGTAAGAAAAGGGTAAAAATGACTTTAAACATAAATTTAAGAATATTAAACATTGTATGAAAGCATTTTTAAAAATCAAGTACATGAATGATAAATATAACCCATGAAAATAATTACGTATAAACAATCTTAGATAAAAATGAGATTGCAAATTATCCTTTACCGTATGTCCAATTGCTTCAGTATGTGTACAAAAATCCTATATAGTGGTTTTAAACAAATTATTAACTTGTAAAAAAACTATAATAATATTTACGATATCGTATATGATTCACTTACGACTTTATATTACCCATTTTTTGTCAATTCCATGTTAAATTAGCATTTTGGGTAAACTTGTTTCATTTATCGTACGTGTTTGGACTTGTTGTTCATGATATTATTACTTATATCAGGATTTAATTACTTTAAGAATATAATACATGATTTGTATATCATATATATTCAGTATATATATATATATTATATAGATAAATGAAATTAAATACACCATTAATGGAGACGGTAGGCCGTACGTACGCATGAACACTGATTTCCTTTCATTATTTACTTGAATGGAAGTAAGTAGATAAGATATATATATATACACACACATAAATCCAGTAGAGTTATTATGTCATATATTTCATTATTATTCATTATATATAATTTATAATCATTCTTGAATGGTTAACAAGGAGAATGAATCTCATCGCGTCGTGGAGACGGTAATCCGTACGTTCGCACGAGCGATGATTTCATTCGCATGATTATTGAATGGAATTTAAGTGGATGATATAATATCTCAGAATTAAAATAATGTTATAATAATTATATATATTTATTATTTAAACCATTATACCCATCCAAGTATGATGGTTTTGGAAAAACAGATTACACCACGACGTGGGGACTGTAAGTCGTACATACACATGCCTGATGATTTCATTATTCATATGATGGATAGAATATGGAATATGGTTGTTTCATATTAATAATAACATATTAGTATACAAGTGATACTGTATTTATTACTTAATAATTAAACAACTCATATAGAGTAAGTAGAAGAAGAAAAAAGTTTGAAAGAATCGGTAAAGGATATTACCTCATCTTCGACGAGCCTCTTCTTAAAACCTCTTAGGGAACTATATTAGGTCTTTGGAGAATACCATGACATCTATTAGGTTTATAGGGAAGTTGATAAGGGAACTCGTCTATTTTTGGATGAATGTGGAAGCTCAAAAATGGTGTGAAGTGGAGAGGGAGGAGGTACCCTTTTATAATGGTGGAGAGGGGCACCTTTGAAAACCTCAAAAATATTAATTTATAATAAATTCAAACCCCACATAAAAACCTCCAAAAATGACTAAATTTGAATATTATATGAGAAAGGGTTGTGATATCCTCATCCAATAAAATTTATACATGTTGGAAATTTATTTTAAACCATAGCAACATGATTTTTCCTTATTTAATCTATTTAATTTTATTTGTGGTAATAATATTCTAAATTTTAAATTTTTATAGATAATTACTTATGTGTTGTTAATTTTACATAATTGGTTAGTTTGTTATATTTTAGACTTTATAAATTTCAATTTTCAATTTTTAAATATTTTTGTGATTTTTAAAAAATTTAATAATATGTAATTTTTATAAAATAACAATAGTGTCAACTTTGACACTATTCATTTATTTGAATTTAAATAAAATCCACACAGAGGATATATTCGAACCAAAATATTTAATAGATTCATAACATGTCATATGTATCTATAAAGATGTTGGAGAACATTAATTTTTTCATATAATATTTATTTTAATATTTTTAATCCCATTTATTTGATATTTCACTTAATAAAATAATTAAAACAATAGTTTTGTTTAATTATTTAATATAGTTATTTTTTTCATAAATACTTAAAATAAAATAATATAATGAAGATATATCTAATATATATAAAAATAATATTTGTACTCTAATTTATCATCTTAAAATCACAACATTTAAATTGTAATATTTATAAAATTATGAAGGTGACAACTTTGACTTTATTAAATATAAAATAATATAAATATCATAATCGCTTTTATAAGGCTCCAAATGGTCCCCAAGTAGATACATGGATGATTATGGTATATATATACTCTACGAATAAGTTTTGGGAAAGTGTTTGGGCCTATTTGTTTGGTATTATTACTTTAATAAAAACTATATTATTGAATTTTCACTAAGTAGATAATTTTTGTATCATTAATGCATAAGCTATTAAGGTAATTAAATATTTCTTAAAAATTAAAAATTAATTATCATGATAAATAAAAGAATTTTATATTTCAAATTAGTATTTATAATTTAATTTATATTCTGTATAAGATTATATTAGAAATACTTTAATTATAAAAGTTTGAGTGAGATATATTTCACTTTCCTTTAAATAAAATAAACAAAAGGTCTTAATCACATCCAAGTGGGTTCCAATAGATTCCATTTTGACCCAAGTATGTTTTAGGACAAAATATAACCATCAAATTATATTAATACAACTGTAAGGGTGATTTTATAATATTATATTTACCTTTAATTACCTAATTTACCTTTAACTGTGGTAAATAAAATTTATTGTAGTTACTATTCATAATGACCAAAAATAAAAAGTAGCCTATTAAAGTAATTGGACCTACTGATTTCAAATATGGAATAAATTTTTCCAAATTAATACATAGAAGTTTCATAAATTAATTTAAAATTAATCTCGTCGTTGAAAAAAATGGGTTTTTGTTTAAGACATTGCAAAAGATTGCATTGATTTTACCTAAAAATTAAATGTAAAATTAATGATAATGATATAAATTATATTAAATGGTAAAAATATATTCTATTTATAATTTAAAAAAATTCAAAAATATAATTTAACCATATAAATTATCTCGATGAAAACAGTTTTTTAAGTAAAATTTAGGGTATTTTTACTATTCATCAAAATATGAACATTATCCAAAAAATATCAAAACTTTATCCAACGTAAATATATATATCCTGATTAAAAATAAGAAGTTTATTTTGTAATATTGAACTTATAAACTTGTCAAAAATTTGGTATAAAATGGTTGCACCATCAAAAGGTGACAAAACTGCATTTTTTTAAAAATACTTCATTTATCCGAAAAATTGATTTTGTTCTCATACCTCATTTTAGAAAATATGTAAGATGAATTATAATGTTGTAAAATTCAAATTATTTTAATACTATTCATGAAGACTAGTTCATAATATTATAATAATATATCATTATTTATTGAAACTTGGTATTGTTTACAACACACGCTATTGAGGAAGGTCGCTCTTGCGTGTAATGCAAGCCAAGTCGGGGTTGCGTGTAGGGAAAACATCCTTTGGTGCTGAATATAACATAATAAAAATAGAGTTCAGTTATATATTGATCAAAATTTATACTTGGTGTTGTGTAAAATAAATTTTATTTGAAATAAATTGAAATTGTGTGCAACATAATCCAAGAATAGTGTGGTGTATACTACAAGCTAATATGGTGTTGCGTATAATGAAAGATAATCATAGTGTAGCGTAAAACAGAAGACATAAAAGACATTAAATATAATATTTCTCATAAAATGTCATGGTGTGACATTCTACCCCCCGTAAAATGAATTTCACCCTCGTAATTCATCAGGGTTATAAATCATTTACTACTTAAAAGATTCTTTCATAAAAACCCACATCATAAAAAGGAAAAATTTAATTTAATTTTTAAATGGAATTTTAGAAACATAATGGATACCCAAAGTAACTCATCACTGGGTTTCCACATAGGAAAACATAGGTGAAAACAAGGATATGGAAGAATAATCTAACCATCAAGTTTTGATGGAGAGTGGTAGAGAACATGGCTATGAAAAAGCCAACAATCACAAAGCCATAAATTTGTGATGATCTAAGGTGCCATCTGATTCATCGAATATGAGGGTACTAGGACAACATATTTGGTTTCCAAGATCATTTCCCTAACTTTGAAGACTTTTTGAATTAAAAGAAGTACTTACTTGATTTTTGTACAATCTCACCGTTGTTCGTGCCTTGAAAAATTTCCACTTCATCTCTTAATAAAATGATGTTGAATTTGTCATTCATGAAGTATGAGTAGATCAAGAGATAGAATGATAGATCATTCCATCTATCTCAAACATTAGGATAGAGAATGTTATTAAATATACATAAGTATATCTATGGTGAGATTAATCGTATATGGTTCCTAAAATGGACTTATACTTCATCTATCATTCCGCTTAATAAAATAAAACTAATTTCTACTAACTAGGGAATTCATGTTGGCCAGTGGTAGGTGATAAAGGCATGTCACACTTCAGTTGTGGGTTCAATTCCCGCAACCTTGTCCGACACAACGGGTTGTCGCACGTCCTACAGGTTATCTTTTTTCTAAAACTACACCATTATAACATTCCATAAATAATATCAATTTTTTTATCTTTAATCAATACTATATAATTTCCAAAATAATCACTTCCAATCTTATCCAAAATACTTATATCCATTATGATAGTATAAAGAAAACGATTACTAGAAAGTTCATATTCCAAGCATGTGAATAACATAATTTATCCCCCATATATTATAAGATATATCTTGTTCGTCACATTCCAAACATGTGAATACCTTAATCATGTATTCTCTTGAAACATGAATTACCTAGAAACTTAGTGAAAATGTGAATGCTGTCAAAATATAACTCTTTCCACATACAAAAATCCCAAAAATTCTATATACTCAATCCATGATATCACTTTGTCCTTTTATCATCCATGAGCTCATTAATACTATCACACACCTCATTATCCATTTATCCAAATATTTCATTCACTTTTCATGGTTACTGGTACCATATAATTATTGAAAACCACAATAAAACAATACATAGATATCCCAATATTCCATAATACATTAAATGATTTTCCATGACACTATTTTGAAATACCAATACATAAAAACATAATCATTTCACCACATAATTGTCATACTCAAAATCAAAAATAGTGATCACATGTGACTTTCCATTGTCTTTTACCTTAAGAGGTTGCTCAAGTCGACCATCATTAACCCTTGAACTAGGACATTGGTAAGCATTATGCCTCATTTCCTTGCACTTGTAGCATTGAGGTGTTAGTTGTACATTCTCTATAGTCTTTTCTTTATTCACATCATTAGAAACCTTTTTCCCATTACTTCGTCACTCAGCTGCTCGATGACATTATTTTCCACACTTTAAACATTTTCCAATACCTTTTAGACAATATCCACCATGATTCTTTCAACACATTGATCATAAAAAAAATATTCATCATATTTTCAACATTGTTCTAATATTTTTCCATGGACTCCATCTTTCGTTTCATGTTAAAACCATGAGATGGATATATAATACTAACTTCTAGTTCTACCTTGATAGCACAAGGCACAATTTAATCATAGATACTGAAGTCTCTTTTAGCTAATTCCCTTCAAAGACATGGTTTTAAGCCACTGAAGAATCGATCAACTTTACTTTCAGCTTGGATGATAAATCCAGATGCATACCTTTCAAGCCTTGTAAAATTCGCTTCATATATACCAAAAAATTCATCATCCTTTTACATAATCTCAAGGAACTCTTTTTCCATATTCGTTCAAAGAATACTAGGAAAGTACTTATTGAAAAATAATTTCTGGAACTCATCCCATTACATGGATTCAATTTTATCTTGGGTCCTTGTATTCTTAATTAGAGTCCACCACTGGTCTGCATTACCTTCTAAATGGTAAATAGTAATAATGGAATTTTCATGTTCCGAACAACGAAGTATGTAAAATACCTTTTCAATGGTACTGATCCATTGTTCAACAACCAGTGGATCAGAAGACCCACTAAAAGAAGGTGGACGTTGCCTCATGAAGGACTCAATAGAATATTGTTCCCTTCTCTGCTTATTTGGAAGTCCACAATGATTTATATCTTGTGTAAGTATAGAAATAAAAATTTTCACTCCATTTCCCATAACATTTGGTTGTTTAAGAGGATAATTAGTATGAGAATCATTGCATTGCCTAGTGAATTTATCATTAACATGGTTCCTTCAGGTTCCAGCCATTATCTAAAAACCCAAAATAATTGTGTGAGAGGCAAATATCATTCTAGGAAAACAATATAATAAAGGTGGAGTACCTTCAATATCTAATATCTTAGGTTTAATTATAAGATCGTTACCATAAATCTAGGAATATTATCTATACATATACTTAACCTTAGGGACTTCTATAGACATACCATAGAAATATCTCTATGGATCTCACTAAATTTTTCGTATTCTAGTTTCCAAAGGTTAACTAAGATTTTCCTCTGATACCAACTATAAAGACCCAAAGCTTGACATACTTGGACATTACATTACTTTTTTGGAAAACGTAATACATGACACAAAGAGATGCCCAATGACCTTATTAGTTTAGTGTCATCAGAAACTCGAAACATAATCTTCTAATCATGGTGAAAGATCTTCAACATCTCCCATAAAGATTTTCACCTTTTGTTTTATTACCTAAAATTTTCCTTTATATCCTAGGGAAAGGAAAACATAAAAATGATGAGCTCAAATGCTCAGTAAGGTTAATCAAATGAAATGTCAATCATATCATATTTTTAAGATCATAACGTTTGAAAAATTGTATCCTACATAAGAGGTCAAAATATCATGTCATGGGATAAATCATAGAACTGCAATGTAATCCCAAAAATCAGACCATAAGACATTAAAATTTTTGGCATACACACATAAGCATAGAAAAGCATTTCATATTAATCAAGGCTCATCTCCAAGACCATCATAGTGGACAAAGTCCATTACTAAACTGAGTTCACTCCTTGTTCCAGCCCTGTAATACTGAACCAGATTTACTTCTCATTCCATCCATGTCTATCTCATGAGATACAAATCATTACCCAATTCATTTAAGGGAGATATAGATCCCACCCATCTCATAATCAAACCATTCTTATGTGTGCCACAACATCATAAAACATACATCATAGTATAATCCATGTAATAAAAATGGGATTCTTAAACATCATTGCATCATAACATAATCCATATAAGATAAAAATAATTTCATCATAACATAATCAAATCAATGTAATAATAGGGATATAAAAATAACCCTATAAAATCGTAGATGGAAAATAATTTTGATAAAACACTTGAACATAGTTCTTGAGGAAAATAACCTTTCTTCTTAAAAAATATTTTATTTTCTCAATACGTCATGCCATTTTAAAATAAAAGAATATAATTGAAAATAAACTTGAAAACATTAAAAGGAAGATTCAAGGAAATATTGTTCTATTGAAAGCATAAAAACTCATTCATGCCGTATAAGTTAAAAAAACATTATTCTCATACTTTGGTTGGAAAAGTTAAAAAGTACCTCGTATGGTAAACAAATGAAAGATTACTTCCATGCCATGTGGTAAAAGTTAGCAAAGGGTAAAAATGACTTTAAAAATACATGGAAGAATACAAAACATTTTATGAATTTTTTTAGAAAACATGTAAATTGATGATAAATATAACCCCAGAAAATACTTACATATAAACAATCTCAGATAAAAATGAGATTGCAAATTATCCCTTACCTTATGTCCAATTTGTTCAGTATGTGTCTAAAACTACTATATAGTGGGTTTAAACATATTTTTAACTTGTAATAGAACCATAATAATATTAATGATATCATATATGGTTCACTTACAACTTTATATTACCCATTCTTTTGTCAATTCCATGTTAAATCGGTGTTTTGTGTAAAATCGTTTCATTTATCATACGTGTTTGGATTTTTTGTTCTTGATATTATTACTTATATCATTATTTCCTTACATAGAGAATGTAAAACATGATTTATATATCATATATATTCATTATATATATATACATATATATTAGATAGATAAATGAAAGGAAATACACCGTTCATGGAGATGGTAGGCCGTACGTACGAATGACCGATGTTTTCCTTTCCTTATTGACTTGAATGGATGTAAGTAGATGAAATATATATATATATATACATAAATAAAGTAACATTATTATGTCATATTTTTAATTATTATTAATTATATATACTTTATAATCATTCTGGAATGGTTAACATGGAGAATGATTCTTATCGCGTCGTGGAGACGGTAATCTGTATGTACGCACGAGCGATGATATCATTCCCATAATTGTTGAATGAAATTGTAGTGGATGATATAATATATTATAATTAATATAATTTTTATAATAATCATATATAGTTATTATTCCCACCATTATACCTTTCCAAGTACGGTGGTTTTGGAAAAAACAGATTACACCACAACGTGGAGACGGTAAGTTGTACGTATGCACGAGTGGTGATTTCATTATTCATAGGATGGATAGAAGATGTATTATGGTTATTTAATATTCATAATAACATATCAGTATACAAGTGATAATTGAGTTATTACTTAATAATGAAAAAACTCATATAGAGGATGTAGAAGAAGAAATAAGTTTGAAAGAACTGGTAAAGGATATTACCTATTCTTTGATGCGCGTCTTCTAAACCTCCTTTTAGGGCACTAAATTTGGTCTTTGAACAATACCAGGACCTCTAGTAGGTTTATATGGAATTTTAGAAGGAAAATGGGCATGTTTTGGACGAATTTGGAAGCTCCGAAATAGTGTGAGGTGGAGAGGGAGGAGGTTCCCTTTTATAAGTGTGGAGAGGGGAACCTTTGGAAACCTCAAAAATATTAATTTATAATAAATTCAAACCCCACTTAAAACATCAAAAAATGACTCAATTAGAATATTAGATGAGATATTGTTTTAATATCATAATACAATAAAATTTATACATGTTGGGAATTTATTTTAAACCTTATCAACTTGATTTATCCTTATTTAATCTATTTAATTTTATTTGTGGTGATAATATTCTAAATTTTAAATTGTTATAAATAATTACTTATATGCTATTGATTGTCTATAATTGGATATTTTATGGCATTTTAGACTATATTAATTCCAATTTATAATTTTTAAACAGTTTTTTTGATTTTTAAAGAATTTAATAATATGTTATTTTAATAAAATAACAATACGGTCAACTTTGACACAATTCATTAATTTGAATTTAAATAAAATAAAAACAGAGGATAAATTCGAAACAAAAAATTTAATAGATTAATAAAATGTCATATTTATCTAGAAATTTTTTGGATAACATTAATTTGTTCATATAATATTTATTTTAATATTTTTAAACCAATTTATTTGATATTTCTCTTAATAAAATAAATACTACATCCTTATTGTTTAATTATTTAATATACTTATTTTTTTCAAAAAAATTAAAAATAAACGCCTATTATTACTATATATCTAATATATTTCATAATAATATTTATAATCAAATTTATCATCTTAAAATCACAACATTTAAAATGATATATTTATTAAATTATGAAGGTGACAACTTTGACATTATTAAAAAAAATATAATATAAATTTCATAATCTATTTTATACGGCTAAAAATGGACCCCAAGTAGACCCTTGGTTGATTATGGTATAAATATACTCGACCAATATGTTTTGGTCAAGTGTTTCGGCATTTTGTTGGGTATTATTACTTTAAGAAAAAACTATATTATTGATTTTTCACTGAGTAAATAATTTCTGCATCATTGATGTATAAGCTAATAAGGTAATTAAATATTTATAAAAAATTAAAAATAAAGTACCATCATAAATAAAAACATTTTAGATTTCAAATTAGTATTTATAATCTAATTTATATTTTGTATAACCCTATATTAAGAATACGTTAATTTTTAAAGTTTGGGTGAGACATATTTCACATTCTTTTAAATAAAATAAACTAAAGGTCTTAATCACATCCAAGTGGGTTCAAATAGATTCCATTTCATCCAAAGTATGTTTTATAACGAAATATAATAATCCAATTATATTAATACATGTTTTATGGTAATTTTATAATATTATTTTTACCCTTAATTACTTAATTTAACTTTAAATGTGGTAAATAAAATTTACGGTAGTTACTATTCATAATGCCCAAAAATAAAAAGTATCCTATTAACATAATTTTGACCTAATGATTCCAAATATGGAATAATGTTTTCCAAATTCAAGACACATATGTTTCATAAATTAATTTAAAATTAATCCCTTTGTAAAAAAAAACAGGTTTTTGTTTAAAACATTGCAAAAGATTGAATTTCTTTTACCTACAAATTCAATGTAAACATAATGCTAATGATATAAATTATATTAAATGGTAAAAATATATTCTATTTATAATTTAAAACCCTTAAATATTCTAATTTAACCATATAAATTATCTTGATGAAAAAAGTTGTTTATAAGTAATATTTAACGTATTTTTACTGTAAATCAAAATATGAACTTTATCATATTAATGTCAAAACTTTATCCAACGTAAATTTTTATATCCTTATTCAAAATAATAAGTTTATTTTGTAAAATTGAACTTATAAAATAGTAAAAATTATGTTTAAAATGGGTGCACCATCAAAAGGTGACAAAACTGCATTTTTTTAAAAAATAATTCTTCTATCTGAAAATTTGATTTTGTTCCCATAACTCATTATAGAAAATGTGTAAGATGATTTATAATGTTATAAAATAAAAAATGTGGTTAATACTATTCATAAAGTCTAGTTCATAATATTATAATAATATATCATTGTTTAGTGAAACTCGGTATTGCGTACAACACACGCTATTGAGGAAGGCCTCTCTTGCATGTAATGAAAGCCAAGACAGGGTTGTGTGTAGGGAATACTTTATTTGGAGTTGCATATAACATAATCAAAAACACAGTTCAATTATACAATGATCAAAATCTATACTTGGTGTCCTGTAAAATGAATTTTATTCTAAAGAACTTGAAATTGTGAGCAACACAACCTAAGAATAGTGTTGCGTATACTACAAGATAATGCAGTGTTGCGTATAGTGTAAGATAATATTGGTGTAGAGTACAACACAAGATATCAAATAAATTAAATAGAATATTTCTCATAAAATATTGGGGTGTTACAAGACAAATCTGTTAGGGGGTCTGCTTAAATTTAAAAGAAGATGGAGAGACAAATCATGAAAGGCTTGAAGTGTGGAAATGAGCGTGTCCAGAAGATAAACCCAAACATGGGATGTGGTATGGATTCATTTGACAACCTCTTCGACAATGTTAGTTGAAGGAACCCAGAGTGCTTTCCTAGTATTACGCATCATCGGGGGCTCTAAGGGGATTCACCAACTCTATGGTATTCACATTGGATTATTTGTGATCATAACTGGAGGGTCTTTCTAGTGTTGAGAGGACCCTGGGTTCGATTACCACCTCTGGAGGCATGAAGTCACTAAGAGTGCGGGAAGGAATTGGCACTGGAGGGGGGCCTTTCTTTCCCTTTCACCATTAGTTCCTACACTGTTGTTATGTAGAAGGAATCATAATAGACATAGATGAATAATCTAGAGAAGGTGTGGATACTTCAGCAGATTTGAGCTGGACTAATGAGGTATATATGATTCCCTATGCATGGGAAACTACTATGTGGACCAATGAGTCATCATACTTCTAAGTCCCATAGTTGGAAACCTGCTACTATTCAATGAAACACTCCTAGTCACTATCAGGCATGACATTGATTTGTACCACCTGTGTTGGGACTTCACCAAAAAAAACTACACCATTATCTACTTAATCCTAGAGCCAGTTCTAGAATACATATCATTTCTTAATGGTATGTACAAGAATCCTATGATAGGGGATGTAGTTAGGGTAGTCAGTGAGCTCAATCCTTTTAGGATTCTTGCACAGTGGCAGTTTTATGGTCTCTTATTCCAAATCGCATAGGAAATAATAGGGAACCTTGGATTCCTAAAAGGTGTAAGTATAGTTTCTCTTGTCCAGGAAGGTAACTTAGGGAGCTTGGACCAGACGAGGGTCTGGAGCTTGATAAGGGGATAGATCCATATTCTCCTACCTAGGAGGCAATGCTTGATGAGGAGGAGCCTACAAATTCTGCACTTTATTAGGTAGATCCTAGCATGGAAAAAACTCTAGTAGTTGTGCATCCTCTACCTATATAGAGGCATCATTATCTAACTTGGTGGTTCTTCTTGTAGGATCAGGAGGATACAATGGGTGTGTCTCCTCCGATTTCTATAAGGATTACTCTTGGTGTTCATCCATTTTATATAAATCATGGAATCCACCTAGGAAGTTCTAAGTGACGAGGGTATGGAACTATTTAGTATTAATATTCCCCACAAACATCATCATAAATTTATATTAGTTCAGTGTCATATTGAGTGAATATGTGAGGTGCTTCCACCAAAGCGATAAATTCTGTGACACATTCATCAGGAAAATAATTTCACTTGAAGAGGTTGGAAATACTTGTCTTGTGTGTAGTAGACCTGAATTAGTAGTGAATCTAACTACATAAGACTTACCAACCAGTAATGGACCTGATGGGTAACTGGTTCTACAAATCAAACACATGTCCTTCCAATTTCGGAACAATACATTGGATATTGGCTGATTTCTACTGCTCTGGAGTACCCAATATGGGTCCACACCTTGAGATGATGTGGGCCTGTTGTTGCACTGATTCATACATCCCTATTAAAGGGGGTGAAGGTAGGATTCACAAAATATGAGGTTTATCACATATCTTCCACACATACCGGATACAACTTTCTAATAGTTAGGATCACCACCTTTCATGTCTCCAAGCCATCAAGGTGAGCAAAGAAAGCAGATATCATATCATCCTAGCAAGGGTTCCTGACCATCAGTGCATTGACGAGATCGTCAACATGGTAAACATGCATTGTGACTTATGGAGTAGCCTATTTAGAATCTTGATCTTGGTTTTTAAGAGGGTTATCATGCTACTCTGGGAGGTTAGGCTATGAATACCATGGTCTCTTACCATAAACCCATATCTCTACTCAGTAGGTATGCATAGGTTTTTTGGGCTCAATCAAGGGAAATTGGTCAAGACTGGCCTATGGATACCCTTGATTCCCTAGTGTAGGAGGAACATGATCCTATTAAGTATCACCATAATCTAGGAACCACTCTGTTTAGATAACGTTGATGAGACTCTTATTAGTTTTCATCTGCCGATGTAGGATGACCATAGCAGGTTCAACCTCCATCTTCTACATGACATCAGATGGATTAGAGGGCTTATATGTCCCGATCTTCTATTTACCCTTACTGTTATCCCAACTAGAGGGAAGTGATGTGGAGGGACCCATAAGGCATAGTGTCTACCTTTTCTTGTGGGTGAGGATGCTTATATGAGGGTCCAACTAATACTGAACAACCCTAGGGGTGGGTTCTCTCTATCAGATCCTAATCTAGTGTCCCCATACCTAATTATTTAAGGGGCAACCATATTTACAATGATTGTAACTTGATACATATCCTCGTTGTTGCTGGGTAGGTATTACTATCTAAGGATAGGACTGAAGTGAAGAGTAGTGTATTTCCCAAAGCCATAGATAAATATGTTTAGGGATGCCTATTCAATAATTCTGAAGAGCACCATGAAGCTTTGAATGCATCTTTATTGAAGGGTCTGGTGGTAGCCAGGTGATGTAGGATTCTATCCCACTGGGAGTGATGCCAACTAGACCATGTGGCACTACTGATCAATGTCATCAAAGTTCTCTTGAATCCCTGGGTAGACCAAATTATGGTCACACAAGTGAAAATGTGTTTACATTATGGTTTGGAAAAATCATGTGACCTCATCTTGGGTGAGTAACTCCGGAATATCAAATTTGAGGACAATATTTGAAAATAACACCTCAGACAACTAATTGATAGCGAGAGTATCCCATAAGATTCACCATTCAGAATATAATCCCTAGACTATGTTGGCCCAATCCTTGGTCAGTGATGGATGTGAGAATGGAAGTGACCTCGATGTGGATCATTATGGTGGTGGACTGGTAAATGGAACAGTCGTTGCAATAGTTTACTAATTTTTTCATGTTCGGGCATCTCTTGAAGGTGTAATTGAACACATCATCACATCCCTATAGGACTGAGTGTGTACCACTACCTCAGGTGAAGGGGTTGTGACAATCATTGTCAGGACTTCTAGATTCTCTTCGTCCATCAAACCACATAGAAAATATTTGGGATCTCAGGTAGAGGTAGAGAATGAAACAAGTGATGACAGATATTACAACTCTATGAGACCTAGAAAGGTATCAATCAAGCCTTCCTCCACTTTCATATACTAGTGATGAAATTTGATAATCCTATGGATCTCATCTTTCAGGATAATGAATCTCACTTTCTAGGACCCTTCCCCATAATCTAATGCAAATTAATGTGGTGAAGGTTCCATCATTGAAATCAAATTCCTCCCTTAAATTTGAGAGGTAAATGGGATTTAAAATGAATTGACACTTCCAAATTTTTTTCGTTTAGTAGCGATGATTCTCCCTTCTTCCTAGGGATGGTTCTTCTAGGAAGGGGAGTGATTTTTCCTAAAGGGGGACCTTCATACTGTTGGGTGATGGTGTGGGGAGGACCTCCGCTTTTATTTTTTGGGGATATGGGGAGGAAATTCATATCCTATGTCGTCTGAGTGGGGAGGACCCCCACTTGGACTGTCGTATGAGTGAGGAGATACTCCACTCGGGTTGTCGATATATCAGGGAGGAACTCTACTTGGATTTCCAACAACATGGGGAGGACCTCTATGTTGGTGCTGAGAGTGGGGAGGGCCTCTTCATTGGTGGGTTGAGGTGTAAGGAGGAACCTCTCATTGATAAATATGTACCTGAGGAGTTCCTCTACATTGAGTAACATGATCACGAGGAGGGAATCTGTACCGATTACTAGATATGTGAGGAGGCCCACCATTATGGTGATTTTTTAAGTGGAGATTACCTACAATTGATCAGGGAATGATGCGAGGAGGTCATTCGCATTGATGGTCGGTGATATAGGGAGGAAATCCATTTGGGGAACCATAATCATAGAGAGGGCCTCTGCACTAGATCTCAACTAAGTGGGGAGGACATCCACTTTGACTGACACTATGAACATCGGGAGAAACTCTATGATGATGGTGGGAGTAGGAGATCTCCACTCCGACTAGAGATTATATGGGGAGATACCCTGTACTAAATCCCCTCATCACAGAATGGCCTCTAATGAATGATCTTAATGCCTATGGTTGATTGAGTCAAGACAACCTACTTGTAGGGTGGATGGGGTATCGATCCAAACTGGGCATTAAGGGGTCCCTTCCCTGCATGGTTACGGATCTGGTGGAATTCATCAGTAGTGGAAGGAGCCACTGATGTTGTGGAAGATGATTCCCCTTATCGAGCATCCTCCTGAACATATGCCTGATGGTGGCGATGGATCATCCAGACTGGGGTTAGTGGAGCAGGGGAATAGCCCACCTATTCTTCAGTCTGAAGAACTGATCATTTTTGGCATTGAAATGAACTTGTGGGATCCATCCTTGATGGATCCTAGGTAATAGAAATAGCAAGGATGACTCAGGAATCTTCTACCTCATTATAATTGGGGAGAAAGTCATAGTATCACTCTAGATAGAGTTTCCTGATGTTTTTGTTTGTTAGAGTGGGTATTAGTGGCTCCCTGCATTACCCTTGGGAGTGGAAATGTAAACTTGACACCAAATCTTATATGTCTTGGAAATACATATCCCTCATGGTAATGATTCCCTTATTCTTGTACTAATGTATGAGGGTGTCCATCAATCTCCATTGAATGATCCCCTATGGTGAGATGGGTTGTGGGCACCCATTGGCAATAGTTTTGGCTGATGTTTCAGTAGAGGAGGAGCTGTGTGGGATTTCCACGTCGACATTTCTACTTCCCCTATGTCTGTGGGCATTAGTTGGATGGATTCCTACAGCTTGGATACTGTAAAGATGGAAATTATCCTTTTAGTACAGAAAATAGGAATGAAATTCCCAACATCCTAATATTCACCAATCTTCAATTGATGGAGAGATAGATCTATACTAACGATATCACAGACCAAAGTTCCCAATGTTTATCATTCCCAATTCATGGTGATATCTATGATGGGACCAGTATTTTCTTAGTGGTATCTGGTTTCGAATAGATGGATCTGGTGACATGTTTATCTATTGATGTCTCAAATTCTACTAGTTACCATTATGAGGAGAATATTTTCATGTCAGGTTCTCCATTTTTGTTTACGAAACTTTCACCAATGTGTTCCCACTAAGTGTTATTGTGTGCTAGTAGCACATTTCTATTACCCCAAATATCCACTTTCTAAATGAGGGAAACATTCATCACTTTCAATGGTGATGGTTATTCCATGATCGAAATGGGTTGATGGGATTTCAGTTTCTCCATCCATAGAGTTCTCTTTGGAACTCATCACTTAGTTTAGGTCTCCCTCGTATATTTATGTTGTGTTCATGGAACTCATTCCCGGTGCCATCTCTTTGTGGACGCTGGTTAATTACATTGTTTATGTCTAGAATTTTCAAGGGATCTTGAAGGAGAATCAACCTTCAATTAAGAGAGTAGTGACATTGGGTATCACTGGCATGTCTGGACACTAGGAACATTGATCATATGTATCTTCCTCATAAGAGATCACCTCATAGAGGCATCTCTAGGTGTGGAACCCAAAGCATCCTGTGGCAAAAATGAGGAATCTGATTCCAAAAGCATATCTTAAAAGGATTTCAACTCATGAATCTGATGATTGGCATGAGGTATATTACATCATTGGTGCATATCTTCCATGTATTTCACCTCAGTAATCCCATGCTTATCACGAGGTCTAATCATGAGATGGGTCATGAGTTTAAATTCTTTTGAAGGTAGAAGGAGGATGATTACCAGCAGAGGTGGATCAAGGAGGTACATCCCTTGGATGGATTACCTGTAATGTTTATCGATGGATGGATTAGAACAAACGTGGAGGAAGAACCAAGAGGCATGTCCCAAAAAGAGGATATATCACACCATGAAGACTAATCTGGACACCAGTGGAGGTGGATTAGGGAGGTAAACCCATATTAGGGGGGGGGCATGGTTTATAGTTGTTTTGGATTGGACCCGAGGGAGGTGTCCTAAATACCCTATTTAGATGAATGAAATAAAAACACACATAGTTTTATGGATGGTGTGGGGATTACACATGGTAGATGTCCTTCACAAGAGTATTTCTCTTAGTTAGAGTTGATGTGGATCTTACGTATGTGAGATGCTCAAGTGCTACTAAGAGAATCCATGATATAGATTGGGTGTAATGATTCCACTAGGATGTGGAGATCTAAGTAAAATCAGGATGGGTATAGAGGGAGTGAGTAAAATGGATGGAATGGTTGAAATGATAGATTTATTGGGATTTAACCTCAAGGAGGCTTCCTACGTATCCCAATTGGTGGGGAATAAAATTCCATATAGTTCTGAAAGGGGAATTGAGGATTACACATAAGGAGGAGGCCCATGGAAGTAGAGTAGATGGTGTGGATGGATGGAGGTTTGGGTCACTAATAACATCTAATCCCATGTGATTCATGATTAGTTTGAGAAACAAGAGTAAGTACCAGACCTAACATTTGTGTCATGAATGATGAGCCAATGAGAGATGGTGTGGGGCTTATGTGTGGGAGTGGCCCAAGGATGGTCTTAGTCTATTGGAGGAGGATATCATTCCAGGTCACTTAGACATGGGGACATCCTGAAATTTCCACATAGGGGGACATCATAGTTTTACATTATGTGTTGAGGACATTGGGGTCAGGCATTTTTATGTCATGCAACTTAGACGTGGGGAATCAATTCTCACCCCTTGGGATTACATAACCATTTCCCATCAACCCTTGAGAGTGGAATGTCTTTAAATATTATAGTATTGAATTACATGTATGAGTTTCCAATCACAAGGTCCATGATAGTATACATATGATGAAAAAAAGAGGTATTAGCATACCTATGCTGAGAAGAAAAAGAAGAATAGAAAATATCAAGCCACACTATAAATGGAGTGGGCCACATGAATGGATAGTACAGGTCACATGGGGGCTTGTATTGTAGCTAAACAAAGCATGGATGAGTGTAAGAGTTTTGGGAACTTCACCATCTTGAAAAGGGTTTAAGCACAAGTGAGGCGACATAGAGAGGCCCAGGAGAGGGGATTCACGAAGCATAGGGTGCCACAGAGAAGTGCTTCATAAAGCTCAGGTGCTACATAGAGGATGTGGGATTCATGAAGGAAAGGGATTCATGAAACATGGTAACTCTTCCTTGGCGTGAATTCATGATTTCAGAAAGGAGTGCTTTATGAAGACTTAGTGCTCTACAAATCCTCAAGTACCCGTTGGGGCCTTCACTTTTTGTGAAGGGTGTAGGACTTCGTGAAAGGAATCCCCACCTTAGATGGAGGTATTTAGGAATGTTGGAAAGAGGTTTTATATGATCCTCAAATACCATGAATGATTCATTTTTGTTTCGGTTCATAGTGTTGAGGTGCTTCACGAATCGGGAGAAATACATAATTCCAAAGGTTGGGTAGCCATCACATTATTGTGGAATGAGCCTAGAATTTATAGGAAAATGGATCTCACAATGGTTGGAAGTTATCCATGAAGTAAATGTGACATCTGCGAATGGTCGTTGCTTAGTCAGACTTGCAAAGCCGTCTTTCAACCGTTATAGCGATCGCGGAACGACCCATCATGGCCCCAAACGTTTGCACTAGGTGAGGGATCTTCATGAAAGGGCTTAAAAATGTTTCCCCTTAAGATGGTTTTTGGTCCTATTTGATCATGGGTGTACATCAAAATGGTTTTGGCCTCCTTGACTAATCTTAGGGCATGCATTTCAATACCAATAATTTTTAGATATTTTTAGGGATTTATTATGATTTTTATGGGTTTTTGTGGGATTTTAAGGATTTTAAGTGTTTTAAGGGGTTTATGGGTTTTAGGGTATTAATGTTTTTTTGGAGTTAGGGATTATTTTTATATTTTAGGGTTTTTATATTTCTGTAATTTTTTTTTAATTTTAATGGGATTTTGGAATTTTAAGTGTTTTAGGGTTTTAATTGATTTTTATGGTGTTTAATTTTTTTAGGTGTTTTATAGATTTTAAGGATTTTAGGGTTTTTTTAGTTTTTTAGGTTTTAATGGTTTTTAGGGTTTTTAGGTTTTTAAGGTTTTCTTTGGGATTTTTTGGGTTTATATGTTTTTAGGGATTTTTAGGGGTTTTTAGGATTTCTATGGGTTTTTAGGCTTTTTATGGATTTTGAGGGTTTTTTTGGGTTCTTATTTTTTTTGTTTTTTCATGGGGTTTTAGGTGGTTTTTATATTTTTATGGTTTTAAGGTTCTCTATATTTTTTAAACATTTTTTTCTTCAGTTTAATGGGTTTTCAAATTTATTATATTTTCTAGGAATTTTATGTGTTTTTGTTATTTTTTACAATTTTCTGGGGGTTTTATGTTTTTAGGGGTTTTTGGTTTTTTGGATGTTTTAAGAGTTTTTATGTTTTGTTATGTTTTTCAAGATTTTTACAGTTTTTAAATTTTTAGTGGTTTTGGTTTTTTAGGTATATATGTTTTTATTTTTTTGGTATTTTTTGATTTTTATGGTTTTTACGTTTTTATTTTTTTATGTAATTAGGGGTTTACGTGTTTTTATGTTTTTAAATAGTTCATAGGATATTTCATGGTTTTTATGGGTTTTTTTAATGTTTTTATGGATCTTAGGGATTTTAAATGATTTTTCGGTTTTAGGGGTTTTAGAGTTTTTGTGGTATTTTAGGGTTTTTATCATTTTTTAGGTTTTTATAGGTTTTAAGTGTTTTTAGGTTCTTAATCATTACTTATTATTTTATAAGGGTTTTTAGGGTTTTTTAATTTTTTTTGGATTTTAAGAGATTTTTTGGATTTCTATGGTTTTTAAGGTATTCAAGGATTCTGAGGGTATTATGTTAATATAGGGTTTTAGGGTTTTTATGGGTTTATTGAGTTTTTTTAGATTTTTTAATGTTTTTATGTATGTAAATAATTTCTAGATTTTATAGTTTTTAAATATTTTGTGGAATTTAAATGTATTTAATGGTTTGTATGATCTTTAGATGATTTTTAGAGATTTTAGTGTTTTTAGGGGTTTTATGTTTTTTAGCATTTTTATGTTTTTTAGCATTTTTAGATTTTTCTGGGTTTTAATTGTTTTTAGATTATTTAGTTTTCTTTTTTTTGATATTTTTTTTTGTTTTTTACGTTTTTAAGGATTTTTAGGGAATTTTAGGATTTTTTAGGATTTTTAGGGTTTTTAGTGTGGTTTAGGTTTTTTATTTTAAGTGTTATTTGGTTTTTATGGTTTTCTTATGAGTTTTTATGGTTTTATCCATTTTAATGTTTTTAGAGATTTTTAGGGCAATTTTTATGTGTTTTTAGTGTTTTTAGTTAATTTGATGGTTTTTAGGGGTTTTAGGGTCTTTATGGGTTTTTTTTCGGTTTTTGTATTTTTTGTGTTTTAAGGGTTTTTATGATTTTTAGAGTTTTGTTTACAATTTTAGGTGTTTAAATGGATTTTACAGTATTTTTGGGTTTTATTTTTTTATGGGTTTTTATGTGTTTTATTTGTTTTAGTGGATTTTTTTATTTTTTAGATATTTTTAGGGTTTTAAGGGTTTTTTGCATTTTTTAGGTTTTTTGGTGTTTTATGTGTTTTTAGGGTTTTAGCTATTCATAGTATTTTGCAAGGGTTTTTATGGTTTTTTACATTTTTAGGGATATTATGGGGTTTAAGGATGTTTATTATTTTTTAGGGTTTTGGATATTCTATGGGGTTCTAGGTTATTTTTGGAATATAGGGGTTTTTTATTTTAATGTATTTTAGGGTTTTTAGAAATTTTTAGGTTTTTAAGGGATTTACGTGTTATTAGTTTTTTATGGTTTTCTTAGACTTTTTGGGGTTTTAGATTTTGTTTTTAATTTTCTAAATATTTTTGGAATTTATTTGGATTTTTATGGTTTTTATGGTTTTTAGGGATTTTGAGGGGTTTTAGGGTTTTAGGGATTTTATTTATTTTATGGTTTTTCTTTTCATTTTAGGGGTTTTTTATTTTAGGTGCTTTTAATATTTTTATGGGTTTTATGAGTTTTAGGGGGTTTTAGTGTCTTTTAGGATTTTGAACACATATTTGGTTTTTAGGGTTTTTATGTGTTTTTAGGTTTTTATGGTTTTTTTATGGTATTTTAGGATTTTGTGTTTTTTATGTTTTTAAATATTTTTTAGAGTTTTTTAGGATTTGTATGGGGTTTTAGGGTTTTAAGGGTTTTTACAGTTTTGGGTTTTCCAGTGTTTTTTTGTGTTTTTAGCATTTTGTATGTCTTTAGCGGTTTAAAGTGTCTTTTGGGTTTTTAAAGTTTCTTAGGTTTTAAAGGCAAGGAAGATGCGAGGATCGGTCTATTCCCGACCCCCACCCCCCCCCCCCCCCACAACAATTTATTAGAATAAAAAGGTACAACAAACAACAAGCAGACAAGGGAGGGGAGGGGTTGTAAGAACCCAGTTCTTATCTTTAAGGTATGGGTTTCTTCTTTTTCCTTTTCCTTAAGTGTTTTTGAGAAAATATGGAAAATGGAAAAGAATGCTAAATTTTTTGAAACTACACGCTATGTATTTTTTCCACACGTCGTGTACTTTTGGCCGTGTTGGGATAAGTACACAGGGCGTGTAGCCTCGCCGGCGACAAAGGGTGTAGGAACCGACTACACGCCGTATAGTGGTCCTTTACACGTCGTGTAGTCAGTCGGCATGTTAAAAAGTAAGGCGGTGGAGTCACCGCAAGCAAGGCGGCAGTACACGTCGTGTACTCTTGTCGGCAGATGAACAGTGTGGCGGTGCCGCCAAATGAACAGTTAAATGATAGGAGTACACACCGTGTACTTTGAAGTACACGCCATGTACTTTCTTTTTTCAGCTTAAAATAGGCAGTAGCCTCCTCATTTGGCAGAGGAGGCACTTGAGCCATTTTGGAGCCAAAGGAGGAGGCCGAATCTTTGAAGTTCCATCGAGCGTTCATCTGGAATCTGATTCGGCTTCGGACGATCTCGTTGGAACCGCACAGGTAATTTCTCTCTTGTCCTGGTACCGTTCTTACCAATTATTCTCCTAACGTAAGCAATTTACATTTGAATGGGTTTTGTTCTTCGTCAGATCTATTCCGTTCTTAGGCATTTCGGGAGTCGGCGTTCCGGTATAGCGTTCGTTGGCATATAAGGTAGGTGGATTTGTGATCATTTTCCAACTGTCGTGCGTTTTTGTGTGTTTTTGTGCCACGAACCCAAGTTGGGGTGTCGTGTGGCTGAGGTCGTTGCTATATTTAATGCCTATATTTGCGTAGGTGATAAAATTGTGATAATAAAATGATGTTTGGGATCATTTATTGGATCCAGGACCATCCTGAGGGGTGTGTTCCTTTGTTTATCTGTTTGGCAAGGATACCCGAGGGTATGCCTTAAATGTAGTAACTATAGAATTTCCTTGAGAGTAATTGCTTGTTTACTGCATTTTGATATGTTGGCAATTTCCCGGTTACCTGTTTAGCCTGAGGGCCTGATTGTATTAGCCTGAGGGCGTTGTTGTGATTAGCCTGAGGGCGTGACTATATTAGCTTGAGGGCGACGTTCTACTTCACCTGAGGGCAACCTTTCATGCCTGAGGGCTTGAATTATGTTCCTAAGGGTGACACTTCGTATGCCTGAGGGCGATAATTCTGTTACAATGCCTGAGGGAGAGATTTTGGATGGCCTGAGGGAAAGCCTGAGGGCGTGGTTCACTATATTAGCCTGAGGGTGAGATACTGGTTGGCCTGAGGGCTTGGTGCGGTTGAGTACAAGGTGATACTAAATTAAATGGACTAAATTAATAATAAAATGAAAATTTAATTGTTAAGTTAGTTACTTTTCAGTACTACTTAATTTATTCCATTTTACTATTGCACACTTTTGTTGCATGCTTACACGCAGTTGGGCACATGCCTTTGGTGGGTGCCTACTGAGATACATTTCTCACACCCTGTTTGGGTCACGCTTTTCGGCCCAAACAGATTATGTTTCTGCAAGTGTAGATAGGGGAAAGAGTCCCTATAAAGGTACTTGACTGTTGCTGAGGAGTAGGAGGGCATGGAACCGAGCCTAGGCTCGCGATGCCGCTGCTAGCTGTTTTTCTTTCTTTGTTGTACTCTGTTTTCTGTTGTTCTGTATTGATGTATAACATGTTCTAGCTTTTTTCCTAGAACTTGAAACATGTAGCATCATCACTTATATACTGTTGGTTATATCCATTGCTGTAGTTATTTTAGTTGTGTATGTTTACTGCTTTCGCTGTAGTTGAATGTTTATTTTGGTATTCCACTACGCTACACATTGACAAATGAGGGCATAGTTTTCCCACTATCAGACCTGGGCCCTTGCTGCTAGTCGGCAGCCTCTGGCATTTGGGGAAATGCGCTTGAGGTCACGTGGCGAACTGGGCTCGGGGCACCCGTTGCATGGCACCCGGGTCCGGGAAGTTACAAAGTGGTATCATAGGATGTTTCTTTTCATTGACTTACTATTTGGAGCTGTAGTCAGGTATAGGATGGAACGGTAGTTGGTAATAAGCTGTGCCCGGGTGTAGCTAACCCGTGTACAATGAAAAGCCATTCAACCTCGTATTTTTTATTCTTTTGATTTTTCAAATTTTACGGTTGATATGTTTTCACCGTTGGGTGACGCACTTGGATTGTGCTATTTATATTATTTGTGGGTTCTATTTAGTTGCAACCCGATGAGATGAGGGTTTTTCGTCTCATGCATCCTACATGCACATGCTAGATATCACATGTCATGCATAGTTTCCATGGCATATAGGTGCATTAGAAATTCGCATGTTGTTGTGATAGTTATTGTGATAGAAGAGCATGCTGTTGTGATAGCTGATTGATAAATACCTGTCTTGTGATATGGTGTTTTTGGTTTGATCTTTTTTAGAGGATGGACATCAAACTTTGGTTTTTGGGGAGTATGGGCCCCCATTGACCGAAATTTGGTGGATCATTGACTGGTTATTGGTTATGACACAAATAAGATGTCAAACTTTGATTCGTGGGGTGTATGGGCCCCCACGGGTCGGAATTTGACACTTAGGTGTTGTTTTCAGTATTTTCTGGGATCCTGAGAAGTTTCTGAGGCATACTGTCCGGAAAACCCAGGATGCACGCCATGTAGGACCTCATACACGCCGTGTGTGTTATTCTGTTCGGGAAGAAAAATGAACTTTTTGAGTACACGTCGTGTACCCTGAGTACACGCCGTGTAGTCTCCTCCTGTGTCACAAACCATGTGGGCGGCGACACGGGGTAGGGAAGGGCTTGGGTAAAACACGCCGCGTAGTTTTGTGCACGCCGTGTAGTGTGACCCAGAGTCCGGCCGTGTAACTAACAACACGGATCGGTGAACTCCTGTACAGCATGTCGTGTCAATGATGAACACGCCGTGTAGTGTGACCTGGGGACTCGACCGTGTAACTAACAACACAGGCCGGTGTCACCTCTCCCTTAACACTCTGTGTACCTTTGGGACACGCCATGTAGTCTTGTCCGAGGACAGACCGTGTGGAGTTAGTCGTGTGGCTGGGAAACGGGATAGTGTACACGCCGTGTTTGGGTGTAACACGCCGTGTAGAGTAAAGCCGAGTAGTCGGCCGTGTCACAGACAATACGGGCAGTTGGAAAATAACACCATACATGTCGTGTAGATATTATACACACTGTGTAGTTTTGTTGAACGGAAGCCGTGTGGCTTAGCCATGTAGAAGGACCCGAGCAGGGGAAAGGAAGTCAAGTACACGCCGTGTAGTCAGTGTAAACGCCGTGTAGTCTTGTTTTGAAAATTTTGAAATGCCTTCTTTCTCTTGTTCCTTTGTTATTCCTTCGTTTCAGTCTTAATAATCTTGAATTTGAGGCATGCTTTTGACCTTGTAGTGTCATGCATCCTAGACGACCGTGAGTTGTTCGCCAAGAGAGCGGCGACGATAATACTCCAGAGATAGTGGGCCATGGGCTACCAGTTGATCCACTAGCCAGCCAGATGTGGCACCAGCTGTTATATCGGACACGGGTGTAGAGGCACAGTTATGTGAAGGCTTATTGTGGTTCATGCAGACCTTTCAGGGAGCACCACAGGCTGCCACATCTATGGTCGAGCTGACGCGTATCTTTCAGTAGCAGCATCCACCTACGTTTTCAGGGGAAGGGGGACAACAGGCTGAAGAGTCTTGGCTAGGATCGATGCAGACTATTTTCAACCATCTTGAGACGCCTCCAGGGTGGAGGGTCAAGCTCGCGACTTACATGCTGCGTGATTTTTCCAAGAGGTGGTGGGATGTTACCACCCAGTCAGAGCATCACAGGGACATGGCTGTTGATGCTCCTTTCATCACAGAATCTAAAAAAATCGGAAAAGGGGAATATCTGAGCTCAAAGTGATTCAACCTTTGAAGAAAATATCAAAAATCGACAAAGGAATGAACAAAGGATCAAAAGCAACTGCACCGCGCAAGTTATATCACTGTCGCGCAAGTCCACTTGCGCGACGCACCTTGGCGTGAAAGTGACTTGCGCGACCTAATTGATAACTGCCCGGTAACCGCCCGGGGTCTTCTCCTGCCAATAAATAGACCCTGTGGCCCCACATTCGAGATAATCTTTTTCCAGAAACTCGGATTGAAGCTCTCGACGCCCAAGTCTCTTCTCAAAGCATTCGGAACACTTCTAAGGTAATTTCATACCTAGAACGGAAGATCCAAAGAGAGGGAGGAAGACCTAAGTGTTGAAACTCATCAACACTTGTGCGCCTGAGTGGCTAGCCCTTAAGGAAAGTAGTCACACTTGCGCGTTGCCTTACTCCGTCAATAGAATTTGCGCGTCCCTTTCCTGGAAGAACCTCAAGAGGATTCTAAAGGCTTTAATAAAGAGCTGCTCAAGTATTTCAATGCTGGTTGACCATCGCGCAAGTACAACATATGTCGCGCAGGTATAACTGTGCGACCAATACTTGTGCGCCCCCGCAATACTTGTGCGCCTTCCAAGACTTGCACGCCCATTCCTTTTTGGGTGACTTTCTTGCCCATTTCACCCTTATTAAGCCATTACACCTTTCCTTTTCAAGATTCAGTCTTCAAGACACTCTTCAAAGCCATTTATGGCATGATTTATTGATTTGACTTCCTTATCTGAAAGGAATTATGTGCAATATATCTCAAAACCTAGTGATTTAAATTTCTTTTTTTGTCACGAAATATGGAGAGTTCATTCATTCAACCTCATCCTTTGAGATGAGAGAAATCCTTAACCTGGGTCTCCTTTTCAGGAATAACTCTCAGTCATAACTATGGGCATCCTTCTTAGGAGTAAACCCCAATATCAATTTTGGGCATCCTTCTCAGGAGTAAGCACCAAGTCCCCTAATTTTGGGCATCCTTCTTAGGAGTAAGCCCCAAGTCCCTTAAATTTTGGGCATCCTTCTTAGGAGTAAGCCCCAAGTCCCTTAATTTGGGCATCCTTCTTAAGAGTAATCCCCAATCTCAAATATGGGCATCCTCCTCAGGAGTAAGCCCCAAACCTTAATCCTTAACCTGGGATTCCTTTTCAGGAATATGTCCCAGTCATAAATCTTGGGCTTCCTTTTAAGGAGTAAGCCCCAAGTCCCTTAAATCCTCTTTAACCAGTCCTAATTTACATTTAATCTGGGATTCCTTCTTAGGAGTAAAACCCAATTATCAATCCTCTCCTAATTTGGGTTTCCTTTTCAGGAATAAGTCCCAAGTTAGAGTGTTCAAATCTCCATAAAGCATATATACCTTTATGGACCATGTTCCTGGATTTTCTCCCAAAAGTAAATCCTCTGGGCAGTCATGCATACATAAGCCCCAAACCATTTCTTATGATTGCATATTTCATGGCACAATTGTCTAATTTTTACCAATACCTCTTGTTTCTCACCCCGAGCATGACTCACGTGAGCTTAGAGTGTAAAAGTAATTGTGACATCCTTCTTTGAGCCATAAATCATAAACATCATACTCCTTTACTCAAACTACATGGGTTCTGATTCCTTTTCCAAAACAAAGGATACGTAGGTAGCCCATCTATGGGTTCGATCCCAACTCTGAAATAATTCATGTCCTTCTGAATGACAATAAACTTCAAGTGCCCCACTGAGTGGCTTTAAAACCAGCCTGGTCATCATAATGACCAAGAGACTTTTTTTTGTTTTGAAGGATACCATTGACCAAGAATCTCTAAATAGATATAGATGATTCTCTATTGATGAAGAACCTCGAATACATATAAAAGATTCTCTAAATTTCTTACATATTTAATCATTGATTGTCAAAACTAAAGGAAAAGCTCATTTTATACTTGGTAATGTAATAAGGATTCACAAATATAACTTAAATCTATAAAGAGAGTCCCGGAATAGAAAATAATTCCCCTCAAAAAGGTGTGATGAGCCCGACCTCCCATCCTCCCGACCAATGCAAATTCCTAAGCCTCATCAGTCCACAAGCTAATGAGCGCCTACCTTTGGAAAGTAAGTCCAAATGGATGTGGAATAATTGGATGTTTCTGGTTCTACGAACAAACCCACTAGAAACCGATCGGAACGTTTGAATCTCCCATCCAGGAGGTCATCCCCAAATTCTGAGGGAAACAAAAAATGGCGAACCCGACGTGAATCCTTAACCAAGTTAAAATGATGTTTTACCTATTTGTTAAGCCCCTATTTAAAACTCAATAGGAGGGCTAACAAAAACCAATCATTGACATATGTGCTCATCCAAAGGATGAAGTAGCTGAATTTTATCTTGATTACGTCTGTTATATCAAACAGGCACTCTTTTCCAAGATCTTCTATATTTCCATAATGGATGCTCTCAAATTCACATATGTGAATACTGCTGCTACAAATACCACTGCTGCTATTCCTACTGGATCGTCATCTGCTCTGAGGATGACATCACCTACTCAGCGTCTTCAACGCTGGGTATCAAATGCGCTGGTTAAGGAGTATCGTCAACATGGTACCATCCCAACTCTGGAGGCTGCCCGACAGGCCCTCCAAGTGAACAACTCAGACATGTCGTCCGGACAACGACGACCAGTGATCAAGAGGCAGGCGGTGCTGACTACCGTCTCCAACCGTTTCGGGTCGTTATCCCCGGAACACAATTTCCATTCACTCCCTTACTTTGAGGAAGTGAATGAGCAGGTCCCTCAGGGCCTTAATTCAAAAAGATAGGAGTCCTTCCCGAGGGCTCCCATCAACAATCGCCGCCAAACTCGTGCGGTAGTGCGCCCACAACATGATGAGGGTACCGACTCCAGGCATTCAGCTCAGGTTCCTCGAACCCGAGCAGGCAAGACGAACCGCCAGAGACGGAATCCGGTTAACAATGGGAAGGTTTTCATCCCTGCCATCTCCGGAGAAGTCCACCAACCTAACTTGGTGGAAAACAATGAACAGGAACACACACTTGTCCGTTTTAATTCCGCTATCCAGCAGACTCGTCTGGAAGCATCAAGCCAATCCCGCCAGGCAGTTCCGACGGAGTACTATAGGTAGGAACATACACCTGCTTATACATCATCAGTTAGTCAACAGGCTCGCCTGACTACATATGATGGATCTCGTCAACCACATTTGGCGAAGTGTAATCAGCAGGCACATACACCTGCTAGTACTAATCAAGCCTACCAACAGTCTCACTTGGTAGCGCCCGAAGAAGTCAGTCGGAAAGCTCCGATGAAAAACAGGAGGCAGACTCAACTCTCTGCCTCCACACTTGAGTACTGTCAGGATTCACTGACAAGAAAAGGAGGATAGAAGCAGCCACATACACCTACTCCAAACCCGGAATGGACGTATATTCCCGTTCCGGCGGCTGAAGTCACCAAGCATATTTTGTCAATGGTGAAAGAGTAGAAGCAAATTCCTGCTCATATTCTGGATGCTTGCCAGAATATCATAATAGCTTCAGCATCATCTCAGGGAAAGACACATAAATCTATCCCTAGCAGTGGAGTGACACATCAACGATTCACTCCGGAACAGACACACACATATGTTCCATTCCAAGAGGGTTATGGGGCATACTCCCCCATATCAAACAGACCACCAAGTCAGGCACATACACCAGATTTGAGTGGAGATCGTCAGCCTAACCTGACCAACTTTCCTAATCAGGAACATACACCTGCTCAGAGCAATCACTTTCATCATCAAGTGGTTTCTAAAGCGAGTAAGAAGGCATCTAAGAAAAGGATCCGCCCAGCACAGTCAGGAGATCAAAGACCAATCTGTAACCAAGCCTTGCTCGATGCTGGAGTTCTTGAATCCCTCAGACATTTATCTGTTGGAATTCAAGATTCTACTCCCTCAATTCCCAATAATGGGAACATTAATTCTGAAAGTCTTCAACAAACACATCCCCATGAAGGCTTGCTTCATGAAAATTTGGTCAATATTGAAGTTTCTTCTTCAGATGAGAGCCACAGGAACCCTCTATGTGGTTAGAAGAACAAGGAGAAAGAGATCTCATCTTTTGCTGTAACCCATTATGGTGGTCCTCCCCATGATGAAGAATTTCGCTGCGAAAGTCCTCTCCGCAGTAGTGATTCACATTGCCTGGAAAATACTCCAGTGGACAATGTAGTGCCGAGAAAGCCCTCTTATCTTGAGGCACTTGCAAATGCGAAACCAGTCATGTCTGATGCTTTATTGCTAGCAAGTGAAATACTTTCTCAATCAGAAGATAGCCCAGGGTGTAGGTCATTCTCCGAACCACCCCTAAGTCATGCATCTTCTAGTTTGATCAATGATCTCTCTACCAATATTTTTGAATCCGATGAAGCAACAAGGAAACACCAACCCTGGTCAAAACAGGTAGAATAATCTTCATTTAATGATAAAGAGGAAATGCTGAACATGAGGAAAAAACTGGCGAAAAGTGAGGTACCGGTCATGTTTTGGCCTTTGGATGACTCCCAGTATGACATTCCAAAGATGTTGACGGAAGATGGAGTCCATGATATTCGTCTCAACATATGGAAAACACTTTGTCAATTGAAGAAGAAGGTGTTATCTTATGATTAATATGAAAATCATCTTAAGATAATAGAAGGGCTACAACGTCAGATTGATTTGGCATCTCTATCAGTCTCTCGGTATCCGAAGGCTGAAAAGCAACAGAGAACCCTTCAACGTTCATGCCTTGGCACACTATGAAAATTGCATCAATTAATTGCCAATCCTCCATCTGGTGTTCATATCAGAGGATGGGGTGTTCACAGAGCACTACATTTCACAGTGCTTTCCAGTCAGCAAAGCCCGCCGAAAATGGTCTCATGCAATGTTATTGCCCATGGCCGGCCACAGTCAATGGGCTTTGTTCATAATCAAAAGCTTGCTCAAGAACAGGCTTCAACTAGTTCCTCTCAAAATCAAGCATATAGAGAACAAGTTGTTGAATTTCTCCTACATCAAGTAGGCTAGAATATTGCACAAGCCTCTCGTATGGAGAAAACAAATCATCAAATGACAGAAGTCTTGGAAATCATCCAACGGTCTGTTGAACCAGGTGATAAAAGTGGATACAGGTTAATGCATCCAGCTAATTTACGAACTAAGATTCGTAAGATCAAGAGAGCTTTTAAGAAAGTCTCAGACATAGCATGTCAAGAGCCACCCCAGCTTGTCGTACTAGGGACTCCTTTAACCCAACCCTCAGAGTCAACAAATGGGATTCAAGGAGTTGAGCGGAATCAGCAGGAACATCCCCAATTCACGAGACTGGGGACTCTTTCAAATCATCATTCCCCTTCTCAGAGAATATCGGTCTTTTCCTGATTGGGGAAGAAGCCCCAAGAGGAACGAAGAGCCAAATTATCAAGAGATTCCCTCCAAGTTATAGCTCGTCAAGAAGTTCCTAAAGGATTGAATCAACAAAAGGAAATGTCTCACAAAGATATGAAAGAATACAATATCACAGAAATGTTGATAGAAGGGATGCGATGCATTATGCATAAATCAATGTCATCATTGCCGTTGTTTCTAATCCACCAGAGGAGACTCACTCAGGGGACTTAGATGAAGAGCGTCCTACTCAAGAAAATGTACGCACCGAAACAAATGATGAAGGTGTGCGTACACGAAGTCAAAGGATTACTCAGAACCAAGGTAATCCAATTCCCTCTCTCCAAAAAGTATCCAACAAAGGGAGGGGAAAGAATCAGGTTACATATCCTTCCTCTGGAGAAGGTCAATATCTCTCATTAGAGCATAGATTTTCACAACAAGAGGACAAAATGAAAGAATTAAGAAGGTTGAATGCAGAACTACTTCAGAATAGTCTTCTTCTTAAGAATGCTGAAGTCCGACAGCCGAAGGAATTTGTTGTAACTACTGAGATGGATCAGGAATATCCTCCTTTATCAGTACACCCTCAGAGGTCTAATCCTACGGGTCAAACGCAACAACAGTTGGCAGTGCTACCATCGGTTGCAGCACCAACCACCACATCTGTCCAAGCTCCACTCATTGCACCTACTCAAGACCAAATTCAACCGGATATTTCTCAAAAGTTAATAACTACTATTGAGTCATTAACAGCTCGGTTAGAAACTATGGAAGTGAAATGGGCCCAAGTTCAACCAGAAATGAAAGTTTACCCTGAATGGGTAGATCCAATTTCTCCTCCATCTAGTTTTGGAAACCCTGTTTTCCCTACTTTCAATGGATCGGGCGACCCTGAACAATATTTGACGCATTATGTGTCTTGTTGTGATCCTATGATGGGAACTCCAGAGCAGCAAGATGTAGTGAAACTCAGATGCTTCGTGCAAAACCTTGCAAGGACCATCTTTTGTCTGGTATACAAGCTTGCAATCCAGGTCAATCATCAGATGGGAGGATCTTCGCCAAAAATTCCTTCTTCAGTTCAACTCAACATTGCCAAAAACAACAGTTTTCGATCTTACAAACTGCAAGCAAAGGGAGAATGAAAGAGTCTCTGATTTCATTGCTCGCAGCAATTGATTAACGTATTCCCTGAGTTTAGAACTCCCTCAGGAAGAGTTGTTGCCAATCTATGTGGCAAATTTGTGTGCCGAATTACGCACGCCATTGATCCATGTGAAATACACAGGAGGGTTTTGAGACCTTACTTCAATCGCTCAGGATATTGAAGATTCCCTTATACAATCTATGGTTAAATCTCATGTAATTCCATCAGCTTCAGGAAAGAGAATGGGTAAAGCAGAAACTGCTACAGTTATGCTTAAACAAGTACCTGTACCTATTTCTACTTCAAAACCTTCATCTTCTCGAAGGGCTCCACCTCCTGAACGTCAACAACAAAGGTCGTTTCGTCCAAATGATCAAAGAGATCAACGACAAAAACAATTTGAGGATTTGAAGAGTAAAACGTACTCTTTCCGAAGTGAGCAAGTTCCTGGTTACTTCATTTCAGCTCTGGAAAATAATTTGGTTCAATTACCAGTGCCCAAGAGGCCAAACAAGGAAGGAGATGAAGACCGTCCCAATTATTGTCCCTTTCATCAAATGTTAGGGCATCCCATCCAGGAGTGTTATGTCTTCAAATACCTCCTGCAAAAGATGGTCGACTTAGGACAAGTCAAGTTGAAAGGTTCTTTGACTTAGGTAGCATGTGTTACTGCTACAGTTTCAGAGGAGGAAGGTGAATGGCAAGAAGTCAAAAGCAGAAATGCACAGAAGTATGATGATTGGATGGTCAGAAAGACAATCAATCAGACTCATTCCATTTTTCGAACACAATTAAAGAAACCAATTGTGTCTTCTGCCATGAATATTGCGGTAAAACCCTCTTCGTCAGAGGGAAAGTCCTCAATGAAATGGTTTGATTCAAATAAGGAAAAAGATTCAGAAGAAGATGAGTATGTGTCAAAGCCTAAATTTTCTTTGACTCTGGAAGACTTTATGCCATATACTTCAAGACAACAGGCACCGCCCCATCAAACGGCACAACCTAAATAGGCTAGTCAGGCAAAGTCTTTATTAGATGAAGAGTTAATCTTCGGTTCTGTTAATATGATTCAATTAACAGATCCGTATTCCAATCGTAATTTCAATTTTGATAAGCCTGAATTCGCTGTATCAAATAAGGGAATCCGAGGAAGTTCCAAAGGTTCAGGATACAGGGGAAGACGTGGATCTTTCTGAAGCCACTACTCCAATTCTACCCCTGCTAGAACTGTGTATGCAGCAGAAACTCGTGGTAGAGCCCTTCAGCAAGCTCAAAAAGAACAAGCGAGTTCTTCTGCCAATACTCAACTCAGTCTTGGAATAGTTATTTTAGAAGACCGATTGAAAATTCCAACTTCTTTATCTCAGCAAGTAAATGGATCTAATCAGTCTAATCTTCCAAAACTAAGTATGTTGCCAACTTCTATCCCAATACAAGATGCATCAGCTTCCAAAGCATCTGCTTCCAAGGAACCTGCTAAACCGCATATTCCTGTTGGGAAACGCAGACCTCTAGATCAAAAGTATGATATATTGAAACAATTGGCCCAAGTACCAGCCAAGTTATCAATTTTGGATGCTTTGAATCTGTCAAAAGATCTTCGGGAAGCACTCATCGAAGCTTTGTCAAGTCCTCAGGAATTTGAAGCTAAAATTGCTGCAGCTAAAGTCTATCACATAGAGAATAATCCTACAGAATGCCATGCCGTGATATCTTTTACTGATAAATATGAAGATGATGTTGTGCATGGGCACATAAAACCTTTGTACTTATCTGGAAAAGTCAATGGTGTGGATATCCGAAGAGGTTTCATTGACAGTGGTTCAGGAGTCAACCTCATTCCCATTCGTACACTTCGTCGATTGGGCCTCACAGAATCTGCTTTATCTCCTTCTACCATGATGTTACAAGGATATGATAAAAATGAACAAGAACCACTGGGCGAAGTTACACTCAGAACTCAGTTTGGAGATCTTGTATCCAATTCAGATTTCATGATTGTTGATCAAGACTCAGCTTTCATCGTCTTGCTTGGAAGACCCTGGCTGCATGAGCATGCGGTTATCCCTTCATCATACCATCAATGTCTCAAATACTGTTTCAATGGTCAAGTTGGAACATTGTATGGTGATAAGGCCCCGTTCAAGACATGTGAGTCTCAATACATTGAGGCAGAATTTTTTCACATGATGGGAAGAGAAAAATCTACAATGAAGGAAATTACCAAAGTTAATGCTCCATATGGTTTGGAGAAAATTCCAATAAATCTATTTACACATGTGAGTACGGATTATGTGTTACCTATCAGTCAAATTGACAAAATAGGCCCAAATCAAAATGCTCTTATGGAAAGATCCATAATGTCAATTACGGCAATTGAGCCAGACAACATGGGAGAAATTCGTAACCTACCAAACAGTGATGAAAGCACAAGTGGTGACGTCTTCATTTCATCTGCTGAAATCCAACAGTTCTATACTTCGCCAATCAGGCCAGAAGAAGTTATAACAACATCAGAGGTGAATAATGATGTCAATTCTCAATCCATCATCTCTGCTTTATTTCCCAAATAAGGCCATTTAACATCAATAGGGTCGGAAATGGAAGCGTCTTCTTCAAAATGTGCAAATTTTTAAATCTCTTATGATCATGAAAATTTCGTTTTTTCATCTACTATGCAGGTAGAAACGGAAGAAATAGCACATGATGAAGAGGAAGAGGAAGATCTTAGAGATGCTCCTCCAGCATTTGAAGAGGGTATCTCTACCACTGTGGATGAACTCAGAGAAATAAATCTAGGTACAGAGAAAGATCCACGCCCCACTTTAATTAGTGCGGCCGTGACCCTTGAAGATCAAGAGATGTATATTTCGTTTCTAAAGAAAAATAAAGATATTTTTTCTTAGAACTATACAGAAATTCCTGGGCTTGATCCTGATATTGCTACTCATCATTTGGGTTTACCAAAAGAACATCGAGGATTTAAGTAAGCCGCGAGAAGAACACACCCAACTTATGCTTCCAAAATTGAAGCTGAAGTGGATAAGATGATCAAAGATAACTTCATCAGAGAAGTTCAATATCCCAAGTGGTTGGCTAATATTGTCCCTGTAAAGAAGAAGAATGGACAAATTAGGGTTTGCATCGATTTTAGAGATCTTAATCGGTATTGTCCTAAATATGATATCCCAGTTCCGATTACAGAACTCTTAATTGATGCGAAGACTGGTTATGAAGTACTTTTTTTCAAGGATGGATATTCCGGATATAATCAGATCCAACTGGCCCCAGAAGATGAGGAATCTACAGCTTTCAGAGCCCCTCAAGGTGTGTTTTGTTACTGGGTGATGCCCTTTGGTTTAAATTATGCATGTGCAACATATCAACGCGCATGCATCGTATCTTCAAACCTTTTTTATGGAAGTTTGTTGAATGCTATGTAGACGATTTGGTGGTTAAATCCAAACAACGTTCTAATCACTTGGCTGATTTGGAAGTCATATTCCACAAGCTTCGACAACATAATTTGAAGATGAACCCCTTTAAATGTGCTTTTGGGGCAACCTCAGGAAAATTCCTCGGCTTTGTTGTATGCCATCGTGGTATTGAAGTCGATCCTGAGAAGACCAAGTCAATCCTTGGTATGTCACCTCCTCAGAATTTGAAAGAATTAAGAGGACTTCATGGACACTTTGCCTATATTCGGCGTTTCATCGCCAATTTGGCAGGAAAAAGTTTACCCTTTACCAAATTATTGAAAAAAGGAGTCACTTACCAGTGGACTGAAGAATGTCAAGAAGCGTTTGATGTTCTCAAGAAATACCTCTTGAGTCCACCAGTACTCATGCCACCTGTTGAAGGAAGACCACTTATCCTCTATGTGACATCTCTAGAGTGATCATTGGGTGATTTTCTCGCTCAAAATAATGATGCTGGGAATGAAAATAGCCTCTACTATCTCAGTAGAACTATGCTTGAAGCAGAAACCCGGTATTCAAGTATTGAGATGTGCTGCCTGGCATTAATCTTTGCAGTCCAGAAACTGAGACGCTACTTTCAACATCACGCAGTCCAATTGGTATCTCGCAATAATCCGCCCAAATTCATCCTTAGTCATCCAATGCTTACAGGACGTCTAGCAAGGTGGGCAGTTATTTTGCAGCAGTTTGACATTCAGTATGTATCTCAAAAGGCAATAAAGGGCCAAGCTCTGGCTGATTTCCTGGATGAACATCCTTTAGTGGAAGACACGTCTTCAGATATTTAACTCCCTGATGAGGAAGTTTTCTCTATTCAAGAAAGTCCTCAAACATGGGTAATGTATTTTGATGGTGCTTCCAGAAGTCCAACAGGGAAGAAAATGGAAAATCCTAAATTCAAAAATGTTGGTTTAGGAATTGTACTCATTTCTCCAGAGAATCCATTGTTACCTTATTCCTTATTATTGTGGGAAGGTGGTACTAATAATGAAGCTGAATACCAAGCTCTTATCAGAGGATTGGAGTTAGCGCTTCAAGCACAAGTGAATCACTTAAAAGTGAATGTTGATTCAGACTTGGTAATCAAACAAATCAATGGGGATTATGCTATCAGAAAAGAAGAGTTAATCCCTTTGTATGATTACATCAGAAATTTAATGACAGAATTCCCTTCAGAACCGACATTTTATTATGTCCCAAGATCACAAAATGCTCAAGATGATGCACTGGATAATATAGCCACAGCTCTAGAAGATCCAAATCGGGACGAGACAACCATCAGTATTGCCCACCGTTGTTCAATTTCACCTTATGTTCAATCCAAAACAGAGGAAATTAATGAAATTAGTCCCATTCCTGAACCGTATGGTCATACTACAGGATGGATGTCACCTATCAGGGAATACCTTCAAAATGAAATGCTTCCACCTGATAGAGCTGAGAAAGAACAAATCCGGCGACGTGTGGTCAATTTTACTCTTTATGATGGCCCAAACCACCTAGAGAAAATTCTCTACAAACATGGTTTTGATGGAGTTCTCTTCAGATGCATTGATGGTGAAGAGACAATGGCTGTCATGAGAGAAGTGCATGCAGGAGTCTGTGGTGTCCACCAGTCTGGACATAGATTGTCTGATCAAATTCGAAGGCTTGGATACTTTTGGCCTTCAATGATACAAGATTGTGTTGATTTCACGAAGAAGTTTCATTCATGTAAAGTACATGCAAACTTCATTCATCAACCTCCAGAGTTTCTTCATACAGCTAAATACTCATGGCCATTTGCCACATGGGGAATGGATGTGGTGGGACCTTACCCTTCAGCTACGGACAAGCAGTTTAAGTACATTCTTACTGCTACTGATTTCTTTTCCAAATGGGAAGAGGTAGTACCTCTCAAAGAAGTCAGTTCTAAATGCATTGTTAGCTTCATCAAGTCTAACATCATTACTAGATTTTGTGTCCCTCATACCATATTGACGGACAATGGCACCAACTTCTGTTCTTCTGAGGTGAAGAAATTGTATCAAGAATACATCATTAAATCCAACCATTCATCTCGGTATCATGCGACATCCAATGGACAAATAGAAGCCTTTAACAAGACTCTTTCAAATATACTACAAAAGATGGTGGATAAAGATAAGAGGTCATGGCCTGATAAACTCTTTCATGCTTTATGGGATTATTGGACTACCACCCGCAATGCAACGCGGTCAACTCCATATTCGTTGGTATATGGAACAGAAGCAGTCTTGCCAATTGAAGTTCAATTGACCTCACTCAGAGTAGCCATTTGTGATCATTTATCTACAGATGAGAAATCCCAAAAGCGATTTAATGAATTGGAATGGTTAGATGAGAAAAGATTGTGCACTTTGCACCACTTGGAAATCTATCAGAATCGAATAACACGAGCTTTTAACAAAAAATTTTGTCTTCATTCATTCATTCAGGGAGAATTGGTATTAGTTCTCAGAACTCCAATGATATGAGGAAATAAACCTCCCAAGCTTGAGACAAAATGGGAAGGACCTTATTCAATACATAGGGTCTACTCCAATGGAGCTTATTCATTAATCTCGATGGATGGAGAACTCATTACTACTTCAACTAATGCCAGATTTTTGAAGAAATATTTTGTATAAAATACAAAGTATTCACCTTATGTCCCCGCAACATGACACTAAACTGTGTGGCACCAGTTCGTCCTTGCTATATGACGTTAAAACTATACAGCAACGGTCTAAGCATATGACCCTAAACTATTTGCACATACGTCCAACATGACGTTAAACTGTGTCACCTTATGTCCCCGCAACATGACACTAAACTGTGTGGCACCAGTTCGTCCTTGCTATATGACATTAAACTATACAGCAACGGTCTAAGCATATGACCCTAAACTATTTGCACATACGTCCAACATGACGTTAAACTGTGTCACCTTATGTCCCCGCAACATGACACTAAACTGTGCAGCACCAGTTCGTCCTTGCTATATGACATTAAACTATACAGCAATGGTCCTGTATGACCTTAAACTGCAACTTCGTCCCACATGACGTTAAACTGTGAAAAAGTTCCCTAAATGGTCCAGTATGACCTTAAACTGCATCATCAACGGTCCATGCATATGACCCTAAACTATTTGAAAGTCCCTTACGTCCAGCAAGACGTTAAACTGTGACGTCCTAACTACATGACGCTAAACTGTATAAAAGTCCCTTACGTCCGGAAAGACGTTAAACTACATAATCATCAAAGGTCCTGTATGACCTTAAACTACACCACCATCCAGCATAACATTAAACTGCACCATCCACGGTCCATGCATATGACGTTAAACTATTCGCCCTTTCGTCCAACATGACGTTAAACTGTGGGAAAAAAATCCCCAATGCATCCAACATGACGTAAATGGTGTGATATTTTGTCCTTACTGCATGACATTAAACTGTGCAGTCCCCCTTTCGTCCAACATGACGTTAAACTCTATTGTCCCCATCGTCCTAACTACATGACTCTAAACTGTATAGAAAATTCATGATATGTACTACATGACATTAAACTATATTTTGTCCCTGCTACATGACACTAAACTGTGCAGCACCAATAGTCCTAACAGCAAGACATTAAACTGCATAGTCCCTTTATATGTCTTACATGACATTAAACTATGCATCGTTAAAGTTGTTGTTACCTCTTGTTTCTCACACCGAGTATGACTCACGTGAGCTTAGAGAAAACCTCAACCGTAACACTTTCTATGGGCTGCTAACCATGTATAAGTCCCAACTACTTTTATTTATTTATTTTATTTAGATCGTTGTCCCCAAGAACAACTTGATCATTATTTCATTCTTTAATTGAACTACACGGACTTTGATCCTAGCCCTCCAGGCTGGGTATGTAGTCAACCTCCCAGGGTTCAATCCCAAAAACAGTCTCTTCATATTGGTTCACCACCATCTCATATGATGTTGATTCGTGAAACCTCCCCTAGAATCAATATCTTTTCATTGATTCACTTTCATCCTTGTTATATGACATTAAACTATGCAACACTTTTGTTCGGTACGACAATAAACTACAATACTCTTTTATTTCCTCATTTGATAGAGAACTATTATTAACATTGATTTTTAAATCATGTTTTCATTTCAAAAGACTACGTGCATACATGGTAATACCTAAACTTTTTGTCTCAGGTTAAACCATCATTTCACTAAAGTCCCCTTTCACCCGTACGAACCAAATTTGTACAAAGGGTATTTCTAGAACTACGTGGACTTGATTCACATCCTTATGGGATACGTAAGAACATTCTAGTGTCCCTCGAATCCAGTCCCAAGTCTTTTGGGCCTAACCCCAAATTTCACTTTCAGTCCCTTGGCTGAAATGTCCTCATGAAGACACACACTGTGTATTCATTATTATGGTCCGAACTCTATGACCCTAAACTAAGATCTCTCATACTTTCATCCTGCACGACGTTAAAACTGAATTTCAAGAACTACGTATGGCTTGATTCTCATTCTTATGAGATACGTAGTGAAGTCAAAAATTTCGATTCAGGACCCAGCCACAACATGATTATGGTTATCATTGACCTATGTATCTCTATATACATTGGACAATACCCATCTTTATGTGTTATAATCCTAACCTTAAATATTTTCAGATCTTCATAACCCTTTTTCATGAATTTTAGTCACAAAAATGTCAAAACTTCTGAGAATTATTTTGCCTGACTATGCAGTACGTGCCCATAGGTGGCCTTGCATAAACAGTCCACATAACAGACTTGTCAGCCGAAAGATGATATTTATTTGACCATGTAACCAATGCCCTTAGGTGGACCTACGTAATTCAACCCCCTAACGGGTTTGTTAAATGATGGTAACTTCATTCTTGGGAAGAATGCCTCTTTTTTCCTTATTTTCCTTAAACGACAGTATGTAGGGATCCACAAAAAAATAGCTATCCTTAACATATTTGTCCCATATCCTTTTTCATGATCTGAAAGTATTCAAGTCTATGGTTTTTTTTTCTTCCCTACGTTTTGGGTCAGACCTTCGTAGGAGTGATATTCATCCAGTTCTTCGATAATCTTGTCTGGAAATATCTTCTCCATATTCAAGTACCTCTTTCCATACAACAAACTCTATACTTTAGAAAATTCAAATCTCCATAAACTTTCACTGGCTTTTAGCTCGAGGAAATTAAATTTCTAAGAGTTCTTTTTTCATGACTATGCAGCACGTGCCCATAGGTGGCCTTGCATAAACAGTTCACATAATAGACTTGTTAGTCGAAAGATGCTATTTATTTGACCATGCAGCCAATGCCCTTAGGTGGCCCTGCATAATTCAACCCCCTAACGGGTTTTTGTCAAATAATAGTAACTTCATTCTTGGAAACTACTTCTTCTAATGCCTTTTATCTCTTTTTCATATCATTCCTCAGATTCAAAAATTCTTAAGTCATAGCTTACATATTTTCCCTCGTACTTGAGTATGGTAATATGTTTTCAGATAAATTGTCAAGGAATTGAATCAATTTTAATCCACTTTGGTCAAAGCCATTTCGACCTTAAACATTAGCCCCTTTATGTCCGACATGCATGACTTTAAACTGCCCACAAAATACAAAGGAACTCTAAATAAAAGTCATGTTCTAGCTCACTAAACATACATTTTGTATGATTTAGGTAATATTGAGCAATTAAAAGGTTCAAAGTTTGTAGGGTTATTTGTAATAATCCTAGTAAAAATCAAACTATGCTTACTAAGCCCATTGGTAAGTATATTTAAAGCAGGTAGTGAGAGAATGAAGGTACAAATAAGTGAAAGTGAAAGTGTTTTTCATTGATGCACAAGAGTTAGAAGGACATTCACAGACTGGAGTCTCTTCTCTTTTTTCAAGAATTACAAGAGGCTTTCAACATAACACTTCATTTGATTTACGGCATCCCGAGCATCATCAGCAACCACCTGTAATTCATTCATTCAACTGGATACAATAAGAGATGCAGTGATACCAGCTCTTCTTGGAACAATTGTAAAAGGATGTTCTTGAGTGTGGTTTGAGAAAATTTTCTGCTGATCAAACAGTGACTCTGTTTCTGTCCAAGAGTCTTGGAAGATGTATACATGGATTTGAGAATGGAGCATTGGAAGTAAAGAGCCATTTGGGGAGAGTACTCTTTTCAGATATTGCTCTAATACCATGTTTGTCTTCTCTCCACCAACTGGTAGTGGAAAACATTTCAGCCCATGGGTTTTCCATTTTCATATCTGCAAGGAAATGACATGGAGGAAGAATTTGAAAGTTCACACCATTGTTGTTGCTCTTAATGCACAACATAACCGAAATGAAGGAGTAGCAGTGCAGCTTCATTTCAGGTGTATAGTTCTTTGTATCTGGAATAGTGACTCCTTGCAGGTGACCATGACCATATAGAAGTAGGTAGATGCTCTGTGGGAAATTAAGATGATATTTCTTCAAGTACTTAGCCAAATCTGGGAGAGTGATGTCGCAGATATCATAGTAATCGTGGCCAATGATGTTCATCATGTCATAAATCCGCTTGCTAGCCAGTTCATCAGACGTTTTAATTCCCTTAGGAGCCATTGAATCTGCACAAAAGTTGAATAAATTAAACTCTTAAATGGGTTTTATTTTTCATAAAATTTGTGAAAGAATTCGGAAAAAATGTATAAGGCATAAAGGCGTGCAAGCCTAAAAATGGCACGCAAGTATTCGTGTGCCGCGCTAGTTTTTGATGCGCATGTATAAACCACGCAAGTACAAATGCCTTTACAGTAGCGCGACATCAAGGAAAACTCTGCAAAAACAGAACAACCTGCGCGGCTAAGGTGACCTGCGTGGCAAGAGCTCGAAGATATGAAGTCCGGAAATCCGGATGCTTGTACGGAAGTGAGGCCCTCTATTTATAGACACGGCCGGGACTCTGCGCGCCGTACCCCGTGCGTTTAAGGCCTGCACAGAGAGAACTTGTGCGCCGCCCTCTATGCCCTGAAGACTTGCGCGCCCCCTTTTCCTTTGGATGGATTCGATTTCCTCAGAGTAAAATCCTCATTTCTCTCCAGATCCAACTCTGAGGGGGGACTTTTGTTGACGCTCCTTTCATCACAGAATCTAAAAAAATCGGAAAAGGGGATTATCTGAGCTCAAAGTGATTCAAACTTTGAAGAAAATATCAAAAATCGACAAAGGCATGAACAAAGGATCAAAAGCAACTGCACCGCGCAAGTTATATCACTGTCGCGCAAGTCCACTTGCACGACGCACCTTGGCGCGCAAGTCACTTGCGCGACCTAATTGATAACTGCCTGGTAACCGCCCAGGGTCTTCTCCTGCATATAAATAGACCCTGTGGGCCCCCCATTCGAGAGAATCTTTTTCCAGAAACTCGGATTGAAGCTCCCGACGCCCAAGTCTCTTCTCAAAGTTTCCAGAACACTTCTAAGGTAATTTCTTACCTAGAACAGAATATCTAAAGAGAGGGAGGAAGGCCTAAGTGTTGAAACTCATCAACACTTGCGCGCCTGAGTGGCCAGCCCTTAAGGGAAGTAGTCACACTTGCATGTCTCCTTACTCCTTCGATTGAATTTGCGCGTCCCTTTCCTGGAAGAACCTCAAGAGGATTCTAAAGGCTTTAATAAAGAGTCACTCAAGTATTTCAATGCTGGTTGACCATCGTGCAAGTACAACATATGTCGTACAGGTATACCTACGTGACCAATACTTGCGCTCCCCCGCAATACTTGCGCGCCTTCCCGGACTTGCGCGCCCCTTACTTTTTGGGTGCCTTTCTTTCCCATTTCACCCCTCTTAAGCCATTAAACCTTTCCTTTTCTAGATTCAGTCTTCAAGACACTCTTCAAAGAGATTTACGACATGATTTCTTGATTTGACTTCCTTATCTAAAAGGAATTCTTTGCAATATCTCTCAAAACCTAGTGATTTAAATATCGTTTTTTGTCACTAAATATGGAGAGTTCATTCATTCAACCTCATCCTTTAAGATGAGAGAAATCCTTAACCTGGGTCTCCTTTTCAGGAATAGGTCCCAGTCATAAATATGGGCATCCTTCTTAGGAGTAAGCCCCAATCTCAAAAATGGGCATCCTTCTTAGGAGTAAGCCCCAATCTCAATTTTGGGCATCCTTCTCAGGAGTAAGCCACAAGTCCTTTAATTTTGGGCATCCTTATTAGGAGTATGCCCCATGTCCCATAAATTTTGGGTATCCTTCTTAGGAGTAAGCCCCATGTCCCTTAATTTGGGCATCCTTCTTAGGAGTAAGCCCCAATCTCAAATATGGGCATCCTCCTCAGGAATAAGCCCCAAACCTTAATCCTTAACCTGGGATTCCTTTTCAGGAATATGTCCCAGTCATAAATCTTGGGATTCCTTTTCAGGAGTAAGCCCCAAGTCCCTCAAATTCTCTTTAACCAGTCCTAATTTACATTTAATCTGGGATTCCTTCTCAGGAGTAAAACCCAATTATCAATCCTCTCCTAATTTGGGTTTCCTTTTCAGGAATAAGTCCCATGTTAGAGTGTTCAAATCTCCATAAAGCACATATACCTTTATGGACCCTGTTCCTGGATTTTCTCCCTAAAGTAAATCCTCTGGGCAGTCATACATACATAAGCCCCAAACCATTTCTTATGATTTCATCTTTCATGGCATAATTGTCTAATTTTTACCAATACCTCTTGTTTCTCACACCGAGCATGACTCACGTGAGCTTAGAGTGTAAAAGTAATTGTGACATCCTTCTTTGAGCCATCAATCATAAACATCATACTCCTTTACTCAAACTACGTGGGTTCTGATTCCTTTTCCAAAACAAAGGATACGTAGGTAGCCCATCTATGGGTTCGATCCCAACTCTGAAATAATTCATGTCCTTCTGAATGAAAATAAACTTCAAGTGCCCCACTGAGTGGATTTAAAACCACCCGGGTCATCATAATGACCAAGAGACTTTTTTTGTTTTGAAGGAATCCATTGACCAAGAATCTCTAAATAGATATAGATGATTCTCTATTGATGAAGAACCTCGAATATATATAAAATAATCTCTAAAATTCTTACATATTTAATCATTGATTGTCAAAACTAAAGGAAAAGATCATTTTATACTTGGTAATGTAATAAGGATTCACGAACATAACTTAAATATATAAAGAGAGTCCCGTAATAGACAATAATTCCCCTCCAAAAGGTGTGATGAGTCCGACCTCCCATCCTCTCGACCAATGGAAATTCCTATGCCTCGTCAGTCCACAAGCTAATGAGCACCTACCTTTGGAAAGTAGGTCCAAATGGATGTGGAATCATTGGATGTTTCTGGTTCTACGAACAAACCCACTAGAAACCGATCGAAATGTTTGAATCTCCCATCCAGGATGTCATCCCCGAATTCCGAGGGAAACAATGGCGTGGGAGGATTTTCAGACTGTCTTCTATGACATCTTGTTTCCCGAGACGCTGAGGGAAGATAGAGCTCAAGAGTTCCTGAATCTACACCAGGGCGCTATGTCGGTGATGGACTACTCTGCTCGTTTTACAGAGCTTCAGCGTTTTACACCCGTGCTAGTGGGTGATGAGATGCTGAGAGCCAGCTGTTTTGAGGATGGTCTTCGGTATGACATCCGAGTGCTTGTGAATGTTTTCAGGTTACCTACTATACACGCGATTTCGAACCAGGCGTTGATTATAGAGAGGAACCTACGAGAATCTAGTGGTGTGGTCCAGGGCGGCTCGACACCAGTTACTGGTTCTATTTCTGCTGGCAAGAGGAACAGACAGGTGGACTTCTCTCAGGGTAGCAGTACCAGCCAGGCAGCTTCTTCAGGTGGCCCGATCAGGTGCTACCAGTGTGGGAGAGAGGGGAAAAAGAGGTCGTAGTGTCCACAAGACCCAGTGGAGTGTCGAGCTTGCAGCATGATGGGTCACCTGCAACGCTTTTGCAGGGCGTTTCTACCAATGTCTAGTGAGATGAGTTTTGTGCAGACTCTGCGTGCGGGAGCAGGACCAATGGCTTCTTACCAGTCTAGAAACTGGAATATGTCAGGGTGTGCATGGGGAGATGGTGGTCGTGACCGTGGTAGCTAGACACCAGGATCACAGAGGCAATAGGGTGGGATAGCTTAGTGTAGCCAGGCTGTGTCGTAGGGCCACGACACTGGATAGGCATATGCAGTGCAACAGACCCAGCAGGAGAAAGATCCCGGACCTTCGATAGTCAGAGGTACTATTCTAGTAAATTCTGTCTTGTCTTCAGTACTTTTTGATACGGGTGCTACACATAGTTTTATATCTGTACCCGATGTGGAGAGCCTTGGGCTCGGTGTTTCTACTTCTTCTGATATCTTGACGCTAGACACTCTGTTGGGGACTAGGACGGTTGGTGTGCGTCAGTGCAAGGAGTGCCCCCTTGAGGTTGGTGGGTGTCACATCCTTTGGGACCTCTATATCCTGGAGATGATGAGCTATGACGTCATTCTCGGGATGGACTGGTTGGTTCCCTTTCGAGCCTTTGTAGACTTCTATCGTCGCCGGGTGCGTTTCATGTCACAAGAGGGCGGGGAGTTTCTATACAAGGGAGAATGGGATGTTTAGGGGAGTCGAGCTGGGCCAGAGCATCATGGGCGAGGTGGAGTCACAGCCCAGATTGCGAGCTTATATCTGGATGATTGTGGAACTTTTCAGATGGATTGCCCTCCAGTTGTCGATCATTTCAGGGATGTCTTCCCGGAAAAATTTTCAGGTCTACCTCCGGTGCGTGAGGTGGATTTCTCTATCGAGCTTGTGCCAAGAGCAGCACCGGTGTCCATTCCTCCTTATAGGATGTCCACGCCTGAGTTATAGGAGCTCAAGAGGCAGTTAGAGGAGCTACATGCGAAGTTTTTTATTCGACCCCGTACTTCTCATTGGGGTTCTCCGGTCCTTTTTGTGAAGAAGGCGGACGGTACCCTCAGACTTTGTGTGGACGATCGGATGCTGAACCAGTTGACGGTTAAGAACCAATATCCCTTGCTGAGGATAGATTATCTATTTGATCAGATTCATGGATCATGAGTGTTCTTGAAGATTGAATTGAGATTCGGATATCATCAGCTACACGTTAGACCATTTGATATACCTCTCACATCTTTTAGTAGCAGGTATGGTCTATATGAGTATACAGTTATGCCATTCGGACTCACGAACGCGCCATCAGTTTTCATGGCTCTGATGAATCGTGTGTTCCATCCGTATCTTGATTCATTTGTGGTCGTTTTCATGGATGACATCATGGTGTACTCTCAAACTCGACACGACCATGCCACCCATCTTGATAATGTATTGAGTACACTGGGAGAGCATCACCTATATGCTAAGTTCTCGAAGTGCCACTTTTGGATGGACCAAATTCACTTCCTGGGTCATATCATCTCAGAGGCAGGAGTTGCAGCAGACCCAGAGAAGGTGAGAGTAGTAGTTTCCTGGGAGCAGCCTAAGAACGTGTTTGAGATATGGAGTTTCTTAGGGCTGGGTGGTTACTACAAGCGCTTCATACAGAACTTCTCCTGCTTAGCAGCACCGTTGAAAGGTCTGACTAAGAAGGGTGTAAAGTTCATTTGGTCAGAAGCTTGTGAGACAGCTTTTCAGGACCTGAAGGGAAGGTTGACATCAGCATCGATCCTGATACTCCCAGAGCAGGGGAAGAGATATACAATTTACTTTGATACGTTAGGGATTGGGATAGGAGCCGTTTTGATGCAGGGTGACCGAGTTGTGGCATACGGGTCTCTGCAGTTGAGGCCACATGAGAGGAATTACCTAACGCATGATCTCGAGTTGGCTGCTGTTGTAAATGCGTTGCACTGTTGGAGACATTATCTGTTGGGAGAGGATTTTGTGGTTTTCAATGACCACAAAATCCTCAAGTATATCTTTACTCAGCGTGACATGAATCTGAGGCAGAGAAGGTGGGTCAAGTACCTATAGTCCTTCGATTTCGAGCTTTCCTATACACCTGGTGAAGTTAATGCAGTAGCTGATGCACTGAACAGGAAGAATCAGATACAGGTAGTGCAGGAAGCTAGTGGTGAGTGGCAGCTTATGGATTTGTTCTCTGAGATGCATCTGGAGGTGCATGACAGTCAGGGGCAGACTTATCTTTCCTCATTAGCTGTGACTTCTACCCTCCTGGATAGAGTGAGGATGAGGCAACTATCAAATTCAGAAGGCCTAGTTCTACGGGAGTCAGTGGCAAGTGAGGAACCTCCTCCTGGTTGGACGGTAGGTGTTGATGAGGTTTTGCGTTTCCATGGACGCGTATGGGTTCTAGGGGATATACGTGAGGAGCTGATGCGGGAGTTTCATTCTTCAGCTTGGGCAGTTCATCCTGGGGTTACCAAGATGTACCGAGACTTGAGACGTCTGTACTGGTGGCCGGGTATGAAGAGAGAGATAGCTGGTTTTGTTACGAGGTGTTTCACTTGTCCGTAGGTGAAGGCAGAGCATCAGAGACTAGTTGGGATGTTACAGCAATTACCCATTCCTGAGTGGAAATGGGATGATGTTGCAATGGATTTCATGATGGGATTTCCAAGGTCACCTCGATGCAATGACACCTTATGGGTTATTGTGGACAGACTTATGAAGGTAGCTCACTTCTTTCCGATCAAGGAGATCTTTGGTGTGAACAAGCTCAGAAGGCTGTATATCCGAGAGATCGTACGTCTTCATGGGGTCCCTCATTCTATCATTTTAGATAGGGACTCTTACTTCATGTCTCATTTCTAGTAGAGTTTTCAGAGGGCTCTGGGTACACAGGTGCTTCTGAGCACAGCATACCACCCTCAGACAGATGGCCAGTCAGAGCGGACGATACAGGTGCTAGAGGACATGCTGCGTGCATGCGTCCTAGACTTTGGGGGCTCTTGGGAGAAGCATACACCCTTCGTCGAGTTTTCCTATAACAATAGTTTTCAGGAAACTATTGAGATGGAACCATATGAGGCATTATATGGTAATCCATGCCGATAACCTTTGTACGGGTTAGAGGCAGGTGAGGCAGCTTTACTGGGACCACAACTCGTGCAGGAGACATCTGAGCAGGTCCAGTTAATTCGGAAGCGGATGGCTAGCACGCAGTCTCGTCAGAAGTCTTATGTTGATCGCCGCAGACGGCCTTTGGAGTTCGTGGTAGGGGATCAGGTTTTCTTGCGTGTTTTTCCAAGTGCAGGATGAGACCTGGGAGAGGGAGTCCGACATATGTGCTCAATGGCCAGATTTGTTTTGAGCTTTATCTTCACCACCCTGGAAAGGGCAATTGGGGCACGAATTTCTATAAGGGGGGAATTTTGTAAGAACCCGGTTCTTATCTTTGAGGTACGGGTTTCTTCTTTTTCCTTTTCCTTAAGTGTTTTTGAGAAAATATGGAAAATGGAAAAGAATTCTAAATTTTTTGAAACTACATGCCTTGTATTTTTTCCACACGCCGTGTACTTTTGGCTGTGTTGGGATAAGTACACAGGGCGTGTTGCCTCGCCGGTGAAAAAGGGTGTAGAAACCGACTACACGCCGTGTAGTGGTCCTTTACACGCCATGTAATCAGTCGGTAGGTTAAAAATTAAGGCGGTGGAGTCACCGCCAGCTGGGCGGCAGTACACATCGTGTACTCTTGTCGGCAGATGAACAGTGTGGCAGTGCCGCCAAATGAACAGTTAAATGAAAAGAGTACACGCTGTGTACTTTGAATTACACACCGTGTACTTTGTTTTTCGGCTTAAAATAGGCAGTAGCCTCCTCATTTGGAAGAGGAGGCACTTGAGCCATTTTGGAGCCAAAGGAGGAGGCCAGATCTTTGAAGATCCACTGGGCGTTCATCTGAAATTCGATTCGGCTTCAGACGATCTCGTTGGAACCGCACGGGTAAGCCCTCTACTCTCATGGTATTGTTCTTACCAATTCTTCTAATTACATAAGTAATTTACGTTTGAATGGGTTTTGTTCTTCGTCAGATCTACGCCGTTCTTGTGTGTTTCTGGAGTCGGCATTCAGGTATAGCATTCGTTGGTGTATAAGGTAGGTGGCTTTGTGATCATTTTCCAACTGTAGTGCATTTTTGTGCGTTTTCGTGCCACGAACCCATGTTGGGGTGTCGTGTGGCTGAGGACGTTGCTATATTTAATGCCTAGAATTGCATAGGTAATTAAATTGTGATAATAAAATGCTGTTTGGAATCGTTGCTTGGATCCAGGACCATCCCAAGGGGTGTGTTCCTATGTTTAGCCGTTTGGCCAGGATACCCGAGGGTATGCCTTAAATGTAGTAACTGTAGAATTTCCTTGAGAGGAATTTCTTTTTTACTGCATTTTGATATGTTGGGAATTTCCCGGTTACCTGTTTAGTCAGAGGGCGTGATTGTATTAGCCTAAGGGTGTTGTTGTGATTAGCCTGAGGATGTGACTGTATTAGCCTGAGGGCAACGTTCTGCTTCGCCTGAGGGAAACCTTTCATGCCTGAGGGCTTGACTTCTATGCCTGAGGGAGACACTTCATATGCCTGAGGGCGAGAATTCTGTTACAATGCCTGAGGGAAAGATTATGGATGGCCTGAGGGCAAGCCTGAGGGCGTGGATCACTATATTAGCATGTGGGAAAGATACTGGATGGCATGAGGGCTTGGTGTTGTTGAGCACAAGGTGATACTAAATTAAATGGACTAAATGAATAATAAAATTGCAATTTCTTTGTTACGTTAGTTACTTTTGAGTACTGCTTACTTTATTGCATTTAACTATTGCACACTGTTTTTGCATGCTTACACGCAGTTGGGAACATGCCTTTGGTGGGTGCCTACGGAGATACATTTCTCACACCCTGTTTGGGTCACGCTTTTTGGACAAAACAGATTACTTTGCTGCAGGTGTAGATAGGGGAAAGAGTCCATACATAGGTACTTGACTGTTGTTGAGGAGTAGGAGGGAATGGGACCGAGCCTAGGCCCGCGATGCTGCTGCTAGCTGTTTTTCTTACTTTGTTGTACTCTATTTTCTGTTGTTCTGTATTGATGTATAACATGTTCTGGTTGTTTTCCTAGAACATGAAACATGTAGCATCATCACTTATAACTGTTGGTTATATCCACTACTATAGTTATTTCAGTTGTGTATGTTTACTGCTTCCGATGTTGTTGAATGTTTATTATGGTATTCTGCTGCGCTACAATTTGACAAATGAGGGCATAGTTTCCCCACTATCAGACCTGGGCCCTCACTGCTAGTTGGCAGCCTCTGGCATTTGGGGAAATGCGCTTAAGGTCACGTGACGAACTGGGCTCGGGGCACCCGTTGCGTGGCACCCGGGTCCGGGACATTACATGGGTCAATCGACCAAAACCCAAAACCCCTTAACAAACCCAACCAAAACCCAAAAAATAAAAATCCAAAGAAGACGAAAGCAAGGAAATAAAGACACAAAAGAATGAAATTGCGAAAAAGTCAAGCCATAAAGTCATCATACTCATGCCCAGCTCCAAAGGGGTCTCCATCTGCCCCGTAGCCATCAGAAGCATCAGGATCTACCGAGTCCCACTCAGAAGATTCATACGGTGTCATAGCATAATACTCAATTTGGGATTTTAATGATTTTTATTGTTTTTTACAGTTTTTAGTTGTGTAGGGTTTTTTAGTGTTTTAAGTTTCTTTTTTGGGATTTTATGTGTTTTTATGGTTTTTAGGGGTCTTATTAGTCTTTATGGGTTTTTTCAGTTTTTGGGTCTTTTAGGTGTTTTAGTGTTTTTAGTGGTTTTATATGTTTTTAGATTTTTAATGTTTTCTTAGGATATTTCATGACTTTTAGTTATTTGTACTTTTTAGGGATTTTAGGGATTTTTTAGGATTTTTATGGTTTTTGGATTTTTATGTATTTTGAGGGTTTTTAATGTTCTTAGGGTATTTTTGTTTTTCATATATTTAGGGGTTTTTACATTTATAGGGAATTTTCATACTTTTTAGGATTTTTATGTGGTTTTAGGGTCTTTATGGATTTTGAGGGTGTTCATAGTTTTTATGTTTTTTATAATTATTTTAGATTTTTAGGGGTTTAAGTATTTTTATGTTTTGTATGGTTATCTTACGGGTTTTCATGTTTTTAACACTTTTTATTTTTTATGGTATTTTTTGGATTTTTACGATTTTTAGGGTTTTATGGGATTTTGAGGGATTTTGAGTTTTCAGGGTTTTTATGGTTTTAAGTGTTTTTAGCATTATTTAGGTTTTTGTGGATTTTTTTTTGGTTTTTAGGTTTTCATAGGATGTTTCAACGTTTTAAGAGGATTATACATTTTTAAGGGTTTTTAGGGAATTTTATGATTTTATTGATTTGTTAGAGATTTTGTGGATTTTTAGGGTATAAATGGTTTAATGATTTTGATGGGTTTTGGGGTTTCTATGGGTTTTTAGCTTTTTAGGATTTTAATGTTTTTTATATTTTCTTAACATTTTTTCGGGAATTGAAGCATTTTTATAGTTTTTAGCTGTTTTCAAGGTTTTATGGGTTCTTACTATTTTTAAGGGTTTTAGGGGTTTATCATGGGTTTAGTGGTCCTTTGGGTTTTTAGGTTTTTTTTCATGTTTTTAGCATTTTTATGTTTTTAGGGGTTTTATGTTTTTTAGGGTTTTATGGATTTCTTAGTTTTTTAAGGATTTTTGGGTTTTTTAAATATTTAGGGGTTTTTATGTATTTTTATGATTTTTATGGTTTTTGGGGTTTTAGGGATTTAGGGGGGCTTTAGGGCTTTGTACTATTCTTGGATTATTTGCATATTTATTTTTTTAGGGGTTTTGTGTGTTTTAATGTTTTAATGTTTTCTGATGGTTTTTTTAGTTTTTTATAGTTTTTTAATGGTTTTATGGTTTTTACAGATTTCTCAGTATTTTTATTGTTTTTAGGGATTTTAGTGATTTTGAGTGGTTTTAGGGTTTTTAGGGGTTTTATGGTTTTGTGGGTTTTAGGGGTTTTTTGAGTTATTAGGGGTTTTATGGTTTTTTATAATTATTTATACTTTTAGGGGTTTAAAGGGTTTTTAGATATTTTAACGGGTTTTAAGGATTTTTATTATGGATTCTTAGGATTTGTAAATGTTTTTAGTGGTATTTATGGATTTTAGGGGGTTTTAGTTTTTTATGGTCCTTTTAGCTTCTTATAGTTTTTAGGTTTTTCAGTGGTTTAAAGTGTTTTAAGGGTTTTGTAGAATTATTAGAGTTTTCAGGGTTTTTAGGGTGTTTATGTTTTATTTGGATTATTAGGGATTATTAGAATTTTTATTGGTTTTTATGATTTTGAAGGACTTTAGGTTTTTGTTTTGGTTTTTGTGTTTTTATAGTTTTTTAAGTTTTTTGGGTTTTTTAAAGTTTTTTGGGTTTTATGATATTTAGATTTTTTAAAATTTTAGGGGTCTAATTGATTTTTAGTGATTTTTTGTGTTTTTTTGTTTTTCGGGGTTTTCGTATTTTTTAATGTTTTTATGTATTTTTAAGGTTTTAAGGGTATTTTGTTTCTTTAGGTATTTTAGTGTTTATTTTTTTTGTGTTTTTTGGTTTTAATGTTTTTCATAGGTATTTTAGGTTTTTATGGTTTTTCCCTTATTTTCAGGATTTTTTAGGGGTTTTATGGTTTTTGAGTGATTTATTGGTTTTTAGGAATTTTAGGGATTGTTTCACTCTATTATTGGGGATGACCTCGTTGGTTTAAGGTTCAAACATTCCAATCAGTTTCTAATGGGTTTGTTCGTAGAATCGGAAACATCCAATGATTCTATATCCATTTGGACCTACTTTCCAAAGGTAGGTGCTCATTAGTTGTCGACCAATGAGGCTTAAGAATTTTCATTGGTCGAGAGGATGGGAGGTCAGACTCATCACACCTTTTTGAGGGGAATTATTGTGTACACCGGGACTCTATTTATAGATTTAAGTTATGTTCGTGAATCCTTATTACATTACCAAGTATGAAAATGAGCTTCCCTTTAGATCTGACAATCAATGATTGATATTTAAGCGATTTAGAGAATCTTTTATATGTATTCATGGTTCTTCATGGATAGAGAATCATTTGTATTTGTTAGAGATTCTTATTAAATGGAATCCTTCAACACATTATATAGAAATCTCTTGGTCATTATGATAACCATACTGGTTTTAAAGACACTCAGCGGGGCACTTGATGTTTATTGTCATTCAGAAGGACATCGATTATTTCAGAGATGGGATCGTACCCACAGATTGGCTACCTACGTATCCTTTGTTTTAAAAAATAAATCAGAACCCACGTAGTTTGAGTAAGGGAGTATGAGGTGTATGCATAGTTGATGGCTCAAATAATTATGTCATAATTACTTTTACACTCTAAGCTCATGTGAGTCATGCTCGATGTGAGAAACAAGAGGTATTGGTAAAACCAAAAAATTGTGCCATGAAAGATGAAATCATTAGAAATAATTTGGGGCTTATGTATGTATGACTTCCCAGATAGATGAGGATTGGGATTTACTTCAGGGAAGTAACCCGGGAACAAGGTCCATAAAGGTATATGTGCTTTATGGCGATTTGGATACTCAACTTAGGGCTTACTCCTAAGAAGGTTGTCCAAATTAGAGGGGACTTATGATTGGGTTTTACCACGGATAAGGAAGCCCAAATAAAAAGTAAATTAAGACTGGTTAAGAGAAATTATGACTGGGGATTATTCCTGAAAAGGAGGCCCAGGTTAAAGAGACTTGGAACTGGGGCTTATTCCTGAGAAGGAGGCCCAGTTTAAGGGGAATTATGACTGGGGCTGATTTCTAAGGAGGATGCACAATTTAAGGGGAATTATGAATGGGTATTATTCCTAAGGAGGAGGCCCAGGTTAATTATCTTGGACTGGGGATTAATTCTTAAGAAGGAGACCCAGGTTAGGGGAACTTTGTCTGGGGATTATTCCAAAAAAGGAGGCCCAGGTTAAGAGGAACGTTGACTTGGGGCTAACTCCGGATAAGGAGGCCCATATTTAAAGATCTTCTCATCTTAAAGGATGAGGCTGAATGAATGAAATATCTCACCTTATTGACATGAAGACATGTAAATCACTAGGTTTTGAGAGATGTTCCACATAATTCCTTTCAGATAAGGAAGCCAATCAAGGAAACATGAAATAAATGGCTTTGAAGAGTGTCTTGAAGACTTAAATCTTGAAGAGGAAATGTGGATTTGAAGAAAACAAGTGAAGAGTCTGGAGGGGCACCCAAGAAGAGAGAGGCGTGCAAGTCCTCCATTGGCGCGTAGGTCCTGGTCGCGCAGGTACACCTGCATGACACATTTCTACCTGCGCGATGTCAACCCATAGGGTAATACTTGGGCGAGGCTTGGCTCAAGCCCTTAGTATTATCCCTAGGGGCTTCCAAAAGAGTGGTGCGCAGGTTCTGGTGAAGGGACAAGGCAACGCGCATGTGTCTTCATTTCCCTTAAGGGTTTAGACACTTAGGTGTGCAGATATTGATGAATTTCAACACTTAGGCCTTGTTCCCCCTCTTCAGAGCTTCCATTCTAGGTAAGAAATTACCATAGAAGTGTTTGGAAGACTTCCAGAAGAGACTAGGGCGTCGGGAGCTTAAATATGTCTATTGGAATTTTTCATCCCTGAAATGGGGGTCCCAAAATGGGTATTTATAGGTTTTTGAAGACCCCGAGCGAATATCAAATAGGGTGCACAAGTCACCTGCACGACCATTATGTGGCGTGAAAGTATACTTGCGCGACCATGATGAAACTTGTGCAACCCAAGTGAAAAAAATCCTCTTTCATGGCTTTGTCAATTTTTGATGTTTCTTCAAAGGATGAATCAATTTGTGTTAAGGTATTCATTTCTTTTCATTCATTAGACCCTATGATGGAGAGGAGAGTCAATAAAAGTCCCCCCTCAGAGATGGATCCAAAAGGAGGATGTGACTTTGAGGTAAATAAGAAAACCAAGGAAAGGAGGCGCACAAGTTTCGAGAGCATAGATATCGGTGCACAGGTATGAGTCGTGTAGGCTTCGATGTGCAGGGGTGCGGCCTTGCCTATATATATGCGGCCATTCCTCGCGCAAAGAAACCAGTTCTCAATGATTCCCACTCTCACCGCGCACGTTTCCTTCATCGCGCGAGTGTATTGTTTTCCACTGGTTTCTTTGTGTCGTTCTTCTGTAGAGGTATTTGGTCTTGCATAGTGATACCTATGCACCAATACTTGCAGGACACGATTAACACTTGTGCCTCAACATTGGACTTACTCACCTTAATTAATTAGCCATTTTTTTCGATTTTTTCACAAATTTTATGAAAAAATAAACTTACTTAAAAGTTAATTATTCGACTTTTGTTCAGATTCAATGGCTCCTAGAAGATTCGGAATGGCTGATGAACTGGCTAGCCAGAGTATTGATGAGATGATGAACATTTTTGGACATGATTAATATACTGTATGAAACAAAACACTCCCAGATTTTTCCAAGTACTTGAATAAATATCATATTAATTCCCCATAGAGCATCTACCTTCCTCTGTATGGCCATGGTCATCCAAAGGGAGTCAACATTCTAGATACAAAGAATTATATGTCCGAAATGCAGTCACACTGCTACTCTTATATTTCGGTTATACTGTGCATTAAGAACAACAATAATGGTGTGAACTTTCAAAAATTTCCTCCATGCCATTTACTTGTAGGTATGAAAATGGTAAACCATGGACTGATTTGTCTTCCACTACCGGCTGGTGGAGAGAAGATTATCCTGACATTAGAAACAATATTTGAAAAGAGTACTCTCTCCAAATGGCTCTTTACTTCCAATGCTCCATTCTCAAATCCATGTATCCATATTCCAAGTCTCTTGGACAGAAACAGAGTCACTGTTTAATCAACAGAAAATTTTCTCAAACCGCACTAAAGAACATTCTTTTACAATTTTTCCAAGAAGTGATGGTTTCACTGCATCTCTTATTGTATTCAATTGAAGGAATGAATTCTAGGTGGCTATAGATGAATCTAAGGATTCCATAAATCAAATGTAGAGTTTTATTGAACACCTCTGGTAATTCCTGAAAAAGAGAAGAGACTCTAGTTTGTGGATGTCCTTCTAACTCTTGTGCATCAATGAAGAATATTTTCATCTTCATTCATTTTGCCTACTTTTTCTTGTTATCTTCTTTAAATTTTTACCTAATCCAATGGCCCTAGTAATCATAGTTTGATTTTTTCTTGGATTATTATAAATAACCCTACAAACTTTGAATTTTTTAATTGCTCAATATGACCTAAATTATTTGAAATGTATGTTTAGTGAGTTGGAACTTGACTTTTGTTCAGAGTTCCCTTATCTTTTGTGGGCAGTTTAAAGTCATGCATGTTGGACATAAAAAGGTTAGTGTTTAAGGTCGAAATAGCTTTGGCCGAATGGATTAAATTTGACTCAATTCCTTGATAATTTATCTGAAAATATATTACCACACTCAAGTATTGGGGAAAACATATAAACTATGACTTAAGAAATTTTTAATTTGAGAAATGATATGAAAAAATGGCTAAAAAGGAATTAGAAGAAGTATTTTCCAAAAATGAAGTTACCACTATTTAACCAACCTGTTAGGGGGTTGAATTATGTAGGGACACTAAAGGGTACTGGTTGCATAGTCAAATAATAGCATATTTTGTCTAACATGTCTATTATGTAGACTACTTATGCACGACTGCCTAAGGGAACGTGCTGCACAGTCAGGAAAAAGAACTCTTAGAAATTTACGTTTCTACTATTACAAAATCCAGTGGAAGTTTATGGAGATTCAAATTTCCCAAAGCATAGAGTTTGATGTATGGAAAGAGCTACATGAATATGGAGAGGATATTTCCAATAAAGATTGTCTAAGAATTGGATGAATGTCACTCCTACAAAGGTCTGACCCTAATGTAGCGAAGGGAAATATAAACCATAGACTTGAATACTTTCAGATCTAGAAAAATAGTATGAGACAAATATGTTAAGGATGACTATTTTTGCGGATCCCTATATATTTTCATTAAGATAGCTAAGGAAAAAAGAGTTTTTCTTTCCAAGAATGAAGTTACCATTATTTGACAAACCAGTTATGGGGTTGAATTATGAAGGGCAACCTAAGGGCATTGGATGCATATCCAAATAATAGCATCTTTTGGCTGATAGGTCTGTTATGTGAACTATTTATGCAAGGCCGCCCAAGGGCACATGCTACATAGTCAGGTAAAAGAACTCTCAGAAAATGGACATTTTGTGACCAAAAGTAAAGAAAAGGGTTATGGAGATCTGGAAGTATTTAAGGTTAGGAATATGACACATCAAAATGGGCATTGTCCAATGTATGTAAAGATACACAGACAAATTCTAACCATAATCATGTTGTGGCTGGGTCCCGAATTGAAATGTTGGACTTCACTATATATCCCATAAAGATGGTAACCAAGACATACATAGTTCTTTAAATACAATTTAACATCATGTGGGACGAGAGTGTAGGAGATCTTAATTTAGGGTCATAGAGCTCGGAACATTATAAGGAATAAATAGTGTGTGTTTGTTATAAACCTGATGTGAGTGAAGACCAGGGTTTTCATATCACATTCATGCTTTCACAAGGGGACTTTTCAGCCAAGGGACTGAAAGTGGAATTTGGGGTTAGGCCCAAAGACTTTGGGCTAGATTCGAGGGATGCTTGAACATTCCTATGTATCCCATAAGGATGGGAATCAAGCTGCACGTAGTTCTTCAAATACCGTCTATACAGATTTGGTTCGTACATATGAAGGGTGAAAGGGGAATTTAGTGCAATGAAGGTTTAACCCAAGATAAAAGGTTCGGGAATTGCCATGTATGCACGTAGTCTTTAGAATAAAACATGATTGGAGATCAATGTAAATAATTATTCCCTTTTTGGTGAGGGTGTTGAAAAATTTTGTAGTTTATTTTCGTACAGGACAAAACTGATGTACATTTTAACATCATATAGCTAGGATGATGGTGAGCCAATATGAAGATATTGATTCCGGGGGTGGCTTCACGAATCTACATCGTATGAGATGGAGGTTCACCTATGTGAAGAGATTGGTTTTAGGCTTGAACCTCGGGAGGTTTCCTACGTACCTAGCCTAGAAGGCAAGGATCAAAGTCCACGTAGTTCAATTAAGGAATGAATTAGTGATCAAGTTGTTCTTTGAGGAACACTTGAACCTCTAAAAATGGTGTTGGGACTTATGCATGGTTAGTGGCACAGAGAAGGTGTTATGGTTGATGTTTACTCTAAGCTCACGTGAGTCATACTCGGTGACAGAAACCACAAGTATCAACAACCCTAACGATGAAAAATTTAATTTCATGTAGGATATAGAAAGGACTGTGCAGTTTAATGTCATGAAGTAAGGACATAGGGAGGGACTGTGCAGTTTAATGTCTTGCAGTGAGGACAATGGGGACTATGCAGTTTAATGTCATGTAGTAAGGACAACATAGTTTAACATCTTGTTGGACGAAAAGGGACAACACAATTTAACATCATGTTGGATGATGGAGTGTTTTACAGTTTAGTGTCATGTAGCTAGGATGTATTAGGGACTTTTTCATAGTTTAACATCATGTGGGACGAAGAGGTACACAGTTTAACGTCATATATCTAGGATGATAGTTATGTAGTTTAACATCTTGATGGACATAAGCTACTTTTTTATAGTTTAGCGTCATGTAGCTAAGATGTATTATTATGTAGTTTAATGTCTTGTAGTGAGGACAATGGGGAAAAGTTTAACATCATGTTGGACGATGGCATAGTTTAACGTCATGTTGGATGATGGCACAGTTTAACGTCATGTTGGACGATGGAGTGCGAATAGTTTATGGTCATATTCATAGTCCAAAATGATGTATTTGTGTTATAAAAAATACTTCTTCAAGAATATGGCATTGGTTGGAGTTGGGATGAGTTATCCATCCATTGTGATGAAAGAATATACTCTATTGGAGTAGACCTTATGTATTGTGTATGGTCCTTCCCACTTTGGTTCAAGCTTGGGAGGTTTCGTTCCTGGTATCATTGAAGTTCTGAGAACCAATACCATTTCTCCCTGAATGAATGAACGAAGATGAACTTTTTTGTTGAAAGCTCATGCTATTTGATTCTGATAGACCTCTAAGTGATGCAGGGTGCACAATATTTTCTCATCTTACCGTTCCAATTCATCCAATAGCTTTTGAGATTGTTCATCTATAGATGACTGATAAAAAATGGCTACTCTAAGCGAAGGTAATTGAATCTCAATGGGCATGATAGCTTCTATTACATATACCAATGAATATGTAGTTGAACACGTTGCAGTGTGGGTGGTGGTTCGATAAGCTTATAAAGCATGAAAGAGTTTATCAGGCCATGAATTCTTATCTTTATCCCCCATCTTTTGCAGTATATTTGAAAGAGTCTTATTTAAGGATTCTATTTGGCCATTGGCCACTGCATGATATCGAGATGAATGGTTGGAATTGATGTTGTATTCTTGATACAACTTCTTTACCGCGGATGAATAGAAGTTGGTTCCATTGTCCGTCAATATGGTATGAGGGACAATAAATCGGGTAATGATGTTAGACTTGATGAGGCTAAAAATGCTTTTAGATCTAACTTCTTTGAGTGGTATTTTCTATTCCCATTTGGAAAAGAAGTTAGTAGCAATAAGAATATACTTAAACTGCTTGGATGTAGCTGAAGGGTAAGGTCCCACTACATCCATTCCCCTTGTGGAAAATTTCCATGAGTATTTAGCTGTATGAATCCACTCTGGGGGTTGAGGAATGAAGTTGGCACATACTTGGCATGAATGAAACTTCTTCGTGAAATCAACACAATCTTGTATCATTGAAAGCCAAAAGTATCCAAGCCTTCGAATTTGATCAGATAGTCTATGTCGAGACTGGTGGGCACCACAGACTCCTGCATGTACTTCTTTCATGACAACCATTGTCTGTTCACCATCAATGCATCTAAAGAGAACTCCATCAAAACCACTTTTGTAGAGATTTTTTTCTAGGTGATCAGGGCTTCCATAAAGAGTAAAATTGACCACACGTCTCCAGATTTGTTCTTTCTCAGCTCTATCATGTGGAAGTGTTCCATTTTGATGGTATTCCTTGATAGGTATCGTCTATCCTGTAGTATGACCATATGGTTCAGAAATGGGACTAATCTCATTGATTTCATCTGTTCTGGTTTGACCATATGGTGAAATTGTACAACGGTGGGAAATACTGATGGTTGTCTCGTCCCGATTTGGATTTTCCAGAGATGTGGCTATATTAGCTAGTGCATCAGCTTGGGCATTTTTTGATCGCGGGACATAAGAAAATGTTGGTTCTGAATGAAATTCCGCTATTAACTCTCTAACGTAATCATACAAAGGGATTAACTCTTCTTTTCTGAAGGCATAATCCCCATTGACTTGTTTGATTACCAGGTCTGAATCACCTTTCACCTTTATGTTAATCACTTGTTCTTGAAGAGGCAACTCCAATCCTGCGATGAGAGCTTGGTATTCAGCTTCATTATTGGTACCGCCTTCCCACAATAAGAAGGAATAAGGTAGCACTGCCTTTTATGGGGAAATAAGTACAATTCCTAATCCAACATTATTGAATTTAGAATCTTCCATTTTCTTCCCGGTTGGACTTCGGGAAGCACCATCAATGTACATTTCCCATGGTTTAAGACTATCATTAATATAAAATACTTCTTCATCAGGAATTAGAATATCTAATGATGTATCTTCTACTGAAGGGTGTTTAGAAAGGAAATCATCCAGAGCATGGACCTTTATTTCCTTTTGAGACACATACTGGATATCAAATTGCTACAAAATAACTGCCCACCTTGCCAGACGTCCTATAAGCATTGGACGACTAAGGATGAATTCGAGCCTGTTATTGCCTGATACCAATTAGACCTCGTGATGTTGCAGGTAGTGTCTCAACTTCTGAACTGCAAATATTAATGCTAGGCAGCACTTCTCAATACATGAATATTGGAATTCTGCTTCAAGCATAGTCTGACTGAGATAGTAATGGATGTTTTCATTCCTAGAATCATTATTCTGGGCAAGGAAGGCACCCAATGATCACTCTAAAGCCATCACATAAAGGATAAGTGGTCTTCCTTCAACATGTGTCATTAATACCGGTGGACTCAAGAAATATTTCTTGAGAAAATTGAATGCTTCTTGAAATTCTTCATTCCACTGGTAAATGACTCCCTTCTTCATCAATTTGGTGAAGGGTAATCTTTTTCCTGCCAAATTGGTGATGAAACATCGAATATAGGCTAAGTGTCCTTGAGGTCCCCTCAATTATTTCAAATTTCTAGGAGGTGACATACCAAGGATTGACATTGTCTTCTCAGGATCGACTTCGATACCCTGATGGCGTACAACAAAGCTGAGAAATTTTCCTAAGGTTACCCCAAAAGCACGTTTTAAGGGGTTCGTCTTCAAATTGTGTTGTCGAAGTTTCTGGAATATGATTTCCAAATAATCTAGGTTATTAGAACGTTTCCTTGATTTAACCACAAAATCTTCCACATAAAATTCAACAAACTTCCCTAAAAATGGTTTGAAGATACGGTGCATGGCACACTGATATGTTATGCCTACGTTCATCAATCCCAAGGGCATTACCCGATACCAAAACACACCCTGGCGGGATCTGAAGGCTATAATTTCGTCATCTTCTGGAGCCATTAGGTTCTGATTATACCCTGAATATCCATCCATGAAGGAAAGTTCTTCATAGCTATCTGTTGCATCAATTAAGAGTTCTGTGACCAGAAGTGGAAAATAATCATTGGGACAATGCCGATTAAGATCTCTGAAGTCAATGAAAATTCTAATTTGTCCGTTATTCCTTTTCACAAGAACAATATTAGCCAGCCATTTGGGATATTGAACTTTTCTGATAAAGTTAGATTTGATAAGCTTATCCACCTCAGCTTCAATTTTGGAAGCATAATTTGGATGTGTTCTTCTTGCGGATTTCTTAAATCCTCGATGTTCTTCTGGAAAATACAAATGATGAGTAGTAACATCAGGATCAAGGTCTGGCATCTCAGTATAGTTCCAAGAAAATATATCTTGCTTTTTCTTAAAAAATGAAATATACATTTCCAGCTCTTCAAGATTCATGGACACACTAATTAAAGTGGGGTGTGGATATTCTTTTGTACCCAGATTTATTTCTCTGAGTTCATCAACAACGGTAGAGATACCCTCTTCAAAAGCTGGAGGAGCATCCCTGAGATCTTTTCTTCTTCTTCAACATGTGTTATTTCTTCTGTTTCTACTTTACTTGTAGATGAAGAGGCAATATTTCCATGATCAGAAGAGATGTTAAAATTTGAACATGTTGAAGAGGAGGCTTCCATTTCTGACCCTATTGATGATGAAGGGTCCTCCTTGGGTAATAAAGAGGAGATGGTGTATTTAGAATCGACATCATCATTCTCCTATGACATTGATATAATTTCTTCCAGCCTAGTTGGCGAAGTATTGGCTTTTTGGATTTCAGTGGATGAAATGAAGACATATTCATTTGAGCTTTTATCATTGCCTGGTGAATCACCAATTTCTCCCATGATGTCTGGCTTGATTGCCGTAATTGACATTTTTGAAGTTTCCATAAGAGTATTTGGATTTTGTTCTATCTTGTCAATTTGAATGATAGGCAACACATAATCTATACTCACATTTATGAGTGGGTTTACTGGAATCTTTTCCAAACCATACGAAGCATTAACTTTGGTAACCTCCCTTGTGGTGGATTTCTTCTTACCCTCCATGTGATAGAATTCCACCTCAATGTATTGAGATTCACATGTTTTAAATGGGTCTTTATCACCATAAAATGTACCAATTTTTCCATTGAAACTATATTTGAGACATTTATGGTATGATGAAGGAATAACTGCATGTTGATGTAGCCAAGTTCTTCTATGAAAAATATTGAAAGTTTTGTCATGACGAACATCCATGCAATCTGAATTGGATACAAGATCTCCAAACTGAGTTCTGGGTGTGATCTCACCCAAAGGTCCTTGTTCATTTTTATCATATCCTTGCAACATCAAAGTAGAAGGAAATAAATCATATTCGGTGAGGCCCAATCGACGAAGTGTATGAATGGGGATGAGGTTGACTCCTAAACCATTATCAATGAAAGCTCTTCAGATGTCTACATCATTGATATTTCTAGATAAATAAAAAGGTCTAATGTGTCCATGCACAACATCATCTTCATCTTCATCTGTAAAGTATATCACTGCATGGAATTCTGCAGGATTATTCTCTATATGGTAGAATTCAGCCGCAACAATTTCAGTTTTGAATTCCTGAGGACTTGGAAAAGCCTCAATGAGTGCCTCCCGAAGATCCTTTGATAGATTCAAGGAATCCAGAATTGATAACTTGGCTGATACTTGGGACAAATGTTTCAATACATCATATTTTTTATCCAAAGGTCTGCGTTTCTCAATAGGAACATGTGGTTTTTCATGTTCCTTAGAAGTTTATGCTTTAGAAGTAGATGCATATTGTATCAGGGTAGGAGTTGGAAATACTCCTGGCTTTGGAAGATTAGACTGAATAGGTCAATTTACCTATTGAGAGGAAGAAGGTGTAACGTCCAACTGATCCTCCAGAATGACTGTGCCAGGACTGAATCTACCATGTGTGGAAGAACTTTCTTGTTCTTGTTGAGCTCGCTGAAGGGCTCTACCATGAGTTTCTACTTCATATACAATTCTCGCAGGGGTAGAATTAGAATAGTGGCTTATGGTATATCCATGACTTCCTTTGTATCCCAGACCTTTGGAACTCCCTCTAATTCCTCTGTTTGATATAGGGAATACAGGATCATCGAGCTCCAAACTGTGACTGTCATATGGATCTGTTAAGTGAATCATATTAACAGAACCAAAGATCAACTCTTTGTCTGAGGACGACTCTGCCTAATTAGAAAGTTTAGGCTGTGCCTTTTGGTGGGGCGGTGCCCGTAGCTTCAAAGTAGATGGCATAAAATCTTCTAGAGTGAAAGAAAATTTGGGCTTTGACACGAACTCATCTTCTTCTAACTGATCTTTTTTCAAATAATTATGTTGTTTCTTTGAGGCCTTTCCCTCTGATGAAGGGGTATTTGCTGTGGCATTCATAGAAGAAGACGCAATTGGTTTCTTCAATTTCATTCGTAAAATGGCATGAGTTCGGTTGATCGTTTTTCTAACCATACAATCATCATATTTCTACACATTTTTGCTTTTGACTTCATGCCACTCGCATTCTTCCTCTAGATCTGTAGCAGTAACACATGCTACCTGAGCTGAAGAACCTTTCAATTTGACTTGTCCTGAGTCCACCATTTTTTGCTGGAGGTCCTTGAAGACAAAACCCTCCTAGATGGGATGCCCCAACATCTGATGAAATGGATAGTAGTTAGGAAGGTCTTCATCTGCTTCCTTGTTTGGCCTTTTGGGCCTTGGAAATTGAACAAAATTATTCTCCAGAGCCAAAATGAAGTAACCAGGAAATTGTTCATTTTGGAAAGAATAAAATTTGCTCTTCAACTCCTCAAATTGTTTCTGTCATGGATCTCTTTGATCATCTTGAAGAAATGGCCTTTGTTTTTGATGCTCAGAAGGTGGAGCCTTTCGATAAGATGAAAGTTTTGAAGTGGAATCAGGTACAAATTCTTGTTTAAGTGTAACTGTAGCAGTCTCTGCTCTTCCCATTCTTCTCCCTGGAGATGATGGAGTTACACGTGTTTTATCCTTAGTCTTTGTAAGAGAGTCTTCAATCTTTTGAGAAATTGATGTAAGGTCTCGAAACCCTCCTGTGTATTTCAAAGGGATCAACGGTGTGCGCAATTCATCACGCAAATTTTCCTCACATATTTACAACAATTCCTCTTGAGGGAGTGCTTGGATTAGGGAATATGTTAATATCTTCTAGCGAGCAATGAATTCTTAAACTCTTTCATTTTCCCTTTTCTTAAAATTTGTAAGATCAAAAACCGTTTTCTTTGGCAAAGTTGAGCTGAATTGAATAAATAATCTTTGGTGAAGATCCTCCCATCCGGTAATTGACTGTGATTGCAAGCTTGTATACCAGACAAAGGCAGGTCCTTGAAATTACTGTACAAAACACCTGATCTTAACTACTTCCTGTTGGTGAGGGGTTCCCATCATAGGATCACAACGAGAAACAAATTGTGTTAAGTGCTGCTCTGGGTCTCCCGAACCATTAAATATTAGGAATGTGGTACTTGCAAAATTTGATGGGGGAGGAATTGTATCAACCCATTCAGGGTAAGATCTCTTCTCTGGTTGAATTTTAGCATGTTTTCCCTCCATAGCTTCCAACCGAGATGTTAATGACTCAACAGTAGTCATTAACTTTTGAGAAACATTCGTTTGATCTTGGACCTGAGCAAGTGCAATAACGGGAGCTTGGACAGATGTGGTGGCCGGTACTGCAACTAAGGACAACACCTATAGTTGTTGTTGCACATGACCCATAGGATTAGACCTATGAGGGTGTACTGGTAAAGGAGGATATTCTTGATCTATCTCAGTATCCAAATCAAATTTTCTTGGCTGACTGACTCCATCATGCTTAGGAGGAAGACTACCTTGAAGTAGTTCTGCATTCAACCTCTTTAATTCCTTCATTTATTACTCTTGTTGTGTGAATCTTTTCTCTAGTTAGAGTGATTGGCCTTCTCCAAAGGAAGGGTATGTAACTTGATTATTTCGTTTCCCCTTGTTGGATGCCTTTCGGAGAGGGGGAGTTGGTTATTTGAAGGAATACCCATATTCTAGGTAAGCCTTTGATTTTGTGTATGCACACCTTCTCCATTTGTGTCTATGCGTACAACTTCTTGAGTAGGAACCTCTTCATTTGATCCCTATGAGTGAGCCTCATGTTCTGGAGGATCAGTAAAAATTAAATTGAAGACATTAATTGATGTATAACACATTGCATCCCTTCTATCGGATGTTCGGCGATACTATCTTTTTCCATGTCCTTGATGAGACATTTCCCGTTGTTGATTTGATCCCTCACGAACTTCTTGACAAACTATAATTTGGAGGGAATCTCATTATAATTAGGATCTTCGTTGCTCTTGTGGCTTCTCCCCTAATCGGGATAAGACTGACTTTCTCTGAGGAAGAGATTGAGGATTTGAAAAAGTCTTCAGTCCAGTGGACTTGGGCGGTTCCTGCTGTTTCTGCTCAACTCCTCGAATCTTTTTTGTTGATTCTGAGGGTTGGATGAAAAGAGTCCCTAGTATGGAAAGATGTGGTGGTTCTTGGGCTGCTATATCTAATACTTTCTTAAAAGATCTCCTGATCTTGTGGACTTTAGTCTGGAAATTGGCTGGATGCATCAACCAGCATCCACTTTTATCACCCAACTCAAATGAACGTTGGATGATTTCTGACACTTCTATCATTTGATGAAGCTGTTTCTCTAAATGAGAAGCATGTTCGATAATCTCATTTGCCTGATGCAAGATTAGATTGACAACTTGTTCTCTGTATGCCTGACTTTGAGAAGAACTAGTTCAGGCCTGTTCCTGAGTGAGCCTTTGATTACAAACAAAGCCAATTGGTTGTGACCAGCCATGGGAAATAACATTGCATGCGACCATTTTCGGTGGGCTTTGTTGACTAGAGAGTACAATGAAATGAAATTCTCCATGAACTCCACATCCCTGATATGATTACTAGATGGGGCATTGGTAATTAACTGGTGAAATCTTCTTAGTGGGCCAAGGCATGAACATTGAAGGGATCTCTGCTTCTTGTGGCTATCATTTGAAGATAAAACTTCGAGATCAACCGAACTATCATGAATAAATCTTTCATGAGGAAGTGTCTGATAAAGAACTTCAGAATTCATGTTCCCACTATTGGGAAATGAGAGATTAGAATCTTTAGTTTCAACAGATAATTGTCTGAGGGCTTCAAAAACTCCAACATCGAGCAAGGCCTTGTTACAGATTGGCTCTTGATTTCTTAACTGTGCTCGATGGGTATTTTTCTTAGATGCCTTCTTACTCACTTTAGGAAGCACTTGTTGAAGAAAGTGGTTATTCTGAGTAGGTATATGTGACTGATCAGGAGATATGGTTAGGTTAGGCTGACGATCTCCACTCAAATCAGGTGTATGTGCCTGACTTGGTTGTCTGCATGACAAGGGGGAGTATTCCCCACAACCCTCCTGGACTGGAACCAACGCTTGTATATGCTCCGGAGTGATATGTTGATGTGTCACTCCATAGGTAGGGATAGATTTTCATTTCTTTCCCTATGATGCTGTAGAAGCTATTATAATATCCTGGCAGGCATCCAGAATATGTGCAGGGATTTGCTTCTGCTCTTTCACCATTTTCAGAATGTCCATGGTGACTTCAGCTGCCAGAATGGGAATATATGTCCATTACGTGTCTGGAGTAGGTGTATGTGCCGACTCTTGTCATCTTTTTCCTATCAGTGAATTCTGACAATACTCAAGTGTGGGGGCAGAGAGTTGAGTCTTCCTCCTGTTTGTCATTGGGGCTTTCCAATTGACTTCTACGAGTGATACGAAACGAGATTTTTGGTAGGCTTGATCGATACTAACAGTTGTATGTGCCTGCTGATTACACTCTGCCGAACATGGTTGATGAACATCCTTCAATACTGAATGATGAGGCTGCTGGCAGGATTGATGAGTGTAATCAAGTGTATGTGCCTATTTACCAGTTGTCAACACATTGGGTTGGCGGGCTTCATCGTATGTAGTCAGACGATCCTGCTTACTAGCTAATGATTTATAAACATGTTTATGTTCCTATCTATAGTACTCCACTAGAATTTCATGGAGGGAGTGGCGTGCTGCTGCCAGACGAGTCTGCGGGACAATAGAATTAAAACGGACGGGTGTGTGTGTCTGCTTATTGATTTCCACCAAGTTCGGTTGGTGGGCTTCTCCAGAGATGGTAGAGATAATAACCTGCTCACTTTTGACCGGATTTCACCTCTGGCAGTTCATCTTGCATGCTCGTGTCTGAGGAACCTGAGACGAACAGCTAAAGGTTATACCCTCATCATGTTCAGGGTGCACTGTCACATGAGTCTAGCGATGATTATTGGTGGGATCCCTTGGGAAGGTCTCTTGTATCCTTGAATTAAGTCCTTCAGTGACCTTCTAATTCAACTCCCCAGAATATGGGAGGGATTGGTGACTGCATTCTAGGGATAATGACCCAAAACAGTTGGGGATGGTGGTTAGCACCACCTGCTTATTGATCATTGGTCATCACTGTCCAGACAACCAGGATTCATTATTTACATGGAGGGGTTGTCGAGCAGCCTTCAAAGTTGGAATAGTACCATTTTGACTATATTACTTAACCATTGCACTTGATAACCAGCGTTGAAGATGCTGCGTAGGTGATGTCATCCTCAGAGCGAATGAAGATCCATCAGGAGTAGCAGTAGATGCATTCACAGCAGAGGTATTCATAGGTGTGAACTTAAGATAAGCCCTTTCTGTAATGCTAAAGTTCTTGGAAAATATTTTCTGTTTGATATAATATACATAATAAAGATAATTTTGGCCACTACATATTTTGGATGATCACATATGTTATTTGTTTATTTGTTGTCCCTCTCATTGAGTTTAAATACAGGCCTAACAAATAATTAAAACATCACTTTAACTTGGTTAAGGATTCACGTCGGGTTCACCATTTTTTGTTTCACGTTAGAATTTGGGATGACCTCGTTGGTTTAAGGTTCAAACATTCCAATCAGTTTCTAATAGGTTTGTTCGTAGAACCGGAAACATCCAATGATTCTATATCCATCTGAACATACTTTCCAAAGGTAGGTAATCATTACTAGTGGTCCAATGAGGCTTAAGAATTTGAATTGGTCGAGAGGATGGGAGGTGGTACTCATCACACCTTTTTTTGGGTAATTATTGTCTACTCCGTGACTCTATTTATAGATTTAAGTTATGTTCTTGAATCCTTATTACATTACAAAGTATGAAAATGATCTTTCCTTTAGATCTGACAATCAATGATTGATATGTAGGAGATTTAGAGAATCATTTATATGTATTCAAGGTTATTCATCGATAGAGAATCATCTGTATTTGTTAGAGATTCTTAGTCAATGGTATCCTTAAATACATTATATAGAAATCTCTTGGTCATTATGATAACCATACTGGTTTTGAAGACACTCAGTGGGGCACTTGATGTTTATTTTCATTCAGAAGGACATGGATTATTTTAGAGTTGGGATCGTACCCGCAGATGGTCTACCTACGTATCATTTGTTTCAGAAAAGGAATAAGAACCCACGTAGTTTGAGTAAGGGAGTATGAGGTTTATGCATAGTTGATGGATCAAAGAAAAATTTCATAATTACTTTTACGCTCTAAGATCACATGAGTCATGCTCGGTGTGAGAAACAAGAGGTATTGGTAAAACCAGACAATTCTGCCATGAAATATGCAATCATTATAACTAATGTTGGGATTATGTATGTATGACTGCCTAGATAGATGAGGATTGGGATTTAATTTAGGTAAGAAACCCTGGAACATGGTCCATAAAGGTATATGTGCTTTATGGAGATTTGGATACTCAAGTTAGGTCTTACTTCTGAGAAGTATGCACAAATTAGAGGGGACTTATGATTGGGGTTTACTCCAGATAAGGAAGCCCAAATCAAAAGTAAATTAAGACTAGTTAATAGGAAATTTGATTGGGGATTATTCTGGAGAAGGAGGCCCATGTTAATGTGACTTGGAACTTGGGATTATTCCTGAGAAGGAGGCCCAATTTAAGGGGAATTATCACTAGGGATTATTCCAAAGGAGGATTCACAGTTTTAGGGGAAGTATAACGAGGGATAATTCCTAAGGAGGAGGCCCGGGTTAAATATCATGGACTGGGGCTTATTCCTGAGAAGGAGTCCCAGGTTAGGGGAACTTTTACTAGGGATTATTCCTGAAAAGGAGGCCCATGTTAAGAGGAACTTTGACTTGGGGCTTACTCTTGAGTAGGATGCCCATATTTAGAGATCTTATCATCTTAATGGATGAGGATGAATGAATGAAATATCTCACCTTAGTGACATGAAGACATGTAAATCACTAGGTTTTGAGAGATGTTCCACAAAATTCCTTTCAGATAAGGATGTGAATCAAGGAAACATGCCATAAATGGATTTGAAGAGTGTCTTGAAGACTTAATTCTTGAAGAGGAAAGGTGGATTTGATGAAAAAAAGTGAATAGGCAGGAGGGGCACCCAAAACGATAGAGGCACGCAAGTGCTGTGTGGGCGCACATGTCATGGTCGCAAAGGTACTCCTCCACGACACAAAGGTACTTGCATGACGGTCAACCCATATGGTAATACTTGGGTGAGGCTTGGATCAAGACCTTATTAATATCCCTAGGGGCTTCCAAAAGAGTGGCGCACAAGTTCTGGTGAAGGGACAAGGCAACACGCAAGTGCCTACATTTCCCTTAAGGGTTTAGACACTTAGGTGCGTGGGTATTGATGAATTTCAACACTTAGGCCTTGTTCCCCCTCTTTAGAGCTTCCATTATAAGTATGAAATTACCTTAGAAGTGTTCGGAAGACTTCTAGAAGATACTAGGGTGCTGAGAGATTAAAAATAGCTTTTTTAATTTTTTGTCCTTGAAATGGGGGGCCTAGAAGGTGTATTTATAGGCTGCTAAAGGCCCCGGGCGAATATCAAATAGGGCGCGCAAGTCACCTATGTGACCACTATGTGGCGCACACGTATACTTCCGCGACCATGATGAAACTTGTTCTACCCAAGTGAAAACAAATCCTCTTTCTTTCCTTTGTAAATTTTTGATGTTTCTTCAAAGGATAAATCAATTTGTGTTAACATATTTTTCTCTTTTCATTCGTTAGACCCTCTAATGGAAAGGAGCGTCAACAAGGATTTTATGATTTCTTAATTTGCAGGGTTTTATAATTTTGCTAATGTTTTATGGTTTTTATATTTTTTTTAAATATTTAAGTGGCCTAAAGGCTTTTAAGAGATTTTATTAGTTTTTAGTGGGTTTTTTGGTTTTTATGGTTTTTAAGGATCTAGAGGTTTTTATGGGTTTATTTGGTTTCTCATGTCTTTTAGGGTTTTTAGTATTTTATAAGTATTTTATAAGTTTTAAGTGTTTTTTGTTATTAATTTTTTCTTAGTATTTTTTAGTGTTTTGAGAATTTTTTACATTTTAAGGAATTTTAGTTATTTTTTAGGTTTTTATGGTTTATTAGGGTTTGTATGGATTTTGAGGGTTTTTAGGTTATTTAAGGGGTTTTAGGTTTTTTAGTAATTCTTAGTGCTTTTAGGTTTTTAGGCATTTCAAATGTTCTTATGTTTTTAAGATTTTCTTAGAGGTTTTTAGGGTTTTTAGGGGGGTTTTATGTTTCATGGATTTTTAGGTCTTTTTTAGATATCAATGGTTTTTATAGTTTTTTTTGGGATTTTGAAGGGTTTTATGGGTCATAATATTTTTAGGGTCTAATAGTGCTTTGGATTTTTAGTTTTTAGGGTTTTATGGTTTTTAGGTATTTGTTTTAATATTTTTAGGGGTTTTGGGGGTTTTAATGTTTTTACTTATTTTAGGGTTTTATGGGATTTTAGTGATTTTATGAATTTTGGGGATTTATTAAGGATTTTAGGGGGTTTTAGGGTCTTTTAGGGTTTTATTGTTTTTAGGGGTTTTAAGTGTTATAGAATTTCATGTTTTTTAATAGTTTTAAGGGATTGAAAGGGTTTTCTTGTTTTTTTGGATTTTTGGAGAGTTTTATGGATTTGTACATATTTTTATGATTCATAGGTAATTTGAGAGATTTTAGGGTTTTTAATGGGTTAAGGGTTTCTTGTTTTTTTGGATTATTAGGGTTTTTTGATGTTTTTGGGTTTTTAAAATTTATTGTTTTTTAATTGTTTTAGTGGTCTAAATAGTATTTAGAGTTTTTAGTGTTTTTATTGTTTTTATGGGTTTTAGGGTATCTATGGTATTTTAGGGTTTTTAGTTTTTTTAGGTTTTTTGGTGTTTTAATTGTGTTTAGGTTTTAAATGTTTTCTTTATGTTTTTAGGGATTTATGGGTTTTACGTTTTTTGGGAAATTTAATGATTTTTGGGGATTTTTGGGTTTCTTATGATTTCTATGTCTTTTAGGGATTCTAAGGGGTTTGGGGTAGTTCTTAGGAGATATTTGGTTTTTTTATTTTTTGTGGGTTTTTATGTATTTTAGGGTGTTTAAGGTTTTTTGGAGTTTTAAACATTTTTTGGGGTTTTATGGGTAATTAGAGTGTTAGTGTTTTTATATGTTTTATGTGATTTTATGTTTTTAGGAATTTTTAGTGGTTTTTAGTGGTTTTTAGTGGTTTTAGGGAATTTTAGAGTTTTTAGCATTTTTTTATGATTTTTGGGGTTTTATGTTTTTTTAGGTTTTAAAGGATTTATTAGGGATATTTAGGGTTTTTATAATTTATTAAAATATTTTGGATTTTTAGGTGTTTTATTGTTTTTTAGGGTTATTAGGAATTTCGTGTGTTTTTAGGTTTTTATTGGGTATAGGGTTTTTATAATTTTCTAGTTTTGTTGGGTTTTTGAGTTTTGGGTGTTTCTAATGGTATTTAATGTTTTTTATGTTTTTAGTGGTTTAAATAGGTTCTTAGTGTTTTTTGAGGGTTTTAGGGTTTTATTGGTTTATAGGTTTTATTTTTATTTTAGGGGTTTAAATTGTTTTTCGGGTTTTAAGGGAATTCTTTGGGTCTTTTAGGTGTTCTATCATTTTTATGTTTTCAGTGGTTTCAAGTGTTTTTAACTTTTTAAGGCTTTCTTATGGGTTTTCAAGGTTTTCAGGGTTCTTATATTTTGGGATTTTTAGGTCTATGTTAGGATTTTTTGTTTTTTTAGTGTTTCTTGGTATTTTGAGGGGTTTTAGGGGTTTTAGGATTTTTTGTGATTTGTATATTTTTTAGGTGTTTAAGTGTTTTTTGGTTTCTAAGGTTTTCATAGGGTTTTCATGGGTTTTATGTATTTCTATGTTTTTAGGAATATTTAGGTTTTTAATGATTTTTATGGGGTTTAGTTATTTTAAGTGTCTTTAAATCTTTTTAGGGTTTTTAGGGTTTTTAGGGTTTTTTCTTTTTTTAGGTTTCTTAGGGTTTTTAATATTTTTTATATTTTTATGGTTTCCGTAGGGGGTTTGTGGGGATTTTTATGTTTTAGGGATTTCTTGATTTTTATGTTTTATGGTTTTAAAGAATTTTGAGGGTTTTGTGTTTTTTTAAAGGTTTTTAGGGTCTTAAGAATTTTTAGGTTTTTAGGTGTTTTACGTGTTTTTTGGTTTTAAGGTTTTGTTAGGGGTTTTCAAGGTTTTTTTGGGGTTTTTACATTTTTCATATTTTTTATTGAACTTTTTAGGATTTTTATGGATTTTTAGGGTATTTATGAATTTTGAGGGTTTTAGGGATTTTATCGCTTTTATGATTTATTTAGGGTTTTAGGGATTTTTTTGTTTTTTAGGGGTTTTAGGTTTTCTAGTTTTTTTCATCTTATTTTGGGATTTTAAGGGTTTTTTCAGTTATTATTTTTTTTAGTTTTTTATGGTATTTAGGATTTTTTAAGGCTTTTATTTCTTTTTATGTGTTTTAGGTGGTGTTTGGATATAAGGATATTTTATGTTTTGTATCAATTTTATTTTTAACGGGTATTTAGTGTTTTTAGATTCTTATGGTTTATTATCTGTTTTTTGGTTTTTAGGGTTTTTTATATTTTTAGGGATTTTAAGGTGTTTTTAGGAAATTTATGTTCTATTATGGTTTTTAGTAGTCTTTAGGATTTTTAGGTTTTTTAGGTTATTTTGGGGTTTTAAGATTATTTTTATTCTTTGGGGTTTTAAGTGATTTAATGTTTTAAGGATTTCTGAGGGGGTTTTAGGGTTTTAATTTTTTTACGGTTTCTAATATTTCCAGTGCTTTCTAATTTTTTTATGGTTTTTAGGGATTTTGAGCGTTTTATGGATTTTTAGGGTTTTCATGGGGTTTTTGGTTTATATAGATTTTTTGAGTTTTTAGGGGTTTTATGGGTTTTTAGAGTTTTTTATCTTTGTATGGGTTTAAAGGGTTTTTTGGGTTTTATTTTTTTTATGGCCATTCGGGTTTTTAGGGAATTTATGGTTTTTAGGGGTTGTCAGTGTTTTTAGGGGTTTGGGGATTTTTCAGTTCTTCTTTGGTTCTTATCATTTCTTTTATGTTTTTTTGGGTTTTTATGTGTTTTATTTTTTTTGAGTATTTCTAAGAGTTTTTCTAGGATTCTAGTGTTTATTAGATTGTTAGGGGTTTTTAGTATTTTTATGGTGTTTAGTATTTTTATGGAATTTAATTGATTTTTACGGGTTTTAGGGTTCTTTAGGGTTTTAGGGTTTTTATGGGTTTATGGATTCTTGAGTGTTTTTTTTGAGTTATTTGGGGTTTTATGGTTTTTAGAGTTTTTTTTATCATTTTTTGGGGTTTAAAGGGTTTTTTTTGAGTTTTTAGTTTTTTTTAGTTTTTTTTGGGTTTTTAGTGTTTTTAAGGTTTTAGGGGTTTTGTGGAATTTTTGGTTTTTTGGGATTTTAGTAATTGTTTTTATTTTTTACGGGTTTTAAGCGTTTTTATGTTCTGAATTATTTTATAGGGGTTTTAAGTATTTTTATAGTTTATATGTTTTTCGTTTTTTTAGGGATTTTTAGTATTTTTATGTTTTTGGGGTTTTTAGGTATTTTGATATTATGAAGATATTTTAAAGGATTTTTGGGTTTTATGGTGTTTTTGATTTTTGGGGTTTTTTTATTTTTTAGGGTTTTAATTCTTTTTAGTGTTTTTAATGTTTGAAGGGGTTCGTAGGGTTTTTAGTGTTTTTAGGGGGTTTTATGATTTCTATTGGGTTTATCGTTTTTAAGGTTCTGGGGGCGTTATTGTTTTTATGGGTTTTTAGGAATTTTATGGTATTTTAGGGTTTTTAGTGTTTTATAACATTTTTAAAAGTTTTATGTGTTTTAGGTTATTAAGGTTCTCTTAGGGTTTTTCTGTGCTTTAGTGATTTTTTACGTTTTTATGGATTTTTTGGAATGTTTTAGGTTTTTTATGGATCATAGGATTTTTATGAATTTTGATGATTTTTAGGGTATTTCAGGGTTTTTATGGTTTTATGGTTTTAGGGATTTTAGTGTTTTTTATTTTTTATGTTTTTTTATGTTTTTAATGTTTTATTAGGGTTTTTTTTTTAATTTTTTGAGTTTTTTATGGATATTAGTGATTTTGTAAGGATATTATGGGTTTTAGGGTTTGAAGGGAATTTGAGGGTTTTAGGGATTAATGTTTATTTTTTTGGGAGGATTATTGTGTTTTTAGGGTTTTTAGTGTTTTTAATGTTTTATGGTTTTAAAGGGTTTTTAGAGTTTTTAGGGTTTTTATGGGTTTTTAGGGTTTTTATGGTTTTAGGTATTTTAAAATGTTTTAGGGGTTTTATGGGTTTTAGGAGCTTTTAGGGTTTTAGAGTTTTTAGATTTTTTAGGGGTTTTAAGTTTTCATGGTTTTTCAATGTTTTCTTATGGTTTTTAGGGATTTTAGTGTGTTTATGGTTTTTTTTATTTTTAAGGTTTTTTATGTTTTTTAGGGTTTTATGGTTTATTTGAGTTTTAAAATAATTTAGGGGTTTAAATGGGTAGTAGAATTTTTATTGTATTTTTAGATTTTTGTGAGTTTTTTGGTATTTTAAGGGTTTTATGGGTTTTTAGGTGTTTAGAGTTATTAGGGTGTTTAGGGTTTTTTGTGTTTTTTTTGTTTTTAGATGTTTTATGTTTTTTTTTGGATTTTAATGTTTCTTACTCTTTTTCATAGTTTTTATGTATTTTTTATGTTTTTGGATTTTTTGGAATTTTTTAGCATTCTTATGGTTTTTAGGGTTTTAGATATTTTGAGCGGTTTTATAGTTTTTCGGGTTTTTTAAGTTTTTTATTCAGATTTTTGGGTGTTTTGATTTATTTATGGTTTTGAATGTTTTTTGGGGGATTTAACATGTTTAGGGGTTTAAAGGGTTATTATAATTTTAGTGGGTTTTAGTAGTCTTATGTGGTTTAAATGGTTTTAAGGATTTTCATGGTTTTTCATATTTTTAGGGATTTTAGGGTCTTTTATGGTGTCAACAAAAATTTAGGTTTTTTTCAGTTTTAAGTGTTTTAGGTTTTCAATGTTTTCTTTGGGTTTTTAGGGGTTTTAGTGTTTTTAAAAAATTTCTCAATTTTTAGGGATTTTTTAGGTTTTTATGGGTTATTAGGGTTTTTAGACACATTGAGGGGCTGTTTTGGGGTTTTAGGGTTTTTATGTGTATTTTTTGGTATTTTTGGGTTTTTTGAGTTATTTTGGGTTTTTATATTCTTTTAGAATTTGTAAATGGTTTTAGTGGATTAAGGGATATTTTAATGTTATAAGTCGATTTTTGGGTTTTAAATGTTTTTAGGGGTTTTCATTTTTTAGAGATTTTAAGGACTTTTTAGGGTGTTTTAGGGTATTTTGAATTTTTATGTTTTAGAGGATTTAATTGTTTTTAGGTTTTTAAAGATTTATTTGGTGATTCTAATGTTTTATAGGTTTTTATATTTTTAGTCATTTTTTGGGCTATTTTAGTATTCTTATTGGGTATTTAGTGTTTTTAGAGAATTTGAGGGTTTTATGGTTTTTTGTTTTCTTATGGTTTTTACCATTTTTAGGTACTTAGGTTTTTACTTGTTTTGAGGTTTTATATTTTTCTTAGGGGTTTTCATATTTTGAAAGATTTTTTCATTTTAAGGGAGTTTTAGGTCTTCTCTTTAGTATTTTTATGTTTTTAAGGCATTTACGGATTTTGAGGGTTGTTATGTTTTCTCAGGGTCATTATGATTTTAATGTTATTTTGGGATTTAGGGAATTTGTTTTACATATATTTTATAGTTTAAAAAAACAGCTGTTTAAAAGGTTTTTATAATTTTTAGTGGGGTATTAGGGTTTTTTTGGGTTTTTAGGGGTTTTAAGGATTTTAGGGGTTATAATGGTTTAAGGGGTTTTTTGGGCCTTTTAGGGTTTTTAGCACTTTTTAGGTTTTTAAGGGTTTTAATTTTTTTAGGTTTTTAAGGTTTTATTAGGGGTTTATATGGTTTCTTACATTCTTTTGGTATTTTTTTGAGTTTTTTAGGATTTTCATGGGGTTTTAAGGATTTTAGTGATATGGAGGGTATTTAGGGTTTTTAGGATCATTATGATTATTATGGTTTTTGTAGATTTTTCGGTTTTTGTTGAGTTTTTAGGATTTTATGGGTTTTTATAGTTTTTTCACATTTTTAAGGGTTTAATGGGGTTTTTGAGTTTTTAGTTTTTTTTAAGGATTTTGTGGGGTTTTATTATTTTTTAATGTTTTGGGTGGTTTTTCAATTTGTAGGGGTTTTTAGGATTTTTAGGTTGTTTTGTGGCTTTAATTATTTTATATATTTTAAGCTTTTCTTAGGTTTTCTTGGGTCTTTATCGTTATTATGTTTTAGACATTTTTAGGGATTTTTAGGATTTTTATTTGTTTTTATGTTTTTGTGGATTTTGTTGGTTTTTAGGATTATTTAGGATTTTAGGGTTTATTTAGGGTTTTTAGCATTATTTAGGTTTTTTATGGGTATTAAATATTTTTTTGTTTCATAGTGTTTCATAGGGTTTTTCAGATTTTTTTCGGGGGTTTAGGGTTTTCAAATTTTTTGGTATTGTTAGGGATTTCTTGTATTTTTATAGTTTTGAGGGATTTTAAGGATTTTGATGGTTTTAGGGATTTTTTAGGGTTTTTTTCTTTTATTGGGTTTTTAGGGTTTTTAGGAGTTTTTATGATTTTTTAGAAATTTTAGAGTTTTTAAATTTTCTTAATGTTTTAATGGGGTTTTATAGTTTTTAATGTTTTTATGGTTTTTATCTTTTTTTAGTTTTTAAGGTTTTTAATTATTTTTATGGTTTTTAGGGGTTTTTATGTTTTTAGGGTCTTTTAGGGATTTTAGTGTTTTTACGTAATTTAGGGGTTTTAATTGTTTTTATATTTTTCATTTTTTCATATAGGATTTCACAGTTTTCATATTTTTTTAGGTTTTTATTTCTTTTATGGATTTTTTAGGATTTTTATGGGTTCTAGGGTTTTTAGGGATTTTGAGTGTTTAATGGGTTTTTAACATTTTTTTGGTTTTAAGGGTTTTAAGTGTTTTTATGTTTTTATTGTTTTATATGTATTTTATGGTTTGCTAATTGGGTTTCGTGGTTTTTTATGGATTTTTAAGTTTTTGAGGAATTTTTTCCTTTTTTGGATTTTTATGTTTTTTAGGGTTCTTTGGGACTTTGAGTGTATTTAGGTTTTTTAGGGTTTTTAGGTATTTTAGGATTTTTATAAGTTTTTATGTTTGTTTAGGGAATTAAGGGTTTTTATGTTTTCAAGGTTCCCTTAGGGGTTTTCATTATTTTTATGGTTTTTTTGCATTTTATGGATATTTAGGTTTTTTATGATTTTATATCTCATAGGGTTTTTATGGTTTCTGTGATTTTTTAGTGGATTTTAGGATTTTTATTGTTTTTTAGATTTTTAGGCCTTTTTTAATGTTTTTGGGTTTTTATTATTTTTAGTGTTTTTAATGTTTTAGGGGATTAAATGGTTTTTAGAGTTTTTATTGGGTTTTTAAGGGTTCTCTGGGATTTTATGCTTTTATGGGTTTTATAGTTTTTAGAGGTTTTTAGGGGTTTTAGGTTCTTTTATAGTTTTAACTTTTTTTGGTTTTTAGGTGGTTTCAGTGTTTATCAGTTTTTAAGGTTTACATTTTTTAGGATATTAGGTTTTTTTATTTTCTTGGATGTTTACATATTTTTTAGTATTTTTATTGTGTTTTTCATTTTTGGGGACTTTTGGGTGTTTTTAATGTTTTTAGGGTTTTTATCAAATTTTTTTGGTTTTTTGGGGGTTATAGTGTTTTTTGGATTTTAACGGTTTCTTATGGGTTTTCAAGTTATTTGGGGTTTTCATGTTTTTCGATATTTTTATGATTTTTTTTATATTCTGGTTTTTAGTTATTTTTTTTTTCTTTTAAGTATTTTTAATGTTTTATAGAGTTTTTAATATTTTTTGTTTAAATGGTTCATATAGTTTTTATGGGGTTTAGTGTTTTATTTTATTTGAGGGTTTTTTTGGTTTATTGTGTTTTTTGGGTTTTTAGGGACTTTTAGGGGTTTTGGATTATTTTTGGTTTTTAGGGGTTTTAAGTGTTTTAGCTTTTATGATTTTCTCAGGGTCTTCATGTTTTTTCGGTTATTTTCTATTTTAGGGATTTCTTCAGTCTTTTTTAGTATTTTTATAGGTATTTATGGTTTTTAGGGTTTCATAGGGTTTTTATCATTTTTAGGATTTTAGGGGTTTTAAGTGTTTTTAGGGTTTTAAGGATTTATTATGGTTATTTTGGGTTTTTAGCGTTTTTTATGTTTTCATATATTTTGTATATTTTTCTAGGATTTTTAATATTTTTTGGGTTTTTAAGGATTTAAAGGGGTTTTGGGTGTTTTAGGGGTTTTAATGCTTTTATGGTTTTTAGGGGATTTTTGTTTTTTAGAGGATTTAAATATTCTTATGTTTTTAAGGTTTTATTAGGGTTTACACATTTTTTAGTGTTTTTACGATTTTGGGTATTTTTAGGGAATTTTTGGGTTGTACGGGTTTTAGGGGTTTTAAGTATTTTCAGATTTTTTCTTAGAATTTTTAGGGTTTTTAATGGTTTTTAGGTTTTTATCGATTTTTATGGTTTTAGGGGTTTTAAGTGTTTTTATAATTTTAAGGTTTTCTTAGATTCTTTCTGAATTGAATGGTTTTTTACTTTTAGGGGATTTTATAGATCATTATGGTATTTAGAGATTTTGATGGGTTTTATGGGTTTTTTGGATTTTTTGGGGTTTTATAGTTTTTTTTGTGTTTTTAGGGTTTTATTTAGTTTTTTAGGGGTTTTAAGGTTTTTATAGCGTTTTTAATGGGTTTTGTGATTAAATTCTTTTAGAGTTTTTAGTGGGTTTTTATGGGGTTTGTGGGTATTTTGTGTTCCTTAAGTTTTTAAGTGTTTTTTATGACTTTTAGGGGTTGTGGGGTTTTTACAGTATTTTAGGGTTTTTATCTTTTTTAAGTGTTTTAAGTGTTTTTATGTTTTAATGTTTTCTTAGGGGTTTTCATGATTTTTAGGGGGTTTTACGTCTTAATGAATTTTTATGGATTTTTGATGATTTTGATGTTGTTTGATGGATTTTTATGGGTTTTAGGTTTTCTTAGAATTTATTATTTTTTATTGGTTTAAATTGTTTTTATTTAATTTTGTTTTTCTTAGGGGTTTTCAAGTTATTTTTGGGGTTTTTACGTATTTAGTGATTTAAAGGTTTTTATGGATTTTTTTTGGTTTTTTAGGGATTTTGTGGGGTTTTTTGGTTTTTAGGGTTTTATGGATTTTTGTGTTTTGAGTGTTTTTTTAGTTTTAATGGTTTTTAATGTTTTTTAGAGTTTTCTAACATTTTTTTCCTGTTTAATGGGTTTTTAGAGTTTTTATTGGTTTCATATTTCTTGTGCGTTTAGGGATTTTTAAGGGTTTTAAGGGTTTTATGAATTTTATAAGTTATCATAGTTTTTATGGTTTTAGGGGTGTTTAGGGTTTTTTTAGGATATTAGGGGGTTTAAGTGTTTTTAATTTTTTGAGGTTTTCTTAGGGTCTTTCATAGTTTTTAGGGTTTTCACATTTTTAGTGAGTTTTAGATAGTTTTAGAGATTTTTTGGATTTTTATTACTGTTTATGGATTCTTGGGATCTCAGTATTTTTCTAGGTTGTTAGGGTTTTTTTTGGTTTTTTGGATTCATTGTTTTTTTTAGTTTTTAGTGTTTAAATGGTTTTTCACAATTTTTTAACATTTTTAGGGGTTTATAGTTTTTATGAGTTTTTAATTGTTTTTAGGATTTTTGGATTTTAAGATTTTTTATGGTTTTTAGTGGTTTTATGGTTTTTAAGATTATTATATGGTTTTGGAGTTTTGTAGTGTATTTATCGTGTTTTATGTTTTAGGGGATTTAAGTGTTTTAGGTATTTAATGTTTTCCTAGGGATTTTCTGGGCTTTAGGGGTATTATGTTTTCAGGGATTTTGAGGTATTTTAAAGGATTCTTATGTTTTTTAAGGTTTATTGTAATTCTAATGGTTTTTATGTGGTTTAGAGTTCTTAGGGTTTTTATGGATTTTATCTTTTTTTTTGTTTTTAGGGATTTTAACCATTTTAAGGTTTTTATTGTTTTATTAGTGTTTCTTCGTTTTTTTTCATTTTTAGGGATTTTGGGTATTTTTTAGTATTTTTATGACTTTTTATAGTTTTCGGGATTTTGAGGGGGTTTGGTATTTTAGGGGTTTTATTGTTTTTTTTGTTTGTATTGTTTTTTGTGTTTTTATAAGGTTAAATTTTTTTCATAGTTTATTAAATTTTTTAGGGGTTTATATGTTTTTTGGAGTTTTTACTGATTTCTAGCATTTTATGGTGTTTTAAGGTTTATAATGTATTGAGGGGTTTTATGGTTATTAAGGTTATTTAAGGTCTTTTAGGGTTTTTAGTGTTTGTTTGGTTTCTTAGGGGTTTTAATAGTTTTTAGGTTTTATGGTTTTCTTAGGGTTTTTAGGGATTTAGATTTTTTTAGGATTTGAAGGAATTTTAGGGATTTTTATGGATATTTATGATTTTTAGGGTTTTTGTGGATTTTGAGTTTTTAGTGTTTTAGTGTTTTCTGGCTTTTTTAGTGTTTTGAGAGTTTTAGGGGTTTTGGAGTTTTGAGTTATTGGATTTTTTCTGTTTTTTGGGGGTTTTAATTGTTTTAGGGTTTTTAATATTTCATTAGGATTTTTTTATATTTCAGAGGATTTTTTATCATATTTAGGGATTTTTAGGAAATTTGAATGATTTTCATAGATTTTTTAGGTTTTTAGGGATTTTGAGTGTTGTTACAATTTTTATGGATTTTTGAGAATTTTGGGATTTTTAGGGGTTTTTGTGTTTTTAGGATTTTAAAGGAATTTTTAGGTTTTTTTAACATTTTTAGGGGTTTAAATTATTTTCAGAATTTTTAATGGTTTTTAGGGTTTTATGGGTTTTTGGGGTTTTATTGTTTTTGGGGTTTTATGTTTCTAGGTACTTTTTTTTGTTTTTAGCATTTTTTTGGTTTTTTAGGGGTTTTAAGTGTTCCTTAGATTTTTTGTTTTCTCTATGGTTTTTTGGTTTTTTATAGTTTTTTACATGTTTTGGAATTTTTGTAATTTTTTATGAATTTTGTAGTGTTTAGGATTTTTATGAATTTTGTGGTTTTTAGGGGTTTTTAGGGGTTTTTAGATTTTTTATGGTTTTTATCATTTTGAGGGGTTTTGTGGATTTTATGATTTTTTGGTTTTAAATGGTTTACTTAGGGTTTTTAGAGTTTTTATCGGTTTTTACGTATTTAGGGATTTTTAGTGTTTTTTAGGATTTTTATGGTTGTTTGATTTTTAGGGATTTTGACGGATTTTAATTTTTTTTTTGGGTTTTTTGGTTTTTAGAGTTTTTTTTTCAGTTTTTAGTATTTTTAAGGTCTTTTAGATTATTTAATGTTTTACGGTTTTAAAGGTTGTTTGGTGTTTATAGTGGGTTTTTAGGGTTCCTATGGGGTTTGGAGTTTTTCATGGTTTTTAGGGGTCTATAGGGGTTTTAGGGTCTTTTAGTGTATTTAGTAGGTTTTGGATTCTAGTGTTTTTATTTGTTTTTAGGTTTTAGTGTTTTTCAGGGTTTTTAACTCTCTTTATGGTTTTAGGGATTTTTAGGGTTTTTTATATTTTTATGGGTTTTATGGTTTTTAGTTTTCATTTTTCATTTAGGTTTTTTTTTCATTTTTAGGTTATTTAGGGGATTTTTTTAGGCTTTCAAGGTTTTCTTAGTTTTTATCATCATTTTTGGGTTTTTAGGTTTTTATAGAAATTTTATAATTTCTATGATTTTAGTGTTTTAAGGTTTTCTATTGATTGATGTTTTTTAGGGAATTTTAGGATTTTTAGGGTTTTTAGGGTTTTAGGGTTTTAGTGTCTTTATCTTTGGTAGGGGTTTTATGTGTTTTTAGGTTTTTATGGTTTTCATGGGGGGTTTCAGGGTGTTTAAGAATTTTTAAATTTTTAGGGTTTTTATGGATTGTTTAGTATTTTTAAGGGTTTTAGAGTTTTTAGTGACATTGGGGGGTTTTAATGTTTTTAGGGTTTTTATTGGATTTAGGTTTTTTTTTAATTTTTAGGGATTTTAATATATTTTGATTTTTTAAACTTTTTTAGAGGTTTAAAAGGTTTTTATATTTTTTTGTCAGATTTTATGATTTTATTGGTTTTAGTTTTTTTATGTTTTTTACGGGTTTTTATTGTTTAAGGGTTTTATGGTGTTTTATGGTTTTTAGATTTTTTTAAATTTTTTATAGGTTTTAAGTGTTTTTATATTTTTAAAGAATTCTTAGATTTTGTCAGGGTTTTTTTGGGTTTTCACATTTTTTAATTTTTTTGGGTTTTTTATGATTTTCATGGGCTTTTAGTGTTTAATGGGATTTTGAGGGGGTTTTTATGGGTTTTAGGGTTTCTTAGGTCATTAGAATGTTTTATATTTGTTTAGGATTTTAAGTGTTTTTAGATTTTTAAGGTTTTCATAGGGGGTTTAAGGTTTTTATGATATTTTATGTTTTAAGGAAATTTTTGGGATTTTATAGGATGTTTATTTCATTTTATAGTTTTTAGTGATTTTGAATATTTTCACAGTTTTTTTTGAGATTTTGGGTTTGGAAGGATTTTTTAGGGTTTCCAGGTTTTATATGTATTATTTTTCTTTTTGTTTTTAAGGATTTTGAGATTTATTTAACACATTTATTGGCTTAAAGGGTTTTTAGTGTTTTTAGTGCATTTTTTGCTTTCATCGGGTATTCTGGTTTTTTAGGTATTAGGGTTTTTATGTTAAATGGGTTTTTACGGTTTTGGGGGTTTTACGGTCTTTTATGGTGTTTAGAATTTTTTTAGGTTTTTTGGGTTTTAAGTATTTTTTAGGTTTTTACGATTTTCATAGAGTTGTTAGGGGTTTTAGGGTTTTTTACGTTTTTTGAGATGCTTAGGAATTTTTTAGGTTTTTTAATATTTTTTATCATTTTATGGATTTTTAGGGGTTTTAGAATTTTTAGTGTTTTTGGGGGTTTTAGAAATTTTTTGTATTTTAGGTTTTTTTAGTGTTTCTATGTTTTTAATGTTTTTAGGGTTTTTATAGGGTTTTACATTTTTAGGGAATCTCAGTGATTTTTTAGGAGTTTTATGGTTTTTAGTGATGGGGATTTTGTGGGTTTTTTGTGTTTTGAGGGGTTTGAGGGTTGTTATGGTATTTTTTGGGGTTTCAGTGATTTTTCCATTTTTTAGGGTTATTATCAATTTTTTATTTTTTTAAATTTTTTGGGGTTTAAATGGTTTTTAGAGTTTTTAGTGGTTTTTATGGGTTTTTATGGATTTTAGGGGTTTTTACGGCTTTAGGGGTTTTATGGTTTTTAAGGGTTTGGCAATATTTTAAGGTCTTATCATTTTTATGTTATAGGGGTTTAAGTGTTTTCAGGTTTTTAATATTTTATTAGGGGTTTTATGTTTTTATGGATTCTTAGGCATTTTTTATGTTTCTTATGGATTTTAGGGTTTTTTGATATTTTGGGGTTTTTAGGGACTTTTCAGATTTAAGGTTTTTGACATTTTTTCAGTTTTTAGGGGTAAATTTTTTTGTAGGGGCTTATGGTTTTCTTATGGTTTTTAGGGTTTTTAGGGTGTTTAATGTTTTTAGGGATTTTATGTGCTTTTTAGGATTTTATGGGTTTATACTGTTTCTTTGAATTTGGAGGGTTTCTAGTATTTTTAGGGGTTTTATGATTTTTTATTGATTTTAAAATTTTTAGGTTTTTTTAGTTTTAATTTTTTTAGGTTTTAAGGGTATGTTAAGGTTTTTCGTTGTTTTTAGTGTTTTTTACATTATTAGGGATTTTTTAGGTTTGTTATCATTTTTTAGCATTTAAATGTATTTTTATGGGTTTAGTTATTTTATTGGTTTTTATGGGTTTTTTGGGTTTTTTTGTTTTTGAATTTTAAGGATTTTTATGGTTTCTAGATTTTTCTTAATGTTTTATGGGTTTAAAGTGTATTTAGAGTTTTTGTTGGTTTCAGATTTTTATGTGTTTTTAGGGGTTTTAAAGGTTTTTGAGGGGTTTTATGGTTTATATTTGATTTTACGGTTTTTAGGGTATTTTAGGGTTTTTATCATTATGGGTTTTTATGTTTTGTTAAGTGTTTAGGTTTTTAGGGGTTTCTTAGGGTTTTTATGGGGTTTTTAGGGTTTCTTATGTTTTTAGGGGTTTTAGGGATTTTTTAGGATTTTTTGGGTGGTTTTAAGGGATTTTTAGGATTTTTAGGAAAAAGAAGGCGTGAGAACAGGCATGCCTAGTCCCCCAAAATTTCTTAGAAAAATGGGAGAAGTCCATTAAAAAGGGGGCTTACAATGATGGGTGTGCAAATCACCCATCAAAACAGTCTCCACAAGTGATGAGAAGAAGGAGAGGGCGAAAAAGGACCATCTCAAGCACCTCTCCACTATAGCCTACTTGTATAGGGCATGTGTAACATTGAGAGTATGTCCTTGATAAAGAGTGAGGCATTAAATTAATTGAGGAAGATTCTTCTAAGGGACTTTCCTAGACTTGTTCTTGGGGACATCCACTGTAAGCATTGAATTTGACTCAAGCCAAAGTGACCTCTATCCAAATTGAATAGAAAATTTAACCTCCTTTATCATAGCCCAATGATTGGATTTGAAAGCACACCCTCTCCAATAATGTGGTAGAAACAACCTTTCACAAATCCCTAGTGGGTGCAGAAAACACCACCACACCCTGATAGACATGGTGTTCCCAAAGTCATTCCATCCACATTAACTTTAATGCATGAGGAAATCAGAGGGATCCAGTTGATATACCTAAGAACCTATGATTTTTTGGTCCTTCCAGAAACCCTAAGCATCTGAAAGATAATAAGATCATTAAAATCATTTTCCATCAGACCTCTTTGAATATGGGACACCACATGAACCACATTATGTATCATCAGAAGATCACCATGAAAGAAGGATCACATCTTTTTGAAGGAAACCACATTCTAGGTAGCCCAAATGTAAGATATAGTGGAATCAACCACAACAATCACGAAATTGAACACCTCTTCACTGCATTCCCAGTTAATAATTATGTCCAACAACACAAAAAACATCCTTCTCATGCACAAAGAGTGGCCGAACGGCTGCAGTAGATGGTCCTAAGATACACCAGCAAACCTGCATTTAAAGAAAGTGTTCTAGAGGGTTTCCTCAGAATGAATACAGGGGAGTCATACAAAATCTAGGTTGTATCCAGCCTTCTGGAACTGATATTGGAGAGACGTATGGTTCTTCAACATTTTCCAGAGTAGGAGATTGTTAGCGAATGAGATAAAAGATCTCTTAAAACTGGGGATGCATGTTGGAGGAGCTATGCCCCGTGCACATTTATACCGATAAAAGTTATTTGCATTGATCTTCCCAAAATGTATTGGGTTTCCATAAAAATATGTCATAGTCAAAAAAAAGTTTTACCATTTAATCTACATGAAAATATTATCTATATGGGTCAATTAAAAGTCTCACAAATGTTGATTGAAAGCAGTAACAGACACGCTTCTTAAGTTAGTAAGAGGTGTCATAGAATCAACCAATGGATTGTCAATCCAGGTAGTGGACTAAGAATTTAGGTATTATTTCTTAGACACAAACCATTTCAAGTGGGTAGTAATGTCCTTGTATGAGGCTCTATTATCTGACCAAATGAAGGATGGAAAATATCCTTCATAACCATCACAAAGTTTCAACACAAACCTCTCCCAGACAAACCCCATACCATCACCATTTTTTTCAAACAAGATACAGGTAAACATGGCATATAGGACATCATTAAATCTCTTGAGGTCCTTCTTGATGAGCCCCCCCCCCAAAAATCAATATTCTTGGTGAAATCTTTCCAAGAAACGAAGACCAATTTTTTTTCACTAATACAGTCCGTCCAAGAAAATATCCTAATATTTTCCTCAAGGATATTGATAAGATTAAATGGCCATCTTTATATGGAGAAAACATGAATGAACATAGAGTTAATAGTCATGTTGGTTAAGAAAACCCTTCCATCCTGTGATAATCACCTTACTTTCTATTTAGTAAGTTGTTGAGTGATTCTAGTAGCAATTCTCTTGAGATGAAAACTCTTGAACCTTCCCCAAAAAATAGGGACACCCTAATAAACAAAGGGTAGTAATTTCCTCTTCACCCCAAGAGACTAAGCAATACATAATTTTCGAGAGAGAAACCCCCTCTCGAAGACAATAGAGGATTTGTTATAACTAATGGATTGTCCCTCCACACATTCATAGTTGTGAAAAATTTCTTGAATTGAGGAAAATCTCTTCTTGTTGGATTTCTCTAATCGGGGGATGTAATCCACATAAATAAGGTGGGATGGTGCCTGAAGGTCTATCCCTTCCTTAATTAGTTTGAAAAGGCCAGATTTCATGACATCAATGAGGCACCTACTCAAATAATCCTCCACAATAGAAAATAGAATACATGAGATTGGATCCCCCTATCTGACCCCACTTGAGCTTTGAAATAACCCCTTAGGGGAGCCATTAATAAGGATGGAGACCCTTAAGCAATTAAATATGGATGTAACAACTTTGACGAACATTCATGACATTCCATATTTGCATATAACTTGAATAATGAATCGTCATTTAATGATGTCAAAAGCTTTCTAGATATCTAGTTTCATCAAAAAATTATTGTGTTTTGAATTATTCATCATGACATAATAACCTCTAAGGCTTTAAATAATTAATTCTGAGTATTCCTCCCTAAAAGAAACTCAAATTTATTTGGGGTGATGAGATCCTTCCAAATTTCCCCATCCTTATTACCGGAATTTTTCTAAAAACTTTGGTGATGGTATTCCCAATTGAAACCAACGGAAAATCCCCCATGTCAATAGCATTGTCCCTCTTGGGGATCAACACAATAAAGTTGTAATTGGTTCCATGCGGGAATGGGTTGGAAAGAAAAAATTCCCTGACTTCATTGGTAATGTCGAAATTCATAATATCCAAATAAAACATAATGAACTTATTACTTAAACCATCCAGACCCATTGCACTTTCCATGATCAGAGATATCAAGGAGGATCTTACTTCCTCTTCATAAGGGTTCATCCGTTAAGGCTTTGTTCTGTTCATCATTAACACATGGAATGACAGAATCAGTCAAAGGAAGAGATTAATCCCCACCATCATCATTATACAACCCCTTGAATTAATCCACCACAACATTGGAAATATCAGCCTCAGATGTGAAGGTTGAATCGTTGATATGGACAACATTCAGTCCTTTTTTAACCTTCTTTTCCTTGTGTAATCATTGAAACAATTTGGAGTTCTTGTCCACATATTTGAGCCACCTAATATTTCATTGACTCTTGGACAACCTCTACTTAAGGAAAATCAATTCAACCAACTTGGAGTGATGTTGAAGCTCCTTCTGGGTGGGCATGAACAACTAGTAGTTGGTAATTTGGAAGGAGTCAAGTTGATGTTCAATATCCTTTATATCATCATCCATCCCTGAGAAATACATAATTCTCTACTCTTTGGGTAAGGATTTAATTCTCTTAGGATTGGAGGCCATAATAAAGTGAGAAATTCCATGGAAAGTGTTGTTCCATCCATTAGTGACAACTTCCCTACAAACCAGAATCATGAGCTGGGAAATATTTAATTTAAAAGTCCATACAGATGATCGTGGGGAACACTCCCATAGATAAAAAATGAGGGTACTGCAGAACAAATTTATCATGGGAAGTGGAAACCTAGAAACATTAGTGAGGACACTCCTGTCACTGATATGATAGATGAACATGTCCAACTTACTAGCCTTCCTTCCATTTACTATGAGTCTACCCCAAGTAAAAGAGTATCCAACAATAGGTACTTCAGTGTGATCACAAAGGTCCATGAAAATAGAGAAGTCCTCAACAACATAGTGAGAGAAATTAGGGACAATATTCTAATATCATCTTAAGATAGAGTTAAAGTCCCAAAAGAAAATACTTTTGTTATCAATGAGATCATATAATTGAGAAAATTTTCACTAAAGGACCCTTCTCCTTGTGTACGAGCAAGAATCATACACGAATAACATAGATATATTAACCTCATGAAAGCAGATTGACAGGTTGATGAATTGAGGACTCCCCTAAAATGATTGAAGCTGGATGTCATCATGTTTTAGAACCCATAATGACTCAAATAAACTCTCATTTCTATCTTTAGAAACAAAGTAGTATCCAAGGCTTCCAAAATTAAAACTCTTCCAATTCTCAAAGATCATCATTGGTTCTGAAACTCCAACAAACATAGGCCTCTAGGATATGAGAAAATGCCTATGGGATGAGGCTGTGGGAGAGTTTCCTTTCCCTTGGTAGTTCCATAATAGGATCTTCATTTATTTTGGTGAGAATTTCCCCTAGCGCAAGGCACTTTCCAATAACAAGAATCAGAAGAGGGGTTGCTACCATTCACTTTACCTTTGTTCACTTTCTTATTATACCTTCTTACTGGATTTTTCATAGGATTGAAGGAAATGAAATCCTATATCCGATACAAATCGACGTTGTGCTGTTTGGCCTCTATAGAACTAGTAACATCCTCAGACTTGTTACCATCCTCAGATGGATGATCCGTAGAAGAAGGTTTGAGGATTTCCTCCATCCCTTCACCAACCTCATCAGGATGATCCTCAACATCATCATACTAGAAAATACCACAAAGAGGGGTGAATCTTTTCAAAATACATATGCCTTCATGTGAAACAGTCCCCAGAGAAGTCCTCCTCGGGTCCTTACCAGAAGAAACCACGGTGAAGGAATCAACACTCATAACCATAGATGCCACGAGTTTGGGCTACTTCACCGAGTGGCTTGATATAGAAGATAAGTCAAGAGAGCCTGACGGATCCTCTGAAACATTACCCATGGTGGAGACTTGGGTTGGTTTCTCTACATAAAGCCCTAGGAGAGGGACATTCCCCGTATCAACTGGGGGTATAGCCTCATAATCTTTAAATAAAACAAATTAGGAGGGGATTTAACTTCCACAACTAGGGTATGCCGGGTTAATTCCCCTAGAATCTTCAGGTTCGGCATAAAAGTAGGAGAAGAATGTATAATCCCCAACTCAAATTGAAGAATGGGGGGAGGCCTCAGAAGAAATCAGAACATCATGAGCAACAACCATGTGCTAAGCCAGCATCCCAATATGACCAACAGCTCCTTGAAAAGGAGTGGGAATATTCTGGCAGCAGGTATCACCTGAGAAAACATCTTAGAAAAACAGATTATTGAGTGAGGCTCTTTAAAGGAAGGTGTCTCATTAGTAGGACCCTGATTTCATGGGGGCTCCGTAGTAGGCTCCTCCTTGGTGTCAAAAATCTGACAAGGCAGACAACCATTGTGAGCTTGTGGGTAGGGGAATTATTAGGCTTTTCCTTAACCTTTCCTTTCCAAGCCCCATGAATCTTCTTACAGGACTTAACATCATGCCCTTGGAGGTTCAGTAATTTTAGGGGTTTTAATGGGATTTAGTGTTTTTAGGTTTTTTTAGCATTTTTTATATTTTTAAGGGTTTTATGTGTTTTATGTTTTTAATTTTCTCCAAAAAAATTCATAGATTCTAGGTTTTTTTATGTTTTTAGGGTTCTTAAGTATTTTTTTCTTGTTTTTATGATTTTAGGGTTTTTAGGGTCTTTATGGATTTTTAGGGTTTTAATACTTTTTTGAGTATTTTTGTGTTATTTTGAAAATTTTAGGGTTTTTTGAGTTTTTTAAAGAATTTTGGTTTTTAGGGGTATTTTATAGTTTTTATTGGGTACATATATTTTTTTGGGTTTTTAATGTTTTTAGGGCAAGGAAGATGCAAGGATCGGGCTATTCCCGACCCCCCCCCCCAATTTTATTATGAAGAAAATACGCAGCAGACAACGGATGGGAGGGGTCAAATGACCCGCACCCAAAAACCCCTTACAAACCCAAGATGAAAAAGACCCAAAAAAAGAAAGATAAAAAAAGAAAAAACACACAAATCCATGCCAAAAATATCCAGCAGCAGTCCCAACCAAGCAGTAACCAACATCCAGCAGCAGCAGCACAATCACCATACGCAACTACTTCGTCACTCCAAAGCATCAGCAATATCACATCTCAGCCAAGCATCAACCAATGTACAACCCATCAGATTCTGATAGCCAGTAACCCGCTTCCACCTCAGCAACCAGCAACACCAACACCAATCAACACCACCATACCATATTTCCAGCACCCACCACCTCCACTCAAGGGAAGCAGTAGCCAAAGTCCAATATCTCATCATCCAACAACTCAATATCCGACCAAAATTCAGTAGAAACATATGAAAACCAATAGCCAACACAAGCGGATACCCACTACCAAACAAGAAGCAGAAAGACATTCCTATTAGTAAATCACAACCAAACATCCAGCCACATACAGCATCACAGCCAATCTAGCAACCAACATTTTCATCACGGAAATCAAAAAATCGCAACCATTCCACTTTCATCCAGGCTGCATCAAGCTTCCAACAGCACCAATTCCAGAAGAAATTACCAGTATCAGCCCACACCAAACCATATATCACTGTCAAACCCATCAAAAATAGAACTATCTCGACAAGCAGCTCAATCGGAACCATAACCAGAACACAACCAACGAACCAATCCACCAGCAATGCATTCCAGAGCAGTAGAATGAACCTTCAGAGCAATATTCCACGATCTAATGTCACACCAAAACTAGAGTAAATTCATAGAAACAATGCCATGGAAGAGGAAACATACCAGATTTGAAGTAGCATTGAGGAGGAATCCACGAAGCAGAGCTGAGGCAATAAATCAGAAGAGTTGACCGATATCCAGAGCCCACACCGCCGATGTGTCCCCCTCCACCGTTTAAAATGTTCCCCCTGCAACCTTGGAGAAGAACTGAAAGCCCCCACAACATCCGGTTCCAAGCTTCTTATTCCATCGCAAATCCAGAAGATCCATCGAAAGGCATCGAGCCGCAGGTCATTGACGCAACACTCCAATAAGAAACCGCCAACAACCCAAGACCCGTACTACATCCTCTGCACAAATCTCTTCCAAACCGAACTCGATTTCACCTCCTTGCCAAGACCGCATCTTCGATGAGGGTCCCAGCTCCGGAATACCCAAGGTAAACCCATATTTGCAATGTCAACCTCGAACCACAGCAGATTCCCATCAAGGATTCCGACCGACATGGAGTCATCAGCATCGCCACAGACCAGATCTGAACTCGATTAGCATTTCTCATGTTTCTAGAATTTTTTTCTGTCTATGTATTTATGATTTTCATAGGGATTTTCTGGGTGTTTACCTTTTTAGGGATTCTTAGGGATATTTAGGATTTTATGTTTCTTTTTGGTTTTTAGAGATTTTTAGGGTATTTTTGGATTTTAATTGTTTTTAGAGTTTTTAGGTTTTTAGGGGTTTTAAGAGATTAGTGTTTTAAATGTTATCTTGGAGTTATTACAGTTTTTTGTGTTTTGATTTTTTATGGGATTTTATGTATTTTAAAATATTTTTATCATTTTTAGGGTTTTTAGGGATTTTGAGTTTTTAGGGGTTTTTAGAGTTTTATGGTAGTTATGTTTTTTTGTGTTTCATATTTTTTTAGTGTGGTTTTAGGGTTTTTATTGGGTTTTGGGGTTATTATTATTATTTTTGGGTTTTATGATCTTTAGGAGTCTTTTGATTTGTTGGTTCTTTTAGGGTTTTAAGTGTTTTTAGGGTTTTTAGGTGTTTTAAGTGTTTTACCTTTTTAGTGTTTTCTTAGGGGGTTTTAAGGTTTTTAGGGTTTTTATATTTTTAGAGATTTTTATAATTTTTTAGGGGTTTTTGAAATTATGAGGGTTTTTTGAAATTTAGGTTTTTAATGGATATTTAGTGGTTTTGGGGGATTTTTATGTTTTCAAGGGTTTAAAATGTTTTTGGTTTTCATGATTTTATTATGGGTTTTCATGCTTTAAGGTTTTTTATGTTTTTAGGGATATTTTAGGATATTTTATATCATTTATGGTCTTTATGGTTTTTAAGGATTTTGAGGGGTATTATAGTTTTTATGTGTTTTTTATTTTTTTTGGTTTTTAGGGGTTTAAGTGTTTTCATGTTTTTATGATTTTCCTAGGGGTTTTCAAGATGTTTATGATTTTTTAATATTTAGGTATTTTCACGAATATTTTATGATTTTTATGGTTTTTAGGGTTTTTAGTGATTTTGAGGGGTTTTAGGGGGTTTAGGATTTCAATGATTTTTATGGGGATTTTAGGGATTTTTTTGAGTTTTAAGGAGATATAAACTTTTTTTAGTGAATTTTCAAATTTTTAGGGGTCTAAAATCATTTTATTTTTTTATTGGGTTTGTAGGGTTTTTATAGGTTTCAAGGTTTTTTGATGTTTTACTCATTTTTTATGGCTTTAGCAGTTTTTAGGGTTTTTAGGGTCATTAATTGGTTTTAGCATGTTTTTGGGTTTTTAGGGGATTTAAGTGTATTTTAGGTTTTATGTTTGTCTTAGGGTTTTTAGGGTTTATAGGGTTTTTATATTTTTGGAATTTTTATGGAAATTTTGGGATTTTTATTGTTTTTGGGATTTTGAGTTTTTTTGGGGGGTTTTTTGGTTTTTAGGATTTTTTAGGGTTTTTAGGGTTTTTAGGTTTTTAGGGGTTTTAAATGATTAAAAATTTTTAAGGTTTTATTAGGGGTTTTCAGGGTTTTTATATTTTTAGTTATTTTATGGCATTTCTTAAGATTTTTATAGTTTTTGAGGATTTTTAGGGATTTTTTTTGTTTTTAGGGATTTTATGGTATTAGGGGCTTTGATGTTTTTTTTTTCATATGTTATTTTTTAGGGTTATTATGGTTTTTTAGAGTTTTGAAATGTTTTTAGCGGTTTAAAGGGTTTTATAATTTTTTATGGATTTTGTGTTTTTATGGGTTTTAGGGTTTTTTAAGGATTTAGGGCTTGCATGGGTTTTACGGTATTATATGGTTTTAGGGTATTTTAAGGGTTTTTAGGGTTTTTACTATTTTCAGGTTTTTAGGGTTTATGTGTATTTTAAGGTTTATAAGGTTTTATTATGGTTTTTAGGGTTTTTATGGTTTTTTACATTTTTTATTATTTAATGTTATTTTTATATTTTTCAGGGTTTTTAGGGTAATAATGGATTTTGATGTGTTTTAGTGTTTTTATGGAATTATGAGTTTTTGTGGGTATTTTTTTTGTTTTTTGGGGTTTTTTTGTGTTTTTTATGGTTTTAGGGTTTTTAGGGGATTGTAAAAAATTTATGAGTTTAAATTTTTTTTATAGTTTTCAGTTGGTTTTTAGGTTTCCTATGGGGGTTTTCATGTTTTTAGTGGTTAGAATTTTTTTAAATGTTTTTAGGGTTTTTAGGGTCATTAGGAATATTAGTGTATTTTAGGGTTCTTAATGACTTTATTTTTTTTTTGATTTTATGTTTTATTAGGGGTTTAAGGGGTTTTTACGTTTTTATGGATTTTTATAGTTTTTAAGGATTTTTCGAGGGGTTTTGGGGTTTTGGGTTTTTTTGTGTTTTTAGGGTTTTGAGGGTTTTAGTGTGTTTAGGTTATTTAGGGTTTTAATGTGTATTTATGTTTCTATGGCTTTATTATGGGTTTATAGGGATTTAGTTATTTTTATGTTTTTAGGTATTTTTAAGGTTTTTTTGGATTTTTTTGGTTTTTAGGGATTTTAGGAATTTTGAGGGTCAATAGGGTTTTTTTGGGATCTTGACGGTTTTTGGATATTTTTGTTTATTTGTTATTTTTTATGGGTTTTAAGGTTTTTATATTTTTTTTAACACATTCATGGGTTTAAAGCATTTTTGGGCTTTTATGGGTTTTGGTTTTTTATTGGTTTTGAAATGATTTTTAGGGTTTTTAGCGTCTTCCTGTGTTTTTAGCATTTTGGGATTTTTGGGGTTTTACATATTTTTAGGTTTTTAAGGATTTATTAGGTTTTTAGGGTTTTTATGAGTTTTACATTTTTATTGATTTTTTAGGTCATTTTATGTTTTTGTTTTGTTTTTTAGTGTTTTTAGAGATTTTGAGTGTTTTTAGTATTATTTAGGGTATAAGGATTTTAGGGTTTTGAGGCTTTTTTTTATGTTTCCAGAGGTTTTAAGTGTTTTTTTGGATATTAATTTTTTCCTAGTGGTTCTTTATGGTTTTTAGTGTTTTTTTTGTTTTTAGGGATTTTTTAGGATTTATATGATTTTCATTTTGTTTAGGGGATTTTAGGGATTTTAGGGTTTTAAAGGTTTTAGGGTTTTTAGCGTTTTAGTGTTTTTTTGAGTATTTTATATTTTTCAATTTTATTTAGTTTTTTTTACATTTTAAGGGGTTTTAGGATTTTTATAGTTTTTAGTGGGTTTTTATATTTTTTATATGTTTTTGGGTTTTTTAGGTTTTTAAGAGTAATATGGTTTTCATGGGTTTTTATGTTCATTTAGGGTTTTAGTGTTATTTATAATTTTTATGGGTTTTAATTGTTTTTAGGTTTTTATGGATTTCTTAGTGATTTTTATGGTATTATTTTTTTTGTGGATTTTAGATTTTTTTATATTTAATGAATTTTTAGGCTTTTGAGGGATTTGTGGGTTTCTTAGGGAATTTTAGGGTTGTATGTTTTTAGGGGTTTTTGGGTTTTTTAGTTTTTTATGAGTTTTATATGCTTTTAGATTTTATATTTTTCTTAGGGGTTTTCGAGGTTTTAATGGGTTTTTATGTTTTTTGGGATTTTTAGTGCTTTTTTCGGATTTCTAGGGTATTTAGGAGTTTTACGGATTTTGAGGGCTTTTTAGGGTTTTGAGGATTTATGAATTTTCTTGGCTTTTATTGTTTTTATGAGTTTTTGGGTTTTTATGGGTTTTTAGAGATTTTCAATTTTTAGGGAAAGGAAGATGTGGTGGCCAAGATATTCCCGACCCACAAATTTTATTTTAAAAAATAAGAACAAGAATACAAGGGATGCGATGGGTCAAACAACCCACACCCAAACAACCTTCCCAACCCCAAGCCCAAAAGACCCGAAAACAAAAGGAACCCCAAAACGGACACAAAAAGAAAGGTAGCTACATACCAAAATCACCATCTTCATAAGTATCTCCCTCAGCACCATAGCCCACAGAATAATTTGAGTACATCAAATCCCATTTAGAGGATTCATGTTGCTTAAGTAAGGATGCACAATGCTTACTGAGATCCAACTTTGGCTTCACTTTGGCCACCCTGTCTTCCATACCGTGGACATCTCCTTCACCTTTGCTGGCCTTGGAGGAGTCCCTAGTAACCATTGGTCTGGGAAGGGAGGATTATTCATTCCTTTACATCTGTTTCACTAGAGGACCACTCATCAAATTCACCACCCTGTTAGCTGAATCAGCTGGCGCACCCATGTCGGTCTGCTTCCCAAATTCAAGAACAGACCGTGGCATTCTCTTCTGATTACAGGCAGATGATCCAGGACGACCCATCATCTCATGCTCCCTCCAAATCCTCTTAGTGATGGCTTACATAAAATCATCGTGATCCCCAAAAATATCTACTAGCCTTTTGTAATCATCTTTCACAGCCCTATGAAAGACCACCGGTTGGAAATATGGATTTTAGGAGATGTCTTTTATATGCTGCTCAAGTGGGATTTCTGAATAGTCAAACATAATCGCATCAGAAAGCTCAACACATGGAAGAAAATTCTCAAACAGAACAAGAGAAGAGCATGGATCAGGATGCTTAGTTCACTTCATATCAATATGAAAGATATCAAATTTCTGCTCAGGATGAGTGATTTCAGACAGACCAAACACGGGAACAACAACATCAATCAACACTTACCCTATCAACAATACAGTGGGAAGAGGGTTATCCGCACCCAAGACCCTCGACTGCTGCTCAGGCTGAGTGGTACTAGACAGACCAACCCTAGGCACAGAATCATCAATCAACACTTGTTCCGTTGACCGTACAGTGGGCATAGGGTTTTCCTCACCCACGACCCTCAATCCATCATGATAGGAGGGAAGCTCCACATCTTGGGTGTCATTATTATGATCCACTACCTCCTGCAGGTCCCGTCCTACCAGACCCCCTTCCTCACTACCCATATAGACCAAAGGTTCTAGACCTGTAAACAAATTCGACGTTGAGACAATATCATGATAGGTCGACCATAATTGCATACTCACATCCCTAACAGGGTAAGACTATAGGACCATGGTCCTTAATCCATTAGACATGTCCTTCCCCAATTCAAGAGGAAAATCACCCCATAATCCCAAATCACGCTTTAGTTGCTTGAAGATGTCCTTGACCATGGTTTTCCCTTCAACACCCTTCTGGGGGGATGAAGTCCCTTTCTCTCCCCTATAATCCCTCCCAACATCCAGTTGAGAGACCTGAGTGTCATCCTTCCTCACCTTCATCCACCATGTTTAGCTCAACTTCGGGGATATTACCTCATTACCACGCCCAAAAACCACAACATCACTACGTCTGCAGTTCCTTTTCGTATGACCAAGAGTGAAGCACGAGGAACAGTAATCTGCCCATGATTTAAACACCACCGATTGCTTCCAATGAATCTCCTCACCAATTTCAATCCAGAAAAAGTCTACTGGCTCCTTGGAGACATCAATTTCGACACAAACCATCAGAGAAACTGGATGGAAGAGGGCCCCAGTTTTGCAATCCACACATAGAAACCTTCAGACTAGATTCCCTATCATGGTGATAATGCACTTGTTTTGAAAGGGAAGAGTGTGCTCATCGAACCTTAACCAGATTTCCATCATTGGGGAGTCAGGATTTAGATGAAAGTCAAAATTACATTGGAATTGGAAAAAATGAGTGCCATCACACCTGTGAGGATCTATTGACTAGGCCCAAATAAGATCTTCCTCCGACATGAACCAGATAAAAATGTGACCGGAATCGATCAATCCAATAGTGGTGCGGTCCCTCTGGTTCCAATTCTCAAACAAAAATATGTCAAAAACATCTACTGGGGGACGCCAGCTCAAAAACCAGGAAACTAGGGTCAGATTAAGGAGGGAAGGGGAATTTTTGAACTCTGCAACCGACATAGGAAGCTTCTACAGTCCATCATGTAAACCATACATCATAGGGAAAAGTTTAATCCATGGGAATGTTGGTAGGGAGTCATGATCTGAGAAAGGGAAGAATCTGTCTCTAACAGAGGGAAGAGACGACCCCTCCCCCACATAGAGGGGAGGTTATGGTGTAACCATCAGCGTTGTATTTATGCCATCAGCAAAGCAGCAGGAACACCATTGCGGGATCAGAGCAGAGTAGCCATTGGGGTTTTAGGGGGTCTATTTTTTAGGGGTTTAATGTGTTTTTATTTGTTTTAGGGGGTTTTATTGGTTTTTTGTGGTTTTCTAGGTTTTTAGGTTTGTATGATTTTTAGGGATTTTTATGTTCTTTCGAGACTTTATTAATATTTATCCTTTTTAAAGGTTTTTGGTGTTTTAGGTATTTTTATGGTTTCCTAGGGGTTTTTAGGGTTTTCATTGTTTTTTACATTTTTAGGGATTTTTTTATTATTTTTAGGGGTTATCATGGTTTTTTGGGATTTTTAGGGTTTTAAGTTTTTTGAAGGATGTTTTAGGTTTTAGGATTTTTATCATTTTAGGGTTTTTTAGTGATTTTGTGTTTTTAATAATTTATTAATGTTTTTTAAGGTTTTCAGTTTTTTTACTCCTTTATGGATTTTCATGGATTTTTAGGAATTTTATTGTTTTTTGGGATGTTGGGTATTTTTATGTTTTGGGGATTTTAGGGTATTTATGGAATTTTGGGGTTTTAGTAGTTTTTTAAAAATGTTAGGGTTTTTAATTTTTTTTAGAGTTATTAATGTATTTAGGTTTTTAAAGGGATTTTTATGTTTTTAGGGTTATTATTTTTTTTAAAGTTTTTATGGTTTTCAGGGTGTTTTATGGTTTCTAGGGGGTTTAATGGTTTTTGGGTATTTTATGGATTTTAGCATTTTTTTGGTTTTTAGGGGTTTTATGTGTTTTTAGGAATTTAATCTTCTCTTAGTGTGTTTTAGGGTTTTTAGTGTTTTTGATGTTTTTATAAATTTTAGGGGGTTTTTTGTTATTTTTATGATATTTATTCCATTTAGGTATTTTCATTAGTTTTATTGGTTTATAGGGGTTTTGGGGATTTTAGGGTATTTTCTATTTTTTAGGTGTTTTAATTGTTTTTATGTTTTGTAGTTTTCTTAGGGGTTTTAAAAAAAATTACAATTTTTTACATTTTTATGGATTTTTATGGACTTTTTATGATTTTTATTTTATAGGATTTTTATCATTTTTAAGGGTTTATGGTATTTTGGTTTTCTTTGGTGTTTTAAGTGTTTTTATGATTTTTTTTATCATTTTTATGTTTTTAAGAGGTTTTTAACACTTCGAAGGGCTCAAAGAGTTTTTAGTGTATTTAGTGTTTTTAGGATTTCTTTGGATTTTTTAGGATTTTAATCATTTTTAGGGATTTTTATGGTTTTATGTCTTGTTAGGGGATTTAGGGTCTTTTATGGTTTTTTGAATTTTTTTTGGTTTTATGTGCTTTTAGGTTTTAATGGTTTTCATAGGGGTTATCATAGTTTTTAGGGTTTTTTTATATATTTATGGTTTTTTAAATTTTTAGAAATTTTTAAAATTTTATCGATTTTTATATATTTTAAGGATTTGTATGGATTTTTTTGTGATTTTGAGGGTTTTAGGGATTCTTATGTTTTTAAGGGTTTTTAAGGTTTTTATATTTGTTATTATTTTTTGGGTTTTTGAGTTTTTTTGGGGGTTTTTAAGGTTCTTTTATGGTTTTAGGGTTTCTTATGTTTCTAGGTATTTTTAGTGACTTTTATGATTTTTATTATTTTTAAGAGTTTTAGGGATTTTGAGGGTTTTGAATTATTTTTGGGAATTTATGGTTTTGAAGGGGTTTTATTGTTCTTTTTGAGTTATCGTGTATTTTTATGTTCTTTAGTGTTATTTAAATTTGTTGGGGCTTTAAGGGTTTTTAGAGTTTTTAGTGGTTTCAGGGGTTTGATGTGTTTTTAGTGTTTTTATGGTTTTTAGGGGTTTTTAGTGTCATTTGTGTCGTTTTTGTGTTTTTTAGAATTTATTGATTTTTTTGTCTTTATGTTTTTTAGGTTTTCATAGGGGTTTTCAGGATTGCCAGGGTTTTTTATGTTTTTAGGGGTTCTAGTATTTTTAATGACTTTTAGTATTTTGAGGGATTTTTTGGTTCTTTGAGGTTTTTTAGTGGTTTTAGGGGGTGTTATGCTTTTAAGCATTTTTTTGGGTTTTTAGGGGTTTAATTTTTTGGATTTTTTATGGATTTCGTAGGTTTTTTATAGGTTTAGGGGTTTTTATATTTGTAGGTATTTTAAAGAAATTTTTAGGATTTCTATGTGTTTTATAAATTTTACTGAATTTTAGTGCTTCTAGAGTTATATGGTTATTATGGTTTTGATGTTTTTGGGGGGGTTTTAGTGTTTTTTGAGCTTTTTTGGGTTTTATTATTTTTAGAGGTTTTAATTTTTTAGGGGTTTAAAGGGGTTTTTGATATTTTAATGGGTTTTTAGGTTATTTTACTGTTTTATTATTTTTATGTTTTTTAGGGGGTTTTATGGGCATTAGGGGCTCTTTGGTTATTAGGGACTTTTACAGTTTTTAGTATTTTATACATTTTTATTGGTTTTATGTGCTTTTAGTTTTTTAAGGTATTCATTTGGGTTTTAGGTTTTTACTATCATATGTTTTTAGGGAATTTTATGGCTTTAAGGATTTTTATGTGTTTTAGGGGTTTTCGGGTTTTAGGATGTTTAGTGTTTTAAGGGGTTTTCTTTTATTTTTTATAATTTTAAGGTTTTCATAGATTATTTAGGGTATTTATGATTTTTTATGTTTTTAGAGATTTTTTGCCTTTTTGGATTTTGAGGGTTTTATAGGGTTTTTATAGGTTTTAAGGGTACTTTGTGCTTTTAGGGTTTTTTTGGTTTTTTTGGTTTTTTGGGTTTTCTTGAGTTTTTTTTGGGTTTTTATTATTTTTACTATTTTTTTCACATTAATTGGGGTTTGAAGTTTTTTTTATTTTTCTTAGTCTGATTTTCTAGTTTTTTTGGGTTTTTACGATTTTTATGATTTTTATGGGTTTTAAGGGTTTTAAGGGGTTATGGGTTTCTAGTGTCTTTAAGGGTTTTTTTTGCATTTTTTAGGATTTTATATGTCTTATGTATTTTTAGATTTTTAACGTTTTATTAACATTTTTCACGTTTTTAATGGTTTTTTGGTTTTTTGGGTTTTTTGGGTTTTAGTTTTTTGTGGATTTTAGGGTCTTTAGGGATTATATGATTTGGGGGGGGGGGGGGGTAGGGTTTTTTTTGTTTCTATTGTTTTTTATGTTCTATAGGTTTCTAAGTGTTTTTAGGTTTTTAATGTATTATTAGGGATTTTCAGGGTTTTTAGGGTTTTTTAATTTTTATATATTTGAAGGGAATTTTATGGTTTTATGTATTTTTAGAGTATTTTGTGAGTTTATGGGTCTTAAGGTTTTTAAGGGTTTAAAGGTTTTTTTGGGTTTTAGTGTTTTTTGGAGTTTATTTTGGTTTTTAATATTTATTAGAGTTTTTTAACTGTTTTATGTGTCTAAAGGGGTTTTAGAGTTTTTAGTTCATTTTGATGGTATTTATGGTTTTTAGGGGTTTAAAGGTTTTTAGGGGCTTTATAGTTTTTTGTTTATCTTAGATTAGTTTATGTTTTTTTTTAAATTTTTAGATATTTTGGGGTTTTCAGTTCTTTTATTTTGCTTTGGGTTTCTCAAGGTTTTTCAATTTTTTAATGTAATTTATGTTTTTAGGGTTTTTTAGGATTTTTATGGTTTTTATGGTTTTTAGGGATTTTCATGGATTTTAGGTTTTTTTTGGGGTTTTAGGGTTTTAGGGTTTTTATATATATTGTATGGGGTTTAGGTGTTTTTATGTTTTAAGTTTATCTTATGAATTTGGTTTTGGGGTTTTAGTGGTTTTGAGGGATTTTAGGGTTTTCATAATTTTTAGGGTTTTTATGGTTTTTAGGGTTTTAGGTTTTTTTTTTGTTTTTAGAGGATTAAATGTTTTTTTTATAATTTTAATGTTTTAGGGGTTTAAACAGGTTTTATATTTTTATCGGGTTTTAGGAGTTTTATTGGTTTTTATATTTTTTAAGGAATTTTTGGGGTTTATAAGGTTTAAGGGGGTTTTAGTATTTTTAAGGGCTTTTAGGGTTCTTAGATTTTTAGGTTTTTATGGGTAATAAGCGTTTTTGTATTTTATTATTTTCTTAGAGGTTTTAACGGTTTTTAGGGGTTTTTATAGATTTCAAGTTATTTTTAGGTATTTTATTTTATTTTATGGCTACTAGGGGTTTTATGGTTATAGGGTTTTTAGTTTTTTTATGGTTTTTTACATTTTATAGATATTTTGGGGGGTTTAAGTGTATTTTGGTTTTTATAATTTTCCGAAGGGGTTTTAGGGTTGTAGGGTGTTTTTTGTTTTTAGGGATTTTTTATTCTTCTTATGGTTTTTATGTTTTGGGGGGTTCTTATTGATTTTGTGGTTTTTTTTGGGTTTCTGTGATTTTTTTGGTTTTAGGTTTTTTTTGAGTTTATAGGTTTTTTAATTTTTTTGTGTTTTTTACATTTATTGGTGTTTTAAATTTTTTAGTGTTTTTAGTGGGGTTTTAGGGGGGTTTAGATCTTATGGATCATTTCAGTTTTTAATGTTTTCTTTCCAGTTTTTATGTATTTTTACATTTTCGTGAATTTTTAGGTCTTTTTTAGGATTTTTATTATCTATTATGGTTTTTATGGATTTTGAGGGTTTTAGGGATTTTATTGTTTGTTGGGGTTTTATAGGGTTTTTTTTATTTTTTAGGAGTTTTCAGTTTGTAGAGTTTTTTAACATTTTTCGAGGTTTAATGGTTTTTAGATTTTATAGTGTATTTTTATTTTGTTTATGGGTTTTTAGGGTTTTAATGTGTTTATTGGTTTTTATAGTTTTTAGGATTTTTAGGGGTTTTTTTTTATTTTAGGGTTTCTAGTATTTTTTAGGTTTTATAAGGTTTTTAAGTGTTTTCTTAGGGTACTTACATGGGGTTTTTTTGGGATTTTTACATTTTTAGTTATTTTTAGTGAATTTGGAGTTCTTTTATTGTTTTTGGGGTTTTAGATATTTTTATGGTTGTTATCATTTTTAGAGTTTTAAGAGTAATTTTGGTTTTTAAGTGCTTTTTAGATTTTTACGGATTTAAATGTTTTCATGTTTTCATGTTTTTATTTTCTTAGTGTTCTTAGGGTTTTTACGGGGTTTTAAATTTTTTTGGGATATTTTGGAATTTTTTAGGATTTGTATGGTATTTCAGGGTTTTCAATACTCCAAATCCTTTTTTTATTCTCTAAAATAAGCCACTTTTTTGGGTGAGTTGGAACTTTACGAACACCAATACAAGATTCAAACACCTCTATATTAAACATCATTACACAACATACATCATTATCAAAAGTCACATTCAAAATTGAAAATTAAAATTCAAAAATTGCAAAACAAAAGGCAGTTAAAACAAGACGCCTAAGAAACCCAAAGTGAGAGGTTCCATGTCACCACCACCACCACCATCTCCTAGCTGACCTTATCAACTTGTCACTGTCACTGCCTTAACATTGACTCATCAACATCACTTCCATCTAGGTACCTTCATCATATCGCATCTCTTAACCACAATCGTCAATGTCACCACCAAATCGTCGTCCTGTCGCAGCCAACCAGTCCAAACCATGATCACAACATCACTGAGAAAGAAATTCAACGCCATTTTCATTGATAGGGAATACCAACACCATAATTGACCAAGGAAACCATGAACCCGCGATATGAAAACACCAGAATAAGAAACCTAAAGGAATCAAACTCGAAAATGACATTCTTGAACAACCTCGCTGATGTAACCATCGTCACCAGCCCCAATCCACAGAACTGATGGCGCACTCTTGTTAGAATCCATAGAATCCCTCCATCACTGTGAGACTATCTCCCGAAACTACCCCGGAAAGAACGCGTTCCAAAAAACAGAGCCATCAAAGAATCCATATAGAGGGATAAATTGACTTGATGCCTTCCTATCGTCGCTTCACCTTCTCCAAAGTCATCATCAGCACAACAAAAACTCCGCTCCTGCTATCTCTGCACCTCCAATCAATCCATCACCGAGCCATCAAAAGAGAAACATAACCAAAGAAAACCCCCAACAGAAAACAAGCAAAACTATCGAGATCAAGGAATAAGGAACGGAGTTTGAAACCTAATCAAAACTAGGAAAAAACATAAAAATAATCTTGGAAACCGAAGATCACAACACGAGGGGGGTGAATCCCTAAAATGTAACTGGGGGATGAAACCCTAGATGAGAAATAATAGAGATTACAAGAGGAACCTCGACCACCTATTCACTATCCTAAAGCCTCGTCATTCCCATCCCTCCGGATCCAACGTGGAGCGGAGCGGTGGAACTTAAGGCCAATGTGCGGAATGGCGGCCAAAAAGAGGCCTTCACACAGCTGGGGAGAGGAGACTTAGAACCAGTGAGAAAGAGAGAGAGAGAGAGGAATCGAAACAGAAGACGCCACTGGGGAGAAAAGAAACCTTAGAAAGATGAAGATTTTGATTTGAGACGATATCCCGAGAGCGCCCCTGGAGAATGTGGTGCCATCTTAGGATTTTCAATTATTTGAGGGTTTCTTTTGGGTTTTATTGGTTTTTTGAGTTCATTATTGTTTTAATGTTTTTTTAGTTTTGTTTACATTTTTAAATATTTAAAGGTTTTTTTGAGTTTAAAGATATATTTTTTCTATTATTAGAGGTTTTTTGAGTTTTTAATATTTTTAGGGTTTTATGGTTTTTAATGGTTTTATGGTCTTTTAGTGTTTTATGCATTTTATAGTTTTTTTGGGGGTTTTTAATTTTTTTAGGTTTTTATGTTTTTCTATGGTTTTTTCATTGGTATAGGGTTTATATACATTTTTAGGGGTTTTAGTATTTTTATGGGGTTATAGGGGTTTTTATTAATTTTGATGGGTTTTAGCGGTTTTTAGGGGTTTTTAGCATTTCTCACATTATTTAAGTGTTTTAAGGATTATAAAACATTTTATGTTTTAAGGGTTTTTAGGTTTTTTAGGGGTTTTTATTTTTTTAGATATTTTTTGCGATGTTTTTGGAATTTTTTGATTTTAGGTGTTTTAGGGTTTTTAATGTTTTAAGATATTATATTGTGTTTTTGTATTTTTTGGTTTTCTAAATTATTTTATGGTTGTAATTAGTTTTTTGAGTATTTTAAACATTTTAATGTGTTAAATTTTTTTTTATAATTTTTAGTAGTTTTAGGGTTTTTATGGAGTATTTGGTTTTTTTATATATTTTAGGGGTTTTTGGGTTTTAGGAGTTTTTAGGTTTTTAGGGTCTTTCATAGTTTTTAGTGTTGTTTATGCTTTAAATGGGTTTTTACGTGTTTTAGATTTGAAAGGTTTTCATATGGGTTTTTTGTGTTTTTAGTGACTTTTATGTTTGTAGGAGTTTTGGTGGATTTTTTAGGATATTTATCAGTTTTTATGGTTTTTAGGTATTTTTATGGTTTTTTAGGATTTTTTGGTTTCAGTTGTTTTTTTGGGTTTTCTAGATTCATTAGGGGTTTATGTTTATTTAGTTTCTTAATGTTTTCTTAATGTTTTTCAAGGTTTTTAAGGTTTTTATACATTTTTAGGGATTTGTAGGGCCTTTTAAGGAATTTTACGGTTTGTAGTCTTTTTAAGGAATTTGAGTTGTTTTGGGATTTTTATCGTTTTTGTGTTTTTATGGGATTTCTAATTTTTAGGGTGTTTTATGAATTTTTATGGGATTTGGGGGTTTTTGAGTTTTTAAATCATTTTTAGGGGTTTAATAGGTTTTTAGAGTTTTAGTGGTTTTTTGGGTTTTGATGGAGTTTTTGTGTTTTTCAAGGTATAATGGGTTTTATTGTTTTTAGAGATTTTAGTGTTTTTAGGTGTTTCATCGGTTTTATGTGTTTTTAGTTTTTTAATGTTTTCATATGGGTTTTCATTATATTTTGGATTTTTTAGGTTTTATGGATTTTTAGGGAATTTATAGGATTTTTATGGTTTTAGGATTTTTAGGGATATTAATGATTTTTTAGGGTTTTAGGGGTTTTAGGGATTTTTTCATTTTTAAGGTTTTTAGGAGTTTTAATTGTTTTTTGGTTTTTAAGGTTTTCATATGGGTTTTCAAGAATTTTATAGTTTCTTAAATTTTTAGGTACTTTTATGGTTTTGTATGGTTTTTAGTGAATGTTTTTATTTTTTTGGATTTTTTAGTGTTTTTCGGTTTTTTGGGGGTTTTGTTTTTTTAGGGTTTTTAAATTTTTACGGATAGTAATGTTTTTTAGATTTTTTGTTGACATTTTTTGGTGTTTCAATTGGTTTTTTAGTTTTTAGTGGATTATTATAATTTTTATGGGTTTTTACGCTTTTTATTTGTTTTTGGGTTTTTTATGGTTTTTAGTGTTTTTAGTATTTTTAGGGGTTTCATGTTTTTTGTGTTTTTAATGTTTTCATAAGTCATTTCACAATTTTTAGGGGTTTTTGTGTTTTTTGGGATTTTGAGGGAAATTTAATATTTTTATGTTTTTTTGGGTTTAAAGTATTTTAAGGGTTTTTATGGAAGTTTAGGGTTTTGGTGGTTTCTATAGATTTATTGGTTTTAAGGGGTTTTAAATGTTTTTAGGTTTTCGAGGTTTTCATAATGTTTTTAAGGTTTTTTGTATTTTATAGATAATTAGTCTCTTTTTGAATATTTATGGTTTTAGGGGTTTTAAGGATTTGGGGGTTTTATGCATTTTAGGTTTTTTATGGTTTTGGGGGTTATTTATGTTTTTAGAATTTTTATGGTTTTTAGAGTTTTCCCATTTTATTAGGCTTTTAAATGGGTTTTTGAGATTTTAGTCGGTTTTTAGGGATTTTATGGGGTTTTTACCAGTTTTTTGGGTTTTTAGGGATTTTAGGGGTTTGTGGTTTTTAGGTTTTTAATGTGATTGATGGTTTTTATGTTTTCTTATGTCTTGACTGGTATTTTAGGGCTTCTTTTATTTATAAATATTTTATAGATATTTTTGGAGTTTTTATGGTTTTTTATTTTGAGGGTTTTTATGGGTTTTAGGGTTTTTTGGGGTATTAGGGGTTTTTAGTTTTTTGTTGTTTTATATTTTTTCATATTATTTAATGTTTTTAGGGGTTTAAAGGATTTTTATAGATTTAATGGGTTTTTTGTGTTTTTGGATTTTTTAGAATCATTTAGGGTTTTAGTGGTTTTTAGGGTTTTAGGCATCTAATGAGTTTTATGTATTTATGGTTTTTATACGGTTTTAGTGTTTTTAGGTTTTTTACATTTTTTTGGGATTTTTAGATACTTTTTAGAAATTTTATTGTTTTTATGTTTTTTAAGATTCTTTAGGATTTTTTATGTATTGTAGGTTTTTTAGGGTTTTAGTTTTTTTTAGGTTTTTAGTAGTTATAATTATTTTTATGTTTTTATGGTTTTTTTTAGGGTTATCAAGGTTTTTCATTGTTTTTACATTTATTATGATTTTAGGGACTTTTAGGAACATTATGGTTTTGTAGTTTTTTAGTGATTTTGGGTGGTTTTATGTTTTTAGGGTTTATAGGTTTTTTATGGGTTTTAGGGTTTTTGGGGTTTTTGGGGGTTTTCAAATTTTTATTGTTTTTAACGGTTTAAAGAGTTTTAGAATTTTTAGTGGTTTTTAGGGAAAGGAAGGCTCGGGGCCAGGCTATTCCTGGATCCCAACAAAATTTATTATAAAAAAAAGACACGAAGGAAACAAAAAAAAGACGCAAAAAAGAGTCCAAAAAGAAAGGTGCACAAAGGGGAAAATCAGTCAATGTCACCACCGAAGTCATCCACTTCCGCATCATGATAACCACTACCCACACCAATGCCGCCACCCACCTCAGCAAAGTTGTAATCTGACTCAGCACTTATGTCCATTGAATCCCACCCTGACTCATACTCCTCCTGCATCCAAGCCTAGATAATAGCTTCTTTCTGACCCTCTCTTGCTCAGCAGATCCTGGGGGCCGATCCTGCTTATTAACATTTATATTTAGTCTGACCACCCTTGATGTGGATCGGGTTTCCATAGGTCTTGGGAGGGAATAATAATACTTCTGTTGTCTTCCCCTCGGGGGGGGGGGGGGGGTGGATCCAACTTCATAACCTTGTTTCTCACAAGTGACCCCATCACTGACAGTAGATGGGGCCTTGCCTTTCTTACCTTCTGGCCCAGGAGTTTGGGCACCTCTTTTGTTCCTTTCCTCCTTAGACCTGGGCATAGTAGCGTTAATCTAGCTATTATCATCAACAAACCTCTCCCCAAGCCACTTTTCCTCACCCTCAAGTGAGTACCTTTCCCATTCAACCAACACCATCTCCTGTAACTGCACACAATGAGCTTCAGTAGAGGGAACACCATGGAGAACCATAGTCCTTTTCAGGTTCAGGAACTGGTCACCCTTTTCCCCAATAGTCCCCGACAGAGGGAAGACATTCGGATTCAGTACAGAAGCACTTGGAAGATCCTCAGCATCGCTAGTGTTGTTCGCAAGAGGACCAGTCTCCATGTAAGGTCTCCACACGTCATCACTCCTGGATAGCACGAAGGGGGCGTCACGCCAATCAGTGTACTGCACCCTTGGAATCCTGGTCTCCCCTTATGTCACAACCATCTCCTTTTTAGCCAAAGTTATAAGCCACTCATCCCCATCCCTCATGCCCGGAACAACCACATCCACCTGCACAACTTCTTCGGCCAACACGTCCACATATGCAGGCTTAGACAAGACTGAGATCTGTAAACTGTTTTGGATAGACACAGTAATCTTAACTGGTGAATAGGTTCCACCGTTATCCTTCTTTCAATCTATGTATTCTCCTCTCAGGAATATCACATGGGGAACCACCATCTGAACATTACCTTGCCAAGTTCCAATCATAGCATCCTTCCCTGAACCTGACTACCTCCTTGAAAAGTCACCACATCTGTGAACACCTTCAGCATGAAACCGATTATCCCAATCAACCAGTACCACTTCCTCCTCAACAACAATCTCCTGAATCAAAAACACCTCCAACCAGAGTTATTATAAAGCCCCTCGAATCCATTAGATAAACCTCCAGATCACTTCCAGCCATCAGGTTAGACGAACAGGGAACACCAGCAGCCAAAGGCTGGTAGGACAAGGTCTCATCCATCCCTGTTATCCCCTCAACCACCACTAGAGGAAGGAGTCACATATCAGAAGACATGAGAGACAGATTAACACCACCCCGTCTAGGACCAAAACATCCTCCAGATTGATCATTGTGCTCAAATCTCTTACAAGAAGAGCAGAACTCGGGCCATTGTTCATAAATAACAGGTTGGCGCCATATGAGCTCCTTCCCCACCGCAATCCAGAAAACATCCACTGGAGTATTTTAGTGTTTTTGAGATTTTTATGTATTTAGTGGTTTAACGTGTAATTTGATTACTATGTTTTTTACATTTTTTTTGAAATTTTATGGATTTCTATGATTTTTATGGGGTTTTTGTATTTTTGTAGATTTGAGGGGATTCATATTTTTTTGTTATTTTTGGGGATTTTTTTTATGATTTTAGTGGTTTTGTGTGATTTTTTTTATGATTTCCTAGGTTTTTTATGGATTTATGGGTTTTTAGGTTTTTATGGATTTTTATAGTTTTTTTGGATTTTTATGGTTTTTTGGGTTTTTTGGGATTTAAAAGGATTTTTGGGGATTTAAGGTTTTTATGATTTTTATGGGTTGGGGGGTTAGAGTTATTTTGAGTTTCTATGGGTTTTATGTTATTTAGAGTTTTTAACATTTTCTGAGGTTTAATAGGTTTTTAGAGATTTTTGTGGTTTTATGGTTTTTAGGATTTTTTAGGATTTTAGATGTATCATTGTTTTTAGGGGATTTAATGCCTTTTAGGGTTTTTAGGATGCTTAGGGGTTTTATGTGTTTTTATGATTTTATGGTTGTCTATGGGGTTTTTATGGTTTTTAGGGGGTTTTTATGTTTTTAAAGTTTTTTAGTGATTTATTAGATTTTATGGTGTTTAAGGATTTTTAGGGATTTCAAGATTCTCTTGGTTTTTTTGGTTTTTTAGGGATTTTACCATTTTTAGTATTTTAAGGGTTTTATGTTTTTTAGGTTTTTACAGTTTTATTAGGGGTTTCTAGGGTTTTTTGAATTTTTTAGTTTTATGGTGTTCATGTTATTTTTAGTTTTTTTTGTTTTTTAGGATTTTAAGGATTTATAGAGTCTTATAGTTTTTAAGGGTTTTTTTGTTTTTCCTATCTTAAGGTTTTTTATTTTTTCAGGTTATTTAAGATTTTTTTGATTTTTTTCATGTTATTTAGGTTTTAAATGGGATTTTATAGTTTTTAGTGGGTTTTAAGATATTTATTACTTTATTGGGGTTTTCAATATTTGTAGGGGTATATGGTTTTTATGTGTTTTAGGGGTTTAAGGTGTTTAGAGGTTTAGCATCTGTATGGTTTTTTACAGGTTTAAATTATTTTTAAATTTTTAGGTGATTATTTGTGTTTTTAGGGGGGGGTGGATCCAGCTTCATAACCTGGTTTCTCACAAGTGACTCCATCACTGACAGTAGATGGGGCCTTCCCTTTCTTACCTTCTGGCCCAGGAGTTTGGGCACCTCTTTTGTTCCTTTCCTCCTTATACCTGGGCATATTAGCGTTAATCTGGCTATTATCATCAACAAACCTCTCCCCAAGCCACTTTGCCTCACCCTCAAGTGAGTACCTTTCCCATTCAACCAACACCATCTCTTGTAACTGCACACAATGAGCTTCAGTAGAGGGAACACCATGGAGAACCATAGTCCTTTGCAGGTTCAGGGACTGGTCACCCTTTTCCCCAATAGTCCCCGACAGAGGGAAGATATTCAGATTCAGTACAGAAGCACTTGGAAGATCCTCAGCATCGCTAGTGTTGTTCGCAAGAGGACCAGTCTCCATGTAAGGTCTCCACACGTCATCACTCCCGGATAACACCAAGGGGGCGTCACGCCAATTAGTGTACTGCACCCTTGGAATCCTGGTCTCCCCTTCTGTCACAACCATCTCCTTTTTAGCCAAAGATATAAGCCACTCATCCCCATCCCTCATGCCCAGATCAACCACATCCACCTGCACAACTTCTTCGGCCAACACGTCCACATATGCAGGCTTAGACAAGACTGAGATCTGTAAACTGTTTTGGATAGACACAGTAATCTTAACTGGTGAAGTGGTTCCACCGTTATCCTTCTTGCAATCTATGTATTCTCCTCCCAGGAATATCACATGGGGAACCTCCATCTGAACATTCCCTTGCCAGGTTCCAATCATAGCATCCTTCCCTGAACCTGACTGCCTCCTTGAAAAGTCACCACATCTGTGAACACCTTCAGCATGAAACCGATTATCCCAATAAACCAGTACCACATCCTCCTCAACAACAATCTCCTGAATCACAAACACCTCCAACCAGAGTTATTCTAAAGACCCTCAAATCCATTAGATAAACCTCCAAGTCACTTCCAGCCATCAGGTTAGACGAACAGGGAACACCAGTAACCAAAGGCTGGTAGGAAAAGGTCTCAGCCATCCCTATTATCCCCTCAACCACCACTAGAGGAAGGAGTCTCATATCAGAAGACATGCGAGACAGATTAACACCACCCCTTCTAGGACCGAAACATCCTCCAGATTGATCATTGTGCTCAAATCTCTTACAAGAAGAGAAGAACTCTGGCCATTGTTCATAAATAAAAGGTTGGCGCCATATGATCTCCTTCCCCACTGCAATCCAGAAAACATACACTGGAATATTTTATTGTTTTTTGGGATTTTTATGTATTTAGTGTTTTAAAGTGTAATTTGATTACTATGTTTTTTTACATTTTTTTTTTGAAATTTTATGGATTTCTATGATTTTTATGGGTTTTTTGGATTTTTGTAGATTTGAGGGGATTCATATTTTTTTGTTATTTTTGGGGATTTATTTTTTTTATGATTTTAGTGGTTTTGTGTGATTTTTTTGATGCTTTCCTATGGTTTTTTATGGATTTAGGGGTTTTAGGTTTTTATGGATTTTTATAGTTTTTTTTGGATTTTTATGGTTTTTTGGGTTTTTTGGGATTTAAAAGGATTTTTGGGGATTTAAGGTTTTTATGATTTTTATGGGTTGGGGGTTAGAGTAATTTTGAGTTTCTATGGGTTTTATGTTATTTAGAGTTTTTAACATTTTGTGAGGTTTAATAGGTTTTTAGAGATTTTTGTGGTTTTATGGTTTTTAGGATTTTTTAGGATTTTAGATGTATCATTGTTTTTAGGGAATTTAATGCCTTTTAGGGTTTTTAGGATGCTTAGGGGTTTTATGTGTTTTTATGATTTTATGGTTGTATATGGGGTTTTTATGGTTTTTAGGGGGTTTTTATGTTTTTAAAGTTTTTTAGTGATTTATTAGATTTTATGGTGTTTAAGGTTTTTTAGGGATTTCAAGATTCTCTTGGTTTTTTTGGGTTTTTAGGGATTTTACCATTTTTAGTATTTTAAGGGTTTTATGTTTTTTAGGTTTTTACAGTTTTATTAGGGGTTTCTAGGGTTTTTTGAATTTTTTAGTTTTATGGTGTTCACGTTATTTTTAGTTTTTTTTTGTTTTTTAGGATTTTAAGGATTTATAGAGTCTTATAGTTTTTAAGGGTTTTTATTTTTTTTTCCTGTCTTAGGGTTTTTTATTTTTTCAGGTTATTTAAGATTTTTTTGATTTTTTTCATGTTATTTAGGTTTTAAATGGGATTTTATAGTTTTTAGTGGGTTTTAAGATTTTTATTACTTTATTGGGGTTTTCAATATTTGTAGGGGTATATGGTTTTTATGTGTTTTAAGGGTTTAGGGTGTTTAGGGGTTTAGCATCTGTATGGTTTTTTACAGGTTTAAATCATTTTTAAATTTTTAGGTGATTATTTGTGTTTTTAGGGGTTTTTGGGGTTTTATGGTATTTTTGGGTTTTTAGAATTTGTAGGTTTTTAGGAGATTCAAGTGTTTTAAGGATTTTATGATTTTTTAGTTTTTTTAACGTTTTTATGTTTTTAAAGGTGTTTTAATGTTTTACTAGATTTTAGGAGTTTCATGAAAATTTAGGGGTTTTAACAGTTTTTAAATGTTACATGAATTTTATGTGTTTTAGAGTTTTTAGGTGCTTTTGGGTATTTAGTGTTTTCCATGTTTTTTATTATTTTTTGATTTTAAGGATTTCTTAGGGGTTTTCATAGGTTTTAGGGTTTTAATGTTTTTAAGAATTTTTAGGCCTTTTTAAGATTTTATGGTATTTATGGTTTTTACAGCTTTTGATGGTTATTAAAGGGTTTTTAGTGTTTTTGGAGATTTTTATATATTTAGGTATTTTATCTATTTTTATGTTTTTAACGTTTTCAAAGGGATTTTTAGGGTTTTAGGGTTTTCATGTTTTTAGGGATTTTTAGAACTTTTTTTGGATTTTTTTGGGTTTTCTGGGATTTTAATGATTTTTAGGGTATTTAGCTAATTTAGGATTTTTTAGGGTTCTTCGAAATTTACAATTTTTTGGGGTTTTAGTGTTTTTTGGGGTTTTTAATTTTTTTAGATTTTTTTAACATTCTTAGGGGCAAGGAATATGTGAGGCCAGACTATTCCTGGCTGCCCAAAATTTATTATAAAAAATAAAATGTAGAAAAGGGAGGGTAGGGGTCAATCAACCCACCCCCTAAAACCCTGAACGCCCCCACAAGACCCAAATGTCCCCAAAAAAACCCAAAAGACACACAAAAGAAGACAAAACAAAAAAACATAGACATCTCCATCAGTATATCCCAGCCAACCAGCAACTAGCATCCGCAACACATTTTTTATCATCCATTTTTAAATTTTTTACAATTTTTAAAATGTTTTTAGAGTTTTAGGGAATTTTATTGTTTTTATGGGTTTATGAGGGTTTTTTGGATTTTATGAGTCTTCTGGTTTTTAGGGTCTTCTATGTTTTTTAGCATTTTGTAGTTTTTGATGGGTTTTAAGTGTTTTATGGTTTTTAGTGTTTTTAAGGGGTTTATCAAGGTTTATTGTGGATTTTTACATTTTAATGTATTTTTAGGGATTTTATGGTTTTATAGGGTATTTACGGTGTGTTTGGTAAACCTTTAGTAAAAGAAAATAAATGATTTGATAATTTATAAAAGAAAATAAATGAAAATAAATGATTGTGATTTCTCTTATTGTGTTTGGATCAATAACCTAGTAAAAGAAAAGAAAAGATTTTGATTTCTCTCTCTCATGTTTAGTGAAAATTTATAAAAGAAAAGAAAAGAAACTGTTGTGGTGAAAATGACACAATTATCCTTTGTTAAAAAATAACACACACGCTGGATTAAAGTTAATCAAACTTATAAATTCAAAATTATTAATTAAAAAAAATTATTAATTCAAAATAATTACTAATTCAAAACATTTATTAATTCAAAACATTTATTAATTAAAAATTAATTATAAATTATTTATATAAACATTTAATTCAAGATAATCATAATTATTTATAATCAAAATTATCTAAAATCAAAATTATTTATGAATTATTTATGAATATTTAAATAGACAATTAATCATTAATTAAAAATTATTTGTAAATTATGTATATAAATTATTAATTCAAGATAATCAAAATTATTCATAATCAAAATTATCTATAATAAAAATTATTTACAAATTATTTATGATTAATTATAAACATAAACAAAATTATTTATAATTATTTGTTATTATTACTTAAAATTATGTTGAAGTTATAAAAATAATTATTTATAAATCAGGTTTAACAAAATATTTATATACATATAAAAATATACTTATTATTAATAATCACAAAGATACCATTTATCTAAATATTAATTCAGTAAAACATTAAATAAAATAAAATTTACACAGGAGGATAATATAGGGAATTTTAAAACAACTGCATACCCTATTTTGTTTCCTTCCAAATCACCCCAATTTTGGGGTGATTTGAAACCTATAGTGCGAGAGAAATCTGTTTCCCTCCGTTTCTCCACTAAGCATTTCTCTCGCTTCAATATAACGTACCCAAACAGTTTAAATTGAAATCTGTGCTTCATTTCCTTTCGTTTCTCTTCAAATCTCCTATTCCAAACAAGGGCTTAGGGATTTTGAGTGTTTTTAGTGGTTTTAGGTTTTGTTGGGGTTTCAATTTTTTGTATTTTAAGGTTTTTGGGTTGGTTTTCACGGTTTTTAATGTTTTTAACACTTTTATTCATTTTTAGAGATTTTTTTGCAATTTAATGGGTTATTAGGGGCTTCAAGGATTTTGAGGGTTGTTAGGGATTTTTAGTCTTTTTAGAGGTTTTACGGTTTTTGAGTGTTTTTTTAAATTTTTTGGTGTTTTAATATTTTATATATTATTATAACATTTGTAGTGGTTTTTAGGGTTTTTATGGGATTTATGGTTTTTAATGTTTTTAGGGGATTTTATGGTTTTTAAATGTTTTTAGAGTCATTTAGGGTTTTTTGCATTTTTTGGGCTTTTTATGAGTTATAATAAATTTTATGTTTTAATGGGTTTTAGGGTTTTAGAGTTTCTTTTTTCTTTTTGATATTTTTAGGATTTTTTATGTCTTTTTTATCATTTTTAGGAATTTTGAGGGTTTTTAGGGGTTTTGGGGTTTTTAGGTGTTTTAGCGTATTTAGGTTTTTAGAGAGTTTAAGTGTTTTTTGTTTTTTTATATTTTCTTAGTTTTTTTAGGGGTTTTACATGTTTAAAATTTTTTAGGGATATTTATGGATTTTTATGTTTTTCAGTGGTTTTGAGGGTTTTAAAAGTATTTTAGGGTTTTTCTATTTTTGTGGGTTTTATGGGATTTCCAGTTGTTTAGGGATTTTAGGGTTTTATATTTTTTAACAGTTTTAGGGTTTTAGAAGGTTTTTAGATATTTTAATTGGCTTTTAGGTGTATTTTGGATTTTTAGGATTTTTTAATGTTTTTAGGGTTTTTATGGTTATTATGGTTTTATGGTTTTAGATTTTTTAGGGCATTGTAGGGTTTTTATTGTTTCTATGTTTTTATGGGTTTTTGTGTTTTTATTTTATTAGGTTTTAGAGGTGTTTTCAGGATTTTTAGGGTTTTTTTACAATTTTTGGGATTTTTTAGGATTTTTATCAGTATTATTGGACTTTAAGGATTTTTAGAGATTTTTATGGTTTTAGGTGTTTTAAGGGCTTTTAGGTATTTTAAGGATTTTATCATTTTTTATGTTTTTTTGGGTTTTTTTTGTGTTTAGTATTTTAACATTTTCTTAGGGTTTTCTGAGTTTCTAAGGGTTTTTAGGGATTTTTTATGTTTTTTTATATATTTAGGGTATTTAAAGATTCTGAGGGTTTTAGTGTTTTTATTATTTTTCCGTTTTTAGTGTTTTAAGCAATTTTTAGTTTTTTAGTGGTTTTATGTTTTTCTGGTTTTGAAGGCTTCCCTATGGGTTTTCAGGGTTTTTAACGGTTTTTAAATTTTTACGGATTTTTATGATTTTTTTGGTTTTTAGGGCAATTTAGCATTTTTTGGGGTTTTAGGTATTTTTATATTTCTAAGTGGTTTATGGTTTTTTTATTTTTATGTGATTTATTTTTAGTTTTTTGGATGTTAATGTCATTAAAGTTTTTAACTTTTTAAGGGGTTTAAATGTTTTTACAGTCTTTAGTGGTTTTATAGAATTTTTATGGGTTTTGGGCAATTTTTAAAGCATTTTGGATTTTTATGGTTTTTTGGCATTTTATGGGTTTTATGGACTCTTAGAGGTTTTATAATTATTTAGTTATTTTATGGGTTTTATGTTTTTTTGTTTTTTTAAGGTTTTCTTTGGGGTTTTCATGGTTTTTGGGTTTTTCTATTTTTGATATTTCTATGAGTTTTTATTATTTTTATGGTTTTTAGAATTTTTAGGGGTTTTAAGGGTTTAATGGTTTTTAGAGTTTTTATAATTTTTTAGGTTTTTAAGGGTTTTAATTGTTTTTAGTTTTTAAAGGTTTTGTATGGGGTATTTATGGTTTTTAGGGTTTTGACTATTTTTGGATTTTTAGGAATATTTTATTATTTTTACAGTTTTTATGGTTTTTTGGGATTTTAGAGTATTGAATGTTTTTTAGGGTTTTTATGGTATTTTGGGGTTTTAGGTTTTTTTATTTCAGTTTTTTGGGTTTTTAAGGTGTTTTTATAGTTTTTAACGATTTTAGGGTAAAGATGGCGCAAGGCCAGACTAGTCTTATCCCTCCAAAATTTATTAGAAAAAACAAATCAAACAAGAAAGGGATGGGATCAAACAATACACACCCAAAAGGGTAACACTTAAGTCAATATCACCACCAAAGTCATAAAAAGGGGTTGCACTAAATGGGTCATTATCCGCACTATATTCAGAAGTCGCATCAGCATAGTAGAAGTCAATGTTTGCACCTAATTCCTTTATAATTTTTAACGCTTTATGGTCTTTTTTGGGGTTTTAAGAGTTTTTAAGGTTTTATGAGTTGTTTTCATTGCTTTAGGGTTTTTTATGTTTTTAGGGACTTTTATCAATTTTTATGGTTTTTTGGAGTTTTTATAGATCTGAGCATTTTTAGGGTCTTTTAGTTATCTTTGGTTTTTTAGGGGGTTTACCATTTTTTTAGTTTTTTGTTGTTTTATGTTCTTTTTAGTTTTTTGTGTTTTTCTTATTTTTTTCATGGGTTTTATTGTTTTTATGAATATAGGGATTTTTAGGGATTTATTTATAATTATTATGATTTTTTCCGTTTTAGGGAAGAAGCGGTGTGAAGCATGGCTATTCCCAACCCCCACAAAATTTAATAAAGAAAAAGAGACTCAACAGGCATGGGATGGGAAGGGTCAAATGACCCGCACCTAAAAACCCTTTACAATCCCAAACCCAAAGACCCCAAAAAAAGAAAGACCAAAAAAAGACACAAAAAGACAAAAAAAACAGACAAATAGAAAAGTCCCCAACAATGCCTCCCAAACAATCAGAAGCTCGTATCCATCAGCACCAAAGCCACCATTCATCCGCAATCATCCAACAACACCATATTCATCACCAGCAATTTCATCATCCCATAATCAATCACCGAGATCGAAAACCATCATCCTGCACTCCAACATAAGTTTATCAAACCTGCACCACATAAACATAATGCCCCATCGAGATGCACCCTTTTAGTCTAGATGAACCTCCAACACCATCCCAAAACTGACCCATACACCATCAAGCTGGACCAAGATGGGGTCTATTGTGTTGGGAAGGACAGTAAGAGTATAGGTGGGTGCACGATTCAAGGGGAACAACAATGGTGAGCAGCCACACACCAGCAGCCCATTCCCGCATTCACCCAGCATATCATCCAAACATTGCGCATCAGTACTACCACCCAGACCTTCCAACCAGCCAACGATAAGAAATGGAAGACCATCCAATGACCAGCAACTCACAACCAGAAGCACCCATTCATAATAAATAAAAGCATGAAATTCATCACCGGCATCCAAGTCGAACACACAGCCAAAAATTAAGCAGCATCGATTCACACCATTTGAAGATTCTAGCACCTCCACTATAGAAGGATCCATCTCCAGAAAAGAAAAACCATGAGCTCTAGGCTTCATATAGCACCAAAAATTCAAATAGCCAGCAACTCCTTCAACGCCTTGTGAACAAGAATAAAAAACACCCTGTATCTCCTCCCAGCACACACCGAAGGCCATAGCAGCATCAACCAAATCGAGAAAAATAGGAAAATATCATCTAGGGCCGTCAATAAATGACAACCAAGCCAGATAAAACACAATAAACCACAATCTATAGCATCCTCCATAACACATCGCAACATAGAGACCCCAATATCAAAAGCGTGAAGAAGATCTAAGAGACTAGAAAAATGAATCTGTATCCTCTACACACACTGAAACCACCTTCTTTTCCAATGAAACCCATGAGTCTTCGGACCCATCCAAGGAAATCACATATCTAGAAAAACCCTCATCCGCGTCTGAAGACAAAAACCGACAACCACATTGACCACATCACCTCTTGATGAAAAGATCTGATCTTTATCTGCATCACGAGATTTGTAATCTGAAATCAGATGAGAGGAAGCATCATCGTTGCCTGACGACCAAATCCAAACTGAAGTAGATTCTTCCCACGCTTCCAGGGATGCTATAATCTCGAGCCACACCACCACTTGGAAAGAAGAAAGCTTCCAGAAAAAGCCTCCCATCGATGGTCTGGAGAACATTGTTGAGGCCCACTGTCGCTGAGATCTCACCCCACAAGAATGATAGGGAAAGGTTGTGAGAAATTCCAAAACTGAACACCCAACATACATTATCACTTGGAAAACACAAAATCGACGATGAACCACTACCACACTGAAGAACACCGCACCAACCTGCTACCGCCAAGAGCGCCCCCAAGAGCACGAGAGGGTAGGTGAGAAGGTCTGCCACCACCATCATCATATGAAAACCCTAGGAATCGATTCACGAGAGAGAGCACCAGGGGAGTGTGCCTCCATCTCTCCTTTGGGTTTTAGTGATTTTTTGGGTTTCTAGTTTTTTTAATGTCTTTAGGCTTTATTAGGGTTTATTTCATTTTTTAGGTTTTGAGTGGTTTAAATTGTTTTTAGAATTTTATGGTTTTCTTAGTGGTTTTTTGGGTTTTTACTTGTTTTTGGTATTTTTAGTTCATTTTTAGGATTTTTATGCTTTTCTTATATTTTAAGGAATTTTGAGGGTTTTTTGGGGTTTTAGGGTCTTTTATGGATTTTTTGGTGTTTTAGGGTATTTTTTTAAATTTTTACGGTTTTTTATATTTCATTATTGTTGTTAGTGTATTAAATGGTTTTAAGAGTTTTTAGTGGATTCTATGGATTTTTATGAGGTTTTACATATATTTATGGTTTTAGTGGTTTTTTTGGTTTTTAGGGAGTTTTAGGGTTTAAAACATCTATCATTTTTATTTTTTATGTGTTTTTTATGTTTTTTTAGTTCTTAGTTTTTATTAGGTGTTTTCTTGGTTTTTAGGTTTTCTTACATTTTTAGGGATTTTTTTAAAAAAATTAGGATTTTTATTGTTTTTTGGTTTTATGTTGTTTATGGGTTTTTTGGTTTTTGGGTTTTAGGGTTGTAAGATTTATTATGTTTTTAGTATTTTATGGTTTTTTTAATTTTTAGATGTTATTGGGGTTATAACTTTTTTTTTTCTGTTTTTCAAGGTTTTCCTAGGGGTTTTATGTTTTTCATTGGGTTTTTACATTCTTAGGGATTTTTATCGATTTTAAAGATTTTTATTGTATTTAGGGTTTTTATGGATTTTGAGGGTATATGGTTATTTATAATTTTTAGTTTTGTTTTAGTTTTTGGGGTTTTTAGGGGTTCTTTTGAGTTTTTTTTGTGTTTTTATAGTTTTTAATGTTTTTAGGGTTTATAGGGGTTTTAGTGGATTTTTAGGTTTTTTATATATATATTAGGGTTTTTAATTTATTAGGGGTTTTTATGATTTTTAGGGTTTTTTATGGTTATTTGGGTCTTTATGTTTTTTTATATGAATTTTATGTTTTTTAGAGGCTTTATATTTTTTTAGTTTTTTAATTTTTTTCATAGGTTTGTTATGGTTTTTATGTTATTTTTCTATTTTTAGTGATTTTTTCAGTTCTTTTTGGGTTTCTAGGTATTTTTAAGGATTTTATGGTTTTTATATATTTTTACGGTAGTTAAAATTGTTTAGGTTATAAGGGGTTTTAATATTTATATGTTTTCATGATTTTCATAGGGGTTTTCATGTTTTTTAGGGTTTTTAAAATATATAAGGATTTTATGAGTTTTTAGGATTTTTATGTTTTTAGGGTTTCTAGTTATTTGAGGGTTTTCGGTTGTTTTCTGGTTTTTAGGTTCATTTAGTGTTTTTACCATTTCTTATTTTTCTGGGGGTTTTGTGCGCCTTTAGGTTTATATAGTCTTCTTACGATTTTCTGGTTTTTTAGTGTTTTTTTCATTTTTTGGATTTTTATGTATTTCTTAGGATTTCTATGTTTTTTGTGTTTTTATGGGTTTTGAGGGTTTTAGGGGATTTTATAGTTATTAGTTATTTTTTGGGTTTTTATTTTTTGTAGGGGTTTATTGTTTTTGGGTTTTTATGTTTTTCTTGGGGATTTAAGATTATTAATGGTTTTTTAAATTTTCAAGTATGTTATGGGTTTTTTGTTTTTTTATATTATTAGGGGTTTTACATATTTTTAGTGCTTTTAGTGTTTTAGAGGTTTTTAGGTGTTTTAATTGTTTTAAGGTTTTTATTGTTTTCTAATGGTTTTTCAGGGTTTCTGGGTGGTTTTATGATTTTAGGGATTTATTGGGATTTTAATGTTTTTAAATTTTCTTTGGATTTTGAGGGGTTTTGGGGGATTTTAGGGGGTTTATGGGTTTTTTTGATTTTTGGGGTGTTTTTTTTTGGGTTTTTAGTGGTTTCATTTGGTTTTAGAAATTTATGTCATTTTTAGGGGATTAAAGGGATATAGAGTTTTCAGTGTGTTTTTAGGGGTATTATGGGATATTTATATTTTTTAAGGTTTATTAAATAGTTTTATTTTTAGGGGATTCTGGGTTTTTGGATCTCTTTAGTTTTTTTGGGGGGTTTTTTAGGTCTTTTAGGGAAAAGAAGGCTCGAGACCAGGTGAACCTTGTCCCCCAAAATTTATTAAAAAATAAGAAGCCAAGAAAACATTACAATGGGGGATTGAAAACCTGGGTGTACAACACACCTTTCATATTAGACTCCACAAACCATAGACAACACGACTTCGAAACAGGTGACCATATCATGCTCTTCTCCACAATTGCCTTCTTGGAGAGCTCATCTATAACCAAGTTCGCCTCTTGATAGGCATGTGTGACATGAAGGTTCAACCATTAACAAGAAGTGAGCCATTCCATCAAATGGGGAAGAATCCACCAAGGGACTTGCCTCGATTTTATTTTAAGGACCACCACCGCAAGCATAGAGTCTGATTCAAGCCAGAGAGGACTCAATCCAAACTAAAAAAAAAATTTATTCGCCTTTATCGTGGCCAAAAGTTCAGCTTCAAGGGTGCAACCATTCCACATAAAATGGTGAAAGCATCCTTTTACGAATCAACAGTGGGTTCAGAAAACCCCAACACACACTCAGGGGCATAGTGCTCCCATTACCGCACCATCCACATTGACCTTGATCCAAGAAGAAACTGGGGGGATCCAGTGTATAAACTAAAGAACCTATGGTTTCTTTGACCTTCTAGAAACACCATGCAACCAAAAAAGAATAGGATAATTCACATGATTTTCCATTGAATCATACTTGATATGAGACACCGCATGAATCTTCATATGGAGTATAAAAACACCACCATGAAAAGAGATACATTTTTTGTTTAATGCAATTGAATTCTAGGAAGCCCAGGTGTAGGATGAAATGGAAGCAATGGGAACATGAAAGAAGTTGGACACCTTTCTGCTGTAAGGCCAGTTAACCAAACTATCCAGCTGCTCAAAAAATGGTCTGTTCAAGTAGAAGGGCAACCATAACAACATATATAAGTAATCCTAGAGCGCCACTACAATATTGAATTGAAGAAAAGTGTGATGAATGGGTTCCACAGCTCTAAAACAGAGGAAGAAGACTGAGGCCAGGCTGTGTCCAGCCCTTTGCGGTTTCCCTTAAAGTGGCAGCCAATTTATCCATAGATTCTAGAGCAACAGATGTTTAGCCAGAGGGATAAATGATATTCTAATGATTGAAATCTAGGCTGGAGGAGTTGGACCAGGTGGACATTTTGACTGATAAAATTTTTTCACATTTAGCTGCATGAAGAGATTAGGATTCCGTATTAAAATGTCTCTTTCGACAAAAATATATTCTTAAATTTTCATATAAATGTCTACTGGAAGGATAACCTCAAAATACCCTAGTTGATTGGTAAAGAAAAAAATAGAAATATCCATTGAATTGATGGGAGGAACCACATTATCCAATATAGGCCTATCGAGCCAAATGGTGGACCAAACATTCATATCTGTGTGCTTCGAAACAATTCATTTCGAGTGCTCCGTAATACCCATGTAAGAGCCTCATATAGTTGGCCAAACCAAGGATAGAAAATATTCAGAAACCCTATAACAAAGATTCTGTGCAAACCATTCCCGAAAAAATCTCAGGCCATCATCATTATAATTAAGAAGTCCCTAGGTGAATTTGGTAAGAAGGGAATCATTAAGTCTCCTAAGGTCATTGATTCCAAGCCCGCCCAGCTCAGTTGGCATAGTGAAATCCCTCCAATCCACAGAGACCAATTTTTTTTCACTAGTACATCCCATCCAAGCATTGTTTATAATGTTAGACTGAAGGGTATTTATGAGGTTAACTGGCCATCTATATATGGAGAAGGCATGTGTGAACATAGAGGTAATAACTGAATTGATAAGAAAAACTCTCCCGGCTTTCGAAATACATTTTCCTTTCTATTTAGAAAGTTGTATTATGATTCTTCTCACCATGTTCTCAATATAACTGCTCTTGAACTCTCACCAAAAAATTGGGACACCCAGATAATCAAAGGGGAGGGATCCCCTCTTAACTCTAAGGAAAAGGGAAATGTGTAACTACCTAGAGGAGGAAATCCCCTTCCCAAAGATGATGGAGGATGTTCCCTAACTGATTTATTTCCCTACCCCACATTCATAATGATGTAATATCATTCAAATAGAGGAAAAAGTCATTTTGTCAGCCTACTAAAAGAAGAGGATATCAACGATGTAATAATGATGTGATAACACCTAGAGGTCTCTCCCTACCTTAATTAGATTGAAATGACTAGCCTACATGAGATTGATGAGGCACCTTCTCAAATAATTTTCAGCAATCTCAAAGAGAACACTAGAAATTAGACCCCCTACCTAAATCCACATGGGCATGGGAAAAAACCCTAAGGGGAGCCGTTAATAAGTACTGACACTGTAGAACTATTCAAGATGGATGCCACCAACATGATGAAAGAATCAGAGAAACCATATTTAGAGAGAACATATTAGATAAATCTCCACTTTATACTATCAAAATCCTTATAAATATCCAATTTTAAAGCAATGTTTCCATGGTTGGAGCATTTCCTCATGTTGTTGATACCCTCCAACATTATAAATAAATAACTAAAAATGTTATTAAAAAAAACAAAATTTAATGGGGGTAATAAGCTCCCCCATAAGTCTCCCAATTCTCTTGACTAGAATGTTGCTGACAATTTTGGGAATGATGTTACCAATAGAAACCATATGGAAATCTCCAATATCAAGAGCATTCTCTTTCTTTGGAATCATAGGAATGAAATTAGTATTGGTGTCATGTGGAAAATAGCTATAATAGAAAACTCCCTTGATAGCATTTGTAATTTCAATATACATAAGATCCTAGTAGAATAGAATGAATTTATTAATAAATCCATCTAAGCCTGCTGCACTATCTATATTAAGAGATAACATAGTAGATCATACATCCTCCTCTAAGGCAGCACACCTTATGTCTTTGTTTTTCTGGTCATCAACACATGTTATAATGGAGTCCATCAAATAGGGGGAGTACTCCCGATCATTATCAAAATACAATGCATATAAATAATACACCACCACATTGGAGATAACCGCCTTAGAGGTAAAAGTTGACAAATGAATTTGAACAAAATTCATGCATTTATTGGCCTTCTTTTCCCATTGAAAGGATGAAAAAACATGGAATTATCGTCCCTATCTTTGATCCACCTAATGTTAAAGATGTTGTTGGCCATCTTCTCTTTCAGGGATAGAAGATCATCCAACCTTGCATGAGCCTGCAACTCCTCCCGAGAGGGCAAAGTCAGCTAATGATTGGAATATTGGAGGAAGGAAAGCCAAAAGTTCATCATCCTTATTATCCTCATCCATCTTGGAAAATGACGGCCTTATCCACTATTTTAGAAGAGTTTTACTTTTTTAATTTTTGATACTAAACTAAAGAACTGACTGACATGGGAAGGGCTCATCCACCCATTAGTGATAACTTCCATAAAACCAGGAATCATTAGACAAGCATTGTTGAACAAAAAAGGCAAGGGTGATGACCTTGAAGAACCCCCCGAGAAGTCAATAATAATAGGGTTGTGGTTTGAATGGAACTTTGGGAGGGTAAACCATGAAATATCATAGAGTACACTACTGTCACTGATCTGGTAGAAGCACCTATCCATCTTGTTGGCTTGACGTCCATTGAAGATAAATATTCCTCATTTGATGGAGGCTCTAGCAATGGGAACATCGGTGAGGTCGCAAGAATCAAGGCATTTAGAGAAGTCTGTAGCAGACGAGCGGGAGCAGTTGGATCCAATATTCTCATTGGGCCTCAAGACTGTATTAAAGGCACCTAAAACCACCCAATTCTGATCAATGGACCAATATTGCTGAGAAATCTTCCTCCTTATGACTCTTTGCCTAGTTTACGAGTAGGAAGCATACACAAAGGAAAGTGAGAAAGGAGTATCATAAAGTATAATCCCCAGGGTAATGACTTGAGGACTCTCCCCAAAAGATAGAACTAGAACATCATCGTGTTTGAGAACCCAAAATGAGTCCAGACCACTATCGTTATAGTCTTTAGAAACATAGGAGTATCCAAGGATTCCCCAATTGAAGCCCCTCAAACTGTCAAAGGAGATCGTAGGTTCAGCAATTCCAATAATGATAGGCCTTTGGGAAAAGATAAAATTCTGAAGTGATGAGGCAGTGGGAGGATTCCCAAGCCCTTGGAAATTCCAGAACAAGATCCTAATTTGGAGAGGGAGGAATTTCCCTTCGCATGAGGTAGGTTCTTGGAGCCAGGGGCAGCATGAGGAGAATTCACATTGCCTTTTACCCCTTATTCTTTGGCCTGCCTACAGGATTCTTCTTGACATAAGATTCAGCAACATTCGTATTCTAGAACTTGGAATAAAGATCATTCTCCAATTGAGAATCAACTACCAAGGGCTGAACCACATCAGGATTCAATGTTTCTATTCAGACATTAACCTCATCAGGCTGGTCCTCCACCTTATCAGGACAAAATATTCCACTGAGAGGGGTGAACCCGTTCAGGGAAAAAATTGGGTTAGTAACAGCCCCTGTCAGGGTCCTTCTCGTATCCTTACCTAAAGAGACAATCATAAAGGATTAATCAGTTGTAGACAAGTTAGTATCAAGAATGATCTTCTTCAAAGGATCCACTACAAGGGCAGGTGAATCCACTAGCGCCTTCACCTGCTCAGGTGTGGCGCTCGTCATTAGTGATCCAGAAGTCGAAGCAGGTGCAAACAGAAACCCCTTAGAGCTTGCAACCGCCATCCCCATCAGAGAATGCAAAGGGGAGGTAACTTCCTGGGGATTACTCATAGAAGAAATCCCATTAGATTCATCATTCAGGGTGAGCTGGTGAGAGTCATCTGGGGAAGCAGCGGCTGCTTGTTGCTGAAGCTACATCTCCTGGAAGCGGAGAGATGAAGAGGAGGCCTATATCAGGGGTTTCTCAACATCAATTCATTTTTTGGTAGGCACCTTTGAATTCACCTTTGTTCTATCTAATGGCTGTCCAGGCATAAGAACAATAGGGGTATGGGTTGAAAAGGGAAGAACCTAACCCTTCCCATCCTCGACACCATAATTCCTCCTGTAAGATGCTGCATCGTGTCCCTTCAGATTACAGAAGGAGCACACCTTCATCTCTCAGAAATCCAAAGCTAGAAGGAGAAGTATATTATATTGAGAGAAGAGACTAGGCCTCTTTTGATATATAATTTCCAGAGTAAATAATTCTTCCAGAGTGTTGAGAACTACCTCCTCCACCAATGTGGATGCCAAATCAACCTCCAGAAGGACCCGCACATCGTGACCACACCTTGGGTTGTCCATATCTTTGACAATGAGAAAAGGAAATCCAACAGATGATGCTATTTCCTAGAGGATCCTGTGATTCCAGTAGAGCCAGATCCGCTTAGAAATTCAAATCCATACCTGCGTAGAGGTATTCTTGACATTCGAGGGATCAATGTGCCGATCCCAATCATGGATCCGTAGGAGGCCAGGATTCAGATTGAGAGATCTGAAACTCCATTCCCTCCTTTTCCATTCATCATATGGGATGAAAATGTGATAGAACCCTCTCCCCATAGTGATCATCTTCCTTCCAAAGAATCCCAAAATGGCCGTGATCCGTTTGGTAAGGTCATCAAATTTCCATATCCATTCTCCCTCTTAAATCAACACCCTTGCAATGATTTAAGAATGACATAAATTGATCCTTTATTCCACTACCACATGATTTTACAAAATATGAGCTACCCTCCCTTTCTATATCACACGACTAGGGGAGGGTGCACCACAGTCTGAGAAAGTGATTGAAGCTGCTGATTTCACCGCCTCCATAAAATTTAACTTCAAACCCAACACCTTTGAACCCTCATGAACCACCTCTGGAAATGGATGTGGATGCTTGCAGAACTAGAAGAGATCCTTATGACCACATAGTTCTAGTTGATCCAAATCAAGATCTTCAATCGCTCCATCAGGTTGCGGTACGTTCTGGGGCCGTGCAGACCACCCATTATCACATGTCTCCCTACCTAATTCCATCTTCGTTTTATTCTTCTAGGTTTTTAGAGGGTTTAAGTATTTTTAGGGTTACAAGGTTTTCTTAGGTTTTTCTATTTTTTTAATGATCTTCAACTTTTATCAATTTTTAGGGATTTTAGGATTTTTATGATTTGTTAGGGTTTTATGGATCTTGTAGGGTTTTTGTGGTTTTAGTGGTTTTTTGTGAATATTTAGGGTTTTATGTTTTTTGGTTTTTTACTCATTTTTTGGGGTTTAAAGGGGTTTTATAGATTTAGTGGGTTTATACGTTTTTTATGGTTTTTAGTGTTTTTAAGGTTTTAGGTGTTTTATTTCTTTTAGGGGTTTTAGGATTTTTTTGTCCATTTAGATTTTTTCGCGTTTTTTGGTTATTAAGGGGGTTAAAGTGTTTTTGGGGTTTTAAGGTTTTCTTTTTGTTTTTCAATATTTTAGGATATTCTTATGTTTAATAGTGCTTTAGGGGTTTTATTATAATTTATATAATCTTTTAGGGTTTTTAGTCATTATTTGGGTTTTTAAATGTCATTCTTGTTTTTTTATGGTTTTTGGTGTTTTTTAGGTTTCTTAGGGGTTTTAAGTGTTTTATATTTTCAGTATTTTCTTATGGATTTTCATGGTTTTTAGTATTTTTTATATTTTTAGGGATTTTTAATGAATTTTTTTAGATTGTCAAGGTTTTTATGATATTTAGGTTTTTTAGGATTTTTAGGATTTTTAAAGGTCTGATGGTTTTTTTGGGTTTTAAGGCTTTTTATGTTTTATAGGGTTTTATGCTTTTTTTGAATTTTTAGGGTTTTTATGTTTCTTTGGGTTCTGGAATTTTTAATTTTTTAGTATATTTTAGGGTTTTATCCATTTTATGTTTTTTGGTATTTTATGGGTTTTTAGTGTTTTGAGGATTTCTTAAGAAGTCTATGGTTTTTAGGGGTTTTTTACTTTTTTTGGGATTTTTAGTGTTTTTTTGGATTTTATGGTTTTTAGGGGTTTTAGGTAAATTGAGGGGTTTTATTTCTTTTTTAAGGGTTTTATGTGTTTTTACGTTTTTACGTTTTTCTTTAGATTTTTCAAGGTTTTTGGGGTTGTTAACATTTTTAGTGTTCTTTTGGGATTTTTATTATTATGTTGTTGTAAGGTGTATTTCAGGATTTTTTTGCTATTTTAGGGTTTTTTGGGTTTTTAGTGTTTTATGGAAAATTTTGGGTTTTAGAGTTTTTATGGTTTTTACGGTTTTCAAGGGATTTTATATTTTTTTACCATTTTTAGGTGTTTAATGTTTTTTAGAGTTTTTAGTTTTTTTTAGGTTTTTGGGTTTTTGGGGTTTTATGATATTAAGGGGTTTTATAGTGTTTAGGGTATTTTAGGGTTTTCGAGTTTTTTAGATTTTTTATGGGTTTAATGCTTTTTTATGAATTTATGGTTTTCTTAGGGGTTTTTAGGGTTTTTGGTGTTTTTTATTTTTATGGATTTTAAAATATTTTTATGATTTTCATTTTTTTAATGGTTTCTAAGGGTTTTTTGGGAATTTTAGGGGTTTTATATTTTTAGGGTTTCTAGGGTTTTGGCATTTTTTGGTTTTTTAAGGGTTTTAGTGTTTTTAGGTATTAATTGTTTTGATAGGGTTTTTTATTTTTTAAGGGATTTTTAGGGATTTTTTAGGATATTCACGGGTTGTTGGGTTTTTAGGGGTTTTGAGCACCACTAAAGGTTTTTGGCTTATTATGGTATTTATGGATTTAGGGGTTTTTTTTGTTTTTTATGAGTTTTGAGGTGTTTAGAGTTTTTTCATGTTTGTAGAGTTTTAAAGGGGTTTTAGTGTTTTATTAGTTTTTAGTATTTTTATTGGTTTTTAATTTTTTTTGGTTTTCAAGAGTTTCATGGTTTTTATATATTTTTTGGGGTTTTGGGGCCTTTTAGTATTTTTAGTGTTTTTTGGTTATTTTGGGATTTTATGTTTCTATGTTTTTATGTTTTTCTTTTGGATTTTCATAGATTTTTACGTTTTTATTTATTTTTAGAGATTTTTAGTTTTTTTTTATTTTTAAGGATTGAAATTAATTTTTGGGACTTTTATGGGTTTAAAAGGTTTTTAGTGGGTTTTTTTTTGATTTTAGGAGTTTTATGTGTTTTTATGGTTTTAATACTTTTTATGGTTTTTCCATGGTATTAAGGGTTTTTTGTGTCTTTATGCATTTTTTGGGATTTTTTACAATTTTTATGTTTGTTAGGGATTTTTAGGGTTTTGAGGGTTTTGTGGGTTTTTTAGGGGGTTTTTTGAGTTTTTTTGGGTTTTATGTTTTTCTAGAGTTTTTGTTAACTTTTTTAGTGTTTTTAAAGGTCTTTTAGAATTTTTAGGGGGTTTTTATAGGTTTTTTTTTGTTTTTTATTGTTTTTTGGGGGGTTTATGGTTTTTTGGGGTTATAATGGTTTTTAGGTAACTTTAGGGTTTTTTTTATCCTTTTTATGTTTTTATGGGTTTTTAGTGTTTTTTGATTTTTAATTTTTTCTGAGCGGTCTTATGGGTTTTTCAAGTTTTTAAGGTTTTAGGGGGTTTTTAGCGTTTTTTGTTAATATTTATGATTTAATATGGGTTTTAGGTCTTTTGATGGGATTTTCGTTTTTCTATAGGTTTTTAGGTCTTTTAAGGGTTTTATCATTTTTCAGGTTTTAAGGTGTTTAAAGTGTTTTATGGTATTTAAGATTTTCTTAGGGTTTTTAGGGGTATTGGATTCTTTACAATTTTAGGTATTTTTTTTGGTTTTTATATTTTTATGATTTTTTTACAGTTTTGTAGATTTTGAGGGGTTTAGGGTTTCTAGGGATTTAAGGTTTTTTAGAGTTTTTGGGGTTTTTTGAGTTTATTATGGTTTCTAATGTTTTTTAAAATTGTATATCTTTTTCAGTGTTTTAAAGGGATTTATGCGTATTTACTGTTTTTGGGTTATTATGGGGTATTAGGGGTTCTAATGGGTTGTTGGGATTTTTATCATTTCTAGGGTTTTTAGGTTCATTTAGGGTTCTTAGTGTTTTTAGGGTTTTTAATGGTTTTTTGTATTTTTTTGGTTTTCATGGTTTTCAATAAGTTTTCATGGTTTTTATTGTTTTTTACTTTTTAGATATTTTTATGGATGTTTAGTGTTTTTATAGATTTTTTGGTTTTAAGGTTTTTAATGTATTTATGTTTTTATCATTTCATGGTTTTTTGGGGTTTTAAGTTCTTTTGGTTTTAAGGGTTTCTTAGGGTTTATTAGTGTTTTTATGGGTTTATATGTTTTTAGGGATTTTTATGGGATTTTTAAGGATGTTTATTATTTTTATGGGTTTTAGGGTTTTTAGAGGTCTAAGTGGGTTTGTATGATTTTTATGGGTTTTTAGGATTTTTATGGGTTTTATGGTTTTTTATTGTTTTTAGGGGTTTTAAGTGTATTTAGGATTCTTGGGTTTTTGTAGGGGGATTCAGAGTATTTTAAGTTTTTAGGGATTTTTGGTGCATTTTTAGGATTTTTATGGTTTTAGGTTTATTATGGATTTTAAGGGGCTTTGGAGATTTTTAGGGTTTTTTTTTGTTTTTTAGGGTTTTATCATAATTTTTTAGTTTTTAGAAGTTTTATGTTTGTTAGGATTTTGATGTTTTATTGGAGGTTTTTAATGTTTTTATGGGTTTTTACATTTTTAGGGATTTTTAGGGAATTTATGGTTTTTATGATATTAAGGGATTTTGAGGGGTATTATTGTTTTTAGTGTTTCTTGTGTTTTAATGTTTTTATGGTTTTTTATGGTTTTTTTCATTTTTTGGGTTTTACTATTTTTTAGATTTTTAAATTTTTTAGGGGTTATAAGTGTTTTAATAGTTTTAGTGGGTTTTTAGGGTTTTATGTGTTTTTAGGGGGTCTTATGGTTTTTTGGGGGTTTTATGGGTTTTAGGGTCTAGTAGTGTTTTTAGGATTTTTAGGTTTCTTATATATTTTAATTATTTTTAGGAATTCAAGGTTCTCGTAGTGTTTTTCACGGTTTTTATTATTTCTTATGTTTTAGGGGTTTTTATATAATTTTTAGTATTTTTATGGTTTTTATGTTTTTTAAGGATTGGGGGTAAATATTTTTAGGCTTTTTAGGGTTTTTTTCATTTTTAGGTTTTTAGGCGTTTCCTTTTTTTTTGGTTTTTAATATGTTCGAAGGGTTTCCATGGTTTTAGGGTTCTTTATATTTGTAGTAATTTTTTTATTTTTTTAGGATTTTTATGTTTTCTATGGATTTTAGGGATTTTGAGGGGTTTTAGAGTTTTCAAGGTTTTTAGTGTATTTTTGGTTTTTTTGAGTTCTGAGGGGGTTTTAAGGTTTTTAGTGTTTTATGTTTTTTATATTTCCATACATATTACGGGATTGAAGAGTATATTAGGATTTTATGGTTTTTTTGGTTTTTAATGAAATTAGGTGTTTTATGGCTTTTAGGGGTTTTAGTGTTTTTAGGGTATTTTAGGTTTTTAGTGTTTTTTGGTTTTTAGTGGTTTTATATGTTTGTAGGTTTTAATTTTTTCTTAACCTTTTTCATGGTTTTTAGGGTTTTCATAGTTTTTAGGTATTTTTGTGTTTATTTAAATTCTTATGGTTTTAGGTATATTGATAGTTTCAGCGGTTTTAAATGTTTTAAGGTTTTGTAGATAGTATTCAGGGTTTTCTGGGTTTTTAGGGTTTTAAACGTTTTTAGGGAATTTTTATGATTTTATGGGTTTTTAGGGATTTTAGTGACTAATGGGGGTTATGGGGTTTTTTGGGGGGGGGGTTTAGGGGTTTTAAGGGTTCTTTGGGTTTGTAGGTATTTTTTAGTTTATTATGGATTTTATATCTTTTTAGATTTTTTAGACATTTTTAGGTCTTTAAAGGGTTTTTAGAGCTTTTGGTAGGGTTTTTATGGTTTTATTTTTTAGTGTTTTTAATGATTTTTAGGGGTTTTACTGTTTTTAGATTTTTTTAGGTTTTTTCGAGTCAATTAGGCTTTTATAGTTTTTTAATCCTTTTTAGCAGTTTTAAGCGTTTTGAGGTTTTTAACATTTTCATAGGGCTTTCAAGGTTTTTATTGATTTTAAAAATTTTAGTTATTTTTAGGATTTTATGGTTTTATGGATTTGTTTTAGGATATTTGTGGTTTTTTTTGGTTTTTTGTGGTTTTTAGTGTTTTTAGATTTTTTGGGGTTTTAAGTATTTTAGGTTTTTAAGGTTTTCTTAGGGTTCTTTAGTGTTTTTATGGGTTTTTATGTTTTTAGGGATTTTTTGGGCTTTAAAATATTTAATTTTTTTATGTTTTTTAGCGATTTTATGGGAGGGTTTTTTTGGATTTTAGGATTTTAAGGGTTTTATGATTTTTTTTTGGTTTTTAGGGTTTTTGCATTTTAGGGTTTTAATGATTTTTAGAGTTTTATTTAACATTTTTAGGGATTTTTAGAGTTTTTTTGTGTTTTTAGAGGGGTGTTCATGTTTTTTTGGGTTTTGGGGTTTTAATGATTTTTATGGGTTATTATGATTATTATGGTTTTTAATATGTTTTAGGGGTTTTTTCGTGTCTTTTAGGGTTTTTAGTGATTTTATGACTTTTAGGGGTTTTAAGTATTTTTATATTTATTAAAGGTTATCTTAGGGTTTTAAGGGTATTTTGGTTCTGTTATGTTTTTATGGAATATTAAGGTTTTTATAATTTTATGTTACTTTTCGGTTTTTAGGGATTTTGAGGGGTTTTAGTATATTCTTATTGTTTTTAGCATTTTTAGGTTTTTATGTGTTTATGTGGTTTAATATTTTTATGGTTTTCATAGTGGTTTTCAAGGTTTTAAGGGTGTTTTATGTTTTAAGTGTTTTTAGGGATTTTTATGGTTTTACAGTTTTTCGAGAGATTTTATGGTTTTTATGATTTTTAAGGGTTTTAGTGAATTTATTATATTTTTTTGGATTTATAGAGATTTTTAGTTTTTAGGGGATTAAGGTTTTTAGTGTTTTATAATATTTTTAGCGGGTTTAAAGGGGTTTTAGTGTTTTTAGTGGGTTTATATGGATTTATGGGTTTTTATGGTTTTATGGGTGTAATGGTTTTTAGTGGGTTTTTAGGGGTTTTAGGCTCTATTAGGATTTTAGTGTTATTTAAATTATTAGGGGTTTTAATTGATTTTTAGTATTTATGTTTTTCATAGGGTTTTTCAAGGCTTTATTTTTTTTTACTTTTTTAGGGATTTTTTAGGCTTGTTTAGGATTTTCTAGGTTTTTTTTGGGATTTTGAGATGTTTTAGAGTTTTTTAGTGTTTAGGGGGGTTTAGGGTTTTTATAGTTTTTTATTTTTTTAGGGTTTTTAAGTGTTTGATGGTTTTTAATAGTTTTTAGGGGTTTTAATGGTTTTTAGGGTTTTATACATTTTTAGGGATCCTTACATCTTTTTTCAAAATTTTATGGTGTTTTATGGTTTTAGGGATTTTCTGGGATTTTAGGGGTTTTTTTTTATGTTTTAGGGTTTTTTTGGTTTTTTAAAATATTCTAAATTTTTAGCTGATTAATTGTTTTTATAGTTATTAATGAATTTTTATATTTTTATGGTTTTTTAGTGATTTTACGGTTTTTATGGTTTTCATTGTTTTGGGGGACTTCAGGGATTTTAGGTTCTTTTAGGGTTTTTAGAAATTTTATGGTATTTAGGGTTTTAAGTGTTTGTTAGTTTTTATGTTTTTCTTATTATTTTTCTTATTTTTAATGGTTTTTTCATTATTAGGGTGTTTAGGTATTTTTAATTATTTTTATGGTCTTTTACAGTCTTTTTTTATTTTTAGGGTATTTAGGCTTTTTAGAGGATTTTAGGGATTTTAGCTTTTTTAAATTTTTAGGGGTTTTATGTGTTTTTAGGTTTTTTAGTTTTTCTTATGGTTATTTAGGTGTTATGTTTTTCTTATTTGTTTTATGTATTTTTAGCACTTTTTCTAGGTTTTTATGGGTGTTTAGGGATTTTAAGGATTTTGAGGATTTTTTGATTTTTTGATTTTTTTGGATTTCAGGTTTTTTAGTTCTTTAAGATTTTAAATGATTTTAATATTTTTTTAAATTTTTAGGGGTGTAAAGATTTTTTTATTGTATTTAGTTATTTTTTGGGTTTTTAGTTTTTTTATGATTTTTAATGGTTTTTAAGGGTTTTTAGGATTGTTTTTGTTTTTTATCATTATTTATGTTTTTAGGTGTTTTAATTGTATTTAGGTTTGTAAGTTTTTCTTATTCCTTTTTAGGGTTTTAAGTTTTTTTACATTTTTAGGAATTTTTAGGGGTTTTTAGGGTTTTGTTGGGTTATAATGGTTGTTTTACAATTTTTATCATTTTTTTGTTCTTTAGGGATTTTATTTATTTCTAGTTTTTTATGGTTTTATTTGGGTTTTACGTGTTTTAACATTTTTAGGGATTTTATGGATTTTTATGATTTTTTGGTTTTTTATGGTTGATGGTTTTTATGGATGTTTAGGGGTTTTAGTGATTTTTGGGTTTTTAGGGTTTTTTATGTTCTTATGGATTTTATGCTTTTTTATAGTTTTCTAATGTTTTAGAGTTTTAAATAATTTTTAGATATTTTAGTGGGATTTTTTTGGATTTTATGGGTATTTATATTTTGTATGGTATTAGGTGTTCTTATTATATTGAGGGTTTTTAGGGTTTTTGTGGACATCAAGGTTCTCAGTGTTTTTTATGATTTTAGGTGTTTTCAGTGTTTTTATGTTTTCTTGTTTTCATAGGGATTTTAAGGGGTTTTAGTGTTTTTCATTTTTTTGGGATGTTTAGGATTTTTATTGGTTTTTGGTGTTTTGGGGATTCTGGGTGTTTTTAGGGTTTTATAGTTTTTAGGATATAGGAAGTTTTTAGGTTTTTTGGTAGTTTTCAGTGTTTTTAGGTTTTTATGGTCTTCTTGGGGTTTGTGAGATTTTTTGGTTTTTTATGTATTTAGGGATTTTAGGCACCAATTGAGGATATTTATGGGTTTTTTGGGATTTTGAGGGGATTTAGGGTTTTACTTATTGTTCAGAGTTTTATTTGTTTTTTGGGGTTTTTTGGGGGTTTAACAGTTCTTATGGGTTTTTATAGTTTTATTTTATTTATTAAATTTATACCTTTTTTTGTTTTTTAGCATTTTTAGGTATTTTAGTGTTTTTATGAATTCTTAGTTTTACATGGTTTTCTTAGGGTTTTTTGAGATTTTTGGGTTTTTACATTTTTAGGGATATTTAGTATAATTTTAGGAATTTAAATTTTTTTATGGTTTCGTGGGATTTTCTGGGTTTTTAGTGTTTTTAGCAATTTTAGGATTTTTAGGGGTATAAATTGTTTTTTTTATAGTTTTCATAGGGTTTTTCATAGGTTTTAGTCTTTTTACATTTTTAGGGAATTATTGTTACTATTTTTATGATTTTTTTTTTGTATTTTAAGGATTTTGAAGGATTTTGGGGTTTGTTTTTGTTTTTTTGTGGATTTAGGGGTTTTGAGTGTTTCAGGGTTTTTATGAGTTTTTAGAGTTTTAAAATATTTTTTGGGGTTTAAAGTGGTTTTAGAGTATAAAGTTGGGTTTATTCTTTTTTATGGGGTCTTAGGGGTTTTTATGGTTTTTAGGTATTTTATGATTTTTAGGGGTCTTTACGATCATTTAAGGGTTTTAGCGTTTTATGTTCCTTTTAGGGGTTTTAAGTGTTTTATGATTTTAATGTTTTATTAAGGATTTTCAGCATTTTATGGTTTTTTACATTTTAAATATTTTTAAAGATTTTTAATGATTTTATGGGTTTTTATGGTTATTAGTGATTTTGAGGGTTTATAGGTGTTTTAGGGGTTCTATGGGTTTTTAAGGTTTCTATAGTATTTACGTTTATAGGGTTTTTTTTTGTGTTTTTTATTTTTTTTAGTTTTTCTTTTGGGTTTTCAATGTTTTTTGGGTTTTTTTATTTTTTGGTATTTTAATATTTTGAGGATTTTTATAGTTTTTTGGGTTTTAGATATTTTGAGGGGTTTTATGGTTTTTAGGGTTTTTAATAATTTTTTAGTTTTTTCACGTTTTTAGAGGTTTGACGATTTTTTGATTTTTTAATGTTTTTAGTGTTTTTATGGGTTTTTTTGGTTTTTAGGGGTTTATGGTTTTTAGTTTTTTGGTTTTAATGTTCATTTAGGTTTTTATAATTTTTAAGGTTTTTAGGGGTTTGAAGTGTTTTTCGGATTTTATGTTCTCTTAGGGGTTTCCCGATTATTAGGGTTTTTAATGTTTTTTTGGAAATATTGGGACTTTTTAAAAAAATTTATAGTTTTTTGGTATTTTTAGGGTTTTAGATGTCTATTATTTTTTATGGTTTTATGGTTTTATATTTCTAGGTTTTTGGGGATTTAAGTGTTTTTATGTATTTATGTTTTTCATAGTGGTTTTAAAAGTTTTAGGGTTTTTTACATTTTAAGGGAGTTTAGGAATTTTTAGGATTTTATGTCTTTTTAGGGTATTTTATGGATTAGGTGGGGTGGTTATGGTTTTTTAAGGTTTTTATAGGATTTTAATATTTTTAGGGGTTTAATGGGTTTTTTGAGTTTTTAGTGGTTTTAGGGTTTTTATGTGTTTTTATGTGTTTCTATAACTTTTTAGGTTTTTAGAGATTTTTATGGTATTAGGGTTTTATAGAATTTTAGTGTTTTTAGTTTTTTAGTGATTTTGAGTGTTTTTCGGTTTTTATGGTTTTCTTATGGGTTTTAGGGGGGTATTTTACGTTTTTTGGGGTTTTCAAGGATTTTTGGTATTTTTTGGTTTTTATTGTTTTTAGGAATTTGAAGCAGTTTTAGTGTTTTTAGGGTTTCTATGGGCTTTATGTGTTTTTAGGTTATTATGGTTTTATTACTCCAAATCATTTTTTATTATTTTCTAGAAACAACTTAAAGGGTTAGTGGTAACCGTACATTCAAAAACAGAAACAATAGACCCATATTTCACAATACAATTCAAAATTCGAAATTCATAATTAGATCTCAACCAACCCACTAATATGGGGTCGTGCGGGATTCCCATGGTCACTTAAATCCCTTCCTTTCTCCATATTTATGGGGTGTTAGGGGGTTTTAGGGGGTTTTAAGGATTATAGGGCAAGGAAGGCTTGGGGCCATGCTATTCCCAGATCCCCCCAAAATTTATTATAAAAAAGACATGAAGAAAAAAAACAAAAAACAAAAAACAAAACAGGCACACACAAAAGTCCAAAAATAAAGGTGCAAAAAAGGGAAAATCAGTAAATGTCGCCACCGAAGTCAACCAGCTCCGCACCACCATAACCACTACCCACACCAAAGCCATCACCCACCTCAAAAAATTTGTAATTTGACTCAGCACCCGTGTCCATAGAATCCCATCCTGACTCATAGTCCTCCGACATTCCAATCCTAGATAGAAACTTCATTCTAGCCCTCTATTTCTCAGAAAATCCGGGAAGCCGCTCCCGCTTATTAACTTTTTGCTTTAATCTGACCACCCTTGATGTGGCTCGGGTTGCCATAGGTCATTGGATGGATGAATAATCCCTCCGTCGTCTTCGCATCAGGGGGGCGGAAGTGGATCCAACTTCATAACCTGGTTTCTCACAAGTGACTCCATTGCAGACAGCAGATGGGGCCTTCCCTTTCGTACCTTTGGACTCAGGAGTTTTAGCACCTCTTCTGTTCCTTTCTTCCTTAGACCTAGACATAACGTCGTTTATCCGACGATCATCATCAGCAAACCTATCCCCAAGCCTCTTTGCCTCACCCTCAAGAGGGTAACTTTCCCATTCAACTAGCACCATTTCATGTAACTACACATAATTATCATTAGTAGTGGGAACACCCTGGAGAACCATGGTCCTCTACAGGTTCGGAGGCTGGTCACCATTTTCCCCAACAGTCCCCGACAGAGGGAAGACAATCAGATTTAGAACAGGAGCTCTAGGAAGATCCTCATCATCGCTAGTACTGTTCGCAAGAGGACCAGAATTTATTTCTGGTCTCCCCATGCCATCACACCCGGATAGCACTAGGGGGGTGTCATGCCAATCAGTGTATTACACCCTGGGAATCTTGGGATCCCCTTTTGTTGCAGCCCTCTCCTCAGCCAACGACATAAGCCACTCATCCCCAGCCCTCGTGACCTGAACAACCATAGTCTCCTGCACAACTTCTTCCGCAAACATGTCCTCATCTGTGGGATTATCTAGGACTGAGATCTGTAAACTGGTTTGAACAGGCATAGTAATCTTAACTAGTGGAGAGGTTCCACCGTTAGCCTTCTTGCAATCTATTTCTTCTCCTCCTAGGGACAGCGCACAGGGAACCTCCACCTGAAAATTCCCTTTCCAGGTTCCCATCATAGTATCACTTCCAGCCATCAGGTTAGTCAAACAGGGAACATTAGCAACCAAAGGATGGGAGTACAAAGTCTTAGCCATCCCCATTGTCCCCTCAACCTCCACTAGAGGAAGGAGGCTCACATCAGAAGACATGCGATCTATATTAGCACCACCCCTTCTAGGACCGAAACAACCTCCAGATTGAGCATTTTCCCTAAATCTCAACATGAAAAATAGAACACCGACCATGGTTCATAGATAATAGGTTGGCACCACCAGATCTCCTCCCCATTGTAATCCAGACTGCATTCAATGGAGCCTTTGAGGCATCAACTTCAATGAAGGCCATTGGGGAAATCGTATGGAAGGGGCCCCAGTCCTACTATCCACATAGAGGAACCTCACCAAAAAATTCCCAAGCATCGTCATAATAGAATTTTTTTTAAAGGGAATAGGAAGTTTAGGAAATATAACCCAGGTAGCAACCATCAGGGAGCTCCTCTTCAGTAAATCAATGCTCTAACGAAAATAGGTGAAATGAGCGCCATTGCCTGACCGAGGAGCCGCTGACCATAGAAGGACCAAGTCCTCCTCAAAAGAGAAAGGAATAATTATGTGGGAGATATTAATCAAACCCACAGTCACATGAGCCCTAATATTCCATAAAGTTGAGACAAACTTATCAAAAGTGACCACCTGGGGTCGCCACATCAGGAAAATTGCAACAGGAGTCAGGCGGTGTAGATCCGAAGCTTTCATGAACTCCCGAATCGAGAGGGGAAGCTATGGACGACCTTCAAAGGACTCCATAACCATTGGAAAAAGCACCATATATAGAAAGGAGGGCAGTAAATCCGGATAAGATAGTGATTAAAAAGAATAGTCTTCCGAGGGGGGATCCTCCCTCGCAGAGAGGGGGGAGGTTGCGTCATTTTTAATCGTCTACAACCTGGAAGGAAACCACCGTCACGAGAGAGCTGAATCACCAGAGACGCCAGAGTTTCTAGAGCTGCTATCTCTTCTAGGATTTTTCTCTTAGGGGTTTTCTGAGTTTTTTCATAAGGATTATAGGGATTTTTTTGTCATTTAGGTGTGTTTAGGGTTTTTTTTGTGTTTTAGGGGTTTTATGTGTTATTTCATTTTTATGGATTTCATGTTGGGTTTTTAGAATTTTTAGGATTTTATATATTTTATGGATTTTTATGGATTTTGTTTTTTATTTTTAGGGTTTTTTGGGATTTTTGTGGTTTTTATGGTTTTTAGAAATTTCATGTTTTTGGGGGTCTTATGAGTTTTAAGGTTTTTAAGGTTTTCCAATGTGTTTTCAGGTTTTTGATGGGTTTTTAAATTTTAGGTCTTTTATATGTTTTTTTGGATTTTACGTTATTTATAGTTTTTTGGGACATTGAGTGTTTTTATGGTTTTTAGATTTTTTTAGTTTTTTAGGATTTTAATGATTTTTAAGAATTTTTTGACATATTAGGGGTCAAAAGGGATTTTATTGTTTTTGTAATTTCCTTGGGATTTTTGTGGTTTTTATAGGTATTTATAGTTATTAGGGGTTTTAAAGGTTTTTACCGTCTTTCTAGGGGTTTTAGGGTTTTTTTTTTGTTTTTTAGGTTTTTAGGGGTTTTAAAGGTTTTAATGGTTTTAATGGTTTATTATGGGTTTATAGGTTTTTTATGGATTTTTTTTATGATTTATGGTTATTATAGTTGTTTGGGATTTTAAGGGTTTTTCTTTTGGTTTTAGTGTATTTTAGTGATTAATTAAGATTGTTATGGTTTTAGGGTTTTTATGTATTTTTTGGTGTTTTAGGGTTTATAAGAGTTTTAGAGGATTTGAGGTTTCTTATAGTTATTATCATTTTGAGGGGTTTGAAGGGTTTTATAGTTTTTAGTGGGTTTTTAATTATTTTATAGTTTTTTATGGACTTTAGTGTTTTTACAGCTTTTAGGGCATTATTATATGTTTTTGGATTTTTAATGTTTTCTTGTTTTAAGGGGTTTTAAGTGTTTCTAAGTTTTTATGGATTTTTAAGGGGTTTTTAGGGTTTTTAGGTGTTTATAATTTTTTTTGGAGATTTTAACGGATTTTTATGATCTTTATGGGGTTTTAGGGGTTTTTGTGATTTTGTGGAATTTTAGTATTTTAGGTTTTTAGGGTTTTACTATTTTTAGTTTATTAATGATTTAACTGTTTTCAGGTTTTTACGGTTTTATTAGGGGTTTTAAGTGTTTTTATGGTTTTCTTTATTTTTATCAATTTTTAGGGATTTTTAAGATTTTCATGGGTTTTTAATGTTTTTATTTTTTCAATGATTTTTTGAATTTGTTAGGATTCGTAAGGTTTTTATATATTTTTATCATTTTTTGGGGTATAAAGGGTTTTTGATTTTTTTGGGTTTTTCATGTTTTTGGGTTTTTAGGGGTTTTTATTTTTTTAGGGGTTTTATGGTTTTTAGCATTTTTAGGCATTTTAGGGGCTTTTAAGGAGTTATTAGTGTTTTTAGTAATTTTTACAGTTTTAAAGGCTTTTATAAACTTTTAGGAGTTTATGGTTTTCTTTGGGGTTTTCAGGGTTTTACGTTTTTAGGGATTTAATGATATTTATGGTTTTTTAGGATTTTGATGAGTTTTGGGGTTTTTTGGGTTTTATAGGGGTTTAATCCATTTTTAGTTTTTTTGGGGTTTTAACTATTTTTTCGATTTTAAGGGTTTTTATGAGATTTTTGGGTTTTTTTAGTTTTATAGATTTTAAATTGATTTTATGTTTTTAACGTTTTTGGGTTATTTGGGTTGTTGGGGATCTTGATGGGTTTTTTTTGGGTTTTTAGGGTTTTTAGGGTTTTTATGGTTTATTGTATTTTTAGTTTTTATTTAATTTATACTGGTTTTATGATTTTTTGAGGGTTTTAATGTTTTTAGGGTTTAAATGTTTTTTATAGTTTTTCGTTTTTTAGGGTTTTTAGGGATTTTAGAGTTTTAATGGTTTTAAGGTGTTATAAAGTTTTTAGGGTTTTTTGGGTCTTTAATGTCATTAATGTTTTTAGGGTTTTAAGTGCTTTAGTTGTTTATTATTTTTAAGGGTTTGTTAGGGTTATTAGGGATTTTAGGTTTTATACATTTTAGGGTTCTTAGGATGTTTATAATTTTCGGTGTTTTTTGGGATTTTCATGGGTTTTGTGGTTCTTTTATTGATTTTATGTTTTTTAGGGGTTTTATGTGTTTTTATGTTTTTAATCTATTATTAGGGGTTTTCTATGGTTTTTAAGGGTTTTTATGTTTTGATTTATTTTTTTGTATTTTTACAAATTTTATTTTGTTTATGATTTTTAAGTATTTTGATGGTTTTCCTTATTTTTAGGGTTTTTAGGGACTTAATGATTTTTTTGGGTTTCTAGATATTTTTTGTTTTTTGGGTTTTTAGGGTTTTTAGGTTTTTATCAAATTTCAGCATTTTTTGTTGTTTAAAGAGTTTTGATCTTTTTTTTATGGTATTCAATGTTTTTGAGCGGTTTTTATTGTATATAGTTTTTTTTTGTTTTTAGGGTCATTTATTGTTTTTTTCATTTCTAAGGATATTATGGGTTTTATGAGATTTTGGGTTTTTTTTTTAAGTTTTCCGTGTTTTTAACATTATAATGTATTTTTAGAAATTTTTAGGATCTTTATGTGGTTTAGGGGTGTTAGAGGTTTTGGGGGTTTTATGGTGGTTTAGGTTTTTAAAGAGTTTTAGTGTTTTTAGGTTATTAGTGGTTTATTTTGTTATTAGGTTGTAAGGTTTTCATTATTTTTTTAGGGTTTTTCTGTGTTTTTACATTTTTATGGACATTTATGGATTCTTAGTATTTTTATGGGTTTTATGGTTTATAGGGATTTTGAGGATTGTTTAGGGGTTAAGGGATTTTATGGTTTTTGGGGGTTTAGTGGTTTTTTGTGTTTTTTAGATTTCAAATTTTTTCCAGGGTTTTTTAACATTTTAGGGGTTCAAAGTGTTTTTAGAGTTTTCAGTCACTTTACAGTGTTTTTTGGGGGGTTTTTGGTTTTTTAGGGTTTTAGGTGTTTCTATGTTTTCATGGGGTTTTAGGGTCTTTGGGGTCTTTTAGAGGCTTTAGTGTTTTCATGTTTTTTAGGGTTATTAAGTGTTTTTAGGTTTCTATGGTTTTACTTAGGATTTTTAGGATTTTAAGTGATTTTTATGTTTTTATTGAATTTTTGGGATTTTTTCAATATTTTATGGGTTTTATGGGTTTTTATATTTTAGTATTTTTAGCATTTTTATGGATTTTAGGGGGTTTCAAGGGTTTTAGTGTTTTTTAGGATTTCTAGGGGTTTTAAATGTTTTTATGTTCTTAATATTTTATATTCTTTTTTTGAGGTTTCTATGGTTTTTTATGTTTTGAGTATTTTTATGGATTATTTTGGATTTTTATATATTTTAGCATATATGTGGATTTTGAGGGTGTTTTGGGTTTTTAGGGGATTTATTTTTTTTATAGATTTTTTTTGGTTTAAATGGGCATTTTGTGACTTTTTTAGGTTTTTTATGTTTTCATAGATTTTATATTTTTGGGGCATTAAAAGGTTTTTAGAGTTTTTATGCGTTTTAGTGTTTTTGGGGTTTTAGGGTTTTTATGTTTTTGGGGGGGTTTTTACGATTTTAAGGGTTTTTATGTTTTTAGGTTTTTGTTTGTTTTTTAGGGTTTTTAGGGGTTTTTAGGGATTTCAAGGATTTTTTGGGATTTTATAGTTTTTAGGGTTTTTATGTTTTTATGATTTTAAGGGTTTTTATCATTTTTAGGTTTCTTGGGGTTTTTAGAGTTGTTTGGTTTATTGGGGTTTTATGTGATTTTAGGTGTTTAATGTTTTTAAGTATTTTTGGGGTTTTTAAGGATTTTTTCTATTTTATGGATTTTTAGGGATTTTAAGTATTTTTATGGATTTTCAAATTATTTATGGATTTTGAGTGGGGTTTAGGGTTTTTATGGGTTTTCTGTATTTTTAGGGTTTTTTGATTTTTTTTGGGGTTTTAAGGGGTTTTTGAGTTTTTTTAACATTGTAGGGGTTTCGAGGATTTTTAGAGTTTTTAGTGGATTATGGTTTTATAGTTTTTAGATATTTTTAGGGTATTTTAGGAGTTTTATAATTTTTAGTGTTACTAGGGTTTTTATGTGTTTTATGGTTTTTAAGGTTTTCATAGGGGTTTTTGGTTTTTAGGGATTTTTACATTTTTAGGTAATTTAGGGATTTTTTTTCATTTTTTGGATTTTAGGGTTTTTATAAATTTTGAAGGTTAATTTTTTAGAGGTTTTTGCATTTTTATGTTTTTAGTGATTTTAAGTGATTTTTGTTTTTAATGGTTTTGTTAATAGTTTTCATGGTTTTTAGGTTTTTTAAATTATTAGGTTTTTTAGGGAATTTTTGGATTTTTTTTGGGTTTTTAATAATTTTTAGGGTTTTGTGTAGTTTTAGGGCATGGAAGATGCGAAAACTCGGTTATTCCCCCCCCCAAAAAGTATTAAGAAAAAGAGGACACTGCAGACTAGGGAGGGGTAGGGTCAATCGAACCATACCCAAAAAACAATCCCCAAAAGGAAAACAAAGAATGAAAAGACACAAAATACCAAGCACACCCGGAGAAGAGAAAAAAGCAGGAACTGCAGATCATCGTCTCCATCACCATGTGGGTCCCCCTCAGTACCATAACTAGTGGAAGCATCCGACTCCACCGACTCCCATTGAAAAGATTCATAATGCTTCAGGAAGGTAGTGTAGTACTGTCTATGGAATTTCTGCTCCACATTAAGCTACGCCTTGATATACCAACCTCCCCTACCATAGGTAACTTCCTTAGCTTTTCAAGATGCTCTCGTGGAAACATTCTTTGAAAAAGTGTAATAGTCCTTCATCGGTTTTATCATTGGTGAGGGATAAAGAGACCCCTGAAGATTTGTTTTCATTCCCATATGGAATGGCCACCTCTAGCAAGGCCCTCTTCTTACTGATCATAGAATTATTATAATTCATTCATCGAGCATCCTCCTGGAATAAACCTACTCAAGGATGAAGGAGGATTCCAGATTTAGAGAGAAGGTAGCAGGAAGCCCACATTGCGACACACTAGGCACCACACTGGTTAGGGATACCTGCAATTTCCCCTCCTCTCTAGTCAGCTTGTACACATCCACAACCTGCTCCATCACCTCCCTAGGTTCAGCTACCTCCCTCTACTCATGCGAAAAATGAGCCAGAGACCCCTGTATAGAAAACTCACCAGCAGAGACCCCCTCATACACTAGCAAAGCCAAAGGCCCCATCCCGTGCCTTGTGGGGCCCTCCATCACCACAAAACAATGCTCCTCCAACTTCCCTTGACTAGGTACCTCCCCCTACGTAGCCCCCTCCCCCATCTGGCCCACCCTTTCTCCATTTCTCAATGCCCATAAACCCTCATGCATATCACCTCCAAGGACCTTTGAAGTCTCAATTTGGCCTTCCTCCGCACCTGCACCATCACCATGAGCCATATGTATGGGAAACTCCAGCACAAACTATCTATAACAAACATCACCAGGCTGTGGATCCACTACGGGACCATTTTATTTAACAATGGTACCAGACCTACTAGAAGATACGACCCTTGTATCAGCAACCTCCCCCATTTCGTCCATCACCCCCTGCTCCTTCGCACCCCCCTATGAATCATCCATGTCCTCCGACTCCACAGAATTAAGATAGTCAAATTTGTTACACAAGGGGGATCCATCCAAGGTTAGCGCCTCCCTATGTCTAGCATGCTCACTTTGCTAGATCACAACCTCTTGACCCTCATCCACCCCTCCCAAGCTAGAAAAAACCCCCCGATTCCCTAGAAGTTGTGACACCCTCGTACTAGCCTATTCATGCCCGCTACCATTCTGAGGAGCTTTCACGTACATACCACATAATGGTGATGCTGTCACCATCCCCTATGCAGAAGCCTCACCCATCGAGGCCCGCACCTTCATTTCCTTCCCACCTGAAGCATATTCCTCCACTCTTCCATCCTTACCCTACTCCTGCATAACATCACAACACAACATAAGGGAACTCACACCTTCCTCAGTCTCCATTCCTCCATTCTCATGCTCAATCACCAGTTCCTGATTTAGTCTCACACACACATAAGATTCCTTTAGCCCAGCGGTTTTCTGCGGCATTTCCTTTATCAGAGGAGACCTCGTCACAACATTTCTTTTTTATCTTCTGCCATCACTGGTCGTTCACCCTCTATAACTCATGAACTATTACCCCTTAATCAACAAGAAATGATAGAATTATCAAGTCACCTACATTTATTTGGTGGTTTTAGTGTTTTATAGGGTTTTTAAGGTTTGAAATATTTTTAGGATGTTTTATTATTTTTAGGGGTTTTCAGGTTTTCTACGGTGTTTTAAGGTTTTTTTCCATTTTTTTGTCATGTTGGGGTTTTAATTTTTTTTGGGCTTTAATGTTTTATTTGGGTTTTTAGGGGATTTTACATTTTTAGATATTTATTTGGGATTTTTAGGAATCTTATAGTCTTTAGGGATTTTTAGGGGTTTTAGGGTGTTCATGATTTTTAGGGGTTTTAACAGTTTTACATATTTTATAGGTTTTATGTGTTTTTTGGGTTTTTATTGACTTCTTAATATTTTTTATGGTTTTAAGAATTTTTATGTTATTATTTATTTTTAGAGATTTTAAAAAAATTACAGGTTTTAGGGTATTAAAGGAATTGGGTGGATTTTAGGGTTTTTATGATTTTATAGGGTTTTATTATTTTTAAGGGTTTTAAGGTTTTTTATTGTTTTCTAACATATTTTGGGGTATAAAAGGGGTTTTATAGTTTTTAGAGGGTTTTTACGGGTTTTATGGGAATTTAGGGTTTTAAGGTGTTTAGTGGTTCTTATGGTTTTAGGGGATTTTGTAGTTTGTAGGGTTTTAGTGTTTTTATGGGTTTATAGTTTTTAGGGTTTACTGAATTTTTAGATATTTAGGGGTTAATTTTTTTTAGGTTTTTAAGGTTTCCATAAGGGTTTTTTGGTTTTTAGGGTATTTTTTAAAAAATTTAGAATTTTAGGGATTTTCTATGAATTTTATGGTTTTTTGTGTTTTAGGGATTTAGAGGGTTTTAGGATATTTAGTGGTTTAGGGATGTTTTTTATTTTTATAATTTTTTGGATTTTTAGGGGTTTAATTGTTTTTTGGTTTTCACTTGGATTTTAAGGGTTTTTAGGGGTTTTTATGTTTTTAGGATTTTAGGGAATTTTATGGTTTTCATGGGGTGTATGGTTTTTAGGTATTTTGAGGGTTTTTGGGGTCTTACGTCTTTTTTTGGGGTTTTTACGTTTTTTTTTGATTTTTTGGATTTTGAAGGTTTTATATTGTTTTTTCATTTTTTTAGGGGTTTAGAGGGTTTTTATAGTTTTTAATGGGTTTTGGGGTTTTACATGTTTTTAGGAATTTTAAAGGTTATTAGAGGTTTTTATGGTTTTTAGGGTTTTTAGGTTTTAAGGTCTTTAAGTGTTTTTAGAATTTTATAGGGTTTTTGGTGATTGATTTTTTAATCAATTTTTAGGAGTTCTATAGAATTTTTATCATTTTAAGTGTTTTTAGGGATTTTGATGATATTTACTTTTTTTGGAGTTATGTAGGTTTATAGAATTCTATTAGTTTTAGGGAATTTATGTGTTTTTAGTTTTGAAAGGTTTTTCTAGGATTTTTCAGAATATTAATATATTTTTACATTTTTTGGATTTTTAGGGAATTTTTTGGATTTATATGTTTTTTTGGGGTTTTAGGGACTTTTTGGGTTTTTAGGGGTTTTTATGATTTTTAAATTTTTTTGGAGTGTGAATAAATTTTTTCGAGTTTTTAGTGTTTTATGATTTTTTTTTAGTTTTTAACATATTAGGGGTTTATAAGGATTGTATAGTTTTTAGTGGGTTTTAGTGTGTTCTTGATTTTTAAAGTGGTTTAAGTGATTTTAGAGGTTTTTTTTGTGTTTTATGGTCTTTTATGTTTTTTAACCTTTTTTAGGTATTTTCGACTTTTATGTATTTTTATAATTTTTTCGTTTTCTTTGGGGGTTTTTCAGGGTTTTTAGGGAATTTTTGGGCTTTTTCACGATTTTTTTTTGTTTTTAAGAGTATTAGTTATTTTAGGGTTTTATTGATTCATAGGGGTTTTGTGGTTTTTAGAGTTTTTTTAGTGATTTTTGGATTTTAAGGGTTTTAATTTTTTCAGGTTTTTAATATTTTCTTTGGGATTTTCATAGTTTTATGGTTTTTATTTTTCATATGATTTTTAGTTATTTTTTCATATTTTAATGGGTTTTAGGGTTTTTAGGGATTATTTTATGTTTATGGTGTTTAATTGTTTTTTGGATTTTTATGTTTTTTGGGGGTTCTACCAATTTTTTTTTGTTTTTAGGGTTTTATGATTTTTAGAGCTTTTTGTAATTTGTGGGGTTTCAAAGGGTTTTTCGAGTATTTAGATTTTTTGGGGTGGTTTAAGGGTTTTTATGGTATGTAGTTGTTTTATGGGTTTTATAGCCATATAGGGTTTTCATCATTTTTATGTTTTTAGGGGGTTTAAGTGATTTTAGGTTTATATGTTTTTTAAGGTTTTTTATGTATTTTCACATTTTTTAGGGATTTTTATGATTTTTTAATATTTTTATTGGTTTTTAGGTTTTTTAGGGATTTTGAGGATATATAGCGTGTTCAGAGATTTAGGATTTTCTTGAGTTTTCTTTGGTTTTGGGGGTTTTATGTGTTTTTTTTGTTTTTTTTGTTTTTCTTTGGGGATTTTTGGGCATTTATATTTTTAAGGATGTTGGTGGATTTAAAAAAAGGTTTTATGGGTTTTTAGGGGTTTTTAAAAAGTTAATGTTCTTTTAGTGTTTTTAACATTTTTTAGTTTTTATTGGATTTAAGTGTTTTTATGTTTTTAATGTTTTCATAGGGGTTTTCTTAGGCCATAGTGGTTTTTTAAATTTTGAGGTATTTTTATGTATTTTTAGGATATTTATGGTTTTTGGGGTTTTTGGGTTTTGAGTGTTTTTATAGGATTTAGGGTTTTTAATTTGTTTAAAAATTTTAACGTTTTATTTTGTTTTATAGATTTAAAGTGTTTTTATGTTTTTATGTTTTTCTTTGGGATTTTCAAGATTTTTATGTTTTTTTACCTTTTTATGGAATTTTAAGGGTTTTATATTATTTTATTTTTTTGGGTTTTTAGTGATTTTGATGGTTTTTGTATCATTCTAGAGTTTTTAGTTGTTTTATGGTATTTTGGTGGTTTTAGGGTTATTTTAGGTTTTAATGTTTTTTTGGTATTATAGAGTTTTAATGTTTTATATGGTTTTGAAGGGTTTTTAGAGTTTTTAGTTTATTTTAATGTTTTTTATGTTTTCTAGTGTTCTTTATGGTTTTAGGTCTTTAGGTTGTTTTAGCATTTATTGAGTTTTTTAGGTCTTTAAGAGTTTAAATTGTTGTAAGGTTTTAATGGTTTCATTGTATTTTTAAGTATTTATGTGTTTTTTAAATTTTTAGTAATTTTTAGTGGTTTTTCAAGATTTTTATGGTTTTTATGTTTTTAGGGGTTTTAATGTTTTTTTGGTTTATATTGTTTTTTGTGGGTTTTTATGTTTTTTTAATATGTTTGGTTTTTTTGTATTGAGAATTTTTAATGTTTTCAGGTGTTTGAAGGTTTTTAGGATTTTTGGAGGTTTTTATATTTTAGGTGTTTTTATAGTCTTTGGGGATTTAGGTTATTTGAAGTTCTTTTTTTATTTTTTAGGTTTTTAGGGGTTTTAAGAGTTTTTAGGTTTTTAATGTTTTCTTAGGGGTATTATAAGTTTTTAAGGGATATTAAAGGGATTTTGATTTTTATAGGGTTTTTAGGGGTTGTTTACATTTTTAGGTATTTCTTAGGGTTTTTTGGTTTTTGAGTGTTTTTAGGATTTTAAGGGGTTTTTGGGGTTTTAGGGTTTTTTGAGTTTTTTAGTGGTTTAAGGTTTTTTATAATTTTTTACCATTTTTAGTTAATTAAAGGGTTTTTATATTTTTTAGTGGTTTTAGTGTTTTAGTGTATTTAATGGTTTTAGTGGATTTTATGGATTTTATCGGTTTATATAGTCCATTGGGATTTTTGGAGTTGTTAGCATTTTTAGCTGTTTTATGTGTTTTTATATTTTTATGGTTTTGTTAGGGGTGTATATGTTTTTAGTGGTTTTTCATTTTTAGAAATGATTATGGATTTTTATGATGTTTATGTGTATTTTGGGGTTTTATGTATTTTATGTTTTTTAGGGTTTATGAGTGTTCTAGGGTTTTTATGATTTGTTGGGTTTTTTGGGGTTTTATGATTTTTTTGGTTTTGAAGGTTATCTTTGGGATTTTTTGGGTGTTAAGGGGTTTTAATGTTTATGGTATTTTTAGTTCCTTTTATGTTTTTTATTGGTTTTTAGGGTCTTTAGGTGTTTTTAGGGTTTTAGGGTTTTCTAATGTTTTTAGGGGTTATTTTGTTTTTTTTTATATTTGGGATTTTTTTATTTTCTTAGGGTTTTAAGGTTTTTATGAAATTTAACTTTTTTACTGGTTTAAAGGGGTTTTAAAGTTTTAGTGGGTTTTTGGGTTTTTATGGGGTTTTAGGTTTCATTATAATTCTAATTGGTTTTTATTGTTTTTAGGGATTTTTAGTGTCTTTTAAGGTTTTCATTGTTTATGTTTTTAGGTGTTTAATATTTTTAGGGGCTTTTAGTTTTTATGGGTTTTCATGGTTTTAAGGGTTTTTTAAGTTTTTTGGGATTTTTATAGATTTTTTAGTATTTTTATGGATTTATTTTTGATTTTGTGGTGTTTTGTAGTTTTATGTTTTTTATCATTTTTATTTTTCATGGTTTTTAAGGGATTTTAGGTTTTTATGGTTCTCATTGGGGTTTTTAGGGTTTTTAAGGGTTTTATATTTTTAGTGTTTTTAGTTTTTTTTTTGTTTTTTGGGTTTTTTGATATTTTGGGGTTTTTATGTTTTTTTGTGTTTTTCAGTGATTTAAAGGTGTTTTATATTTTTTACATTTTTATAGGATTAATTTTTTTTAGATTTTCATTGGGGTTTGGGGGGTTTTAGGGGTTTTATGATGTTTTATGGGTTTTTAGGGTTTTGAGGGTTTTATGGTTTTTAGGGAATTTAGGGGCTTTTTAGTGATTTTACCATTTTTAAGATTTTGGGAGTTCTATTTGTTTTTATGTTTTTACGGTTTTGTAAAATAATTTCAAGGGTTTTAGGTTTTTTTTGTGGTCTTAGGTATTTTTATGTTTTTATGGTTTTTAGTGATTTTTCAGATTTTGAGGGTTTTAGGGTTTTTAGGGTTTTTTTGTGTTATTAAAAAGTTTAGGGGGTTTAAGTGGTTTCAGGTTTTTAAGGATTTCATATGAGTTTTTGAGGTTTTTTATATTTTTTACCTTTTTAAGGAATCTTAATTATATTTTAGGATTGTTATGATTTTTAAGGATTTTGAGGGTTTTTAAGGATTTTAGGTTTTTTAGGGTTTTTTGGGCATTTAATGTTATATTGTGTTTAAATGTTTTTTAGAGTTTTTAGTGTGTTATTAGTGTTTTTATGAGTTTTTATTATTTTTAAGGTTTTTGGGGTTTTAACGGGTTTAAGTGTTTTAGGTTTTTTAGGTTTTTTTTATCATTTTTGTGTTTTTATGGTTTTTATGTGTAATTGGGATTTAAAGGTTTTATTACAGGTTTTCAGGGTTTTTAGAGTTTTTATGTTTTTAGGATTTTAAATATTTTATTGGGTTTTTAGTGTTTTAGTGATTTGAGGGTTTTTAGGATTTCTTACGATTGTATGTTTTGTTTGGTTTTTAGGTTATTTTTGTGTTTTTTATGGGTTTTAAGGTTTTTATAGTTTTTTTATCATTTTTAGGGGATTAATGTTTTTTTAATTTTAAGTAGTTTTTAGTGTTTTTATGGGGTTCTAAGGTAGAAGAGGTGTGAGGCCAGACTATTTCTGGCCCCCAATGAATTTTTACAAAAAAGACACAACATACAAGGGAGGGGTGGGGTCAATCAACCCACACCCAGAAACCCTGGACTCCCCCAAAAAACCAAAAAGTCCCAAAAAAACCCAAAAAGACACAACAATCAGAAAAGTCAAAAAATCCAATGTAATCCTGACAGCAACTCCTAGGAAAACATCAACCAGCATCCCGTATCACCCTTTTCATCAACTATCACCTCTTTTCCACACATATCCACCACCAGCATCATAGAACCACCATCAGCAAATTCATAAGTCTCACCATCGCCACCTCGCAGCGAAGTAGCACCCATCAGAAAACACTAGCATCTATCATCACTTCCCAGCAAAGCTGCATCCATAAAACAGAAAAATAGACTCCAGAAACCCTCAAATTCATTCAAATAAGCTTCTAAAAACTCACACCTAGTAGCACACCCAGGAACACATCCACAACACCTAAATTCAAGACATCATCTAGCAACACTCAACAGAACCAATATCCAACACCCATAACAATTCAAAACCAGACCAGCACCCCAACCATCAACCTTCACATCATCTTTCCACAAATCTAGAAACAACAATGACTCACAACCAAATCATCCACAGTTTAGAAGACTGTAGTCCAACATAGAAACCCTAAAGGAACTCAACATGGCCAGAAATTCATCAGCAGCTTAAACTAAAGATGAAACTAAGGAACCAAAAACACAAACCTGCATCTTTACTTTCTACAGCTACCAGAACCCGTCAAGGAGCCAAGAGAGCTAGAAACCCCTCCCATACTTAGATATAGAAACATAGATCCAAGCACGGGAATGGGAATGTCGCTGCCTAGACGTCACAGAGCCCACCACACCCACCTTTCAGCGCCACAAATCCAGAGAGGACAGCACAACCCTCTATGGAACCAAAGCGTCACACAATAAAAGTCCCAGATATGGGCGGCTCCACCATTGACCTGCAATGCTGCAGTGAGGAGAGACCTGAACCAGACCACACCTCCAAGAATCTGCAACACCGCAAGTCGGGTAGACTAGATCTGAACCAGTCATCCGGGTATAAATCCATCAACTGAAGCTAGCAAACAGACTACTAGAGGAAACGACATTGCAATGGAGCCCAACACCTAAGAGACCATCGCCATAGAGAAGGCACCACCACGCCGGAGGAGATGAATAGAGAGATGAGGCCATGAAGGGGAACCCGAGAGTGAGAAGAACCTGGAGATTAAGACCCCATATGTGGTGGGTTTTTCATAATGTTTTAGGGGTTTTAAAGGTTTTTAGTGGCATTTTATAGTTTTTATGGGGTTTTAGGGTTTGTAGGATATGTTATGGATTTTAGATTATTTTTTGGATTTTAAGGGTATTATGTTTTTTTTAGTTTTTTATGTTTTATTTTGGATTTTCATGGATTTTGAAGAGTTTTATGTTTTTAGGTATTTCTATGGCTTTTTCGGTTTTTTTATAGTTTTTAGGGTCACTATGGATTTTGATGAGTATGAGGGGATTTAGGGATTTTTTGGGTTCTTAGTATTTTTTATGTTTTTAGGGGTTTTATGTGCTTTTAAATTTTTAATTTTTTTTTTTCGGGTTTTTCATGGTTTTTCATGTTTTTATGTTATTAGGTATTTTTACGTTTTTTTGGGTTTTTTATTATTTTATGATTCTTAGGTATTTTGAGGGGTTTTTATATTTTTATTTATTTTAGTGCTTTTGGGTATTTTGAGTGGTTAGTTTTTTTTGGTTTTTAGGGTTTGTTTTGATTTTTTTTGTTTTTGAAGTTTTTAGGGGTTTAAAGGTATTTTTAAAATTTTGAATGCTATTAATGGGTTTTTAGGGAATTTAGTGGTTTTAGGGTTTTATGGGTATTATGGATTTTTATGGGTTTTAAGGGTTTTAATGTTTTTAGGGATTTTAGGGGTTTTTAGGTTTTTTAGAGACTTTTTGGGTTTTTTGTGTTTTACCGGTTTTGGGGGATTTGTGTGTTTTTTGGTTTTAAAGGTTTTATCATGGGTTTTTAGGGTATTTAGTGTTTTTATGTGTTTAGGGATTATTGATTTTTTATAATTTTTATGGTTTTTAGATTATTAAGGTATTTTGAGTGTTTTTTGGGGTTTATTAGGATATTTAGGGTTTCTAGGGTTTTTTAAATGTATTTTATTTATAAGGGTATGTATATTTGTTTATGTTTTATTGGTTATCTTAGGGGATTTTTGATTTTTTTGGGTTTTTATGTTTTTAGTTATTCTAAGATATTTTTCAGATTTTTATGGTTATTTATGGTTTTTAGGGTTTTTTTGGGTTTTTGGGTTTTTATGACATTAGGGTTTTCATTATTTTTTTTAGGTTTTAGGGGTTTTATGTTTTTTAAGGTTTTTTTGGTTTCCTTGTGGGTTTTTAGGGTTTTTAGGAATTTTTATGTTTTTTGTATTTTATGGATTTTTTTATTTTATATAAGTTTAGTGTTTTAAGGGATTTTGGATGTTTGTATGGTTTTTAGTAATTTATGGTTTTATGGGTTTTAGGGTTTTCTTCCGCTTTTGGGGTTTCATTATTTTTTTGAGTTCTTGTGGTGGGTTTTTTATGTTCTATTGGTATTTTGAGTTTTTGAGGATTTTTCATAGTTTTTAGTGGTTTTTATACATTTTTAATGGTTTATAATGTTTTTGGTTTTTTTAATGTTTTTCATGTTTATTTGTCTATTAGGGCCTTCATAGGGTTATGTAGAATTTTTATGATTTAGTTATTTTATGTGTATTTATGTTTTTATGTTTTTCTTATGGGTTTTTGGGTTTTCATGGGTTTATTCATTTTTAGGGATTTTTATAGATTTTTTATTATTTTAATATTTTTTATGGATTTTTTTATGATTTTTAGGGTTTTTAAAATATTTATATATTTACAGTTTTTAGTTTTTTTCTTATTTTTTAGCTGTTTTATCTGTTTTTAGGTTTTTATGGTTTTCATTGGATTTTTCAGAGTTTTTAGGGGTTTTTAAATTTTAAGGAAACCTTAGGGAATTTTTAGGTTATTTTGGTTTTAAGGTGTTTTACGTCTTTTGAGTGTTACTTGGGTTTTTATAGTTTTTTGGGTTTTTTAGGTTTTTTAGTTTGTTAGCATTTATAAATGTATTTAGAATTTTTTTAATTTTTTTAATTATTTAAATGGTTTTGTAAGTTTTAGTAATTTTTAAGTGTTTTTATGTTTTTAAGGATTTCTTAGGCAGTTTGTAGGTTTTTTTGGGTTTTATTTATGTTTAGATATTTTTATAATTTTTACAGGTTTTAGGATTTTTAGTGATTATAAGAGTTATAGGGGTTTTTTTGGTTTTTATGTTTTTATGGTTTTTATGATATTTTTTTGGATTTTTTTGTTTTTTTATATATTTAATGGGTTTAAATTGTTTTTATAGTTTTTTGTAGATTTTTCAGGATTTATGGGTTTCTATAGTTTCTAAGAATTATAGGGTTTTTATGGTTTATATGGGTTTTTAGCATTTTTTAGGATTTAAGGGGTTTAAATTCATTTATGGTTTTTATTTTTTTCTTAGAATTTTTTTGATATTTATGGGTTTTCAAGGTTTTTGGTATTTTTAGGTATTTTTTATGATTTTTATGGTTTTAGGGATTTTGATTTATATAGGGTATTTAGGGTATTTTTTGGTTTTTTATCGATTTTTAGGTGTTTTAGGGTTTTTGAGGGGTTTTAGGGATTTTTTATGGATTTTTAGTGGTTTTTTTGTTTTTTTTTGGATTTTTAAGAGTTTTACTATTTTGTAGAGTTTTTTTAAGAAGTTTAGGGGTTTAATTTGTTTTTATATTTTTTATAAATTTTTGACTTTTATGGGTTTTAGGGTTGTTAAGGTTTTTTGAGTTTTGTGGGTTTTAATTTTATGTGGTGTTTTAGTGTATATTTATGATTTTTAGGGGTTTTATATTTTTTTAGCCTTTTATGGGTTTATGTATATTTAGGTTTTAAGGTTAACATAGGGTTTTCAAAGGGTTTTATGGTTTTTTTAAATTTTTCGTGATTTTAGTTATTTTAATGGATTTTTTGGCATTTAGGGTTTTTAGGGGTCTTGAGGGTTTGGGGACTTTTAGTGTTTTTAGGTGTTATTATTTTTTTAGCGTTTCTAGGTTTTAGGGGTTTATATATTGTTATATTTTTATGGTTTTCTATGGGGTTTTTTCTAGGTTTTTGAGTTTTAGGGTTTTTTTCCTTTTAGGGAATTTTGGCTCATTTTTATTATTTTTATTATTTTTTTTGTGTTTTAGGTATATTTAGGGGTTTTGGATTTTTTTTTGGAGTGGTTTAAGGGATTTTTGAGTTTTTTAGATTTTTTATGGGTTTTATAGTTTTTTATAATTATTTGGGGTTTGAATGGTTTTTAGAGTTTTAATTTATTTTTTGGTTTTTGGGTTTTTAGGATTTTTAAATGTTTTTGGGATTTTATTGTTTTTAGGGATTTTTAGGATTTTTAGAATTTTCTTGTTTTTATGGGTTTTAAGTGTTTTATGGGTTTTTAACGTTCTATTTTTTAAGGCATTTAGTGTTGTTTACATTTTATGTGATATTTTGGGCTTGTTAGGATTTTTTGGTTTTTAGGGTTTCTATGGTGTTTTTGAGTCGTTAGGGTTTTAATCATTTTTATAATTTTTTTTGGTTTGTTTAGATGTTTCGAGTTTTTGGGGTCTTTAAGGGTTTTTAGAATGTTTTAACATTTGTAGGTGTTTAATGTTTTTTTTTGAGTTTCAGTGGGTCATAGGGTTTTTTATGTGGTTTTAGGGGATTTTATTTGGGGGGGGGGGGTTAGGGATATTAGGTGTTTTATGATTTTTAGGGTCTTCTACATATTTTAGAGTTTTCTGCTATCTTACGTGTTCTTCAGTTTTTATGGTTTTCTCAAAGGTTTTAAGAGTTTTATATTTTTATGTTTTTAGTGATTTTTAGGGTTTTTTAAGATTTTTATAGTTTTTTGGATTCTAGGGATATTGATGGTTTTTAGGTTTTTATGGTTTTTACGGTTTTTTGGGTTTCCTGGAGTTTTTATGGGTATATGTATTTTAGAGTTTTTTAAATTTTTAGGCATTTAAATGGAATTTATATTTTTTTGTTTTTTTTTGGGTTTTGAATTATTTTTAGTGGTTTTTTTTGTTTTGAGTGGTTTTTAGTTTTGTTATGTTCTTTTTAGTATTTTTAGGATATTTATAGGTTTTATTTGTTTTTACCATTTTAATTTTTCTTAGGGATTTTCATGATTATTAGGTTTTTATATATAATTATGGATTTTTATAATTTTATTCCTTTTTAAGGTTTTTTTGGTATTTTCAGTGTTTTTAGTGTTTTTAGGGATTTTAAATTGGGGGGGGGGGGTTAGGGTTTTTAAAAAAATATGGTTTTAAGGGTTTTTAATGTTTTTAACATTTTTAGGGGTTTAAAAGGTTTTTATACTTTTTAGCTATTTGTAGTATATTGGTGTTTTTAAAAAGTATTTAGGGATTTCTTTGGTATTTGTGGAATTTTAGTGGTTTTAGGGTCCTTTTATAGATTTTTACGGTGTTTAGTGCTTTGTAGGTTTTGGGGGGTTTTAAGTGTATTATGGGTTTGAAGGTTTTATTTTGGGTTTTTATGGTTTTTAAGAATTTTTTACATTTTTATGCATTTTTTGGGATTTTTAGGATTTTGATGAGTTTTTTATCTTTTAGGGATTTTTATGGTTTTAAACAATTTTTATGTTTATTAGTATTTCTAACTAGTTTTAGGTTTCAACGGTTTTCTCAGAGATTTTCAAGGTTTTTAGAGTTTTTCATGTTTTTAAGGATTTTTTTTTTGGATTTTTTGGATTTTTATGGGTTTTTTGGGGTTTGAGGGATTCTGAGGGATTTTCGGTTTTCTTAGGTTTTTTAGTTTTTTATGGATTTTTCGGGTTTTGGGGTTTTAATGCTTTTAGTACATTTAATGTTTATAGAGGTTTTAAAATTTTTTGGAGTTTAAATCTCTTTTAGATTTTTTCCTTGGTTTTTAGGGTTTTTATTGGTTCTTATGGGTTTTTATGTTTTTATGGGTTTTATAGTTTTAGCTATTGTTAGGATTTTATTGGATTTGTATATGTTTTGAGGGTTTTTATCATTTTCTATGTTTTTAGGGTTTTTAGATTTTTTTTATGTTTTGAAGGATTTCATTGGCTTTTATGGATTTTTTCATGGTTTTTACGTTATTATTAATTTTTAGGGATTTTTATGATTTTTATGGGTCTTAAGGATGTTATGGATTTTGTGTGTTTTTAGGGTTTTTTTCATTTTTAAGGATTTTAGGGATTTTTTTGATTTTTATTGTTTTATAGGGATTTTGAGGGTTCTTAGGGGTTTTAGGTATTTTATAGTTCTTATGATTTTTTGTGATTGTCATTTTTTTTTTTAATTTTTATGGGTTTTAAGGACATTTTGAGTTTATTAGAGCGTTTATGGGTTTAATGGGTTTCTAGAGTTTTATGTGGATTTTGGAGAATAAATGGGGATTTATGGATTTTAGGTTTTTATGGGTTTTTTTGATTTCTGGATTTTTTCTATTTTAGGGTTTTTATGATCTTTTTAGGGGTTTTTTGTTTTTTTAGTTTTTTGGGGTTTAAAGTATTTTTATGTTTTTAATGCTTTCATAGGGTTTTGAGGGTTTAAAAATTCCTTTACATTTTTGGTTTTTTCAGGAATTTTTAGGATTTTTAATCTTTTTGGGGATTTTTTTGTTTTTTACGGTTTCTAGTTATTTTTTGGATTTTTCTTCTTTTTTTGTGTTTTTAGGTGTTTTATGGTTTTTAGAGTGTTTTAATATTTTATGGGTTTAAATGGGTTTTATATTTTTCTTTTTGTTTAAGGGTTTTATGGGTTTTTATGTATCTTTATGGTTTTAGGGGATTTTATAGTTTTTCGGGATTTATGGTTTCTATGTTCATTAGGGTTTGTAACATAGGTTGATTTTTAAGGGTTTTATGTGTTTTAGGATATTATTTTCTTTTTAAGGTACATCAGGGTTTTTGTTTTTTATAATTTTACGGATTTTATGGATTTTTAGGATTTTCAGTTTCTTTTAGGGAAATTTAACAATTTTTAGGATTTTTAGATTTTTATGGGTTTATGGTTTTCTGGGATTTCATAAATATTAGGTTTTTCAATGTTTTAGGGTTTTTATATTTTCCTAGAATTTAAGTATTTTTTAGGATTTTGATGTGTTTTTGGTTTTTAATGATTTTGAGGGTTTTTTGAGTTTTTTGTGTATTTATGGGTTTTATGTCTTTTTTTGGGGGTTTAGGGGTTTTGAGTTTTCTCGGATTTTTATTGTTTTTTATTATTTTGATCTTTTTTGTGGGTTTAAAGTTTTTTATAGTTATTATTTTTATGGTTTTTATGTTTTTTTGGTATTTAGTGGGGTTTTGGGTTTTAAGGTCTTTTTAGGTTTTTTAGAAATTATGAATTTTTAGGGGTTTTATGTATTTAACGGTGTTTATGGTTTTCATAAAGATTTTAGGAATTATAATTTCATAGGTATTTTTGAGTACTTTTTTGGATGTTTATTCGTTTTGGGGTTTTTAGGGGTTTTGAGTTTTTTTAGTGTTTTAACCCTTTTTAGGTTTTTAGTAGTTTTAATTTCATTAATGTTATTAAGGTTTTATTAGGGTAACTCAGGGATTTTAGGGTTTCCAAAATTGCAGGGATTTTAGGGATTAATTAGGATTTTTGGGGTTTTAGGGGTTTTAGTTATTTTGAGGGTTTTTAGGGGGTTTTAAGGATTATAATGTTTTTTGGGTTTTGGTTTTATTCTTTTTTTATTCTTTTTAGGATATTTATGATTTTTATAGTTTTTTAACGTTTTAGGTGTTTAGAGGGTTTTTAGATTTTTTAGTGGTTAATACCAATTTTTAGGGTTTTGGGGTTTTTGTGGTTTTTAGTGGTTTTAGGGGTTTTAGGACTATCTAGGGATTATATTGTTTTTTTGTGTTTTTTAGGTTTTTAATGGGTTTTAAGTGTTTTTAGGGTTTTACGTTCTACTTAGGGTTTTTAGGGTTTTTTAGGGTTTTTAGGGATTTTCTAGGATTTAAATGGGTTTTAAGGAATTTCATGGAATTTTATGCCTTTAAAGGTCTCTAGCTTTTTTTTACTTTTTTTGGTTTTAGGGTTTTTAAGTGTTTTTAGTTTTCAGAGGGTTTCTTTTTTATTCATAGGGTTTTAGGGTATTTTACATTTTTATGGGATTAATGTATTTTGAGTGTTTTTATGTGATTTTAGTTTTTCTTTATTTTTTTCTGGTCTTTATTGTTTTTTTCTTCAGTTATTTGGGTTTTTAAGATTATTTTGATTTTTTAACCTTTTTATTCATTTAATGTATTTGTTGAGTTTTTAGTTGATTTAGGGTCTTCTGCATATTTACGATTTTTATGTTTTTAGGGGTTTTGATTTGTTTGGGTTTTGGGGTCTTTTTAGTGGTTTATCCTTTTAATGTTTTCTTAGGGGTTTTCTGGATTTTGAAGTTTTTTTAAGATTTAGGGTTTTTAGTGTTTTTTAGGATTTTCATGCTTTTTTAGTAATTTAAGTTATTTCAGGGTTTTTAGGTTTTTTAGGTGTTATACGAGTTACATTTTTTTTTGGTTTTATTCTGGGGGGTTCAATATTTTTGGGGTTTTTTATGTTTTAAGGAATTTTATGGATTTTTAAAAAAATTATTTTTTTATTTTTTTATGTATTTTGATTGTTTTTATGGTGTTTTGGGGTTTTATGGTTTTTTTAGTTTTTACGATTTATAAGTTTTTCAGAGTTTTTAAAAAAAATAGGGGTTTAAAGGCTTTTTATTGTTCTTAGTGGTTTTTAGGATTTTTATGGTTTTAATGGTTTATTTGGATTTTATGGTATTTATTATATTTAGGGTTTTTGGGGTTTTTAGTAGTTTAGGGTTTTTGTGGATTTTACATGTTTTTAAGATTTTAGGTTTACCTTATTGTTTTCGGGTTTTTTAGGTTTGTTATGGTTTTAGAGTTTGTAAACATTTTAGAGGTTTTAATTATTTTTTAGGATTTTAATGTTTTCTTAAGGGTTTTAAGGTTTTAGGTATTATTAGGGATTTGTTAGGATTTTTATGGTTTTTATGGAATTTGCGGGGTTTTAGGGGGTTACGGTTTTTTTAGCTTTTTAAGGTTTTTAGTTTTATTTAACATTTTTATGGGTTTAAAGGGTTTCTAGTGTTTTTAGTGGGTTTTTATGTTTTTTAGGGTTTTTGGTATGCTTTATGTTTTTATGTGTTTTTATTGTTTTTAGTGGGTTTTATTGTTTTTTTGAAGCTTTTAGTGGTTTTAGTGTCTTTTTAAGGGTTGTTATGATTTTTATAATTGTTTTCTTTTTAGGGGTTTTAGGTTTTTATAGGTTTTTAAGATTTTTATGGTTTTTCATTATTTTTAGGGGTTTTTTTCATTTTATGTATTTTTAGGGATTTTTAGGATTTTTAGGGTTTACATGATTTTAATTTATTTTGAGGGGTCTTAGTGGGTTTAGGGATTTTATGCAGTTTTTAGGGTTTTTAGCATTTTTAGGTATTTAGGGGTCTAAAGTGTATTTAGGTTTTATATTTTTCTTATGATTTTTCAGGGATTTATGGTTTTTATGCTTTGAAGGATACTTATGTTTTTTGGTTTCTTACAAATTTTGAGGGGTTTTAAAGTTTTATTGGGTTTTTATAGTTTTAATGGTTTTTTGGGGTTTTAGGGTTTTAGGGTTTTTTGAGTTATTTAGGGATTAATTTTTGTTATGTTTTTTATGTTTTTAGGTTTTAAAGGTTTTTTAGTGTTTTTTGTAGTTTTTTGGGTATTTATGGGGTTTTAGGTTAATTAATGTTTTTATAAATTTTTAGGTTTTTTGGGTTTTTGGGTTTTAGGTTTGTTTAAATGTTTTTAGTGTTTTTAGATTTTTTTTGGTTTTTAGGGGTATTAAGTGTTTTTATGTTTTAAGGTTTTCTTAGTGGCGTTTAGGGTTTTTGGAAGAATTTTACATTTTTTTGGGTTTTTACGGGATATTTAGAATTTTTATGGTTTTTAGGTGTTATAGGGATTTCATTATTTTTAGGGTTTTTTAGAATTTTTAGGGTTTTAGTGTTTTAATTTTTTTAAATATTTTTAGGGGTTTAAATGTTTTTAGGTTTTAATTTTTTCTTGGTGATTTTTAATGTTTTTAATAGTTTTTATTTTTTTGGATTTTTAGGGAATTTATTTGATTTTTTTTGGTTTTTAGGGGTTCAAGGATTAGGGTGGTTTTATTTCAATGTAGGTATTTTGATGGTAATCATTGGTTTTAGGGTTTTTATGGGTTTTCAGGTATTTTTTGAGTTTTTTGTAGTTTTTTGGGGGTTTTATGGGTTTTTAGGGATTTTGTGGTTTTAATTTTTTTTAAGATTTTATGGTTTTCTTAGGGGTTTTAGGGTTTATATTTTTTTTTTGTTTTCATGATTTTTTTATTTTACGGTTTTTATGGTTTTAGCAATTTTATTTATTTTTATGGTTTTTAGTGTTTTTAGGGTTTCTATCATTTTGAGGTTTTATGGGTTTTAAGTGTTTTATGGTTTTTAGGGTTTTTCTTGGGAATTTAATGTGGTTTTTCGGTTTTTAATGGGATTTTTTAGGTTTTTGTGTATTTTTAAGGTTTTATGGATATTGATGGGATTTAATGTTTTCAGTTATTTTTTGGTTTTTTTAAGTTTTTACAATTTTTTTTTGTTTTTAGGGGTTCTATAGGTTTTTATTTTTTTTAATCATTTTTAGGGGTTTAAAGTGTTTTATTGTTTTTAGTGGTTTTTTTTGTTTTCTTAGGATTTTACTATTTTTATTGGGTTTTTGGGTATTTATGGTTTTAAGGGGTTTTAGAGTTTTTTTGTTATTTTTATGTTTTTAGGTATTTTAGTGTTTTTTAAAAAATTAAGGGGTTTTAAGTATTTTTCGGTTTTTAAAATTTTCTATGCGTTTTTCAGGGTTTTTTGATTTTTTACATGTTTAATTATTTTAAGATATTTTTTAGATTTTTCATGGGTTTTAGTTTTTATGGATTTTGAGTGTTTTTAGGGGATTTAGGATTTTTTAAGTTTTTCGTGTTTTTCATAATTTTAGGGATTTTTGGGGTTTTATGTGTTTTTATGTTTTTATGGTTTTCTTAGGGTTTTCTGGGTTTTATGATTTTCAATGGTTTTAAGGGATTTTTTTGGATTTTTATAGTCTTTAGGGTTTTTAAGTATTTTCATGGTTTTTAGTATTTTTTGGTTTTGTAAGGTTTCACGGTCTTTTCAATTTTATAGTGTTTTAAATTATTTACAGTTTTTGATCATTTTCTAGGTTTTAAAGGGTTTTTAGAGTTTTTAGTTTTTTTTTGTGTTTTTATGGGTATTTAAGGTTTTAAGAGTTTTGGGTGGGGGTTTATAGTTTTATAGTTTTAGTTTCTTTTTAGAGTTTTTAGAGATTTCATGCATTTTGGGGTTTTAAATATTTTAGTTTTTATGGTTTTCATAGTGGTTTACAATGTTTTTAAGGGTTTTTTTATGTTTTTCAGGATTTTTAAGATTTTTAGGATTTTTATGGGTTTTTAGGGCTTTTATAGATTTTGAGTGTTTTTGGGTTTTTACCGTAAATTTGGGTTTTTATTTTTTTAACTATTTTATATATTTTTTGTGGGGTTTAAGGGTTTTTATGTTTTTAAGGTTTTCTTAGGGATTTTTATGGTTTTAGGGATTTTACATTTTTAGTAATTTTTATGAATTTCTTAGTATTTTTATTGGTTTTTAGAGATTTTGGGGGGTTTTAGGGTTTTATAGGGTTTTTATGATTTTTGTTTGGGTCTTTTTGGGGATAGGTGTTTTTACGGGTTTTATAATTTTATAACATTTTTAGGGTTTAAAGGGTTTTTATAGTTATTAGAGGTTTTTAGGTTTTCAATGGAATCTGTGGGGTTTTAAGGTTTTTTTGGGGTTTTTTTGGTTTTAGGGGTTTTAGTTTATTTAGGTTCTTTTGTGGGGTTTAGGGTTTTAAGTGTTTTTAAGGTTTTTATAGATTTTAAGTGTTTTTAGGTTTTTAAAGTTTTCTATTGGGGTAAGGAATGTGTGAGGCCAGGCTATTCTTGGACCCACAAAAATTATTAAAAGAAAAGGAATGTCGAAAAGGGTGGGGTGTGGCCAAACAACCGACACTGAAAAACCCTGGACCCCCAGGACACCAAAACCCTAAAAGACCAGAAAAGCAGAAGAGAAAGAAGCAAAAACTATAAATCAAAATCTCCATCCCTATATGGGTCCACATCAACACCGTAATCCGAGGAAGAATCTGACTCCATTGAATCTTATTCAGATGATTAATATTGCTTTAGGAAGGCAGTGTAATACTCTCTGAGATGTTTCTACTCCACATTAAGTTGTGATTTGACAGACCGACCTCCCCTGCAAGAGGAAACTTCTTTAGATTTTTAAGCGGCTCTTATGGACATTGTCTTTGGAGAAGTAGAATAATTATTCCTCGGCTTCCACTTCTGTGGATCTAAAGACTCCCCTGCTGGTATGTTTTCCTTCCCATATGGAATGGCCATCTCTAGTAATGCCATTTCCTTAATGATCATAGCCATATTTTGATAATCCTTCTACCATATTCCTGGAAAAAATCATGATCAGGGATGAAGGAGGCTTCCTGATTTAGGGAATAGTCAGTAAGTACCCCACACTATGGCATGCTAGGACTACCCAGGGTAGTTTCCTCAATATCCAGACAAGGAGGGGACACCACACCAGCTAGGGCCAGCTTCAATTTCCCCTCCTCCCTAGGTATATTTCTTACTTTCCCCTTGAATGAAGGCTCATTCTCAACAATCCCATCACTATAGTGCACAATCCCGTATATCGCACTTTTCTCCTTCTTACGAGCACCGTACGAGATCCCAATGATGTCCAACATTGACTTAGATTCACTAGCATTCTAGGATAGACACCCTCCACCATTCCCAATAGCGACAACCAACACCTAACTTAGCACATGTACAACAAACCTAGCACTCCCAGCATTAGCAACAACAAACCCTTTCCCCTCCTCTCTAGGCAGCTTGCGTAAATTCCCCTCATCCTCAACAATCCCATCACTATTGTGGAAAATCACATGCAACTCACTTTTCTCTGGCTCAACAGCACTATCCGAGTGCCTAGTGTTGTCCAACATTAGCTCGGCTTCACTAGAATTCTAGTCCACACTCCCTCCATCATTCCCATCAGCGACGACCTGCACCTCACTCTGTGCCTGTACAGAAGACCTCTCACTCCCAGCATCATCCATAAGAGACCCTTGCACCTCCTCCTTAAGATCCTTCCCCTCAATGTGCTTAAAAGTTGGAACAACTTCCTTCCTTTACTTCAGAATGCTATTAGAGGAAATAGAAATCCCACCCATAGAAAACTCCCTACATAAATAACTTCCAAAATTTGTGATCTTCATGTCGATGCTCAATCACTTGAAAATATCACTCACCTTGGGCTCTGGTTGGAACTGAAAAACCACTTTTTGTAAACTGTGATCACCTACTACAGACACATGGACCCCACCACAACCGGATGACCAACATGAACAATATTTGGGCTCAATTATCCCAATCCTAGACTAATTATAGGTTCCACCTCCTCAGCACCAGTCCTTTCACACCTATTTGAAACAGCCTCTATGACCTCCTTTACATACACCCCACCCGAGCCTAGCCCCTTCACCTAACTGAACCTGAACCAAATTCAAGAGTTGGGGATCCATGTGCACAGACTCCTACACCTCTCCCTGATACTACTTACCTTCACCATCCACCTTCTGAGCTCAATTAAAAACACTACATTTTCTACCACCACACCTGCAATCCCAAACACTATGTCCCAGTTTCCAACAGGAGGAGGAGAAATCAGTCCACGACTCAAAAATCACAGGTTACTTCCACTGAAGCTCTTCACTAAGAGCACTATAAAAAATTTAAATGGTCCTTTAGATACATTAGTGTCCATAAATTCCATTGTGTATACCAAGTGACAAAGGGACCTAGTTCTATTATCCACACATAAGAACCCTTCCACTGCATTCCCCATCATGGAAATAATGGAAATTTTCGGAAATGGACGGTGCAGTAAGAGAAATGGACCCAAGATGCCACCATCGGTGAGTCACTGTTCAAGTGAAGATCAAAGATCCACCGGGAAAGGGAGAAACGGGCACCATTTCATCTTGTTGGAGCCACTGTCTAGGAATGAATTGAATCCTCCTCCTATGAAAATTAAATCAGGATGTGACTACTATCAACAATACCTACCGCAGAGAGATCTTGGAGGTCCCATTGTTCAAACATGAATCTGTCAAAAACATCCACCGAAGGTCGCCAATTCAAGAATTGAGAAAATAATGTCAGTCTATGAAGGGTGGAGGCCTCATTTAACTCTTCCATCGATAGATGGATATGAGGACATCCTTCATGTAAATCAGGTACCATAGGATAAATCTCAACCCATAGAAAAGGGAGAATTAGATCAAAATCTGAGAATAAAACAAACAGAAACTCATAATCCAGAACCAGAGGTGGCCCCTCCACTAGGAAGGGGGTAGGGAAAGCTACAAGATCAGCCGTCGTCTTCAAGATTACCGTGGGAGAGGAGAATCTACATCACGAGAGAGCAGAGTTGCCATCATTCTCTTGGTTTTCTGTTGGGGGTTTCATCGTTTATAGGGTTTTTTAAGGTTTTTAGATTTTTTTTGTTTTTTTATGGTTGTTTATGGTTTTTTAGTATTTTTAGTGCTTTTTAGAATTTTAATGGTTTTTTTGAGTTTTAATGGGTTTTATGATATTTTAGAGTTTTTTACATTTTGTAGTGGTTTAAAGGGTTTTAGAATTTTTAGTGATTTTTTAGAGTTTTTAGTGGGTTTATGAGGTTTATGGGGTTTATGGGTTTTATAGGTTTTTTATGGTTTTTATAATTTTTAGGTTTTTATGGGTTTTTATTGTTTTATATTTTTAATCACTTTTTATGAGTTTTTCATGTTTTTAGTGTTTTTTAATTTTTTATTTTTTCTAGGTCATTTTTAAGAAAATTATAGTTTGTAGGGTATTCTAGATTTTATGGATTTTTATGGTATTTATGGTTTTATTTTCGTTTTTACAAATTTTTTGTGGAGTTTTTAGGGGCATTATGGAATTCTATAGTTTTTAAACTTTTTCATAATTTTAAAGGTTTTTTATATTTTTTAGTGATCTTTTTGAGTTTTTATGCACTTTTAGTGTGTTTTAAGATTTTAAGGGGTTTTATGGCTTTAGGGGTTTTAAGGTTTTAGGGTTTTAGGATAATTTAGGTGTTTTTGAGTTTTAATTGTTTTTATGTTTTATGGGTTTTATGAGTTTTTAGGTTTCTATGGGTTTTTAGGGGTCTTAAGGGTTTATCTGAGTTTTACATTTTTAGGGATTTTTAGGGAATTATTTCGGATATTTACAGTTTTTAAGGTTATTATGAACTTAGGTTTTTTATGGTTTTTATTATCTATTTTTATTTTTTTTATTTTTAGGGGTGTAACGTTTTTTAGGTTTTTATGGTTTTCATACAGTTTTTCGCAGTTTTTAGTCTTTTTACATTTTTTTGGCTTTTTAGGAATTTTTAGGTTTTTTATAGGTTTTCATGGTTTTTATGGATTTTGATGGGTTTTATACTTTTTTAGTGTTTTAGGGGTTTTAATTATTTTCTGGATCATTATGAGTATTTTAGTTTTTTATGGTTTGTAATGGTTTTTAGATTTTGTAACATTTTTAGTGGATTATTGGGGTTTTTGTGATTTAAGTGGGTTTTTAGGGTCTCTATGAGTTTTAGGGTTTTTAAGGTTTTTATGGTTTCAATTTATTTTAGGTATTTTTATGGTTTTGAGTGTCTTTTTCAGGGTTTTTAAGGGTTTTTTCGCTTTTTATATTTTTAGTGGTTTTATGTGTTTTTAGGGTTTTTAGGATTTCATAGATTTTTTAGGTGTTTTATGTTTTTTATATTTTTACGGAATTTAAGTTAATTTTTGGATTTTCATTTTTTAGGGATTTTGAATATTTCATGTTTTTTTGGGTTCTTAAGGTTTTTAGTAGTTTTCTATTTGTTAAGGGTTTTATATTTTTTTTTCTTGATTTAAGGATTTTTTATGGTTTTCAAGATTTTTTTTTAAAAATTCTTTATTATTTTATTTTATGGATTTTTATGGATTTTATTGTTTTTGGGATTTTGGGTTTGGTGGTGGGTGGGGGGGGGGGGGGTTACGGTGTGTATGTTTTTTGGGGGTTTTAGTGTACTTTCTATTTTTTATGGTTTAAGGGTATTTCGAGTTTATTCAACATTTTTATTGGTTTAAAGGGTTTTTAGAATTTTTAGTCGGTTTTAGGGTTTTTATGGGTTTATAGTGTTTTTAATGTTTATAGGATATTTATGGTTTTTATGAGTTTGTTGTCTTTTAGGGTATTTTATAGTCTTTTAGAGTTTTTATCAATTTTTATGTATTTAGGGGTTTTAAGCATTTTTGTATTTAAAGTTTTTCTAAACTTGTTTTTAGTTTTTGGGTTTTTAAGTCATTATGGATATTTATGGCCTTGTTAGGATTTATATGGTTTTCATGATTTTTAGATACATTGTGGGGTTTTTGGACTTTAAGTGGTTTTAAGATATTTAGGGTTATAATGGGTTCTATGTGTTTTTTTGGTTTTTATGGTTTATCATGGAATTTCGGTGTTTTTGGGGCTATTTACATTTCTAGGTATTTTTAGGGATTTTAAACAATTTTTAAGGTTTTAGTGGTATTAGGGATTTTGAGGCTAATTATGGTTTATATTGTTTTTGGGTTCTTATGTTTTTTTTGTGGGATTTTAAGGAATTTAGATTTTATAATAGTCTTTGGGGGTTTATAGGTTTTGTAATGTTTTTATTAATTTTTTTTGTGTGTTATGGGTTTTAGAGTTTTATGTGTTCATATACTTTTTATGGTTTTAGGGTCTTTTTAGGGTTTTAATAGATTTATAAATTTTCAGGGGTGTTAAATAATATTAAATTTTTATTCTTTTCTTAGGGTTTTTTGGATATTTTTATGGATTTTTATGTCTTTATATATTTTTAGGAATTTTATTATTTTAATATTTTTTATGGATTTTGAGGGGTCCTTGGGTTTTTTGATCATTTTGGGGTTTTTAGGGTTTTTATATTTTTTTAAGGGTTATTGGGGCTTTATTTGTTTTTATCTTTGTATTCTTTTCTTACATTTTGTAGGATTTTAGGAGATTTAGGTGTTCTTAGGTATTTAATATTTAGTTAGGGGTTTTAGAAATTTTAGGGTTTTTTACATTTTCCAGGATTTTTATGGTTTTACATTTTTTTTTGTTTTTTTGGTTTTAATGGTTTTTTGAGTATTTAATGTTTTTATAGATTTAAAGGGGTGTTATATTTTTTATCGGTCAATAAGATTTTTATGGGTGATTAGGATTTTGAAGGTTTTTATGTGTTTTCATGGGTTTCTGGTATTTTTAGTTTTAATGGGTTCCAGAGTTTTTATGTTCTTAGGGAGTTTATGTGATTTATGGTTTTTATGTTTTTTGTTAATTTCTTTTGTATTTTTTATGTTTTTATGGATTTTTTTGATTTTTTATAGGTTTTAGTGGTTTTAGAAATTTTTTATGTTTTTAGCGGTATTAAGTGTTTTGGGTTTTAATGTTTCATTATTATTTTTGAGGTTTTTTACGGTTTTAACGATTTATAGGGATTTATTTTTATTTTTATTTTGTAGGTATATTGGGTTTTTGAGGATTTTTATGGATTTCATGTTTTTTTTATTTTTTTGGGCTAAGAGGGTTTTTTTGTTTCTAGATTTTTAGATTTTTTACATTTTAGGGGTTTGAAATGGTTTTAGAGTATTTTTGTGGTTTTAAGTTATTTAGGGTTTTTGAAGGGTTTTAGAAAGTATTATTATTTTATAGTATTTAGGGTTTTAGTGTTTTTATGTTTTTAATAGTTTTAAGTGTTTTTAGGTATTTAAGGTTTTCATAGCCGTATTTCACATTTTTTTGGGGGTTTTATATTTTTAGGGATTTTTAATGGGTGTTTAGGATTTTTATTAATTTTATGGTGTTTAGGGATTTTGATGGTTTTTAGGGTTTTTAGCGGTTTTGGGTTTTTTGTATTTTTATCATTTATTGGGTTTTATTTTTATAGGTTTTATGGTTTTCATAGGGGTTTTCATTTTTTTATTGGGTTTTACATTTTTTGGATATTTAGTGATATTTTTGTATATTTTTGTTTTTTCGGTTTTATATATTTTGATTGTTTTAGGGGTTTTTATGGTTTTTACAATTTTTGGGTTGATTGGGTTTTTAAGAATTTTTTGAGTTTTTATGGTTTTATGGTTTTTTAGAGTTTTTTAAACATTATTAGGGTTTTAATTGGGTATTATAGATTTTAGTCGGTTTTAGGTTTTTTGTGGGTTTTTAGTTTTTTAATGGTTTTTGTATTTTGTAGTGGTTTTAAGGTGTTTAGGGTTTTTAACATTTTTCCTTTTTAGGGGTTTAAGGTTTTTTTAATTTTTAAGGTTTTCTTAGGGTATTTAGGTTTTTTGTGGTTTTTATTTTTTTAAGGATTTAAAGGTTCTTTTTGTTTTTACAGTTTTTATGTCCTTTTAGGGATTTTGTGGGTTTTTTTTCGATTTTGAGGGGTTTTAACGGTTTATTGGGGTTTTATGTTTTTTAAATTTTTTTTTATGATTTTTGGGTTTTTTGTGTTTTCGTAAGGTTTTTAACGATTTTAGGTGTTTAATGGGGTTTTAGAGTATTTAATGGGATTTCATATTTTTATTGTTCATAGTTTTTCAAGGTTTTAGGGGGTTTATTGTATTTAGGGATTTATGATTTTTTAGAGATATTCAGGGTTTTAGGGGTTGAAGTTTTTTTATGTTTTTATGTTTTTTTAGGTTTTCTGGGGTTTTTACAGTTTTTTACGTTTTTAGGGATTCTTAGGGATTTTTTAGGAATTTGTTTTGTTTTCTAGGGGTTTTTTAGGATTTTGTGGTTCTTAGGGCTTTAAGGGGTATTCATGGTCTTTATTATTCTTTTGGGTTTTTATGGGTCTGAGGTGTCTTTATGTTTTCAAAGTTTTCATAGGGGTTTTTAGGTTTTTTAGTTTTGTTTTACATTTTAGGTATATTTTGGGTTTTTTATAAATTTTATCGGTTTTATAGTTTTTATGGATTTGGAAGATTTTAATGGTTTTTAGAATTTTTTGGATTTTGATATTTTTTTGGATTTTTCAAGTTTTTTAGCCTTTATTGTTTTTATGGTATTTAATTTTTTTATTTATTTTGAGGTATAAAGGGTTTTTAGTGTTTAATGGTTTTTAGGGTTTTAGGGGTTTTTAGGTTTTTAATTTTTTTAATGATTTTATGGGTTTTAGGGTATTTAATGTGTTTTAGTGGTTCTAGGGGTTTTTTTCATTTTTAGGGGTTTCATGTGTTTTTATGTTTCTATGGTTTTATTATGGGTTTTCAGGGTTTTTAGTGTTTTTAGGCTTTTAGTAATTTTTAGGGATTTTATAATTTTTATGATTTTTAAGGATTTTGATTGTTTTTAGAATTTTATTAGGGTTTTAGTCTCTTATGGAGTTTATCGTTTTTTAGGTTTTTATGTGTTTTAATATTTTTTTGGTTTTTATGGTTCTCTTCGGGTGTTTATGGGTTTTGGGGATTTTTACATTTTATGTAATTTTATTGTTTTTTTGGATTTTAGGACCTTTATGGGGATTTAGTGTTTTTAGGGATTTATGGTCTTTTAGGTTAAGGATTTTTTGCATTTATGGTCTTTATGTTTTTTATACTTTTCTAACGCTTTGGGGGTGACAAGTTTTTTTTTGTTTTTTACTATTTTTATGGTTTTATGGGGTTGTAGGAGTTTTTTAAAGTTTTTAGGGGTTTTATGGTTTTAGGGGGTTTTAGGTTTTATTGGTCATCTTTGGATTTTTAGTGGTTTCCAGGTTCTTAGATGTTTTAAGTGTTTTTAGATATTAATGTTTTGTTAGGGAGTTTATGGGTTATTAGGGGTCTTTTATGATTTTATGGATTATTATTGGGTTTTTAGGATTTTTATGGTTTTAAGGGTTTTGAGATTTTTAGGGTTTTTAGTATTTTTAGGGATTTATTTGGGTTTTTACCGTTTTCTGGGTTTTTAAGGTTTTAAAGTATTTTCATATGGGTTTTTTTTATTTTTAGGGTATTTTTTATTTTTTAGTATTTTTAGGGATTTTTATGATTTTTAGGGTTTTTAGGGGGTTTTATAATTTTTTAGTATTTTTAGGGATTTTTAGGATATTTATGGGTCTTAGGGATGTTGACGGTTTGGGGGGGGGGGGGGGGGGGTTGGGGGGTAAGGGTTTTAGGGTTTTGTTGAGTTTTTAGGGGGTTTATGGTTTTTGGAGGTTTTTAATATTTTTTGGTTTTTAATGGGTTTTTATAGGTTTTAGTGGGTTTTAGGGTTTCTGTTTGTTTTGGTGGTTTTAAGGTTTTTACGGTTTTTAGGGGTTTTAGGGGTTTTATGGGTTTTAGGAGTTTTAGAGTTTTTGGGTCTTTTAGGGTTTTTTTGATTTTTTATTTTTTTAGGTTTTAGGGGTTTCAAGTGATTTTATTTTATTAAGGATTTCATATCGTTTTTACTAATATTTTGGGGTATTATGGGTTTTTAATGTTTTTTAGGATTTTTAGAGTTTAATGGGTTTATTGTCTTTTAGGGACTTTAGTTTTTTTAGAATTTATAAATTGATTATGGGTTTTACGTTTTTGGGGTTTTAAGGTTTTCTTAGGGGTTTGTAGGATTTTATGGTACTTTACATTTATACGTATATTAGGGATATTTAGGATTTTTATGTTTTTTACAGATTTTGATGGTTTTGTTTTTTTTAGGGGTTTTAGAGTTTTTATGTTTTTTGGGGGTTTTATGTCTTTAGATTTATATGGTTTTGTTAGGTGGTTTCATGGTTTTTAATTGTTTTGATGGATTTTTGGAAATTTTTTATAAAATTTATTATTTTTAGGGGTTTTAGGGATTTTTAGGGTTCTTAGGGTTTTATGGATTTTAGGATTTTAGGGTTTTTAATGTTCTTAGGTTGTTACGTTTTTAATTGTTTTATTTTTTTAACATTTTCTTAGGGGTTTTCAGGTAAATTTGGTTTTTTTATGTTTTTAGTGATTTTATGGAATTGTTTTTGATTTTTATGATTTTTAGGGTTTTTAGGGATTTGAGGGAATTATTGGTATTTACGGGTTTTATTATGTTTTTGTGGTTTTAGGGTTTTATTATTTATTAAGGTTTTAAATATGTTTAATAGTTTTTTAACATTTGTATGGGTTTACTTGGGTTTTATAGTTTTTAGTAGTTTTTAGAGTATTATGGGTTTCTTGAGTTTCATAATATTTTTAGGATTTTGACGGTTTTTATAGTTTTTAGTGTTTTTAGAATTTTTAGAATTTTTGGGGGGTTTTAAGTTTTTTTTATGTTTTTAAGGTTTTCATAGTTGTTTTCATGGTTTCTAGGTGGTTTTATGTTTTTATGGACAATTTTTTATTTTTTTATGAATTTTATGATTTTAGGGTTTTAGCAATTTTGAGGGGTTTTAGGTGTTCTTAGGGGGTTTTTGGAATTTTATTGTTTTTTTTGTTTTTAGGGGTTTTAAGTGTTTTTTTAATTTTTGTCTTAGGGTTTTTTGGGTTTTATATTTTTATGGGCTTTTTAGGTTTTTAGGTTTTTTTATGGGTTTTAATGGTTTTTAGGGATTTTGAGGGGCTTAAAGGATTTTATGGATGGGGGGGTAGGTTTCATTTATTTTTTTAGGGTTTTAATGTTTTTTTGGAGTTTTTTAACGTTTTTTGGGTTATAGGTTCTTTCTAGTTTTTAGTGGTTTAGGGTTTTAAAAATGTTTTTTTGGGTTTTTATGGTTTTAGGGGTTGTTAGTGTTTTTAGGGTATTCTTTGGGATTTTATGGGGTTTTTATCATTGTCAGGATTTTATGGGGTTTCATGTGTTTTTAGGTTTTCAAGGGTTTTATATTCTTTAAAAGGTTTTTTGGGTTTTTACACAATAAAGAATTTTTAGGTTTTTTTATTATTTTTTTCGAATTTTTGGGATTGTAGGGATTTTGATGGATTTTAGGGGTTTTTAGAGTTTTTAGCATTCTTTTAGTTTTAGGGGTTTTATTTGACTTTAGGTTTTTAACATTTTCAAAGGGGTTCTCATTATTTCTATGATTTTTTACATTTTTATTGATTTTTTTTGGATTTTTAGGATATTTATTCATTTTAGGAGTTTTAGGGATTTTGAGGGTTTATAGGGGTTTGAGTGTTTTCCTCGGTATTTTGGGTTTTTCGGGTTTTTTGAGTTCTTTAGTGTCTTATGGTTTTTATAGTTTGTTAACATTTTTTCTAGCCTAAATAGTTTTTTTATTTTTGGTGGTTTTTAACGGTTTTTATGGATTTTAGGTGTTTTTTTATTTTTAGGGGTTTTATGGTTTTTTATTGGTTTTAAGGGTTTTATTGTCTTTTATGGGTTTAGGGTTTTTATTGTTATTATGTTATGTATGGGTATCATTCATCTTTAAGTATTTATTTTTTTCTTAGTGTTTCCATGGGTTTTAGAGTTTTTTTTTTCATTTTTTTGGGAATTTATAGATTTTTGAGGATTTTTATGGGTTTTAGGGATCATGACATTTTTAGGTTTTCAAGGGTATTTATTGTTTTAGGGTTTTTAGGGGTTTATAATTTTTTAGGTTTTTTAGGGTTTTATGTTTTTTATGTTTTTATGTTTTTAGGGGTTTTAAGGTTTTTTAGGGTTTTGATCTTTTTAGTTATTTTTAGGGCTTTTAGGATTTTAACGTTTTTATGGTTTTTTGGGATTTTGAAAATTTTAAAATTTTTGAGGTTTTAAAGTATTTCTCAAGCTTTTAGGATTTTTAGGTTTTTTATGGTTTTTAGGGATTTTAACACTTTTAGGGTTTTAGGGTATTTATGGGTATTTAGGGTAAGGAAGGCTCGGGACCAAGAAAGCATGGAAAGCATGGTTATTTAGGGGTTTATGGTTTTTTACAGTTTTTAAGGGTTTTTTGGGATTTTAAGGGTTTTAATGTTTTAGTATGTTATTTGGGTTTTTACGGGGTTTTATTGTTATTAAGGTTTGTAGTGGTTTTTATGGTTTTTAGGGGGTTTAGGAATTTTATTTGTTCTTACGGTTGTTAGAATTCTTATGTTTTTAGGGGAATGACGAGTTTTTATGTTTTTATGTATTTCTTAGTGTTTTAGGATTTTTTATTTTTAGATTTTAGGACCTTTTTAGGATTTTTATGGTTTTTCGGGTTTTAAGGATTTTGAATGTTTTATGGCTAATATAATTTTTTATGATTTTTATGGTTTTTAGTCTTTTTAGGGGTTTTAATTGTTTTTAAGTTATTAATGTTTTTAGGGTTTTCGTGGTTTTTTGGTTTATTTATGTTTATAGGGATTTTTAGGTTTTTTACTTTTATGGGTCATTAGGGTTTTTAGGGATTTTTATGGTTTTTAGATTGTTTTTTTGTATTTATGGGTTTTTTAGTTTTTAAGGTAGGAGAGGTGTTGGACCAGGCTATTCCTAGTTCTCCCAAAGTTTATTAAAGTAAAACAAAGCAGACAAGGGTGTGGCAGAGCCAAACAACCCACACCCAAAAAGCCCTAGAACCCCTATGACAACAAAACCCCAAAAGACCAAAAAAAGAAAATAGAGCAGTAGAAACTATAGGTCAAAGTCTCCATCCCCATATTGGTCCCCATTAGCACCATAGACAGAAGAAGCATCCAACTCCATCGACTCCCATTCAGATGATTCATATCTCTTTAAGAAGGCTGTGTAATACTCTCTGAGATGCCGCTGCTCCGCATTCAGCTGTGTCTTAATAGACCGACCTCCCATGATAGAGGCTACCTCCTTCTCTTTTCAAGAGGCTATCATGGTCACTATTTTTGGAAGATCTGAATAGTCTTTCCTTGGCTTCCTCTTTCGGGGATCCGAGGAGGCCCCTGCAGGTTTGTTTTCCTTAACATATGGATTTTCCACCTCCAACAAGGCCCTCTCCTTAATGACCATGTTAATATTTTGAGCAATCCTTCCGCGATCCTCCTAGAAAAAATATTCATTAGGAATGAGAAAGGCTTCTTGATTCAGGGAATTTATAGAAAGAACATGTTGTTTAGAAAAAAGGACTGTGCTAGCCAAAGCCAGCTGCAAGTGCCCCTCATCCCTTGGAACCATCTCTTGTGCGGCAACACCCCCTTTCTCGGGGACATCCCCTGTCCCAGGTCCCCCCTGCCCACACCCCATCCCTACCACCAAAGTTCTCCCCTGATTAGATGCCTCCTCCAAATTATCCAATGTCCCATGATCCTCCACCCTCTCTTGCACAGTCATCTGACAGTCACTTCCAGCTGTTCCCTGAAATACCACCTCAAGTGTACATAAACCCATTCCAGAAAAACTGCAACCAGCCACACCCTCGATACCAGCCTCCCCAACCACCACATTGGACACCACTGGGAAGACCTCTTCCTATTTAGCTAAAAGCCTCTGCTTAGCTATATCCCCATGCGCAGCACCTTCCGCCTCTGTTTCATCATGTATAGAATACCCAATCCCAGCACTGGAAACAATTCTGGACAAGGGAACCTTCACACCCTTACCTATAGACACCATCTCTTTTTGAGCTGTAGGAACTCCAATAATAGGAGAATTTTCATTACACATATCATCAAAATCCTCATCCCCTATTCAAGCCAACATAATCTCACCAGAATTGTGTTGTAATCCCTCAGCAACAATAACTTTCACCCCCCTCTCTTGTGCATCAAATCTCTCACTCCCGTCATCAATGAGCTGAGGGCCTTGCATCTCCTCCTCAAGATCCATCACTTCAAAGAGATTAAAGTTTGGCATTACTTCTTACCTCCTCTTCAGACTACTATCAGAGGATACTAGCTTCCCATCAGCAACAACCTCCTTGCATAGGGAACTCCCAAGATCCGAGAGCATTAAGTCACTCCTCAAATGGTTAAATATGTCAGTCACCTTGGGTTCTGATTGGCACTGAAAAACCATTTCCCCTATATCAGCTGCAGGTCCATGTCCTAGCAGCACAACTAAAAGGCCCTCTCATATAAACATCTGACCCAGAGGTCCAGAATCAAGCCCAGAAGCAGGTTCCACCCCCTCAGCATCATTCCTGTGAATCCCTGTTTGAAATAGGCGCTGCAACCTCTGCCATATCTATCCCCGCCCGAGCCTGCCCCACTTCACCAGACTCAACATGAGCTTGAGGATCCTTGTTGACATCCTCATGCACCATTCCCTTATTTTGATTCTCCCCACCAGTCACCTCCAGAGATCGATTCAAAGCACAATAATTACTTTCGCTACTCTTGCAAGCCTAAACATTATGACCCAGAAGCTAGCAAGAGGAGCAGAAATCTGTCCACGATTCAAAAATCACTAGATTCTACCATCGAAGCTTCTCAACAATAGCAATCCAAACGAAATAAACCAGTACTTAAAAAGTATAAGTCTCTACGAAGACCCTTGGGGAAACAAGGTGGAAAACAGACCTTGTTCTACTATCAAATCATTAGAACCTTCACACCAAATTCCACAACATTGAAATGATGGAGAATTTTTGACAAGGGAGGGGCAGTTCCGGAAATCTATCCCACGTTGCCACCATCGGTGAATCACAGTTCAAGTGCAGATCAATACTCCACCTGGAATGGGAGAAATGAGCACTGTTGCATCTTCTTGGAGCCTCCAATCAGGCATCAACCAAATCCACTTCTGAAGCAAAGTGAATCAAAATGTGACTATTATCAAGAATACCTACTGTAGAATGGTCTTAGAGGACCCATTATTTGAACACAAATCTTTTGAAAACATCCACCGCGGGTTGCCAGTTCAAGAAATGAGAAACCAAGGACAACCTATGCAGGGTGGGGGCCTCATTGAACTCTGCTATCGATAACCGAAGTTGTGGTAATCCTTCATGTATGTCAAGAACTTTAGGGAATATCTCACTCCGCGGAAGAGGGGGAAGAAAATTAGGAACTAAGAATGGGATGAAAGGACACCCATTATCAAGAATCAGCGGAGGCCCCTCCCCTACACAAGGGGGACGGTGTGGTGCCAGAGTAGTCATCGTCTTCAAGAGTGCCACGGTAGGATAAAATCTCTATTACGAGAGAGACGAGCTTCCATATTTAGTTTTTAGGGGTTTTATGGGTTTTTAATGTTTTTAAAAAAATTAAGGTCAGAAGAGGTGTGAGGCCAGTCTATTCCGGACCCCCCCTAAAATTTATTAATAAGAAAAAAATACACAACAGATAGGGTAAGTGCAGGGTCAATAAACCCATACCCAAAAAATAAAGCCCCAAAAGGAAAACAAAGAGAAAGAACATGTCCAAATGAGAGAATAAAGTAGAAAATAAAATAGAAAAACACCATCACAGGGTCTACTAGCCTTCCCCACCATCATCATCATATTCGGCACGAGGGGGTATCACTTAGCACCCTAACCGGAGTCCTCAACAGTTTCTCTTGACTCCCATTCAGAAGAGTCATGTTGCTTCAAGAAGTTGGGGTAATACTCCCTTAAGAACACCTGATCCACATGCATCTACTTATTAGTAGGCCACCCCACCTCACTAGAGGACTTCTTCGATGCTTTGCTGGAAGCCCTTGTAGATACCGTTCTCAAAATGGAAGAGTAGTCCTTGCTTTTCCTCCTCACTTTCATGACTGTAGTGTCAATATCACCACGTTTCTCCTAGACAGGGATAACAATGTCCTCCTAATTGAGTAAACAAGAAGTGGGAGGTGGAATCCACTCCATGGACAGGACCCCTGCAATGTTATCTTTCCCAAAAGAGGAATAATTTCCAAGTAGGGCCTTGTCCTTCAAAATCTGGGCCATGTTGGATATCATCCTAGATTAATCATCCGAGCCACTCCCCCAAAATATCAAACACTAGAGTTTCCTTCCCTCCATCAATAGAAAAATATAAACAGGTAATTTCATCACATTAGGGTCCTCAAAATCCATGTCTTTCAGAACGAATAATTTATAGTTACCATCCTCATTGTCCTCAATCATCCCATCTTCAACAAATTTAACATCATGTGACCCAAAGGGGATGATCACCCATGATGCATCCACTACGATCGGAAGTGGATCATGGGATTCAGGAGCGTTCATCATTGACCTGGTGAAGACTCCCCCACTGCCCACAACCTAGGAAACATGCACACTAGTCTCGATCCCCATATAATCCCTCAGCCTGGCGAACACCTCACTAACCTTTGGTTCAGGTGTCTGATGTCAGGTAGTCTTCAGCATGATGTCCTCTGTCTTGACCATCTCTGGATGTACACTTCCACCTGCTTCAAGCATGACATTGATAGGGAGCTGTGAACAATTTCCATTCATCCTACCATTTTAAACACAATGATTGTCCCTTCCAGTCTGCACAGAAGCCACCAAGCTTTCCTCACCTACCACAATGAGGCCTCCTTCACCGCCAACCTATTGCTCATGCTCCATCACATCAGAAACCAAGGCATTAAACCAATTTCATAAGGGAACTATGATCCACATGGTCACTATAGGGGAGGAACTTCACTCTTCCACCATTCATTAGTGATGATTGGACCTCCTGGTGACCCTCACCAGACAGTTCCACCGAGCCAATCACCCTCCGAGAATCCACAGTAAGAGGGATGTGTGCACCAGACACATCTGCATGATCAGCATCCATCAAATAGATGTTTCTACCACTGTATACCTTCACAACATCAATTTCTAGAATGGAGGATCGAGATTGACTACTCTTCAAAGGAATACTACTATCCGTCGCAGACATAGGAGGAGGATGCATAGGCTGGGAGTGCGCAACCTACAGGCCGAACATAACCAAATTCCCTCGCTGACCCTTACACCTGTAGTCCTCCTTAACATGCCCCACGAACATGCATATGTCACAGAAATCAACCCAAGTTTCATACACCACCGTCTTCTTATACCAAATCTACTCACTGACAGAGATCCACACAAAATCAAGTGGCTTCTTTGATACATCGACCTCAATAAATTCCCTTGGAGAGACTAGATGACATATTACCTGCATACACTTATGTGCGCATAAGAATCGCCCAACAAGGTTCCCCAACATACAAAAAATAGATGGATTTTAAAAAGATAAAGGATGACCAGGGAAACGAACCCAAAGATCCGTAGAAGGGGAGTCACGATTCAAGTGAAGATCAAAAATCCATCAAAAAATTAATAATCAGAATCCATTGTATGAACAAGGTGCCAAGGACCATGTTTGAATCATATCCTCTTTAGAAGTAAAACAGATCATAATATTGCGGCTTTCCATAAGCCCTATCATCGAACGATCTTGGGGGACCCCAGATTCGATGTTAAATCTATCAAATTCATCCACCAAAGGTCGACCATTGCGGAATCTCACTATTAGTGTCCATTTAAAGAGGTGAGAGGCCTCGTGGAACTCCGACATAGAGAGGGGGAGCTAAGGACGTCCCATGAATAGATCAGGAACCCTAGTAGAGGTCTGAATCCATGTAATGGGGGGAAGAAGTTCTGGCGAGGAGAAGGGGGTGAAGCGAAGAGTTGAAGGGGAGGAAAGACCACCCCTCCCCACCAGAGGGGGGGGGGGACAGAGATGACTTCCATCAGTGCACCACCTAGGGCGGAGGCCTACTACACACCTCGGACCCAAGGCCATTTCCACGCGGGAGAGAATACAACTTCATAAATGAGTTGTGGGTAATGAGGTCAATGGTGATTTCCACACCACACTTATTCTGGGCCCCATTCACCACCTGTGCACCGCTCGTCGCCAGCTAAATTAGAGTGTGGTGAGACTCGAACATGCACTAGTTCCGTTGCCGAGTAGTGGCCACCGTACATGGTACCACTAATCCAACCCCGGTCAGCTTAAAAAATTTAAGGGATTAAATGGATTTTATAGTTTTTATTGTTTTAGGTTATTAGGGGTTTTAAGGGTTTTTATGGTTTTAAGGGTTTTCATGGTTTTTAGGGGTTTTTAGGGGGTGTAGTGTTATTTGAGGGTTTTATCATTTTTTAGGTTGTTAGGAATTTTATATGATATTAAGTTTTATGTTTTTCTTAGGGATTTTCATGGTTTTTAGTGTTTTTTATGTTTTTTGATATTTTTATGGATTTTTAGGATTTTTATGGTGTTTATTATTTTAAGAGATTTTGATAATTTTTTGGGATTTTTATGGGTTTTACATGTTAATATGGTTTTAGTATTTTAATGGTTTTCAGGTGTCTTATGTTTTTATGTTTTTATGTTTTTATGGTTTTTAGGTGTTTTTAGGGTTTTATGGTCTTGTACATTTTTCGAGATTTTAGAGATTATTTAGGATTATTAAGATTTTAGGGTTTTGATTAATTTGGGTGTTTTTAGGATTTGTAGGTTTTTTATTGTTTATTTTGTTTTTAGGGGTTTTTTGAGTTTTTAGGGTTTTTATATATTTTAATTTTTTAGAGTATTATTGGTTTTTTAGAGTTCTGAATGGGTTTTATAGTTTTTATGGGTTTGGAGAGGGGGTGGGTTTTTTGGGGTTTTAGGGGTTCTTTATGGTTTTAAGGGTTTTTTTTTCATTTTTTAGGTCTTTAATGGTTTTACATGTTTTTAGGTTTTTATGTATTTCTTAGGGTTGTTAAGGTTTTTAAGTTTTTAAGGATTTTAGGGATATTTTAGGATTTTTACGATTTTTAGGGTTTTTAGTGATTTTTGGGGGAATTAAATTTTTTAGCGTTTTTAGTTTTTAGTGGTTTAATGTGTTTTTAGGTTTTAATATTTTTCATAGGGTAATTCTGGATTTTTAGTGATTTTAAATTTTTATGGATTTTAATGGATTTTTTTTGTTATTTTTTGTGTTTAGGGTTTTAGCTATTTTGAGTGGTTTTAGGGTTTTATATTGGTTTTAGTATTTTTATTATTTGTTATGTTTTTAGGGGTTTTAAAAGATTTTTAAGACATTTAATGGTTTTTTCTATTTTTTTACATTTTTGGGGATTAAATGGTTTTTAGAGTTTTTAGACTTTTATGGTATTATGGGTTGTTGGATTTGTAAGGTTATAAGGGGATTTTATGGATTTTAGAGTTTCTTAGTGTTTTTAGGGTGTTTATTTTTTAGGGTTTTTGGGGGTTTTTGTTTTTTTAGGGTTTTAAGTATTTCTAGGGATTTTCAATGTTTTTAGGATTTTAGGTTTTTAGATATTTTTTGACAATTTTTATGTTTTTTTGTATGTTTTTATGGGTTTTAGTGATTTTTTTTACTTTTTATGGGTTTTTTGGGTTTTTATAATTTTTTAGGTTTGCAGGAGTTTTAAGTATTTTATGGTTTTTATGTTTTTATTACGATTTTGAATATTTTATACATTTTTATGGGTTTTAGGTGTGTTTTAGTATTTTTATAGTTTTTTTGGGTTTAAAGGGATTTTGAGGTGATTTATTGTTTTAGGGTGTTTAGAGTTTTTATAGTTTTTTGTGTTTTTAGGGTTTTTTGAGTTTTTAGGGTTTTAAGGTTTTTTATATTTTTTTAACATTTTTCGAGGTTTATAGGGTTTTTATATTTTTATTTGTTTTTAGGGTTTTAGGATTCGTACAGTTTTTAGGGTTTTAAAGGTTTTTTGGGGTTTTTAGCATATTTTGGTTTTTGGTGGTTTATGTGTTTTTTATGTTTTTATGGTTTTATTAGAAGTTTTCTGGGATTTTAGTTTTTTTATATTTTTATAAATTTTTAGAAATTTGTTAGGATTTTTATGGGTTTTTGCTGGTAAAATAGAAAGTACTATATTGATGAAAAAAAATTGAAGTAAAACACAATCACCCTATTGTGAACCATGGCCCGAAGGTTGAAAACAACAACAACATGAAAAGGAAACCACTGCCAAGAAAACCCAATTAAAAAACCAGATAAAAGGAGAAAGAAGCCTCATGAATCCCATCAAACCACTGTATGAAAAATAGGCCAAAGCACCATCATGAATCCCATCCAAAATATAGCTTGGAAATCCGGCCTGAGAAACCTCATGAATCACATCCATACAATTTCCTTGAAAATAGCCTCAAAATCCCCATGAATACCAAACAAAACATTGAGTGGAAACTAGAATGAGAACCTTTATGAAGCCCATTGAACTATAGCCTATAATATGGCCCATAAATCTCACAAATCCAATGAAGAAATTCCTAGAAGGGGGCATGAGAAACATTGTAAATCTTAACTCCCTATAGACGAATCTGCAACACCATACAAAAAAGAACCTCCACACCATCTCCAAGTTCTATATCCAATCTTCCAGCACCCATCACCCAACCTCCAGCTAGAACCAAACAATGAAACAATCTACCAGACTCACAACTCCCAACACCTAGTACTCAAATACCAAAATGAGATCCAATTACAAACAACCCCCATCTCTAGATCGCAAAACCAGATCTAATCACCATGTATCATCAAATTCTAGAAACTCCTAGAACCTCACTCCAAATCCTAACACCTGCTCAGGAAAAAACACCAACACAGAGAGGTATCACCTCAGAAACTCCTAGTACCTCACTTTATCACCCTGCACTTGTGCTCCTACCATCCAAAAAGCTCTACAAACACAACTGAAATACTCACACCAAGAAACATACACAAGTACTAGCATAGCTTCCATACCACAACACCAGCTCCCCATCTCCAACTCTAATAACCTAGAAATAGGAGTGGCATCACCTCCCAGCACACAAAACAGATCTTAGAAACCACACAATCATAGCTCCTAGTAGCCACAACCAAATTAGAACCCTGCAACAAATCCTAGACCCAATGTTCCCACAACCAGAAGACTACTTGTATCAATAATAGAACTAGCAAAAAACTCATCCATACCATAGTAGAACTATATACTAATAAAATCTATCCTCCAGTAGCCAAACCTCATCTTACAACAACTCACATCACCAGATCCAAGTAGCACCTAAACCAACTTAGCTTCCCAAAACCAGTAAGAGCCTGTGCCCCAGCCTAAGAATGAACTTCCATATCCCAAATCCCTGACACCAACAGCCAAACCCCAAGCATCCTGAGACCTCCCAGTAACCTCAAATAACTACCTCATCTCCTTGTACCATATATAAACACTCAAAATCCAAAACAACCTCACCCGCCACCCTGAAACATCTTCCAGTTGTTGGACCATCCACTCCAGTACCCAACAACACAAGTACAAGAAGCTCAAACCCCACCATCTGATAAAAATCTACCATCATCACCTACCAAAAACAAGAAAAAAATAACCAACATTCCCAACTCTATAATTTCCTATTTTAATCAAGCTAGGAAAATATCACCCCAAAAAACGAGAACACTCATGCTTCTACCACCAATGAAATAAGAACACCATCCTAGGAACCACCGGTCAATGAAACAATGATTTCAAAGATGAACCTAGTGAACTGACCAGGAATTAACAAGTAAACCACCCATTTCCAAAACAAAATCATGTGAGAAACCACCATCCATGAAATACAAACCCCAAACCAAAAACCATTGACAACAACATCTCACCGGCCAATAAACCCTCCATTAGCAACTAAAACACCAGGAGTGTCTAGACCGGACATCGAATTAGTGTCAATGATAAACCATTGGAATCCTATGTATATAATCCTAAGTATCATCATTGGAACCATTATATATTAATTTCCACCACCCAACGATGAACTTGGAATGCATAAAATATAAAGGCACACACCTTCCATGTCCAAACAGATATGGACGGGTTTCTCAAGCATGACACCATCCAAGAAACCCATGGAAAAAAAATTTCGATCATGATGGTAGAAACCACATTGGATCATTGAATTTTTTGACAAAAACAACCTAATCAAGTGCTACTTCCATGGGCATGAAAACCACAACACCCCATGATCTCCTATCACATGAGAAAGTTACCATACTGATCACCGTCGAAAGCCTCAAAAGTTGACATCGAAACCTTTTTCGGTGTTGGAAAGCCATGATGGGACCCATCCCTATTCCTAAAATGTTGACAGAAGTAGTTATGCAGACTGAAAAAGGACCAGGAGGGATAAATTATAATTATGTCAATGAAACAAACCCCCATAACTGAAAAAATGCCGATGAGGAACTGCAACACACCTCAATCCAAGAAACACAAGAAACCATAAACCCTCATTCCAAATAAACAACCCCCACAATTAAATATATTTGAACTTAGAGAAATAAAATAAACAATAAAACCATGGGAACCTACCATCCCACAACGCCCCACATGTATATACCGCATTTACTAAAGAACTAATGCAAGACCAGAGGGAAATGATAGTGTATACCCTCCAAAAATCGATATGGAAATGGACACTACTATATTGATCATATAAAAAAAGATATCACTCAATGTAAGGTTGAAATTGACAATAAAAAACACTATTCCATACCATGCGACCCATGAGAACCACCAGCCAATGAACCTCCCAGTGCTGGAAATAACTCTATGACTACCACACCTCCAAATTTGAAGCCCAGGACCAGAAACCCCTAGTTCCAAAGAGGTAGTGACCATAGTGGTATAGGAAAATGAAAACCGCATGCTAAAATAAAAAAATTTCCACCAAAACAGAGAAGAATATTTCCTACTTCCAACGCCTTCAAATGAATAAAATCCAACTGAAACACCAGGAAAACCTGTTTCAAAAACAAAACAAAAATCCACCATGATCATGCGGCTCTCAAGAGCATTGAGAGCTCAGTTGAGACCTTAGGATTATATTTTTTCTCAAACTTTTCAAGTATTATTATCAGTTTTTAGAGTATTTATGTATTTTAATTTTTTTTTGGTATTTTAGGGTTTCTAGCATATTTAGGTTTTAGGGTGTTTGTGTGTTTTTTTGTTTTCAAATGTTTCATAGGAGTTTTTAGTGTATTTTTTATATTTTTTACATTTTTATTTCTTTTTCATGATTTTTTAGGATTTCTAAGGATTTTAAGGGTTTTTAGGTTTTTTTTGAGTTTTTTGGTTTTTATGTTTTTAAATTTATTTTTTTAATTTTTAGCGGTTTAAATCGGTTTTATAGTTTTTTGTGGGTTTTAGGATTTTTATGGTGTCTGTGGTTTTTAATGTTTTTAGGGAATTTTATGGTTATTAGGGGTTTATGGTATTTGGGGTATTTTTTCGGCTGATAGTAGTTTTTAATTTATTTATGGGTTTTAAGTGTTTTTATATTTTTTATGTTTTCTATGGGGGTTTAAGGGGTTTTATGATTTTTGAGATTTTTATGGATTTTTATGGGTTTGTATGGTTGTTAGGTATTTTTTGGGTTTTATGGTTTTTTAGATTATTAGGGGTTTTATGTCTTTTTGGGTTTTAAGGCTTCATTTAGGTTTATTTTGGTTTTATGGTTTTTTACGATTTTAAGGAATTGAAGTTTTTGTTCAGTTTATTATGGTTTTTAGTGTTTTTAAGGATTTTGAGGGTTTTTGGGTATTTATGATTAATATGGTTTTATGGTTTTTTGGGTTTTTTGTTTTGTTTGAGTTTTTAAAAAATTTTAATGTTTTTAGTGTTTTTAAAATTTTTATGGGTTTAGATGGTTTTTATTATTTGTATTTTTTAAGGGCTTTAATGGGGATTTAGGGTTTTAGGGTTTTTTTATTGTTTTTTGGGTTTTTTAGGGTGTTTAGGATTTGTAGTGTTTTTAGGTTTTAAGGGATTTTAACTGTTTTTAGTTTTTATGGTTTTCTTATGGGTTTTTTGTGTTTTTATTGTTTTTTATGTTTTTTGTTATTTTTAGGGATTTTTATTATTTTTTTGATTTTTTATATTTTATAAGTATTTTGAGGGGTTTTTGGGTTTTTTAGGATTTATAGAAGTTTCTTGGTTTTTTGGAGTTTTAGGGTTTTCCTTAGTGTTTTGGGGGGTTTATGGGTTTTTTAGATTTTTTTAATTTTTTTGGTAGTTTAAAGGGTCTCTTGAGTTTTAGTGGGTTTTTACGATTTTGTGGGTTTGTGGGGTTTTACGGTTTTTACAGGATTTTAGGGCATTATGGTTGTATGATCTTTTTAGTGTTTTCACATTTTTTCTGTTTTTAAGGGGTTTATGTATTTTTAGGTTTTTATGGTTTTTGTAGGGTTTTAATAGTTTTTATGGGTTTTTATGTTTTTAGGGACTTTTATGGACATTATAGGATTTTTACAGTTTTTAGGGTTTTTATGGATATTGAGGGTTTTTCTAGTTTGTTGGGTTTTTAGGGGTTTTAGAATTGTTTAGGTTTTTAAGGGTTTTGTGTTTTTATGTTTTTTTAAGGTTTTCTTAGGGTTTTCTTGTTTTTAGGGTTCTTTATGTTTTTTGGGATTTTAAGATATTTTTAGGGTCTTTATGGGTTTTTAGGTTTTTTTGGGATTTTGAGGGTTTTAAGGGGTTTTAGAGGTTTTTTGGTTCTTTTAGGGTTTTAAAGGCTTTTAGATTTTTTTAAAGGTTTGAGATTTTTATATTATTTTTAGTTGTTTAAAGGGTTTTAGAGTTTTTAGTGTCATTTTTGGTTTTGTGTATTTTAATGGTTTTTAAGGGTTTTAAGTGTTTTTTGGGCTTTAGAGGTTTTAGGTTTTTAAGTAATTTAGTGTTTTAGTATTTTTAGCCTTTTTAGGGGGTTTTATGTTTTTTAGGTTTTCATGTTTTTATAGATTTTATTAATGATTTGAGGGGGTTTTTTTCTAGAAATTTTTATGGATTTTTATGGAATTTTTTGGATTTTTATAGTGTTTTAGGGTTTTATTAACTTTGGGACTTTTAGAGTTTTTAGGATTTTTAGGGATTTTTAGGGTTTTTATTGTTTATAGGTTTTAAGGGGTTTAACTATTTTTAGTATATTAATTTTTTTATTGGATTTAGGATTTTTATGGGTTTCTACATTTTTATGATTTTTATGGATTTCTTAGGGATTTTGAGGGTTTTTATGGTTTTTTAAATTTAGGTTTGTAATATTTTTTTACAATTTTAAAGGTTATTTATACTTTTATTAATCCTCTTAGGGGTTTAAATAGTTTTTAGAGTTTTCAGTGGTTTTGGGTTTTTATGGGGTTTTGGTGTTTTAAGGGTTATAAAGATTTTATTTATTTTTATGTGTTTTTTCGGTTTTCTGAGTCTTCTTAGGGGTTTTAAAAATTTTTATGGTTTTATGGTATTTATGTGATTTTAGGTTTTAAGAATTGTTTTGGTGTTTATAGGGTTTTATGGTTTTTTACTTTTATAAATTTTAGGTCATTTTTTAGGATTTTTATTAACATTTGGGGTTTTAGGAATATTGAGGGTTTTAGGGATTTTAGTATTATATATGTTCTAAGGGGTTTTAGTGATTTTAGGTTTTTAATGTTTTTCATAGTTTTTAGGGTTTTTACTATTACATAGATGTTTAATGATTTTTTTTTGATTTTATGGGGTTTTATGGGTTTTAAGTGTTTTATGGGGCTTTATTGGTTTTATGATTTTATGTTTTTTTTTAATTTTTATGGTTTTACATGGGTTTTATAGTTTTTATTGGTTTTTAGGGTTTTCATGGGATTTTAGTTTGTTTTTGGGATTTTAGGGGGTTCTATGGTTTTCAGGGGGGTCTAGGTTTTTAGTGCCTTTATAGAGTTTTTACGGTTTATAGAATTTTTAGGATTTTAGTGGATTTAAGTGTTTTTAGGTTTTTAAGGTTTCCATATGTTTCATCTATAATTTTAGGGATTTTATGTTATTAGGGATTTTTTTTAATTTTTGTTGATGTTTTTCATTTTTAGTGGTTTTTGGTGTTTTGGGGGTTTTTTGGGTTTTAGAATTTTTAGGTTTTTAATGGTTTTAAGTGTTTTGATGTCTTTATGGTTCTCTTAGGTAATTTTAGGATTTTATGGGGTATTTTAGTTTTTAATAGTTTTTATTCTTTTTTTAATTGTTATGTGTTTTATGGTTTTTAGGGTTTTTAACGGTTTTAGGGATTTTTGTGGTTATTGTGTGTCATTGAGTTTTTTAGAGTTTTTTTGTATGTTTTGAGTTTTAATTATTTTAGGGTTTTAAAGGGGTTTTCATTTTTTAGTGGGTTTTAGGATTTTTTTGGGGTTTTTAAGGGTTTATTGGTTTTTATGTTTTTTGGGGTTTTAGGGACATTTTTGGGGCTTTATTTTTTTAGAGTTTTCATGTTTATAGGAGTTTATTTTTTTTATTCTTATATCATTTTCATAGGGGTTTTTAGGTTTTTTTATTTTTTTATGGATTTTGTTGATTTTTATGATTTTTTTTGTTTTTAGAATTTTAGTGAGTTTGAGGGGTATTGTGATTTTATGGTCTTTTATGGGTTTTAGAGTTTTATTCTTTTAAGGGATTAAGTGTTATTTGGTTTTAAATGTTTTTTATAGTTTTTTTTTGATTTTAAGAATTTTATAATATTAGGGTTTTTAAGGGATGTTTTACAATTTTTACGATTTTTTGGGTTTTTGGGATTTGGAGAGGTTTTAATGTTTGTTCGGGATTTTTGGGGTTTTTTTGAGTTTTAAGGTTATATTTTGTTTTTTTAGAATTTTTTAAGAAAAATATAGGGGTTTTAAGGGTTTTAAGATTATTTTAGTGGTTTTTAGGGCTTTATGGGTTTTCACTGCGTTTTAAGGTTATCATGGGTTTTTATTTTGTCTAGGGGTTTTACAGATTTTAGTGTTTTTTAGGTTTTTATGTGTTTAATGTGCTTTGAGGTTTTCAAGGTTTTATTTTGTGTTTTAAATGTGTTCTTTTATGTTTTCCATGTTATTAGGATTTTTTATGTGTTTTGGGATTATAATGGATTTTTTGTTTTTTTTATAGGTTTTTGGGTATTTTGATGATTATTAGGTTTTTTGGGGTTTTAGGGGTTTTTAGTGTTTTTATCATTTTTTTATGTTTTTTATGGTTTAAGGAGTTTTTATATTTTTATTGTTTTAAAATGTTTTTAGGGTTATAAATTTTTAATGTTTTTTGGGATTTTTTGTGTTTTTTTGGTTTTTATTGGTTTTTAAGGTTCTTAGGAATTTTGAGGGTTTTTATTATTTTATGGGTTTTTTATTGTTTTCTTGTGTTTTAGGTGTTTTTATTTTTTATTTTTTCTATGATTTTATAGATTTTTTAATGTTTTTAGGGGTTTAAAGGGGTTCTAGAGTTTTAAGTGGCCTTTTATTGGTTTTTATGGGTTTTAGGGTTTTTATTGTTTTAAGGGGTTTTATGTGTTTGAAGATTTTTAGTGGTTTATGGGTTGTAGTGTTTTTTCGATTTTTACGGGTTTTAAGTGGTTTTAGTTTTTAAATGTATTCGTAGGGTTTTTCAGGGTTCCTAGGGGTTTTTATGTTTTTAGGGATATTTAGGGGTTTTTAGATTATTTATGTTTTTAATGGATTTTAGGTATTTTGAGGGTTTTTATGGTTTTTAGGGTTTTGATGGTATTGTTGGATTTTTTTGGGATTTTTTGATTTTTTTAAGGTTTTTGGAGTTTTTAAACGTTTCTAGGGGATTAATGGGTTTTAGAGTCTTTATTGGTTTTGAGGGATTTTTGGGTTTTCAGGGGTTGTTAGGGTTTTTTTGGTTTTTATGGTTTTTAGAGTTTTTAGGGTATTTAGGATTTTTAACAGGTTTTTGTACTTTTAGGTTTTTATGGATTTTATGTGTTTTTTTTGGATTCGATAGTTTTTTAAGGATTTCATGGTTTTTAGGGTTTTTTTGAGGGATTTTTATGACTTTTTTTAGGAATTTTATGGTATTAGTGGTTTTATGGATTTTGAGGGTATTTAAGGGTTTGGGGGTTTTTTAGGGTTTTTTTGGATTTTTTTTGGGTTTTAAGGGGATTGGTGTTTTTAGGGGATTTTTGGTTTTTTTATATTTTTTTAATTTTTTAGGGTTTTAACAGGTTTTAGAGTTTTTAGTGGGGTTTTAGGGGTTCTCTATGTTTTTTTTGGATTTTCAGGGTTTTTTCCAATTCTAGGTTTTTATGGGTCTGAAGTGTTTTTAATTTTTTATGGTTTTCTTATGTCTTTTTATGGTTTTATGGGATTCCACATTTTTAGGGATTTTTAGTGATTTTTTATGAATTGTTTTTTGAATTTTTTGGGTTTTTATGAATATTGAGTTGTTTAGGGTTTTTACTGTTTTATATTTTTAGGAGATTTTAGTGTATTGGGTTTTTAAGGGTTTCTTAGGTGTTTTTAGTTTTTTATGGTTTTTCTTTTTTTAGGGATTTTAATGGATTTTTTAGAATTTTTATGTTTTTATGAGTTTTAGGGATTTTGATGGATTTTAGTGTTCTTCTAGTTTTTTGGGTTATATAATCTTTTTTGATATAGGTCTTTTTTTCATTTTTTAGGATTTGTAATGGTTTTTAGATTTTCTTAATGTTTTTGGGGTTTAAAATGTTTCTAGAGTTTTTAGAGGTTTTTAAATCTTTAGTGGGATTTATGTTTTTTGAGGTTTTTAGCGGTTTTAGGGTTTTTAGTATTTTTTAGGTTTTTCATGTGTTTAATGTGTTTTTATGCATTAATTAATTCTAATGGTTTCTCAATGTTCTTAACTTTTTTGGGTTTTTTAGGATTTTTATGGATTTTTGAGGGGGTTTAAGGGTTTTTTAGGTTTGTAGTATTTTTAGATTTTAAGGTATTTTTTGGGTTTTAATGGTTTCTATTGTTTTCTTATGTATTTTCAGGGTTTTTAGAGTTTTTTATTTTGTTATGGATTGCTTAGGGGTTTTATAGTTTTTTTTTGGATTTTAAGGATTTTTAGGGCTTTAGAGTTTTTAGGGTTTTATATTTTTTGGATTTTAGTTTTTTTAATTTTTTTGGGTTTTAGGTTTTTTATTGTTTTTTAATGTTTTTAGGGATTTAAATGTTTTTTTGGAGTTTATAGTGATTTTTTGGGTTTTATGGGTTTTCGGGTTTGTAAGGGATTTTTTTCTATTAGGATTTTTAGGGTCATTGATGGGTTTTTAGGTTTTTTGTGTGTGTTTTGGTGTTTTAAGGGGTTTTTGAGTTTTTATTTTTTTATGGTTTTCTTAGGGGTTTTTAGGGATTTTATTGTTTACTACATTTTTGCAGATTTTTATGGATTATTAAGGATTTTTAAATTTTTTTTTGTTATTTGGGTTTTAGGGATTTTATCGTTTTTAGGTTTTTTAGATGTTTTATGTGTTTTTAGGTTTCTACAGTTTTATTAGGGGTTTTGTGGGGTTTTTAGGGTTTGTTATATTCTTGGGTATTTTTCAACCTTTTCATGCATTTATGGTTTTTAGGGAGCTTGAGGGGTTTTAGGGTTTTTATTGTGTTTTGAGTTTTTATGATTTTTTGTGTTTTCTAGAGTTGTAAAGGTTTATATGATCTGTGCTAATGTTTTTTGGGTTTTAATGGATTCTTAGAGTTTTTAGTGGTGTTTTGTTGTTTTTTTTTGTTTTTATGCTTTTTGGTGGTTTTTAGGGTTTTTAGAGGTTTTTATGGGTTTTTATCAGTCGTTTAGGTATTAGGGGTTTTATTTTTTTTCTAGGTTTTAATGGATTTGTTATAGGATTTATGGGGTTTTGGCGTTTTTATGTTTTTAGGGATTTTTATGTATTTTTATGTTTTTAGTATTTTTAGTACTTTTAGGGTTTTAGTGTTTTTATTGGGTTTAAGGGTTTTATAGTTTTTAAGTTTTGGTGGTTTTTATTGATTTTTTTTTTTAGTTATTTTAAGGTTTTTTAGAGTTTTTTTTAAAAAATTGATGTTTTAAGGGTGTTTAGAATTTTTTTTGACTCTTTAGGGTTTTTATGGTTTTTGGGATTTTTATCGTTTTAGGGGGTTTTTTGGATTTTAGTGGGTTTTAGCGTCTTTTAGTATATTTTTTGGTTATTAGAATTTTTAAGTTTTGAAGGGATTAAATTATTTTTAGATTTTCATGGATTTATTATGGGGTTTTTGGGATTTTAGGGTTTTTATGTATTTTGGGATATTTAGGGATTTTTTAGGATTTTTATGGTTTTTATTATGTTTAGGGATTTTAATGGGTTTTACTATTTTTAAGGGTTTTAGGTTTTTTAGGGGTTTTAGGTTTTTTAGTGTTTTAAGCGCTTTTAGGTTTTATAAGTTTTAATTGTTTTTTAGTGCTAAGGTTTTCTTAGAGGTTTTCTTGTTTTTATGGTCTTTTATGTTTTTTAGGAATGTTTATGATTTTTATGGGTTTTTAGGGTTTTATGATTTTTTTGGGGTATTTGTGTTTTTTGAATTTTAAGGGGCCTTTTGTGTTTTTAGGTTTTTATGTTTTTCTTAGGGGGTATCCATATTTTATTTTTTTTATGATTTTATTGTTTTATTTGGATTTTTATGGTTTTATGGTTTTTAGGTTTCTTAAGGGGTTTTAGGGATTTTATGGGTTTTTTTTGTTTTTACTGTTTTTAAAATTTTTAGGGTTTTAATGGTTTTTAGGGACTTTATCATTTTTGGGTTTTTAATGGTTTTTAGTTTTTTAGTGGTTCTTGGGTTTCTATGGGTTTTTTAGGGTTTTCAAGGTTTTTAGGGGTTTTAGGGTTTTGAGTGGTTTTTTGGGTTTTAAGGGTTTTTATCATTTTTTAAGGTTTTATGAGTTTTATTTATTTTTAGTTTTTTAATGTTTTCTTAGTGTTTTCCCAGGCATTTATAATTTTAATGGTATTTTTAGGGATATTTTGTTTATGATCTTTAGATGTTTTTGGGATTTTGATGGGTTTTGGGTTTTTTGGTTTTTTTTGGTTTTATGGATTTTTTATGATTTTTAGTGTTTTTTTTTGTTTTTTAGAGTTTTTTAATTTTTTTATTCGTTTATTGGGGTTTTAGACTATGTTTTCTTTTTTTGGTTTTTGTGGGGTTTGGGGATTTTTATGGTTTTGTGGGTTTTATGAATTTTAGGGGGTTTTAGGGTCAGTTAGTTGTTTTCTGGTTTTATCAGTTTTTTAGGTTTTTTAGGTCTTTTAATTATTTTTAGGTTTATATTGATTTCTTATGGGTTTTCGGGGTTTTTAGGGTTTTTTATGTTTTTCAAGATTTTTGGGTTTTTTATTTTTATGGGTTTTATAGTGTCTAGATATTTTCTAGAATTTAGGGTTTTTTAGGTTTTTTAGGCTTTTTATTTTTTTAGCGTTTTTAGACTTTTTTGGGTTTTAAGTGTTTTTAGTTTTTTTCTGTTTTCTTAGGGATTTTCGAGGTTTTTATGATTCTTTTCAATTTTAGGATTTTAATGGAATTTTAAGGTTTTTTTTGTTTTTTTGTGTTTTATTGTCTTTTTGGGGATTTTTTGAATTTTTGAGTTCTTAGGGGTTTTATGATTTTGTGAATTTTTTATTATTTTAGGGGTTTAAATGGTTTTTGGAGTTTTTAGTGGGTTTAGGGTTTTATGAGTTTTAGAGTTTTTATGATTTATCGGGGTTTTTAAGGTTTTATGTTGTTTTTATGGTTTTTATCAATTTTAGGGTTTCTACGAGTTTTTATGTTTTTATTGTTTTATTTGGGGTTTTATTGGTTTTTATGATTATTTATGTTTGTATTGGTTTTTTGGGATTTTTTTGGGTTTTTATGGATTTTTAGGAATTGTAAGGGTTTTAACGACTTTTACGGTTTTTAGGAGTTTAAGTGTCTTTTGGTTTTTTATGTTTTCTTTTGAGGGTTTTAGGGATTTAAGTGGTTTTCAGTGTCTTTAGTAATTTTTTGGGTTTTTATGGATTTTAATTTTTTTAGGTTTATAAGTTTTTCTTATGATTTTTCATGATATTTTGTTTTTTATTTTTCTATATTTTTATATATTTTATAGTATTTTTATTTGTTTAGTGGATTTTGGGGATTTTGAGTGTTTCTAGGGTTTTAAGGTTTTTTAATGTTTTTTTAAAAAAAATTAGGGGATTAAATGGTTTTTATATTTTTAGTGGGTTTTCAGGGTTTTTATGGGTTTTTAGGATTTTAATGGTTTTAAATGGGTTTTACAGGTTTTAGTTATTTTAGTGTTTTTTTATTTTTTTATAAATTTTATGATTTCTTAGAGTTTTTAATTTTGTGGTGTTTAAATGGATTTTAGTGTTTTTAGTGTTTGTTATGTTTTTTATGGGTTTTAGGGTTTTTAATGTATTGAGGGGTTTTTGGGTTTTTAGGGGGTTTGGGTTATTTTCGTTTTTTAGTGTTTTATGGGCTTTTCTTGTTTTTTTACAATTTCAATGGTTTAAAGGGGTTTTAGAGTTTTTAGTGGTTTTAGGGATTTTATTAGTTTTTAGGGTTATCTGTGTATTTATGGTTTTTAGGGGTTTTATGGTTTTTTGAGCTATTTATCATTTTTAGGTTTTTTGTTTTATTTTTTAGGGTTTTAAGGTGTTATTAATGGTTTGTAGGGTCTTTATGAGTTTTTCTATTTTTAGTGATTTTTAGTGATTTTTTTTGGATTTTTAGGCTTTTTAGGGTTTTTAGGGATTTTGATGGGTTTTAGGTTTTAGGGGTTTCAGGGATTTTTGGATTTTTTTGGTTTTAAGTGTTTTATATTTTTTAATGTTTTTTTGTGGTTTTTAGGGTTTTTTACATTTTTAGAGATATTTATGTAATTTTAAGGATTTTGAGTCTTATTTAGGGTTTTAGATTTTATTTTAATTTTTAGGGATTTATTTTTCTTTAGAGTTTTTTTATCGTTTTAGGGGTTTAATGTCTTTTTATAGTTTTTAGTGGGTTTTTATTCTTTTTATGTCTTGTAAGGTTCTTAAAGATTTGTATGGTTTTTTTTATTTTTAGGGGTTTTAGGGGTTTTATAGGTATCATCATTTTTTAGATTTTTAAGGGTTTTAAATATTTTTAGGTATTTATGTTTTTTCAAGGGTCTTTAATGGTTTTAAGGGTTTTTATGTTTTATGAAATATTATGTATTTTTTAGGATTTTTATGAGTTTTTTAGTTTTTAGGTATTCTGAGTGTTTTTAGCATTTTGTGGTTCTCTATAGGTTTCTTGTTTTTAGGTTTTTATAGACTTTTTACGATTTTTAATATATTTTAGGGTTTTTTTTAATGATTTATGGATTTAAATGTTTTTTAATGTTTTAGTGTATTTTAAGGTTTTTTAGGATTTTATATGGTTTGAGGGGTTTTTATGGTTTATAGGGATTTCTTGGGTTTTTAAGGGTGTTAGCATATTTCAAGGGGTTTTAAGTGTTTTTGGATTTTATGGCCTTTTAAGGGGATTTCTGTATTTTATATTTATAAGGATATTTTTTGTTTTTATAATATTTTTATAGTTTTTACCGTTTTAAGGGTTTTTAGGGTTTTTAGGGGTTTTATGGGTTTTTAGGTTTTTTTGGATTTTTTTGAGTTTTTTAGTATATTTAAGGGGTTTAAATGGTTTTCCGATTTCCATCGGTTTTATGGTTTCTATGGTTTTTGACAGTTTTTAGGTTTTTATGGGGTTTATATTTTTTGGGATTTTGGGGATTTGTTTTTCAGATTTTATATTCTTTAGTGGTTTTATTGATTTTGAGGTGTCTTAGGTTTTTTAAGGTTTGTTATGGTTTCTTTGGGGTTTTAGGGATTTTATGATTTTTTTTGGTTTTTAGGGTTTTATTTGTTTTTAGGGTTTTAAGGTTTTATTAGGGGTTTTCATGGTTTTTATGTTTTCTTTTTGTTTGTAGTGATTTTTATGGATTTTAATTATTTTTGTAGGATTTTAGGGGGTTTTATGATTTTAAGTGTCTTTAGGTTTTTTATGGTTTATAAAGGTTTTTAGCCTTTTTTATGTTTTTATGGACTCTATTTATTTCAATGTTTTTAGGATTTCCATGTGGTTTTTAGGTTTTTTGATATTTTTTCATCTTTAGGGATTTTAGGATTTTTACTATATTTTATGGTTTTTATGATTTTTTTGGTGTTTTAAATTTTATTTAGTTTTTTGTGTATTTAAGGGTTTGTTGCATTTTTTGATAATTTAGGGGTTTAAATATATTTTTAGGGTTTTCAGTGGGGTTTTTTAGTTTTTATGGGGTTTTAGTGCTTTTATGGTTTTTAGGGGTTTTTATGGTTTTAGGGCTTCTAGGATTTGTTTAGGGTTTTATATTTTTTAGGTTTTATATGGGGTTTAAGTGTTATTATGTTTATATGGTTTTATTTTGGGATTTCATTCCATTAGTATTTTATTAGTTTTTAGGGATTTCAGGGTATTTTTATGTTTTTACAGTTTTTTTGGGATTTTGATGGTTTTTGAGATTTTTTAAGGTTTTAAGGATTTATGGTTTTTTAATTATGTTTTTTTAATTTTTTAAGTGTTTTATGTTTTTTAGAGATTTTTAAAAAAATTGTGGTGTTAGGGGGTTTCAGAATTTTCAGTGGGGGATTTTTTTGTTTTTTCTTGGTTTTACAGTTTTTATGGTTTCTTGGGGTTTTTAAGTTTTTTAAGTTTTTAGGGTATTTAGAATTTTTGTTGTTTCTATTGGTTCTAATTTTATTTAGGTTTTTAATGTTTTCATAGGGGTTTATAGGCTTATACTTTTTTTATTTTTAGGGACTTTTTAGGATTTTATGGATTTTATGGTTTTTAGTGAATTTTTTGGGTTTTTAAAATTTTATGCTTTTTGTCTTTTTATGGTTTTTTTAGTTTTTAGGGGATTTAGGGATTTTTTGGTTTTTAAGGTTTTTTAGAGTTTTTTTAGTTTATTTGGATTTTATGTTTATTTAGGTTTTTAATTTTTATTAATATTTTTAGGACATTTAGTTTTTTATGTTTTTTTTGGGATTTATTAGGATATTTTTTGGGTTTTTTTGGGTATTTGAGATTTTGAGGGTTTTTATGGGTTTTAAGGGTTTTATAATTTTTTTTGTTTTCTGTTTTTTTGAGTTTTTGTATATTTTCATGTTTTTAGAGTTTTTAAAGGTTTTTAGGGATTTAAAGGGTTTTTTACAGATTTTAGTTTTTAGGGGTTTATGGGTTTTTATTATTTTATAGTTTTTAGGGGTTTATGTTTTTATTGTTTTAATGTTTATATATGTTTTTAGAATTTTTAGGATTTTAAGGGGGATTAAGTGTTCTTGGGATTTTATGGTCTTATTAGGGTTCTTCTAGGGAATTAGGTGCTTTTACATTTTTTTGGATTTTAAGGGATTGTTGAGGATTTTACGTGTTTTTAAAAATTTTAATGGTATTTGGGATGTTTGGGATTTTTAGAGTTTTTTTGGTGTCTTATGGAGTTTTTTTAGTTTTTTAGGGTTTTTAATGTTTTATGATTTATTAAAAATTTTACGGGTCTAAAGGGGTTTTGGATTTTCCAGTATTTTTTTGGGATTTTATGTTTTAAGCGGTTTTCTGGTTTTTTGGGGTTTAAGAGCTTGAATTTTTGTTAGTGTTTTTAAGGTTTTTCGGGTTTTTAGGCATTTATCAGTTTTTATGGTTTTCTGAGGTTTTTTCAGGGTTTTTAAGGGTTTTTAGGTTTTTTATTTATTTTTAGGTATTTTTTGTTTTTTATGGTTTTTATAGATTTTGAAGGGTTTTAGGGGGTTTTGAGTGTTTTTTGTATTTAAGGTTTTTAGGGTTTATATGGTTTTTATGGTTTTCTAAACATTTTTAGGGGTTCAAAAGATTTTTAGAATATTTAGTCTTGTTTTAGGGGTTTTATGGTATATTAGAGTTTAAAAATATATTTAATTGGATTTCTGGTTTTGACAGATTTCTAGAGTTTTAGGGTATTTAACGTTTTAATTGTTTGTAAGAGATTTAAGTGTTTTTAGGTTTTTAATTATTTATAGGGGTTTTCAAGGGTTTTAATGTTTTTATGGATTTTTAGGGCTTGTTATGGTTTTTTTGGGGTTTTAGGGACCTTGAGGGGTTTTAGGGGTTTTTTTATTTTTTTTTGTTTCAGTATATCTTTAAGTGTTTTAGGGTTTTAAAGTTTATGTAGATTTTTTTAACATTTTTTTTGGTTTAAAGTGTTTTTAGAGTTCTTAGTTTTTTTTATGGTTTTTATGGTTATTAATGGTTTTTAGGGGTTTTAATGGTTTTTAGTGTTTTTCATGCTTTTTGGGTTTTTAGTGTTTTTATGATTTTTTGGGTTTTATGTGTATTAATGTTTTTATAGTCCTCATAGTGGATTTCAATATCTTTAGGATTTTAGGTATTTTAGCGTGTTTCTTGTAATTTTTTTGTTTTATTTTTGGGTTTTAGGGATTTTGAGGGGTTTTAGGTTTTTTAGGGTTTTAAGTGTTTTTTATGGTTTTCCATAGTTTTAGTTATTTTGGGGGTTCAATTATTTCTAGAATTTTAATGTTTTCTGATTGTTTTCATGTATTTTTTGTTTGTTTTTATGTTTAGGGATTTTAAGTGTTTGTTATGATTTTTCTTTTTGATTTTGAGTTTATTTGGAGGTTTTTAGGTTTTTAGGGTTTTTTCTGTATTTATGATTTTTATTGTTTTATAAGATTTCTACTGTTTTTTGAGTTTTTACGGTTTTTTATGTGTTATGGGTTTAACGGGGTTTTATATTTTTTAGTGTTTTTATGGGTTTTTATGGGTTTTTGTGTTTTTAGGGGTTTTATGGTTTTATGGGATTTATGTTCTTTTTAGGGTATTTAGGGTATATAGGGTTTTTATTGTTTCCTGGAATTTAGGTGTTTGGTATTTTTTTAGGTTTTTATTGTTTTCTTATGGGTTTTCAGTGTTTTTAGCAGTTTTTAAATTTTAGGGGTTTTAGAGCATTTTAGGATTGTTATGGTTTTTAGGGTTTTTATGGATTTTGAGGGGGTTTTTGATTTTTTATGGATTTTAGGGTTTGATGGATTTTTTGGTTTTTATGGTTTTTTAGTATTTTTAATGATTTAAAGGGTTTTTAGTGTATTTTACCTTTTTAGGGGTTTAAATGGTTTGTATTTTTTTAGAGGGTTTTAGGGTATTTTATAGTTTTTATTAATTTTAGGGTTTTTTGAGGTTTTAAGTGTTTTTAGGATTTTCTGGTTTTCTTGTTAGTTCTTAGGGTTTTGCGGTGTTTTTTAATTTTTGGGTATTTTTAGGAATTTTATAGTTTTTATGTATTTTATTGATTATGAGGGTTTTTAGGTTTTTAGTGTTTTATAGGTTTTAGGTCATTAATGTTTTTAGTTTTTTTTTATTTTTTAGGATTTTTTTTGTTTTTTGGGGATCAAAGGAATTTTTAGTGTATTGGGGGGGGGGGGTTATAGTTTATCTAGATTTTTTAGGATATTAGTGTTTTTTTGTTATTAGGATTTTTAATGTTTTTTGAGTTTTTTCATAGTTTCTCGGAATGTATTTTCTAGTTTAAGAATCACATCTTTCAGGTGGTTTACATTGGATTTATACATGGAACCGGAAACAACCAACAATTCTTTATCCAAAAGGGACATACTTTCCAAAGGCAGACATTCGTTAATTTTGAACATGTGATACTTAAGAACATGAATTGGTCAAGATGATGGGAGGTCAGACTCATCACACCCTTTTGGGAGGAATTATTGTATACTCTGAGACTCTCTTTATAGATTTGTGATATTTTCATAAATCCTTATTAATTCACCAATTATAACATTTGTTTACCTTGGAATTTGCAATCAATTATTAGCATGTGTGAAATTTAAAATCATCTATATGTATTCTAGGTCCTTCATTAATGGAGATATTCAAATGTGTTCGGGGTTCTCCACTATTGGTATCCTCTCATATACTATTTAGAGATTCTTTTAATCATTGTTATGATGATATTGGTTTTTAAGACACTCAGTGGGGAACACAGTAATTTATTATAATCCAGGGAGAAGAAGGTTTGTTTTGATGTTGGGATCATACCCATAAATGGGATACCTATGTATCCTTGCGAAAGGAATTTGAACCCTTGAATTGCAGTGCCACTTAATGGGACACACCATACATTTTAAGGTCATGTGATAAGGACCAAACCGTATAGTTTAATGTCATGTGGTGAGGAAATCCAAGATAAAGGTGCCTAATAAAGGTTTTGTGTGGAACTTATGCCTAAGTAGGCCAAGGGACATTGAATGAATACGGGTTTCCAAGTAAGATTAGACCATGTTGAGAATGTTTCCCAAGGAAAACAGGGTTGATTATAAGTGTTGGGTCTGATCCTCAAGGAATCTTCCAATGAATCCTATTTGGATGAGAATCAATGCCCATGTGTTCGATGAGTCTCATAGGCAAGTGTAGTCCTTTGAGAGAAATGAGTTTGGGATTATATCCTAAAAAGGATTCCTTGGTGATTTGGGGGTTTAATTTGGGGCTTATTATTAATGAGGATTCCCAGATTAAGGGAATTAAGGATGGACTCTTGAAGAGGATATCCAATGAGCTTGGGCTCTTAGAAGGATTAATATGTATAGTAATTATGGTAGGAATCATATTTCTCATAGTTCATTCACCGTGGATGTTTGTTCAAATGTTGTAATCATCACAAATATTGAAGCCCACGTGAGTCATGCTTGGTGTGAGAAACAAGAGAATGTAAAAGATTCAACAAACAGACCACAATTTTCCTCCAATGGTGGAATAGAACACACTTATGGCAGTGACGGTGGATGAGGGGGAGGAAATAGGAGAAGAGGGAGAGGCGACAAGACATCCCTCTATTCTCTTTACATTGGACAAGGGTCCAATGAAAGGAAGGAGTGGAGGTGTAGGAAGTATAGAGGAGAAATATTGTAACCTCCTACTTGATAGGATTGGGGCTTACACTAGGATGGATACCCTAGTGGATATCAGGAGAGGAGGGAGACATCCCATTTACATTCATGGAAAATAAACTGTAAAACATGACTTCTCAACCAGAGACCTGAGGATCCAGGTTTTAGAGAAGAAAAGGGGAGGACATAACCCAAACCCTATTCCTCTAAACCGAGAACTTCCCAGCACAGTTCCTGGGAGAATAATCCTTATTACTATGGATATAAAAACCCATAGACACTCTATGAATCCTATCCCCATTGTGAAACAAATGTGGGAATCCTCTGACTGTGGATATACAAACCCAAATAGGAGACATGATGATGTATCCTCCCCAAAGGTTTGAGAAGTCAATAGGTGTCGGTGGAGGCTTCAACATAGTCTCTTTCAGATAAGGGAACCAAGGAAGGAGATACCCTTCCATGAATGGCTAAAAATGGGTATTTAGGATGATCCGTACATCCAATTCACCGCTCTGCAGCATAGGTACCCCATGTAGGTGTACCGTGCAACTATTTCACGCAGGTGTGCCACGCCAGTGTGCCATGCCGATGTGCTGCGCTGGTGTACCGTGACGGTCTGTGCAATGAATAAATAAATTAATTTACATAGGGGAACCAAGCCTATGTAATCGTATAGTTGTAAAACATTCAAAACATGATTATCCCATAAAATTATCTCTTCTCTCATGTTTTTAGAGAGCTTACTAAGACAATTTGAAATATCTGGGTGGAAGTTCTACATAATGGGAGCATCAAGAAGTCTTCCAACTTTTTTCATTTATCAAATGAGGAGCCCAAGGGTCTTATTTATCGGTAAATATGGGGCTAGTCGAAGGAAATCTTTTGGCAGAATCCCACCACGTAGTCACTCCGCATAGGTCCTTCGCATAGGGGTCTAGAAAGTATACCACCGCGTAGGTTTGCTGTGCAAGTCTGCCATGCAACCCTTGGAACATTGTGTTTCCTTTTAATTCTTTGAAGGTCATCATGATATTTTGAAACATGTAGGGATTTCTTCATAGCTTGTTTTATTCTTAAGCAGTTTCAAAAAAATCCCCCACTAAGAATTTGATCTGATTAAAAAGAGGGTTGAGTCCTAAGGTAAAATTGTAGGGAAAAGACTAAGGAGTAATTTTTTAACCAAATATGTTTTCCACATAGCTCTTTTGTGCAGGTATATCATGTAGTGGTTTTGGGAAAGCATGTTGAGGTGGTCTGCTGAGGTTTATAAATAGGTTTGGTCTTTTGTGATTTTCTTCACCCGTGCTTTCATATTTTTTCATCTCTCGTTACGTAGTTCGTTCATCTAGCCTCAACACATTGTGCTCTAACATTGTTTCTTTGAAATTTTCCCAAGGTGAAATTACTTGAGTGATGGAGCTACGCAGAAGGAATTCATCAAAGGAGTTGCACTAGGACCCTTGTTGAAGGACCTATGCGACAAACCTCATCTAAGGACTTATGTGAGGAGTTTCCTTTACCAAATTTGAAAATTCCATTAAGTTGAAATTTGAGTTTTCTTAAGTCAAAATTTAAAACTAATGGGGGGAGTTTTCTAATTCATTTTCAGGAAATGGCTCACTTGATAAAATCTAATGAAGAAGCTAAGGCTCTTCAAAATGAGATAATGGAGATCATCAGACTAGATTATTATGATGTGGTTGAAAGTACTCTTCATGGACTATGGAATGGTTTAATTCCATATCAATGAGAATATCCATACTGTCACTACTTACCACTGTATGGACATGGGATTTTAAGGATTACCACATTCCGTCTATTAATAAATACTTCCCAAATGATTGGTTTCTTCAATACTCCAATTGACATTTCATAAATATTACTGTGAGGGGTATTCTAGTTCACGAGGGAATAATCCCTATTTGTTGCATCCTACATCATAGTAGTCTTAAAACTGGTATAAAAGATCATGTTGTAGTTTCAAGGCCACATTGATTTGAGTCAATCTTTTGGGAATCTCAAAATGATCATTCTAATGGTTGGATGTAAGAGAGGGATCTTTTTTTCAGAGGAGGTGTTAAACCTTAATGGATGTGGGCGTTTTGGGTGCGTCGGACTTGTGCAGAATTGAAGAAAGATTTTTCAAATTTTTACATTTATAAAGATGTCTGGATGGGACAAACTTATGTTTATAAAAAAGATTTCATTCCTGAATTGTTGTGTGGATGGAGTCAACAAACAAATTCATTCCATTTTATGCATAATGAAGTTGGAATTAGTTTATGAGATATATACCAAATACTCGGGGTTCCTATTCTTAGGGAAATGTATGACGAGTTTATTCCACCGATTACAATATGGGGAGATGTTACCAGAACACCATCATTGGATCATTAACTATTCAAAATAACAAATAAATTATCCAAAGACAAGAAAGATATTAATTCCAGAGTGTGTATGGAAGTCGTATTAGAACAAAAAACAGAGAAAGGTCCCACCTGTGGACGTCCTACTATTTTTCTTTTGGCAGATAAATGGGGAATTTCAGTAACATATTGGCCTACATTAGAGAGATTTGACTATAATAACTGGGGATATAAAGTTAAATATGATATTGATGTAAATATACGCTTATCCACCTTCCTCTACATGTGGCTAAAAATTTACTTGCTTCCAGTCCGTGAGTTCGGAGGTTCTGTAAGGATATGGACTTTTTTTTATTGTAGATAAATTGGTAGAAGGAATGTATATTGGGTTATTAACTCCTGTATTAGAATGAATTTACTATTCTATGCTTCATTTATACGATGTGAAGGCTGCATTTAAAATTTCAGAGACATTCAATGTGTTATAGTGATGGATTTTGGTACACTTTTCATCATACTAATTTTTTAAATATGTTATAGTCCCCAATGGTTGATTCATCCCATTTTACCGAATGTTTCTAGTATTCAGCCTCAGAACACGACACCTACTGTAGTGATAAGGATATTGAATGCATTAGGATAATTCATCTTCTTACCTTTTGGTAACCCACCAACTAGTACATTTTTTGATGACGATATGGAAGAAAATTATGAGTTGAGGTCTTATATGATGGCATTCATGTATAGTGTATTATCAACCAGGATTTATTGTAAAATTATCTGTGAAGATTACATCCCCTATAGGTCTGCTCATCAGTTTAGATTTCTTAAAAATTAAAACACTTTTCTAATCACATATTATAGACACGAGAAACACCCAATGGTAGCGAGAAAATTGTGGATTATTATGGTTTTAGAGACATATAAATTGTCAATTATGTTACCTCCATTAGATTCATTAATCAGAATGGAAGATGGATATGCCAAATCATGGGATTCTTCATACACTCAAGGGGATTTGACAAAATAAATTTATTGAGTAGTAGCTACAATAACTATTATTTATAGAAATCATGGTAATAATTCCAAAGTCAAAGAAGATACATAAGTTTTAGAAGTTCCAAAGCCTTCAAAACATCTTTGTAGAAGGTATACTAGGATGAATAGTGCTAGATTTGAAATACATATGGAACCAAGGTGATCCAGCCTCTTCCATCATAAATAGATTCCTATCCAATCTGTTGACCTTTCTGAATAATAAGGGAGGCCTGAATAGGATCACCAGTTAGAAGGTGTTGAATTTTATCCACAACCAAGCATATCAGGATCAAATTATGTGAGACCTTCAACCATTAACTTTTTAGAGGTCTTGAGCTATGAACTTAGGGATGCATTGGAATTCCTCCAACATGGTCTTCAGATACGAGATATGGGTGACATTAAAGAACCCTCTGATTGTCATCTGGATAAAAACCTAGCTGAAGTACAAGAGTATATTACAGATCAGACGGCATTTATATATGCAACTGATGAACAAATACCAGCCTCTAAATGAGTATCCCATCTTATGGAATTAGGGATACATGAAGGGGTAATTATTAACCCTAAGGAGGAATGGAACATTTATGTTAATACTGATAACATATTTTCATTTTCATTTTCCTCAATTCTTATTTACTATTCACCATTATTAATCTTGGTGAAATTTTATTTTGTAGCTTCAATTTAGGGAAGGAACATCTAGATAGGTTCTCGGTTCACCAAGATATGGACCTACAGGTTCTCCCATCGACACATCAATCGATCCTCCCAAGTCTCCAAAACATTCTCTAGAATATAGATTCCTGAATGGGGTAATGGCGTTAGATAATCCTCAACCATTACAATATGTTTCTCCTACCAAGAGAACTATTTCACTTTTTCCTCATGTTTATGAAAAGAAACACAAGAGATTGAATATATTTGTCTGAAGTGTTCATAAATGGAGTAAGTATTTATACTATCCTCTGGCACTATGACTTTCTTGACACATTTTCGCAATCCCTTTTATTATCTTGCAAGATCTATATCTCTCTCATCTATTAAGGGATTAGGATCTTATTTCTAAAGACCAGAGAAGGAAACCCCAGGAAAAACAGAGTTTCATGTTGATGAATCTACTACCTTGATAGATAAAATATCAAAAAATTCATCTGTACCTACTTTTGGTTCTATTAAGAGAGAGAAAATCCATTTTAATATCAAATTAATTTCTATTCAATATTTAATTATTTTATAATATTCTTCTTTTCAACATATCTAAGATCAGTTTCCCTGGACAATGGATCCTAAAATAATCAATGTTGATATTCCTATATCTTCAGATGAAATGATTGAAGATCCAGGGAAGTCTGAAGTAGATAATGGTGTTGACCCAAACATAGAAAGATCTTATGATGTTATATCAATTGAATAAATGACAGAACATAATGATAGTAGAGCCAATTTGTGCATCAACCAACATTTTTTAATACCTTAAATGGTGAGGATGATATAAAATTCCAAGATGAATACATTGAAATGATGGAATCCCTTAACCCAAACATTGATCTTCCAAGTTCCATCAAGGTGTTTGGGGATTTACAAGAGGAATTTCAATGATATAAGTTCTCAGTCTCACATTTTCCATACATAAATTTTCTTAATTTACTTCGTACATCACATCAATGTTCAACTTAAGATGCTTTGTCTACTAAAAATGTTTCAAAGCCTCATCAAGAATGTTCCATTCCACTCTATCCTTCTTCTGGTGAAACTGGAGAAATACTTACTAAGGACCCCCATTGAGGGACATTCCAAAGACGTCAATTATCAAAAATAGGCAATTATAAGAGAATTCCCCTACTCAAGAAACATCTTCTCAAATTGTTGAAGCTGAGAACACCAGTGATGAATCCAATCAATAGGACGACATATTATTAGGTAAATTTTTTCAGTTGTCTATATCATATTCTATTTCTTCCAATTTTATGAAACTGACAATGACCACGATTTATCGTTTCGGGTTATCATCTCCCATATCTAGATCAAAATTTGAATCTTCTGTAATAAATTAGGCATCAACAGAAGGTAAATAATTTACTATTCTAAGAGAAGCAGGATAAGGCAACTCATTAAGTGAAATGTTTCTAGAGTACAATCTCCCCCATGGAAGTAAATCAGACTCGGACATAGATATGCAATATACTCTTTTCATGGAACATAAGAAGACATGGCAATATATATGGAGAATAATTGCTGAGAAAACGTTAGATGAGCTATTGTTCCATTTAAGAAAACTCCCAACACTGTTCTGTGTATTTGGGTTTGGTGGATTTAATTATCACCAGTCTACGATGCAATGAAAGAGACCATTCTCTAATGGGAGTAGGGACATAAGATATGGAAATATCTTTATGAGTCTAAATGACTTATTAATATTGAGAACATCCCTGCTGTAGTAGCTAAGGTAGAGTTTGATAATAGAAAGAAATCAATGGAAATTGTCCAAAAAATTAATGAATCCACAAATGCATTTCTATATCATTGAAAAAAACTGGATTCCATTCATAAAAAACTTGAGATGTTGAACCAAACACTAGGATAAAACCAATTATAGGGGATAATAGAAATTTCAACTACTAAAGAAGCACTTCGTCAAGTAGAGGAGGCTAGACTTTCTCAGTAATCTCAACTTCAATAGAATGTTGATAGGGCTCGTGAGGTTTTTCAAAAATTGCGGAATCATGTAGAGATCACATTTTAACACATTACAGAGAGGTTCCATTTTTTGGATGACCCTATGATTTTATATAAATGAAATGAATTTTTCCTCCAATCATACATGTCTTTATCCTTTATTTTCATAATTACAATATTAAATGTAATGATGATGATTTTATTATCACCAAACTTTTATGCTGGATAATCATAATTAAAATGAAAATAATAGGGGTGCTCAAAATTTTCTTATTATACCAATGGGAATAATGATCATGGTTTTATTTTTAATAGGTTTATATAATAAACCTCACAAAAATTGTATCTTCTGACTTTTTCTTGCTCAATATTATCTAAACCATGAAAAAATATACATTTAGTGAGCTGAGACATGACATTTGTCCAGGGTTCCCATTGCGGGTTTCCAATCTGCTGAGTTCCATGTCTCTTTTTTGGTAATTTAGATTCATGCATGTTGTAATATAAAGGGCTAGTATTGAAGGTTGAACAACTTTGACTATAAATTTGGAAATTAGATTCCAAATAAGGATCAATGGATAATAATTACACTAATATTATTTAAATACTTCAAAGGGGAATCATGAGTCATTATTTTTATGGTCACCAAATCTAAAACATGTATGAACATAAAGGAGGTCTCTTCCACGAAAAAAAATTCCATTTTTGGAGAAACATGTTATGGGGGTTGTACTGTGCAGGGTTGACTAGGGCATTTGGTATGTAGCCAAGTAGTGGAATCTTTTGATTGAAAGTATTATCTTTTATGGAATTTTTTGCAAGGACTATAGGAGCATGTACTGTATAGTCAAGAAAAAAGAGCACATAGTAATTTATCATTTTACTGTTGATAAAATAAAGAAAATAAGTTTTGGGTGACTCAAGACCATAATGGGTGGTTTTTACTAGGAAAGTGATTTCAAAAATATAGGTTTATCTATGAAAACATATTTCATTAGTAAGAAAATAAATTCTAAACAAATTTGGTGTGTGAGGAATAGTTAAAATTTGTCAAAAAGGGGAATTTATGATATCAGGCTACATGGTTTTAAGTCATGTAGTGAGGACATTGGGTGGCTTTAATTTTAAGGTCATTATATTTGACCAATGGTTTGAAACTCTCCTAATTTCTTCATATTTTTTTTTGGAAATACACTACCATAATCATGTATGAATGGGAATAATTGTAAATTGTATTTTAGGAATATTTGGATCAGATGAATGATATGGGAAAAGGGATTAAAGAATTAGAGGAAGCCTTTTCTAAGTATGAAATTACCAATATTTTAAAAAACTGTTACGGGGGTTATATTATGCAGGGCTGACTCAGGCATATGTTGTATAGTCAAATAGTGGAATATTTTGACTAAAAGGTCTCTTATGTAGGCAAATATTATGTAATTCCACATAGGGGCCCTTACTGCATAGTAAGGAAAAAGAACTCTCAAAATTTTTACATTGTATTACTAAAATCCAAACAAAGTTTATGAAGACTCTGATTTTACAATGAACATATTTTGTTTTATGAAAAAGGTACCTAAATATGGAAAAGTTATTTCCTATCATGATTTTCAAATACTCATAATAATAGGATTTCTACGAAGGTCTAACCCAAACATAGTAATTATGGTGTCTGTAGTTTTAGGTCATATGACTAGGACCAAAATGTAAATAGTAGATGATATGTGGTCAAATGATCCAAATAAATTTCATATTATTTTGAAAACATTGAGATGGAAATGTGTAAACTATGGTCTTGATGAAATTCATATTGAGAGAAAGGTAATGGGACAAATATAAACAAATGACTACATTAAAATGTAGATTCTTATATATTGTTATCAATATCCGAAGGGGAAAAAGACACTTTAACTAAGAACAAAATTACCATTATTTGACAAACCAGATATGGGGGTTGTACTATGTAAAGACAAATAAGGAATATAATACATAACCAAATAGCAGTATCTTTTGACTGATAGGCCCGTTATGTAGGAAACTTATGCAGGGCCACTTATGGACACGTACTGCATAGTCAATAAAAAGAGTTCTCAGATATCAGATACTATGTCACCAAAAACAGTAAGAAATATTATGAATATATTAAAATATTCAAGATTAAGAGTGTGAAATATAAAATAGGAAATGATCAATGCATAGGAGAAATATTTGAATCAATATTGGTCATGAGATTGGAGTCCTTAACATAAATATGACTCGTATGTAAAATGGGGAAATTCTTGTTTTCTTAGTGGCATCACTAAGGAGAGAACTCAAAATTCAGACTCCCACATAGACTATTAATTATATATGGGAGGGAAATAAAAAATTATCCCGTGGCTAGAACTAGGAACTAAGGATTATCTTTCACTATGTATATCATATAGATGATAATGAAGCCATACATAGTTTTTCAAACAATCCCTATGCAGGTTTCATTTGTACTCTGAAAATAAAGGTGGGTTTTATCATGGTTGGGCCCAAGATTAGAGATCTAGGTGTCTCTACATATCTCATATGGATGAGAATCAAGCCAAAATTAGTTCTTAAAACAATCATTTCTCACACTAATCAAGTTTGATGTGGGAAATGGGGACTTTTAACACATATTGGAAGAACGGTTAAACATAAGACACAATATGGTTTGATGAACAAACCATGTATCATAAAAGAGTACTCTGTATAGATCTGGTTCATATAAAGGATAAGAAAAGGGAAATAAAATTTTTTGTGGTTGTAGATGAGCCCAAGATTGGAGATCAAGGTGTCTCTATGTATCTCATTGAAAATGAGAATTAAGACACATACAGTTCTTTGAAATGATTCCCTTATATAGATATAATTCAGACATATAGAGTAATGGAACTGAAGTTCCACTAAGGAGTAGCAATGATGCTTGAATATGGAAGCTCTTAACATCAAATATAAAAGACATTAACCATAAAGTTTAATGTTGTGTAATGAGAATGAATGATTTCATGCAGTTTAACATTGTGCGATAAAGAAGAAAATGATATTCATTTTATCATCATGTAGTATGGATTCTTATGGTATTTATGAAATTTAATTTCTTGAAACTAGGAATTTGTATTGTGCATTTTAGAGTCATATAGTGAGGATATTATGTGCAGTTACAGAAAGTATTTCTTCAAAAATCATGCATTGGTTGGAGTTTTAAAAATATATCCATCTATTGAGATTAATAAATAAGATCCATTTGAGTACACCTTATGTAATGAATAAGGTCCTTCCCACTTTGGTTCTTTCTTTAGAGACTTCGTTGCTGGTATCGTTGGAGTCCTGAAGACCAATACCATTTCACCTTGGTGAAATCAGTGGAGACACACGTTCTTGTTAAAATCATATTATATTCTATTCTGATAGACTTCTAAATGATGCAATTTATGAAATCTATTTTAATCTAATCGTTCTAGCTCATCAAATTTTTTCTGATACTTTTCATTGGTAGATAACTGATCCTAGATTGAAACTCTGAATGGAGGAAATTTAATTTCAACTAGAAAAACTACTTCTGTTATGTACACCAATGAATATGGGGTTTCTTGAGTGGAAGTACAGGTAGTCGTCTGATAATACAATAAAGCATGAAATAGTTTATCGGGCCAAGATTTCTTATGTTTATCCACCATCATCTAGAGTATATTTGATCGGGTCTTGTTGAAAACATCTATCTATCCATTGTCCACTACAGGATAGAATGATTAATGAATGGATTTGATATTATTCTCATGATATTACATCTTTACCACAAAAGAACATAAATTTTTGTCGTTGTCCATCAATATAGTATATGAGAAACCAAATTTGGTGATGATGTTAGATTTGAAAAAAACTAACAATGATTTTTTCTCTAAATTATTTTATAGGTATTTTCTTATCCCATTTAAAGAATAAAGCAGTAGAGGTAAGAATATACTTGAACTGATTAGCCATAGCTGGGGGATAAATTCCAACTATATCCATTCCCCATAAGGCAAATGGATAGGAGTATTTAGTCGTATGTAAAAACTTTAAGGGTCGATGAATGAATTAAGAATGCACTTGATAGGGATGACATTTCTTGGTGTAATTTGTGCAATCCTGCATCGTTGAAATCCAAATGTATCCAAGACTTTGGATTTTATTAGAATTTCTTTGCCTAGACTGGTGAGCACCACAATCTCGAACATATACCTCATTCATGATTGCTACAGTTTCTTCTCTGTCAATACACCTAAAGAGGATTCCATCAAAGCCTCGTTTTTATATGATCTTTGGGTGATCTAGACTATCATAAATAGTAAAATTGGCCACTCATTTTTAGATATTTTCTTTTTTAGCTCTATCTAGCGTAAATACTCCATTATGATGGTATTCCATGATGGGTGTCATCCATCCCGTGGTATGACCGTATGGATTAAAAATAAGGTTAATTTCATTAATTTCATCCATTCGAGTTTGAAAAAGGGGAAACAACACAACGATGTGCAGTACTGATGAATATCGCATCCTAATTTGGATCTTTTAGGGTTGTGGCTTCATTATCTAGTGCATTAGGTAGGTAATTTTGTGATCATATGTAATAAGACAATGTTTGATCTGAGGAAAATTCATCCATTAACCATATGATATAATCACAAAAAGAGATTCAATCTTATTTTATGATAGAACAATCCCCAATAATATGATTGATTACCATATATGAATCACCTTTCACCTTAAGGTGGATCACTTGTACCAGGAGCACCAATTCTAGGCATGTAAGTATAGCTTGATATTCTAACTCATTATTAGTAACACCTTCTAAAAACAAGAAGGAATATGGAAACACTAACTTTTCTAGGGTGATAAGTACAATTCCTAACCCATCTTTGTTGAGTTTAGGGTTTTCCATTATCTTCCCTATTAGTACTTTGGAGGCACCATCAATGTAAATTTATAATATTTGGGGATTATCTTGAATATAGAAGACCTCTCCATCAAGAAGTTCATTATTTAATGATGTATTTTCTGCAGATGGATGTTCAACAAGCAAATATGCCAAATCTTGGCTTTTTATTGACTTCTGAGGCACAAATTGGATATGAAATTTTTGCAAAATAACTTCCCACCATTCCAAATAACTTGTAGGAAAAGGAATAATGAGGATAAATTTGAGCGGGTTATTACAATACACCAATTGGACCTTGTGATGTTACTGGTAGTGCCTCAATTTCTAAACTACAAAGATCAATGCCAAAAAGCACATCATGATACTTAAATATCAAGTATATGTGACAAGCATAGTTTGACTAACATTTTAAAGGTTGTTTTCATTCCCAAAATCATTCTTTTGGGTAGGTAAGGAACCCAATGATCACTCTAAATCTATCACATAGAGAATGAGTGTACTCCCTTCAATAGGTGGCATTAATACCGGTGGACTAAGGAGATATTTCTTGAGGGAATCAAACGCCTCATGGAATTCATCATACCATTGATAGGTGGCTCCCATCTTCATTAATATTGTGAAAGGTAAACAATTTCCTACCAAATTGGCGATGAAGCACCAAATATCGGACAAGTCTCCATGAACTCCTCTTAATTCTTTCAAATTTTGAAAAGGTGACATGCGAAGGATTTATTCTGTCTTCTCAGAATCAAATTTGATTCCACTATGGCGAACAAAAAGCCTATGAATTTCCCTAAGACTACCCCGAAATAAAATTTCAAGGGATTCATCTTCAAACTATGTTGCTGAAGTTTATTGAATATGATCTCAAAATTAGCCAATTGATTAGAATGTTTTTTGGATTTCACCACATGATCATCAACATAACATTCAGAATTTTTTCCAAAGATGGGTTTGAAGAAATGATTCATGGAACATTGATATGTTGCACCGACATTCATTAATCCAATAGGAATTAACTGATAGAAAAACACACCTTGAGGGGATCTAAAGGATATAGACTCTTCATCCTCTAGGTCCATACAGATTTAATTGTACCCAGAGTATCCATCCATGAAGAAAAGAGTTTCATAGCCATCTGTTTTATCAATTAAAAGCTTTGTGATCGGAACTAGTAAGTCGTCTTTGAGAAAATGCTAGTTAAGATCTCTGAAATCAATGCAAATTTTGATTTTCCCATTTTTCCTTTTCACTGGGACAATGTTGGCCTACCACTTGGGATATTGAAGCTCTCTGAAAAAACTATCCTTAATAATCTTATCGAACCCAAATGATGTGTGGCCACATCAGGATTAAGGCCTGGAATTTCTATATAATTGCCAGCAAATATATCTCAATATCACATTAGAAATGAAGTATACACATCTAGCTCTTCATAATTCATAGCCTCACTAATTAATGTGGGGTGTTGAGTTTCTATTATACCATGATTTATTTATATAAGCTCATCCAAAGTGGTAGAGACACCTTCGTCAAATACTGGAGGAGTTTCCTTGGGATCTTATTATCTTTATTCTTTATGTGTCACTTCTTCTATTTATACTTGCATAGAAGGTGATCAAGTACTAATTTCAAATCTAAGGGAGGAGTCAGTAATTGAACATCTTAAAGGAGAAGAAACCATTTATGACCCCTCTAATGATGAAGGGTCTTCCTGGAGCATTGAAGAGGATATGATAGGTTGGGAACCAATATCCTTGTCTTACTCTAGTATTACTACAACTTCTTTTAATCTGACTGGATAATCAGATAATTGTTATAGTTCAATGGATGAAATAATGACATATCCATTTAATCATTCTCTATTTCTTGGTAAATCAACAATTTATCCCATGTGTTCAGGCTAAATTTCCATAATTTCCATTATATAAGTCATTGGATGAGTTCTTGTATTTGGATCTATCCTTTAAATTTGATTGATAGGAAATACATAATATATACTCAAATATTTTAATGGGTTTGTTGGGATATTTTATTTCCCATTTAGAGCATTAATTCTGGTTACCTCTTTTATCATGGAGCTCATTTCCATCGTGTGATAAAACATTGCCTCGATATACTAAGATTCACACATTTTTAAAGGAGCCTTATCACCAAAAAATTTCATGATTTGAACATTGAAATAGTACTTGAGACATTGGTGGTATGATGAAAGAATGGCCACATGTGGATGTAGAAATGGCCTTCTAAGTATAATATTAATGGTCGTGTCCTCACGAAAAACCATAAAATCTGGATTAGACACAAGATCTCCAAAATGAGTTCTGAGTGTAATCTCGCTCAGAGGTTCTTGATCATTCTTGTCATAACCATGAAACATTAATGTGGAAGCAGTAAAGTCAGATTCAGTAAATCCAAATCGATGAATTGTAAGGACAAGAGTGAGGTTGACTATTGAGCCATTATCAATAATGACTCATTGGATGTTTGTATCATTGACCCTACCAGATAGATACAAGGGCCTAATGTGTTAGTGTGAAACATAATCTTCATCTTCATCTGTAAAAGATATAACTGAATGAAATTCTATAGGTTCATTCTTTATATGTTAAACCTTAGTAGCAAAAACATCAGTTTCAAACTATTGGGGACTTGACAAGGCCCCAATAAGTGCTTCTTAAAGATCTTTTGATAGATTCAAGGCATCAAAAATCAAAAAATTAGGCGGTAATTGGGCTAGTGTTTCAAACAATAAAACTTTTGTTCTAGAGATCAGTTTTCCCAGAATGGATATGTGATTTTGTAGGTGCCTTGGAATTTGATGCTCCTGATGTAGATGAACCCTATGTTAGAGAAGAAGGTGGAAAAACTCATGGTTTTGGTAGATTAGATTCACTAGGTCAATCTACTAGCTAAGAGAATTATGGTGTAACATTTAATAAGTCCTCCAAATTAATCACATCATGACTGACCCTGTCATGTGTGGGAGAATCTACTTGTTCTTGTTGAGCCTGCTGAAGGGATCTCCTAGGAGTTTCTGCCGCATATACGGTTCAAGTAAGGGTAGAGTTAAAATAGTGAATTCTAGCATACTCGCGTCTTCCCCTGTATCCTCAAACTTGGCTTCTTCCACTAATTACATAATTAGGTATAGGTAATTGAGGCTCATCATAACTAGAATCATCATTTTCATGGGGATATGTTAAGTGGATAATGTTGACGAAACCAAACATCAAATCTTCAACTGATGAAGATTCTTCTAGACAGTTCGGTTCTGGTTGTTCCATTTGGTGGGCTGGTGCCTATGCTTTTCAAACAAATGTCATGAAATCTGCTAGATTCAAGGAAAAATTTGGCCTTGACACTATCTCATCCTGTTTTGACTACTATTTTTTATTTTTAATCATGTTTCTTCTTTAAGGATTTACCTTTGGAGGACCGAACTTTTGATGGAGGTGGTTTTGTTGTGGTAGAAACGGTAGAAGACACAATTGGTTGTTTCGGCTGTATTTGTAGAATGGAATGAGTTCTGTTGAATGTTTTCCTGATCATCCAATCATAATATTTCTAAGCATATTTACTTTTTTACTTCTTGTCATTTTTCTTATTCCTATGTATTAGTAGCAGTAACACATACTACATGGGCTGATAAACTTTTTAGGTTCACTTTTCTAGAGTCTACCATTTATTTCAGGATGTCATTAAAAAAATCCTGAATCGTATGCCCCAAAATGTGGTGAAAGGGATAATAATTTGTATGATATTAATATCCTTCCTTTTTTGTTTCATCGGCCTTTGAAACGAAACCAAATAGTTTTCCAAAGCTGAGATGATGTAACCGGGAACCCATTCATTATCAAAATAATGAACTTTGTTCTTTAACTCCTAAAATTGTCTCTAACAATGGTATTTTTAATCATCTTGATGAGGCATCATTGATTCTAATTCTCAAGAGGTGGAGCCATTTGATATGATTAAGGTTTTGAAGTGGAAGCATGTATATGTGCTTTCTTGAGTGTGAATGTGAAAGCCTCTTCATTTCCATATTCTCTATCCCAAAGCTGATGGAATTATATGAGATTTAGCTTTAGTTTACAAAATGGAATCCTACACCTATTGGGAAATTAAAGCAAAATCTAGAAACTATCCTATGTATTTTACAGTGATCAGTGGTGTGAAAAATTCATTACATAGATTTTCCAAAAAAATTTGTAGGAACTCTTCCAGAGTGAGTTCCAAAATTTAAGGAATATGTTAATCCTTTCCATCAAGCAATGAAATTTGAAACACTTTCATTTTCCGTTTGTTTGTAATTTTTAACGTCAAAAACAATTTTCTTTGGAAACATTGAGCTAAATTGAATAAGGAATTTCTAGATGAGATCTTCCCATCTAGTAATTGATCGAGATTTCAAACTTGTATATCAGACAAAAGCTGGCCCTGTAATGATTTCACAAAGCATATAAGCATTAATACATCTTTTTGTTGAGGAGTAACCTTCATGGGATCAAATAAGAAACAAAATTCATTAAGTGCTACTCTGGATCTCCCAAACCTGTAAAGATTGGGAATAGTATTCACAATGTTTGGTGGGAGGGGGATCAGATCCACACATTCAGGGTAATCTGTCTTCTCTGGCTGGACTAGTGCACACCGTTCTTCCATAGCTTCCAATTCAGTTTTTAATGCCTAAATTGTATTCATACGAAAATGGGGAATATTCATATGATATGGGACATGTATAGGTACAAAAGCTGGATCTTGAACTAGTCCAATGACCTGCAAAACCACAAGTGGTGATGCAATTGATATTTGTCTTGGATAACCAATGGGGATAGGCCTATGAGGATGTGTTTGACCCTATCGTAGTTGTGTACCTAATTGATGGAATTCATTATCCACATTTATAGTTATAGAAAATCGTATTTTTCGAGGAGCCCCTATAGGATGTGCAACTTGATGACCTGCCTGGGGAGCATGTCTAGAAGAAATGATGCTTTGAAGTAACTCTATATTGAGTCTTTTCAACTCATTCATATCCACTTCTTGCTGGGAAAAAAATTATTCAATAAAAATATATTGACCTTCTCTAGTGAGAAATTGAGATGTGATCTGACTTTTACCTTTTCCCTTGTTAGATTCCTTTCAAAGGGGTGGGAGTTGGTTACATGAGGGAATACCTAAATTCTGGGTGTGCCTCTAATTTCGGGTATGCACACCTCATTCATTTTCTTCAGTGTGTACTATATTATGGATAAGAACTTCATATTCTGATTCCTATGAACTAGAATCATTCTCTGGAGGATATTCTATAATGGTGTTAAGGACATTTATTGAAACATAATTCATTGATGTCATTCTTTCAGTATCTTTATAACATCGTCTCCTTCTGTATCTTCTTTGAGACTTTTTTATCCTATATGATGAATTCCCAAGAACTATTTGATGGAATGTAACCTGAAGGAAATACTTGGATAGTTCAATAATGTGTTCCCTTTTAGGATTCTTCTCTAATCAGGAGAAAACTGGCATTCATTGAAAATACGATTGTAGATGAGAAAAATCCCCCATCCCTATAGGCTGGGGATGTTCCTATTATTCTTCAACAAACTTTTGAATTTTTTTTATTGAATTCAGTGGTTGAATTAAACTATCCCCCATCCATGTATTCGAGGGTGGATCTTGAACTACCAACAATAAAATTCATACAAATTCTCTTCTAATTTTGGGAATTTGGGTTCAAACATTTGTTGGGTGGATTTTATGAAAACCACTCAAATCACCTATTTCGGAATACCATTGTTCTATTTCCGACATTTTCATTATCTAATATATGATATCCTCTAAATGGGAGCCCTAATCAATGTTTTTATATTCTTGATTAAAAAGTATCTCTATAGTTTTCTATCTTTAGGCCTGACTCTAATGAGAGCTAGTTGACGCATGTTCCTGAGCATATACTTGCTTACAAACATTTTTTTGATTGTATCTGGTCATGGGAAATATATTGATGAGATCAAATTTGTGGGATTTGAAAATTTTGGAGCACAGTGAAATGAAATGCTCTGTATGCACCCCTTCCTCTAATACTAGCACCATATGGGGTATCATAAATTAACTGACGCTGCCTCTTTAGTGCATTAAGGCATGCACGTTGAAGGGTTGTTTGCTGATTTTTATCCTTTGTATGTTGGGAAACTCAGAGAGATGTCAATTCAATTTGGAATGGAAACCTTCCATTACCATTACATTATTTTTATATTCATCAGATGGTAATACTTTGGTTTCCACATGATGAAGAGTTTTCCATAAGTTGAGGAGGACATCATGAATGAAATCTTTTGCTATCAATTCGGGAATGTTGTATTGAGAGTTTTCCATAGGCCATAAAATGATGGGTAATTCTCCTTTAGCCAATTGTTTTCTCATGTTCAACATATATTTATCATATTTCACTCGAGGTTTCTTCACATGGTCAAACCAAAGTGGACACCTCTTGATTATTTTATTAAAAACAAAGGAATCAGTTGATTTACCCTATTCTATATTAGATGAAAAATTACCCAAGGGAAAGTTGGAGAATGACCATTCCCTTAAAATGTCTTCTGATGGAGAAATTATTTCACATATTAATGACAAGACATCAGACATGACTGGCCTTGTGTTGGATTGTTCCTCAAGAATGGATGGATTTCTCATTACAAAATTTTTTATTAGAAAATTATCTTGAAAATGAGAAACAGTAATGCAGAGAGAACTTTCGTATAAAATTACATCATCGGGAGGACTCGCACAGTGGATTACAACAAGGAATAAATCCTCTTGCACCTTGGTATTCTGGCCACACAAAGGGTTTTTATGGCTGTCATCTGAAGATAGGCTCTCTGAATTGACTGAATTTTCTTGAAGAATTCCTTTTTAACGAAGTGTTTAATGGGGAACATCAGAATTACTGCTACTAATCCAATAATTTGGTAATGATATGTTATGATCTTGAGCTGGAACATATAAATTTATAAGGAATTCAAGAACTCCATAATTAAGAGAATCTGGGTAACATATTGGCTCTTGATTTTCCAACTGTGTTTGGAGAGACTTATTATTGGATTCTCTCTTACACTTAGTTGGGGACACGTTCTAGGATAAGTGGTTATCATGGGAAGATGTATGTGCCTACATTGGAGTGGTCATCAGAAATGGCTAATTACCTCCAATTGTAACATGTGTATGTTTTCGATCTGGATGTCCGTATGATATGTGGGAGTATACCTCATAACCAAAATAGACTAGAACAAAGGTATATATCTACTCTGGGATGGTATGTCGATGTGTAATCCCCAGTGTGGGCACCCAATTTTTTGTATGTTCCCCTGGTACTACTAAATTTGTTGTTATGATATTCTAGCATGATTCCAGAATATGGGCAGGAATTTGTGTCTGCCCTTTAAAAATTTATAAAATGTGTTTGGTGACGTCAGAAGCTAGAAAGACAATATAAGTCCATTAAATATATAGATTAAGTGTATCTACCTACTCCTATCCTCCATTTCCTGTTAGTGGATACTAACAGTACTCATGTATAGTGGCAGAGAGCTGATTTTTTCCCAGGTTTTTCATCGGAACATTCCGACTTACTTCGTCAGGCACTATCAAATGAGACTGTTGGTAGGATAGATGAGTGATGACTTGTGTATGTTCCTTCAAGATTTTTTCCACCATGTATGGTTGATAAACTTCTTTCAGTACTAAAAGATGATACTGCTGGCCGAATTAGTGAGTGTAAGTGGGTGTATGTTTATATTTAGCAGTTGCCACCATATTTGATTAGTAGGCTTCCTTGAATGCAGTCAGGAGAGCCTACTGAATAGATGATAGTTTGTAAGTAGGTGTATATTAATGTTCATGGTAATCCACCTGATTTACTTGGTGGGATTGGTGGGTTTCTTCCAGACGAGTCCACTGGGCAGTGGAATTAGGACGGACGGGTTTATGTGTCCACTTGTAGTTTTCCATCAATTTAGGTTTATGGAATTCTTTTTAGGGGGGAAAGGTAAGAACCTACTCCCTGTTGGCCAGATGTTTTCCCGTTCAATTCATCTTGCAAGCTCATATATGAGGGACCCAACCCAAAAAAATGAAGTCAAAACCACTATCATATTGGGGGTTCACTGCCGCACAATTTTGCTAGCGGTGATTGTTGGTGGGAGTCATTAAGAAGGACCCATGAATCTTTGAGTTGAGGCCATGAGTGACCTATTGATCCACCTCCCTATAGTATGGGAGAGACTAGATGTTGTATTCTAGGGATAAGGACCATAAATGGTTGGAGACAGTGGTTGGCACTGTCTGCTTCTTCAGCATCGGTCATTGTTGACCAGACTATTGAGGGTTGTTGTTAACATGGGGAACTTGTTGGGCAGCCTCCAAGGTTGGTATTGTACCGTTTTATATTATTCCCTAACCAATACATTTGATAACTAGAATTGAAGACATTGAGTTTGTGATGACGTCCTTCCAGTGGATGATGATCTAGTTTGAGAAGTAGTCGAAGCATTCACATGTTCAAACATACATTAATCTATTTAGAGTGAGGATAGTTCTGAGATAACTGAGAAATAAAAATAAACTCCATTAAATCATTATCTTTTAGATGGATACATGTGTGATTGATTCCTTTGTATTCCTTCCTTTATCAATTGATCGGGGCCTGACAGGTGGGTAGCCCTATTAACATGGTTAAGGATTCATGTCGGGTTCACCATTTTGGTTTCGTAGTTCCTTTGTAACATATGTTCTAGTTTTAGAATCACTAATTCTAGGAATTTTCCATTGGATTTATTCATATAACCATAAACATATAACAGTTATTTATCCAAAAGGGACCTGCTTTCCAAATGTAGGCATTTGTTAAGTTTGAACCTACAATACTTCAGAACATGCATTGGTCGAGAGGATTGGAGGTTGAACTCATCAAACCATTTTGGGGGGAATTATTGTCTACTCTATGATTCTATTTATAGATTTTAGATATTTTCGTGAGTCCTTATTAATTCCCCAAGTATAACATAGGCTTCCCTTCGAATTTTCAATCAATTATTAGCATGTGTGAAATTTATAATCATCCGTATGTATTTTTGGTTCTTCATTAATGGATATATCTATATGTATTCAAGGTTATCCATAAATGGTATCCTGTAATATACTATTTAGATATTCTTTTAATCAACGTTATGATGATACGAGTTTTTAATCCACTCAGTGGGGGCACTCTGGAATATATTGTCATTCAGGGAGATGAAGGTTTGTTTTGATGTTGGGATTGTACCCATAAATGGCTACCTAAATATCCTTGTGGAAGGAATAAAAACCCTCATAGAAAGGTTCCTCTTAATGGGACACATCATACCTTTTAAGGTCAAGTGATAAGGACATAACCATACAGTTTAATCTCATGTGCTAAGGACATCAAAGCGAAAGGTTCCTAGTCAAGGTTTGGTGTGGGACTTATACATAAGTATCCTAAGATACATGGAAAGAATATGGGTTTCCAGGTAAGATTATACCCTATTGAGAATAATTACCAAGGAGAATAGGGTTGATTTGAAGTGTTGGGTTTGAACCTCAAAGAGTCTTCATACGTATCCCTTTTGGATGAGAATCAAAGCCTATGTAGTTCGACGAGTCTCATAAGAGAGTGTAGTCCATTGAGAGAAATGATTTTGGGATTACATCCAAAAAAGGATGCCTTGGTGATCTAGAGGGTTTCATTTGGGGATTATTCCCAAAGTGGATGCCCAGATTATGGGAATAATGTTTGGACTCTTGAAGAGGATATCTAATGAGTTCGGACCCAGAGAAGGATTCCTACGTAACCGAATTATGGTCGGAATTAGAGTTCTCATAGTTCATTCACCATGGGTGTTTAGGAAAATGTTATAATCATTACAAATATCTATGCCTTTGTGATTCATGATCAGTGTGAGAAACAAGACAATGTGAAAATTAAACAAATGCACCACACCTTTCCTCCTCTATTGGTGAAAGAGGACGTGCTTACAGTGGCGATGGTGGATGAGGGCAGGGTGACTGGGAAATAGGGTGAGGTGATGAGCCTTCCCTCTGTTTTCTTTACATTTAAAAAGGGACCAATGAAAGGAAGGAGTGAAGGTGAAGGAAGTAGAGGGGAGAAATATTGCAACCTCCTACTTGAAAAGTTAGGTGCTTACACTAGGATGGCTACCCTAGTGGATCTCTAGAGAGGAGGGAGACTTCTCATTTTCTTGAATAGAAAAGAAATTGTGAACCATACCTTCACTACCAGAGACCCATGGTTATAGGTTTTAGAGACTAAAAGAGGAGGATATAACCCAAACCCTAATCCTCCAAACCAAGAACTTCCCAACACTATTCCTACGAGAAAGGTCCATGTGACTGCAGATGTACAATCCCACACACACATTATAAATCCTAATCCCATTGTGAACCAAATGTGGGAAGCCACTGACTGTGGATATACAAACCCAAATAGATGACAAACAGATGTGTCTTTCCCAAAGGACTGATAAGTTATGATGTTTTTTTGGAGGCTTCAAATTAGTCCCTTTCAAATAAGAGAACCAAGGAAGGAGATACCCTACCATGAATGGACTTACAGAGGGTATCTAGGATAATTCTTTGGACCTATGTGCAGTTTTGCAGTATAGGTACCCGACATAGGTGTATCGTGCAAGTATTTCATGCCGGTGTGCTGCGCAGGTGTGCCACACTGGTCTGAGCAATGACTGAATAAAATACATTACATAGGGGAACAAATCCAAGGTAATCTTAGAATTGTAATACGTTCAAAACATTCTTATACCGTCTAATTATCTCTTCTCTCTTATTTTTAGAGAGATACCTGTGACAATTAGATGGATCTGGGTGAAAGAGATACGCAATGGCAGCTTGAGGAAGTCTTTCAACTTTTTTCAGTTGTCAAATGAGAAGCCCAAGTATCCTATTTATTGGCAAGGAGGAAGATGGTTAAAGGAAATATTTTGGTGGAGGTCAACCGCACAATCCCGCAGTGTTATTCCACAGCGTTGGGGTCCTAAAAGTATACAACCGCATAGGTCTTCCATGCTTTTATGTCTTGTAGGTCTTCCATACATCCCTTGGAACATTGTGTTGCCTTTTTGTTCGTTGAAGGTCATCCTAATATTCTGAAACACCTGGGGGCCACCTTCATAGTCATGTTGTCTTCCCAAGCAATGTCAACCAGAGTCTTTACATTTTTTTAGGTTTTTAATGATTTTTTTATAGTTTTAATGGTTATTTAGTGTTTTAGTGGGGTTTTTTAGTTTTATGAGTTGTAGGGGTTTCTATGGTTTTTTCTCATTTTTATGATTTTAAGAGTTTTTAAGGGTTTCAGTGGATTTTGTGTTTATTTGGGTTTAAAGTGTTTTTTGGTTTTAAATGTTTTTATATGGATTTTAGGATTTCATGATTTTTATGTTTTTACATATTTTTATGGAATCTTTAGGATTTTTATGGTTTTTTGGTTTTTAGGTATTTTGAGGGATTTTAGGTTTTTAGGGGGGTTTATCTTCTTAGTGTTTTTTTTCTGATTTTTTAGGTTTTTATATTTTTTATATTATTTAATTTTTTTGGGTTTTTATCGGGTTTTAGAGTTTTTAGCTAGTTTTTTATGGTCTTTTGATGTTTTTTAATGTTTTAGGGGTTTTAATGGTTTTATAGTTATTATGGTTTTAGGGTCTTTACAGGTTTTTAGGGTTTCTTTTGTTTTTTAGTTTTTAGGGGGTTTAAGTGTTTTTTGGGTTTTATATTTTTCTTAACGTTTTAAGTGTTTTTAGGTTTTTTTAAATTTTTATTGATTTTAGGGATATTTATGATTTTATAGATTTTTATGGATTTTAATGACTTTGTGGGTTTTTTACGATTTTTTGTGTGTTTTTGTGTTTTTATAGTTTTTGGGTTTTTATAGGATTTTAGGATTTCTAATGTATTTAAAATTTTTAGGGGTCTAAAGGGTTTTTACTTTTTTTAATAGGTTTTAGGTTTTTAGGGGTTTTTGGAGTTTTAATATTATTGATGGTCTTTTATGGTTTTTAGTATTTTAGTGGTTTTAATAACTTTTTAGGGGGTTTTAAGGCTTTTATCCTTTTTAGGTTTTGAGGGGTTTTATGTGTTTTTATGTTTTTGATGGTTTTCATAAGGGTTTTCAGGGTTTTTAGGGGTTTTTATGTTTTTTCGGATTTTTGTTCTTTTTAAGAAAATAATGGTTTTAGTGTTTTATTTATTTTGAGGGTTTTTACGGGTTTTGGTGTTTTTGTGGTTTTTAGGATTTTTAGGTTTTTAGGGTTTTAATGTTTTTAAGAGTTTTATGGTTTTCTCATGGTCTTTCATGGATTTTAATGTTTATGTTTTAATTGGTTTTTAGGAATTTATATTTTTTAAGGTTTTATAGATTTTGAGGGGCTTATGGGTTTTTAGGTTTTTTGGGGGGTTTTAGTGTTTATTCAGTTTTTAGGGGTTTTAAGGTTTATTTTGATTTTTTTACATTTTTAGGGGATTAAGGGGTGTTTTGAATATTTATTGGATTTTAGTGTTTTCTGGGTTTTCATTTATTTTTGTGGTTTCTATGGTTTTTTATGTTTTTATGGATTTTAGGGTTTTATTTTAATTTAGGGAATTTTAGGTTTTTTAGTATTTTTAGGTTTTTAGGGAATTTCTACATTTTAAGAATTTTTAGGGATTTGTTAGGATTTTTTTTGGGGTTTGGTGGTTTTTAGGGATTTTGAGGGTTTTAATGATTTTTTAGAGTTTTAGGGCTTTTTAATTTTTTGGGGTTTTAAGGTTCTTTAGTTTTTAAACATTTTTTGGGATTAATGGGATTTTTAGGATTTTATTGGTTTTTAGAGTTTTATGGGGTTTTATAGTATTTTTTGTTTGGGGGGTTTTATGGGTTTTAAGGGGTTTTCGGGGTTTTTGTGTCTTTTTACGGTTTTTGGTGTTTTTATGATTTTAGGGGTTTTATGTTTTTTAGTTGTTAATGTTATCTTGGTGGATTTCAATGTTTTATGGTTTGTTATGTTTTTAGGTCTTTTTAGGTCTTTTTTAGGTTTTTATGGTTTTTAGGAATTATGATGGTTATTAGGTTTTTAGCATTTTTTTGGTATTTTGGTGTTTTACTTGTTTTTTTTGTTTTTAAGGTTTTCTTAGGGGTTTTTAGGATTTTAGGATTTCAATTTGAGATGGGGTGTTTAGGGATTTTTAATGATTTTTTTGCTTTTTTAGGGTTTTATGGGTTTTAGTATTTTTATGACTTTTTGAACATTTAGGGCCTTTTTGAATTATTTAATATTTTTTAGGGTTTTAGTGGAGTTTTAGAGTTTTTATTGGGATTTTATTAGTTTTTTTGGGGTTTTACTATTTTTAGGGTTTTTATCAATTTCATGGTTTTTAGAGGCATTTAGGGTTTTTTTGGTTTTTTTACTTTTTTACGGATTTGAGGGAACTTTTAGGAATTTTTTTACTTTTTCGGGTTTTTAGGTATTTTTATGGTTTTTAGGGTTATTAGGTTTATCATGGTATTTTTTTGGTTTTTAGGGGTTTTTATATTTTTATTGTTTTATTGGTTTTTTTATATTTTTTGTGCTTTTAGGGGTTTAAAGGGGTTTTTAGTGTTTTTTTGTGTTATTAGTTTTTTTTAGGTTTTTAGTGTTTTTAAATTTTAAGGGTTTTAATGGTTTTTAGGTTTTTATGGGTTTTAGGGGTTTTTAGTGTTTTTATCATTTTTATGTTTTTGTGGGGTTTTATGTGTTTTTGGGTTATTAAGATTTTCTTTGGGGTTTTCGTGGATTTTAGGGATTTTTATGACATTTTTGATTTTTTAATATTTATTAGGATTTTTATAGTGTTTAAGGGTTTTTAGGGATTTTAAAGGATTTTCATGTTTTCTAGGGCTTTTGGATTTTTGTGTATTTTTAGAGTTTGTTATCGTTTTTAGGGGTTTAAAGGGATTTAAGATTTTTTAGTTGTTTTTATGGTTTTTATGTGTTTTTTTGGTTTTAAAGGGTTGTAGGGTTTTTTGGGTTTTTGGGATATTAGGGTTTTTAGGCTCATTTAGGGTTTTTAGTGTTTTTAGCATTTTTAGGTTTTTTATAATTTTAAAATGTTTTTTTTTGTTTTTAATGTTTTCTTTGGGGTTTTTAGTGGTTTTTTATGTTTGTAGGGATTTTTTTGTCGTTTTAGGATTCTTATGGCTTTTGTGGTGTTTAGGGTATCTATGGGGTTTTAGGGATTTTAGGTTTGTATGGTTTTTAGTTTTTTAAGGTTTTTAAAGTTTTATGGGTTTTTATGTTTTTAATATTTTTTTATATTTCTTCTGTTTTTTTTCTGTTTTTTTATGTTTTTAATGTTTTAATCGGTTTTAGGGATTTTTAGGGTTTTTAGGGTTTTTGGGGATCTTGGTGGGTTTAGGTGTTTTTAGGGATTTTAATGTTGTTGTAGTTTTGGTCTATATAGGGTTTTTACTTATTTTAGTTTTTTAAGTTTTTATCATTTTTATCATTTTTAGGGGTTTCAAGGGTTTATGTATATTTAATAGTTATGTAGGGGCTTTATTTGGTTTTATGGGGTTTAATTGGATTCATGGTGTTTATGGTTTTTAGTGTATAAGGTTTCAGTATCTTTTTATGGCTCTTAGGTTTTTTAGTGTTTTTATATTTTTATAAGGTTTTATTGATTTTAGGATTTACGGTTTTCTTTAGGTATTTTTGGTTTTATTTTTTTTTATGTTTTATGGATTTTTAGGAAAATTTAAATATTTTTATGGATTTTATGGTTTTTGAAAGTTTTAATGTTTTTAGAGTTTTTATGTGTTTTAGGGGGGTTTTATGGTTTTAGAAATTTTATTATCTTTGGGGCTCTATGTTTTTTTGGGTTTTAATGTTTTATTAGTATTTTTACGGTTTTTTGGATTTTTATGTTTCTAGGATTTTTAGGTCTTGTTAGGAATTTTTGGTTTTTATGGTCTTTTGGGATTTTGAGGGTTTAGGGGTTTTAATGTTTTTTAAGGGTTTAATAGGTTTTTAGATTTTTTAGTGGGTTTTAAGGTTTTTGTTGGTGTATATATGTTTTAATGTTTATTTAGGGTTTTTAAGTGTTTTTATCATTTTTATGAGTTTTGTGGTTTTTAATGTTTTCAGGTTTTTAATGTGTTCTTAGGTATTTTTTTGGGTTTTTAGGGTGTTTTCATTTTTTGTGATTTTTAGGGGTATTCAATTTTTATGTGTTTTCGTCATTTTTTTAATTATTTTCATGGGTTTTAGGGTATTTAAGTTTTTTAGGGGTTTTAGTGTTTTCTTGGGTATTAGGATTTTAGTGTTTTCTGATTTTTTAGAGGTTTTGAGATTTTTGGATGGTTTTAACATTTTTTGGGATTATTGGTTATTTATAGTTTTTAATTTTGTTTGGATTTTATTGGGTTTTTTGGGGGTTTTAAGGGTTTTAGGTGATTTTATGGTTTTAGGATGTTTTAGGGGTTTTAGGGTCATTTAGGCTCGTTTAGGGTCTTTTAGTGTTTTTATTGTTTTTTGGATCCTTGGGGGGTTTAAGAGTTTTTAGGTTTTTGAGCATATATCAATTTTTTAAGGTTTTTGTTGTTTTTACATTTTTAGGGATTTTAGTTCATTTTTGAATTTTTATGGATTTTAGGAGACTTAGGGATTTTGAGGGTTTTAGGGTACTTAGTGTCATTAGGGTATTTATAATTTTTTTAGGGTTTTGAGATGTTTTAAGTTTTTTTAGGTTTTCAAGGTTTACTTATGGGTTTTCAGTTTTTTAAGGTTCTTTACGTTTTAAGTGATTTTATAGGTTTTTTTTGGATTTTTGGTGGTTTTAGGGTGTTTTTATGTTCTATTTGGGGTTTTATGTTTTTTTTTGATTTTTTGGATTTTTTAATGAGTTTTTAGGGTTTTTTATTTTCTTAATGTTTTTGGTGATTTAATGGGTTTTTATAGTTTTAGTGTTTTTTTAGGTTTTTATAGGGGTTTTATGGTTTTTTGTGGTTTTTATTATTTTTTGGGGTTTTAGGGGTTTTATGGTATTTTCTTGGTTTATGACATTTTATATATTTATAGCAATTTAAATGTTTTTAGATTATTATGTTTATCTTATGTTTTTCATGATTTTTTGCATTTTTTATGTTATTAGGGATTTTTGGGTTTTTATGGGTTTTTAGGGATTTGAAGGTATTTCATGGACTTTCAGGTTTTTATTGTTTTTTGGGTTTTTATGGTTTTTTTATTTTTTTGGGATTTCTAATGTTTTTTAACATTTCTATGGGTTTATAGGGTTTTTATAATTTTTTTGTAGTTTTTTAGGGTTTTTTGGTTTTTTGGGGGGTTTTATGGTTTTGGGGGTTTTAGGACCTTTTTACATGTTTTAGCATTTGTTTCATAGTTCTTTCAAACATGTGTTCTAGATTTAAGAATAATTGTTTCCCGGTGGTTTCCATTATATTTTTTCATGGAACAGGAAGCTTCCAATATTTTTTATCCAAATTGGACCTTCTTTCCAAAGGCAGGTGTTCATTACGTTTTGAACATTATGATACTTAAGAATGTGCACTGGTTGAGAGGATGTGAGGTCGAACTCATCACACCCTTTTGGGTGGAATCCATATGTATTCGATATTTTCCATCAATGCTATCCTCTAATATAATTCTTAGAGATTCTTTTAATAAATATTGTGATGATACTAGAATATAAGTCAATCAGTGGGGAACTCTGTAATTTTATTGTCATCCAGGGAGACGAAGGTTAAATTTGATTTTGGGATTGTGGTTATGAGACATGGAACCTACGTATCCTTGTGAAAGGAATCAGAACCCTTTTAGTTCGGTGCAACTGAATGGGACACATCATAACTTTTAAATTCATATGATAAGGACCTCTAAGTGGAAGGTGCTTAGTTGATACTTAGTGTGGGACTTATGTTGAAGTTGCCCAAGGAACATGGAAAGGATATGGATTTCCAAGTAGGATCAGACCCTATTTAAAATATGGAACAATGAGAACAAGGTTGATTTGAAGTGATCAGTTTGAACCTCAAGGAGGCTTCCTACGTGTCCAATATGGATGGGAATCAAATCCCACATTGATCGATAAATCTCATAGGAGAGTATGGTTTTCTGAGAGAGATAAGTTTGGAATTATTTCTGGAAAAGGATGCCTGATCTGGGGTTTAATTTGAGGCTTATTCCTAGGGAGGATACCCAGATTAAGGAAATTAGGGTTGGATTCCTAAGGAGGATATCCAGTGATCTCAAGACCTAAAAGGGCTTCCTACGTATCCTGGTTTGAATAGTAATTAGATTTCTCATAGTTCCTTTAGAGTGAGTGTTTGTACACATGTTGGAGTGAGTGTCTGTGTACATGCTGTAATCATCATGGAAGGGGGCACATCAACTGTGGAAGAGGGAAATGCGACGAGATTTCCCTCTATTCTATTCAAATTGGACAAGGGTCTAATGGAAGGAAAGAGGGGTGAAGGTATGGGGCTTAAAGCAAGATGGATGTCTATTTGAAATTGGTTAGGGATTACTCCTATGGAATATGCCCATTTGATAATTGGTTGGGACTTACTCCTAAGGAAGATACCCATTAGATATTGGATGGGGATTACTATTAAAGATGATGACCATTTAAATTGGTCGGGGTTTACTCCTAAAGAGGATTCCCATTTGATATTCATGGGGCTTAATATTAAGTAGGATGCCCATTTGAGATTTAACCTGGCATAGAAGTCAGGTGATGAGGCTTGAGGAGTTTCATGAATAGTGTATCAACTCAAGGTGCTCAAGGAATCCATAAGGAGAGTCCAAACTCGTGACATGTGAAATGAACCAAGAGGATTAATTTAACTCAAGGTACTTCATTGAGTGTGATAGAGTGTCTCAAATTATGGTATTCCAAGGTTGGAAGTTGGGCGACATAAGGGTGCAATGGAAAATGACTTCGACCAGATCCAAAAAGTTTACGGTGTGACACTCCATTATTCATGGGGCTTAGTGGGGTCATGTAAGTGCTCCTCCGAGGAGCCTCACATAGTTACTCTGTGCAGGTTTGACACATAGGTGCTTCTCCAAGGTTCCTCACGTAGGTACTCCTCGCAAGTTCGGCGCATAGGTGCTCTACGCAGGTGCGCAACATAGGTGCTTCACGTATCTCCATATGTTCTTGACCATAATCGGACTTTGATCCACTTTTTCCCCTTTAATTATCTCTTCTCTGCTATTTTATATATCGGCCTAAGAAAATTTGGGGGATCCTGGTGAATGAGCTACGCAATGGGAGCTTTGGGACTTCTTCTAACTTTTCTGTCTGTGAAATGGGGAGCCCATGGGTCCGCTTTATAGGCATGGAGGGTACCAGGTCGAAGGTAAGTTGTCCGAGCAGGTCCTCCGTGTAGGTCCTCTGCATAGGTATTTTACATAGGGGTGTAGAAATTATATTTCTGCATATGTCCTATGTATAGGTCCTCCACGTAGCTCTTATGCGCAGCTCTTCGGGATAAAATTATTTCCATCTTCCGAGTGACATAACTTTTGATTTGTAAGTCCATTTAGGATCCACGACCATTCAAATAAAAGATATCAAATATATATACACTTTGTGAGAGGTATAATACACCAAGTATCCTCAGGTGAATTTAGGAAATTTAAATTTAATCAATCAACACGTTTTCATCATCAATCTTGGATATCCAATGCCATCTTTTTGAGGGGGGGTTCCTTCCACTAATTCCAATATTTGGTGAATTATTTTGGGACATAGAAATCTAGAATTAATATTTCTTCCTCTATAAAGATTTATTTTACTCAAACATAGAATTTGGTGTCAATGTGAGGTTCACATCTTCAATCTGTGAAAAAGTTCATGGAACACATTTCATTATGTCTAAAACATTTTTTTAGATTTTTAGGCGTTTTAAGTATATTTTGGCCTTTAAGGTTTTCTTAGGGGGTTTTCATATTTTTAGGGTTTTTAACATTTTTATGGATTTTAAGGATTTTTATGTTTTTTATTTTCATAGGGTTTTTTTGGGATTTCAAGGGTTTTAAAGGTTTTTTCTAGGTTTTTAGGTTTTTAGGGTTTTTAGCATATTTTTGGTTTTTCTCAGGTTTAATTTTTTTTAGGACTCTATAGTTTTCCTAGGGTTTTTAAGATTTTTAGGGGATTTTGCATTTTTTTGGAATTATTCTAATTTTCTAGGATTTTTATGAGTTTTTAGTCATTTTGATGAGTTTTAGGGTTTTTTATCATTTTGAGGGATTTTTTTTTATTGTTTTGGGGGTTTTATGGTCTTTTGTGGATTTTATGGTTTTTTGGATTTTTAGGGTTTTAAGGATTTTTAGTATTTTTATGATTTTTGGGATTATAAGTTTTTATTTTATTTTTAAGGTTTTCTTACGGGCTTTTAGGTTTTTGGTTTTTTTTACATTTTTGTGGATTTTGTACCCAATTTGAGGATTCTTATAGGGTTTTTATGGATTTTATGGGTTTTTAGGGTTCTATAGTTTTAATTTTATCTTTGGGATTTATGGGTTTTTGGATTATTTGATTTTTTTTGTTATTTTATATTTTTTAATATTTTTAGGGATCTAAAGGGGGTGTTAGAGTTTTAGTTATTTTTATGTTGTTATATTGTTTTATATATTTAAAAGTGTAATTTTTCTCTTTTGGGTTTTAGGGGTCTTACAGGTTTTAATAATCATTAGTTTTTAAATTTTTCTTATGTTTTTTAGGGTTTTAGGGTTTTTTTTAGGGATTTTTAGTGATTTTTTTTGTTTTTTTGCTTTTAGGGTTTTTGTGATTTGGTTTTGTTTTTAGGGATTTTGAGGGTTTTGTGTATTTTTACGTTATTTTTTTGGGATATTTAGGTGTTTAGGACTCTTTGGTTTTTTGGGTTTTAGGGATATTTTGTATTTTCATGGATTTTTATGTTTTTATGGTTTTTATGGGTTTTTTGGTTTTTGGGGTTTGTTTTTATATTTTTGTGGTTTATAAATTTTTTTAGAGTTTTTAATGATATTTTAGGGTTTTAGGTATGTTATGTGGTTTTAGGTTAAAAAAGTTTTATTAGGAGGTTTCCTAGTTTTTTTGGTTCTTTTTTCCATTTTTAAAGATTTTTGGGATTTTTAAGTATTTTTACGAGTTTTTAAGGTTATTTGGAATTTTGTGGGTGTTATAGTTTTTTATAATTTTTTAGCATTTTTTAGTTATAAGTGTTTTTAGGTTTTGAGTTTTCTTTAGGGTTTTCATAGTTTTTGGGGTTTTAGTTTTTTATGGATTTTTAGAATTGTTTAGGAATTTTATGGTTTTATTGGGAATTTAGAGATTTTGAGGGTATTTAGTGGTTTTTGGGTTTAGGGGTTTAATATTTTTTTGGGGGGTTTTATATTTTTTAGGTTTTTTGGGTTGTAAGGATTTTTAGGGTTTTTAATTTTGTATTGTTTTAAAGGTGTTTTAGTTGTTTTTTATTGTTTTTATGGGTTTTAAGGTTTTATAGGTTTTTAGGGATTCTCGGATCTTTTAGGGGGTTGAGGGTTTTTTTACCTTTTTAGAGTTTTTTTTGGGTTTTATATGTTTTAGGATTTAACAGTTTTCAATGTTGTTTTCACAGTTTTAGGGTTTTTTATATTTTTATGAATTTTTAGGGATTTATAGTTTTTTGTGGTTCTTAATGATTCTTAGTAATTTTTAGTTTTTTATGGATTTTTGTGATTTGTAGGTCATTTAGGGGTTTTATTTGTTTTTAGGATTTGATGTTTTCTTTTGATTTTTCATGAATTTTAATGGATTATGTGATTTTTTGTTTTTTTAATGGATTTTATGTTTTTATGGATTTTCTTTTAGGTTTTTATGTTTTTTTATTGGGTTTTTATTTTTATGTTTTTAGGGGTTCTAAGTGTTTTCATTTTATTAAGGTTTTCTTAGGGGTTTTTTGGGTTTTTTATATTTTTCGTAATTTTTACTTTTCATAGGATTTTTAGGGTTTTGTAGTTTTTATGTATTTTTGATATGTTTATGTTTTAGGCTTATTTTGGATTATTATTGGGTTTTTATGGTTTTTTGGGTTCTTATGGGTTTTCTTGAGTTTTTAGTGTCTTAAAATTTCCCTTTGGAGTTTTTTTTACGTTTTTAGGGGTCTAATGAGTTTTTGAGTTTTTATTGGGTTTTATAATTTTTATTGGATCACATGGTTTTATAATATTTTTAGGGTATTTTTTTAATTGGGTTTAAAGGTATTTTTATTGTTTTGGGGGTTTTTAGTGTTTTTATGATCTTTCGAAGTTTTAAGTGTTTTTTAGTTTTGAAGATTTTCTTAGGGTGTTTTTAGGGTTTTTAAGGGATTTTAAGCTTTTATGGATTTTAGGAAAAGCAGGTTTGGGGCCGGGCGGATCCCAGTCCCATAAAATATAATAACATAAAATAAAGGTACAAGGCATTACAAGGAGGGTTTGCACAGCTGAGTGTGCAATTCACCGTTCATGTCTGAGTCCACAAGGGGAGTGCATAAATATGGTGCAATAAATGACCATATGGAACATCCATCCTCAATTGCTTTCTTGGAGAGTATGTCCGCCACCTTGTTTGCTTACCTGTATATATGTGTGACCATAATGTTCATACCCTGAGAGATTCTCAGACAGTCAACCCATTGTGGGAGGAGCCTCCATGGGATTGTCCTTGTTTTGCTTTTGAGGGCTTCCACCTTCAACATCGAGTCAGATTCAATCCATAGCTGCGTCCACCTGAAGTGGACCGCAAACTGTACAACCTTAATCATGGCCCATAGCTCCGCTTCATAAGCACATCCATTCCCAATGTAATGATAAAAGAATCCTTTATCAAAGCCTCTATACGTCCGAAAAACACCACCACACCCGGAGGGACCAGGCGCGCCTAGGGCTGCACCATCTACAGTAACTTTTATCCATTCTGGGATTGGTGGAATCCACCGAATGAATTTAAAGTCCTTCTGTTTCCTGCATCTTCCAGAAATTCCGAGAGTTTTCAACACAATAAGGTCCTTAATGTCATTAGCCATCGTACCATCCTGGATATGAGCCGCCGGATGGACTGCTTGATGAATTGCCACCACACCATTTCGGATGCAGCATGAATCATTATCGAAAACCACTTTGTTCCGAGCTGCCCACACAAAATCAGTAAGAGCCGCAACGGTAGCAAGAAGCAGATTGCCAATTTGCTGACTGCATTGCACGCCTACAACACTGCTGAAAATATCAGACATCATGCTGTCCGTGCAGATTTTCAGCTGGAATATGCCCTGTAAATGATCCCAAAGACCTGCAGCCAACCTGCACTTAAGAAAAATGTGCTTCAGATTTTCCTTATCCTGAAGACAGATCGGACAAGAAGAGGCCAAACACCACCCAGCTCTTTTCAATTTCTCTTGAACTGGCAATCTATTTCTCCAAATTTTCCACAGCAGCAGGTAGCTAGAGGGGGGAATGAAGGGCCTCCGAAATTTAGAGAGCCAAGCAGGGGGCTAAATTCCCTGCTCACATTCAGACGGGTAAAACTCCTTCACACTCAATAGCCCAACCATATTTGGCTTCCAAATGAGACAATCCATGTCCATAAAACTGTAGTTTTGTATTTGTGTGATAATATTCTACAGAAGGATACCTTCAATCTCGTTCATATTGTCCATGAGATCAGCAATGGACAAGTGCTTGAAAACCTGAGGTGGCTGGACAGATTCACTGATGGGTCGATCAAGCCAGGTGGTCTTCATTGGTTTTTCTTAGGGGTTTTCACTATTTTTAGGGGTTTTGTGTTATATATATATATTTTACTATTTTAGGGCTTTATGGGGGTTTAGGGTTTTTATGGATATTTAGGGGTTTTAGGATTTTTTATAGTTTTTTGGGATTTTATAGTTTATTGGGGTTTTAGGGTTTTTTGAGTTGTTAAGGGTTTTGATGCTTTTTAATTTTTTTCAAACTTTTTTAGGGGTTTAGAATGTTTTTAGAGTTTTTAATGGTTGGATTTTTTTTGGGTTTTTGGGTTTTTATGGTTTTTAGGATTTTTTTTGCCATTTAAAATATTTTTAGGATTTTTATGGTCTCTTTAGTAATTTTTGGGTTTTTACTGTGTTTTGGTTTATTGGGGTTTTAAGTGTTTAAATATTTTAATGTTCTTATAGGGTTTTCTAGGTTTTTTATACTATTTTATATTATTAAGGAATTTTTTTGGGATTTTAAATTATTTTTATGGTTTTTTATGGTATTAATGGGTTTTGAGGGTTTTTATCATTTTTTAGGTTATTATGGGTTTTAATTTTTTTTAGGTTTTTAATGTTTTATTAATTTTTTTGGTGTTTTTTGGGGTTATTTACATTTTTGGATATTTCTATTTATTTCTAAAACTTTTATGGATTTGAGGATTTTTAGGGATTTTTATTGTTTGTAATGTTTTTAGGGTGTTTATGGTTTTTGTTGTTCTATAATTTCATTAGATTAGTAGGGTTTTTATGATATTTATCATTTTTTACATTTTAGGGGTTTAAAGGGTTTTTAGGGGTTTTAGTGGTTTTTTCACGTCTTTTGGGATTTCAGGGTTTTTTATGCCATTAGAGGTATAATGGGTTTTTAGGTATTTTAGGGTATTTTTAGATACTTTTAGGGTTTGGGGGTTTTTAGGGTTTTCAATGTTTATAGGTTTTTATGGGATATAATATTTTTTAGGATTTTATTATTTTATAAATTATTTTCTGTGTTTTTATAGGTTTTTAAATTTTAAGGTTTTTTCATTGGTTTTTTTGTGTTTTTCTGGTTATTTTTTTGGTTTTTAGGGTTTCAAGGGGTATTTTTCTATTTTTCATGTTTCAAAATTGGTTTTAGGCTTTTTTGGTTTCCTATGTGTTTTTAGGATTCATATGGTTTTTAAAATATTTTGATGTTTTTTGGGCCTTTTTAGGATTTTTATGGCTATTTAGGTTTTTTAGGATTTTGAGACTTTTTAGTGTTTTTAAAGTTTTTATTATTTTTCATGGGGTATTATGGTGTTTATGGTTTTATTATGAATTTTATTGGTTTCTATAGTTTTTAATGTTTTGTGGGATATTTAGGGTTTTTTAGGATTTTATGGATTTTTTTTGGTTTTCAGTGGTTTTTAGTGTTTTTCGGATTTTTAGGGGTTTTTGCAGTTTTTATTTGTTTTATTTGTTTTTTGATTTTTAAGGTTCCTATAGGATGTTTTATGTTTTTAGGGATTTCAGCGTTTCTTAAGTGTGTTTATGGGTTTCAGGATTTTTTTATAGATTTTTAGGGTTTTTAGGATTTTATTGTTTATTGGGGTTTTATGGTTTTTCTATCTTTTAATAATTTTTTTTCATTTTTTAAGGTTTTAAGGTTTTTTTAATGTTTTTAGTCATTTGAAAGGTTTTTTTTGGTTTTAGGGTTTTTATTGGGTTTTGGGTTTTTTTATGTTTTTTAGGGTTTTTATTCATTTAGGGGTTTTAGGGATTTGAAAGCCTTTTAGGGTTTTAATCATTTCATAAGTATTTAGGGAATTCAAGTGTTTTTTGTGATTTTTGTAGAATTTATTATGGTTTTTAGGAATTTTTTACATTTCCAAGGATTTTTAGGGCTTTTATGGATTATTTTGTTTTTTGGGTATTTAGGAATTTGTTAGGGTTTTTAAAAAATTTGGCTTTTTTGGATTATTAGGGATTTTAACATTTTAGGGGCTTTTGGTTTTTTTGATTTTAATGATTTAATTCGGTTTTTTGTGTTTTTTATAAATTTTTTATTTTTTTTGGGATTTTTATGTTTTTTAAAATAATTTATAGTATTTTAATGTTTTTAGAGATTTTGAGTGTTTTTATATTTATTAGGGTATTGAGGGGTTATGGTTTTCCATTTACTTTTTGGGGGGTTTTTTATTTTTTAGGATTTATATGCTTTTAATAGTTTTTAAAAAAATTGTAGTTTAAAGGGTTTTTATATTTTTAGTGGGTTTTAGGATTTTTATGTATTGTTAATATTTTTTAGGAAATTAGGTGTTTTTATTGATTTTTTTATTTTTTAGGGACTTACGAAATTTCACTGTATTTTAGGGTTTTTAGTGTTTTTAGGTGGTTTATGTTTTTTTAGGATTTTAATATGTGTTTTGATGGATTTAGGGATACATAGGTTTTTATTTATTCTTTTTTACTTTTTTAAAATTTTATCATTTTTAGGTTTTTTGAGATTTGGTGAGTACTTAGGGGTCTTTTGGGATTTTTAGGTTATTTAACGATTTTAGGGGTTTTATGTGATTTCATTTTTTTTAGTTTTTCTTTGGTATTTTCCAGGTTTTAAGGGTTTTTTTGGTATTTTTAGCGATTTGTAATGATTTTTATTCTTTTTAGAGTTTTTAGGCTTTTATGGTTATTAGTGTTTTATGGTTTTTTAGGGATTTAATTTTTTCAGTTTTTATGGGTTTTAGGTTTTTAGAGTTATTAAATTTTTAGTGATATAAAGGGTTTTTTATGTTTATATTTGGTTTATGGTTTTTATGGGTTTTAGGGATTTTAATGTTTTTTGGGGTTCATATGGTTTTAAGGGTTCTTGGTATTTTGGTTTTGGAGGTTTTTTAATTTTTGTTTTTTGATTTAGGGGTTTTAAGTGTTTTTTAAGGTTTTATGGTTTTCGTAGTGCTTTTTAGGGGTTTATGGTTATTTACATTTCTATGGAATTTTAGATATTTTTAGAATATTTATGTGTTTTGAGGGTTTTAGGGTTGTTTATTTTTTAGGGTTATAGAGGGGTTCTTGAGTTTTAATGGTTTTATAGGGATTTATGGTTTTTTGAGTTTTTTTGTGTTCATTTAGGTTTTTTGAGTTTTTTAATATTTTTAGGTGTTGAAATTGTTTTTTTATTTTAAGGGGTTTTAAGGTTTTATCGGGTTTTTAGTGTTTTTAGAATTTTAGGGGTTTGTAGAGATTTTTTAGAATTTTAATTGGGTTTTATGGTCTTATGGATTTTGAGTGTTTTTTAGATTTTTTTGGTTTGTTAGCATTTTTACTACTATTTATGTTTTTTGGGGTTTTAAGTGGTTTTCCTTTTTTATTGTTTTCTTAATGGTTTTCATGATTTTAAGGTTTTTTACATTTATAGGGTTTTTAGGTAATTTTGATAATTTTTATGGGTTTTTATGTTTTTTAGAGATTCTGAGTGTTTTGAGTGGTTTTTAGGATTTTTAGGGTTTGTTATGGTTTTTAGAATTTTAGGGTTTTCGGGTTTTAAGCATTTTTTGGTTTTTAAGAGTTTTTTAATGCTTTCTTAGATTTAGGGGTTTTAAAGATTTTATGGATTTTTATGACATTTTTAGGATTTGTATCATTTTTTTTGGGTTTTTATGGGTTCTTTATTTCCTTAGGTGTTATTTAGATTTTTTATGATATTTATGGTTATTATATATTTTTAATTTTTTCAAAATTTAATGGGTTCATTCTATTCTTTACGTGTTTCATAGTTTTTAGGGTTTTTATGTTTTTTTGAAGTTTTTATGGGTTTTAAGGTTTTCATCAACTTTTGGGGTTTTAGGTGTTTCATTATTTTTTAGGATTTTATGGTTTTCATTCGATTTTTTTGGTTTTCTGTGTTTACTTAAATTTTATAGTTTTTCAAGATTTCATGAGTTTTTAGAGTTTTTTAATATTTTTATCTATTTAATGGTTTTTAATAATTATTAGTGGGTTGTAGGGTTTTTTTAGGTATTTGAGGTTTTAAGGGGTTTTTTCTGTTTTAGGGGGTTTTAGGGTCTTCTATGGGTTTTACTATTTAAAATATTTTAATGTTTTTGGGGATTTTAATTATTTAAATTTTATATTATTTTTGAGGATTTTGGGGGGTTTTTTTTGAGTTTTTTACTTTTTCAATGATTTTTAGGGAATTCATTTGATTTTATGGTTTTTAGAGCTTTTAGCAATTTTTAGTTGTTTTAGGGGTTTTAGTTTTTTTGGGGTTTTATGTTTTTCTTTTGGGTTTTTAGGGTATTTAGTAATTTTAAATTTTTTTGTATGCGTAACGATTTTTATGGTTTTGGGGTTGTTATGATTTTTTATTGTTTTTATTGTTTTTAGGGTGTTTATGGTTTTTATGGTTTTTTTGGGTTTTTTGGGTTTCTATAGTTTTTAGGGGTTTTAAAATTTTTGGATGTTTAAATGCTTATTATAGTTTTTATTGGTTTTTTGTGTTTTTTGGGTTTTTAGGGGTTTTTAGGGTTTTATGGTTTTATGGTTTTTTCTCTTTTTAGGGACTTTTCAGGGTTTATAATTTTTATGTTCTTTAGGGGTTTTGAGTTTTTTTAGGTTATTACTATTTTCTTATATTTTTTTTGGGTTTTTAGGGCTTTTAGTGTTTTTATGTTTGTAGGGGTTGTACGGATTTTTTTATGATTTTTATATTTTTTAATGTATTTTTTTTCATTTTATGATATTTTATATTTTTTGGGTTTTATGCGTTTTGAGTTTTTAATGTGTTTTTAAGTGTTTTTTAGAGTTTTTAGGGTTGTAGGTGTTTTTAAATTTTTATTTATTTTAAGGGACATTTTATTATTCTTTTGGGTTTTTTTGTGTTTTTAGTTATTTTAGGGGTTTTGAGGGTTTTTTATGGGTTTTAGCTTTTTTAGGTTTTTTGTGGTTTTACCCATTTTCATGTTCTAAAGGTTTTCATAAAAGGTTTCCAGATGTTTTAGGTAATTTCTATTTTTATGGATTTTTTGGGATTTTAAGTATTTATTTTGGTTTTTTTGGTTTTTAGGGATCATGAGGAGTCTTAAAGTTTTCTAGGGGTTTTTTCGGTATTTAACATTTTATGGGTTTTAAGTTCATGGAGGTTTTTAAGGTTTTCTTAGGTTTTTTATGGATTTTTACATTTTTATGGTTTTAGGTATTTTTTAGGATTTTTATATATTTTTAATGTTTTTAAGGACTTTGTGGGTTTTTAGTATTTTTTTATGTTTTTAATGTTTTATTGGGAATTTTTGATTTTTATAATTTATTTTAGTGGTTTAGGGACCTTAATATTTTTTATAGTTTTTTATAGATTTTAATGGTTGAAAGGAGTTTTGGTGTTTTTAATGGATTTTTTGAGTTTTTATGATTTTAGGGGATTATATGGTTTTATGGGATTTTATGGTTTTTAGAAAATTTAAGGGTTTTACAGTTTTTATGGGTTTTTATCCTATTTTTCGTTTTTAAGGGTCTTATGTCTTTTTTATTCTATTCTTAAGATATTTCATAATTTTAATGTTTTATAGTATTATTTATTTTTTCGAATATTTTAAGATTTTTATGGTTTATTCGGTTTTTAGTGATTCTGAGGGGTTTAAAAGTTTTTATGGTTTTTCATAGTTTTATGGGTTTTTTTACTTTTAAGTGTTTTTAGATTTTTATTGATGTTATTAATTATTTTAATGGTGTCTAGGGTTTTGATGGTTTTAGGGTTGTTATAATTTTAATGTTTTTAGCAGTTTTTAGGGATTTTAGGGCATTTTGTGGAATTTAGGTCTTTTAGGGTTTTTTGGGTTTTTATAATCTTCTAGGTTTTTAGGGGTATTAAGAGTTTTTATATTTTTAATGATTTTTTGTTTTTTAGGTTTTTTAGTGTTATTTCATTTTTGTTATTTGTTGGGATGTTTTGGATTTTTTAGAATTTTTAGGATTAGAGTTATTTTAAGGGTTTTCTTTTGTTTTTTTGGGGGTTTTAGGGATTCTAGAATTTTTAGGTTTGTAGGGGTTTTAAGGGTTATTATTTTTTTAATATTTTTAAGGGTTTTTTTGTTTTTTGTGGGTTCTAGACTTTTAGGGATTTTTAGACATTTTTTGGATTTTATGGTTTTTAGGATTTTTGATTGGTTTTTGGGGGTTATATGGTTTTTAAATTCTTTTAGAGTTTTCTAACATTATTAGTGGTCTAATAGGTTTTTTTTTGTTTTTAGTGAATTTTTATGTTTTAAGGGTTTTAGGATTTTTTATGGTTTTGAGTCGTTTCATGGGTTTTAAGAATTTTTTGGGTTCTTTAGTGATTTAATATTTTTTTGTGGTTTTCAGGGGTTTTATGTGTATTTAGGATTTTAGGGATTGAATAGAGTATTTCTGTGTTTTTAGAGTTAATACATTTTTATGGATTTTTTTTGCAATTTTTGATTTTTAGGATTTTTAGGGTTTCAAGGGATATTTAGGGTGGGTTTTGTGTTTTTAGGGATGTAGTGATTTTAGGTTTTTAATTTTTAAGTGTTTTTTGGTTTTATGGTTTTATTATGTTTTTCATGGTTTTAGTTTTTTTTAAATTTTTTTGTATTTTTAGGGTCTTTTAGAATTTTTATATTTTTTAGGATTTTTTGGCATTTTGAGGGACTTTAGGGTTTTTAGGATATTAGGATGTTTTAGGGTATTCAGCATTTGGTGGTTTTTAGGGTTTTATGTGTTTTTTGGTATTATGGATTTCTTATGGGTTTTTAGTTTTTTTTAACTCATTAAGAAACATTACGGTCATTTTAAGAATTTTATATTTTTATTTTTTTCATAGTTTTGTGGGTTTTTACGATTTTTAGGGTAATTTTCATTTTTAGGTTTTTAGTGGATTTAAGTGTTATTTGTTTTTTTTGTTTTTACGAGTATATTTCAATGAGTTATTTTTTTTATGTTTTTATTGATTTTTTTATTTCTTGGTTTTTTGAATTTTTTATGGTTTTAAGGATTTTGAGGGGTTTCTGGGTTTTTTATAGTTTTTTTAGTTTTAGAAATTTTGGGTTTTTTATGATTTATAGTATTTTTATATTTTTTAAAGGTCACTAGATGTTTAAAGGGTATAATTAGTTTTTAGTAGGTTTTTTATGGATTTTTTACGGGTTTATATGAGTTTTAGTGGGGGTTTTGGATTTTTAGGGTCTTTTAGGGTTTTAACATTTTCTAGGGGTTTGAGTGTTTTATGTTTTTTTATTTCGTTAAGGTGTTATCAATGGTTTTTTATATTTTTTAAGGTTTTTTAGATATTTAGTATTTTTTTGTGATTTTTAGATATTTCTGGTATTCAGTGTTTTTTTTGGTATTTTTAGAGTTTTTCTGATTTTTTTGGATTTTTAGTGATTTTATATGTTTTTAGTGATTTAGGTTTTTATGGTTTTCTTTGGGGTTTTTATGGTTATAGGGTTTTATAAATATTTTTGTAATTTTAGGCCTTTTTAGGATTTTTATGCTTTTGAGGGGTTTTAGGTATTTTAAGGGTTTTTGGGTTTTTTTGGATTTTTTACGGTTTGAATGGTTTTTTGTTGGGTTTTAGGTTTTCATTGAGTTTTTAGGGGTTTTTCTAGGTTTTTAGAGTTTTTTATGTTTTTTTTGGTTTTTAGAGTTTTTAGTGGGTTTTAGTATTTTTTTTGTGTTTTGGTGTTTTTTATAGTTTATAGGGGTCTTTATGTTTTCTAGGGGTTTTAGGGTAGTTTTAGGGTCCTTATCAAATTTTATGTTTTTTAGGGATTTTAATTTTTTTGTTTTTATTGTTTTCTTACGGTTTTTATGGATTTTTGGGTTATTTACATTTTAGGTACTTTTATGTTTTTTATGCTTTTAAAAAATTTTAGTAATTTTCAGGGGTTTTAGGTGTTTTATTTTTTTTTGTGGTCTTAATGTTACTTATCATTTTTACATTTTTTTGATTTATGGTTTTAATAGGTTTCTTTATGTTTTCTTTTGTGGTTTTTTCATTTTTATGGATTTTTATGGCTTTTTTGAATTTTTATGAGTTTTTAGGGTTTTTAGGGATTTTGATGGGTTTTAGGGTTTAAATATTGTTTTTGGGTTTTTAGAATTTTCTGAGTTTTTTAGGTTTTTAAGGTTATTAATGTTCTTAATTTTTTATGCGTTTAAAGGGTTTTTATCATTTTTAGTGGATTATTAGGGTTTTAAGGGATTATTTAGGGCTTTTAGGTTTTAGGATTTTTATGGGGAATTGGAGTTTTTAGGGTTTTAAAATTTTATAAGGTTTTTTGGGGATTCATTGTTTTTGGTTTTTTATGGTTTCTTAGTGTTTTAAGGGTTTTCAGTTATTTTAAGTGATTCGGTATTTTTAGGGATTTTTTAGGATTTTTGTGATTTTTTTGGGTTTTTATGGATATTGAAAGTTTTAAGGATTTTTAGGTATATGGGGTTTTTATTGTTTTTAAATTTTTTAAGGATTTTTATGTGTTTTTTTAGATTTAATGGTTTTCATATGGTTTTTCTGGGTTTTAGGGGTTTTTACAATTTTAGTTATTCTTAAATATTTTTCAATATTTTTACCGTTTTTTTTTCATTTTTAGGTGTTTTGAGTGGTTTTAAAGGATTTTTGGGTTTTACGTATTTTTTTTGGTTTTTATGGGTTTTTGAGTAATTCATGGTCTTATGGTTTTTATGGGTTTTTACCATTTTAGGGGTTAAAGGGTTTTTTTGAGTTGATTTTTAAAGTATTATGGGTTTTTAGGGTTTTTATGATTTTAGGTGATTTATGGTTTTTATGGGTTTTTATTATTTTTGGGTTTTTAGGGGTTTTTTGGGTTTCTAGTGTTTTTAGTTTTTTTCAGGGTTTTATGTGTTTTTAGCATTTTAATGTTTTCATACGTTATTCACGGTTTTGAGGGTTTTTTTAGGATTTTTGGGTATTTTAGGATTTTTATAGTATTTAGGTTATTTAGGGGTTTTGAGTGTTTTGAGGTTTTTTAGAGTGTGTAGATTTTTATCATATTTTATGGGTATTATGTGATTTTAGGTATTTAATGTTTTATTAGAGGATTTCAGGGTTTTTAGGGTTGTTTTCTAAGAATTTTCTTTGGTTTATTAATATTTTAATTTATATTTGGGTTTTTTGGATTTCGAGGGTATTTGGGTTTTAAGGATTTTATGGTTTTTATGGTTTTTATCTTTTTTAGGTTTTTACGATTTTATGTTTTTTTATATTTTTCAGGTTTTCTTAGGTATTTTTATGATTTAAGGGTTTTTTTATATTTTATGGATTTTTTTGGATTTACATGTTTTTTATAGTCTTTTAGGATTTTAGGGAGTTTTAGGGCTTTTGGGTTTTTTAGGATATTAGGGTTTTATGGATTTTTGGTTTCTTTTTGGTTTTTCTATTTTTTAAGTTTTTAAGGTTTTACGCATTTTTAATGTTTTGGGGGGTTTTAAGGGATTTATTATTTTATTATATTTGTAGTGTTTTAATGAGTTTTTAGTGGTTTTCTGGTTTTTAGGTGTTTTTATAGTTCTTGGGGTTTTTTGGGTTTTTTTGGGTTTTTAGTATTTTTTAGGTTTTTAGGTTTTTAAGTGCTTTTAGGTTTTTGTGGTTTTCATATGGGATTTCATGGTTTTTGGGTTTTTTATGACATTAGGGATTCTTTGGGCTATTTTTTGGTTTTTATGGCGATTTGGGTTTTTATGGAGTTTGAGTTTTTTTTATAGTTTTTAGGGATTATAGTTATTTGTTGGGTATTTTGATTTTTTTATTATTCTAGGGTTTTAAAGGATTTTTAGAGTTTTTTAAATTTTTATAGAAAGGAAGATGCGAGGGTCAGGCTATTCCCGACCCCCTCCCCCTATTTTATTATGATAATAGACGCAACAGACAATGGAGGGGAAGGGTCAAATGGCCCGCACCCAATAAACCCTTAAACACCACAAAACCAGGAAAAGAAACCCAAAAAAGTCAAGAAACAAAACACAAAGGAACCAGGCAGAAGAGAAAGAAGCGGGAACTATAGATCAACGTCTCCATACCCATAAGGGTCCATATCCGCACCATAACCAGAGGAGGCATCCGACTCCACCAACTCCCATTCAGATGATTCGTATTGCTTTAGAAAGGAAGTGTAATAAGCTATGAGACGTTGATGTTCCACATTAAGATGTTCCTTGATAGACTGCCATCCCCTACCAAAGGAAACTTCCTTATCTTTGTAAGAGGCTCTCATGGAAATAGTCTTTGGCAAAGTGGAGTAGTCCCTCTTCGGCTTTCAAATTCGGGGGTCTAAAGGGACCCCTGCAATATTTTTTTTCCTTCCCAGATGAAATGGAATCATCGAACTGGGGCCCTCTCCTAACTGATCATATCCATATTATAATTCATCTGTTCAGTATCCTCCTGGAAAACAACTTGATCAGGGATAAGAGAGTCTTCCTCATTCAGGAAGCAGTCATCAAGATCCCCACGCATCACGTTGGGGGACACCATGTTAGCCAGGGCCATCTGAAATCGTCCATCCTCCCTATGCAACTTACAGACCTCCACAACCAGCTCCATCACCTCTCTATGTTTAGCAGCATCCCCAATCTCATGAGCAAGACAAGCTAGAGCCCCCTACAAAGAAACACCCGCATAAACCCATTCATGCACCACTAAAGCCAAGGGCCCCTTCCCATGCCATGGGGGGCCCTCCATCACCGTAGAACACTACTTTGCCAACTACCCCCACCCATGTACCTCCCCTACTTAACCTCCTCCCCCAGCACCTCAATGAGGTGGGAAACATCACTCTTCTCAGATCCCTCCCCCTGTTCATACACCTTCCCTTCAACAAGAACACCCCCAGCAGTGCCAGCCTGCTCAGCCACAGGCCCCTGGTCTGCCAAAACGCCCTCTGTGTCACCCTGCCCATTGCAACCAGATGCTACCGCATAAGACCCCTCATAAAAAGGTTATAGCCCCATCCTAGAACTGAAGCAACACAAATCATGGATGGTGTCCTCCATTTTACAAGCCTGGGTCCCTTCCTCCGGATTGTCTGTGTTCCCTTGTTCATCCACCATCCCTTTCACCCCCATGACATCTATTGTTGTAGGCACACCCTCAGATAAAGACCCGAGACTTGTAAACCTATTATACAAGGGGGTGCAAGACAAAGCTTGCACCACCCCTCTGCCATCCTGCCCACTAACAATACTCGTGTCTAGTATCTCATTCACCCCTTCGAAATTCCTAGCTAGAGGCACTTCTGGATTTCTAGCAAACACCGAGGCATCCAATTCCTCTTCCCCAGCCCACACCACGGTTGAATTTCCATGTAGTCCCTTTTCTTCCCCCTCACAAGCAACACTATCAGGATCCTAGATCCCAGATTTTTTATCGATTTCATTGTGCACAAAATACCTTCATTCACCTTCCACCACCATCCCATTATCAACCAAATCTGGATGCATACTTCTTAGCCTAACAAGATCGTTTCCCCCTTCCAAATAGTTCATCATCCCCTTGTCACCCATGAGTCCAAGGTTCCTCTTTAGCCTGTCAAAGAAACCTAAAACCCTCGATGCAGGCTTATAAACCAGCTTCAGGGGGACATATTTAGAAGGCACAACCACTTGATCCCTGAAAAGCATGTTAGTCTCCACCGGCAAACCCGAATCGGGAACCGCGTGATTCAGCACCACAACCTCTCTAATTCTTCTATCACTCCTACAATAAGAACTAAAATGGCCCAGCTTCTATCAAGAAGAGGAAAAAATCACTGATGATTAAAAGATAACATGATGCTTGTAAAGGAATACCTTACCAACAACAATCCAAACAAAGTCGATAAGCATTTTGGAAGTATCCACCTCCAAGCAAGCCCGTGGAGCAACTGGATGGAAAACAGCCGGATTTCGGCTATTGGATCATAAAAAGTGACCCACAAGGTTCCCTAGCATACATATGATTGCTGGATTTTGGAAAGGGAGTGGGAGATCCGGAAACCTAACCCAAGTAGAAAACATCAGGGAGTCATGATTCATGTGAAGATCAAAGCTCCATCTAAAAAGGAAGAATATAATCCCAATACGGCTTCGAGGTGCTGAAGACCAGGCACAGATCAGACCCTCCTCCATCGTGAAGCAAATCATGAGAAGGAAGCTATCCGTCAAGCCTATAGTCACATGATATTGAAGATTCCAGGAATCAAAAATAAATCTTTCAAAGGAGACAACTGAGAGCCGATGATTCAAAAACCGTGAAACTAGGGTTAGGATGCGGAGAGAAGAATCAGCTTGGAACTCCGAAACCGAAATCCGCAGTTGTGGGTTGTCCTCATATAAATCAGAGACCTTTGGGAAGATCTCAATGTGTGGGAAAGGGGGAAGGAGATTAGGTGTAATGGGAGGGATGAAGACCAGATTCCGATCAACATCAGGTAGGGAATCCTCCCCCGTGGGGGGATGAGGAAGGGTCACTGCAACCAGCATCATCAACTCTCTCTTAGGTCCCCCTTTTTTAGTTAAGGATTATCCTGACATTTTTAGTGGTTTAAATGGATTTTACTATTTTTATTTATTTTTTTTATATTTTTTTGGTGTTTTTAGGGTTTTTATGTGTTTTTGGATGTTCATAGGATTTTAAGGATTTTTATCAATTTTTAGGTTTTTATGTGTTTTATGAGTTTTATAATCTTAATAATTTCTTATGTGTTTTCAGGGTTTTTATTGTTATTTACATTTTAGGGAGTTTTTGATATTTTTAGCATTATTATGGGTTTTTATGGGTTTATGAATATTAAGGGGTTTTACAGGTTTTAGGGGTTTTTGGGTTTTTAATGTTTTTATGTTTTTAGGGGTTTATGTAATTTTATATTTTTATGGTATTATTAGGGTAGTTTATAGTTTATAAGGGGTTTTTACATTTTTTGGGTTTTTAGAGATTTTTTAGGGTTTTTTTGGATATTTGGGGTTTTATGGATTTTAAGGGGTTGTTTGGTTTTTTGCTTGTTTTTGGATTTTTTATGATTTTTTGTAGTTTTAAGTTTTTTCTTGAGTTTTTTGTGTTTTTATAGTGAATTATATCATCTTTACAGGATTAAATGGTTTTTAGAGATTTTTAGTTGTTTTAAGTGTTTTAAGGTTTTTATTTTTTTAAAGCCTTTGAGGGTTTTTATGGTTTTTTACATTTTTATGGATTTATAGGAATTTTTATGATTTTACTAGTTTTAGCATTTGTATGGATTTTGATGGTTTTTAGGTATTTTAGATTTTTTATGGTTTTTAGCTATTTTAGGGTTTGTATGGGTTTTAAGTTTTTATTCTGTTTATTTTGGGTTTTATAATTTTTTTTAAATTTTATTGTTTTTAGAGTTTTTATGGAATTAAGAGGTTTTAGGGGTTTTAAGGTTTTTTGGTGGTTTTTGGTTTATTTGTGGTTTTTAGGTTTGATGTTATTTAGATATTTTTAACCTTTTTAGGTTATTAAAATGTTTTTATGGTATTGTGTCATTTTTTAGGATTTAATGGTTTTAGGTTATTTTAATGTTTTAAGAGTTTTTATGTTATTTATAGGATTTTAGGTTTATATAATTTTTTTTATTTTTAGTGTTTTTTATGTTTTCATGGTATTTCTGTGTTTTAGGTTTTGATTTCTTTCATAGGCTTTCTAAGGTGTTTAGGTGTTTTATGTTTTTAGGTATTTTTAGGTATTTTATGGAATTTTATGGGTTTTCTTGTTTTTGGGGTTTTTTAGTGGTGGTTTTTAGAGTTTTAAGAATTTTAGGGGTTTTAGTGTTTTTTTTTATTCTTGGGGTTTTGAGTGTTTTTTGGTTTTAAGTTTTTCTTAGGGGTTTTCACCATTTTAGGGTATTTTATATATCTATTTATTTTTATGGTTTTTATGGATTTTATGGTTTTAGGGATTTTTTGGGGTTTTATGGTTTTTAGAGTTTTTTGGGGTTTTATAGTTTTTTTTTGTGTTTTTAGTGTTCTGTTAGTTTTTATGGGGTTTAAGGTATTTTACAATTTTTACCGTTATAAGGGTTTTAAATGGGTTTAAAATATTGTAGTGTTTTAATAGGGTTTTATATTTTTTTTGAATTTTAATGTTTTGTAGGGTTTTATAGGTTTTTAGGGACTTTTAGGTTTTTAAGTCATTTAGTATTTTTTAGGGTTTTAGGGGTTTTAGGTGTTTTTAGGGTTTTATGTTTTTCATAGTGGTTTTTAGGTTTTTTATGTGTTTGTATGTTTTTAGGTATATTTATGGATTTTTAGGATTTTTATGGTTTCTTGGAATTCTTTAGGATTTTTAGGTACTGTAGTGATTTTAGGGTTTTTTTTTATTTTTTTATGTTTTTAGGGTTTGAATGTGTTTTAAGGTTTTTCATGTTTTCATAGGGTTTTTCATGGTTTTTTACATTTTTAGGAATTTTATTATATTTTTTATGATTTTTAGGATTTTTAGGGATTTTTAAGGTTTATACAATTTTAGGGGTTTTATGGGTTTTAGGTTTTTTTTTATTTTTTAGGTTTTTTAAAAATTTTAGCGTAATTATTATTTTTTAGTTTAAAGGGTTTTTTATTTTTTTAGTGGGGTCTTATGGTTTTATGGGTTTTTATTTATTTTAATTTTATTTTGTGGGGATGTTACATTTTCACGAATTTAAGGGTTTTAAGGGGGTTTAGTTATTATTAAGATTTTTATTTGTTTTATAATTTTTTGGATTTTAGGGATTTTTTAGGAATTTTATTGTTTTTAGGGGTTTTAATTATTTTTAGGGTGTTTAGGGTTTTTATGTTTTTTTGGTTCTTAAGGTTTTTTTGAGTTTTTTATGGATTTATGGTTTTTAGAGTTTTTTTTACTTTTTAGAGAAAGGATGATGCGAGGGACAAACTATTCCTGACCCCCCAAATTTTATTATGAAAAAGTGAACATATTAGACAAGGGAGGGGAGGGGTCAAATGACCCACACCCAAAAACCCTTAAACACCCCAACCCAGAAGAAGAAACCCAAAAAAAGACAGGAAGAAAAATAAACCCAAAAAAATACACAATGATAAGTAGCAACCATCACCATCACCAGCATTAACTAGAAAATAGGAGCTCACAACCAAGAAACAACTAGCATCCAACTTCACCAGTTCCGACATCTAGTACCTTCTCACTAAAGAGATCCACCACCACCAACACAGAACCATCAACACCAAATTCAAACTCATCATCTTCATCGCTTCCCAGCCAATCAGCAACCATCCCGGAGTAGCATTGACATCATCCATCATCTCCTTTCCAAGGAGATCAACCATAAGTAGAACAAAACCACTAGCACTAGCAGCCTCCAGCACCTCCTCACTGAGAAGATATACTGCCAGCAGTATTGCGCCACCGACACCAAACTTGGCACCGTTTTTATCACCCATCACCTCCTTGCCAACCAGACCCACTGCCAACATCACAGAACAACTACCATCACCAGCACCCAGCATCTCCTCACCATGTAGCTCCACCTCAAAGAACACAGAACCATCAGAACCAAACTCGCAATCAACGGCTACAACCCATCATAAATCATCAACAAACCACATCCCATGCCACCATTTCTGACAGTGAGCAACTCCTTCCACACCTCATAAGAAAACAGTCGCAAAAAACCTAATACTCTCAACAATACACACCATTTACCGCAACAGTGCCAAAGAAACCAAACACCCCAAAGCCAAATCAATTGGAATCTGGAGTAGAATGTCCCTTAGTAGATGAAGAGCACAGCCACGAAACGAATCCGCGAGCAGAAAAACCCATAACTGTAGATAAATGGAGTACTCTCAAGAACAAAGAGACCTGGATCCACAAGCCACCAATGCTCTAGAAAAACATGGGAGCCACATTGAAGAAGAAACAACATACCATAAATGGATTACTAATGGAAAAGATGTCAGACACTGGAGCCCAGAAGGGATGACATACCATCGAGGTGGTCTCCACCCGAGCTGTCGAAGAAACTCCCTCCGGTGATGAAACACATGACCCCACTGCATCCTCAGAAGGTCCTACCCAAAGGAGTCAAGCACACCACCACTATTCCATTGAAAATCCCTCTGGAACTTCCCCTAAAACCGAAGAAAGTACATGAATACCGAGTCGTCACCACACCGCCGAGACAACTGGAATCGCCAAGACCTCCCTCTTGGCCAATGAAGCTCTTGACCCCACTAACTTGTCTGTGGAAATCCTATATCTGAAAATTCAGCTCCGAAAGGCCGAAATAAAGGAGGGTTCCTGGCCTCTAATGGGAAACCATCTTTGCAACATTCCAGATTGGGATGATCCGATGCCGAGAATAATATCCGCAAAAGCCACGTTAGATTGTCATCTCCTTTTTCTTAAAAGAACCGGTAGATTCCAACACCGACAAGCATAATCCAAGTCTTTCGCAAACACAGGGAAGATGATCAGTCAACCAGAACTCCATCTGTGACTCCAATCTGGAGAAAGCAGCCACATAATAGGATTTCATGAGGAATCCCAGGAAATCGTTGTGGCGGGAGGGAGAGCCAAAGAGAGGGCAGCGTCATCTTTTTTATTTTAACTTTTTAGGGGTTTTATTTACTTTTATCATTTTTATTAGGGTTTTAAATTTGTATGTGTTTTTATGGTTTTAATAGTTTTTAGGTGTTTAATGGTTTTTACGGATCTTAAGGTGTTTTTAGGGGTTTTTAGGGGTTTTATCATTTTTATAATTTTTAGGGAATTTTTGTGTTTTTAGGATTTTATGGTTTTCATAGGGTTTTTAGGGTTCCTTGAGATTTTTATTTTTTTTTGTGATTTTATGTAGTTTTTTATATTTTTATATTTTTTTAGTATTTTTATGGATATTTGGTGGTTTATGGGTTTTAATGATTTTAAGGGGTTTTATGGGTTTCAGAGTATTTTTAGTGTTTTTTTATGTTTTTAATTTCTTTTAATATTTTTATGGGTTTAAAGGGGTTTTAGAGTTTTGAGTGGGTTTTATGGGTATTATGAGTTTTTTTTGTTAGGGGGTTCTATGTGATTTAGTGATTTTTATGGGTTTTTGGGACTTTATGGGTTTTAATGGGTTTTAGCATATTTCTGTTTTTAGGGTCATAAGTGTTTTTGGTTTTTATGGTTTTCTAAAGGGGTTTTAGGGTTTTTAGTAGTTTGTACGTTTTATGGGTATTTATATATTATTATTAGTTTATGGGTTTTATGGATTTTAGGTATTTGGAAGGATTTTAGGGTTGTTTAAGGTTTGTTTTGTTTTTAAGGTTTTTTCAGGTTTTTATGTTTTTTAGGTGTTTAGGGTTTTTATGTTTTTTAGTGTTTTCAGAATTTTATGGGTTTAATGGGTTTTAGTGTCTCTATGTGTTATTATGGGTTTTTATGGTTTTTAATGGGTTATGGTATTTAGGGTTGTTTAGGGTCTTTTTGGTGATTTTATGTTTTTTATGTTTTTTTAGATCTTTTAGGTTTCTAGGGGTTTTAATTGTTGGTAGGTTTTAGTAGTTTTCTTGGGATTGTAAGGGGTTTTAGGGTTTTCTACAATTTACTTATTTTTATGACATTTTAGGATTTTTATTTTCAAGGGTTTTCGGGATTTTTAGTATTTTTTAGGTTTTATGGTTTTTAGGTTTTTAAGGGTTTTGTTGATTTTTTAGGATTTCAAGGTTTTCTTAGGGGTTTTCAGTATTTTTAGTGTTTTTATATTTTTAGTCATTTTAGGGTTTTTTAGGATTTTATGGATTTTATGATTTTTAGGGATTTAAAGGTTTTTTAGGGTTTTTTAGTTTTTTTATGGATTTTAAGGGTTTTAGAGATTTTTTAATTTTTGGGGTTTTAATGGGTTCTTAGTGTTTTTAACGTTTATAGGGGATAATTGAGCTTTCAGTTTTTATTGTTTTTTTGGGTTTTAGGGGGTTTAATGGTTTTTATGATTTGGGGGGTCTTTTATGGGTTTTTTTTGGATTTTTAGGTTTTTTCAAGGTTTTAGGTGTTTCTATGTTTTAAAGATTTTCTTATGGGTTTTCGAGGATTTTATGGTCTTTTTAAATTTTTATGGTTTTAAGGTTTTTTTAGGAATTTTATGGTATTTTGTGTATTTAGGGATATTGAGGAATTTTACGGAATTTAGGGTTTTTAAATTATTTGGGTTTTACGTGTTTTTAGGTGTTTATGGTTTTCTCCGGGGTTTTTTGAGTTTTTAATGTTTTTTATGTTTTTGTGAAAATTTAGTGCTTTTTTAGTATTTTTAATATTGTTTAGCGTTTTTATGTATTTTTTTGTATTTAGGGATTTTTAGGGGATTTACGGTATTTTTGGATTTTTAGGGGTTTTAGTGGTTTTTTTTAGTTTTTAGTGTTTTAAAGGTTTTCTAGATTTTTTAATCACTTATAGGGGACTAAATGGATTTAGAGTTTTTATTTTTTTTAGAAATTATGGGATTTTTGGATGTTTTAATGATTTTAGGGCTTTTATGGTTTTGGAGATTTCTTGGCTATTGGGGTTATTGTGTTCTTTTTAGAGGTCGTTGGGGGTTGTAGGGTTTTTGGAGATTTTAGGTTTTTATAGGTTTTAAGTGTTTTTAGGATTTTAAGGTTATCTTAGGGATTTTCACTATTTTTAGGGTTTCTTATGTTTTATGGAATTTTATATATTTTTTAGGATATTTATGTTTTTTTGGATTTTTATAGATTTTGAGTGACTTCAAAGATTTTAGGGTATTTTAGAGTTTTTTTGTGTTTTATGGATTTTTAGGGGTCTTAAGTTTTTTTAGATTCTAATGTTTTTACGGGTTTTATGGTGTTTACATTTTTAATGATTTTAGGGATATTTTAATAATTTTATGTTTTTAGGGATTTTTAGGTTTTTTAGGTTATTTTGGTATTTTCAGTATTCTTATGAATTTTTAGATTTTTGGATTCTTTTTGAGTTTTTAGGGGCTCTATGTATATTTATAATTTTTTAACAATTTTTGGGGATTAAAGGGATTTGATAGTTTATATTGATTTTTAGGTGTTCTATGGGGATTCTTTTTTGTTGTGGGGGGGGGGGGGGTATGTTTTTTTTGTGTTTTATCATTTTTTGTGGTTTTTTGGGTTTTAGAGTTCTAGTAGTTTTTACTTCTTAAGGTTTTCATGAGTTTTCAGTTTTCAAAGAGTTTCATAAGGTTTTTGATGGTTTTTAGTGTATTTTAAAATTTTAAGGATTTTTATGGATTTATAGGAATTTTATAGGGTTTTAAGTGTTTTGGATTAAGGAATATATGGAGGTCAGGCTATTCCCGACCCCCATAATTTATTAGATAAAAAGACGCAACAGAAAATACACAACAAACAATGGAGGGGAAGGGTCAATCAACCCACACCGAAAAACCTTGGACATCCCCAAAAAACCCAAGAGTCCCCAAAAAACCCAAAAGACACACAAAACAAAACAAAGGAAGAAAATAAAAATCATCTCCAACAACATCACCCATCCAGACAGCAGCCAACATCACGCAACATCATTTTTGTCAACCATCACCTCCTTGCTAGGTATATCCACCGCCAACATCACAGAACCACCAACATCAAAGTCATAAGTCTCACCTTTTCTACCTCACTGTGAATCATCATCTTCCAGTCAGCTTTTATAAATTCACACCTAGTAGCACATCCGGGAACACATCCACAACACCCAAAGGTAAGACAAAATACATCACCACTCAATAGAACCAAAGTCCAACATCCACACTGATTCACATCTAAACCCACTACACCACAGAGAGAAAAGGTCCAATATAGCATCCATATCACAACACAACTTATCTTTCACTTCATCAACAACATGAAGTGAAACCACCACCCATGCCCAGAACCCAACTGCATCACCCAAAGCAGTATCCAACACCACTCATCAGAACCAAAAACTTGCCTCCACAACAAATCACAACCAAAACAACCACCACACAGAAAACCAACATCCAACATAGAATCAAAAATTCAAAAAAACAGAAAGATCCCTTTAGTGTTATCATGAGACAGATTTTAAAGTGGGAAACCAGAAAAAAGAACCTACATTTCCTAGACAAATCGGTGAAAAGCAGGTCTTATCTGCACCTCCAGAGGAGATCCGGAAGCCCGCATCACAACATAGAACACCATTTCCCCAAATCCATCACAAATCTATGGAAACCACCAAGATTCATCCATCCCTAGATCGCTACTTCAAGACCTCACCTTGCCTTGACATCTCCTAAGCCACCTAAAGCCATGAAACACAAGAGTCTGCGACACCACCCGCCAGACCATAACACTGCACCATCTACAAAAAATGAAGATTTCAAGCAACATCTAGATCCCACACCTCCAATGAATCCCCCTCCACCACTGTGAAGTGATGTCAACATCATATATTTCTAAAACGATCTGCTCCTAAGTGAGACATGAGTATCCAAGCCAAACCAAAGACACGACTCTCCACATGGCTTCCAGAACCACCAAAGCGAAGCCACACCACCTTGAAATCCAAACTGAGATGAAAACTGAGACAAGACACCCAAGAAAATCTATCGCTTGGAGCAGACGAAACCACTAGAGAAATAGACTGGATCTGACCCACTCCTACATGGAACGCCACACTCTGGGAAATCTTGATCTGAGAAACTCCGCTGTAGATCTAGAATGCCAAAGATCATATCGGGACTAATTCTCCATGAAACTGAAAAGCCACGCATCAGAGAGGAAGGATCTGACCTGTTCATCTATGGTTGAATTCTTTGTCTAGGTCTGGTTCCAGAGAAAAGAAATTTATTAGGGAACCATAGATCCAGAAGAAACGTACTATGAGAGGAGGGAGCTGCAACGCTGTGAAAACCGACTCCTGAGAATCCTAAACCATTGGGAAGTAACTGCTACAACATGTAAGATACATCGCGACAGGAGGCGCTATCCCAGGTGAGTTCAAGAGGATCCAGGAGACTCAACCACCATCTTCATATTCGTAAGGGTTTTAGGGATTTTGATTTTTTTGTGGGTTTTTATGCTTTTTAGGGTTTTGATATTTTCTTTGGTTTTTAGGTGTTTTATGTTATTTTAGGTTTTTAAGGTTTTCTCTATGGTATTTATGGTATTTTTTTTGGGATTTTAGGTATTTATTAGGTTTTTATGGATTTTTGGTTTTTGTGTTTTTGGGAGTTTTTTTGGTTTTTGGGTTTTTACGTTTTTGAGACTTTTTAGTGGCTTTTGAGGTTTTTAACATTTTTAGTTGTTTAAGGGGCTTATAATTTTATCATTGTTTTTTAGTGTTTTATGGGGTTTATAGGTTTTATGTATTTTTAGTGGATTTTAGGGGTTTTTCTATTTTTAGGATTTTTTAGGGTCTTTCAAATTTTTAGGGATTTCCCATTTTTAGGTTTTTGGTTGTTTTAATATTTGTTTAGGTTTTATGGTTTTCTTGGTGTTCTTTAGTGTTTTTTATGTTTTTAATGAATTTTTGATTTTTTAGAATTTTTATTATTTTTTACGATTTTTAGGGATTTAATGGGTTTTTTGGTGGGTTATAGGGTTTTTAGAGATTTTAATGGTTTTAGTATTTTGTGGTCTTTTAGGGGTTTTAAGTGTTTTAGTGTTTTATGATTTTATTAAGATTTTTTATGGTTTTAGGGTTTTTTATGATTATATATATTTTCAGTTATTTTTATGTTTTTATGGTTTTTTGGGGCCTTTACTGATTTTTAGGGTTCTTTAGGGTTCTTTATGGGATTTAGGTTTTTTGGTTTTTAAGGATTTTATATTTTTTAGGTGTCTAAAGGGGTTTTATATTTTTTTAGTGGGTTTCTAGGTTTTTATGCCTTTTTAGTGTTTTTAAGGGTTTAGTGATTTTTATGGTTTTTAGTGTTTTTTTGGGGTTTTTTGGTTTTTTGGGTTTTTAGTGTTTTTTAGTGTTTTTGGGTTTTTTGTGTTTTAAAGGTTTAATTTCGGATTTTAAGGGATTTTTTGTTTTCTACATTTTAGTGATTTTTATGGATTTTTAGGGGTTTTATTGTTATTTAGTGTTTTTAGGGATTTTAAGGCATTTTCATTTTTTTTTGTTATTAGGGGGTTTAAGTGATTTTTTATTTTTATAGATTTCTAATGATTTGTCATGGTTTTGAGTATTTTATATGTTTTTCGGTATTTCTTGGATTTTTTATAAATTTTTTGGTTTTTAGGGTATTTAGGGTTTTTAGCCTTTTGTGTTTTTATGTTATTTAAGTGTTTTTATGTGTCTAATGGTTTCTTATGGTTTTTCATGGTTTTTAGGGTTTTTATGTTTTTAGGGATTTTGAAGGGTTTTTAGGATTTATATGGATATTATGGTTTTAGGGATTTGGAGTGTTTTAGTGGGTTTAAGGTTTTTTTATGATTTTTATTTGTTTTTAGGGGTTTTATTGTTTTTTATGTTTGTATGTTTTTAGGGGTTTAAATTTTTTTAGAGTTATTTTTTGTTTTTTGAGGGGTTTATGAGCTTATAGGGGTTTTTATTATTTTCTTGTTATTTATGGATTTTAGGTTTTACAGTGTTTTAAGAAATTTTTAATCATTTAGGGGTTTTAGTTTTGGTAGTTTTTTAATGTTTTCTTAATATTTATATTGTTTTAGGGTATTATACATTTTTTTGGTATTTTATGTCTTTTTAGGATTTTTCTAGGGTTTTAGAGTTTTTTGGGTTTTTGAGGTGTTTATGATTTTTAGGTTGATTTTGGATTTTATGATTTTTTTGGGTTTTTTTGGTATTGGGTTGTTTTTGAGTTTTTTAGGGGTTTTATTGTTTTTTATTGTTTATTAACATTTTTAGAAGTTTAAAGTGTTTTTAGTGGTGTTAGGGTTTTATGGGGTATTAAGGTTTTTAAGGTATTTTGTGGGTTTAGGTTTTTTGAGTGTTTTTAGGCTAATAATGTTTTTATAGGGTTTTTAATGTATTTCATGTTTTTTATGTTTTCTGTATATTTTAGTGTTTTTAGGATTTTTATGGGTATTGAGAGTTTTAAGGAATTTTGAGGGTTTTAGTGTTTATAGTGTTTTATGGTTTTTTAGATTTTTTTTATTTTTATGGTTTTAATTGTTTTAGGTTTAAAAGTTTTTGTTAGGATTTCTCAACGTTTTTTTTATTTTCTAGATTTTTAATGTTTTTAGAGTATTTTTATGGTTTTTAGTGGCCTTTTGGGGTTTTGAGTGTTTCTTGGCTTTTAATGATTTTCAGTGTTTTTTAACATTTTTAGTGGATTAAATGGTTTTTAGAGTTTTTAGAGGGGTATTAGTGTTTTTATTGGTTTTTAGGATTTTAATGGTTTTTAGTGGGTTTATGGGTAATATGTTTTTTAGGGGTTTTAAGACTTTTAGGTTTTTGAGGTTTTGTTAGAGGTTTTCAGGGTTTTTAAAGTTTTTATGGATTTAAGGGTTCTTAAGGTTTTATTTTTTTAGTGTTTTTTTTTTGTTTTTATGGTTTTTTGATTGTTTTTGGCTTTTTATTGTTTTTGGACTTTTAAAATATTTTTAGAGGTGTTATTTTTTGTCGCGTTTTTAGTGGGTCTTAAGGTTTTTATGGGGTTTTTTTAATTTTTTATGGTTTTAGAGGTTTTATTATTTTGAGGTTTTTATATTATATTTAATGTTTTTAGTGTTTTTATAATTTTTCGGATTTTTAGAGATTTTATGTATTTTTATTATTATGGTTTTCTAAGGGTTTTTCAGGGTTTTTATTGTATTTTCATTTTTAGGTTTTTAATAGGTTTTTATGCTCATTATGTATTTAGGTTTTTAATGTTTTTAAAGGGTTTTAGGGTTTTAAGGATTGTTTATGAATTTTTTAAGGTTTTTACGGTTTTTTTGGATTTTGAGGGGTGTTGGGCCTTTTTATAGGCTTTAGGGGTTTTATGGATTTTGGGACTTTTAGGATTTTATTTTTATTTTTGGGGATTAAATGTTTTTATATTTTTTTAACATTTATAGGTGTTTAATGTGATTTTTAGGGTTTTAGTAGGTTTTAGGGTTTTTATTCATTGGGGTGGCTTTTAACGATTTTAGGGTTTTTATGGTTTTTAGGGTTTTTTAGGGTTTCCAGGGTTCTTATCATTTTTAGGTTTGTAGGGATTTTTAGTGTTTTATGTCTTTAATGTTTGTCTTAGGGTTTCTCGGGATTTTTCATGATTTTTATGTTTTATGGGTCTTTAGGGATTTTATTGGAATTTTAAATGTTTTTTTTGAATATTTATGGGTTTTGAGGGCTGTTAGGTTTTTAATGTTTTTATGGTTTTTATAGTTATTTTTGGGTTTTAGGGTTTTTTAATTTTTTATAAATATTATTTTTTTCTTATAGACTTTATCATTTTAAGGGATATAAGGAGATTTTAAAATTTTTAGTTTTTTAGGCTTTGTATGGGTTTTAGTGTTTTTTAATTTTTTGAGAGTTTTTTTATTTTTTAAAGGATTTTAGGGTTTCAGGGTGTTTTTAGGGTTCTTAGGTTTTTTATCATTTTTATAATTATTGGGGTTTTAAATATTTTTTGGTTTTTATGTTTTCCTGATAGTTTTTCAGGGGTTTTTTTATGTTTTTAGTGATTTTTAACGATTTTTTAGGATTTTTTTTGTGTTTTTAGTGTTTTTATGGATTTTTATGTTCATTTGGGTTTTTAGGGGGTTGAAGGGTTTTTTTAGTTTTTAAGTGTTTTTATGGGGTTTTGTGTTTTATTATGATTTTAAGGGATTAAAAGGGCTTTAGAGTATTCAGTGGTTTTTTAGGGATTTTATTGGGTTGTAGGGTTTTTTTGTTTTTCTGGTTTTTAGTGCTTTTCTGGTTTTATAGTTTTGGGGTTTTTTGAGTTATATATAATTTTTAGGTTTTTTTAGGTTTAATGTGTTCTTCGGTTTTTATGTTTTTTAGGGTTTCTCGGCGTTTTAGGGGTTTTTATGTTTTTAGAGATTTTTAGTGATTTTTAGTGATTTTTTTGGTTTTTAATGTTTTTCAGGATTTTAATGGGTTTTATATTTTTAGGGTATTTATGGATTCTAGGTTTTGAGTAGTTTTATGTGTTTTAATATTTTTATGGTTTTGTTTGGGTTTATAGGGTTTTTAGTTTTGATGGATATTTAGGGACTTTGAGATTTTTATTCTTTTTCGGGTTTTTAGGGATTTTTTTTGTTTTTAAGGGCATTTTTGTTCTTTTGTTTTTAATGTTTTACAGTTCATTATATTTTTTTAACATTATTATGGGTTTAATGTATTTTTTTAATGTTTTTATCCGTTTGAGGATTTTATTATGATTTTAAGGGGGTTTTATTTTTAGGATTTTTTGGGGTTTATGGGTTTCATCATTTTTTATGTTTTTAGGGGTTTTATGTTTTTTTATGTTTTTTGTTGTAATTAAGGGTTTGTAGGGTCCTAAAAATTCCTCCATGGGAATAATATACCCCCACAATCTCTTTTTAGAAGAAAGAAAGTACTTCTACCAGTCTAGCAAGGTGAATGGACTCAAATCAAGTTGCAAATTTTAGAAGAATCTAGAAGGAATTCATGTTTTCAAGGATTTTCAACTGCCTGTGTACCATCACCGGGAAGGGTTTTGGATCATTTGGTCACGATGCACTAGGTACGCAGAAGGATTTGTGAACCGCTAACCCACAGAACGATGGCCACCGAACAAGGCGTACAATGGACCACGTCGCCAAAAGACTCATGCACGTAAAGACCATCTGCATACTATCCCGAGAACATATTAGTTTGTGGATAAAGCAAACCAGTAGGTTTTCAAGAACCATGATCGTGAATTGAAGCCTGCACAAACCATTGATTGACTGAGACTTCCAGAGGTCAGGATATCTCTTCATGGGCCTCCAAAAATGGTGTCGTGTGTCCAATAGATACAAATGCCCTAATTCTCTATAAAAGGAGAATAGTATAAGGATTATGGATGGAGGAAAAAAGTTTGAAGGGGAATTATAGGTTCGAAGAAAGAGTTTTTGGAAGACCCCAGCTTCAGTCTCAATTCATCGACAAAGCCTGAATCGCGAACCAAAACCTTCGCAGGTACAATTGTCCATGAACCATAAAATGGGGGAATTGAAAAATAATAATAGAACCGTGAACCTAACTTGTGAACCATGAACAATATACTTCTCACTGATAAATTAACTATGAACTATAATCCCCCAGACCCTCCTTCAATATGGTTCTCCACATAGTTTACCACTATGCAGACTAAACTCGGTGTTGCATACTCCATCTGTGTGAGGATGGAACCCAAAGCATTGTGGGAACCGACATACCACTATGGTATGCGGTGGAAAATATACATTCATGCATACTGCATAGGTACACAGATGAACCCTCTGCCCGCATACCAATATGGTATGCATAGCCTCCCCCATCCCGCATAAAAAACTAGTATGTGGAATGGGGTATTTTTGGGTATTATTTAGTCTCGTTCTAACCTAACTCTTCCATTACCTTCCAGTCATCCATGGTCCCTCTATGAACCAATCCTCTAGTATCATGACAAAGCCTTTTCCAAACCCACCAGAATTATATGATCAGACCATTGAGTGCATCAGAGCACCCCTTTGAGTCTATATACCAATGGTAAGAGGAGTCCTAAAGGCTCTCTAAGCAGTGGTTTGGGCTTCGAGAATGCTTGTGGGTCTATATTCCCATGGTAACCTAGAGTCCACCCATGGGATTCTGAATTGAACCACTCAGTTCTAGGGATTAAGGGTGATCACTTGATTTTCCATTTAATGTGGAATAGTGTTCAGTCCAAGGATTTATATTCGCCTATCATTTTGATAAGGAAGAAACTCCTCCCCTCCCCCAAATGTATTCTGAAGCCCTCCCACTCTGGTAAGTCCCCAATATTTCAAGGTTGGGCCTCATGACTTTCAACATCATTCCACATTGAATGGTTCATTGCTCCTCACCCTCACCCATGGTCACCCTGGCCTCATCCGTTGTGGGATCTCCCTCTCTCACCAACAGAGGGGGGGCATGTGATTTATTAAATCTTTTACGTCCACTTGTTTATAACACCGAGCATGACTAACGTGGGATTATATGTTTGTGATGATTACCACATCTTCACAATATGAACTATAAGAATTCTAATTACTGATCAAACCAGGATATGTAGGATGCCTTCCAGAAGGCCCAAGCTCAAAAGGGTTTTATCCCATAAAGGGTCCTCCCAATAATGTCTCATAATATTGGATGCTTCTATGTGTAATACCCAAACAATATGAACAATGAGAACTCTGATTCCTGATCAAATAAGGATACATAGGACGCCTGCCTAAAAGCCCTAGCTCAAAGGGGTTCCCTCTAATAAAGGGTCAACCTAATCATGTCTTATCAAATGTGAATCTTCAATGCATATTCCCCACAAAATCCAAACTACGTGGGTTTTAATTCCTCTCTCAAGGATACATAGGAAGCCCTTCGTATGTTCCGGATCCCAATATCAAGTCCCCTTCTATCCCCCTATATGACGATAAACTCCAGAGTGCTTTACTCTATGGATCAAGTCAGCATCACTTCTATAGCATCAAATATATGAATGACTACGATGATCTTGAAAACCAAGGGTAGCATGTGGACACACTCCTCAGGAAAGAACCAAGGATTCACGAACATATGAACATGAAATAAATATATAAGAGAGTCTCTGAATCGGCAACAATCCTCCCCCAGAAGGGTGCAGTGTGCCGGATCTCCCATCCTCTTGACCAATGGAGTCCTCAAGTGCCTTTGGTTGAATCATAAATCAATTATTTATTTCCTTTGGAATGCATGTTCATGAATCATGGATACTAGGGTTATTTGGTGTTTCTGGATCCATGAATAAACCACTTGGAGACCATCCAAGGAATTTATATCTGAGGAGGATTGATTGCACATGTATTTGACTCCATGTAATCACCCACTGGGATCAACTGACTATTGAACCTACTTTTTAATGAGAAAGGGGGGAATTACCCTGTTATTATGGGGTTAGTAAAACCTACATTTAAAGTATAATGACAATTAATGGGTTGAAACAAATGAAATGGTGAACTTGATAGGAAAGCATCTATGAAAAAAGGGACGGGTGATGATCCTCGTTGGACCATTTCACCATCACCCAAAACCCCCCACCTCAGAGGAAGAATAAAAATGGTAAACCCGACATTAATCCTTAAATAAGGTGGTGGTTCTACCCCACTCAAAACCCTTATCCCCACAGCAGAATAAAGAGGGAAGGGGGCCAACCTGAATTGTCATATACGGACATGTATAAAAAAAATACTACTTTGATGAGGTTTTGTGTTCTGTATGTCATATATATATGCAAAAGGTTACCATAGAGAAACATTTGATCCAAATGATATCTTTATGACTGATGCAAATAGACACATCAACGATCCCACAGGTGGTTAGGGCCCAAATGAAGATAAGAACCGCTCGCCTACCCAGTGCCTTCAATGCTGTGTATCCAAAAAACTGATTAGGGAGTTACATTGTAACAGTAATATCCCAACATTGGAAGCTATGAGATAGAACCTCCAGTCTGCAAAGGTCTACCTGCCACCTACTTATCCATGGCCAGCACCCGAGCACAAGGCATCCCAGGTGGTCATCTCAAACTGTTCCGGGAGAATGTCCCTAGAAAGTAACAATGAGTACCTATCTTATCTTAGGTAGGCAGATGATGTTGATGTTGATAACATCATCTCAACTGTACAGTGGTCCTGCTCACAGGCCTCCCATCTGAGGGCATCACTACCAACACTGGACGACCAAGCCTCCACCCACCAAAGAGGACCTTATGCCGAGGGAAGCTGCTAAAGTCCAAGAGACCCAGGTCCCTCGGGTATCTAACTATGGGAAGAAAATATATAATCTAGAACATGCTATCACCCTGGTTTTTGAGGAGAAACTCCTCTAAACTAACATGTTGGAATTAAATGGCTATACATATGATTATGCCCCCTCCAATCAAGCCCACCACAAAAATAGGGTGGCCTAATATGAGTACATGTACGTTCCGGATAATTCTCACTAGTACCACCATGAACACAGAGCAGCAAACTACAGGTATATGCAGATATCAGTCGAGATAAAACAAGAATACTATTCAAATATGGTGAAAAAATAGCTACATGGAGGCAAAAACACCTGCTGATTCACACCAAGCCCGCCATCCAAATAGGGCGGTAGAAAAATATGAGTAGAGTCAAATTCCTTCGGATGCATATGAAGTTGATGAGAAAAATACAATAGCATGTAGGGAGATGAAAATCCCTTCTCATGATTTTGAAGTCTACCAGTCAAAAACGGTGGCAACTGGAGAAGAGAACAAGTGGCAGACACATTCCTATGTCAGTATCTACTAAAAACCCATGGAGGATTGGAGCAGGCACAAAATCCTACTCTGACATCAGAAGGGGCCTGCATACCTATTCCAAACAAAGATGTATATCGGTACATCCTGACAATGATGGAAGATTAGATGTCAATTCCAAACCATATCCTCCAAAAAAGCCAAGATATCATTACATTGGCAGTAAAGGTGAGAAATCGAGCCCACGACCGGGCATCCTCGAATGGAATGACTCACTCCCAAAAATGAGTCAGTCACTTCCGAGCAGTTAAGAATCCATAATTTAGTCTAGGAGGGTCAACAGAAATACACCGATATATACAGACAATCGGACTAGGAACAAATTCTCGTTCCAACTAGGGGTCGTCGGTCAAATGTGGTGACCACTCCAAGGCAGACATATATACCCAAAAAAAATCAAGATTTTCTCTGGTGTGTCCCGACGACATCACAAGAACCAACAAGATAGGGACCCATATATGAAAGACATTACCAACAGTAGATGGACCCATTTACCAACAATAGAGCACTAAAAAATGAAAGGCGCTAAAGGAAACTAGAAAATGAAGAGAATATGCATGATCATACTATGATATAAGATGGGGTTCTTGATGCCCTCAAACATATATTAATAAAGGCTCATGACCCTGTCAGTCCATTACCAAATTATGGATGTGTATGTAGAAGTTTCGAAGGCCCTACCCACAATGTCTCTACAAGTAGCTCTTAAAGACCTCCACAGAGAACCCACTGGGACTCACTCTGTGGGCCAGATATGATTGATCATGATAGCCTATCTTCTGATGTGCATTGGGGTTTCCCTCCCCTCGAACTGAAGATCAGATAGCAAGAAGGTCCTCCCCTTGTCTTCAACATCCCTGATGGTCCTCCATTGTGTATATACTGTAGACATGCTTCTCCCTGTAATGGGATTTCATGTCATGATGGTAGTCCTCACCATGATGATGGTCGTTACGAAGGCCCTCCCCGCAATGGACCATCATATAAAGGTCATCCCCTCAGTGACATCATGAATTAAGAAGGTCATCCCATCGTTGTGGTTAACCCTGAAGGTCCTCTCCATGGTATATGCTGTAAAATCATTTCCTGCGGTCGAGCATCATGTTCCAATGGTATTCCTCACCATTACAGCACCAATTGTGAAGGTTCTCCCTAAAATCAAAATTCAAGGTGGCAAGAAGGTCCTCCCCTTTCCAGATCAAATATGAGAAAGGCCTCCTATGCTGAGGTGCTCAGAAAGATGGAATCAGGCACATCAGGAACACCATCTATAACGAGTGATATTCTTTCTCAACCAGAGGATGTCCTATGTCCATGATCATCTTCTGAGACACCACTGCATTATCCTCAAATCAATAAGGCTACCATAATCCTGATTTCTTAGAACTCAGTTAATAAGAAGCAATCAAGATGAGAATATCAATTATAGTAGCCTCAAGTAGAAAAACAAAATGAAATGTTTCTTGTGAGAAGGCAACTGGATAAGGATAACATACCAATGATGTATTGGACAATGAACACTTCTCACTTCGGCATACCAGGAGAGTTGTCCAAGGAATTCATGCCTGACATTTTCCTCAATATATGGACGACACTTCATTAGCTGAAATAAAAATTCACACCCTACAAAGTGTATGAGGACCATGTCAACATGATAGGGGACCTTTGCCGTCTAATCGACCTGGAAGACCTCTCATCCACAAGGCAGACACAACCAGAAAGGCAAAAGAAAAACCATGAAATAGACTACCTCCATGAGCTACATATTTTGTGTCTCCTCATTGACAACGCCCTAGTGGGAGTTCACATTCTCAGATGGGCAGAACATGGATCCCTACACGTTACCCCATGTCCCGTCTAGTAGGACCCATGGGAAATGAAATCCAGCAATGTCATCACCCATAGAAAACAATCAAATAAAACCATTGCTCAATAAATATGGGATACTTAACAAAAACCAGCATAGAGTAAGTATCGAAAGCGTTAGGGCCAAAGAGATCAATCCATCAAAAAGATTTAGAGTCAGGCAACCAAGAACACACAACATGCTTCCCTTCTAAGGTAAGACAACCAGAAAGTACTGCTCATGTCATCAAATGACCATAGACTCCATGCTATCCCAATTCCATACTCGTCTCACACCCGCTCAGGAGTACATGAAATTGAAAAGGTGTAAATAGTAGCAGTTACTACCCCAATGCGGTAACAACCGCATCCAATAAGGTTGGGGGAATTTTTTAATCAAAATTCCCATATAAGACCAACAAATCTAGGCCTTAGAGAATTAACGGAAGAATGAGAACAACCCCAACCTGAAGGGATGGGGGTATTTTTACCTAAAATCTCCACACAATGAATGTCCCTCTTCCACCATCTAGGATGAACGATGGATAGGGGAGCTACCCATTCCTCCCATTCTTGTGGTTTTCACATTACAAAACAAATAAGCATTACGAGGTCAGACCATAGATCCCTTAAGATCAATATTTGCCAAGAAATCCAAAGAATACTGAGGAATGGAAGTAGATAGTACAATAAAGGATGCATAAATTCTTCCCACCATTTGGAACTGGGTACACCACCCCAAATGTTGTATGCCTCAGTGAATTTGGTAAATGTAAACTCTACAGATCTCACAAGAAATGATGCATAGGGAGAAGACGTGAAGGAAGATGTTTCCCTCCCAGAGGCAACCCACAGTGAGCCTGATAGGGAGCATACCTGAAACAAGAGAGCGGTCCTAAATCGTGGTGCCTCCTCAGTTAACCCATCACTACATCCCTCACAAAAACCCAATAATGATAAGAATAAATCCATGTTTGTCTATGACCCACTTTCTCTTACCCCTAGAAATGCACCCCTCACTCTTGAGTAAAGGTTCCCCAAGAAGGAGAATGAAATGAAAGAGCTCAGGATAATTAATTTTGAGCTACGTCGAGGGAGCTATCTCGCCAAATGTTTCCCCCCGGTGGAATGTCGGAAGGTGCTCCCAAAAGAGGTGCCCTTTCCACAGGCATTCATCCTGGTGGATGAATCCAAGATCTGAGGTCAGTTAAACCTGGACCTGGATGGAAATAAAGACTTTCCCTCACTAGGAAGACATCCAGAATATATTCATGAAAACCCACAAATGATACCCCCGATTGGGTATCTGCCCCAAACTCTAGCAGAATCAACACATCCAGTCTAGGAAACTACTACACAAAACCAACTCATGACCAACAATATATACATCAAGGGCACTTAAATAATTTTGATTAATTAAAAACTCAATTATAATCCATGGTGGGGCGACACATTCTGATAAAACTAGAGCGCAAACCCTATCCCGATTGGGTGAGAAATGTTTCATTGCCGCCAATCTTCGGAAACCCTATATTCCCTGTATTCAATGGGTTGGGGGACTTAGAACAATATTTCATGCACTATGCATCTTATTGTGACTCCATGATGAGCACTTCAGAGTAGCAAGATGTAGTAAAATTTAGGTGCTTCGTACAAACCCTATATGGCTCAGCTTTCGTATGGTATTCTAGCCTACTAGCCAATTAAATTATAGGATGGAAGGACCTCCGACAATAGGTTCTCTTGTAGTTCAGTTCAATGTAGCCTAAGATGATGATTAGTGATCTCATGAACTGTAATAGTGAGAGAACGAAAGTGTCTCAAACTTCATTTTCAGAAGAAAAGGCATAACTCATTCCCTAAATTGGACACTTCCCCAAGATGATATGCTCTCCATGTGAATAGATATACTTTGGGATGAATAGTGAACACTAATCATCCTAGTGAAGTACACATTTTGTTTTAGAGACTTCTCTACAATTTCCCAAAGAATAGAGGACTCCTTTCAAAGGACCAATATTAAGTCTCGAGTGGCCCCATTATCCCCTGGGAAGAGAAAGTGAAATGACGAAGAGGATTCTATCCCACATAAGCTACCCTGACACCAAATCCATCTGCAAGGGCCCCACCAAACTGCGTAGGACCCCATGGACGCCAACACCCACCCCACCATGATAAGATGAGAGAAGTGGTTATAAAATAAATTAGTTAAAAGAATGATTAAATAATGTTTACTCATTCCAAGATGACTCAGTCCACAATTATTTTAGAGCCTCTATGAATTGTAACTTGCTCTAGCTACTAGAGCCAATGCGAGCCGATGAGGTGGGTCTCGACAACCACCAAACGTTTTGTCCCTATCACTAGATAATGGGACACACCATCTAGGAATTATTTTTTTTCAAGGATCTCCTACAAAAGAATGTGGATTTCAGGAATGTTAAGTTGGGCCCACTGCCAGCACAAGTGGCGTATGTCTCCACCTCAGAATCAATAGATGAAAAAGAATGGAAAATAGTCGCCAATAAGAAAGAGAAAAAATATGACAATTGGATGACCCATAGGATCATCACCTTGTTGGATCTGAATCAACAGATTATACACAAGAGGGGGGTGAATTGTGTCTTTTGAAATTTTTCAGTTACAATTTGATTGAACGAGTTGTGTCCTTTATGCTTTATCATATATGATCATGCAACAAAAATACATAAAAGAAGAACACAAAGATGTATAGTGGTTCAGGGAATAGAAGGCCCCTAGTCCACCCCATTAATGATCAACTCCACAAGCTTGGTGAATTTCACTATCAGGTCCGCTTTTCCACAATCCTGTTCACAACTGAGTACAGGCAGTTAAAACCTTTACAACCCAAGGAAAAACTAAGCCTTCCGGTTCAAACATGAACCTACATAGCTTAGAACGAGAAGATGATTACTCAAGAATAAATAGAATTTTAGAAAGAAGTTCTCCAACTGATCATCACAATTGAAACATAATGCAATTGACAGCAGATGGATCAAAGTCTCTTGAAATATTGATCTTCAAGTTGAAGCAGTTCTGAGTCGATCTGGTGGCAGTAGATATAGAGATATATTTCACAACGTTAGCAGTAGTAGATCCACAGTAGATATTCGATGTAGAACATGTGACTCTTTTATCGAGTTCCTTATTCTTAAAAGAGCAGAGCTTTGATGCTCTTTTTGAATCAGCAGATTAATCCTGAATTTCTACAGTCTCTTTCTTCCACCTTTTTTAATAAAAGATCGATCACCATACACTCACGTACCTGGTGTTTCAGAGAGAACATATATAATAAATCTGATCAAATCTACTACACATTTAGATCCATAAAAGTCACCTTCTGATTTGCGATATTCAAAAATTTGAATTTACAGAGAAGTTGTAACTTTCCTTAAGACTCAGTATAAAAATCTCCTTTTAATTTGATCTTAAATCCGTTAATAAAATGGCTTTAAATCAGTCAAAGTAATACTTTTAAAACGACTTTAAATCTGGCTTGAAATCCGCCTGATAATCAGCTTGCTAATTGCTGCATAAAAATATCATCTGTCAAAAATTCCGACACCAAAAGTAAGGTTGATGACGTGTCCTTCAAACATAGGGTTGAAAACATATTCTTCAAACGTAACATTGACAATGTAAGGTTGAACACAAACGTAGGGTTGATCACAAATGTAGGGTTGATCAACCATACTTTTTCTTCAACACTCAAACGTACGGTAAAAGATCCATACTTTCCAAGAACGTATGGTTGTTTACAAAAGTAAAGTTTAGAATTTACGTACAGTTCTTTTTCCATACTTTTCTGATAATGAAAATGTAAGGTTCCTTCCTAACGTAAGGTTATCCTTCCATACTTTTCAGATAATCAAAACGCAAGGTTCCTTCCTAACGTAAGGTTCTCCTTCTTTACTTTGATGATAACAAAAACCTAAGCATCCTTCCTAACGTAAGGTTCTCCTTCCATACTTTTCTGAAAACATAAGGTTCCTTCCTAACATAAGGTTCTCCTTCCATACTTTGCTGAAAACCTATGGTTGTTTAACCATACTTTTCTCTTATCTCAAAAAGTATACACTCTTTTCATCCTTATGTAACGTTTATCCATGTAGGGTATGAACTGTGATCCAGAACGCGCTAAATCAGATTCCACACTATATTTATCCACGTAAGGTATTAACAATGATTCCAGAATGCGCTAACGAAGATTCCATGCTATGTAATAAATTCTCATTATTTCAATAGAAAAATTAATTAATAAATGACTGCAATATACTAAAAAAATAATTAGAAAATAACTAAGGGTATTTATGAGCATCAATGTTATCATAAATAGATAGAGTATTATTTTCAATAAACTCACCCTTTGAATAACATTAATATGTACTATTTAAAACAATACATTGCTAAAAAATCTCCCCCTTTTTTATGATCACAAAACCCATAAAATAATTAAAATTATTTAAACAAAATTAACATTCAAAATTAGTTACATAAAGTTTTTGAATTTTGAAAGTATGAAACAATATTTAATTTTGGAAAAATTTATCCTTCTGAATAAACAATAAATATACAGAAAACTATTGAAATAATGTTTCGTAAAATAAAATGTCGTGGTTATCAAAATTTCTCCTTTAATTCTCCCCCTAAATAAAATTTTGATGTTTATCCAAATTCTCCCACTTTTTGTGATATCAAAAAGAATAAGAAATCATGGATTTGAGCACATTTAATGTTGCACTGAACTGTAGGTAAATGCTTATTATTAACTGTTTATCAATAATTAAATCTAGAGTACTGGCATATAAAAAATAAAATTAGAAAAAAAATAGAGGATGAAACAAATAAACAATGAAGGAAATTTTCATTCAAAAACAACAGTATATACATGACAATGATATACACAGGAATCAAGGTTTGGGTAAGATAGGAAACAGGTTCTATCTCCTATTGATTGCAGACTTGATTTCAGTAAACTGTTCTTGAAGTCTCTTCATCATCCCATATCCATGTTTGATAATGAGCTCCATGTTATCTTGACTCATATGAATGTCCTCGATTAAATTGACTCTAAAAAACTCATACATCCTTTCCTCTTTTTCAACAAACACAGAAAACTTCTCTGATAACTGATTTAACAGAATTCTAACCGATGGCTCACTAGATGTCAGTTGATCCACTAAGAAATTATGATTGTCCAGAAACACTGATAAAGGAGCATTTTTACATTGATGATATTGTAACCTGTCATTCATGTTACTCATCACAGTTTTTATAGCTTGAAGCCTTCGGATTAAATCAGGTGAAGTACCTGATCCAATAGCAGCACTATTTGCAACTAATGCAAATTGGTTCTCCATAAACAACTTCATATCTGATAAATATGAATTCATAACGATTTAAGATTTCAATTGTGTAACAACAGTCAGCATATCATCTTTAAACATTTCAACTTCTTTTCTTAAAACTGTAAACTCCTTCAGCTTTTGAAATTTCAAATGTTCTAAGTCTAAGGCATTTCTCAGAGAAACATTATCAGATTCCAACTGAGAAACCTTTTTGTACAGTTTTTCAATTTATTCTTTTCTAGAATCAGAGGCACCTTGTGCTTGATTCATAGTCACATGCTCTGGTTGATGTAGCAGTACCAACGGCAATGATTTAGTATCATATTTTTCTTTTTCTCTATCCTAAGAAGGTTGGTCCACAGATTTTTCCTTAGAGTTTTCAAACTCCTCCACAGAAAAATCCTCTTGTAGTACCTCTGTGTGAGCTTCAGAAGCATGATCATCACATTCATCTACATCTTTTCCTTCCACTGGGTTTTCAAGAACAATATCTTCAATAGTTTCCTGAGGTTTGGCCACTTATTCACTAGGAACTGCCTCCATCTCTTGTTCCTGTTGAAGTTCAACTTCAACATCAGCTACAATCTATTCCTGATTCTCCCTTGGAGCTTCTTCTGAAACTCTTGATCCCTCTACTGGTGCTGTTCTTTCAGTAACAAATTCCATGGTCTTATCAACAACAGATTCCCTTACAAAAGAATAAGAAAATAAAGCTTCTGAGGTTGTTTCCAAAGCAGGGGAAGTAATTTCCTCATTGACAGGTCTCTTTCTTTTTTATTGAAGTCCTTCTTGAATTCTGTCTTCCTCAACATCTTCCACATAGAAGAGAATCCTTATTGCTACATTGCTGACTCTGGATTCAGCTTTTCCCTCATTGGACTTAGCAGGTTGAGCCTGAGCACTCTCTGAGTCTTCCTCATCTCCTACTGGAAATTTTTTTACTTTAAATATGCTCCAGAAATATCCAACTTTCCTTAAAGTTTCAGCATTAAACGTATTACTTTGATGAAAATTTACTCGAGCATCCACTAATCTCACCATGTCTTTTTTAAACAGCAGTTTAGAAATAAACCGACCGAAAGGGAAGAAATTCATCCGGGCCTCGCTTTGACAGCAATAACTGAGATACCTTATCATGTATCATGGAATGTTTAACTTAATATCTCTTCATTGATGAAACATTATATACATATCAGGGTACAAAATCTTTTCCACTTCTTCCATTCTTGGAGCCATTCCAGTCTGAATAAATTTGACCAAAATCTTCTGATCAGGCTCCAAATCCTTGACAAATATCTTTTTTATTGTCTTAGTACCAAAAATAAAAGACATGATGTCTTCGGATTTATGCACAGAATCTCCAATATTTTTTAAATCGAAATGAAAAAATCCCTCATGACGATAGCTAAGAATCTGACCAATCTCTACTGATGATATTGAGAAATACCTATCCTCTATCTTAGCCATCATATTGTCCTCAGTATCCCCTAGGCTAAACTGTATATATTTGAAAAAGTATCAAAGTTCTACTTCATATAGAAATTTCGTATTTTCACTTTTGAACATCTGTTCAATATTCTGAAATGATAGTGCTTGCTTCAACAATAGATTTGTCTGAAATAACCAGCGAGATCGATTCCCTTACCCTGTAAAATTTTTCTTACCTCGGTGCATTGTCTCTTTGCATTTATTGGCTTGCATTCACTGACTCTTTTAGTCCTTACCATTTCTGTGAGAATCTCTGAAGGTTTGAAGGTTAGGGTTTCAGAGGTTTGAAGGTTAGGGTTTAGGAGAGGAAGTGTGATTTTCGGATTTTGAAAGGGTTTTGATAGAAGTGAAATAGTTTAGAAGTCGAAAAGGCTCTGACAGCCTTGATTCCCGTGTAGTCACTAATCATTACATATATTTAAAATAAAAAATGTTTGAATATGGAAAAAGAAAAAAATTCTTAAACAATATTAAAAAAAAATTATAAAAATAAATAAAAGTAATTAAAAAAATATTTAAAATTAAATAAACCTAACTCCCCCTTAATAAAATCAATCCTTGCATTGGGAAGTGGTTTTGTAAAAATATCTACTAATTGAATTTCAGTATTTATAAATTCTAAAAATATATCCTTTTTAATAACATGATCTCTTATAAAGTGATGCCTTATATCAATGTGCTTAGTTCTAGAATGATTAATATTATTTTTTGAAATATTAATAGCACTTGTATTATCACATAAAATAGGTGTATTATTGAAATTCAATCCAAATTCTATAAGAGTGTTTTTCATCCAAAACACTTGTGCACAGCAACTGCTAGCAGAAACATATTCTGCCTTAGCTGTTGACAGGGCAACTGAATTTTGTTTCTTACTAGACCATGATACTAAGGACATTCCTAAAAAGTGACATGTACCTGATGTGATTTTTCTATCTAACCTACATCTTCAAAAGTCAGCATCTGAATATGAAATCAAATTAAAATCAGATGTTTTAGGATGAAGAAGAGATTCAAATACAGTTCCTTTTAAATATCAAAAAATTATTTAAACAACAGTCTGATGATATTCTTTAGGATTTGATTGAACTCTAGCACAAAGACATACTGAATACATTATATCTGGCCTACTAGCATTAAGATATAACAAACTACCAATCATACATCTATATAAATTTTTTTCAACTGATTTCCCAGTTTCATCCAAATAAATTTTTATATTAGTACACATCGGAGTTGTAAATGGATTGTTGTTTTCATGTCCAAATTTCTTAAGTAAATCAGTAATTTATTTGCTTTGATTTTAAACATTTCCAAAATCTTTTTGATAAATTTGAAGACCCAAAAAGAAATTTAATTCTCCCATTATACTCATTTCAAATTATTCTTTCATTATTTTTGAAAATTCATGACAATGATTTTTATTAGTTGATCCAAAGATTACATCATCAACATAAATTTGAACCAATAAAACCTTATTTTTCACAGTTTTCTTAAAGAGTGTTGGGTCTGCCATTCCAACAGTAAAATCATTTTTTAAAAGAAAAGAACTTAATCATTCATACCAAGCTCTAGGTGCTTGTTTACGGCCATAAAGAGATTTAGTAAGTTTAAAAACAGAATCAGGTTTTTGAGAGCTATCAAAACTTGGAGGTTTCTCAACATAAACTTCCTCCATTAAAAAACCATTAAAAATGCATATTTAATATCCATTTGAAATAATTTAAAATTCATATAATATGCATAAGATAAAAGGATTCTTATGGATTATAACCTAGCTACAGGTGCAAAATTATCATCATAATCTATTCTTTTTCTTGATTGTATTCTTTATCTACTAATCTTTCTTTATTTCTAGTTATTGTTCCTTAGACATCTTGTTTATTTCTAAAGACCCATTTGGTTCTTATTACAGGATAATTATTAGGTATTTCCACTGATTCCCAAACTTCATTTATTTTAAACTAGTTTAATTCATCTTGCATTGCCATTACCCAGCTTTCATCATCTAAAGCTTCTCCTATAGTCTTGGGTTTTTGTTGAGATAGTAAGGTAGAAAATTCCACTAGGTTTCCTTAAGTTTCTTCTAGTTTGAAGACCAGTTTCTAGGTCACCTATTACAATTTCTAAAGGGTGATTCTTTAGTGTTCTAGACTATCTAGGAAATATATTTAAAGGTTATTTAGTGTCATGTTACTCTGAACTGGACTGAATTTATTTTATATTATTTTCAAAATCATTATTTATGTTCTCAAGTATCATGTTATCATTAGAGTCAAGTTCATCCATTTGTTCTTTCATTTTCTCAAAGGGATCATATTCATCAAATTTCACATGAACTGATTCTTCCAAAATCCATGAATTCTAATTATAAACTCTTTATGATTTAGAGGTAGCAGAATATCCTAAGAAAATACCTTCATCGGAGTTTGGATCAAACTTACCAAGATTATCCTTAGTGTTTAAGATGTAAACCTTGCATCCAAAAAAATTAATGTAATTTACTTTTTGATTTCTATTATTCCATAGTTCATAGGGTGTCTTTATAAAAATAGGTCTAATTAAAACTCTATCAATTATATAACAAGCTGTATTCATAGCTTCTGCCCAGACATATATAGGTAGGCTATATTCATTTAACATAGTTCTAGCCATTTCTTGAATTGTTCTATTTCTCCTTTCTACAATCCCATTCTGTTGAGGTGTTCTGGGTGTATAAAAGGTATGTTTAATACCCATGTTTGAGAAAAAGGAATTAAATTCTAGATTCTCAAATTCTCCACCATGATCACTTCTCAATTATACTATATAAAAACCTTTTTCATTTTGAGTAGATTTGCAGAAACTTTCAAATAAATTAAAAGCTTCATTTTTAAATTTCAAAAAGAAAATCCATGTAAATATTGAATACTCATCAACTAAAACATATACATATAATTTACCAGCTAGGATTGCTACTCTTGAGGGTCCAAAAAAATCATTATGAATAAGTTCTAGAGGTTTAGATGTAGCAACCTTATTAACATATTTGAATGATGATTTGTGTTACTTGCCAAGTTGACATGCATCAAAAAATCTGTCACTTTCAAATTTGAGGCAAGGTAAATTAAAAACAAAATGTTTCTTAGATAAATTATGTAAAACATATACACTGGAATGTCCAAGTCTCCTATGCCAGATCCAGGATTCACTTACATTAGTAGTCAAGCAGTTTACTTATTGTTTACCCAAGAAATTTGAATCCAAAGTATAGTCATTTTCAGTTCTTCATGATTTAAATTTAAACAGTTTATCTTTAGAAACAATACAACAATATGTAGTAAAATCAACAATATATCCATCATCACAGAGTTGAGAGATACTTATCAGATTGTGTTTTAGTCCTTTTACATAAAGAAATTTGTTGATTGAGACTTTTTTTGGATCTCCAATAGTTCCAATGCCAATGATGTTTCCTTTGGCATTGTCACCAAATGTGAAAAGTCCTCCTTCCTTTTGAGTGAGTGAAAAAAAATTCAATGAGTTTCCACTCATATGTCTTGAGAAGCCAATATCCATGTACCATATATATTTTCTTCTCTGGTGGCCTGCTACCTGCAAAGACATTCAAACAAATTGATTTGGTACCCATATTTTGTTGGGTCCAGGGGTGTTAGCTAGCAATGATCTGGGTATCGAGATTTTCTTTGTTCTTTTAAAATTAGATGAATCATATAAGTCGTTTGAAACATAGGTTTTTTTAATACCACAAATTTGAGGTTGTCTTAAGAATTTTTTTTATCTATATGTCCCTTTGTCCCACAAAAATTACAATTATCCTTTTTAGGGCTTGGAACAAAATAATTTTTATATAGCTTAGGTTTTTCTCCTTTACTGCTAATTCCAAATCTCTCATTTTTAATGAATGTTTTTCCATGAATTTCATTTAATGAATTTTCTCCTTTTGTAAAGACCAATCCAACATGTTCATAAGATTATACTTCATCCTACAGTGTTTTAATTCTTGATTCAAATTCAATATAGTTAGTGTTAATCGAATTGTATTTATCAGTTATTTCCTTATGTAGTTTCAACATTGTATATATTTCATCTGAAACATATTTATGTATTTTTTTAGTGACTTATGTTTTTTAAATAGGGAATCATATCTTTCTTCAAGCATATTGCAGTAGGCTGCATGTTTTTCATTTGTGTAGCTTGATTCAAGATTTGATTCAGAGGAGTAATATTAGTGTACCTCATCAGTTTCAGCCATAAAACACATGATTTATTTTAGATTGACTTCTTCTTTCTCTGATCTTGATTTAGGAGAGATACTGGAGTCTTCAGATACACTCTAGGTGGCTTTCATAGCTTTCTTGTCTTTCTGCTCATAGTCATTTCTTTTGAAAATTTTGTTCTTCTTTGAATCCTTCACTTGTGGGCAATCTGGTCTGATATGCCCCATATTTTTTTGTTCATAACATCTTACTTCCGTATTATCCCCCTTAAAGGATTTTTTGAAGCCTATTTTCTTGCTGTAGAACTTTCTAAAATTCCTGGCTAGCTGAGCCAGTTCTTCATCTGAGTTTGATGAGTAAGATCTTTCTGATTTAGCTTTGACTTCTCTGTTCTTCATCTTTTTATTCTGTTGTTGTGAAGTTACCTTCATGGTAGTATCTTCTCTTTTGATAAGAACTTTATGTTCATTAGCCTCATCTTTCATTTTAGCATCATACATCATCAGTGTACCAATCAGCTCTCTCATGGTTAGATCATTGACAGGAGTTGATTGTCTGATTGCAGTAGATATACCATTCCATCGAGTAGGAAGTACCCTTAGTACTTTTAATGCTTGATCAGCTTTCTTGATAGGTTCTCCTAGGTCTATTATATAATTGAAAATCTCTATCAATCTCCCATTCATTTGGGTATTGCTTTCACCTTCAAACATTCTGAAAGTACCAAATTTCAGTTTTGCAGTTGCATATCTCATTTGCCTCACATTGTCTGTTCCTTCATATGCCAGAACTATTGTTTTCCATATCTCATATATTGTTGGGCACTGAGATACTCTGTTAAATTCATCTGGTCCTAAACCGCAGATAATTGCATTCATAGCCTTTTAGTTCATATTGTACTCTACCTCTGTAGCAACACTGCATGTCTCGGGATTTTTAGGAATTTCATAAGGAGTCAGAATCTTTGAATAGACTTTATATCTGAGGTGTTTCAGATATATTATCATGCGCGATTTTTAGCAACCATAATTGTATCCATTTAAATATGGTGCTCTGGCCATTAACATCCCTTCTCTTGTATCAGTCATGATGCTCTGTTGTATAATCTTTAAATGCTTCTAGCTTGCTAAGGCTCTATCAGAAGGACTGCCTCTGATACCAATTGTTGGATCTTAATCTACAGATTATACACAAGAGGGGGGGTGAAATGTGTCTTTTGAAAATTTTTGGTAACACTTTGATAGAACAAGTTCTGTCCTTTATGATTTATTAGATTTGATCATGCAGTGAAAATAAACAAAGCAGAACACAGAGTTATATAGTGGTTCGGGGAACAGAAGGCCCCTACTCCACTCCACCAATACTCAACTCCATGAGCTTGGTGATTTTCAATATCTGGTCCTCTTTTCCACAGACCGGTTCACAAATGAGTACAGGCAGTTGACACCTTTACAACCCAAGGCAAAATAAAGACTTCCGGTTCAAACATGAACCTACACAGCTTAGAACGAGAAGTTGGTTACTCAAGAATAAAAAGAATTTTAGAAAGAAGTTCTCCAGTTGATCTTCACAATTTCAACAGAATGCAATTGACAGCAGATGGATCAAATTCTCTAGAAATATTTATCTTCAAGTTGAAGCAGATCTGAGTGGATCTGGTTGTAGTAGATATAGAGATATAGTGCACAACTTCAGCAGTAGTAGATCCACAGTAGATATTCGATGTTGAATAGGTGAATCTTTTATCAGGTTCCTTCTTCTTAAAAGAACAGATATTTGATGCTCTTTTTGAATTATCAGATTAATCGTGAATTTCTACAGTCTCTGTTTTCCACCTTTTTTAATAAAAGATCGATCACCATACACTCATGTACCTGGTGTTTCAGAGAGAACATATATAATAAAGATGAGAAAATCTCCTACACATTTTGATCCATAAAAGTCACCTTCTGATTCACGATACTCAAAAATTTGAATTTACAGAGAAGTCATAACTTCCCTTAAGACTCGGCATAAAAAGCACCTTTTAATTTGATCTTAAATCCATTAATAAAATGACTTTGAATTAGTAAAAGTCATACATTAAAAACAACTTTAAATCTGGCTTGAAATCCGCCCGATAATCAGCTAGCTAATCACTGCATAAAAAAAATCGTCTGTCAAAATTTCCGACGCCAAACATAAGGTTGATGAAGTGGTCTTCAAAATTAGGGTTGATAACACAGTCTTCAAACGTAAGGTTGAAAATGTAAGGTTGAACACAAACGTAGGGTTGATCACAAACAAAGGGTTGATCATCCATACTTTTTCTTCAACACTCAAACGTACGGTAAAAGATCCATACTTTTCAAGAAAGTATGATTGTTTACAAAAGTAAATTTTATGAACTATACTTTTGAGAAACAAAAGTAACGTTTAGAATTTACGTAAGTTTCTCCTTCCATATTTTTTTTATAACCAAAATGTAAGGTTCCTTCCTAACGTATGGTTCTCCTTCCATACTTTCCTGATAACCAAAACGTAAGGTTTCTTCCTAACGTAAGATTCTCCTTCCATACATTGCTGGAAATGTAAGGTTCCTTCCTAACATAGGGTTCTCCTTCCATACTTTGCTGAAAACGTATGGTTTTTTAACCAGACTTTTCTCTTATATCAAAAAATATACATGATTTCATCTTTATGCTACGTTTATCCACATATGGCATGAACAATGATTCCAGAACGCGTTAAAGAAGATTCCAAGCTATATTTATCCATGTAAGGTATGAACATTGATTCTAGAACACGCTAAAGCAGATTCCGCGCTAAGAAATAAATTCTTGTTATTTCAATTGTAAAATTAATTAATAAATTCCTACAAAATACTAAATAAAATCATTATAAAACAACTAAGGGTATTTGTGAACATCAAAATTATCATAAATAAATAGAGTATTATTTTCAATAAACCCCACCTTTAAGTAACAATAATATGTATTGTTGAAAAAAATACTTTTCTCAACACACTTGAGTCCATGCTATCCTCCAGGAATAGATTAATCAACCAAATATGCCCTCCTCGTACAGAACAACTGCCCTCCTCGGCCCCGAAGACCTCTAAATTATAGAAGGGTAGAAATTAGGAGGAAGAATATGGGAAGAAAACAAAGTCGATGTTATTGTTGATGCTTTCAGACATCATGCCAATATACTTGGTACAACAGGAAATACCTTTCCAAATTGTATAATGATAACCTCCCCACCAAACAGAACCATCAGAAGGAGACAGTCAGACAGAAACATTGACATATCAAGAACTGATAGTTGAGTCCATTAATGTCGTTCATTTGATTGACTCTTCTCAGATGGATACTATGGGCATGAACCTGAATCACCCACGCCCAACCAGAGGGCTAGAGGAAGAGGCCATAGAAAACATAGGTCTCCTAGAAGGCATGATCAAGGTAGGAGTCAAATTCCAAGCCATGCCACAAGTCAAACCATTAACATCATTGAAAATCATGGAAGGACCTTCCGGTAGGCACAACAAGAACTGGAATTCTCTTTATCCCTCAATGAAAGAAATCCAAACCAAGTTATCTTGGAATATACATCAGGGGAAGAACAAATATCAAATCTCCAAAGGCATGATGGCAGACCGGTTCAACCAAATCTGGAAAGGAATTCACCACCAACGCCCTCATCTATAAAGGCTGAAACATCTGCTTCCAAAGCCCGAACCCCTAAAGTTTCATTGAAAGAGAAACCTCAATCTGGGAAGTGCTGACCTTTAGAGAAGAAGTATGATATTTTAAAGTATCTCGATTCAGTACCAGCAATGTTTTCAATCTTGGATTCATTATGTCTATATGCAGTTTTTATGGAATCACTCATTAAATCCTTACTAAGTCCACCGGAGTTATAGTCTGATTTAGTAGCAGTAGAGGTATATCATATAGAGACTTGTTCTGAATAATTTCATGTCTTCATATCTTTCTCGGACAGGGATGAAGACTCCATCGTGCATGGGAACATCAAACCATTATAGGTGTCCAAAAAGATAAATTGAATTGATGTCCATAGGATCTTGATTGACAATGGATCTGGATTCAATCTCCTCCCACTGAGGATGCTTCACCGGTTAGGCTATGATAAAGACAGCTTAACACCCTTCACTACAACTCTACTGGGATATAAAAAATCAAGCAGAAACCATTGGGATGAATCAAGCATAAAACTCAGCTCGAAAACCTCATGCCGGATTATGAGTTCATGGTAGTATGGAAAAGCACGCCCTTTAACATCTTCTTAGCGAGGCCTTGGCTGCATCAACTTCCTTTAATTCCATAATCATACCATCAGTTAATAAAAAAATTCACTAAAGGGAAAAATGGGACATTTCACACCAATAAATCACCATTTGAGTCCTATGAGTCACATTATATCAATGGAGGGTTATACGAATCAGAAGAAAAACATATTTTGGCCAACTACATTGATTTGATTACTGCCCCGAATGGATAGTAAATGGATCCCCCCGACCACCTTCAACAGCTTGAGGAAGAGTATGTACTACCCATCAACCAATCTAAATTAATAAGTGCAATTCCGGATGTAGATGCAATTTTCTATTGGATCTCATCCACGGACACCAATTCCAAAGACACAGAAGTGTGGAATGACTCCCATGATGTTAGAAAAAGACCTAAAAATGTTGCTATCAGCCCATCCTTGAGACATCAAACAACCTCTGCCTCTCACTCTATCAAAAAAGACAATTTCTCTCCCAATATTGGAGAGTTCATCTCAAAAATCCTCTCACTATCAGAATAGAAAGAATATGAAGACGATGAAGAAGAAGAGGAGGAGGAAGAAGACCTCAATGATTCCCCTCCGATATTTGAAGAAGGTGTCTCCACCATAATCGATGAACATAAAGAGATAACTATGGGCACTAAAGATGACTTGCATCCCACTCTGATCAGTGTGGCCAAACTTTTCGAGGACCTGGAGGCATAAAACTCATTCCTAAAGAAGAATCAAGATTTTTTTTCTAGAACTAAACTAAAATACCATGCCTCGATCCTGAGGTTTCCACTCATCATCTAGGCATTCCAGAAGATCCCTGGGGATATAAGTAGGCATCCAGAAGGACCCACCAGATGCATGCTTCCAAAATAGAGGATGATGTTGACAAGATGATCAAATACAACATAATATGGGAGGTCTATTATCCGATCTGGCTGAAAAAAATAGTCCCTTTTAAAATGATGAATGGACATATTCGAATCTGCATTAACTTTGGGGACCATAATCAGTATTTCCCAAAAGATGACTTCCCAATCCCGAGCGTAGAATTTCTTATCAACGCAACAACTAGATATGAAGCCCTCGCTTTCATGGATGGATATTCTGGATATAACAAGACCCAGATTACCTATGGATGTGAAGAAGATACTACTTTTAGGGCCCATCAGGGATTGTTCTATTATAAATTTATGCCCTTTGGTCCAAATAATGTCGGCTCCATATATCAATGATCCATGTATCGTATTTTCAAAAACATCTTGGGAATGTTTGTTGAGTGTTAGGTCTATAATCTGGTGGTTAATTCGTGGCATCAGTCAAACCACCTGGTTGATCTTGAAACTGTGTTCAACAAATTGTTACAGAACAGTTTAAAGATGAATCACCTAAAATGCACCTTTGGAATTACATGTGGAATTTTTTTTGGTTTCTTCATATTCCATCACGTCACCAAAGACGAACCCAAGAAGAAAAAATCCATCCTTGTAATTTACCCTCATTGGGTTGAGAGGTCTCTAGGGGAACCTCACATACATTTGGTCCTTCATAGACAACCTGGAAGGTAAATTTTTCACTATCACCAGGATTATGAAGAAAGAAGTTATGTATGAGTGGGATAATGATTGGAATGAAGCGTTCAACAATCTCAAAATATTTCTCATAATCCCTCCGGTGATGATGCCGCCAGTTCAGGAGAGACTACTCATTTTGTATGTAACCACCCTATAATGGTCATTAGGCGCCTTCCTCACATACAAGAATGAATCTGGTAGTGAGAACAACCTCTATTACCTCAGTCAAACAATGATTGACAACAAAAAATGGTATTAAAATTTTGAAAAGAACTCCCTAGCCCTAATGTTCACAGTTCCAAAAATCAATCATTGCCTGAAGCACCATGAGGTCCAACTGGTTTTCCAATGAAATCGGATCAAATATATCATCAATATTACAATGATAAATGGGCGCCTATCACGATGGGTGGTCATCCTATAATAGATTGACATATGGTACGTACCCCAGAAGGCCATCGAAGTCCATGCATCAATATACATCTTACAAGATCACCCCATGGAAGAAACAAATTCTGAACATTCAGATGAAGAAGTGTTTTCAATTCAGGAGGACCCCAAACATGGGAAATGTACTTCGATGGTACTTCCCAAAGCCTAATAGGGAATATAATGGAGGATCCCAAGATAAAAAAATGTAGGGATGGGAATTATACTCATATCCCCTGAATAGGGAGACTTTCCTTACTCTTTACTCCTTTAAAAAGGGTGTACTAATAATGAAGCAGAATATTAGGCCCTCATTACATGCCTAGAACAGGCACTTCATGTGAATGACAAACAACTTAAAATAAAGGGTGATTCAAATCTATTCATTAAACAAGTCCGTGGTGACTATTACATTAAGAAAGAAATATTATTTCCCTAGATAAACCTTGTTCGAGAACAAATGAAAGAATTACTATTGGAACCAATATTAACCTATGTCCCCTGGTCACAAAATGCTCAAGCTGATGCTTTGGTAAATGTAACCACAACCTTGGCCGATCCAGACCGGGATAAAATGGTCATTAGTAGTGCCCATCGTCGGGTGGTCCTGCCATTCACACAGAGAAATATGGAGGAAATCAATTAAATTTTCCATGTTTCTAAGCCTTATGGTGACACCACCAGCTGGATGATTCCCATTGAGAATTACCATCAGAATTGGGAACTCGCACCAGGTAGGGCTAGAAGGGAGAAGGTCCGAAGATGGGGAGTCAATTTTTCCTTCTACAATATAGTAAACCAAGAAAATGTTCTCTAAAAATGAGGCCTTGACAGAGTCCTTATTAGGTTCATTGATAGAGAAGAGACTTCTGCCGTCATGAAAGAAGTGCACATCAAAGTTTGTGGAGGGAATCAATCAGCAACCAAGCTCTCTCGCCAAATCTGAAGGCTTAGGTATTACTGGACCACTATGATACAAGATTGTTATATATTCACCAAGAAGTGTCATTCATTCCAAGTTAATGATAATTTCATGCACCAAACCCCATAGTTACTTCATACAGATATGTACTCCTGGCTATTCTCTACCTGGGGGATGGATGTTATAGGATCATATCCTCCCGCCACACCTAGAGAATTCAGTTTCATACTCACAGTGACCGACTTATCTTCCAAATGGTACGAATCCATACCCCTTAATGAATTCGGGGTGAAAAAAATAATTAGCTTTATAAATTCCAAAATTATTACCATATTTGGTGTCCCTCATACAATACTAACGGATAATGGCACCATCTTCTGCTTTGCTGTGTTGGAAAAGTTATACCAAGAGTATGGAATCAAAGCCAATCATTCTTCCCGCTACCACATGGAGACCAATGTGAATTTAGTGGATTTCTTCAAGACTTTTTCCAACATACTCTAAACTCTTGATGATATGGATAATAAATCATGGTCGGACAAGATATTTCAGGATTTTCGGGCTTATCGGGACATTACCCGCACTACCAACCAGGTAACACCGTATTCACTAGTATATGGGGTGGTGGTGGTTTTTTCTATTGAAATTTAAGTGCCATAACATTGTGTGTCCATTTGTGATCAACATTCCATGGAAGAGAAATCCTAGAGACAGTTTGATGAGTTAGATAAGATGGATGAAAAAAATGTTGCACACTCTTCACCATTTGGAGATCTACTAAAATCAGATTGCATGAGCCTTCAAGAAAAAGGTCCACCTGCTATCTTTCAGTGAAGGATAAATGGTGGTAGTCCTCAAAACACTCATGATACTCATGAAAAAACCTTCAAGGGTTGAACCAAAGTGTGAAGGACCATATGTAATCCATATGGTCTATTCCAATGGGGAATACACCTAGATATCAATGGACATACAACTTGTCACGGCTCCCACAAATGCGAAGTTCCTGAATAAGTACTCTGTGTAAAAAATCCCCCCAAAGTCATGGTCCAAACACTATGACCCTAAACTATGATCCATTTTCCTGACCACATGATGTTAAACTATACAATATTATTCCATACAACATGACATTGAACCATGATTCTATAGTCCTAGATCTATGACCTTAATCTATGTGTAGAAATACCACGAAATCTCCATGCTATAGTCTAAAATCTATGACCCTAATCTATGAGTCACTATAATTTCCACATGATGTTAAACTATAAGGAACTCATATATGAAACATGAAATTAAATTTTGACTCATGTCCTAGTTGTAAGACACTAAACTATGTGGAAGAAAGAGTCCTAATTGCATGATAATAAACTGCATGATCTCTCACAGAACTACGTACGGATTGATTAATTCCCTCATAGGATAACTAGCGACACCGCAATCCTCAATCTTGGCCCATCCCGCACAAAAAATCCCCCATCATATTCCATACCACCCCACACTTGAAAACAAGACTCTATGTCTACTCTTTATTTCTCGCATCGATTAAAACTCATGTGAGCATAGGATCAGTGGTAAGGATTATATTATGCAAACAAATTATAGGGATATATGGTACACCCGACACCTGTAGAAAATGAAAAAATGTAACTACATATGGACCAATCCATATCGGTATAGGGAATGTTCATAACTATGGGCAGCATGATTCCAACCCTCGTAGGATTAGTAGTGACGCCCAGATTTGGAATCCTGACCCATAAATCATAGAAAAATAAAAAAAATCCATCAAATGTCCCGACACACAAAGAACAAATTTGTAGGGAACATAAAGAACTACCTTTGTCTTGATTTCTGGCCATGCAAGATACATAGTGATGCCCGGATTTGGAATTCTGGCCCAACCACCATAAAAAAATTCCAATTTTCCCCCATACACAGGTCATACTTGTACGGGGAGTCCCTAAAAGGTCCTAATCGCATGAAAATAAACAGAAAAATTCTTCAAGAGTTATGTGTGGCCTATTCCTCAGTGATACGAGATCATGTACATTCCTCCCACTCATAAGAAGTCAAAAGACTCTACTTCCCCAAATACATATGAGTCAGACCTATGTGAAAGCACTAGTAGTTATCAGGTAATCAAAATCTGGATATTTCTCACATTACTAGGAACTTATCTCCCATTTGTCAAACTCCATACCCCAAGAAAACATGGATCACCATAATCATCCAAGTCCATCAATGAAAAAAGTCCAATGTCATGTGGACACCTTTGATTGACTAGGAACATCATGCCCAAGAGGCTCTTTATATGTTGCCCACAAAATGGCCTTAAATCAAAGTCAAATCCGTCCCCAGGAGAGTCCTCTACTATATCAGTATGCCTAATGGCTTCCAAGCCCCATGTTATCCCTCATGATTCATGTTTCCCCTGAGACTATGGCTTACACCATTTTTCATCACTCACCTCTAAGGAATGCTGAAGCTTCATGAGTGAGATTAACCCAAAACTATTAAAGATCATTAAGACAGTATAATCATCATCACTGCAAGACTTAAAATTCAATGTATTATGTCCTCAGGGCATGACATTAAACTATGCAGCTAAAATCATCATTTCATTACGACATTAAACACTATAACAATGGTTTAAGCCTAAAGTTCCCTCTAATGATGGTTTTCTTATTCTTAGGAAATGACATGGAATCCTTGTAATTCATTGTTTCTTACACAGATCATAGATCATGTGATCTAAGGGATCGTAGAGAGTGATACACTATGATATTATGGTAAAAAGCCTAGGAATTTGGTCCTAACATCATGACCCTAAAAGGCATGTCATGGTTCCCTCCCCCTAGATGAGCCTCAAGTCGTGTCCCTGTGACATTAAATGACTAGGTACCCCAATGATGTGATGAATGCCTAACCATGTATGTGAGTCAGATCTATGTAAGGGATACTTAATTCCATGAGTAAATCGTAGTCCAAATGTCTCTAATATATCTGGATACACTCTTATCGCATCCCCAAACTCCACGCTATGAGTGATCTCGTATCCCCATAACCCTCTAAGGTCATTTGCGACAGAAGGCCTGTGTCCTGCGGACACATTTTCTTGACTATCCACATCATGAACTGGAGTCTCTACATATGTTTCCCATAAAAACAGCCATCAATCAAAGGAAAATTCATTCCCAATAGAGTCATATCCTTTCTCAGTATTCCCAATGGCTTCCAATCCTCATTCCACCCCTCCCGATTCAAGGGCCCTCAAAGCCAAGTTTTACATTAACCTCCCAACACACATCCTATAAATATCAGAACATTTGGGCCCAATTTCTCTTTTTTCCCTTTTTATGTTTTTGTGGATACTCCATCCATATGCATGAAGTCGATTCCCATACAATAGAAGAGTGACCCACTCATTTTCGGGTTTCCTCGAAGATGTTGAGTTACAATTACCCTTCTTTGTTCAGGGGAACCCCACGTCAAAGGTCACATACTATATTAAGAAAGTTTCTAATCTCTATAATCCTTCATAGCCATCTGAGATGGAAGGCCAGTATCCTGCAGACACATGTAATTGACTATACACATCATGCCCCGATGTCTCTACATATGTTACCTACAAAAAATGGCAATCAATCAAGGGAAAATCCATTCCCAAGAGAGTCTTTTCTAGTTTCTATATGTTCAAATGACAATCATGTTTTGTGATACCCCTGTATTTGGAAAAATTCTGGGTAATGACTTACATACCTTCCTCATTCTAAATTCCCGTGAAAAGGGGGATTTCTAACTTAACTGATCATTCCCCAGTTCCCCTTTACATAAGTAAGAACCATTCAGGAACAATTGCCTACTCAAATCCAACATGAATATCCCTAATGTCTTTATACACCACTACATAGCCCATCCACCAACTGTGGCTCCTGAAAAAATAAATTCAAAATGTTGCATAATCCCACAAGGCCATCAGAGATAGAAGGGCAGTGTCCTACCAACACCTATAATTGACTATTCACAGCATGCGCCAGTGGCTCTGCATTTGTTTCCAACAAAAATAGCCATCAATCAAAGTCAAATTCATCTCGAGGAGAGTCCTTCCTATCTCCATATGCCTAAAATGTCTCCCAAGAATTATGCATGTCCAAACTCAGAAATCAAGGGTCATGAAAAATACCTAATCTATATCTAAAGGATATTAGAATATTCTCAACTAACGATCTCAAGTTAGGGCCTTTCCCCATTAACATTGGTCAAATACGTTCAACCTAAAATAGTAGCAATAAGTTTCATTAGCAGGACTGTGAAATACCATAAAAAAGACACCATACTTTCCATATGTAAAATCCACAGGAGGCTCCTTTGGGTAAAAGTCAAGTATCATTTCGTTAAAAAAATCAAGCCATCAAAAAAGGCATAAATCCAGTTAGGTATAAAACCCGAAAAGGGTATCCTAAGAAAAATTCAAGTTATAAACGCTAATACAATGTCAATAAGGATTATGAAAAAATTAGGTTAATAATGAAAAGGACATACAAGTTTGTGGTGTTCTCCAAAAAAACCCCAATAATGGTCGAACTATGCTCGTTGAGCCCCGCAGCTCAGGAAACAATTAATGCCTGATTTTTTTATTTCAGTTTACTAATTTCATATAATTATTTAAAATTAACACCTAATTGAAAAAATAAATACATGATTGATTGATCAATTTATGTGACATGAAAAGGAAAACGATGTGATTTTAAAGGCAAACCAGTTTCATTGAGTTTGAGAAAAATGGAGGAGCATCCCCCATTCGGAGTCTCTCAAAACTATCAAAAAAAAAATAGGAAGAGTACATATCATTATTTGGTATATAACTACAAAAGGCTCGGTTAACCCTTTCTAGATAGATGGAGAGTTATTTCCACAGTTCTTCGATAGTTTTCTCCAAAGAATCTCTCTCTTCTATTTTGGACTTTACCATCGGATGCACCTGCTCCAGAACAACATTATGGTCCCACCCCTTCTTCGGGATGACATCATAGTTGGTGTGTGAAGAGGCTATTTGACCCCTTAACCATGTTGTGCTGGCTTTGCACTACCGTATATCTTCCTCTTTGGTGTCCAAAAAATCACGGGCCATCACCTCCTCGGGTGATAGATGATCACATTATGCTTAAACATCTCAGAAGGTCACAACCTAGTGATGGGAAGAATTGAACTTGGCTAGCTTGTCCTTTCAAGAGGCAAGGTATTACCGAGCAATGACGATTTGGTAGATAAGGAGGAGTAAGTGTTGATAATCAAATCCTCCAGAACCTAGCATAGTGAATAATCGTAGAAAATTGACACACTTGTCAGAAAAATTTTCCATGGGTGTCTCTGCAATAGAAGCACATAACTAGTGCATTGCCTCTTTTTTCACATCCAAGTGCCTCACTGCAGCACCAGTACCTTGATCATCCAACATCGTAATGTTTCAATCAGTAGGAAGTGTCATCCTAGGAGTGGGTAGGGACCTAAGATAGGTCACCCAAGATGAGATACAGTCATTATCCTTATATGGTCCAACCAATGGAGCCAAATGCGGAGGACTAGCCACGACTTCTGGGGTGATAAGTGATACTATGCTAGTGCCAACAACATTAAAGTCTTTGGTGGTATCTGTCGGGGGGTAGAAGTCTGAATCACTCTCCAATGAGATAGTTTGTACCTATGAGGCCCCTACCAAACATTTCTGATGACGAACTGAGCATCTTCTTACCACAAGGAAATGAATAGGTGGTTTATCCATCATGGATGCTGTAGGGACAGAAGTAGAAGACATAGATGTCGAACTCTTCACAGTAAAAGGAATGTGTGGCATTGTTGTTGGGGCAAGGATGGTGCCATAAATGGTCAAATGTTTCTACACCCACTAAATAGTTTTTTTAAACACCTCGTTGGGGTAAAAACCCGCCCACAGTCAGGCATACTCTAGAGACATTAAGGTGGATTCTGTGGTATTGGGGATGATAACATCTATATAAGAACCATCATGCATCATCATGAGCCATAATTGGTGAAGAACTATCGGATTATATTCTCCCCTTAATTAAATAGCTGGAAGCAGTGTAGTCTATTGCAGGCATCCAAATTGACTAGAAAACTGGTAGGGTATGTATGGCTCACAAATGATTACTCAATCTATAAGAGCAGTGAGCATCCTGTCCCAAAGTGTAATTAGGTACGATCATTCCTACAAATAACCTCCCTTGTCACCTCTCAATGACCCATGATGGGTAGGATGTTGTGCAAATGAGAAACGAGAATCATCATTCCACATCCCAACAACATCAATAAATCTTAGAGTATTAGGAAGAATAACAAAAATATTTAGAAGGGAGTGTTGAAAATTAGAATGAGGACCCATTGAAGTATTCCAGTATTCATAGTAGGGGATGTGTTCTGCCATACACTCGTATAGAAATTGAAATGGTCTGATGAGACGGTGCGGGGGCCTACCTTCTATATTTGTCCCCACAATTTATAAAGTCAGGAAAGGGTAGGAAGGGAAAAATTAATGGGATGATCCTCTTCCAGTGTGGCCTCCATCTTCAAAGTACATGCCCAAACCCTAGTATATATGTTGTGGGATGGGAAAGTACATACACTCAAAATCAAGGAAAAGAAACATGTTAGCTTATGCATAGGAGATACGCCTGGTAGAAGAGCATATCCTCATGTGGTATATCATCCTGATTTATGGGAATCACAATATGACCCTAGAGTCTGACAGGACTAGTAGGATGGATGATTTTACCTATGGAGATCCCTCATCATGGGTCTATTCGTCTGTAAGATTAATCATATCCATGTCTTGATTAGTATAAACAAGCGATCTTGGAGGGGGAGATCGAGTAATCCCTCTACCATGTCAAATAAAATCCTTGTCAAAGGGAAAACATGGTAAGTGTCATTTGAATTAGTGGCTACAAAGAGTAATTAGCCTTACTTATCTCGAATGATAGGGAGTCCTCTAAGATAGTGGATATCCCATAGTTTGATACCCACCTCCCCCTTAAATAATTAGAAGGTGTTGGTACTTGGACACTAGTTTCTTAGTAGATCTGAAAGGATTTCACCTGGAGAAAATAATGCAAACTGAGAAAACAAGTCTACCTGATACAAGCCCACTATCTCCAACTGGTTGGGGGACTGCAAGAAAGTTGGATGTACCCAGAATGCCCAATCCCATTCATCGGAGAAACATCCTCCATCCCGTAGATCCCCCTTGATTCTCTATCCACTGTTAGGATTTTATTGTGAGATGATGATAATGGATGGGTAATCCCAAGAATATAGTCTCGGGACACCATCAAAACTCCTGTGGTTTCCCTGATTCCATGCAGAGTCCCGTAGTATGAAGACGTTCTCTTGGATGAAAGTGGAGATGACTTCTTCAACTGGGGAAATATTGTCACGATCATGACCTTGTGGTGCCTCTAAGAGGATGAAAGGGGTATTAGGGTCATCGAATGGAAGAGGAACGTCATCAGAGGGACCAATGACATAATTTCTCAACTGTTCAGATTGCGGATAGGTTAGAATCCCTGGAGTAAAGAAATCCCATAAAAAATTTTCACGAGAAATGATCTAGGCTCGAAGATGATCCTCAATATTTCTCGCTATGGTCACCTTTGTTTTTGGAAATTTTATAACAAAATTTGAAGTATCCATTTTAGCCTGCAAAGGAAGATCCAAAAGTCGACAAAAATTCAGCCCAATAAAAATTATTGGATAATGGCTATGGAATAATGGCTAAAGGACTCAAGATATGTCCTCAAAAAGGAATCGCGTACTGTTTCTAAAAACTGTATGCGGTAGCCACATCCTACGTATTACATAGTATGTGGAGGCTTCATACTGTATATGAACATGATACGTGGATGCAACCCCATCTACTGCTACGGTATATGGATATATTCCACCACGTACAACCATGGTATGTGAACCATCACTGTGGTATTGGTCCCCGAATCGTTGGCCTGAAAATAGAAATGTTTGTGGAAGATGGATACTGTGAACATAGGCCTCAATTAAGTTCTTGTTCAGAGGTTTTGGATTAATGTTCATGTTCGGATTATTAATTCTTAATGTTTGGTTCGCTAATCCATGCTTTGTTTGCAGACACGCCATCCGCATAGAATCTTCTTATACAGAATCCCGATTTTAGTCTTAAAATTCCGTAATGCTATTCACAAGATCCAATATATGGTATGCAGAAAGAGAAATGGTGAGAAGATTCGTTCATGGTATGAATAAAGCAGTTCCCTAACAGGATTTTCACAAGTAGCATGGTATGCGATAGTAGAGGGGAGGTTGAGAGAACTTTTCTCCACAAAAAATAGTAAAAGAAAAATGGCATGAGCCCCTATATATAGGTGTGGTGACCAATTACCCAACCCATCTATTATACCACAGACCATTTCAGTTCAGGAATTATTCTACATCAGAAGAGTTCCCTTTTTTTTCTGAACAGACCCCATTTCGATGGGGGGAATTTGTAAGGTCTAGAAAATTCCACCATGGGAATAAAATACCCTCCACAATTGCTCTGCAGAAGTAAGTGAGTACTCTTACACGCCTAGAAATGTGAATAGACTCAAATCAAGTTGGAAATTTGAGAAGAAACATAAAGTAATTCATGTTTTCAAGGATTTTCAACAGGTTGTGTACCATCACTGGGAAGAGTTAGCAGACCGTCTTTTTCACAAAGCACAAGGTATGTGAAAGGATCCACGAAATGCTGACCCATGGAGTGATGTCCAGTGAACAAGGTGTACCACGGACCACATCACCAAAAGTCTCATGCATATGAATCCCATCCACAAACTTATCATTTCACAGATAAAGATAACGAGAAGGGTTCCATGCACCATGATCGCGAACTGAAGCCTCCACAAACCCCATATTCAATGAGTCTTCTATGGGTCAGGATATCTCTTCATGGGCCTCTACAAATTGTGTCACGTGCCCAATAGATATAATTTCCCCGATGCTCTATAAAAGGAGAAAAGTATAAGGACAAAGGACATATGAAGAATGATTGAAATTGAATTAGAGGTTGGATGAATGTGTTTGGAGATGACTCCAGCTTCAGTATCGATTCATCGATGAAGCCCGAATAACGAACCACACTTTCCACATGTACAACCGGCCGCGAACCACAAAATGGGAGAATTGAATAATAATAACAGAACCACAATCCTAAATAGTGAAAAATGAACCATATTGTTCTCAAGGATTAATTCCCTGCAAATGATAATCCCCTAGACCCTCCTTCAATATGGTACTCCACATAGGGCACCACAATAAAGACTAAACCTGGTGTCACGTACTACAACTGTTTGCACATGGAACCCAAAGCAGCAAGGGGAGCCACGTACCACTATTGTACACAATGGAATATACCCATTCTCACATACAACAACTATACGCGGATGACCCCTCTTCCTGCATAACACTATGGTATGTCATGCCTCCCCCATCCTGCATATGAAATCAGTACGCCGAATGGTGTATTTTCAGGTTTTATTTCCTCCTGTTCCAATATCACCCTTCAATTAGCATCATATCCCCCATGGTACCTCTTTGAACCAATTTTCTAGACTTAGGAGAAATCCCCCTCCAAATCAACCATACATGTATGATCAGACCATCGGGTGCATCAGCATGCCCCTTTGAGTCTATATACCCATGGTAAGTGGAGTCCCGACTGCTCTCCCAAAAATGTTTCAGACTTCAGGAATGCCTGTGGGTCTACATTCTGATGGTGACCCAGAGTCCAACCTTGGGATGCCATCATGAACCTACCCATTCTAGATAAGAAGTGTGATAACATTATTTTCCATTCAATGAAGAAAAGTGATCAGTCAAAGGAGTTATGTTCACTTCTCCTTTTGACGAGGACAAAACTGCTCCCAATCTAGAACGTATTCTAAGGCCCTTCCACTGAGGAAAGTCCCCAATATTCTGAGGCCATGCTGTATAACATTCAATGTCATTCCATATTGATGGGTTCATCACTCTGCGTCCTCACTCATGGTCACCCCGACATCGTCCGCTATGGGCTCTCCTTCTCCTACCAATAGAGGGGGGAGGCATGTGCTTTGTGGAATCTTTCACGTCCTCTTGTTTCTCACATAGGGAATGGCTATCGTGGGCTTAGAGGATTTGGTTGATTACAATATCCACACAATCTGAACTTTGAGTACTTTGATTCCTGATCAAACCCGAATACATTGGACGCCTACCAGATGCCCTAAGCTCAAAAGGGTCCCCTCCCATAATGGGTCCACCCAATCATGTCTCACCAAATGGGAAGCTTCTATGAGTAAGCCCCTCAAAATCTGAACTACAAGAACACTGATTCCTGATCAAACCAGGATACGTAGCACGCCTTCTAAAAGGCACGATCTCAAAAGGGTTCCCTCCCATAATGGTTCAACCCAATCATGTCCTATCAAATGGGAAGCATCTATGTGTAAGCCCCACACAATCTAAACTACGTGGGTTCTGATTCGTCTCCTGAGGATACCTAGGAATCCCTTCTTATGGGGCTGATCCCAACATCAAGTCACATTTTATCCCCAAGATGATGATAAACTCTAGAGCAGCTTAATATACGGCTCAAGTCAGCATCACCTCTATTGTATCAAATATATGCATGCCTATGAAGATCATGAAAACCAAGGGTATCTTGTGGACACACTCATTGTGAATGAACCAAAGATTCATGAACATATGAACAAGACTAAAATCTATAAGAGAGTCCCATAACTGGAAACAACCCTCCCTTGGAAAGGTGTGGTGAGCTTGACCTCCAATCCTCTCGACCAATGGAGTCCTCAAGTGTTGATGGTTGAATCATCAATCAATTAGCACCTACCTTTGGAAAGAAGGTCCATGAATCATCGATAACAGGGTCGTTGGGAGTTATTGGATCCATAAATAAACCCATTGGAGACCATCTGAGGAAGTTATATCCGATGAGGACTGATTTCACAAGTACTTGACCCCATGCAATCGCCCACTAGGATCATCTGATTGTGTCACCTCCTTCTCAATGTGAATGGGGTGATTTTCTTAGTCCTCACGGGGTTAATACAACTGCCCTTTAATGGATTTTTATACGGAATGGGTTGAAACAAAAGAAATGGTGAAATTGACTAGAAACCATCTCCGGAAAAAGGGGATGGTGACAATCCTTGTCGGACCATTTCACCGTCACCCAAAACGCGCCACCTCAGAGGTGCAATAATGTTTTTCAGGGTTTTTAGAACTTTTTTAATTTTAGGTATTTTTATGGATTTTTATGTATTTTTATGGTTTTTTTAGGTTTTTTGGGATATTGAGTGTTTTTAGAGTTTTGAGAGATTCTTTGGGTTTTTTGTGTTTTCTGGTTTTTTAGAGTTTTTAGTATTTTAAAGGTATTTTAGATATTTTAAATGTTTTTATGTAATTAAAGGGTTTGTATAGATTTATTATATTTTAGGGTTTATAGGATTTTATACGGTTTGAGGGATTTTATGGTTTTAGATATTTTTTGGGTTTTTAGGGGTATTAGGGTCTTATTAAGAGTTTTATGTGTCTTTTGGATTTTATGATTTTCTTAGGGGGGTTTAGTGATTTTTATATTTTTACTAAATTTTAGGGGATTTTTACAATTTTAAAGTATTTTGGGGTTTTATGGATTTTCAGGTGCTTTTTGGTATTCATTGGTTTTTTTCAGAGTTTTGGGTTTTTTTTGAGTTTTTTAGGGATTTAATTGTTTGTAGAGTTTTTATAATTTTAGGTGTTTAATGTTTTTTTAGAAAATTTTAGTGGTTTTAAGGTATTTATGGGTTGTAATGGGTTTTTCCTGTTTTTATCAGTTTTATGTAGTTTGGGTTTGGCTTAGTGGTAAGCACCCTTTAATTCTATATGAAAAATGGCGGTTCAAAACCCATTGGGTGCAGGTACTATAGAAGACTATAGCGTACTATAGGGGTGGCAGCACTATAGCAACGACAAGCACTGTAGAGACAGCAGGTCACTATAGCGGCGACAGAGTACTGTATCAGCGGTGGGTACTATGCAGTATTATAACAGTGTGGGTACTGTAGTAGTACTAATCCCAGAATGGACTTTGGACAAAAAATGGTCTTATGGGCCATGTAATGGGCTAAATTCCCACTGGGCCTTTGGACTATGTTATGGGTATCCCTCTACCCAGTTAAAGAGGTCTTTGATTTTCTTTAATAATAAATGAGACTTCTTCCCCATCCTTTTAATAAATTTTTTTTATCAGTTTTATGGTTTTATGGGTTTTTATGGTATTTAGAAGATTTTAGGTTTTTAGCGGTTCTAAGTATTTTTATATTTTCATGTTTTTATTAGTGGATTTCATGGTTTTGTGGGGTTTTTATTTTTTTAGAAATTTTTGGGGATTTTTTTCATATTTTATATTTTTCTGGGTTTTAGGGATTTTGAGGGATTTTAGGGTTTTTAGAGTTTTTCATGGATTCATTGGGTATTAGGGTTTTTTAGTTTTTTTATGTTTTTAATGGTTTTTAGAGTTTTAGTTGGTTTATTGTTTTTATGTATTTTTAGGAGTTTTAATGAGATTTACGGGTTTTTAGGTTTATTTGGATCTTTTTGAGGTTTTTCGATTTTTTTTGGATTTTTGGGGTTTTACGTGTTCTTAGGTTTTTATGGTTTTCTTAGGGGTTTTAATGGTATTTAGGTTTTATTTGTTTTTAGGGATTTTCAGTCCTTTTTTGGATTTTTATGGGATTTTATGTTTTTAGTGATTTTTATTGTCGATAGGATTTTTATGGGTTTTTATGGCATTTAATGATTTTTGTGTTTTTATGGGTTTAATTTAATTATAGGTTTTTTTGTTTTTCATATGGTTTTTTAATTTTTTTTCATTTTTAAGGGTTTTTAGGGATTTTCAGATTATACTATTTTTTATGGTGTTTATGGATTTCATGTTTTTTTGGGTTTTACATTTTTTAATTTTTTTTTGTTTTTAAGGGGTTTTATCATTTTTTTTAATTTTTCTAGGTGTTTAAAGGGTATTTTGATTTTTTAGTAGTTTTTAGTTTTTTTATGGATTTTTAGTGTTTTATTATTTTTATGGGTTTTATGGTTTTTAGGGCATTTAATATATTTAGGGATTCTAGCACATTAAGGATTTCTAGAGGTTTTATGTGTTTTGTATTTCTATGGTTTTATTAGGGGTTTTGATTCCTTTTGTGTTTTTTACATTTTTTTTGGATTTTTGGGTATTTTTTAGGTGTTTTTATGTTTTTTATGATTTTTAGGGATTCTGATGGTTTTTGGGATTTTATAGAGTTTTAGGATTTTATTGATTTTATGGGTTTTAAGGTTTTTTTAGTTTTTATGTTTTTTTGGTTTCATTGATATATTTAAAAAATTTAGTGGTTTAAGGGGTTTTTAGAAATTTTAATGGATTTTTTGTGTTTTTCCTGGGATTTATGGGTTTTTTAATGTTTTTAGGGGTTTGTTCGTTTCTTTGGGTTTTGGGTTTTCAGCATGTTTCGGTTCTTATGGGTTTTACTTATTTTTTAGCTGTTTAATTTTTTCTTAGGTATTTTTAGGGGTTTTACTTTTTTGCGATTTTTAGGGAATTTTTTGAATTTTATTGATTTTTAGGGTTTTTAGGTTTTTAGATTTTTAGGATTTTTGGTTTTTAGGTTTTTTTATTTTTTTGGGGTTTTATTTTTCTTAGGGTTATTGATGATTTTAATTTTTTAAAGGGGTATTTTTGTTTTTATTTGGGTTTTACTGTTAATATGGGTCTTTGGAGTTTTTATGGATTTTAATAATTTTTAATGTTTTAGGTTTTAATGGTTTTTGAAAATTTTAGAGCTTTTAGAGTTCATAGATTTTCATGGTTTTTTAGTGTTTAGGTTCTTATGGGTTTTTAATGGGTTTTTAGGGTTTGTATAGTTTTTTACATATATGATGTTTTTTAGGTATTTTGGGATATTTGTGGTTTTTTGGACTTTTCTGGATTTCGAGGGGTTTTAGGGTTTTATGGGATTTTATGTGAATCTGATTTTTTAATTTTTAATGGTTTTAATGGTTTTAGTGCATTTTATTTTTTTTGTGGTTTAATGGGGTTTTAATGTTTTTTGTAGGTTTTAGGGGTTTTATGCAGTTTTAGGAATTTTAAGGGTTTTAGTGGTTTTTATGGTTTTTAGGGGTTTTTGGGTCTTTTAGATTTTAATGGGTTTTTAGAGTTTTTTGGTTTTTTGTTGTTTTTTATGTTTTTAGGTTTTTAATGATTTCTTAAGATTTTTAATACTTTTTGGGGTTTTTACATTTTTATGGTGTTAAGGAAAATTTAAGGATTTTTTTATGGATTTTAAGGGTTTTATGGGGGTTTTTTATTTTTTCAGTTTTTTTGAGTTTTTTGGGGTTTTCATGTTTTTTATTACTTTTAAATGGTTGAAGGGTTTATTTGGAATTTATATTTTTATATTTTAAGGGTTTTATGGGTTTTTAGAGTATTTGTGGTTTCTAGGGGTTTTATGCTTTTTATTATTTTAGGTTTTCTATGGTTATTAGTGTTTTTAGGATTTTTAGGTTGTTTAATTACTATTATATTTTTAAGGGTTTCTTTGGGGGTTTTAGGGGTTTTATGTTTTATTACATTTTTTGGGTTTTAATGGATTTTTGGGGGGTTTATATGTTTTTAATGATTTTAAGTGTATTTTGGGTTTTTTTTTATTTTTAGGGTTTTTTGTTTTTTGAGGTATTAGTGGTTTTCTATGTTTATTATGGGTTTTAATGTTTTTTGAGTTCTTTAATAGTTTTATTGGTCTAATGGGGTTCTAGATTTTTTAGTATTTTTAGGGGTTTTATTATTTTTAGGGGATTTTAATTTTTAAAGGGTTTGTGGGTTTTAGGGTTTTAATTGTTTTTAATATTGTTAGTGTTTTTTTGTTTTTAAATGTTTTATGTATTTTTAGTTTTTATGGTTTTCTTCGGTTTTTATGGGTTTTTAAGATTTGTTTGGTTTTTTTGATTCTTAGTTTTTTTTGGGTAATTTTACATTTTTTAGGGATTTTGATGGTTTTTAGGGGTTTTTTTATTTTTTTAGGTATTTAGGGTTTTTTGTTTTTTAGGGTTATATGGGTTTTTAGAGTATTTTAACATTTTATGGGGATAAAAATGTTTTTAGTTCTTTTAGTGGGATTTTAGGGGTTTTGTTTTTTATCGGGGGTTTCATATATATTTTAAGGGGTTTTATGGTTTTTATGGTTATGAGGGATTTCAAGTTTTTTAAGTGATTTTAATGTTATAATGGTTTTTAAGAGTTTAATGTGTTTGTTGTTTTTTAATTATTTCTTAGTGTTATTCAAGTTTTTTATGTTCTTATTGTTTTTTAGGGCTTCATTATGATTTTTTTGTGGGTTTTTGGATATTTTGAGGGGTTATAGGGTTTTTTAGTGTTTTAGCGTTTTTATGATTTTTTTTGTGTTTTAGGGTTTCTTGGAGTGTTGTATATGTTTTTATGTTTTTTTTAGTTAAAAAAAATACATTAAAGGGCTTTTAGAGTTCTTAGTTTTTTAGGATTTTTATGGGTTTTATGTGTTTTTTTGGTTTTAGGGGTTTTTATGATTTTAAGAGGTTTTTCTGTCTTTCTATGGATTTTATCTTACTTTATGTTTTTATGTTTTTAGGGATTTTTTGTGTTATAATTTTTTTACAATTATCTTAGGGGATTTTAGTGACTTTAATTTTTTGAGGTTTTTTGTTATTTAGTGAATTTTCTATGATATGTTTTTTTATTTTTTTGGTTTTTAGGGATTTTGAGGGGTTCATGTTTTTTATTGTTGGTAGTATTTTTTATGGTTTTCCTCATTTTTAGTTTTTTTGGGGGTTGTTAGTTTTTTATGGTTTTATTATAGTTTTCATGGATTTTATGGTTTTTTATGTTTTTAGGTATTTTAAGTGATTTTATAGAAGTTTTTTGATTTTGAGGGTTTTTAGTGATTTTTATGTTTTTAGGGTTTTTTGTATTTATTATTTTTACGGTTTTATTGGGATTCAATGTTTTTTTTGTGTTTTTAGGGTTTTAAAGGTTTTTATATTTTTTACATTTTAGGTTTTTAACGAGTTATTAGATTTTTTTGTAGTTTTTTTATTTATTATGGGTTTTTAGGGGGTTTTTGGTTTTTTATGTTTTTAGGGGTTTTATAAATTTTAAGGGATTTTAAATCTTTTTTATATTTTTAGTGGTTTTAGTGTGTTTAGGTTTTTAGGGGTTTAAATTGATTTTAGGTTTTTAAGGTTTTTTTGGGTTTTCAATGTTTTTAGCAATTTTTTCAATTTTGGGTTTTAGGGTTGTTTTTGGTTTTTTAGGGTTTTTAGGGATCTTGAGGGTTTTTGGGTTTTTAAGGATTTTATGGCTTGAAGGTATTTTTTGGTTTCAGGGTTTTTTAAGTCTTTTTATGGTTTTATACGTATTTTAGTGTGTTTTTTGTTTCCATGGGATTAAATGGTCTATAGAGTTTTTAGTGGGTTTTATGGTCTTTTGGGTATTTATTGGTATTATGGTCTTAGGATTTTCTTATTTTTAGGGTATTTATGGACTATTATAGTTTTTAGGTTTTTTTGTGTTTTATGGGTTTGAGGGTTTCTATATTTCTTGCTTTTTGGATTTTTTTTATGATTTTATGTTTTTTTAGTGTTCAATGGTATTTTTAGGGTTTTGGGGGTTTTAGGGTTTTTGATATTTTAGTGCTTTTTTGTGTTATAATGATTTTATGATTTTTTAGATTCTTTAAACATTTTCAGGTGTTTAATGAATTTTTTGAGTTTTCAATGGTTTTTTAGAATTTTAGCGGCATTTTAAGGGTTTAATGGGTTCTAGGGTTTTCTTTGGGGTTTTTTTTTCATTTTTAGGGTTTTTAATGATTTTCCGGGGGTTTTGGGGTTTTGGGCTTATCAGGGGTTTTATGTTTTTTTTGTTTTAAATTTTTTCTTATAGTTTTTCAGGGTTTTTGTTTTTTTTCATATATTTTTAGATATTTTTAGGATTTTAATGGTTTTTTGGGTTTTTAGGGATTTTGAGGGATTTTAGGTTTTTTTAGGTTTTATGGTTTTTATGGTTTTTTTCGTTTTAGGTTTTTTCTATGTTTTTAGGGTTTTTTATTTTTTATATATTTTTTTAATAATTTTAGCAGTTTTAAGGGTTTTAGATTTTTTAGTCAGTATTTGGGTTTTTATGGGATTTAGAGGGTTTTTAATGTTTCTTGGGGTTTTAGGATTTCTATGGTATTTTTAGTTTTGAGGGTTATTACAGTGTTTAGGGTTTTTAGTGGTTTTTAATTTTACATGTGTTTTTAGTGTTTTTGGGTAAGGTTTTCTTGGCGTTTTTCATAATTATAGGGGGGGGGGGGGTTATGTTTTTATAGATTTAAGGGGTTTTTTGTTTTTTTTTGATTTTAGGGTTCATAAGGACTCTGTGGGTTTTTAGAACTGTTTATGTTTATTATGGTTTTTATGTATTTTTAGTTTTTTTAGTTTTTTTGGTGTTTTAAGGAATTTTACTGGTTTTTATTTTTTTAAGGGTCTAAATTGTTTTTAGTGGGTTTTAGGTTTTTCTCGGGATATGGGGTTTTTAATGTTTTTAGGGGTTTTTAGGGCTTTCAACATTTTTTAAGTTTTTTGGGGTTTTATGTGTTTTTAGGTTTTAATGTTTTATAGGGGTTTTCAAGGGTTTTATGGGGTTTTATGTCTTTGAAGAATTTTAGGGATATTTAAACATTTTTATAGTTTTTAGTGTTCAATGTATTTTGAGGGTTATTTTTATAGGATTTACTATTTTTATGGTTTGTAGAATTTTTTTGGTTTTATGGGTTTTATCTTTTTTTAGTGTTTTATGGTTTTCTGAGTATATTTCACTATAGTTAGGGTTATTTTTGTTTTAATTTATTTTTAGGATTTTTATATTTGTTAAGGGTTTTGTAATTTTGAGGGATTTATGCATTTTTTGGTCTTTTATGGGTCTTTTGATTTTTTAATTTTTTTTTCATTTTTTAGGGGTTTTAAGATTTTTTAGTGTTTTTTACATTTTTGTGGAATTAAGGGTTGTTTAGAATATTTGGGGATTTTTATTGTTTTTATGAGTTTTCCTGTATTTTTATGGTTTCTATGTGTTTTTATATTTTTATTAATTTTTATTGTTTTTAGTTTCTTTTAGGTATTTTTAGGTATTTTTATTTCTTTTAGGTTTTAGGGTTTTTTATGTTTTAAGGATTTTTCGGGCATTGTTTGGATTTTTATAAGGGTTTGGGTTTTTTTGGGAATTTGAGGGTTTTAATGGTTTTTTATGATTTTAGGAGTTTTTGAAATTTTATGGGTTTTAATGTTTTTTAGTCTGTTAATGTTTTTATGGGTTTAAGGGTGTTTAGGGTTTTTAGTGATTTTTTGGGTTTTATGGGTTTTATAGTATTTATGGTTTTGGGGGGTTTTGTGGTTTTTATGGGGTTTAGATTCTTTTTAGGGTTAGAGTGTTTTTATGTTTATAGGGGTTTTAAGTGTTTTTTAGTTGTTATGGTTTTCTTAGGGGTTTTCAAGGTTTTAGGTTTATTTATGTTTTAAGGTATTTTAAATACTTTTTTTAGGTTTTATGGTTTTTTGGATTTCACGGGATTTTGATAGTATTAATGTTTTTGAAATTTTTTGGGGTTATAACCATTTTATGCGGTTTACAGGATTTTAGGGTTTTAGGATTTCAATTTGGGGGGGGGGTTACAGTTTTTTTATGATTTTTGGGGTTTTTTGGGTTTAAGGGGTTTTTGTGTTTTAATGATTTTTTGTTCTTTTATATTTTTTTGAGTTTATAGGGTTTTTAGGGTGTTTTTGATTTTTTTTCTAGATGTTTAATGGGGGTTTAGTGTTTTTAGTGGGGTTTTAGGGTTTTCATTGTTTTTTGGTGGTTTGTAAGGTTTTTAGGGGTTTTATCACATTTAGGAGTTTTAGAGTCACGTGTTTTAATAATCAAAAATCATGTTTAAATATTGATCATAATATATTAAGTCAGTCTTTAATCCTTTTAATCTACATATACAATTATCTTATCCTCGACAATGTATATTCTTAAGACTCATGACTTTGCTGCATTAACTTACAGTCCATATTTATCTAAATATAAGCTCACTGTTAAAGGCTACTGGTAAGAGCCTTCTGTTCAAAGTCACCGTTATAGCTTACCATCAACTTAAGTCACTGTTGCTAGAAGATCACTGTTGAAGATTTACAGTCACTGTTGGAAGCTACTGGTACACAGTTACTTTCACAAACCTACTAATGATCTACTTATCAAAGCTCACAGACAAAGAGTTACTGTCATAAGGTCACTGCTATAACAAGGTTTCTGCTAGAAGTCCACTATCCGACTCTTTCTCAAGTCTTCTGTTGAGAAATTCTCTGTTCAAGTCTGCAGTTGGAAAGAAAACTATTGAAGTAGTCTGATATTACAGAACTAACGATTAGATTCTTAATGTTAAAGGTCTACTGTTGAGACTACCAATGGAGTTCACTGATGAGGATCCACTGTTACAAAGAATAAATAGCTATCGTTAAAAGAATACAGTTGAAGTGTACAGATGGAAAGACTACGGTTCACAGTTGGAAAGACCATAGTTGAAGCCCTCAGCTGAACAGTCTACCGATGAAGTCACAAGTTGTAGAGATTGAAGTCTACCGTGTGACATGCATCTGCTACCAGTCTAATGATATTCCACTCTTTTCTTTACCTATTTTATTAATACTATTATAACGGTCATGTCTGGAAAAATTAATGCACCTGAAATTATTAAATGTTATTTGCAGGGATATCAGGAGACAGTATGATGTACGAGGAAGACCACACGTGGTTGAAACTTTTCTTTTGTCGGCCCCTACTAGACAACAAAACACAAAAACAAGAGACTATATAAAAGACATAGAAGAGAGACACAAAAGAAGAAGAAGAGACCCTGAACATAATGGAAAGAAGAAGGGAACTCTCAAGCACTAATCCAAAAAAAAATCTTCACAAAGATTTATTAAAAAGAACCTTCTACAATCTGTTGTAGTGTGCTGCAAAGAGTTTTTGAATCCTAGAAGCTGATCATCTCTACATTTGGAATTCACAATCTGGAAGTTGTGACACTCTGTTTTGGAGGAAACTTGCAGAAAAGGACCAAAGCTTCATTTCATTCATTCCAACGAGTCCAGATCTGATCTGCCAACATAATAGATCATTCCAAACTTATCCCTACTATCATTAGCTCTAATGTGTTTAAATAATTTACATTTGTGAGCAGTGTGTATATGTTACACACACACTGACTTTTGTGCTTGAACTGAGGGATACTAAAAATACCCATACCAAACTATTCTTACATTTGTTTCCCACGTATAACTGTGGAAGAAGCCTGATATGGCTTGGAAGTTTATTTTTTTTACCCACGTAGAACAGTGGTAGAGGTTGAAAAACCTGGAATGTTTGTGAAAGATGTTGTGATGCCTGATACAGGTTGTGTATCACTTTTGATATAATTTCATGGTGGTTGGTGATCACCAAGTGGTGAGGACTAGTTATTGAATTAAGACTGAACCTCTTGTTTGAATTTGTTATGTTCATCTTTGATTTACACTGTTTAACATCTATCTATTGTGCTTATATTTTTGAAGATAGAAATCTGTTTTTACATTCACTCTGATAGTTAGTTCTGGTTAGTGTGTATATCTGAGCTGTTTAGTAAACCTATTTCAAAAGTTGAATTAGTTCTCATACTGATTCAACTAAGGAGTAATCAACCTTTCAGAAACCTGTTAAACAATAACTCACTTATTTCCCTACTAACTTAATTGACTGGCCTATTGTAATTTGGGGTATTTTAATCCTAAAAGTTTTTAACAAAAATTTTAATTGGAACTCAATTCACCCCCGCTTGAGTATCCAATCCGACCAACATTTGGTATCATAGGTTTCATTATTATTTATAAATAAAAGGTTTTTAATCCCTCTGTTTTCAAACTGTGAATTTAGTTTTACTTAAATATCTTAAATTTCTGCTAGTTCTAATTTTTCTCTCTTTAAAATATTTTTTAAAATCTAGTTATGAACAATAGACTAGAATGTGCTGCTACTAACATGCCACCTTTATTTAATGGTGTGAATTATTGTCAATGGAAAATAAAAATGAAAATTTATTTGGAAAGTATTGGTTTTGATATTTCGTCTGCTATAGAATCAGAATATGAAATTGCCAAAACTGCTAGAGCTACCTGGGATGATGCTACAAAGTATAACTATAATAATAACTGTAAAGATATGAATACTCTTTACTGCTCTTTAGGAGATGAGGAATTTAACCAATTTTCTGTATGTAAAACAGCTCATGAAATCTGGGACACCTTGGCTGTTTCTCATGAAGGAACAACCAATGTAAAGGAAATGAGATTAAATACTTATACTATTAAACATGATAATTTTAAAATGAGACCTAATGAACCCATTTTTGATATGTATCTTAGGTTCAATGAGATTTTCAACACCATGAGTTCACTGGGAAAAGCTATTCCAGAAATGGAGCAGATCATGAGAATATTGAGATGTTTTCCTGACAGATGGAGAGGCACTTCTGTGTCCTTCTGAGAGTCATGTGACATCAGCAAGCTACCGGTTAAAGAATTGATTGGTAAACTAATGATGTATGAAGAGGAATTGAAGGTGAACAAAGAAGAATATGATGAACCCAAAAGAAAATCTGTATCATTTAAGTCTACTGCCTCTAAGAGTAAAGACAAGGAGAAAATACATGTACCTGTTGTAAGTTCAACTAGAGAAGATTCAGATTCAGACAGTGAGGAAGAAATGGCCCAAATATCCAGGAGATTTAAGAGGTTCTATAGGAAGAAACCGTTTTTCAGAAATCCAAACTACAAGGGTAAGTATGATCAACAAGGTAAGTGGAAGAAGGATTGGAAGAAATCTGATAAGGAAGATGATAGAGTCTGCTATGAATGCAAGAGGAAAGGACATATCAACGCTAACTGTCAGAAGTTAAAATTCAAAAAGAAATATGATTATAAGGACAAGAAGTACAAGAAAGCCATGAAAGAAACCTGGACTACTTTGGAAGACAACACAAGTGAATCAGAAGCTACTGACTCTGAAATGAATCATGCCAACATGTGCTTCATGACTAACATATCTGAGGTATCTGTTTCCCCTATTCTAAATGATTATTATTATGAAGATAACAGTGACTCAGATAATGATGCAAATATGTCTAAGGATGAACTATTTTAATATTGAAATATACTGGAAGATTCCTGTAATCAACTAAAAGATAAATACAAATCTTTGATGAAACAGAATGCATTGACTAGTAATATTAAAACAGATCTAAGTGTAGAAAAAGAAAGGGATGCTCAATTATTGAAAGAAATTACTCAGCTCAAATTATCTAATGAACAATTGAGGAAGGATATTGAAAATTTCACTATTGTCCGGGATACCTTGACACAGTTTCTAGGAATTCATATTGCTCCAAAATATAAAACTGGTCTAGGATATCAGCCTGGATAGAGACACATTAGCAAAACCAAATTTGTTCCAAAATCTGGACAGTTCACTGCTAATTCTGTACAATCTTTTGAGAAACAATTTTATAAAGGTCCAAACAAAGTATTTATGCCTCAAAATATGTTTGTTGATTTTAGAAATTCTATAAAGCAAATATGGGTTCCCAAATTTTATTGGCTAACCTTTCTGGACCCAAGAAGATCTGGGTACAAAAATTATCCCATGTTTAATCTGTTTTGCAGGGAAGTTGTTTAAAGAGTTCCTGTAACACTCTATGGTATTTGGATAGTGGATGTTCAAGACACATGATAGGAGAATATTCGTGATTTAAGAGTCTAATTAAAGTTGATGGTGTTCATGTCACGTTTGGTGACAATGCTAGAGGAAAAATCATCAGCTTAGGCCAGATTGGTAACCCTAGTACAATATTAATTTCAAAAGTACTTTTTGTTGATGGATTAAAATATAATTTACATAGCATATCTCAGTTATGTGATGATGGCCTTAATGTTAAATTTGAGAATGATTCATGCAATTTTTTTAATTCAAATAATGTCTTAGTTTTCACTGCATGTAGAAATGAGAATGTATATGCTGTTGATTTAAACTCCTTAGCCAAACTAAATGTTTCTTGTTTAAATGATTTTCATAAAGAATCTTGGTTGTGGCATAGAAGATTAATACACTGTAATGTGCAATCATTTAGGGAGCTATCTAAGAAATGCTTAGTTAGAGACCTACCTAAATTGGAATTCCTAAATGATAATGCGTGTAATCCCTATAAAAAGGCAAAATAACACAATGTTTATTTCAAACCAAAGAAAGAAGTATCAAATTCTCAACCACTTGAGTTAGTTCACATGGATTTGTTTGGAACATCAATAGTTTCAAGTTTAAATGGGAAGCACTATGTTTATGTTCTTCTAGATGGGTTTTCTAGGAATACTTGGGTATAATTTCTAGCTTACAAAAGTGAAGCTTGTTCCTACTTTGTAAAATATTCCAAGTCTGTAGAAAACCATAGTAGAGTTAAGATTAAAACCTTAAGAAGGGATCATGGCCGTGAGTTTGAGAATCATGAGTTTGAATGCTACTTATTGCATAATGGATATAGTCACAACTTTTCATCCCCTAGGATACCACAACAAAATGGAGTTGTAGAAAGAACAAATAGGACCCTTCAAGAAATTTCAAGGACTATTCTTAATGATAATGACTTACCTATTTATTTTTGGGTTGAAGCTGTAAATACAGCTTGTTACATTATTAATAGAGTCTTAATTAGACATATTCTAAAAAGGACCCCTTATGAACTTTGGAATAATAGGAATCCTATGGTAAATTACTTTAGAGTTTTTGGTTTCAAAGTCTTTATTCTTAATACTAAATATAATATTAACAAATTTTCTCACAAAAGTGATGAAGGAATTTTCCTGGGTTATTCAAATTCAAGTAAAGCCTATAGAGTGTTCAATAAGAAAACCAAATTTGTGGAAGAATTAGTTCATATAAAATTAGATGAGACTGATCCACATGAGCCTAAAGCTTCTCTTGAAAATCTTGTGGAAGATTTATAAAATTTGAACCTTAATGATAAAAATAGTGAATCCCCTATAAAAATATCCAGATCTGGAAATTTTCCAGAATCTGCACGTGCTGATTTTGAACCAATAGACAACTATGAAGAATCTAGTTCAAACCTTCCTAGAGGTATTAGGACTCTCAAGAATCATCCTCTAGATGTTGTTTTAGGCGATTTAAATAGTGGAACACAAACTAGCGATTCTCTAAGAAACCAGGTTGAACATCAAGCTTTTCTTTCACAGATAGAACCCAAAAATATTGATGATGCAATCAATGATGAATTTTGGGTAATGGCTATGAAAGAAGAACTAAATCAGTTCGAAATAAACAAAGTTTGGGAATTAGTGGAAAGACCCAAGGACACCATTACCATAGGCACTAAATGGGTGTTTAGAAACAAAGTAGATGAGTCTGGGAATATAGTTAGAAATAAAGCTAGGATAGTTGCACAAGGATATAGCCAAGAAGAAGGAATAGACTATCAGGAGACCTTTGCACCTGTAGCTATACTAGAATCCATTAGGATACTACTTGCCTATGCAGCTCATCTGAATTTCAAACATTATCAAATGGATGTTAAAATTGATTTTCTAAATGGATACATAGTTGAGGATGTGTTTGTTGAAAAAACCCCTAGTTTTACAAATCCCCATTTTTCCAATCATGTTTTCAAACTGTCTAAAGCTTTGTATGGCTTAAAACAAGCTCCAAGAGCATGGTATGATAGGCTAATCTCTTTTCTTATTTCAAAATATTTTACCAAAGGGATAGATGATCCTACACTTTTCATTAAATGCATTTCTAAATATGTTTTGATAGTATAGATTTATGTGGATGATATTATTTTTGGATCTTCTAAAAGTTCATTACGTGTTGATTTTTCAAAAATGATGCAAAATGAGTTTGAAATGAGTTTAATGGAAGAACTCAAATTTTTCCTTGGGTTTCAGATATTTGAAAATAAAAATGGAATTTTTTTTGAATCAAAGAAAATATATTAAGGATCTTTAAAAACGTTTTTCTTTAGATGGTAGTAAAGGTAGTGACACACCTATGAGTACTACCTGTAAGTTGGATACCGATGAAGCTGGAGAACCAGTGGATCAAACCAACTACAGAGGTATGATAGGGAGTCTACTCTATCTTACAGCTAGTAGACCTGACATCATGTTTAGTGTATGCATGTGTGCTCGCTTCCAAGACAATCCAAAAGAGTCTCATTTAATTGTTGTGAAAAGAATTTTCAAATATCTCAAACACACTCCAAACTTAGGATTATTCTATCCAAAAGGAAAGTCATTTGATTTGTTGAGTTATTCTGATGCTTATTTGGCCGGTTTCATGTTATATAGAAAAAGAACCTCTGGGACATGTCACATTTTAGGCAAGTCACTAGTATCTTGGTGTAGAAAGAAGTAGAATTCTGTTACATTATCAACTACCGAAGTTGAGTACATGGCTGCTGGTAGTTGTTGTGCTCAAATTATGTGGATGAAACATACTTTACTGGACTATGGATTTCAATTCAAACATTTCTATATAATGTGTGACAATACAAGTGCTATTAACATTTCCAAAAATCCAGTATCTCATGCTAGGGCAAAGCATATTGATGTGAGACATCACTTTTTGAAGGATCATTTTCAAAAGGGTGATATCACTCTTGAATTAATTGGCACTGAACAATAATTGTCTGATATATTCACAAAGACGATGAATTATGAGAGGTTAAATTACATCAAACATGAATTAGGTATGATTAATTTCAGCATAGGGGACCTCACAGTGGGACCTCATAGTCGAACCTCACTGTTAGACCTCACAGTCGAACGTCACTGTTAGACCTCACAGTCAAACCTCACTGTTAGACCTCACAGTCGGACCTCACAGTTAGACCTCACTGTCGGACCTCACTGTTAGACCTCACAGTTGAACCTCACTATTAGACCTCATAGTCGAACCACACTATTAGACCTGATAGTCGAACCTCACTTTTAGACCTCACAATTGACCCTCACAATTGGACCTCACAGTTGGATCTTACTGTTATACCTCACTGTTGCACCTCACTGGTGTACCTCACTGATACATCTCACTGTTGGATACCTTGCTGTTTGTTTTTTATTTTTTCGGGAATTCGAACTGGTTTATTTCTTTTTATTATTTCTATTTATTTTTAATCCCTAAATGGTAAAATCAAAGGCAATGAACACATTTCAATCCACCTTCCTCTCCTAATCTTGATCCTTTCTCTTGAAATTCTTAAACCCTAACCCTTCACCTGGGCCCTTGAACCTCTCTCAATCTCTATGGCCAGAACCAAGCGACCCCTAACTGTCAATTAGGATGCACCAAGGCCTAAGAGAACTCGGGACAAATCTAGTGGCACCAGTAACACCCCGTCGGGACCTGTAAACCCGCATCTGACAAAGAGACAAATATTTGCTGAGAAAGAGTTAAGTGAAGAGTGGCTTCTGTCGATCAAGTCATTAGTACTGAAAGTACATGATTCCCAAGGATGGACTGAATGATTTTACAAAAACAATGGACCTTACTACCCGAAGCTTGTGAAAGAATTATACGAATATCTGAAGTTCGAAGAGGAAGAGGATGTGCATAAGATAATGTCCAGAGTCAATGGAAATGATGTTAGTTTCTCGTTTACTGAGTGGGGTGCCTGTTTGAGAGTTCCTCATGATGGAATATTTGATTACTACTCTAGAGTGCCTCCTCCAGATAGTGCTGTTTTTTGAGTATGAAAAAGCTCTGGAAGAAATGACAGGAGATGGAAAATCAAGAAGGATCATTGCAGTTGTGATGAATGGAGAAAAAATTCTCTTATTCAAATTCATTCAGCATGTACTTAGTCCGAGGAGAGGGGACTTTGTTGTACTGTATTACCAGGACATATTCCTGATGTACTTACTGAAGCATGGAATGAATATTATCCTATGTTGGTTACTGATGGCACAATTGAAAGATATGACCAAGGAAAGCTTGAAGTCCAATGCCTTATTCCATCCCAAGCTTATTTCAATTATGCTAAAGGTAAAGGGTGTGGCTGGAAGTCAAGAAGAAATGATAGTAGCCAAGAACAATGTATGTATCTCCAAGGTAATTTCCAAATCCATGAAAATTAGTTGGAATCCCTGGAAGAGGACATGGGTGAATGATGAAGGAAGGGTGTATGAAAAGTTTGACCCTAGTACACATCCAACTAGGAAAAAAGACTAAAGAGATCCATGCCTGAAGCCTGATGAGCCAGTGTCGGTTTATTCTGATGAGGAGGAGCCTGAAGGAGCTGTGGACCATCAAAGAGAGAACACCCCCATTGATGATGGGAGTGATCCTGATTTACCTCATAGTCTTATAAGGACTGTAGCTTTTTGAGAAGCTAGCTCTCCAAAATAACTACCAAGGAGGGAGACTGTTCTGAAGGAGAGTGATACCGAGACCACTGAAGAAGAAGAAGAAGCATATTAGAATTTTTTCAAGGAAACCTCTGAAGAGGATGAGGAAACCGAGTCAGATCATTTTGTTCATGAAGAAAAGGAGGATTTTGCTGAAACAGATGATGAGGAAAATGAAGAAGAGCTCAGTTTGAGCCCTCTGATTGATAATTCAGACATTATTGTGTCTGATCAGGAAGAAGGAGTGGAATCTACTACCATTGATTAGAGAGTCATTGATGAATCATAAAAGGATAGGACTAACCCTACTGTTGAACTATCAGAGAAAATGGTTGTTGCATCTGCTGAAGTTGCAGAGGAGGTTGTGGAGTTACCTCAAGCAGAACAGTTAGAGGAGATTCCTCAAGAGAATGCTCTATGTGAGGAGGAGCATCTTGGTTCAGTTTCTGTGTTGTATGACATCGAAGGCTGGTCATCAGATCCAGGTTATATGGTATTTGGACTCAATTATGGAGATTCTGATGAGGAAGACCAGCCCCAAAGGGATTCAGTTATCCTACCTGTTGTGGCTGTCAATTTAGCAACCAAGGATGACCTTGAGTCCTTAAAGGCTGAAATGAAAGAAGCACTGAAATATTCCGTGGAAGATTTGAAGAAAAGCCTGGTTGAAGAGATGAGGAGTGTGGAGAAATCCCTGAAACTATATATGGGATGTGTTATGTCTAGTCTAGTAAAGGAAATGGTGGATGAAGTTGAAGTATTCCATACTAAAATTGAGAGTTGGACAGAATATTTGGTTGTATAAGACAATTGATTGCTTCATTGATTTCCATGAACAGTTCTCAAACCCAAGTGAATGCTGATATTAAATATATCAAAGAAGTAGTCAAGCATTTTTTTGGAAGTATTTGAGGCTTTTAAGACATCATTAAAAGAACATTTGAATATTCAAGATTCACTTGTTCAGAAGGTGGTTAGTAATTTGATACAGTATTTCAAAGAGACAGTAGCTTTCTCAGTAAAACCCTTTCCCTCATCTAGCTCCACTGTGAACATTGACCAGATCAGAACTGTGATCCAGGAAGAGTTGGCTAAGGCCAGTACCAGTAGCACCTCTGATACTCAGATACTTTCTACCACTAGGGAAGTCAGCAGTTTTGTTCATGATCACCTATGGGCAGCTACTGCTTCTCAATAGGCCATTAAGAATAAAGTGGATGCCTACTTGGAGAAGGTTTATACCATGTATCAAATGACCAACCACTTTATGATATTGATAGAGAATATGAATTTGCCTCCAGTGACTCAGGCATTCAAGGAGCAGGTCAGTATGCTGAGAGAATTGGCTCCTGCTTTGGATAAGTTTTTGGAAAATAAAGATGATTTCTTATCGGCTATTGAAAGAGGAGGAATAATTTTTTTCGATTTCAGAAATATTCTTCTCCCCTTTCTCCATGTGGACTGCACCCCTATCATTGTCCCTCCCGCCTTACGTAAATCTCTACCCATTGGTTCTTCGTCCATCATGTCTCCTTTTGAAGCTATCATAATCCTTACTCCACTAATCCCTCAGCAATCTACCCACTATAGACCCATAGGTGCTTCTGTTGCTGCCCCTCCAGTCATTCCCACAACCATTCCTAAACCGGCTGATCCAAAAGCTTCTTCTCCATCTTCTTCTTCCAAAGGGAAAGAGCCCTTACCTACGGATGTTGCAGATTGTGTTTGTTTATTTCATTTGATAGGGACACTGTATTATTTTTGGTCGTGAAATGTATTATGTTATTAATATAAGACTTCTCAGTTTTTCTCTCATTTTTAATTCTTTTTTCTAATAAAAAAGGGGGACAAATACTGTGCTTACTATGCTAACTCTCGAAATATTGGGCTTATTAATCTCTGATACTTGACAAATTTTTAATACATACTGACATAATTTGTGATTATCAAAAAGGGGGAGATTGTTTGACTCACCTGTTTTAATAATCAGAAATCATGTTTAAATATTGATCATAATATATTAAGTCAGTCTTTATTCCATTTAATCTACATATACAATTATCGTATTCTCAACAATGTATATTCTTAAGACTCGTGACTTTGCTGCAATAACTTGCAGTCCATATTTATCTAAATATAAGCTCACTGTTAAAGGCTACTGGTAAGAGCCTTCTGTTCAAAGTCACCATTATAGCTTACTATCACATTAAGTCACTTTTTCTAGAATATCACTGTTGAATATTTACAGTCACTGTTGGAAGCTACCGGTACATGGTTACTGTCACAAAACTACTGATGATCTACTTATCAATGCTCACAGACAAAGAGTAATTGTCATAAGGTCACTGCTGTAACAAGGTTTCTGCTAGAAGTCCATTGTCAGACTCTTTCTCAAGTCTTCTGTTGAGAAATTATCTATTCAAGTCTGCAGTTGGAAAGAAAACTATTGAAGTATTCTGATATTACAGAACTACCAATTAGAGTATTATTGTTAAAGGTCTACTGTTGATCCTACCGATGGAGTTCATTGATGAGGATCCACTGTTACAAAGAATAAACAGCTACCGTTAAAAGTCTATAGTTGATGTCTACAAATGGAAAGACTACAGTTCATAGTTGGAAAGACCACAGTTGAAGCCCTCAGCTGAACAGTCTACCGATGAAGTCAACAGTTGTAGAGATTGAAGTCTACCGTGTGACATGCATCTGCTACCATTCTAATGATATTCCACTCTTTTCTTTACCTATTTTATTAATACTATTATAATGGTCATGTCTGGACAAATTAATGCACCTTAAATTGTTTAATCTTATTTTCAAGGATATCAGGAGACAGTACAATGTACGAGGAAGACCACACATGGTTGAAACATTTCTCTTGTCGGCCCCTACTAGACAAAAAAACACAAAAACCAGAGACTATATAAAAGACACAAAAGAGAGACACAAAAGAAGAAGAGACCCCGAACATGCTGGAAAGAAGAAGGGAACTCTTAAGAACTAATCCAAAAAGAACAAAAGCTTTATAAATATCTATTGAAAATAACCTTCTACAATCTGTAGTAGTGTGCTGTAAAGAGTTTTTGAATCATAGAAGCTGGTCATCTCTACATCTGGAATTCACAATCTAGAAGTTGCGACACTCTGTTTTGGAGGCAACTTGCAGAGAAGGACCAAAGCTTCATTTCATTCATTTCAACGAGTCCAGAGTTGATCTTCCAACACAATATATCATTCCAATCTTATCCCTACTATATTTAGCTCAACTGTGTTTTAATACATTACATTTGTGAGAAGTGTGTATGTGTTACACACACTAACTTTTGTTCTTGAACTGAGGGATACTGAAAATACCCATACCAAACTATTCTTACATTTTTTTCCCACATATAACTGTGGAAGAATCCCGGTGTGGCTTGGTAGTTTATTTTTTTACCCACGTAGAACTGTGGTAGAGGTTGAAAAACCTGGATAGTTTGTGAAAGCTATTGTAAATCCTGATATAGGCTGTGTATCACTTTTAGTATAATTTCATGGTGGTAGTTGATCACCAAGTGGAGAGGATTAGGTCTTGACTTAAGACTGAACCTACTGTTTCAATTTGTTGTGTTCATCTTTTATTTACTTTGTTTAACATCTATCCACTGGGATTATATTTTAAAAGATAGAAATCTGTTTTTACATTCACTATGATAGTTAGTTTTGGTTATTGTGTATATCTGAGCTGTTTAGTATACTTGTTTCAAAATTCAAATTAGTTCTCATACTGATTCAACTGATGAGTAATTAACCTTTGAGAAACCTGTTAAATAATAACTCACTTATATCTCTACTGCCTTAATTGACTGGGCTGTTCCAATTTGGGGGATTTTAATCCTAAAAGTTATTAACAAAAATTTTAATTGGAACTCAATTCACCCCCCTCTTGAGTATCCACTCTGACCAACAAGGAGTTTTCAGGGTTTTCATGGTTTTTATGGTTTTATACATTTTCGATTTTTTATGGATTATTTATGATTTTTATGATTTTCTGGGTTTTTAGAAATTTTGGGGGGTTTTAGGGTTTTATGGTCATTATGGATTAAATGGTTTTTTTATTATTTGGGTTTTTTTGTTTCTAATGTTTTAAGTATTTTTTTTATTTATTAGTGTTTTATGGGATTAAAACTTTTTTAGTGTTTTTAGAGGTTTTTAAGATTCTTTTGTGTCTTTAATGTTTTTAGGGATTTTATTATTTTTATTTTTTAGGGGTTATTATGGTTTTTAGGGTTTTTAGTGCCTTTATGTTTTCATAGGGTTTTATGTGTTTTTATATTTTTATTGGTTTCATAGGTGTAGTAATGGTTTTTAGGGTTATGACGACATTAGGGTGTTTTTATGTATTTTTTAGGATTTTATAGTGTTTTAGGGGTTTTATGGAATTTGAAGGATTTTAGTATTTTTTAAGGCTTTAAAATTTTTATGTTTTTAGAGTTTTTAGCATTTTAATAGGGATTAAAGGGGTTTTAGAGTTTTTAGTGGTTTTCTGGATTTTATGAGTTTTTAGGGTATAAAATGGTTTTAGGTTTTTTATAAATTTTTTAGTTTTTAGGGTCTTTTAGGGTTGTTTTTGGTTTTATCAATTTTAGGTTTTTAGGTTTTTAAGTGTTTTTATTTTTTTATTTTTTTTATTTGGGGTTTTTAGGGTTTTTTAAGTTTTTATTGATTTTTTGTTCTTTTGAGGATTTTTATCGTTTTTTATGGTTTCTAGGTAATTTAAGGTATTTTAGGGAATTTAGCATTTTCGGGTTTTTTGGGGTTTTATTTTTTTAGGTTTTTATGGTTTTATGTGTTTTTATGTTTTTCATATTTTGTTAGGGGTTTTCTGTATTTTTATGTTTTTTGTTTTTAAGGAATTTTTTATTGATTTTTAGGGTTTTTAGGTTTTTAGGGTTTTTGGGGATCTTGAAGGGTTCATAATTTTTTTAGGGATTTTAGTGTTTTTATGGTTTTTGGGTTTTTAGAGTTTTTTTAGTTCTTCCAGGTTTTTACTGTTTTTATCATTTTAATGGGGTTAAAGATTTGTTAGAGTCTTTATTGGTTCTTTCGGGTTTTTATTTGCTTTTCGTGGTTTTAAATTTCTTCATGTGTTTTAGGGTTATTGGGGTATTAAGGTTTTAGTATATTTTTATGGTTTTATGGGTTTTAGTTCTTTTAGGTTTTTGGGGGGTTTTAAATGTCTTAATATTTTAAGGTTTTGTTTTGGTTTTTCAGGTTTTGTTCCATTTTTTATGTGTTTTGGGATTTTTACGGATTTTTAACGATTTTATGGTTTTATGGTTTTTTTATTTTTCTAAAGTTTATTGGGATTTTTAGGATTTTTAGTGTTTTAACATTTGCAGTTTTCATAGGGGTTTTATGTGTTTTTAGGGTTTTATGTTTTTCTTACCATTTGTCAAGGTTTTTAGAATTTTTTATGTTTGTATGTATTTTTAGGAATATCTTTGGTCTTTTTTGGTTTTTAGGGATTATATGGATTTTGATGGTTTTTAGAGGTTTTTTTGGTTTTTTTGTTTTTTTGTTTTTTTGGGTATTTAGGGATTTAAAGGGTTTCTAGAGTTTTTAGTTGTTTTAGGGTTTTTTGGATATTAATATTTATTTATGGTTTTTTTGTGGATTTTATGGTTTTTAGGATATTGATGTGTTTTTATCATTTTAAGGATTTTGGGGGGTTTTATGTTTTTTTTGGATTTTAATGTGTTGTAAGGTATTTTGGGGTTTTTTTGTGGTTTTATGTTTTTTTGGGTTTTTTTGGGGTATTCAGTGTTTTTATGTGTTTTAAATATTTTTATATATTTAGAGGGGTTTTAAGGTTTTCATGTTTTTAGGGGGTTTAGTGTTTTCGGGGTTTTAGAATTTTTTTAGTTTTTAAGGGTTTTAAGATTTATAGCGGTTTTTAAAGTTTTTTTGGGCTTAAGGGGGTTTTCTAGTTTTTAATGATTTTAGGTATTTTAATGGTTTGTTTAGGTTTTTATGTATTTTTTATTATTTTAGGAGGTATTAAGGGTTTAGGTTCTTTTAGGGTCTTTTGGGGGGGGGGGGGAGTTCATTTTTTTATCTTTAAGGTTTTTATGTTTTTATGTTTTTAAGGTTATATTAATTTATTTGGGTTTTTTTATTGTTTTTAAAATTTTAGGGATTTTATGAAATTTTTGGATTTTTATGGATTTTTAGAGATTTAGTGATTTTTAGTGGTTTTAGGGTACTTGTTGTTTTTAGGTTATTTATATTTTTTTGGGTTTTTAGGGGTTTTATGTGTTTTTAGTTTTCAAGTACTTGTTCGGGGTTTTTCATGTATTTTTTTGTTCTTTATGTTTTAAGGGATTTTTACATCCTTTTCTTTATTTTTATGGATTTTTATGATTTTTAGGGATTTTTGGGGGCATTAGGGGTTTTCTAGGGTTTTTGGGTTGTTTATGTTTTTTAGAGTTTTTGGGTTTTTTAGAATTTTTAGGATTTGGGAGTTTTTAATGTTTTTGATCATTTAATAGATTTTTAGTGTTTGTAGTGGATTTTTAATGTTTTTATATGTTTTTAGGGGTTTTATTATTTTTTTGGTTCAAAGGGTTTTAGTGTATTTTTCTAGATTACATCATTTCTTCTATTTTGTGGTCTTTTAAGTGTTTTATATTTTTATGTTTTTCTTTGGGGTTTTAGGGTTTCTATGTTTTTAGGGATTTTAGGGATTTTATGGGGTTTTAGAGATTATGTGGGATTTTAGGGACTTGTTGGTTTTTAAGTTTTTTTTTCGATTTTTATAATTTTTTTGAGTATTTAGAATTTTTTTAGTTTTTTAATGTTTTTAAGAGTTTATTAGGGTTTTAGAGTTTTTTATGGTTTTATGGTTTCAGGGGGGGATTTATGGTTTTTTGGGGTTTTTTGGTTCATTAAAAGGTTATTAGTATTTTTTAGAGTTTTAGGTTTTTTTGGGTCAAAGTTTTTCATAGGGTTTTCATTATTCTTAGTGTTTTTTACATTTTGATGTATTTTATGGAATTTTTGTACATTTAATGTTTTTTATTTTGGATTTTGAGGGGTTTTGGGGGTTTTTTTTTGGGATTTATGTGTTTTTAGTGATTTTAGAACCTTTTAGGATATTCCATGGTTTTATGGTTTTTATGTATCAAAGAATTTTTAGTGTTTATAGGGGTCTTATACATTTTTATGGATTTTTAATGGTTTTTAGGATTTTTATGGGTTTTTAGGGTTTTTATTGATTTTGATGTGTTTTAGGGTTTTATCATTTTGAGTGTTTTTTTATTTATTTTTTGTTGTTAGGGGTTTTTTAGTTTTTATTGCTTTTAACGTTTTTTTATAGTTTTTATGTTTTCATAGGGGTTTAAATGGGTTTTATGATTTTTTTTATTTTAATAGTTTGTTAGGATCTTTAAGGTCTTTTGGGGATCTTACGATTTTTAGTATTTTTATGAATTTTAGGATTTTTAGTTTTTTTATGTATTTGGAGATTTTAAGAGTTTTTAGGTTTTTGAAGGTTTCATAGGGGCATTCAATTTCTAGGATTTTTTTCTATTTTTGGTGTTTTTAAACTATTTTTAGCATTCTTCTGGGGTTTTTTGGTTTTTAGGATACAGAGGGTTTTTATGGTTTTATAGTTTTTATGTTTTCTTTGGGTTTTAAGGGTTTTTGGAGTTGTTTAATGTTTTATGGTGTTTTATATTTTTTAATAGTTTTAGGGGTTTAAAGAGGATTTTAGAGTTTTAGTTTTATATGGGGTTATTTGGTTTTTTTAGTTTTTTGAGGTATTTTGGTATTTTGGATTTTAGGGTTTTTTAGGGATTTAAATTATTTTAGGTTTTTATGGTTTTCTTATGCTTTTTAGGGTTTTTAATGTTCTATATGTTTTCAGTGATTTTAATTAATTTTTAGTTTCTTTATTGTTCTTAGGGTTTTTAGGAATTTTTTTTCTTTTCAGAGATTTATGAGGGGCCTTTAGGTATTTATGGGTTATGTTTTTGGGATATTTACAGATTTTTAAGAATTTTATTATCTTTTGGTTGTTTAAGGAATTTGTGGTTTTATTTTTTTTTCAAGGTTTTTTACGGTTTTTTTTTTATTTTTTGGTTTTGCTTATGTATTATTAGGGTTTTCAGAGTTTTTTTTAACATTCGTAGGGGTTTAAATAGTTTTTTTTTATTTTTTAGTGTGTTTTATGGTTTTTATGGGGTTTTATGGTTTTAATCTCTTTAGGGGTTTTTATGGGTTTTAGAGGGTTTTAGGGTTATTTTTGGGGTTTTAGGTGTTTTATGTCGTTTTAGGATTATAATGTCTTCTTAGGGGCTTTCATGGTTTCTAGGATTTTTACGTGTTGAGATATTTTTGGGATTTTTTAAGATTTTTAGTGGTTTTTTGGATTTTTTGGGTTATTTAGGTTATCAGAGTTTTATGTGTTTTTAGTGTTTTTATGTTTTTATGTGTTAATACGTTTATAGGTTTCTTTAGGGTGTTATGGGTTTAAATTTTTTAGTTTTTTTTGTGGTTTTTGGGATTTCAATGGTTTTATCAGGATTTTAATGATTTTGAGGGTATTTATGGTTTTTTAGGATTTTATGGGTTTATTGATTTTTCGGGGGTTTTATTTTTTTTTAGTTTTTTAGGGATTTATGGTTTTTTAGATTTTTTAATGTTTTAGGGTCTTAAAGTGTTTTTACTGGGAATTATGGTTTTTATGTGATTTTGGATTTTAATGTTTTTAAGGATTCTTGTGTCTTTTATAAGTGTTTAGAGTGTTTTTTTTTCATTTTTAGTGTTTTTATGGGTTTTATGTGTTTTATTATTTTAAGGGTTTCATAGTTGTTTTTTATGTTTTAGGGTTTTTTACATTTATAAGGATTTTTAGGGGTTTTTAGTTTTTTTAGATGTTAATGGTTCCTTTTGGTTTTTAGAGTTTTAATGGAATTTATGGGTTATATGATTTTTAGTGTGATTTAGGTTATTTAGGGGTTCCATGTGTTTTTATGTTTATAAAGTTTTCTTTTGGTTTTTCATGATTTTTCGGGGTGTTTCTGTTATTTAGTTATTTTTAGGTTTTATTCAGTTTTTATGGAATTCGCGGGGTTTAAGGTTTTTTTCGGTTTTATGGGGTTTTATAGTTAATTGTTTTTAGGGGTTTATTTGATTTTTTAGTGTATTTATGGTTTTTAGGGTTCTTAACACATTAGGGGTTTATTTTTTTACTATTTTATTGCGGTTTTATGATTTTTATGGGTTTTAGCGGTAATTATGGTTTTTATGGTTTCTGGGTCTTAAAGGATTTTTAGGGTTTTTTTTTGTTTTTCTACTTTTTAAGAGTATTAAGTTTTTTCGTCGTTTTAAGGTTTTCATAAGGTTTTTAGGGTTTTTTACATTTGTAGAATTTTTTACATTTTTTATGATTTTTATAGTTTTTATGGTTTTTAGGGATTTTGGTGTTTTTTAATGTTATTTACGGTTTTAATAAATTATTTAGTTTTTATAGTTTTTTTTGAGTTTCACAATACTATAAAATTTTAATTTTATGTTTTTTTTACGTTTTTAGGGGTTTGAAGGGTTTTGAGAGTTTTTATTAGTTTTTAATAATTTTTAGGACTTCACATTATATTTTATGGTTTTTAGGAAATTTTATGGTTTTGTGGGTTTTACAGAATTTTTATGGAATTAAGGGTTTTTTTATGTTTTTCTGAGGCTTTATGGGATTTGAGGTTTTTAAGATTTTATTAGTTTTTTTAGGGTTTTTAGGGGTTTTATGTTTTCATGAATTTTGGGGAATTATCATTATTTTTATTGTTTTTATGGTTTTGGGGATTTTGAGGGTATTTATGGTTTTTTAGTGTTTTCAGGTTTTTTAGGGTTTTAGTGTTTTTAGGTTTTTATGGGTTTCAGTGTTCATAGATATTTTGAGGGGTTTTATAGGGGTTTTCACTATTTTAGGGGTTCTATTTCTTTATGTATTTTTAGTTATTATTTAGGGTTTTATGTTGTTTGAGGTTTTTTGGGGGTTTAGTATTTTTTTGGGTTTTTAAGTGTTTTATAGTTTTTATGGTTTAAGGGGATTTCTTGACTTATTAAGGTGTCTTAAGCTTTCAAATTTTTTTGAACATTTTTCGGGGTTTAAATGATTTTAGCGTTTGTGATGGATGGGTTTTTATGGGTTTTAGGATCCTTTAAGATTTTTTGGTGGTTTTATGGTTTAAGGTATTTTAAAAAAAAATTAGGGTCTTTCTATGGGTTTTGGGTATTTAATGTGTTTTTTGGGGTTTTATGTTTTTTTAGGTTTTTAACATTTTCATAGGTTTTTATAAGGGTTTTATACATTTTTACATTATTATGTATTTTTTGGATTATTTAGGTTTTTATGGGTTTTTACTTTTAGTTATGGATTTTGAGGTTTTTTATCATTTATAGGTATTTTGGGTTTTAATTATATTTAGGTTTTTAATGTTTTCGTAGTGATGTTTGGTGTTTTCATGGTTTTTTTGTTTTTTTGTTATTTCTAGGTATATCAAGGATTATAATGGTTTTTATGGTATTTAGGGTTTTTTTAAGATTATGAAGGTTTTTAGGGTTATTATGGCTTTTTGGGGTTTAGGGTTTGTTTTTATGTATTTTAGTTTTTTTGGGGTTTATGATTTTTAATGTTTTAGGGGTTTAAATGGGTTTTAGAGTATTTAGTGGGTTTTATGCTTTTTATGTTTTTAGGTTTTTTAAGGTTTTAGTCATTTTTTTGGGTTTTTTGTCTTTTTAGGGGTGTTAGGGTATATTTAGGGACATTTATGTTTTTAGGGTGTTTAGGGTTTTAAATGTTTTTTGGTTTTAGTGGTTTTAAGAGCATTTAGAATTTTAATATTTTCATAAGTATTTTTTTGGTTTTTATAGTTTTTTACATTTTTAGTGATTTTAATGGATTTTAGTGTTTTTATGGGTTTTATGGATTTTCCAGGTTTTTAACCTTTCTACGGGTTTTTAGAAATTTTTAGGGGTTTAAATTTTTTTTTTGGTTTTTAATAGTTTCTACGGGTTTATAGTTTTCACCTATTTTAAGGGATTTAGGGGTTTTTAGGGTTTTTAGAAACTATAGAATTTTTATATATTATATATTTTCTATGTGTTTTTAGATTTTATTTTTTAGGAGTTTTCTGGGTTTTAGGGTTTTAAATTTTTTTTATAGAATTTACGGGATTTTTTTGGATTTTAATGGGGTTTTAGTGATTTTAGGGATTTTAAGGGTTTTAGGGATTATTTGAGTTTTTATGGTTTTAATGGGTATTTTTCATTTTTTAAATTTTTTAGAGGTTTAAATGTTTTTTAATGTTTTTAGTGGTTTTTAGGGTATTTATGATTTTTAAAGATTTGTGTGATTATTATGGATTTTAGGGTTTTAAATATCTTAAGGATATTTTGAATGGTTTTAGTGTTTTAGTGTTTTCTTGAGATTTTTTACAATTTTAATGGTGTTTTATGGTTTTTACGTATTTTGGGGGATTTTTTTGGCTTTTTATGTTTTTTAGCATTTTTTACGTTTTTTTATGTTTTTTGGGGTTTTATGTGTTTTTTGGTTTTTAGGGTTTTTAAAGGGTTTTCATTGTTTTAAGGATTTTTTTTCATATATAGGGTTTTAGGGAATTTTGAAGATTTTTATGGGTTATTAATTATTTTGGTGATTCTTTTTGTTTTTGGGGATTTCTATGATTTTTAAGGATTGTTATGATTTTTATGTTTGTTAGGTTTTTTGTGGTTTTAACTAATTTTTTGATTTTTAGGTTTTATTAATGTTTTCATGGTTTTAGGGTTTTTTATGATTTTCTTGATTTTTAGGACATATTTATAATATTTATGATTATTTGTGTTTTTCGAAATTTTATGGGTTTTTTGAGTGTTTTTTTGGTTTTTTGTGTTTTTCGGTTTTTTTGAGTTTTTAGGATTTTTAATGTTTTTTAGAGTTTTTATTGTTTTTAAAGGTTAAAGGGTTCTTTTTATTTTTTAGTATTTTATTGTTATTGACGGTTTTTGGGGGGTTTAATGGTTTTTAAGGGATTTTGGGGTTTTAAGGGTTTTTATCATTTTGTGGAATATTAAGAGTATAATGTGTTTTTTTGTTTGTAAGGTTTTCATAGGGTTTTTTTTGGGTTTTTATGGTTTTTTTAAATTTTTAGAGATTTTTTTGTATTTATATGGTTCTTTTTTGTTTTGAGGCTTTCAAGGGTTTTTAGTGTTTGTCTAGTTTTTTAGGCATTTTGTGGTTTTTTTGGTATTTCAAGGGTTTTTAGAGTTTTTTAATTTTTTTAGGTGTTTAAAGGGTTTTAAGACTTTTTATTGATTTTAAGGGTTTATTTGGGGATTTATGATTTTTAGGGGTTTTTAGGGACTTTTATGGTTTTTACGGGTTTTAGCATTTTTATGATTTTATGGGATTTTTTTGTATTCAGGTTATTATTGTTTTCTAGGGTTTTTAGGGTTTTTTGAGTTTTTTACATGTTCATGTATTTTTAGAGATTTTGTTGTGTTTTTACAGTATTTAGGGATTTTTAGTCGTTATAGAAATTTGTAGCTGTTTTAGGGTTGTATGTTTTTTAGGTTTTTTTCTTTTGGGTTTTAGGGTATTTATTATTTTTTATGTTTTTATGAATTTGTTCTAATTTTGAGGATATTTGTGGTTTTTTGGGTTTTTTGGGATTTCGATGGGTTTTGGGATTTTTAGGGTGTTTATGGTTTATATGGGGTTTTTTAGGGTTTCTTAAGTTTTTAGGGATTTTAATTTTTTTACATGTTTGAATGGTTTTTATAGTTTTTGGATTTTTTTTGGGTTTTTTTGGATATTAGAGTTTTAGGGTTTTTATAGTTTTAGGGGTTTTTCTATTTTTAGGGTGTTTTAAGTGTTTTAGCATTTTTTTGGTTCTTTTATGCATTTAAGTGTTTTTAGGTTTTAATTATTTGATTAGGGATTTTTTGGGTTTTTATGGTTTTCAGGGTTTTAATGTTTGCAGGGGTTTTATATAGTTTTTATGATTTTTATGATTTTTAATGTTTTTAGAGTTTTTAGATTTTTAGGGTTTTCTATGTTTTTGGGCATTTATAGTTTTATTAGGGGTTTTAGGGTTTAAGGGTTTTCGTTACTTTTTGTGTTTTAAGAATTTTATGGATTTTAGTAGGTTTATATTTTTAAATGGGTTTAAGAGTTTTTATGTTTTTAAGGTTTTCATAAAAAATTTCAGGATATTTTGGGATTTTTATGTTTTTATGGATTCTAATGTCTTTTAAGGAATTTTATGGGGTTCTAGTGTTTTTATAGATTATTAGTGATTTTTGTTTTTTTAGGATTATTAATATTTTTAGAATTTTTAGGGGTTTTATGTGATTTTAGGTTTTTAAGCTTTTCTTTGGTGGTTTCAGAGGTTTTATGGGCCTTTTCATTTTTATGGTTTAAGGCTTTTTTAGGGTTTTTATATTATTTTAGTGTTTTAATGTCCTCTATGAGGGTTTATGTTTTATTTATGGTTCTTAATATTTAATGGTTTTTTAATTTGTAGTTTTTATTTGTGATTTTAAGGGGTTTTAAGTTTATTTATAGTTTTTTAAATATTTTTAGGGTTTAAAGGGGTTTTAGTGTTTTGTGGATTTTTATGGGTTTTAGCGGCTTTATGGTTTTTAGGGTTATTAGAAGTTTTAAAAATTATAAGGGGTTTTATTATATTTTTTTTGTTTTAAATGATTTTATGTTTTTTATTTTATTAATGTATTCTTAAGGGATTTCAAGGTTTTACTGTTTTTATGTTTTTAGGGATCTATAGGGATATTTTAGGAATTTTATGGTTTATTAGGTTTTTATGGATTTTGAGGGGTTTGATGGTTTTTGTGGTTTTTCATGGTTATTGGAGTTTTTTTATTTTTATATATTTTTAGGGTTTATAGAGTGTTTAAACTTTTTTACGTGTTTGAATGGTGTCATGATTTTTGTTTTTTAGTTTTTAGGCTTGTTATAATTTTAAAGGATTTTAGCTGCTTTTATGAGTTTTAGGGGGGGTTTTGGGTTTCCGGTTCTTTATGGAATTTTATAATTTTATATGTTTTTAGGGGTATAATGTTATTTTTATTTATACTGTTTTTAGGGTTTTCATTATTTTAATAGTTATTCCATTTTAGGTATTTTTGTGGTTTTTCTTTTGTATTTTTAGGGTTTTTTGGGTTTTACGAATATTTAGTTTTTTTATGACATTTAGTGGTTTTTAGGACTTATAAAATTTTAGTATTTTAAGGATTTTAAGGTTTCTCAGGATTTTAATGTTTTCCTAGGGTGTTTTAGGTTTTTAGAGGGTTTTTACACTTTTAATTATTTTTAGGGAATTTAGTTTTTTTATTGTTATTATGGTTTTTATCGTTTCTAGGTCTTAAAGGTTTTTTAGGGTTTTTGTGTTTTTCTACTTTTTAGGAGTTTTAAGTTTTTTCTTCATTTTAAGGGTTTCTTAGGGGTTTTAGGGTTTTTTACATTTGTAGAAATTTTTAGGTTTTTTATGACTTTTAGGGTTTTTTTTGGTTTTTTTTGGTTTTTAGGGATTTTGGTGATTCTTAGTGTTATTTATGGTGTTAATGATTTATTTAGTTTTAAGGTTTTTGTATGAGTTTTTCAGTACTATAAAATTTTCATTTTCAGTTTTTTTAGGTTTTTAGGGGTTTGAAGGGTTTTTAGAGTTCTTATTAATTTTTAAAAAAAAATTATGGCTTCACATGATATTTTACGGTTTTTAGGAAATTTTATGATTTTTGTGGGTTTTACAGAATTCTTATGGTATTAAGGGTTTTTTTATGTTTTTTCGAGGCATTTTGGGATTTTAGGTTTTTCAGATTTTCTTAGTGTTATTTGGGTTTTTACGGTTTTTATGTTTTCATGAATTTTAGGGAATTATAATTATTTTTATGATTTTTATGGTTTTGGGGATTTTGAGGGTATTTAGGATTATTTAGAGTTTTCATGTTTTTTAGGGTTTTCGTGTATTTATGTTTTTTAAGGGTTTCAGGGTTCATAGATATTTTGAGGGGTTTTATAGGGGTTTTTACTATTTTAGGGGTTTTATGTTTTTATGTTTTTTTTAATTTTTTAGGGTTTTATGGTGTTTGAGGTTTTTTGGGGGTTTAATATTTTTTGGGGTTTTGAGGTGTTTTATAGTATTTTTGGTTTAAGGGGATTTCTTGACTTTTTAAGTGGTTTTAAGCTTTCAAAATTTTTTAAACATTTTTCACGGCTTAAATAATTTTAGAGTTTGTAATGGATGGGTTTTTATGGGTTTTAGGGCCTTTTAAAATTTTTGGTGGTTTTATAGTTTTAGGGATTTTTAAAAATTTTAGGGTCTTTTTAGGGGTTTTGGGTTTTTAATGTGTTTTTAGGGGTTTTATTTTTTTTAGGGTTTTAACAATTTAATAGGTTTTTCTAGGGCTTTTATACCTCTTTACATTATTATGTTTTTTAGATTATTTAGGTTTTTATTGGTTTTTACCGTTTTTATGGATTTTGAAGTTTTTTTATCATTTATAGGTATTTTGGATTTTAATAGTATTTAAGAATTTACGGTTTTCTTAGTGATGTTCGTTTTTTTCATGGTTTTTTTTGTTTTGTTGATATTTCTAGGTATATCTAGGATTTTAATGGTTTATATGGTTTATATGGTTTTTTAGGGATTTTGAAGGTTTTTAGGTTTTTAGGGTTTTTATGGCTTTTTGGGGTTTATGGTTTGTTTTTTTGTTTTTTTGTTTTTTTTTTGTTTTTTTGGGGTTTATGATTTTTAATGTTTTTAGGTGTTTAAATGGGTTTCAGAGTATTTAGTGGGTTTTTATGTTTTTTATGTTTTTAGGTTTTTAAGGTTTATTCATTTTTTTGGTATTTATGTATATTTAGGGGTGTTAGGGTATATTTAGGGACATTTAGGTTTTTTTGGGTGTTTAGGGTTTTAAATGTTTTTAGGTTTTTAGGGTTTTAAGAGCTTTTATAATTTTAATATTTTCTTATGTATTTTTTTTGGTTTTTATAGTTTTTTACATTTTTAGTGATTTTTATGGATTTTAGTGTATTTATGGGTTTTATGGTTTTTCAAGGTTTTTAGCCTTTCTACGGGATTTTAGAAATTTTTAGGGGTTTTAAATTTTTTTATGTTTTTAAGAGTTTCTATGAGTTTATAGTTTTTTGCTATTTTAAGGGATTTTAGGGGTTTTTTAGGGTTTTAAGAAACTATAGAATTTTTATATTTTATATATTTTTTAAGTGTTTTTAGATTTTTATGTTTTAGGGGTTTTCTGGGTTTTAGGGTTTTAAAATATTTTATGGACTTTAAGGGATTTTTTAGGATTTTAACCTGGTTTTGAAGACTTTAAGGATTTTGAGGGTTTTAGGGATTTTTTGAGTTTTTTATGGTTTTAATGGTTTATTTCATTTTTAAAAAATTTTAGATGGTTAAATGTTTTTAATGTTTTTAGTGGGTTTTATGGTTTTTATGATTCTTACGGTTTTGTGGGATTTATATGGATTTTAAGGATTTAAGGATCTTTAGGATGTTTTGTGTGTCTTTAGTGTTTTAGTGTTTTCTTGATATTTCTTACAATTTTAATGGTGTTTTATGGTTTTTACGTATTTTACGGTTTTTTTGGGTTTTTACATTTTTAGCGTTTTTTTTTGCGTATTTATGTTTTTTGGGGTTTTTTATGTTTTTTGGTTTTTAGAGTATTTTAATGGTTTTCATTGTTTTATGGATTTTGTTTCATATATATGGTTTTAGGGAATTTTGTATATTTTTAAGGGTTATTAAGGTTTTTGGTGATTCTTTGTGTTTTAGGGGTTTCTAGGATTCTTAAGGATTGTTATGATTTTTTGTTTGTTTGGTTTATTTGGGGTTTTAAGTGTTTTTTGGATTTTTTGTTTTTATTAATGTTTTCATGCTTTTAGGGTTGTTTAGGATTTTCTTGATTTTTAGGACCTATTTATGATTTTTATGATTTTTAGAGTTTTTCTATATTTTAAGGGTTTTTTGAGTTTTTATTGGTTTTTTTGTGTTTTTAAGTTGTTTTTGAGTTTTTAGAATTTTTAGGGAATTTTAGGGTTTTTTATTATTTTTAAAGGTTAAAGGGTTCTTTGAGGTTTTTAGTTTTTTTAGTTTTTGACGATTTTTGGGGGGTTTATGGTTTTTAGGGGCTTTAGGGGTTTTAATGGTTTTTATCATTTTGGGGGATATTAAGAGTTTAATTTGTTTTTTGTTTGTAAGGTTTTCTTAGGGGTTTTTTTGGGGTTTTTAGGGTTTTTTAAATTTTTATAGATTTTTATTTGTATTTTTATGGTTGTTTTTTGTTTTGAGGGTTTCAAGGGTTTTTAGTGTATTTTTGGTTGTTTAGGAATTCTGTGGTTTTTGGGTTTTTAGGTATTTCAAGGGTTTTTAGAGTTTTTTAGTTTTTTTAGGTATTTAAAGGGTTTTAATACTATTTAGTGATTTTAAGGGTTTTTTGGGGATATATGATTTTTTGGGGGTTTTAGGGACTTTTATGGTTTTTACGGGTTTAATCATTTTTATGTTTTTATGGGTTTTATTTTTTTAGGGTTTTATTGTTTTCTAGGGGTTTTTAGAGTTTTTTGAGTTTTTTACATGTTCATGGATTTTTAGAGATTTTATTGTTTTTTTATGGTATTTAGGGATTTTTAACTGTTATAGCAATTTTTATTTGTTTTAGGGGTAGTATGTTTTTTAGGTTTTTTTTTCTTTTGGATTTTAGGGTATTTAATATTTTTTATGTTTTTAGGAATTTTTTTTTGATTTTTAGGATATTTATGTTTTATGGGTTTCTTGTATTTTTTTGGATGTCGAAGGGTTTTGGAATTTTTAGGGTGTTTATGGTTTCTATTGGTTTTTTATTTTTAGGGATTCTTCAGTTTTTAGGGTTTTTAATTTTTTTTACGTGTTTGAATGGTTTTTAAAGTTTTTGGATATGTTTTTTGGGTTTTTTTGGGATTTTAGAGTTTTAGGGTTTTTATGGTTTTAGGGTTTTTTCTATTTTTAGGATGTTTTATGTGTTTTAGCATTTTTTGGTTCTTTTGGGGTTTTATGTGTTTTCTGGTTTTAATTATTTGATTAGGGTTTTTTGGGTTTTTATGGTTTTGAGGGTTCTTATGTATGCATGGGTTTTATATAGTTTTTATGGTTTTTATGGTTTTTAAGGTTTTTAGATATTTTAGATTTTTGGGGGTTTTCAATGTTTTTTGGTTTTTAAAGTTTTATTAGGGGTTTGGGGGTTTAAGGGTTTTTAGTTACTTTTTGGATTTTAGGATTTTTATAGTTTTTAGTGTTTTTATATTTTTCAATGGGTTTAAGTGTTTTTATGTTTTTAAGGTTTTCTTAAAAAATTGCAGTATATTTTGGGATTTTTATGTTTTTATGGATTCTAATGTCTTTTAAGGAATTTTATGGGGTTCTTGGGTTTTATGGATTATTTGTGTTTTTTGTGTTTTCTAGGATTATTAATATTTTTAGCAATTTTAGGGGTTTTATGTGATTTTAGGTTTTTATGCCTTTCTTTGGTGGTTTCAAGGGTTTTATGGGCCTTTTCATTTTTATGGTTTAAGGATTTTGTAGGTTTTTTTATATTATTTTAGTGTTTTTAAGTCCATTATGGTGGTTTATGATTTATTTCTGGTTCATAAAATTTAATGGTTTTTTAATATTTATTGTTTATTTTTTATTTTAAGGGGTTCTATGTTTATTTATTGTTTTTTAAATATTATTAGGGTTCAAATGGGTTGTAGTGTTTTTGTGGATTTTTTATGGATTTTAGTGGATTTATGGTTTTTAGGGTTTTTAGGGGTTTTAAAATTTTTAAGGGGGTTTATTATATTTTTTAAAAGGGTTTTATGTTTTTTAAATTTTAATGTATTTTTAAAGGATTTCAGGGTTTTACGGTTTTTATGATTTTAGTGATCTATAGGGATATTTTATGAATTTTATGGTTTATTAGGTTTTTATGGATTTTGAGGGGTTTGATGGTTTTTCTAGTTTTTCATGGTTGTTGGGGTTTTTTACGGGGTTTTAGGGTTTTTGGAGTGTTTTAATTTTTTTTACAGGTTTGAATGGTGTCAATATTTTTGTTTTTTAGTTTGTAGGCTTGTTATAATTTTAAAGGATTTTAGCGGTTTTTATGGGTTTTAGGGGGTTTTGGGTTTCTGGTTCTTTTGGGACTTTTATAATTTTATATGTTTTTAGGGGTATTAAGTTTTTTTATATTTTTAAGGTTTTTAGGGTTTTCATTTTTTTTAATAGTTATTCCATTTTAGGTATTTATGTGGTTTTACTTTTGTATTTTTAGGGGTTTTTTTGGGTTTTAGGTATTTTTAGTGTTTTTATGATATTTAGTGGTTTCTGGGAATTATAGAATTTTAGTATTTTAAGGGTTTTAAGGGTTCATATGTTTTTAATGTTTTCTTAGGGTGTTTTGGGTTTTTAGAGGTTTTTACACTTTTAGATATTTTTAGGGATTTTCAGTATTTGTATAGTCTTTAGGGTTTTTATGAATGTTGAACGTTTTATGTGATTTAAGATTTTAATATAAATATATAATCTTTTAAACATTTTTTGGGTTTATAATGTTTTTATTTGGTTTATAGGTTTTTATGGGTTTTTGGATTTTTTATATTTTTGAGTGGTTTCCATTATTTTTAAGTATTTTTAGGGGGTTTAGTGTTTTAATATTTTTTTGGGTTTTTATGGTTTTTATGTGTCCTTGGATTTTTAAGGATTTCATTGGGGGTTTCTAGGTTTTCATGTATTTTTACAATTTGTTTTGGGATTTTTAGTGCTATTTATGATTTTAATGATTTTTAGGGTTTCTAGGGATTTTGAAGGCTTTTATATTTTTTTTTTGTTTTCAAGGTTGTAGTATTTTTTATGTTTTTAGTAATTTTAAGTGTTTTTAGGTTTTATGTTTTTTTTAGGATTTTTCAGGTTTTTTGGGTTTTTTCATTTTTAGTTATTTTTAGGTCCTTTTAGGATTTTTATGGTTTTTTGGATTTTTAGTTATTTTGAGGGTGTTTATGGTGTTTTAGGATTTTAGGCTATTGTAGGGTTTTTAACATTTTTATGTTTTTAGGGGATTATAGATTTCAAGGTTTTGTTGTTTTCATATGGTTTTTATAGGTTTTTAGTTATTTTTACATTATTAATAAAATTTAAGGGATTTTTATGAATTTTATATTTTGAGGGGTTTTCACGGTTTTGATGGTTGTTTGGATTATTTTAGTGTTTTTAGCATTTTTTAGGTTTTAGATCATTTAATTGTTTTTATGTTTTTATGTTATTGTCAGTGTTTTTATAAGATTTATGTTTTTTTATGTTTCTATTTATTTTTATTTATTTTTTGGATTTTTATGGATTTTTAGGGTTTTTAGGTATTTTGAGGGGTTTTATGGGTTTTTAGGTCTTTTATAGTTTTTAATGCGTTTTACGTTTTTTGAGTTTTTTTTGGCATTCATAGAGCATTAAAATGTTATTATGGGTTTAAATGGTTTTATTAGTTTTTAGTGGGTTTTAATGTTTTATGGATTTTTTATGGTTTTTAGGGGTTTTTAGGGGTTTCTTGTGTGTTAGTGGGGTTTTAGGGGTTTTAGGGTATTTTTGGTGTTTAACATTTTCTTGGGATTGGCGGGGGGTTATGTGGTTTTAGGTTTTTATGAATTTCTTATAGTTTTTTTAGATTTTTTTGGGGTTTTTACATTTTAAGTAATTTTTAGGGTTTATTTTTGATTTTTATGGTTTTAGGGTTTTTTGGTATTTTGAGATGATTTTGGGTTTTTTAGGGTTTTGGGATTTTAAGTGTTTTTAGTTTATTATGGTTTTCTTATTGTTATTAGGGGTTTTTAGGTATTTTAACTTATTAGATATTTTTAGGGAATTTTTAGGATTTTTGTGGGGTTTTTATGGATTTTGAGGGTTTTATGGTTTTATCGGTTTTATGGGTTTTTAGTGTTTTTAACATTTTTAGGTGTTTTTAAGTATTTTATGAATTTATTTGGATTATGATGTTTTCCTAGGGCGTTTCTGGGTTTTTGGGGATATTACAATTTTATTGATCTGTATAGTTTTTAAGGACTTTTTGTTTTTTTCACATTTTTAGGGTTTTTGATGGGTTGTAAGGGTTTTTTGGGGTTTTATGGATATTTCTGGGATTTATGGGTTATTATGTTTTTAGGGTTTTATAGATGTTTTTAGTTTTTATCATTTTTAGGGGTTAAAGGGTTTTTAATTTTTTAGTTTATTTTTTGGGGGGTTTATGGGTTTTTAGGGTATTTATAGTTTTATGGGTTTTTTGGTTTTGACGTGTTTTTAGTATTTTGGTTTATTTTAGGGGGTTTTAGGTTTTCTATATTTTTAGGTTTTTAGGGGTTTTAAGTGATTTTTGGCTTTTAATGTTTTCTTCTGGTTTTTAGGGTTTTATTTTTTTTACGTTTTTAGTTTTTTTGGGATATTTGACGTTTTATTATTTCTAGGTTATTTAAGGACTTTAAGAGGATTGAGAGTTTTTAGGGTTATTTAAATTTTTTGATTTTTAAGGGTATTAATTTATTTTAGGTATTTAAGGTTTTCGTAAGGGTTTTCATGTATTTTATAGTTTTTTTTATTTTAGGTATTTTCTATGGATTTTTATGATTTTTAGAGAATTTACGGTTTTTATAGATTTTGAGGGGTTTTGGGTTTTTAAGGATTTTTGGGGGTTGGGGTTTTTATCATTTTTAGATTTTTAGGGTTTATGTTTTTTATATTTTTATAGTTTTCTTATGGGTTTTTAGTATTTTATTGATTTTTTATGTCTTAGGGATTTTTTTTTATTTTTAACGATGTATATATTTTTTTAAGGATTTTACGAATTTGGAAGTGTTTTTTTTTTGTTTTCGATGGTTTAATGGTTTTTAAGGTTTTAATTTTTTGTGGGTTTTATAGTTTTAGTATATTTTGAGGGTTTTAAGATTTTTTAGGGGTTTTATGGTTTTTAGGTTTTCTAATTATCTTAAGGATTTTTGGGCTTTTATTTTTTTAGAGTTTTTAGCATTTTTATGGTTTTTAGTTGTTTTAAGTGATTTTATGTTTTTTCGGTTTTCATATAGTGGTTCAAGGTTTTTAGGGTTTTTATGATTTTACATATTCCTTGGGTTTTTTTAGAATTTTTATAGGGTTTAGGATTTTTAGGGATTTTAAGATCATTTTACAGTTTATAGGGACTGTATTGATTTTTTTGGGTATTTTGACTTTTATTAGTATTCTAGGCTGTTAAAGTATTTTTAGAGTTTTTAAATATTATTGATGTTTAAAGGGATTTTGGGGGTTTTATGGGTTTTTAGTGGTTTTTATGGTTTTTGGTGTTTTTATTTGTTTTACGGGTTTTTACGCGTATTAGTGACTTCTTATGGTTTTAAGGGATTTTTTTTTTCATTTTTAGGGTTTTTAGGGGTTTTATGTGTTTTTAGGTTTTAAGGATTTCATAGGGTTTTAGGGTTTTGAAGGTTTTTTTTATGTTTTGAGAGTTTTTAGATATTTTTTAGCATTTTTATGCGTTTTTATGGGTTTAGGAATATTTCGTATTTTTGGGGGTTTTTTTAGGGTTTATGGATTTGTTGTTTTATTTTTAAGGGTTTTATTTATTTTTAGGGGTTTATGTCATTTTTAGGGTTTGTATGGTTTATAAGGGTTTTTACATTTTTACGTATTTCTTAGATTTTGAGGATTTTAATGGATTTTTACAGTTTTTTTGGGATTTTGAGGGGTTGTATGGGTTTTTAGGGTTATTATGGGTTTTTATGAATTTTTTATTTTTATTTTTATTTTGAATTTTCATGGTTTTATGCTTTTCCTAGAGTATTAAAATATTTTTATGGGATTAAATGGTTTTTAGAGTTTTTTATTTGTTTTTTGTGTTTTTTCAGTTTTTAGATTATTATAGTTTTCTTAACGCCTTATTTTGTTTTTATTGTTTTTTACATTTATATGGATTTATAGGTCTTTTTAGTATTTTTACTAGTTTTAGCATTTGTATGGATTATGATGGTTTTTTAGTGATTTTAGTTTTTCAGGGGGTTTAACTTTTTTAAGGTTTGTAGGGGTTTTAAGTGGTTTTCGGTTATTTAGTTTTTCTTTTATTTTTTTGGGTTTTTTATGTTCTTAGTACTTGTTATTATTTTTTGGGATTTTAGGGATTTAAGGGGTTTTAGGGTTTTTATAGTTTTTTAGGGTTTTTTGGATTTGTTGAGTTTTTTAGTAATGAAGGGGTTTTAGAGATTTTTAATGTTTTTAGGTCTTTAATGGTTTTTAGAGTTGTGTGTCATTTTTGAGATTTTATAGTTTTTAGTGTATTTTAATGTTTTAGGGGGTTTTACCATTTTTAGAGGATTTTAGTTTTATAGATCTTTTTGGCTTTTTAGAATTTTTTAGGTTTTTATGGGTTTAAAGTGTTTTAGGTTTTTCTGTTTTTCATAGGTTTTTTCTTATTTTTATGTTTTTATTGATTTTTAGAGATTTTAATGATTTTTTTTTGGTTTTTGGGTTTTTATGAAATTTTTGTATGTTATGGTTTTTAGGGTTTTATGATTTTTAGGGGTTTTAGTTTTTTAATGTTTTTTGGGGGTTTAAGTTATTTTGGTTTTATGTTTTTCTTAGAGGTTTTTAGAGTTTCTGGGTATTTTATATTTCTATTGATTTTTATTATTTTTTTAATATTTTTATGGTTTTATGGATTTTGTGGGGCTTTATGGTTTTTATATTTTTAGGGTATTATGATTTTTTTCTTGTTTTTATTATTTTATTAGTTTTTTTGTGATTTTAATGAATTTTATACTTTTTTAACATTATTAGGGGTTTAAAGGGTTTTTATAGTTTATAGTTTTTTATATAATTTTAATTTTTTTTGAGTTTTTACGTTGTATATAGAGTTTTATAGGATATTAGGGTCATTTTTATGTTTTTAGGTCATTTAGTATTTTTTAGGTTTTTAGGGGTTTTAGATGTTTTTTGGTTTTTCTGTTTTTCTTAGTGGTTTTCCAGGGTTTTAGTAGTTTGTATGTTTTTAGGGATTATTATGTATTTTATATGATTGTTTGGATTTCTTGGGTTTTTTTGGAATTTTGAGGGGTTGTTGGAATTTGGGGGGGGGGGGGTCATCTTTTATGTTTTTACGGTTTCAAATTGTTTTTAGGTTTTTAGTGTTATCATAGTTGTTTTCTGGATTTTTTACCCTTTTAGGACCTTTTTGGGACTGTTTGTGAATATTAGGATTTTTAGGGATTTTGATGGTTTTTAGGGGTTAAGGTTTTGTTTTTTATTTTTAGGGTTTTCAATATTTATAGAGCTTTTATTATTTCGGAAATTTAATGTGGTTTTTTTATTTTTTAGTGGGTTCTTAAGGTATTATTGGTTTTTATGAATTTTTTGGGGGATTTTATATTTTTAGAGGTTTGAGGGTGTTAAGGGTTTTTAGTTTTGTTAGTTTTTAAAATTTTTTGGGGGTTTTATGTGTTTTTAGTGTCTTAAGGTTTTCTTATGGTATTATAGGATTTTTACAATTTTAGGTATTTTTATGGATTTTTTAGGAATTTTATGGGTTTTTCGCATTTTAAGGATTTTGAGGATTTTTTGCGTTTTTTATTTATTTATTAATGTTTTTAATGTTTTTTATGAGTTTTAATGTTTTTTAGAGTTTTTAACCTTTCTGGGGGTTAAATTTCTTTTAATAATATTAATTGGGGTTTTAGGGTGTTTATTGGTTTTTAGGGTTTTATGGGTTTTAAGTTTTTATGGTTTTTAGGGGTTTTAAGGACTTTTTAGGGGTGTTTATAGTTTTTATCATTTTTAATATTTTTAAATTTTTTACGGGATTTAAGTTTTTTTAGGATTTTAAGGATTTATTAGGGTTTTTAGGGTTTCTTGGGAATTTTCCATTCAAGTAATTTTAGAGATTTTTTTATATTTTGACCGGTTATTATGAGTTTTATTGATTTTCATTATTTTTTGTTTTTTTTATGCTTTTAATAGTTTTTATGGGTCTCTAGTATTTTAGGCTATTTTTATAGTTTTTTGTGTTTTTAATGTTTTTTAATAGTTCTAGTATTTTAATGGGATTTTAGAGTGTTTAGTGGTGTTTTAGTTTTTTTTTGTTTTTGTGGTTTTAGGGGGGTTTTATGGGTTTTAGTGATTTTTATGATTTTCTGGGTCTTTTCATGGTTTTTATGTTTTTTACAATATTTAGGTATTTAGGGACTTAAGTGTTTTAGGTTTTAATGTTTTTTAAAAGTATGTATGGGTTTTTAGCAGTTTTTACATTTTAAAGGAATTTGGGGATTTTAATGATTTTCTGTATTTATGGTTTTTAGTTATATTTAAGGGTTGTGTGGTTGTATAAGGGTTTTAGGGTTTTTAGTTTTTTTTGTGTTTTTAGGTTTTTTATTCTTTTTATGGTTTTTAACTTTTTTAGTGTTTCTAGCATTTTATCATTTTAATGGGTTTTTAGTGTCTTTATGGGTTGTTGAGGGGTTTTATGGTTTTTAGGGTGTTTATGGTATATAGGGGTTTTTAGGATTTTTATTGTCATTCTTGGGTATTTTTAGTTTTTATGCGCATTCAATTTTTCTGAGGTTTTAAGTGTTTTTAGATTTTTATGGTTTTCATAGGGTTTTTTGGGTTATTTACATTTTAGGTATTTTTAGCGCATTTTTGGATTATTATTGTTTTTTAGAGTTTTAATAAATTGTATTATTTTTGGGTTTTTATGGTTTTCAGGTTTTTAGGGGATTTATGTTTTATTAAGATTTTAAGGTTTTCTTAGGGGTTTTTAATGTTTTTAGGTTTTTTACCTTTTAAAGGACTTTAGGGGTTTTTTATGAATTTTTTGGATTTTACAGTTTTTAGGGATTTTAAGGGTTTTATGGGGTTTATGGGGGGGTTTCATGGTTTTTAGGGGTTTTTTGGTTTTTTGAGTTTTTCAGGCTTTTAATGGTTTCCTATAGTTCTTAACATTATAGGGGATGAAAGGGTTTTTAGTGTTTTGAGGTTTTTATGGGTTTAGGGGGATTTATGATATTTTGATTTTGGGGGTCTTTTTTGGGATTTTATGTTTTTTCAGGGTTTTAGGTGGATTTAGAGTTTTAAAATTTTCATGTAGTTTTTCTGGGTTTTTATCGTTTTTAAATTTTTTAGGGTTTTTAATGATTATTTATGAATGATATAGTTTTATTGTTTTTAGTTATTTAGAGGAATTTTACAGAATTTTGGGTTTTTACCATTTTTATGTTATTTAATGTATTTATGTTTTTATGGGTTTCTAGGGTTTTTTGTCTTTTATGATTTTTAACATTTTAATGAATTTTGTGGAATTTATTTAGTATTTGTGTGGTTTTTTTGAGATGTTATGATTTTAATGGTTTTCAAGAGTTTTTTTTAACTTTTTTAGGGGATTAAAGGGTTTTATAATTTTTTTGTGTTTTTTTTCAGGATTTATGGGATTTTAGGATGTTTTATGATTTTTAGGGTTTTTTGGGGTTTTTATGGATTTTTGGTGTCATTGTGTTTTTTGAGTGGTTTTTGGGATTGTGAGGTTTTTGGAGATTTTATATTTTTTGAGGTTTTAATAGTTTTGTGTTTTTAAGGTTCTCTTATGGGTTTGAAATGTTTTTAGGGTTTCCTTCATTTTTATGGAATTTTATATATTTTTAAGATATTTATGGTTTTAGGATTTTTAGATATTTTGAGGGGTTTTTAGGGATTTTAGGGTTTCTTTCACGTGTTTAGTGTTTTCCTGATTCTAGAGGTTTTAAGTGTTTTGTGGTTTTATGGTTTTTAGGGGTTTTTAGAGTTTTTAAATTTTTAGGGATTTTAGGGATATTTTAGGATTTTGATGGTTTTTAGTGATTTTTATGGTTTTTTGGTTTTTTTGGGGTTTTAGGATTCTTATGATTTTTTGAGGTTTTTGAATTATTTTGTAGTTTTTATGGATTATATAGTTTTTTAGAGTTTTTTTTATCATTATTATTGGACTAAAGGGTTTTTAGATATTTTGATGATTTTAGGGTTTCTATGGGGTTTTTTATTATTTTGGGGGTTTTATGGTTTATAGGATTTTTAGTGTTTTTGGGTGTTTTTTTTATTTACAATTCCATCATTTTTTTAGGTTTTTTTTGTGTTTTTAGGATTGAAATCATTTCTCAGGGTTTTTAATGATTTTTAGGGTATTTTACATTTTTAGGTATTTTATGCATTTTTTAGAATTTTTATTGGTTTTTAGGTTTTTAGGGATTTTTATGGTTTTTTGGGTTTTTTGGTTTTTAGGGGATTAAGTGTTTTTTTATGCTTTTATGGATTTTAAGAGTTTTTTTTTGTTTTTATGTTCTTAAGGCTTTCTCAATGGTTGTTAGAATTTTTAGGTTATTTTATGTTTTTTTGGAATTTTTAGATTCATTAGGATTTTTATTCTCTCTGTTTTTTATGTTTTTTGGGGTTTTTAGGTTTTTTTTGTGTTTTTAGTATTTTAATAATTTTTTACCATGTTTAGGGATTTAAAGGTTTTTTAATTTTTTTAGTGTTTTTACATTTTTTATTGGGTTTTATGGTTTTAAATATTTTTTGGTTTTTATTGTTTTTTGTTTTTATGGGTTTTGGGGTATTTTTAGTGTTTTTTTAGAGATTTTACAATTTTTCGGTTTTTTATGTGTCTTATGATTTTTTAGGTTTTTAATGTTTTCTTTGTGTTTTTCATTGTTTTTATATCTTTATGGATTTTATGGAATGTTAGGATTTTTAATTTGTTTTAGGGATTTTAGAGATTTTGAGGGTTTTTTTGGGTGTTTGTGTATTTAGAGTTTTTTAGGTTTTTAGCATTTTAAGGACTCTTAGAGGATTTAAGTGTTTTTATTCTTTTACGGATTTCATATTATTTTTATGAGCTTAATTGTTTTTTATGATTTTAGTTATTTTTAGGTATTGTTAATATTTTTATGGTTTTTGGAGACTTTAGTGAATTTTAGGGTTTTTAGGGTTCTTTAAAGGATTTATGTTTTGTGTTTATTGTGGTTATTTTTGGAGATTTTAGGGGTTTAATGGATTTTTATAGTTTTAGTGGGTTTCTATGGGTTTTTTTTCATTTTTAGTGTTTTAAATGGTTTTAGTGGTTTTTTGGTTTTTTGTAATTTTTGGGTTTGTAGGGTTTTTAGCCTTTTTTCGGATTTTAGGTGGTTTGAGGTTTTAATGATTTTAATTGGGTTTTTTAAGTCATTTATAGTTTTTTAATTTTTAGTGATTTTTAGGGTTTTTTAGGATTTTTAGGGTTTTTAGGGTTTTTAGGGATTTTGAAGTTTTTGGGGATTTTGGGTGTTTAATGTTTTTAGGTTTTTAATGGTTTTAAGTGTTTCTTTTGTTTTTAACATTTTCTTAGTGGTGGTCTTGTTTTTTTAGGTTTTTACATTTTTTGATATTTATAGCCCTATTTTTAATATTTTATGGGGTTTTAAGGTTCTTATATTTTGTATGGTTTTATTGAATTTTTGAGTTTTCATGGTTATTTAGCTTTTAGTTTTTTAGGGATTTTAGTTTTTTTTGTCGTTTTTAGAGTTTTTATTGTGTTTTTTAATTTTTAATGGTTTTTATAGGGTATTTTCATTTTTAAGGGTTTTTAGTATTTTAAGTTTTTTATATTTTTAGGGTTTTATGTGTTTTTTTGGTTTTATTATTTTTTAGGGGTTTTTTTTGGGTTTTTTTATTTTCACGTTTGTGACTCATTTGGTTAATTTATAGTTTTTAGTGGTTTTTAGTGTTTTTAGCGTCTTTTAAGGTTTTAGGGGTTTTACATGCTTTTAGGTTTTATGGTTTCCTTGTGGGTTTTTATGTTTTTCTTGGGATTTTTAATTTTCAAATAATTTTTAGTTAATTTTTATGTATATTTATGGGTTTCCCTCTTTTGTTGCCTTCACCTTCTCCGTATCAGGCCACCGACGGTCTCTCTTCAGCTTTCCTCTCGGGGGCTCATGGGGTGAGACTCGTATGTGAGTTGCAACCTCGTTTCGGTGTGGCAGGCATGTGGGGAGATCCACTGTGGGCTCCGAGTGAGGTTTTGGAGGCGGCGATGGGATTTCAGGTTTGGCTTGTGGGAGGATATTTTTCCGGTGTGTTGGAATTCGGGCGGCTAGCAAAGGTAATGGGTTTCAATCCTCGAGATCTAGAATCGAGTTTAGGTAATGGATTTCAACCCCTGAGATCTTGAATCGAGTTAGGGTTTCTGATGAGAATCTCTTTAGTCTTGTTGTGTGATTTGTGAGTTTCGAATCTGCTTCTTGAACCTTCTGTTCATGATTTCGTTTTGGTTGACATGGTTGTTGTACATCTACGTATTTTGATCTGGTAGGTATGTGAGTCCGGATGATTATTTTGTGGTTCTTGAATCTTTTCCATGTATGAAGACATTGAATCTTACTCAACGAGTTTCTCTGTGGGCATGGAAATCATTTTGCAACGGAACGACAACGATGGACTCTAGCTGTTTCTCCGGCTACCTGTGATGACGGTGATGGTGGAACGGCGATACCGTCGAGGGTAATGATGATGGCAGGAAACATGACGTGATGTAGGCTATTGCAGGTACTCATGACTCGACATCTTTTTGATTCTGTGTTTTTGAATTTTGAATTTTGAATTTTGAACTCTGTTTTGGGTTATTTGAATTTGTAACACGTTCTTCTGGTTCCTGTTACCACTCACCCATAAAGCGGGCTATTTGAAAATCAAAAAAGAAAAAGAAATTGTCAGTCATGTATATTTTAGGATTTTATAGGATTTTTATCGGTTTTAGGGTTTTTATGTTGTTTTATGGTTTTATATTTTTTATGTTTTTAGGGATATAAAGTGTTTCTAGGTTATTTAGGTTTTCTTAGGAGTTTTCAATGTTCTTAATGTTTTTTAACATTTGTTTGTATTTTTATGGGTTTTTATATTTTTTAAATTTTTTGGGGTTTTAGGGTTATTGAGGGGCTTTTAGGGATTTTTGTGTTTTTTGGGTTTTTACGGTTTTATTGAATTTTTTGTTATTTTAATGTTTTTAGAGTTTTTTAACATTCTTATATTTATAATGGTGTTTTAGAGGTTTTAGTGGATTTTTGGTTTTTATGGAGTTATAAAACAATTTAGGGGGCTTTGTGGGTTTTATGGGGTTTTATGGTCCTTTATGGTTTTTAATGTTTTGGGAATATTAATGGATTTAGGGATATTAAAAGATTTTATGTTTTTAAGGATTTATTAGTGTTTTTTCAGAGATTTTAGAGTTTTTAAAAATTTAAATATTCTTAAGGAGATTTAGGATTTTTATGGTTCTTTAGGGTTTTGGGGACTTTGAAGGGTTTTAGGGTTTAATAGGGGTTTTAGGGTTTTTTTGGGATTTAGCTTTCTTCTTTGGCTTTTTCAGGGATTTTAGAGTTTATTCACTTTTAGGGAAATTTAGGGATTTTATGTTATAAAAGGTTTTTTACTGTTTTTATGAATTTTGAGGGTTTTATTGTTTTTAGGGTTTTTAGGGGTTTTTCGTTTTTTAGGGATTTTAGATGTTTATTTAGTTTTTTAGAGTTTTTATGGTAGTTATGGTTTTTTATCATGATTAGGGGTTTAATGGGTTTTAGTTTTTTTAGTGGGTTTTTAGGGTTTTAAATTTTTTAGGGGTTTGTTTGGGTTTTATGGGTTTTTAGTGTATTTTGGGTCTTTTGCGGTGTTTTAGGATTTTTAAAGTGTTTTGAATTTTATAGGTTTTTAAGAGTTTTAAGTGTTTTTACATATCTAGGGTTTTCTTAGGGTTTCTGAGGGTTTATAAGGTTTTATTTATTTTTCAGGACTTTTATGGATTTTACGATATTTTTATGTTTTCTTATGATCTATAAAGATATTGATGGGTTTTTTGGGTTTTTTGGGCTTTTATTGTTGTATATTTGTTTTGGGGTTTTTTGGGTTTTAGGTGATTTTAGGTTTTCATGGTATTATTACGGTGTTTTCAGGGGTATACGTGTTTTTAAATTTATAGGTATTCTTCATATTTTCTTATGTTTTTTATGTTTTTTTATTTTTTTCAATTATATTGAGGTGTTTTAGGGTTTTTATATATATTTATATTTTTTTCAAATTTTATGTATTTTTGGAGTTTTTAGGTGTTTTATGGGTTTTTGGTGTTTTTTAATGTTTTTTGGGGTTTCACCGGTTTTTAGAGTTTTAGTGGATTTTTTAGGGTTTTTATGGGGTTTTATGGGTTTCTAATGTTTTAGGTATTTTTTATGGTTTTTACGGGTTTTATGATTTTAAGGGGTTTTTTTGGGTTTTTAGAGTTTTTTTATGTTTTTAGTGGTTTAATTTGTTTTTAGGGTTTTAAGTTTATCATATGATTTTTTTGGGCTTTAGGGTTTTTTACATTTTTCGATATTTTATGGGATATTTTTGGAGTTTTTGGGATTTCAAAATGTTTTCTAGTTTTTAGGTGTTGTAAGTGTTTTTCGGTTTTTATGGTTTACTTAGGGGTTTTTATAGTATTTAGGTTTTTTATATTTTATTGAATTTTACATTTTTTTTGGATTTTATGGGTTTTTAAGGATTTTATAAATTTTGAGGGGTTCTATTGTTTTGAGGGTATTTATTATTTTTATGTTTTTTGGGTTTTTTAGTTTTTAGGTTGGGGTCTAGGAATTTTAGGGGTTTTAACATTTTTATATACTTTTTGGGATTTTTTAGGGTTTTTAGGATTTTTAGGATTTTTAGGATTTTTAGGATTTTTTAGGTTTTTTCTGGTGTTATGTGTTTTTTTTGCTTTTAAGGATTTCTTAGGGGTATTTAGGTTTATTTTTGGTTGTTATGTTTTTAAGTATTATTATGGATTTTATGATTTATATTGGTTTTTAGTTGTTTTTTTTTTGTTTTTCGTGGTTTTTGGTGGTGTTAGGGTTTTTAGGGTTTTTGTTTAAATTTTTTTATTAGTTTTTTTTATTTTTTAATAATTATTTTGGTTTGAAAGGTTTTATATTATTTATTGGGTTTTAGGGTTTTTATGGGGGTTTTTGTGGTTTTATGGTTTTTAGGGATTTTTAGTATTTTTTGGGTTTTTATAGTTTTTTGGGTTTTTAGTAGTTTTATTTGTTTTTAGGTTTTCTTAGTTTTTTCATGGTTTTTTACGTTTTTAGGGATTTTTTTGGTTTTATGTATTTTATGTATTTTATTTTTTTATGCATTTTGAGGTCTTTTATAGATTTTTATGGTATTTAGTGTTTTTTATGTTTTTTTAGGTTTTTAGGGTTTTAATTGAACATACTTTTTAATGTTTCTATTATGGGTTTTCAAGGTTATTTTATTTTTTTTCCCTTTTTTGTGATTTTAGGTCATTGTGGATTAAATGGGTCTTTATGGGATTTATTTATTTTTAGGGGTTTTAGGGTTTTTAGGGTTTTTAGGGTTTTATGGTTTTTATTGCCTTCTTTTCAATTTTTTAGGGTTTACTGACTTTTTGAGGGTTTTTTGTATATTTGAGTTTTTTATGTATTTATTTGTTTAAATGGGTTTTAGTGGTTTTTATGGATTTCATAGGTTTTGAGGGGTTTTTTCGATTTTAGGGGCTTTAGGGTTTTTATGATATTTTTAGGTGTTTATAGGTTTTTTTATCTTTTTTGATATTTGTAGGGGTTTTGCGTGTTTTTAGCCTTTTAATTTTTTCTTAGGCAGTTTTAGGGTTTTTGAGAATTTAATGTGTGTATGAAATATTAGTCATTTTTTGGATATTTATGATTTTAAGGGTTTTTAGAGGTTTTGAGGGTTTTTAAGGTTTTTTGGGGTTTTAGGATAATATGGGTTTTTAGGGTTTTTAGGGGTTTTATGGCTTTTATGTTTTATGGAATTTTAGGCCTTTTTTGAATTTTTTTAGTTTTATAATTTTGAGGGATTTTTAGGGTTTCTAGGACTTTTAGGGTTTTTATGGATTTTTAGGGTTTTTGGTTTTTTTTACATTTTAGTGTTTTTAATGGTTTATAGAGTTTTTATGATTTTTTGTGAGTATAATGGTGTTTTATTATTTTTAGTGGGTTTTAGGGGTTTTATAGTTTTTTTATGTTATGATTATTAAGGGTTTCTTAGTTTTTTTAGAGTTTTTGGGGTTTTTAGGGGTTTTATGAATTTTTATTTTTTTCATATTGGTTTTAAGGGGATTTAAGGTTTTTTTCCTATTTAGGTATTTTTATCCATTTTTAGGATCTTTATGGAATTTAGGGGTTTTTTTGGCATTTGGGGGTGGTTAGGGTTTTATAAGGATATTATCTTTTTTTATGTTTTAGGGGTTTTAAGGGTGCTTAGGTTTTTATAATTTTCTTAGTTTTTTCAATGTTTTTAGCGTTTTTAAATTTTTATGTATTTTTAGGGATTTTTTGTAATTTTATGATTTTTTATGATTTTTTGGTGCTGTGGGATTATTTTAGGGGTGTAAGGGGTTTTTTTAGAGTTTTTAGAATTTTTTAGTTTTTAGGGTTTTTACTTGTTTTTAGGCTTTATGGTTTTCTTAGGTGTTTTCAGTGTTTTTTTTCTTTTTAGGTATTTTAGGTATTTTTTAGGTTTTGTTTATTTTTTAGGTTTTAGAGATTTTAAGGGCTTTTATGGTTTTTATGGTTTTATGGTTTTTATAGTTTTTTTGGGTTTTATTGTTTTTTTATCATTTTTATAGTATTAAAACGTTTTACAGTTTTTAGTGGGTTGTAGGGTTTTTATGGGTTTATATGGTTTATAATGTTTTTTTGGGGTTTATGGTTTTTAGTGGGTTTCGGTGTTTAGATTTTTTATTGTTTTTAAGGATTTTAAGTTTTTTTAGGTTTTATGATTTTATTAATGGTTTTTTGGGTTTTTAGTGTTTTTATTTTTTTAGGGATTTAAAAACTTTTTTAGGATTATTATGTTTTTTAGGGTTTTAGGGATTTTGAGGTTTTTTGGGCTTTTAGCGATTTCAAAATTCTTTATGGATTTTTGGGGTTTTAAGTGCATTTAGGTTATTAAGGATTTCTAAGGAATTTTCAGGGTTTTATTTGGTTGTTATGGTTTAATATATTTTTAGGTTTTTTTTTATTATCTTAAATGTTTTTATGGGTTTTAGTGATTTTTATTGTTTTGGGGATTTTTATGGTTATATGGTTTATTGGGGTTTAGGGTGTCTTGGGATGTTAGGGTTCTAAAGGATTTTTAGTGATTTTTTCATTTCTAGGCTTTTAGAAGATTTTTAGAGTTTTTAGTGGTTTTAGGGTTATATGGGTTTTGATGGGTTTTATATTTAATAGGGGTTTTCTTATTTTTTGGGGTATTAGGGAGTTTAGGGATTTTTCATTTTTATGGGTTTTAAGGGTTTTATTTATTTTTTCGTTTTCAAAATTTTCATAGGTTTTAAAGGATTATAGGTTTTTTATATTTTTTACAGATTTTAATGAATTTTTAGGATTTTTATGTTGTTTTGGAATTTTATGGATTTTGAGTGGATGTAGGGGTTTTTCAGGTTTTCGGGTTTTTTTGGGATATTAGCAATATTTAGATTTATAGTGGTTTTATGTGTAGTTAGGATTTTCTGTTTTTATAAGGGTTTTAATATTTTTGGGGGTTTTTTACATTTTTATGGATTTTTATGACTTTATTAGGTTTTTTATTTTATTTTTTGTATATTTATTGTTTTTAGGTTTTTAGGGTTTTCTACAGATTATAGGGTATTTAGGGGTTTAATCATGTATTAGATTTTTTAGGGGGTTTAATATTTTTTGGGTTGTTACATTTTTCTTATGGAATTTCATCATTTTTTACGTTTTTAAAATTTTTAGGTATATTTAGTTCTTTTTTTTTTCTTTTTTCAGGGTTTTTAGTGTTTTTGGGGAATTTCATTTTTTAGGGTTTTTATAGTTTTTAGAGTTTTTAGTGTTGTTTAGATTTTATGTTTTTATGTTTTTTCAGCCTTTTAAGGTATTCATATGGATTTTTTGGGTTTTAACGGATTTTTTATACTCATAGGGATTTAGAGGGGTTTGGGGTTTTTATGTTTTTTAGGGTTTTTAGGGTATTACAGAGTTTAGTATTTTTTAGGTTTTCATGGATTTTAGGTGTTTTTAGGAACTTATAGTTTTCATATAGTTTTCTTTGGGTTCTATGGGTTTCAATGATTAAGGAATTTCGAATTGCATTTTATTATTTTTATCGGTTTTATTATTTTTATGGATTTTGAAGGTTTTGTGGTTTTTAGGTTTGTAATGATTTTTTAGAGTTTTGTGTTTTTTTAGTTTTTATAATTTTCAAGGGCTTTTTAGAGTATTTTAACATTTTAAGGTGTCTAATGATTTTTTAGATCTTTTAATGTGTTTTAGGTTTTTAATTGTTTTAATGATTTTTTATGGTTTTAGGTGTATTATGGTTTTGAGGATTTTTTATGGTCTTTTTTCGGGATTTGGCATTTTAAGAATTTTTACGAGGTTTAATAGTTTTTACGAATTAAATATTTTCATAGGAATTTTTATGGTTTATGGGTTTTTAACATTGTAAAAAAATTTAGGGTTTTCAGGGATTTTGATGGGTTTTAGGATTTTTTGAGTTTCTAGGGTTTTTTTATTTTTTAGGGTTTTTAATGGTTTTATATTTTTTAGTGTGTTTTAGGGTTTTTTACATTTTTTGAGATTATTTTGGATTTATGGATTTTTAAAGTTTTTTTGTATTTGGGAGGTTTATACTGTTTGTAAGGATTTTTAGGGTTTCTTGGGTTTTTATCATTTTTAGTTTTTATGGGTTTTATGTGTATTTTGGTTTGTAAGGTTTTCTTTTTGTTTTTTAGTTTTTTTATATTTTTTTGGTATTTTTATGGAATATTTATTCTTTTTTATTGTTTTTAGGGTTTTTAGGGATTTTGAGGGTTATTAGGGCTTGGAGGGTTTTTTTGGGTTTGTTGGATATTTCAATTTTTTAGGCTTTATAGGGATTTTATGCTTTTTCTTGGATTTTTTGGTTTTGAAATATTTATCAGTGTTTTAGGGTTTTTTATGTGTTTAAGGATTTTTTATCAATTTTATGGGTTTTAGGGTTTTTTGGTATTTTCAATGTTTTATATATTTTTTATAGTTGTTAGGGTTTTTATGTTTTTTTTTGGGTTTTTAGGTTTTTTTGAGATTTTTAGGGGTTATAATAATTTTAAGAGTTTTTATCCTTTTGAGGTGTTTTATTACTTCTTAGTTGTTTTAAATCTTATTTTGGGATTCTAGGTTTTTTTAAAAATTTCAGGGTTTTATTGGTTTTTGGGGGTTTTAGTGTCTTTTAGGGGTTTGTGGTTTTTTTGGTTTTTTAAGGGTTTTTAGGGTTTCTAGGTTTGAAAAATATTTATCTGGTTTTTTATGGTTTTAATGATTTTTATTTTCTTAAGGATACAATTTTTTGGATAAATTCTATTGTTTTTAGGGATTCTATGGATTTTGATGGATTTTAGTAGATTTTATGGATTTTAGAGGTTTTAGAATGTTTAGATTTTTAGGGGTTTTAGGTGTTTTTAGATATTAAATATTTTCTTAAGGTTTATAGCGTTATTTAAGGATTTTTTGGGATTTTTATTTTTTTATGTTTTTAGGAATTTGTTGGTTATATATGTATTATAGAGAGTTTAGAGTTTTTAGGTTTTATATGGGTTTATGTGTTTTTATGATTTTATTGATTTCACCTGTGTTTTCAAGGTTGTTATTGTTTATACGGTTTTGTTGTTTTTTTAGTATTTTTATTGGTTTTTAAGGTTTTTAGGATTTTTTAGAGTTTTTTTTAGGGTTTTTAGTGTTTTGGGTTCTGTTTGGGTTTCTTGCGTTTTAATGATTTGATGGGATTTTAGGTGTTTTTATTATTTTATGGGTTTTTTATGGGTTTTCTTGGGTTTTTGAGTTTCTTATCATTTTTTTTATTTTAAGAATTTTTAGCTTTTTTGGGTTTCTACAGATTTTGAGGGTTTTAGGATTTTTTCAGGGTTTTAGGGATTTTTTTAGTTTTTTAGTTTTATGATGTTTTTAGTGTATTTAATATTTTTTATCTTTAAATGGGCTTTCGAATCTCTATTGGGATTATAGGGTTTTATGGGTTTTGGGGGTTTTCATGGGTTTTAGGTGTTTTATGGGTTTTTCAGGGTCTTTTGGGGATTTTAGTGTTTTTCAGTTTTTAGGTGTTTGTTTCGGGTTTTGGTCTCAAAACGCCCTACAACTCCGTATCTGATGACGCATGGACCTGCTTTCCAAAGGCATGTGTTCACCGGGCGATTTGACCAGCGACGCTTAAAAACTCACATTAGTCGAGAGGATGGGAAGTTGGGCTCATCGCACCCTTTTGGGGGATATTATTGCCTGTTCTGGGACTCTCTTACAGATTTAAGATGTATTCATATGTTCGTGAATATTTGTTTTATACCCAACCATAGTATCCACATATTTCTCCTGGTTGGAAATGGTCGTCTGAATGCAGGGGTTCAGAATCATTTAGGCCGGAGGATTACAATCCCTCACTGGATTAATGACTCTGAAGAATTTGGACTCATTGAGACGGTGCTGAGAGCAACTCGGTGAACCGATGCGGAGATAGTCGGATTGACCGGTTGTTGTGATTGAACCTCTGGGAGGCTTCCTACGTACCCTTCTTAGGAGACAGGGATCAAAGTCCACGTAGTTCGCATTGGGTTAGGACTTACGCTCTGAGGCAGCCCAGAATCGGGGTGTCGGAGAACCAACGTGAAGGTGGACCCAGGGGTCCAATTGTGATCGGGCTTTAACATCGAGGAGGCTTCCTACGTACCATGCCTTAGGATGAATCAATGTCCTCATAGTTCTCATTGGGATGGGAATTACGCTTTAAGGCAGCCCAGAATGATGGATTGGGGCTTACACGTTGAGGAGGCCCAGGGCGATGGATTGGGGCTTACACTCTAAGGAGTCCCATAGTTTGAAATGGGGATTGCACTCTAAGGAGGACCATAAGAGGATGCCATTGTCGATGCTTACACTAAGCCCACGTGAGTCCAGCTCGGTGTGAGAAACAAGAGGCAACAGGGACCAGAGGATCACATCGCGAAAGATGCATCCGTGAGAACTGGAGTGGGGCTTATGCATGAGGGCGGCCCATAAAGTCGGGGCTTACTCCGGGATAGATGCCCATGGCGACAAAGCACATCGAGAGAGGGAAAGGGGTGCTCCTATACTCGTCACCTCTCTTGTTCGTCGGGGAAGTACCCAGGGATGTACATAGGTGCATGGGGACGGCTGCCTTCGGATGGCTATGTTGCCCCCACTCTGGGGAGGGGAGAAGTGCCCGACCTCCGAAGCATGTAGTCCCCCATCCTGGAGAGTAGAGGAAGGAAGGGAAATATCGGGCTCAGACCCCGCATTACCGTGGGAAAGTGGACCTAGGCATGGTTCGAGAATCTGCCCAAGGGTTGGGGCAACCACTTTTCCCCTGTTTATCATGGGTATGTGAACTCAAATGGCTCGTTGGTGCGCCTGAGGGTTACACCACATGGATCTGGTGGCTCTGGTGGAGGCCTTGGCTCAGGGCCGATAAGCAGGCTTGTGGAGGAGTGACAGAGGATTAGGCCATATGGAGAGGATATTATGTGGCTCGGGGAATGGGAACTCCGAAGGATTTGGCAGACCACACAGGGGTATGGGTGGTGGCGCCCTTCACGTAGGGAATTGCTACATAGTTGGAGTGGTCATCCGCGAACCAGGGTGGTCCACGAACTGAGAGGTTGTACGCGAACCAGGGTGGTCTGCGGACTGAGAGGCCGTCCGCGAACCAGGAGGGTCCGTGGAATGAGAGGTCGTCCGCGAACCAGGAGGGTCTGTGGACTGAGGGGCTGTCCTCGAACCAGGGTGGTCCGTAGACTGAGAGTCTTTCCACGAACCAGGGTGGTCCGCGGACTGAGAGGTTGTCCGCGAACCAGGGTGGTCTGCGGACTGAGAGGCTGTCCGCCAACCAGGGTGGTCCGCGGATTGACAGGCCGTCTGCGAACCAGGAGGGTCCACAGATTCATTGGCATACCGCGAACCAGGAGGGTTCGCGGCTTTGTGTTCAGTCCTGGCACAGGGATGGTACACGGAGGGTTCCACGCGAGAAGCGGCGGCCAAGGTTGGAGTCAGTTGGGGGTTCGTCGGTCGAGGCTTTGCCTGTGTAGGAGGGTGCTACACGGTGCGGCAGATTGAAAAAGAGGCATAAACTCCCTGGTCCGTGGGGAGTGCATCCGCCGAGGGGATATGGTTCACTGTCTTCTCTTTTTATGTTATTTTTAGTTTGCAGATCACTAAATTATTATGCGTTTTCAGTTCCTTATTAGTTCATTCCCAGATTCATACCTGCTTTGGTTCATGAACTATAACTTTTGAAATCCTAAGACTTCCTTTGAAGTCATTCCACCCGAATCAGATCGATCTCCTCTCATCTCCTTTCTACGAATCCGAATATCAAATCCTTATTCCTTTCCCCCTCAGTCTGCTTTTAAAGAGTGGGTAAAGAGATGTATTTGCGGTCATGAGACAATTTTTGTGGAGGACCATGACTGAATACCCAGTTACGGCTGACTTGGTCAATCCATAATTCATGGTGGGTATTGAGCTCTTATCCCCCCCACGAACTGAACGAGGGGAGTGTTTCATGGCCATGGAGGGTTCCGCCTCCATTTCGCGAACAATAGATGAGGTGGTTCGGGCTAGCTGACATGGCTCATGGCTGGGGTGGTTCGGAATGGTGGACCGGGTTGGCGCCCGCCCTGTTTCGCGCCCGTGGAGGATCCCTGCCTCCATTCCATGAACGAAAAAAGTCCGAGGAGGGGGGGATGCCTCGCGGAACCGACCGTACATCGCTAACAGTAGACCAGTCTGTGGACTGGTTCCTCCTTCGCCATACATTAGTTTTTTCCACATTTTCCCATCCCTTTTGAGGGGAAATAGGTAAAAATCTCTTTGCGGATTTTTCAGGACCCTACAAATACCCCCCATCAGAATGGGGTCTGATCGGAATGAATAGGAGGCCATTCCGATGTAGAGTGGTCCTGAAACATGGATGGTTCGCAGTAGAGAGGTGGACCCGGTAGGGGACCACACCTATAAATACAGGGGACCCTTTTATTGGTCTTCTACCAGATTCTTCACGAAACCAGATCTTTTTTGAATGTGCATTCTTGTTCCTTCACGAAACGCATCATCTGCGAATTAGATGCTACTTCCATGAACCATTTCTTGTTCACATCGTTCTCCTTCCACGGACCAACGTCCTAGTCACGAACTAACACTTTTAATTAATTAAAAATTAAGTTACGATGGGCCGCGTAGGAACTTGATTCGTGGTTTTGGTGCTCTGTGGTTTTGGTGATCCATGGTTTCGATGCCCCGCAGACTAAAATCTCTTGGACTTTAAAAGTTTACAAGTCTTCTGAACATAACCGCTTAAACACAGGATTGAAATTCCATGGAGCAACTTGGTCTGCAGTTTCCTGGCCAACGCTCCGTGGGCCAGGGTTTCGTGGACTACTTTCGCGAAGGGCTGGTTCACGGGATGATGACATCACGAAGCATCCTTCGATGCTTCCACGTGGATTTAGTCTATTCAATTAATCCTCAAGCCATATATTTGGTATTTTTTTCCATGTTTTATTATTTTTGGACTAACCATTTGTTAGCTTTCATTGTGCAGGGAGAAAATATCATTCCCCCTCTTTCTGCACCGAGGCCTGCTGCAGAGCCTCTCCCAATTGGTTCAGGGAGACCTTTAGCTATGATTCGTAGAGTGGAGAACATCCTAGAGGACGCTAGTCAGTCCATTATTCCTGACGATGGTGTCCTGAAATACATTATCCCTCTTGAGCTACTGGATTATCCACTATCAAATCGGGTTGCACTTCATGGATTCGGTCTTCAAGATGATGTCCCTATTCCCCCACCCCCCACTTTCTCAGGTCTTCCTTCTCCTTTTTTGTAAGCATCGTCCAAGTGTATTCAGGTTAACCTTACCGAATTGGTGGACATGGTTTCTGAATCTGACCAGAAAGACGCCTTCGTTTTGAGAGGCTCTGTTTGGACCCAAAGTGATCAGCACACCCAAAACATTTCTCTGGAAGATGTTTTCAAGAGTTACTATTCTATTATCAACCTTTCTCGAGAAGATCGCAATGCGGGATGGATCCCTAGGTGGGATCTTCGGTCTGGCAGGATCCTCTCAAATGACTGGGCCTCGGCATTCTGGGTCCATCATCACTACCGGGAGTCTTGTGAATCACTGGAAGCAGCCAATTTGTACTCCGCAGTGTGGGATTCCAAATTTTCCATTAACCCACCATCCTTGGTCCTGCCAGACCTACTCAGTCGCTGGTGTTCAAGCACTAATACTTTCCACCATTCCCATGGTGAAGTTGGTATTAGCCTGTGGGATATCCATCAATTGGGAGGACTCCTGATTATCAGTGAAATGTATGATGAATTTCTACATTCTCCTAATGCATGGGACGACGTCGAACAAGTGCCTTTATTTGTGAGGGATCTGTTGGTTATGGCGGAGCAGTCACTGGGCTAGGCATTGCGTGCCCGCTCTCTTATTCCATATAGTACCTGAATAGGGTTATTTTTTAACACCACTAGTCCTGTGCCGAAGATCAAGCTCCCCGGGACTCATCCTTATCAATAGTCACGAACCTCCCCAGGTTCCTACTAGGCGGTTCTAGAGGCGGGCAACTATATTTCATGGGGTTACAAGGTGCGCCCCGGTGTGCCTCCTGTGCTCCGGCTGGTGGGTTTGTTTGCTAGGTTCCTGAGCAGGTGGTTATTCCCTTCTTGGGATATTAATCTTGGCATCAGGTCTTGCACACTGATGATGGCAGTTGACCTGGCAGAGGGCCACCTGGTGAATTTGGTCATGCCCACATTGGCTCGTATTTATGAACTACTGAGTCATATGCAGAAGGGTGGGTCACCCTTCTGTCTGAGTGGTCCATTTCAATTTTGGTATGGCTGGGTAGCGGATCATTGTCGCTGTTATGAGTATCGTCACAACATGTTCATCCCGCTTCCTACTTTTTGGCCTACCCTACTTGATATAGCTGAAGTTCGCTTGAAATTTATCAGCTTTGGTGAACTCCTCGAGCTTCTGAGTGACTTCTCCCAGTTTTCTTTCACTCCCTATCCCACCCCTTCTGGCGTCTTAGTTGACAACTACCAGGGGAGCCAAGAGGAGCGTTCTTACATGATCTCTCTATGAGATGGATTTTTGTCTATGCGGATCAAAATGGTTTCCCTGTGTGAGTTGTATGTCCTGTATCTTTTTTCTCGCCAGTTTGGGTTCATGCAAGTCCAAGTTTCCATTCCCCCTCCTCGGGCTCGAGGACTGATCCCGACCACACTTTGTCAATGGTGGCTTATGCTGACGCGGGAGGTATCTGACGTGAGCATTCCCCTACCTGTCGTGGGGGCGGCCGCCAACCTTTCCATGGAGTATGCAGAGGTGTGGAAAAACACTCTGCCGATGGGATCCAAGGGAAGGTCATCCAGACGGTTCCCAAATCAGGTGGTACTACGGCTGTCGCGTCTACCACACCTTCCCCATCAGCTCTAAGGGAGGATCGACTAATGGATCATCGATCAAAGTGGCTCAGGGGATTTTCCTCTCCCAATCTTGTGGTGGTCTAAGTTCAGGCAGGATCATCTATCTTGGATATGGTTGAGGATGACCCGGTGGTTCCGGGTCCCAGTGAGACAATACTTGAAGTTTTTCCACATGACACCAGGCATAACAACTTGATCTCTAAGCCTGAACCGGGGTTAGAGGCCCTAGTATTTCCATCATTGGAACCAACTTCTAGCAAGCACATGCTTGCGCTGGTTTCAATGCCAGATTTCTTTTCCGTGCTATCCGGTGAGGATACCAAAGATCCTCATGTCATGGCGGACCACAGGGCGATGCATAGGTGGGACTGGACTCGGATTTGCGAGATCGTTTCCGAAACTCCTCTAGATGAGATGGAAACTAAGATCGAAGCTCTTCGATAACTCTTCCGGGGTTTGTGGTTGGGTGTCTTTGACTATCAGCAGTTCCATTCTCTTTCTTGCCAAGTCGTCATGGCCCGTGATGAATCTTCCATTTGTTAACGCAAACTTGCTCACTTTTCTGCCGCTCATTGCGGAACCCGAGCCCTGGAGGAAGCTATGATATAACTCCGTCAGCTGATAGCATAGGAGGCGACCTCTCAAGATCAGGCGGTCGTCCTATCCTCCGAGTTGCATGATTGTGAGGAATGGGAAACGATGCTGAGGAATCAGTTGTTAGCTGTGACTGGTCATCTTGAAGACACTAGAAAAGGGATCAAAGACCTCCAAACAACAGTGGAGCATACTCACCCGGTGGCTGAGGTTGATTCCAGGGAGAAGGCTGTGTTAGAACAGTCTTGTAACGACCTCCGCCACACGGTCGCTGATCTGGTGGAGAGGGCGATTCAGTATCCCTTATGGCCTTTAGATCCATTCTTGTACCCTCTGTTTTACTTATCCCTCTCCCCTTTTATTTTGAGGCAAATACCCTAGCCTGTGAACGTCCTCCCTTTTTTTTCGAATGAAATACAGTCTCTGTCAATCACCTGTTGCTGTGAAATTTTATTGTTACTAGAACAAATGTTGTGTAAATAAAAATTCACTGAATCAGAATTAATCATAACTCAGGAAAACAAACTCTAAATTTTTCCTAGACCATGGGGTCCAGTGATCATAGTTTGACTATTGCTAGGGATTTTTAAAAAATCCCTAAAAAATTTGTGTCTCTTCTTTTAATACCCTGATTTTGCCTGGGCTTATTTAGTGTGAACCCAGCGGGTATGGCCTGACTTTTTCCCAGGTCGCCCTTTTTGCATTTTCGGCCTAACATGCTTTGTGAATCTTTTTGTGAGAGTTTTAAAGTCCCACCGACAAGACTATCATTACTGATGTTTTAGGTCAAACAACATTGACCAGACATGGTGGGGCAAGGGCCCCATTGGGGTTTGGTTGATTAAAAGTTTTCTCGGTATCCTTCAGATGCATTTGGAGGGAGTGTGTTTAAATTTTAACGACATGCCAGGCATGTCTGAAGGCATGGGAGTCGCTTCAGCGTGCAGAGGTAGGAGGATCATTGCCTTAAGGAAATATTTACTTTGGTAGACAGTCCAAGGGTGATCAATATGTAGTCCCGCTGAGGGCATGGTATGCATAGTCGTTCAAAGGTGTCCTTAAGTCAATGGCTCTCTATTTCTAATGGCCATAGGACTTCAGGAAATTCCATCTTATGGAAACCCCCATGGGTGTCTTGGAGGATTATGAAAACCACCGAGGGTGGATTGGAAAGGGTATGTAACATCTGGAAGGTTTTGAGAACCACTTGAGATTTGGGACCACCAGGGGTGGCTTATGAGAGTCCAACTTTTTTTCTGAGTACATAGAATGGTTTATGATGAGAGGGTGCCTGGATACGGGGGAAACATCTATTCTGAACATCCCGAAAATGGGTGAAGTAATTCCTTCTCACACGGGTGTGAGACGGAGGCTTACGCCGGTCTGACCCATGCACTAAAGGACCGAGAAAAGCCTTCGTTCCTTACTGAACCCGTGGTGGGTTTGACAATGCAGTTTAGTGTCATGTGGAAAAGACGAAGAGCATTATTAAAGTATGTTGTTCAGTTTAACGTCATGAAGTGAGGAAGAGGGGAATTTTTCTTTCCATTTCCAATGTTATTCAGTTTAACGTCATGCAGCAAGGACCATTGATCGTGCAGTTTAACGTCCTTCTGTGAGGATGTAGTTAAAAAGGCCGCTCTTGATTAGAATGTAACTGGGCCCGAGTATCCTAGCATGTCCATGATGTGAAGGAGGGTTGATGGTGTAAATCATGGCTCTGGGGCTTCTTGGATCAGGAGAGATGTCACAGAGGCTTTGAGGCCGGTAAGTGTACGGAGCTAGGAAGAGTATCGCCCGGGGAAATCTTACCTTTGGTAGATGGGCTAGGGGCTCTCAATATGCAGAGCCACTAAGGGCATGGTATGCATAGTCTTTCAAAGGAGTCTTCGGGTCGATGACTTTCCACTTATGATGGCCATGATTTGTTATGAAGATCCGCAATTATCCGGGCGATGAGGATTGTCATCATGTAAGGAAATATCTAAACATGTCCGGCATATTCGGGCCTGGTTTCTATTAAAGCATAAAGGGATTTCTGTGCTGATTTATTTTGCGCGTGGGGGTGTAACTTTACTCCATGCAGTTTAACGTCATGCGGTAAGGACGAGGTACTCCTATTTTAGCAGTCATTGGGCTTGGACCATTAGTTGACTATTACTGCAGTCACTCGAAGGATAACTGACTCAACATGTTCTGATATACTTGGAACAAGGTGTGGGATGAAGGTTGTAAATTTAAACTTTGAGTGTTCCTGTATCAGGAGGTGTGGCGTGGGGACTCTGAGGCCGGTGAGCGTATGGAGCTAGGAAGAGTACCGCCCAAGGAAATCTTGCCTTTGATGGACGAGCCAGGGCCTATCATTATGCAGAGACACTGAGGGCATGGTATGCATAGTTGTACAAAGGTGTCCCTGGGTCGATAACTTTACACTTTCGATGGCTATGAATGATTATGAGAATCTACGATTGCTCACAATGCATAGTTCGACACATGTGGATAATAGTGTCTGAGTATACAAGAAACATCTTCAATACAATTGTCTGTTGAGTTAAAGTAGTCTAGCCCTGGAATGATGTTATTTGATATAGGTCGCTCTGTGAACCACAGGCAGACACATAGGCTAGCCATATAAAGATACCCTGGAAACACTTGGATGTGAAAAGGGGAATGAACTTGTAAACCTCTGCTCCATAAATTTTTGGATCGGGAGATGTGATACGGGGGCTCAGAGGCCGGTAGGCATACGGAGCTAGGAGGAGTGTCGCCTGAGGAAATCTCGCCTTTGGTAGGCGGGCCAGGGGCTATCAATATGCAGATCCACTAAGGGCATGGTATGCATAGTCATGCAAAGGTGTCCATGGGTCGATGACTTTCCACTTTCGATGGCCATGAATGGTTATGAAGATCCATAATTATCCAGGTCATGGAGTCTGATGTATGGAGAGGATGCATCCAATTGTGAAAGGAGTATCTACATCTCCTATCGCCATGTGTCTTGGGTGGGTCACGACGAAGTCTGTGTAGTTTAATGTCATGCGGTGAGGATGAGGTCCGTGCAGTTTAACGTCATGCGGTAATGACGAAGTATACACCCCGTGCAGGTCTGGTTTGTACATGGGGGAAGGGGGAATTTTTAACATTATTGTTTGTGCAGTTTAACGTCATGCGTAAAGGATGGGGAATACACCCCATGTAGGTCTATCCCATTCACAGGGAAAAGGGAGCATTTTTTAATCTATCTATCTGTGCAGTTCTACGTCATGCGGTAAGGACGAGAAGTACACCTCGTGCCAGTCCGGTCCGTACACGGGGGAAAAGGGCATTTTTTTTCTTTTATTCAGGGTTCTGGGCTAGGACAGGGAACCTTGACATCACTACGTATCCTGTGAGGGCAGGAATCAAGCCGTACGTAGTTCTCTGAAAGAAGTACACCCCGTGCAGGTCTAGTCCGTACACGGGGGGGGGGGGGTAGATGGCATTTTTAACTTTTATTTGGGAGTGGTTGGGCCAGGATAGGGGATCCCGGCATCACTACGTATCCTACGGGGGCAGGAATCAATCCATAGGTAGTTCTTTAAAATCCGTGCAGTTTTACGTCATGCGGTGAGGACGTGGAACACACCCCGTGCAGGTCTTTTCCTTACACGGGGGCATAAGGCATTTTTAACTTTTATTATCCGTGCATTTTTATGTCGTGCAGTAAGGATGAAAGCAATATAGTTTAATGTCATGTGGTTATGACAAGGGGTATTATTAGATTCTGTGCAGTTTAACATTGTGCGGTAAGGACAAACTCCATGCAGTTTAATGTCATGTGGTAAGGAAGAGATAATCTTAGTTTAGGGTCATAGAGTTTGGACCATTGGTTGCTTGGTAGTTTAACATCATGCAGCTCAGATGATAACTGATTTTAGTTATGCCGATAAGGATGGGATACTCTTAGTTTAGGGTCATAGAGTTTATTCCATTAGGTGCATGGATGTTTCACTTAATGCAGCTCGTACAATAACTGCTTTTAGTTATTATGTGATATACTTCTTCAGGAACCTCACATTTGTAGGAGTATTTGTAAATTGTCCGTCCATGGAGATCAGGGTATATGCTCCACTGGAGTAGGACTTATGTACAACGTATGGTCCCTCCCACTTGGGCTCCAGCTTTGAGGCTTATTTCCGGGTATCATTGGGGTCCGGAGGACCTAAACTAAATCTCCTTCCAAGAAAGACCGAAGATGAACCTTTTTGTTGAAGGCTCATGCAATCTGGTTTTGGTATATCCCTAGATGGTGCAATGTGTGCAACCGCTTCACATCTAGCTATTCCAGTTCACCTAGCCTCTTTTCTGATTGATAATCATCGGACAATTGATCATACATGGCAACATGGAGTGAGGGAAGTTGGAGTTAAATGGGCAGGATAGCCTCTGTGTCGTACACCAATGAGTACGGGGTGGCCCGAGTAGTGGTGCAGATTGTGGTTTGATAAGCCCAGAATGCATGGAGGAGTTTATCCCGTCATGAATTCTTGTCTTTCTACACCATTTTCTGGAGAAGGTTGGACAGGGTCTTGTTGAAAGCCTCTATCTGTCTGTTGGCCACTGCATGGTAGTGGAATGAGCGGTTAGCCTTGATGCCTTACTCATTGTATAGTTTCTCCAATTCAGCAGTGCATAATTTGGTGTCGTTTTCCATCATTATGGTACGAGGGACACCAAATCTGGTGATGATATTGGTCTTCACAAAGCTGAAAATTCTTCTTGCACCAAATTCCTTGAGGGGTACGGCTTCATCCCATTTGGAAAAGAAGTCAGTTGTCTTCAGGATATACTTTAGCTGTTTGGACGTGGTGGGAGGATATGGTCCCACGACGTCCATTCCCCAGATGGAAAAGGCCAAGAGTACTTGTCTTGACGGAGTAACTCCGGTGGTTGGTGTATGTAGTTGGCATAAATATGGAATGAGTGGAATTTCGCAATAAAGCGATCGTAATCTCATGCCACTGTGTGCCAGTAGTACCCAAGCCATTGAACCAGATGGGAAAGAGTGGTGCCTGACTGATGTGCTCCACACACTCCGGCTTGTACTTCATTCATGACGGAGGCAGTTTTCTCTCCGTCAATGCATCTAAGGAGCACTCTGTCGAGGCCTTGTTAGTAGAGGTCCTCTTGCTGACTCGCGCTTCCATATAAGACAAAGTTGATTTCCCTTCTCTGTATTTGCTCTCATTCAGCCCTGTCTGATGGAAGTTCTCCCTGTTGATGGCAGTTTGCAATAGGGGACATCTAGCCGGTGGAAGGAGCATATGGCTCGAGGATAGGACTGACTTCATGGATTTCATCCGTCTTGGTCTCAAAAAATGGCAATACAATTCGACGATGAGCAATACAGATAACTGTCTCATCCCGGCCTGGGTTAGCTAAGGCTGTAGCCGCATTGGCTAATGCATCAGCCTGAGCATTCTGAGACCGAGGAATATTGGTTAATGTTTGTTCTGTGGATAATTCTTCCATTAACCCTCAGACATGGTCAAAAAAGGGGATCAACTCCTCCTTTTTAATATCATAGTCACGATTGACTTGCTTGATGACCAGTTCCGAGTCACCTTTTACCTTAAGGTGTTGTACTTGTGCCTGGAGTGCGAGTTCCTGGCCCGCAATGAGAGCTTGATATTCCACTTCATTGTTCGTACATCCTTCTGATTGGAGGAAGAAATATGGAAAGACTTCCTTGTCTGGGGATACAAGTATTATTCTTAAACAAACATTGTTGAATCTCAGATCCTCCATCCTCTTCCCGGTTGGGCTTCAGGATGCGCTGTCGATGTACATTTCCCATGCTGGGAACTCCTCTTAAACCGAGAAGATGTCTTCATTAGGTAACTCGGGGTCTGGTGTAGTGGTCCCTGTCAATGAGTGCTCTTCCAGAAAGTTTGCTAATTCCTGACGCTTGATGGCTTTCTGAGGCACAAACCGGATGTCAAACTGTTGCAGGACGACCGCCCATTGGGATAGGCGTCCGGTTAGCATCGGGTGGCTGAGGATGTACTTGAGCGGGTTACGCCGTGTGATCAAATGGACTTTATGATGCTACAGATAATTTCAAAACTTTTGAACTGTGAAGTCCAAGGCTAAATAACTCTTCTCAATGTTTGAGTATCGAGTCTCAGCATCAATCATTATTCGGCTGAGGTAATAGAGACTGTTTTCACTGCCAGCGTCATTCTTTTATGCGAGGAAGTATCCTATTGATCGCTCTATGGCTGTCACGTACAAAATTAGAGGTATTACTTCAACCGGGGGAATGAGAAATGGTGGGCTTAAGAGGTACTTCTTCATGTTTTCTAACTCCTCTTGGAATTCATCTGTCCATTGGTACGTGACCCCCTTCTTCATTAACATGGTAAAGGGAAAACATTTTCCTGCCATGTCGGCTATGAACCTCATGATATAGGCCAGGTGCCCTTCGAATGCTCTCAACTCAGTGAGGTTGCGTGGAGGTGGCAGGCTAAGGATAGCCTTTTTTTTTCTTAGGGACAACTTCGATGCCATGATGGCGTACGACGAAGCCCAGGAATTTCCCTGAGGTAACCCCGAAGGTGCATTTCAAGGGGTTTATCATCAATATATGCTATCGGAGTTTGTTGAATATGGTCTCAAGGTCTGAAAGGTGATCTGAGCACTGCCTGGACTTGACCACCAGGTCATCCATGTAACATTCAACGAATTTCCCCAGGATTAGTTTAAATATCTGATACATGGCGCGCTGATATATGGCGCCAGCGTTCTGGAGACCAAAGGGCATGACCCTTTAACAGAGTACCCCTTGAGGGGCCCTAAAAGAAGTGTCTTATTCATCTTCTCGGGCCATCCTGATTTGATTATATCTATAATATCCATCCATGAAGGATAGAGCCTCGTACCCGGCCATCACATCGATTAATAATTCAGTGATTGGGACCGAGAAATCATCTTTCGGACAATGCTGATTGAGATCTTTGAAGTCAATGCAGACGCAGATTTGTCCATTCTTTTTCTTGACAGGGATGATGTTGTCCAACCAAATGTGGTACTAGACCTCCCAAATGAAGCCTCATTTAATGAGATTATCGGCTTCTGCCTCTATTTTGGTGGCATGTGAGGGATGTGTCCTTCTGGTGGCCTTCTTATTGCCCCGGTGGTCTTCTGGAAGACCCAGGTGATGTGTCACCACTTTTGGATCGAGTCCCGACATTTCTGTGTAATTCCAATAAAAAAAATCCCGATGTTGCCTCAGGAAAGAGGTATATACCTCGTGGTCCTCGGGGGACATGGCTGCAATAATGAGAGTAGGCCTTGGATCTTCTGTATTACCCAGGTTTATTTCCCTGAGCTTGGCCACTGTGTTGGAGATACCTTCCTCAAATGCAGGGGGTGCATCACTGAGATCGTCCCCCTCTTCTTCTCCCATGTCCTCATATTCTTGATCTGACGAGGAGAGAGATTCATGTCTGAGCCTTCGAGGGATTGAGGGAGAGGCATCGTGGGCATCCCTGGTTGAGTATTCATCCAAAAATCAAGGGTTGGCAGACATTCCCGCATTGTCGTGCTTGGCCATCGTGGCTGAAGTCATGAGGACATCTGAATGCATGTCCACATTTGAACTCCTACTCTCAAAATGGTTGATGGGAATGACATAATCTCTACCAAGCTACCTGAGGGGGTCATCAGGAACCATTTCCAGGCCATTTGGAATGGGGATACAGTCGACACCATCGACCAAGGGTTTCTTTTTCTTTTGCTCATAGAACCTGGTGTCAATGTGATGTTACTCAGAGAGATTGAAAGGTTCCTTTTCAGCGTGCAACATTCCACTTTTTCCATTGACGTAGTACTTGATACACTAGTCGTAGGATGAAGGAATATCCATGTGATTATGGAGCCATGACCTTCCCAGCAGGGCATTGAATGATGTGCTCTGCCGGACCACTAGGAATTCCGTGTAGGCTACCAGGTCACCAAAATGGGTCTTCACCTTAATTTATCCAATTGGTTTCTACTCACTCTTTTCGTAACCCAACTAAGTTGTGGATGAGGGAATTAGGTCATCCTCACTGTAGCCCAACTTATGGAGTGTCCATAGGGGAAGGAGGTTAACTCCAGAGCCATTTTCTGTAAAGAATTTCTGGATCCCAATACCATTTAGTGTGCTGGACACATATAATGTCTGATGTGTCCTTGCATGATGGAATCTTCATACTGGTCGGTGAAGGAAATCACCGCATTGCATTCAGCCGGGTCTGTCTCTGTTCGGTAAATTTCGGCGGCAGCTACCTCGGCTTGAAACTCATGTGGGATGATCAAGGCTTCTATAAGCGCCTCCCTGAGGTTGGCTGACAGACTTAAGGCATCGAGGATTGACAGCTTGGATGGTACTGATGCTAGCTGCTTAAGGATATCATATTTATGATCCATCGGCCGACACTTCTCCATTGGCAGGAGAGTCGTAGTGGGTGCTTTATGGGCATGAGCATTTGACGAGGAGGGGCCGGCCGCGAGGTCTAATATCGAGGGCGTTCTCGCATTTTGAGTACTTGGACCGGTTGGTCTGTTTGTGCACACTAGGCGGCCAAAATTTTTTTCCTCCTCTGGTGGGTATCACAAAACAATAGGGCCATAGTGGCTGCTGGTGGAGGTGGATGGGCATTCTTTCTCTTGCAGTGTCCATTGAAGGGCTCTCCCATGGGTTTTCGTGATATTAACGGTTTGGGTCGGGGTCCAACCATAGGGCTAGTTTCGGCTGTGGCTGCACCTCCTCTGGTATCCCCTACCATTGAAATTCCTCCTCCCGACTCTTCGTGCAGGGAACTCAGGATTGTAACCATACCCTTCGTCAGGGAATGATTCCATAATATGGATGGCGTTAATAGAACCAAAGATTGGAACTTCATCCTATGACAGGTCAACCTGATCAGTTGTCCCTGATGGTGTCATTTTGTGGGTCAGTGCCCGTGGTGCCAAATTCGAGGGCATATAGTCTACCAGGGTCATGACTAAATTTGGCCCCATCGCGGACTACTCCTCTTGCGATTGTTTTTTCCTTCTTCGATTAAGCCCGGATGACCGGATCGTGGAGGGTTGCGAGGTCGATACTGTCGGCTCTGAAGATTCCGGGGCTGTTGGTGGCAACACGAGCTACTGTAGTAGAGCCCATAGTATGCCCTGGGCTCGGTTGATAGTCTTCCCAGTCATCCAGTTGTCAAATTTCTACCCCTTCTTACTGGTGACTTCCTGCCACCCCTCCTCTTTGTCGGAGTCGGTGGTAGAGATACATGCCACATGTGATGCGGGTGGTCCCAGCTCGACCTGCTCGGAGTCTACCATCTTCTCCAGGAGGTCTTTGAAGAAGAAGCATTCTCAGATATTTTTTCCCAATAACCGATGGTAGGGGAAGTATTATGGCCTGTCATCACGGCTGACCTCTTCAGGTTTCCTCGGCTCTGGAAGGTGGAGCAAGTTTCAGTTCATGGCGGCAATGAAGTAGCTGCGAAATTGATTGTCTCAGAACAAGTATACTTTTTGTCTTCATTCCTCAAACTGGTTCCACTTCGGTCCTAAATTATCGTCTCGTTTAGGCGGAGGTGGACACTGATATGCATGAGGCACCTGAAGATTTGGTAGAGGCCTTAGCGGTGGAGCGGGCACAAGGGCCAGTTTGAGTGTGACAGCGGATGCTTCAGCTCTAGGGGATCTTTTTTCATGAGAATACGAGGCTATTCGGGGCTTCGAATTAGTCTGTTGTAGGGAGTCCTCAATTATCTGGGCAATGGACAAGAGATGGTGGAAACCAGTGGTGCACTCCACTGGTGTGAGCGGTGTTCACAGCTCATCTCCAAGATTATCGATGCATATGGCTAGCATCTCATCTCGAGGCATCGGCTTGTTCAGGGAATAGGTCAGACCTTTCCATCTGGTGATGAAATATGAGACCCTCTCATTCTCTCTTTGCTTGCAGTTCATGAGGTCACTGACCATCGTCTTGGGAAACTTTGAGCTGAAGTGGAACAGGAACTGCTGCCGAAGGTTCTCCCAGCTCTTTATTAACTGGGCTGGTAGACTTGTGTACCAGATGAAGGAAGATCCTTGCAAGGTATGTATGAAGCATCTGAGTTTCACTACTTCTTGCTATTTCAGAGTCCATTCATAGGGTCTCAATAGGATGCGTAGTGCATCAAATGCTGTTCTGGATCACCTGATCCATTGAATATGGGGAATACAGGGCTCCCAAAATTGGGTAGAGGCGGTGTGTTGCTCACCCAATCCGAGTAGGGTTTCCACTCTGGCTGTATCGGAGCGTGTCGACCTTCCATCGCTTCCAATCGAGTAGTTAGTGCCACGATGGTGTTGGTGAGACACTGGTTTACATCCTGTTGGGCCCGGTCATGGGCAGGCGTAGCCCGAGGAATTGCGTGAGGATCCGGATTGGCAGGCACCAGGGGTGCGGTGCCATTTGTGGAACCTTCGGAGGGTTCAGGTGTACTCGCATCGGTTGCTTCCCGAGTGGAAGCAAGTCTTCGTATTCATCTGAATCTATGTTTATGTATTTGGACGGGCCGGGTGCCTCATTGGACGGGAGCCCTGACCATGTTTACTTTTCCAGGGAAAACCTTAGTCTTTGAGGTGCATTTGTTGGGAGTGCATGATGTCGCTCCTCCTAGGATGAACTTTCGATAAGGAGATTCCTCTGGAGTAGCTCGGCATTAAGCCACCTCAATTATTTTGTCTCCTCTTCCTGTCGAGCGAATCTCTCTTCGAGCGTGAGTGGCTCATTTTTGTCGAAAGAAGAAGGTAGGTTAAGGGTAACCAGTCCTTTATTATTATCCTTGTTGGAAGCATGAAGGGTAGGAAGAGGAGGGTTGGCTAGAAGGAAGACCATATTTAGGGAGGCCCTTTGGTTCTGGGTGTGCACACCTGATGGTTCTTTGTGAGTCACAACCTGACTGGAACCATCGTCTTCTGATCCCTCCTGATTTGCAGTATATCTGGTGTCACCCATGGGGTTAACCTCTATGACGTTGATAGATGCATATAGTGGGGCAAAGAAGATGTCATCTTCCAAATGGGAAGAGGATCTCCCGCATCTTCTGCTGGCCTTTCCTTTCGTGACCTGGGATTGCCTTCGGGCTTCTTGACGAAGGGTGACACAAAGAGTTCATTGATGCAACCTTACGGTGCACCTTCCTCTCGGAAGGGATGATGATTCAAATGACAGGATAGGACGGGAACCTCCTCTTCTGGCTGTCCTCCCTAGATGAGATAATACTAACTCTCATGGGGGAGGTTGTTGTTGAGGGGGTAATAATTCCCCCAGCCCTGAGGGCTGGGGTTGGCCCCATTCCTTGGACATCGAGTCTCTTCCCAGTTTTATTGGTCTTACAGGAGAATATGTTGTTAAAAATTCCCCCAGACCTGCAGGCTGGGGTTGACCCTAGATTGCGGCAGTGGCTACGGCTATCGCTACCTACCTGATCTTGCGTTCCCCCATTCGGGGGTGAACTGGGTTTGGTGCCGAGTTATTCTATGAATCATTCCATTCTATGGAGGCAATAAAAGATCACTGATTGGCCTCTCTTAGGTGAGAGGCCTGTTTTATGCTCTTGGTGGCCTGATTCAGGAGTTCTTGAATGACTTGTTCCTGTCGGGCCTGACGCTTCTGGGACTTACTCAAGGCTTGAATCTATCGGGTGTGTTGCCTTTACTGAATATTGATACCACTCGAATGCCATCTTAATGTGATGAAGTTTCAAGACACCACGGTGAATGGGTTCTTATAGGAGGGTAGCGGAGTGAAATTAAGAGCTCCATGTTCTCCCCATCCCCTAATACAGACTCCCGTTGGAGTGTCACCGATGAGGCAGTGTAGCTGGTGCAGCGCACAGAGGCAGGCTATCTCCATGTTTCTTTTACGCCTCTCGGGTCATTGTTGCCGTGCAGAAGGAAGAGCTTCCAGGTCGATGAGACGCAAGAGGTACCTTATTTTCTAGACGTGGTCTACATACCTGTCAAAGTGCTGAAAGCTTGATTTCAGTCAGCGGAGGGTTGTCCATATATTATGGCAGATTTCGTGCCCACATTCTTCTGACAACTCTCTGGGTATGTCAAACTGAGAGGTGGCCGCAGGCCAAAACATAACTGGTATATCATCCCTGGCTAGTCGTTTCCTTAGGTGCAACATATCAGCATACTCCTCCGCTAGTGATTCCTCTACCTGGTCAGCCCAACTGAGGCGCTCAATGATAGTGTGGTTGGAGGCAATGGGACTAGTAGGCATTGAATCATTATGTAGGCGATTCCGAGGCGGTTCAAAGGATGAACGCGGCCCTGGACCATCTCCTGAATTCAGAAGGATGTCGTCATCGACTAACTAGGAATATGACATGCTTGATCCCATCCTTCTGAGTACCTTGGAATACAAGGGATTTTCTGGGCTTGATTCAGCAGGGGGAGAACCTTCCTGTCGATATGATATGTCATCGCTGGGAGGACCTCCGAAATGGTGGCTGTAATGGCTAGAACTACCATTACTGCATGATGTTCACTGCATTGAGGAATTTTGCAGTGCACACCCTAGGGAGGACCTCAAAGGAGTTTCACAGGAAGGGGAGGACCTTTTGGATGCATATCATTGTTATGGGGAGGACCTTCTCAACAACTGCAATCATGGTGAGGATGAACATCATGGATTGATGTCCGACATGCATCCTGGGGAGGACCTTCAGGACACACTGAGATAATGGGATGACGTTCTTGTTACTTGGGGCCAATGCGGGGAGGAACTTCGTAATAACGGTCGTGGTGGGGAGGACTACCATCACAACTGTGGAAATGGTGAGGACTACCATTACTACTACCATAGGGAGAATATATGGGGGATACATCCTAAGGAGGGCCTCTAGAATGTACCACAATGAGGGGAGGGCCTTCTCGTTGCTTGACGTGTCTATGGGGAGGACCTCTGTTATCAGGGTGGAGAAAACTACCACCCTGATCTGATAACCGGCTGTGCGAAGTGTTGTTGCGGAGTAAACCCTTGGGAGGACCTTTAGGGAAGGCCACGACAAAGGGAGGGCCTTCTTGTCATGATGAGATGTCACTATGGGGAGGGCCTCCATAGTTGCGACTATGATAGCAAGGACTACTGTCATAATCTGTGGTCCAACTGCATGGAGAGTGTTTGAAGCGTATACCCCAGGAAGGACCTTCAGGGTGGACCGCAGCAAGTGGAGGACCTTCTTGTTGCTCAATATTATATCCACGTGGAGGGTTTCCGTGACTTGCATCAATAGAGGATCTCTCGTGATCGATCGTTATATGTCTGCAGAGGAAGACGCCATGGGTGCTATGGGGAGGACCTTCAGAGCTGCTAGTTGCGACATTGCAGGGAGAACCTTCGCAACTGCTACTGACACTCCCATAATATGGTAATGGGTGGGTAGGGTTCTGAGCCGTTGATGTATGCTTAGCGGCTTTGGGAACCCCAGCTTCCTGCAAAGAAGATTCATGAACTCCCTATTTATTTTCCGACTGCCTTTGGCGCGTTTGGGGCGTTCTTTTGTGGGCAGCGGGGACCATCTGCTATTGAAAATAGCCTTCACCTTTGGGTCCCTGTCTAATTGGGAACCATGATGTTTTAGGGATACACCAACAAACATCTTGAATCTTAACAGCGATATATGCCTACTCTGGAGAATCCACCATGATGGACGGGTGTCCCCCAGTTGGAACAAGTGAAGCTGCTTGATCTGGTTGCCCTTGCATCGCAGAATATGGCTGGAAACCCTCCTGGGAAGAAGCAGGGATGAGGATCTGCTCTAAGGCGGTTGTCTCGTCTTTCAGATGAGTCACCTCAATTGGGGAGATGGGCTCACGGGCCCAAGTCCTTGTTGTTTCCACTGATACAATTACATTCTAGCAAGTCTGGAAGATACGATCTGGGATCGATACCTACTCCTCCATCACTGCCAGGATATGTTGAGAGACGCCTTTGGCAGGAATGGGTATGAAGGAACATTTTGGTATCAGAGTAGGAATATCCTACTCTGGTCCACCAGTGGTCAGTGGGTACTAAAAATTCTCCTCTGTCGGGGCAGGTGAACAAATCTACCCCTGTACCTGGATGCACCGGTTTATCTCTCCATTTGCCGCCACATCGGGATGGCGGACATTACTTGTATTCACAGGGAGCTGGCCCTGTATATATCGGTTTCCCACCATATCGAGTTAGTGGCCTTTGTTGGTGGGGAGAAGTGCCCTCCTATGATTTTCCACCACATCTGAGTGGCGGGATTTGTTGATCGCCACTATATCAGGATGGCGGGCGTCGAAAGCAACTGCTAAGAGCTGGTCCTAATGGTTCTCGGTCGCCTCCACGTCAGGTTGGTGGGATTCACAACCCTGGGTAGGGAGAGGTGCATGCCTGGTAAGTGTCGTGCTTTGTGAGCGATGGGTTTGATGGAGCTCGGTGGGGATGCGTGCCAGCTTGTATGATGCCTCCAGGTCTGGATGGCAGGCTCAGGAGGAGCGAACAGGTGTAGGTGCCTGTTCGTGGTACGTCTCCGTGGCTGGGCAGCGGAGCTCCTCCTCAGGGACCAGGGTGATGACAGGTCCCTGATTGAACGTCTGCGGCCCTCGTCGGGCGGTCAGAGGAGTCGGAGCTTGGGGAGTGTGGGCCTGAATCATCTGGGAGACATTCTCCTCAGTGCGAGGATGTTGAATCGTGGCATGACCGCGATGACGTCTGCCGATGGGTTCCTTGGAGCGGAACCCCCGTTCGGTGGGGATGAAGTGCTCAACGTCGACCTCATCCTCCTCCCTAAGATAAGGGAGGTATGCATTGTCCTGTTTCAGGGATAGACTCCCAAAAAAGTTGGAGACAGCAACATGGGCTGTTTGGATCTGCCTTTGTGGCTGCTGTTGGGCAGGTGACCGGTGAGTTCTGGAGGATTGGAGGGCATGCATGGCTGCCTCCACTATTAGGAGAGTACCGTTTACGTGGTACTCCCAAATCAGTGCACCCGAGACCCAGCGTTGAAGACGCTGGGTGGGTGATGGTGTCCTCTGTAGGGGAGGACGTCTGATCATTGCGTTGTTGGAAGCATGCACTTGTGAGTTCATTCGAGACACCATTAGATCTAAGGGAGTTCTGAAGGTAGTACCTGCAATACATTTTAGAAAATACAAGCAGCAAACCCGGCAAAGCAGCATCTCATGATGCCATGCATAATTAATGACCTTGCTTGGCCCTCCTTGTGAGTAAATGGGGGAACACAATAGAATTAGGTTAAATTTGTCATGCTTGGTTAACGATTCACGCCAGGTTCACCGTTTTTTGTTTCGGGTTTTGGTCTCAAAATTCCCAATAGCTCTGTATCCGAAGATGCATGGACCTGTTTTCCAAAGGCCAGCATTCACCGGGCGATTTGACCAGCGACGCTTAAGAACTCACATTGGTCGAGAGGATGGGAAGTCGGGCTCATCACACACTTTTGGGGGAAATTATTGCATGTTCTGGGACTCTCTTATAGATTTAAGACATATTTATATGTTCGTGAATACTTGGTTTACACCCAAGCATAATATCCAGAGATTTTTCCTAGTTGGAAATGGTCATCTGAACGTAGGGGTTCGGAATCATTTAGGTTGGGGGTTTACCATCCCTCAATGGATTAATGACTCTGATGAATTTGGACTCATTGAGATGGAGCTGGTAACAACTCGGTGAACCGATGTGAAGATAGTCGGATCGACTGGTTGTTGGGATTGAACGTCAGGGAGGCTTCCTATGTACCCTGCTTAGGAGACAGGGATCAAAGTCCACATAGTTCGCATTGGGTTAGGACTTATTATTTGAGGTAGCCCAGAATCGGGGTGTCGGAGAACTAATGTGAAGGTGGACTCAGGGGTCCAATTGTGAATGGGCTTGAACCTCGGGGAGGCTTCCTACGTACCATGCCTTAGCATGAATCAAAGTCCTCATAGTTTGCATTGGGGTGGGACTTATGCTCTGAGGCAGCCCAGAATGATGGATTGGGGTTTACACTCTGAGGAGGCCCAGGGCGATGGATTGGGGCTTACACTCTAAGGAGGCCCATAGTTTGAATTGGGGATTACACTCTGAGGAGTCCCATAAGAGTATGTCATGGTTGATGCTTACTCTAATCCCATGTGAGTATTGCTCGGTGTGAGAAACAAGAGGCAGTAGGGACCAGATGATCACATCGTGAAAGGTGCATCCGTGAGAAGTGGAGTGGGGCTTACACATGAGGGAGGCCCATAAAGTTAGGCTTACTCCGAGATGGATGCCCTTGGAGACAAAGTGCAGCGAGAGAGGGAAAGGGGTGCTCCTGTGCCCGTCACCTCTCTTGTTCCTTGAGGAAGTACCTGGGGAAGTACCGAGGTGCATGGGGATAGCTGCCTTCAGATGGGTATGCCACCCCCTCTATGGGAAGTGGAGAAGTGCCCCACCGCCAAAGCATGCAGTCCCCCATCCTGGCGAGTAGAGGTAGGAAGGGGGCTCTCAGGCTCAGACCCTGCATTACTGTGGGAATGTGGACCCATGCATGCTTTGGGAATCTGCCCAAGGGTCGGGGCAACCCCTTTGCCCCTGTTTACCATGGGTATGTGAACTCAAATGGCACGCTGGTGCACCTAAGAGTTACACCACACGGATCCAGTGGCTCTGGTAGAGGCCTTGGCTCGGGGCCGATGAGTAGGCCATTGGAGGAGTCATAGAGGATGAGGCCGGATCAAGAGGATCTTATGTGGCATGAGGAATGGGAACTCTGAAGGATTTGACGGACCACATAGGGGTATGGGTGGTGGCGCCCTTCACGTAGGGAAGTGAAACGCTGCTGGAGAGGCCATCCGTGAATCAGGGTGGTCTACAGACTGAGAGGCCGTCCGCGAACCAGGGTGGTCCACGGATTGAGAGGCTGTTCGCGAACCAGGAGGGTCCGCAGATTGAGAGGCCATCTGCGAACCAGGAGGGTCAGCGGATTAAGAGGCCATCCCTGAAACAGGGTGGTCTGCGGACTGAGAGGCCGTCCGCAAACTAGGGTGGGCTACGAACAGAGACGCTGTTCATGAACCAGGGTGGTCTGCGGATTGAGAGGCCATCTGCAGACCAGCAGGGTCCGTGGATTGATTGGCATCCAGTGAACCAGGAGGGTTCGCTGCTTCGGGTTCGGTCCACACACAGGGTTGGTACACGGAGGGTTCCATGCGAGCAGCGGCGGACAAGGTTGGCGTCGGTCGGAGGTTCGTCAGTTGAGTCTTCACCCGCGTAGGAGGGAGCTACGCGGTGCGGAAGATTGGAAAAGAGGCATAAACTTCCTGGTCCCTAGGGAGTGCATCCACGGAGGGGCTATGGTTTTCAGTCTTTTCTTTTAATGTTATTTTGAGTTTGTGGTTCACCAAATTTTTATGCGTTTTCAATTCCTTATTAGTTTTTTCCCAGGTTCATATCTGCTCTGGTTCGCGAACTAGAACTTTCGAAATCCTAAGCCTTCCTTTGAAATCCTTCCACCTAAATCTGACCGATCTCTTCTCGCCTTCTTTCTCCAAATCTTAATCTCAAATCCTCATTCCTTTCCCCATCAGTCTCCTTTTATAGAGTGGGGAAAGAGATGTATCTGAGGTCACGCGACACCTTTTACGGAGGCCCATGACCAAATACTCGGTTTACAGATAACTTGGTCAATCCGTAATTCATGGTGGGTATTGAGATTTTCTCCTCCCCGTAAACCGAATGAGGGGAGTGCTTCGCGGATGCGGAGGGTTCCACCTCCATTTCTCTAACGACACTAGTGGCGGTTCAGGCTGGCTAACACGCTCGCAGCTGGGCTGGTTCGGAATGGTGGACCGGGTTGGTGCCCGCCGTGCTTCACGCCCGCGGAGGATCTTCGACTCCATTCCGTGAACGACAACGTTCCGCAGAGGTGGGGACACCTCACGGAACCGGCCATAGGTCACTAACATTAGAACGGTCTGTGGACCTATTCCTCCTTCTCCATACTTGAGTTTTGTCCACATTTTCCCATCACTTTTGAGGGGAAATAAGGCAGAATATCTTTGCGGATTTTTCAGGACCCTACAGTGTTTCAATATTTTTTTAGGTTTTTTCGATTTTATTAAGTTTTTTCAATGTTATTATGTTTTTTAAAATTGTTAGAGATTTTTGTTTTTTAGGATTTTTATCTTTTTTAGGGGTTTTAGTGATTTTAAGGGTTTTTTGTGGTTTTAGTGTTTTTAAGATTTTTAGAGCATTCATATTTTTGAGGGTTTTTATGTGTTTTTTTGTATTTAATGTTTTCTATGAATTATATTGGTTTTTAGGGGTTTTTAGTGATTTTTTAAATTGTATGGTTTTTTTGTATTCTTAGGTATTTTCAGGGTTATAGCATTTTTATGTATTTTAGGGTTTTTATGGGTTTTTGAGCTTTTTAGTGGATTTATGCTTTTTTATTTTTTTGGTTTTTTAGGTTTTTTTGAGTATTTCATGGATTTTATGGGTTTTTAGTGTTTTTAAATGATTTAGGGGTTTAAAATGTTTTATGGTTTTTTTGTGGTTTTGGGAGGTTTTAGGGGTTTTTTGGTATTTAGGGATCTTTATGGGTTTACGATCTTTTAGGGATTCAATTGGGTTTTATCATTTTTCATATATTTTAGGGGTTTTAATTGTTTTTAAGTTTTTAAGGTTTTCATAGGGGGTTTCTACGTTTTTAGGATTTCTTATATTTTTAAGGATTTTAGAGAATTTAATTATTTATTGTTTTTAGTTTTTTTAGGGAATATGATGGTTTTTAGGGGTTTTAGGGTTTTTAGTGTTTTTATGGATTTTAGCATTTTTTGGTTTTTAGGGGTTTTAGGTGCTTTTTATGTTTTATGGATTTCATACAATTTTCTGGGTGCTTAGTGGTTTTTATGAATTTTGGGAATTTTGGGGATTATTTAGTATTTTTTAGGGGTTTTAGGATTTTTGGGGTGTCTTAGTGTTTTTAAGGTTTTCAGGGAATTTATGTTTTTTGGGCCATTTGTTTTTTTGTTTTTTAGGGATGTTAAGTATTTTTAATGGTTTTTAAAAAACCTTTAGGGTTAAAATAGTTTTTTTGGGGATTAGTGGTCTTTAGGGGTTGTATGGGATTTTAGGTTTTTAAGTATTTTAAGGGTTTTATGGTTTTTAAGTATTTTTCTTATTTTTTATAAGTCCTTTTAGTGGGTTTTAGCATTTTTAGGTTTTTAGGGGTACTAATATTATTATAGGATTTGAAGGTTTTGTCAGGATTTTTTCAGGGCATTCAGGGAATTTTTTTGTTTTTAGGTATTTTTAGGGATTTCAAAGGAATTTTATGGTTTTTATGTTTTTATGGATTTTGATGGGGTTTAGGGGTTTTATGATTTTAATATTTCTAGGGGGTTTCATTGTTCTTAGGTTTTCTTATGTGTTTAGGGATGTTTTTTTGGATTTTTTGTGATTTTTTAGTTTTTTAGGTGTTTTAAATATTTTTATGGGTTTTATGGTTTTTTGGGTTTTAGCGGTTTTTTTATGTTTTTTTATTGTTTTCATGTTTATTGGAGTGTTTTGAGATTTTTCTCAGTGTAAGAGGTTTTTATATAATTAAATTATTTTTTGGTTTTATGAGTTTTTTGTGTTTTTATGGTTTTTAGGTTTATTAATAGGTTTTATGGATTTTAGGGTCTTTTAATGTTTTTAAGGGTTTTAGTGTTTTAAGGGTTTTTAGGGGTTTTAACTATTAAATTTTTTTAAGGTTTTCAATATGGTTTTTAGGGGTTTTTATATTTTATTTAATTTTAGGATTTTTATTTATTTTTAGAGTTTTAGGGATTTTGATGGTTTTTAGGGATTTATCCATTTTTAGGAGTTTTAATTGATTTTATTTTTTTAAGTAATTTTTTGTGTTTTAAGGATTTTTAGGGGTTCTTGTTTAGAATTATTTTTTAGTATTACTATTATTATTATGGTTTTAATAGATTTTGATGGTTTTTATGGTTTCTTGTGGCTTCATTATTTTTTTGGGAATTCAAAGGTTTTTTTTAGTTTTTTCTGGTTTTACGTTTTTTTTAGATTTTTTATATGTTTTTAGAGGTTTGATGGGTTTTTGGATATTTTAGTGGATTTAGGGTATTCATGGGTATTCATTGGTTTTTTCTATTTTTAATGGATTTTATTGTTTTTAATGTTTTTAGTGTTCTTAGGGTTTTTAGCATCTTTTAGGGTTATTAGAGTTTTTTAGGTGTTTAGGGTATTTTTATTTTGCGGGATTTTATGAATTTCTTATAATTTTTATGGGTTTTTGGATTTTTATGGATTTTTATAGTTTTTATGAATTTTAGAGTTTCTAGTGTTTTTAGGTTTTTAGGGGTATTTAGTGTTATTAGTTGTTAAGGTTTTATTAGATGTTTTCAGGGTATTTAGGGCCTTTATCTTTTCATGGATTTTATGGGTTTATTGTATTTTTATGTTTTATTTGTGTTTTTATATATTTTTTGTGGTTTTAGAGTTTTTAGGGTTTTATGGTATTTATGGTTAACTGGGGGTTTTATGTTTTTTTAGTTTTTTTGTTTATTAAAGGGATTTAGAGTTTTTTATGTTTTATGGGTGTATAAGGTTCTGAAATTTTTAGTGGTTTTTAGTATCTTTTTGTGTTTTTAGGGGTTTTAATTTTTTAGGGGTTTTCGGGTTTTTAGTGTATTTTATGGATTTTAGGATTTATTAATTTTATAGTCTTTAGGTGTTTTCAGTTTTATTAGGTTATTAATGTTTTCTTAGGGTTTTCTGTGTTTTAAAAGGTATTTTTGTTTTACGGATTTTTATAGTTTTTTTAAAATTTTATGGTTTTGGGTTTTTGGTATTTTGATATTTTTAGTGGTTTTGGGGTTTAATGGGTTTCTTTGAGTTTTTGTTTTTTTATTTATTATGTGTTTAAATTATTTTATATATTTTTAATATTTTTAGTGTTTTAAAGGATTTTTGTTTTTTTTTTTTGTGATTTTAGGGGTTTTCCTTATTTGGGTTTTATGGTTTTTAGGGGTTTTTATGGTTTTTAAGTGTTTTAGGGGTTTTAGGGTCATTAAGGTTTTTATTATTTTTAGGTTTTTAGGTATTTTATGAGTTTTTTGGTTTTTGAGGTTTTCTTAGGGTTTTAATGGTATTTGGGTTTTTTTTCATTTTAGGCATTTTTAGGCATTTTTTATGATTTTTTTGGCTTTTATTTTTTTATGGATTTGAGGGTTTTTTTGGATTTTAGTGTATTATATGTTTTTAGGTATTATAAGGGTATTTCTATATTCTTACATTTTTAGGTGTTTTAATGATTTTTATGGATTTTTATATTTTTTGGGATTATAAGGATTTTGAGGATTCTTAGGGGTTTTTATGATTTTATTATTATTTTATGGAGTTTTTAGTGTTTTTTTGTTTTAGTTTTTTTATTTTTTTGTAGATTTTTTTCAATATTTTAGGGTATTAAAGAGTTTTTATGTCTCTTCGTTAGTTTTATGGATTTTTAATGTATTTACGGTTGTTAGGGTTTTCCTGGTTTAAGAGGTTTTAGGGTTTTTATGGACTTTTTAGGTTTTTTTAGGTGTATATTTTTTTTGGTTTTAGGGGGCTTACATGTATTTATGGATTAAAGGTTTTTAGGGGTTTATGTTTATGGTTTTTTGGGTTTTAGGGACTTTTTCAGATATTTATAGTTTTTACGGTTTTTTGGAATTTTGACATTCTTTGGTTTTTTCTTTTTTTATGTGTATTTTAGATATTTAATTTTTTTTGCAGTTTTTAAATGTTTTTATGGTTTTGAAGGGTTTTTAGTGTATTTAGATACTTTTAGGGGTTTTATGGATTTTTAGGTTATAAGGGTTTTAGTGGTTTTGTTGTTTATATAGGGTATTATGGTTTTAATTTCTTTTTGGTGGGTTTTAAGGTTTTCTTATAATATTTTATTTTGGGGTTTTTATGTGTTTTTGGGTTTTTATGTTTTTCTTATTGTTTTTTATGTATTTAGTGCTTTTATTTTTTTTGGGATTTTGGGGTTTTTTATGAATTTCATGGATTTAAGGGTGTTTTTAGGATTTTGAGGGGTTTTAGTTTTTTACGTGTTTTAATGTTTTTTAGGGATTTTTTGTTTTTTTATCATTTTTTGGGGTTTTATGTGTTTTTAGGATTTTAAGGTTATCTTAGGGGTTTTAAAGGTTTTAGGGTTTTTACATTTTTAAGGATTTATTTGGATATTTTTAGTAATTTTACTATTTTGTAGGGATTTAGGAATTTTGAGGGTTTTTATGCATTTTTAAGATTTTTAGGAATCGTTTTAGGGGTTTTAGAACTTTTTAGGGTGTTTAAAATTTTAAGTGTTTTTATGTTTTTATGGTTTTCATTGTGATTGACAATGTTTTTTAAATTTTAGGTAATTTTAGTGTTATTATGGATTTTTATAGTTCCTAGGGATTTTAATTGTTTTTATTGTTTTCAGGATATGTGTCGTTTTTTGTGGTTTTAAGGATTTGTTTTGGTTTTTTTGAGTTTTCATCATATTTTTTTTTTAGAATTTATATGGTTTCACAGTTTTTTAATTTTTTTGAGGTTTAAATAGTTTTTATAGTTTTTAGTATTTTATGGTTTTTATGTGTTTTTATGGTTTTGAAAAAGTTTTTAGGGGTTTTTTCGGTTTTAAATGGTTTTAGTGTTTTTAGGGTTTTTTGCTGTTTTTACGGTTATTTTGAATTTTTTGGGGTTTAAAGGTTTTTAGGGTTTTATGTTTTTCATAGGGATTTTCTATGTTTTAGCTTATGTTACATTTTTAGGTATTTTTATGTGTATTTTTAGGATTTTTAGGATTTTTAATGATTTTTAGGGATTTGAGGGTTTCAATGGGTTTTTAGGGTATTTTATGGTTTTTATGGTTTTTAGGTTTTTAGTGGGTTGAAGTGTTTCTAGTTCCTTATGTTTTTCATAGGGGTGTTTAGGGTTTTTAGGGTTTTTTATATTTTTATCTATTTTTAGGGATTTAACGGTTTTTTTATTTTTATGGTTTTTAATGATTTTGAGGGTTTTTATGGGTTTTATGGATTTTAGATTTTTTATTGTCTAAATGGTTTTACAGTTTTTGTAATGAATTCTTAGGGTCTTTTAGTGTTTTAGTGTTTTTATATTTTTAGTGACATGTATTGTATTTCTGGTATTTTTATTAATTTTATTGTATTTAAGGATTTTTAGGGTTTTTTTTGTTTTTTGGGAATTTTTTGGGTTTAAGGGTTCTTCGAGTTTTTTAGTGTTTTTAATGTTTTTAGTGTTTTAAATATTTTTTAAGGGATTAAATATTTTTACAATTTTTTTATTTTTACGACATTTAGGGGGTTTTAGCATTTTAATGATTTTTAGGGGTTTTATGGGTTTAGGGGGTTTTAGGGTTTTTAGGGTCTTTTAGGGTTTTTAGAGTTTTAGCATTTTTATATGTTTTTAGGGGAATTATGTGTCTTTTAGTTTTTATGTTTTTTTACAGTTTTTCAGGGTGGTTAGGGATTTTTCATTTTTTCCATTTTTATGGATTTTTTTAATATTATGGGTTTTTAGGGTTTTTAGGTATTTTGATGTTTCTGTATGGTTTTTAGCATTTTAAGGATTTTTTTGGATTTTTTAGGTGTTGTACAATTTTTAGGTTTTCATAGTTTTCTTTATTTTTATGGTTTTATAGTTCTTTATGTTCTTAGGGATTTTTAAGGATTTTTATGGGTTTTTATGGGTTTTTTGTTTTTTAAGTATTTAGAAGTGTTTTAGGATTTTTAGGGTTTTAGAGATTCTTTAGGGTTTTAGTGTTTTTTATGTTTTTAGTGTTTATAAGGTATTTTAGAGTTTTTTTAACTTTTTTATGTGATTACAGACTTTTCATAGTTTTTAGATCTTTTTTAGTTTTGGGTATTTCAGGATTTTTATGATTTATAAGGGGTTTTTGGTTTTTGGTGGATTGTTTGGTTTTATGTTCATTTATGGTTTTTAGGGTTTTTAGCATTTTTTAGTTTTTTAGGGGTTTGAATAATTTTTTAGATTTAAAGGTTCTTTAGGATTTTTTCATGTACTTTACTGTTTTTAATTTTATGGGTATTTTTGGGGTTTTTAGTGTTTTGAGGGGTTTTATCTTTTTTAAGTTTTTTATTGGTTTTAGATGTTTTTAGGGTTTTATGGTTTTCATATGTTTTTAGGGTTAGAGTGGTTTTTACGTTTTTAGAGATTAAAAGGGCTATTTTAGGATTATTATGGGTTTTTAAGTTTTTTTTTATGGATTTTAGAATTTTTAGTGATTTTCAGGGTTTTAAAGGTATTTAGGGTTTTTGTGTTTTTAGGTTTTAGGGGTTTTATGTTTTTTTATGTTTCTAAGGTTTTGTTGGGGTTTTTCAAGGATTTTAGGGTTTTTTATATTTTTTTGGATTTTTTGTATTTTTTAGGATTTTATGGTTTTTAGGGATTTAGGTTTTTTCGGGGTTTTATGTTTTGTTTATTTTAGTATTTTTTTTAGTTTTTAAGGGTTTTTTTGTGTGATTTATTTTTTTATACGTCTAAATGGGTTTATAGTTTATACTAGGATTTTATAGTTTTTTTGGGGATTTATATTTTTTATATGTTTATTGATTTTTATGGGTTTCAACGGTTTTAGGGTCTTTTAGGGTTTTAGAATTTTTATTTTTTAGGGGTTTCAATTATGTTTATGATTTATGGTTTTCTAAGCGGTTTATGGGTGTTTTACAATTTGAGGTATTTTAGGGGTTTTGTAGGGTTTTTAGGGTTTTTAGGGAATTTTAGGATTCTTATGGTATTTATAGTTTTTTAGTATTTTTAGTGTTTTTTTGGGTTGTTGGGTTCTTTGAGTTTTTAGGGTTTTAAAGGGTTTTTAGTGTCTTTAAATGTTATTAAGGGTTTGAAGGGTTTTTTAGGTTTTTAGTGGATTTTTAGGATTTTGAAGGATTTCAGGTGTGTTTATGGTTTTTAGGGCAAGGAAGATGCGAGGGTTGGGCTATTCCCGACCCCCAAATATAATAGAAGAAAAAGACGCAGTAGACAAGGGGGGGAAGGGGTCGAACGATCTACACCCAAAACCCATAACAACCAAAAACCTAGAAAAATTCTAAAACTATCAAAAAGAAAAAGAAAACCAAACAAAAAAGGAATGAAGTCAAAGAAAAGTAGCAACCATCAAAATAATCCAACATTAACCAGCATCCTGTAGCTCACAACCAAGAAACGATCAGCATCCCACACCTCCACACCAAAATGAGTAGCACATAACCATCAGCACAAAATTCAAACTCATCAGCTTCACCACTTCCCAGCCAATCAGTAACCATCCTAGAGCAGCGTACCCGTCATAAAGCTTCTCCTTGCCACGAATATCAACCTTAAGCAACATAGAACCACTTTCATCACTAGCCTTCAGCACCTCCTCACCAAGAGGATCCAATTCTAGCAGTACATAGCCACTAGCACCAAACTTGTAACCAATAGCTTCATCACAACCCATCCCATTAGCAAGAAGCATGCAGCACCACCATTTCTAAAATCAGACATCTCCTTCTTGTAAACAGTATGCAGCACAAAACCAATCTATCACATCAACACACGCCAAATGCCGCAGCCGCAACAGAAAATCATAACAAACAAAAGCCATCACAACCAGAAATTCAAATCGAAAACCTATATCTAAAAGCATATCCCAACCACCAGACCAAATCACCAGTGAGCCAATACAAAATTGTTGATAAGTCATGTACTGACTAAGCAGAAGGGATTTGATGCCATGAGCCACTAGTGCACCTAAAATGAAGAAAAATTGTAGGTTCAACACTATAGTGGAGGAAACATACCAGATCGTCGTTGGAGGAGAAAATGAAATCCAAAGCAACACACCGGAAGGGATGAGATACCGTTAGAGAGACTAGATCCTAGTCCACCACTACAACCCAGTCTGTTGTTGAAGCACTAGATGCCTCCAAAATGTCTGCAGAAGCCCCAGATCAGCAAGTATGACCTCGATCCACAGATGAATACTTGAAGGATTTCCAACTGCTAAGAGGCCATCTACGACGTCACTTAAAACAACCTGATTAGAGATTCTAGAAGACTGTGAGTCCTACAAAAATTTCAATACCCGAGCACATATAATACAATCCCCGACAAGATCCAAGGCCAGAATCGTGAGCAAACACACCAACTGGGGAAGTCGAAGTCACTGAAAACAGGAATCTGCCACCACCTAGAGACCGAGAAGCGCCTCTAGAGCACGCCTTTTAGGGTGTTTTGGGGTTTTAGGGCCTTCTTAGGGGTTTTAGGGGTTTAATTGTTTAGGTAATAATGGATTTTTAGGGATTTTATGAATTTTATGATTTTTATATTTTTGGGATTTTCTATATTTTTCAGTATTATTATGGTATTACGGATTTTGTGGGCTATTTTGGATTTTTTGGGTTTTTTAGGGTTTTATGGTTTTCTTAGGGGTTTATGGGTTTTTTGGGATTTTTAGGGATTTTTTATGATTTTATGGGTTTTTAGGGATTTTAGGTGTTTTGAGGGATTTTGAGTCTTTTAGGGGTTTTAAGGTATTTTGGTGTATTTAACGCTTTACTAAATTGAAAGTTTATTTAGATCTTTTAGTGGTCATTTATGTTTTTTGGGTTTTTATGGTATTTAGGTTTTTTATGTAATTTAAGAAATTTTAGGGATTTTTTGATCTTTTGAGGGTTTTGTAGGTTTTTATCATTTTTATGTTTTTTAGAGTTTTATGTTATTTTCAGATTTTAATATTTTCTTATGGGTTTTTTTTATTTTTTAGGGGTTTTAAATTTCATAGTGATTTTAGGGATTTTTCATAATTTTTATGGTTTTTAAATATTGTTAGTGATTTTTTGGTGTTTTAGTGAATTTCATGGTTTTTAGTGTTTTTACGGTTCTTATCATATTTAATGATTTTATGTGTTTTTTTTCTTTGAGGTATTTTAGTGTTATTAGTTTTTTGGGGGTTTTTTATGGTTTTGGGATTTTTTAGGGTTTTTTTTATCATTTTATGTGTATTTATGATTTTAGATATTTTCAGTGTTTTAAGGGTTTTATGGTTTTCAACATTTTTTTGGTTTTTGGGGGATTTGATGTGGTTTTAGGTTTTTAATTTTTTTTATTAGGATTTTTATATTTTTTTGTTTTTTTATTTTTTTTTGGAATTTTAGTGATTTTTAAGGATTTTTTATGGGTTTTTATTGTTTTTAGGGATTTTAATTAGTTTTAGGGTTTTTATTGATTTTTTGATTTTTATGGGAATTTCAATGTTTTAAATATTTTTATTATTTTTTAAATGTTTTTACATTTTTGTGGGTATAAAGGGGTTTGAGTGTTTTTTTTGGGTCTTTGGGTTTTAAGTATTTTATGGGTTTTATGGTTTTAGGGGTTTTTAGGGTGTTTAGGGCCATTTAGGTGTGTTTTTTGTTTTAAAAGTTTTTAGGTTTATTATTGGGGTTTAACTGTTTGCTATGTTATTTGGGGTTTATGGGATTTTTTAGATTTTTTCATGTTTAGGGTTTTTTGGGGATTTTACGATCTTTATTAATTTTTAGTGTTTTGTGGATTTGGGGCGTTTTTTGGGTTATTTTTAGCATTTTATGATTTTTAGGGATTTAAATGTTTTATGTTTTTTAGGATTAAAGGTATTTTTATGGTTATTCATGGTTTTTATGATTTTTTACAATTTAGAGTATTAATGGTTTTTTAGGTTTTTTTTTGGGTTTTAGTGTTTTTAGGGATTTTGAGGTATTTTTGGGTTTTTATGGTTTTTGTTGGATTTAAATATTTTTTTGAGTTTTTAGTGGTTTTTAGTGGTTTTATTGTGTAAGGTTCATTCAATGTATTTAGGTGTTTTATGATTTTAGGGTTATTAGAATTATTATGGTCTTTAACAATTTTTACGTTTTTAGCGTTTTTAGTATTTTTATGTTTATAATTCTTTCTTAGGAGTTTTTAGGTTTTTTAGGTTTTGTGATGTTTTTAGGGATTTTAATGGGTTATTAGGATTCTATGGGTTTTAGAGATTTTGAGAGTTTTTAGGGTTATTTAGGTTTTTGGTTCCTTAATGGTTTTTTGGGTTCTTATGTTCTTCGAGTTTTTTAACGTTTTAAAGGGGTTTTGTGTTTTTTATCATTTCTATGCGTTAATATGGTTTTAGGGTTATTTAGGGTTTTAGTATTTTTATGAATTTTTTGGGGTTTTATATGTTTTTTAGTTTTTGGTTTACTTAGGACTTTTTAGTTTTTTTGGGGTTTTTAGGTTTTTAGGAATTTTTATAGATTATTTTGATTTTTATGGAATTTCAGTATATTCTGGTATTTTGAAGGGTTTTATGGGTTTTTATGTTTTTTAGGATTTTTATCATTTTTACGCTTTTTGTTGGTAATTTTGTTTTTATGGTTTTATGTTTTTCATAGGGTTTCTCAGGGTAGTTAGGATTTTTTTTGTTTTTTGTGTTTTTTAGTAATTTTATAGGAAATTAATAATTTTATATAGTTTTTACTGATTTTGATGGTTTATAGTGGTTTTACGGAATTTATGGGTTTTTGGGGGGTCTTGTATTTTTTTGATTCTTTATGGTTTTTAATTTTTTTAGAGTTTTTTATGTTTTTTGGGGTTTTAAAGGTTTTTACAGTTTTTAGTATTTTTATAGTTCTAGTATTTTTTTCGGGTTGATGGGATTTTGGGTTATTAAGTGTTTTAGGGTTTATAGGGGGTTTTATTATTTTTTTTTGGTTTTAGGGTTTTTTTATTATTTTATGGGTTTTTGGATTTTTAGTTTTTTTTATGATTTTATGGTTTTTTTAGTTTTTAGGGATTTTAAGGAATTTTTTAGTAATTTAATGGATTTAAGGTATTTTAGATATTTCAAGGATGTTTTTTGTATTTAGGATTTTTGGGATTTTATGGTTTTTAGTGTTTTTTTATTTTTTAAGGGTTATAATTATTTTTAAGGTTTTCTTAAAGTTTTTTAGGGTTTTTAAGATTTTTACATTTTTTTGTATTTTTTGGGGTTTTTTTGTTTTTATTGATTTAAATGTTGTAGGGAATTTTGAGTTTCTTAGGCATTTTTATGGTTTTTATGGTCTTGTGACTTTTAAGGTTTTCCGGAGTTTTTTAGGGGTTTAAGGTTTTTTATAGTTTTTAATTATTTTTATGTTTGAATTGTTTGAATAGTTTGTAGTGGGTTTTAGTGTTTTTATGGGTTTTTCTGTTTTCCATGTTTTTTGTGGTTTTTATAGATTTTAGAGGTGTCATTAGTTTTTGGGTATTTTACATTTATCGGTTTTTTATTTGTTTTAAGTATTTCTATGTTTTAATGTTTTCTTAGGGATATTTCTGGGATTTTAGGTCTCTTTATTGTTTTTGGGATTTTACGTCCCTTTTAGGATTTTTATGGTTTTATAGGTTTTTAAGGATTTTGAGAGTATTTTTGGTTTTTTGGTTTTTTTTGTTATTATTATTTTTTAGTTTTTTAAGGATTTTATGTTTTTTAGGAATTTTTATGATTTGTAAGTTTTAAAGGGTTTTTATAGTATTATTTTTTAAAATTTTTTGTTTGTTTTTAGGAATTTATAGGTATTTATGGGTTTAATAGATTTTTAGGGGTTTTAATGGTCTTTAGGGTTTTTAGAATTTTTTTAGTTTTTTGGGATCTTAAGTTTTTTTATTTCTAAGGTTTTGTTAGTTTTTTAAGTGGAATTAGGGATTTTTATATTTTTCATGACTTTTATGATTTTTATGGGATTTTTACATTTTGTTTTGGGATTTTGAGGTCTTTAAGGTTTTTAATAGGTTTTTAGTGTTTCTACTGGTTTTTTGGTTTTGAGGGTTTTCTAGTTTTTTAGGGTGTTTAGGGCTTCTTAGTGTTTTTAACATCATTAGGGGTTTAAAGGGTTTATTATGGTATTGAGGTTTTTTAGTTTTTTATGGTTTTTAGCAGTTCTTATGGTTTTTAGGGGTTTCTAAGGGATTAGAGTATTTATGGTTTTTGGGATTTTTTATTATTTAGGGGTTAATGGTTCTTAGATTTTTGAATATTTTTAGTGGTTTAAAGGAACATTAGTGTTTTTAGTGGGTTTTGGGTTTTTTTTTTGTTTTTGAGGGGTTTATGGTTTTATGGTTTTTACTATTTTTATGGTTTTTTAGGATTTTTGGGGATTTTAAAGGTTGATAGATTTTTTTTAGATTTTATAAGTGTTTTAACAGTTGTTAGGTCTTTACATTTTTCTTTGGGGATTTCATGGTGTTTTTGGGTTTTTACATTTTTTGGGATTTTTAAGGATTTTTTATTATTTATATGGATTTTCAAGGATTTTGGTGATTTTACAGGTTCTGTGGGTTTTATTATTTTTATTGTTTTTTGGGTGTCTTTTATTTTTTTGGTTATAATTTTTTTTATATTTTTTTAATGTTTTAGGGCTTTAAATGATTTTTAGATATTTTTCTGGGTTTTGAGGGTTTTTTATGGGTTTTAAGCATTTATGGGTTTTTATGGGTTTTCGTGGGTTTAAATTTTTTTTGACCATTTTAGTGTTTTTAGATATTTGAAATATTTTTAGGTTATTTGGGGTTTTAAGTGTTTTTTGGAGTTTATTTGTTTCTTTGGGTTTTCCAGGGTTTTTTGGTTAATTTTATTTTTATTATTTTTATGGGTTTTTACCATTTTTTAGGTTTTTATGGGTTTCAAGTGTTTGCTGTGTTTTATGGTTTTCTAGGGTTTTAGGTTATTTTCATTTTTAGTGATTTTTAGAGATTTTGAATGTTTTTTATGTTTTTTAGGGGTTTTAGAGATTTTGAGGGTATTAGGGTTTTATTTTGATTATTTAGGTTTTTAGGGGTTTTAAGTTTTTTTAGGTTTTTATTTTTTTTCTTAGGGGTTTTTTTGGATTACGGATATTATGTTTTTAGATAATTATAAGGAGATTTTAGAATTATTTTTAGTTGTATGGATTTTAGTGATTTTAGGGTATTTGGTGTTTTTTGGGTTTTTATAGTTTTTTTGGATTAAGGGATTTTTTCTATTTTTATGGTTTTTATGGTTTTTATAGTTTTTAACGTCGTTAGGGGTTTTCTTGGGTTTTTAGATATTTTAGCAGGGTTTTAGGGATTTTAGGGGTTTTAGGGGTTTTAGGGGATTTATGGGTTTTGGATTTTTAATGGTATTTAGGGAATTTACAATTTTTTAGGGTTTAGGGTTTTTAATATTTTTTAGGTTTTTAGTGTTTTTTAGTTTTTTATTATTTATTTGGTTTTATTATGGTTGTTTAGGGGTTTTAGGGTTTTTTATTTATTATGTAATTTTTGATAAATTTATTATTTTTATCGAGTTTTAGAGTTTTTATGAGTTTTTAGGGTTTTCAATCTTTTGAAGGGTTTGAGGGTTTTTTTCATTTTTTTATGTTTTTAGGGATTTTATATGTTTTTTGGTTTTTAATGATTTCTCATGGGTTTCATATTTTTTGGGGGTTTTTACATTTTCAGGATTTTTATGGTCTCTTTAGGAGTTTTATGGGTTTTTTGGGTTTTCAGAGATTTTGAGGGGTGTTGTTTCTTAGGGTTTTAGGGTATTTTAGAGAATTTTTCCTTTTTTAGGTTTTAGGGGTTTAAAAAATTTTGTGGTTTTTAAGGTTTTCTTATGGTTTTTCTGGGTTTTTGGTTTTTTATGTTTCTACGAACTTTTTGGGTTTTTTATGTTTTATTTGTTTTTAGGGTTTTTAGAGATTGTGGGGGTTTTAAGAATTTTGTTTTTTTATGTTTTTTTTTATTTTTTTGGGGTTTTTTTGGGATTTTTATAGTTTTTTATAATTGTATAGTAGTTTTTAATGTTTAAATAGTTTTTTAGTGTTTTTAGTGTGGTTTTTGGGTTTTATGGGTCTATAGGGGGTTTAATGGTTATTAGCAGTCTCTATAGTTTGAAGGGGTTATTATGTTATTTTAGGGGGTTTTATGGGGTTTTAGTTTTTTAGTATTCTTCTGGTTTTGAATGTTTTATTATGGTTATCCTAGTTTTGTGGTTTTTATGTTTTAGGTTTTTTAATGATTTTATAAAATTCATATTGTTTTTTTGGGTTTTTGGAGATTTTGAAAGCTCATAGGGGTTTTAGGGTTTTTTCCATTAGTTAGGATTTTAGGGGGTTTAAGTATTCTTAGGTTTTTAAGAATTTATTAGGGTTTCTCAGGGTTTTTAGGGGTTTTCAAATTTGAATGTTTTTTTGGGATTTGTTAGGTTTTTTTTGTTTTTTGGGTTTTCAGGGATTTTGATCATTTTTAGGGTTTTAAGGGTTTTAAGGGAAATGAAGGTTCATGACCAGGATATCCCTAGCCCCCACCCAATGTATAAAAAAAATAGTCGACACAGGCAAATGGAGGGGGCAGGATCAAATGACCCACACCCAAAAGCCCGAAAAGACCCCCTACAAACCAAAACCACAAAAGATCCCAAGGAATAAAGAATACAGAAAAAGAATAAGTCATTCAATGTCACTTCCAAAGTCATAAACCATTCCAATACTATAAGGGTCGTAATTTACACCATATCTAGTAACCACATCAGAAAATATGAAGTCTGAGTCCACCACCATGTCCATAGATTCCCATCATGAATCAATGTCCTCCTGTAATGAAAAACTTTCTAGATACTTCTCCTTGAGCCTCTCTTGATCTGATTTGCGCAGAGGCCTCTCCTTCTTGTTGGATTTTATTTTAATCATATCCACCCTTGTGGTAGCCCAGGTCACCATGGGCTGAGGGAGATAAGAATAATCTCTATTCTACCTCCTTTTGGGGGTAGAGGTAAAAGCATCCTCATGAGTTGCCTTCCTGTATAGGATGTTGTCAATGGACCCACATGAGGCCACTTTGTCACCATCCTTGTTCACTTATCAAGAGGACACTCCATCTGCCTTTTTAGAGGAATCCCCTTTCTTAGATCTTTCCCTCCTAAACTGCTCCATATTGGCATTTATCGTGTGGTCATCCATAGAAAAAATATCCCATAATCTTTTAGCCATATCCTTGATGGAGACCCTTGGTAATTCCACCACCACCATGTCATGCAAGACCACACAGTGGTCTTCAACGGATGAGGCTCTATTAACCACCATGCCCATATGCATATCTGGGGCCATACCTCCACCATTGTTTCCATCAATCTCCGGAAGTTAAAGTCTAGCCATGTCCTTTATGCTATTTGCATCGACCTCATCATAATGAAATACTACAAAACCCCCTAGGTAATCCCTCCCATTATCACCACACCCAGGGGTTAGAACCAAGGGGTCATCTATGCTCTAACCAGGGGGTCCCTCATCAAAGCTGATGGTCTACTTCCCTACCATAATCAGATCTTACCCAACAATAATCATCTCCTGTCCATTCCCTTCCACCTCCTCCGGCTCAACCACCTACCCCTACACAGACACCCCCTTGACAACATCACCCCCAGATGACTCAACCAAATCAAACTCCTAAAACCTATTGTTTAGAAAACAACATCAATAGTTGACAACTGATTTTTACTACCCTGCCCACTTCCATTTCTCCCGGACATTGCAACATAGCCCGAGGCCTGCATCAGGGGTCCATCTTTGTGCCCAGACCCAACCATATCTCCCAACTCAGCCACATTCCCCTGCTCCATTCCCCCCATTCTACTCACTACTTCCAGCTTTCTCACATATGCCACTCAGAGCCACACCTTCATTAGTGTGCACCACATCTATGCCATCCCATCCCATTCCATAATGAATCCCAACCAATTCAAGACTCGTGCCACCTGAATCCACCATTTCTAATTCATTGTCATTCCCAACTTTCAAATCCTATTTTAACCGCTCAAAATCTATAGTTATAATTTTTTTGGTGGGAAGTAGCATGGGTATTACCATGAATTCCTAAACCACCACCACTTTCAGGCCTCCCTCACCAGACCCTACCTGAGTCAGATTCAATCCACTCATATCCTTGGGAACACATCTGCAATCCTAATCACTATGCCCAAATTTCCAGCAAGAATAACATAAGACATCCCATGATTCAAAAATCACCAGTTGCTTCTAGTAGAGCTCCTCGCCTGCATCAATCGACACAAATTAAATTAGATCCTTAGAAGCATCAACATCGACAAAAGCTCTTAGAGTAATGGGGTTAAAGAGGGCCCGAGTCCGGCTATCCACACATAAAAAACATCCCACCATATTCCCTAAAATTGATATAATAGAAATATTTTGAATAGGGAGGGTGATTTTGAGAAATCTAACCCAATTCAAAAACATTAGGGATTCACGTTTCAGATGAAGGTCAAAATTCCACTGGAAGTGAGATAAGTGAGCACCATTGTAGATTCAGGGAGCCACAGACCAAGAAAGAATAAGATCCTCATCAGTTTAAAATAGAATAATTATATGATAACCATAAATGATACCCACCGTTGCGCAGTCCTGGAGATCCCATTGATCAAAAACAAACTTGTCAAAAATGGCCACCAGGGGCACCACTTCATAAATCTCACAACCAGAGCCAGACATTTGTTTTTAGGGGTTTTATTATTTTTTGGGGGATTTTTAGTGGTTTTATTGGATTATATAGTTCTTAACCTTTTGGGGGGTTTAATGGGTTTTTACATTTTTAGTGGGTTTTACAGTATTTATGTTTTTCAGTGTTGTTTAAGGGATTTAGTGGTCTTATATTTTCTATGATTTTTTGGGGTTGTTAGGGATTTTTGGGTTTTTATGAGTTTTTATTTTTTTTATTTTTAATGTTTATGTATATTTTTCAAGTTTTTTATAGTTTTGTACATTTTCATAGATTATTATGGATTCTTCTAGTATTTTTATAGCTTTTTGGATTTTGATGGTTTTAGGGATTTTTATGGGTTTTAGGGTTTCTTTGAGTTTTTATGTTTTTTAGTGATTTTATGTTGTTTAATGTTTTAAGGTTTTATTTCGGGTATTCATGGTTTTATTATTTTTAAATACTTAGTGCTTTTTAGAGATATTTTAAGATTGTTATGGTTTTTAGGGTTTTCGGGATTTTGAGGGTTTTTAGGGTTTTAAGGAATTTTTTTTGTTCTACAGTTTTTCTAGTTTATTAGGGGTTTAATGGTTTTTTAGATTTTTTTAACATTTTTAGAGGTTTAAAGGGTATTTATAGTTTTTTTTTGGGTTTTTATGGTTTTAGGGTTTTAAGGGTTTTAGGGTTATTTATGATTTTAAGATATTTCTTGAGATTTTAGTGTTATTTAATTATTTTATGGTGTTTGTGATTTTTTAGTTTTTATAGGATTTCTTTTGGGGTTTTAATATTTTTATGTTTTCTTATATTTTTATCAAATTTATGGGTTTCTAGGATTTTTATGAATTTTTTGGTTATTAGGGATTTGAGTTTTTTTTGTATTTTGAGAAGTTATTAGGGTTTTTAGCATTTTTTATGTTTTTAAGAGTTAATGTTTTTTAGGTTTTTGTGATTTTATTTGGGTTTTTCATTTTTTAGGGACTTTTATGTTTTTATCTCTTTTTAGATATTTTTTAGGATTTTTATCATGTTTTAGATTTAACAGGGATTTGATGGGTTTTGGTGTTTTAGGGTTTTATGGTTTTTATGGTTTTTTTGTGTTTTTGGATTTTAGTATTTTTTGAGTTGTTAGGTTTTTTAGTTCTTATTTTGGGTTTTGAAGTGTTTTTAGTGTTTTACCAATTTATTGGGTTTTAAGTGTTTTTAGATTTTAATGTTTTCTTATGTTTTTTAGGGTTTTTTTTTTATTTTTTATGTTTATTTCTCGTTTTTAAGGGATTATTTTTGGATTTCTATGTGTTTTTATGATTTTTAAGGATTTTGAGAGGTTTTAGGGTTTTAGTGTATTTACGTTTTTTAGTATTTTTAGCTTAATAGGGGTATTTAGTGTTTTTGGGTTTTAAGTGTTTTTAGGGAATTTTAGGATATTTATGGTTCTTTACATTTTTTTTGTTTTTTTTGTTTTTTTATTTGTATGGTTGTTATGGTTTTTTGTGATTTTGAGAGGACATTGGTTTATTAGGATTTTAGGGGTTTTATTGGGGTTTTCATGTTTAAGGGTTTTTCATGGGTTCTATGCCTTTTTCAAATTTTTAAAGGTTTTTGGTACTTAAAGATTATTTATATATTTTTTGGTGTTTTATGGACTTTAAGGATTTTAATGGTTTTTTTGTATTATTATGTTTTTTGGGTTTTTATGGTATTTTTAGGATTTTAGCGTTTTTACGTTTTTTATTGTTTTCTAGTTTTTTTTATTTGAATGTTCTCTTTTTTTTCAAGATTTTTATGATTTTTAAATATTTAAGGTTTCAGACCTTTTAAGATTTAAAGGGTTTTTTTGAGTTTTTTTTGGGTTTTTAGTGTTTCTGGGGGTTCTTTTGATTTCAAGGTTCTTTTGGTGTGTTCGGGGGCATATGTTTTTATGTATTTTTTTTATTTTATGTGTTTTTAGATTTTTTTTATAATTTTTGTGCTTTAAAGTGGTTTTACTGTTTTTAGTGCTATTTTGGGGTGTTAATAGTGTTTTTTTATGGTTTTTAGTATATTTAGGGTTCTTAACATTTTTTTGGGATTTTAATAGGTTTTAATTATTTTTAATTTTTAAAATAATCAAAAAAAATTCAGTGTTTTTATGTTTTTTTCTTTTTATGGATTTTTAAAGATTTTTGTTCATTTTTGTGGTCTTTTTGGGTTTTTAGGGATTTTTATATTTTTAGGGGGGTTTTAGTTTTTTAGTTTTTCATCATTGATTATTTTTTAGGGTTTTACGATTTTTTTAGGTTTTAATGTTTTATTAAAATATATCATGGTTTTTATGGGTTTTTACATTTTTATGAATTTTTTGTGATTTTTTTGGATTTGTATGGTTTTTAGAGTTTACAGATTTTTATGGTTTTTAGGTCTTCAAATGTTTTTATGGTATTTTTGATATTTAGGTTTCTTTTGAGTTTTTGAACTTTTTAAGGTTCTTTTTGACTTTGAAAAAAAATTAGGGGTTTAAAGGTGTTCATATTTTTTTAGTGGGTTTAGGGTTTATATGGGTTTAAAGGTTTTTTATGGTTTTTAGTAGTATTTTTTATTTTGCTTTTTAGGGTTTTTATGGACTTTTAATATAAGGCCCCGAACTTAAACATTTATTAATCATGAATTAAATGAATAATTGACATAGAGGATCTTTTCAGGTTTAGAGTTTTAGAGAATTAGGTCATAACTATTACATCTCAAAATATTACATAGTAGACACTTCTACTAAGTTTCCATAAAATAAAAAAACACTTAAAAAGAAACTTGTCTAGTTCCATTTTTTAGATAGAATGTCTTTCCTTGATCCCGTACTTGACCCTATTCATCTTTAAGTCCTGTGGAAAACATTTCAAAAACTTGGGATGAGCATAAAAAGCCCAGTATATGATACACAAAGAAGGAAAACTATTAGTTTTTCAAAACAACAAGTAAACCATGAGTACATTACCAAAGTAATACTTTTCACCTATATAAAGTAGTAAAAACTCGTCACTGAATAAAAGACCATTACTTACCCTTTTGTAACCAAAATATAACCATAAAACCCATATAGAGAACACATAACATATAAACGTAACTTGGGACATAAACATACTTAAATGGAATAACCATACGGTCGACTTCCACACATACTTATTGGAATAACCATACAGCCGACTTCCATACCCAATGCATTGGAGGTTATAACATAACCACCCATCCTGGTATTCACGGCACCGCCCGTCATATGGTTTATCACGTAACCACCCGTAAAATGTCCATATACCATCATTACACATAAAATATTGAAAATATAAACATTTCAATAACAACATTTCATTTTCAATCACAATAAGTAATTCCAAGATATTGAATTAATCAATCCATTTTCAAAAAATCATTTAAAAAAGATTTTTGAATCAAAGTGTCCCATACCACTTTGAAAGTTTTAATGGAATTATAATTTTAGAAAATTAATGTCCCTATAAATAAATAATGAAAACCATTTTTAAAACATGGACATTAAAGATAAAGATTTAGAATAATGAGTCTTTAAAACATTTAAAACGATATTTTTGTTAAAGAGTTTTTAACAAAATGAGAGACTTTGAATACAAATAATTGTGAAATAACATTTAATCCGAACTTTATAATATCATGAGAATAAATGGATTCATGATATAATATGTCAAAGGATAGTATACACACCATATAAGAGTGAATTGGTGCATAACAACAATAAAGTCTCAATGGGATTTTAAATTTAGATGAAATCCATTATAAAGATGGTATCCTTTAATTAAGGATAAATCTATCACATAATTATGTGTGAGAAATATAAATACACCCAATATGAGTGTATATAAGTGTGAAACAATCATAGGTCAATCACACATAATCTTGTAAAAACAAAACCAATGACACAGATATTTAACTCAAAAAAATGAGATTAAGTTATGATTTCCCATACAAGTTCGTAAGAATTTATCAAAGAGTTGATTATGTGTAGATATAGTATATCCACACAAAGGTTTGTGGAAATAACAACATAGATATTCCACACATAATCTTGGCACAATAAAATCAAGAGGTAGAGGTTTAACCCAAAGAATTGAATGTGGGTTAAGAAGTTCCCTTACCGAAATCCGACAGCCTAACGGCGTCAATTTAAAATTCCGAAAATGAGTTGATGAGAGGGAAAATGGTATCTCATCACATGGAAATAAAATTTACATAAATAAGGATATATAAGAACATATCCCAACATAATAGTATGTGAATTAAAAGACATAACAAAAAAAGTCTTTTAAAAAGAGGAGGGTGAAGGGTCCCCTTAATGATTTGGGTAACTTTCGAAACGCACACCCCATTAGAGAAGGGTCAGAAAATGAATATTTAAATACCCATAAATGAAATTATATTACTCAAAGAGTATAATAATTTTTAGTACATACACCACTCAAAGGAAATGGTGGCAAATGTAGCATAAATCTCACGGAAATAAAGTGAGATGAAAAATCCCATACGAAAACTCGGCAGCCTAACGGTGCCACTTAAAACTTCCAAAAATGGATTGATGAGATCAAATAGGGTCTCTCATCATATTAAAATAAAATTTACAGCAATAGTAATATATAATAACATCCCCCAACATAACAAATAAGATCTTAAAAAAGTGACATAAGGGAGAGTAGTTAAAAAGGAAAGAAGGAGGTTGGATCTCTTACGAAAATTCGGCAGCCTAAAGGGGCCACTCAAAACATCCAAAATGGATTGATGAAAAAAAATAGGGTCTATAATCATATGAACATAAAAATTAAAGTAATAGTAATATAGAATAACATCCCAATCATAAGAAAGATGAGCTTAAAAGGAATGACATAAAAGAGTGTTCTTAAAAAGAAAGAGAGGGGTAGGATCCCTTACCTCAAGTATGACTTGTCTTGTTCGTTTCTTTATATTCCTGAATAATAAACTTTAGTCAACATATACTTGCCTAAGGACCTCATTTAAATATTATTATTCAGTTCATATCACATATTATAATGTTATAATAATTTTTTAATAATGTTAGTTCATATCAGACGTTTTTGTCGATGTTTGGTACATGAGTCAAAAATGAACTTGTTTGAAAATGATTGTCCATGTAGTTATAAGTAAATAATCTCCAGAATAGTATTAATTTTTTAAATATCATATATATCCAGTACATATTCATTTTATACTATTTCATAACATTTGGAGATAAAAAGAAAAGAAATGCACCGTTCATGGGGATGGTAGGATGTACGTACGCATGAACGCTACTTTCAATTTTTTTTCATATTAATGGAATTAAAAATAATTTAGAGATATATATATTATAATTACAGTATTATATATATGTTATATAGTTCACATATTTTCATTAATTTCATTCTTTATACATTCCATGTATTGCATGAATGAGTTACATCACTTGAGGGGGCGGTAGTCCACACTTCCTCGTTTGAAATTATCGCATTTGCACAACATGAAAATCATAAAGGCATGTTTGAAATATAAAATTCAGAAGAATATTGAAAACATAAATACCATATATATCATATATAAAATATAGTGACATCATAATGGCCACCATAAAATGTGTTAAGAGAATATTGAACAATCATCGCTTCGTGAGGCAGAAATTCACCATCCACAGAAACAATATGTTCTTTAACCATTAGATGAAGGTGTGTGTAAGTGTAGCTCTAATAATTCACATAAAAACATCCTAGAGTATTTAAGATACTGGTGTTGTTACAAAATAAATCAATAAAAATATTTTAGAGGGTTGGAGAAGAAAAATAAAACATAAGAACACAAGAGAAGACACTACCTTTAAAACGGGTAACTCTTTTTGATTTGAGCTCAAAAGATTTCTTGGGAAGAATTCGGACCAAAGTGAGGCTTCTAGGAGTAAGAGAGGTATGTGGAGAGACAAAATGGGAAGGGTTTGGCCAAGACAAAGTCCTGAGAGGTGTGGGTAAGGTGGTAGAGGTGGGGGCCTTTTATAAGAGGAGAGGAGGGGAACTCCTGGAAAGTTATAAAAGGTTACTCTATTATAAACTTATTTTCGGATTTTAAAGGTCCAGAAATTTTATATTTCGAGAATAAGGTGATAAGAGTTATAAATCCAGCCATAAAATAGGTTTTTGACATGTTTAGGACTTATATTTTACATTATCGTTTCATTTTATTTAAATTGTTAAATAATGATGTTATCGCTACATCATTATAGTGTCATAAATAATTTAATTTAATTAATGTATAAAAATTATAAAAAAATATCATGACGTAGGAAAATTTTTAGCATTCTAATGAATATTTATAGTAAAAAATATTTCTTGTATAACCCCATATAAAAATTGTTTTAGTCAAACTACTCATGTTTGTGATATTTTTATTTAAACTTTAAATAAAAAGTTATTAATATCATTTTCCTACCAAAGTGGCTCCATGGGGTCCTTAAGTTGACCCATGGATTATCTAGGTCGGCCATGACAAATCCAATAAGGGTAGGACATGTGTCAATGTCATTTCATATTATTAAAACATTATTTTTACCTTAAACTACACTAATTACCTCTAATCGCGATTAAAAACATAAAAGTTACTATTCACAAATAAATATTTTAATCCCATTGAACCAAATGTTACTTCCTAATGTCAACCATGTATGTAGGATTTTAGAAATTCAAGACACAGAGGTGGTAAAATTTCATTTAAATGAAAAATCAGTTTTTTAAGTACCACTTAGTGGTTTCACTATTCATTAAAAATTGAAGTTTTTCAGAAAAATTCCAAAAAATCACCCTAAGCTATATTTGATATTCCAGATTCAAAAATGAAGTCTATTTTACAAAATTTAAAAAATATAAGTTTAATTAATTAATTTAATAATTAATTCCCTTTGTCAAAACAAATAGTGTGTTTTTATGAAACAAAAAGTATCAAAAGATTGACACTAGTTTAAGTCCAATTTCAAAGTGAAATTAATTCAAATGAACTCTATTGGATTAAATGGTAAAAATATGTTATAATTTCACTTTAAAACCAATTAAAAAGATATTATGATCATATTAAAAGTTATATTAAAAATATGTTTTGAATTAAAATACAACATTTTTCACTATTTATTAAAAATTGAACTTTATCAGAAAGATAACAAAAATTTACACAAAGTAAATTTTAATGTCCAGATTCTAAAGAAAGATTTTATTTTGTCAAATATAACATATAAAATTTTCAAAAGTATATTTACAAAAGGGTTCTCCATCAAAAGGCAGTTAATAGACCTTTTAAAGAATATTAGAAGATTTATGCTTAAAATTCGATTCATTTCCATTTTATGCCTCTAACATTTATTAGATAAAAATAAAAATATTTGACAAAAATATATAATCATTTTGTAGTTAGTTCCGTTCTTTCCTGCCATTATAATGGCTACGCGTTAACAACCATTTAAAATAATATTATTTTATTAGTAGAGTGCAACGTAAGATTTCAAAGGAACTCGTTGTCGCGTATTGGGTACGCCATCAAGCATAGTGTTCCCTTTAAAGTAATATTAATATTTTATTCACAAATATGGATAAATATAAAAATTTCATATTATTTATTTACCTGGTGTGTTACATCCTTCCCCCCTTTTGGGAATTGCGTCCTCTCAATTTTAAAATTGGGCTCTGAAACTTCATTGAAATCCCCACATCAGAAAATGAGTAAATTAAACTATCACTTTAAAATAAAGAAAGAGAAGTACAAAGGTCACCTGAGTTAACCCATACTAGGATTCCATGTATTAAAACATTGACATGGAAGAAAAAACAAAGGGTCAAACATGTTTAGGAGAAAGTTAACCACCAGAAAATCACAAACATGTGATAGGTTAAACAGTATAGGATTCTCTAGTAGGAAAAGTTAACGGACATCATTTTTTTAGTTACCTTTCATTGAAGAATTTATTTTTGAGCTTAACTAAAACATAAGGAAACATACTTACTTGTCATGTTGACTTTCAACTTTCACTATATTTCTTACACGAACTCATATTTTCTCCAAAAGATGAGTATTTAGGATGACTTGTATATCTTAAGAGAGCTATAATCAACTTCTAGAGAATCACCTAATCTACAAAAGAGAACTTTATACTTCCCATGTCTATAGACCTTAACCAAAACTAAAACCAAAAAGGTTAGTATGAGATCAGATAATACCCAAAAAGGATAATCCTTTATAAAAAGGAAATCTATTCTTAATCTTCAAAATTTGTCCAATAAGACCCAAAGTTCAACAAAGACCATTCACAATAAACAACTATCCATAAAATTCTTCATAGTAATCCAAACTAAGATTGAAACCCAAATATCTTAAGGATTTAATCACATTGTCTTCCAAAGTAAATTTTAACCTTTATCTCCAAATAACACCAGTTACTCTTAAAGTCTCACATTGAAAAGTAATTAGCCTAATCACATATTCTCCATGATAGGATAATCATTTCCATAGATAACAAAAAATAAACTTATTCTTGATTCATAAAATCATCTAACTATAAAGAATTAGTCAAAATAACCAGGGAATTCACGTAGTCCAGTGGTAGGTGATAAATACCAGTTGCACTTTAGTTGTGGGTTCGATTCCTGCAGCTTCGTCCGACGTGACGGGTTGTCACACGGTCTGTGTGTTGTCCTTTTTCGAAAACTATATAATTTTATAACATTCTTCAAAAAGAGATAAATTCTTCAAAAAAAACAATAACATATTTTAACCTCAAGTTTATCTCATGCCTTTCGTATTCCATAATATCATGTAGTAACCCATAATTACCTCAATGTAAGGATCATATAAACCCAAATGGTTACCTTTATAATTATTACCTGAACTTCCACATCGAGTTGGTTCTCTCATACACGATGTATTAGATAACTCACCAAAGTTCAAGTGGGTACTCATGACTCCTTGATAGTTGGTTGGGAATAACCATGAGATTCCTCATTGGATCCCCTATTTCAACCAGTCTCTTAATCATAGAACCACCATAGTTTCCTTCATACCCATTGTCACTTTGGTTGCTGCTAGATCCATCCATTTACTAAAACAAAAAAAATGGTGTGAGTATATCAACAAAATCATCATGTACTAAAGAGGAAGATTAACACTAAGATATACTTATCCAAGTTATCTCAAACTCATTCCAACCTTCAGAAAAAACAACAATGACTCCATCTAATATACTAACCATTGTGGTTAAACACAACTTGTCACTTATGCTTAAAGAAAACACTAACCTCTAAAGTTATCTAAATCGACCTTTGATACCAACTATAAGGCCCCGACCTTAAGCATTTATTAATCAAGAATTAAATGAATAATTCACATAGAGGATCTTTTCAGGTTTATATTTTTAGAGAATTAGGTCATAAATATTACATCTCAAAAGATTACATAATAGAAACTTCTACTAAGTATCCAAAAAATAAAAAAAACACTTAAAAAGAAACATGTCTAGTTCAATTTTTTAGATAGAATGTCTTTCCTTGATCCCATACTTGACCCTATTCATCTTTAAGTCCTGTGGAAAACATTTCAATAACTTTGGATAAGCATAAAAATCCCAGTAGAGGATACACAAAGAAGGAAAACTATTATTTTTTCAAAACAACATGTAAACCATTAGTACTTTACCAAAGTAATACTTTTCATCTATATGAAGTAGTAAAACCTCTTCACTGAATAAAAGACCATTACTTACCCTTTTAAACCAAAATATAACCGTAAAACCCATATAAATAACACATAACATATAAAGGTAACTTGGGACATAAACATACTTAAATGGAATAACCATACGGTCTATTTCTACACATACTTAATGGAATAGCCATACGGCCAACTTCCATGCCCAATGCATTAGAGGTTATAATGTAAACACCCATCTTGGTATTCACGACATCACCCGTCATATAGTTTATCACGTAACCACCCATAAAATGTCCATCTACCATAATTACACATAAAATATTGAAAATATAAACATTTCAATAACAAAATTTCATTTTCAATCACAATAAGTAATTCCAAGATATTGAATTAATCAATCGTTTTTCAAAAATATCATTTAAAAGAGATTGTTGAATCAAAGTGTCCCATACCACTTTGAAGCTTTTAATGGAATTATAATTTTAAAACATTAATGTCCCTATAAATAAATACTGAAAACCATTTTTAAAGAATGGACATTAAAGATAAATATTTATAATAATGAATCTTTAAAACATTTAAAACGATATTTTGGTTAAAGAGTTTTTAACAAAATGAGAAACTCTTGAATACAAATAATTGCGGAATAACATTTACTCCGAAAATTATAATATCATGAGAATAAAGGGATTCATGATATAATATGTCAAAGGATAGTATACACACCATATAATAGTGAATTGGTGCATAACAACAATAAATTCTCAATGGAAATGTAAATTGAGATGTAATCCATTATAAAGATGGTATCCTTAAATTAAGGATAAATCTATCACATAATTATGTGTAAAAAAATATAAATACACAAAATATAAGTGTATATTAAGTGTGAAACAATCATAGGTCAATCACACATAATCTTGTAAACACAAAACCAATGAAATAGATATTTAACTCAATGAAATGAGATTGAGTTATGATTTTCCATACAAGTTCATAATAATTTATCAATGAGATGATTATGAGTATAAATAGTATATTAACAGAAAGGTTTGTGGAAATCACAACATAGATATTCCACACATAATCATGGCATAATAAAATCAATATGTAGAGGTTTAACCCAAATAATTGAAAGTGGGTTAAGAAGTTCCCTTACAGAAATCCGACAGCCTAACGACGTCACTTTAAAATTCCGAAAATGAGTTGATGAGAGAGAAAATGGTATCTCATCACTTGGACATAAAATTTACATAAATAAGGATATATAAGAACATATACCAACATAATATTATGTGAATTAAAATACATAACAAAAGAAGTCTTTTAAAAAGAGGAGGGTGAAAGGTCCCCTTACCGATTTGGGTAACTTTCGAAACGTACACCCCACTAAAGACGGGTCATACAATGAATATGTAAATACCCATAAATGAAATTATATTACAAAAATATTATAATAATGGGAATTACATACACCACTCAAAATAAATGGTGGCAAATGTAGCATAAATATCACGGGATTAAAAGTGAGATGAAAAATCCCTTAGGAAAACGCGGTAGCCTAACGGTGCCACTAAAAACATCCAAAAATGTATTGATGAGATCAAATAGGGTATATCATCATATTAAAATAAAAAGCACAGAAAGATTAATATAGAATAACATACCCCAACATAACAAAGAGGATCTTAAAAAAGTGACATAAGGGAGAGTAGTTAAAAAGGAAAGAGAGAGGTTGGATCTCTTACTAAAATTCGGCAGCCTAATGGGGCCACTCAAAACTTCCAAAATGGATTGATGAAAGGAAAATACGGTCTCTAATAATATGAACATAAAAATTATATTAAGTTTAATATAAAATAACATCCCAATCATAAGAAATATGAGATTAAAAGGAATGACATAAAAGAGTGTAGCTAAAAAGAAAGAGAGGGGTAGGATCCCTTACCTCAAGTATGACTTGTCTTGTTCGTTTCTTTATATTCCTGAATAATAAACTTTTGTCAACTTAAAATTTCTTAAGGACCTAATTTAAAGATTATTATTCATTTCATATCAAATATTATAAGGTTATAATAATTGTTTAATAATGTTAGTTCATATCAGACGTTTTTGTCGATGTTTGGTACATGAGTCAAAAATGAACTTGTTTGAAAATGATTGTCCACGTATTTATAAGTAAATCATCTCCAGAATAGTATTAATGATTTAAATATCATATATATCCAGTACATATTCATTTTATACTACTTCATAACATTTAGAGATAAAAATAAATGTAATGCACCGTTAATGGAGACGGTAGGCCGTACGTACGCATGAACGCTACTTTCATTTCATTGTCATATTAATGGAATTAAAAATAATTGAGATATATATATATTATAATTAAAGTATAATATATATTTTATATAGGTCAAATATTATCATTAATTTCATTCTTTATACATTCCATGTATTGCATGAACGAGTCACATCACTTGAGGGGGCGGTAGTCCACACTTCCTCGTATGAAATTATCACATTTGCACAACATAAAAAGCATAAAGGAATGTTTTAAATATAAAATTCAGAAGCATATAGAAAACATTAATAACATATATATCATATATAAAATATATTGACATCATAATGGCCACCATAAAAGGTGTTAAGAGAATATTGAACAATCAGTGCTTCGTGAGGAAGAAATTCACCATCAACAGAAACAGTATGTTCTTTAACCATTAGACGAAGGTGTGTGTAAGTGTAGATAGAATAATTCACATAACAACATCAAAGTATATTTAATATACTGGTGTTTTTAGAATAGAAAGGAATAAAAATAGTTTATAGGGTTGGAGAAGCAAAATAAAACATAAGAACACAAGAGAAGACACTACCTTTAAAACGAGTAACTCTTTTTGATTTGAGCTCAAAGGCTTCCTTGGGAAGACTTCTGCCCAAAGTGATGAATATAGGAGTAATATAGGGATGTGGAGAGAAAAAATTGGAAGGGTTTGTCCAAGACAAAAGCTTGATAGGTATGGGTAAGTTGTTAGAGGTGGGGGCCTTTTATAAGAGGAGAGGAGGGGCACTCTTGGAAAATTACAAAAGGTTACTTTATTATAAAATTATTTTTGGACTTTAAAGGTCCAGAAATTATATATTTCTAAGATAAGGTGATAATATTTCGAAATCCACCCATACAATAGGTTTTTGACAAGTGTAGGACTTAGATTTTTCATTATCGTTTCATTTTATTTAAATCGTTAAATAATGATGTTATCGCTGCATCATCGTGGTGTCATAAATAATTTAATTTATTTAATGTCTAAAAATTATAAAAAACTATCATGATGTAGGAAATAGTTTTATCTTTCTAATGAATATTTATACTCAAAAATATGACTTGTATTACCCCATTTAAAAATTGTTTTAGTAAAACAACTCATGTTTGTGATATTTTTATTTTAACTTTAAATAAGAAGTTATTAATGTCATTTTCCTACCAACGTGGCTCCATGGGGTCCCCAAGTTTACCCCTGGATTATATTGGTCGGCCATGACACATCCAATAAGGGTAATACATGTGTCAATGTCATTTCAAATTATTAAAACATTATTTGAACCTTAAACTACACTAATTACCTCTAATCGCGATTAAAAACATAAAAGTTACTATTCAACAAAAAATTATTTTAATCCCATTGAACCAAATTTTACATCCTAATGACAACCATGTATGTTGGATTTTTGAAATTCAATACTCATATGTGGTAAAATTTCATTTAAACAAAAAATCAGTTTTTTAAGTACAATATAGTGGTTTCACTATTCATCAAAAATTATAGTTTTTCAGAAAAATACCAAAAATTCACCCTAAGCAATATTTGATATTCCAAATTCAAAAATGAATTATATTTTACAAAATTCAAAACATATAAGTTTCATTAATTAATTTAATAATTAATTCCCACTGTCAAAACAAATAGCGTGTTTTTATGAAACAAAAAGTATCAAAAGATTGACACTAGTTTAAGTCCAATTTCAAGGTGAAATTAATTCCAATGACCGCTATTGGATTAAATTGTAAAAATATATTCTAATTTCACTTTAAATCCAATTAAAAATATATTCTAATCATATAAAAAAATTATATTAAAAAGAGGTTTTGAATTAAAATACAACATTTTTCACTATTCATTAAAAAATGAACTTTATCGGAAAAATAACAAAAATTTACACAATGTAAATTTTGATATCCAGATTCCAAAGAAAGATTTTATTTTTCCAAATAGAACATATAAAATTTTCAAAATTATATTTAAAAAATGGTTCTCCATCAAAAGACGGTTAATCATCCTTTTAAAGAATATTAGAAGATTTATGCTTAAAATTGGATTCATTTCCATTTTATGCCTCTAACATTTATTGGATAAAAGTAAAAATATTTGACAAACATATATAATCATTTTTTAGTTAGTTCCGTTCTTTCCCTCCATTACAATGACTAGGCATTAACTACCATTTAAAATAATATTATTTTATTATTAGAGTGCAACGTAAGATTTCAAAGGAACTCGTTGTCCCGTATTGGGTACTCCATCGAGCATAGTGTTCCCTTTAAAGTAATATTAATATTTTATTCACAAATATGGATAAATATAAAAATTTCATATTCTTTATTTACCTGGGGTTTTATATTAAATGTTTTTAAAAAATTTAGGTTTTTAGGGGATTTAAGAGTTTTATGTGTATTATGGTTTTCTTATGTGATTTCATGGTTTTTAGGGTTCTGTACATTTTTAGGTCTGTTTAGGGATTTTACAATTTTTAAGGGATTTCAGGGTTTTTATGGATTTTTAGGATTTTAATGGCTTTAAGAGTTTTTATCATTTTTATGTTTTTTGGGGTGAAATATTTTTCTATTATATTATGGTTTCACAGATTTTTAAGGGTTTTTTGGTTTTTTTTACATTTTTAATGAATTTTATGGATTTTATTTTGATTTTATTGTTTTTAGGGATTTTTGGAATTTTGGCGGATTTTACAGTTTAATGGGTTTTTTTGAGGTTTTGGGTTTTTTTCTTTTTATTAGGGTTTTATGTTTTCTTAGAGTTTTAAATTGTTTTGGGGTTTTAAAGGTATTATATTGTTTTTTGTGGGTTTTCATGTTCTTATGGGTGTTTATTGTTTTTTGAGAATTTTAGAGTTTTTTATATTTTTAGGGGTTTTTATTTATTTTTTTGTATTTTAGGTTTTATGGGGGTTTTAGCATTTTTAGTGTTTTATGGGTTTTACGTGTTTTTATGGTATTTAGGTTTTATTTTGTGTTTTCAAGGATTTTAGGGTTTTATATGTTTTGGGGAAAAGAAGGCTTGAGACTAGGTGTGCCTGGTCCCCCAAAATTTATTAAGACAAGGAAGCAGTCAAGAAAGAATTAGAAGGGGGATTGAACACCCGGGTGTAAACCTCACCCTTCCTATCAGACTCACACACCGTAAACAGAAGGATGTGGAAACATGCGACCATATCGAGCTCCTCTCCATAATCGCCTGCTTGGAGAGTGCATCCAAAACTGTGTTCACCTCAAAATAGGCGTTTGTGACATGAAGGTTCAGCCCTTGACAAGAAGTGAGGAATGTTATCCATTGGGGAAGAATACTCCAAGGGACTCACCCTGATATGATTTTGAGGACCTCCACAATAAGCAAAGATTCTGATTCAAGCCAGAGAGAACTCCAATGAAACTGAACAGAAAAAATTTTCACCTTTATCATCACCCAAATGTCAGCTTCATGTGCACACTAATTCCTAATAAAATAATGAAAGAAACCTTTGATGAAGACACAATGGGTATAGAAAACATTGCCACACCCTGAGGGGCCCAGTGCTACTAGTGAAGAATCATGCACATTGACCTTGATCTAGGAAAAAATTTGGGGGATCCAGCAGATGAACTTATGAACCTATGGTTTCTTTGACCTGCCACCATCACCAAGTAATCGCAAAAGAATAAGGTCATTCACATCATTTTCTGTTGAATCAGACTGGGTATGACACACCAAATGAATCACCGTATGGTGTATAATAACACCACCATGGAAGGAGAGCTGTTTATTGTTGAATGAAATCACATTCCAGGCAGCTCAGGTGTAGGAGGCGATGGCAACATGCTAGAATTTGGACACCTGCCTGCTACAAGGCTAGTTAAACTATGAGTCCAGCAGCTCAAAAATGGTTTGTCCAAGAAGAAGGGAAACCCGAATAGCATCTTCCGATATTCTCAAAGCACCACTGCAAACCTACATTGAAAAAAAGTGTGCTGAATTGATTCCTCGGCTCAAACGGGGAGGAAGCAGACTAAGGCCCAACATTGTCCAGCCCTTTATAGTTGTCCTTGAAGTTGCAGCTGATTCATCCAAAGCTTCTAGAGAATCATATGGTTAGATGGAGGGATAAATGGACTTCTAAATCCTATAATCCAGGTTGGGCGAGTTGGACCCTATAGACATTTCGACTAATAAAAATCTTTCACATTTAACCACTCAAAAAGACTTGGCTTCTAGATTAAGTCATCACTTTCAACAAAAATATATTCTTGAATTTGCATATAAATGTCCGATGGAAGGAGAACCTCAAACTACCCTAGTCGATGAGTGAAGGAAGTAATCGACATGTCCCATTATTCGATGGGGGGGGGGCACCACATTGTCCAATAGGCGCCTATCGAGGTACGTTGTAGACCAAATATAAATATCTGAGAGCTTCGAAACAATCCATATTGAGTGCTCCATAATTCCCATGTAAGAGCCTCGATCAGTTGGCCAAATCAAGGATGGAAAATATCCAGAAAACCCATTACAAAGTTTCTGTGTAAACCTTAACCGAAAAAATCCCAGACCGTCATCATTATAATCAAGCAGGCCCCGGGTGAATTTTGAAATAAGGGCGTCATTAAATATCCTAAGGTCTCTGATTACAAGCCTGCCCAACTTAGTTGGGTTAGTGATATCTATCCAAGCCACAGAGAACAATTTTCATTCACTGGTACAACCTATCCAAGAAAAGTTTCTAATCTTCACCTCTAGGGTTTTAATGAGGTTAACTGGCCATCTGTAGATGGAGAAGGCATATGTGAACATAGAGGTAATAACTGAGTTGATGAGACATACTCTCCTAGATTTAAAAATATATTTTCTGTTCTATTTAGAAAGTTGTAGTAAGATTCTTTTCACTTTGTTGACAAGATAACAACTCTTGTCCCATCCCCAAAAAATCAGGACAACCAGATAATCAAAGGGGATTGATCCCCTCTTAACCCCAAGGGAGAGTGAAATGTGTCACTATCTAGAGGAGGAAATCCCCTACCCAATGATAATAGATGATTTCTCTAACTGATGGATTTCCCCTCCACACATTCATAGTGAAAGAAAATCATTATAACCGAGGACAATGTCTTCTTGTCATCCTGATCAAATATGAGGATGTCATCAGTGTGAAAAAGATGGGACAACACCCGTAGGTCTCTCCCTACCTTCATTGGATTGAAAATACCTTCCTGTATGAGATCTATGAGGCACCATCTCAAATAATCTTCAGAAACCACAATAAGAATACAAGAAATTGGGTCCCCCTACCTAACTCTACATGATCATGGGAAGAACCCCTTAAGGGAACCATTGATAAGCACTGACACTGTAGAACTATTTAGGATGGAATGCACCAACTTGATGAAATTTTCTAATAAACTATATTTAGATAGAACTTGGTTGATAATATCCACTTGATGGTATCAAAAGCCTTGGAAATATCCAGTTCCAAAGAAAAGTTTCCATGTTTGGAGCATTTCCTCATGATTTTGATACCATCCGAATTCATGAATAAATAGTTTTGAATGTTCCTCCCCTGAAAAAAACCAAATTGAAATGGTGTAATAAGATCCCCCATAAGTCTCCCCATCATTTTCACCTGAATTTTGCTGATAATTTTGGGGATGGTGCTCCCAATGGAGACCATCCAAAAATCTCTAATATCAAGAGTGTTCACTTTATTTAGAGAGCAATGAAATTAGCATTGGTGCCTTGTGGAAAAGAGTAGGAAGAGAAAATTTCCCTAACAACATTAGCAATTTCTATATGCATAATATCCCAGTATAACATAAAGAATTTGTAACTGAAGCCATCCGGGCCCACTGCACTTTCCATGTTAAGAGAGAACAGAGTGGATATTTATACCTCCTCTAAGTGAGCACCCATAAATTCCAAGTTTTTCTGGTCATCAACACAAGGAAGAATGGAATCCATCAAAGGGAGGGAATACTCCCCATCATTAACATTATAAAGCTCCTAGAAATAGTCCCCCACTGCATTGGAGATAGCCGCCTCAGAGGTAAAAGTGGACCCATGAATGTGAATTGTTTTCAAGAATTTCATGGACTTCTTTTCCCTTTATAGCTGATAAAAAAACATGGAGTTACGGTTCCCATAATTAAGCCATATGATGTTATACTGGTTCATGGCTAGCATTTACTTCATGGCCCAAAGATCATCCTGCCTCTCATGAGCCTGCAGCTCCTCCCAAGAGGGAAAAGATAAAAGATGATTGGAATATTGGAGGGAGGCAAGCCTATGTTCAGCATCCTTAATATCCACATCCATCTTGGAAAATAAAAACCTGCTCCACTCATTGATGAGAGTTTTAATTTTATTCAGTTTGGAAACCAGACTGAAGAACCGAATGCCATGGGAAGGGCTCACCCACCCATTAGTGATAAATTACCAGCAAACCAAAATTGTGAGCCAAGAATTATTGTACCTAAAAGGCAAGGGGGATGATATTGAAGATCGCCTGAGTGGTCAATAATAATTGGGTTGTGGTCCTAGTGGAACATAGGGTGGGTAAAACCAAAAATGTTAGTGGGTAAAATACTATTACTGATCTGGTCCAAGCACCTATCTAGCTTTCTAGCTTCTCATACAATGATGGTAAATCATCCCCATGTGAAGGAGGCTCCATCAATGGGAACTTCAGTGAGGTCACAAGAGTCAAGGCATTGTGAGAAGTCCGCAGTGACTGAGTGGGAGAAGTTGGCACCAATATTCTCATCTGACTTCAAGAAAATATTAAAATCACCAATAATCACCCAGTTACGATCAATGGACCCATAAAGGTGGGAAATCATCATCCACATGACTCTTCTCTTAGTGCATGATTAGGAAGTGTATACAAAGGAAAGAGAGAAAGGTGTATCCTTAAGGATAATCACCAGGGTAACAACTTGATGAATCTCCTTTAAAGAAAAAATTTTAACATAGTCATGTTTTAGAACACAAAAAGTAACCAGGACACTATTGTTATAGTCATTAGCAACAAAGTAGTAACAAAGGATGCCCTAATTGAAACCCCTCCCACTATAAAAGGATATCATTGGTTCAGAAATTCCGATAATGTTATGCCTCTGGTAAGAGATAAAATGTAGGAGGAATGAGGTAGTGGGAGGAATCCCAAGACCTTTTTAATTCCAAAAATATATCCTCATTTGGTGAGGGGGGAATTGCCCCTCATGGGATGTGGGTTCTTGGAGCCAGGGGCAGTGTGAGGATTATTCACTTTTCCTTTTTTCATTTTATTCTTTGGCCTACCAACATGATTCTACTTAACAGAAGATTCACCCACGTTCGTGTTCTGGTACTTTGAAGTATGATCATCCATAGTTGAGAGTCAACCACATGGGTCTGAACCTCATTAGGCTTGGATGTTTCCATCTAGACACTAGCCTTATCTGGCTAGTCCTCAACCTCATCAGACCAAAAACTTCCACTGAGAGGGGTAAACCTATTGAAGGGGAAAATCTGTTCAGAAAAACCCCTATTGGGGTCCTTCTCGTAGCCTTATCTAAAGAAAAAAATTTAAAGGATTCATCAGATGTAGACAAGTTAGTCTCAAGAATGATCTCCTTCAAAGTATCAGCTGCAAAGGCTGGGGACTCAACTAGTGCCTCCACCTGCTCAGGTGTGGAGAACGTCATAGGAGATCTACGTGAATAAGTAGGTGAAGCTAGTAGCCCATCGTAGCTGGTAACCACAATCCCCATCAGTGAATACCGGTGGGAGGTAACTGCCTGTGGATCACTTGTAGAAGTAATCCAATTAGAGTCATCATTTAGGGTGAGGCGGTGAGGGTCATTCGGGGCAGCAGCGGCAGTTTGTGGCTGAAGGGGCACCTCCTGACAGCATAGAGTTGAAGAGGGGGCCTATATCAGGGGTTCCATAGAATCTGGTCCCAGTTTTGGAGGCACCTCATAATCCACATTCGTGCTATCGAAGGGCTATCTAGGCATGGAAAAAGTAGGGGCATCGGTTGAAACAGTAAGAACCTAAACCTTCAAATCCTCAGCATCACGATTCTTCTGGATGGATACTGCATCATGCCCCTTTAAATTATACAAGGAGCACACCTTAATCTTAAAGAAATCATAAACAAGATGTCCAAGTAGATTGCAGTGGGAGCAGAGCTTAGGCATCCTTTCATACAGAATTTCCAGAGTGAAACTATCTTCTAGTGTGTTGAGAACCACGTCCTCCACCAATGTGGATGCCAAATAAACCTCTACAAGGATACTCGCATAGTGACCATAACAAGGGTTTTATGTCTCCTTATTGATGCGAATAGGAAATAAAATATAGGATACTAAGTCCCAGAGGATCTGGGGATGCCAGTAGAGTGAGATCAGTGTACAAATCCCGATACATACCTACGTAGAGGTATTCTTTACATTAGAGGGATCAAAGTTACTGTCCCAATCGTGGATCTGATGGAGGCCAAGTTTCAGTTTGAGAGATCCAAAACTCCATGCCATCCTTTTCCATTCATCTGATGGGAAGGCAATGTGACAGTACCCCCTCCCCATTGCGATCATCTTCCACTCAGAGAATCCCCAAATGGTCGCGATCCATTTGGTAAGGTCAGCAAATTTACATAGACATTCTCCCTTCAGAATCAACACCCTTTCAATGATGGAAGAATGACATAAATTGATTCCATGGGTTTCTAAAAATTTATAGGGTTTTTTATATTTTTAGGAATTTTTATGGAAATTTTAGGATTTTATGATTTTTCTGTGTTTTTAGGGACACTGAGTGCTTTAGGGTTTTAAGGGGTTTTTTGGTTTTCTAGTTTTTTCTTATTTTGTTTAGGGTTTCTAAAATTTTTATAATTTTTATAACATTTTATTGGGATTTAATGGGGTATTAAAAATTTTAATGTCTTTTATGGTTTTTATGTACTTTTATGGTGTTCTATGGTTGTCAAAAAAAAACTCTGGATTTAGTGGCTTTTAGGTTTTTAGGTCTTTGTAATGTTATTAGATTTATTATATTTTTATTGGTTTATAGTGTTTTTTGGTTTTAAGGTCTTCTTAGGGTATTTCGGGATTTTTAGAGTTTTTAGGTGTTTAGGAATTTTTATGGCTTGTTTAGGATTTTTATGGTTCTCAAGGTTTTAAGGGTTATTAGCATTTTTTGGTTTTAGGGGTTTCAAGTGATTTTAGGTTTTCATAGGATTCTGTTAGTTTTTTTTTGGAAAATATAGTTTTTAGGGATTTTTAGATTATTAATTGATATTTTATGGCCTTTTAGGTTTATTTGGGATTTTGAAAGGTTTTAGGGTTTTCAGGGTTTTTATAGGGTTTTTTGGATTTTTAGGGTTTTTTTAGTTTTTAGTGTTTTTTGAGTTTTTACAGATTTTAGGGTTTTTATGTGTTTTATAGATTATAATTTTGTTAAATTTTTTATTGTTTCTATGTTTTTGGAGTATTTTTTTGTTTTTATAATTTTTAGAATTTTTAGGGGCTTATGTGTTTTTATGTTTCTAATATTTTTATTGTGTTATTTATGGTTTTTAGGGTTTTTTACATTTTTATGGATTTTTATTGATTTTTATGTTTTTTTGGGTTTTTAGTTATTATGATGTTTTATAAGGTTTTTAGGTTTAAATTTTTTTATTTGGCTCTTTAGGGTTTTTGATTTTTAATGTTTTAAGGTTTTTAGATTTTTTTAATTTACTAGTGGTTTAGTTGAATTTTTAGTTCTTGTAGTTTTTAGTGTTTTTATGCTTTTTAGGGTTTTTAGTTGGTTTTATAGCATATTTGGGATATAGGGATTTTTTAATTTTCCATTTTTTAGGGTTTTACCATTTTTTACGTTTTTAGGGATTTTATGTATTTTTAGGATTTAGGGTTTTCGTAGTATTTTACAAGGAATTTAGGGTTTTTTTTATTTTTAGGGATTTTTGGAATTTTTTATGTATTTTAAAGGATTTTTAGGCTTTTCAGGTATATTGATTTTTTATGGTGTTTTAGGGTTTTTATCATTTTTAGGTTTTTATGTGTTTTAAGTGTTCTAAAATTTTAATGTTTTCCTTTTTTTCAATATTTTTATTATTTTTAATGTTTTATGGATTTTTAAGGAATCTAAATGATTTTTATGTTCTCTATGTGTTTTAACGAATTTGATGGGTTTTAATCAGTTTCTGGCTTTTTTGGTTTTTTTTGGGTTTTCAGGGTTTTATTTACATTTTTAAAGGTTTTAATGTTTTTTGAGTTTTTAACTTATTTACGGGTTTAAAGGGTTTTTTGAGATTTCTGTTGCTTTTAGGGATTTTATTTTTTTTTTAGGTTTTTTTTTCTGTTTTTAGGTTATTTAAATAGTTTTTGGGGTTTTATGGTTTTTATGTTTGTTAATGTTTTTTGTATGGGTTTTCATAGTTTCAAGGGGTGTTTTATGTTTTTTTTGGGATTTATAGGGATTTTAATGATTTTTTTTGGGTTTTATGGTTTATAGGTATTTTGATCATTTTAATAGAATTTCATGTTTTAAGGGTTTTATGTTTTTTTTTCTTTTTTAGTTTTTTTTTGGTTATTTTTGTTTTCTAAAGGGTTTTATCGTTTTTATGGGGTTTTAGAGTCTATGTTCTCTTTATGGTTTTTAGGGTTTTAGCATTTTTTAGGAATATTTGGGGTTTTATGTGTTTTTATGTTTTCATGGTTTTCTAAGGGGTTATTATGGTTTTTAATGTTTTTTGGTATTTTTAGATAGTTTTTATGTTTTTTGGTAATTAAGGATTTTTATGGATTTTGAGGGGTTTTAGGGTTGTAGGGGTTTTATGGTGTTTTATGGTTTTTAGTGTTTTATAGTTTTTTAGGGGTTTTAATTTTTTTTATTTTTTATGGGTTTCTTAGTATTTTTCATGGGATTTAAGGGTTTTTAAAATTTTAGGTGATTAATGGGGTTTTTAGAGTGTTTAGGAGTTTTTAGTGTTTTTATGGATTATTTTGATTATAGGGTATATTTGTTTTTTAGTTCTTTATATTTTTTATAGACTGTTTAGTGTTTTTAGCATTTTTTTTGGCTTTAGGAGTTTTAATTTATTTTAGTGTTTTTCGGTTTTCTATGGGTTTTTATGGTATTTATGGTTATTATATTTATTGAGATTTTTGTTTATTTAATTTTATTATTATTTTTCTAAATGTTTTTTCATATTTTGATTTATGTTACGAGATTTTAAGGATTTTAAGGGTATTCATCTTTTTTTTGGTTTTTAAGGGTTTAAAGTGTTTTTAGGGTTTTAATTATTTGTTAGGGTTTTTAGGGGATTTTTATGATTTAAGGCATTATTTTGGGATTTTTAGGAATTTTTATGGTTTTTGAGTTTTGAGGGATTTGTGCTTTTTAATGTTTTGTGGGTATTTGTGATTTTTTATGGTTTTAGGTTTTTTCCTTGTTTAGGGTTTTATGTTTTCTTTGATATTTAAGGGTTTTAGTGTTTTAAAAGTTGTTTATATTTTTTGTAGTTCTAGGGCTTTTATGGGTTTTATGCTTTTATTAAGGGTTTAAGGATTTTTTAGGGGAATTTAGGGTTTTAGGGACCTTTAAGATTTTTAGGTTTTTTAGCAATTTTTAGGTTTTTAGTGGATTAATATGTATTTAGGTTTTCATTGGTTTCTTGGGTTTTCATATAGTTTTTAAGGGTTTTTATGTTTCTAGGATTTTTGGTATTGTTTTGTATTTTTTTGGTGTTTTGGGATTTTACGGATTTTGATTATTTTTTTCTATTTTTGGATTTTTTGGGTTTTTCGTGCTTTAGGGTTTTAGGGTTTTATGTGGTTTTTGGTTTTCAAGGATTTATTATGGGAATTCAGGGCTTTGGGGTTTTTACATTTTTTGGTATTTCAAGGGATTTAATAGTATTTTTTGGGGTTTTAGGGTATTTAGTGTTTTTGGGGGACTTTTGGGTTTTCTGTGGGTTTTATGGTTTTTATGGTTTTTTGTGTTTTAGGGTTTTTTTCGGTTTTTTAAATGTTTTTTTTGGGTTTTTAGAGTTTTTAAAATGATTATGGGTTTATAAAGTTCTCATATTTTTTGGTTTTTTAGGGTTTTTATGGGTTTTAGGGTTTTTAAGTATTTTTTGTGTTTTTTGTGTCTTTTGGGGTTTTAGGGTCTTCATGGTCTTTTATTTCATTTTAGGGGTTTTATCATTTTTTCTTTTTTAGGGGAATTACATGTTTGTAGTATTTAAATGTTTTCTTAGTATTTTCCTGGGTTTTTAATGGTTTTTATGTCTTTAAGGATTTTAATTTTTTTGGACAGTTATGATTTTTATGGTTTTAGGGATTTTTTATTTTTAAGGGTCCTAGTATTTTTATGGTTTGGGGTTTATTTATGTTTTTTGGGTTTTAAGATTTTTTATAGTTTTTAATATTTATAGGGATTTTATATTTTTTAGTTTTATGGGTTTTATGTATTTTTTTAAAGAGTATTAGGGTTTTTTTCTGTTTTAAGGGCTTTTAAAAAATTTTAGGGTTCTTAAGGTTTTTAGTGTTTTTATTTTTTTATGGGCTCTAAGTATTTTTAGGTTTTTATTATTTTATTTGTGGTTTTCATGGTTTTTGGGGGGTTTTATGTTTTTAAGAATCTTTAGGGACGTCCTATTATTTTTATGGGGTTTTAGGAATTTTTCAGATTTTTTTTTATTTTTTTATTTTTTGGTGTTTTAAATTTTTTAGGATTTTAATGTTTTCTTAATAATTTTTAGAGATTTTAGTGGTTTTTATGTTTTTAGAGTGTTTTAGGGATTTTTAGGAGTTTTTTGGATTGTTTGTGATTTATTAAATTATTTAGGGTTTTTTTGGTTTTGAGGGTTTTTTAATTATTTTTAGGGGGTTTTTTGGGTTTTTTGGTTTTTTGGGATTTTTTAGTTTATTTTGGAATTTAAAATTTGTATAGAATTTTTAAATATTTTTATGGGTTTATAGGGGTTTTATAGTTTTTCTTTGTTTTTATGGTTTTTATGTTGTTTTGGGGTTTTTATGTCGTCTAGGGTTTTTATGTCTATGGGTTTTTATGTGTATGGGTTTTTAAGTGTATGGGTTTTTATGTGTATGGGTTTTTATGTGTATGGGTTTTTATGTGTATGGGTTTTTATGTGTATGGGTTTTTATGTGTATGGGTTTTTATGTGTATGGGTTTTTTATGTGTATGGGTTTTTATGTGTATGGGTTTTTATGTTTATGGGTTTTTATGTGTATGGTTTTTATGTGTATGGGTTTTTATGGTTGTATGGGTTTTAGGGATGTAGGGTCTTTTGGGTGTTTAGGGTTTTTAATGTTTTTAGGGTTTTTGGAGGTTTTTTGTGTTTTTTATTTTTTTTTCTTAGGGTTTATTTAGGAATTTGTTTTTTTACAGTTTTTGGAATTTTTATTACTTTTTATGTATTTATATGTCTGTTAGATTTTTATGTATTTTGAGGTTTTTTCTATTTTTTGGGGTTTTAGTGGTTTTTTAGTTTTTGGAATTTTTTTTAGTTTTTATAGTATTTTAATGTTTTTATGGGTTTGAAGTATTTTTAGAGTTTTTAGTGGGTATTTAGGCTATTTATGTGTTTTTATAGGTTTTATGGGTTTTTTTGGGATTTTTATGTTTTTACGGGATTTATGGTTTTTAAGGTCTTTTTAGGGGGTTTTATGGTTTTTAGTAATTTTTGGTATTTTTGGGGGTTTTAAAAAGATTTTGGTTTTTAGGTTTTCATAGGGGTTTTCACGGTTTTTAGTGGTTTATATGTTTTTATGAATTTTTAGTAATTTTTTGGATTTTTATGGGTTAGTATGGTTTTTGGGATTTTAATTGTTTTTAGGGTTTTTAGGGGGTTTAGGGGTTTTTAGGGTTTTTAGTGTTTTATGTTTTTAGGTGATTAAAGTGTTCTTATGTTTTAAGGTTTTCATAGAGTTTTCCAAGAATTTAGGGCATTTATGTTTATAGGGATTTTTGGGATTTTTAAGGGATTTCATTGATATTTAGAGATTTTAGAGATTTTGATAGTTTTTAGGATTTTTTATGGTTTCATGCATTTTTAGGTTTTTTGGAGGTTTTATGTGTTACTTTTTTTGTGGTTTTCATTTGGATTTTTACAGGTTTCTGGATTTCTTATTATTTAGGGAATTTTTGTGGATCTTTCAATAAATTTATGGTTTTTAGGGGATTTAGGGACTCTTAGGATTTTAAGGGGGTTTTGGGTTTTCTTAGTGTTTTAGGGGTTTTGAATTTTTAGGGGTGTATGGTTTTTGGAGTTTTCCAACATTTTTTGTGATTTAAATGGTTTTTTGAATTTTTTTTGTGGTTTTTCGGGTTTTTATGGGTTTTAATTTTTTTTAACGTTTTCCGTGTTTTTATCTGTTTTATCAGGTTTTAGTTTTTTATTGTTTTTTATGGTTTTTAGTGTTTCTTAGTTGTTTTTGGGGGTTTTAGCGATTTAATTGTTTTTAGGTTATTAAGGTTTTTTAAGGGTTTTCATGATTTTTACGGATTTTATGTTTTTATAGTTTTTTTGGAATTTTCAGGATTTTATGGTTTTTAGGGGTTTTAGGGCAAGGAAGGCTCGAGACCAGGCTAGCCTGGTCCCCCAAATTTTATTAAGAAGGAAAAGAGGACAACAAAAATGTATGAGGAGAGATTACATAACTGGGTGTGCAATTCACCCTTCAAATCAGATTCCACACGCAGAGTGCAAGAAGATGGGGTGATGAAGGGAAATGTCGAGCACCTCTCAACGATAGCCTTCTTGGAAAGGGATTATGCAACCACATTCGCCTCCCAATAGGAATGTTTCACAATGAGGTTCAGCCTTTGATAGAGGGTAAGGAACTCCACCCATTGAGGGAGAATCTTACAGGGGATGCGCCTAGATCTATTCTTGAGGGCATTCACCTCAAGCATAGAATCGGATTTAAACCATAGAAAGCTCCATACAAAGTGGATGACATACTTAATCACCTTCATTATAGCCCACATTTCAGCTTCGAGGGTGCACCCATCACCAATTAAGTGGTGGAAACATCCTTTGATGAATCCCCAATAGGTGTAGAAGTCCCCGCCACACCCAGCAGGGCCTATCACGCCCAGAGCCGCACCGTCCATGTTAACCATAATCCAGGAGGGGAGTGGAGGGATCCAACAGATGAACCAGGGAACTAGTGGTTTTTTAGCCCTGCCAGAGATTCCAAGAAGTCGAATGATAATGAGGTCATTGAAATCATTCTCCATCGAGCCTATCTAAATGATGGATGCCACATAAATTGCCTTATGAATCATCACCATACCACCACATAAGGAAACCTGTTTCTTGTTGAAAGCATCCGCATTCTGAGCAGTCCAAATATAAGAAATGGTGGCAGCAGCAGTGACAAGATGGAAGTAACACACCTTTTCACCTCAAGCCCAGCTGGTCAGGTTTTTCAGAAACTCGAAGAGAGGCATGTCCAGGCAAAGTGGAAACCCAAAAATATACTACAAGTATATCCAGAGCGCATCGCCAAAACTGAATTTATGGAAGGTGTGTTGAATATTCTCTTTAGCATATAATCAGATAAAACAGACACAGGCTAGGCTCTGCCCAACATTTTGCAGTCGATTCTGCAGGGCAGCCGGTTTTTCCACATTTTCCAATGAAGTGGGTGGTTGGTCGGGGGGATCAAGTTCCTCACAAAACTGGAGAGCCAGGCTGGGGAAGGGGTTCCCCAACCACATTTTTACTGACCATAATTTTTATTATCAAGCTTCCTAATGAGGCTGAGTTTCCAAATCAAGGTGTCATTATCCACAAAGGTGTATCTCTGAATCTGCATACAGATTTCAGGAGGGAGGAGTATCTCAAATTCTTCCAACTGAGGAATGGAAGCCACAATAGACAAGATTCTAAGGCCATTAGGGGGATTCATATATTCTTGCAAAGGCCCATCAATCCAGGGCATGGAACAAGAATTCAAATCTGAGTGCTTATAGATGATCCATTTTGTGTGAGAAATGATTTACTTCAATGAATCACAGATTGTTGGCCAAACAGGGGAAGGAAAGCATCCTGTGAACTTATCACAGAGCTTAATCACAAACCTCTCTCAGGTGAAACTAAGGCCCCCATAATTAGAGTTAAAAATTCCCCAGGTAAATTTTAAAAGGAGTGCATCATTTAATTTTCTTAGATCCTTGATGTCAAGCCCCCCACGTCAATTGTCTTAGTACATTCTTTCCAAGCCACCAAAATTAGTTTCATTTCACAAATTCATCACGTCCAGGAAAAGTTCCTAATTTTTGCTTGCAGATCCTTGATAAGGTTTTCTGGTCACATACAAATGGAGAAATCATAAGTGATCATAGAGGTGATAATCAAATTGATGTGGAAAACCCTTCCATCTTGCGAGGGAGACTTACCTTTCCATTTAGCCAGTGGTTGAGTGTTCTTGATGGCAATGATCTCATGTTGACAATGCTTGACTCTTCCCCAAAAGATGGTGACTCCCTAGTAATCAAAAGGAAGTGATCTAATCTTAACCCAAAGGGACCGTGCAATGGAAATTTGCGTAGGATAGGAAACCCCCTATCTGAAGACAAAACTATGATTTATTATAACTGATGGATTTCCCCGCAACACATTCCTAGTGTTGGAAGATCAACTAGATTGGGGAAAAAGTCTATTTGTCAGCTTTCCCAAAAAGGAGGATATCATTGGCATAAAATAGGTGAGATCGAACATGAAGATCTCTCCCTACCTTAATTGGATTAAAATGGATAACCTGCCTTAAATCAATGAGGCACCTTCTCAAGTAATCTTCTGCGACTGCAAAGAGAATTCCTAATAGTAGATCTCCCTATCTGACCCCACAAGATTACGTGGAAAACCCCTTAGTATAGCCATTAATGAGGATGGAGACCCAAAAAATACTTAAGATGGATGTGACTATCTTGATAAAGCTGTTCGAGAAAACATATTTGGATCGAACCTGAAAAATGAAACTCCACTTGATAGTATCGAAAGTAATAGATATGTCAATATTTAGAGAAAAATTTCCATATTTGGAATGCTTCTGTATGATATTGATGCTCTTTGATGCGATGAAAAGGAATTCATGGATACATCTCCCTGAAACAAACCCGAATTGATTTGGGGTAAGTATCATTCCCCAAATATTATCAATTATCATGACCAGAATCATTTTAATGATTTTGGGAATAGTATTCTTGATATCCACTGTTCAGAAGTCACCAATGTCATTGTCATTTTCCAATTTGGAAATAAGGGCGATGAAATTTGAGTTGACATCGTGTGGGAATGAGCTGGAGAGGAATAATTACCTAAGATAATTGGTGATGTCTGCATGCATGATATCCAAGTAGGATATAAATAACTTGTAAGAGAATCCATCTTGTCCTGCTGCAATGTCCATGTTCAATGAAAACAAACCAGTCCTGATTTCTTACTCATAGGGGGCATTCGTTAAAGCTTTGTTCTGCTTCTCATCAATGCTTGGGGTGATTTAATCCATCAAAGGAAGGGAATACAACCCACTATCATCCATATAAAACCCCCTAAAGTGATCAACAATAGCATTGGATGAAGGTAGAACCTGAGATACACATCCAAGAGCCATCTAAAATTGTATTTATTTTTAACAAGCTTATACATAAGTGCCAGAAGCTCATTAAGCTTGGAATGGAGTTGCAGATCCTCTCGAGAGGGTATAGACGAATTCTGGTTGGGGGATTGGAGGGAGGCGAGCTGATGTTCAGCTGCTCGAATATCAACATCCAACCTATAGAATCAATTCCTTCTCCACTCCATGAGTAAGGCATTGATATTTTTTATCATGGATACTAGGATAAAATAATAACACCCATGTAAATCATCACTCCACCCATTGGTGACAATTTCTCTACAGCATGGAACCATGATCCAGGCATTATCAAATCTGAAGGGCAGGGGTGATGATCCTGGAAAACCCATAGAGAAGTCAGCAATCATATGATAATGATATGAGTTAAACATGGGGAGAGTAAATCTAGAGACATAAAAAAGAGAATTCATGTCACTGATCCTATAGAAGCATCTGTCCAGCTTGCTGGATTTCCTTCCATTAATAGTAAATCATCCCCATGTAAAGGAGGATCCTTCAAGAGGAACATCCATGAGGAAATAAGTATCTAAGGAGTAGGAAAAGTCCTCAACAGCTGAGCAGGAGAATATTGAGACAATCAACTTATCTGGTCACAAGATAGTGTTTAAGTCTCCAATAACAATCAAGTTGATCCAGATGAGCTTATTTAGGTGATCCAATTTTCCCATAGGGACATCCTCCTTGTGTTTGAGCAAGAAGCATACACAAAGGATAGGTAGGAATAGGAATCATTAAAGCCAACAGACAAGGTTATGATTTGCGGACTCACATCCAAAGACAACAGCTGGATCTAATCATGCTTAAGAACCCATAAGGTGGCCATGCCATTCTCATTAGAATCCTTTGCAACAAAGGAGTAGTAAAGGCTACCCCAATTGAAGCTCATACAGTTATCAAAATAGATCATCGGTTCAATGATTCCATGAATCATGGGCCTCTAAGAGGAGAGAAAATTCATATGGGCTGACGTAGTGGGATGGTTCCCAATCCCCTTGAAATTCCAAAAAGTATCTTCATTAATTAAGGTGGGTGAAGCCCCTCTAAGATGGTATATGTTTACAATCAGAGGAACCACCTTTTCTTTTACCATTATACCCATTCTTCTTTGTCCTTCCAATGGGGTTATTCTTAGGAGAAGGATCAGTGGCATCAAAGATCCAGTATTTCAAACCATCTGATGGTTGGGGACTATTCTCATGGAGTAGATCCTCATCAGTAGGCTTGGAGGATACTTCCATATGATCTACAGGCTCCCTAGTCTAATCCTCAGCCTCGTCATCCCAGAAGCTACGACTGAGATGGGTGACTCTATTCCAGGGGCAATGTTCTGAAGGGGAGGCAGTCCTTGTCTGCTTTCTCCCGGTGGCCTTGCCAAAGGACACAACCATAAAATAGTCATTTTTCACCTGTAGGGTAGCCTCGGGAGAGCAACCTTTCTTAGATTTTCATGATGCAACTTCCGGGATAGGAGATTCTAGATAAGCCTCCACATCCTTGACCACCTGAGGGTCATGGATGATGGCAGGAGAAGGTCCCAAGGCAACAGATACTGGATCATCCGAAAAGTCAGAAGGATGTGTGATATCTGTCCCAGCCAAGGTATGAGACCTGCTTGTACCAGACACCAAAGGAAGCGAGGTTGTATGCACATCATCAGTCATCTTCAGGATGTTGTGTAAAGAGGGGACGTTAGGCCTATCATGTACTCTCTGCATATGTGGGGGCATCTCTTGGAAGCATGTGTCATCCACCACCAGCACCACATTGGGAAAGTCAGTAGGAGGCCCTGTAGAGTTCACCACAACTGTGGGATCCAGGTCATTGTATTCCATCGGTAGTCTTTGAGTGGAGGTAGAGGTCTGTCCAGGAATAGGGATCATAGGGACCAAGGAAATATGGGGATTGAACCTCCCCACTCCAGCTCCATGATTCCTATTGCAGGATTCAATATCATGCCCTTTAAGCTTTCAATTGGAACACACCTTTATTCCTCAACAGTTAGAAATGAGGTTCCCAAAGAGATTGTAGTGAAGGAAAAGTCTAGGCTTGTGCTCATACTGAATTTACAATGTGAAACTGTCCTTAGTTGTGTTGAGCACAACCTCCTCAACCAGCATAGATGCAAAATCGACTTCAAAAATGACATGAGCATAGTGTCCGTATTTTAGATTTTCTGTCTCCTTATCAATCCATATAGGAAAGCCCACTAAGGAAGAAATGTCCCATAGAATATGAGGGTTTCAATAGAGCCATCATTGAATACAGAAATAGATTCATACCTATGCATAGGTATTCTTCACAGGTGAGGGATCAAAGTTCTGATCCAACTCCTGAATCCGAAGGAGGCCAGGCTTAAAATTTAGAGATCCAAAGCTCCATACTAGTCATTTCCATTCATTCAATGGGAAGAAGATATTGTAGTACCCTCTCCCCATGGAAGTATTCCACCATTCGGAGAAACCCCAAATATCCTTGGTCAAACTAGTGAGGTTGGAAAATTTCTTGAGTTGCTCACCCTTTGGAGTCAACACCCTGGAAATGATGGAGAAGCGGTAAAGATTGAATCATTCCTCCAATGCCTCACGATTATCCTAGACATGAGCCAGCCTCCCCTTCCAAATCACTTGACAGGGAGAGGGAGCATCGAAATTAAAAAAGGTAAGGGAAGTCACTGATTTCACCGCCTATGAAAAGATAAGCTTCATTCCTGATGCCCCTGGTGCATCACGAGTCACCCCAGTCTATGAGGGTGGACGTTTATAGAGCTGGAAAAGCTCCCAATGGCCATGTAACTCCAACAGGGCCAGATCAAGCTCTACCTTACCGTCAGGGGGCAGCATGGCTAGAGGCTGAGGATGTTCCCCATCTCCACTAGAATCCCATCTTTGTGCCATCCACTAGGTTCTTCCTCCTCTTAGGGTTTCTATAGATTTTAAGGGTGTTTTGGGTTTTTATAGATTTTAGGGTTTTAGGGTTTATAGTTTTTTTATGTTTTTAGGGGGTCTAAGGTATTTTTGTTTTTAAGGGTTTTAAGGGTTTTTACTATTTTTTACATTTTTAGGTATTTTTAAGGATTTTTATGGTCTCTGAGGATTTTAGGGAATTTGATGTATTTTAGGGTTTTAAAGGTTTTTTTGGTTTTTTGGGTTTTTTGGGTTCTATAGTTTTTTATGTTTTTAGGGGATTTAAATTTTTTTATTCTTGTAAGGATTTATTTTTTATTTTTAGGGTATTTAGTAGTTTCTAATGTTATTTTTTATTTATAGGTCATTTTTTTGTAATTTTATGTGTTTTTAGTGTTTTTAGGTATTTTGAGTCTTTTTAGTGGTTTATGGATTTTATGGGATTTCGAGTTTTTCAGGTTTTATATTTTTATAGTGTTTTTATGATTTTTTAGCGTTTTAAACATTTTTAGGGGATTAATTGGCATTTATATTTTTTAGTCTTTTTGGGTTTTTATCGGTTTTTATGGGTTTTAGGGATTTTTGGGATTTTAGGTTATTATAGGTTTATGGGGTTTTTTGTTCTTTAGGAAATTTTGGGTTTTAAATGGTTTTTTGATTTTAGGTTTTTACATTTTAATTTTTTTATGGTTTTTTAGATTTCCTCAGTTTCATAGGGTTTTTTTCGATTTTAGATATTTTTAGGGACTATTGGATTTGTTGGGTTTTTTGGGATTTTGAGAGGATTTTGGTTTTGTATGTTTTTATTAGTTTTTCGGTGTTTGTAGTGTTTTAAGGTCTTTAATATTATGCTATAGGTTTTTTTTTCGGGGTTTTTACATTTAATTGGATTTTTAGTTCTTTTTTAAGATTTTTATGTGTTTTTAGGGTTTTGGGGATGTTGATAGGTTTTTGGGTTTTGTGGTTTTTAGTTTGTTTTATTTTATGGGGTTTTCTTGAGTTTTTTAGGGTTTTTAAGGATTTTTAGAGTTTTTAATAATATTAGCGTTTTAAAGGTGTTTTGGAGTATATATTGTTTTTAGAATTAATTAGGGGTTTTAGGGTTTTAAGGTTTTTAGAAGGTTTAATAGTTTTTTGGGGATTTTAAGGGGTTTTAGGCTCTTTTTCATATATCTAGGGTATTTATCTTTTTTATGTTTTTAGGGGTTTTATTTATTTCATGGTTTTTCAGGTCTTTGTTGTTTTTTTCATGGATTTTAGTGTTTTTTGGTTTATGGGTATTTTTATGGATATTTTTGGATATTTTTGGGTTTTATTGGGTTTTTAGGGATTTTGTTAGTTTGGGAGGTTTAGGGTTTTCAGGGTTTATTTGGTTTTTAAGGGTTTTAAGTGTTTTTAAATTTTTGTAGTTTTCTTAGGCAATTTCATAAATCTATGGGTATTTTTTGGTTTTTAGTTATTTTTAGGTATTTTTGATAAAATTTATTGGTTTTTAGAGTTTTATGGTGTTGTTATGGGTATTTGGGATTTTTATGGTTTTAGGTGTTTTAACGTTTTTATTGTTTTTTGGGATTTATGTTTTTTTGTTATTTAATATTTTTATAGGATTTTTCCGGATTTTAGTTATTTCTATTGTTTTAATTATTTTATATATTTTCTTAGGATTTTTATATTTTACAAGGTTTTTTGGTTTTTTGGATTTTTGGATTTTTATATATTTTTTATTTCTTAAGGAGTTTTAAGGTTTTTAGAGTTTTTAACATCTTTATCAGATTAATGGGTTTTCTAAATTTTTAGTTGTGTTATGGTTTTTATTAGTTTTTATAGTTTAATGGTTTTTAATGGATTTTTGGTGTTTTTGGGTTTTTAGAGTTTTTTGTGTTTTTAGGGGTTTTAATTGTTTTTTGGTTTTTAAGGTTTTCTTTGAATATTTAATGTTTTTTAGAATTTAATTCTTTTAGGGTTTTATGGTTTTTAGTGTTTTTATGGATTTTTAGGGTTATAGGGTTTTTCGGATTTTAGGGTTTTTTAGTGTTATAGGATTTACTGATTTTTTAGGGGTATAAAATTTTATAGTGTTTTTTATGTTTTTAATGGGTTTAAGGGTTTTTTGAGTTTTTAGTCGGTTTTAGGTTTTTATAGTTTTTACAATTTTTAAGGGATTTAGGTGTTTTTATGGATTTATGGGGTTTTAGGGCTATAGTGTTTTACGTTTTTTTTTCAATTTTTTGTTTTTATGGTTTTAAAATATTTTTTTTGTTTTTAGTCATTTCTTGGGTTTCTCGGGCTATTAGTGTATTTTTCATTATTAGTAATTTTTAGGTATTTTTTTTGAATTTTTATGGTTTTTAAGGATTTTGAGGGTTTTTTGGTTTTTAGGGTTTTTAGAATTTTTAGGTTTTTATGGATTTATGTTTTTCTGGTTTCTAAGGTTTTATTAATGGGTTTTAGAGTTATTAAGTTTTTTAGGTTTTTACTGACTTTTAGAGAATTTTTTGGATTTTTACAAGGTTTTATTTGTTTTAAATATTTTGAGGGTTTTATGGGTTTTATGGTATTATGGATTTCATAGGGTTTTAGGGTTTTTTTAGTTTTTAGGGTCTTATGAATTTTAAAAGTGTTAATATTTTATGAATTTTTAAAAACTGTGTTGATTTTTAGTGGGCTTTTTGTGTTTTATGGAATTTTCTATGGGTTTTAGAGGATTTATGGTTTGAATGGTTTAAGGGTGTTTTTAGGATCTTCTAGGATTTTAAGTGTTCTCAGTTTTTTGGGGTTTTAACTATTTTAGTTTTTAAGGTTTTCTTGGGATTTAACGTGTTGTTAGGGATTTTTACTTTTTTATGGATTTTAAGGATTTTTTTAATTTTTATGGTTTTTTAGTGTTTTAGGGATTTTTTTGGGGTTTTATGGTTTTTAGGGGTTTTAGTATTTTTAGGATTTTTTATCACTTTATAGGTTTAATGTTTTTATGATTTTTTTTGTTTTCATGGGGTTTTTATGGTTTTCATTATTTTTAGGAATTTTTAGGTATTTTTTATGATTTATAGGGGGTTTAAATGTTTTTAAATATGTTGGGTGTTTTTAGGGTGCTTTTTTGGTTTTAGAATTTTTTTGGGTTTTTATGGATTTTATGATTTTTTAGGTTTTAAAGGTTTTCTTAGTATTTTTTAGGATTTTAAGGTTATTATATATTTTTAGGGATTTTTTGGTATTTTTGGTACTTTTAATGGATTTTGTTGGTTTATTTGTGAGTGTTTAAAGGGGTTTTGTGCTTTTTTTTGGTTTTTATGCTTTTTTTATGTTTTTTTATGTTTTATAGTTTATAATTTTTTAAATTTTATAGGAGTTTAAAGTGTTTTTAGAGTTTTTACTAGTTTTTTATAGTATTAATGTTTTTTTGGGATTTAAGGTATTTGGGGGGGTTATGGTTTTTAGTGGTTTTTAGGGGTTTAGGGTATTTTTAGGGGTGTTTAGTGTTTTTAATGTTTTTATATTTTTTAGGAGTTTTATGTGATTTTAGGTTTTTAAGGATTTCTATGGGGTTTTAGGGGACTTAGTGTTTTTATCATTTTTAAGTATTTTGAGTGTTTTTAGGATTTTAATATGTTTTTACAGTTTTTATGGATAGTGGGGGTTTTTATGGTTTTAAGGTTTTATTGGGATTCTATATTCTTCAAGAATTTTTAGGAGATTTATGTTTTTTTCTTTTTTTATGTTTTTCTTTGGGTTTTTTTGTTTTTTTTACGTGTTTTTGAGTGAATTTTTTGAGTTTTAAGATTTTTTAGAGTTATATAAAATTTTTAGGGGTTTTAAAGGTTTTTTAGAGTTTTTAGTGGTTTTTTTGGTTTTTTTGGTTTTAATGGATTTTATATTTTTTAAGTGTTTTTCTGGTTTTTAGGGGTTTTAGCGATTTTTAAGGTTTTTAAGGTTTTTAGAATTTATTATATTTTCTAGATTATCTATGTGTGTTTAGGTTTTTATGGTTTTCATAGGTATTATCAAGGATTTTAGTGTTTTTATGATTATAGAGATTTTTATGATTTTTATGTAATTTTATGGTTTTTAGGGAGTTTGAAAATATTTAAGGTTTTTACTATTGTTTTGATTTTTAGGGTTTATAGTTTTATTTGGTGTTAAAAATTTTAGGGGTTTTAAATTTTTTATGGGTTTAAAGGGTGTTTAGAGTATTTGGTGGTTTTTAGGGTTTTATGGGTTTTTTTTGGTTTTTATGGTTTTATGGGTTTTTACAGTTGTAGTTTCTTTTTAGGATTTTGTAGGATTTTTATCATTTTTTATGTTCTTTAGGAGTTTTATGTTTTTTAGTACTTTAATGTTTTCTATGTTTTTTAGTGTTTTTATAATTTTTAGGTTTTAGGGATTTGTACATCATTTTTAGGATTTTTATGGGTTTTAGGGTTTTTACAGATTTTGTAGGTGTTTGGGGATTTTTTGTATTTTTTGAATTTTTTAGGATTTTTAGTGTTTTATGTGTTCTAAGTATTTTAGTTTTTCTTAGGTACTTTCAGGTTTTGTGGTTTCTTTATCATTTTAGGGATTTTTTGGGTTTTTTAGGATTTTTATTGTTTTTAGGATTTTTAGGGATTTTGAGGGTCGTTTTGGTTTTATGTTTTTTTAGTGTTTTTGGGGGTTTTTATGGTTTTTATGGTTTTTAGAATATTTCATTAATTTTAGGGGTTTAAAGAGTTGTTATATTTTTAGTGGTTTTAGGTTTTTTATGGATTTTTATGGGTTTTATGTTTTTTGGTTTTTTATGGATTTTAGGGTTTTTAGGGGGTTTTTTTGATTTTTTTATTTTTTTTTGGATTTAAATGTATTAGGTATTTTAGGTTTTCTAAGTGGTCTTCATTGTTTAAGGTTTCTTATGTTTTTCGAGATTATAGGGTTTGTTTATGGATTTTATGGGTCTTTATGGTTTTTAGAGATTTTGAGGGTTTTTAGGGTTTTTAAGGATTTTATGGTTTTTTATAATATTAATGTCTTTTAAGGGTTTTATTGTTTTATGGATTTACATTTCTCTTATGGTTATTCTATGTTTTTAGTATTTTGTTTTACTTTTTTTACTGATTTTCTGGGTGTTCTTAGGATTTTTATGGTTTTAATGGATATTGAGGGCTTTAGCACATTTTTATGGTTTTTATAGTTCTTTCAAGAATTAGGGTTTTTACATGTATTATATTGTTTATATATTTTTTTGAGGTTTTTTAATGTTTTTATGGTTTTAATGGGTTTTTAGTGTTTTTACTGTTTTTTGGGGCTTTTTGGTTTTTAATTATTTTCATGTTTTTTTGGGGGGGTTTATGTTTTTAGGGGTTTTCACGTTTTAGGGTATTTTGGGGTTTTTTATGGTTATTAATATTTTCTAGGATTATTTAGTGTATTATGTAATTTTACTTTTTTTATAATCTTTATTGTGTTTTCATGGTTTCAATTTTGTTACTTTTGAATGGATTTTCAGGGTTTGTTATTATATTTTATGGTTTTTAGGGGATTGAGGTATTTTGTGGGGTTTTATGGGTTTCATGGATTTTATTGTGTCTGAGGGTTTTTAGAATTTTTAGGTTTTTTATGGGTTCTATGTGTATTTATTTTTTTATGGTTTACATGGGGTTTTCAGGGTTTTTATGGATTTTACATTTTCTTGGATGTTTAGGAATTTTTTAAAAGTTTGTGGTATTTAGGTTTTTAAAGGTTTTTATTTTTATGTTTTTTTTTGAGATCATGAGGGGATTTTAATAATATTTTCATCTTTGTATCTGTTATTTATTTTAGATTTTGAGGGTTTTTAGGGATTTTAGGGTTTTCTGGATTTTTTCTGTTCTTCTCTTTTTATTATTTTTTATGGATTTTAATGTTTTTAGATATCTTTTAAGGTTTTTAGGTACAGGTATGTGTAGGTCCAGGGTATAATCCCCCCCCCAAATTTTTTAGAAAAAAGAAACAACATACATGGGCGGGGTTGAGACAATCTACCCATACCCAGAAAACAAACCCCAAAAAATAAAAGAAGAAAGAAAAAGACACAAAAGACCAGACACAACAGTAGCCTAAACATGTCTTATCCAACAAACACCAACATCCAACAACACCAATTCCAATAACCAAACCCACAACATTCCTTCAGCACCACTCAGTTAACAGTAACCAATGTCCAACATCACACTTCCCAGCAACCAGTGACTCCTCAAAAAATATATTCCCCACCAGCAACATTGAACCACTAACACCAAAACCATCAACCTCCACATCATCACGTCAGAGCCATGCAGTAGCCAGCATCCATCTCTCCAGTTTCCAAAAACCAACATCTCCATAAATATCTCCTCTCTTGGCACCAATCACAATCCATTTCCTTAATTACTAGTAACCAATACCTCCTAGCCAGACATCATCCAACAATCTATACCCAAAAACAACGCAAGACCACCAGTACTAACGCCCAGAAATAAATCATAGCACCCATAACTCCTTGGTGGTTTTATGTTTTTTAGATTTTTTTAATGTCTATGGGTTTAAAATATTTTTAGAATTTTTAGGTTTTTAGGGGTATTACGATTTTTTATTGTTTGTAGCATGTTTCTGGTTTTTAAGGGATTATGTTTTTTATTGGTTTTTGGGATTTTAGTGTTTTTATGAGTTTTTAGGGTTTTTAATGTTTTTAGAGTTTTTTAATTTTTAGGGGCTTAAGGGTTTTTAGATTTTTTATTTTTTTGGTTTGTTATTGGTTTTAGGGACATTGAATTTTTTAGGTCTTTTATTGTTTTTTGGGGTTTTGCAGTTTTTATGATTCTTAGTGATTTTTAGGCTTTTAGTGGTCTTAAGTGTTTTTCAGTCATTGAGGTTTTCATCGGGGTTTTCTGGGATTTCTATTTTTTACATTTTTAGGGATTTTTAGGTATTTATAGTATTTTTTTGGGATTTTTGAGATTTTTTGGGTGTCTAGGGTTTTAGTGTTTTTATGGATTTCATGGGATTTTAGGGGTTTTTCGTTTCTTGGGTATTTATGGTTTTTTAGATTTCTTAATATTTTGAAGGGTTTAAAGGGTTGTCATATTTTTTATTAGGTTTTTAGGGTTTTTATGGGGTTTAGTTTTTTTAATGTCTTTTAGGGGTTTTAGGGGTTTTATGGGTTTTATGTTGTTATAAGGGATTTAGGGTCTTTTAGGTTTTTTTAGGATTTTTGGTGTTTTTTAGGTTTATAGGAATTTTAATTATTTTTAGGTTTTTATTGTATTCTTTGGGTTTTTCAGAGTATTTTTGGGGTTTTTTTATGGTTTTTTGGTTTTTTATGGATTATTTTTTATTTTTATGGTTTTTATGATTTTTATGGACTTTGAGGGTTTTATGATTTTTGGAGTTTTTAAGGTTTTTGGGTTTTTAGTGTATTTGAATTTTTCAAGGGTTTTTGTATTTTTAGGTTTGTAAGGTTTCTTAGGGGTTTTATATGTTTTAAATTTTTTTTTAAAAAAATTATGTGTTTTAGGGAATTTTTTTATTTTTTGGGTTTTTAGGGCTTGTAGAGATTATGGGATGTTTTATGGGTTTTGTGATTTTTTAAGTTTTTATGGTTTTGTTATAGGTTTTTAGAGTCTTTATGGTTTTTAACCTATCAAGATATTTTTGGGGACTTGGAATTTTTTTGTTTTCCAGGATTTTAGAAAATTTGAGGGGTTTTATGAGTTTTATGGGGGTTTTTATTTCATTTCACATTTATAGGGTTTTAAAGGGGATTTTAGTTTTTTCGTGTTTTTATGGTTTTTATTATTTTTTAGGGTTTTATGGTAGTATGGATTTTATGATTTTTACGGTTTGTAGGTATTTTAGGGTTTTGGCATTCTTTAGGACATTTTTGTCTTGAAGTGTTATTTTTTTTTATTTTTTTAATGGGTTTTTTGGGTTTTTTGTCTTTTTATGGATTTTTATGGATTTTATTTTTTTTTCTCATTTTTTGGGTCTTTAATGACTTTGAGGGTTTTTAGGGATTTTAAGGTTTTTTACATTTTTTTTATCATTTTAGGTTTTTATGTATTTTATGTTATTTTATGTTTATAAGTTTTTCATCGGAATTTTAGAGTTTTTAGTGTTTTTTAATTTTGATTGATTTTTTTAATTTTTATGTGGTTTTTCAAATAATAGGGTTTTTTGGGTTTTTTGGTTTTTCAGGTTTTTTAGGGTTTTAGTGTTTTATAGGGCTATTAGGGGTTTTATGTGTTTTTATGTTTCTAAGGTTATATTATGGGTTTTATGTTTTTTTAGGGTTTTGATAATTTTTAGAGATTATAAGTACTGTTTTAGGATTGTTATAAATTTTTGGGACTTTTTAAGGATTTTGTGGGTTTTTAGGGGTTTTAGGGTTTTCAAGGTTTGTATGTTTTTTTTGAGTTTTTTAAGGTATTTAGGGTTTTTAATTTTTTTTAACATTTTAGGGGTTTGAAGGGTTCTTATAGTTTTTTTTTGATTTTTAGTTTTTCATGGTATTTTTATCTTTTAGGTTTTTTGGGTTTTTTAGGTTTTAAGGTACTCTAGGGGTTTGTAGGGTCCTGAAAATTCTTCTAAGGGAATAAAATACCCCCCACAATCACATTGTAGAAGGAAGAAAGTACTCCTACAAGAATAGTAAGGTGAATAGACTCAAATCAAGTTGAAAATTTCAGAAGAAACTTGAGAAGGAATTAAAGTTTTCAATGAAATTTATGTGGCTCGTGTACCATCACTGGGAAAGGTTCGCAGGTAGACTAGATGGAGAACCACTAGGTAAAAGGAATGATCAATAAACCATTGGCCCGTGGAGTGAGGGCCAATTAACAATGTGTACCGCGAACCGCATCGCTGAAGGACTCAAGCGTGCAAAGGCCATTCGTGTACCATTCTAATAACTCGTCAGTTCGCGAATGAAGCAAACATGAGGGGTTCTGCGAACCATTATCATGGACCATAGCCTCTGTAAACCCCCAGTTGACCGAGTATTCTGCGGGTCAGGATATCTCTTCATGTGCCTCCGCAAATGGTGTCATGTTCCCAATAGATACAATTGATCCGATGCTCTATAAAAGTATAATAGTAAAAGGACGAGAGGACAGATGATAAAAGCTTTAAGGGGACTTAGAGGTTGGAAGAAAGAGTTTGGAGAAGATTCCCGTTTAGTGTTGATTCATTGGCGAAGCACAAATTTTGAACCACTCTCTCCATAGGTAAATCTGGTCACGAAACATAAAATGGGTTAATTGAATACTTAAAATATAAATGTGAACCTATTTGGTGAACTGTGAACCTCCTAATTCTCACAGATTAACTCCCCCTGAATGATGATCCTCCAAAACCTCCTTCAATATGGTGCTCTATATAGCGTGTCGCTATGCAGACTGAACCCGGTACCACGTATTGCATCCGTACGCAGATGGAACCCAAAGTTGCATCATGGGCCACGTACCACTATGGTACGTGGTGGCCCATACCCCTGCCCATGTACCGCATAGGTACATGGATGGAACATCTGCCTGCAAAACACTACGGTATGTAGAGCCTCCACCGTCCCACATAAGATACCAGTCCAAATAATGGGGTATTTTCGTGTATCATTTCCTTCAGTTCCATCCTCACCCATCCATTACCATCCAGTCCTCCATAATTTGTCCGCGAAATAGTCCTCTGACATCAGTCCAATGCCCCCTCCACAGCCATCAGATGCGTATGATTAGACCATCGGGCGCATCATCATGCCCCTTTGATTCTACATACCCATGGTAAACAGAATTGTGAAGGCTCTCCCTACAACGGTACAAGATTTTGGAATGCATGTGGGTTTACATTCTCATGGTAACCTAGAATCCATACTTAGGATACCAACGTGATACTCCTCATTCTCAGGATTATGGTTGATCACATGTTTTTCCATTCAATGTGGAATAGTGATTAGTCGAAGGAGTTATGTTTGCTTCTCTTTTTTATGAGGATGATACTCCTCCCCTTCCCATAATGTAATATGGGGCCCTCCCCCAGAGGTAAGTCCCCAATCATCGGAGGTTGAGATGCGTGAACATTAATACCACTTCACATGGAAAGGTTCATCGCTCCACGACCTCTCCCACGATAACACCAACCTCTTCCTCCATAGGCTCTCCCTCTCCCACCAACAGGAGAGGAAGTATGTGCTTTGTTTAATCTTTAACATCCTTTTGTTTCTCACACCGACCATGACTCACGTGGGCTAAGAGGTTTGTGATGATTACAAAATCAACATGATTCTGAACTATACGAACTCTAATTCCTGATTATACCAGGATACGTAGGACACCTACCTGAAGGCCCGAGATTAAAAGGGTGCCCATCCAAAAGGGTTCACCTAATCAAGTATATCAAATTGGAAACTTCAATGTGTAAGCCCCAACATAATCTGAACTACAAGAAATCTGATTCTTGATCAAACTATGATATGTAGGACACCTACCTAAATTCCTAAGATCAAAAGGGCTCCCTCTCATAATGGGTCCACCCAATCATGCATGCTCAAATGGGAAGCTCCCACATGTAATCCCTAGTAGACCCAAACTACGTGGGTTCTGATTTCTCTCTTGATGATATATAGGAAACCCATATTATGGGTCGGATCCCAACATCATGTAAACTTCCACCCCTCTATATGACAACAAACTCCAAAGTTCCTTATTGTATGGCTCCATCCATTAGTACCTCTGTAGCATCAAATAGATGCATGCCAATGACAATCTTGCAACTAAGGGTAACCCATGGAAAAACTCATCAGGAATGATCCAAGGATTCAAGAACATATGAACATGACTTAAATCTATAAGAGTGTCCCAGAACAGGCAACAATCTTCCCCAAGAAGGGTGTGGTGAGCCTGAACTACCATCCTCTTCACCAATGGAGTCATCAAGTGTCGCTAGTTGAATCATCAATCAATGAGAACCTACCATTTGAAATCATGTTCATGAATCATGGATTCCAGGGCCGTTGGGCATTTCTAGATCTACAAATTAACCATTTGGAGATCATCTGAGGAAGTTATATCCGAAGAGGACTGATTGCACAAGTACTTCACCCCATGAAATCACCCATTGGGATCATATGACTATGGAACCTCCTTCTCAATGTGAAAGGGGATAATTGCTCAGTGCCTACGATGTTGTCCCAACCTACCTTTAAGGGATAATGATGCCAAATGGTTCAAAAAAATTAAATGGTGAATTTGATAGGAAACTGTCTCTAGAAAAAGGGGGGGTGATGATCCTCGTCAAAACATTTTCTTATTGCCCGAAATGCACCACCTAGAAGGTGAAAGAAAAAATGGTAAACATGATGGGAATACTTAACTAAGGTTGTGGTTGTACCCCAATGATAAAAGAAAAAAATACATTGTACATCTGACCATTTTTTCTCCCTGGTATGTGTGAAATGTGCCACCTTGAAGGAGGAACAAAAATGGGGAACCCAACCTGAATCCTTACCCAAGGAGGTGGTTCTACCCCAATGATAAAAGGGAAAAGGACAATGCACTTCAGACCATTTTTTCACCCTGGTATGAGCAAAACGCACCACCTCGGAGGCGGAACAAAAATGGTAAAACCGACATGAATCCTTAACCAATGTGGCAGTTCTAACTCAATGATGAAATATAAAAGGACATTGCACATCAGACCATTTTTTCACACCGGTACGCATGAAATGATCCACCTCAGAGGCAGAACAAAAATAGTTCACCCAATGTGAATCCTTAACCAATGTAGCGGTATTACCCTACTCAAGCCCCTTCACCCCGCAATAGAATATTGGGAAGGGGGCCAAGATGAATCATCAGATATGCACATGTTTAAAAGAATGGTATTTTGATGAGGTTTTGTGGTCTATATGTCATATATGTATGTCTCAGGTTCCTACAGAGCAACCTTCGATCCAAATGACATCCTGACGACCGATGTTGACATGTGCATCAGTGATTCCACAGGTGGTTGGGGACCCAACGAAAACCAGGACCCCATTGCCTACTCAACGTCTTCAAATCTAGGTATCAAACATGTTGATTAGGGAGTACCACCGAAATAAAACTCTCCCCCATGCTGGTGGTCGCAAGACAAGCCCCCCAGTCCGTAATGATCTACCCACCACCTCCTCATCCACAGCTAGAACCCCAGCAAAAGGCGGCCCCTATGGTCATCTCAAACCATTTTTGTATCCTATACTCAGAACATGATAGCGAGTACCTCCCTTATCTTGGAGAGGAAGATGAATTTGATGCTTAAAACTTCATCTCAATTGCACAGGGTTCCTACTCATGGGCCCATTATAGTGAGTGTCACTACTAACACTGGACAACCAGACCTCCTCCCACCAAAGAGGACCTTATGCCGAGGCCACCTGATAAAGTCCAGGACACCCAGGCCCCTCGAGCATCCTGTCAAGGGCGGTGAATATATAATCCTGACCATTCTATCACCCATGTTTCTGAGGAGTAACTCTACCGAACTAAAACGGTGGAATTCAAGGGGAAAAAATATGTCTGCATCCCATCCACTCATGCCCACAACAGAAATAGGGTGGCACAATACGGGAACATGCACATACTTGCTAGTTCTTGCCGGTCCCGCCGTGCAGACAGAGAGGCAAACTACAGGCAGATGAAAATATCTACTGATTCAGAAAAATATGATCAACCAAATAGGGTGGCAACCAGCTACACATAGGCACAAACACGTACTGATGTATATCCATCATTCCATCTAAATATTGCCACAACTGGATACCTGTAGGCACAAATACCTACTGATGCATATCAAGCCCACCATCCAAATTGTGAATCAAGTAAATATGAGAAGAGTAAAATTCCTACGGATGAATAAGAATCCTATGAGACATATACAATGGAAATAAATTAGATGGAAATCCCTTCTCATGAATATGATGCCCACTAGTCCAATACGGTGCCAATCGGAGAAGAAAACCGATGGAAAACTTGTTCCTGTATCTTAGAACAAGAGAACTACCAGTATCTACTAGAAACTAATGGAGGACCAAAGCAGGCACAAACCCCTACTCCGATATTGGAATGGGCCTTCATACCCATTCCAACCAAATATTTATCTCATCACATCTTGAAAATAATGTAAGATCATACATCAATTCCTGGACATATCCTCCAAACATGCCAAGATATCATTGCATCGGTTTAAAAAGAGAGAAATCAAGCCCACAACCCCGTTTCCTTGAATGGAATGACTCGCTCAAAAAATTATTTATTCACTCCAGAGTTGTTATGCATACATACTTTAGTGCAGGAGGGTCTACAAAAAAATCCCATGATAAATGGACAACCAGATCAGAAAAAATACCCATTCCAATTGGGGGATGTCGATCCAATGTGGTGGTTTCTCCAAGGCAGATATATATCCCTTACAAACCTCAAGATGTTAACGGGAATATCCCAACAACATCATGGGACCCAACAAGGAAGGGACCCCTATATGAAGGCCATTACCTACATAATATATCCCTGGTTTCCCGTAAGAGAGCGCAAAAAGATAAAATGCGCCAATGGAAGCAGGAAAATGAAGAGCACATACATGATCTTGCTTTGCAGGGAGGTAGGGTTCATGACGCCCTTAAACATATATCAATGAAATTTCAAGATCATATCTGTCCATTACCAAATTATGGAAGTGGATGTATCAGTTGTGAAGGCCCTCACCACAATGTTGCTACCAATAGCTCTGATGGTCCTCCACAGAGCACCCATGGGGTCTCATTCTATGGGATAGGAATGATCAATCATAAGATCCTATTTCCTAATGTTTATTGGGGTAACCCCTCCCTCGGACTGAAAATTAGAAATGAAGAAGGTCATCCACAGAGCACCCATGGGGGCTTACTCTATGGGATAAGAATGATCAATCATGAGATCCTATCTCCTGATGCGCGTTGGGGTAGCCCCTCCCTCGGCCTGAAGATCATACATCAAGAAGGTCCTCCCCTTAATTTAATCCACCCTGATGGTCTTCCCAAGGGTATACGCTACAGATATGATTCTCCCTGCAGTCATACATCAAGTCTTAATGGTAGTCCTCACCATGATGACAATCATTGCGAAGGCCCTCCCCGCAACAGTGGTTGTTATGATGGTCCTTCCCATAGTAACCCGAAGCAATGAGAAGGTCCTCCCCTCATTATATAACATCTTGAAGGCCCTCCCAATGATATACAATGTAGATATTCCCCTTTTATCCAGATATCAAGTCATGATGGTAGTCCTCACCATGATGACAACTTTTGTGAAGGCCCTCCTCATAGTGGAAGTTGCTATGAAGGTCCTCCCCATAGTAACATCAAGTAGAAAAAAGTTCCTCCCATCACTATATCCCACCCTGAAGGTCCTCCCTAGGGTATATGCTATAAAAACATTTCCCATGCTCAGAAATCTAGTTTCAATAGTAGCTCTTTCCATTGGAGCACCAATTGAGAATTTCCTCCCCGTAATCAAATTTCATGCTAGCAGGAAGGTCCTCCCCTTATCGGAAAAAAATGAGAAATCCCTCCTATCCTGTGGTGCTCAAAATGGTGGAGTTATCAACATTAGGCATTCTGTCTATAATGAGTGATATTATATCTGAAATAGAGGATGGCCTGGGGCCACACTCATATTTTGAGCCACCCCTATGCTGTTCACATATCAATAAGTCTCCCACCATCCTTGTTTCTTGGAATGAAATTATTAAGAAGCAGCTGAGATGGGAATATTATTTAGAGAAGCCTCTAGAAGAACCACAATAAGATATGTTTTTTTTTGAGAAGACAACTAGCTAATGATAATATACCAGTGATGTATTGGCCTATGACCACTTCTCACTTCAAAATACCAGGAGGGATTATTGGGGAATGCACACATGACATTCACATCAATATATGTTAAATTATTAATCATATGAAAGTAAAATTTCTACCATATGATGGGTATACATACCATGTCAATAAGATAGGGGAGCTTCAACGTCTAATCGACATGGAATACCACCCGTCTGCAAGACATCCACAATCCAAAAGGAAAAAAGAAAAAACCATGAACCGTCTTGCCTCTATGAACTGCATATGTTGTGTCATCTCATTGGAAATGCTTCGACTACTATTCACATTCGGGGATGGGGAGAACATGAAGCTCTACACTACACTCCGCGTTCCATCCAGCATGCCCCATTTGAAATGACTTCGTTCAAATTCATCACCTAGAGGCGGTAATCATGTGAAACCCTCTCTCATGAAATATGGGATAATCAACAAAAATTATCCTAGAGTAAGTCTCAAAAGTTTTAGGACTAAAGAGATCAAGACATCGAAAAGCTTCTATGTCAGGAAACAAGGAACATCCAGTGGGCTTCCCGCATAAGGGAATCCAATCGGCAAGCATTGATCATGTTTTCAAAAGACCATAGACTCCATAGAATACGAATTCCATACATTGATCTCACCCACGTGAGTGTACATCATATTTAAAAGTCAACAATAGTGGAAGCTGTGGCCACAATGTGGGAACAACCCCAACCCACAGGGCTGGGGGAATTTTTAAATAAAATTTTCCCCGTAAGACTAGAAAATCCAGGTTGTAGCACATCAATGAAAGAATGGGAATAACCCCAACCCATAGTGTTGGGGTAATTTTTACCTCATGTCATCACATATTGGAAGTCTGTCTTCTCCTATCTAAGAGAATGATGGATAGAGGAGTTACCCATTCTACCCTTTCTCGTGGTTGGTACCCTCCAAGATAAAGGCACATTACAAGGTCATACCAATGCTCCCTTCTGGTCAATCTTCACCAAGAAACCCAAAGAATACCATAGAATGGAAGGAGAAATTACAAAAAAGGACGTAGAAAGTCTTCCTACCATTTGACACCAAGTTCACCACCCCCAATGTGGTATGCCATAGTGAACGTGGTAAACGTGAACCCTACATATCTCAAAGGAAATTAAGTAGAGGGAGAAGATGTGAAGGAAGATGGTTCCTTCCCATAGGCATCCCACACTAAGCTTGATGGTGTGCATACCTGGAACCAGAGAGAGATCATATATCTGGGCACCCCCTCAGTTAATTTTTTGCTTCCTACCATGAGAAACCCCAAGAAGGAGAAGAATAAATAAAAGGTCATCTATGACCCACCTCCACCTCCCCCTAAGGATGTGCCCCTCATGCTCAAGGAATGATTTTCAAAGTAGGAAAAATAAACGAAAGAGCTCGGGAGAATTAATGATGAGCTATGTCGTGGGAGATACCTCACCGGATGTGTTTTCCATATGGAACATCAGTAGGCGCTCCCAGAAGGGTTGCCCTTACCACATGCACTCATCCCAGCAAATATAGCCAAGCTTAGAGGCATGTGTAATTTGGCATCAGGACTGAACACCTACTTCAACCTAGACCCATAAGGACATCAAGATTTCCCTCCATTGGGAAGGAATCCAGAATATATTCTAGAAAACCCTTAAATGATACCTTTCGGTGGGTATCAACCCCAAATTCCAACAATACCACACACCCAGTTTTGGCCACTACTGCACTAGATCAAGATCATGACTAAAAGGATATGCATCAAGGGCTCTTGAATACCATCGAGCAACTAAAAATCTCGTCTACAATCCATAGAGGAGAGGCACGGCCTGATACAATCATAGCACAAAACCTACCCCGATTTAGTGAGCAATATTCCACCACCTACAAATATTGGAAACCCCTTATTCCTAGTATTCAATGGATTGGGGGACCCAAAACAACATTTAACTCACTACACCTCTTATTGTGACCCAGTGATGGGCATTTCTGAGAAGTAAGAAGTAGTAAAACTCAGGTGCTTCATATGAACCCTACATGGCTAAGATTTTGTATGGTATACTAGCCTGCCAACTCACTCAATCACAAGCTGGGAGGACCTCTCGCAAAAATTTCCCTTCTAGTTTAATTCAATGCTGCCTAAGACAATGGTCAGTGATCTCATGAACAACAAGATACGATAGAAAAAAAGAGTTTCATACATCATTACCAGATAGAAAGGCCTAACTTATTACTTGAAATAGCCACTCCCCTAGGATGAGATACTCGCCATGTGCATTGATAACCTCCAAGATGAATTGTGAACACCAATCGTCCTGGTGAATTACACAATTAGGTTCTAAGACTTCTCTTACATTTAACGAATGATATAAGACTCCATAGAGTGGACCATCCTTAAGTCCTAGGTGGACCCATCAGCCACTAGGAAAAGATTAGGAAAGGATGAAGTGACTTCTGTCATGATTAATCCACCCCCTACAATAGCTCTAGTTGTGATGCCCCCAAAAAATCCTAAAGAACCCTCTGGATGCCAATAGACACCCCAACCTCAAAAAGATGAGTGAAGAGGTGCTAAAAGAAATAAATATTAATAACTAATAAACAATGTTTACTCATTATGAGATGACAAGGTCCACATCTATTTCATAACTGCTATGAATTGTAATTTTCTCTGGCTACTAGATCCAAAGTGAGCCTATGAAGTGGGTCTCAATGATAGCCTAAATTATTGTCCCTATCCCCAAATACTGGGACATACAATCCAGGAATTCTTCATTTTCAGGGATATCCTACAAAAGATGGTGGATTTCGTGCAAGTCAAGTTGGGATTGACACCATCACATGTGGTGTAGGTTTCCACCTCACACTCAAGAGAGTAAGAGTAATGGAAATAATTCTTCATTAATAAAGAGAAAATGTTTTAAAATCGGATGACTCAAAAGACTGTCAACTATGTCCATGGCATATTCCAGGAATAGTTGAAACAACCAATTGTGCCCCAAAATCTCCTAATACAACATAACAACCCTCCTCATCCCTGAATCCCTCTAAAGGCCAGATGGGAAGAAAGCAAGATAAGAAGACAGGTTCACACCAAATGTGAAGTGAGTGTTGATTCCATCATACATCATTCCAACAAACATGGTACAACGAGCACCCTCCTGCTAAGTGGTACAATAGGTACCGCCCTTCCAAACTGTACAACGAACATCGACCCACCAAACAGTACAATGGGCATCACCCCACCAAATGATACAATTGGAACCACCCCACCAAACAGTACTATCAAAAGGATAGTCAGACAGAAACACTATCAAATCAAGAAATAATTTTTGGTTCAATTAATACCATTCACTTGATGGACCCTTTATCAGATGGAGACTGTGGCCACAAACTCGAATTCCCCATGCCCAACCAAAGAGTCTGAGGAATAGGCCACAAAGGATAGAGGTTTCCTGGAAGGCACGATGGTATATGGACTCAAATTCATAGTCATTCCATAAGTCAAATTGTTAACATTGTAGAAACTCGTAGAAGGACCCCCTGGCAGACATAACAAGAACCGAAATGCTCCTCCTCCCCCTTAGGAAGTCATCCATGCCTTGTTAGCTTGGAATATCCATCATGGGGAGAACAAATATCATATTTCCCAAGGAATATGGGTGGACTAGTTTGGCCAAACCTGGAAAGGATTGTAGCAGCACCAGCCTCAGTCACAGAGGATGAACCATCCACATCTAAAGCCAAAAACCCTAAAATTTCTTTGAAAGAACAACCCCAATTTGGGAAGCACCAACCATTAGAGCAGATGTTTGATATATTAAAGCAGCTGTCATCTGTACCAGCAAAGCTGTCAATCCTGGATGTGTTAAGTCAATCAGCATATCTTATGGAGGAACTCATTAAAACCTTGCTAAGTCCCCATGAGTTCGAGGTTGATGTAGTAGCATCCATGGTCTACTGAAAGGACACCAGTACCAAATAATTTCACGCCATCATCTCCTTCACAAATAGTGATGAAGACGCCATCATGAAAGGGCACATCAAACCCTTATTTTTTTTTTCAGAAAAAGATAAACAGAATTGATGTCTAGACGATCTTCATCGACAACTGCTCTGGAGTTAATCTTCTCCTGTTGTGAATACTTCGTCGACTAGGCTATGATGAAGACATATTACCACCCTATACTATAACTCTTCTGGGATATGAAATAATTGAGTATAAAACATTGGGATTAATCAAGATTAAAATTCATCTTGGTGACCTCAGGTTAGATTCTATGTTCCTGGTCATCCGACAAATTACGACCTTCAACGTCCTATTAGGGAGGACTTGGCTGCATCAGCAGGCTGCAATTCCATCATCATACAATTAGTGCGTCAAATATTTCACTAATTGGAAAAAATATATTGCACACCGATAAATCCATGTTTGAGTCATGTAAGTCACACTATATAAACACAAGGTTATATGAATCGGAAGAGAAACATATTTGTGCCAATGACATTGACTAGATTAGTGCCCCGAATGGATTAGAAATGGCTCCTATCGACCCCCCCTTCAATAACATTGGGAAGAGTACGTACTACCCATAAACTAAGTTGAGTTCACAAGTGAATTTCTGGATGCAGATACAATCATCTTCATGGTCTATGATATGGTCGCCAAGTCCAAAGACATGGAAGATCCGGCTGACTCCAATGATGTCAGGAAAATCCCTATCAGAGATGATCATGACCCATCCTCGGGACCCCAGACATCTCCCACCTCACACACTAAGGAAAAAGACAATTTTTTCACAACATTGGAGAGTTCATCTAAAAAATCCTCTCTCCATCAGAAGAGGAAGAAGATGAATATGATGAAGAGGAAGAAGAAGAGGAAAAAGACCTAGAAGATTCACCACCTACAATCGAAGAATGTCTCTCCACCATATTTGATGTACATAGGAAGATAAACCTGGTCACCAAAGACATCCCACGAAAAACTTTGATATGTGTGGTTATGCCTATTGAGGACAATGAGGAATACACCTCCTTCCTAAAGAAGAATCGAGATGTGTTTTCCTTGAACTACACCGAAATGAAAAGCCTTATTCCAGAGGGCGCCACTCATCATCTGGGATTACCAGAGGACCATCGGGGCTATAATAAATTATAATGAAGGACCCACCTGTTGCATGCTGCGAAAATAGAGGCTAAAGTTGACAAGTTGATAAAATCCAACATTATACGGGACTTCCAATATCTGAAATGGATGAAAAAATTAGTCCCTATAAAAAATAATAACACACAAATTTGAATATTTAATGACTTTAGGGAACTTAATCGGAATTTTGCAAAAGATGACTTCTAAATCCCAATCACAGAATTTTTGATCAATGCAATAACTGGATATGATGCTCACTCTTTCATGGATAACTATTTTGGATACATCCAAATCCAGATGGCCCGAGGAGATGAAGAAGATACTATATTTGGGAACCCTTAAGGAATGTTATGTTATAATGTGATGTCGTTTGGTATAATGAATTCTAACGCCAAATATGATCATGCCATCAATCACAACTTCAATCCCTTCTGGGGATGATTCATCATGTGTTAGGTCAACGATCTAGTGGTTAAATCATGACATCACTCAAATAACCAAGCCAATCTTGAAACTATCTATAAAAAATTGTGAAATCAAATTTTAACGATGAATCCCTTAATCTGTGCCTTTTCATTACCTCTGAAAAATTCCTTGGATTCCTCGTACTCCATCGCGGCATCAAATTCAACCCCAAGAAAAAAAAAATCCATCCTCGGCATGTCCTCACCTCACAACCTCACTAATTTGAGAGGCCTCTAGTGGAACCTCACCTACATTCGATGCTTCATAGCCACCATAATAGGAAAATTATTACCTTTCCCCATGATCATGAATAAAAGAGTTATGTATGAGTGGCATAATGATTACCAAGAGGAGTTTGACAATCTCGAAAGATACCTCCTAATCAAACTAGTGCTAATGCTTCCAGTTGAGGGGATACCACTCATTTTGTATATAACGACATTGAAATGATCATTAGGCACATTTCTCGCATAGTATAATGATGCCGATAGGAAGAAAAACCTCTATTATCTTATTCAATCAATGATTGTTGCTGAAACTCAGTATTCAAAAATTGAAAATAACTTCCCACCCCTAATCATCATTGTTACGAAACTCAGGCATTACCCGCAGCACCATGAGGTCCAACTGGTCTTTTTTTGAAACCCACTCAAAAATATCCTCTACTATCCCATGCTAAATATATATCTATCATTATGGGTAGTCATCCTACAAAAGTTCTACTAATGGTACGTTCCCCAAAAATCCATCAAGGATCAGACATTAGCAGAATTCCTGGAAGAGAAACACTCAGATGAAACAACAACATTGGATACTGAACATCCAGATGAAGAAGTTTTCTCCCTCCAGGAGGACCCCCAGACATGGAATCTATACTTTGATTGTGCTTCCTAAATCCCGATAGAGAAAAGGATAGAGGATCCCGAATCAACAGAGTATGGTTGGGAATTATACTCGTATCCCCCCATAAAAGGACGTCTTTCCTTGCTCTTTCTTTCTTTCATAAGGATGTTAAAATAATGAAGAAAAATATCAGGCCTTTATTATAGGCATGGAACTGGCACTTCATGTGCAGGCCAAACACCTAAAATTAAAGAAGGATTTAGAGCAAGTAATAAAATATGTCAATGGTTACTGTTCCATTAAGAAAGAAGTATTGGTCCCCCTGATGAACCATGTTCAAGAACTGATGGCAGAATTCCCACTAAAACCAATGTTGACTTATGTTCCTTGATCAAAAAATTCCCAAGCCAACGCTTTGGAAAATGTAGCCACAACCATGGTTGACCCTAACCGAGATGAAACTATCATTAAAATTTGCCACCATTGAATGGTCTTGACATTCATTCAGAGAAGTATGGAAGGAATTGATGAAATTAACCCTATTTCTGATCCTTGTGGTCACACAACTAACAGTATTAAACATGTTGCAAATTACCTTCAGAATGGGGAACTCCCACCAGATAGGGCTGGAACAGAGCATGTTCGAAGACAAGAAGTCAAATTTTCATTATAAAATGTGGTAAACCATGAAAATGTCTCTATAAAAAAATTCTTGATGAAGTCCTTCTTAGATGAATTGATGGAGAAGACACTATTACCATCATGAAAGAAGTACACTCCAAAACATATAGAGCACACTAATTAGAAACCAAGCTCTCTCACCAAATCTAAAGGCTTGGGTATTTCTAGACCACTATGACCCATGATTGTGCAATATTCACCAAAAAGTACCATTCTTACCAAGTTCATGCCAACTTCATACACCACCTCCAGAGTTACATCATACAACTAATTACTTATGGCCATTCGCCACGTGGGGGATGGATGTTGTGGGACCATATCCTCCAGCCACAGCCAGACAGTTATTTTCATACTCATAGTGACCGACTTCTTCTCCAAATGAGTCTAATCCATACCCCTTACAGAAGTTGGGGTGAAAAACATTGTTATCTCTGTGAAATCCAACATCATTACCAGATTTGGTGTCCCTCATACAGTACTATTGGACAATGGAACCATCTTATGGCCCACTAAGTTGGAAAAGTTATACTAGGTGTATGTAATCAATGCCAATCGACCATCCCACTACCACATGATAGCCAATGGGAATATAGAGTCTTTAAATAATAATTTGTCTAAAATACTACAAAATATGGTTTATAAGGATAAGAAAAACTAGCTAGATAAGCTCCTTCATTATTTGTGGGCTTATCAAACCATGAACCACACCTCCACCCAGGAAACCCTCTACTCACTAGTATATGGGTAGAGGCGGGTTTTCTTATAAAAATACAAGCTCCATCACATTGTGTGGCCATTTTCGATCAATTTTCCATGAATGAAAAATATTAGAGATGGTTTGATGAGTCAGAGAAGCTAGATAAAAAAAGGTTGCACACTTTACACCATTTAGAAATCCACAGAAAATGGATTTCATGATCCTTAAACAAAAAGGTTCACCTTCGATATATCCTTGATGGAGAAATGCTGTTACTCCTCATAACCCTGATGATACTTGAGAATAATCCCACAATTCTTGAACCAAAGTGGGAAGGACCATATGTCATACATAGGGTGTAATCCAATGGATAATATTCCCTGATATTAATGGATCGAAAACTCATCACAGATCCCAAAAATGGAAAGTTCTTGAATAAATAATTCACGTAATAGCAATGATTATTCCAATGTCCAAGATCTATGAGCATAAAATATGAGTTATAATGCCCAGAATTCATGATCCAAACTCTAAGACCTTATACTATGAGTAATTTACCTTTCCACATGATGTTAAACTATAAGGAACTCATCCCTGAAACATGACATTAAACTGTAACGAAATCATACCTAAAACATGTCATTAAACTGTGACTCATGTCCTCACAAAAATATGTTAAACTAAATGGCACAAAGCATCTTAATCATATGAATATAAACTGCATGATCTCTAAGAGAACTACGTCAGGCCTGATTCTTTCCCTCGCAGGATACGTAGGGATGCCTTGATCCTCGATCTTGACCCATCCCCCACAATAAAAATTCCTTCATAATGCCCCCTATTTACCCATATTTGTAAGGTAAACCATTATCACTCCTTGTTTCTCACATCGTGTATAACTCACATGAACATAGGATCAGTGGTATAGATTCTATTATGAGAGAAAACTATAGCGTAACATGGTAGTCCTAGAAACTGTGACGGATAGAACAAAGATGCCCCTACCCCAACAACTGGGCTTCATTGGTATCGGAATGTTCAGAACTACATTCAGATTGATTCATTCCCTTTCATGATATATAGTGACTCCTAGATTTGGAATCCAGGCCCATTAATCATCAAAAAAATTATTCCCTCACATGTCCTTACACATGGACCGAGCCAAATCGGTATAGGGAACATTAAAAACTATGTATGACATGATTCCTTCCCTCACAGGATACATATTAACGTCTGGATTAGGCATCCAGACCCAGCCACAATAAAAATAATCCCCCTTTCCCCGTGCATAGGTCAGACTTGTATGGGGAGTCCATGAGATGTCCTAATTTCATGACAATAAAATGAAAAATTATTCAAGAGTTACGTGTGGAACAGTTCTCAGTTTCATGAGATCCCACACATGCCACCCCTCTCACAAGAAGTCAAAAAATTCTACTTCCCCCTATACATATGAGTCAAACCTCTATGGAAGCTCCAATATTCACAGTTAATCATGTTTTGGGTATTATCATGTTCCTAGGAACATATTTCCTATTTTTCAAACTCCATAATCCAGGAAAACAAGGATCCTCATAATCATTCAAGGTCAACTATGATCGATGGCTAGTGTCCTGTAGAAACCTTTGTTTGACTATGAACATCAAGCCTAGTGGATCTGCATATGTTTCCCAAAAAAAGGTCGTCAATCAAAGGAAAATTCTTCAATAGGATAGTCTTGTCCCATCTCAATACACCCATTGGATTCCAAACCCCATGTCATTCCTCTTAATTAATGTTGCACATGGTACTATCATTTACGCCTCCTATGAGCAGTCATGTCTAAGGAACGTTGGAAAATACTGATTGAGAATAACACAAAACTATTAAATATCTTTATTAAAACATGATAGTCCTCACTACATGACTCTAAACTGCACAATATCATGTCTCCACCGCACGACATTAAATTGAATTTCCAAAATCACCCTTGATCCATGAAGTTAAATTTCATAACAATGGTTTAAACCTAAAGTTCCCTCTGATGTTGATCTTTATATTCTTATGAAATGACATGTAATCCTTGGGATCCATTGTTTCTCGCACCGAGCATACCTCATGTGAGCTTATGGATATTAGCTAGAAATCCACAAGAAATTATGGAAAAATACTCTAGAAATTTGGTCCTAGAATAAAATCCCTAAAAGTCATTTCCCGATTCCCGTCCCTGAGAAGAACCCCACATCCTGGCCATGTGATGTTAAATGACTAGGTACCCCTAAGATGGGACGAACGCCTCACCCTACGTATGAGTCAGATCTATGTAAGGGATACCAAATTCCATGAGTAAATTATAGCCCAAGTTTCCCTAATATGTCCGAAAACACTCTTTCCATACCTCAATCTTCTTGATTTGAGAAATCATGAATCCCCGTAATCATTCATAGCCATCTAAGATGGAATTCCAGTGTCCTATGAACACCTTTGTTTGACTATGAACACCATGTCCCAGAGGCTCTATATGTTTTTCCGTCAAAAATGGCTATCAATCAAAGAAAAAATCCTCCCCAGAAGATCCCTCTTCTAAAACCGTTCACCTAATGGCTTCCAAGCCTCGCACCATCCTTCCTGATTCAGGGGCCCTTAATGTTGAGGTTTAAATTTTCCTTCCTCAACATGTCCTGGATATATCTGAACATATAGACCCAATTAATCTCTAGTACCTTTTGAGTTTTCTATGAATACTGCATCCATATCAGTGAAGTTGATTCTCATACAAAATAAGAGTGGCTCCACTCATTTTCGGGTTTCCCTGAAGAAGATGAGTTAAAATGCCCCCTTCTTTGTTCAGAATCACCCCTTGTAATTTGTCACAAGCCATATTGATAAAGTTCCCAATCTATATAATATTTCATAGCTATAGTATACGGAAGGTCAGTTTCCTAAAGACACCTTTGATTGACTATCCACATCATTCCCTAGAGGCTCTACATATGTTGCCCACAAAAATGGCCTTCAATCAAAGGGAAATCCAGCCCCATGAGAGTCAATTCCATATTTCGTACGATCAAATGACATTCATGTCCTATCTCACCTATGGATTAGGAAATCTAATGGATAACATCTTATATACCTTTTTCATTCCAAATGCCCCTGACATAAAAAAGATTTCTAACTGAACTGACCATTCACCGTCTTTCCCTCACGTAGGTATGAATCGGGCAGGAATAGTTGCCTACTAAAATCTGATATGAATGTCCCAAATGATTTTTGGCACCAATACTCAGGAAAACCACCTAATATAGATCCTGAAATCAAAATAAATTCAATATGTTGCAAATCCTACTTGGACATCAAAAATGGAATGCTATTTCCATGAGGACACATTTTCTTGACTATCCACGTCATGCCCTGGTGGATCTACATATGTTTCCCACAAAAATGACCACCAATCAAAGGTAAATTCATCCACATGAAATTCCTTTCCTACACCTATACACCAAAAATGGTTCTCGAGCATCATGCGTGTTCAAATTTAACAAGATAAGGGTCATGAAAAATCCTTCATCCATGTCTGAAAGATTTTAGAACATTCTTGGTTGATGATCATGAGTTAGGGCCCTACCATGTTATGTTTGGTCAAATATTTTTGACCTAAAACATCATTAATATGATGGATTGGGAGGACTATGAATTTCCATAAAAAAAGACGCCATACTTTCCGAGGTAAAATCTGTATAAGGAACCTCTGGCTAAAAGTCGACTATTGGTTCTTTAAAAAACATTGAACCATAAAAAAGTCATAAACTTGTTAGGTCGAAAACCCACAATGGGTGGCCTAAGAAAAATTCATGATATACCCCCTAAGACTATGCCAATATGGATTAGGAAAAAAATAGATAGATACAAAAAAATATATAAAGGTTTGTGAGGTGTTCTATAAAACCTCAGAAATAGTCGAACTACATTAGCTGAGTCCAGCATCTTAGGAAAAAATTAGAGCCCAATTCGATTTTTTCATTTTACTGGTTTCAAGTCATGGTTTAAAATTTATACCTGATTGAAATGATGTTTATATGATTGATTATGACCAATTGACATGATAATAAAAGGCAAAGAAAAAGGATTTAATGGAAAACCAGTTTCGTTTAATTCAATAAAAATAGAGGAGCATCCCCAGTTTAGAGTATCTCCAAAATATCAAAAAAAGGGAAGAATACATATAATGATTTGGGACAGAACTACAACAAGGCTTGATTCTCCCTTTCCAGAAGGATGGAAAGTGATTCTTGTGGGCTGCCAATAGTTTTCTCCAAATAATTTCTCTCTTTAGTATCATCCTTTAACATCAGATGCACCCTCTTTAGAATGACTTTAATGTCCCACCCCTTCTTCTATATGGATTCATAGTTGGAACATGAAGAGGTCAGTTGATCCATAAAAATTGTTGCCCTTGCTTCTCACACCCACATATATTTCTCTTTGGTATCCACCAAATCATGATCCTTCACCTCCTCAGCCTTCATATAATCAAATTATTCTGAAACATCATGGAAGGTTTCTACCTTATGATGGGAATAATTGAACATGTTTAGTTTGTCCTCACAGGAAGCAAGGTCTTCTTGAGAAATGAAGATATGGTAGATAAGAAGGTGTAAGTGCTCGTAATGAAAGCCATCAGAACCCATTTCAATGAATAATTGCTGAAAATTGTCATTCTTTTCATCAAAATTGGCCATATGTGTCTCCATGGAAAGAGAACATGACTGGAGCCATGCCTACTTTCCCACTACCTGGTGCCTTAATGCAGCACCAGTACCTTGACCCTACTCTTCCATAATGTGTCCATAAGTATAAAATGTCATCCCAGAAGTGGGAAGAGACATAATATAGGTCACCCACGATAGAGGAATCCCTCTTCCCTCAGATGGCTCAACCGCTGGATCCAATTGCGGAGGACTAGCCGCATCTTTCGGGATGGCCAGTGATACTCTACCAGTACCGGCCTCATTAAGGTCATGGGTAGTATCCATGGGAGGGGATCGGTTTGAATCACTCCCCACAGAGATAGGTTGTACCATAGAATCCACTTCTAGATGCTTCTGATGGAGAATTGATAATCTTCTTACCACAAGTGCAGGAACAGGTGATGTATCCACCGTGAATGTTGTAGGGATAAGAGTAGAAGGAAAAGCTGTCACACTCTTCATAGTAGAAGGAATGTGTGACACATTAATTAGGGTAAGTACGAGGAAATAATTTGTTAATGTTCTACGCACCATCCAAACGAGTTCTTTTAGAATCCCATTGGGGTAATAATACACCCATAGTTTGGAATACTTTAGGGATAGAAAATTGGATCCCATTGTGTTTGGAATGATAACATCCATAGAAGCACCATCATGCATCATCATAGTCCATAAATGGCGATGAATTATAGGATGAGACTCTCCCCTTAATTGAACAGTTGGAAGTAGCACAGTCTATTAATGGCATCCAAATTGCCTATAATCCCGGTAGGGGGGTATCTCTTACAAATGACTACTCGTTCTATAAGAATATTGATCATCCCGTCCTAAAGTGTGATGAGGTAGGAAAATTACTCCAAATAATCTTCCATGTCACCTATCAATGACGCATAAGGGGTAGGATGCGGTGCAAACAAGAGATGAGAAGTATTGTTTAATAGCCCAACTGCATCAATAACACTTATAGTATTAGGAAGAACAATGAAAATGTTGGGAAGGGAGGGTTGAAATTCAGAATGAGGAACCTTTGTAGTATGTCAGTATTTGTAATAGTAGATGTGTTCTACCATCCACCCATATATAAATTGAAACGGTCCGCTAAGACGGTGTGGGGGACTACCTTCCTGTATTTTTTACAACAACTCATAATGTTGAGAGAGGGTGGGAAACGTCAAATTAATAGGTTGACCCTCTTCCAGCATGGACTCCATCATCAATGTACAGGCCTGAACCCTGGTATAGACATCGTGGGATGGGAAAATCCATCTGCTCAAAAACATGGAAAAGAAACCTAATATTCTAAGAACAAGTGATATGTATTGTGGATGATTATATCCCCATGTGGTATATCGTCCCTCTTCAAGGGTATCATAGTATAACCCTGGAGTCTGGTGGGGCTGACATGATGGGTGAGTTCAAATTCCGAGATCCCTCAGCTTGGGTCCATTCACCAACAACAATAACCATATCCATGCCTCTAATTTGATAAGAGAGATATCTTAGAGGGTATGATCAAGTAACCCCTCTTCCATGACCAATAAACTCCTTGTCAAAGGGGACACATGGTCAGTTTTATTCTCGATGGTGGATGATTGGAGAAAATCATCATAGATCTCTCCTAGGACAGAGAGTCCTCTAAGCTGGTGGATATCCCATAACATGATTCCCACCTCCCCATGAAATATATGGAATGTGTTGGTGCTTTAAGACAAGTGTCTCAACATCTCGAGAAATATTTCTCCTAGAGAGAGTAGTTCGAACTGAGAAACCCAGGCCGCCTGATACAAGCCCACTACATCCAACTAGTTTGGGAATTCCAAACAGGTCTGATGTACCCAGAACACTCATTCCCACTAATCGAAGAAATATCCTATATCCCACTGATCCCACATGGTGCTCCAACCAATGTTATGATTTTATTGGGATATATTAATAATGGATGGGTAATCTTGGGCTCTCAGTCTCAGGACACCATCACGACATTCACAGTTTCCTTGAGTCCATTATGAGCCCTCTAGTATGAAGATGTTCTCTTAATTCATATTGGCTATGTCTTATCCAACTGGGGGAATGTTGGAGAGATAATGTTATTGTGGTGCCTCTAAGAGGATGAAATAGGTATCAAGGTCATCCAAAAGAAGAGGAACATCATTAGGGAGACCAAAGCTATAATGTGGTAGTTGCACATATAGCGGATAGGCTAGAATCTCTGGCATCAAGAAATCATTTAGGAAGTTGTCACGAGGAAAATGCTAGCTCGGAGAGGATACTCACTATTCCCCTCCGTGGTCACCCTTGTCTTCATTGATGTTATCATAGCCTATGAATCATCCATTACAACCTGCACAGGAAGATCCAGAAGTGGATAAATGGCCATTGCAATAAAAATTGTCTGATAAAGGCTATGGAAGAAGGAATAAAGGACTCAATGTATGCCTGTATAAGGCTCTAAGTATTATTTTCGGAAAGGGTATTCTCTAGGAACCTTTCATGTACTAAATGATACATGAAAGTCACGCTGCCTACATATATGGTAAATGGAGGCATTACACAGTATACAACTATGGTATGTGAAGAAACCACGGGGCGATGGACCGCGGATCGCTGGTCGGCGAACAGAAAGTTTGGTGGAAGTTGGATACTGTGAACATAGTCCTTGATTAAGCTCATGTTCAGAAATTGAGGAATAATGTTTAATTTTTGATTATTAGTTCTCAAAGTTTTGTTCTCTGGATTAAGTTTATTTTACTAACAAACAAACTGCGTAGCATCCACCTACACAGAATCTAGATTTTAATTTTAATGTTCCAAAATTCCACTTGCAAAACAAAAAATATGGTACACGGACATTAATATGGTGAGAAGATCGGTTTGCAGTAAGTATGAAGCATTTATCAAATGGGGTTTTTCAAGGAGCATGGTACACAAGAAAAGAGGGAGTTGGCGAAGCTGATAGAACTTTTTTCCATGAGAAACGGTGAATTAAAAATGGCATGGTCCCCTATATATAGGTGGGATCCCCCCAACAGGGCCAATCTGTTCTACGGCGAACGATTTCAGTTTATGACCACTTATACTATAGATTATTCTCCTTTTCATTCTGAATGGATCAAATTAAGAAGGGGAACATTTTTAGGGTCCTTAAAATACCTCTAAATGAAGAAAATACCCTCACAATCTCTTTGTAGAAGGAATAAAGTACTCCTACGAGTCTATAAAGGTGAATGGACTCAAATAAAGATGCAAATTTCATATGAAACTTGAAGGAATTAATTTTTTAAAAGAAATTCATGTTTTCAAAGAAATTAATGTTTTAAATGAAATCCAAGTAACCTGCATACCATCACTAGGAAAGGTTAGTGGATATCCTGGATCACGAACCACTAGCTATGTAGAACAACCCCCGAACTGCATCCCGCATAGTGATGACCAGCGAATAAGACGTACTGCGGACCGTGTCACAGAAAGACACATGCACACGAAGGAATTCAATGTACCATTCCACAAACTCATCAGTCCACTGAGGTAATTCCCTACTCTTATGAGGATGATCCACATGATCTTTAATACCATTTCACATGGAAAGGTTCATTGCTCCGCACCTCAACCATGGTCACCTCAAACTCTTCTACCGTAGGCTCTCCCTCTCCCAACAATAGGAGAGGAATCATGTGCATTGTTGAATCTTCCACATCCTCTTGTTTTTCAAACCGAGCATGAATCATGTGGTATTAGATGTTTATGATGATTACATCATTCATAAGTTTTTGAACTATGAGAACTCTGATTCCTAATTAAACCATGATACGTTGGACGCCTACCTACTGGTCCGATCCAAATGGGTGCCCATTGAAAATGGTTCACCAAATCATGTCTATCAGATGGGAATCTTCTATGCATAATCCCCATTTCAATCTGAACCATGAGAACATAAATTCATGATAAAACCAAGATAAATAGGATGCCTACATAAAGTCCTGATCTCAAAATGGTTTTCTTGGTGGTTTTCATGGGTTTGTCGTTTTTCACATTTTTAGGGATTTTTTGGAATTTTTAGTATTTTTGGGGTTTTTATGGTTTTTAGAAATTTTAAGATTGTAGGGTTTTAGTATTTTTCTGCTTTTCTTGGTATTTTATCAGGTTTTTTAGTTTCTTTGGTATTTATGGATTTTTATAGTTTTTAACATTTTAAGGTGTTTGAAGGGTTTTCAATGTTTTTAGTGGGGTTTTAGGGTTTTTATGGGGTTTTAGGGTCTCAATGGTTTTTGGGTTTTTATATGGTTTAGATGGTTTTAGGGGTTTTAGGGTCCCTTAGGGGTTTTTTAGGGTTTTTGGTTTTTTTAGGTTTTTAGGCGTTTTAATTGTTTTTAGGGTTTTATGGTTTACTTAGGGGTTTTCAGAGTTTTATTTGGGTTTTATTTGGGATTTTTTATGGATTTTTTTTGGAATTTTAATTTTTTAGTATTTTTGAGAGTTTGTGGGATTTAAGTGTTTTGGGGTTTTTGTTTTTTAGTGTATTTGATGTTTTTAAGGGTTTATGTATTTTTAGTTTTTAAAGGTTTTCTTAGGGGTTTTCTATGTTTTTAGGGTTTTTTACATTTTTAGGATTTTTTGGGATTTTTATGAATTTTATGGGGTCTTTGGGTGTGTAGATATTATGGGGGGGTTAGGGTTTTTAAGTTTTTTTATGTTTTAAGGTTTTCTTATAGGTTTTTAGGGTTTTTATGTTTTTTAAACTTTCATGATATTTTTGGGGACTTGAATTTTTTTAGTGATTTTACAAATTTTGAGGGGTTTTAGGGGATATTTTTGGGGTTTTTTGTGTTTTAGGGGGTTTTGGTGTTTTTTTTCACATTTCTGGTGGTTTAAAGGGGATATTAGTTTTTCCATGTTTATATGGTTTTTATTAGTTTTTAGTGTTTTATTTTTTTATGGATTTTATGGCTTTTAGGGTTTGTAGGTATTTTAGTGTTTTTAGCATTTCTTATGGTTCTCATTTGATTGAAGTGTTTAAATTTTTTTGAAGGGTTTTTAGGGGTTTTTATATTTTTAGAGTTTTTTAGGGGTTTTTATATTTTTAAAGTTTTTGAGGGATTTTTATGAATTTTATTGTTTTTAGTATCCTTATAGATTTAGGTTGTCTTTTGGGATTTTAAGGCTTTTTTACTCTTGTTATCAGTTTTTAGGTTTTTAGGGATTTTATGATTTTTATGTTTATATGTTTTTCATAATAATTTTATTATTTCTAGGGTTTTTTAAATTTTAATGATTTTATTAATTTTTATGTGGTTTTTGGGTTAACATGGTTTTTATGGGTTTCGAGTTTTTTAAGGGTTTTTAAGGTTTTAGCGTTTTATAGGGTTTTAAGGGGTTTTAAATGTTTTTAGGGTTTTAAGGTTTTATTAGGGTTTTTAGGGTTTTTTTAGGGTTTCTTACATTTATAGAGATTAAAAGGGATTTTTTCGATTTATATATATATATATATTTATATTTTTGGGGATTTTGAGGGATTTTTGTGTTTTTAGGGATTTTAGGGTTCTTGCAGTTTTTTTGAGTTTATAAGGGGATTTAAGAATTTTATGGTTTTTCAGCATTTTTGGGGTTTGAATGGTTCTTATATTTTTTTGTGGATTTTTAGTTTTTTATTGGATTTTTTTGTTTTTAGGGTTTTTGTGTTTTTTAGGTTTTAGTGCTCTCTAGGGGTGTTAACATTTATATGGTTTTTAATGGGGGTTTTAGTGTTTTTATAGATTTCATGGGTGTTTTTAGAGTTTTATGGTTTTTTTATATTTTGAGATATTTTTAGGGATTTTTTAGAATTTTTTAGGTTTTTAGGTTTTTAGGGATTATGAGGGGTTTTTGGATTTTTAATATTTTTAGTGGTTTTAGAGGTTTTTTTGGAAATTTTAATGGTTTTCTGAGTTTTTAGTTTTTTAATGTTTTTAGGGGTTTTATAAATTTTTAGTATTTTTTATGTTTTTATCGATTTTAGTGAGTTTTTATGTTTTCAATATATTTTAGGGTTTTTAACGTTTTTATATTATTTTAACATTTTTAAGGGTTTAAATAAATTTTATATTTGTTTAGTGGTTTTAGGTTTTTAATGGGTTTTTATGGTTTTTATGTTTTTAGTGGTTTTATGGCTTTTAGGGTTTTAAGGGTTTTCATGTTTTTTATATTTTTTTGATCATTGAAGTGTTATTGGGTTTTTAGGTTTTCATAGGGGTTTCCATGGGTTTTATGGGTTTTTATGTTTTTTTGAGAATATTGGGATTCTTTATAAATTTTATAGGTTTTTAGGGTTTTTAATGATTTTGAGGTTTCTAGGGTTTTAGGATTATATGGGTTTTTATCATTTTAATGGCTTTAGGTGTAATATGTTATTTAGTTTTTTACATTTTTATTATGAGTTTTGTATTTTTGTAGGATTTTTTTCCTTTTTAGTGATTTTAGGGCATTTTAGGATGTTAATGGTTTTGTGGGATTTTGAGGGGTTTTAGAATATTTTTATTGTTTTTTTAAGGATTTAGGTTTCTTCTGTATTATATGGTTTTTATGGTTTATAATGTTTTTTAAAGTTTTTAGGTGTTTATTTAATTTTTAGTGTTTTTAGTGTTTTTAGGGGGTTTTTTTGGTTTTTAATTATTTTCATGTTTTTTGGGGTTTTCTGTTTTTAGGGGTTTTTAGGTTTTAGGGCATTTAGGGTGTTTTATGGTTTTTAGATTTTTTATTTTATTTGGTGCATTAAGTAATTTTAATTTTTTATTATTTTCATTGCGTATTTAAGGTTTTAATTGTTTTCTACGTTTTGACGTATTTTAAGGATTTATTAGTATTTTTTTTATGGTTTTAGTGTTTTTAGGTATTTTGTGTGGTTTTGTAGATTTCTGGGATTTTAATGGGATTTAGGGTTTTAGCATTTTTAGGTTTTTAGGGGTTTTACTTGTTTTTGTGTTTTTAATGTTTTCATAGGGTTTTTAGGGTTTCTAGGTTTTTTAATATTTTTGGATTTTTAGGAATTTTATTGAGGTTTATAGTATTTTGTATTTTCATGGTTTTTTTATTTTTTTGGTTTTTTGAGATAATGTGTGGTTTTTAAAGAAATTTTCCACTTTTTATTTTTTAGGGTTTTTTTGTATTTTGAGGGTTTTAGGGGGTTTAGGGTTATATGGTTTTTTCAGTTCATCTCATTTTTTTAGTTTTTAAGGATTTTATGTTTTTTATAGAATTTTTAATGTTTTTAGGGGTTTAAAAGATTTATTGTTTTTTAGTTTCATTTTATTGTTTTATGGTTTTCTTGGGGTTTTATGATTTTTAGGGGGTTTATGGGTTTTATAAGGTTTTATGGGGTTTTCATGTTTTTATTGGGTCTATGGTTTTGAGGGTTTTTTATTTTTAGGTGGTTTAAGTGTTTTAGGGATTTGACAGTGTTGTTTTGGTTTTTATGTGTCTTTAGTTTTTTTTTCAAATTTTATGGTTTCTTAGGGGTTTTTAGATTTTTTATGGTTTTTGGTTATTTTGGGATTTTGAGGGATATTATGGGTTTTATGGATTTTTTAGAATTTTTGTTTTTTTTGAGTTTTTTTTTGTTTTATGTTTTTTTAGATTTTTTTAATGTCTAAGGGATTAAACTATTTTTAGAGTTTTTAGTTGTTTTTAAGGGTTTTATAGTTTTTATGGCTTTTATCAGGTTTTATGGTTTTTAGGGGTTTTAAGGTTTTTTGGGTTTTTTTGGATTTTAGGGTTTTTTCTATGGTTTTAGGATATATAATGTTTTTATAGAAATTAATCTTTTTAAGGGTTTAAAGGGCGTTTAGATCATTTTAGTTGTTTTTTTGGTTCCTCATGGGTTTTTGGGTTTATTTAATGTCTTTAGGGATTTTATTGTTTTTGTGTTTTTTGGGGTTTTTTATAGTTGTTTTTGGTTTTTTATTTTTTTTAGAATTTTTTTAGGTTTATTAGGGATTTTATGTTTTTTCGGTCTTTAATGATATCTTGGGGGTTTTCATGGGTTGTGGTTTTTTTATTTTTAGGAATTTTTAGTGATTTTTAGTAATTTTTTTTTGTTTTTAGGGTTTTTAGCGATTTTAGGCAAAGAAGGTGTGTGCCATGCGGAGATCTTGGCTCCTTAATTTATAAAAAAGAAAATGTACAAAACATAATAGGGGTACTTGTACATTATTTAGCGATTTTTAGGGTTTCTGGTGTTCTTATGGTTTTCCTGGAATTTTTTAGTTTTTCTAGTTTCTTGGGATTTTATTTTTTTAGAGTTTTTGTTGCATTTTTTTGGGTTTAAAGGGTTGTCATAGTTTTTAGTGGTATTTATCATTTTTATGAGGTGTTAGGGTTTATAAGGTATTTTAGGATTTTTATGGGTTTTAGGTGGTTTCATTTGTTTTAGGTGGTTTGTAGTGGGTTTTCTAGGGTATATGAGTTTTTTACATTTTTAAGGATTTTTATGGAGTTTTAGGATTTTTATGGTAATTTTGGGTATTTAGTTATTTTATAGGATTTAAAGGTTTTAATTGTTTATTTGGTTTTTCTGGGTTTTCCGGGTTTTATGAGTTATTTAGGGTTTTTATGGTTTTTAGAGTTTTTCTATTTTTATGGGTTTGAAGGTTTTTTATTTTTTAGTGGGTTTTAGGGATTTTATCTTTTTTAGGGTTTTGGGGGTTTTAGTAGTTTTAGGAATTTTATGGTTTTTAGGCTTCTAACAATTTTCATATTTTTTGGGTTATTATGTGTCTTTAAGGTTTTCTTTGGGGTTTTCATTTTTTATTGTTATTTATGTTTATAGGTAGTATGTTTAGGATTTTTACTCCTTTTAGGGTGTTAGTTATTTTTAGGGTTTGTAGGGGTGTTTAGGATTTTAGGTTTTTAAGGATTTTTGTGTTTTTATGGATTTTTAGTTTTTAGGGTTTTAAATAATTCCTATTATTTAGAACATTTTTAGTCGATTAAATAGGTTTGTTGGAGTTTTTAGTGGATTGTTGTATTTTAATGGGTTTTGAGGATTTTATATGGTTTTTAGATGTTTTTATGATCCCTTGGGGATTTAGGGTATTTATGCTCTTTTAGGGGTTTTAATTTTTTTAGGTTTTTAGGGGTTGTAATTTTTTTTATGACTTTATGGAGTTTCATGGTTTTTACTGTATTTACGTTTTTAGGGATTTTAATGATTTGTAGGGTTTTTATTGGTTTTTAAAATATTCATAGATTTTGAGTGGTTTTAGGTTGTTTACGGTTTTAATTTTTTTGGGGGGTTTTGGGGTTTTTGGACTTTTTAGGTACTTTGAGGGGTTTTAGTGTTTTATAGGGATTTTATCATTTTAACGGGGTTGTAGAGTTTTTATTTATTTTTAGGGTTTTAAGGGTTTTATTGGTTTTACTTTTTTAGGGTTTTTATGGTATTTAGATTTTTTACGGTTTTTAGCATTTTAGGTGATTTAAGAGATTTTTTGTTTTTAAGGTTTTCTTAGGGATTTTCATGGTTTTTCAAGTTATTTATGGTTTTAGAGATTTGTAGGGATTTTTTAGGATATTTATGGTTTTTAGGGTTCTTTTTTTATTTTGATTGTTTTCATGGATTTTTAGGGTTTTAAGTTTTTTATAGTTTTTTGTGTTACAAGGTATTTTTTTTGTTTTTAGGGTTTTTAATGTTTTTTAGTATTTTTAAAATTTTTAGGAGTTTACCATTTTTTGTATTTTTAATGGGTTATTAGGTTTTTATGTGTTTTTAGTGTTTTTTAGTTTTTTAGTATTTCAAGGTATTTAATCATTTTGAATATTTTTATGTTTTCTTAGTGTTTCCATAGTTTTTAGTTTTTTTAGTTTTTAAGGAATCTTTTGGATTCTTTACTATTTTATTAGGTTTTATGGTTTTATGGATTTTATGGGGCTTTAGATTTTTTAGGGTTTTAGGGAGATTTAGGTTTTTTAAATTTTTTTTATATTTTTATGTGTTTAATGTGTTTTTTGGTTTTTATGTTTCTTCATATGAGTTTTCTAGGTTTAAAGTGTTTTTTACATTTTTATGGATTTATAGGTATTTCTAGGATTTTTTAGGTTTTTAGTGGTTTTATGGCAATTGAGGGTTTATGTTTTATGGTTTTCTAGGTTTTTATGAGTTTTTGGGGGTTTTAGGTGTTTTTTGAGTTTCTTAGTGGTTTTATGATTATTTATATATTTAACATTTTTGGGGGCTTAAATGGTTTTAATGTTTTTTATTTTTAGTTTTTTATGGGGTTATAAATGTTTTAAGGGTTTTAGGAATTTTAGACTTTTTAGAGTATTTTATGGCTTTTGAGTTTTTAGGATTTCTCGAGGTTATAAGTGTATTTAGGATGTTATGGTTTTTTTTCCTTTTCAGGGTTTTAGTGTTTTTTCCATTTATAGCGATTTTTAGGGATTTTTTAGGATTTTTATGGTTTTAGGGATTTATATGGGTTTTACTACATTTTATGGGTTTTAAAGAATTTGAGGGTTAATGGTTTTATGGGTATTTGTGTAATAATGTGTTTTTGGGGGTTTTATGGGTTTTTTTGAGTTTCTTAGTCATTTTATGATTATTTATATTTTTAACATTTTTAGGGGCTTAATGGTTTTTAATGTTTTTTATATTATAAGAGTTTTTATGGGGTTATAAATGTTTTAAGGTTTTTAGGGGTTTTAATGTTTTTAAAGACTTTTATGGATTTTGAGTTTTTATGATTTTTAGGGGTTATAAGTTTATTTAGGTTTTTATGGTTTTTTTTTCTTTTTTAGTGTTTTAGTGTATTTTCCATTTATAGGGATTTTATGGGATTTTTTAGGATTGTTATTTTTTTAGGGATTTCTATGGTTATCAATAAATTTTAGGGGTTTTTCTAATATTTTATAATTTTTTGTGTTTTTATGTGTTTGAAGGGATTTTAGCTTTTAATGTTCTCTTAGGTTTCTTCAAGTATTTTATAGGTTTTTATGTTTTGATGGGTTTTTATGGATTCTTTAGTTTTATTATTATTTTTTAGGGTATTTTGTGATTTCATTGGTTTTTTTGTTCTTTAGGGTTTTTAGAGTTCTTATGGATTTTTAGGTGTTTAGGGTTTTTTTTGAGTTTTTAATATTTTAATGGTTTTTTTGATATTTTCAATACATTTAGGGGTTTAATTTGTTTTATAGATTTTAGTTTCGTTTTTAGGATTTTTAAGAGTTATATGGTTTTTTTGGGTTCTATGGTTTTTTGCGTTTTTGGGTTTTTAGGGTTATTATCAATTTTTTATGATTTTTGGTGACTTAAGTACTTTTATTTTTTTTATGATTATCTTATATTTCTTCATTGTTTTTAGGGTTTATTACAATTATATAGGTTTTTATAGAATTTTAGGTTTTAATGTTTTTAACTTATTAGGATTTTTTATGGTTGTACATTTTTTAGGGTTTTATGGGTTTTTTTGGTTTTTTTATTTTATAGAAGTTTTAATGTTTGTTTGAGTTTTTTAAATTTTTAAGGGTTTAATGGTTTTTTTGAGTTTTTAATTATTTTATGTGGTTTTACTGGTTTCTATGGTTTCCTAATATTTTTAGGGGTTTTATGGTTTTTAGGTGTTTTTAGAGTATTTTTAGTTCTTTTTAGGGGTTTTAGGGTTTTCATGGGTTATTTTTGTTTTTAGGTTTTCCAGATTTTTAGGGATTTTATGGGTTTTTAATGTTTTTAATGATTTTAGGGTTTGGAAGTGATTTTATTGTATTTAGTGGTTTTTACAAAGTTTTATGCATTTTTAGGGTTTTTAATGGTTTTAGGGGTTTTATGGTTTTGTGGGATTTTTTTTATTTTAAGGGTTTTAAGTCTTTTTAGGTGTTTAAAGATTTCATAGGGATTATCTTGGTTTTTATGGTTTTTATATTTTTAGGGATTTTTATTGTTTTCTTAGTATTTTTATGGATTTCCTTGGTTTACAACATTTTTAGGGGTTTTGTGATTTTTTAGGGTTCTACTTTTTGTAGGGGTTTTAGGGGCTATTTGAGTTTTTTTTGGGATTTATGGTCTTTTGGTGTTTTTAATAATTTCTAGGGGTTTAAAGTTTTTTTATATCATTTAGTGGGTTTAAGGGTTTTTTTGGGCTTTTTATGTTTTTAATGTTTTTGAGGGGTTTTCATGGTTTTAAGGGGGTTTTATTATATTTTGTATTTTAATGTTTTTTTTTCGATTTTTATGTTTTTTTGGGTTTTTGGGGTCTTGTTGGTTTTTTTGAAGTTTTTTTGGTATTTCTAAAATTTTTAGAGTTTTTAGAATTTTTATGTTTTTTGGGATTTTAATTGTTTTTATTATTTTTAATGTTTTCTTAGTGGTTTTTAGGGTTTAGGGTTTTTCATTTTTTTGTATTCTTTGGGATTTTTTGGAATTATTATGGTTTTTAAGGTTTCATGGATTTTGAGGGTTTTATGGTTTTGGTTTTTTCTGTTTTTTGGGTTTTTGGAGTTTTAGGGGTTTTAATATTTTTATAGTTTTTAATGTTTTTAGGGGTTTACAGTGGTTTTAGAATTTTTTTGGATTTAATGGTTTTATGGGTTTTTATGAGTTTTTAAGATTTTTATGAGTCCTTATGATTTTTAGGGATATTTTGGGTTTTATGGTCTTTTAGAGTATTTAATGTTTTTTAAAATAATTAATGATTTTAGGTGTTTTTATCTTTTTAAAGTCTTCTTAGTGGTTTTTTGTTTTTTTTACTTTGAGTGATTTTTTATGACTTTGTAATAATTTTAATGTTTTTTTATGGTATTTATGGATTTTGGGGACCTTTAAGGTTTCTATGGTTTTTAGCATTTTAAATGTTTTTAGGGGTTTAAAGTGTTATTGGGTATTTAATGGTTTTAGGGGTTTTTAGGGGATTTATGGTATTTTATATTTTTATATATTTCTAGGGATATTTATGGTTTTTCTGGTTTTATGTATATTATTTATTTTGAGGGTTTTTATGGGTTTTAGGTTTTTTAATTTTTTATAGTGTTTTTAGGTTTCTAGGGGTTTTAAGTGTTTTTTGGTTCTTATGGTTTTCATAGGAATTTTATATGTTTTAATAATTTTAAATTTTAAACAAATTTTATGGGATTATTAGCATTATTATGGGTTTTACGGTATTTACGGATTCTACGGGGTTTTAATGATTTTTTTGTTTTTTTAGGTTTTTATGGATTTTTTGAGTTTATTATGGTTTTAATTTTTTATGTGTATTTCAATGATTTTAGGGAATTTATGGGGTTTAATAGTTTTTCATGGTTTTTAGGTTTTTATAGTATTTAGGGTTATCTATGGTTTTAGGGATTTTTTAGTTTTTAGGGTTTTAAGATTTTTAGGGGTGTTTTTTCTTTTTTTAGGATTTTGGGGTTTTAAGATGTTTTATTTTTTATGTTTTTCGTATAGGTTTTTATGTTTGGAGGATGTTTTATGTTTTAAATAGTTTTTTATTTTTTATTCATTTTTATAGTTTTTAAGGTTTTTATGGATTTTGTGTTTTTTAGGGTTTTTTGGTTTTTTTGGGTTTTTATGGTATTTTTTGGTTATTTAGGTTTCTTTTAGTCTTTTTGAGGTTATAAGTTTTTTTAGATTTTATCCTTATTAGGGTTTTAAATGTGTTTTATAGTTTATAGAGGTTTTTGTTGGGTTTTTATGGGTATTTAGGATTTTTTATGTTCTAAGGGGTATTATGGTTTTAGGGGGATTTTTTGGTCATTTTAGAGCTATTAGGGTTTTCAGTATTTTAAGGATTTTAGTAGTTTTATGCGTTTTTAGTTTTTTATGGTTTTTATGAGTTTTTATTGTTTTTAGGTGTGTTATGTTTTTATTTATTTTTAGAGAATATTTATGATTTTAAGGATTTTTAGGGGTTTTAGGGTTTTAAGGGGTTTTCAGGGTTTTCAGGGTTTTTAGGATTTTTAATGTATTTTGGGTTTTTAGGGGTTTTACTTAGTTTTTTGGGTTTTTATGGATTTTAGAGTTTTTTATCCTTTTTAGAGGTTGATTTTTTTTAGAGTTTTTAGTGGTTCATTTGGTTTTTTATTAATTATTAGGGTTTAATTTCTTTTTAGGGTATTTAGGTTCTCTATCAATTTTTAGTTTCTCATGATTTTTAAGTGGTTTTAGGTATTTAATGATTTATTAGGGTTGTTCATGGTTTTTACATTTTTTATGTTTTTAAAGATTTTATGGTATTTTAGGATATTTATTAGCTTTTAGGGGTTAGAGGGATTTTGAATTTTTTTTAGGGTTCTTTAGGGTTTTAGGGTTTTGAACTATTCGGGCATTATTTTTGAGTTTTGAGGGGTCATAGTGTTTTTAGTGTTTTCTAACATTTTTGTGGTTTTTAGGGTTTTTGGGGTTCTTTAGGGTTTTGGCGTTATTTAGGTATTTTGGGATTTTAATAGTTTTTAGTTTTTATGGTTTTATTAAGGATTTTTAGGGTTTCAGGGTGGTTTATATTTTTATGGGTTTTTAGAGTTTTTTTAAAAAAAATTAGTTCTTTTTGGGTATTTTAGGATTTTGAGGGTTTTAGGCTTTTTTTTTTCTTTTTTCGGTTTTAATTTTTTTTTATGTTTTTATAAATTATCTTTACTTTTTTAGTGTTTTTTTTATTTTTTAAACTCATTTAGAGTTTTAAAGGGTTTTTTATATTTTTTAGTGGGATTTAAGGTTTTTACGGGCTTTTAAGGTTTTTATGGGTTTTATGGACTTTATGTGGTTTTGGGTTATTATCGACTTTTAGGTCATTTAGCATTTTGATAATTTTTTTGGGTATTAAGTGTCTTGAGGATTTTAATGTTTTATTATGGGTTTATCAGGTTTTTTCTCTTTTTTTGGATTTCTAGGGCTTTTTTAGGATTTTTATGGTTTTTTGGGGTTTTTTTGATTTTGAGGATTTTTAGAGTTTTTTGTGTTTTTAGAATTTTTATGGGGTTTTTCATTTTTTATGTTTTTATGGATTTTAATTTCTTTTAGGTTTTCAGGGTTTTTTTGGGGGACTTCATGGGTTTTAGTTATTTTTTTCTATTTTTAGGGATTTTTAAGGAATTTTTAGTATTTTTATTATTTTTAGGATTTTTAGACTTTTTCTGGGGTTTTAGGGTTTTAAATGTTTTTTGGATTTCTATGATTGTTTTTTTGGGTTTCTATGATTGTTTTTTTGGGTTTTTGGTATTTTTGAGTTTTTTATGCTTTTTATGGGTTTTTAGATTTTTTTAAAATTTTTATGGGGTTGAAGGGGTTTAGAGATTTTAGTTGGTTATTATAGTATTTATGGGGTTTTTTTGTATGGTTTTTATAGGGGTTTTATAGTTTCTAGGGGGTTTAGGGTTTTTTTAGCCTTTTCGGTTTTTTCGTGTCTTTTAGTTTTTTTAGTTTTCTTAATTGTTTTTAGTTTTTTAATGTTTTAAGAGCATTTTAAGGGTTTTAAAAGTATTTTATGTTTTGAAGATTTTAGTTATTTTTTATTATTTTTATTTTTTAGGGTTTTTTGTGAATTTGCATTTTTTGGAGGTTTTTTGGGATTTTTAGTGGCATATTGGGGTTATTGCATTTTTTGGTTTTAATGGTTTTAAGTTTTTTAGGATTTTTAGGTCTTCTTACTGATTTTCAGGATTTTACAGTTTTTATGTTTTTAGGGATTTCATGGGATTTTTTGGATTCTTATCATTCTTTAGGGATTTTAGGGATTTATATAATTTTTTGTATTTTTTGGGGTTTTAGGATTTGTATATTTTGTGGGGATTTAGGGGTTTTTATCAGTTTTTTATGGATTTTTAGAGTCTTTAATGTTTTATGAGTTTAAAGGTTTTTATGATTTTTTAGTGTTCATAACGGTTTTTATTTGTATTTTTATTTTATGATTTTTATTATTCTATGTTTTTTTTGTTTTTAGGGTTTTTAATGGTTTTTAGTGGTTTTATGGCTTAAATTGTTTTTAGGTTTACTAGGTTTTCTTAGGGTTTTTTAGATTTTGCTTAATTTTTATGATTTTGTGTTTTTTAGGTATTTTTAGAATTTTTATGAGTTTTAAAGATTTTGTGGGTCTTTGGGGTTATTTAGGGTTTTTAGAGATCATATGGTTTTTAAGAATTTTAGGTTTTTTGAATTTTTTATTTTCTTAAGTCTTTGGGGGTTTTTTAATCTTTTTATGGGATTAAATGGTTTTAAAAGTTTTTAGTCAGTTTTTAGAGTTTTAGGGTTTTTACGGGTTTTAAGTGTTTTATGGTTTATAGTGGCATTTAGGGGTTTTAGGATCTTTTTAGGGGTTCTAGTTTTTAGAGTTTTTTTGGTTTTATTTGTTTTATGTCTTTTAGGTTTTTTATTTTTGATTGGGTGTTTTAGGATTTTAGGGTTTTTTATGTTTTCAGGGATTTTTATGGCTTTTAGGTTTTTAGGGGTTTTTTAAATTTTTAGGTTTATTTAGGGTTGTGTGGTATATTTTCTTTTTTTATAGTTTTTAGTATTTTTAGGGTTTTAGGGATTTTATGTGATTCTAGGTTTTTAAGGTTTTGTTAATATTTTTCAATGTTAATAAGGTATTTTACTTATTTGGAATGTTTTTGAATTTTTAGTAATTTTTTTGAATTTTTACGGTTTTTATGGATTTTAGTGTTTTTTTGTTTTTTTTGGGTTTTTTTAGTGGTGATTTTTAGTTTTTCAGAGTTTTTATAGTTTTTAGAGTTTATCTTCATTTTTTAGGTTTAAAGAGAATTTAGAGTTTTAGTATTTTTTAGGGGTTTTATTGGTTTTTAGGGTTTTTAGGAATTTTAGGGGTTTTAGAGTCTTTAGGGATTTTAGGGTGATTTAGTGATTTTTAGGGTTTATAGTTTTTATGGGTTTTAACTGATTTATGGTTTTTGTTGTTTTCATAAGGTTATTATTATTTCTAATGTTTTTTTGGATTTTTAGGGTTTTTTAGGATTTATTTTAGGATATTTATGGAATATAAGTGTTTTTTGTGTTTTTAGTGTTTTTTATTTTGTAGAGTTTTAATGGTTTTCAATGTTTTTAACATTATTAGGGGTTTAAATGGTTTTTATAATTTTTAGTGGTTTTAGTGTTTTATGGGTTTTTAATGTTTTTTTATTTTTATCATTTATAATGGTTTTATTGGTTTTAATATCTTTTGTGTATTTTTTGGTGTTTTTAGATTTTAAGGGATTTTTGAAGGGGTTTTTACCTTCTAGGGATTATATGGATTTTTTAGTTTTTTTTTCTGTTTTTTAGGGTTTTAGGGATTTTGATGGTTTTTATGGACTTTTAGGGTTTTTATGGTTTTTTAGGGTTTTTTGTATTTTTTAGTTTTTAGGGGTTTTATGTTTTTAGTTAATTTTATGGGTTATTGCGTTTTTATTGGTTTTTATGTTTTTAGTGAATTTTAGGGATTTTTAGTTTGTTTATGGTTTTTAGGGTTTTAGGGAAAAGAAGGCTTAAGACCAGGAAATCCTTGTAACGCTCCTATCCTATTTACCCAGAGTTGGTGCATTATTACATAACATTGGCATGATCACCAGAAAGATCAAGTCTCGAAAGAACGATTAGTTTAGTAGCCTTGGAAACACTAGATACATTCATAAAGTTTTACATTACATCATAAAATGGAATCTACAACAATATAGTATCCATAGTCCACACTCTTATCCCCTCATACTATCCCTGCAGGTCATTCATAAATTACTTCTTCACATCCTGGAAAAAATAAATCATAGAAAAGGGGTGAGCTCAAATGCCAAGTAAGGATAACAATATAGCAGAAACTATCATAAATAAGAATAAACAATTAAGACAATGTATAACTAAAACAAAATCCATTTAAACATGAACTTCAACATAGTATGGAAAAAACTAAAATGAAATAATTCCATTTACTTATTCACATGGATATTCTACTAATCAAATAATCACATGCAATATCAATAACCACTTTCATAATGATAGAATGAATAATGCCAGACTATCATACCACATAGCCAAGGCCTCGTGCCAAGACTACAAATAAGATTTTGCCAATGCCTTGTGCCAAGACACTAGTTTGTCTCATGAGACCTACTGATGCATCGATGAGCTATAGCGGGCTCCACCAGTAACATATTAAGTCCAATGCATTCCCATATCAAAAGGTTTAAACATAACATAAAAATTCATATTAAAACTAGCATACAAAATTTAAATACTTCATCCATAAAAAACGAATTGTATAAAAATAACACTTCCATAGTCAAACATATCACAAAACCTTCAATACAATATAGAAGTTTTGTATCATAATAAATCAACTTCAAATAAGCTTAAAATCCATCAAAGGATGTTGAAATAGATGAAAGAAAAACTCTTTTTAGAGAAATATCTCTTTCTATTTTTAAATCATTTAAGAGTCATATATTTATAAAATAATACATTTTCTTTGAAAATATTCTTATAAGCTTTTAAGGGAAGCTTCTAAGATTTTATAACGGCAGAAAATAGCCGCACCCAGTGTATAAGTTAAAAAAGGACATTCTTGCCTTAATTCTGTCAAAAATGCTAAAAAGGACCTTGTTTGAAAACGCAGGAAATATTCCTTTATAAACATATAGTAAAAAGTCAAACAAGGGTATAAATGACTTTAAACCATATTCTGTAAAATAGTATGAATGTTTTGAAACACATTTTTAAGAAACTTGGATGTGGATGATAAAGAGGTCCCAGTAGATTATTACGTATAAACAACCTCAGATAATGAAGTGATTGAGAAGTAACCCCTTACCTTGTACTTTTCCGTGGTTGGGGTAGGTTATCCTCCTATATAATGGTGAAATAATTGTTATTAAATTATACAAGAATCATATACATTAATATGATATCATATATGATCTTTTAACATTTATTTGTTAATAATATCTTAGTATTATTGTTGTTTCAGGTGTTAACTTACTCATTTTCATTTATATGTTTTGTTATTTAAGCCATGTTTGTTATGGATAGATTGTATATTATTCATATCCATAATGATATTAAGTCCTTAAACATTATTATTAATCTTCAAATGATAATTAGACTTGAATGGATACGATGAAGAATGAATCTCATAGCATTCATGGAGACGGTAGTCCGTACGTACGCACGAGCAACAATATCATTATATTGATATTGAAATAATATATAATTGGATGTTATATCATATATAAATTATCATTATCATCTTATATTTAGTATTTACATGAATTACACATCATTATTATACCCATCCAAATAATAATTTAACGAATAACAATTACACCACGACGTGGAGATGGTAAGCCGTACGTCCGCACGTATGGTGACATGTCATTAAAAGGATGGATATAATACTGAAATATGGGTGTACCATGTTTTTAATAACATCAATGTATATATAATATACTGGAGTTGTTATTTTAGAATGGTAATTACAATGATAGAAGAAGTGGAAGAAGAAAGGAACTTGAAAAGGGGTGGTGAAATGATTACCTCTTCTTCAGGTTCTTCCTTTTTATTTGATCAAAAAGGATCATTAGAATGGCATTAGAACTAAAGTAAGGCCTCTAGGAGGAATTTTGGGAAGTTTAGAGAGTATTTGGGAAGGGGTTGGCCAAACCAGAAGGCTTTGAAGGTGCGAATTAATGAGAAGGAGTGCCCTTTTATAAGAGGGGTGAGGGGCACCTTTGGAAAAGCTAGAAATATTATTTTATAATAAATTCATATTCGGTTTCTAATGGTTATAAAGTGGATTATTTAAATGTTAAGGTGGGTATAGGTCGAAAAACACTCAACCAATAGGATTTAGATAGGTTTTCCTTACTATATTAACCTTATCTTTAAGTATTAACTCGTAGTAAATTAGTTTCACTTCTACAATGTCTCTTTGTATTTTTATATTATATGGTTAATAAACATACTATAAACATCCAAGGGACCCCCAAGTGGTCCATTAATGATATACCTATCATGATATAAGTCTCTTTTCCGAACCTTAGATTTTTATAAATTCAATATCAATTAATAATATAATATTTTTTAAGAAACTCTTTTTTGTCAATTTTGACATTATTCAATAATTGATTTTCGTAAAAATCATAAAAGAATTATTACTTCGAAAAAAGTTAATTAAATCAATCATAACATGTCCTATTATACTAGAAAATTATTGTTAGTTATAAAAAGTCTCAAATTACACTTATTTGGGTATTTATAATATCAATTATTCTAATTTTCCATTAATTAGGTAATTACTGCATCACCATTGTGTCATACATAAATTAATTTATATAATGTCCAAAAGTTATAAATAAAATACCATTATGTAGGAAATATGTTCATCTTTCTAATTAATATTTATAATCTAAAATCCAACATACATAACTCTATGTAAATTTTTTTTTCTAAAATATATATGCTTATGTAATTTTTGTATTTATTATAACTTAATTAATATAAAGTGTCATTATCACTTACAGGTGGCTCCATGGGGTCCAAAAATCGACCCAAATATGACCATGGTCCGACATGTATCAACCAATAAGGGTAGAACATGTTTTAGAGTAATTTGTTATTATTACAATATTATTTTAACCGTTACTTACCGGATTTACCCTTTAACTATGGTAAATAAAATATTTACTGAAGTAATTATTCAAAATGACTAAAAATAAAATTTACCTATTTAAACAATTTGAACATCTTGATTCCAAATATGGAATCCATTTTTCCAAATTCAAAATACATAAGTGGCAGAAATTAATTTAAAATTAATTCCCGCTATCAAAACAGAAAGCGTGTTTTTAAGATATAATAACTATCAAAAGATTGATACTTGTTTATGTTTGGTTTAATTGTGAAATTATGTCCAATGGCCAACATTTTATTAAATGGTAAAAATATATTATAAATATACTTTAAAACCACTCAAATTCATAATTTATCACTATTAATTATTTTGATTAAAAAAGATGTTTTTAATTAAAATTTAGTAAATTTCAGTATTCATCAAAATATTAAAGTTATTAGAAAGTACCAAAATTTTACCTTAGGATAAATTAAATATTTCAAATCCAAAAATAGATTCCATTTTGAGAGTTAAAATTTATAAAATTTTAAAAAGTAGGTATTACTATTTATAATGGCTAGTTTGATTGGTTGTAGTCTGTGTTAGAACTCGAAGTTGCGTACAACACACGCTATTGCATTATTCAAAGAGAGGCGTATCGTAGAAGCATGGGGTGTTACATTCTCCCCTCCTTCAAATAATTTCATCCTCAAAATTTATATAATTCTACCACATGAAAAAACTCGGGTGGTTCTTCATCGTAAGTTTATCGGGTTCCCACGTTGTCTCTTCTATCTTATGGTTTCTCCATAGAACTTTTACCAGATGAGTCGCCCAGATTCTCACCACTTGTTCTCTCATTTCAATAATCCTGATGGGATCTTCGCAATAAGACAGATCGGGTTCCAGTTCTAATTCCTCATAGGTGAGTACATGCGTTGGGTCAGGTATGTATTTCCTCAACAGTGATACGTGGAACACATCATGAACTTTTGAGAGACTTGGTGGCATTGCGAAATGGTAAGCTACAGCCCCAATTCGTTCTAGAATTTCGAAAAGTATGATGTGCCTGGGACTCAATTTACCATTCTTACGAAAATGTATGACTCCCTTCCATGGAGATACCTTCAGAAAAACATGATCACCGACTTGAAATTCCAAATCCTTCCTTCGATTATCAGCATAGCTCTTCTTCCTACTTTGAGCTGCTTTGATATGGTTTTGGATTACCTTCTCCTTTTCCATCGTTTCCTCCACCAGTTCTGGGCCTACAAGTTTTCTTTCACCAACGTCATCTCAACAGGTTAATGTGTGACACCTCTTTCTGTATAATTCTTCGTATGGTGCCATCTGAATACTCGAATGGAAGCTATTGTTATAGGAAAATTCAACCAAAGGTAAATATGGATCCCACATACCCTGAAAGTCAAGTGAGCAGGATCTCAACATGTCTTCTAAGGTTTGAATAGTTCGTTCTGATTGTCCATCTGTTTGAGGGTGGTAGGCAGTGCTCAAATGAAGTTCAGTATCCAAGGCTTTCTAAAAAATTTTCCAGAATCTTGAAGTAAAACGGGGATCAGGATCAGAAACAATTGATAGGGGTACTCCATGAAGTCTCACAACTTCATAAATATATTGTCCTGCTAGACGTTCCAGTGGTAGATCTTCTTTTATAGCAAGAAAATGTGCGACTTGGTAAGACGATCAACAATAACCCATATTGCATCATTCCTTCTAGGATTCTTTAGTAGCCCCATGAAAAAGTCCATCGTAATATTGTCCCATTTCCACTCCGGTATGGGAAGAGGTTGCATGACTCCTCCAAGCTGTTGTCTTATATCTTTCACTTGTTGAAAAACCATACATCTTGACACAAAATCAGCAATCTCCCTCTTCATGTTGTCCCACCAAAAATTTTCCTTCAAATCTCAATACATTTTGGTGCTCCCAGGGTGTATATAGAAATTGGAACTATGAGCATCATCCCGCAATTCCCTTTTTAGATCAGGTATATCGTGAACACAAATCCTCTTCCCAAATTTCAAAATTCTTTATTTATACACAATGTCTCTAAATCTCCCATCATTCACTACTTTAATCTTCTTTTGAAATTCTTCATCATCGATCTGAGAACTCTTTATCCTTTCAAGTAAAGATGGTTTGGCAACCATTTGAAAAAGAATTGATGTTTCAAATCCCATGGTGATTCCCATATCCAACTTTACTAGATCCATAAAAGTAGGATCCCTTTAAATTCTAATCATGCTCAAAACTCCATGATCTTTTCTGCTCAAAGCATGTGCCACCTTATTTGACTTCCCCGTGTAGTAGTGTATCGTACAATCATAATCCTTGAGTAATTCAAGACATCTCCTTTGCCTCATGTTGAGTTCTTTTTGTGATAAAATGTAATTCAAACTCTTGTGATAAGTATAAATCTCAAATTTTTCACTATAGAGGTAGTGCCTCCGTATCTTCAAAGCAAAGATCACAGCTGCTAACTCGATATCATGAGAAGGATAGTTTTCTCATGAATTTTCAACTGTCGTGATGCATAGGAAATAACTCTATCACTCTGCATAAGGATGCAACCAAGTCATTTTTTCGATGCATCACTATAAATAACAAACCCATCATTCCCCGATGGTAGAGTCAATATAATAGCATTGACTAATCTTCTCTTTAGTTCTTAGAAACATTCTTCACAATCTTTTGTACAAACAAATTTAACCCCTTTACGTGTGATCTTTGTTAATGGTTTATCCTACTGGGAAACATTTTGGATGAAACGTCGATAATAACCTTCTAAACCAATAAATCTACATACCTTAGTTATACTCGTAGGTGCTGGACATTCTTGGATTGCCTTGGTCTTAGAAGGATCAACAGAGATTCCATCTTTAGAGACAATATGGCCATGAAAAGAAATCTCCTAGAGCCAGAATTCACACTTGCTAAACTTCACATATAATTCATGTCTTCTCAGAGTATTTGGGATAATACGCAATTGATTTTCAAGATCTTCTTAGTTTTTGTAGTATACCAAGATATCATCAAAAAATTTGACCAAAAATTCATCGATATATTCCTTGAAAACTCTATTCATCATATCCATGAATACAGAGGGTGCATTAGTCAATCCCCAAGGCATTACTGTAAACTCGTAATGCCCGTACCTGGTTCAAAATGCTGTCTTCGGAATGTCTTCCTTCTTTACACATAACTGATGGTATCCAGATTGAAGGTCAATATTTGAAAAGTATTGAGCTCCATGCAGTTGGTCAAATAAATCATCAATTCAAGGTAGGGGATACTTGTTATTTATTGTTATATCATTGATCTCCCTGTAGTCGATACATAACCTCATAGATCCATCTTTCATTTTAACAACATGAACAGGGGCTCTCCATGGAGAAACACTAGGGTGAATAAAACCCTTATTACTCAATTCCTCTAGTTGTTTCTTTAGTTCGACTAATTCCACAGTGTCCATTCTATAAGGGGTCTTCGATATAGGCCTTCATCCAGGAATTAAATCAATAGAAAACTCAACTTCTCGTTCTGGAGGATGTCCAGGTAAATCTTCCAGAAACACATCTACATATTCTTTCACAGTAGGTACATACTCTATTTGAACATTCCATTCCTCACCCACTGTAATTTCATCCTCATCCTCCCCAATAATTGAATTTAGTTGAGCTACTGGGGGTGGATGTAGATAAGAATTAGGTGGTGATGATTCTGCTTTAAGGATAAGGTGTTCCTTATCATCATCATCAAAAATTGTAACCTTATTCTTCTTATAATAAATCTTCACATCATGGTATTAAAGCCAATCCATACTGAGGATTATATCAAACTCAATCATAGGTATGACGATGAGATCAGCGGATAACGAAGATTTTTGTGCTCTAATGGGGACTGATTCACAAAACGTTGTTGCAATGATACTTCCCTTTAGAGTTTTAAATACAACTCCCTTGTTAAATCAAATTGGAAATATATAATTTTCTTAGAAAACTAGGAAGATATGAAACAATGCGATGATCCAGAATCAAATAATGCATTTTCTAAACTTGAGGAAACCATTATGTTACTTGTCACCACGTCTTCCGGAGCTTCTACCTCAACAGTAGTGATAGGATAAGCTTGGCCTTGATCCCTTGGAATTTTTTTGAGGTAAGTTCCCTTGAAGCTTAGGACATTAATTTGCATAATGTCCCATATCCCTGCAATTGTAGCATTGGACATCAGTAGCTTCCTTCATCCCCTTGCAATCACGAGCTCGGTGGCCTTTTTCACCACACTTGTAATAGACTCCCATTCCCTTTAAGAAAGTACCGAGGTATTTATTCCCACATTTGTTGCTGGTTGGATATTCAACTTTTCCCTTATTCCCCTTATTTCCATTCCCAAATTGATCAGCAGATCTCTTCTTCTCTTGCTTTTCTTTAAAGTCATAAGACATAGAGAATTACTTTTTTGTCTTGACAGCACATGAGAGAATGTCTTCGTACGATGAGAAGGATTGTGAGACTAATGCTCGATGGAGAAATGGTTTTAACCCGTCAAAGAAACGATAAATCGTACTTCTTGGGTTACATATATAATCTCTAGCATACCTTGCTATCCTTGTAAAGTTAGCCTCATACTTTGTGACATTCTCATCCTCCTTTTGTCTCAGACTCAGAAATTGTCTTTCCATATCTGTTGGATGGTCACGAGGAAAGTATTTTTCTAAAAAAAGATCTTTGAACTCCCTCTATTCCATATTTTATACTTCATCAGCTTCCTTCATGTTTTGAATTAATGACCACCGTTGATCATCATCTCTAGTGTGGCGATAAACTGCCATGAAAACTATTTCCCTTTCACTACTCCCCAAATCCAGAATTATTTTCTCTAGGGAATTTATCCATTGCTCAACTACTAAGGGATTTGTACACCCATTGAACATTGGTGGTTGTTGCCTCATGAAGCGATATAACATTGATCCTCCACACTGAGGATCAGGGTGCTCCATACGGGTAAGGTTATTATTCATAACCAAAGTGAGTTGTCCCAGTATGGTGATTAGATGATCGACACCAGTTGCATCACCAGCTCCACTGTAATTATCATTAGCAGGAGATAAATCCCTACATGGAGTGCATGCATTGATACAGTTTCCATTTCTTCCACTAAGCACCATTTCTAAAAAATGGCATAAACTAGATCAGTTTAAGAATCAAAATACATAATTCTATACTTATAAAACACATAACATAAATTATACGATTTATGGATGTAGTCCATAATCATAAAAAAAATTCTTTGAGGAAGTATATACTCATAAACCCTTCATAATGATTTGTAAAGAAAATGAGAGTTATCCTAAGAATATCCCCCTGGAGTGTTGTAACCAAGAGTGCAGCAAGGCCCATTGTCGTGCACCAGTTCCCGTTCGAGTCCAGCTCAATGCAGTGTTTTCGGGTTTTACCCCTAGGTACATCTGTGCCAGAGCCGCCTCTACCTGCCCGTATCCAGACAGGGATGTATTGCTCGGAAAACTCACAAAATGTCTTCAATACCAAACTTCTAGGAATTTCTTATATACAAATCCTCAAAGTCCATCTCAGGTCTATGTGCTCTAATGAGAGTTTATCTAAATATAGCTTCCAAGGTTTGTAATAAAATTCCTCTGATACCAACTGTAACACCCCGACCCCATTTACCCAGAGTGGGTGCATTATTACATAACATTGACATGATCACAAGAAAGATAAATTCTCGAAAGACCGATTAGTTTAGTAGCCATTGAAACACTAGATACATTCATAATGTTTTACATTACATCATAAAATGAAAACTACAACAATATAGACTCCATAGTCCACACACATATCCCCTCATACTATCCCTACAGGTCATTCATAAATTACTTCTTCTGATCCTGGGAAAAATAAAACATAGACAAGGGGTGATCACAAATGCCCAGTAAGGATATGAATATAGCAGAAACTTTCGTAAATAAGAATAAACATTTAAGGCAATGTATAACTAAAACAAAAGTCTTTTAAAATTTAACATCAACATAGTATGAAAAAAATAAAATTAAATAATTCCTTTTACTTATTCACGTGGATATTCTAATAATCGAATAATCACATGCAATATCAATAACCACTTTCATAATAATGGAATTCAAAATTCCAGACTATCATAACCACATAGCCAAGGCCTCATGCCAAGAATACAAATATGATTTTTCCAAGGCCTTTATCCAAGACACTAGTTTGTCCCATGAGACCTACCGATGCATCGAGGATCTATAGCGGGCTCCACCCATCACATATTAAGCCCAATGCATTCCCATATGAAAAAGTTTAAACATAACATAAACATTCGTATTAAAAATAGAATACGAAATGTAAATACTTCTTCCATAAACCATGAATGGTATAAAAATAACACATCCACAATCAAACATATCAAAAAACCTTCACTACAATATAGAATTTTTGTATCATAATAAATCAACTTCAAATAAGCTTAAAATCCATCAAATGATGTTGACATAGATGAAAGCAAAACTCTTTTTAGTGAAATATATCTTTATATTTTGAAATCATTTAAGAGTCATATATTTATAAAATAAAACATTTTTATTGAAAATATTATTATAATATTGTAAGGGAAGCCTCTATGATTTTATAATGGTGGAAAATAGCCGCACCCACCGTATAAGTTAAAAAAGGACATTCTTACCTTAATTCTGTCGAAAAGGTTAAAAAGGACCTTGTTTGTAAAATGAAGAAAATATTCCTTTATAAACATCTAAGAAAAGTAAAACAAGGGTATAAATGACTTTAAACCATATTCTGTAAAATATTAAAAAAATTTGAAACACATTTTTAAGAAACATGGATGTGGATGATAAAGAGGTCCCAGTAGATTATTACGTATAAACAACCTCGGATAATGAAGAGATTGCGAAATAAACCCTTACCTTGTACTTTTCCTTGGTTGGGGTAGGTTAAAATCCTTTATAATGGTTAAATAATTTTTATTAAATTATACAAGAATCATATACATTAATATGATATCATATATGATCTTTTAACATTTATTTGTTAATAATATCTTAGTATTATCATTGTTTCGGGTGTTAACTTACTCATTTTCTTTTATATGTTTTGTTATGTAAGACATGATTGTTATGGATAGATTGTATCTTATTCATATCCAGAATGATATTACGTCCTTAAACATTATTATTAATCTTCAAATGAGAATTATACATGAATGGATATTATGGAGAATGAATCTCATTACATTCGTGGAGACGGTAGTCCGTACGTACGCACGAGCGACAATATTATTCTTTTGATATTAAAATAATATATAATTGGATGGTATATCATATATAAAGAATCATTATCATGTTATATTTATTATTTACATGAATTACACATCATTATTACACCCATCCGAATTGTAATTTATTGAATAACAATTACCGCATGACGTGGAGACGGTAAGCCGTACGTATGCACGTATGGTGACATGTCATTCAAAGGATGGATAGAATACTTAAATATGGTTGTGACATGTTTATAATAACATAAAAATATATATAATATACTGGAGTTATTATTTTAAATGGTAATAACAAAGATAGAAGAAGTGGAAGAAGAAAGGAACTTAAAAAGGGGTGGTGAAATCATTACCTCTTCTTCGGGTTCTTCCTTTTGATTTGATCAAAAGGGCTCCTTAGGTTGGATTTCTGACTAAAGTAATGCCTCTAAGATGAAGTGAGGTAAGTTTAGAGAGTATTTGGGCATGGGTTGGCCGATGTAAAAGGCTTTGAAGCTGTGAATTAATTAGAAGGAGGGGTGCCCTTTTATAAGAGGGGTGAGGGGCACCTTTGGAAAAGCTAGAAATATTATTTTATAATAAATTAATATTCGGTTTCTAATGGCTCCAAAGTGTATTATTTAGAGGTTTAGGTGGGGATAGGTTGAAAAATACTCAACCAATAGGAGTTAGATAGGTTTGGGTCACTATATTAACCTTATCATTAAGTATTAACTCTTAGTTTATTAGTTTCAGTTTTACAATTTCTATTTGTATTTTTATATTATCTGGGTAATAAACATACTATATACATCCAAGAAACCCCCAAGTGGTCCATTAATGATACAACTATCATGATATAAGTCTTTTGGCCAAACCATAGATTTTTTGGAATTTAATATCAATTAATAATATAATATTTGTTTTAAAAACTCTTTTATGTCACCATTATGTTGGAAATTTGTTTATATTTGTAATTAATATTTATAATCTAAAATCAAACATATATAACCCTATGTAAAAAATGTTTTTATAAAAGATATGTTCTTATGTCATTTTTGTATTTATTTTATCTTAATTAATATAAAGTGTCATTATCAGTTACAAGTGGCTCCATGGGGTCCAAAAATCGACCAAAATATGCCTATGGTCGTACATGTATCAACCAATATGGTTAGGACACGTTTTAGGGTAATTTTTTATTATTATCATATTATTTTTTAACCCTTATTTACCAGATTTACCCTCTAACCATGGTAAATAAAATATTTACCGAAGTAATTATTCAAAATGTCTAAAAATAAAAGTTACCTATTTAAACAATTTGAACATCCTGATTCCAAATATGGAATCCATTTTTCCAAATACAAAACACATAAGTGGTAGAAATTAATTTAAAATTAATTCCTGCTGTCAAAACAAAAAGTGTGTTTTTAAGATATAATAATTATCAAAAGATTGATACTTGTTTATGTCCGGTTTAATTGTGAAATTATGCCCAATGACCAACATTGTATTAAATGGTAAAATTATATTCTAAATATAATTTCAATCCACTCAAATTAATAATTTATCACTATTAATTATTTTGATTAAAAAAGTTGTCTTTAATTAAAACTTAGTAATTTTCACTATTCATAAAAATATTAAAGTTATCCCAAAAGTACCAAAATTTCACCATAGGCTAAATTCGATATTACGAATCTAAAAATTATGTCCATTTTGAGTGTTAAAATTTATAATATTTTAAAAAGTAGGTACTACTATTCATAACGGCAAGTTTGATTTGTTGCAGTGTGTGTTAGAACTCGATGTTTCATACAACACACGCTATTGCATTATTCAAATAGAAGCGTACCGTAGAAACTTAAGGTGTTACAAGACTGGTCCCCAAAAATATATTAAAAAGGAAAAGAAAACATCAATGATCTACAATGTGGGATTACATAAACAAGTGTGCAATTCAACATTCAAATTAGATGCCACAAATAGAAAGCAAAAAAAGATGGGGCAATGAAGGACCACATCAAGCACCTCTCCATGATAGCTTTCTGGAAATGGAATCTGCAACAACATTTGCCTCCTAAAAGTCATTTGTCACATTGAGGTTCAATATTTTACAGAGGGTAAGGCACTCCACCAATTGAGGGAGAATCATCCTTGGGAGATGACTGTATCTGTTTTTGGTATTTGGATTTTTATTTTTTTTGGTATTTTAGTAATTTTTTTTATTTTTAGGGTGTTTTAGGTTATTAAGATATTTTAATGTTTTTAGTGGTTTAAAAGTTTTTAGTGTTTTTTTGGTTTTCAAGTTTTTATGGGGTATGGTGGTTTTTTGGATTTTTGGGGTTTTATGATATTTTTGAGTTTTTTGTTGTTTTGAATGGTTTAAAGGGTTTTTAGAGATTCTATGGGTTTTATGGTTTATTGAATATATTTAGTGGTTTTTATGGGTTTTTGGGATTTTTTGGTATTTAGTAAATTTTTAGATTTTTATCTTTTTTAGGTTTTCTTGGGGTTTTAATTATGTTTAGGTTTCTATTGTCTTCTTATTGTATTTTAGGGTTTTAGGGAAATTTATGTTATTAATGAATTTTAGGGCTTTAGAATTTTTATTCTTTATAGGGTTATTTGGGATTTTTTAGGATTTTTATGGGCATTAGAATTTTTAGGTTTTTAGGGGGTTTATGTATTATTTATGTTTTTTCAATTTTATTACGGGTTTCTAGGGTTTTTGGGTGTTTTATGTTTTAGGAATTGTAAAGGATATTTAGGATTTGAGGGTTATTAATGGGTTTTAGGGGTTTTTAGGGTTTTCAGGGTTTTTAGGATTTTTACCATTTTTATAGACTTTTTGGTTTTTAGGGTTTTTTTTAGCTTTTAGTGGTTTTATGGTTTTTTAGATTTGTTTAATGATTTTTAGGGATTAAAGAGTTTTACGAGTTTTTAGTGGAGTTTTAGTGTTTTAATGGGTAATTATTTTTATTTTGACTTTATAGGAGTTTGTATGGTTTTAATGAATTATTACGATTTTTATATTTTTAATATTTTTATGGGATTAAAGTATTTTTATGGTTTCATGGTTTACTTATGGATTTTTGGTGCATTTATGGTTCTTAAATTTTTAAGGGTTTTTGTGGTTTTTAAGGGATTTTATAGTTTTTATGGATTTTGATTGGTTTTAGTGTTTTTTCGGGATTATATTTTTTTATAGGTTTTTGGGATGTTTGTGGGTTTTTTTGATTTTTCATTGTTTTGAGGTTTAATATAATTTTTTATGTTTCTTGGGGTTTAAAGTGTTTTGAGTGTTTTAGTTGTTTTTCGTGTTTTAATAGATTTTTATGATTTTAGGGGTTGTTATGGTTTTTAGGGGGTTTATTGTTTTTAGGTTCTTTTTAAGGGGATTTAGATTTTTTTTTTGTTTTTAGGGGTTTTAAGAGGTTTTAGGTTTTAAGGGTTTTTATGTTTTTTCAAGGTCTTAAGGAATTTAAAATTTTATGGTATTTTTAGGGGTTTACTTGGATATTTCTAGGATATAAGGGGTTTTTTTGAATTTTTAGGTGTTTTATGGTTTTTAGGGGTTTATGTTTTTTTGGGTTTTATGGGTTTTTTTTACTTTTTTGGGTATTTAATGTTTTTTTGTTTTTTAAGATTTTTCTTGGTTTAAAGGGGTTTTTTATTTTTTAGGGGATTTTAGGGTTTGTATGGGTTTTTAAGGTTTTTAAATGTTTATAGGGGTTTTTATTTTTTAGGGTTTTCAGGGGTTTTAGGGTTTTTAGTGATTTCAAGGATTTTTCTTATTTTAAGTTTTTATGATTTTCATAGTGTTTTTAGGTTTTTCAAGGTTGTTATATTAATTGGGATTTTTGTGATTTTTTAGGACTTTTAAGGGTTTTATGATTTATTAGTGATTTTGAGGATTATTTTATTTTATGGTTTTTATGATTTTTTGGGGGTTTAGGGGTTTTTGAGTTTTATGATATTTATGTTTTTTATATTTTCTAAACATTTTTAGTGTTTTAAAGGGTTTTAGAGTTTTTAGTTGTTTTTTGAGTTTTTATGGGGTATTAGGGTTTGTTATGATTTAAAGGGTTTTGTGATTATTTGGATTTTTTTGTTTTATTGGAACATTTAGGATTTTTAGTGTTTTCTCTTTTTAGGGGATTTTTTTTATGTGCTTATGGTTTTATTAGGGTTTTTAGGGATTTTTTGGTTTTTTGCATTTTTATGAATTTTTTGGAATTTTTTAGGTTTTATAAGGGTTTAACGAGTTTTTAGGGATATTGTTGGTTTTTTAGAGTTTTTGTTTTTTCAGTTTTTAGAGATTTTTGAGTTTTTATGGTTTTTATATTTTTAGATATTTTTATCATTTTTAGGGGTTAAAAGTGTTTTTAATGATTTTAGTGTATTTTTAGGGATTTATGGTGTTTTATAATTTTTAATGGTTTTTAGGGGGTTTTATAATTTTTATTTTCTTTTATGGTTTCATTATTTTTTGGATTATATGGGGTTTAAGTGTATTTAGGTTTTTAAGATTTTTTATGGTTTTTTTAGTTTTTTTAGGAATTTGTTTTGGGAATTTTGGGATTCATAAAGATATTTATGATTCTTTAGTGTTTTTAGAGGTTTAGAGGGGGTTTAGGATTTTAGGGTTTTTATGAGATTTAGCATCTTTTAGATTTTTAGGGGCTTTATGTGTTTTTAAGTCCTAATGGTTTTCTTAGTGTTTTTCAAGGGTTTTATGGTTTTTAACATTTTTTAAGATTTTAAGGATTTTTTACGATTGTTAAGGTTTTTCAAGTTTGTAGGGAATTGAGGGTTTATGGTTTTTAGGGAATTTATGGTTTTAAGGTGTGTTTTTTTGTTTTCTAGTATTAGGGTTTTTTTGACTTTTTATGGTTTTTATTATTTTTAAGAGTTTTTACATTTGTAGTGGTTGAAAAGGTTTTAGAGTTTTTTGTGGGTTTTTAGGATTTTTATGGGGTTTAAAAGTTTTTTATGGTTTTGGTATTTTATGGTTTTTTGGAGTTATAGGGTTTTTAGTGTCTTTTATGGCTTATAACATTTCTACGTTTTTATGGGTTTTATATGTTTTTATTATTTTAATGTTTTGTTAAGGTTTTTCAGGCATAAGAGGTGTAGGACTAGTCTATTCCTAGTCCTCCCAAAGTTTATTAAAGTAAAACAAAGTAGACAAGGGAGGGGAGGAGCCAAACATCCCACACCCAAAAAGCCCTTGACCCCCATGACAACAAAACCCCAAAACACCCAAAAAATAGAAAAGAGAGCAGCAGAAACTATAGGTCAATGTCTCCATCCCCATATGGGTCCCCATCAGCACCATAGCTAGAAGAAGCATCCGACTCCATCAACATCCATTCAGATGATTCATATCTCATTAAGAAGGTTGTGTAATACACTCTGAGATGCCACTGCTCTGCATTCAGTATCATATTAATAGACTGACCTCCCTTGACATAGGCAACCTCCTTCGCGTAACAAGAGTCTCTCGTGGTCACTGTTTTTGGCAGAGCCGAATAGTCCTTCCTTGGCTTCCTATTTCGGGGATCTGAGGAGGCCCCTACAGGTTTGTTTTCCTTACCATGTGGATTAGCCGCCTTCAGAAATTCCCTCTCGTTAATTATCATTTTCATATTTTGAGTCATCCTTCCACGATCCTCCTGGAAAAAATCATGGTCAGGAATGAGAAAGGCTTCCTGATTCAGGGAACAGACAGTAAGAACCGGTTCCATAGAAAAAGGGACCGTGCTAGCCAGAGCTAGCTGCAAGTGACCTTCATCCCTTGAAGCCATCTCATGTGCGGAAATACCCCCATGCTCGGGGACATCCCCCGTCCTAGGTCCCTCCCCCTCCCTACACACCATCCCTACCACAAAATTTCTCCCCTGAGTAGATGCCTCCTCCAAATTATCCATTGTCCCCTGCTCCTCTACCCTCTCTTGTGCAGTCATCTGATAGTCACTACCATCAGTTCCCTCAAACACCTTGTCAAGTGTACGTAAACCCATTCTAGACAAACTACAACTAGCCACACCCTCGAGACCTGCATCCCCCACCACCACATTGGGAACCACTAGGAAGACCTCTTCCTGTTCAGCCAAAAGCCTTTGCTCAGCCATATCCGCATGCACAACACCTTCCCCATCTATTTCATAACGTATAGAACACCCAATCCCAGCACTAGAAACACTTTTGGATAAGGGAACCTTCACACCCTTACCTGTGGCTTCCTTATCATTTTGAGCTGCAGGGACTCCAATAACAGGAGCACCGCCATTACACGTATCATCAAAATCCTCATACCCTATCGCAACCAACATAATCTCACCAGAATTGTGTTGGAATCCCTCGACAACAATATACTACACCCCGCTCTCCTGTGCATCAGATCTATCACTCCAATCATCAACGAGCGGAGGGCCTTGCATCTCCTCCTCAAGATCAAGCCCTTCAAAGCGATTGAAGGTTGGAACGACTTCCTACCTCTACTTTAGACTGCAATCAGAGGAGACCGGCTTCCCATCAGTAGCAACCTCCTTGCATAGGGAACTCAAAGTATTCGAAAGCACTATGTCACTCCTCAAACGCTTAAAGATGTCAGTCACCTTGGGTTCCTATTGTAACTTAAAAACCTTTTCCCCTCTATCATCTGTAGGTCCATGCCCCCCCCCCCAGCACAATTGGAAGGCCCTATCATACAAACATCTGACCCAGAGGGCCATAATCAAGCCGAGAAGCAGGTGCCACCCCCTCAGTAGCATTCCTTCCAATCCTGTTTGAAACAGGCGCTGCAACCTCTGCCATATCAATCCCCACCCGAGACTATCCCCCTTCAACAGACTCAACTTGATCTTGAGGATCCTTGTGGACAACCTCATGCACCTCGCCCCGATTTTTCTTCTACCCACCAGTCACCTCTTGAGATCAGTTCAAACCACAACAATTCCTTCTACTACTCCGACAAGCCTGAATATTATGACCCAAAAGCCACCAGGGGAATCTGAAATCCGTCCATGACTCAAAAATCACCGGCTTCTTCCACCGAAGCTCCTCACCAACAATAATCCAAACAAAATCAACTTGTCCATTAGGAGTATCAATATCCACAATGATCTTTGTGGAAACCAGGTGTAAAAGGTCCCTTGTTCTACTATAGATGCATAAGAACCATCCCACCAAATTCACCAACATTGAGATGATGGAGAAATTTTGAAAAGGGAGGGGTAGTTTCGGAAATCTGATCCACATTGCACCATTGGTGAATCATGGCTCAAGTGAAGATCAATGCTTCATCTGGAAAGGGAGAAACGAGCACAATTGCATCTTCTTGGAGCCGCCGACCAGGCAAGAACCAAATCCTCTTCCGAAGGAAATCAAATCAAAATGTTACTTCTATCAAGAAGACCTACCGTAGCACGGTCTTGTAGGTCCTATTGTTCGAACACAAATCTATCAAAAAACATCCACCGGGGGTCTCCGGTTCAAGACATGAGCAACTAATGACATCCTATGCAGGGCGGAGGCCCCATTGAACTCTGCCATTGATAACCAATGCTATGGAAATCCCTCATGTAATTCAGGAACCTTAGGGCATATCTCACTCCACGGAAAATGAGGAAGAAAACCTGGAACCGAGAATGGGACAAAATGATTCCCATAATCAAGAATCAGCGGAGGACCCTCCCCTGCAGAGGGGGGAGGGTGTAGAGACCCGAATATTGACATACATGAACATTACATTACTTTTTCGGAATACTTAATACATAACAAAAGCAGACACACAAGAACTGTAATAGTTTAGTGTCTTTGGATACGAGGAACGTAATCTTCTAATCGTGGTGAAAGATCTTCAACATCTCCCATAAAGATCTTCCCCACCTTTTTTTCTTACCTAAAACCTTTCTTTATATCCTGGGGAAGAGAAAACATAAATAGGGTGAGATGAAATTCTCATTAAGTGTAAACAAGGATAAAATAAAACATAACATATATATTTGAACTTAAAAACATGAACATAATGTTCAAACATAAAAATCTTGATCAATGACATAAAACATGGAAGTACGTATGGAATAGATCATAAAGAAACATTAAGAATGGTAAAATAGCATGGGAATAAAACATGTAATTGTGTCAACCATTAATCACATGATATGATTTCCATATTAGCCAAGGCATTGCTGCCAAGACCATCTTAGTGGACAAAGTCCCTTTCTGAATCGAGTTCACTCCTCATTCCAGTCCTGTATTACTGAACCGGTTTAACTTTCCATTCCATACATGTCTTTCTCATGAGATATAAATCTTTACCCAATGCATTGGAGGGAGATATAGGTCCCACCCATATCATAATAAAATCATTCTTACTTGTGCCACAACATAAACTTAAAACATTTATCATAACCCAATGAATAAAATGGGTTTTATAAACATCATATCATCGTCACATAATCCATATAAAACAAATGGATATTTAATCATAAGAAAAGTGAAAGCATGTAAATCATAGAGACATTATACTTGAAACATACACATATGAAATAATTTCATCTTAGATGGAAAATGGTTTTAATAAAACACTTGAAATGAATTCTTGAGGAAAATATCCTTTCTTCTTCAAAATCATTTTCTTTTCACAAAATGCCATTCAATTTTAGAAGGAAAGGATTTCTTTGAAAATAATAATAAAATCTTGTAGATAAAGCTTCATGAAAAAGAGGCGTTATGAAACCGTAAAAATCTGTTCACGCCGTATATGTAAAAAATAACAAGTTCCTCGTACTTTTTTCGGAAAAGTCAAAATGTACCTCGTATGGTAAACAAAAGAAAGATTTCTTCCATACGATGTGGTAAAAGTAAGAAAAGTGTAAAAATGTCTTAAAAATACATGGAAGTAAAGTAAAAATTTTATGAAAACATTTTGAGAGCATATGGACATGGATATTAAACATAACCCCCAGTAAATACTTACGAGTAAACAGTCTCGGATAAGAATGAGATTGGAATAATTATCCCTTACCTTAGGTCTGATATGCTTTGTATGGATCCAAACCTCCTGTATAATGATTTAAATAATGTAATTGACTTATTACAGAATCATATTCATTGTTATGAAATCATATATGTTTCACTTATGACTTTATATTACATGTTCTTTTGTAAATTCAATGTTAAAGCAGCATTTTGGGTAAAATCATTCCATTTGTCGTCCGTGTTTTGACTTGTAATTATTCATCTGATTGCTTAGATCATGATTAATTAATTACAGAATATAAAAAATGATTTATATATAATATATATTCAGAATATACATATATATAATAGATCGATAAATGGAATGAAATACACCATTCATGGAGACGGTAGGCCGTACGTACGCATGAACGTTGTTTTCGTTTCCTCATTGAATTGAATGGAATTAATTGGATGACATACATATATATATATACATACATCCAGTATCATTATTATGTCATATATTTCATGATTACATGTTATATATATATAATCATTTATGAATGGTTAATCATTGAGAATGAATCTCATCGCATCGTGGAGACAGTGTTCCGTACGTACGCACAAGCGATGATATCGTTCCCATGATCATGGAATTTTATTGGAGTGTATGTATACTATTAAAGAATCAATATCACTTTACAATAATCATATATAGGTATTATTTACACCATTATACCCATCCAAGTAAAGTGGTGGTGGAAAATAGATTACACCACGGCGTGGAGATGGTATTCCGTACGTATGCACGCACGGTGATTTCAGTTTCCATAGGATAGATAGATGGTGAAATAGGGTTGTTTAATACTTATAATAACATATAAGTATATGAGTGATACTGATGTTATTACTTCATAATTAAACAACCTAAGAAGAAGAAGTGTAAGAAGAAATAAAGTTGAAATAATCGGTAACAGACATTACCTCTTCTTTGAAGCGCCTCTTTGAGACCTCCTCTTGGGGTACTAAAATTGGTCTTTGAAGAATACCAGGACCTCTAGGATGTTTCTAGGAAAGTTTATAAGATAAATTGGCAGGTGTTGGACGAGAATTAAGGCTCAAAGTGATGTGAGAAAGAGAGATACGATGTTCCCTTTTATAAGGGATGAGAGGCGCACCTTTCAAAAAACTAAACATATTATTTTATTATAAAGTAATATTCGGTTTTTAATAGCTCCAAATTGATTTATTTAGAATATAAGGTGGGGATGGGTCGAAATACTCTCATAAAATAGAATTTAGATACGTTTAGGTCATTATATTAACCTTATCTTTTAGTTTTAACTCTTAGTTAATTAGATTGACCTTTACCATGTCACTTTGTATTTTTATATTATATAGTAAAAAAACTTACCATATACATCCAAGAGAACCCCATGTGGTCCATTAAGGATACACCTATCATGATATAAGTATCTTGGCTGGACCTTATATTTTTAGGAATATAATACCAATTAATAATATAATATTTGTTTTATATACTATTTTATGTCAATTTTGACACTATTTGGTAATTGATTTTTATGAAAATCATAAAAGAATTATTAGTTAGAAGAAAGTTAATTAAATCAACAATAACATGTCATATTAACATATAAAATTATTTGAATTCATAAAAAGTCTCAAATTACATTTATTTGGGTATTTATAACATCAATTATGTAAATATTTAATTAATAAGATAATTACAACATCATCATTGGGTCATAAATAATTTAATTCATTTGAGGTCTAAAAATTATGAAAAAAATACCAGGATATAGGGAATATTTCTAGCCTTCCAAATAATATTTATAGTCCAAATTATAACTTATATAACCCCTTATAAAAATTAATTACTAAAATAGTTTTGTTAAAGTCAATTTTGTCTTTACATTAAATTAATTAATCCAAATTGTCATTTTCACTACCAAGTGGCTCATTGGGGTCCCAAAATCGGCCCAAAGATGCACATGGTTTTTAACTACTCATCCAATAAGGTTAGGACAAGTATAAAGGTAATTTGGAATTATTATAATATTCTTTTAAACTTCAATTACCCTATTTACCTTTAACCGCAGTAAATAAAAAATATCGTAGTTACTATTCATAATTCCCAAAAATAAAAATTAGCTTATTAAAATAATTTTTACCCACTGATTCCAAATATGGAATCCATTTTTCCAAATTCAATACAAAAAAGTTTCAGAAATTAAATTATAATTAATCCCGTTTTTGAAAGAAAATGGGTTTTTGTTTAAAACATTGCAAAAAATTGAATTGATTTAACCTATGAATTCGTGGTAAAATCAATGATAATGACATACATTATATTAAATGGTAAAAATATATTATATTTATACTTTAAAACCATTCAATATTTTAATTTAACCACATAAGTTATTACGATGAACAAAGTTGTTTTTAATTAAAATATAGCATGTTTTTACTATTCATTAAAATATGAAAGTTATCAGAATAATATGAAAAATTTATCCAAGGTAAAATTTTATATCCTGATTACAAAGAAAAATTTTATTTTTTAAAATTGATCATATAAACATGTCAATGCTAGATTTAAAATGGGTGCGCCATCAAAAGGCTGCAAAACTGCAGTTTTTGAAAAATACTTATTTTACCCGAAAAATTTATTTTATTCTTATACCATGTTCTAGAAAATGTGTAAGATGAATAATAATATTATAAAATTCAAAATTTAGTTAATACTATTCATAACAGCTAGTTCAAAATAATATTATAATAACACATCATAGTTTAGTAAAACCCAGTATTGCGTACAACACACGCTATCGAAGAAGGTCGCGACTGCATGTAATGCAAGCCAAGTCAGGGTTGCGTGTAGTGCACGACTCCTTTGTTTCTGCGTATAAAAAAATACATTGAATATATATATATATATATACTCAATGATTCATAGAATAACTACTATCAAACAAACATGAAATTGTGTGTAACACGATCCAGGATTAGTGTTGCGTATACTGCAAACTAATACGTTGTTGCGTATAGTGCATGATAATCTTGGTGTATCATACAACAGAAGATATGAAAGAAATTAAAAAGAATATATCTTATAAAATCATGGGTTATTACATTCTACCCCCCTTAAAATGAATTTCTCCCTCAAAATTTGTTGGGGTTATAAATGGTTTTCTACTTGAAAGTTTCTTTAATTGAAACCCACATCGTAAAAAGGAATACCAAAACATATCTTTAAAAACTAAAGTATGAAACGTAACAGTTACCCAAATAAACTAATCACTGGGTTTCCACATAGGAGAACATAGGTAAAAATATGGATATGGAAGATAAATCTAACCATCATGTTCTGATAGAGATTGGTAGATATCATGGCTATGAAAAAGCCAAAAATCACAAAGCCATAGATTTGTGATGATCTAAGGTACCATCTGATTCATCGGATATAAGGTCACTAGGACAACATTTTTGGTTTTCAAGATCACTTCCCTAAAGTTGATGAATTAAAAGAAATACTTACATGATTTTGGTACAATCTCACTGTTGTTCGTGAATTGAACAATTTCCACTTCATCTCTTAATGAAATGAAGTTGAATTTGTTATTCGTGAAGCGTTAGTAGATCATGTGATAGAATTATGGGTCATTCCATCTGTTTCAGAAAAAAGGTTAGCAAAAGTTATAAGTCCATCAAATGGTTAGATTAATCGTATATGGTTCCAAAAATGAACTTATACTTCATATATCATACCTCTTGATAAAATAAAACTAGTTTCTACTAACCAGGGACTTCCTGTAAGCCAGTGGTATGTGATAAAGGCCAGTTTCACTTCGGTTGTGGGTTCGATTCCCACAGCCTTGTCCGATGTGATGGGTTGTCGCCAGTCCAACTGGTTGTCCTTTTTCTAAAACTACATTACTATAACATCCCATCAATAATATTGAAAAAATTACTATCCTTAAACAATACTAACTTATGTACAACATAATCCATTCCAATCTTTAGGCTTATCTAAAATACTTCGGTCCAAGCTCATAGTATAAAGAAAATGATTACTTGAAATTTCACATAACAATCACGTGAATTCCATCATTTATCCCCCATATATCATAAGATATACCTTGTTGGTCAAATTACAAACATTTGAATAACATAATCATGTATTCTATTGAAAAATGAATACCCATTTAACCTTAGTGAAAACATGAATGCTGTGAAAAGTTAACTCTTTCCACATACCAAAACCTCAAACCATGATATAACTATTTCCTTATATCAGTCATGAGCCCATGAATAATGTCAAACATTTCATTTTCTCCTCATCCCTTCATTATGCGCATATCATCTTTTTTCAAAAAATATCTCAATCACTTTCCATGGTTACCGGTACCATAAAATTATTGAAAACCACAATAGACCAATATATAAATATTCCAATATTCCATGATACTATATACAACATTATTTTGGAATCCCATTACATAAACACTTAATCATTCCACAAAATCATTTTCATATTCAACATCGTCAATAGTGATCACATGTGACTTCCCTTAGTCCTTTTCCTTAAGTGGTTGCTCATGTTGATCATAACTAAACCTTGGACTAGGGAATTTATTAGCATAATGCCCCATTTCCTTTCACATGAAGCATTGAAGTGTTGGTGGTGTGTTTTCTGCAGTATTTTCTTTATTCACATCATTAGAAACCCTTTTTCCATTACTTCAACACTCAGCTGCTCGATGACCTTCTTTTACACACTTAAAACATTTTCTAGTCCCTTTAAGACAATCTCCACCATGCTTCTATCCATACTTTGAGCATAAGGAAACATTAATCTTGTTTTTACCATTATTCTGAGACTTCTCCTTGAACTCCATCTTTCGTTTCTTGTCAAAACTATGAGATGGATAAGTAACACCAACTTCCATTTCTACCTTGATAGCACAATGCACAATTTCTTCATAGCTACTGAAGACTCTTATAGATAATTCCCTTCGAAAATTTGGTTTTAATCCACTGAAGAATCGATCAACTTTACTTTTAGGTTGTATGATAAAGCTAGATGTATACCTTGCAAGCCTTGTAAAATTCACTTCATAGGTACCAACAGAATCATCATCCTTTTGCATCAGTTTAAGAAACTCTTTCTCTATCTTTGTTCAGAGAATACGAGGGAAGTACTTATTGAAAAATATGTTCTTGAACTCGTCCCATTCCATGGACTCAATTTCATCCCTTTGCCTCGTATTATTAATAAGATTCCACCATTGATCAGCATATCCTTCCAAACGATACAATGCTAATACGACTTTATCATGTTCAGAACAATGAATAACTGAAAATATCTTTTCAGTGGTACTAATCCACTATTCAGAAACAAGTGGATCAGAAGACCCACTGAAAGTAGGTGGACGTTGCCTCATGAAGGACTCAATAGAATATTGTTCCCTTCTCTGCTCATTTGGAAGTCAAGAATGATTCATAGCTTGTGTAAGTATAATAATAAGATTTTTCACTCCACCTCCCATAAAATTTGTTTGTTCAGGAGGACAATCATTGCCTTGTCCATTGCATTGATCAACACGGTTCCATCGGGTTCCAATCATCTTCTAAAACCCAAAAAGAATAGTGTTCGAGGAAAAAATCATGCTAGGGAAAACAAAATAATAAAGGGGGAGTACCTTCAATATCTAACATCATAGGTTTAATTTTAAGATCATTACCATAATTCTAGGATAATAACCTATACTTATACTTAACCTTAGGGACATCCCTAGACATACCTCAGAAATATCTCTATGGATTTCACTAAAGTTCTCGCATCCTAGTTTCCAAAGGTTGACTAAATATTTCCTCTGATACCAACTGTAGAGACCCGAATCTTGACGTACATGAACATTACATTACTTTTTCAGAATACTTAATACATACCAAAAACAGACACACAAGGACCGTAAGATTTTAGTGTCTTTGGAAACTTGGAACGTAATCTTCCAATCGTGGTGAAAGATCTTCAACATCTCCCATAAAGATCTTCCCCCTTTTTTTTCTTACCTAAAACCTTTCTTTATATCATGTGGAAAAGAAAACATAAAAATGGTGAGCTCAAATTCTCAGTAAGGGTATGCATGGATAAAATAAAACATAACATATACATTTGAACTTAAAAACATGAACATAATGTTTAAACATCAAAATCTTGAGCAATGACATAAAACATGGAATATGTATGGCATAGATCATAAAGAAACATTAACAATGATAAAATAGCATGGGAATAAAACATGTAATTGTGAAAACCATTAAGCACATGATATGATTTCCATATTGGCCAAGGCATTGCTGCCAAGACCATTTTAGTGGACAAAGTCCCTTTCTGAATCGAGTTCACTCCTTGTTCCAGTTATGTATTACTAAACTGCTTTAACATGCCGTTCTGGCCATGTCTATCTCATGAGATATAAATCGTTACCCAATGCATTGGAGGGAGATATAGGTCCCACCCATCTCATAATGAAATCATTTTTACTTGTGCCACAACATAAACTTAAAACATTCATCATAACCCAATGAATAAAATTGTTTCATAAACATCATATCATCATCACATAATCCATATAAAACAAATGGATATTTTACCATAAGAAAAGTGAAAGCATGTAAATCATAGAGACATTATACATGAAACATACACATATGAAATAATTTCATCTTAGATTGAAAATAGTTTTGATAGAACACTTGAAATGAATTCTTGAGTAAAATATCCTTTCCTTTCAAAATAATTTTCTTTTCACAAAATGTAATTCAATTTTAAAAGGAATGGATTTTGTTGAAAATAATCATAACATCTTGTAGAGGAAGCTTCATGAAAATGAGGAGTTATGAATCCGCAAAAATCCGTTCACGCTGTATAAGAAAAAAATAACAATTTCCTCGTACTTTTGTCGGAAAACTCAAAAAGTACCTCGTATGGTAAACAAAAGAAAGATTCCTTCCATACGAAGTGGTAAAAGTATGAAAAGGGTAAAAATGTCTTAACCATACAAGGATGTAAAGTAAAAATTTAATGAAAATATTTTGAGGGCATATGGACATGGATAATAAACATAACCCCCAATAAATACTTACAAGTAAACAATCTCGGATAAGAATGAGATTGGAATAATTATCCCTTACCTTAGGTCTGATATGCTTTGTATGGATCCGAACCTCCTATAGAATGATTTAAATAATTTCACTGAATTATTACAGAATCATATTCATTGTTATGATATCATATATGTTTCACTTATGTCATTATATTACACATTCTTTTGTAAATTCCAGTTAAAGCAGCGTTTTGGGTAAAATCGTTCCATTTGGTGTCTGTGTTTTGACTTGTAATTATTCATATGATTGCTTATATCATGATTACATAATTCCAAAATATAAAACATGATTTATATATAATATATATTCATAATATACATATATATAATAGATCGATAAATGGAAATAAATACACCATTCATGGAGACAGTAGGCCATACGTACGCATGAACGTTGTTTTCGTTTCCTCATTGAATTGAATGGAATTAATTGGATGAAATACATATGTATATATATATATACATAAATATAGTATCATTATTATGTCATATATTTCATGATTACTTATTATATAAACTTTATAATCATTTATAAATGGTTAATCATTGAGAATGAATCTCATCGCGTCTTTGAGACGGTATTCCGTACGTACGCACGAGCGATGATATCGTTCCCATGATCGTGGAATTTTATTGGAGTGTATGTATACTGTTACAGAATCAATATCACTTTAAAATAATCATATATATTTATTATTTACACCATTATACCCATCCATGTAAGGTGGTGGTGGAAAATAGATTACACCACGGCATGGAGATGGTATTCCGTACGTACGCACGCGCGGTGATTTCATTTTCCGTAGGATGGATAGATGGTGAAATAGGGTTTTTTCATACTTATAATAAGATATTAGTATATGAGTGATACTGGTGTTATTAATTCATCATGAAACAACCTAATAAGAAGAAGTGGAAGAAGAAATAAAGTTGAAAGAATGGGTAACGGGCATTACCTCTTCTTTGAAGAGCCTCTTTAAAACCTCCTCTTAGGGCACTAAAGTTGGTCATTGAAGAAGACCAGGACCTCTAGGATGATTCTAGGGAAGTGTAGAATATAAATTTTCAGGGTTTGGCCGAGCTTGAAGGCTCAAAGTGGTGTGAGAAAGAGATAGAGGATGTTCCCTTTTATAAGGGAGGAAAGGGGCACCTTTGGAAAAACGAAAAATATTATTTTATTATAAAGTCATATTCAGTTTTTAATAGCTCCAAATTGATTTATTTAGAATATAAGGTGGGTTTGGGTCTAAATAATCTCATAAAATATAATTTAGACAAGTTTAGGTCATTATATTAACCTTATCTTTTAGTTTTAACTCTTAGTTAATTAGATTGACATTTACCATGTCACTTTGTATTTTTATATTATATAGTTAATAAACATACCATATACATCCAAGAGACCCCCAAGTGGTCCATTAATGATAAACCTATCATGATATAAGTATCGTTTCCGAACCTTATATTTTTAGGAATATAATACCAATTAATAATATAATATTTTTTTAAAAACTATTTTATGTCAATTTTGACACTATTTGGTAATTGATTTTTGTGGAAATCATAACAGAATGATTAGTTCGAACAATGTTAATTATATCAACAATAACATGTCTTATTAACATATAAAATTATTTTAATTCATAAAAAGTCTCAAATTACATTTATTTGGGTATTTATAACATCAATTATGTCAACATTTCATTAATAAGATAATTACTGCATCATCATTGTCTCATAAATAATTTAATTCATTTAATGTCTAAAAATTATGAAACAAATACCATGATGTAGGGAATCTTTTAATATTTCCAAATAATATTTATAATAGATAATAAAACTTATATAACTCCTTATAAAAATTAATTACTAAACTATATTTGTTAAAGTCAATTTTGTCTTTACATTAAATTAATTAATCCACATTGGCATTTTCACTACCAAGTGGCTCATTGGGGTCCCCAAATCGTCCCAAAGATGCCCATGGTCGTCCAATACTCATCCAATAATATTAGGACAAGTGTCAAGGTAATTTGGAATTATTATAATATTCTTTTAACCTTGAATTACCCTATTTACCTTTAACCGCAGTAAATAAAAATTACCGTAGTTACTATTCATAATGCCCAAAAATAAAAAGTAGATTATTAACATAATTTGGACCCCCTTATTCCAAATATGGAATCCATTTTTCCAAATTCAATACAAAAAAGTTTCAGAAATTAAATTAAAATTAATCCCGTTGTCAAAAGAAAATGGGTTTTTGTTGAAAACATTGTAAAAGATTGAACTGATTTAACCTACGAATTCAAGGTAAAATCAATGCTAATGACATAAATTATATTAAATTGTAAAAATATATTCTATTTATTATTTCAAACCATTCAATATTATAATTTAACCACATAAGTTATTACGATGAAAAAAGTTGTTTTTAATTAAAATATAGCGTGTTTTTACTATTCACTAAAATATGAAAGTTATCAGAATAATATGAAAAATTTATCCAAGGTAAAATTTTATATCCTGATTCCAAAGAATAATTTTATTTTGTAAAATTTAACTTACAAACATGTCAAAAACTAGATTCAATGTGGGTGCGCCATCAAAAGGCGGCAAAACTGCATTTTTTGAAAAATACTTATTTTACCCAAAAAAATTATTTTGTTCTTATACCATGTTCTAGAAAAATATGTAAGATGAATAATAATGTTATAAAATTCAAAATTTAGTTAATAATATTCATAACAGCTTGTTCATAATAATATTATAATTATATATTGTTGTTTAGTAAAACTCGGTATTGTGTACAACACATGATATAGAAGAAGGTCATGATTACGTGTAATGCAAGCCAAGTCAGGGTTGCGTGTAGTGAATGACTTTGTTGTTGCTGCGTATAACAAGATACATTGAATATATATATATATATACTCAATGTTTCGTAGAATAACTACTATCAAACAAACATGAAATTGTGTGTAACATGATCTAGGATTAGTGTTGCGTATACTGCAAACTTATACGGTGTTGCGTATATTGCAAGATAATCGTAGTGTATCGTACAACAGAAGATATGAATGAAATTAAAAAGAATATGTCTTATAAAGTCTCAGGTTATTACATAGGGTGAGGTGCAAGATAAGTCGTCATCTTCATGAGTGCATTGGGAGGAGAGAATCACCATCGTGAGAGATCCGAGCGACCATATCAAGGGTTTTTTCAGGGGTTTTTTTTGTTTTTCGGATTTTAGGGGTTTTTAGTATTTTTATGTGTTTTTGTGTTTTTAGTTATTTTTAGTGATTCCACAGTTTTTAAGGTTTTTGGGGATATAAGGTTATATCATTTTTTGTTTTTTTAATTTATATGTGTTTTTAGGTTTTTAGGGGTTTCTTAGGGTTTTATAGGGTACCTAGGGTTTTTATGTTTTTATGGGTTTTTAGGATATTTATGGCTTTTATGGGTTTTAAGGATAATGAGGGTTTTTAGGGTTCTTTAGGTTTTTTATGATTTTTTTGGAATTATTTTGTGTTTTTAGGGGTTTAAATGTTTTTTTTATTTTTAAACATTTAGGGGTTGTAAAGGGATTTTAGGGTTTTTTGTCGATTTTTTTGGGTTTTTAAGGGTTTTAGGTTTTATTGGTTTTTAGGGTTTTTATCATTTATTTGGTTTTAGGGGATCTCATGGGTGTTCAGTTTTTGTAGAGAATTCTACATTTTAAGCTATTTTTGACCTTTTTGAGGATTTTTTTGGGTTTTTGGGTATTTAGGATTTTTTAAGAGTTTTTAACATTTTTAGGGGTTTTGAGGGTTTTCAAAAATTTTAGTGGTTTTTCGGTTTTTATGGGTTTCTTGGATTTTTTAAGGGTTTTAGGGTTTTTTTATTTTTTGTGGTTTTAGGGTTTTTAGAATATTTTAGGGATTTTAGGGGTTTCATAATTTTTAGCTTGTGTTGGGGTTTATATTGTTTAAGGTTTTTTATGTTTTCCTTGGGACATTTTAGGATGTTTATGGTTTTTTACATTTTAGGGAATTTCTGGATTTTTTTGGGTTTTAGGGTCTATAGAGAATTTTATGGTTTTGGGGGTTTTTTATAGTTTTTTAGTGTTTGTATGGGTTTTTTGATTTTTAGGTTTTTTAAGGGTTTTGTGGTTTTTATGGGTTTTAGGGTTTAAGGGTCTTTTAGGTATTTAGTGTTTCTTTTTATTTTTATGAGTTTTAAGAGTTTTTATGTTTTTAAATATTTCGTTCATTTTTTAGAGTTTTTAGGATATTTTACATATTTAAGGATTTTTAGGTTTTTTTTACGATTTGTATGGGTTTTTGGAGTTTTTAGTGAATTTGAGTTTTTTTTGGATTTTAGAGATTGTAGGGTTTTTAAGATTACCCAACAAGGATTGATGTATCACTGAAAGGGGTAGGAGGTTAATTATTTATGTCTTTTACAATTAAGTGTCCTTATTTTAGAAACAAACTCCCATCCTATTAATTATTTCATTCTCTCCTAAAAATGACTCAAACACACAGCCACATGAACATAAGAATTCACAAGGTTCACAACTCAATAAGAGTATCTAGTCCTTTGTAAGGCTCATAATTAATCCAATACCACAAAATTTTCTACAAAAAAAATATTTTGGGCCAAATAGAATGAGTAGGATATTCCCTGGAACTCATGTAGAATTGTGTTCAATACAACAATGCATGTGGTTCATGTAGCACAAAATGATGTAATAAATTTTTTGTAAAAAAATACGGTGCTTCTTGATCATCTTCATAACATGTTATTTTTAAAAACATTTCATCACTTTCTTAACCATATGCAGAAAATAAATTCCTAGATTTCATAATGATACTCATCCTGATTTCCCAGTTTGATCCCCATATATGATTGTTCAATAATGAATATGTTACTTTGACAGAATACCACTTGATGTAAATCTAAACTCATGTCTTCATCAGTTTTGAAATCCTAGTTTGGAATCCGAATAAAAAACTCTAATTAAGAAATTCTCTCTTCTTATTTCTTTATTTTTTCCAAAAACCCACTATAAAAAACCAGAAACTTGTTATTTCGTAAATTGAAGATATTATCTCTCCTCTTTCGTCAATAATGTATGTCATAGAATATAGAAAGTAATCTCCTCCTTTTATAGACATGCTAAAATTGATTAACTTGGATTCTAAAAAAAGTTTTCCCACATCACCCAATTTACTGATTCTTTATTCTTTCATAAATCTTAGATCTCCCTATGACTTATTCAACACATTTTCAAATATTCAAAACTTCTTCATTTTCAGATATCTCATTGACTTCTTCAATAATTCAGACATTCTAACAAATATTCAGTCTGAATTTGATTCTAGATTCTGATTTCCCAATACAATTTCTTCATTAAAATAATGGATTTTGGTCACTATGATTGTATTTACCTAATTTCAATCAAATAAAAATTCAATATATTTCTTTACATTGTTCTGTACCACCTAAAATAATATCTTCCCATTTTGATATCCTCATTAAGAAGGAAGAATATATTCCAAAAATACTTTCATCATTACATTGATTTGTACCAAATGTTTTAAGTAAAACATTTTTCTAATCATTATGATTATTAGAACCAATTCGTATTTTAATTTTTTTGATTATGATGAATAAAATAGATTCTTTCAAACATCATCAACGACTTCTACTTCTTCTTTTCTGAATATGATACCGAATATATTTCATCACTCAACTTCTTTCTATTTTTTTATTACGAATCTCATAAAATTAATTCTCTAAACATTTGAATATTTTGGAATTTGTTCTAACTAAAAACCATAACCTTTAGATTCTATCATTACGATCATGCAAAACTTTCTAGTCTTCAAATAAATCTAAATCTGATATTCTGAGACCGGAATGTTTTTTCTTCAGTAAAATCCTTCTTCCACAAACTCTTGTAAATATGAATTCCTTCATGAAATTGATTTAATTGAAAATGAGATTTATCATCAACTTACTTATAATGGAATGTATTTAAACGTCCCTTTCATTAATCAACATATTTATTTCCAACCACCTGAACACAATTGGCTTGGGTATGATTGGGAACACCCATTTTCTTCCAATTAGATACTCAATACAATTTTAGCGCTTCTTCTCCCCCTTTATTTTATCTATATATCATCAAAAAATTTATAACATAATTATGATCTTTTGGAAATAAAAAATGGAAAAGCATTGGTATATTTGACTTCCAATCCAAGTTTAATCTATTTATCTACCTCACTAGGTTCTTCCTTTCTTTTAGAACCAGAGGTGATTCCAATAAACTATTTATTTTTAACGAAATATTCCCAAGCCAATGGATATTTTTAATAATAGAGAGTCTAATTACCAAAATACAATGGTCAGTCAGAACGTTCTCTTTTACTAGGTGAGGTGATTTCTTTTCTTCATAAGCATCCTTGACAACAAAAGAAAATACCCAAAGACTATAATATTCCATATCATTTTTGTCCTAACAATCTCTCCCTTTGGATTTTGTTATCAGCAAAAGTTCATAAATCAATGAACTTTATAACCACAAGAAAAGGATTACATGTCCATAATTCTAATACTATGTTAGAAAAATCATCTAGGAAAACATAATTACTCATAGAAATCCAATGATGTCGAAAAGTGATGACTCATTAAAAACTTCCTCATGCATCTTCCACAACATTATTCCTTAGCTTTCCTTCCTAATCATTCTTCCATATCCTTATTCCTCATATTTATTCCTCTACAATTCTTACTCAGATTTTCTCCACTTCTTCATCTTCCCTGGAATTCAAAAATTTTGTTTCTTATAACTAATCCCACAAATAGTTAAAATAGTTCCCACACTTACATGTTGTATTCACATCTTACCCAGAATTACCCCTTTATGAATGCTTCTATAATGATATATTTATTAAAAAATTATCCCCCTTGACCACACAATCCAAATGTAACAAGATAGAGGGGACAAAAACATATACATCAAATATGATGAGATAGTTGTTGGATTCCAATGTTCAACCATAATTTAGAAAAATATTCCTTTGGTAATGGTTTTATTAATATGTCAAATACTTTTTTCCAATGTAGGAACATACTCTGGAATCAATTAATTTTTCTCCACATTGTCTTTAATGAAGTTTTCATTTATTTCAATATGTTTTGAATGAGAATGTTGTATCAGATTCCTTGTATGTTTTATTGTACTTTTATTATCATGTCCCAAGAGTAACGTAACTTTACTTCAATAAATAAGTCTTCCAATTGAGTTTTCATCCACATAAGTTGGGTAACAGCTTACGTGGAATCAACATACTTGGGTTTATCAATGCTAAGAGTTACTAAATTCTATTTCACTGTATTCAAACTAATTCAACTTTTCCCAAAAAATAAAACTCATTCCAAATTGGATCGTTTATCATCAATATTTCATTCCTAATAAGTATCTCAATACCCAAACAAGTCAATACATTCTGATCTATCATACCTAATTATAAAATTTATCATGCCGTTGATATATTTGAGAATCATTTTTCCAATAAGTAAATGTGATTCTTTAAGAGAAATATGAAATATTTCACATAAGGTAACAATATATACATTGTTGGTTCTTGTGGCAGTCAAATAAGAAAAACTTCCTGTCATCTTTTGAAACACATTCAGATCAACTTCCTTGCCTTATATATCTTCATAAAACATATATCCCACTAAAATTAGAGTGGATACTGGTTTCTAATTTTTAATGTTGAACTTATTAATATGTTCCTTAAAATACTTTTCTTGAGAATGAAAAATGTTTTTATTATTTTTTAAAAAATAAACCCAATAAAGTATTTTGTTTCTCCCATCATGGTCATTTCAAAAAAAGTCATATCTTCAGCAACTATTTCATATGATCTTTCATCATTCCCAGAAAATATAATTTTACCAGGATTGGAAATTATGATAAGGGAAAACTACTAACTTCCCTTAATGTAAATATTCTTATCAACTCTTCCTTCTATGAAACTCATCTTCCTAAAGAAAGTATCCAATTTGGAATACCATTATCTTTGAGATTATTTTATCCCATACAATGATTTATTTATCATAAACAAATAACATTCATATTTCCTAACAACAAACCCACAAGGATGTTCAATGTAAGCTTCCACATCATCATCCCCATTTAGAAATGTGTAATTCACATCCACTAGAAAAATTATGTAACCTTATTTCACATGAATAGAATGAATGATTCTATTTGTTTCTGACTTTTTCACTGGAGAAAATGTCTGATCAATATAAACACCTTCAATTTGTGAGTATCCTTTACACACTAATATTGCTTTCTTACTTATCACTTCAGCTTATCCATTCGTCTTGTATTCGAAAAACCACTTCGTACAATTTTTTTGTTATCTGGAATAGATAAATGATCCCATGTATCATTATTTTATATCTGATAAAACTATTCATTCATATCCTGAACCCATTGTAGATGCTAAAAAGTTTCATTCAAATCTTTTGACTAGACTTTTTAATAAAAGTATTTGTAATTTTTTTTGAATTTATTCTTGTTTGAACATTCTGATTCTAATCACTATTAATTTTCTATACCTCATCTAGCTTCCTCAACCTAGGATGAGTTATTTGATTTTCATCCTCGTCACTTGAAATATATGAGTCTAATTCTTCTTCTTTGGTAGGATTACCACTTTCAGTATCCATATAATAATTGTAAACAAAACCTTCGTTATCCTACTCAAAATCGTTATCATAATATTTATATTTTTCTTCTTTATCCTTTTAAACATAATTTATATCAATAGAATAAGGAATTATTACAGTCTCTTTGTTGATACATTTGTATCCTCTTACTTCCAAAGCATAACAAATAAAAATTCCATCTTCACCTCTCTGCTCAAACATTCCAAGGTTTCCACCATTATTATTTATAATGCATGGACTCCCACAAACTCTTCAGTGTTTCACAACTAGAGATATTCTATAAAATATTTCACTTGGAGGTACATTTAATCTTTTCCTGTAGAAACATTATATTTGGATACAAACAGTATTACTCATGGATTGCCTCAAAAAGTAATGAAAAATATTATATTCATGTAATATAATTATCCCCATTTCTACCATGTTTAAGTAATTAATTTCACCAAATACATTGAATTAAGGAGTGTATGTTGAATTGAACTCATGATGAATTCCTCTATTCTCAAGATAACTTTAGTATTATTCCTTTTTAATTTCAAAACTATTATCAACTCTCAAAATCTACGTTGAATAACCATTTTTTCTCATCATTCATCAAGATACTTTTAAAAATTTTATGAACATATGACTTGTTTTTCATATACATAACATAAATAATGTGAATGAATTCATCATTGAAAGTGATGAAGTACATATCTCTATTAGTTTATTGTTTTCTCATTGGCCAACAAATATAAAAATAAATAAGATCAATGGGTTATTTTGATCAAATATCATCTTTTTTATGCACTTAGTTTTTAATTTTTACCTTATAAACAATAATTCAATACCAACTTATTCTTATTGTTATATCTGGAATGTCATGGAAAGAGTCTCACATTGATATATTCCTCATGTCTCTCTGACACACTTTTTCAAAACAATTAACGCCACAACTAATTTTATTCCACCATACCCATGTGACAAGAGTATTGTATTTCAATGACATTGAACATGTTTCCTTTTGTATGTTAGCCTCTTGTAACTATCTTTCCATCATCCTCCCTTTTCAAAATAAACCCATATATTATAAAGATAAATTATTTACCCTCATCACAAAGTTTTGAAACACTCATTTTGTTGTGTTTCATCCCATAATCATATAAAACATTCCTGGATTCCAACCTCCATATCCCAATTATGGTTGATCCTTACCTTTTACTCTTAGAGATTTATCATTTCCGAATTCCAGTATTCCTTTATTAAAGATTTAACATTCTTCAACAACCTTATATCTTAGGTCAGATGATAAAAACACCCACTATCATGAATCCATGGTCATTATTTTTTTTATAGATTTCAATGTGATTTCAACAATAAGACATTTTTCTTTTCCCCTTTATTTCATCCCCTTTGGCTTCAGAGAAATCTTATGAAACTTTTGATGTTCTAGTTTGAAACAAGACAACCCTTAGCAAGATGTCCAAGTTATTCAAATATTTCACAAATAGTTTCATGGGGTTGGAACCTATTATCAACTTTCACACTAACCTTATCTGATTTATTTCGAACATCCATCTCATTATTTTTCATTTGAGATGATTGACTCACCATCAAACCTTGAATTACATAACCTATGGGATAATAATAATGTTTTTAGTTAAGACAACACATATTTTACATATGTCTGAAGTAACCATAATATCGGTACTATCCAAAAAAATATAATTTGACTCTGAATCTTTTGGATTGATCGATATTGTGAGTATGTTTCATAGAAACCATCTTAACAGAATTTTGTTGACAACCAATCTTTCTGTTTTCAATAGGAATATAATTATTGATCTTAGTTTTCTTTTCATTATTATCAAAACTATAAGTAAAGGAAAATGTTCCAGAAACTGAATGTTTATAAATTTTTCTAGACTAATCATGTTTGTAAACTATTGAATTATCTACTTTGTTTATAATTTCCAAATACATAGCTTTCCAAACATTCTTATTATATGGAAAAATTATTGATTTATTCTGAACCTTTTAATAATATTTATTTGATCCTTATTTGGTTCATCCATACATGAAATTTCAACAACTTCTATTATATAATTTTTGAATCATATATCCCACTATTCAGATTTAGATAGTTTTTATTTGAAAAGATCCATATCTTCTTTATTGTTTTTTATATTTACTAACAAATGCTCATTATGATTCTTTTCTTTCTAAAGATATTTCTTTAAATCATCAATCTCTTACAATATCATTAATTTATCATCAGGAAATACTTTTTTTAATGGTGACTTTTCTTTTTTTATATTGCTTATTTATTTTTCATGCCTTACAATCATCCTGAAACATTCTTTCAATTATTCATTAACATGAAACCATAATTTATTTTCTTCTTCTTTGGAACTACTGCTTTCGGATTCATCATTATCACTTTTGTAATAATAGTATTCTCTCCATATTTTTCAAAAGATTTTTTAGATTCAGATTCACTATCTTTTTCATTTTCATATTTCTAAAAGGTGATTCTAATTTAATATTTTAATAACTTTTTATATTTCCCTCTGGTAAAATATTAATCCTTTTCACCTTGTTTCTTACATGGCCTTCTTGTCCTTATTTCTTCTTTATCACTATTCCCTTCTTTATTTCATCACGGATAATTATCCAAAAAGTTTCTAATGGATCCACATTCAAAAAAATTCAATGGATGTATCCATTTATATTTACATATACCTCTTCATATATTTTTAGAAACAAAACTATATGAATTCGTCAAGGTTTTTACATACCTCATTATTGGAGTTAGATTTTTCAACATAATCTAACTCAAAATCATTCATAGACCTTTCATTCTTAGAATCATTGAAATACATTTATCTATAATATTTTGTTTTTCCCTTCATATATTTTCCCTTACCATTTCATAAGTAATGAGAGTATTATGAAGACTAACTAGAGAAAGTGTTTCAGGATCTCTATCTTCCAATGAGAAAAATTTGGAATCAATCCTATAGAGAATGATTCTAAGGATATTTTTAAAAAATGTATAATATTATAACATTTTACTAAGATATCTAATAGTGTTGACAAGGTCATTTATATGGTAAATAAGTTTCAAATAGATTTGTATTCACCCATATTGGAATCTTCATATGACAATTTTCATATTTTAAATTTTTTCTTCATTAAATTTTTATTGCCTTCATAACTGTTTTTAAACATATCCTAGACACCATTGGAAGTTTAAATACTTTTAATATTAAGAAATCACTTTCAGAAACTGATAAGATCCTATAATTTTTAGTTCTTCGATTATTATGAAGATTATTCTTATCAACAGGTGTAGGAGGAACCATATCATTAATAGGTGGAAATATATCTGTTATAGCTTCAAGAACATAATACCCAAGAGTCATATGATAATGAAGAACTATATCTTTCTAGATATGATACTTATTTTTATCAAAGGTCATAATTCCTTTACTATTCACACAATTCATGTTCTCCTCCACAAATTCTATTAAAAACATCATCAAAGAATAAAATAATGGAACCTTTGTCTTTGATACCAATTGATATTACCCATTTAGGATTCAAGTATCATTGAGAGGGGGATGTGGTGAATCAATGATATGTTTTTCTTTAAAGTTTCCTTACATTAGAAACAACATTTTCCTTTCATTAAATATATCTTTTTCCATTGAAACCAAATCTGACACACAACCATATGAACATAATAATTTACAAGGTTTGCTACTCCAAAAGTGTAGTTAGTCCTTAGTATGGTTCAAAAATAATATAATTACACACAATATACTAGAAAAAATCATTTTTTTGTGGAATAAAATGAGTACAATATGCCTTTGAAATCATGTATCACTATATACAATATGGAAATGAATGTAATTAAAGGAGCACAAAATGATGTAATTAAATTTCTGTAATAAACATGTTATTATGCTACATGATAAACATTAAAAAATATTATATTTCAAAATAATTCTTCACATTATTAACGAAAATATGGTAAGAACATCATGGACTTTGTAGTGATGCTCAGTCTGATTCCCAACTATGATTATTCAATACATAAAAGGTAACTTTGATAGAATTTCACTTGAAACAAATTTGAACTAGATTTTATTTCGTCTAGAAATCCCAGCCTTGTTTCTTAATATGGAAACTCTAATTATGATATTATCTCTTATCCATTCATTATTCAATTTGGAGAACCACGTCAAGAAAACACAATAGAAACTACTTCTTACTTAAATTGTGGATATTATCTATCCACTTTCACAAATAATAAAATTCAAATAATACAAAATGAATTATCCTCGTTTTATATACACAACAAATTGGATTGTACGAGATTCAAAATAGAATTTCACACTTCTCAAAATTTCTTGAATATTTAATATTCCTTAAATGTTAGATCTCTCTTTGACTTATTCAATACCTTTTCATATCATAAAATCCACTTTATTTTATAATATATCATTGAATTATTCAATTCTTCATACATTCAAAAAAATAATCAGTCTGAAACTGATTAATGATTCTGATTTCCAAGTACGATTTCTTCATTATGATAAATACATCTGGTTACTCTGATTTTCTTGACCTACATGAAAATAAATTAAAATTGAAGATATTTCATTACTTTCGTATACACCACCTAAAATACTACCATACCATTCTTATGTACTCATTATGATGGAATAATATGTACAAAAATTGTTTCTTTATTACATTTCACTATTGCAAATATTAGAACGAAAATATATGTCTTCTCATTATGATTATTAAACCCAACACTCATTATGATTTCTTAATTATTTTTGAGACCACTCATACTTTCAAATTTCATCAACTAAATCTACTTATACTTTTATGAATATGATTCCAAACATCTTTTAGCAGTCAAATTCTTTCACTTTTCTAATTAAGATATATATCAACTTCATTATCCAATGTTTTAAATATTTAGGCTTTTGGTCTGATTGAAAACCAATACCATTAGTTTCTGTCATTATAATCATGAAAACCATCAGTGTATTAAAAAAATATAAGTTTTATTATCTGATACTGGGAATGTTTTACTTCAGAAACTCCCTTCTTTCAAAAATTCTTGTAAGCATGACTTCATTCATGACTTTGATTACATTAATAATAAGATTTATCATCATCTAACTAATAATGGAATGTATTTTAACTTCCCACTCTTCCAATAAAAAAATTATTTCCAACCACATGAATAGAATGGTCAAAAATATGATTTTAAGAACCTCTTTTCTTTCAATCAGATTCTAAAAATTTAATTTTATCACAACATCTCCCAATTTATTTTATCAAGTTCATATCAATGTTTTTACCAGTAAATATTATTTTTGGGAAATAAAATATTGAAAAGCCTCATCAAATTTTAATTTGGATGCATTATGAATTTGATCATATTTCTCATTATGATATTCCTTTCATTCTTGACCTAAGGTGAGTCTGATGATCCTTTTCTTTCAGAAAACATCATCCAAGTCTGATGGAATTTCTTAATAATTGTTAGTCTGATTTCTTGGATATGATTATCAGTCTAATAATCCTATTTTTACAAGGTGATTTGATTTCATTTCTAATTTAAAATCCTTTTCAATATAATAAAATACCTAAGTACGACATTATTTCTTTTTCATATTAGTCCTAACAATTTTTTTATTTTTTTGGATTTTTAGAATTTTTTGTCCTTGTCCAAGGTTTTATGTTTTTACGGTTTTTATAGTTTTTAGCAGTTTTGGGGTTTTAAGTGTTTTAATTTTTTTTAGTTTTTCATTGGGTTTTACATTTATAGAATGTTTAGTTATTTTTTGGAATTTTAATCGGTTTTACAGTTTTTAGGGATTTTAATGGGTTTTAGTGATTTTAGGGTTTTTAGTGTTTTAGGGTTTTTTTAGTTTTTAGGGTTTTAACAGGTTTTTATATTTTTTAAACATTTCTACATGTATAATGAGTTTTTAGAGTTTTTTTTTGTTTTTAGGGTTGATATGGGGTTTATTAAGGGTTTAGGGGTTTTTATGGGTTCATGGGATTTTTTGTGTTTTTAGGGTCCTTTAGGGTTTTTAGCATTTTTTAAATTTTATAAGGGTTTTAGATGTTTATATTTTTATGTTTTTCTTAGGGGGGTTCGTGGTTTCCAAGGAGTTTTTATATTATTAGGTATTTTAAGATATCTTTTAGGATTTTTTGTGTTTTATGGATTTTGAGGGGTTTTAGGGTTTTTATTTTTTTCGTTTTTAGGTTTATATGGGCTTTATGTGTTTTTATCTTTTAGTGGAAATTTAGGGGTTTTCTAAAAATTTATGGGTTTTTACATTTTTAGGTATTTTTAGTGTCTTTAGTATTTTTATGGGGTTGTTCGTGTTTTTATGGATTATAAGGGTTTATGGTTTTTAATGCTTTTAAGGGTTTTCATGTTTTTTAAGTAAATATGGGTTTTTAGTTTTATAGTGTTTTATTTTTTGGAAGAGTATTTAACAATTTTATGGGTTTAAATTTATTTTAGAGTTTTTAGTGGGGTTTTGGGTTTATATGGGTTTTTACATTTTGTATGGTTTTTGGGGGTTTTAGGGTATTCAGGGTATTTATCATTTTTTAGGGTTTTATGTGTTTTTATGTTTTTAAAATTTTTAGGGCTTTTAGGGTTTTATGGTTTTAGGGTTTTTTACATTTTTAGAGTTTTGGAAGGGTTTTTTAGTATTTTATGGGTTTTAGGTTCTTAGGTTATTTATAAATTTTTAGGGTTTTTAGGTGTTTTAACTGTTTTTAAGTTCCACTTATGGTTTTCAATGTTTTTAGGGTTTTTTTATTTTACTGATTTTTAGTGATTTTTTTGTATTTTAATTGTATTTATGGATTTTAAGGATATTGTTGTTTTTTTGGGTTCATTAGGGTATTTATGGATTTGTTTGGGTCTTAGGGTTTTTTTTAAGTTTTTCGGATTTTGTGGTTTTCAATTTTAAGGGATAAATGTTACATTAGAGTTTTTAGTGGTTTGTTAGAGTGTTTATGGGATTTAGGATTTGTATGTTTTTTAGGGTATTTATGGGTTTTAGGAATTTTAGTGTTTTAGTTTTATAGGCTTTTAGGGGTTTTACGTGTTTTTAGGAATTTAATGTTTTCTTATTGTTTTTATAATACTTTCATTTTTTACCATTTTATCGGATTTAATGACTTTTTAAAAAATTTAAGGGTTTTAGGTATTTTAACGATTTTAAGGGAATTTAGATTTCTTTGTGGGGTTATTTGAGTTTTTTTTCGTTTTTTGTGGTTTTTTGGTTTTCTAGTGTTTTGGGGTTTTAAGGCTTTTTACCATTTTTTAACTTTTTAGGAATTTAAAGGCGTTTTAGTGTTTTTAGTGGTTGTATGGGTTTCTAGAGTTTTTATGCTTTTAATGTGTTTTATGGTTTTTAATGGTTTTATGGGACTTTTAGTGTTTTCGAGTTTTTAGCATTTTTTAGATTTCTTAAGGGTTTTTAGGGTTTTTAATGGTTTTATGGGACTTTTAGTGTTTTCGAGGTTTTTAGCATTTTTTAGATTTCTTAAGGGTTTTTAGGGTTTTTAGGTTTTAAGGATTTTTTGAGTTTTTAGGATTTTAGGGTTTTTTTATGTTTTTAGGGATATTTCGGGATTTTTTGGATTTTTATTGTTTTTTAGTGGTTTAAGGATTTTTAGAGTTTCTAGGGTTTTTATGTATTTTTGGGTTTTTAGTTTTTTTTTTGTTTTTAAGGGTTAAAATAGATTTTATAGTGTTTTAACATTTTTAGGGGTTCAAAGGGGTTTTAGTGTTTTTTATGGTTTTTAAGGTAATTATGAGTTTTTACCGGTTCTAATGTTTTTAGGGGTTTTATATTTTTAGGTTTTTATGGTTTTTTAACGTTTTGGGTTTTTAGTGTTTTCTGGATTGTATTGGTTTTAACTATTTTTAGGATTATAATATTTTCTTAGGGTTTTTTTTTGGGTTTTATGGGTTTTTCTAATTTAAGGAATATTTTAGGATTTTTCTAGGTCTTTAGGGTTTTTATAGATTTGGATGTGTTTTGGGTTTTTAGGGGTCCTAATTTTTTTCTGTCTAAATGGATTTTTAGATTTTTTTGGAATTTTAAGGACTTTTAGTGTTTTTGGGATTTAAAGGGTTTTCAATGTTTTCAGTGGTTTTTAAGGGATTTATGGTTTTTAATTTTTTAGGGGTATTTATGTTTCTAGGGGTTTTGGGGACATTTAGGGTTTTAGTGTTTTTATGGGTTTTAGGGGACAAAATTATTTAAAGGGTTTTAAGGTTTTAATAGTGGTGTTTAGGGTTTTCAAGTTTTTTTACATTTTTTGCTATTTTAAGGGTTTTTTAGGATTTTTATGGTTTTCAGGGTTTTAAGGAATTTTTCGGTAGGTAGAGTTTTTTTTGGGATTCAGGGTTTTTTGGGTTTTTAGTGTTTTTATGTTTTTAGGGGTTTTATGTGTTTTAATTTTTTTTATGGCTTTGTTCATGTTTTTTCTGCTTTTAGATTTTTTTTGGGATTTTTTAAGAATTTGTAATCTTTTTATGGATTTTTGGAATTTTGAGGGTTTTTCTTATTTTTTAGGGTCTTTATGGTATTTTGGGTTTTTAGGATATTTATTTAGTTGTAAGGGGTTTATTTTTTGTTAATGTTTTATAATGTATTTAGGGGTTTAAAGGGGTTTTAGTGTTTTTAAGGGGTTCTAAGGGTTTTTTTGGCTTTTAGGGGTTTTTTATTTCATAGGGGTATTTAAGGAATTTTGAGGGTTTATGGTTTTTAGTATAATTAATATTTTTTAGTTTTTGTAGCTTTGTAGTGGTTTTATGAGTTTTTAGGTTTCTAAGGTTTTTTGAGGGTTTTTAGGGGGTTTGATATTTTTTTATTTTTTTTTTGGATTTTTGGTCATCTTTTCGATTTTTTCTATTTTTTAGGGATTTTAGGGATTCTTAGGGTTTTTATGGTTTTTATGGTTTTTAGCTTGTTTATGTTTTTAGGGGATTGATGTTTTTTATGATTTTAAGGATTTCTTAATGTGTTTCAAGGTTTTTAGGGGGTTTTATGCTTTTATTATTTTATGGATTTTTTAGGATTTTTATGGTTTATAGGTTTTCATGGATTTTGTGGTTTTTTAGGTCTTTTTAGATTTTTAGTGTCTTTACATTTTTTAGGTTTTAATGTGGTTTTATGTTTTTAAGTATTTCTTATGGGTTATCAAGGGTTTTAATGTGCCTATATTTTAAGGGATTTGTTGGAATTTGTTAGGTTTTTATCATTTTTAGGGTTTTAGTGATTTTGAGGGGTTTTGTGGGTTTTAGTATTTTTATGGTTTCTTTGTACTTTTAGGGGGTTTTTGAGTTTATTTGGGATTTATTGGTTTTTAGAGTTTTTAATCAATTTTTCGGGTTGAAAGGGTTTTCAGAGTATTTAGTGGTTTTATGGTTTTTATTGGTCTTTAGGGGTGATATGTTTTTTAGGGTTTTTAGGTTTTTTTATGGTTTTTATAATTTTTTGGTTGTTAAGGGTTTTAAGTGTTTTTAGGGTTTTAAGGTATTCATTGGGGTTTTGTTCATTTATAATGATTTTCTGACTATTCATTAGGGATTTGTTAGGATTTTATTGTTTTTTCCTGTTTTAGTGATTTTGACAGGTTTTAGGATTTCCTAGGGTTTTTGGGTTTTATGGTTTTCTAGGGCAAGGAAGATGCGAGGGTCGGGGTATCCCCCCCCCAAATTTATTAGAAAGAAAGAAAAAGGAGACAAAGATGACATGGGAGGGGAGGGGTCAAACGACCCACACCCAAAAACCCCCTTACAACCCACACCCAAAAAAAAGAAAAACCAAGAAAAAGACACAACAGTGGCATCATCACGACACATCTAGCCAGTACCAGCATCCTGCTGCACCACATCCAATCATCACAGCAACACAGCAGCAGTACATCCAACACAACCAGCCCCAGCAACCAACAGCACTAAAACTGTCATCACAGCCAATCATAACCAGCAACATCAAACCACAGCACAAGCACCGCAACCAAACGCAACCATCTTCACCTCCTCCATCTCATCTTGCCTCAAATACAACTTCATGAAACGACCCACAAACAAACTAGAAACAACTCAAAACTACGCCTTCCACCATAGTAGCTAGGATGCAGCTCAACTTGAACAGAAACTCATCAGCAGCATAAACCAAAGGCAAAAGTGAGGAACCAGAAGCACAAACCTGCACCTTCAATTTCAACAGCCACCAGAACCCGTCAAAAAGCCATGAGATCCAGAAAAACCCTCCCAGACTCAGATCTGGAAAACAAGATCCAAGCATGGAAGCCGGCATGTCACTTCCAGAACATCGCACATCCCGCCGTACCCACCATTCAGCATCACAAATCCAGAGAGGCCAGGCCGCCATTCGGAGAAGACCAAATCGCCGAAGGCATTGGGAGATCCTGACCACCAAGAAGCCGGAATAGGCCTCCAGAGACCAACTCCACCAAGAACACACCTCACAGTGGAATGGAGACCATGATCTGCAAATCCACTTACTGTATCGCCCAGATCTGACCCGCACCTCCATGGAACTAAAGCACCGCACGATGGATGTCCCAGATCTGAACGGCTCCACCGTTGACCTGCAACGCTGCACCGAGGAAGGGCTATATCCGATCCATGCCTCCCAGAATTGTCTAAGAGACCAGAAACCACGCCGCCGTTGAATATCCCTCCACCGCTGAAGATGTCAAAGTCATTGACCCATTCGTGGAGGCTCCATTATTCTTGCCGAAAATATCTGGATCGTCTCTTGTCCAAGCAGGAGTTTGAAACATTCAACTTCCCAGACCAGGCCCACCAAGTCTAGATGTACCCAGATCTCAAACACTGCCGAAGGACGACACCAGAAACCATACCAATCCGCAAAAATCCAGAACACTTCCGAAGACCAGTACCGTCGAAAGTCGCCTAAAGCCACCAACGCCAAGGTCCAACACCACCCAAAACCGCCAATGCAAGCCGCGACCACCATGGAGAGATCCCGATCTGCCGAAGCTCCATGAAGGGAGCACCGCAATGGGAGATGAACACTGGGAGAGAAAGACTCCATCCTTCTTAGGTTTTTCTTAGTTCATGGTTTTCTAGGGGGTTTATGGTTTTTGTGTGTCTTTTGGGAATTTAAATTTTTTATAGTTTTGTAACATTTTTAGGGGTTTAAAAGGATTTTATATTTTTTTTTGTTTTTTTGTTTTTTAGTTATTTTTAGTGTTTTTATGTTTTTATGTTTTTAGGTATTTTATGGTTCTTAGCGGTTTTATTGATGTTAGAGTTTTTTATGTTAATATGTATTTTCAGGATCTTTTAGGATTTTATGGTTTTTTATGGATTTTGAGGTGTTTTTTTATTGTTTTTAGGTTTAGAGGGGCTTTATGTGTTTTTATCATTTTTCGGTTACTTAGGGGTTTCAAAAAATTTAGGGGTTTTTACATTCTTTATTTTTCTAGTGCTTTTAGAATTTTTATGGGGTTTTAGGGTTTTAAGGAATTATGAGGGTTTATGGTTTTTTTTTCTGATTTTATGGTTTTTTATTTTTTTTGTGTCCATACATGTTTTTTTAGTTTTATAGTGTTTTTATGGTTTTGTTGAGTTTTTAACATTTTTAGGGGTTTAATTTTTATTAAAGTTCATAGTGGGGTTTTAGGGTTTTTGTGGGGTTTTATAGTTTTATAGTTTTACGGGGTTTTAGTGTTTTTAGGGTTTTACCATTTTTATGATTTTCTGTGGTGTTTAGTGTTTTTATATATTCAATATTTTTATGGTTTTATTGGGTTATTTTAATTTTTAGCTATTTTTGGGGTTTTTTTGGATTTTATGGGTTTTTTATATTTTTAGGGTATTTAGAATTTTAGAGGGGTTTTTGGAGATTTTTTTTAATGTTCTCTTAGTGATTTCATGGTTTTTATGGGTTTTTTGATTTTAATAATTTTTAGAAGAAATTTAGTATTTTATTTATTTTTTGGGCTTTTAGGGATATTTATGTTTTTTGGGTTAATTAGGGTATTTATGGGGTATTTTGGGTTATTTTGGATTTTATGGTTTTTTCGAGTTTTTTATCGCTTTTCAGGGTTAAAACAGATTTTAGAGTTTTTTTGTGGTTTTTAGAGTGTTTATGGTATTTTGGATTTTTACAGTTTTTAGGGTTTTTATGCATTTTAAGTGTTTTAGGGGGTTATTTTTTTAGGATTTTAAGTGTTTTTTAGTTTATTATGGGTTTTAGGACTTTTTATTAGGGATTTAAATGGGTTTTAGTGTTTTAATTGGTTTTTGGGTTTTTATAGGTTTTTAATTTATTAGGGGTATTTATGGATTTTAGAGGGATCTATGGTTTCTAGTGTACTTTTGGGGTTTTGTCATTTTTTTTGGTTTCTAGGGGCATGGTAGGTGTAGGGCCAGGCTATTCCTGACCCCCCCATAAAACTTTTAAAGGAAAAGAAATGAAGACTAGGGCGGGGTGGGACCAAACAGCCAAGACCCAAAATTTCCTGGACCCCATATGACACTGAAACCCCAACAGACCCAAAAATATGGAAAGAAAACAGCAGGAACTACAAATCATCTTCATCCCAAAAAGGGTCCCCATCAACACCATAACCAGAGGAAGCATCTGTCTCCACTGAATCCCATTCAGATGATTCATATTCCTTTAAGAAGGACATGTAAAACTCCCTAAGATGTTGTTGTTCCACATTCAGTGGTGCCTTTCTAAACCGGCTTCCCCTGCTAGAGTCAACCTCCTTAGCTTTGCAAGAGGCTCTTGTGGACACTGTCTTCAGAAAAGATGAATCGTCCATCCTGGGTTTCCTCCTACGGGGAAATGGAGAGACCTCCACATATTTTTTTCCTTCCCATAAGGAATGGCCATCCCTCGTAGGTCCATCTCCTTGATGACCATAATCTTGTTCTGCATAGTCCTTCTATGATCCTCCAAGGAAAAATCATGATCCGGAATGAAGGAAGCTTCTCGATTAAGAGAACATTTAGGAAGAACACCACGTTGTAGCACGTCAAGATCCACTACAGGTTCCTGAGAGGCTAGACAAAGAGGGGGAACCCCACCAGCTAGGGCATACTGCAAGTGCCCCTCCCCCCTATGCAGCTCGCTTTCATCCCCCTAGATAGAGAGAGTAGTCTCCAGCCCCTGCATTTCCCTTTTCCCCTGCTCCCTAGCTCCATCCAAGGACCCAAAAGTATCCAGCATCGACTCATCTTGACCACCATTAAGGACCACATAGCCTCTACCTCAGCTAGAAGCAACAACCTACTCCTTACCTGGCATTTTAACAGCCAACCTTACATTCCCAACATCAGCAACTAGAGACCCATGCCACTCGTCCCCAAGATTATTGTTCACCTTCCCCTCATTCACCTCAAAATCACAATTGTGACCAAGATCTTGAAGCACCCTAATCTCCTACACATCAACACCACTGAGTGCCCTGTGATGTCTAACAATAGCTCAACTTCACAAGCCTTATGGGCCACACTCACTCTCTCCCCCTCAGCAACAACGACCTGCACCCCACTCTCCTCTGCATCATACCTCTCACTCCCATCATCAACAAGTTGATACCCTTGCACTTCTCCCTTAACCTCCTGCCCCTCAAAGCGATTGATGATTGGGACAACTTCTTACCTCTGCTTCAGACAGTTATCAGAGGAGACTGACTTCCCATTAGCAGCAACCTCTCTGCATAAGGAACTCTTAGTATCCAAGAGCTTCAAGTCACTCATCAATCTCTTGAAAATGTCTGCCACCATGGGTTTCGATTGGCACTGAAAACCCACATTCCATCCATCATATGCATATCCATGACACATCGACACTACCAGGGGGCTCTCCTACACAATCATTGCATCCAGGAATCCAAAACCAAGCCTAGATACAGGATCCACCCCCACAAAAGCATTCCTTCCAAGATCGATTGAAACAGTCACTGCAACCTTTTCCATATTCATCCCCACCCAAGCTTGCACCCCTTCACCATACTCAGCTTAACCTTGATGATACTTGTGGATTACCACCTGCACCACACCTCGATTTTTCTTCTCCTCACCAGTCACCTCTTGAGATCAGTTCAAAGAACAACAATTCCTTCTACTACACCTACAAGACCGGACATTATGACCCAAATTCTAGAAGGAGGAGCAAAAAAATGTCCACAACTCCAAGATCACAAGTTGATTCCACCGAAACTCCTCACCAACAGCATCCAAACAAAATCAACCTTTCCGTTAGAAGCATCAATCTCCCCAAATACCCTTGGGGAGACTGGGTGGAAAAGGGCCCTTGTTCTACTATCGACACATAAGAACCTTCCCACCAAATTACCCAACATTTAAATAATGGAGAAATTTTGAAAAGGGAGGAATGGTTCCGGAAATCTAACCCATGTTGACACCATCAGTGAATCATGGTTCAAGTGCATATCAAAAGCTCCACCTAGAAAGGTAAAAACGAGCATTGTTTCATCTTCTTGGATCTGCCGACTAGACATGATCCAAATCCTCTTCCGAATCAAAGAGAACCAAAATGTGACAGCTATCAAGAAGACCTACCGTAGCGCAGTCTTGGCGGTCCTATTGTTCGAACAAAAATATGTCAAAAACATCCACTAGGAGTCACGGTTCATGAAATGAGCAACCAAGGATAGCCTATGCATGGGGGAGGCCTCGTTGAGCTCCGAAATCGATAATCAAAGCTATGGAAGTACTTCATGTAAGTCAGGAACCATAGGGCATATCTCAATCACCAGAAAATGAGGAAGAAAATCAGGATCCGAGAATGGGACAAAAAGACACCCATCATCAAAAATCAGTGGAGGCCCTTACCCTGAAGAGTGGGGAGGGAGAGGAGCAAGAGTAGTCATCATTTTCAAGTGTGCCACGGAATAAGAGAATCTCCTTCAAGAGAGAGCCGAGCCGCCATCTATCTTATATAGGTTTCTAAGGATTTAAGGTGTTCTTAGATTTTTAGGGTTTTTAAGGGGGTTTAATGTTTTTTATGTTTGTTTTGGGATTTTATTTCTTCTTATAGAATTTTATTATTTTTAATGATTTTAGGTATTCTTAAGGGTTTTAAGTTACTTAGGGTTTTGTATGGTTTTTATAAGTTTTATGTTTTTCGGGGTTTCATGTTTTTAAGGGTTTTAAGGCTTTCTTAAGGGTTTTTAGGGTTTCTATAGGGTTTATATTTTATGATTTTTAGGAATTTTTAGGATTTTTATTGTTTTTAGGCTTTTAGTGATTTAGAGGGTTATATGGATTTTAGTTTTTTAGTGTCTTTTAGGTTATTTAGTGGTTTTAATTTATTTTAGGTTTTTAAGGTCTTCTTATGGGGTTTCATGCTTTTTAATGATTTTATAATTTTAGGGTATTGTAGGGATTTTTTAGGTTTTTTAATTTTTTTAGTATTTTATTGATTTTAAGGGGTTTTATGTGGTTTTAGGGTTTTTATGGTTTATTTTTATTTTTATCTTTTTTTGTGTTTATTAGGGATTTAAGGTTTTTTAGAGTTTTTAAACCTTCATAGGGGTTGAAATGATTTTAATAGTTTTTATTGGTTTTATGATTTTTGTTGGTCTTTAGTGGTGCTGTTGTTTTTATGGATTGAGTTTTTTTATAGTTTTTATCATTTTTTAAGGTTTTTAGCGGTTTTATGTGATTTTATGTTTTTAAGTTTTTCTTTAGGGTTTTCATGTATTCTAAGTATTTTTTACTGTTACTTATGGATTTTAATGATTTTTAATATTTTTTTAGTGTTATGGAATTTGACTAGTTTTAGGTTTTCTTTTGGTTGTTGGGTTTTATGATTTTTTGGGAGTTTCTCGTTTTTTTAGTTTATTTTGGATCTTAAGGTTTTTTAGAATTTTTTTAACAATTTTAAGGGATTAATGGGTTTTAAGATTCATATTCGATTGCTTAATTATTTTTCATTTTTTATGGTTTTAGGTGCTTTATGGTTTTTATGGGTTTTATGGTTTTTAGGGGTTCAAAGGGTTTTATATTTGTTTAGTGTTTTTAGAGTTTCTTTTATTTTTAATGATTTCAGCCATATTTTATGATTTTTTTTGGTTTTAGGGTTTTTAGTGATTTTTACATTTTTTATCACTTTTATTGGTTTTAATTTTTTTAGGTTTTGTGGTTTTTATGGTTATTATTGGTTTTTAAGGTTTTTAATATTTTTATTGATTTTTAGTGCCATTTTTATTTGTTTTATGTTTTTCATGGATTTAGAAATTTTAAATGGGTTTTTGGTTGTTATGGTGTTTTTGGATATTAAGGCTTTGGATATTTTTAGGGGTCTAATGGTTTTTTAGATATTTTTAATTATTTTAGGGGTTTAAATAGTGTTTATAGTTTTCAGTGTACTTTTTGGGGTTTTATGGGATTTTTTCGTTTTCTAAGGTTTTTATTGGTGTTTATTATTTTTTGGATTTTTGGGTTTTTGGGACATTTCATGTTTTTTAATTTTTAGGTTTCTAATGAGTTTTTGTGTTTTTATGTTTGTAATGTTTTCTTAGGGTTTTTTAGTTTTTATGGGTTATTGCATTTTTTGGGTTTTTTAAATCTTTGCAGGATTTTTATGGGTTTTTAGGGTTTTGGGGATTTCGAGGGGTTATATATTTTTTTTATGTTTTTAGTAGTTTAAATTATTTTTAGGTTTTTAAGGTTTTATTAGAGGTCTTAAGGGGTTTTAATGTTTTTATTCTTATATATATATTTAGGGATTTTTGTGATTTTTATGGTTTTAATGGATTTTAATGTTTTTTTTTGGTTTTTGTGGTTTTTGGGTTTTTTTTTGAGTTTTAGGGTTTATAAGGTATTTATTGAGTTTTTAACATTTTATGGGTATAAATAGTTTTTTATTTTTCGTTTTTTATGACATTTTTTGGTTTTAGGGTTTTTTATGCTTTTAAGGGTTTTATGGTTTTTATGGGTTTATGTTTTTTTATGGTTTTTCAGGATTTTTATCATTTTTTAGTTTTTTAGGGGTTTTAAGAGTTTTTAGGTTTTTAAGGTTTTCTTACAAGTTTTTAGTGATTTTAAGGTTTTTAGTGTGCTTTTTTTTATGAATATTTTTGGATTTTCATTATTTTTATGGTTTTTATGGATTTTTATGGTTTTATGTTTTTTAAAATTTTTAGGGGTTTTATGGTTGTTCAAGGGGTTTTATGTTTTTTAGTCTTTTGGGGATTTCATGTTTTTTTGTAGTTCTTTAACGTTTTTGGGGGGTAAAATTGTTTTTAGACATTTTGATGGTATTTTGAATTTTGATCGGTATTCATGGTTTTTAAGGTTTTTAGGGTTTTTATGTTTTTATTGGTTTAAAGGGTTTTTATGTATTTTTAGGGAAATTAGCATTTTTAGGACTTCAGGAGTTTTGAGTGTTTATTTTTTTAGGTTTTCTTATTATTTTTCAATGTTTTAGGGTTTTCTATGAACTACGCATTTTTATGGTTTTTAGGATTTTTATGTTTTTAGGGTTTTAAGTGATTTTTGAGGGTTTTATGGATTTTTTTGGAATTTAGGGTGTTTATATTTTTTTCGATATTTTTGGGTCTTCAATGTTTTTATTATTTTTAAGGATTTTTAGAGTTTTATAAAAACTATAGGTTATTAAAGGGGTTTTATAATTTTTATTTCTTCTTAGGGGATTTAAGTATTGTTAGGGTTTTAAGGATTTTAGGATTTTTTAATCTTTTTAGGGGGTTTTATGGTATTCAGGTACATTTAGGGTTATTAACATTTTAGCTCCTTTAGGGGTTTTATGTTTTTTTAAGTTTTAATGTTTTCATAGAATTTTTCATGGTTTTCCGGGTTTTCAAAAATTTTATTGATTTTTTTTCATTTTTTAGGAATTTTTGGTTTTTATGGATTTTTTGGATTTTTAGTGTTTTTAGTGTGTTTATGATTTTTAGGCCTTTTGGGTTTACATAATTTTTTTTATTTTCAAGGGTCTTAATTGTATTTAATTTTTTGTTTTATAAGTTTGTTTTACATTTTGTTTTGATTTTTAGTGTTTTTATGATTATTTGGTTTTTTAGAGTTTTTAGTGATTTTGAAGGTTTTAGGGTCATTTAGGGTTTTAGAGTTTTTTTCATGTTTTCGGTTTCTTATTTGTTTTTTAGGATTTTAATATTTTTAATATAATTTATTAATGGTTTTATATGTTTCAAGGGTTTTAGTGTTCTTAGTGTATTTTTAGGGTATTTATGGAGTTTTAGGGGTTTGAATGTTTTTTGGGGCTTTTAGAGTTTTTAGGGTTTTTGGGGTTTTTAAGGGATTTAAAAATTGGGGGGGGGATTTTTTAGTATTTTTAGGGTTTTTTGGAGTTTTTAGGTTTTATATGGGTTTTTTGTGTTATTAGGGATTTTAATGTTTTTTAAAGTTCTTCGTAATTTTTTTAGTTTAAAGTGTTTTAGAGTTTTTTGGTTTATTATGGTTTTTATGGGGTTTTAGAGTTTTTTTAGGGGTTTTTTTGTTTTTTTGTTTTCAAGAGTTTTAGCGTTTTTAGGTTTTTATGGGCTTTAAGTGTTTTTAGGGTCTTCAGGTTTTCTTAGTGAATTTCATGGGTTTTATGGCTTTTTATATTTTATATAATTTTTATGGATTTTTAAGGGTTTTAATGGTTTTATAGAGGTGTATAATGTTTTAGGGGTTATTTTGTTTTTATACTTTTTAGTAGTTTTAGTATTTTTATGGGTTTAATGGTACTTATGGTTTTACAGGGTTTAATGGTTTTTACAGTATTTATGGTTTTAGGGGTTTTTAGGGGTTTTAGTGATTTTTGGGTTTAAGAGACTTTTGGTTTTATGGTTATCTTATTAATTATTAGAGTTTTATGGGTTTTTATATTTATTGGATTTATTTTGGATTTTTTAAGATCCTTTAGGGTTTTTAGGGATTTTTAGGATTTTTAGGGTTTTTTGTGTGTTATGGTTGTTTTGGGATTTTAGAGTTTTCTTTGAGTTATTTAGTGTTTATATAGGTTTTTAGGTTTTTTTTGGTTTTTATAATGTTTTTATGGGGTTTATGGTTTTTATGTGTTTTAGGGCCTTTACGGTCGATTAGGGATTTTACCATTTTTTTGTTTTTAGGGGTTTTAAGTATTTTAAGGGTTTAAGGTGATATTTTTGGGTTTTCAGGGTTTTGGTTTTTTAAAATTTTTAGGGATTTTACGATCTTAGTAGGAATTTTATACTTTTTTAGGATTGTAAGGGATTTATGGGGTTTATACTATATTTATTCTATTTTGGGGTTTTATGGTTTTTTTTTATTTTTTTAGATTTAATATTATTTAGTGTTTTTAATGTTTTTTGGGGTTTAAAAGGTTTTTAGTGATTTTAGTAGGGTTTTAGGGTTTTTGTGGGTCTTTATCATTTCTTACGGTTTTATGGGTTTTATAGTTTTTATGGGGGTTTAGGGTTTTTAGGTCCCTCATGGTTTTTAACATTTTTTGGTATATATGGGTATTGAGTGTTTTTTAGGGTTTTAAGGTTTTCATATGGTTTTCAAGGACTTTATGAAGTTTATAACATTGAGGGATTTTAAGGATTGTTTTTGGATTCATATGGTTTTTATAAGTTTTAGGGATTTTGATGGGTTTATGATTTTTAGGTTCATTACTGTTTTCATGATATTTAGAATTTTTAAGTTTTTAGAGGTTTTAAGTGTTTTTATGTTTTTAATGTTTTATAAGGTTTTTTAGGGGTATTATTATTTTTTTATTTTTTAATAAAGTTTATGGATTATTTTATCTCTATAGTTTTTAGGGTTTTTATGGATTTTTACGGGATTAAGAGTTTCTATGGTTTTTAGTGGTTTTTTGAGGATTTAGGGGTTTTAATTTTTCAAAAGTTTTTTAGAAAGATTAACTCTTTTAAGGAGTTTACATTTTTTAGATGTTTTCATATTTTTTATGGTTTTAGTGTTTTTTATGTTTTTAGGTGTTTATTGGTTTCAAGGTATTTTAGGAAATTTTTTCCTATTTTTTATAATTTTTGGTTTTTAGGGGTTTAATGTATTTTTAGGTTTCTAGGGTTTTCTTAAGGTTTTTCTATGTTTTAATGGTTTTTACCTTTTTATGTATGTTTTTTTTATATTATTGTATTTTTTATTTTTTTTGGATTTTAGAGATTTTAAATGTTTTTTTGGTTATTTTAGGGTTTTAGGGATTTTTTTTTTGGGTTTTTAGAGTTTTATTATTTTTTGTGGGTTTTTTTTGGGTTTTAATGTTTTTTTAAGGATTTAGGGGTTTTATTGTTTTTAGGGTATAGAGGGGTTTTAGGTTCTTTTAGGGTTTTAGCATAATTTTGGGTTTTTAAGGGTTTTTGTGTTTATAGGTTTTTATGGTTTTCTTATTTTTTTATGGTTCTAGTGATTTTTTATTTTTATGGATTTTAGGGTATTTAAAAGGTGTATTAATGTTTTAAGGTTTTTAGGGGTTTTTATCATTTTTAATATTTTTAGTTTTTTAAGGGTTTTTAGAATTTTATGGTTTTATTAGGTTTTCTCAGAGTTTTAGGGTTTTTACAATTTATATATTTTAGGGATTTTTTAGATTTTTTTTTGTTTTTTAGGGTTTTCTGAGATTTTTTGGGATTTTAGGGGTTTTAGGGTTTTTTTGTGATTTTATAGTTTTTGGGTGGTTGTGGTTTTTATATAGATTTTATGGATTTTAAGGTTTTTATGGTTTTTAATGTCTTTAAATTTTAAAGGGTTTTTATCTGTTTTTGGGTTTTTAGGGATATTTTTGGATTTTTTGAGTTTTTTATGGTTTTTTGGGGGTGTTATGGTTTTTAGTGTTTTCAGGCTTTTTATGTTTCTGGGGGATTTAAGTGATTATAGGTTTTTCCATCTTTGATAGGGTTTTTAGGGTTTTTATGATTTTTTATGTTTTTATGGATATATAAGGTTTTATGGTTTTTAGGGCTTTTGGTGATTTTGAGTGTTCTATTGGTATTGTAGGGTTTATAGGGCTTTTAGGATTTTTTACATTTTTTTATGTTTTCGGGGGTTTAAGTGTTATTATATTTTTATGGTTTTCTTATGTTTTCATGGTTTTTGGTGGTTTTAACTTTTTATGAATTTTTGGGGTATTTTTCGGTTTTTTCGAGTTTTTAGTGATTTAAGGGATTTTGAGGGGTTTTTTTTTGGTTTTTTTGATTTTTTGGTGTTTGAGGTTTTTTTTGGTTTTATGGGTGTTTTATGGGTTTTTGGGTGTTTTTTGTGCTTCTTAACGTTTTTAGAGTTTTTAACAAAATTTTGAAGGTTTTAAGAGTTTTTAATGGTTTTACGGATTTTTTCTCAGTTTTAGTGATTTAAGGTTTTAGGGGAATTTATGGTTATTGTAGGATTTTCTGATTTTTAGGATCATTTAGTGTTCTGATAGTTTTTTTTGGTTTTTACATGTTTTATGTGGTTTTATATTGTTAATGTTTTCTTTGAGTTTTTTAGGTTTTTTATGTTTTGAAGGATCTTTTGCGCATTTTTAGGATTTTATGGATTTTGAGGGGTTTTTTTGGGTTTTTATGGTTTTTAGAAATTTTATGATTTTTTATGGGTTTTATGTGTTTTTAGGACTTTAATATTTTCTTTGGATTTTTATTTTTTTATACGTTTTTACACTTTTTGGGATTTTTATGGTTTTTTGGTTTTTTATGGTTTTTATGGTTTTATGGATACTCATGGGCTTTTGGGTTTTTAGGGTTTGATTTTTTTGGGGGGTTTTTTAGTCTTGAATGGTTATTTTTAATTATTTACGGGTTTAAATAGTTATTTGAGATTTTAGTGGGTTTTAAGGTTGTTTGGGATTTTATAAGTTTTAAGGTTTATAACATTTTTTTTGTTTTTATGGGTTTTAGGTGTTTTATGTATTTATGGTTTTCTAATGAATTTTCAATGTTTTTATAGAATATAATATTTTCTGTAATTTTATTGATTTTTAGCAGTTTTATATGTTTTTAAGAGTTTTTGGTATTTTGAGTGTTTTTTGGCTTTTTGGGTTTTGGGGGTTTTAGCGTATTTTAAGGTGTTAAAGTATTTTTAGGGTTTTTATGTTTTTTAATGTATTTTCTAAGTTTTTATTTTATGATGGATTTTTATACCTTTCTATGATTTTTTTGTTTTTATGGTTTTTGGGTTTTCTATTGTTTATAGGCTTTTTGGTGTTTATGTTTTTTTTTGTAATTTGGATTTTATTTTTCATTTTTAGTGTTTTAACGTTTCTTATAGTTTTAAAACATCTTTAGTGGTTTAAATGGATTTTATAGTTTTTCGGGGCTATTAAGTTTTTTTGGTTTCTAGGTTTTTATGGTTTTTTAAGGTTTTTAGGGGTTTTAAGGGTTTTAGGGGTTTTAGTGTATTTTATGGTTTTTAGCGTTTTTAATATTTTAGGGGTTTTAATTGATTTTAGGTTTTTAGGGGTTTTTTAGGGTTTGTTAAAGTTTGGGGGTTTTATGTGTTTAGGAAATTTAATGTCTTTTTTTTGGATTATTATGATTTTTTTGGTTTTTTAAGGATTTTGATGGGTTTTAAAGTTTTTATGGATTTTAGGGTTTTTTGTAATTTTTGGGTTTTTAAAGGTTTTAAATATTTTTATGTTGTTATGGTTTTCTCAAGGTTTTTTTTTGTTTTTTATGGTTTTTTTGTTTTTAATGATTTTTAGGAATTTTATGGACTTTTGAGATTTTAGGTATTTTTAGAGATTATATAATTTTTCAATGTTTATAATAGTTTTTTTTTGTTTTTTAGGGTTTTTAAGGATTTTTATTTTTTAACAGTTTTAAGGGTTTTTAGTGTTTTTTATTTTTTAGGGTTTATAATGGATTTCACTATTTTTATTGGGTTTTTAGGGTTTTAATGGCTTGTTAGAGTTTTTTATTATTTTTAGGTGTTTGTTTTTGTTTTTACGGGTTTAGGGTATTTTAAGGGTTTTTAAGGGTATTTTAACGGTATTTTAAGGTGTGTTATGCTTTTTAGGTGGTTTATGTGTTTTGAGTTTTTTGAGGTTTTCTTAGGGTGTCTCATGGTTTGTAGGTGGTATGACATTTTTAGTTGTTTTTAGGGATTTTTTATTATTTTTATCTGGTTTTAGGGGTTTTAGTGGTTTTGTGGGTTTTAGGGTTTTAGGTGTTTTTTTGGGTTTCTATGTTTTTAATGTTTTTAGTGGTTATTAAGGTTTTTAGTTTTTTATGGATTTTTTGGGTTTTTATTGTGTTTTTTTCATATCTATGGTTTTTAGGGGTTTAATATGTTTTTAGTTTTTTATGGTTTTCTTAGGGTTTTAACGTGTTATTTTGGATTTTTTTGGTTTTTAGGTATTGTAGGGATTTTTAGGACTTTTAAGGGTTTTAGGGTTTTAGTGATTTTTATGGTTTTTTTGGGGTTTTATGGTTTTTATGGTTTCTTTTAAGTTTTTGTAATTATTTTTAGAGTGTTATACATTTTTAGGGTTTTAAATGTTGTCTACAGAATTTTTGGGATATTAGGGTTTTTATAGGGTTTTAGGGGATTTTATGGTTTTTAGGTTTTTTAATGGTTTTTCGGTTTTTTGGCTATTTATGATTTTTTTGGCATTTTTTTTGTTTTTTAGGTATTTTAGGGAAAGGAAGGTGTGAGGCCAGGCTATTAATGGCCTCCCAAAATTTATTAATGAAAAGAAAAGCAAGTAAGGGCGGGGTGGGGCCAAAAACCCACACTGAGAAACCCTGGATCCCCCAGACACCAAAACCCCAAAGACCCAAAAAAAATAATAGAAAGAATCATGAACTAAAAATCACCATCTCCAACCCCATATGGGTCTCTATCAGCACCATAACCCGGGGAAGAATCTGACTCCACCAAATCCCATTCAAATTATTCATATTGCTTTAGGAAGGTACTGTAATACTCTCTAACATGTTTCTGATCCACATTTAGCTGCGTCATAACAGACCAACCTCCCCTACTAGGGGAAACTTCCTTAGCTTTACAAGAGGATCTTATGGACACTTTCTTTCTAAATTTAGAATAGTCCTTCCTTGGATTCCTTTTTCGGGGATCTAAAGAAACCCCTGCTTGTTTTTTTCTTTCCCATATGGAATGGCCACTTCAAGCAAGTCCCTTTCCTTAATGATCATAGCCATATTTTTGTCCATCCTTCTACCATCATCGTGGAAATAATATTGATTAGGGATGAATGCGGATTCTTGATTTAGGGAATAGGTAGTAAGAATCCCACACTACGGCACGCTAGGAACCACCAGGGTAGGTTCCTCAATAGCCAGACTAGGAGGGGAAACCACACCAGCTAGGGCCAGCTTCAATTTTCCCTCCTCCCTAGGAAACTTTTTTACTTCCCCCTGGCAAGAGGGATCATTCTCAACTATCCCATCACTATAATGCACAATCCCGTACACCTCCCTTTTCCCTTTCTCACCAGCACCATCTATGTTCCCAATGATGTCCAAAATTGGCTCAACTTCCCTAGAATTCAGGGCCACACTTCCTCAACAAAACCCAACAGCGACGACCTGCACCTCACTCATCATGTGTACAGAAAACATCCCACTCTCAGCATTAGAAATAGGAGACCCTTCCCCTCCTCCCCAAGAATCATTCTACCTTTCTCCTCAACAACAACAATCCCATCAATATTGCGAACAAGAAACTGCAACTCCTTTTTCTCTTTCTCAACAGCACTATATGAGATCCCAATGGTGTCTAACAATACGACGTATTCACTAGAATTTTGGTCCACACTCCCTCCATCACACTCAGCAGCGAAGGCCTTCACCTCACTCTCCTGTACAGCAGACCTCGCCCTCCTAGTATGAAAAATCGGAGACCCCTGCACCTCATCCTCAAGCTCCAGCCCCTGAAAGTGATTGACAGTTGGTATGGATTCTTGCTTATGCTTTATACTGCTATTAGAGGAATTAAACATCCCACCACCAACAGACTCCCTGCATAAATAACTTCCAACATCTTAAAGCTTAATGTCGCTCCTCAATCTCTTGAATATATCACTCACCTTAGGCTCCTATTGGCACTGAACAATCGCTTTACCTAAACTGTGATCCCCTACTGCAGAACCATGGCCCCCAGCACAATCGGAAGACCATCCCGCACAAACATCAGTCTTTGTTATCCAGAAACTAGACCAATTGTAGGTGCCACCCCCATAGCACTATTCCTTTTAATTACCACTTGAAATAGCCACATCATCCTCCTAAAAATGCACCCCAACCGAGCCCAATCCCCTTCACCTAACTCAAACTGAAACAAATTCAAGAGTTGAAGATCCATGTGCATAAACTCCTGCACCTCACCCCAATCCTTCTTCCCTTCACCAGTCACCTCATGAGCTCGATCCAAAACACCACATATTCATCTTACACACCTGCAATCCCAAACACAATCTCCCATATGCTGATAGGAGGAGCAGAAATCATTCCACGACTCAAAAAACACAAGTTGTTTCCATCAAAGATCCTCCCCAACAGCAAACCAAACAAAATAAAATGGTCCTTTAGATGAATCAATCTCAATAAATCCCCTTGGGGCTACCAGGTGATAGAGGGAACTAGTTTTACTATCCAATCATAACAACCTTCCCCCCAGATTCCCCAACATGGATATAATAGAGAAATTTTGAAAAGAAATGGGCATTTCCAGAAATCCAACCCAAGATGCCACCATCAGTGAGTCACGGTTCAAATGCAGATCAAATGTCCACTAGGAAATCGAGAAACAGCCATTGTTTAATCTTATTGGATCTGAAATCCAATCATGAACCAGATCCTCCTCCGACACAATGCGAATCAATATGTGACTACTATCAACAATTCCTAACGTAGCATGATTTTGGAGGTCACATTGTTCAAACAATAATTTATAAAAAACATCCACTAGAGGTAAGCAGTTCAGAAATTAAGAAACTAGGGTTAGCCTATGCAGGGAAGATTCCTTCTTGAACACTTTCATCAAAATCTAGAGGTGCGAACATACTTTATCTAAATCAAGTACCATCAGAAAAATCTGAACCTGCAGAAAAGGGGGAAAGAAGATCAAGATCTGAGAATGGAATAACCAGATTCTCATCATCAGGAACTAGTGAAGGCCCCTCCGTTATGGAGGGGGGAGAGGTTCAAAATTGGCCATTATATTCAAGCTTTTAGCGAGAGAGGATAATCTCCATCACAAGAGAGAGGAGTCACCATCTCTAGCTTCTTAGATATTTATAGGTTTTAAGTGTTTTTTGGTTGTTAAGGTTTTCGTGGGGTTTTTTCATGGTTTTAGGGGTATTTTATTATTTTAGGTATTTTTTATGATTTTTTTGTTTTTTGGTGTTTTACAGATTTTGAGGGTTTTATCAGCTTTTAGGGTTTTATGGTTTTTTTTTTCATTTTTTAGGGTTTTTATGTTTTTTTTCAGGTTTTAAGGTTCATTATATTTTTTATTTTTTATCACTTTCTAAAGGGGTTTTATAGTATTTATTGTGTTTAAGGAATTTTATGGGGTTTATAAGTTTTTATATTTTTTAGAGGTTTTTATTGTTTTTAGAAAGTGTAGTGGTTTTTATTGTTTTTAGTGTTTTATAGGTTTTCTTTGGGTTTGAAGTGTTTATGTTTTAATTTTTTATTTATGGTTTTTAAGGACATTAGTTTTTTTTGTTTTTTATGGATTTTCGGGCTTTTGGGGTCTTTATGGTTTTTTAGGGATTTTGTGGATTTTGAGGTGTTTTAGGGTTTTTTGGTTTTTTGGGGTTTTGAGGTTTTCTATATTTTTTAATATTTATAGGGGTTTAGAGGGTTTAATATTTTTTAGTGATTTTTCATATTTTTATGGTTTTAAAGGATTTATATTTTTTTATATATTTTATTTTGTGTTTCTAATGTGTTTAGAGTTTTTATGGTTTTTAGCGGTTTTAATTATTTTTAGTTTTTTAAAGTTTGATTTGGGTTTTATGGCGTTTTATGATTTTTTATATTTTTAGTTATGTTTTGGGATTATGTTTTGGTTTTTTATAGTTTTTCCGAATATTAGGGATTTTGAGGAATTTTAAGAATTTTTAGCATTTTTATGGTTTTATCAGTTATTAGAGTTTTTCATTGAGTTTATAATGTTTTATAGGTTTAATGTTTTTAAATATCTTAGTTATTTGTATGGATTTTAGTGGTTTTAAGGGTTTAAATGATTTTATTATTTTTGTGCTTTTTTAGGGATTTTAATGTATTCAGGGAATTTTAGGGGTTTTATAATCTTTATGGTTTTTAGGGGATTATGTGTTTTTAGTGTTTTATGGTTTTTATTGTTCTTAGATTTTTTAGGGTTTTATGGTTTATTATGAATTTATGGGGTTTTAAATATTTTTATGGTCATTGTAGATCATATATATATTTAGAGGTTTTAGGGGGTTTTAGAGTTTAAATTGTTTTCGGGGTTTGAGGAATTTTCATTTTTAGGGTTTTTAGGGGTTTTAAGTGTTTTTATATTGCTAGGGTTTTCTTTTGGATTTTTATGTTTTAGGTCATTTTATATTTTTATGGATTTTTTGTTCTTGTTTTAATTTTTGTGGATTTATTGATTTTAAGTGCTTTTATATTTTTATAGGGTTCTTTGGAGTTTTTTGTTTTTAGAGTTCTTCTGTGTTTTTGGTGTTTTTTAATGGTTTTGGGAGTTTTTTTACTACTTCGTGGTTTAAATGATTATTTTGAGTTTTTAGTGTTTTATGGTTTTTATGTGTTTTTAGGGGTGTTTTGGTTTTATGGGTTTTAGTGTTTTCATCTCTTTTTAGGTTTTTTCATATTTTATGCTTTTTTGGGGTTTTGAGTGTTTTTTTTGGATTTCCTAGTTTTCTTAGTTGTCCTTAGGGTTGTTATATTTTTTTTCATATTTAGAGAATTTTTGCGTTTTATCTTGTTTACTAGATTTATGGTGTTTTTAGATACATTGAGGATTTGTTTTTCAGTTTTTCAGGGTTTGTTTTGATTTTATGGGTTTCTTTGTGTTTTAATGGTTTTTTTTTGGTTTTTATGTATTTTTGAGTTTTTTAATGTTTTTAGGGGATTAAAGGGGGTTTTTGAGATTTTAGTGGTTTTTATGGTTTCAGGATGTTTTATAGTTTTTAGAGATTTTTATGTTTATAGGGGTTTTATGTGTTTTTATTTTTTTAATGCTTTCATAGATTTTTTAGATTTTTAGTGGTTTTTACATAATTTGGGATTTTTAGGGATTTTTTTTGGATTTTTATTAATTTTAGGGTTTTGGGGATTTTAAATGTTTTGTGGGTTTTTAGGGTTTTTAGGGGTTTTATGGATTTTTTTGGATTTTTATGGTTTTTTGAGTTTTTTTAGGTGTTTTATGGTTTTAATAGTTTTTAATGTTTTTAGGGGATTATGTATATTTTAGAGTATTTGGAGGGTTTTTAGGTTTTTTATGGGTTTTATATTTTTTAAGGTTTAGGGTGTTTAATAGTTTTTATGGATCTTATAGTATTTTAATGTTTTTAGTTTTTTTGTGTTTTTAGGGGTTTTATGTATTTTTTGGTTATTATGGTTTTCTTAGGGGTCTTTAGGGGTTTTTAGGGATTTTTTATGATTTTTATGGGTTTTTAGGGTTTTTAGGGATTTCGAGGGTTTTTATTGTTTTAGGGTTTTATGGTTTCTTTGATGTTTTATGAGTTCTTATATTTTTTAGGGATTTATGAGATTTTTCATTTTTTAACATTTTTAGGGGTTTAACGTTATTTAGAGTTTTAAGGCGGTTTAGGGATTTATGGGATTTTACGGTCATGTATGATTTCTAGGGTTTTTGTGTTTTATAGGGATTTTAGGGATTTTAGCATTTTTTAGTTTTATTAGGGTTTTATATTTTTTAGGTTTTTGATATTTTTATAGGGTTTTCCATGATATTATGGAATGATTCATTTTTGCTGTTTTTTAGAGATTCTTATGAATTTTATTGTTTTTAGTGTTTTTTAGGAATTTGAGTGTATTGCGGGTTGTTATGTATTTTAGGGTTTTTAAGTTTTATTATGGGTTATGAGGGTGTTAAGGGGGTTTTTTGTATATTTAAGGACTTTTAGGGATTTCATAGGATTTTTATGGTTTTTTTGGGTTTTTGGGTTATTTGGGGTTTAGGGTTTTTTTTGGTTTTTTACAGTTTTTTGGGGTTTTAGGAGGTTTTTTAATCTTTTTTAGGGTTTTATGGTTTTCTAGAATTTTTTAATGTTTTTAGGGGTCTGAAGGGTTTTTAGTGTTTTTAGTGGGTTTTGTGGTTTTGTAAGTTTTTAGTGGTTTTTATTGTTTTTAATGGTATGTTTTTAGGGGATTTAAGAGTCTTTTGATTTTTAAGGTTTTATTAGGGGTTTTCTAGGATTTTATGGTTATTAGGATTTATTTATTTTATGTATTTTTATGATATTATGGTTTTTAGGATTTGTAGGGATCTAATGGTTTTTAAGTTTTTTATAATTTTTTAGTGATTTCATAGTTTTAGCATCATATAGATTTTTTAGGGATTTAATTATTTTTTTGTTCTCAAGGATTTAATAGGGGTTTTTAGGAATTTTAGTTTTTTTCACATTTTTAGGGGTTACATGTATTTTATATGATGTTTATAGTTAGTTTGGGGTTTTAGTGATTTCGATGGTTTATAGTGGTTTTATGGGGTTTTATGGGTTTTCGTACCAGAAAGTCATGGAGCTTGAGTTAAAACCCATACTCCCCAAAATTTATTAAAAAAAGTAACGGTTGGGTGACTACATGATGTAAAAATAGATTGCGTCACCAAGAGAAAAAATAATAGAAAAATAAGGTGGCAAGAAAAATCTCTAAATCATCCTTGAGAGGGAAAAAAATGTCAGCAATAAATGATGCCCACCAATTTTTCATATAACAGAAAAATCTAAAAAATCATTAATGCAAAAGTCCCTGATGCCATGGTCATTAAGTGTTTTTAGTGTTTTTTGGTTTTTTTAGGATTTAAAAGTATTGGATTTTTATGGTTTTCTTAGATTTTCTCTGGGTTTTAAGGGTTTTTTTATGTTTTTGGGGATTTTAAGGGCTTTTGTCAGATTTATGGCTTTTTTAAGGTTTTAGTAATTTTGAGGGCATTATGGTTAATTGGGGTTTTATGGGTTTTTTTGTATTTTTGGGGTTTCTTTTGAGTTATTTGGGTTTTAGAGGGTTTTTAGAGTTTTTTATAATTTTTGTGGTATAAATTTTTATAGTGTTTTAGTGGGGTTTTACACCTTTTATGGGTTTTAGGGGTTTTAAGGGTTTTAAGGGTTTTATGGGTTATTATGGTTTTTAGGAGTTTTTATGTTTTTGAATTTAATTTAGGGTTTTATCGTTTTTTTATTTTAGTTGGTTTAAATGTTATTAGGTTGTTATGGATTTATTATGGTTATTTAGGAATTTTAGGTTTTTATATGTTTTCAGGGATTTTTTGGGTTTTATTATAATTTTTATGGTCTTTTACAATTTTTTGTGATTTTGTGGGGTTTTTTGCTTTTTTGGGTTTTCATGGCTTTTTGTGTTTTTTGGGACTTTAATGTTTTTATAGCTTTTATCATTATTATGTTTCTAAAAGGGATTTTGATGTTTTTACCGACATTTATGGTTTTTATTTTTCTTTAGGGTATTTTATTATTTTAGGGGTTTTAAAGGTTTTTAGGGTTTTTATAGTTGTATGGTATTTTAGGTTTATATTGTTTTAAGGTTTTACTTGGTTTAAGTGTTTTTAGGTTTTTAATGTCTTATTTCAGTTTTTCATGGTTTTTAAAGATGTTTATGTTTTGTAGGTTTTTTAATACATTTAGTATTTTTATTTTTTTAGGGTTTTTATGGATTTTGATGGTTTTTAGGGTTTTTAGGTTTTTTATGGTTTATTGTTTTTAGGGTGTTTTAGATTTTTAGGGTTTTTAGTGTTTTTAAGGATTTATATATTTTTAGGATTTTTAGTGTTTTATGGTTTTTTATATATTCTTTTTTACGGTTTTTATGATTTTATTATTTTTAGTGTTTTTTAAGTTTTTATGGTATTATGGTTTTTAAGGTTAAAGGAGTTTTTGACATTTTTATAGGTTTAAATGTATTTAGTGTTTTTAGTAAGTTTTTATGCATTTTATGGGTTTTTAGTTTGTTTAAGTTATCTAGGGGTTTTTAAGGGTTTAAGGGGTGTTTAGGGTTTTAAGGTCTTTTAGGGATTTAATAATTTTTTATTTTTAGGGGTCTTAAGTGTTTTTAGGGTTTAAAGGTTTTCATAGGGTTTTTTAGGGTTTTTATGGGTTTTCTGTTTTTTTTTTGTGATTTTTAGGTCTTTTCTATGATTTTTATGATTTATATTATTTTTATGAATATTATGGTTATTATGGTTTTTAGAAATTTTAACTGGCATTAGGGTGTTTTGGGTTTTTTTGGGTTTTCTAGGGTTTTTTGAGTATTTAGGTTTTTATGGATTTTTTGTGTTTTTTGGTTTATAAGTATTTTAAAGGATCTTCTGGGATTTTTATGGTTTTTTATGTTTTTGGTAATTTAGGTCTTCATTGGATTTTTACAGTTATTAGGGTTTTAGGGGATTTCTTATTTTTTAGGGTTTTTGGGGTTTTTAATGTTTTTTGAGGTTTTAGAGTTTTTATTGAGTTTATAGAATTTTAATTTTTTTAGATTTTCCTACCATTTTTATGGTTTTAAATTGGATTTAGGGTTTTTTGTGGAAGTGATGAGATTTTATGGGTTTTAATGATTTTTTATGATTTTAAGGGTTTTTACAGTTTTTGGGTTTTCTTGGTAATTTTTGGGTTTTAAGCAATTTTATGGGTTTTTATGGCCTTTATGTGTTTTTAGGTTTTTATGTGTTTTAGGGTTTTCTGGGTTTTTAGTGTTTCTTATTTTTTTTGGATTTTCAATTCTGTTTTATTATTTTTATGTTTTTTTTGGGTATAGGTATTTTATGAGTTATTAGGGTTTTTACTGGTTTTTATGTTTTTTAGGGTTTTAGTTATTGTTTGGTTTTTTTAGCTTCATCAGGGGTTTTTAGTTTTCTAGATTTTTTAAGGATTTTTATGACTTATTTGAATTTTTATGGTTTTTAATGTTGTTATCTGATTTGAGGGATTTCATAGTCTTAAGGGTTTTATGGTTTTTTGGGGGCTTTTGGGTTTTTATATTTTTTATGGGTTTTAATTATTTTGAGAGTTTTTTAATGTTTTTTGGTTTTTAAAGTTTCTTTAGAGTTATTAGTAGGTTTTTAGTGTTTTTATGTGTTTTTTGGATTTAGGGTTTTTAGGGGTTTTATAGTTTTTTGGGTTTTAGTGTTTTTAATATCTTTAAGTGTTTTTAGAATTTTTAAGGATTCTATGGTTTTTATGTGTTTTATGGGGTTTTAGGGTTTTAGTGGCTTTTTTTTATTTTTAGGGATTTTAGGGATTTTTAATGATTTTTTGGTTTTTTCATATTTTTCATGCTTTTGAGGGGTTTTAGGGTTTTTATTGTCTTTTAGGGTTTTTAGCATTTTTATGGGTTTTAGGTTTTTCAAGTAATTGATGTTTTCATAGGGTTTTCTTGAATTTTTAGTGGTTTTTATGTTTTTTTTTGTCTTTTTAGGATTTTGGGTTTTTTGGGTTTTAGGGATTTTTAGTTTTTTTGGAATTTTTAGGGTTTTTAGTATTTTTAGCGGTTATAAGGTTTTATATGGATTTTAAGTATTTTAAATATTTTATTATTTTCTCAGAAGTTTTTAGTATTCATTGGATTTTATTATTTTATGGAGTTTTACAGATTTTATTGGTTAAATGAGGGTTTTTTTAATTTTTAGGCATTCTGAGGGTTTTTAGGGGTTTTATCGTTTTTATGGTTTCAATATATTTTTTTTTGGTTTTATATTTTTTATGGTTTAAAGGAATTTTTTTATTTTTTTAACGTTTTTATGGTTTTAAAGGGTTATTTGAAATATTAGTTGTATTTTGGATTTTTATGGGTTTTGGGGTTTTTTGGTTTTTTGGTGTTTTATGGGATTTAGTGGTTTTTAATGTATTCAGGGTCTTTTAACGTATTTATTGATTTTTAGTTTTCTATGGGTTTTTAATTTTTTAGGTTTTTAAGGATGTTAAGGGTTTTTTGTGTTTTTTGGTTTTCATGTTTTTAATGGTTTCAGGGAATTTTTTGATTTTTTTGTTTTAGGGGTTTTAGAAATTTTTAGGGATTTAGTGGTATTAGGGTGATTTTCATTTTTTTTTTGGTTTTTAGGGGTTTTAATTATTTATTGTAATTTTATGTTTTTATGGTTTTATAGGATTTTTAGGGTTTTTTAATATTTCTTTGGATTGTTGGGTTTTCGGTGACATTGATGGTTTTTTGTGTTTGATGGTTTTTAGGGATTTCTAGGTTTTCAGTGTTTTTATTTTTTTTATGGGTTTTAGTGTTGTTTATATTTCATAGGGGTTTTGGGGGTTTTATGTTTTTATGGTTATATTAGTGATTTTTTAGGATTATAGGTGTTTTCATGTTTTTTGGAATTTTTAAGGATTTTTAAGGTTTTTTTGTTTTTTATGTTTTTTACGTTTTTTAGGGATTTTAATGGTTTTTAGGGAATTTTGGGGTTGTAGAGGTTGTTAAGGTTTCTATCATTTTTTGGGTTTTTTTTTGGGTTTTATGTGTTTTTAGGTTTTTATGGTTTTCCTTTTGTTTTCCTATGTTTTAGTGTTGTATACATTTTTAAGGACTACATGGGATTTTTTTTGGATTTTTATGCCACATTAGTGTTTTTGTGATTTTGAGGGCTTTTAGTGTTTTTATGGTTTCTAACATTTTTTAAATTTTTATTAATTTTAAATATTTTTATGTTTGTATGGGCTTCATAGGTTTTTCTTGGATTTTAATGGTTGTTTACATTTCTATTTTTTTGGTTTTTATGGTTTTTTTGTTTTTAGGGTTTTTTTGGTTTTTTTTGGTTTTTTGGGTTTTTCAGTTTTTTTCTGTTTTATGGTTATTATATTTTTTAATAGTTTTAGGTGTTCAATTGGTTTTAGAGTTTTAAGTGGGTATTATATTTTTTATTGTCTCTTATATTTTTTAAGGTTTTAGGGGGATTTATGAGATTTATTGTTTTTAGGGGTTTTTTGGTATTTTGGGATTTTTAGCATTTTTTTATGTGTTTTATTTATATTTAGGTTTTTAATATTTTATGAGATGTTTTCAGGGATTTTCAAGGTTTTTATGGTTTTACGTATTTTTAGGGATTTTTAGGATTTTAGCGGTATTTAGGCCTCTTAGGGGTTTTGAGTGTTCTTTTAGCTTTTGAGGGTTTTTTTGGGGGGGGGGGGGTTACAGGTTGTATGGTTTTTTATAGTTATATGAGGTTTTATCATTTTTCAGGTTTATTTGAGTAATTATGACATTTATTGTTTTTTGTGTTTTTAGTTTTTTATGTTTTTTAATTGTTTTTTATGATTTTATGAATTTCTTAGGTATTTTTAGGGTTCAAAGTGTTTTTTAATTTTAAGGGATTTTTAATGATTTTATAATTTTTTGGTATTTTTACTTGTCTGTAGACACCATGAAATGTGTTCCATGCTCTTTTCCATAGAGTGAAGACATGATTCTCACATTGTAAAAAATGTCAAGTATGAGTAAATATGTTTTCACCATGAAGGAAGATGATGCAGTCTGGATTTTTAGGTGACAAAATAATACTCCATACTGACAGATAAGTGGAATGATTCTCCCATCTAGGAGTTGGCAGTGGATTCCCAAGATCGATGATGACAAGTTGTTGAGACATCAAATTCTATTTCCGAGTGTCATCCGAGAAGACATGGTTAATTAACCAATTGAGGAAGCGTAGATCGCTTTAGGAGCATTGATTTGACTGGTCGCGGAACCCAAATGGACTTACAGACCAAAAGTTATGGCACATAGAAGATTAAAAAATTTGACGAAGGGACCTACACTGAGGACCTATGGGGAGGATCTATGAAGCAATGTAATATTTACACCCCTGTGAGAAAGACCTACGCGTATGAGCCACGTGGAGGACCTACGCGGAAAACCTCCCTACAGCCATGTCCCCTCCTTACCTATAAATAGAACCCTTGAGCTCCCCATTTCGGGGACAGGAAAAGTTGGAAGAAGTCCCAAAGCTCCCGTTGCGTAGCTCTTTCTCCCAAATCCCCCAAATTATCTCAGGTAACTCTCTAAAACAAGGGAGAAGAAACAATTAAAGGGGGGAAAGTGGTTCAAAGACCCAACATGGTCTAGAACATATGGAGTAGCGCCAAGGACCTATGCAGAGCACCGGCACGGAGCACCTGTGTGTCGCACCTGCATGGAGTACCTATACGGAGGAGCTACGCGGAGCACCTACCCGAGTCACCATGGTGGAGAGCTTATGCAACCCCACTAGTCTATACCGCATGGACTACACCCCCCGCTACCCTGCTCGAGCTCAGTGTCGGGCATCAGTCATGACACTCCGGATCGGTCCCTTTTAGTATTTTTATGGTTTTTTATGTTTTTTACGGACATTGTAGGGGTTTTTTGGGTTTTAGGGGTTTTAATGTTTTTAGGGTATTTTTTTGAACTTTATGGTCTTCATGGGGTTTAGATTATATTGTGGTTTGTAAGGTTTTATTTGGATTTTTTAGGTTCTTAAGGGGTTGTTGATGCTCTTTTTCGTCACATTGTCTAATGGAATGGAAAGGGAAATGAATTAGCACAAATTTATTCATCCTTTGAAGAAAACATCAAAAATCGACAAAGGAATGAAAAAGGAGTCAAATACCCTTGGGTCGCACAAGTTCCCTCATGGTCGTTCAAGTATACTTGCGCACTGCCTAATAGTCACGCAAGTGACTTGCGCGCCCTCTTTGAAAACCACCCGGGGTCTTCTCCAGCCTATAAATACCCCCGGTGGGCCCCCCATTTGAGGAGGATTTTTTCCAGAATTCAGATATAGAGCTCTGAACGCCTAAGTCTCTTCTTCAAGTCTTCTGAAAACTTATAAGGTAAATCTTTAACTAGAATGTAAGGTCTAAACAAGAGGAATAAGGTCTATGTGTTAGAATTCACTAACAGTTGTGCGCCTAAGTGTTTTACCCTTAAGGGAAATGGACACACTTGTGCGCCTCCTTAACTACTCATTGAAACTTGCGTGCCACTCTTCTAGAAGTACCTCGGGATAATTCTAAAGGATTTGGTCAAGGATCGCCCAAGTATTACCATACTGGTTTACAATCGCACAAGTACCTATGTGCTGCGTAGGTATACCTGCGCGACCAGGACTTGCGCGCCCACGCAGTACCTGCATACCTTCCAGTACTTGCGCACCCCTATATTTTTTGGTTCCCTTCCTGCCCATTTCACCTCTCTTATGCCATTCCACCTTTCCTATTCAAGATTCAGTCTTTAAGACACTCTTCAAAGCAATTTATGGCATGTTTTCTTGATTGACCTCCTTATATGAAAGGAATTCCGGGGAATGTCTCTCAAAACCTATTGATTTACACATCTTTATGTCACTAAAATTAGAGATTTCGTTCATTCAACCTCATCCTTTAAGATTAGAGAAACCTATTCACGGGCCTCCTTTTCAAGAGTAAGCCATAGTCCTCATTAATTTTGCCATCCTCCTTAAGAGTAAGCCCCAAGTTCCTTAATCTAGGCCTTCTTCTCAGGGGTAAGCCCCAGTCATCAAGTTCTCTTAATTTTGTTCATCCTCCTTAGGAGTAAACCCCAAGTCCCTTAATTTGGGCACCCTCTTCAGAAGTAAGCCCCAACAATAATTCATTTTAACCTGGGCTTCCTTTTGACGAGTAAGCCCCAGTTTCAAATCTACAAATGTGGGCATCCTCCTTAGGAGTAAACCCCAAGTCCTCTTTAATTTGGGCATCCACCTCAGGAGTAAGCCCCAAACATAATTCTCTTAACATGGGATTCTTTTTCTGGAGTAATCCCTAGTCTCAAATATGGGCATCCTCTTTAAGAGTAATCCCCAATCTTAATTTCTCTTAACCAATCCTAATTTACTTTTGATCTGGGCTTCCTTCTCATGAGTAAAACCCAATCATAAGTCCTCTTCTAACTTGGGCTTATTCTATATGAGTAAGTCCCAAGATTAGAGTATTCCAATCTATGTAAAGTACATAAACCTTTATGGAGCATGATCTTGGATTTCTTTCTTGAAGTAGATAATAAATATTCATCTATTTGGGCAGTCATACATAACATAAGCCCCACATAATTTCTTATGATTTCATTTTTCATGGCACAATTTTCAGGTTTTACCAATACATCTTGTTTCTCACACCGAGCATGACTCACATGAGCTTAGAGTGTAAAAGTAATTATGAAATCATTCTTTGAGCCATCAATCATATATAAACATCATACTCCCTTACTCGAACTATGTGGGATCTGATTCCTTTTCTAAACAAAACACATGTAGGAAGCCCATCTGCGGGTTCGATCCCAACTCTAAAATAACCCATGTCCTTCTGAATGACAATAAACTTCAAGTGCCCCACTGAGTGGCTTTAAAACCAGCATGGTCATCATAATGACCAAGAGAATTTTATATAATGTGTCGAAGGATACCATTGACCAAGAATCTCTAATAAATACAGATGATTCTCAATCGATGAAGAACCTCGAATACATATAAAAGATTCTCTAAATTTCCTACATATAATAATCTTTGATTGTATGATCTAAAGAAAATCTCATTTTATACTTGGTAATGTAATAAGGATTCACGAACATAACATAAATCTTTAAAGAGAGTCCTGGAGTAGTCAATAATTCCCTTCAAAAAGGTGTGATGAGTCCGACCTCCCATCCTCTCGACCAATGCAAATTACTAAGCCTCATTAGTCCACAACTAATGAGTGCCTACCTTTGTAAAGTATGTCCAAATAGATATGGAATCATTGGATGTTTCCGGTTCTACAAACAAACCCATTAGAAACCGATTGGAATGTTTGAACCTTTAATGAATGAGGTCATCCCCAATTACAGAGGAAACAAAAAATGGTGAACCCAATGTGAATCCTTAACCAAGTTAAAATCATGCTTTACGTATTTGTTTGGCCCCTATTTAAACTAAATGAGAGGGCCAACAAAGAAATCAATAACATATGTGCTCATCCAAAAGATGTAGTGGCTTCAATTATCTTGATTATGTCTGTTATATCAAACCGGTACTCTTTTCCAAGATCTTCTGCATTACAAGAATGGATTTTCTTAAGTTCACGACTGTGAATAATTCTGCTGTGAAAACCTCTATTGTGAATGCATCTACTGCTACTCCTGCTGGATCGTCGTCTGCTCTAAGGATGACATCACCTACTCAGTGTCTTTAATGATGGGTATCAAATGCATTGGTTAAGGAGTACCGTCAACACGGTACCATTCCAACTCTGGAGGCTTCCTGACTTGCCCTCCAAGTGAATAACTCACACCGATCGTCCGAGCAACGACGACTAGTGATTATAAAGCAGCCGGTGCTAACCACCATCTCCAACCATTTCGGGTCGTTATCCCCGAAACGCAATCACCATTCACTCCCATATTCGGTGGAGGTGAATGAGAAGGTCCCTCAGGTCCTAAATTCAAGGATACAGGAGTCCATCTCGAGGGATCCCATCAACAATCACCGGCCAACCTCGTGCGGCAGTGCGCTCTCAATATGTTGAGGTTATCATTTTCCGGCCTTCGACTCAGGTTCATCGAACCCGAGCAGGAAAGATGAATCAGCAGAGGAAAAATCCGGTTAACAGTGAGCAGGTATAAACTTGTGGTAGATCCATTCAGAGGCCACTATTCCAATTCTAATCCTACTAGAACTGTGTATGCAGTAGAAACTCGTGGTAGATCCATTCAGTGAGCTCAACAAGAACAAGCAAGTTCTTCCACCAATAGAAAATTCAGTCCTGGAACAGTTATTCTTGAAGATCGGTTGAAGGTTCCACCTTCTCCTTCTCAATATGTAAATAGACTTAATCGGTCTGATCTTCCATGTCTAAGAGTATTTCCAACTCCTACCCCGATACAAGATGCATCAACTTCCAAAGCATCAACTTCTAAGGCATCAGCGAAACCACATGTTACTGTGGGGAAACACATACCTTGGGATCAAAAGTATGATATATTGAAACACCTGGCCCAAGTAACGGCCTAGTTATCAATTCTGGATGCCTTGAATTTATCAAAGGATCTTCTGGAGGCACTCATTGAGGCTTTTTCTAGTCCTCAAGAGTTTGAGACTAAAATTGCTGCAGCTCAAGTCTACCATGTAGAGAATAATCCTGCAGAATGCCATGCAGTGATATCTTTTACTGATGAAGATGAATATGATGTCGTCCATGGACATATTAGACCTTTTTTACTTATCTAGCAAGGTCAATGGTGTGAACATCCATAGGGCTTTCATTGATAATGGTTTAGGAGTCAACCTCATCCCCATTTGTACACTTCGTCGATTGGGCCTCAATGAATCTAATTTATCTCCTTCTACTATGATGTTACAAGGATATGATAAAAATGAACAAGAACCACTGGGTGAGATTGCACTCAGAACTCAGTTGGGAGATCTTGTATCCAATTCAGATTTCATGGTTATTGATCAAGACTCAGCCTTCAACATCTAGCTTGGAAGACCCTGGCTACATCAACATGCGGCTATCCCTTCATCATACCATCAATGACTAAAATATTGTTTCGATGGTCAAGTTGGGACATTGTATGGTGATAAGGCCTCGTTCAAGACATGTGAATCGTAATACATTGAGGTGAAATTCTATCACATGAAGGGAAATGAGAAATACAAAACAAGGGAGCTTACCAAAGTTAATGATCCATATAGTTTGGAGAAGATTCCTGTAAATCCATTTTCACATGTGAGTGTAGATTATGTGTTGCCTATCAATCAAAATGACAAGATAGACCCAATTCAAAATACTCTTATGGAAATATCTATAATGTCAATTATGGAAATCGAGCAAGACAACATGGGTGAAATTGGTGATCCACCAAGCAGTGATGAAAGCCCGAATGGAGATGTCTTCATTTCATCTGTGGAAATCCAAAAAGCATATACTTCACCAATCAGGCGAGAAGAAGTTATAGAAATGTCAGAGGTGAATAATGATGTCGATTATCAATCCAGCATCTCCTATTTATTACCCATGGAATACCCTTCATCATCAATTAGGTTGGAAATGGAAGCTTCTTCTTAAAGATGTTCAAATTTTAACATCTCTTCTGATCATGGAAATTCTGCTTCATCATCCACTATGAAAGTAGAAATAGAAGAAATAACACATGTTGAAGAAGAATAGGAAGATCTCAAGGATGCTCCTCCAGCATTTGAAGAGGGTATCGCTACCACCGGGGATGAACTCAGAGAAATAAATTTGGGTACAAAAGAAGATCCACACCCCACATTAATTAGTGGGGCCATGACTCTTGAAGATCAAGAGATGTATATTTTGTTTTCTAAAGAAAAATCGAGATATATTTGCTTGGAACTATACCGAGATTCCAGGGCTTGATCCTGATGTTTCCACTCATCGTTTGGGTTTTCCATAAGAACATCGAGGATTCAAACAGGCTACTAGAAGAACACACCCATCCTATGCTTCCAAAATTGAAGCCGAAGTGGATAAGATCATCAAATCTAACTTCGTCAGAGAAGTTAAATATCCCAAATGGTTGGCTAATATTGTCCCAGTGAAAAATAAGAATGGGAAAATTAGAGTTTGCATTGATTTCATATATCTTAATTGGAATTGTCCTAAGGATGATTTTCAAATTCTGATTAAAGAACTATTAATTGATGCAATAGCTGGCTATGAAGCACTTTCCTTCATGGATGGATATTCCAGATAAAATCAAATCTGAATGGCTCCAAATGATGAAGAATCTATAGCCTTAAGATCCCCTCAGGGTGTGTTTTGCTATGGGGTAATGCCCTTTGGCCTAAAAAAAGAAGGCGCAACATATCATCTTGCCATGCATCGTATCATCAAACCCTTTTAGGGAAGTTCATTGATTGTTATGTGGACGATTCTGTGGTTAAATCAAAACAACGTTCTAATCAATTGGCTGATTTGGAATTCATATTCAGCAAACTTCAACAACATAATTAGACTATGATCCCCTTAAAATGTGCTTTTGGGGTAACCTCAGGAAAATTTCTCGGCTTCCTCGTATGCCATCGTGGTATTGAAGTTGATTATGAGAAGACTAAGTCAATCCTTGGCATGTCACCTCCTCGAAATATGAATGAATTAAGAGGACTTCAAGGACACTTAGCCTATATTCGGTGTTTTATCACCAATTTGGCAGGCAAAAGTTTACCCTTCACCAAATCGATGATGAAGGGAGTAACATACAAGTGAACTGAAGAATGTAATGAATAATTTGATATTCTCAACAACTATCTCTTGAGTCCACCGGTACTTATACCACCTGTTGAAGGAAGGACACGTATTCTCTACGTGACAGCCTTAGAGAGATCAATGGGTTCCATTATTTCTAAAAAGAGTGATGCTGGGAATTAAAACATCCTATACTATCTTTGTCGGACTATGCTTGAAGCCGTAACCTGATGTTCAAGTATTGAGAAGTGCAGCCTGGAATTAATATTTGCAGATCAGAAGTTGAGACACTACCTGAATCTTTACGAGGACCAATTGGTATCTCGCAGTAACCCGCTCAAATTCATCCTTAGTCGTCCAATGTTTACAGGATGTCTGGCAAGGTGGGAAGTTATCTTGCAGTAATTTGATATTCAATATGTGCCTCAAAAGGCAATAAAGGGCCAAGCTATGGATAATTTCCTTGATGAAAATACTTTAGTAGAAGATATATCTTCAGATATTGAACTCCTTGATGAGGAAGTCTTCTCTATTCAGGATATTCCTCAAGTATGGGAAATGTATTTTGATGGTGCCTCCAGAAGTCCAATAGGGAAGAAATTGGAAGTCCCAAAATTCAACAAGTTTGGATTATGAGTTATTCTTATTTCCCCATAAAAGGTAGTGTTACCTTATTCCTTCTCATTATTGGGAGGAAGGACAAACAATGAAGTAGAATACTAAGCTCTCATCACAAGATTGGAATTGGCGCTTCAAGCAAAAGTGAATCACTTAAATGTGAAAAGTGATTCAGACCTGGTAATCAAACAAGTCAATGGGGATTATACAATCAGAAAAGAAGAATTGATCCCTTTTTATGATTACGTCAGAGAGTTAATGGTAGAATTTCCTATGGAACTGACATTTTATTATGTCTCGAGATCACAAAAATCCCAAGATGATTCACTCGCTAATATAGCCACAACTCTGGCAGATCCAAATCGGGGCGAGACAACCATCAGTATTTCCCACCGTCGTACAATTTCACCTTATGTTCAATCCAGAACAGAGGAAATCATTGAAGTTAGTCCCATATATGAACCATTTGGTCATACTATAGGATGGATGACACCTATTACGGAATACCTTCAAAATGGAACACTTCAACCTGATAGAGCCGGAAAAGAAAAAGTCTGGAGACGTGTGGTCAATTTCACTCTTTGTGATAGCACAGATCACTTAGAGAAAGTTCTCTACAAAAGGTTTTTTTGATGGAGTTATCTTCAGATGCATTGATGGTGAAGAGACAATGGCTACCATGAAAGAAGTACATGCAGAAGTTTGTGGTGCCCACCAGTCTGGACATAGACTATCTGATCAGATTCGAAGGCTTGGATACTTTTGGCCTTCAATGATACAAGATTGTGTTGATTTCACAAAGAAGTTTCATTCATGCCAAGTACATTCCAACTTCATTTATCAACCTCTAGATTTTCTTCATACAATTAAATACTCGTGGCCATTTTCTACTTGGGGAATGGATGTGGTGGGGCCTTACCCTTCAGCTACGACCAAGCAATTTATGTATAATCTTACTGCTACTGACTTATTTTTCAAATGGGCAGAGGAAATACCTCTCAAAGAAGATAGTTCTAAATGAATTGTTTTCTTTATCAAGTCTAACATCATTATCAGATTTGGTGTCCCTAATACCATATTGATGGACAATGGAACCAACTTCTGTTCATCTGAGGTGAAGAAGTTGTATCAAGAATACAACATCAAATCCAATCACTCATCTTAGTATCATGCAGTGGCCATTGGCCATATATAATCCTTCAACAAGACTCTATCAAATATACTGCAAAAGATGGTGGATAAAGATAAGAATTTATGTCCGGATAAACACTTTTATGCTTTATGGGCTTATCGGACCACCACTGTACCGCAACGCGGTCAACTCCATATTCACTGGTATATGGAATAGAAGCAGTCTTACCCATTGAAATTTAACTGACTTCGCTCAGATTAGCCAATTGTGATCAGTCATCTACAGATGAACAATCTCAAAAGTGATTGGGTGAATTGGAATGGTTAGATGAGAAAGTATTTTGCACACTGCACCACTTGGATGTCTATCAGAATCGAATAGCACGAGCTTTCAAAAAAAAATTCATCTTCTTTCATTCATTCATGGAGAATTGGTATTAGTTCTCCGAACTCCAATGATACCAGAAAAGAGACCTCCAAAGCTTGAACCAAAGTGGGAAGGAACTTATTCAATACATAAGGTCTATTTCAATGGATCTTGTTCTTTAATATCAATGGATGGAGAACTCATCACTACTCCAACCAATGCTAGATTTCTGAAGAAGTATTTTGTATAAACACAAAATACACCATCCACGTTCCATGAATACGACCTTAATCAATTGGAATTTCATATTTTCCATCAAGACATTAAAACTACACCATGAACGGTCCATGCATATGACCTTAAACTATTGGAATTTCATATTGTCCAGCAAGATGTTAAAACTGCACCATCCAAGGTCCATTCATACGACCTTAAACTATTGGCATTTTATATTGTCCAGGAAGACCTTAAAACTACACCATCCATGGTCTATGCATATGACCTTAAACTATTGGGACTTATGTCCAACATTATGTAAAACTGTGATGTCCAAACTACATGATGCTAAACTGTACAGAAGTCCCTTACGTCTAGCAAGTTGTTAAATTCCATAAGCAACGGTCCATGCATATGACCTTAAAAACTAGTTTCACTTTCGTCCAACATGACACTAAACTGTATCATCCCTTTTTCGTCCAACATGACGTTAAACTGAGAAAAAGTCCCTAATATGTACAACATGACATTAAAATGTGTCCTCTTTTGTCCTTACTTCATGACATGAAACTGCACTGTCATCTTTTTTTCCAACATGACATTAAACTGTATTGTCCCCATCGTCCTAACTACATGATGCTAAACTATACAGAAATACCTTAATATGTCCTACATGACGTTAAACTGTATTTTGTCTATGATACATGACACTAAACTGTGTAGCACCAATAGCCCTAACTGGAAGACTTTAAACTGCATAGTCCCTTCATATATCCTACATGACATTAAACTGTGCATTGTTAAGGTTGTTTTTACCTCTTGTTTCTCACACTGAGTATGACTCACGTGAGCTTAGATAAAACTTCAACCATAACACCCTCTCTGGGCTGCTAACCATGTGTAAGTCCCGACACCATTTTTTTAGGACTTTGTCCCCAAGAACAACTTTATTTCTAATTCATTCTTTAATTGAACTACGTGAACTTTGATCCTTGCCTTCTAGGCTGTGTACGTAGGAAACCTCCCGGGGTTCAAGTTGAAAACCAATCTCTTCATGTCAGGTCACCTCCATCTCATACGATGTTGATTTGTGAATCCGCCCCCAGAATAAATATATTTACATTGGTTCAACTTCATTCTTTCTATACGACATTAAACTGTACAACATTTCTGTCATGTATGAAAATAAACTACAATATTCTTTTATACACTCACCTGATAGAGAATCATCATTTACATTTATTTTCAAATCATGTTTTATTCTAAAGACTACGTGCATACATGGAAATGCCCGAACATTTTATTTTGGGCCAAACCATAATTGCACTAATGTCCCCTTTCACCCTTCACTTGTACGAACCAAATTTGTACAGAGGGTATTTATAGAACTACGTGGGCTTGATTCCCATCCTTATGGGATACGTAGGAACGTTTGAGTGTCCCTCGAATCCATCCCCAAGTCTTTTGGGCCTAACCCGAAATTCCACTTTCAGTCCCCTGGCTAAAAAGTCCCCATGAAAACACACAATTTGTATTTCTTATAATGGTCCAAGCTCTGTGACCCTAAACTAGGATCTCCAAACCTCTAGTCCCACATGACATTAAACTATATTTCAAGAACTACTTAGGGATTGATTCCCATATTTATGGGATACGTAGTGAAGTCTAATATTTCAATTCAAGACCCAGCCACATCATGATTATGGTTAGCATTGATCTGTGTATCTCTGCATACATTGGAAAATACCCATTTTTTATATGTCATAATCCTAACCTTAAATATTTTCACATCTTAAAAACCCTTTTCTTGACTTATAGTCACAAAAATAACAAATTTTTTAGAGTTCTTTTTCCTGACCATGCAGTACGTGCCCTTAGGTGGCCTTGCATAAGTAGTCTACATGACAGACCTGTCAACCAAAAGATGCTATTATTTGACTATGCAGCCAATGTCCTTAGGCATCTCTTCATAATTCAACCAACTAACGGGTTTTTCAAATAATGGTAATTTCATTCTTAGTATGAAAACCTCTTTTTGTCCATAGTTGTCTTAACGATGATATGTAGGGATCCGGAAAAATAGCCATTCTTTACATATTTGTCTCATACTCTTTCATGATCTGAAAATATTCAAGTCTATGGTTTATATTTCGCTTCCCTGTGCTTGGGTCAGACCTTCGTAGGAGTGACATTCATCTAGTTCTTGAATAATCTTGTTTGGAAATATATTCTCCATATTCAAGTACCTCTTTCCATATAGAAAACTCTATGCTTTGGAAAATTTGAATCTCCATAAACCTCCACTGGCTTTTAGCAGTATAAAGGTAAATTTCTGATAGTTCTTTTTCCTGACTATGCAGCACGTGCCCTTAGGTGGCCTTGCATAAACAATCCATATAACAGACTTGTCAGCCAAAAGATACTATTATTTGACTATGAATCCAATGCCCTTAGGTGGCCCTGCATAATTCAACCCCCTAACGGGTTTGTTAAATAATGGTAACTTCATTCTTGATAAATACTTTTTCTAATGCATTTTAGTCCTTTTTCATATCATTCCTCATATTCAAAATTTCTTAAGTCATGGTTTACATTTTTTCCCTCATACTTGAGTGTGGTAATTTGTTTTTAGATAAATTGTTAATGAATTTAGAAAATTCTTATTCATTCAGTCAAAGCTATTTCAACCTTAATCATTAGCCTCTTTATGTCCGACGTGCATGACCTTAAACTGCCCAAAAAAGACAAGGGAACTCTAAATAAAAGTCATGTTCCAACTAACTAAACAAACATTTTATATGATTTAGGTAATATTTTGAAATTAAAAGATTCAAAGTTTGTAGGGTTATTTATATTAATCCTAGTAAAAATCAAACTATGCGTACTTGGCCAATTGTCTTAGGTAAAAATTTAAAGTAGGTAGTAGGAAAATACGTTCACAAGAGATTGAAGGTGAAAGAATACTTTCCATTTGATGCACAAGAATTAGAAGGAAATCCACATATTGGAGTCTCTTCTCTTTTCTAAGAAATTACAAAAGGCTTTCAACATAAGTCCTCACTTGATGAACAGCATCCCGAGCTTCATTAGCAGCTACTTGAAGCTCATGCAGCCGACCAACTTCAATCTTTTCAGCCTGATGGAGTGCTTTCTTAGAATCCGTGATGGCCTTCATACCATTCATTTGAGTTCCCTACAATGAATTATTGAGTTGTTCAAGTTCCCCAATAACAAAGCCTAACTGTTGTTGAAGGTGAATTTGTTGTATGACTTTATCTTTGATCTTATGCTTCATCTCTTTCACGTTGGCAGCATATTCAGCCTCATCTCAGGATACCGAAGCCTCAAATTCACTAATATTGGCTGACAGATTCACCCTGGTCAGATCTTCATGGAACTTTTTCTCCTATTCCCTCCTTGAGATGACTTGTTTCACCGCGGCATGGATCATTTCATATCCAAAAATTCCAAGTCTCAATATGACAAATAGGGATGACAGCCGGGGAATCATCGATGGTAGCTCCTCTAGAGGCACTTGAGATGTGATTTTCCATATTTTCTACCATGCCTTGCGTCGTGAAAATTGGAATTCCTTTTGAACTTCCATGTTTGACTCAGCATCACTATCACAAGGGGGAGTATAATTTGGGATTAATACACTTAGGGAAGTTCCCTATTCTGCTCCTTCCTCCCTGACATGATCTTCATCACTTTCAATTCTCGTTGGGGCAGAGACTGAAACATCACCTCCAGATCTTGCCACTGCAATTGATGGCCCTGCATAATTAATTAAATTCTGTGGTTAGTTTCAAAGGATAAAAAAAGAATTTTCTATCTTGAAAATTAATTACAATCACAAATATTGCTATTACTTACCCAACGGTAGGTCAGAAACCTAAGAAGGATCCTCCCCATCTTTCCTAGCTTTGACAGGATTTTCAGGATGAGTTTGAGGAAGCTTTACTGGGTTAGCTCTACTTGAGACAATGTTTCTGCAACGGTAGGGTTAACATCAATGTCCACACCCACTTCAGGCATGGGTAGTTCAACAACTTGCTAAGAAAAAACTGCACTTTTTAACAAATCGTGATTTGACATGTAATAATAAGTTATTATTAATTGAATGAAGGATAACACTCCATCCATAATTTTTTAAATTACATGGTAATTTAACATGATTATAAAATCATAGAAAGATGTTCCATGTTCCATCATTTCATATAATTTCATCTTAGAATCCTGGTTAGTCTCACCAGTGGGAGCATTTGATGTGTCTTCTTGGCGACGTACGTCCTGCGGTCCCTAACACTGGACAACATCTACGGATAAAATCGTGGCATTAGTTGAAAAAGCCACCAAAACCTCCAATGAAGGAGTTGAACATGAAGTATCATAGAATGGAGGTCAGTCAGTGTATCATTCAACATTTTATGAAGCATTTTTAACTTACCATAAGTAGGTTCTTCTCTTCTTGCAACAGTAGTAGAAGGGATACTGGGAATAGATGTTGGATCTTCTTCTTGAGCAGCCAAGTCAGCCTGAATTTGAGATTGTTCCACAACACCCTCCATGGACCTCAAAGGAGGATCAGTCCTCTCCCTCCGAGGGGAAATTTAAGAAGCCCCTCCAATTCCATGGAAGATGATAAATCATTTCATGGTTTAAGACTCATGATTATCCAAAGGACATACCACTACTAATGAAGCATTTAGTTGTGGACTTCCTCCTTCATTGATTTTGCTTCCTTGGATTTTTGGGAGTGTCAGAAGTCTCCATTACAGGTACCTGAATTGGAGAATGAAAAGCCATTACCATCTCCTTATCCATGGCCTGTTGGCCTGGAGATATCTTGCCCGATTCGTGAGGAGAATCAGCAGCAGCCCCAATGGCAGTACCACCAGGACTATATTGTGGCAAAGGAACCTCAGTAGTTCCTTTCTTTTCAAGCTGTAGGATGAAGAAAATAACTTCCTTAAGTAACAAATCTTTGACTGAAATCAAGTTGCAAAGCAAATAAGGAAAGAAAACATACATCTTCCAGAACCACGTACTCATGCCACTCCTCATCAGTCCCCTCAGCAGTGCCACGATCTATCGTTTCCTTCAACCGCTTGGTGACAAGAATTGAATCATCAGTGTCATATATGAGTATTTCCAGCTCTCTAATATAAGCTCGCACTTCATCGTGGCTATCTTCGAAATTAATATCAGTAGAAGCCAGAAGAGTCCATATTCCAGGGAGATGTATCCCCTCACATAAATCTAGACAGGCAGTTTCAATACCACAGTATAAACTCTGGCATGTCTGGATAACCTCTGGTTGTAGATATTCAGTGCGTGTACCGGAAGGCTGCGAGGAAGGTTCTACAATTTTTGACTTCAATTTCATTCTAGCTCCTTCACCTATTGATATAGAATAAGAAAATAAGAAATATTCCATTATAAAATGATGGTGATTAAATTACCAGAATAAAGTAACTCACTAGGAGTTGATGGAGTATGTCTTTTGATTCTGACCGGAGGATTATATCGGGCACGAGGCCGCTTTTCCACTTGTTGTGTCTCATCATCCCCATCATGGGAATCTGGTGAATCAGTCCTAGAGGAGGAATCTGGAGAATCAGCATCAGGTGGAGAAGCATCACCTTCACGAGGAAGGGTTTCTTTCTCTATAGTCCTCTTCCTTTTCCCCACCTAATAAATTGGGTGATTCAGCACCCCTTTAGGGTATGATGCTATCCAGTGCTCGACATACCATGTAGACAAGTTATGTGATGCTCTTTCAACAGGTAGATCAAACACTGCCCCAGTATTTTCCTTAGACGTCAGCAACCACAGTTGTTGAGAAACCATCGGATGTTGCTCTAACCTGACATGTACAGGGGTAAATACAACAATCTGTTTCAAACACATGAATTGGTGGGAAAATCTATATGGAGCATAGGCCTCACATATAATCTCTCTGTCAATCCTGGCGACCAGCACACCATCTCTGCAGGACAGCATGTATGCCCTCAAATCCAAGTGGGTTGTTCCATCATCAACAAACCGCCCGGTTGGTAGATTTACACAGGGAAAGAAGTTAAATTCCTTAAACATTCTTAGCCTCACTTTCATGTCATAAAAATTAAGATCTAATGGAGCAATTCCAGAGAATTCTTGCACTGATGTCTTGAAAGAACTTCCATTAATTTTTACTCCATTCTATAACTTATAAGTTCTGAAGTGAGTGGCGGTCCGTACCCATAAAACTTGGAATGGTCCCACTATTTTCAAAGGAGATTTACCCATCAAGATATGAAGTAAACTCCTGTGAATCTTTGCTAAAATGGGCGTAGCCAACCCAACCATTTTTCCCTCAACCAACTTTTCCGCAATAATGAAGGTCCCTGGCCTGATGCCTCCCTTCGAGTCCCTGACTAGAAAGAGATAAACGCTGAGCTAAAAAGACAAGAAGCCCGCCAGACGAGTCTTCTTTGGGATCCTTTGATTCACCTCAAATCCACATTTCTCAAACTCTCCTGCTTCTAGAGTTGTCCAGAATGTCCCAAGAGAACCCCTCTTCTCGGTTTTTGGGTAGGTGGTAGGACGGGTGGGCCTCTTATCAATGGATTTATTTTTCTTGGATCCTTTCTCCTTCGGCTCCTTCTTCTTTGGCTCCTTATCTTTCTTCTCAATAAGAAATATATTCATCCACTCCTCTGGATGAATATCCCTTCTAGAATGATTTAAGGAGGTCTATAAACTCTTTAGCCTATAAAATATTTTAAATAATCCCCGAGCTAAAGCAGGAGTCTTCTCTGAATCATTCCAAGTCACCTTGGGAGGGATTAATTCATCATACATGTCGCCCAAAATTGGAACCCCTGATATCCTGTGGACATCCCACAGACTAATGCCTACTTCTCCATGAGTCAAATTGAATGAATTGGTTTCTGGGCTCCAGTGGCTGAATATCTCCAGCACAAAGTTATCATGTCAATAAACATATGTTTGCCCAACCCAGACGACTTCTTATATTTCAACTCCTTTCAAATCCTCAACAAACTCTACAGAGGTTTGTCGCACCTAGTATTCCCACATCCAAGTTAGCTTCACACCTCCCCCAGGATGGAAGTCCCAACTTTTCTTCCAGCCTTTGGAGTGATCCATCTGAGCATTTCGGAAGATTGAAGGATGACAATGTGGTTGTAGCTTAGGCTTATGAGGTTTCATATCTGGCGTACAAGGGCTATGATGCATCATGTGGGCCTTCTCCACTGTTCCAGCATTTATAAATCCTCCTCCACATGAGATATTTTCTAAAGCAAAGTTTGTGTAATTCTGAAACCACGAAATTGGGAGATAGTTCTTTGCTTATGGAATATTGACTTCTCGCAGATGACAATAACCGTACAAAGGCAGATAAGTGATTTTTGGAAAATCAAAGTGATATTTCTTCAAATACTTGACCAAATCTGGAAGATTTCTATCACAAACAGTATAATAATCATGGACAATGATGTTCATCATATCATTAAGACGTTTTCTTGCTAGTTCATCAGCAGTTTTGATTCTTTTGGGAGCCATTTGAATCTGCACAAAATTTGAATAAATTAACTCTTTAATGGGTTTATTTTTATTTAAATTTGTGAAGGAATTCAAAAAAAAAATGGTAATGGAATTAAGGCGCGCAAGTCTACACTTGGCATGCAAGTGTGGAGGTGTCGAGCAGTTATAATGTTCCGTGCAGGTTATTGGCGTGCAAGTATCACCGTGCAAGTCCAAATACATTGACAACAACGCGACAACAAAGGAAAAGCGGAAAATAGAGCAACTGGGGTGGCGAAGGTAACTTGCACGGCGAGAGCTCGAAAATCTAAAATTTGATGATATGCGTGACAAATGAGCGCATATATATAGGCCAAGCCGGCCACCTGCGTGCCTACAGCCAGTGCGCTCCAGCCCTGCGTGACTCGCACCTACGCGATGAGTGTTGTGCACTGAACACTTGTGCGCCTCCTTCCCTTTGGTTTTCTTATTTTCCTAAGAGTCACATCCTTATTCTTTCGGATCCAACTCAGAGGGGGGACTTTTTTTGAAGCTCCTTTTCATCACGTTGTCTAAAGGAATGGAAAGGGAAATGACTTAGCACAAATTGATTCATCCTTTGAAGAAAATATCAAAAATCAAAAAAGGAATTAAAAAGAAGTAAAATTCCCTTGGGTCATGAAAGTTCCCTCATGGTCGTGCAGGTATACTTGACCGCCACCTAGTGGTCATGCATGTGACTTGTGCGCCCTCTTTGAAAACCGCCCGGGGTCTTCTCCAGCCTATAAATACCCCTGGTGGGCCCCCCATTTGAGGAGGATTTTTTCCAAAATTCAGATATAGTGCTATGAACGCCCAAGTCTCTTCTTCAAGTCTTCTGAACACTTATATGGTAATTATTTACCTAGAATGGAAGGTCTAAACAAGAGGAATAGGGTCTAAGTGTTAGAATTCACTAACACTTCTGCGCCTAAGTGTTTTACCCTTAAGGGAAATGGACACACTTTCGCGCCTCCTTACATACTCATTGAAACATGCGAGACACTCTTCTGGAAGTACCTTGGGATAATTATAAAGGCTTCGATCAAGGATCGCCCAAGTATTACCATATTAGATTACAATCACGCAAGTACCTATGTGTTGCGCAGGTATACCTGTGTGATCAGGACTTGTGCGCCCACGCAGTACATGCGTGCCAGCCAGTACTTACGTGCCCCTAGATTTTTGGGTGCCCTTCCTGACCATTTCACCTCGCTTATTCCTTTCCACCATTCCTATTCAAGATTCAGTCTTCAAGACACTATTTAAAGCCATTTATGTCATGTTTTCTTGATTTAATTCCTTATCTGAATGGAATTCCGTGTAATATCTCTCAAAACCTAGTGATTTACACATCATTATGTCACTAAAATTAGAGATTTCGTACATTCAACCTCATCCTTTAAAATGAGAGAACCCTATTCATGGGCCTCCTTTTTAGGAGTAAGACCCAATCCTCATTAATTTGGGAATCCTCCTTAGGAGTAAGAACCAAGTTCCTTAACTCGGGCCTCATTCTCAGGAGTAAGCCCCAGTCATCATGTTCTCTTAATTTTGGGCATCCTCCTTAGGAGTAAGCCCTTAATTTGGGCATCCTTCTCAGGAGTAATCCATAACCATAATTCATTTTAACCCGGTCTTCCTTTTCAGGAGTAAGCCCCAGTTTCAAATCTACAAATGTGGGCATCCTCCCTAGGAGTAATCCCCAAGGCCTCATTAATTTGGGCATCCTCCTCAGGATTAAGCCCCAACTATAATTCTCTTAATCTGGGCTTCATTTTTAGGAGTATGCCCCAGTCTCAAATATGGGCATCCTATTTAGGAGTAAGCCCCAATCTTAATTTCTCTTAACCAGTCCTAATTTACTTTTGATATGGGCTTCCTTATCATGAGTAAAACCCAATCAAATGACCTCTCTTAACATGGGCTTCTTCCTTAGGAGTAAGTCCCAAGATTAGAGTATTCAAATCTCTGTAAACTACATACACCATTATGGACCCTGATCCTAGATGTCTTCTAAATCGTAAATATTCATCTGTTTGGGTAGTCATACATAACTTAAGCCCCACATCATTTCTTATGATTGCATCTTTCATGGCACAATTGTCTGGTTTTACTAATACCTCTTGTTTCTCACACCGATCATGACTCACGCGAGCTTAGAGTGTAAAAGTAATTCTGACATCTTTCTTTGAGCTATCAATCATACATAAACATCATACTCCCTTACTTGAACTACGTGGGTTCTGATTCCTTTTCTAAAAATGGATACGTAGGTAGCCCATTTGTGTGTTCGATCCCAACTCTTAAATAATCCATGTCCTTCTGAATGACAATAAACGTCTAGTGCCCCACTGAGTGTCTTTAAAACCAGCATGGTCTTCATAATGACCAAGAGACGTTTCTATAATGTGTCAAAGGATACCATTCTCCAAGAATCTCTAACAAATACATATGATTACCTATCGATGATGAACCTCAAATACATATAAAAGATTCTCTAAATTTCCTACATATAATAATATTTGATTGTCATATCTAAAGAAAATCTCATTTTATACTTGGTAATGTAATAAGGATTCACAAACCTAACTTAAATCTATAAAGAGAGTCCTGGAGTAGACAATAATTCCCCTATAATGGTGTAATGAGTCCGACCTCCCATCATCTCGACCAATGAAAATTCCTAAGCCTCATCAGTCAACAACTAATGAGTACATACCTTTGGAAAGTAGTTTCAAATGGATATGGAACCATTGGATGTTTCCAGTTCTACGAACAAACCCGTTAGAAACCAATTGGAATGTTCGGTCCCTTAATCAATGGGGTCATCCCCAATTCTAGAGGAAACAGCAGCTTAATGTCATGAACCAAGGACGAAGATGCTATGCATTTTAATGTCATGCAGCATGGACACTTATGGTTATTATATAGTTTAATGTATTATAACATGGAAATGGGGGCTATGCAGTTTTAAGTCTTTCATCATGGACATGGGGTCTATGCAGTTTTATATCTTGCAGTAAGGAAATTGAACTATGCAGTTTAAATTCTTTCAGTGAGGATGAAAATGTATAATTACTCAAATTATTTGTTCTAGAATCTTGCATTGGTTGGAGTTGCAATGAGCTCTCCATCCATTCAGATTAAGGTATAAGCTCCATTTGAATAGACCTTATTTATATAATAAGGTAATTTCTACTTTGGCTCAAGTTTTTGAGGTTTCTTTCCCGGTATCATTGGAGTCCTAAGGACCAATATCAATTCTTCTTGAAGGAATGAACGAATCCGAACATTATTATTAAAATCTCATGCTATTATATTCTGATAGACTTCTAGATCATGCAAAGTATGCAAACTTTTATTGTCTAATCTTTCCAACTCATTGAACCGTTTCTCAGACCTCTTATCTGTAGACAATTGATCCCAATTTGAAACTCTAATTGAAGGAAATTGCATTTAAATTGGTAAAACTACTTTGGTTCCATATACCAATGAATAAGTAGTTTCTTAGGTAGTAGTATGGGTAGTTGGACGATAATCCCATAAATCATTAAAAATTTTATCAGGCAATGATTTCTTATCTTTATCCACAATCTTCTGGAGTATATTTGATAGGGTATTATTTAATGCCTCTGTCTATCCATTATATGTCACATGATAGTGAGATTCATGGTTATACTTGATATTATGATCCTCATGTGACTTTTTTTCTTTAGAAGAACAAAAATTAGTTCCATTTTCTATCAAAATAGTATGAGGGACAACAAATCTGGTGATGATATTAGTTTGGAAAAAACTAACAACACTTTTGTCCCCAACTTCCTTGAGAGGTATTGCCTCATCCCATTTAAATAAGAAGTCAGTAGCAGTGGGAATATACTTGAACTGCTTAGCCGTGGATGGAGGATAAGGTCCTACAACATCCATTCCACATGTGGAAAATGACAAAATGTATTTAGCTCTATATAGCAACTATGGGGGTTCATTAATGAAGTCATCATGTACTTGGCGTGGATGGCTTTTTTAGTGAAATATGTACAATCCTGCATCATTGAAGGAAAAAAGTTTCCAAGCCATCAGATCTGATCATAGAGTATGTGCCTAGATTGGTGGGCACCAAAAACTATTGAATGTACTTATTTCATGACAGCTACAGTCAATTCTCCATCAATACATATGATGATAATTCCATCAAAGCCTCACTTGTAAGGGATCTTTTGGTGGTCTGGACTATAATGAAGAGTAAAATTGGCCGATCGTCACTGAATCTGTTCTTTCTTAGCCCAAACTAGTGGAAGTACCCCATTTTGAAAATATTCCATGATGGATGTTGTCTATCCCATGTTATGACCATATGGTTCAGAAATAAGGAAATTTTAATTAAATTCCTCCATTCTGGTTTGAAAAAAAGGTTAGACCACATGGTGATGGGTTATGTTGCTACGGTCTCAACTCGATTTGGATCTACCAAGGTTGTATCTGTATTATCCATTGCTTCTAACTGGGAATTTTGTGATCACAGGACATAAGAAAATGTCGGATCTGAGGGGAATTCATCCACTAATCCTCTTATGTAATCACACAAAGGGGTTAAATCTTCTTTTCAGATAGAATATTCTCCCTTGACATGTTCAATTACCAATTCTGAATAACCTTTTACCTTTAAATGATCAATTTTCACCTAAAGATCCAATTCCAAACCTACGATGAGAGCTTGATATTCTGCCTCATTGTTGGTACCACCTTCCGATAATAGGAATGAATAAAGAAATATTGACTTTTCTGGGGAAATAAGGAAAATTTCTAATCCAACATTATTGTGATTAGGGTTTTCCATTCTCTTCCCTGTTGGACTTCTATAAGCACCATCAAAATACATTTCCCATGTTTGGGAATTATCTTGAATAGAGAATACCTCTTCATCGGGAAGATTAGTATTTAATGATGTATCTTCTGTAGATGGATGATCAACAATGAAGTCAGCTAGAGCTTGGACTTTTATTTCATTTTGAGGTACAAACTAGATATCAAACTGTTGCAAAATAACCACCCACCATGCCAGATGCCCTGTAAGAATAGGAAAACTGAGGATAAATTTAAGAAGATTATTATGAGACAACAATTGGACCTAATGATGTTTCAGGTAGTGTCTTAATTTCGAAACTACAATGATTAATTCTAGACCACACATTTCAATATTTGAATATCAAGTTTCCACATCAAGCATAGTTCAACCGAGATAGTAAAGGCTGTTTTCCTTCCCAGTATCATTCTTTTGGGTGAGGAAGGAACCTAGGGATCACTCTAAAGCTGTCACATAGAGAATAAGTGGACTTCCATCAACAGGTGGAATTAATAATGATGGAATCAAGAGATATTTTTTGAGGATATCAAATTATTCTTGGCAGTCTTTGGTCAATAGGTAGGTAACTACTTTCTTCATTAATCTGGTGAAGGGAAAACAGTAGCCTACCAAATTGGCGATGGAGCGCCAAATATAGGCCAAGTGTACTTAGAGTACACTTAATTCATTACAATTTAGAGGTGGTGACATACCAAGGATTGATTTTGTTTTCTCAGGATCAACTTTGATACCATGATGGCGTACATTGAAGAAAAGGAATTTTCTTGAGGTTACCCCAAAAGCACATTTCAAATAATTTATCATCAAACTGTGTTGCCGAAGATTACTAAATATAGTATTCAAATATACCAAGTGATTGAAAAATTGTCTGGATTTAAACCCCAAATCATCCACATACCATTAAAAAATTTCCCCAACCAGGGTTTGAAGATATGGTGCATGGCACATTTGTATGTTTCACCTTCATTATTTAATACAAAGGGCATTACCCGATAGAAAAACAATCCTTGAGGGGCTCTAAAGGCTATAGATTCATCATCCTCTAGGGCCATTTGGATTTTATTATACCCAGAGTATCCATCCATGAAGGAAAGAGCATCATAGCTAGTTGTTGCATCAACTAGAAGTACTGTAATCAGAACTGGAAAATCATCATTAGGACAATGCTGATTAAGATCTCTGAAATCAATATAGAATCTAATTTTCCTTTTCTTCTTTTTCACTGGGGCAATATTTCCCAGCCATTTGGGACACTGAACATCCCTGACAATGTTATCCTTTATAAGCTTTTCAACTTCAGCTTCAATTTTAGAGGCACATGTTGGTTGTGTTCTTCTTGCTGGTTACATGAATCCATGATGTTCTTATGGAAAACCCAAATGATGGGTGAATACCTCTAGATTAAGACATGGAATTTTTGTATAATTCCAAAAAAAAATATCTCGAAGTTTTTTTAAAAATGAAGTATAAACCTATTTCTCTTCAGAGGTCATGGACATACTAATTGGAGTGGGGCGTGGATCTTATTCTTTACCTAAATTTATTTCTCGGAGTTCATCAATGTTAGTAGAGACACCTTATTCAAATGTTGGTGGAGCATCCCTAAGATCTTCCTTTTCATCTTCATTATGTGTTACATCTTCTGTTCCCACTTGAATAGTAGAGGACGAGGCAAAACATCCAGTGTTAAAGAAGGAGTCGGTATTTGAACATCCCGAAGAAGAGGCCACCATATCTGACCCTAATGATAACGAAGGGTCTCCATGTGGTAATAAAGAGGGAGTAATGGATTAAAAATCAATATCTTTGTCTTTCTCCATGATTGATACAATTTCATCTACACTGACTGACGAAGTAGAGGCTTTTTATCGTTCAATGGATGAAATGAAAAAATATCCATTCACGCTTCCATCATTTCTTGGTGTATCAATAATTTCTCACAAGTTGTCAGGCTGATTTTCCACAATTGAAATTATGAAAATTACTAGATAAGTATTTGGATTTGGTTTTACCCTTTCAATTTAATTGACGGGTTACACATAATCTGTACTCAAATGTATGAATAGATTTTCTGGGATCTTTTCTAGTCTATTTGGAGCATTAACTCTAGTTTTCTCCTTTTTCACGGGCTTCATTCCTTTTGTGTGATAAAACTCTACCTCAATGTATTCAGATTCACATGTTTTGAATGGATCATTTTCACCATACAATGTCCCAATTTGACCATTGAAATAGTAAATCATATTTTGGTGGTATGAAGAAGGTATTACTGCATGTTGTTGCAAACAAGGCCTTCCAAGAAGAATATTGATGGTTGTGTCCTGACGAACAACCATGAAATCTGAATTATGCACAAGATCTCCAAACTGAGTTCTAAGTGTAATCATTCCTGGAGGTTGTTGTTCATTATGTTCATATCCTGGAAACATTAATGTCGAATGAGATAAGTTAGATTCAGTCAGACCCAATCGACGAAGTGTACGAATGAGAATATGGTTGTCTCCGAAGATATTATCAATGACGTCACATCAGATGCCTATATCATTGCCCTTGGCAGAAAAATAAAAAGGTCTTATATTCCCATGCACCACCTCATATTCATCTTCATCTATAATTGATATGAATGCATGACATTCAACAGGATCATTCTCTATACAGTAAACCTCAGCAACATCAACTTCAGTTTCAAACATTTGTGGACTTCACAAATCCTCAATGAGCACTTCTCAAAGATATTTTCATAGATTCAAATAATCTATAATTGACAACATGTTCATAACATGGTCCAATTGTTTCAAGAAATCACACTTTTGGTCCAAAGGTATGTATTTCCTTGCATGGAGATATGGTTTTGTAGGTGTTTTAGAAGTTTATTCTTCTATTGTAAATATACTCTGTGTTGGAGGATAAGCTTGAAATACTGTTGGATTTAGTAAATTAGACTGACTAGGATTATTCATTTACTGAGAGGGAGATGAAGTGACTTCTAATTAGTCTTCCAAAATAATTTTGTCATTACCAAGCTAGTCTATCATGAAAGAAAAGCGTTTTTCCTTTTTATCCCACTAAAGGGATACTCGATGTGTTTCTTCCGCATTTATGGTTCGGGTAGCTGTAGAGTTAAAATGGTGGTTTCTAGAATTCCCACATCTTCCCCTGTATCCTCGACCTTATCCCTTTCCTCATGTTCCCTAATTAGGTACAAGTAATTATGGCTCATTATAATTAGAATCACCATTGGCATAAGGATTTGTTAAATGGATAACATTAACAGAATCAAATATTGGTTCTTCATTTGATGAAGATTCTTCTTGACAAGTTAATTCTGGTTGTGCCGTTTGGCAGGGCGGTGCCCGTGATTTTGAAACAGATGGCATAAAATCTACCAAGATCAAGGATAACATTGTCCATGACACAAGCTCGTCTTTTTCTGACTACACTTTGTCTTTATGATCACTTATCTTCTTTTAAGAATGACCTTTTGATGAAGATGGGTTTCCTGTGGAAGGAGTGAAATAATATACAATCAGTTATTTAAACTCTGTTCGTAAAATACCATGAGTTCGGTTGATCGTTTTCCTGATCATCCAGTCATCATATTTATGAACATTTTTACTTTTTACCTCTTGACATTCTCCCCCTTCCCCTGGATTGGTAGCAGTAACACATGCTACTTGAGCTGATGAACATATCAATTTCACATTTCTATAGTCAACCATCTTTTGCAGAAGGTCTTTGAAAACAAATCACTCCCAAATGGGGTGTCCCAATATCTGATGAAATGGATAATAATTCATAAGATCTTCATATCCTTATTTATTTGGTTTCTTTGGACTTGGAAACTGAACTAAATTGTTTTCTAGTGCTGAGATGAAGTAACCAAGAACATGTTCATTTCTAAAAGAATAAACATTATTATTTAATTCCTCAAATTGTTTTTTTATTTGATCTATTTTATCATCATGATGAGGAGGTCATTGCTACTGATGCTCAGGAGGCGGATCCCTTCGATATTGTGAAGGGATTGAATTAGAAGCAGGCACAAGTTCCATCTGAAGTGTGACTATAGAAAATTCCACCTTTCCTATCCTCCTCCCTGGAGCTGATGGAAATACATGATTTTTAGCCCCAGTTTCAATAACAGGGTCTTATATCTATTCATCGATTTAATTAAAGTCTTGAAACCCTCAAGTTCATTTCACAGGGATCAAGGGTGTTCGTAATTAATCACACCTATTTTCCACACAAATTGGCAGTAACTCTTCTTGAGGAAGTTCTAAACTTAAGGAATATGTTAATCCTTTCCACCATGAAATGAAATATGAAACTCTTTCATTTTCCCATTGTTTACAATTGATATGATAAAAAACTATCTTCTCTGGTAGTGTTGAGCTAAATTTAAGAATTAATTTATGATAGATATCTTCCCATCACGTAATTGATCAAGATTTCAAACTTGTATACCAGACAAAAGAAAGTCCTTGTAATGACTACACAAAACACCAATGCTTAACGGCTTTTTGTTGTTGAGAAGTTCCCATCATAGAATCGCAACAATGAAAAAAAGTGTTATGTGTTTCTTTAGATCTCTCGAACCATTAATGATTGAGAATATGGTATTCACAAAATATGGTGGGGGGGGGGGGTGATTGCATCCACCCATTCAGGGTAAGCTCTATTTTCAAGATGAAATAGTGCATGTCGTTCCTGCATAGCTTTCAATCGAGTCGTTAATGCCTCAATTGTGTTCATAAGCATTTTGGGAACATCTAAATGAGCTAAAACCTATGCAGGTATAGAAAATGGAGCTTGATCTGGTGAAATGATCGGTAAAACCACTGATGGTGGTGCTGAAATCTACCTTGGATAACCCACAAGAACATTTCAATCGAGATGTATATGTTCCTTCCTTGATTGTGTACCCAATAGATAGAATTCATTATCCACATCTATAGTAACTACAAATCCTCTTTGTTGAGGAGCTCCTACAACAATTTCATGTTGAGGACTTTCCTAGGGAGTACGTCTAGAAGAAATTCTATTTTAAAGTAACTCTTTATTGATTCTTATCAAATCCTTAATTTCCTATAATTGCTGTAAAAATATTTCTTCAAGATAAATAGACTGACCCTGTCCAGTGGAAAAATAATATGTGATCTGACATTTTTCATTCCCCTTGTTAAATTTCTTTCAGAGAGAGGGGAGTTGGTTATTTAAAGGCATGCCTAAATTCTGGGTAAGCCTATGCTTTTGGGTGCACACAACTTCTTTATTTTCCTTGGTGTATATAGAATTGTGGAAAATAACTTCATATTATTACTCCCATGAACATGATTTATTTTCTCAGGGATCTTATTCAATGGTGTTAATGATATTTACTGATGTGTAATGCATCAATTGCATTCTATCAGTGTTTCAGCTAGATCTTCTTCCTTTTTTTCTTCTATAAGACTCTATTCACCTATATGAATAATTCCCTTGATCTATTTGGTAGATAGTAACCCGAAAGGAATCATTGGATAGTTCCGATGTACGCTTTCCTTGTGGATTCTTCCCTAATCAGGAGAAAACTAACTTCCATTGAGGAGGGGATTGCAGATCTGAAAATGCCCCCATCCCTACAGGCTAGGGATGTTCCCATTCTTATTCTTCATGTTTTTGAACATTCTTTTATGAACTTGATGATTGAATTAGATGATCCCCCATCCATACAATATGGGGTGATTCTTAAACTACTAAGGCTGAAATTCATGCAACTCCCCATCAGATTTTGTGGATTTTGGTTTGGACATTAGCTGGGTGCATCATCCGAAAATCACTCAAATCATTTGTTTCAGACAATCATTGTACTCTTTCAGACATTTGGATTCTCTGATGCCTAACATCTTCTAACTGGGATTCCTGCTCAAGGATCTCAGATGCTTGATGTAAAAGTAACTCAACAACTTATTTTTCTTTGGGCCTGACTCTGATGAGAACTGGTTGAGGCCTATTCATGAGCGTACATTTGATTACATACAAAAACTATATATTGTGGCCAACTATGCGAAATAAAATTTCATGGGACCACTTTTGGTGGAATTTACTGATTTTGGACTGTAGTGAAATGCAACACTCAATATGCACCCCATCCTCTGATACAAACACTAGATAGGGAATCATAAATTAATTGGCGTAACATATTTAGATCATTTGGACATGCACACTGAAAGGTTCTCTGCTATTTTTCAACCTTTGGATGTTGAGAAACTAAGAGATATGCCCTGTCAATTTGGAACTACAACCCTTATATTACCTTTATATGATTTTTATATTCATCATATGGTAATAATTTGGTTTTCAAATGATGAAGAGTTTTCCATAAGTTGAGACGAATGTCATGATTGAAATCTTCTGCCATCAATTCTAGAATGTTATACTGAGAATTTTCCAAAGGCCATAACATGACTGATATTTCTCCATTATCTAAGTGTTTCTTCATTTTTAACACATCTTCATGATATTTCACTAGAGGTTTCTCCACTTGTTCTGACAAAATTAGATGTTCTTTATTATAAGAAAAATGACGCAAAGGAGGTTTGGAGAATTACCATTCACATAATATGACTTTTGGTTGAGAAAGTGTTTCACCCGTAAATAAAAAGGCATCAGACCTGAATGTCCTTGGGTTTTCAAGTGCCTTGAAAAAGGAGGTTTTTCTCATCACTACATTGTCTATTAAGGAATTTTCTTGATGATGTGAAATACTACTACAGAGAGGACTATCACAGAGAATTCCATCATGGGGAGGATCACCACAATGGATTACAGCAAGGGATAAATATTATTTCTCCTTGGTCTTCTGGCCACATTGAGGGTTTTCATGTCTCTCATTTGGAGATTGGCACTCTATATTGACCAAATTTTCTGGAAGAAAGCCTTCATGAGGAAGTGTTTTAAGAGGATCTTCATAATTACAACTACTACTCCCATAATTTGGTAATGAGGGGGTAGGATCTTGAGAAAAAATAGGGAAATGTATGAGGGCTTCAAGAACCTCAGAAATAAGAGGAGCCACATCGCAGCATAACTATTGATTTTCCAAAAATTCTTGGTGAGAGTTCATCTTGGATGTCCTCTTAAACTTAGATGGGGCCACTTTTTGGGAAAAGTGGTTATCATGGGTAGGTATATGTTCCATCCTTGGATTGGTTACCGGAATAGACCGATTTCCTCCAATTGGAAAGGGTGTATGTTTCTGATCTTGTTGTCCGTATGATATGGAGGAGTATGCCCCATGACCCAGATGTACTAGAACAGAGGTATGTATCTGCTCCCGGATAGCTTGCCGATGTTTCATCCCATGTTTGGGGATGGATTTATGTGTCCATTCCCCTGATACTGCTAAAGTAGTTAAAATATCCTGGCACACTTCCAGAATATGGGTAGAGATTTTCATCTACCCTTTCTACATTGATAAGAAGTGTTTGGTGGATTCAAAAGCCAGAACGGGAATATATGTCCATTTCATATTTGTATTAGGTGTATGTGCCTGCTCCAATACTCATTTTCCTATCAATGGGTATTTTCAGTACTCATGCATAGGGGCATAGAGTTGAGTTTGCTCCAATTTTGTCATCGGAGCTTCCCGACTGACTTCTCTAGATGCTGCCAAAAGAGACTGTTGGCAGGCTTGATGATCCTTGGCTGGCATATGTGGCTGTTGGCAATTTCCTTTCAAGTATGGTTGATGGACTTCCTTCAATACTAAAAGATGATACTACTGACAGAATTGGTGATTGTAAACTGGTGTATTTTCCTGTTTACAAGTTTCCACCACATTAGATTGGTGAGCTTCATTAAATGCTATCAGACAAGCCTGCTGACCTGATGATAACTTGTAAGTAGGTGTATGTTCCTATTCATAGTACTCCACCGGGTTTATCTGGTGGCATTGGTGGGATTTTGTCTGACGAGCCTGCTTAGAAGAAAAAATTAGGATGGATGGGTGTATGTTCCTGCTTGTTGTTTTCTATCAAGTTAAATTGATGAGCTTTTCTGGAAGAGGTTGAGGTGAGAACCTACTCCCTGTTAACCTAATGTTGTCCTTGGTGGTTTGCCTTATATGACCTGGTCTGAGAGACCTGGGCCAAACATCCATAGGAAACACTCCATCATCTTTGGGGAATAATACTGTGTTATTCTGGAGGCGATTTCTGGTGGGATTCCTCAGGAAAGACACATACATTCTTTAATTGAGGCCTTGAGTGACCTCTTGATCCACCACCCTATATTACAGGAGGAATTGATTGTGGAATTTTGGGGATATTGACCCAAAATGGTTGGAGACGGTGGTTGGAACCATTTTCTTCTTGATAATTGATTGTCATTGGCCAGATGATTTAGGATTGTTGTTGACCTGGAGGGCCTATCGAGTATCCTCCAATGTCGGGATTGTACCGTGCTAGCGTTATTCCATTACCAGCACATTAGAGACCCTACATTGAAGATGTTGGGTTGGTGATAATGTCCTTCTGTGGATGGAGTTCCATCTTGAGCAGTGTTCGGTAAGTTCATAGATGTTGTCTTGGAGAAATCCATTCTTTGGATTGAAGGGAAATCTATGGAAAACATGAAACAAAAACAAGCTCTATTAAAGCAACATCTTTTTAGATATATAAATACATGATTGATTCCTTTTTCTGGACTTTATTTATCAATTCATAGGGGCCTAATAAGTGGGTATCATTATTAACTTATTTAAGGATTCACATCGGGTTCACCATTTTTTGTTTTGCAGTTCCTTGAAACGTGTGTTCTTGATTTAAGAATCACTGTTTCTAGGTGGTTTCCATTGGATTTTTTCATGGAACTGGAAACTTCAAAAATTTACATAACCAAAGAGGACATGATTTTCAACAAAAGGCATTTGTTATGTTTTGAACTTTACTATACATAAGAACGTGCATTGGTCGAGAGGATGGGAGGTCAGACTCATCACACTCTTTTGGGGGGAATTATTATCTACATCGGGACTCTCTTTGTAAATTTAAAATATTTTCATAAATCCTTATTAATTCACCTATTATATCATAAGTATCCCTTAGAATTTATAATCATTTATTAAAATGTGTAAAATTTTAGATTCATCAGAATTCATTAAAGGTTCTTCATTAATGGAAATATATGGATGTATTCAAGGATTTCCATCAATGGTATCCTCTAATATACTGCATAGAGATTATTTTAATAATCATTGTGATGATACTAGTTTTTAAGCCACTCAGTGGGGAACTCTGGAATTTTATTGTCATCTACGGAGACGAAGGTTTAGTTTGATTTTCAGATCGTTCCCAAAACAAAGGCTACCTATATATCCTTATGAATGAAATCAGAACCCTCGTAGTTCAGTGCCACTAAATGGGAAAAATCATGCCTTTTAAGGTCATGTGATAAGGACCTCTATGATGAAGGTTCTTATTTGAAACATAGTGTGGGACATATGCTGAAGCAATCCAAGAAACATGGAAAGTATATGGGGTTCCATCTAGGATTAGACCCTATTTGGAATATGGACCATGTTGAATAGGGTTGATTTGAAGTGTTGGGTTTTAACAATAAGGAGGATTCTTATATATCCCATATAGGTGGGAATCAAACCCAAAACAGTTCGATAAGTCTCATAGGAGATTATGGTCATGAGAGAGATGAGTTTATGCTTACTTCCGGAAAAGGATGCCTCGATAACTTGCATATTAAATTTTTGGCTTATTTACTAAGGAGGATTCCCAAATTGGGGGAATTAGGGTTGGATTCCTGAGAAGGCTATCCAGTGAGATCGATCCTTGAGAGGACTTCTTACGTATCCCGGTCATGGTGGGAATTAGAGTTCTTGTAGTTCCTTCTTATGAGTGTTTGTGAACATGTTGTAACCATCACGTATCTCTAGGACCATGTGAGTCATAGTCAATGTGAGAAACAAGAGGTTGTGAAAGATTCAAAAATGACATTTTAGACTTTTCCTCCTCTGCTAATGGAAGAGGGTGCATCAACTGTGGAAGAGGGTGAGGAGGCAAACTGTCAACTGTGGAAGAGGGTGAGGCGATGAACCTTCCCTCTGTTCTATTTTCATTGGACAAGGGTCCAATGTAAGGAGGATGGGATGAAGGTAAGGGGGTTATACCAGGATGGCATCCTATTAATTGATCATGGTAGGGGTGGGAGACTTCTCCTATTATTTCAATTAAAAGAAGTGTTAAGTGTACCTTCCCTACAAGAGGCCTCGGGTTCCAGGTCGTCTCTTTGAGAAGGGCGAGGTCAAGAACCAAACCGTCATCTAATATAGGAACTTCTCAACATTGTTTATGGGAGAAAGGTCCATGTGAATGTGGATATACAAACCCACAGACACTCTATGGATCCTAACCCAATTATGAAACAAATGTGGGAAACCTCTGACTGTGTAAATACAAACCCAAATAAGAGACACACTGATTTGACATTTCCAAAGGTTTGATACGTCAGGAGGTTATTGGTGGAGTTCTCAACAGAATCACTTTCAGATAAGGGAGCCAATGAAGAATATGTCTTTCCATTAATGGCTTTGAGGAAGGCTTGATGGCTTTGTAAACTGAAGATAGTGATGAAATTAAGTGAATCACAGAGGGGTGCCGAAGTAGAGAAGGTAGAAAAAATATGGGCGTGCAAGTAAACTTGGGCGACCTGATGTTCATGTAGGTGATGAACAACCTGTATGGTAATACATGGGTGAGACTTTTCGCAAACCTTCAATAATATTCATAGGTGATCCCTGAAGTGGGGCGCTCAATTTCCAATGAGAGGAATGGGCGGTGCAAAAGTATTTATGACTTGGGGAGGTTCAATGATTTAGGCGTGCTAGTGTTATAGTTTTCAAACACTAAAAGAACATAAGTCTAATGTTCATCCCTTAAATCCTTCACTTAATGTGTGGAAGTACTAACATGAATGTTTTGGATGACTGGGGCGAAGTACTAGGGGGACGAGAGTAGAAATTGTGCTTCAAGGAAATTTGTCTGTCCAAATGAGGGCCCCAAAGGTCTATTTAGAGGCAGAAAAAGGACCCTGGGAAAAAAGATATTGGGCACGTATGTAGGCTACGCGCTAGATAGGGGCACGCAAGTAGGCTGCGCGACATCTGGGGTGCAGAAGTAGGCTGTGCGCCGCCAGTGTCTTGGTTTGACTAAGGCTATTCAAAATTCATGCCTTTTAAAATATTGATTTTTCTTCATGTATTTCCTCATTTTCTTTCTATGGAGATTCCCTTTTTAATTTTTTAAACTCATTGATGGAATGTAGTGTCATCGAATACATAAAACCCATAAAAACCTAAAAATGCTAAAACCCTAAAAACTCTATAAATACCTAAAATCTCTAAAAATCCATAAATACCATAAAACCCTATAATCTCTTAAAACATAATAAAAACCAAAAAATGTAAACCCAGAAGAAAACCATAAAAACCAAATAACACTTAAAACACGTAAAAAACAAAAAAATTAGATACCCCCAAACCCCTAAAAAGACCGTAAAGCCCCTAAAACTCCTAAAAACCATATAATCCCCCCAAAACCATTAAAAACATAGAAACCCATAAAAACCCCAATAAAACCAATAAAATAAAAACAACCCTTAACACATAACAAACTGTAAAAAAACTATAAAACCCCTAAAAACTCAAAAAAAACCTAAAAACCAATAAAAACCCTAAAACACTTAAAGAACCTAAAACCCCTCAAAATCAATAATCACCCCTAAAAACCTTAAAAATTATATAAAATCCCTAAAAAAATATAAAAAATTAAAACCACTTTAAAACTGTTAATAAAACCTTAAAAATGAAAAAAAAATTAAAACCATAAAAAAACATACAAAATGTTGAAAACCCAAAAATCCCTAAAAAATATGAAAATCCCTAAAAACCCATAAAAATCATTAAAATAATCTAAAATCCTAAGAACAAAAAACTCCCTATGTACCTTGAAAACCCCTAATAAAACCATAAAAACGGAAATCTCAAACCCTTAAAAAATAAAAAAACACCAAAAACCCTAAAAACAAAAAATTTCCTTAAAATCCTAAAAACCACTAAACCCCATAACCCACATAAACACCATAAAAACCCCTAAATACCCATAAAAACACTAAAAGCTACTAAATAATCTAAAAACCTGTTAAACACCAAAAAATGTTTAAAATATAAAAAACCATTAAAACACTAAAAAACTCAAAAAACCCTAAAATCCAAAAAAGTTTTAAAATCTCAAAACCCCATAAATTCCCTAAAAATATTTAAAACCATAGATGTCCTACAAAAACCCTAAAATCGCTATGAAAATGAAAAAACCTTTGAAAACCCAAAAATCCCCTAAGAAAATCATAAAACCTAAAAAAAATTTATACCCAACAAACATAAAAAATATAAAATCCCAAAGAAGTCATAAAAACCAGAAAACCCCTAAACCCCCTAAAAATCCTAAAAATCCATAAAAACCATAATTTTATTAAAAAACTCTAAAATTCCCAAAAAACAAAAAAAAACCTCTAAAAATATGAATCCCTAGAAGAAAAAATTATTGACATAGAAACATATAAAACCCATAAGAACCTAAAAAACCTAAAAACTCTAAAAAATAATAAAAACACTAAAAACCAAAAAAATCAGAAAAACCATAAAAACCCAAAAAATCTTAAAAGACACTAAAAACTCTAAAATCGATTTAAACCCCTAAGAACATTAAAAAAACACCAAAAACATAAAACCCCTTTAAATACTAGAAAAAACCTAAAATCCTATAAAAACACTCAAAATCATAATAAACCAAAAAATTCCTTTAAAATCTTTAAAAATCCTAAAAACCTACACCAACTAAGAAAACCAGATAAAATCTTATGAACCTAAAAAATTCCTAAAATCCAAAAAACATACTAAAACCCCTAAATACCTAAAACAATAATCCCCGAAAACCCTTAAAATTTCTAAAAACATAAAAAATGCTAAAAACCCCATAAAAACATTAACAAAACACTTAAAACCAATAAAAATCTAAAAACATCAAAAATACTAAAAAAAAGTCCCTATGAACCACTAATAGAATTAAAATCGCTAATTTCTTTTTTAAAATAAATTAAAATCCTATATCCATTTTAAAAAACTAAAATCCATTTAAACCCCTAAAAATGATGAAAACTCTAAAACCCCCTAAAAATCCTAAAAACTCCAAAACACCAGAAAAACCCAAAAAACCCCTCTAACCCCTAAAACCATAAAAATCCTAAAATCCCTAATATCCCTCAAAATGTATAAAACCACTAGAATCATAAAAATAAAAAACCCCCTAAAATTCCCTAAAAACATAAAAACCCCAAAATTCCAAGGAAAATCATAATAAAATCATAAAAACCTAAAAACACTTAATACCCCTAAAACCAAAAAAACTTTTCAACCCCCTAAAAACAATTAAATAGCCTAAAACCATAAAAATTCAAAAAAATGATAAAAACCCTCAAAATCGTAAAAATGGACTAAAAATCCCTAAAACATAGAAAATTCAAAAAAACCTTAAAACCCCTAAGAAAATATGAAAAACCTAAAACCCTTAAAACCCCTAAAAACCTAAAAATTTAACAAAACCTAAAACCCCTAAAAAACAAAAAACCCATAAACACCTAAAACCCATAAAAACCCTAAAAACATAAAGAATCTTAAAATCTCATAAAACCCTAAAAACCACTGAAAACACTAAAAACCCATTAAAAACCTAAATTTTTTATAAAAACGCTAAAAACCATAAAATTGAAAAAAATTAAATACCCCCTAAAAAACATAAAAAACATAAATTCCTTTAAATCCCTAAAAACCTTAAAAACCATTAAAAACCTTAAAAACCATAAAAACCATAAAAAATCCCAAAATCCATAAAAATATTGAAAACGTGGAAAAATAATACAAAACCTAAAAAACATTAAGAAAACATATCAACCTAAAAAAACATAAAACCACTAAAAAACCTAAAAGTACTAAAAACCTAAAAACCTAATAACCCCTGAAATCCCTAAAATTACACAAAATTATAAAATATTAACCAATATGTCCAACCAGAAGCTAATCTTAGGATCATTTATTAAAAATACAAGAAAAGTTATAGGGGAGAAAGATGGGGTCGAACAAATTGATTTTCCCTCATCAGAAAAAAATGTTATAGTTCATAATAAGACATATCATTCTCATATTCAGAATCATCAATGGTTTCCCACTCAGATTGGGATTTATTATGATTGAAGATCTTAAGGATACCAGAATTGAACATTCCCAACAACTTAGATGTAGATCGGGTAGACAAAATATGAGGTATGTTAGACTAATATTTTCGCGGCCTTCACTTAGAAGGAGCGGGAATGAAAATCACACTGTTAGCCACCATCTCTTTTGCAGTTAAGAGTGCACCCTTAAAAGAGTCATGAACACCTATTCATGTTTCTTTTAGGGTGGTTCAATCATCCATCTCATATGCCTCAGAGAAGTCACCCCACTTATCAGAGATCTTAGAAGAATATAATAGTTTTTGAATCTCTTCATGGAAATAAAAATGTTGAGAAGCTCCGTTGTTAGGATCCAAATTAGCATTCTCATTTTATTGCAAGCTTTTATCTGGACAAGCATCTGGATGGAAATTATACCCAATAGCTGTGAGACTAGATGTATCTCCAATATCAGTAGGATTAGAAGCACGATCATCATTGGAGGTGATCTCCTTATCAAATTCAACCCTAGTATTAAAAGGACCGCTTCTAGTTCTCATCGAGGACTTATCCACCACCATTTATGTGCCTTTCAAATTGGGTACATGAGAATCATTCCTATATTCCAATATATTATCCTTATTTGATGGGAGAACATCTTCATTATGATCATGTAACTTTGATAAAGCCACATGTTTCCTCTTTGATTTACTTCTATAAAGATTAGTTGGGCGAACCTTCATCCCACATCTCTCGCAAGAGATATTTCACTAACATAGCTCCAAATAATGACCGAAATCCATACATTCATTTTAAAAGATATGTTTTCTTTCATAATCAACATGAATTGGGATATTAATGGTGGTAGTAGAGAGAGATACCTTTTTAATTAGGGTGTTGCTATGATCTATCTCCATCATCATTCTAGAAAAGTGTCCAAACTGAACGACCTCAGTTTCCTTGTCAATGCTTATAGGAGTCCCAATTGCCAAGATAATATCATGCAAGATCATTGGATGCCAAAAGAACTAGTTAATCCCATGAAAATGAATCAAAACCTAAGTAAAATAATTCCTTGCATGTGAAGAATTGAAATACAAGGACCATTCATGAATGAGAATCCTTATAGTCTTCATGGAAAAACATCCAATGCTCTACACGTCAATTTTGAAAACATCCAAAAGAAAAATTCCATGAAAAAAACCATGAACAAGAGAGACGGATTTACAATTACAAGAGCCCCACAAAAATGAGATCTGTCAGACCAATTAATCAAATATCTATAACTTCTCACCCTTAGGTAGAAAAATATTCACAATTAGGGAATTCTTCCCAATTGTAATCCTTTCAGCAAATACCTCAGGGTTAGCCTCAACATGGGCTGATGACCCCTTTCAGAGAATTTTCCTAGTACTGGATTCAATGAATGTGAAAAAAGGGGGCATCATAGTTGATCCTTCCATCATAAACAAGCTACCAGTGACCTTTATATTCATATTTTCATTCAGGGCCTTTGGTACATCATTTCTTATCACCTTTTGAGGTTCACAATTGTTCATGTGTGTGTCAATGTGAATAGATTTTTTTGGCACAAGATATGGATCCAACCAATGAGTCTCTACATCCCACACACCTTCATCAGCACTATGAGAAACCATGAAGGAAGACTTAGATCTGGGATTGAAAAAAAAATATTAAAAAAAATCAAAACATCCTACAGGTCTGACCTATCATATCCCAGATGAGCCGCGACATTCTAGACAACACGATCCACAACTCGGTTGGAAAACATCACCGCAACATCATTTCGACTGATCGACAGTTCCTCTAGATGCATGTTGCTACCTGGACTCAACACACCTTCCTTCCATGCCGATCCTTACTCTCCATCCATGAGAACATTACCCAAATAATGAGGGTGGGGAATCATAAACCCCGTCAATCATCCCTATCTCCATATTGGTGGAGCAATGAACACCTCAAAACCCTATCTTTTCCATCTCCACTAGAGCTATTAGAATTAAAAACATAAACATTTTAATGATTCCTTGCAATCATGGTTCACCTACAACAATAATAAAATATTAAAAAAGACCTTAATATCACTAAAAATGTATGAAACCATAAAAACCCAAAGAAACCCTTAAAAAACTAAAAACACTTTAAACCCCTAAGAATCCTAAAAACCCCCTAAGAATTACTAAAATAATAAATATCCTTAAAAACATGGAAATCCACAAAAATAATTAATAAACCCTACAAAAATAAAAACATCAAAACCCCTAATACTTAAAAATATAAAAATAACCTAAAAAAACTCAAAATACATATAATCCATCAAAAACAAAAAAATTCAAAAAAACACAAAAAACCATGTAAAACTATAAAACTTCTTTAAACCAGGAAAATTTTAGAAAACTCTAAAAACCAAAAAACCATAAAAAATAAAAAAAACCCAATTACTAAAAAAAACCAAAAAAACCATAAAAATCCATAATTTTTTTAAAAATCACAATAACCCACATAATCCCTAAAAACAATAAAAATTCCAAAAAAATCCCCAAAAATACTTAAAAATTAAAAAACCATAAAAACCTTGTTTTTTCTGTAAATGAGGATGACCTTGTTTGGTTAAGGTTTAAAAATTCTAATTGGTATCTAACAGGTTTATTTATAGAACCGGAAACATCCAATGATTCTATATCTATTTGGACCTACATTCCAAAGGTAGGTTCTCATTAGTTGTGAACCGATGAGGCTTAAGAATTTGCATTGGATGAGATGATGGGAGGTCAGACACATCACACCTTTTTGGGGGCTATTATTGTCTACATCAGGAATCTCTTATATATTTATGTTATGTTCCTGAATCCTTATTAATTTACAAAGTATGAAAATGAGCTTTCCTTTAGATCTAAAATTTTAGGATTGATATGTATGAGATTTCGAGAATCTTGTTTATGTATTTGAGTTTCTTCATTGATAAATAATCATATGTATTTATTAGAGATTCTTATTCAATATTATCCTTCAACACATTATATAGAAATCTATTGGTCATTATTATAACCATATTAGTTTTAAAGCCACCCAGTGGGGAATGAGAAGTGTATTGTCGTTCAGAAGGACATGGATTATTTTTGAGTTTGGATCATCCCCGCAGATGAGCTACCTATGTATCCTTTCTAGAAAATTAATCAGAACCCACGTAGTTTGAGTGAAGAAGTATGGTGTTTATGCATGATTGATGGCCCAAAGAGAGATGTCAAAATTAAGTTTACACTCTACGCTCACATGAGTCATGTTTGGTGTGTGAAACAAGAGGTATTAGTAAAACCTGAAGATTGTGCCACGAAAGATGAAATCCTAAGAAATGATGTGGGACTTACGTATGTATAACCACCTAATATATATGAGGATCATGATTTACTTCAGGGTTGAAATCTAGAAACAAGGTCCATAAAGGTATATGTGCTTTATGGAGATTTAAATACTTAACATAGAGCATACTCCTGATAAGGATGCCCAAATTAGAGAGGGACTAATGATTGGGTTTTATTCCTGAGAAGGAAGCCCAAGTCAAAAGAAATTAAGCATGGGGCTTACTCCTGAAAAGGAGGCCCAAGTTAAAGAGACTTGAGATATGGGGATTACTCTGGAAAAGGAGTCCCAGGTTAAGAGAAATTATGATTGGGGCTTACTCCTAAGGAGGATGCCCATGAACAGAGAACTTGGGGCCTACTCCAAAAGAGGATTCCCAGATTAGCGATCATGGGGCTTACTCATAAGGAGGATGCCCAGATTAAAGATCTTATCATCTTAAAGGATTAGGTTTAATAAATGAAATATCTAACCTTAGTGACATAAAGTTATATAAATCACAAGGTTTTGAGATGTGATCAAGAGAATTCCTTTCAGATAAGAAAGCCAACAAAGGAACCATGCCATAAATGGCATTGAAGATGGTTTGAAGGCTGTCCTAGAAGAGGAAAGGTGGATTTGAGGAAATGAAGTTAATTGGAAGGAGGTGTGCAAGTATTGGTCTACCACGCAAGTCCTAGTCGCACAAGTATACTTGCGCGACATGAGTACACTTGGGTGATGAAGGGTAAGAATATACTTAAACGTCTTGGATGTAGCCGAATGGTAAGGTCCTACTTCATCCATTCCCCATGTGGAAAATGGCCATGTGTATTTAGCTGTATGAAGAAACTCTAGGGGTTGATGAATGAAGTTGGAACATACATGGAACGAATGAAACTTCTTATTGAAATAAACACAATCTTGTATCATTGAATTCCAAAACTATCCAAGCCTTCATATTTGATCAAACAGTCTATGTCCAGTCTGGTGGGCACCACAAAATCCTACATATATTTCTTTAATGAAAGCCATTGTCTCTTCACCATCAATACATCTGAAGATAATTCCATCAAAACCTCACTTGTAGAGAATTTTTTCTAGGTGATTTGGGATATCATAAAGATTAAAATTGACCACACGTCACCAGACTTGTTCTTTCAGAGCTCTATCAGGTGGGAGTGTTCTATTTTGAAGGTATTCCCAGATAGGTGGAATCCATCCTGTAGTATGAACATATGGTTCAGAAATGGGACTAATTTCATTTATTTCCTCGGTTTTGATTTGAACATAAGGTGAAACTATACAACTGTGGGAAATACTGATGATTGTTTCATCCCGATTTGGATCTGCTAGAGCTGTGGGTACATTATCCAGTGCATCAGATTGAGCATTTTTTGATCACGGGATATAAGAAAATTTTGGTTCTGACGAAAATTCTGCCATTTACTCTCTGACGTAATCATATAAGGGGATTAAATCTTCTTTTTTGATGGAATAATCCCCATTGACTTGTTTGATTACTAGTTCTGAATCACCAATCACCTTTTAGTGATTCACCTGTGCCTGAAGCACCAACTCCAATCCTACGATGAGAGCTTGAAATTCTGCTTAATTATTTGCACTGCCTTCTAACAATAAGAAGGAATAGGGTATCACTGCCCTTTCCGGGGAAATAAGTATAATTCCCAACCCAACTTTGTTGAATTTAGGATCTTCTATTTTCTTCTCTGTTGGACTTCTAGAAGCACCATTAATGTACATTTTCCATGTTTGAATATTATCTTGAATAGATAATACTTCCTCATTAGGACGTTCAATATCTAAAGATGTATCTTCTACTGAAGGGTGTTCAGTAAGGAAATCAGCTAGATCTTTCCCCATTATTGAATTTTGAGACACATACTAGATATCAAACTGCAGAAAAATAATTTCCCACCTTGACAGATGTCCTGTAAGCATTGGACGTGTAAGGATAAATTTGACCAGGTTATTGTGAGATACCAATTTGAACTCATGATGTTGCAGGTAGTGTATCTATTTATGAACTGCAATGATTAACTCTAGGAAGAACATTTCAATACTTGAATATCATGTTTCCTCCTCAAGCATAGTCCGACTGAGATAGTAAAGGGTGTTCTCATTCCCAACATCATTCTTTTGGGCAAGGAAGGCACCCAATGATCACTCTAAAGCTATTACATAGAGGATGAGTGGTCTTCCTTCAATAGGTGGCATTAATACCGGTGGACTCATGAGATATTTCTTGAGAATATTGAATTCCTCTTGAAATTCTTCAGTCCACAAGTAAGTGACTCAATTCTTCATCAATTTGGTGAAGGGTAATCAATTGCTTGCCAGATTGGCGATGAAATGCCGAATATATGCCAAGTTTCTTTGAAGCCCTCTCAATTCCTTCAAATTTCAAGGAGGTGGCATACCAAGGATTGATTTTGTGTTCTCAATATTGACTTCGATACCACAATGGTGTACAACAAAGTCGAGAAATATTCCTGAGGTTACCCCAAAAACACATTTCAAGGGGTTCATCTTCAAATTGTGTTGTCAAAGTTTGTGTAATATGACTTCCAAATCAGCCAAGTGATTAGAATGTTGTTTGGATTTAACCACCAAATTGTCCCCATAACATTCAAAAAAGTTCCCTAAAAAGTGCATGAAGATACAGTGCATGGAACATTGATATGTTTCACCGGCATTCTTCAGGCTAAAGGGAATTACCCAATAGAAAAAAACACCTTGACGGGCTCTGAAGGCTATATATTATTCATATTCTGGAGACATTCAGATTTGATTATACCTAGAATATCCATCCATGAAGGAAAGTGCTTCATAGCCAGCTGTTGCATCATTAAAGAGTTTTGTGATCGGAACTGGAAAATCATCCTTGGGACAATACCGAATAAGATCTCTGAAATTGATGAAAACTTTAATATGTCCATTATTATTTTTCACTGGGACAATATTAGACAACCATTTGGGATATTGAACTTCTTTGATTAAGTTAGACTTGATAATCTTATCAACTTCAGCTTCAATTTTGGAGGCATAAGTTGGGTGTGTTCTCCGTGAGGCTTTCTTGAATCCTCGATGTTCTTTTGGAAAACCCAAATTATGAGTAGCTACATCAGGATCAAGGCCTGGAATTTTTTTATAGTTCCAAGAAAATATATATCAATTTTTCTTTAAAAAATAAATATTCTTTTTTTCTCTTCAAGAGTCATGGAAGCACTAATTAAAGTGGGTCATGGATCTTCTTTTGTACCCAAATTTATCTCTTTGAGTTCATCCACAGTGGTAGAGATACCGTCTTCAAATTCTGAAGGATCATCCCTGAGATCAACATCTTCTTCTTCAATATGTGTTACCTCTTTTGTTTCTACTTTCATAGTAGATGATGAAGCAGAATTTCGATGATCAGGAGAGAAGTTAAAATTTAAAATCATGAAGAAGAAGCTACCATTTCTGACTCTATTGATGATGAAGGGTCTTATTTGGGTAATAAGGAGGATATGACGAATTGAGAATCGACATCATCATTCATCTCTGACATTACTATAACTTCTTCTGGCCTAGTTGATGATGTATAGAATTACTAGATTTTAGCGGTTGAAATTAAGACATCTCCATTTAAGGTGTCATCACTGCCTGGTGAATCCGTAATTTCTACCATGCTGTCTAGATTGGTTGTCGTAATTGACATTATGGAAGTTTCTATAAAAGTATTTGGATTTGGGTCTATCCTATCAATTTGACTGATAGAAAACACATAATCTATACTCACATGTATGAATGATTTTACTGGAATCATTTCCAAACCATATGGAGCATTAACTTTGGTTACCTCCTTTGTCGTAGATACCTCCTTTCCCTCCATGTGATAGAATTCTGCATCAATGTATTGAGATTCACATGTTTTGAATGGGGATTTATCACCATACAATGTCCCAATTTGACCATTGAAAAAATATTTGAGACATTTATGGTATTATGATGGTATATCTATATGTTGATGTAGCCAAGGTTCTATATGAAAAATGATGAAGGTTGTGTCAGGACGAACAACCATTAAATCTAAATTGGATACAAGGTACCCAAACAGATTTCTGAGTGTAATCTTGCCCAGTGGTTCTTTTTCATTTTAATCATATCCTTACAAAATCAAAGTAGAAGGAGATAAATCAGATTGTGTGAGGCCCAATCGATGTAGTGTATGAATAGGGATGAGGTTGACACCTATACCATTCTCAATTAAAGCTTATCGGATGTCTACATCACTGACCTTTCTAGATATATACAAAGGTCTAATATGTTCATGCACACCAACATCTTCATATTCATTTGTAAAAGATATCACTGCATGGAATTCTGTAGGATCATTCTCTACATGGTAGACTTCAGCCGCAACAATTTCAGTTTTGAATTCCCGAGGACTTGACAAAGCCTCAATGAGTGCCTCCCAAAGAACCTTTGATAGATTCAAGGCATCTAGAATTGATAACTTGGCCAGTAATTTGGCCAAAATTTTCAAGACATCATACTTTTGGTCCAAAGGTCTGCATTTCTCAACATTAACATGTGGTTTTGCAGGTGCCTTATAATTTGATGCTTTGGAAGTAGATGCATATTGTATCGGGGTAGGAGTTGGATATACTCCTAAGTTTGGATGATTGGACCAACTAGGTCTATTTATTTAAGGAGAGGAAGAAGGTGCAACTTCTAGTCAATCGTTCTAAATAACTGTGCTAGGATTGAATCTGCCATGTGTGGAAGAACTTTCTTGTTCATGTTGGGCCCGCTAAAGGGCCTTTCCACGAGTTTCTACTGCATGTACAGTTCTAGTAGGGGTAGGATTGGAATAGTGGCTTCTGAAATATCCATGCCTTCCCTTGTATCCTAGACCTCTGGAAATCCCTCTAATTCCTCTATTTGATACAGGGAACTTATGTTCATCAAGTTCGAAACTGTGATCGGTATAAGGATCTATTATGTGAATCATATTAATAGAACCAAATATTAACTCTTCATCTGATGAAGATTCTGTCTGATTAGCTAGTTTAGGCTGTTCCATTTAGTGGGGTGGTGCCCGTTCTTTTGATGTAGATGGCATAAAATCTGCCAGAGTCAAAGACAACTTGGGCTTTGACATGATCTCATCTTCTTCTGACTGCTCTTCATTCTTCGAATTATGCCGTCACTTTGGGGATTTTCCTTCTGATGAAAGGGGTTTTGCTATGGCATTCATAGAAGAAGACACAATTGGTTTCTTCAATTGCGTTTGTAAAATGGAATGAGTTTGGTTGATCATTTTCCTAACCATCCAATCATCAAATTTATTCACATTTTTGCTTTTGATTTCATGCCACTCGCCTTCTTCCTCTAGATCTGTAGTAGTAACACATGATACCTGGATTGAAGAACATTTTAGTTTGACTTGTCCAGAGTCCACCATATTTTGTAGGAGGACTTTGAAGACAAAACACTCTTAAATGGGATCCCTAACATCTTATTAAATGGGAAATAATTAGTAAGGTCTTCATCTCCTTCCTTGTTTGGCCTTTTATGACTTGGAAACTGAACCAAATTATTTTCCAGAGTCGAAATGAAGTAACTAGGAACTTGTTCATTTCAGAAATAATATTCTTCGTTCTTTAAATCCTCAAGTTCTTTCTGCCATTGATATTTTTGATAATCATGATGAGGTGGCCTCTCTTGTTGTCACTCAGGAGGTGGATCCCTTGAATAAGATGAAGGTTTTGAAGTGAACCAGGTACAGATGCTTGTTTAAATGTAACTATAACAGTCTTTTCTCTCCCCATTAACCTTCCTAGAGTTGATGGAATTACACAAGTTTTATCGTTAGTACACATAAGAGAGTCTTCGATCTATTGAGTGATTTAATTAATGTCTCGAAACCCTCCTTTGTATTTCACAAGGATCAATGACATGCATAATTCATAACACAAATATTCCACACATATTGGAAACAATTATTCTGGAGGGAGTGCTAAGCTTGAGAAATATGTTAAAACCTTCTAGCGAGCAATGAAATCCAAAATACTTTCATTTTCCCTTTTCTTACACTATGTATGATCAAAAACTGTTGTCTTTGGCAACGTTGAGCTAAATTTAAGAAGGAATTATTGACAAAGATCATCCCACCTGGTAATTGATCGGGATTGCAAGCTTGTATACTAGACAAAGGTAGGACCATGTACTGATTGTACAAAACACCCGAGCTTCACTGCATCTTGTTGTTGAGGAGTTCCCATAATATGATCAAAATGAGAAAAAAATGTGTTAAGTCTTGTTCTGGATCTCCCGAACCATTAAAAATAGGGAATGTGGTACTTCCAAAATTTGATGGGGGAGGAATTTCATTTACCCATTCTGGGTAAGATCTCTTTTCTAGTTGAATATGTGCACGTTTTCCCTACATAGCTTCCAACTAAGATTTTAATGACTCAATGGTAGTCATTAATTTTTGAGAAACATCTGGTTGAGCTTGGAACTAAGCAGGTGTAATAACTGGAGTTTAGATGGGTGTGGTGACTGGTACTGCAAGTGATCATAACACTACCAGTTGTTGCTGCACATGACCCATATGATTAAACCTATGAGGGTGTACTATTAAAGGAGGATATTATTGATCCATATCAGTAGCTGCAACAATTATCCTTGACTGAATGACTCCAGCATGCTTAGGAGGAAGACTACCTTGAAGTAGTTTTGTATACAACCTCTGTAACTCCTTCATTTCTTCCTCTTGTTGTGCGAACCTTTTCTCTAGTGTGAGTGATTGGACTTCTCCAGAGGAATTGTGGAATGTAACCCTATTTTTTCCCTTCCCCTTGTTGGATGCCTTTCTGGAGTAGGGAAGCGCATTACATGATGGAATATATTACTTCTTGGCAGACCTCTGGCCTCTGGTACGCACACCTTCTTCATTTATTTTTGTGTGCACAACCTCTTGAACATGTAATTCTTCATATGATCCCTCTGAGTAAATCTCATGTTCTGGTGAATTAGTAACAATGAAATTGATAACATTTATTAATTCATAATACATTTCATCCATTCTATTGGAATTTCTACGATACTGTATTCTCCCATGTTTTTGATGAGACATTGCCTTTTGTTGAGTTGATCCCTCAGGAACTTCTTGATGAAACATAATTTAGAGGGAATCTGCTGATAATTCATCTATGCATTCCTCTTGTGGATTCTTTCCTAATCGAGAGAATATTGTCTTTCGTTGAGAAATAGATTGAGGATTTGAAAAAGTATTTAGTCCGGTGGACTGGGGCTGTTCCTGCTCAACTCCTTGAATCCTATTTGTTGATTCCAAGGGATGGGTTAAAAGAGTCCCCAATCTGGCAAGATGAGGTGGTTCTTGAGCAGCTACATCAATGAATTTCTTAAAATCTCTCTTGATTTTGTGGACTTTAGTATGGAAATTGGCCGGATGCATCAACCTACAGCCACTTAAATAACCTGGCTCAAATGACCGTTGGATGATTTCTGACACATCTGTCACCTGATGATGTGCATTCTCTAAACGAGAAGCCCATTCAATATTTTCATTTTCCAGATACAAGAGTAATTCAGCATCTTTTTCTTTATATGCCAGACTTTGGGAAGAACTAGTTGAGGCCTATTCCAAATCAAGACATTAATTACATACAAAACCAATTGGTTGTGTCCGGCCATGGGCAATAACATTGCATGATATCATTTTCGGCGAGAATTGTTGACTGGAGAATACAGTGAAATGTAGTGCTCCATGAACACCCTATCCCCTGATATGAATACCAGATGGGGTATTGGAAATTAACTGGCTCAATACTTTTAGTGCGCCAAGGCATGAATGCTGAAGGGCTCTCTTCTGCTTTTCATCCTTTGGATATCGGGAAACTGAGAGAGATGCCAAATCAATTTTGCATTGTAACCCTTATATTTTCATGACATGATTTTCATATTCATCATAAGATTGTATTTTATGTTTCAAGTGACAAAGGGTTTACCAAATGTTGAGAAGAATATCTTGAATACAATCTTCCATCAACATTTTTGGAATATTATACTGTGAGTCAGCCAAAGGAAAAAACATGTCTGGTACTTCAACTTTCACTAGTTGTTTTCTCATATTCAGCACTTTCTCATTATCATTCGATGAAGATTATTTTTCCTGATTAGACAAAAGCTGGTGCTTTTTTGTTGCTTCATCATATTCAACAAGATTAGTAGAGAATTAATTTATCAAATTAGAAGATGAATGACCCAGGGGTGGTTCAGAGAATGACCTACACCCCAGGATATCTTCTGATTGAGAATGAATTTCACCTACTAGTAGTAAAGCATCACCCATGTATGGATTCACATTTTCAATTGCCTCAAGATAAGAGGGCTTTCTTGTTACTACATTTTCCTTTGAAGAATTTTCTAGGCAATGCAAATTACAACTGCGGAGAGGACATTCGTAGCTAAATTCATCATCATGGGGAGGACCACCATGGTGGGTTACTGAAAAGGATGAAACCTTTTTCTCCTTGACATTCTAGCCACGCGGAGGTTTATCGTGGCTCTCATCTGAATATGATACTTCAAGACTTAATGAAATATCATGAAGGAAGCCTTTATGAGGATGTTTCTGATGAAGACCTTCAGAATTATTGTTCCCACTATTGGGAAATGAGTGAGTAGAATCTTGAGTTGCAACAGATAATTGTCTGAGGGATTCAAGAACTCCATCATTGAGCAAGGCCTTATTACAAATTGGAGGTTTCGCTGATTATCTACATTCAAATTGGGTGTATGTGACTGACTTGATTGTTTGTATGACATGGGGGAGATTTCCTCAAAACCCTCCGGGATTGGGATAGAGGTGTGTATCTGTTCCGGAGCGACATGTTGATGAGTCACTCCACCGACAGGGATAGATTTGTATTTCATCCCTGTGATGCTACTGAAGTTGTTATAATATTATGATAGGAATCCAGAATATATACAGGGATTTGTTCCCACCCTTTCACCATTGTCAGAATGTGCTTGGTGACTTCAGCTGTCAGAACAGGAATATATGTACATTTTGTGCTTGGAGTAGGTATGTATTCTTGCTCAGGTCCTCTTTTTCTTGTCAGTTAATTCTGACAGCACTCATGTGTAGGGGCATAGAGTTGAGTCTTCTCCAAATTTGTCGTCGGAGCTTTCTGATTGACTTCTGTGGGTGCTACCAAACGAGACTATTGGTAGGCTTGATGAAAAATGGCATGTGTATGTGCCTGCTGTATATTATTCATAAAGTATGTTTGATGATTTTCCTTCCATGCTGGAAAACAATAAAGATGACAGAATTTGTGATTGTAAACATGTGTGTGTTCTTGCTTATCAATTGCCACTATATTAGATTTGTGAGATTCTTTCGGTGCAGTTAGATGAGCCTGCTGACTGGATGATGAATTATAAACATGTGTATGTGCCTGCCTATAGTACTCTGCCGGAATTGCCTTGTGGGATTGGCGTGTTACTTCCAGACGAGTCTGCTAGGCAGTAATATTAGGACAGACTGGTGTATATGCTCACTCGTTGTTTTCCATCAAGTTGGCTTGATGAACTTCTCTTGAGAGGGAAGAAGTAAGAACCTTCTCCCTTTTGACCAGATTCCACCTCTGATGGTTCACCTTGCATGCTCGGGTTTGAGGAACCTGAGCCAAACCCCTAAAGGTGGTACCCTCATCATGTTGAGTGCGTACTACCGCACAAGTCTGGTGGTGATTGTTGATGGTAGCCCTTGGGAAGGACTCATGTTTTCTTGAATTAAGGCCTTAAGTGACCTTCTCATTCACCTCCCCATAATATAGGAGGTATTGGTGATTACTTTCTGGTTATAAGGACCTGAAACGGTTGGAGATGATGGTAGGCACCACCTGCTTCATAACCCCTGGTCGTCGCTGTCTGGACAACTAGGGTGAGTTGTTGACTTGGAGGGCTTGTCGAGTGGCCTCCATAGTCAGAATGGTATCATGTTGACAGTATTCCTTAACCAATGCATTTGAAAACTAGCATGGAAGCCACTGAGTGGGTGATTTCATCCTCATAGTGGATGAGGAACCAATAGGAGTAGCGGTCGAGGCCTTCGCAATTGTGAGTTTTAAATAATCCATTTCTGTAATGTAGAGAGATCTTGGAAAATAGTTCATGTTTGATATAACAAACATAATCAAGATAATTCCGTCCACTACATATTTTGGATGAGCACATATGTCATTGATTGTTTTGTTGGCCCTCACATTTAGTTAAATAGGGTCCTATAAAAAAAGTAAAACATCATTTAACTTGGTTCAGGATTCATGTCGGGTTCACCATTTTTTGTTTCTTCTGGAAATGATGATGACCTAGTTTGTTTAAGGTTCAAACATTCCAATCGGTATCTAACGGTTTTATTCATAGAACCGGAAACATTCAATTATTCTATATCCATTTGGACCTACTTTCCATAGGTAGGTGCTCATTAGTTGTGCACTGATGATGCTTAAGAATTTGTATTGGTCCAGAGGATGGGAAGTCAACTCATCACACCTTTTTGGGGGGAATTATTGTCTACTCCGGAACTCTCTTATAGATTTAAGTTATGTTCGTGAATCCTTATTAATTTACCATGTATGAAAATGAGCATTCCTTTAGATCTGACATTCAATGATTGATATGTATGAGATTTAGAGAATCTTGTATATGTATTTCAGGTTCTTCATTGAGAGAGAATCATCCGTATTTATTAGAGATTATTATTCAATGGTATCCTTCAACACATTATATAGAAATCTCTTGGTTATTATGATAACCATATTGGTTTTAAAGCCAGTCAGTGGGGCAATTGATGTTTATTGTCGTTCATAAGGACAAGGATTATTTTAGAGTTGGGATCGAACCCGTAGATGGGATACCTATGTATCCTTGTTAGAAAAGGAATCAGAACCCACGTAGTTCGAGTGAAGAAGTATGGGCTTTATGCATGATTGATGGCCCAAAGAGAGATGTCAAAATTAATTTTACACACTAAGCTCACGTGATTCATGCTCGGTGTGAGAAACAAGACGTATTAGTAAAACATGATGATTGGTCCACGAATGATGCAATCATAAGAAATGAAGTGGGTCTTATGTATGTATGATCGCCCAAGATATATGAGGATCGGGATTTACTTCACAGATGAAATCTAGAAACAAGGTCCATAAAGGTATATGTGCTTTATAGAGATTTAAAGACATAACTTAGGGCTTAATCCGGAGAAGGATTCCAAAATTAGAGATGGATTATGATTGGGTTTTATTCCTGATAAGGATGCCCAAGTCAAAAGAAATTAAGTATGGGCTTACACCTAAAAAGGAGGCCATGGTTAAAGGGACTTGAGATATGGGGCATACTCTTGAAAAGGAGGCCATGTTTAAGAGAAATTATGATTAAGGCTTACTCTTAAGGAGGATTCCCATGAATAGGAACTTGGGGCTTACTCTTAAAGAGGATGCCCATATTATGGAACTTGGGGCTTGCTCCTAAAAAGGATTTCCAAATTAAAGATCTTCTCATCTTAAAGGATGAGGTTGAATGAAGGAAATCTGAATCCTTAGTAATATAAAGTTATGTAAATCACGAGGTTTTGAGAGAAATTCCATAGCATTCCTTTCAAATAAGGGTGACAACAAAGGAACCATGCCATAAATGGATTGGAAGATGGTTTTGAAGGCTGTCCTTGAACAGGAAAGGTGGATTTGAGGAAAGGAAGTGAATTGGAACGAGGCGTGTAAGTATTGGTCTGGCGCGCAAGTCCTCGTCCCGCAAGTATACTTTCCCGACATGAGTACACTTGGGAGATGAAGAACATGTGATGTGATACTTTGACGAATTGGAATTTGATCCCTTTGTATCATCTATAGAGGCTTTCAGATAGGTGGCATACTAGTTTCCTTGAGAGGGAAAGGCGGCGCGCAAGTATCATCACTTCCCTTAAGCGGTGGACACTTAGCCGCGCAAGTATTGAGGCGTTCTAATACTTAGGCCTTATTCCTCCTCTTTAGAGCTTCCATTATAGGTTAAGAATCACCTTAAATGTGTTTGGAAGACTTCATATGGATACTTGGGCGACCAGAGCATCAATCTGAGTTTTTTATTTTTCGTTGTCGAAATGGGGGCCCACAGGGGGTATTTATAGGTCATTGAGGACCTTGGGCGAAAAAAGAATAGGGCGCACAAGTGACTTGTGCGACCCATATGTGGCGCACAAGTATACTTGCACGACCATCTTGGAACTTTCACGACCCATGCTTAAAAAGTTCATTTTTCATGCCTTTGTCAATTTTTGATGTGCTTCAAAAGATGACTCTCTTTATGCTTAAGGTATTCCCCATTTTCCATTGGTTAGACTCTGTGAATGAAAGGAGCGTTAACAATCTTAAAAACCACTATGAAAAAATTAAAAACCAGAAACTCTTAAAACCAATAAAATCCTATAAAATGCTTAAAACCCAAAAACTGAAAAAACCCTAAAGACACTCAAAATCCCGAAGAACCATAAAAACCCTAAAATGCTTTAAAATACCCTAAAAACATAAAAACCCATAAAATCCCTAAAAATATCTAAGAATGCATTAAAAACATGAAAACACATAAAACCCCTAAAAACATAAATACTCCAAAAAACCTGAAATCCCCTAAATACCATAGAACCACTCAATAACCACTAAAAACTCTAAACTCCATTTATACAAAAAAATGGTGAAAATCACTAAAACCTTTTAAAATAATAAAAACTAAAACAACCCCTAAATCCCAAAAAAATCCATAAAAACCCTAAATCTCCTAAAAAACCTAAAAGTATTCAAAACCACTAAAAATCCTAAAAAATAATAAAAATACCTAAAAATACCTTAAATTTTGAATACACTAAAAATCCTAAAAAACCCCATAAAACCATTAAAACCTAAAAAAACTAAATACCAGAAACACCAAAAACTGATAAAAACACGAAAAAACCCCAAAACCCCATAAAAACCCCAAAACCACAATATCATTAAAAACCCTAATAAACATAAAACCTAAAAAACACTAAATTCTATAAAACATTAAAAACTCTAAAACCCTAAAAACCCCATGAAAACATTAAAACCTTAGAAACCATGGAATCCCTCAAAACACTAAATAAGATAAAATCCCGAAAATACCCTAAAGAGTCCTAAAAAACCCTAAAACCCTTTATGACTAAAAAAATTCCTAAAATCCTTAAAAACCTAAAAATCCATGAAAACCCTAAAACCATATTAAAAGCTATATAATCCCTCTAAAACAATAAAATAATAAAAACTCTACAAAACCTAAAAATCACTAAAAAATTCATAGAGACCTAAATTCCTGAAAGAACCCATAAGAAAACTAAACACCCAAAAAACCATAAAACACCGGAAAATTCCTATAAATCCTAAAAATAAAAAATCTCCTAAAATTTCCCAATAAACCATAAACGTAAAAAACACAAAAAACATAAAAATACTAAAATCCATAATAAGTATAAAACCACTAAAAAACCCCAAAACCATAAAAAACCTATGAAATCCCTAAAACTCCCTAAAAATGTTAAAAACCTAAAAACAATCAAAAATCCAAATACAACCTTAAAAATATAAAAACACTTAAGACCCCTAAAAACATAAAATTGCTAAAACCACTAAAAACCATAGAAGACCACAAAACACCTAAAAACAATAAAACCCTAAAAAAATTAAAACCCCTAAAACCCATAAAAATAAAAGAAATTTATTATAAACAATAAACACATTTTAAACTCGTGAAAATATTTATAAACTCTACCAACCATTAAAACCACAAAAAAATCAAATAACACAAAACATAAAAAACCCAAAACCCCTAAAAATTATAAAATTGATAAAATCCCCAAATAATACAACAAATTACTTAAAAATCATTACAGACGCATAAGAACTTAAAAAACATTAAACCATAAAAATCCCTAATAAGACCTGAAAAATGAAAAAAAAAACATAAAAACCCTAAGAACGTTGAAAACAATAAAAAACCCTAAAACACTTAAAAACGTAATATCCCTCAAAATCTCTGAAACCACTAAAAACCATAAAAATCCTAAAAAAACCTAAAAATCCGAAAAACATTTAAAATACTAAAACGCAAAAAAACCCTAAGAAAGCCTTAAAAACCTAAAAATACATTAAAACCCAAAAAACGATAAATATGATAAAAAATCAACAAACCACAAAACCCTAAAAGTCCAAAAGCCACATAAAAACCTTAAAAACCACTAAAACAAAAAACACCCTAAAAACCAATAAAAACCTTAAAACCCACTAATAATATAAAAACCATTTAAACCCCTAAAATCATGAAAAAATATTTTCAAACCCTTAAAATCATAAAAATTTTATAAAACCATAAAGCTGTAGAAATTCAAAAAAAACATAAAAACACGAAAATCCATCATAATCACTAAAAACCCTAAAAATCATTAAAATGCTACAAAATCCCTAAAATTCATAAAAATTAAAAAAACCAAAACACCATGGAAACCCCTAGGACAAACATAAAAACCGTACAAATTATTTAAACCCCTGAAATAAAAAAAAACACTATAAACCTTAAAAATCCAAAAAATATAAAAACCTTCAAATCCCTAAAAACCCTCAAAAACCATCAAAGCCCTTAAAAAGGCCGAAAATCACTTAAAACATAAAACTCCCTAAAAACTGAAAAAACCTATGAAATCCTTAATAACATAATAATACATAAATCTTTTTAAAAACCTAGAAACGCTAAAAAGCCTAAAAAAATAAAAAAAACCAAGAAAAACCCAAAAAACGTAAAAAAAGATAAACCACAAAAATTACCTATAAACCCTAAAATGCCATAAAATTCATTAAAATCCCTAAAAATATCTAAAATACAAAAATCCAAAAAACATTGAAAACCCCAATGAAAACCCCTAAATATCTAAAAAACACTAAAGCACAAAAAAGCATTAAACCTCAAAAACATTAAAAAAATATAAAAAAAATTAAAACCCAAAAACACATAAAACACTAAAAACCCAAAAAAAACATTAATAATATAAAAAACACTAAAACCCAACAAAATCCCTAAAAACACTCAAAAAACCAAAAAAAAAGATAAAAATCCCTAAAAATAAAAAAATTATAAAAACATTGAAAACCCTATGAAAACAAAAAAACTCTAAAAAAAATTAAAACACCTATAATCTTTAAAAATGTAAAAACCCCAAAAAACCATGAAAACTCCCAAAATCATAAAACCCATGAAAATAGTGAAAACATTAAAAACACCATTTAAATTCTTAAAACACAACAATAAACTATAAAACCCTTTAAAGACATAAAAAAGAAAAATAACTAGAAAAAACTATAAAATCCTAAACACTCATAAAAACACTAATCCCCTACCCCCAAATAAAAACCCTAAAAGACTAAAAAACAAAAATATCCTAAAAACCCAAAAAATATCAAAAAATATATAAATCCCTAAAGCTCTGAAAATCTATAGAATAACCAAAAAATCATAAAAACACTTAAAACCCTGAAAAAACCAGAAAACACTAAAAACCTTGAAAACCCCTAAAAACCCTAAAAAAACTGTATTCCCTCTCAAAATAACTAAAAACAATAATAACCATAAAACCCTAAAAAGGCACCAAAAACCCTAAAAACAGAAAAAGACCAGAAAAACCTCAAAATCATAAAACGCATAAAACCCTAAAAACCTAAAAACGATAAAAACCATAAAACACCATAAAACCACAAAAAACCATAAAAACCCCTAAATCATTGAAAAACCATAAACCCCCATAAAAAATATAAAACCCCTAAAAACTCTAAAAATAGTTACACCACAATAAATGTTAAAAACCAATAATAAACATTAACTCCCCTAAAAATAGAAAATAATCATTGAATTCCAAAAAAACCATAACACTGCTAAAAATGCTAAAAAACCTTTAAAGTCATAAAACCATAAGAATTCTAAAAAATCCCTAAAATCACTAAAACATAAAAAACATAAAAAACACTAAAAAACAATAATAAAACATTAAAATCCAAAAAAGACATAAAGCAGATAAAAATCTAAAAATGATAAATACCCTAAATATCCATAAATAACCTAAACCCAGAACCACCCCCCCAAAACCCCCTAAAACCAGTTATTCCCAAAAAAACCGCTGAAAAATATAAAAACCATTTGAACACCAAAAAAAGTTAGAAAACTCTAAAAACCAACTAAAACCCTAAAAACTCAAGAAAAAACCCAAAAACAATAAAAAACCATAAAAACACTAAAAAACTAAAAACACTAAATACCTGAAAAATCCATACAACCCTAAATATCCATAAATATCATTAAAGAACCCTAAAAATCCAAAAAATCATGAAAACCCATAACAACCTTGAAAAAACCTACAAAACAATAAAATCCTTAAACCACTTCAAACCATTAAATAACTAAATATGATAAAAACCCAAAAAAGTCATAAAAACCCCAAAACCCAAAAAAACCCTTGAAAATAATAAAAAACCCTAAAACTCCATAAAACCCCAAAAAACCTCGAATAACTCTAACATCACATAAAATCACTAACAAACTAAATAACTTAAAAAACCTAAAACCCTAAAATTTAAAAAAACCATAAAATCCCAAAAAAACCCTAAAACCTGTAAAAAACCCCCCCAAACCCCAAAAAGCTGTAAAAACCAAAAAACCCATAAAAATCCCTATAAACCCTCAAAACCATATAAATACTATAAATCCATAAAAATATGTAAAAACATAAAATGCCTTAAATCCTGAAAACCGCTAAAAATCATTAAAAACTAATATGACTTAAAACCCCTAAAAACATAAAAATGAAAAAAACACAAAAAATACAAAAAAAGACCCTAACATTCCTGAAAAACATAAAAAAAATAAAAAAACTAAATCCCTTAAAAAACCTAATACCCCACAAAACCCTAAAAACCCAATTAAACATTAAAAAACTCTAAAATCATTAAAATGACAAAATACCCCAACACCCTAAAAACCATTATAAGACAAAAAATCCCTATAACGCTTTAAAATCCCTAAAAACCCTAAAACCCATAAGAATCCAAATAAGGACAATAAAATCCAAAAAAAATGTGAAAACCCTATAATCTCTAAGAAAACCATAAATACCTAAAACACTTAAAATCCCTAAAACCCAAAAAATGTTAAACCCCTATAAAATCTAAAAACCCTAAAACCCTAAAACCCTAAAACTCCTAAAAATCACAGAAAAACGCTAAAAACTAAAAAACCATAAAATCACTAAAAACTCAAAAAAAACAAATTTAAACCCCAAAAACCATGACACTCTAAAAACATTGAATATAATAAAAAACCCAAAATACACTAAAAATCACAATTACCCGTGAAATCAATAAAAAATTCATAAACTCATCCCTCAGAATCATTAAAAACTCTAAAAGACCACAGAAATCCAAAAAATACCTATACTCTATAAAAATGTAAAAAACCCTAAACATCTTGAAAAACTCTAAGAAAGACATAAAACCTAGAAACAATTAACCCCCTTAAAACCCTAAAAAATACTAAACCACCCAAAAAAAAACTAAAAAACATTAAGAAACCTAAAATACCTAAAAAACCAATAAACCCATAAAAATCATTAAAACCCAAAAAAATACCAAAAAATATAAAACACTCTAAAACCTTGTAAAACCCTAAGAAACCATTAGAACCCTAAAAACACATAAAACTCCTACCAACCAAAAAAATGCAAACAATACTAAAAAGACACTAGAAAACCTTAATACCCATATATCCATAAACACTCATAAAACATTAAAAACCTAGGAACCCAAAAAAACCACTACAAACAGTAAAAATCCATTATACTAAAAAAATATAAAAAAACACTAAAAGAAATTTAAACCATAAAAACTAAAAAGACTAAAACCCAAAAAACCCTAAACCCCATAAAAATCCATAAAAATCCATAAAAATACCAAAAATACCTAGACATAAAAAACCATAAAAACCTTGAAAACACTAAGAATGCCTTAAAAGTATCAAAAAACATAAAGCTCCTGAAAACCTAAAACACGAAAACCCTAAAATCCCTAAAAACCCTAAAAACTATAAAACCCAATAAAAACCCTAAAAAATAGATAAACACATAAAAACCTTAAAAGCCCACTAAAATTTTAAAACCACTTTAAACCACGAAAAACATAAAAAAATATCTTAAAACCCTTAAAAACCTTAAAAAACACTACAAAACCCATAAAATCCAAATAATATAAAAATATAAAAAACATATAAATCCATAGACACCCTAAAAACCTATAATAATACTAAGACATACCTAAAAATACCTAAAAAAATAAAAAACCCAAAAAACCATGGAAAAACATTAGAAAACCATAAGAACATAAATATAATTAAACCAATTAAATAACTAAAAAGTTGAAAATACCCTAAAAAAAACTAAAAACCTAAAAACTCAAAAAGCAGTGAAAATCACTAAAATCACTAGAAACCCCAAAAAATCCTAAAATTCTCTAGCCCCTCCCCTAAAAACATAAAAACAACTAAATACCTGATGAAACACCCCTAAGAAGTCTTTAAAAACCTAAAAACGCTTAAAATCACTAAAAACCTATAAAACACTAAAAAAACCTAAAAGGCCATAAGAAGCCTAAAAACCATAAAATCAATAAAACCCCTAAAAACCTCAAAAATCCTAAAAATTCATATAAACCCTAAAGACCGCTAGAAATTTTAAAACCCTTTAAACACCAAAAATTATTATAAAACACTAAAAACCCTTAAAAACACAAAAAAAAACTAAACACTAAAAAATCCATAAAAACTTAAAAACACTCAAAATTTTAAAACCCCAATAAAACATACAATAAAAAAAAATAAAAAAATCTATATGTGTAAAAAAACTAAAAACCATGAAATACACTATGAAATCCTCAAAAACCTAAAAACATATAAATCACTAAAAAGCGATTCAATATGCAACCCATTTCAGATGTAATAAGCTCTGGATTGAATCTGATTCATCATTGGCAGTGGAGGCCTCCAGGAAGCAGTCACGACTTGTACCCTGGAGACTTCTCCAACACTAGGTCGATTTCCTCGATGCTGCCAAGACTCTAACCCTGAGCATCTCACATTCGTATAGGGAGGCAAACTGGGTTGGAGATGCTCTTTCCAAGAGATCGATTGATGAAGGGACTTCGGTATGGTCTTTCAGGACTCCAGACATCTGTTTGTCTTCAGTTGAATCAGACATGAAGGGGATGACCCACACTAGGATATGAAAGCCTCCTTTGTAAGGCTTTGTGCTTTACTTTTATGTTCTTTAATAAATCATGGGATCATCTTTGTCTGATCCCACACCTTTTCTGCCTAAAACCACATAAGAAGACCCTTAAACCCTAAAACCCCTAAAAATCATAAAATCCCTAAAAACCTTAAAACCCTAACAACCCATAAAAATCCTAAAAAACCATAATAAAGACTTAAAACCATTTAACCCCTAAAAAGGTTAGGGAACTCTAATAATCATTAAACCCCTAATACTAAAAAACCCCGAAAAACCAAAATAAAAATTTAAACCCAAAAAACAACAAAACCCCCCTCAAAATCCATAAAAACCTAAAAATATATTAAAACTAAATAAATCTATAAAATGGGACAAAAACTATATACCCAAAAAAATATGAAAACTTTAAAAACCAATAAAATTATAAAAACCTAAAAATTTATAATACCCAAAAAAACAAAAAAAACATAAAACCCTAATAATCATAACCAGATTAAATACCCTAAAAACCCAAGAAACCCCTAAAAAGAAATAAAAATCAAAAACCCCATTAAGCCCTTATAAATGATAAAAACTCCAAAAAACTATAAAAACATAAAAAATTCAAAAAACCCTAAAACCCAAAAAAACCATAAAAAGAAGAAAAACCATCAAGAACCCTAAAATCAGAAAAACCATTACAATCCTAAAAAATAACAAAAATTATATAAAAACATAAAAGACCCTAAAAACCCAAAAAACACAAAAAAAACCTTGAAAACATAAAAACAATTAATACGAGTAAAAAAATAAAAATGCTAAAACCCTAAAAAACCCTTAAAACCATAAACATCATAAAACTCATTAAAACCCATAAAAAACCAAAAAACCTTAAAAAATGACTAAAAAATCAAAAAACCATTTAAACCCATAAAAATGATAAAATATTATAAAAACCCACAAAACCCAAAAAATTAAAAAACCCCAAAAAACCATGAAAACCCTAAAACCCAAAAATACTCAAAGACCCTCAAAATCCTTAAAATTAATAAAAAATAATAATAAAATCCTACAAAATTCCTAAAAATCCCAAAAAATGTAAACAATCCAAAAAAACCAGAAAACCTTAAGAAAACCACAAAAACATATACAATATAAAATTACTGAAAACCAAAAATGATGATGAATACAGTTAAAACCCTTAAAACCACTAAAAATCCTAAAACCCATAAAAAATAAAAAAACCCTTAAAAACCCTCAAACTGCAAATATACCCTAAAAAAAACTCTAAACACTTTAAACCCATTAAAAATGTTAAAAACCATTAAAAATCATAAAATCCATAAAAGACTCAAAAAAACTAAAAATCCCCTAAAACACCATAAAACCATAAAAAACCATAAATATCACTAAATCCCCTAAAAACAATAAAAATACCTAAAACCCCTAAAAATCCATAAAAATGTTAAAAACCCTAAAATCCAAAAAAACCATTACAAAAAACATAAACACATAAAAAACAATTAAAACCCCAAAAAAACCTAAGAAAGACTAAAAATCCAAAAACCATTAAACACCTAAAAACTCCCTTAAAACCATAAAATTACCTAAGAACCCTAAAAAACATAAACATTTTAAAAAATTCATAAAAAGACATAATTTTTTAAAAAAATATAACAACCATTAGATATCCTAAAACCCCAAAAACAAATAACATCCCTAGAAAGCATAAAAATCATTAAAACTCAAAAAATACTATAAAACACTAGAAATAAAAAAACCATAAAAATATTAGAACCATAAAAACCACAAAATCCATAAAAAACCTAAAAACTCTCAAAAATATAAAACAATTTAAATGAATAAAAATGTTGAAAAACTCTAAAAAGACATTAAACCGATAATTTTTTTTTAAAAAAAACTGAAAAACCAAAAGGCCATAATAACCCTAAAAACTATAATATTTTAAAAACCTTCAAAAATCCTAAAAATTGAAAAATATTAAAATACCTATACAATACCTACAAATACCTAAAAACATAAAAACCCTAAAATCCCCTAAACCCCCTAGGAAAACCTTAAAAACCTAAAAACAATAAAATCCCCAAAATACCTAAAAATGCTTAAAACCATAAAATAAACTAAAAACCATAAAAATTCCTAAGACACTTTAAACCCCCAAAACTCCATAAAACACTAAAAAACATAAAACCAAGAAACCCTTAAAAACATAAAAAACTCAAAAAACCCTAAAAAACCCTAAAAACTCAAAAAACACTAATAACCAAAAAAATGAAAAAACCCCTAACAAGAATAAAAAACCTAAAACCCACAAACCATAAAAACCATTGTCAAATTTTCTTTTCTTTTATAAATTTTGAGGGCCCAATAATATCCTGGCCCCACATCTTCCATTCCCTAAAAACCCTAAAATCCCTAAAAACCATAATTCTTTTCAAAAATACAGAATATCCCTAAAAACGTTAAAAACCCAAAAAATGGTAAATCTATAAAAAAGAAATAAAAACATAACATCACTTCAAATACCTAAAATCCATAAGAAATGATAAAGACACTAAAAAAACGAAAAAACCTAAAAACAATAAAACCCATAAAAATCCAAAAAAAACCCAAACATGATAAAATATTAAAAAACCCCCTATAAATCCTTAAAAACCTATAAAACTATGAAAACACTAAAACCCTAAAAAAACCATTAAACTCTAAAAACACTTAAAATCCCAAAAAATACAATAAATTCTAGAACCCCTAAAATACCCTAAAACCCTAAAACCCCTAAAAACCCATAAAACCACCTAAAATCATCAAAAAACATAAAACCGCATAAAAACTATAAAAATCACTAAAAACTCTAAAAAGCATTTACTACCATAAAAAAGATAAAATTTATAATATCCTTAAAAATACAGAAAAACTTAAAAACCCCAAAAAGAGTAAAAAACCATAAAACCATAAAACCCTAAATACATGAAAACCCCTCAAAATCCCTAAAATCCCTAAAAACACACAAAAATCTAAAAAATTAAATAAATATCACAAAAATCATATAAATACCTAAAACACATAGACAACTAAGAAAAACTTTAAAACCTAAAAACCATTAAAAACCCTAAAATCAATAAAATTCTAAAAACCTTAAAATCACTAAAAACCATAAAACCCACTAAATATAATAAAATCCCTTGAAAACCATAAAAAGCCAATAAAACTCTAAAAACACATTAAACCGCTAAAAATGTTAAAAATATGTAAAAACCCTTAAACCCCATAAAATATTCATAAAAAACCAAAAAACGCAAAAAAATCCCATCGACCAAAAAATATTAATATCTGTCAGAATCCCTAAAAAGCATAAAAATCCATAAAGCGACCAAAAAATCCCAAGAAACATTAAAACATTAAAGACATTAAAAACCCATCTTAAATCCATAAAACCTTAAAAACACATAAAACCCCTAAAAACCACAAAACCCATAAATAATCTAAACACCCTTAAACCCTGAAAACTATCAAAATACTTGAAAACTGTAAAAACCATAAAAGTCATAAAAATCCATAAAAATACCGCAACCAAAAAAATCCCTGAAAATAAAAAACCCTAAGAAAACCATAAAAACGAATAACACATTAAACCCATAAAAACCTTAAAAATGGTAAAACCCATAAAACGCTAAAAACCATAAAATACTAAAGAACCCCTAAAACCCATTAAAACCACTAAAAAAAATTAAAACACTAAAAAGAAATAAAAATCCTAGACCCAGTAAAAAATCAAAAACTACTAATAATTTTAAAAACTATATAAAACTTTGATTCCATAAAAAATTAAAAAAACCCTAAAACCAAAAAAATCCATAAACTCCAAAATCCTTAAAAATGCTCAAAATCCGAAAAAAAAATTAAAATCCAAAAAACCCCTAAAAATATTTAAAAAAATAAAAACCCTAAATACTATGAAAATACCTAAGAAAATCATAAGAACCTAAAAAAATTTAAATCCCCTAAAAACCTATAAAATGTTAAAAACCATAAAAATCCCAAAATCCCTAAAAATTATAAAAACCCAGAAAAACTTTAGAATACCATAAAATATCATAAAAATCACAAATGCAACTAAAAACACTAAAACCATTTAAATCCCAAAAAGGCATTAAATATATCTAAAAACCATAAAACCCAAAAAAAATAAAAAAAATAAAAAACTATAAAAACCCTAAAAACCATTAAAACCATAAAAACTCTAAAAACAAATAAAAATCCTAAAAACCCATAAAATCCAAAGAAATGTATAAAAACTAAGAAAAACGTAAAACCACTAAAAATCTTATATTACTAGAAAACCCCTCAAACCCTCAAAAATACATAACAACAATAAGAATCATAAAAATCATAAATAATACATGAAAACATAAAGAAACTAAAAACCATTAAACCCCTAAGAAAACCCTAAAACCTAAAAACAATTTAAACCTTGAAAATCAAAAAAAAAATGCTAAAATTCATAAAATAGGTAAAATTACCCTAAAACCCTAAAAAACCATAAAAATTTAAAAATTATAAAAACCCTTTAAAAACATTATAACTCTTTAAACCCTTAAAAAAGTTAGAAACACTAAAAACCTTAACACCCTAGGAAACTAAAAAATACCCTAAAACCCAAACAGAACCATAAAACCCTAAAACCCATAAAAATCCCTAAAACCCCACAAAATATCTAAAATCCCTAAAAACCATAAAAATAAAAATAAATATAAAAATAACTAAAACCACTAGTAAAACATTAAAACCCTAAAAACACAAAACCCCCATAAAAATGAAAAAAAATCTAACAACCCTAAAAAACCTAAATGTCCTCAAAATTCCAAAAAAACCCCAAAACCCATCAAAATCAAAATAAATCACTAAAATTATCTGAAACAGAAAAACCCATAAAAACTCAAAAGAAATTAAAATCCTTAAAACCCCATAAAAACCCTAAAACCACTAGAAACTTTGAAAACCCATTAAACCACTATAAATGTTAGAATTTAAAAGAAAAATAAAAGAAAATATATAAAATTACAAAAAAACATAAAACCCAAAAACCCCAAAAACCCCACAAAGTCACTAAAACCATTAAAACCCATCAAAATAATAAAAACTCATTAAAAATACCTAAAAACATAAAAAACTCTTATACCCTAAAAAACCCTAAGAAAACTATAATAACATAAAAGAACATAAAATCCTACAGAAACCTAAAAACGTAAAAAATGAAAAAATACCTAAGAAAACATAAAACCGCCCAAATTCCATTAAAACCCTAAAAATACATAAAAAACATAAAAACACCAAAAAATCTGTAAAAACATAAAATCATTGAAATACCCTAATAAAATCTAAAATACATAATAAATAAAACCTCTAAAAAACCTAAAAAATTCCCAAAACCCTAAGAATCCCTAAAAGAATTTAAAAATCCCTAAAAACTGTAACAACACCAAAAAATATTTTAATACCCTAAAAACTCTTAAACTCCCTAAAAACCTACTAAAATCACTAAAATAAATTTAAACACCTAGAAACACAAAAAAATTTCTAAAACCCCTAAAAACTCAAAAAACCCTAAAAACATAACCCCCCCACAAAAACTCTTAAAACCAAAAAAATCATAAAAAAACAATAAAAACCATAAAATCTCTTAAAACCCCAAGGGTTTCCTCTGGATTCTCCTATTTCATTCAGTTACAGATCATCGCCTCTTCCCACCTTTCATTCTTGTGCGGGAGATCTTAGCAAATTGTGCTTTAGCGGAACTCTTGGGGTCCAAGGTAGAATGTTTTATTTGATGGCATCATATTTTTTTGAGCGGTGGTATTGAATGGTATTTAGGAACCAGACCCCTTCATGGCTGGGTTTCTTGTGGTGGAGAGGATTGGCATCAGAGATTCTAGATGTTATACCGATATATGTGGTTTTGGCTCGGCTCGTGTCGTTGGGTGATGGTGATGTTTTCTCGGCTCAAACCTCTATTTCAAGTGGAGCTAGGATGGAGGATTGTGTGTATGGGGATTCTTCCTTGGGTTATTCCATGTATTGTGATGAATATACAGGTTTTTATTATGCCTTGGATTAGATTTGTCTTCGATGCGCGTAGCAGATGTAGGTTCATGTTTGATCTGGCTCCTCATCTTCACCATTGCTTCACGCTACCTTTGCATGTTTGCTTTAGTTGTCATACGATATGGTTCCTTTTGTAGTCTGTGGTTTTTTTGAGGTTCCAAATCGATTCACTTGTTCCACAATTATAGTTGAATGTTTTGGATGCAAATTTTTGCATTTTAAGATATGTGTTTTATAGTTTGTGGATGGTTTTTTGTGAGCCACTATGAGTACTAGTTCTTGGAAATATTAAGAGGTGTTAGGCACTGTCTGATGATGTTGTGCAAACACTGGGTTGCTGAAGGAGCAGCTTGGAGATGGGTTCTTTCTAAGGGGTGCTAAGTTCTTGTGGAAGGGTCCGGGGTGTGGGTGTAGGTCGGGCATTGCTGGTTGCACTGTGAGGTGCAAAAGTTTGATATCTAATTGGTCAGGAGGCGCTGGATGCGTGAAATTGAGCTGCAAATTCTTAAGAGCTGATTGTTTATGAGGTGATGGATACTAGAAACTAAGCAGCAAAATGCTGCATGCTGGTTAGCTAGGTATTGGTGAATGCTGGAATATGAGTTGTTGGATGCTGGTTGTTGCATGGCTATGAGGTGATAAAGTTTATGGTTTTGGTTATGGTGTTGTTGGTGACCCATGTTATATCTTTTTTGGGCATGGGTTTCTTGGCTCTACCATATCTCGTGTGTTTCTAGGTTTTGGGGGATTTTTTGGGTTTTTTTGGGGTGTCGAGGGTTTTTGGGTGTGGGTTGTTTGACTTCGCCCCTCTCTTGTTTTCTTTACCTTTTTTTTATAATAAATTTGGGGGGCCAAGAATAGCCTGGTCCTACGCCATCATATCCCAATAACCTAAAAACCCTAAAAATCATAAAAAACCTTAAAATACTAAAAACCCCAAAAAATCCAAACAAAAAAACAAAAAAATCCCTCAAATTATCTAAAATGTATAAAATAATAAAAATCATTGAAATCCATAAGAAAAAATTAAAACACTAAAATTTCAAAACCCCTAAAAAACAAAAAATGCTAAAATCCCTAAAAATCGCATACAACCCTAAAAACACTTTAAAACCATAAAAACACCTAAAACCGTAAAAAACCCAAAATCACTTAAAATCTACTAAAAACTATTAAAAACCCTTAAATCCCTTAAAATGATAAAAAATCTCTACAAATACACAAAAAAAACTAAAAACTCAAAAAACCCCACAAAAACCCGAAAAAATGAAAAAACCCCCAAACCCCTCAAAATCCCTAAAAAAATTAAAAATATATAAAATCCCTTAGAATGTAAAAAACTATCAAAACACATAAAAACACTAAAAACCCTAAAAATGAAAAAAACCATAAAAAAAAAAAAATAATTAATTCTTAAAAACACATAAAATTCCTAAAAACTCCTCAAACTCCATAACAATGTAAAACACCCTAAAACACTAAAACCCATTTGAAAGCCTTAAAATACAGAAAACACTTAAAACCCATAAAACACCTAAAAATCCATCAAAACATTAAAAAACCTAAAATCTCGAAAACCCATATAAAATCTTGAAAACCCTTAAACAACCCTAAATACTCATAAAAACCATAAAACCACTAAAAAGACTAAAACCATTTATACTAAAAAAATGTTAAAAGTATAAAAAATATTAAAATCTGTTGAAAATTTAAAAAACCCAAAAAAAATAAAATACAAAAAAACAATAAAAAACACCTAAAAATACCTAAAAATGTTAAAATCCACAAACAAAATAAAAATACTAAGAAAACACGAATAACACCTAAAACCCCTAAAAACAAAAAAATGTTGAAAACCCTAAATTTCCCTAAAAACCATAAAAACCGTAATAATTACATGAAAGATCTAAAAATAAATAAATATAATAAAAATAACTAAAACATAAAACCCAAAAAACTATGAAAAAAATATATGAAATCCATAAAAACATAATAATACTTAAAACCCTTAAAACACAAAAAAACTATAAATACCCTAAAAGACCCTAAAAATCCTAAAACCCCTAAAACGTAGAACCCCCCCACCCCCAATCTAAAATTTTAGAAACCCATAATAATCCCTATAAAATGTATAAAATATCTAAAATCAATTAAAATGTATAAGACAATAAAAAACTTTAAAACTCCTAAAAACTCAAATAAAAACAAAAAAACCTTTAAAGAACCTAAAAACCCACAAAATCACTAAAAACCCTAAAACCAAAAAAATGATATAAAATCCCTAAAAGCCAATAATAATTTGAAAACACCTAATAAAACCTTAAAAACATAAAAAAAAATTAAAACCCTTAAAAAACCTACAAGACACTAAAAAACATAAAAATCCCTAAAAACTATCAAAATCCATAGAAACCCATAAAAATAATAAAGAAGCCCTAAAATCCTTGAAACAAAAACCCACCAATGAATGCTAAAATACCTAAGAAAACCTTAAAACTAAAATATAAAAACTCCAAAAAACCTAAAAATACTAAAAACCATAAACACCATAAAAGAACATAAAACCATAAAATCCACTATAACCCATTAGCCCCCTAAAAAACATAAAAAACATAAATACCCTTAAAAACACTAAAACCCACTAAAAACTCGAAAAAACTACAAAAAAATGTTAAAAATCTAAAAAACCATTATAAAACAAAAAAACTAACCCCCCCTAAAAACCATAAAACCTTACAACCCCAAAACCCATTATATTCCCAAAAATTCCTAAAATCCCACAAAAATCCTACAAATCCCTAAAATCACTAAAAACATCAAAAACCCCAAATAAAATACAAAAAAACTATAGAAGCTAAAAAAATTAAATTACCAAAAAACAAAAAAAAGATAAAAACCATAAACAACCATAAAACCCCTAAAACCCCCCAAAACCCTAAAAATCATAAAAATCCATTTACCCATAAAAAAGTCTAAAAATATGAAAAAATATATAAAACCCTAAAACTTGTGAAACCCCATAATAAAAACATAAAGACCTAAAATAATTTAAAACCCCTAAAAATATAAAAAACACTAAAAATCCGAGAAAATAATAAAAGCATTAAAAACTATAAAACTATAAAAATCATAAAAACCCATAAAAACCCATAAAAACACTAAAAACTATAAAAAATCTTTTAACCACGAAAAACATTAAAAAACTCGAAGAAATATAAATGCCCTAAAAATACTGGAAATCCCTAAAAGTATATAAAAACCAACAAATTCCCAAAAAACCGAAAATTCTTTTAAAAACACTAAACCCCCTAAGAAACCGAAATAAAACCATAACAACCTAAATCAATTAAAACACATAAAACCCAAAAATATTCTAAAATGCCTAAAAAACCAAAAAACCCAAAACCCTTAAAAATACTCTGAATTCTTAATATCCCTGAAAAACATAAAAACCAAAAAATCCATAAAATAACTAAAAACATAAAAAACCCTAAACACTATAAACCCTTCAAAAAAACATTTTAAAAAACACTTAAAGCTTATAAAAACAATGAAAACCATAAAAACACAAAAAAAAAACCCCAAAAAGACCCTAAGAAACCCTAAAACCATTAAAATCCCTAAAATATTTAAAAACCCTAAACTACAATAAAAACCCCAAACCCCCATTAATACTCTAAAAACCTCTTAAACCCCTATTTTTTTTAAAAACTCTAACACCCTAAGAAACCCTAAAAAATAACAAATCCCCGGAAAACCCAAAAATTAACTAAAATCCATAAAAACCCTAAAAAATCCAAAAATCCATCAAAATCTCTAACACCCCTAAAATCATAAAAATAAAAAACCTCGTAAAAATAAATAAAATGTAAAAAACCCTAAAACCCTAGGAAAACCCTGAGAAAATATTAAATACCTAAAAACACTTAATACACAAAGAAACCTAAAAAATGAAAAACCTCTAAAATCCCTAACTATACTATAACCCTCTCTAATTACATAAAAAACATAAAATTCCTCAAAATCATAAAAAGGGCATAAACCGCCTAAAAATTTAGAAGATACAGATAAACCCCTAAAACCACTAAGAAAATCATAAAAACCTATAACCCTTAAAACCAATAAAATCCTAAAAACTGCAATAATCACTAAAAACCCTAAAAGACCATCAAAACTAAAAAATCCAATAGAAAATATAAAAATCCCTAAAAACATAAAAAATCCTAAATACTCATAAAACCCTAAAAAATCACTAAAAATACTAAAAACCCTTTAAATCCATAAAAATGTTATAAAAACCTTAAAACCCCTTTAAAACCCTAAAAATATCAAAGAAACCTCTAAAACCATAAAATCGATTTAATACCAAAAATACGTAAAACCATAAAAATCTATAAAACCCAAAAAATCCATAAAAATCCAAAAATCCATAAAAATATCTAAAATGTGAAAAAAACCTAAAATATAATTAGAAAAACATAAAAACTAAACACACATAAAACCAATAAAAACCCAAAAAATGATAAAAACCCTAAATCCAAAAAACCCAAAAAACCAATAAGATTCCTAAAAACCCAAAAAATAAAAAAAATATTAGAAAATAACTAAAAATCCCTAAAATGTAAAAATCCCTAAAAACCCAAAAACCCAAATAAAACCTTAAAAAACATAAAAAACTACAAATCATAAAAAATAATTAAGAATACCTTAAAACAAAAAAACCCTAAAACCCAAAAATCCCTAAGAAAACAATAAAAAAATAAAAATAAAAAAAATCCCTAAGACCTAAAAAACCCAAAAAAACACTACAAAATAAATATTTCCATAATAACCTTAAAAACACTTCAAAAGAATAAAAAACTATAAATCCTCAAAAAATCGCTAAAAAATATAAAATCCATTTAAACCCCAAAAATGAAAAAAACTCAAAAAAACACTTAAACCCATAAATACAAACCCTCTCCCAAAAAACAAAAACAAAAAACACATAAAAACCCAAAAAACCATAAAACCCCTTAAATTACTATTCTCCTGGAGGACTGGAGGTGGTTGGGTTCTCTGGTGAACCTTTTTTAGTGAATGAGGCAGTTGAGGGTGTCCCCCTGTGTAATATGTTTGATGTATTAGATTCAAAGGAGCTGATTCAAGACCAGCACACTATCCAAGTAATGTTGGCTGGTGATTTTGATGAGCAAGATGAGTAGAATATCTGCCCTGGTCCCCGAGGAGATGTTTGTGAGGATATTGGCAAGGGGTTGCAGGTGGTGGCGCCACCTGCTGGTAATGAGGAGACACCTTCTGGTGACTTTGTTTATCAAGAAGGGCAGAATACCCACCTTGGGATTCAGGAAGCTACATGTGAGATTATGGGTAAGGAGTTGCAAGTGGTGACACCTCCCGTTGGCAATGGGAAGGCATTCTTGGGCTCTGATGTGCAGGTCCTCATACTTGGAAATGCGGCCACTGGCAATGTTAAGTTTTCTGGAAAGGCATTGGAAGAAGGGGAGTTTGCATCAAGGGGGGTGGTTGGGGAGGATGGTTCTGAAGGTTTGGTTGGTTGCTGGTCCACAGGAATAGTTTCGAATGTGTATGAGATTGGGATGGAGAGGGAGGCTAGTACTCCTCCCTGCCTTGTGTCTGGGGAGGGGGAGGTGGAGGTGCAGGTGCCAGAGAGTATGCTGGAGGAGGTGATTGGGCAGGGGATAGTGGATAACTTGGAGGGGGAAGCTTCTCAAGAGGGTGCACCTGAAGTAGGATAGGGGTGTAGGCATGGGAAGGGACTTGGGACGGGGGACGCCCCTGAACAAATGGGTGCTACTGTGCAGGAGGCAGTTCCAAGGGAGGAGGGGATTTTGCAGCTGGCTGATAAGACTCACTACTTGGCCAGGCATGAAGATGAGGGGACGGTCCTTCCTGGGGGGGGGGGCAATGGCCTCTGGTTGCTGTCGAATAGATTTCAAAAATACATGCCTTAGTGGCTATAATCTTGCCTCAGGATGAGGTTTTTATTGAGTGCTCTCGTAATCAAGAAGCATCCTATATCCCAGATCAAGTTCATGGAATGGAAGCGGAGGATCGCTCTTTTCAGATCAAGCAGGTCAATGCGATGGATGATGGTCCCACCTTGATCTCCTCAAAGAGGAGGTGGAGGCGGGAATACTACTCTCTCCATAGACCCATGGTTACTCGGGCTTCTTCAAAGGCGGTTAAGCTGAAAGTCAAGGTTAAAAATCGAGAGCAGCCACTTTCCCTGGAACAAAAGAAACGGAGGGAGAAGTTGCGGACGCTCCTCAAGCTCAATGAGGATTATGAGTCAGGATGGGATGACTCTGACTCCTTCCTTGATGATGAGGCCTCTGGATATGGTCCGTATGGTGATCCTTATGGTGTGGTTTCTGTTTCAGACTTTGGTGGTGACGTTGACTGATCTGTTTTTCTTTCTTTCATTGTTTTCCTTTTGATTTTTCTTTTTTGGGTCTTTGGGTTGGGGTTGTATAGGGGTTTTGGGTGTGGGACTTTTTGACCCCTCCCCTCCCTGGTTTTTTGTGTCTTTTATTTATAATTTGGGGGGGGGGGGATGGTCTAACCCTCAAATCTTCCTTGCCCTTAAATTCCTAAATAATCGGAATAACACACAAAATATATAAAAACCATATAAATGACATTAAATTCCCCAAGAATCCCTAAAACACAAAAGACCAAGAATAAGTGAAAAACCCTATGAAGCATTAAAAACCTAAAAAAATTAAAACCAATAAAATACTATAAAATGTTAAAAACTCAAAACCCTATATAAAACCCTAAACCACCTCAAAATCCCAAAGAACCCTAAAAACATAAAAAATATCTAAACGCCCTAAAAACATTAAAAACTATAAGAACACTAAAAATAACTAGGAAAATATGTAAAACATAAAAACATAAATCCCAGAAAAACCTAAAAACTCTAAAAAATCAACCCCCCCCCCCAAATTCCCTAATAACCTAAAAACCCTAAAAACCATAAAACCCTTCAATAACAACTAAAAACTATATACCTAATTTAGACCACTAAAAATGTTAAAAAAAACTCTAAAATCCTTTAAAACTATAAAAACTAAAACAAACCTTAAAAACCCCAAAACCCATAAAAATTCTAAATATCCTAAAAAATACTAAAAACTATCAAAATCCCAAAAACCCCTAAACAATAATAAAAAATCTAAAATCCCTAATGATATGGAAGACCCCAAAAAACTCAAAAAACACTAAATTCCCCCACTCACAAAACCTAAAAAACACTAAAAACCCCTAAAAACATTAACAACCTCAATATCTCTAGAAACCCTAAAAAAAATAAAAATCCCAAAAAACACAAAAATACATAAAAAAATAAAAAATCATAAAACCCTAAGAAAACTGTAAAAATATAAAAAACCTTAGAATCCCAAAAATACTAAAAATGATAAAAAAACATAAAATCACCTAAAGAGCTCCTATAATTCCTAAAAACCATAAAAACATCTAAAGACCCTAAAACCCCAAATGCCCCTCAAAATCCATAAACATCCAGAAAAACAAAAAAAATCATAAAATGAAAAACAAATACATAAATGTAATAAAGCCTAAAACACAAAAAATACTGAAAGCCCTAATAACCATAAAAATCCATAAAAATCCAAAAAAAAACCATAAAAATGAAAAAAATATCACTAAAGTTCCGTAAAATTTTAAATACATAGAAACCTTAAAAAACCCTAATAAAAACTAAAAAATATAAAAACACTTTAAACCCCCAAAAATCCTAAAAAATCTAAACCTCCTAAAACCCCAAAGTAGAAGATAAAACACCATAAAACCATAAAAACCTACAAAATTTAGAAACCCCTAAAACCCCTTAAAAAAGATTAAAAATCACTGAAAACACTAAACACGCTTTAAACACATAAAATTTTAAAAATATCTAAAAAAATTAATACCCCTAAAAAACAAAAAAAACAATAAACACCCAAAAAATACAAAAAAGATAAACCCCTAAAAATCCAAAAAAATCTCTAATAACCCAAAAAAACCAATAAAAATCCATAAAAATCCCCACAAACCCCTAAGAAAATAAAAGGCCTAAATACCATGAAAACCCTAAGACAATGTCAAAAACCAAAATAAAAAACAAAAAACCCCTATAAACCCAAAAATGAGGTAAAACATAAAAAAACTAAAATCTTTAAAAACCCTAAACACCATAAAAACCCCAAAAAATATCTAAAGATCACCTAAACATAAAAAACCCTAAAACCCATAAACACCATTGTAAAAACTTAAAAACCATAAACACCTAAATCCCAAAAAATCCTTAAAAAAGTAAAATCTCTGAAAACCTTAAAGATCCAGAAAACCCCTAAATCCTGTAGAACCCACTAAAAATAAAAAACCCCTTAAAACCCAATAAAAATCTTAAAAACCACTAAAATAATAAAAACAATTAAAACCCTAAAAACATAAAAAAAATTTAAAAACCCCATAAACCCACTAAAAATTAAAAAAAACTATAAAGTTATAAAAACTCATAAAAACCATAAAAACTTGAAAACCCTCACTATCACTAAAACCCTGAAAATGCATAAAAATCCTAAGAAATCCCTAAAAATCCCTAAAAATTTAAAAACCATAAATACCTTTAAAACCACTAAGAAAACCATAAAACCCTAAAAAACTATTTATGCCCCTAAAAACTAAAAATGCTAAAACCCTAATACCCTAAAAAACAAAAAACAAAACCTTCAAATCTCTAAAAATCCGGAAAACCAAAAAATCCATTAAAAAGACCTAAAATCGATTAAAATATAAAAAACCCTAAAACCCTGAAATCACCTATGAAAACATAACAACCTAAAAAACACCAAAATCCTTTGAAAAACATTAAAATGTTAAAAATTATATGAAATAAAAAAATTTACAAAACCCCTGAAACCCTGAAAACCATAAACCACTGAAAATGCATAAAAATAAAAAACGTATATAAAATCCTAAAAAATACATAACAAACCCTATCATGTAAAAATCCATAAAAATTTGAAAAACCCATATAAAACCCTTGAAACATAAAAATGATTAAAACCCATAAATTACTAAAAATCCTAAAAACCCGAAAAGACCATAAAAACCCCTAAAAACCCCTATATATCCTAAAAATACCAACAGCCATAAAAACATTAAAACCCCATAAAACATTAAATACCACTACAAACTCTGAAAACAATTTCATCACCTAAACTGTTAGATAATATAAAAAACCTTTAAACCATATAACTCACTATAAAACCATAAAAGCCAAAAAACCATAAAAACCCTAGACACTCAAAAAACCCTAAAAGAAAAAAATCCCTAAAAATCCTAAAAACCTAAAAAATATAAAAACATAAAAAACATAAAAACACTAAAAAACACTAATAACCCATAAAACCTCTAATAAATCCTTAAAAAACTAAAAACACAGAAAACCCCCAAAAATCCCCAAAATACTTAAAACCCTAAAAACCCTAAAACACTAAAAACCTTCAAAATCCTAAAATACCCCAAGACAATACAAATCCTATAAAACCCCTAAAAATATATAAAATAGTAAAAATACCCGAAAAACCATAAAAACCCATAAGAACTCGATAAAACCCTTAAAATACTAAAAACCCCTAAAAACTCAGAAATCTAAAAGCCCTAAAAGACCACAAAACCACAAAACCTATAAAATCCCCTTAAACATTAAAAAACTAAAAACCCATTAAAACTTAGAAAACCACTACAACTATAAAAAAAATTTAAATACCAAAATATGTTAAAACTATAAAAAAACCTTTAAACCCCTGAAAAACAAAAAATGAAAAGTAACCATAAAGGCCGTAAAAACCCACAAATTCCCTAATAACCCAAAAACTATAAAAAATATTTAAAATCCACAAAAATCTCTAAAAACATAAAACCCTAAAACCCTGAAAATTGCAAATAAAACCATAAAATCATAAAACACTTAAAACACATAAATCATAAAAATACTAAAACCCAAAAAAATCATTTAAAAACCTCAGAATTCTCAAAATCAGAAAACCATAAAAACACATTAAAATTCTAAGAATACCAAATAATCCCTAAAGAGATAAAAAAAACCCTAAAATCCCTTAAAACCCCAAACAATAAATTTAAAACCAAAAAACACTTAAAACCCCTAAAAACATAACAACTAATTAAAATCTAAAACCCTAAACCCTTAAAAATCAGAAAAAATCATAAAAACATTAAAGACACTAACAAGCCATAAAAACACTTAATGTTTCTAAAAACTAGAAAAATCCCTTTAATCCCTTAGTAACATAAAAACCTCTAAAAAATATAAAAAATTAAAAAACTCCAAAATAACTTGAAAACCCTAAAAACCCCTAAAACTGCTTAGAATTCCAGAAAAACCATATAAAACATATAAACTCTGTAAAAATCCTCAAAACATGAAACCCCCAAAAATTTATAAATACCCATAAGAAAACCGTATAAAACTAAATACACTTAAAACATCTAAAACCCCAAAAAGGTTAAAAACCCAAAAACAAAAATACATGCCTAAAACACCTTAAAATTATTAAAAATCTAAAACCCATAAAAACTTAAAAAATCCCTACAAATCCCCAATCACAAAAAAACCCGGAAAAATATTAAAAACCCAAAAAACACTAAAATCTCCTAAAATACTAAAAAATCTAAAAAACCAATAAACCCTTAAAAGGTTAAAAAAATGTAAAATTCATAAAACCATAAAATTCAAAAAAAAACTAAAAACCAAATAAAACCAAAATCCCTAAAAACATAGAAATCACTAAAAACCATAAAAATCCTAATAAATCCCTAAATATCCCTAAAAACACAAATAATCCTAATTACTCAAAAAATATCTAAGAAAATCTTTAAAACCAAAAAGCACTTAAAATCCCTAAAATCATAAAAACCATAAAACCCCTCAAATATCCTAAAAACACTAAAAATAAATAAAATTGCCTAAAAATTACTAAATATCTATCAATAAATAAAAACCCCCTAATAAAACCTTAATGTATAGAAACACTTAATACCCCTAAAAACATAAAAATCACTAAAAACCAAAAAACCACTATAACACCCTAAAAACCACTAAAAATATCTAAAAACCATTTAAAACCCTAAAAACACAAAATAATTGAAATACCTATAGAACCCAAAACTAAAAAAACACTAAAAAGCCTAAAATTATAATAAATTGAAAACACCCAAAAAACCTTAAAAAATCCATAAAAATCCTAAAACCATAACAACCCTTAATGCTTATGAAATCACTATAAACGCATAAAAATCCTAATTCCCCCAAAATTTTCTAATAATGTAAAACCCCCTAAAAAACAAGAAAACCCTCCAATAAATTCTTAAAACCTAAAAACACATCAAACCCCTAAAAACATAAAAAAGTATAAAAACCCTAAATTTACTAAAAACCTAAAAAACCATAAAACCCCTAAAAATCCTAAATAACCATAAAATCACTGAAAACGAATAAACACACTAAAATACCTTTAAACCCAGAAAAACATTAAATAACTCTAAAAAACATAAAATCCCTAAAAACTCTAAAAATATAAAAAATCTAATATAACAAAAAATCCCTAAAGTAACCTAAAAGCCCTCAAAAACTATAAAAACTCTAAAAATAATAAAAAACTAAAAATCACAAAAAATCTATAAAAACCAAAAACCCTAGAAAACATGAAATCATTTATAATACCATAAAATTCTAAAAACACTTAAAATACCTAAAAACCGAAAAACACTAGAATTCCTAAAAAACAAAAAATCACCTAAAACACCTAAAAATGCCTAAATCCCTAAAAAAATACTAAAAATCACTAAAAATACCTAAAAATTATAGAAAAAAAAAAACCAAAAAAACCAAAAAAACAAAAAAAAAATTAAATCCATAAAGTACCAAAAAATGATCACAACCCTAAAATCCATAAAATACTCTAAAAAACTAGCGAACCATAAAAATCACTAAAAAATTAAAACAATTCCTAAAAACCCATAAAATCCCTAAAACAAATAAAACTATGAAATACATCTAAACCCCGATAATTTTAAAAACTTATCAAAAACCATAAAACCCCTAAAAACTCAAAAAAAACTCTAAGGCACTAAAAAATCATAAAAACCCTAAAAACCCAAAACACCATAAAAATATCTAAGAACCCTTTAAACCAAAAAATTCCTAAAAATACTAAAAACCATAAAAATGAAAAAAAAATACAAAAACCAAGAATACTTAAAATCCCTAAAAACCTAATAAATGCAAAATACATTAAAAACCAAAAAAACAATAAGCCACAAAAAATTCGTAAAATATCTTAAAGCCATTAAAATAAAAAAAAACATCCAAAGGACCTAAAAAACTAAAAACCTAACGGACCCTTAGAAAACATAAAACTCTAAAAATATTTAAATCCTAAAAAAACCCTAAAAATGCTAAAAACAATTAAAGACCATAAAACCCATAAAACCCTAAAAACCATACAAACCACTAAAACCATAAGTAACTTTAAAAACCAATAAAAAATAATAACTATTATAAAATTTATATCCCATTTAAACCACTATGATCCATAAAAAACACTATCAACCCCAAAAAACCTAAAAACTAAGAAAAACCCTAAAACCGAATGAAAACCATAAAACCCCTAGAGACCCTAAAAACCCTAAAAAAATTTAAAATAAAATAAAATAAAATCTAAATAACCCCTAAAACCCCACAAAATCCCAAAATATAACCCCCCCAAAACCCTTAAATTATACATAAAACACAAAAACACATAAAAGCCCAGACAAACCTAAAAATTATAAAACCCCTACAATATAAAAATAAAATAAAACCCTAAAAAGATCATAAAACCCCTAATATCCCCAAATCCCATAAAAACCACTAAAACCTTAAGACCCTTTAAATCCATAAAAACCCGAATAAACCATCAAAGATAATAGAAACCCTTTAATAACAAAAATATTGTCAAAAAGTCTAAAAACCATAAAAATAAAGAAAATATAAAAAAACATAAATACCCAAAAAACCATAAAAAGTCTGAAATCCCTAAAAATACTAAAACCCACAAAGTCCATAAAACCTCTAAAACCCACAAAAATTATAGAAATCCATAAAAATATCTAAAAATATAAAAAATAATTATAACCATATAAATAATAAAGAAAAAATTAGAAACCTACAAACACTTTAAACCACTAAAATCCTAAAAAAAATACTAAAAACCCTAAAAATCCACCAAAACCTAAAAACCTACGAACCCATCAAAATACCAAAAACCCTAAAAACCAAAAAATATCTTAAAAATCCTTAAAAATAAAAAAACTAAAAACCATGGAAAACACTTAGATAAACAAAATATACTAAAACACATAAAACCCATAAAAACATAAAAACATTAAATCTACTAAAACCCTGCAAAAGAAACTAAAACCCCTAAAGCCCAATAAAAACCTTAAAAACCACTAAACCCCATAAAAACCTAAAAACCCACTAAAACTATAAAAACCCATTAAGCCCCTAAAAACATAAAAAAAAAACATTTAAAACCACAGAAAACTCAAAAAAACCATAAAACCCCACATAAAAATTAAAAACCAAAAAACCAAAAAACCATCAAAATCTATAAAAACCCAAAAAACTCATAAAAATCCTAAGAAATCATAAAAATCCATAAAAATGAAAAAAAATAGCATCCCTGAAAAACATAAAAAACCCTTAAAAACATAAAAATACTTAAAACCCATAAAAATTTAGAAATGAAAAAACCCTAAAAACCCTAAACCCCTTAAAACCCCTAAAAATCCCTAAATCCCTAAAACCCAAAAATTCCTTAAAAAGAAAAAAAATCCCAAAATAGTAAATCACCCTGAAAACCTTGAGAAAACCCTATGAAAACATTAAAAACCTAAAAAACCTAAAACCCTAAAAACACCTAAAAACAATAAAACCCCTAAAAAACATAAATAGTCCCAAAAAACCCCTAAAACCCAAAAAAACCATAAAACCTCTAAAAAATATAAAAAACCTTCCCCTAAAATTGTTTAAAATATCTAAAAACCCTTTAAAAACCTCAAAATTCAAAAAAAACCATAAAATTGAAAAATATATAAAAAACCCTAAAATCCTAAGAATTGATTAAAATACCTAAAAATCTACAAACCCATTAAAACTATAAAAATCCTATAAATGCTCAAAAAATATAAAAAAACATAAAACCCACTAAAAACCCTAAAAATACTAAATAAAGCGCTAAAAACTAAAAATCACTTGAAACCAATAAAAACATATAAAATGAAAAACCCCCTAAAAACACTAAAAAACTAAATACCCATAAAACCATTAAAATCCCTAAACATGTTAAAATCAAAAAAAAATCTAAAAACACTAAAAATATCAAACCCCCCCGAAAAACTCTAAAAACGCCTAAGGAAAATTTAAAAAACAAAAAATAGTTAAAACCCCTAAAAAAACTAAAAAAGATAAAAAAAACCTAAAAGACCCTAAAATCCCCAAAAAAATGAAAAAAATGAAAACCCGTAAAAACCAATGAAACCCACTAGGAACTCTAAATACCCTTTAACCCATAAATATGTTAAAACTGTAAAAAAAATATTAACACTAAAAACTCAAAAAAAAACTAAACCCCCCTAAACAATAAAAACCCTAAAAATTCCCAAGAACTCTCAAAATCCCAAAAAAGACCTAAAAACCAATAAAATTCCTAATAAAGAGAAAAAATACCTAAAAAGCCCTAAAATCCTTAAAAACCCTAGGGAAACCTTAAAAACATAAAAAAACAAAAATAGCCAAAACCCTAAAAAACATAAAACACTTAAAATTCCTAAAAGCCCTAAAACCCAAAAAATCTTACAAAATACCTAAAAAATAAAAAACTCTAATGAGCCTAAAATACTCTAAGAAAATCTTAAAACCTAAAAACACTATAACCATTAAAAACAATAAAAATACCCTAAAGAAAAAAATCCTATATAAACCATAAAACCCTTAAAAACATTTTCAAATCCTTAAAACTCATAAGAACCCTAAAACCCACTAAAAACACTAAAAACCCTTTAACCACCAATTTTTTTTGAAAGCACTAAAAAACTATAAAAACCCTAAAAACTCAAAAAATACCTTCAAAACCGAACAACCATAAAAACCCTAACAACCCTCAAAATTCAGGAATAGCCTATCCCCTGAGCTTTCCTTGCATAAAAACCCTCAAAATAAATAAAAACCATAAAATTTATAAAAACCATAAAATTTCCTTAAAATTCATAAAAAATCTATATAAATATATAAATCCTAAAAACCCTTAAAACACTAAGAAAACAATAAAAACCTTAAAATGATAAAAACACATAAAACCCCTAAAATCCTAAAAAAAATGCTAAAAACCTAGAAGAATAATAAAAACCCTAAATACAATGAAAACCAAAAATCCATAAAACACCTAAAAACCATAAAAATACTATAAATTACCTAAAATCCCTAAAAGAGAAAAAACCCAAATAAACCATGAAAACCACTAATAAATCCTTAAAAAACAAAAAATCACTTTAAACCCCCAAAACATAAAAACTCTAAATACAAACACCTAAAAACTATCAAAACCCAAAAAAAACAATAAGAACTCTCTAAATATCCATAAACCCTAGAAACCCTTAAACCCCAGAAAACCCTTAGGAAAAGCATAAAAACCTAAAAACATTTAAAACTCCCTAAAAATATTAAAAAATTATAAGAACTGTAAAATTACATTAATACCCTTAAAATAAATAGAAATTCTAAAATCCCTTTAAATACATAAAAATGGGAAAAAAATAAAAACCCATAAAACTCCTAAAAACCATAAAAAATCCAAAATACCCTCAGAATCCCAAAAAACCACTAAAAAAACATAAAAATTATAAAAAATCCATAAAATCCTTGAAAATTTAAAAAACTATAAAACCCCTGAAATCCCCTATGAAAATTCTAAAAACCTCAAAACAATTAAAACCACTAAAAACCTAAAAAATGTCGATACCCTAAAAACCTCTAAAATCCAAAAAGCCCCTCAAAATCCATAAAAACATAAAAACCATAAAAAGCCTAAAAATCTATAAATATAAAAAAAATAAATAAATAAACCTAGAAACCCATAATACTCTAAAAACTCATAAAACTAAAAACACATAAAACCCTTAAAAACCTAAAAATGATAAAAACCCTAAAATGCCCTCAAAATCCCTAAAGTACCTGAAAACCATAAAAATAATAAAAAATCATAAAAAATACCTAAAATCGTAATAAATTATAAAATAAAGGAAAACCCCTAAGAAAACCTTAAAACCATAAAACACTAAAGACTCATGCCTTTTATCACCCCATCGCCCCAAGGATTTGTGTGGAGGTTGATATCTCCAAGGACCCGATTGATTTGGTTTGCATCAAGGTTGAAGGGGATCTCCTATGGCATCAACAGGTTTGTTTCGAATCCTGGTTTATGTTCTATTCGACCTGTCGGCAAATAGGTCACTCGACTGCTCAGTTCCTTGGTGGTTATGGACCTGTTAGACCTGTCTTGCATCAACCATCTCTTCATGGCTTTGATCTAGGAGCTGTTAGAGGTGATGGTTCAGTTCATGCTGCTCCTATTGTCCACTGCATAGAGAAACCATTGTTGGAGAGGTCCGCAGAAAAGGATAAAAAACATTCCATTAAGGCTGTTTTTGATATGATGAGGATGGATTTTCTTGGTAAGGAAGCTATTGGTGATGAGGGGTCGATTGGAACCCGGGGTGGCAGCTGCAACAAGGAGGCGCTGAAACATTTTTTAGGAGAGATAAGGAGGTGGTGAGTCTGGATACTGATCTTAAAGTTGTTGGGCAGGGCGGGAGGGTCTTAGACCCTGCTGAAAGGGTGTATTTTGGGACCCTAAGTGAAAATCGGAGTACTGCAGTTGACCATGTGTTTTCTAAAAAAAATGAATTTCACCTATGGGATGACCTTGAGCAACCGGTTTGAGGACCTGGGGTAATTGGAAAGCCATGGAGATGATGCTTGAAATGGAGGGTACCATGATACTCATCATGGTGTTGTGCCTCTGGGTATTGGTGGAAACCCAGGCCTCTGTCTTGAGCAGCTGCAGGCCGCACCAGAGGCCTTCGACAGTCTCGAGGTGGATGGCCATGTTGAATGCGGAAGTCATAACGCTGGTGGTTTTGAAGGGGATCACGCCGCCCGACCTACTTTTGATGGAGTAGTTGTGACGTGTCCCCTCTTGCTTGAAACCATCTCCCTAGATGATAGGCATCTAGCCTCGGCTACGAGGGAGGTTTCAGATGTGTGTGTTCCAGAAGGGGTTCTCACGACTGAGACTGATGAGGCCAGTACATGGGTTGATGATACCATTGTACTTGGTGCCAGTGCTGCAGTGAATGAATCTGATGATCCTGATGGTGTGCATGCTACTCGACCTGCTTGTGTTGAGGATCAGACATGTGTGGTTGTGGAATGATTTGATCTTCGTGAAGCAAGTTATGCTGAGAATGGGCATCTGGTCCCAGTCGCAGTGAATTTTTCAAATGCGCATGTGCCAAAGGGTTTCTCAATGCTCATATTGATGAGTCTGGAAAAATGGGAGCTATTTTCCTGACCAAGATACCAAAGGACATGACTTTGGAGGTCTCCAATGTGATGCCAATAGCATTGCATAAATCTATCATACAAAATTAAATAGATTTACATGGCGCAATGGCTTGGGGGGTAGGGTTCAGATGATGAATCAAGAATGAACTTCAACATGGCACAGATAATGATGGAGAAGGATATTCATGGGAATGAACTCCCTCTCAGGAAAGAGAACCTTAAAGGTGGTTCATCTGGGGAGGGGCCTATTAAGGGGTCTATCCCTACTATTTTCTATCTGAATAAAGAGGACAATATTATCCCCATTCAGGATAAATTTCCTGGTAGTGTCACATCTAACCCACGAAAGAGGAAGTTGAGGAAGGACTATTACTCCCTACCTAAGACAGTAGATACTAGGAATCCAGTAAAGGTGTGAAGAACTCCTCTGGAAAGGTGGGGCAGTCTTCTAAGAAGCAGCTGAATATGGAGCTGGTGTATCTTGATATGAAGTATCAATGCCTCAGAGATTACTGCACCACCTTCCTTAAACAATATGAATCATCTGAATGGGAGTCGGTGGAGTCAGATGCTTCCACTGGATATGGTGCTGATGGGGATCCATATGGGGATGGAGACTTCTGATTACTAAATTGGTTTTCCTGCCTCTCTCCCTTCTGCTCTCTGTGTGGTTTTCCTTTTCCTTTTTGTTTTTTTCCTTTTTTATCATGGTTTGTAAGGGATTTTTGGGTGAGGGTTGTTTGACCCCTCCCCTCCCTTGTCTACTGCGTCTCTTTTTTCTTTCTAATAAATTTTAGGGGGTGAGTAATAGCCCGACCCTCACATATTCTTTGCCTAAAAACCCTAAAAACATAAAACCCCAGAAAACCATAGGAACCCCTAAAATATTAACAATCATGAAAACCATAAAAACCCCTAAAATCATAAAAAATTAAAAAAATCATAAAACTGAAAGGCCGCTAAAAACTATTAAACCACCTTTACAACCATAAAAAAGTTAAAAAAATATAAAAAACATTTTAAAACCTAAATACAATAAAACCCCATAAAAATTCAAAAAATCCATAAAACCCATTAAACCCCTCAAATTCCTTGATAACCCTAAAAACCAAAAGCAATAATAAAATAACTATAAATCCCTAAAAACATAATAACTCATAAAACCCTAGAATAATTTAAGAAAACATTAAAAAAACTAGAGACACATAAAATCCCTAAAAACATTAAAATACTAAATTTCATAAAAACCCTAAAAACCATAAAAATCAGAAAACCCTGAAAACCATAAAAACCCATTAAAGCCCATAAAACCCCTAAAAACACTTATAACACTAAAAACACTATAAACCCATAAAAATATTTATAAACACTAAAAATCCTTAAAACATTAAAAAACACACAAAACCTCTAAAAGCCAAAAAAACAAAAAACCATAATACTCTAAAATCCATAGAAACCCTAAAAATCTCTAAAAACATTAAAAACCATAAAATTCATCAAAAACACATAAAATATCAAAATAAATAAAAAACCCTAAAAACCTATAAAAAATTAAAACACAAAAACACTAAGGACACCTAAAAACCTAAAAACTCTAAAAACCCTAAATATCCCTAAAAATATAAAAACCAAAAAATCCCTAAAAACCCTAAAATCACTAAAACTCATATAAAAACCAAAAATACTAAAAAATCCTAAAACATGGAAAAAAACATGAAACCCGTAAGAAAAATAGTGAAAACTAAGAGCACAGAAAAAGTTTAAAACACTAAAAAAATTTACAAATCCAAAAAACCCTTAAAACCATAAAAACTCCTAAAACCATAAAAATACTAAAACACTATAAAAACCCCTAAGATACTAAAAATTTTATAATACCTTTAATCCCCAAAAACATTAACAAAATTTAAAACCATAAAACCCCATAAAAACTCTAAAAAACCCTAAAAACCCCAAAAAATCCATAAAACCTTAAAACACTTAAAAATGATTTTTTATAATTGTGTGATCAAAGGATCCAAGATAAGAAAAAGTGAATTTACAATAGTCTAATGGAAGGAATTTTACATTTGTCTCTTGGAGAACTTGGTAAGAGCTCCCTATGTATAATTGTAGAATAGATGCACTCATCATCATTAAGACCTTTGTTTGCAAGTCCATCACCAAGTTGGTTGGATTCCTGAAAAATATGCCTAAAAATATAGTTCAATGAAGATAGATATATAATAAAATTCACCCATATTGAGGTCATCTTCCAATATAGATGAGTATGTACAAGTCTAACAGTCTGTATAATGATTTTGGTGTCACATTATATCTATATATTATTCCAATTACTATTCCTAACCATAGAGACATCATTAATTGACCCCATCATTTATACCTCTAATGTAGTGGAAACACCACATTGACCATGGAGATATTTGATAATGTCATTGTTTTGGTCTCTGAAAATAACCCCATATCCTACAGGTCTAGGATTTCCCCTCGATGCACCATCAGTATTAAATTTTATCCATCCAGTTGATGAAGGAAACCATAATATTTCAAGAGTGTGGAGTGGGGGAGGATAGTTACTGGGGACGGTTAGATTCCACAAAATTGTGAAATCCTTTACCAAATTACTACATTGGTCCCTTTTTACAAAGTTATAATTTTTAATATCCATGATAATTTTAGAAATAGTAGAATTGTTTTTGAAGTTGTAATACTGGCGTATTTCCTTGTTTATTCAACTCTAAATTATGTTCACTAGATCCATACATTCCACTATAAGAATATTTTTCAGCTGACAAGACAGTTGATTATTTAACTAGGTAAACAGGAAGGAAATGAGAGTCTCTGTACCTGGTGTATTAATATCAAAAATGTTAAGAACATATCTCCAAAGGGAAGAGGCTATTTCAAAACATAAAAATAGTTGATCAACATCATCTTATTGATGATTACATAAAACACAGAGTTTTCATAGTTATATGGAAACCTATTAAAGATTAAAATCAAGTAAAACCTTATTGAAGTAGAGCCTCCAAAGAAATGTAAACATGGAAGGTACAAGCCATTTTTTGTTAAGTCCCATGGTCAATTTATTGGTTCCCTACATCAGGTGCTTATAGAAAATATTTCTGTTAATTAGACCATCTGATTTTTATTCCTAAAAAATCATATCATCCTAGATCAAAAAATCATAATTCAAGACAATCTGATTGATTTCATTAGGATGATTTTCTAGTTTAGTCAATTGATATCTTGTAGATATTTTGTATTCAATGCTTTTATAAGAGGAGATGCATAAATCCGTCAAAGGAGCACCATTCCAGTAATATTTCAAGAATCTAAGAGTGGAATTGGTATAGAAAAGCTATTGGGAATGCATATAGATTTTCTAGAAAATTGTTTTTAAACTAGGGTAATTAGAGGATTCCATGTAATTTTAATTTTTTCTATAAATTTTGTTAAAAATATAGATCTCGGGAAACCCATAGATTCATATTTTCAGTGAATGAGTCTTTGAATTAATTATTCTTTTAGGGGTTGGTTAAATAGTAGCATATTTTTTACATCAAGGCCGCTAAGAGTATGGGTCTTCAGGAATTGATTCCAAGACACTGTGGAAATTATTCTTTCTAAAATTATTTCACCCTAAAATAATCTTCTCATCCAATAATTTATAGTTTTGATGATAGAGGCAGGCCATGTGTACACCATGAAAGAGTAGAATATCTTTGAAACCACCACCTTCCAGACAAGAAAAGATATTCCTACCATTGAGAGGGATTTACCTTTCCATGAGGCAAGGGTTATTCTAATATGACTCAAGAAATTATTAATGTATGAATCCCATGGTCTCCCCCAAATCAAAGTAACACCTAAGTAGATATATAGAAAGGTTTCCTCTCTTATTATATGGTCATTGATCATACAAAATTTTCTATTGTTGGTGATATTCTAGATTAAATATATAATATATTTTTTCCAAATTATTTCCTACCCTGACAGATTTTAAAAATGAAAAATATATTCCATAATATTTTTAATATTTATCTGGTATCCCTGAGTAAAAATATTGTTATCATTAGTATAAAATAAATGATATGGTACAAAGGTAACTGTTCCAGCCCTAATGACTTTTACGTCACCATTTTCTACCATGTGTAGAAAGAGACTATGAGGATAATATTCTACATTAGAAAAGTTGTTCTATGAGAGGGGATCTTCTTTCCTCACCCATCAACAACACTTTAAGTATACTTGCAAAGACTGGTTTAATAAGAAAAATATCTAAGCAGACCCAACTAGGGATTTGATACACTAGATGAATCTCTTGAAAAATCCAATGTGAGATAGGACATTTCCTAAAAATGCCTATCCCATTGTGTCAATGTCTTTTTTGATGTCAATTTTGAGCATGATGTTACCCCCATTGGATTTTATGAGAATATTCACATTTTCTGAGGTAGTTATCAGGATGTCCTAAATGTTTGTCCCACTCAAAATACATAATTGACTATAAGAGATGTTCTTCACTGTAATTTAACAAGTCTACAAGAAGGAATATTTTTTATGACGTTGTGAATTTTTTAGACAGGAGAAAAATGTTTAAATTGGATAATTTCACTTTCATTTACTACTACTGTGATTAAGGGAATAATTTGAGCACTAAAGAATTATGTGAAAGATCCAACATTAAAGATGTTTTTGAAAATATTGCAAACATCATACTGAATGAATTCATAATAAAATTTGAAAAAGTGGTTTGTGAATATATCTGGACCAACTAAAAATCCCATATTATGGACAATGAAAAAATCCCTAATTTTAATATATAGAGGATGAGAGGTGAGAATCATATTGTCTTCCTCATTAATCAGTTTGGTAATGATTCCATCCATTATATCCACATTCCTAGGAGGCCCATTTAAAGGATTAATATAAAAAGATACAATTTTATTTGTAAGGGTCTACCTTTAATCATGAATATGGTCACAATATTTTATGGGAGGGAGAGAGAGGATTATTGGACCTTCTATATCATTAATGTGCAATTAATAATTTAGTGTTCTCATCCCCATAAGAGATCCACATGATTTTAAATATGTTCTTTTGTATGCTATCCATAATCTTGATTATATTATGAATCATAGTGGACAATTAAGCTTCTCAACTAAAGCCTCCAGAGATTTTGGTTTTGGTAATGGATTCTTGAAGACAATGAATAAAACATTTAAGGAAATAAATTTCTTCCTTAAGGTAGCTATGATTTTTCTTGTCCTGTTATTTTTTTTTGAGCTTGATAATTTCAACTTGGAGATACAAGCCAAAATACTGTCATCGACATCAGTCATGTCCCAGGTGTGATGAACAAGTTTATTACAATCTGAAAGTGTAGTACAAGCATTACTAAACCTGAAAGGTAATGGACACCTCTGTTCATTTCCATTAAATCTCTAGAGAAAGGGATAGTGAAATGAGTTTTGTTATTCCAAGGTTGGACATGAAATAGATCTCAAATTTCTAAGAGAATAATAAATCACAAAAGCTCCATCAAAATTTCTTCCTCTCATTCCATTTAAATGTCTTCTGTATGAGGTGTATTTAGCTAGAATAAGATTATCCTCGGTTAGGTTATCATTTTCAGCATAATCATTAAACTCCCTAATGGAGGTAGAGCTAAAAACTGAATTAAATTTTCCATATTCAAGTATTATATAATTCATGTCACCGAGGATGAACCATGGATCAGTGATAATTCTTGAAAGGTCCTTGATTTTCATCCACATAAGTCTTCTATAAATGTAGCTATAGTATGCATAGATAACTAAGAAGACTATTTTCTTGTTAGTGATAACAATGTTTTAGGTGATAGTTTTATCTATTTCTTGGACAATAGAGGGGATCTCAAAAATTCAATGAATGATTAACCAGATTTTTTCAGTGTTGTTGGTGGCCAATTATTTTCCCAGAATTTTGAAATCCATTGTTATTAAATAACATGCCTTGATTTTTCAGGTTTGTTTTTAGTTCTACGAGACCAATTAAATCAATTTTATACCTACCTATAAGGAGCATAAATGAACCCACAATGTTAGGATTAGATATTCACTAATAGTTACATATGAGAATCTTCAATTTGATTATCTTTTTGTGGTTAATTTTTCCTTTCTTTAAACATCCAGTTCCTTATTTCTTTCTGATTTTATAGTTAGTATTATCTTATTTGAGTTCAGTGAAGGTGGTATTTCCTTGGATCTATCTCTACCACACATGTAATATTAATCTAGGTCCCAATACTTTATATAAATCTTAATATAAGTATCATTTATTGAAACATCACATGCATTCAGGACATGCAGTGGAATTATAATATTCTTTTCACTCAGATTTTGTTACATTACATTTAAAATGTTAATCAATATTTTTTCCTGCTGAATGTACAAATTTGAGTCAAAGAAAATAATATCAATCAAGAATTCTTCAGTTGGGACATCTAATTGAATGTAGAATATTTCTGATGACAAATCCAATAGATAATATATGGTTTCCTCTGTTAGAGTACATTGCATGCTCATTTCAGTTTGAGAATGTTAGGTTTCCAGGATTCCAACTATGTTTTATTACATCCATTATTTATCATCGAAGTCTTTCCCTAAAGCTCTAGTTCTAGTATTACTTTCCCATTTCACACTTTTAACTTCATCAGTTAGGTTATTTATCACATAATTCATTGAAATTATTTTCATACCTTTTGAGACTTCATTCTATGTTGTGGAGGTGTGAGAAAGCTTAACCTACTTATGCACTACTCAAAAAAAATTTATAGAATGTCATAACATTTTAAAATTATCACAATAATAATGAATGTGTTCTAATTTAATCCTAACATCCATTTTTTGATCATTCACATCAATAGATATCTGGTCTGAAGGTGGTGACTCTATGTTAATCTCAACTGGAACCTTTGCAAAAATACCAAGATCACCATTGAGATTGTGTTGGTCGATTGTCAGGGGTGTACCAATACCCAAATCAAGATCATTGAGAATTTTCAGATTCCAGAATACCCATGGGATCCCAAAGATTCTAGTCCACACTAGCTCATATGATATATTTTGATTAAAGGAGTTGAAGTTAGCATCCCATTTAGATAGCCAAAATAGACCTGGCTTAAGATTAATGTTCAAGTTATTCCATGACACATCGATATCTTCCGGCTATTATAGAATGATAAAAATCTATTCTCTTCCTATTTGAATTAGCCTTCACATTGTAATATTCTAATAGGACAAAAATCTTCCATTATGATCTGCATAGGACTAATGTTTGACACCCTTCTCATAAAAGATACGTCTGAGCATCAAGAACCTAAAAAACATCATCCTTTTCCTGACCAGATATGGATCAAGAACCACTAAGATGTTACCATACCCCATTCTATTTATAATGGGATATCTAACTAATTTCTTTGAGAAGTTTACAGATCTAGTAAGTGCATCTGCAAATGAAATACCTATTTGGGCCATGGTGAAGGAGCAATTCACTACACCATATTCATTATGAGGGGATTCAAAATATCATTCCCAATATGGATAAAATGATTCCATGGATCAAACTAAGATTTATAGAAATCTATTTCAACAATTGGAAATTCAAAAGGAGGAATCTCCCGTTCTTTCCATCTTCCACTAAAAACCCTTAAAACATCTCAAAATCCCTAAAAATCAAAAAACCCATACATATCCTAAAAAATCCGTAAAAATCTATAAAAACATAAAAAATAATAAAACCCATGAAAACAATAAAATTTTTTAAAAAATAAAAACACATAAACCACTTAAATCATAAATACTAAAAAACCCTAAAAACCCTAAGAACCCTCAAAATAAATAAAAATCCTAAAAACTATAAACAATAAAAAAATCCCTAAAATATAAAAACACATAAAAGAACCTAAAAACCCCAAAAAACATTATAAAAACATAAAAAACCTAAAAACTCTTAAAATTTCTAAAAATAATGAAAAAATGATAAAACTCCTAAAAATACCCTAAAATCCCTAAAACCCTTAAAACCGTGGAAAATATTATAAACCCCTAAACCCCATAAAACCCTAAAAAACTAAAAAAATATAAAAAAATTAACAACCTTAAAAAACATAAAAACTATGAAATACCATAAAACCCATAAAAAAATAAAAAAACCCACAAAACCATAAAACACCTAAAAACCCTAAAAAATCATAAAACCTCTCAACATCCATAAAACCCCTAAAATCATAAAGGGTGACTTTACTCTACCGGATTGAAGATGACAGCGACCTCCGCGACTTGGCGTCCCCCCTGAGGGGGAGGGGTTCTCACCAGTTCTTGATGAAATTAGAGCCTTCATTCCATTCTCGGATCCTGATTCTCTCCCTTCCTTTCCGTGTATTAATCTTATCTCTAAGGTTCTCGGTCTGTTTGAAGGCCATCTGAAGCTGTAGTTGTCAATTTCGGAGTTCAAAGAGACTTCATCATTGCATAATCAGACTTTGGTGGATCGATTTTAGAACTGGCGCCCTCCAGTTGATGTTTTTAATAGATTTGTGTTCGAACATTGTAATATCATCGATATGAAAACTGTGGGCTTGGTTAATGCCTACCATATTTTGATCTGCTTTCATTATGAGGAGGACCTTATCCACGCCTGGTCTCCTGCCCCTTGAAGATGTGATGATGTACACTTTTCTATATATAGGTAGAGCTTTCATCTTCATTTACATCGAGAATAATCTTTGGTTTCCATTTGGGTATGATTCCCTGAACTCCTTCTTCCCTTCCAAAATTTGTCAATTCTTAAAATGCTAGGAAACCTGGTTGGAAGATTTATATGTGTGGATAGCCAAATGTGAGACCTATATCATCTAGTTACTCCAAGAGTCTATTTTGAGGTTGATGTTTCCATGAAACCAGTTGATTTTGTCTGGATTGATATTGGAAAAGAGATGTGGTGGAAGGAACCTGTGGTTTTTGAATCCTTGGTGAATTACTATGAATCTTGTCTGACTCTTGGTCATGTGAAATGGGTGTGTCATCGTGGGGACTGTGATCGTGTGGTTTCTAAGAGGGATTTATGTGCCACCCCCAAGGTTGGACCTGGCTTCTGACCGTTGGGATGGACCATGCCATGATAAAAATGAGGGGGAGCTCACCCAGGGGTCTTGGTAAAGGACAGTTTCAATCGGTTGAAGGCTGATTTAGGATGGGCAGGCACTGGCCCTTCATCCAGTGTGGGGGTGGAGGTTGATCAGGAGAAAGATGTGGCTTCTGATGACTGCTTGCAGATGGTTCTGAGTGGGTTGTGTCCTGACATTTCCAGTCTAGGTTTTGAGGGGATGAGGATGTAGGGGTTATTGACGAACGCTGTTATTGCTGAAGAAAATGCTTAGGAGTCAGAATTGGACTTGGTTCTTAGATAGAATCTATTTGCAGTGCTTCATCCAGAGAATGGGGAGTTTCCAGAGTCACTGGATGATGCTTAGGCTGATGAGGAGTGGCAGGTCTCTAACATCCACATAGAAGAGATGACCTTAAATACCCCAGGTGATGATTTAGGTGGGGCCAAGGCCACACCATCTGTTTATGTACTAGAACAGTAGCTGAGTGATGTGGACCCTTCTGTAGCTGAGTGGACTGTGGTGCAATAGAGTTTGGGGATAGAGGTTGTTGTCTTTGAAAAACTACTTACATGTGTTGAACTCGCTGATATGATCTTTCTGGACGTTTCCAAAATCCCCCTAGAACAACACCGATGTGAGATTCTACATTAGGCCAAACTGAAGGTGAGGTTTGACTGTGATAACATTGATGAGGAGGTTAAATATGATTTGTCATTGGGGACCATAATGACTTAATTGATGCGAACATGCCCAAGATTTGGAGGAGGAGGACCTTGATGGATGGCTCAGTCCATCCTCACCCAGATCCAACAAGAGGGTCTGATCCCGCGGCTGTTGATTCCATGAAGGAGGAGAGACCCAAGGTGGTGAGTGCTGATTATTTCCTTCACAGAAGCAGGAGGGCAAGTGCATCCCCTACCAATAAGAGGGCAAGGAGAGACTATTCATCCCTTCCAAAACCAATGGCAACAAGGGCCACCTCGAGGGCTTCCAAAGCTGTGGAGGATGCTCTGGCAAGCGATCGAGCAGATAGGAAGATGGAGAAGAAGCAACTCAGGAGGTATTGTACGGACTTCCTCAAGCAGTATGAGACATTTGAATGGGAGACGATGGACTCGGATACCTCCTCTGGGTATGGTGCTGATGGGGATCCATATGGTGATGATGTGGCCTTCAGTTTTGGTGTAGGGAGTGATCCTTTTAGATCTACTTCTGCTTTTGATTTTGGTGGCGACGTTGACGGACTTTTTTCTCTTTTTTGTTTATTACTTTTCTTATTTTGGGTCTTTTTTGTCTTGGGTTGTAAAGGGTTTTTGGGTGTGGGTTGATTGATCCCTCCCCTCCCTTGTCTGCATCATCTTTTTTCATAATAAATTTTGAGGGTGTTAGGAATAGCCCGACTCACACCTCTTCTTCCCTAAAATCATAATAATACTAATAAACATCTAAAACCCCTAAAAATGATAAAACCGTAAAACACTTAAAAACCAAAGAAAAACGTAAAAAGCAAAAAACACTTAAAACCCTTAAAAAACAAAAAATCTCTAAAATCCTAGAAAAGACTAAAAATACTAAAAAATCAATAAAATACATAAAAATACTAAAAACCACTAGAAATCCAAAAAAAATAAAAAATTTAAAAACCCTAAAAATCCTAAAAAACCCTTAAAACCCTAAAAAATGTAAACCCCCTAAAAACAAAAAAAAATGCTAAAACCCCTGAAATCCCATAAAACACCACAAAATCCATACAAACCCTAAAACCCATAAAAATCCTAAATAATACCTTAAAACCATAAAAATGTAAAACAACTTGAAAACCCATAAGAAAAAATTAATGAACTAAAAACACTTAAACCCCAAAAAACATATAATATTCTAAACCCCCAAGAAACCCTAAATGACCATAAAAACCGAAAAACCATAAAATACCTAAAAACCCTATAAACTCCAAAACTCTCTAAAATCACACTAAAATATGTAAAAGATCTTTAAACCCCTAAAAACATTAAAAACTAATAAAACATTACATCCCCTACAAAACTCAAAAAACACTAAAACCCCCAAAAATTCATAAAAACAATAAAAACCCTAAAACCCCTAAAAATCCTCCAAATCATTAAAAACTCTAAAAATATTAAAAAACCTAAAAAATTCCATAAAATCCCAAAATATGTAAAACACACCAAGAACAAGAAAACACCTACAAAAACATTAAAAAATAAAACAACTCCTAAAATCCCTAAACCCATAAAAAGGATAAAAACCCAAAAAACCCTAAAAAACATCAAAATCCCCAAAACCCTAAAAAACATAAAAACCTAAAGAATTCAATAAAAAACTCTAAAAATTTAGAAACACCCAAACACCTTAGCGAACATAAAAAACCTAAAACCATTAAAACCTAAAAAACACTAAAAACCATCAAATCCTTAAAGAACAAAAAACCCCTAAAAAACATTAAACCCCTAATAACCATAAAACTTTAAAAACCCAATAAAACCGTAATAACCATTAAAACTTTAAATACCCTTTAAATCCTTAAATAACCTTAAAACCACTAAAACACCCAAAAAACTCCTAAAAACTGGAAGAAAAACCTAAAAACCTAAAAACCTAAAAAGCACTCAAATCTCTCAAAATCCATAAAAACACTAAAAATAATAAAAATCACTAAAAATCATAAAAAACACTAAAAAACCAAAATACCCTAAAAATCCTTAAAACCCATAAAGCACATAAAAATACTAAAAATCCCTAAAAATTGTAAAAACCTAAAACACCCTAAAACTTGGAAAACCAATAAGAAAACCAAAAAACATAAAAAAACCTAAAAACACTAAAAAGATAAAAAATACTAAAAACACTAAACAACTATAACCCCCCACCCAAATAGACATAAAACTCCTAAAAACCTTAAAAACACTATTACTCATAAAAACCCTATAAAACTCTGAAACCTCATTAAACGCCTAAAAACCTTAAATAAATATAAAAAACCTCAAAACCCAAAAATAAACTAAAAAACCCCTATAAAAACCCTAAGAATCATAAAAACACTAAAAATTTATAACCCCCTAAAACCCTAAAAACCTTTAAAATTCTCAAAAGCCATAAAATTCCCTAAAATCCTAAAAACCTCAAACAACCCTAAGAAATCCTTTAAACCCAAAAAACACTAAAATCCCTAAAATCCCTAAAAACCCTAAAAATGATAAAAACTATAAAACCCCTCAAAATCTTTAAAATTCCTAAAAACCCAAAAAATCCTAAAAAAGCTCTAAAAATCCCTAAAATGTATGACCCCCAAGAAAAAACTATAAACAATATTAAAAATTTAAAATCCTAAAGATACTTAAAATCCCTAAAACCTAAATAACACAAAACCCATTAAGATCCCATAAAATACCCTAAAAATAAAAAAATCCTCTCAAATATCTATAAAAGTTAAAAAACCATAAATATCCTAAAAATCCCTAAAAATCCCTAAAAACATAAACCCTAAAAAGCCTTAATAACCCTAAGAAAAACATAAAAACATAAAAAAACCTAAAACCTGTAAAAACATATAAATGAATAAAACCCTAAAACTCATAAAAACCAACAAAATCCCAAAAACACTAAAACCCATAAAAATAAAAATAAAATCCTAAAAATCTACAAAAAAATAATACCCCCTCAAAACCATGAAAACCCCAAAATAACCTAAAAACCATATACATATAAAACACCTAAGAAACTAAAAAACACTAAAACACCTAAAAAATTCGTTAAAATCCCTAAAACACTAGAAAACCATAAACACTACTAAAAATCATTAAAACTATAAACCCACTCATAACTCTGAAAACCGTTTAAAACCCTAAAAATTATAAAAATCATAAAAACATAAATACTCAAAAAACCCATAAAAACCCGAAAAACCATTATATTCCTAAGTACACTAAAAAACATAAAACACCTCAAAATTCCTAAAAATTATAGTAAAAATAAAAATCCAAAAAATTCATTTAAAATGTAAAAACACTAAAAAATCTAAAAAGACCTAAGAAAAATTTTAAAACCTCAAACATTTAAAACCCTTAAAAACATGAAAAATTCTAAACCCAATAAAAACATTAAAATCCAAGAAAACACTAAAAACCCTCAAAATCCTAAAAACACTAAAAACCATAAGTATCCTAAATAATCCATAAAAATCCATTAAAACATAAAAACATAAAAACCTAAAATTCCATAAGAAAACCTTAAAAACCAAAATACACATAAAACCCATAAAAACATAAATATGATAAAAACCCTAAAAAACATTAAAAGACCATAAAACCACAATAACCCCTAATAAACATTAAAATCTCTAAAAAACCATAAAACCCAAAAAACAACTAAAAAATAAAATGACAATTTAAACTCATAAAAATTTTAAAAGGCTCCAAAAACTGTAAAAAATCCAACAAAACCTAATAACCCAGAAAATAACATAAAACCCTAAAATCCAAAAGCCCTCAAAATCACCAAAACCCCTAAAAACCCAAAAAACCCTCAATGTCCCTAAAAATCCTAAAGACCAATAAAATCCTAAAATGCCATAAAAATACATAAAAAGGTAAGAACCCTAAAATCTCTATAAAACTCCAAAAACCCAAATCGACTTAAACCCTCTTAAACCCAAAAATATGCTAAAAACCCAAAAAACTCAAAAAAAACAAAAACATCCGTAAAACCAGAAAACCCCTATAAAACTTAAAAATTATAAAACATAAAAAACCCCAAAAACTGAATAAAATATTAAAAACCCTTTAAAAGCCTATAAAATTAAATACTCTAATAAATCCTTAAAACACTAAAAACACGAAAACCCTAAATACCGCTAAAAACCCTCAAATCCCTCAAATCCCTATGAAATCATAAATATCCAAAAAAATATCTAAAATCATAAAGAACACTAAAACCCCTATGAAATCCTTAAATACCTAAAAACACTTAAACCCCTAAAAACACTAAAAACCCTAAAAACCATAAAAAACCTAAAAATTTAAAAATCCCAAAAAACACTAAATACCCAAAAAATCATAAAAAGACCCTAAAAATCACAAAGACTGTAAAAAACCTAAAACACCTGAAAATCCCTAAGAAAGGCTTAAAAACTGAAACAAAATACTTAAAAAACAAAAAATGCTAAAAAACCTAAAAACCGCTAAAATCCATATTAATCCCCTAAAAACATTAAAACCCCTTAAAACCGCATAAAAACATAAAAATCCCATAAAAAAATCTAAAAACCCTTTAAGCACCTAAAAATGTTAAGAAACTCTAAATACCATAGAACCCATAAAAAATCAAAAACCCTAAAACCCCAAAAAACCATAAAAACCCTAAAAAACATAAAAATCTCAAAATCACTGGATTCCCTAAAAACCCATTAAAATCCAAAAAATCCCTAAAAATCACAAAAACATAAAAAACCTTACATACCCTAAAAACCCCTAAGAAAACCATAAAATTATAAAAACACTTAAAACCCCTAAAAACCTAAAAACAACAAAAACGATAAAAATTCTAAAAACCCAAAATCAATAAAAAACCATAAAATCACTAAAACCCAAAAACAATCCAAAAAATCCCTATATATCCCTAAAATCATAAAAACCCCTAAATCCCTAAAAAACTGTACTAACCATTAAAAAACATAAAAACCATAAAACCCATTAAAATCCTAAAAACACTAAAAACCATAAAAAATCTACAAGACAATAAACACCCCTAAGAACTAATTAAGAGTTTAAAACCACTAATAACCCATAAAAACCCTAAAACCCTTTAAATCCCCTAAAATCCCAAAAAACGATAAAAACCCAAAAAACCATAAAAACCCTAAAAACACCTGAAACCCTAAAAATCTATAAAAATCACAAAAACCCATGAAAATATTAAAAACACAAAAATTCCTGAATATTTTCAAAAAACACTATGAAACCTATATACACCTAAAAACCATAATACATAAAAATAGTAAAAACTCTGAAAAATCCAAAAAACCCTAAGAACACGCAGAATCCCAAAAAGCCTTAAAACCCATTAAAATCATTAAAAACCCATAAAAATACACAAAATGTAAAAACCCCTAAAACCCCAAAAACACCTAATAAAAAATTAAAAACCAAAAAACATTTAAATCCATAAAAACCAAACAACATTAAAAACCCTAATAACCCAAAAAACACTAAAACCACTTAATATCGTTAAAAGCCTTTGAACCCCCTTAAAATCAAAAATATATATTAAAATCCATAAAAACATAAAAAACCCTAAGAACACTGAAAACCCTTATGAAATCCTTAATAAAATAAAAACACTTAAACTCCCTAAGAACCTAAAATATTATAGAAAACCTAAAACCCAAAAAAGTCCCTAAAACTCTAAAAATCCATAAACCCCTAAAAACCCCTAAAACCCTAAAACCATTAAAAACAGAAAAAACCAATAAAACCCCTAAAACAAATGAAAACTCTAGAAACCTTTTATACTCCTAAAAATGATAAAAACTCTCAAGAACTATAAATCCCAAAAAAAATTTAAAAACCCCTAAAAACCCAAATAAATCCATAAAACGATTCAAAAATCCTAAAACCCAAAAAAATCCTTAAAACCCTAAAAATGATAAAAATCCTAAAAATCCTCAAAAATCCACAAAAATCCATAAAAATATAAAAAAACCTAAAAACCATGAAAACCCCAAATAAAACCTTAAAAACCTAAAAACACTTAAAAACAATAAAATACGTAAAAATGATAAAAACCTAAAAGAACTATCAAAATCCCTAAAAACCACTAAGTCATGAAAAATGCCAAAAAATCCAAAAAATCATGAAAAAACCTAAAAACCTATAAAAACCTTATGAAAATAATAGGAACAAAAGAAAACATAAAACACCTAAAAACTAAAAATATGAAAAAAAAAAATCCAAAAATACACTAAAGCCCTGAAAAACCCATAAAACCCCTAAAACCCATAAAATCCCAAAATCCATAAAAGTCTAAAAAAATCCTTAAATATTACCTAAAAACATAAAAACCCCTAAAACCATAAAAAAACCAAGAAAACCATAAAAATCTAAAGGACTTAAAATCCCTAAAACTAAAATATGGTAAAAACCCAAAAATCACTAAAAAAATATAAACCCATTAATGCCCCAAAATACCATGAAAACCCCTAAAACCCATACAAACCCTAAACACACCAAATACTATAAAAAACATATCAATATCTAAAAATTTTATATAACTCTTAAAAGCATTAAAAATTCAAAAAACTAAAAAACCTAAACAACCCAAAAAACCAAAAATCCTTTAAAAACCTAAAAAATCCATAAAACCCTTAAAAACCCTAAAAATATTAAAATATGCAAAAAATCATAAAAATTTGGAAACCCAAAAAACCTAGATAAATTATAAAAAAACCATAAAAACTAAAAAATAATTAAAACACATAAAAATATGAAAATATTAAAAACACAAACAAACCATAAAACCCAAAAAACACTAAAAAGCATCAAGATACTTAAATATACAAGAAAACTATACAAATCCTAAAAAACCCTAAAATACATACAAACATACAAAACTCTAAAATTCCTAAAAAAATATCTTTAGAAAAACATGATATCAAAAAAATACTGAAACCCCCTAAAAACCTAAAAAACTCTAAACACCCTAAAACCCCTAAAACCAGTAAAAACATAAACCCTTACAAGCCATAAAAACCACTAAAAACCAATAAAACCCTAAAAACCCATAAAACTATAAAAACCCACTAAAACCCAAAAACCACTTTATACCCATAAAAACGTTAAAAACTCTAAAGAACCGTAAAACCCCTAAAATTTCAAATAAAATCCCTAATACCTTAAAAACCATAAATCCCTAAAAACCCATTAATACCTTCAAAACCACAAAAACCCTTAAAACCATAAAAATACCTAAAAATAACTACAAATCCCATAAAAATAATAATCCCTAAAAACAGTAAGAAAACTTTAGAAATATAAAAACACTTAAAACCCAAAAAAACATAAAAATTCTAAAACCCTAAAAACCCAAAAAGCCCTTATAACCCTACAACCCATCATAATATCTAAAATACCTAACACCCAAATAAATCTTAAAAATGATTAATAATCCGTAAAAATTTAAAAAACCCAAAAAAAAAATTTAAAGAGCTTAATAAAACTGTAAAAAACTAAAAACACTTAAAACACATAAGCACCAAAAATCCCTTTAAACCCGAAAAACCCAAAAATCCCAAAACATCCCTAAAAACTAAAAAAACATAAATACCTAAAAAATACCTAAAAATATCTAAAATTGTAAAATATATTAAAATCTATATGATAACCTTAAAAATATAAAAACAATTAATTCCCATAAAAACCATAAAAACAATAAAACACATAAAACCATCTAAAAATAGAAAACCCTCAAAATCCATAAAAACAGTAAAACCCCATAAAAATCCTATAAATTCTGATAAACATTGAAACCCCTAAAAACATAAAAACCCAAAGAAATTCTTAAAAACATAAAAACATTTAAAACTGCTAAACTCTAAAAATCATATAAAACCTTAACACCCCTAAAGGACCCTAAAACCCTAAATTCACTAAAACCCCATAGAAACTATAAACCCACTAAAAACTATAAACCCTTTAAACCCCTAAAAATGTTTTCAAAACTCTAAAAACCCTTAAAAATCATAAAAACTCAAAAAACCCTGCCTAAAACCAAAAAATACAATAAAAACTCCAAAAAACCATAAAAAATTATAAAACCATAAAGGATATCAAAATCCAAAAAACCCCCTTAAAATACATAAATACCTAAAGACCCATAAAATCCTTGAAATTATTATGATAATATTAAAAACCTAAAAACACATAAAATCCATAAAACAAAAAAACATTGAAAACACCTTAAAACTACAAACCCTAAAGAAAACCCTTTAATGAGAGGATGGCTGATCCCACAGGTGGCTCGGGTGATTCTGTGGATCCTCGACACACACCGACTCCTCAGAATCAAGAAGCCATTGATCCTGTGAAGTAACCCAACTTTGAACCTGTTGAGAATAATGTCCTTTTTTCAATTTTTTAATCCCCGTGTTACAAAACCTTGTCATCCAGCGGCCTCACCTTTGGATGAATCGAAGACAAATTTTGCTGAGGTTGTCAAATCTGCAGCTTCCTCTTCTTTCTCTGATTTCAGAACCCCCTCCCCTAGTTGTGTTATTAAGAAAGGAAAAATGGCTCATGTATCTTCCAACTGGGAAGCAATTGTGGAGAGAATTAACCTCTGTAAATTCTAAATCATATCCCGTGTGGTCATAACCAAGGGTGAAAGATTATGGAGATTTGACGATCTTGTCAAGCAAGTTTCTGAAATATGGTGTTTCTCGGACTGGAAAATGACAGCCATGGGCCGTGGCTTTTATCGCATTGTTTTTCCCTATGTTGAACATAAATGATGTGCCTAGAGCTTTGGATCACTTAATCTCAATCCTGGTCCACTATGGATTCAAGACCGGGATCACAATTTTGATCCAACAAGTGTGAAGAACACTTTCACTCATGTTTGGATCCGTATCTTCAAACTGAATTAGTTATATTTTCATCCCTGAATTCTGTGGGATATTTCCTACTTGGTTGGTTTTCCCATCCATATTGATAATGAAAAAAACAATCCACGATGTTGGCACTATGCTAGAGTTCTTTTTGAAGTTGACATGGCCAGCACTTTGGTCAAAGAAGTGGTGTTAACATGCTGGATGACAATATCATGCTGGAAATGCAGTATGAAAGAAGACCCAAGTTCTATAATAATTGTATCTTTCTTGGTCACACACTCAATGAATGCAGGAGACAGAAGACTTGTAACAGTTTCAAGGAAAGAGGCCATGAGGATAGTTCATGTCAAGTTTCTAAAAAGAAAGAAATTCCCCATAAAGATGCAACGAACACAAGGACAAAACCATTAAGACACCTAAAACCCTAAAAAATTCTAAAAACTCTAAAATCCCTTAAAGATCATAGAATCCCGAAAACATCTATAAATCATAAAAAAGAAACAAACCATAATAATCCAAAAACCCTCTAAAACTCTAAAAACCCATTCAACCACTAAAAAAATTAAATAATAAAAAAAAATTAACCCTAAAAACTAAAAAAACAATAACACCCATAAAACAATAAAATCCAAAAAACCCCCCAAAAAAACTAACCACACCCCCTCAAATCCCTAGAAACCATAAAAACCCATAAAAATCCCCAAAAATAACTAAAAGCCATAAATATTTAATAAATCCAAAAACACTTGAAAATCTCTAAGAACCGTATCACAACATCAAAACACATAAAAAACCTAATATCCTAGAAAACGTAAAAACCATAAAAAACCCTAAAACCCCAAAAACCCCTATAAACCCTAAAATTTGAAAAAATAAAAAAACCAATTAAAATCATAAAAAGTATTTAAAATCCATAAAAATTAAAAAACCCTAAAAACCTTGAAAAAAACATAATAAAACCTTAAAAACCTAAAAAAACTTAAAACCCCTAATAATATGAAAAACCTAAAAACCATAGAAAGACCCTAAAAACCTAAAAACCCCAAAGAACCATTTAAAAATATAAAACCCTTAAAATCCCTAAAACCTGTAAAACATTAAAAACCACAAAAAAACACTAAAAACCCTTTGAACCCATAAAATTTTTAAAACACTCTAAAAATCATAAAAACCCTAAGATACAGAAAATACAAAAAAACCCCAAAAATTCCATAAAACCCCTAAAAACCCTAAAAAACCGCAAGATACTAAAAATCCCTAATAAACCTAAAAAACCCAAAACAATCTTGAAAAGACCTAAAAATCACTAAAAGCCTCAAAACCATTGAAACCCTAAAAACCATAAAAGAAACATTAAAATATTATAAAAATCTAATAAAACCTGAAAACACAAAAAACCAAAAAACCTAGAAAATCATAAAGCCCCTTTAAAAACACTATTACTATATAAAAACCCAAAAACACTAAAAAAAACAAAGACCCCCTTAAACCCCTAAAAATGCAAAAAATCATAAAATCCCTATAAATTCACGAAATACTAAAACCCACAAAAACTAAAATCCAAAAAACACATCAAAATCGCTAAAAACATTAAATAACCTAAAAAAATCCTAATTTTTTTTAAAATTACTTAAAAATGTAAAAACCCCCAAAAAACATGAAAACACCTAAGATAATATTAAAACCGGAAAGACCCTCAAAACTGCTAAAATGATAAAAAACCTAAAATCCCTAAAAACCCAAAAAACACTCAAAATACAAAAAACCATAAAAATTCAAAAAAATAAAAAAATCCCACAAATCCATAAAAGTGTAAATATCTCTAAAACACCTAAAAACCATGAGAAAACCTTTAAACCCTAAAAACACATAAAATTCCTAAAAACCTAAAAATTATAAAAACCCTAAGAGTCTAAAACACTCTAAAAACCCCTAAAATCATAAAAAACCATAAAACCTCAATAAAAATAAAATACTATAAAAACAATAAACCCCCCCCCCCCTAAAAAATAAAAAAACCCTAAAGACCCTTAAAACCTTAAAATCCCTAAAACCCAAAAAAAAACATTATAACCCGTAATAATCCTATGAAATCCCTAAAAATGACTCAAAATGTAAAAAACCCAAATAAAACCTTAAAACACAAAAAAACATAAAATCCTTAAAAAATATAAAAACCCTAAAATCCATCAAAAACCCTAAAACCACAAAAAAAACCCATAATAATCACAAAACAAATTACAAAAAAAACCATTAAAAGTAGAAAAACCATAAAAACACTAAAACCCCAATGAAAACCAAAAGACCATAAAAACACTCAAAACCCCTAGAAACCTAAAAAATTATAAAACCCTAAAAAACTCTAAAAACACTTAAAAAAATCAAAATCTGTAAAAGCCCAAAAAACGCATAAAAACATAAAAGAGGCCTAAGATCCATAAAAAATGTAAATATACCCCCTTAAAATACCTAATTAAAACATAAAACATAAAAATAATTAGATCCCATAGAAAACCAAAAAATGCTAAAAACCCTAAAAACCCTAAAACCGCAAAAAATTATAAAAAACCTAAAAATCCTAAATCTTTATAAAAACTCTAAAAAGCACTAAAAATTCAAAAGACCCTTTAAAACCCTAAAAACATTTAAAAACTCTAAAAATATTTAAAATCTCTAAAAACTCAAAAAAAACCCTAAAACCCAAAAAAACATAAATATAATAAAAACCATAAATATTTGAAAACCAGTTAAAATTCTAAAAGACCCCAAAAACCATAATAATATATCAAAATCCAAAAAAATTACTAAAAATAGAAAAACAACTAAATTCCTAAAAACCAATAAGAAAAAATCAAATCCAAAAAACACATAAACCCCATAAAATTATAAAAATGTTAAAAACCCAAAAATACCCTAAAAACTATAAAACCCCACAAAATTCCTAAAAACCATAAAATAATTAAAAACCTAAAAAATCCCTAAAATCATAAAAAACAATTAAATCCCTAAAAAAATAAAAAAACACTACAAATCATGAAAACCCAGATGAAAACCTTAAAACCTAAAAACACATAAAATACCAAAACCCCCTAAAAATGCTAAAAACACCAAAAAATAATAATACATGAAACCCCCTACAAACCATAAAATCTCTAAAACCAATTAAAACCCTAAATTCACAAAAACTCTAGAAACACTTTAAACCCCTAAATAATTTTAAAAACAAAAAAACCTTTGAAACCCTAAAACCCCATAATATAATAAAAACACATTAAAACCTTAACCCCCCCACCCGAAATATCTAAAAATAATAAAAAATCCTTAGAAATCACTAAAAATAAATAATTTCTGAAAACCCACTATGAAAACCTTAAAACTCTTAAAACATTTAAAATGTGTAAATCACTTAAATGAAAAAAAATCCTAATAACCCAAAAACCCAAAAAAACCCAAAAAACCTAAAAAATTGCTAAAAAATAAAAGACCCCATAGAAATTCTAAAAATCCTTAAAACCGTAAAAATTCCTAAAACCCTTGGAATATCCCAAGAAAACCAAAAAAGCCTAAAAACACATTATTTTAGCCTGAAGAGTTCACTTATATAAGGAATGAAAGGGTCTAATGATGATTGGAAGTGTATACATTTTATGATGTGAAGGTGGCATGATATCAATTCATTCAAATCAGATTCACCATTTTGTTTCCCCTTAAGATGTGTTTGTGGCCTGAATGGTTGATTGAAAGGGGTATAAATGTTGTGAAATCACTAAAGTTGGGTACCTGCTCTTTGAACAGTCTCCAATGGGTTTTGTTTATGGAGAGAGAAATTACCAATTACTCTCATATCTATGATTCATGGGCTTATAATCCAAATAAAAGTTCTCATTGGGTAACATCTCTAATGACACTTGATAACTCACACAGGTCGACGGGGTGGGAATTTGATCTCATCAATCCTCCTTCGGTGGAACGATTGCCTTTTCTGGGACTCTCTTATGGTCTTAAGATATGTTCATAAATCCTCGGTTCTTTCCCAAATATGTGTCTATGGATTACCCATAATTAACATTTGATCATAACCACACATTGGTTTGGAATAATTTGTAAGTATCTGAGGTTCTCTATTAATAGAGACATCTATATGTATCTGAGGTTCTCCATCAATGTTACCATTTTGTGGAAAATCATGGATTCCTTTGTCATATATTGAGATGACTATGCTTTTATCCCACATCCAAGGATGCTCTAGAATTTATTTTCATCAATGGGGTACGAGATTTGTTTTTATGTTTGGATTGAACCCATGATATGGGATTCCTATCTATACTCATGAGAGGAATCAGAGCCCATGTAGTTTGGCATTGCTTATCCAGAGACAACACCTTTTAAGATCATGTGACAAGGACCCAACCATGCACATTAACATCAAACAGTAAGGTCATCTAGGAGAAGGTTCCTGGTCGAGGATGGTGTGGGACTTACGTCGAGACAGATTATGGAACTTTGAAGAGATGTGGTTTCCTTAGTGGATATGACCGTACCCAGAATTTTTCCCAAATAACATTAGGGTGATCTGGCTATTTGTTTTGGATCTCAAATAGGATTCCTACATATCCCAGTTAGTTGGGAATCAAAGACCACAATTTTCTGTACGAATGGGACTTGAACAATAGATTATTCACATTAATTGTGGAATAATACAATTTTATGGATGTATGATGCTCATTTTATCAAATATGAATGGGGATAAAACAATATAAGAGGCCCATGTAAGGTTTTTGATTGTACAGTTTTCATAATAACCACTAACCTCTAATCTCACATGAGTCATGCTAATGGTGATAAGTAAGAAGAAATGACATATATTATAATCACATGATCTCTCCCTATCCGGTGATGGATATTTTTGGAGCCCAAAGAGAGAGATAAATGGATTTGTGTGTACTTATTTCCTATCTTGTTTTCAAATCCTGGATAATCACATTTAGTGATCTATCCAAATACATACCAGGAAGAGTTGAAGAGGAGAAAAATTGTTGCCTTCTATAAGAAAAGTAATGTGGTTACCTCGGGAGGAGTGCCCTGATATCGATTCTGGTGAAGAGAGGAATGATCAACACTTGCCATCCTCAAAGGTAAATGAAATCAGTTCTTCTCAACTCCTAGAACAAAGAGGTTTGTGTGCGCATCTTGTGGTCAAAAATTGTGTTACCACTAGAATGAAACTCATGTATACCTCAAGGGTCCACCATTCTGAGGAGATTAACCACATAAATCCACTTACTGTGGGGTTTTCAACTCAAAAGGGAACACTGATTTACCAGATAATCTTATCATACATGGCATGTGTCTTTGGAAGAGGCCTTAGCCTAATTTTTGTATATTGAATCATGGACGGACCAATAAGGGGAGTAATTATATGGAAAAATATAAAGGTTGGATCTAGATATTAGAATTCCCTAGGATGCCTCATTCCACATAACATGTTCTTACATGGTATGGGGTTCCCTCAGTGTATCATGTTGTTATGTGGCTAAGGGTAAAATATGTTTAGTGTTGCACTACATAGACCTAGGTTCTTCCCGCATAATGTTTTTCTATGCGGTATCAACTTCTTCCCTTGTATTATTTTTCTACATTGGGTCATGTTCAGTCCATGTATTTTTTGGCTACATGGGGAAGGGTTCCGCCCGCACAACATTTTTCAATGTGGGATTCCTATTTACAAAGGGGACATTGGTTTTTATGTATTGTAAGAATTATGTCTACAAAGGATTTTGGTTTTGTAGACCAAAATATGATTTATTATTTCATTATTAATGTTATGTTGTAGGATTTATCTACAAGGAATTTTTGAAGGACTCTAGCTTCCGCAGTGCCTTACCTTGTCCCTCTTCATTTTTACTCATCTGAGTCTCTCTCTTTTTTGTTCCCTCATGTTCTATTTATAGAGAATTTGATAAACTGGATGACAGTTTAGTCAATCATTTGTGATGGTCCATGAGAATTGTTCTGGATAATCCCAATGATGATTCCCGACTCACGAATGACTTAGTCAGTGGGAAGATTGTTCATGGAAGGGGAGCATCATTTGTGGGGGTGTAAATTAAGGAATCAATCCCACAAATGAATTCATCTCATTTTCAGAATCTAATGAATCAGTTCATCTAGGGAACTATTTAGTTCATAGGGGGAAATAGTTTTTGGGTTCATAAATCAACACCTCCTTCCAGAAAATGATTTTGATTTCATTTTCGGGTGTTGGTACCAACTCTTCTATCCCATGAACAACTTATTTAATCGGTGTTTTGTGACGCCATGGACCGCCACACAGATCAATGGTCTACATAGTGATTTTCCAATCAAAGTTTCTTCTTCCATTGTGATTTCTGCCCTTAGAAAATTTATCCTTGAAATCATCCTTCAATTTTTTTATTACATTTAAAAATTTATAGAATAATATTCTTCTTCTATGCATAATTTTTAGGACCAAACAAATTCCTACAATTGGAATTGGTTCTGATCCGGATGAAGAGGAGGCTTTTATAATGTAGAAAGTGGTCTTATTTTCAACTGGTTTGTGTAGTGTAACAGGACATGAATGCCGGGAAAACACATATAATAGCGGGGAAACTCATTTTTCATTTACCAATTTTCATGGAAAACACAATTCTCTCTCAAACACTCTTGACCACTTTTGCTTCTAAAAACTACCTCCTTTGTAGATTCCCTCTTCCATGAAATGAGTTCCATCATCTGTGAACTGAAATACATAGCCAGAATTTGTGGGTTGGAACTTCACATAGTGGGTGGATGCCTCATGAAAGGATTGTTCGATGAGTTTTCATTTCACTGGCCAACAATTCGTGTGCTAGTGCCTTCACAGATTTCTCAAATTGGTGGCTCACATGTGATTTATTCTGAAAAATGTTGGTTTACGGTTGGATAAAAACATTCGATGTTTTAATATGCATTCTCCATCCCCTAAAATGAATTTCTCATACTTTGGGTAATCTATTATATAGAAAAAATGGCCCTAGATTCCACTTTAACCAATGTGATTGTGAGAAGAATAGTCATGTCTGAAAACATTAAGTATGATCTTTGTTCCTACATCACTCCTCAGAAGGTTGTCTTGAGGAACCTTATTTCACTAAAAAATATGACCTACCCATTATCTAGTCGATTAATACTTTATAATTTCATATTCCAAGATGATGTTCCATTTCCATTGGTTGATCAAAATATTCCCTATTGTTGGTTTGAAATGTCGCGTGAACATGATGAAGCCAACATTACTGCTTCTGGGTAAATCACATTTGGTCCAAGTTGAGAGGATTTCATTGTTATTAATTACTTGATGTGCAAGCAAAGAAATCGGCATAACCATGATACATCTTTGGAATCATTCATCCATAATTATCCATCTATTTTCAACCTATAATGAGGTAATCCCAATGGAGGGTAGAGTTCCAAATGGGATTTACACTGTAGAGGTATCTTCTCATTTGAATGGGCCTTGGCATTCTATATGCACCAAAATGATTTTGAATTTACCAAAAAATTGGAGGCTGTCAATTTATACCATGCTGGATGGATTTCATATTGTTTAATATATTCACCATCCTAGATAGTGTTTCAAATTCTTAGTAGCTCGTTTTCTTTCACAAATACCTCCAACTTACTACATTTAAAAGTGGGGAATAGTTTGTGAGATATTTACTATGTAAATGGAATACACATTATTGGTAATATGTGTGAAGATTTTTTTCTAGTGGATAATTCTTATGAGAATTCCAAGAATCTATCTATACTGATGAGATATTTTTTGGTCACAATAGAAATATTTCTTGGTCAACCCCTCCATGCATGCTCAATGATTTAATTTTAAGATTGGAAAGAGTTTTTTTATAGGTTGATAGTCAAAGGATGAAAGTATGAAAGAATAGGACTAATCCAACCCAACATTCCCAACGAATTTTGGGTATATATTTTCCTACCCTTGAGGTTTGTTAGTATACCTCGTAGTGCTATAGGATCTATCCAAACGTATCTCCTGAACTTAGACTGGGAGGTTTCTTATCTTTGTTCCAAAGATAATGTATTTTTCCATACCATGACGTTATATTGGTGACTAAGTTGGAACCTTGATGATGATAACAACATTGGAATAGGAAAATCACATCAACATGAACATCCCCACCCTCATTCTCATTTATGAACTGTGGGGTCAGATACACGAGGGAAGATCCCCTCAATATCTTAGTGGGAAATTTCAATTTTAATATGGCTAGATGGAAAAGAATTATCAATTCTATGAGTGTCATTATACTATATCATTTCCTCATTATGACTTTTTTCCTTCCCTTATCTACATTTCCATAGTTCTCCCAAAATCCTTGAGTATTGATGGCGCAGTCGAGCTGTTGAGTAATTTTTCTAAAATTTAATTTGATCCATATCCAGAACCTCATAGTGTAGTGATTGATGATTGGAATGGTTATTTAAAAGAATGATCCAATATTATTTCTCTACGAGACAACATCCTAACCACTCATGTAGATAAGATAACCATCTATGAACCTTATACCCAATATAGGATTTCTAGGAAATTTGGATACAGTACAATGTCACGTTTTTACCTCTTACCCATATCAAGAGGGAATCTCACCCAGAAATCCTTCGCCAAGAATTGTTTCTGATGACACACGATTATTATAGATTAAAAATACTTACTTCTCCCACAATTTCTTCAACATACTTATCTGGCGATTACGATATGATGTGGGTATTATGCTACCCTAATGGAGTACTAGTGAGGTCAGTTTGACGAGTGCAAAAACTATTGGTTTCCTCCCGTCCTATACCTGTTGTGTCATCTATTTCCCCTCCTTCTATAAGAGGATATTCATTTCCTCGTTATAGGAGTTTGTAGGGAACTTCATCCACATGCCCTATTACTATGGAGAGTGACTCTGAACCTATATCCTTGACTGATACTGTCAGCAATCCCACTAAGGCTGGTCTAAGGAAGACATCACTAGGAATTTTTTAAATTGAATCCAATCGTATACATTTAGCTTGTAAGAATGAACCACATACAAAGATGGAATATTTTCTCACTTCGGTGTCTTGATTTATAGAGACCCTATCTTACATAACCAAAATCTCAGATTATATACCCATTGTAGATGAGGAACAAACTGAGGTCCTAATGCTACCAGTGAACACCGAATTGTATAGCAATGGTCATGGAAAAAAAATCTACACTATAATCATAGGGAATATCCATCCATCTAAATCAAATTTTTATTCAATGAATGAAACAATCAATACAACCAAGATACCCTAGAACATAGGGAGTTATGAAATAGTGTAAACTGAGGGCATCCCCTCTAAGTAAATTAATATACTAATGTTTTAGAATATTGATAGTGATGAGAGTAGTTGTGATGGATCTCTAGACTGCCAAGGAATCTATGTGATCTAAAATATTATTACCCTCAAACCAAGTGCGAGACACTTGGATATTTCTTCCAAGAAAGGCTCTACATTTTCTAACTATTTAAGAAATAGACCACGGATAATATCCTTTACCAAGAATTGATTCGTGTAGAATCTTGGAATCAGTCTCTATCTTGGTTAACTCCAGATTCTTCTGAATGCAGAGATATATTCCTATGAACATGGACATGGCCTCATCCAAGAGTGAAATACCATTTCCAATGAAATATGTGAAATCCATGACCACCACCCACTAGGGCTATGAACCACTCCCCCTCCGTTCATCACTTCCATTGTCCAGGTCCCATATGTGTTCAGTTTGAAACTGGAGGTAGATGTTTCAACACACCCAATTCCCCTATTGTGTGACCAGGGAGGGTATAGATAAGGGGATACTAACCTGAATAAGTATGATAGAGGGGGACCCCTTCCAATCCTTAGTGATCAAAGACAAATCAATTAGAAGTAAATGAGTTCGTGCGATGATGAACCTTACCATGGAAACATATACTTAGAACCTCGCTTTGTTCCTAGCTTGCCACAAGCTCCAACATCTTGCACTAATGATCACAGATCAAACCATTATCTCCTTCCCAGAACCATCCATACCCTAGAAAAAACTCTCCACAAAAGAAGAGTCATTCTGCACATGATAAGATCATGCCATGGAACCTCCAATTTTGGACCACATCATATGAGCCCAATGCCCCTCAAAAAATAAGTGGTTTGTGCTATCTTCTCGCCTGTTGATGTAGAATGGATAGCTAGAGGCCAAGAAAAAATATCTAAGAAGGAGGACACCATTCATTTTTTTTGATTTGCGATCTTGTGTCTTTGACTATCGGTAGTTTTCCATTGATGTTTACCAAATTTTCATATATCGAGAGGACCTAGATTCTCATAATGGTTACCTTGTTCAGTTTAACTCCTCCCATCTGAAAAAGGAATCCTTATGGGATATTACTGCTGAGTTGCACCACATGGTGGCTAAAAGAGAATATTATTATGACCAAATGGTTGTAGAGATCAAAGAGCTATGGGAGTGTAATGCTCATGTGGCTAGGATAAAGGTGAAAATGTCATCAATGTTAAACAAATGCGTCTAGAATATAATGACGAGGATGAAAAAAAGGACCATTTTATAATAGACCCATAATGAACCACATCAGCCGGTATTAAATTGTCTGATGAAATCAAGTCTAGATTCATTATAACCCATTATTTTATTCCAATATCTTCCTCTATTTTTGTTTCATAAAATAAGGGAGAGACTCCAGGATGTGAATAATACCTGATTCCCATTAAATTAAATGAAAACTAGTTTTTCCCAAATAATTGTCTCTAAATATTTTCTTAAATTGAAATGATCAAACAAATGATCTATTTTTTTTGTGAGTCGAGGTAATAAGTGAGAATAGTTATGACTATTTCTGAGGTTATATAAAAAAACCCTAAAAATGTTGTCTCTTTTTTGTAATAACCCTAATTTTTTCCTAAGTCCACTGAGGTGTGGGAATAGCGGGTAATACTTGAATTTTACTTCGGCCACCCTTTGTTGGTTTTTGACCTAACAAGATTTGTGTATATTTAATTTTTTATTACGTGATTCTTGTCTAAAGCATGAAAAGTGTAGGTCTATCAAGTTGATACTCAACTTATATACAGGGCTCCCTTTGCATGTTTTCACCCCAAAAAGTTTTGTGTCTCTTTTCATGGGATGTTTAGAGTCTCGAATACTAGACTAACATTAATTATGTTTTAGTTTGAATTTATTTGACAAAAAATTATAGGGCAAGGGCCCCAATAGGTTTTATGAGCATACAATGTCCTGATATTTTCCAGACATGAATGATATATTTTTCATGGCGGTGATTTTATGATTTCTTAATATAAAACATGATATAGGGAAAGTACATGCAGAGTAACCATAATATTGGTTTCTAACAAAATGTTGTATGGGATATACATAGATAGGAAATACCTCTCTTAGGGATGAATTTTCCATAGGTTGACAATTCTTTTTTGTGGGTGACATATATTGATCCAATGATAGAATATTATGCATTTTCAAACAAAGGTGTCATCATGAAATTGTACATCCATTATTTATGGCCAATTAATTTTAAATAAATTCATAATTCTCAAGACAATGGGGGTGGCATGTTAAGGGTGTGATGTCTAAAAATGAAAAGGGCATCTGTACCAGCTTTGATCATGAATGGAAAACCACTCCCAAAAATATTTGATATGTGTAAAATAGGATTGAAGAATAATGTAGTTTAACAAAATACAGATAGGATATGGGTGTGGAGTATAATGTTTTATTTCTATGAAATTTGTGAATTATCACTATACTCTAAAAAAGGGTAAACAATTCACCCTTTTCATAGTCATCTAACCAGGAATGTCCTACCATCTTCATTCATTGAGGGGAGAGTATGTAAACTGTAATATGGTAGTTTTGAATCCATGGAGTGATGTGGGATAAAAAAATCATTATGTGTATGGACATAGTAAAACCCTCTCTTAAGGATGAATTTTCCTCTGGTTGACATGCCTTTTTGTGGGAAAATAGATTGATCAAACCATGGTCTATTATTTATATTCAAATAGTGATTTTCCCAAGACACTGTCCCTCTATTTTTGATGGTCATGGAAGGTTATGTTGAATCAAAACTTTATAGACATAGATTTTGGTTTGGAAAGGGATGTTTCTTTAGCATGAAATGGTTATTTCAAGTCAAAAATTACCAAGAATAAGTAGAGACATTCCTCCATACGTAGGAAGGTTTGATGAGGTTCCTTGAACAGGTATGACCCATGAAAATGGAAGGGACACTAATTTTTCATTATAGTTAAACCTAAGGTTCGAGATCTAGGTGTCACTAGGTATATTTTATAGGAATCAATCATTCAATACACAGTTCTAGGAAATTTTTTTATTTTAACGTATTATGGTAAGGACATTGACCACCTATTGTGAAGAAAAAAGGATGTTGTGGCTAGTCCCAAAACTAGAGATTTAAGCATCACTACGTATCTTACAATGGTAGGAATCACTCCATATGTTTTTATTGGAAGGTTATCCCACATACAAATCAAACTATTGTATGGGAAAAGGTTAAAATTATCTTCGGAATTAGATGAGGTTCACATTAAATTTTCCCATGGAGATCAAGATCACACATAGGAGTGGGGGTAACATTATTTATTGTGGTTGGAAATTTCCCATGTAGATTTAAACCTTACATAGTAAAAGGGTAGAGATTTTTATCCAATTTATAGACTCATGATATAAGGTTCATTCATCACTATGTATCCTATGATAATATGAATCATGCCAAACAATGTTATTTGATGTTTTCTCATGCAGGTTCAACCTATACACTAGGAAGGGTCATTTGTAGCCTTTGTTATAGAAGGTTCCAAGATTGAACATCGAGCATTACTATGTATCCCACAATATGGGTATGAAGACACACATAGTTCTTGAGGGAAAATTCTCCTCATAAGTTTGGTCCATACATTGGGAGGGGGAAATTTTAAATTTTGGGGTTGCTGGACTAGGATATAATAATCTAGGTGTCTCTATGTATCCATTGTGGATTGGATATTTATCATATATAGTTTTTGATATCATACGGTTTTATTGTTATGTGATTAGTAAATTTTACATTAAGTTTACTACCATACAGTGAGAACATTGTGCCTGATGTTTAATGTCATGTTGGGAGGAAAGCCTATTATAGAAACCTGAGTAACACGAGGTTAATTATTCCGGATATTACTAACATGAACAGGATGTGAGGGGGAAGGAAAGTGTATACCATGGTTCCAGAAATTATTTTCTCACGAGAAATTAAATGGGGAATGGAATCCATTTCGGTGTATTGAGGTCGGAAAATCATCTCCTGAGGTTGAATTTTACACTAGTTGATAATCCTTTTTTGTGGGATAATTATACAGATTCGACCAGGGTATATTTTTTATAGTCAAACAGAGGTATCCCCAGGACACTAACCCTCCACCTCTGTTGGAAGGGGAAGATAATTAATATCCTAGATGGGAATCAAATTTTATAAATGGAAGAATTGTGTACATTCACATAAGAAATATTCATACCACTGTTGGTCATGGAATGTGAAATTTCCTATATATAATTGACTCATATGTAGTGGGATTAAATTATTTTATTTTAATAGATCATTGAATAAGGAACCTGAATATGAGAGGTCCTACATAAATTTTCATATTGCATATAAGGATATTTTCCTTTTCTCTTTTACATTGCTAGGAAGAGGGTATATGGCCTTGGAATCACTACAAATCACGTCAAAGCAAGAATCAATCTAGATGTATTTCATGAGGAAACATGTTATATAATATCATCTGGTAAGGTCTTTAATGTGCCTCTTTGAATCTTTCTACTAGGACTATGGAATTCGGGATATGGATCGATATACCTTGATCATGTGGGGATCCCCATCCAAACATCTTAAACCGAAGTAAGATGTGCTCGATGTAGGAAACAAGGGGTGGTAATGGTTTATTCCACTAAATGGAGGTGATAGAATGAAAGATATCATAATTTTCAATTTGTGGTGGTTGGGCCTAGGACATAGGGTCTAGGAACATTGTATCACATATTATGATAATTTATCCATATATAGTTTTTAAACACTACATGTCATATGACCAATGCAAGGGGTGGAATCATATTAGGTGTGGGCATCGTGATGGTGCTACGCAGTTTATCATCATACAATTAGGATACTTATGGGATAGTATAATGTCATATTTTGGGGATAGAGGGAGGAGTGTTCTAGTGGGAGGTTCATAGTGCTACCGATATGAACAGATGTGAATAAGGACCTATAAGGCCTCATTACACAACAACCACTCCTGAAGGAAACTCATGCCAAGGGGCCAGAAGGTTGAATGGACTTGTGGATGGACCCAAATATGAAATTTATAGGCATATATATGTACCATAAATGTACATGAATCAATCCATATGTAGTTATTGAATATAAAACTACATACATTTGTTAGGCCCATATGCATAGAGGGGGTCATTTAATATCTATCTATCTCTTTTTTATCTTGGATGGACCTTGGATTAGATATCGAGGTTTCTCTAAACCTCATGTGTTGACATGAATCAATCCATATGTAGTTCTATAACATGGAATGGTGGTTGAACAATGCTAGTCGTGATGTTCTCTAAGGTGAGGTAATTGTGATGGTGCTATGTAGTTTATCGTCGCAGATCTAGGATGTTAGTGGTAAATATATGGGAAGGATGGCTTTGTAGATTCGAAAGATAGATAATAATGAGGTGAAAAGAATCCCTAAGAACAAAGCTTGGTAATAAAATCATCCCATGGAAGGAGGAAAATTTGCAGTTGGGCCTGAATTGCAGAATATAGGCATTACAACTTATATTATAATGAGAGGAGTCAAGACACACATAGTTCTATATGGGAAATATCCATGCAGGTCTAACCCATTAACCAAGGAGGGAGTTTTTTCCACTGTTTGTGGCTAGGCCCAGGACTATAAACCTAGGTGTCATTATATAACCTACATGTGCAGTAATCAATCATCACGTAGTTCTAAAGTAAGAGACATCCCACATAGATTTTTCTATCACGTAGGAATAAAAGGCATTTCATTTTTCTCCTATATAGATCTTGCTCATACATAGTGAATTATTGATTGAAATGATGATCTGTACATAGTTTAATATCATGTGGAAAGAATGATGTTTGATGTATGTTATCTTCATGTGGTAAGGAAATTAACTCATAGTTTAAGGTCACAATGTTTATACTATGGGAGTGAGACTTTCAATAAGGGATTTTCATCGCGTGGTTGCATAAAAAACAAAATGTGAAAGAGAACTAAAGAAATCCTACACCATAGATTAATTCCTGGGGAGAATTTCATATAGTTTTAAGTCATGATGCTTGGACTTTGGATTCTAGTTTAAAATTGTGGGTTTTGGACCATGTTCATAGTTTATCTTCATATAGTCATGATTATGGTATCATAGTTTAACATCGTGTTGTGCGGAAAAAATCCATACATTTTAATATCATGTTGTTAGGATGAGATCTAAATAGTTTCATGTCACCTGGTTAGGATGATGGGTGTCTTGCAGTTTTTCATTGTGTGGTAGGGGTGATTCATCCTAAATTTTAATGTCATGTGAACAATACAATGGTACCGTGAATTTTTTCTTTATGCGGTAAGGATTATGCGTCCTGTAGTTTAATTCCATGTGGCAAGGATTATCCGTGCAATTCATATTTTCATCATGCGGTAAGGATGATGCATCATATATATTAATTTCATATGACTCGTATGGTAAATGTGTAATTACATGAAATATTTCTTTAGGAACATTTAATTGGTGGGATCCATAGTTATTTGTTCATATATTGAGATAAAAAAAGATCCATTAGAGTATACTTTGTGTATGGCACATATTCCATACCATTTTGGATCTAACATTGGAGGTTTATTTCTAATTATCATTAATGTCCCGTGGACCAACCCCATCTCTCTTTAGAGGAAATAACCAGAGGTGAACCTATTGGTTGATTGCTCGTGCAATACAGTTTTGGTGAACCTCCAAATGGTGAAACGTATGCATTCTATTTTCATCAATCTACTTCATTTCATCCAACCATTTCTGCGATTTCTCATCCATGGATAGATGATCACATATGGAAACACTGAGTGATGTTAAATGAACTTCGATGGGTAGTACATCCTCTGTCCCATATACCAATGATTAATGGGTTTTATGAGTGGTAGTGTGGGTCATGGTCTGGTAGGCCCACAAATAATGGAGGAGATTTTATGACCACAAATTTGTAGCCTTATCTACCATCTTATGGATTATACTGGATAGGGTATGGTTAAATTCCAATATCTTTCTATTATACACTTCATAGTTGTATGGTGGACTATTGGTCTCGATTCCATACTCTCGATTAAATTTCTCATATTTAGTAGAAATAAATTGGTGTCCATTTCTATCAATATTGTATAAGGGACACAAAATCTGGTAATGATGTTGGCATTCATGAAGGTGAAAATATTCTTTACCCAGACCTCTTTGAGGGGTACATATCTACCCATTATAATAGAAATCGGTTTCTGTAAAGATATACTTGAATTGGTTGGCTGTAGTGGGAGGATATTGTCCCGAGCTATTTATTCCCCATATTGAAAATGGTCATGAGAACATGGATTTGTGAAGTAATTCTAGGGGATGGTGGATAAAATTGGAATAAACCTAGAATTAATGGAATTTCTTGCTCAATTTAGGGTCATACTATGTTATAGTGGGCCGGTAGTATCCAAGTATTCAAATTTTATGGGAAATCATTGATCCTTATTACTTGGAACCACATGCTCTAGTGTTTATAGCATTCATGAAAGAAGTTTTCTCTTCTCCATCAATACACCTATGAAATACCTCATCAAGGATCCACTAATAATGGACCTTTTTTTATTTTTTCCATTGTACAGAACAATGTTAATCACTCATATCTATATTTTTTTCCCTTAAAACCCTATCCGGTGGGAGCTATACCTTTTGAAGGCAGTCCAAAATGGGTTCCATCTAGCCATTGGTAGGACCATATGGCTTAGGTATGGGGAAAATCTCATTGATTTATTCCATGTTGTCTGGAATGAATGGTGTGACCATCCAATGGTGTACAATGTCGATGTCCATTTCATCATAGTCTGGATCATCCTAGGTTGTGTCTGCATTTTACAATGTGTCATACTAGGAATTTTGGGATTGGGGGACATGAGTTAATGTATGTTCCAAAGGTAATTCCACCGTTAGTCCTTGGTCGTATTCTAGCAAGGGGATTATCTCTTTTTTTATTGATAGAATAATCTCCATTGTCCTGATTGATGACCAATTCTGAATCACATTTTATCTTCATGTTTTTAACTTATACTTGAAGTTCCAACTCTAGTACATTAATGAGATTTGGGTATTGTGGTTCATATTTTAATCCACTCCTACATGAGGAATGATTAAGTCAGGACCAACTTTGTTGGAGTTATGAGAATGAATCCCAACCCCACTTTTTTGAGATTGGGGTCTTCCATCCTTTTTTCTATCAAGCTTATAGATGCACCGTCAAAATTCATCTCCCATATCTTGGGGTATTATTGAACATATGAAACCTCTTCATTGGCAAACTATATGTTCAATGAATTCATTTCTAACTATGGGCGATCTTCTAGATAATATTCCAATACCCACCATTTCATGGCTTTCTAAGGCACAAATTGAATGACATCCTCCTAATGGATGATCTTCTACTATGATAGACATCCATTAAAAATTGTATTTCTAAGAATGTATTTGAGTGTGTTTCTACAAGAGACTAAATGGAAATATTGATTTTGTATATAGCACCTCAATTTTTATACTACAATGATCAGTATCAAAAAACTTTTATCGTTATGTTATTAATGAGTATCAACATGATCATGGTTTGGATGAGATAATAAAGGATATTTTCACTATCAGCACCATTATTTTATGTTATTAAGGCACCTTATGATCATTCCATGGAATTCACATACAAAATTAGTGGTCTTCCTTCGATAGGTGGCATTGCCACACATGGGATTAATAAATATTTCTTTAGACTATTGAATTCTTCCTGACAGTCACCAACCCATTGATATAAAACCCCTTTTTCATCAACCTATTAAAGGTTAAACATTTTCCTGTAAGTTTGATTATGAAGCATATAATGTAGGCCATGTGTCATTGAGTTACTCTTAACTTGGTTAGGTTGTTTTTATGTGAAATTCAAATGATATCATTTGTATTCTCAAGGTTGAATTCGATGCCATGTCGACATATGATGATGATGAGGAACTTCCCTAAGGTAAAGTCAAAAACACATTTTAAGGGGTTCATTTTCAAGTTGTGTTGATGTAGTTTGTTGAAGATGACTTCATGATCTAACATGTGGTATGATCATTGCTACATCTTAATCACCATATCATCAACATATCATTCAAAAAACAATCCTATGAAGGTTTTGAAGATGAGATTCATGGGACATTGATATGTGGTGCGGGAGTTATTCAAACCAAAGGGATTTACCCTATAGAATTATAATCCTTAAGGGACCGAAATGTAGTGCATTGTTCATCCCCTTATTCTATTCATAAACGGTTTTATCCTGAATAGTCTTCCATGAAAGATAGATCTTTATATCTGGCCATTTCATCGATCAACAGTTATGTGATCAGGATTGGGAAATTGTCCATCAGACAGTGCCAGTTGTGATATCTAAAATCGATGAAAAATCCGAATTGTACATTATTCTTTTTGGTAGGGAATATATTGTCTAGAAACACGAGATATTGGACCTCCTGAATGGTGTTTGATTTTATGATTCTATCAACTTCAGCTTCTATTTTGGTTTTCTGCATTGGGTGCATCCTTCTGACTGCCTATTTAAAGCCTCGATGATCTTCTGAAAGGACAAACTGTTGATCGGAAACCTAAGGATCGAGGACTGAATTTTTTATGTAGTTTAAGATGAAAAAATATTGATTTTTTTAGGAAGGAGGTGTACAACTCTTTATCTTTGGATTACATGGCTGCACTAATAAATGTGGGTCATGGATCTTCTTCCTTAACATGATTGTTTTCCATGAGTTCACTAATGGTAGTCAAGACACCCTCTTCAAATACTGGAGGAGAATACCTAAGGTCTTCATACTCTTCCTCTTACTCTTATTCATATTCTTATTGTTGTTCCGATTGGGAATCAATTCAGGATTTGAGGTCTTCGGTGATGAGAGAATATTCGAGATCTTAAAATTCAAAAGATGGAGAGTCATCTTTTCACCATGCTGATGGTGGGGGATTTTCATGATAGGATGTATCAGGGGATGGTGGAGTTTCATCTTCATATTATTCTGAAGTTATTGAGGATGGGTTTCCTAAAGCTCTATGTATGGATTGAGGGTATTTCCATTCAATAATTCACCCATTTAACGGGGTTCATTAGATTTTTCACACTGTTAGACTCAGTGGGCATGAAACAAATCATGAGGACTATGGAACATGTATATGAAAATTGACTTGTACACCCAACCTGAATGAGGGGAAGTACATATTCTTTGCCAACCCATTTTAAGGGGTTAGTTGGTATTATTTCCAAAATAATTTGGGTGGTGACCCATTCAATACAATCAATCAAGGGAATCTTCTCTTTCCCCTAATAGAATCTTTCATCAGTATAATGTGACTAATAAGATTCAAACGACACTTTATTGGCATATAATATCTCAATTTTTTCATTAATTAAAATTTTAAGGCACTAATGGTATGATGAGGGAATTGTTTCATGTTGGCGTTTCTAGGGCCTTATAGAAAAGTTGTTAAAGGCCATGTTTTTTGTATGAGTAGAAATTCTGAGTTGGCCACATGTTCTTTGAACTGAGTATTGATCTTAATTGGCCCAATAGGTTCCTCCTACTTTTTTCATAACCATACATGGTTATAGAGGAAGGTGGTATATTATCCTCATTACATCCCATCCAAATATGTTTTTTAACTATTATTAGATTACCTCTGGATCCATTTTCAATGAAATTATTTTATACGTCAACACCATCTATCTTTTACAAACACATATAGGGGTATTATTTGACCATATATAATGAAATATTTTTCTTGTTTTGTGAAGGAGATAATCACATAACATTCCAAAGGATCAGTCTCTGTTTGATGTATTTTTGTGGTGGCCACTTTGGCTTCAAAATCATGGGGGATCAATAGAGCCTCTATGAGTTTCCCTGATTTATTTTGAAAAATTCAAGGCATCCAGGATTGATAGTTTGGTTGGTACGAAGGCTAATTTATTCATAATATCATAATTCTAGTCTAAAGGTTTGTGATTTCCAACATGGGGATGCTCTTTTACAGGTGATTTATGGTCTGTAGTATTCTATGTACATATATTTTCCATTAAGATAAGAGCTACAGGTGCATATGTTCTTTTTGGGTTGGGTCAGGTAGGTCTACTTGCATATCGAGGGATGTTAGACACTTTTTAATCTTCAAAAGGATATTATATAATGAACAAGTCAGAGTGTATTTTGGAAGGGATGGGTGAATTTTTCTATTTATTTTGGTTCTTTTGAAAGGATATTCTGTGAGTTTCTGCAATATTGATGTTTTGAGCAGGTGTACGGCCAGAAATTTTACTTCTTCCATGGTTGTGTCATCCTTAGTACCCTCACCTTCTACGTTCAATTCCTCCAGCTCCCTGATTGGGTGTAGGGTACTCAGGAACATATCCATACTCATCATAATAGAATGGCTCCATTATGTGAACGACATTAATGGATCCCAAAATAAACTTCTCATCTGATGATGAATCTATCTGTCTGACTACTTCTGTTGGTAAAATTTGATGGGGAGGTTCACAAATGTTCAGATCTGATGGCATAAAATCCAATTGGGTGAAGGCTAAATTAGTTCTTCATACACTAACTCCCTACCTCCATAGTCACACTTCTTTTTAGATGATCTACTTTTAGAGGGTTGTGGGGCTGAGGATTTCCACTATGCTGTAGTAGGAGCAGTTGGGTCATAGTTGGTTGTTTAAATTATGTTTGGAGAATTCCATGAGTTTGGTTGATTTTATTTTGAGTCATAATACTATTTAACCTTTTCAATCTCAGTCTAACAACTTCCTTCCACTCATCTCTTTCATCAGGAGCAGTAGTGGAATCATATTACACTTGTGATAGTGGCGGTTCGAGTTTGACTCTCCCAAAATCATTAATTTTCTGTTGGATATATTTGAAGAAAAAATACAATGATTTTAGGTACTAGTATTTAGTGAACGGTAAAATAATATATTAGGTCTTCAAGACTGACCTCATTGGCCCTCTTTGGCTCTGGTATCCAGAGTAACCTGTTATAAGTAGTGGGGATGGTAGGGTTATCATTTATATGTGAATGGTATTGGAGTAGCTTAGATGATTCGCATTTCCCTGGGACATCTAATGGTTAAGAAAAGATGTTTCCTATTCTTTATAGGGCATATAACATGTTTGACCCCAGCCCTCCAAGAACCTCAATATAAGATGGATTTCTTTTATTTGATTCAGAAAGGGGAGGACATTCTCTTTGATATATAACATGTCTTCAAGGAGGACCTTAACAATTAGCACCATAATTTTGAGAATTGCCATCATGGAACAGTGTATGAAAAAATATAGAATTTCGATTTCATATACCCTTGAGAAGACTACCAAGGTGGATGAAATCAAGGGGAGGACCGTCTTGCAAAGATAAGTCATCACTGCTATGAGGAAATTTTATGTTAGTTCCACAATGGTGAGGACTATCATCATAGATTAATGTTTGATTCAAGGGAGAAATTCTAAAGTGTATATGATAGGGAGGACCATCAAGATAGAAAAAAGTGAGGGGAAGAACTTCCTACTAAAATAAGACTTCACTGTAGGGAGAAAATTTTTCGTTAGTTACACAATGGTGAGGACTACCATCATATCTCAATGTTCAACTATAGGGATAATTTATGCTATGTATTCATAGGGCGGGACCCTGAGGGTGTATGAAAATAATGGGAGGACCTTCTTGCTATTTGATCTTTTGGAAAAAGGAAGGATGCCATGATGCTCATCAGGTGATAGTATCTTTTGATCGATCATATCTTGTCCAGAATGTATTCCTTCATGTTACATGATTTGGGGAGGACCTTTAGAGCTTCTAATAACAATGATGAGGGGATAACCTTCACAACTACTACTTCCATTTCAGTAATTTGGTAATGGATTTGAATGATCATGTTCCACCAGAGATAATATTATTATAGCATCAAGAACTCCAGTTTCCAGTAGTGCAGGGTCATGATTTTTCAATTCATTTTCTAGTTTTTTGGAACAATTTATTTCTATGATATCTCTTATAGTAGATTGGGGCTGCTGGATATAGGTGAAAGCCTTCACATATGAGTCCATGCTCATGTGGATCATGAGGTACTAACAAGATATGTTGGCCAACATCTTGAGTTCTAGTAGGGATATATTCCTTCCCTCAAGAAGCCACCATGGATGACTGGGGCCCCCTAGTTTGAATGAGTATTTTTTCCCAATATGGTTGTCCATTTATCAAGGAATATTGCCAATGAACCTCATGGATGGGGGAATGGATGCATGTTTACTCTGATGTGACAACCCAATTATGTGGATGAGTCACTCTATTTGGGGAGGTGGGGTTCTGGGCCCAAATCCTTCCTATTTCCATGGATGTGATTATGTCTAAAAAATTGTAGATGATGTATTCCAGAATTTATGTCCTATCCTTTCTCATTTCCAGGATTTGTTGAGAGACATCTTTGGCTAGAATGAGATTATATTCCCATTCCTATGTCAAAGCAGTCATATGTTCCTACTACGGTCTACCATTTTATGCCACTAGGTACTGATAGTTCTCTAATATGTGGGAAGAGGAACAATTATTCCCCTAGTTTATAGTTGGAATACACCAACTTTTTTCTCATGTTTCTTTTATTTTTTTCTAACAAGCTTGATCTGAACAAGCTAGGATTTTAACTTTCTTGTTGGGTTCCATTTTATTTGATTAATGAACATGATATGAATATATTGAAATTTTACTCTCTCTATATTTGGTTTCCATCATACTTGAATGGTGGGATTTATATTTTCCATTAGAGATTTGTGTTTGCTCGTTTCTTATCCTATTAGGATGAAGAGATTGATATGTATAGGTAGGAATTTAGATCTTCTCATAGATGATTACCACCCTATTTTTCTAATGGGATTCATGTTCATTGGAATGGATTTTTATCTGCCTATAATTTTCCTCTCTTCATGCATGATGGGTTTGGAGAGCATTAGTTGAAATTTGCGCATTCTCCTAATTTACCTCTGTATTTACATGGTGGGATTCATAAGAGAGATAAAAAATATATGTATGTTGATAGAACACTACTGTATTTTCATGGAAAATTTATTCCTCAGGAACAAGGATGGTGAATGTTCTTGATAGTTTTATTGTCTCCCTTGATGGTCCACCCAAGGACCTAGGTCCATTTTCTTTTAGTAGGGTCCCTTGGGGAGAAATCCTCCTCACAGTGGGGATACTATGACTTATAGAATTAGAGACGATGGATTCCGAGAATTACCTTTGAGTTGGACCCCTCTGTTGTATGGATGAAATTGATGGGGATGAATTTATCATCCTCTCTAAGATGAGAGAGGCATTCATTTTCACATTTCAGGGATAGGATCTCGAAATTATTAGAGATGGTTAATGGAGCCACCTAGTTTTGGACCATTGACCATAACTTGGTGGATGAATAGAAAGGTTTCATATCATGGATGTCTTGAATAGATGCCTCTAGGTTTGGGAGAGTACCCATTTGGTAGTACTCTCAAACTAGTTCATTCGGGACCCAACATTGAAGTTGTTGGGTGGGTGATGGAATCCTATACTTCCTGGAGGACCCAATTGGTGTGGTGGTTGACATGAATGTCTATGAAAACATATAAGATTCCATTGAATTGAAGGAATCATTGAAGGATGTCTACAATGGATGTGACAAGTACATAAAAAACCTCTTAAAAGTAGAATCTCATGACCACATGCGTAATTGATGGTCATTATTGGCCCTCTTCCTTTTTGGATGTTAAATGGCCCTGAAGTGGGGTAACACTGCCACCATAGTTTGGGATTCACATCTGGTTTTCCATTTTTTATTTCAACCCAAATAGTACACCAGGGTAAGGATGAAAAGGTGCCAAGTATGATTGGCAGTGTATCCTTTTTTCTTGTAAAGGTGGAATCCTATCAAGTCATTCACATAAAACACACCATTTTGTTGCTCTTGAAGATGTGTTTCTGGACAAACTATTGACTGCAAGGGGGTTAAATGGTGTACAATCACTAACTTTGGGTACAATTTATTTGAATGGTTTCCAAAATGATTTTTTCATAGAGTTGGAAACTCCCAATGGATCGAATATCCATGATTCATGGACCTAATTTCAAACTGTAGATGATCATTATGTAACTTGGCCAATGAATCTTAAGATCTCACATTGGTCGAGAGGAATGGGAAGTTGGGATCATCACACCCTTTGGGGGGGGGACAATTTCCTGTAATGGGATTCTCTTATAGATTTAATATATGATCACAAATCCTTTTTCATTCCCAAGTATGTGTATGAAGATTACCACTAAGCAATGATTGATCATAACCACACAATGGTTTATAATAAATTGTATGTATCCAAATTTCTACATCAATAGAGGCATCTATTTGTATATGAGGTTCTCTAGTAATGTTACACTTTTTTGAATAATTCAATGATACCTTGGTTGTTTATTGAGATAACACTGGTTTTAATCAGCATCATGGGGCGCTATAGAATATATCATCATCCAGGGGGGATGGGAGTTGTTTTGATTTTTAGGTCGAACCCATGAGATAGGTTTCCTACAAATCCTTGTGAGAGGAATTATAACCCACGTAATTTTGTATAAATTCACCAGACACATCACCTTTTATGTTCATCTGACAGGGATCCAACAATATAGTTTAAATTCATATGGTAAGGAGATCTAGTAAAATGGTTCCTGGTCAAGGATGTTGTGAGACTTATGTTGAGGTCACTTAAGGTAGTTAGAAGAGATGTGGTAACATGGGTAGATATAACACTATTGGGAATGTGACCCGAAGAACATTATGGTTATTTGGGTGATAGGTTTGGACCTCAAAGAGGATTCCTCTATATCCTAGTTAATTAAGAATAAAATTCCAAATATTTTAGTATGATAGGTACTTACACCTTATATGAGGCCCCCTAAAGGGTGCAGAATTAGATCTTATGCATGGAAGATTCACATTTGAGAAAATATAATTGGGTCTTACACCATATAGGAGGCCCATTTGAGGATTGGGATTATGCAGATGTCGTAATTACCACAAACCACTTAGCCTAAGTGAGTCATGCTCGGTGTGAGAAACAAGAGGTAGTAGCAAATCTGATAATCACATGATCTCTCCCTATCCACTAATGGATGGTTTTGATTCCAGAGATAATGATAAAGGGATTTGAGTATTCCCATTTACTCTCTTGTTTTCATATCCTAGATAGTAATATTTTTTGATCTATTCAGATACATCCCAAATGGAGGTGAAGAAGATCAAAACGACCACCTCTTGTAAGAAAATAAAGGGGATTACCTCAGGAGTTCCCTCAGAGCAGTTCTAAGAAATAGAGGAATGTTCAAGACGAGATCTCATCAAAGTGAAAGGCCATTGGTTGCTCTCAAATACTAAATCAATGAGGTTCATGTGAGTATCCCAAGATTGGAACTCGTATTACCATGTGAATGTAAACTCAATGATACCCTGAGGGTCATCCTTTCTAATGAGATTACCCATTTGACTCCACTTACTATGGTTATGTAAACTCCTAATGGAATTCTAATGTGACCAATGATCTTATAATAGGTTTGAGGAGGATTTAGAAGAGGACTTAGCCAGATTCTAGTAAAATAGTTCACAGAAGGACTGACATGGGGACTAATGATATGATGAAAGAAAATGGTTGGAGTTGGAGAGTAGAATGACCGTGGATGAATCATTCATGTAGCATGTTCTTATGGGGGATGGGGTTCCCTCCACATAGCATGTTTCCATGTGGGTAAGGGGATGATCTGTATAGACTTTCACTATGTAGACATGAGTTATAAACGTGTAGAGATTTGTTATATGGGACCATGTTCCATGCATGAAGCACTTTTCTACACAGATTCAAGTCCTTCCACGTAGTTTTTGGCCCCACAGTGTAGGGTTCTACTCGTACAATATTTTTCTATAAAGGATGCATGTTTTCAAAGGAGCCATTGATTTTTATGCCTTATAGGAATTATATACATAAATGATTTGGGTTTTCATACCACTTGATGACTTAATATTTTTCGCATAATGCTATGTGGTGGGATTTACCAGTGGGAAATTGTCTAAGGACTCCAGTTTTTGTGGTGCCTTCCTTCAGCCCTGTTTAGTCTCATTTGTGTGAGTATATTATTTTGTTGGGTCCCATTACGTTCTATTTATAGAGAAGTAGATGAGGTGGATACCATCATATATTTTCATCCACAGTGTGTTGTGATCCTTATTTTACGGAATCCCATGGAGCATGATTGGCCTACGAACCACTTATTTAGTAAGATCATCATTCATGGAAGGGGGCAGTCATTTGAAGGGGTGGAAATTACCATCTCAATCCCACAAATGAATTCATTTCATTTGTGGGGTCCAATGAATTGGATCATCCCATGAACCTTTTAGTTCATACTAGAATATAGTTTCTGTGAGCAGGAATCCCCACCTCTTTCCCGCAAATGAATTTGATTTCATTTGCGGGTAATGGAGCCACCACTTCCATCCCGCATACTACTTAGTTCATGGGTGGTTTGTGAAGTCGTGCACCGCCATGTGGAGTGATGGTACACGAAGTTATTTTCCCTTCATGATTACTTCATCCTTCATGATTTCATCCCTTTGAACAATTTTCCTTGAATGATTCCTCTGATTTGTTTCATTGCTTTGCTGAATTGATGGAATCATCTTCTTCTTCAATGAGGAATTTTCTGGACCCAACATACATAAAACCACTAAAAACCTAAAAACACTTCAAACACAAAAAACCCTGATAACCATAAAAACCATAAAAACCACTAAAAAGGCTCAAAATCCATAAACACCTATAAAACCATAAAAATATTAAAAACCCAAAATCCCAAATAACATAAAAGCCCTAAAAATCATGAATACCCCTAAGAAATCCTTTATAACCTAAAACACTTAAAACACATAAAAACATGAAAAATGATACAAACCCAAAAAAACAACCAAACCCTTAAAAAATCCTAAAACCCCTCAAAATCCCTAAAACCACAAAAAAACTAAAAAAATAAAAAAAAATCCCTATATATCCCTAAAAATATTAAAATAGAAAAAAACCTGAAAGCTCTAAGAAATCCATTAAAAAGAAAAACAAATACAATAACAAAAAATCAAAAACAGTAAAAACCCATAAATCCTCTAAAAACCATAAAACCAATCAAAATAACTAAAACCCCGAAAACCCATAAAAATTTAAAAATATAAAAATATGTAAAAACTACCCTAAAAACCAAAAACCCACTAAGAATCCTTAAAAACCAAAAAAAACATTTAAAACCACTAAAAATTAAAAAAAACTAAAAAACCTAAAACTCAAAAAACAGTTAAAATCCCAAAACCCCCAGAAGACCATAAAACCCAAAAACTTGAAAACCCCTCAAAACCCATAAAATCCTAAATAACCACTAAAAACATTAAAAACCTTTTATACCCCAAAAAATGTTAAAAAACACTAAAATAATTAAAACCCCTAAAAAAGTAAAAAAAAATCTTAAAACCCAAAAAAAACTATAAAACCCTAAAGTCCCTTAAAACCCTCAAAATTCATAAAAACCTAAAAACACAAAAAAAATCATAAAAAAATAATAAAAATCCCTAAAAATATAAAAAACCCAAAAAATGATGAAAAAAATTAAGAAAACCATAAAACACTAAAATCAGCTAAAAACCCTAATAATGTAAAAACCCCTAGAAACCTAAAATCCCTAAAAACCATCAAAAACCCTAAAACACTAAAAGCCCGTAAAATACTAAAAATAAAAATACAAATTTTTTTAAAATACCCAAAAAACCTAGACAAACCCCAACAAAACCTGAAAAACCTAAAAACATAACCCCCCCCCCCCACAAAAACCTAAAAAATGATAAAAACCATAACCATAAAGACTATCAAAAAACTAAAAAAATCCTAAATAATAATCCCCCTAAAAACATTAAAAACACTAAAAACCATAAAACAAAACAACTAAAAAAACTCCAAAAAACCTTTAAACCCCTAAAACTGTTACTAATCTCTAAAAAACCTTGAAAACCTAAAAACTCCAAAAAAAGAAACCAAAACACCAAAAAACCATATAAAACCCTAAAATACCTTAAAAACACGAAAAATCCATAAAACCCATTAAAAACATTAAAAATCCTAAAAATTGCTTAAAATTTCAAAAAAAATGATTAAAACACTAAGAAATCCTTAAAAACCTAAAAACCTCTAAAAACCAACAAAACATTGAAACCCCTCAAAATCCCGAAAACCCATAAATAACCATAAATGACCTAGAAATACCAAAAAATGTAAAAAACCCAAAAATCATAGAAAACCCCTAATAAGACCTCTGAAAAATGAATACACTTAAACCCCCTAAAAACCTAAAAACCTTAAAAAACCATATCAACACCCAAAATAACTAAAAACAATAAAGACCGATAAAAACCCATAAAATACCAAAAAATCCATAAAAGAATAAAAAATTCCAACACCCTGAAAAACCCATAGAAAACCTAAAAACACTTAAAACGCCTAAGAACATAAAAATTACTAAAAACACTAAAACTGAAAAAATCTAAAATCCCTAAAAATCCCTAAAACCCCCAAAAATCAAAAAAAATGCTTAAAATCCTTAAAATCCTTTAAAATCATAAAAAACCCTTAAAACCATGAAAAACACTAAAAACCATCAAATCCTAGAAATTATTTACAATAAAAACCTAAAAATGTTAATACTACTGAAAAACCTAAAACACCCAAAAAATCCCCTAAAACCATTAAAACCCCATAAAACCATAAATAATTATAAACATTCAAAAAATCACTATGAACTATAAAAACCATTTAAACCCCTAAAATGTAAAAAACACTAAAAACCCTTATAATCCATAAAAACTAAAAAAATACAAAAAACACCAAAAAACATAAAAACCCTAAAACCGTTAAGAAATGTCTAAAAATCCTCATAATCCATAAAATCCATAAAAACCATTAAAATAAAAAAATCCCAAAAAATCCTTAAAAATGTAAAAATACTAAAGACCTTTGAAACTCTAAGAAACCCATTAAAAGATTATAATAACTAAATCCCCAGGAAACCTTAAATAAAATTAAATACCCTAATAAATATAAAAAACCATCAGGACCCCAAAAATCCTTAATACCATAAAACCCCATAAAATTCCTAAAATGACCTAAAAATCCATAAAACGTAAAAATCGCTAAAACCCAAAAAACCCTAACAAAAACATAAAAATATAAAAAAATTTAAAACCCCTCAAAACCTAAAAATGCAAGAAAACCCCCTAAACCCCAAAAAAGACCATAAAAACCCAAAAAATCCTTTAAAATCATAAAAAACCTAAAACCATGAAACACCAAAAAACCTAAAAACCTAAAAACCACTAAAAAAATATAAAATCACGATAAACCCAAAAATGTTACAACCACTAAAAATAATAAAAAACCAAAAAATAAAAAAAAATAATAAAACCTGAAAAACCCAAAAAACAGTAAAATCATTTAAAACTGAAAAAATCCCAAAAAAATGATAAAAACATAAAAAACATAAAAAATTCATAAATTACCTAAAAACCTAAAAAAACCTAACAACCCAAAAATCCCTATGAAACATTAAATACCAAAAAAACATTTAATACCCTTAAAAACAAAAAAACCCTAAAACCATAAAACCCCCATAAACCCCGAAAATACATTAAACCCTAAAAACCATAAAATTCATAAAAAAGAAAAAATATCCATAGAAATCATAAAAAACTATAAAAACCTAGGAACACCCCATGAAAACATTAAAATCCTAAAACACTTAAAACCCCTATAAATCCTAAAAATGAAAAAAAATAATCCTAAAAACCCCCTAAAAAGATAAAAAACCAAAAACCAAAAAATAAAAATAAAAAACCACTAAAAACGATAAAAACCATTTCAATACATAAAAATGTTAAAATACTCTAAAAACCTTAAAACCCCTAAAATATAAAAAAATCATAAAAATCCAAAAATACCATAAAACCCCTAAAACCCTCAAAATCCAAAAAAAACCATATTAAACCACAAAATTCATAAAAAGGTTAAAAATATATAAAAATATAAACACCCCTAAGAAATCACTAAATACTTTTAAACACATACAATCCCAAAAAGACCCAAAAACACAAAAACACCTAAAAACCATAAATAACATAAAAATTCTAAAAATCCATAAAAACAATGAAAACCATAAAATATTAAAAATTAACTAAATTTACATTAAAACATTATAAACCCAAAAATCCATAAGAAAACATTATTAATATAATAACACATAAAAAGCCAAAAAACCTAAAAAATGCTAAAACCCCCAAAACCCTCGAAAACCTCAAAATCACTAAAAATACTAAAATCCATAGAATTCCTTAAAACCCAAAAAAATTAAAAATGTAAACACCCCAAAAAACCCTATAAATCCATAATAGAATCCATCAAAACCTAAAAACACTTAAAACCCCTAAAAATATACAAAATCCTAAAACCCTAAAAATACCCTAAAATCCCTAAAATCCCATACACCACCATAAAAATCCTAAAACACTTAATAACACATAAAAACCCATTAAAAACCTAAAAACCACTAAATCCTTAAAAAACCTATATTCCCTTAAAAATGTGAAAAAACACTAAAAACCATAATACCCATAAAAACAAAATAACCCTTTAAAAACTAAAAAACATGAAAACCATAAAATCCCATGAAACCTAAAAAAATCCATTAAATCACTAAATACAAAAAAATAATAAAAAGTTCCTACAAATTGATTAAAACATATAGATACTAAATCCATGAAAAACCCAAAAAACCTTAAAAACCTAAAAAAAATTAAAACACCAAAAACCTAAAAAAATATAAATACTAAGAACCTAAAGACCCCAAAAAACGCCTTAAAATCCCTAAAAACATTGAAAAATCATAAAAAAGGCATAAAAACCTAAAAAAACTTAAAACCCCTAAAAACCCAAAAAACAAAAAATCCAAAAAAACAAAAAAACCAAAAACCCCCACCTAAAACCTCTAAAAATATCAAAATTAAAAAAATTCTTAAAAACTATAAAAATCATAATAAAACACTAAAAGTACCTAAAAATGTAAAAAACCACAAAAACCATAGAAAACCATAAAAACCCAAAAACACATTAGACCATTAAAAACCTAAAAAACACTAAAAACCATAAAAATACACTAAGACCCCTAAAAATAATAAAACCCCTAAAACCCAAAAAAACTAAAATCAAGAAAGACTCTAAAATTCCTTTTAGCCCATATAAACCATAAAAAAATCAATAAAACATTAAACCCTACAAAAATAAAAAAATCCATAAAAACCTATAAAAACCATAAAAACCCCAAAAACCCTCAAAATCCCTAAAAACATAAAAACCCATAAAATTACTTAAAAATCCTAAAAAGTCACTAAAAAGATAAAAAAAACCCTAAACCCAATGAAAACCCTTAATAAACCCTTAAAATCTAAAAAATCATAAAACCCCCTTACAAATAAACAAAACACAAAAAACCCTAAAAAAAATAATCCCTTAAAAATTCATAAACCCCTAAAAACCAAAAAAATTCGAAAATTATGTAAAAATTATTAAAAATGTAATGAAACTCTAAAAACCATGAAAACCCCTCTTAAAACCTTAAAAATATAAAAATAATTACAACCCCAAAAAGATAATAAATTCTAAAAACCAAAAATACCTTAAAAAACCTAAACCCCCTAAAATGTTAAAAACCATAAAACCCCCCAAAAAACAAAAAAAAAACAAAAAAAACACCAAAAACCTTTTATCCCCTTAAAAAAATTTAAAACACTAAAAACAATTAATAGCCTAAAAAACTCAAAAAACCCTTAAAACTCAAAAAACCAAAAAATCGCAATAAAACTCTAAACCCCCTCAAAATCTCAAAAAACCCCAAAAAACCATAAACACTATAAAAAGACCTAAAAATCCATAAAAAAGTAAAAACTCAAAAACCCATAAAAAACCTAAGAAATACTTTAAAATATAAAAACAATTAAATCACCAAAAAACACCAAAAAATTTAAAACCTCTAAAACCTCTCAAAATCCCTAAGAACCCTAAAAACCATGAAATACTAATAATACCTAAAGTCACAAAAACCTTAAAAAATCTGAAAACCCCAGGAAATCCTTAAAAACATAAAAACACTTAAATCCCCCCCCCCAAATAAAAACAATACAAACACTAAAAACTACATTAAAACTCTAAAACCCACAAAAAACCATAAAACTCCATAAAACTCCTAAAACCATAAAAAAACATAAAAACCCTAAAATGAGTAAAAACTCTAAAATTCCTTTAAACCCCTAAAAATGTAAAAAACTCAAAACACCATAAAATACCAATTTCCCAAAAAAACCATAAAAAACCAAAAAAACAAAAAAAAACCCTAAAACCCATAAAATAAATAAAGTGCTTAAAAATACTTAAAATCACTAAAAATAAAAAAAATAAAAAACCTTGAAAAACCTAAAAATTCCTAAGAAAATTGTAAAATCAAAAAAATTAAAACCCTTAAAAATTTAAAAATACTGAAACCCATAAAAAACCTCAAACCCTTAAAACACTCAAATTCTTTAAAACCCCTATAAAACCATTAAGTCTTAAAAATTCCAAAAATCCATAGAGGCATAAAAACACATTAAAACCCTGAATTCCCCTAAGAATATTTAAAAAACCTAACATCACTTAAGACCCCTAAAAACGAAAAAATAAAAAAACCTAGGAAAACACGAAAAACCTTAAAAACCCTATAATCCCTAAGAATACTTAAAAACACTAAAACCCATAAGAATGCTGAAAATGACCTAAAAATCCAAAAAAAAATTAAAAAACGCCTAAAAACACTTAAAACCTTTATGAAAATAATAAAAACATAAAAAACATTAACCTCTAAAAGCAAAAAAATATATATAAAAAACCGAAAATGTCCCTCAAAATCATAGAAATTCCATAAAACCATAAAACCCTGAAAACCATAAAAAACAAGAAAAACTGTAAATTCCAATTGAATCTATAAAAACCATTTAAACACTTAAAAATGATAAAACCTCTAAGAACTATAAAACACCTCAGAATCATAACAAACCCTTAAAACTAAATAAACCATAGAAACCCAAAAATATATAAAAACCTCAAAATCCCAAAAAACCTTTAAAAAACTCAAAAAATCATTAAAATCCTTGAAAATACATAAAAATATAAAAAACCCAAAAACCTAAAAGACATTAAGAAAAACTAAAAACATAAGAACACGTAAAACCACTAGAAATCTAAAAGAATAAAAAAACACTAAAAAACCATTACCCCCCAATCCCTAAAAACCCTAAAAAACTCTAAAATCCAAAAAATCCCTAAACGTTTTTAAAAATATAAAAAACCCAAAACCATAAAAATCCTAAGAGCACCTAAAAAACCTAAAAACCCTTAAACTCCCTAAAAACTAAAAAATCCTCAAATGATTTAGAAAACACTCTAAAAGTACATTAAAACACATAAAAACCATAAAAACCTAAAAATTACTAAAAACAATAAAAATCCATAAAACACATAAAAACCCTCTAAAGACTCTAAAAAAATTTAGGCCCCTAAAACCAGAAAAAACTATAGAACAAATTTAAAATCCATGAAAACTAAAAAAACACTAAAAACCCAAGAAAACCATAAAACCCCCAAAAAATACTTAAAAATCCTAAAAACCATAAAAATCATAAAAATATCTAAAAACAGAATAAACCCAAAAAATCCTAAAAACCCCAAATAAAACATAAAAACCCTAAAGGTGATAAACCCCTAAAAATCCAAAACCTCTCACGACCCGACCCTACCTGGGCTCGAGCTGCAACTACCCCAAGCCCGCCTCCATAGGCCAGGGGCTGGCGACAAGCACCGAAGGCTAAACAACTCAGGGAGGCCTTTGCCAGAGTACCTATACACACAAATACAACACACTCAATGAAAAAAGTGCAGAGTAAAAGAAAAAGTAAAGTACCAACTTCTACAAATAAACCACATAGTGCATCTACCTCTAAACATTAAAAAGAAAGCGATGAAAGTAAACTAAAAAGAAAAGGGCAAAACATGTGCCCAACCAGAAAAGTGCCACAACCCGGCCACAGGTAAACAAAAGTAATCAACTGGGAGTGTCCCACACCTGGAACCCGACCACGACCAATGCACGCGGTCTATGCTCCCAAACTCCTAAGCTCCACTGAAGTCACGACCAACATATCTGTCGTCTGCAAGGGCACACCTAGTACGGGAAAATAACAAGCAGGAGTGAGTATAAAAATACTCAGTAGGATGCCCCAAAGGATAGAGGGATCTATAAAGGCGGTACCGAAGGGTGTGGAGTATATATAATAGGGAATAGTAAAGGAGTACAACAAGGGGTGAAGTAGAGTAACAGTAGAGAGTCCAGCTCAACCCAACAAGAGAAATGAGGTAGACTCATTCAGACACAAGGAGCTGGAAACATGGAGAAGATAATCTTCTCGTCGAGCCTTCGCTACCTATAGCAGGAGAGTAGACTCGTCTAACCACGAAAAGCTGGACACAAAAAGAACGTGGCATACCCCATGGGTCTTTACCTCTCCTGGAAGGAGAGTAACCAAAAACAAAGATGTGGGTACTCGAATAAGGTATATACATATCCATATGATCTTCTAAAAATCCCAAACAAGATCGTAAGGGGATCTCCAACCTGTAGCTTAGCCCAAGAAAGTGAGAAGCCAACAGTCCCAGAATTAAACATCATCTATGCCCAGCATCCTGCACTTCTTCCCTGAAATGCAAGTCAAGAGGCTCAAATCAACCCCTCCATGCATGCTCAATGATTTCATTTTAAGATTGGAAAGAGTTTTTTTATAGGTTGATCGTCCAAGGATGAAAGTATGAAAAAATAGGACTAATCCAACCCAACATTCACAATGAATTTTGGGTCTATATTTTCCTACCCTTGAGGTGGGTTTGTATACCTCGTAGTTCTATAGGATCTAGCCAAACGTATCACCAAAACTTAGACTGGGAGGTTTCTTATCTTTGTTCCAAAGAGAATGTATTTTTCCATACCATGACGTTATATTGGTGTCTAAGTTGGAACCTTGATTATGATAACAACATTGGAATAGGGAAATCACATCAACATGAACATCCCCACCCTCATTCTCATTTATGAACTGTGTGGTCAGATGCACGAGGGAAGATCCCCTCAATTTCTTAGTGGGAAATTTCAATTTTTATATGGCTAGATGGCAAAGCATTATCAATTATATGAGTGTCATTATACGATATCATTTCCTCATTATGAATTTTTTCCTTCCCTTATCTACATTTCCATAGTTCTCCCCAAATCCTTGAGTATTGATGGCGCAGTCGGGTTGTTGATTAATTTTTCTAAAATTTAATTTGATCCATATCCAGAACCTCATAGAGTAGTGATTGATGATTGGAATGGTTATTTAGAAGAATGATCCAATATTATTTCTCTACGAGACAACATCCTAACCACTCAAGTAGATAAGATAACCATCTATGAACCTTATACCCCTTATAGGATTTCTATGAAATTTGGATACCATTAGAAAGTCACGTTTTTACCTCTTACCCATATCAAGAGGGAATCTCACGCAGAAATCCCTCGCCAAGAATTGTTTCTGATAACACACGATTATTATAGATTAAAAATACTTACTTCTCCCACAATTTCTTCAACATACTTATCTTGGGATTATGATATGATGTGGGTATTATGCTACCCTAATGGAGTACTAGTGAGGTCAGTTTGACGAGTGCAAAAACTATTGGTTTCCTCCCATCCTATACCTGTTGTGTCATCTCTTTCACCTCCTTTTATAAGAGGAAATTCATTTCCTCATTATAGGAGTTTGTAGGGAACTTCATCCACATGCCCTATTACTGTGGATAGTGACTCTGAACCTATATCCTTGACTGATACTGTCAGCAATCCCACTAAGGCTGGTCTAAGCTAGACATCACTAGGAATTTTTGAAATTGAATCCAGCCGTATACACTTAGAATCTATGAATGAACCACATACAAAGATGGAATATTTTCTCACTTCGGTGTCTTGATTTATGGAGACCCTATCTTAGATAACCAAAATCTCAGATTATATACCCATTGTAGAAGAGGAATAAATCGAGGTCCTAATGCTACCAGTGAACACTGAATTATATAGCGATGGTCATGGAAAAAAATCTACACTATAATCACAGAGAACATCCATCCATCTAAATAAAATTTTTATTCGAATAATGAAACAATCAATACAACCAATATACCATAGAACATAGGGAGTTATGAAATTGTGTAAACTGAGGGCATCCCCTCTAAGTAAATTAATATACTAATGTTTTAGAATATTAATAGAGATCAGGTTAGTTGTGATGGAGCTCTAGACTGCCAAGGAATCCATGTGATCTAAAATCTTATTACCCTCAAACCAAGTGAGAGATACTTGGATATTTTTTCCAAGAAAGGCTCTATATTTTCTAACTATTTAAGAAATAGACCACGGATAATATCCTTTACGAAGAATTGAGTCATGTAGAATCCTGGAATCATTCTCTATCTTGGTTAACTCCAGCTTCTCTTGAATGTAGAGATATATTCCTGTGAACATGGATATCGCCTCAGCCATGAGTGGAATACCATTTCCAATGAAATACTTGAAATCCATGACCACCTCCCCCTAGGGCTACGAACCACTCCCCCTCCTTTCATCACTTCCATTGTCCAGGTCCCATAGGTGTTCAGTTTGAAACTGGAGGTAGGGGTTTCAACACACCCAATTCCCCTATTGTGCGACCAGGGAGGGTATATATGAGGGGATACTAACATGAATAAGTATGAAAGAGGGGGACCCCTTTCCAGTCCTTAATGATCAAAGACAAATTAATTAGAAGTAAATGAGTTCGTGCGATGATGAACCTTACCGTGCAAACATATCCTTCGAATCTCGCTTTGATCCTAGCTTGCCACAAGCTCCAACATCTAGCACTAATGATCACAGATCAAACCATTATATCCTTCCTAGAACCATCCATACCCTAGAAAAAACTCTCCACAAAAGGAGAGTCATTATGCACATGAGAAGATCATTCCATGGAACCTCCAATGTTGGACCACATCATATGAGCCCAATGCCCCTCGAAAAATAAGTGGTTTGTGCTATCTTCTCGCCTGTTGATGTAGAAGGGATACCTAGAGGCCAAGAAAAAATATCTAATAAGGAGGAAACCATTAATTTTTTTTGATTTGCGATCATGTGTCTTTGACTATCGGATGTTTTCCATTGTCGTTTACCAAATTTTCATATCTCGAGAGGACCTAGATTCTCAAAAAGGTTAACTTGTTCAGTTTAACTCCTCCCATCAGAAAAAGGAAGCCTTATGGGATATTACTGTTGAGTTTCACCACATGGTGGATAAAAGAGAATATTATTATGAACAAATGGTTGTACATATCGAAGAGCTATGGGAGTGTAATGCTCGTGTGGCTGGGATAAATGTGAAAATGTCATCAATGTTAAACAAATGCGTCTAGAATATAATGACGAGGATGAAAAAAGTATCATTTTATAATAGAACCATAATGAACCACATCAGCTGGTTTTCAATTGTCTGATGAAATCAAGTCGAGATTCATTATAACCAATTATTTTGTTCCAAGATCTTCCTCTATTTTTGTTTCATAAAATAAGGGAGGGACTCCACGATGTGAATAATACCTGATTCCCATTAAATGAAATGAAAACTAGTTTTTCCCCAGTACTTGTCTCTCAATATTTTCCTAAATTGAAATGATCAAACAAATGATCTATTTTTTTAGTGAGCCGAGGTAATAAGTGAGAATAGTTATGACTATTTATGAGGTTATATAAAAAACCCTAAAAATGTAGTCTCTTTTTTGTTATAACCCTAATTTTTTCCTAATTCCACTAAGGTGTGGGAATAGCGAGTAAAACTTGAATTTAACTTAGGCCACCCTGTGTGGGTTTTTGACCTAACAAGATTTCTGTAAATTTAATTTTTTATTACTTGATTCTTGTCTAAACCATGGAAAGTGTATGTTTATCAAGTTGATACTCAACTTCTATACAGGGCTCCCTTTGCGTGTTTTCACCCCAAAAAGTTTTGTGTATCTTTTCATGGGATGTTTAGAGTCTCGAATACTGGACTAACATTAATTATGTTTTAGTTTGAATTTCTTTGACAAAAAATTATAGGGAAAGGGCCCCAATAGGTTTTATGAGCATACAATGTCCTGATATTTTCCAGACATGAATGATATATTTTTCATGACCTTGATTTTATGATTTCTTAATATAAAACATGATTTAGGGAAAGTACATGTATAGTAACCATAATATTGGTTTCTAACACAATGTTGTATGGGACATACATAGATAGGAAAGATCTCTCTTAGGGATGAATTTTCCATTGGTTGACAATTCTTTTTTTGTGGGTGACATATATTGATCCAATGATAGAATATTATGCATTTTCAAACAAAGGTGTCATCATGAAATTGTCAATCATTTATTTATGGACAATTAATTTTAAATAAATTCATAATTCTCAAGACAATGGGGGTGGCATGTTAAGGGTGTTATGTCTAAAAATGACAAGGGCATCTGTACCAGCTTTGATCATGAATGGAAAACCACTCCCAAAAATATTTGACATGTGTAAAATAGGATTGAAGAATAATGTAGTTTAACATAATAAAGATAGGATATGGGTAGTGGAGTATAATGTTTTATTTCTAGGAAATTTGTGAATTATCACTCTACTCTAAAAAAGGGTAAACAATTCACCCTTTTCATAGTCATCTAACCTGGAATGTACTACCATCTTCATTCATGGAGGGGAGAGTATGTAAATTGTAATATGGTAGTTTTGAATCCATGGAGTGATATGGGATTAAAAATCATTATGTGTATGGACATAGGAAAACCCTCTCTTGAGGATGAAGTTTTCTCTAGTTGACATGCCTTTTTGTGGGAAAAATATATTGATCAAACCATGGTATATTATTTATATTCAAATAGTGATTTTCCCAGGACACTGGCCCTCTATTATTGATGATCATGGAAGGTTATGTTGAATCAAAACTTTATAGACACAGAGATTTTTTTGAAAAGGGATGTTTCATGAGCATGAAAGGGTCATTTCAAGTCAAAAATTACAAAGAATAAGTAGAGACATTCCCCCATACGTAGGCAGGTTTGATGAGGTTCCTTGAATAGGTATGACCCATGCAAATGGAAGGGACACTAATTTTTCATTATAGTTAAACCCAAGGTTCGAGATCTAGGGGTCACTAGGTATATTTTATAGGAATCAATCATTCAATACATAGTTCTAGGAAACAAATTTATTTTAACGTATTATGGTAAGGACATTGATCACCTATTGTGAAGAAAAAAGGATGTTGTGGCTAGTCCCGAAACTAAAGATTTAAGCATCACTACGTATCTTACAATGGTAGGAATCACTCCATACGTTTTTATTGGAAGGTTATCCCACATACAAATCAAACTATTTTATGGGAAAAGGGTAAAATTATCTCCTGAATTAGATGAGGTTCACATTAAATTTTCCCATCTAGATCAAGATCACACATAGGAGAGGGGGTAACATTATTTATTGTGGTTGGAAATTTCCCATGTAGATCTAACCCTTACATAGTAAAAGGGTAGAGATTTTTATCCAATTTATGGACTCATGATATGAGGTTCATTCATCAGTATGTATCCTATGATAATATGAATCATGTCAAACAATGTTATTTGATTTTTTCTCAGGCAGGTTCAACCTATACACTAGGAAGGGTCATTTATAGCCATTGTTATAGAAGGGACCAAGATTGAACATCGAGCATTACTATGTATCCCACAATATGGGTATCAAGACACACATAGTTTTTGAGGTAAAAGTCTCCTCATAAGTTTGGTCCATACTTAGGGAGGGGGAAATTTTAACTTTTGGGGTTTCTCGACTAGGATATAAAAATCATGGTGTCTCTATGTATCCTTTGTGGATTGGATTTTTATCATATATAGTTCTTGATATCATACGGTTTTAGTGTTATGTGATTAGTAAATTTTAGATGAAGTTTACTATCATACGGTGAGAACATTGTGCATGATGTATAATATCATGTGGGGAGGAAAACCTATGATAGAAACCTGAGTAACTCGAGGTCATTTATTCCGGATATTACTAACATGACCAGGATGTGAGGGGGAAGGAAAGTGTATACAATGGTTCCAGAAATTATTTTCTCACTAGAAATTAAATGGGGAATGGAATCCATTAGGGTGTATTGAGGTAGGAAAATCATCTCCTAGGGTTGAATTTTACACTAGTTGATAATGCTTTTTTGTGGGATAATTATACAGATTCGACCAGGGGATATTTTTTATAGTCAAACTGAGGTATCCCCAGGTCACTAACCCTCCATCTCTGTTAGGAGGGGAGGATAATTAATATCCTAAATGGGAATCAAATTTTATGAATTGGAGAATTGTGTACATTCACATAAGAAATATTCATACCACTGTTAGTCATGGAATGTAAAATTTCCTATATATAATTGACTCATATGTAGTGGGATTCAATTCTTTTATTTTGATAAATCATTAAATGAGGAACCTAAATATAAGAGGTCCTACATGAATTTTCATATAGGATATAAGGATATTTTCCTTTTCTCTTTTACATTACTTGGAAGAGGGTATATGGCCTTGGAATCACTACATATTATGTCAAAGCGAGAATCAATCCAGATGTATTTCATGTGGAAACATGTTGTATAATATCATCTAGTAAGGTATTTAATGTGCCTTTTTGAATCTTTATACTAGGACTATAGAAATCAGGATATGGATCGATATACCTTGATCACGTGGGGATCCCCATCCAAACCTCTTATATCGAAGTAAGATGTGCTCGATGTGGGAAACAAGGGGTGGTAATGGTTTATTCCACTAAATGGAGGTGATAGAATGAAAGATATCATAATTTTCAATTTGTGGTGGTTGGGCCTAGGACATAGGGTCTAGGAACATTGTATCACATATTATGATAATTTATCCATATATAGTTTTTAAACACTACATGTCATATGACCAATGTAAGGGGTGGAATCATATTAGGTGTGGGAATTGTCATGGTGCTATGCCGTTTATCATCATACAGTTAGGATTCTTTATGGGATGGTATAATGTCATATTGTGAGGATAGAGGGAGGAGTGTTCTAGTGGGAGTTTCATAGCGCTACCGTTATGAACAGATGCGAATAAGGACCCATGAGGCCTCATTACACAACAACCACTCCTGAAGGAATCTCATGCCAAGGGGGACGAAGGTTGAATGGACTTGTGGATGGACCCAAATATGAAATTTATTGGCATATCTATGTACCATAAATGTACATTAATCAATCCATATGTAGTTATTGAATATAAAACTCCATACATTGGTTAGGCCCATATGCATGGAGGGGGTCATTTTAATCTCTATCTATCTCTTTTTTATCTTGGATGGACCTTGGATTAGATATCTAGGTTTCACTAAACCTCATGTGTTGACATGAATCAATCCATATGAAGTTCTATAACATGGAATGGTGGTTGAACAATGCTAGTCGTGATGTTCTCTAAGGTGAGGTAATTGTGATGGTGTTATGTAGTTTATCGTCATAGATCTAGGAAGTCGGTGGTAAAGATATGGGACAGATGGAATTGTAGATTCGAAAGAGAGATAATAATGAGGTGAAAAGAATACCTAAGAACAATTCATGGTAATAAAATCATCCCAAGGAAGGAGGAAAATTTTCAGTTGGGCCTAACTTGCAGAATATAGGCATTACTACTTATATTATAATGAGAGGAGTCAAGACACACATAGTTCAATATGGGAAATCTCCATGCAGGTCTGACCCATTAACCAAGGAGGGAGTTTTTTCCACTATTTGTGGCTAGGCCCAGGACTATAAACCTGGGTGTCATTATATAACCTACATGTGCAGTAATCAATCTTCACATAGTTCTAAAGTAAGAGACATCCCACATAGATTTTTCTATCATGTAGGAATAAAAGGCATTTCATTTTTCTCCTATATAAATCTTGCTCATACAGAGTGAATTATTGATTGAAATGATGATCTGACATATTTTAATATCATGTGGAAAGAATGATGTTCGATGTAAGTTATCTTCATGTGGTAAGGAAATTAACTCATTGTTTAAGGTCACAATGTTTAGACTATGGGAGTGAGCCTTTCAATAAGGGATTTGCATCGCGTGGTTGCATAAAAAACAAAACGTGAAAGAGGACTAAAGAAATCCTACACCATAGATTAATTCCTGGGGAGAATTTGATATATTTTTAAGTCATGATGCTTGTACTTTGGCTTCTAGTTTAAAATTTTGGGTTTTGGACCATGTTCATAGTTTATCTTCGTATAGTCATGATGATGGTAGCATAGTTTAACATCGTGTTGTGCAGAAAAAATCCATACATTTTAATATCATGTGGTTAGGATGAGATCTAAATAGTTTCATGTCACCTGGTTAGGATGATGGGTGTCATGCAGTTTTTCATTGTGTGGTAGGGGTGATTAATCCTAAATTTTAATGTCATGTGAACAATACAATGGTACCGTGTAGTTTTTCCTCATGTGGTAAGGATTATGCATCCTGTAGTTTAATTCCATGTGGAAAGGATTATCTGTGCAATGCAGATTTGCATCATGCAGTACGGAAGATGCATCATATATATTAATTTCATATGACTCGTATGGTAAATGTGTAATTACATGAAATATTTCTTTATGAACCTTTCATTGGTGGGAGCCATAGTTATTTGTTCATATATTTAGATAAAAAAATCTCAATTAGATTATACTTTGTGTATGGCACATATTCCATACCATTTTGGATCTAACATTGGAGGTTTATTTCTAATTATCATTAAAGTCCTGTGGACCAACCCCATCTCTCTTTAGAGGAAATAACCAGAGGTGAACCTATTGGTTGATTGCTCGGGCGATACAGTTTTGGTGAACCTCCAAATGGTGAAACATATGCATTCTATTTTCATCAATCTACTTCATTTCATCAAACAATTTCTGCGATTTCTCATCCATGGATAGATGATCACATATGGAAACACTGAGTGATGTTAAATGAACTTCGATGGGTAGGACATCCTCTGTCCCGTATACCAATGATTAATGGGTTTTATGAGTGGTAGTGTGGGTCATGGTCTAGTAGGCCCACAAATAATGGAGGAGATTTTATGACCACAAATTTCTAGCCTTATCTACCATCTTATGGATTATATTGGATAGGGTCTTGTTAAATTCCAATATCTTTCTGTTATACACTTCATAGTTTCAGGGTGAACTATTGGTCTCGATTCCATACGCTCGATTCAATTTCTCCAATTTAGTAGAAATAAATTGGTGTCCATTTCTATCAATATTGTATAAGGGACACAAAATCTGGTAATGATGTTGGCATTCATGAGGGTGAATATATTCTTTACCCAGACCTCTTTGAAGTAATTCTAGGGGATGGTGGATAAAATTGGAATAAACCTAGAATGAATGGAACTTCTTGCTCAATTTAGGGTCATACTATGTTATAGTGGTCCGTTAGTATCCAAGTATTAAAATTTTATGGGAAATAATGGATCCTTATTAGTTGGAACCACATGCTCTAGTGTTTACATCATTCATGAAAGAAGTTTTCTCTTCTCCATCAATGCACCTATGAAATACCTCATCAATGCTCCACTAATAATGGACCTTTTTTTATTTTTTCCATTTTACAGAACAATGTTAATCACTCATATCTATATTTTTTCCCTTAAAACCCTATCCGGTGGGAGATATAACTTTTGAAGGCAGTCCAAAATGGGTTCCATCTAGCCAGTGGTAGGACCATATGGCTTAGGTATGGGGATAATCTCATTGATTTATTCCATGTTGTCTGGAATGAATGGTGTGACCATCCAATGGTGTACAATGACGATGACCATTTCATCCTCGTCTGGATCATCCTAGGTTGTGTCTGCATTTTACAATATATCATACTAGGAATTTTGGGATTGGGGGACATGAGTAAATGTATGTTCCAAAGGTAATTCCACCGTTAGACCCTGGTCGTTGTCTAGTAGGGGGATTATCTCTTTTTTTATTGATAGAATAATCTCCATTGACCTGATTGATGACCAGGTCTGAATCACATTTTATCTTCTTGTTTTTAACTTATACTTGAAGTTCCAACTCTAGTACATTATTGAGATATGGGTATTGTGGTTCGTATTTTAATCCACTCCTACATGATGAAGGATTAAGTCAGGAACAACTTTTCTGGAGTTATGAGAATGAATCCCAACCCCACTTTTTTGAGATCGGGGTCTTCCATCCTTTTTTATATCAAGCTTATAGATGCATAATCAAAATTCATCTCCCATATCTTGGGGTATTATTGAACAGAGAAAACCTCTTCATTGGTAAACTATATGTTCAATGAATTCATTTCTAACTATGGGCGATCTTCTAGATAATATTCCAATACCCACCATTTCATGTCTTTCTGAGGCACAAATTGAATGTCATCCTCCTAATGGATGATCTTCTATTATGTTATACATCCAGTAAGAATTGTCTTTCTAAGAATGTATTTGAGTGTGTTTCTACGAGAGACTAAATGGAACTCTTGATGTTGTATCACCTCAATTTTTATACTACAAAGATCAGTACCGAAAAACTTTTATCGATATCTTATTAATGAGTATCACCATGATCATGGTTTGGATGAGATAATAAATGATATTTTCACTATCAGCACCATTATTTTATGATATTAAGGCACCTTATGATCATTCCATGGAAGTCACATACAAAATTAGTGGTCTTCCTTCGATAGGTGGCATTTCCACACTTGGTATTAATAAATATTTCTTTAGACTATTGAATTCTTCCTAACAGTCACCAACCCATTGATATGGAACCTATTTTTCATCATCCTATTAAAGGTTAAAAATTTTCCTATAAGGTTGATTATGAAGCATATAATGTAGTCCATGTGTCACTGAGTTACTCTTAACTTGGTTAGGTTTTGTTTATGTGAAATTCAAATGATATCATTTGTATTCTCAAGGTTGAATTCGATGCCATGTCGACATATGATGATGATGAGGAACTTCCCTAAGGTAATGTCAAAAACACATTTTAAGGGGTTCATTTTCAAGTTGTGTTGAGGTAGTTTGTTGAAGATGACTTCATGATCTGACTTGTGGTCTGATCATTGCTACATCTTAATCACCATATCATCAACATATCATTCAAAAAACAATCCTATGAAGGTTTTGAAGATGAGATTCATGGGACATTGATATGTGGTGCGAGAGTTATTCAAACCAAAGGGATTTACCCTATAGAATTATAATCCTTAAGGGACCTAAATGTAGTGGATTGTTCATCCCCTTGTTCCATTCATATACGGTTTTATCCTGAATAGTCTTCCATGAAAGATAGATCTTTATATCTTGCCATTTCATCGATCAACAGTTATGTGATCCGGATTGGGAAATTGTCCATCAGACAGTGCCCGTTGAAATCACTAAAATCGATGAAAAATCTTAATTGTACATTATTCTTTTCGGTAGTGACTATATTGTCTAGAAACATGGGATATTGGACCTCCTGAATGATGTTTTATTTTTTTATTCTATCAACTTCAGCTTCTATTTTGGTTTTCTGCATTGCGTGCATCCTTCTGACTGCCTATTTAAAGCCTCGATGAACTTCTGAAAGGACAAAATGTTGATCGGAATCCTCAGGATCGAGGACTGAATTTTTTATGTAGTTTAAGATGAAAAAATATTTATTTTTCTTTAGGAAGTAGGTGTACACCTCTTTATCATTGGATTGCATGGCTGCACTAATAAATGTTGGTCATGGATCTTCTTTCTTAACATGATTGTTTTCCATGAGTTCACTAATGGTAGTCAAGACACCCTCTTCAAATACTGGTGGAGAATAACTAAGGTCTTCATACTTTTCCTCTTACTCTTATTCATATTCTTATTCTTGTTCCGATAGGGAAACAATTCAGGATTTTAGGTCTTTGGTGATGAGAGAATATTCAATATCTTAAAATTCAACAGATATAGAGTCATCTTTTCACCAAGCTGATGGTGGGGGATTTTCTAGAGAGGATGAATCAGGGGATGGTGGAGTTTATTCTTCCTATTCTTCTGAAGTTAGTGAGGATGGGGTTTCCTAGAGCTCTATGTATGGATTGAGGGTATTTCCATTCAATAATTCACCAATTTCATGGGGTTCATTACACTTTTCACACTGTTAGACTCAGTGTCCATGAAAAAAATCATGAGGACTATGGAACATGTATATGAAAATGGACTCGTACACCCAACCTGATTAAGGTAAAGTATGTATTCTTTTTCAACCCATTTTAAGGGGTTAGTTGGGATTATTTCAAAAAAAAATTGGGTGGCGAACCATTCAATACGATCAATCAAGGGAATCTTCTCTTTCCCATAATAGAATCTTTCATCAGTATAATGTGACTAATAAGATTCAAACGACACTTTATTGGCATATAATATCTCAATTTTTTCATTAATTAAAATTTTAAGGCACTAATGGTATGATGAGGGAATTGTTTCATGTTGGTGTTGCTAGGGCCGTATAGAAAAGATGTTAAAGGTCATGTTTTTTGTATGAGTAGAAATTCTGAGTTGGCCACATGTTCTTTGAACTGAGTATTGATCTTAATTGGCCCAACAGGTTCCTCTCACTTTTTTCATAACCATACAAGGTTATGGTGGAAGGTGGTATATTATCCTCATTACATCCCATCCAAATATGTTTTTAAACTGTAATTAGATTACCTCTGGATCCATTTTCAATGAAAAAATTTTATACATCAGCACCAGCTATCTTTTCCAAACACATATAGGGGTATTATCTGACCATATATAATGACATATTTATTTTGTTTTGTGAAGGAGATAATCACATAACATTCCAAAAGATCAGTCTCCATTTGATGTATTTTTGTGGTGGCCACTTTGGCTTCAAAATCATGGGGGATCAATAGAGCCTCTATGAGTTTCCATGATTTATTTTGAAAAATTCAAGGCATCCAGGATTGATAGTTTGGTTGGTACCAAGGCTAATTTATTCATAATATCATAATTCTAGTCTAAAGGTTTGTGATTTCCAACATGGGGATGCTCTTTTACAGGTGATTTACGCTCTGTAGTATTCTATGTACATATATTTTCCATTAAGATAAGAGCTACATGTGCATATTTTCTTTTTGGGTTGGGTTAGGCAGGTCTACTTGCATGTCGAGGGATGTTAGACACTTTTTCTTCTTTAGAAGGATAGTATATAATGAACAAGCTAGAGTGTATTTTGGAAGGTATATGTGAATTTTTCAATTTCTTTTGGTTCTTTTTAAAGGATATTCTGTGAGTTTCTGCAATATTGATGTTTTGAGCAGCAGTACGGCCAGAAATTTGACTTCTTCCATGGTTGTGTCATCCTTGGTACCCTCACCTTCTACGTTCTATTCCTCCAGCTCCCTGATTGGGTGTAGGGTACTCAGGCACATATCCATACTCATCATTATAGAATGGCTCCATTATGTGAACGACATTAATGGATCCCAAAATAAACTTCTCATCTGATGATGAATCTATATGTCTGACTACTAATGTTGGTAAAATTTGATGGGGAGGTTCACAAATGTTCAGATTTGATGGCATAAAATCCAATAGGGTGAAGGCTAAATTTGGTCATCATACAATATTATCTTCATACACTAACTCCCTACCTCCATATTCACACTTCTTTTTAGATGATCTTCTTTTATAGGGTTGTGGGGATGAGGATTTCCACTATGCTGTAGTAGGATCAGTTGGGTCATAATTGGTTGGTTAAATTATGTTCGGAGAATACAATGAGTTTGGTTGATTTTATTTTGAGTCATAAAACTATTTAACCTTTTCAATCTCCATCTAACAACTTCCTTCCACTCATCTCCTTCATCAGGAGTAGTAGTGGAAACATATTACACTTGTGATAGTGGTGGTTCGAGTTTGACTCTCCCAAAATCATTCTTTTTCTGTTAGAGATATTTGAAGAAAAAATACAATGATTTTGGGTACTAGTATCTAGTGAATGGTAAAATAATATATCAAGTCTTCAAGACTGACCTCATTGGCCCTCTTTAGCTCTTGTATCCAGAGTAACCTGTTATAAGTAGTGGGTATGGTAGGGTAATCATTTATATGTGAATGGTATTGGAGTAGCTTAGATGATGTGCATTTCCCTGGGACATCTAATGGTTAAGAAAAGATGTTTCCTGTTCTCTATAGGGCATCTAACATGTTTGACCCCAGCCCTCCAAGCACCTCAACATATGATGGATTTCTTTTATATGATTCAGAAAGGGGAGGACATTCTCTTCGATATATAACATGTCTTAAAGGAGGACCTTCACAGATAGCACCATAATTGTGAGGATTTCCATCATGGATCAGTGTATAACAAAATATAGAATTTCTATTTCATATACCCCTAAGAAGACTGCCAAGGTGGATGAAAACAAGGGGAGGACCTTCTTGCAATGATAAGTCATCACTACAGTGAGGACATTTTATGTTAGTTCCACAATGGTGAGGACTATCATCATAGATTAATGTTTGACTGAAGGGAGAAATTCTACAGTGTATATGATAGGGAGGACCATCAAGATAGAAAAAAGTGAGGGGAGGAACTTCCTACTAAAATAAGACTTCACTGTAGGGAGAAACTTTTTCGTTAGTTACACAATGGTGAGGACTACCATCATATCTCAATGTTCAACTATAAGGATAATTTATGCTCTGTATTCATAGGGGGTGACCCTGAGGGTGTATGAAAATAAGGGGAGTACCTTCTTTCTATTTGATCTTTTGGAAAAAAGAAGGATTCCATGATGCTCCTCAGGTGATAGTATCTCATGATCGATCATATCTTGTCCAGAATGTATTCTTTCATGTTACACGATTTGGGGAGGACCTTCAGAGTTTCTGATAACAATGATGAGGGGATAACCTTCACAACTACTACTTCCATTTCTGTAATTTGGTAATGGATTTGAATGATCATGTGCCACCAGAGATAACATTATTATAGCATCAAGAACTCCAGCTTCTAGTAGAGAAGGGTCATGATTTTTCAATTCATTTTCTAGTTTTTTGGAACGATTTATTTCTATGATATCTCTTATAGTAGACTGGGGCTGCTGGATATAGGTGAAAACCTTCACATATGATTCTTTGCTCATGTGGATCATGAGGTACTAACAAGATATGTTGGCCAGCATCTTGAGTTCTAGTAGGGATATATTCCTTCCCTCAAGAAGCCACCATGGAAGACTGGGGCCCCCTAGTTTGAACGAGTATTTTTTCCCAATATGGTTGTCCATTTATCAAGGAATATTGCCGATGAACCTCATAGATGGGGAAATGGATGCATGTTTACTCTGAAGTGACAACCCTATTATGTGGATGAGTCGCTCTATTTGGGGAGGTGGGTTGTTGGCCCAAATCCTTTCTATTTCTATGGATGTGATTATGTCTAGAAAACTGTATATGATGTAGTCAAGAATTTATGTCCTATTTTTCTCATTTCTAGGATTTGTTGAGAGAAATCTTTGGCTAGAATGAGAATATATTCCCATTCCTATGTCAAAGCAGTCATATGTTCCTACTACGGTCTACTATTTTATGCCATTAGGTACTGATAGTTCTCTAATATGTGGGAAGAGGAACAATTATTCCCCTAGTTTATAGTTGGAATACACCAAATTTTTTCTCATGTTTCTTTTATTTTTTTCTAACAAGCTTGATCTGAACAAGCTGGAATTTTCACTTTCTTGTTGGGTTCCATTGTATTTGATTAATGAACATGATATGCATCTATTGAAATTTTACTCTCTCTATATTTGGTTTCCATCATATTTGAATGGTGGGATTTATATTTTCCATTATAGATTTGTGTTTTCTCATTTCTTATCCTATTAGGATAAAGGGATTGATATGTATAGTTAGGAATTTAGATCTTCTCATAGATGATTACCACCCTATTTTTCGAATGGGATTCATGTTCATTGGCATGGATTTTCATCTGCCTATAATTTTCCTCCCTACATGCATGATGGGTTTGGAGATCATTAGTTGAAATTTGCGCATTCTCCTAATTTACCTCCGTATGTACATGGTGGGATTCAGAAGAGAGATAAAAAATATATGTATGTTGATAGTACACTACTGAATTTTCATGGAAAATTTATTCCTCAGGAATAAGGATGATGACATGTTCTTGATTGTTTTATTGTCTCCCTTGATGGGCCACCCAAGGACCTAGGTCCATTTTCTTTTAGTAGGGTCCCTTGGGGAGAAATCCTCCTCACAGTGGGAATACTATGACTTATAAAATTAGAGACGATGGATTCTGACAATTACCTTTGAGTTGGACCCCTATGTTGTATGGATGAAATTGATGGGGATGAATTTATCATCCTCTCTAAGATAAGAGAGGCATTCATTTTCATATTTCAGGGATAGGATGTCGAAATTATTGGAGATGGTTAATGGAGCCACCTAGATTTGGACCATTGACCATAACTAGGTGGATGAATGGCAAGGTTTCATATCATGGATGTCTTGAATAGATGCCTCTAGGTTTGGGAGAGTACCCATTTGGTAGTACTCTCAAACTAGTTCATTCGGGACCCAACGTTGAAGTTGTTGGGTGGGTGATGGAATCCTATACTTCCTGGAGGACCCAATTGGTGTGGTGGTTGACATGAATGTCTATGAAAACATATAATATTCCATTGAATTGAAGGAATAATTGAAGGAAGTCTACAATGGATGTGACAAGTACATAAAAAACATCTTTAAAGTAGAATCTCATGACCACATGCATAATTGATGGTCTTTATTGGCACTCTTCCTTTTTGGATGTTAAATGGCCCTGAAGTGTGGTAACACTGCCACCTTAGTTAGGGATTCACATCAGGTTTTCCATTTTTTATTTCAACCCAAATAGTTCACCAGGGTAAGGAAGAAAAGGTGCCAAGTATGATTGGTAGTGTATCCTTTTTTCTTGTAAAGGAGGCATCATATCAAGTCATTCACATAAAACTCACCATTTTCTTCCTCTTGAAGATGTGTTTGTGGACAAACTATTGACTGCAAGGGGGTTAAATGGTGTACAATCACTAACGTTGGGTACAATTTATTTGAATGGTTTCCAAAATTATTTTTCATAGAGCTGGAAACTCCCAATGGATCGAATATCCATGATTCATGGACCTAATTTCCAATGGTAGATGATCATTATGTAACTTGGCCAATGAATCTTAAGATCTCACATTGGTCGAGAGGAATGGGATGTTGGGATCATCACACCCTTTGGGGGGGACAATTTCCTATTATGGGATTCTCTTATAAATTTAATATATGATCACAAATTCTTTTTCATTCCAAAGTATGTGTATGAATATTACCACTAAGCAATGATTGATCATAACCACACAATGGTTTAGAATTATTTGTATGTATCCAAATTTCTACATCAATAGAGGCATCTATTTGTATATGAGGTTCTCTAGTAATGTTACACATTTTTGAATAATTCAATGATACCTTGGTTGTTTATTGAGATAACACTGGTTTTAATCAGCATCATGGGGTTCTATAGAATATATCATCATCCAGGGGGGATGGGAGTTGTTTTGATTTTTAGGTCGAACCCATGAGATAGGTTTCCTACACATCCTTGTGAGAGGAATTATAACCCACATAATTTGGTATAAATTCACCAGACACATCACCTTTTATGTTCATCTGACAGGGATCTAACAATGTAGTTTAAAGTCATATGGTAAGGAGATCTAGTAAAATGGATCCTGGTCAAGGATGGTGTGGGACTTATGTTGAGGCTGTTTAAGGTAGTTAGAAGAGATGTGGAATCATGGGTAGATATAACACTATTGGGAATGTGACCCGAAGAACATTATGGATATTTGGGTGATAGGTTTGGACCTCAAAGAGGATTCCTCTATATCCTAGTTAATTAAGAATCAAATTCCACATAGTTCAGTATGATAGGTACTTACACCTTATATGAGTCCCACTAAAGGGGGAAGAATTAGATCTTATAAATGGAAGCTTCCCATTTGAGAAAATATAATTGGTTCTTACACCATATAAGAGGCCCATTTGAGGATTGGGATTATGCAGATGTCGTAATCACCACTAACCACTTAGCTTATGCGAGTCATGCTCGGTGTGAGAAACAAGAGGTAGTAGCAAATCTGATAATCACATGATCTCTCCCTATCCACTAATGGATGGTTTTGATTCCAATGAGAATGATAAAGGGATTTGAGTATACCCATTTACTCTCTTGTTTTCATATCCTAGATAGTAATATTTTGTGATCTATTCAGATACGTCCCAAATTGAGGTGAAGAAGATCAAAATGGAAACCACTTGTAAGAAAATAAAGGGGATTACCTCAGGAGTTCCCTCAGATCAGTTCTAGGAAATAGAGGAATGTTCAAGACGAGATCTAATCGATGTGAAAGGCCATTGGTTCCTCTCAAATACTAAATCAATGAGGTTCACGTGAGTATCCTGAGATTGGAACTTGTATTACCATGTGAATGTAAACTCAATGATACCCTGAGGGTCAAACTTTCTAATGAGATTACCCATGTGACTCCACTTACTATGGTTATGTAAATTCCAAATGGAATTCTAATGTGACCAATGATATTATAATAGGTTTGAGGTGGATTTAGAAGAGGCCTTAGCCTGATTCTAGTATAATAGTTCACAGAAGGACTGACATGGGGACAAATGATATGACGAAAGAAAATGGTTGGAGTTGTAGAGTAGAATGACCTTGGATGAATCATTCATGTAGCATGTTCTTATGGGGGATGGGGTTCCCTCCACATTGCATGTTTCCATGTGGGTAAGGGGACCATCTGTATAGACTGTCACTATGCAGACATGAGTTATGAATGGGTAGAGATTTTTTATATGGGACCATGTTCCACGCATGAAGTACTTTTCTACACAGATTCAAGTCCATACACGTAGTTTTTGGCCCCACAGGGTAGGGTTCTACTCGTACAATGTTTTTCTATAAAGGATGCATGTTTTCAAAGGAGCCATTGATTTTTATGCCTTATAGGAATTATATACATAAATGATTTGGGTTTGCATACCACTTGATGACTTATTATTTTTCGCATAATGCTATGTGGTGGGATTTACCAGTGGGAAATTGTCAAAGGTCTCTAGTTTTTGTGGTGCCTTCCTTCGGCCCTGTTTAGTCTCATTTGTTTGAGTATATTATTTTGTTGGGTCCCATTAGGTTCTATTTATTGAGAAGTAGATGAGGTGGATTCCATCATATCTTTTCATCCACAGTGTCTTGTGATCCTTATTTTATGGAATCCCATAGAGCATGATTGGCCAACGAACCACTTATTTAGTAAGAACATCATTCATGGAAGGGGGCAGTAATTTGTAGGGGTGGAAATTACCATCTCAATCCCACAAATGAATTCATTACATTTGTGGGATCCGATGAATTGGATCATCCCATGAACCATTTAGTTCATACTGGAATATAGTTTGTGTGAGCAGGAATCCCCACCTCCTTCCCGCAAATGAGTTTGATTTCTTTTGCGGGTAATGGAGCCACCACTTCCATCCCGCATACAACATAGTTCATGGGTGGTTTGTGAAGTCGTGAGCCGCTTTGTAGAGTGTTGGTACACGAAGTTATTTTCCCTGCATGATTACTTCATCCTTCATGATTTCATCCCTTTGAACATTTTTTCTTGAATTATTCCTCTGATTTGTTTCATTACTTTGCTAAATTAATGGAATCATCTTCTTCTGCAATGAGGAATTTTCAGGACCCATCATACATAAAACACCTAAAAACCTAAAAACACTTCAAACACAAACAACCCTGATAACCATAAAAACCATAAAAACAACTAAAAAGGCTCAAAATCCATAAACCCCTATAAAACCATAAAAATACTAAAATCCCAAAAATCCCAAATCACATAAAAGCCCTAAAAATCATGAATACCCCAAAAAAATCCTTTATAACCTAAAAACACTTTAAACACATAAAAACCGGAAAAATGATACAAACCCAAAAAAACAACCAAACCCCTAAAAAATCCTAAAACCCCTCAAAATACCTAAAACCACAAAAAAGATAAAAAAATAAAAAATAACCCTAAATATCCCTAAAAATATTAAAATAGAAAAATCCTGAAAGCTCTACGAAATCCATTAAAAAGTAAAAAAATATAATAACAAAAAATCAAAAATAGTAAAAACCCATAAATCCTCTAAAAACCATAAAACCAATCAAAATAACTAAATCCTCGAAAACCCATAAAAAATATAAAATATCAAAATATGTAAAAACTACCATAAAAACCAAAAACCCACCAAGAAACCTTAAAAACCAAAAAAAAAACATTTAAAACCACTAAAAATTAAAAAAAAACTAAAATACCTTAAACTCTAAAAACAGTAAAAATCCCAAAACCCACTGAAGACCATAAAAACCCATAAAACATGAAAACCCCTCAAAACCCATAAAACCCTAAAGAACCACTAAAAACATCAAAAACCTTTTATACTCTTAAAAATGTTAAAAAACACTAAAAAAATTAAAACCCCTAAAAAAGTCAAAAAAAACCTTAAAACCCAAAAAAACAACAAAACCCTAAAGTCCCTTAAACCCCTCAAAATTCATAAAAACCTAAAAACACATAAAAATCATAAAAAAATTATAAAAAACCTTAAAAATATAAAAAACTCTAAAAATGATGACAAACATTAAGAAAACCATAAAACACTAAAATCAGCTAAAAACCCTAATAATGTAAAACCCCGAGAATCCTAAAATCCCTAAAAACCATCAAAAACCATGAACACTAAAAGATCATAAAATACTAAAAAATAAAAATACTAATTTTTTTAAATACCCAAAAAACCTAGACAAACCCCCAACAAAACCTTAAAAACCTAAAAACATAACCCCCCCCCCACAAACACATAAAAAATGATAAAAATCATAACCATAAAGACTATCAAAAAACTAAAAAAATCTTAAATAATAAGCCCCCTAAAAACATTAAAAACACTAAAACCCATAAAACCAAACAAATAAAAAAACTCTAAAAAACCTAGACAAACCCCAACAAAACCTTAAAAACCTAAAAACATAACCCCCCCCCCCCCACAAAAACCTAAAAAATGATAAAAACCATAACCATAATGACTATCAAAAAACTAAAAAAAACCTAAATAATAAGCCCCCTAAAAACATTAAAAACACTAAAAACCATAAAACCAAACAACTAGAAAAACTCTAAAAAACCTTTAAACCCCTAAAACTATTACTAATCTCTAAAAAACCTTGAAAACCTAAAAACTCGAAAAAAAACCAAAACACCAAAAAACCATATAAAACCCTAAAAAACCGTAAAAACACGAAAAATCCATAAAACCCTTTAAAAACATTAAAAATCTTAAAAATCGCTTAAAATTTCACAAAAAAATTAAAAACAATTAAAACACTAAGAAATCCTTAAAAACCTAAAAACCTCTAAAAACCAACAAAACATTAAAACCCCTCAAAATCCCATAAACCCATAAATAACTATAAAAGACCTAGAAATATCAAAAAATATAAAAAAGACAAAAAACATAGAAAACCCCTAATAAAACCTCTGCAAAATGAATACACTTAAACCCCCTAAAAACATAAAAACCTTAAAAAACCATATCAACACCCAAAATACCTAAAAACAATAAAGACCGATAAAAACCCATAAAATACCAAAAAATACATAAGAGAATAAAAAATTCCAACACCCTGAAAAACCCATAGAAAACCTAAAAACACTTAAAACGCCTAAGAACATAAAAATAACTAAAAACACTAAAACTGAAAAAAAAATCTGAAAACCCTAAAAATCCCTAAAACCCTCAAAAATCAAAAAAATGCTTAAAATCCTTAAAATTCCTTAAAATCATAAAAAACCCTTAAAACCATGAAAAATACTAAAAACCATCAAATCCTACAAATTATTTACAATAAAAACCTAAAAATGTTAATACTACTGAAAAACCTAAAACACCCAAAAAAATCCCCTAAAACCATTAAAACCACATAAAAACCATAAATAATTATAAAAATTCAAAAATTCACTAAGAACTATAAAAACCATTTAAACCCATAAAATGTTAAAAACACTAAAAACCCTTATAATACCTAAAAACTAAAAAAAATACAAAAAACACCAAATAAACATAAAAACCCTAAAACCGTTAAGAAATGTCTAAAAATCCTCAAAATCCATAAAATCCATAAAAACCATAAAAATAAATAAATCCCAAAAAATCCTTAAAAATGTAAAAATCCTAAAGACCTTTAAAACTCTAAGAAACCCATTAAATGAATATAACAACTAAATCCCCAGGAAACCCTAAATAAAAGTAAATACCCTAATAAATATTAAAAACAATCAGGACCCCAAAAATCCTTAATACCATAAAACCACATAAAATTCATAAAATGACCTAAAAATCCCTAAAACGTAAAAATCGATAAAACCCAAAAAAACCCAAACAAAAACGTAAAAATATAAAATTGTTTAAAACCCCTCAAAACCTAAAAATGCAAGAAAACCCCCAAAACCCCAAAAAATTCCATAAAAACCCAAAAAATCCTTTAAAATCATAAAAAACCTAAAACCATGAAACCCCTAAAAACCTAAAAACCTAAAAACCACTAAATAAATATAAAATTACGATATACCCAAAAATGTTACAACCACTAAAAATAAAAACAAAATCATAAAAACAATAAAAAAATAAAAAAACCTGAAAAACCCAAAAACCAGTAAAATCATTTAAAACTGAATAAATCCCAAAAAATGATAAAAACATAAAAAACATAAAAAAGTCATAAATTACCTAAAAACCTAAAAAACCCTAACAACCCAAAAAACACTATGAAACATTAAATACAAAAAAAAACATTTAATACCCTTAAAAACATAAAACCCCTAAAACCATAAAACCCCCAAAACCCCCATAAACCCCTAAAATACATAAAATCCTAAAAACAATAAAATTCATAAAAAAAGAAAAAATATCCATAGAAATCTTAAAAAACTGTAAAAACCTAGGAAAACCCGATGAAAACATTAAAATCCTAAAACACTTAAAACCCTTAAAAATCCTAAAAATGAAAAAAAACAACCCTAAACAACCCTAAAACCCCCCTAAAAAGATAAAAAACCCAAAACCAAAAAATAAAAATAAGAAACCACTAAAAACGATAAAAACCATTTCAATACATAAAAATGTTAAAATACTCTAAAAAACCATAAAACCCCTAAAATATAAAATAATCATAAAAACCCAAAAATACCATAAAACCCCTAAAACCCTCAAAATCCAAAAAAACCATATTAAACCACAAATATCATAAAAAGGTTAAAAATATATAAAAATATAAACACCCCTAAGAAATCACTAAATACTTTTAAACACATACAATACCAAAAAGACCCAAAAACACCAAAACACCTAAAAACCATAAATAACATAAAAATCTTCAAAATCCATAAAAACAAGGAAAACCATAAAATATTAAAACATAACTAAATTTCCATTAAAACATAATAAACCCAAAAATCCCTAAGAAAACATTATAAATCTAATAACACATAAAAATCCAAAAAACCTAAAAATGCTAAAACCCCCAAAACCCTCGAAAACCTCATAATCACTAAAAATACAAAAATCCATAAAATTCATTAAAACCCAAAAAAATTAAAAATGTAACACCCCAAAAAACCCTATAAATCCATAAGAAAAACCATCAAAACCTAAAAACACTTAAAACCCCTAAAAATATAAAAAATCCCAAAACCCTAAAAATACCCTAAAATCCCTAAAATCCCATACACCCCCATAAAACTCCTAAAACACTTAATAACCCATAAAAACCCATTGAAAACCAAAAAAACCACTAAAGCCTTAAAAACCCTATATTCCATTAAAAATGTGAAAAAACTCTAAAAACCATAAAACTCATAAAAACAAAAAAAACCTTTAAAAACTAAAAAACATGAAAACCATAAAATCCCATAAAAACCCAAAAAAAATCCATTAAATCACTAAATACAAAAAAATACTAAAAGTGCCTACAAATTGATTAAAACATATAGATACTGAATCCATGAAAAACCCAAAAAAACCTTAAAAACCTAAAAACAATTAAAACACCAAAAAACCTTAAAAAAATATAAATACTATGAACCTCAAGACCCCAAAAAACACCTTAAAATCCCTAAAAACATTGAAAAATCATAAAAAAGGCATAAAAACCTAAAAAACATAAAACCCCTAAAAACCCAAAAAAAAATTCCAAAAAAACTAAAAAACCAAAAACCCCCACCTAAAACCTCTAAAAACATCAAAATTAAAAAAATCCTTAAAGACCATAAAAATAATAATAAAACACTAAAAGTACCTAAAAATGTAAAAAATCACAAAAACCATACAAAACCATAAAAACCCAAAAACACTTTAGACCATTAAAAACCTAAAAAACACTAAAACCATAAAAATACACTAAGACCCCTAAAAACCATAAAAACCCAAAAACCCAAAAAAACTAAAATCAAGAAAGACCCTAAAATTCATTTTAGCCCATATAAACCATAACAAAATCTACAAAACAATAAAACCTACAAAAATTAAAAAATCAATAAAAACCTATAAAAACCTTAAAAACCCCAGAAACCCTCAAAATCCCTAAAACCTTAAAAACCCATAAAATTACTAAAAAATCCTAAAAAGTCACTAAAAAGATAAAAAACCCTAAACCGAATGAAAAACCTTAATAAACCCTTAAAATATAAAAAAAATCATAAACCCCCCTTAAAAATAAACAAAACACAAAAAACCCTAAAAACAATACTCCCTTAAAAATTCATAAACCCCTAAAAACCAAAAATAAATTCTAAAATTATGTAAAAATAATAAAAAATGTAATAAAACTCTAAAAACCATGAAAACCCCTCTTAAAACCTTAAAAATATATAAATAATTACAACCCCTAAAAAGATAAGAAATGCTAAAAACCAAAAATACCTTAAAAACCCTAAACCCCCTAAAATGTTAAATACCTTAAAACCCCCCAAAAAACCAAAAAAACAATAAATAACACTAAAAAACTTTTAAACCCTTATAAAATTTAAAACACTAAAACAATTAATAGCCTAAAAAACTCTAAAAAACCCATTAAAACTCAAAAAAACCAAAAAATTGCAAAAAACTCTAAACCCCCTCAAAATCTCAAAAAAAAACCCCAAAAACCATAAACACTATAAAAAGACCTAAAATCCATAAAAAGTAAAAACTCAAAAACCCATAAATAACCTAAGAAATACTTTAAAATCTAAAAACAATTAAATCACCAAAAAACACAAAAAAAATTTAAACCCCTAAAACCCCTCAAAATCCTTAAGAACCCTAAAAACCATGAATGACTAAAAATACCTAAAATCACAAAAACCTTAAAAAAATATAAAAACCCCCCAGGAAAACCTTAAAAACATAAAAACACTTAAATCCCCCCCCCCAAAATAAAAACAATACAAACACTAAAAACACCATAAAAACTCTAAAACCCACAAAAAACCATAAAACTCCATAAAACACCTAAAACCCTAAAAAAACATAAAAACCCTAAAATGAGTAAAAACTCTAAAATACCTTTAAACCCCTAAAAATTTTAAAAACTCAAAACACCATAAAATACCAATTTCCCAAAAAAACCATAAAAACCCAAAAAAACCCAAAAAACCCTAAAACCCATAAAATAAATAAAGAGCTTAAAAATCCTTAAAATCACTAAAAATAAAAAAAATAAAAAAACCTTGAAAAACCTAAAAACACCTAAGAAAATTTTAAAAGAAAAAAAATTAAAACCCTTAAAAATCTAAAAATACTGAAACCGATAAAAAACCTCACACCCTTAAAACACTCAAATTATTTAAAACCCCTATAAAACCATTAAGTCCAAAAAATTCCAAAAATCCCTAAAGGCATAAAAACCAATTAAAACCCTGAATTCCCCTAAGAATATCTTAAAAACATAACATCACTTAAGACCCCTAAAAACCGAAAAAATAAAAAAACCCTAAGAAAACACGAAAAACCATAAAACCCCTGTAATCCCTAAGAATACTTAAAAACACTAAAAACCATAATAATGCTGAAAAAGACCTAAAAATCCAAAAAAAATTAAAAACGCTTAAAACCCTTAAAACCTTTATGAAAATAATAAAAACATAAAAAACATTAACCTCTAAAACGAGAAAAAGATAAAAAACCGAAAATGTCCCTCAAAATCATAAAAATTCCATAAAACCATAAAACCCTGAAAACCCTAAAAAACATTAAATACTGTAAAATCCAATTGAAGCTATAAAAACCATTTAAACACTTAAAAATGATAAAACCTCTAAAAACCATAAAACACCTCAAAATCATAACAAACCCTGAAAACTAAATAAACCATAGAAACCCAAAAATATATACAAACCTCAAAATCCCAAAAAACCTTTAAAACCCCGAAAAATCTTAAAAATCCTTGAAAATCCTTAAAAATGTAAAACCCCCAAAAACCTAAAAGACATTAAGAAAAACTAAAAACATAAGAACACATAAAACCACTAGAAATCTAAAAGAATAAAAAAACACTAAAAACCCTTTACCCCCCAATCCCTAAAAACCCTAAAAACCTCTAAAATCCAAAAAATCCCTAAAAGTTTTTAAAAATATAAAAAACCTAAAACCATAAAAATCCTAAGAACACCTAAAAAACCTAAAAACCCTTAAACTCCCTAAAACTAATTTTTTTTAAAAGATTTAGAAAACACTCTAAAAGTACATTAAAACCCATAAAAACCATAAAAACCTAAAAATTACTAAAAACCATAAATATCCATAAAACACATAAAAACCCTCTAAAGACTCTAAAAAATTTAGGCCCCTAAAACCAGAAAAAACTATAAAACAAATTTAAAAGCCATAAAAACTAAAAAACCCTAAAAACCCAAGAAAACCATAGAACCCCCTAAAAATTCTTAAAAATCCTAAAAACCATAAAAATCATAAAAATCCCTAAAAATAGAATAAACCCAAAAAATCCAAAAAACCCTAAATGAAACCTAAAAATCCTAAAGTTGATAAAAACCCTAAAAATCCAAAACCTTACACAACCCGACCCTACCTGGGCTCGAGCCACAACTACACCAAGCCCGCCTCCAGAGGCCAGGGGCTGGGGACAAGCACTGAATGCTAAACAACTCAGGGAGGCCTTTTCCAGAGTACGTGTACACACACATACAAAACACTCAATGAAAAAAGTGAAAAGTAAAATAAAAATTAAAGTACCAACTTTTACAAATAAACCACATAGTGCATCGACCTCTAAACAGTAAAAAGAATGCGATGAAAGTAAACTGAAAAGAAAAGGGAAAAACATGTGCCCAACCAGAAAAGTGCCACAACCTGGAAATAGGTAAACAATAGTAAACAACTTGGAGAGTCCCACACCTAGAACCCGACCACGACCAATGCACGCGGTCCAAGCTCCCATACTCTTAAGCTCCACTGAAGTCACGACCAACCTATCCGTCGTCTGTAAGGGCACACCAAGTACGGGAAAATCCCAAGCAGGAGTGAGTATAAAAATACTCAGTAGGATGCCCCAAAGGCTAGAGGTAGCTATAAAGGTGGTACCGAAGGGTGTGGAGTAGATCTAACAGGGAATAGTAATGGAGTACAACAAGGGGTGAAGTAGAGTAACAGTAGAGAGTCCAGCTCAACCCAACAAGAGAAAGGAGGTAGACTCGTTCAGACACAAGGAGCATGAAACAGGGAGAAGATAATCTTCTCGTAGAGTCTTCACTACCTATAGCAGGAGAGTAGACTCGTCCAACCACGAGAAGCTGGACACGAAAAGAACGTGGCATACCCCATGTGTCGTCACCTCTCCTGGAAGGAGAGTAACCAAAACCCAAGATGTGGGTACTGGAACAAGGTATATACATATCCATATGCTCTGCTAAGAATCCCAAACAAGATCGTAAGGGGATCTCCAACCTATAGCTTAGCCCAAGAAAGTGAGAATCCAACAGTCCCGGAATTAAACATCATCTATGCCCAGCATCCTGCACTTCTTCCCTGAAATGCAAGTCAAGAGGCTCAAATCGCCGCACCATGACACTATCCTCTTTGGGCAGAACTAACTCACCCGCATGGTTTTAGGTCCGTCACAAGGACGTGTCTCGGTGGGAAAGCTCCCCTCATACTTGAGAGTTCTGGGGGAACGTCAAGCCACACCTTGTCACTGCCCCACAGTCGAGAGGTGTCCTCAAAGTCGACAGGCGTCCCCCTTCCCAGCCCCGCTGGAGGGTAATCCATGGAAGTCGACGGGTTCCCACTGGAGGGAGACCCGGCAAGAGTCGACTTGTGCCACACTGCCCAGTCCCGTAAAAGGGTAATCCACTAGAGGAAGACCCGGCTATAGTCGTCAATGAGTCCTAATGCCTAGTCCCGTAAAAGGGTACTCCAATGGAGGGAGGCTCGAAACCATCATCGACGACCACTTCCCAGCCCAGATGGAGGTAAACCCATCATCGAGGACTACTTCCCAGCCCAGTTGGAGGTAAACCTGACATGAGGGACCACTTCCTTACGCCGTTGGAGGTAAACCCGGAACAACTCTGGCCACCCCTGCTGAATGGTACTGCTCGGTGAACACCGCTGTACTGGCCATCCCGGCTGGAAACAACCTCTAGGCCAGCCCTGCTAGAAACAACCTCCTAGGTTGAGGATCGGTGCCCGCGTAATGTGTTGGTCACACTACATCCACATGAACTTTACCAGGGAACACGAAGAAACTCTGTTGGAAAAACCATCGAGAACAGAACTAGGGGGAAATTTACTCAACCCTGCTCGTCGAAACCATCATGAATATGACCAGGGGGAAACCCGCTCAGCCTTACTGGTCAAACAAACGAGAACAGAACCAGGGGAAACCACTCAACCCTGCTGGTCAAAACCATCGTGAACAGGACCAGGGGGAAACCCACTCAACCCTGCTGGTCAAACAAACGAGAACATAACCATGGGGAATCTCAACCCGGATGCTCAAACAAATGAGAACAGAACCAGGGAAAACTCAACCCTTCTCGTCAGACAAACGAGAAGAGAACCTGGGGAAAACTCAACACTGCTGGTCAACAAAAGAGAATAGAGCCAGGGGAAACTCAACCCATTGGTCAAACAAACAAGAACAGAGGGACCCTCTCAGTCGCGAGAATCCAACGGTACGCAAAGCAAAACACGACATGCACGTGGGGCCCACACGATATGTGTCCCCAAGTCAACCCCAACCAAGGGCACAAACATTATTAGGTACAATCATCCACATGTACATCCCAGCGTTCCCGTATACTCCCAGAGTATACCACGTTTCCAGCCCAAAGGCTATCGTGCACATGGCACCCAATGTCAACATGAAGGGCGTAAATGTAACAACTACAACTTCCCACCTCAACGGCTCTGGCACGACCAACCACACCTCTTTAAGCATTACTTCACTCACACGGGAGTGCATGCGATCACACACCAAGGGTTCTCTACAACCACTACAGGAATAACCAACACCGGAGCACCTTTCATGCTTCTACATTTAATAAGATCACGCAAGAGGCTCCACATGCCTGAACAGTTTACACCGTTTTAATCCTCACGAAAAAATATGTGAGATAGACTATTTACTTTCCTCAAATGGTTATCCCTTAGAAAAGTTTCAAAAACCGCTTTACACCCGAACGACATCCTGTGATCCCGAACCTCGGCCCCGAAAACAATCGGGTGCATCGCACCATTGTGATCTCCTCAGAAAGGCATGTCAGAAAGACTGCTCAATTGAGTGCCACAAATATTCAGAGAAAAAGAAGCATTCTACCGCACTGCACATGAGTGGTGCTTCGTGGGACCCACATCCCGGTCCTGAAGCACAACGAACGGATCACACAGTTGCGATCCTCTTGAAAAAATACACATGTTGGACTATTCAATAGTCCAAAACAGACACTCAGTGATTAAGCTATAAATCACCACCAACTCCCAAAATGGACCTCACGGGTCCCACACCAGCATGCAGAATTAAAGCGGGAAGATTGCACCATTGCAATGACCTAAGAAAAACACCCAAAATCGACTGCTCACACGCCCCGAACAGATGTCCGAAGAAATAGTTGTAATGCGATGCACGCAGCTCGAAAGACGAGACATGGGGCCCTCACCTCAACTCTAGTTTCGACGCCCAAAACCATACTGGTAAACTTTACTTCGGCACAAGGGTCCCAACACTAATGATGGTGCTCAAATCGGATGTCGGATGCGTCCGCACCGCTCAAAACACTAACCACCGAAAAAAAACGTCAAACGACTTAAAGGCATGTCATGCTTCCGAGGCCTCTCACTTCAGGAATTAAAAATTACCTAGACCCTCTCAAAATTCTTGTCTCTATTCCAGGACGGCGCTGCCGCAGACGACACACAAAACGGACTCCCGTAATGAAAATTACGGGTGTCCGAAGAGGGGGACCGAATCCCCATGGGATGGACGGGCCTGGACAGGCCCAGCTCGAAGCGTCGGCCCGCGGCTCAGCTGCACAGCCCGGTGCTGACCCGCAGTCCACCACATACCGGCCACGAGGGCCAGTCGTTCTGCCATGTGATGACCCACGGGACGTGGGTCTTTCTCCCCCATTGCGACCCTGCGGTCGCATGCCCCGGTGGTTCGGCCCCCCCGCCTGGAGCCACCGCTTCCGCCCAGCTAGCACCGCCTTGCACTGGTGGCCTCGACCCCACCGCATGGCCACCGTGCTCGCCCGCGCCGCCCACTGCCGGAACCCCCAGAGCAGGCCAGAGAACCTCCAAAGCCACCAGAAAACACACAAAACCTGCAATCTTCGGTGGATGTTTGCGATCGTCTCAAAACTCGGATTTTCAATCCAAAAAGTATGGTGGATGCTCAGAAGATAATCTATGCAACTATGGAATTTTCTCAAAGATTAACCAGAAATTAGATGCAAATAATCAAGCTCAAAGTAGGTGCGTGAAATTAAAAACGAAACTCACGATCCTACCCTGTTGGGCGTTCCACGGAGCTTTGCTGTAGATACACACCGCACCATTGCCGCTTCCACCTTGATTGGGAGGGAGGCGGAGGAGGATGAGAGGAGGTTAGGGTGAGGGGGGTTTCGCCCAGGGAAGGGATGAGTATGGAGGAGGAGAGGAGAGTTTAAATAAATAAACTCTTTAATTACAAACACAACCTTTGAAAACACCCATGTCCAAAACCTCCGGTGCTGTCAAGATTATTCTTCCCTTAGGGTAAAACCCACCTACCGAGCACTACGGAGGTCTTATAATTTTAATCTGAGTCCATATTGAATATTTATAGAACTCATCGACCGAGGCCGCTATATTATGAAAATTCCCATGGGGACATTTTCCACAAAAGGCCCACACCCGCAAAACTTACACTCCTCTTAGGGTGAACGACACGCTCTAAACTCAACTGTGCCCCCAGTTTTCCAATTTGAGCCACCATTTAAGAGATACATGAGTTTAACCATTAAACGAATAAATTAATTATTTAATTTATCAGTTTAACGTTCCGAAAGCGAGAGAGGGTTCCCAACATCCCGCGCTAACATGTTTTATGTCGTTCCTAGGGTAAAATCCCCATTTCGGACCCATCCGTACTCTCAGATTTAGGATCTAAAACACCATTTAAGAGTTATCTCATTATTTCGTGTTCCCAGTGTGAACACAGTAAAAATTTAATTTTGGCCACAAAAGGGCTCGAAATCGCACACCGTCTGAAGGCGCTGCTCTGGAATAACATAAAATATATTATAAAGTCTATTATAGGAAAAACCGGGTTATTACATCATTCCCTCCTTCAAAATTTTCGTCCCCGAAAAAAAGAAGGGAACAACTCAGGGTACTGAGCTAGCACCTGGCTCCCTCGTACCTAGAAGAACTCTTTCACAGTTTTGCATCTCCCCACACTGTCCAAAGGATTTGATCTATTCAAGTGAGGTCTGCCCTCGCCGATGACGTGCATAGGATCACGCACACATCTTCTTGGGTAAGCCACACGGGATATGTCGTTCACCCACTCCCGACATTGGGGTTAGCGCAAGGTGGTAGGGAACCTCTCCATCCCTTCACACGGTCTCAAGCAGTCTGAAGGGACTCGAGGGTAGCTCACCTCCCTGATAGAACCTCTATGTTGCATCCCATGACTGGAATCACCGCCCGCACCTAGAACAAGGCCCAATGATTCCCTCCTTCAGAATAACCACATGGTGAAACACCCAAGGATATCTAGTCACGCAAGGATTCATAGTCGATGTCTCACAACCAAGACCCTCTTACACACTCAGAAGAGAAGAAGTCAACACCATCGACTAAAGAAAAAGGTCATACGCCTTTTTACCTTACCAACACAGGGCCACGCCGACGCCCCGTGCCACACTGGTAATATCCCAAGCAAGGAGAATGGAGAAAATCATTTCACACACATAGTCTAACAATTCTACTACAAAAAGTTGAAGCTCAATTGGGCATACCTCTTATCACCTCATGCTCAGCAAGATCATAGAAATCCAAAACTCGCGGCTATCCTTGGTCCCAACTATCAGCTCCCAGAGCCTGACGTGGACCGCCTAGTGGTGATTGGAGGACCTTGTAAAGTCATCCCCCACTACCTGATCCTCCTTCTCTTCTACTAGAACCACCTATCTGGGCGCTAATCCAATCATAGTGTTGCCTCTGCCGCGGTGGTTCACCTGCTGCCTTCCCGATGCTCTCAGCATGCATGCTCAGGCAGTCTCATGCCAGGTGACCTTGCTCATTGCAATAATATAACCGGCGATCTCTGGGCAGACCTAGTGCCCTCTAGTTCCACAGTGGTGTACGACCATGTCCCTAAGTCCGGTTATTGGAAAGAAACCTGCATCGAGGTTCTACTTTCCGTCACCGCTAGCTGCGGAAGACGTGTCTCGACACCATCATGCCTGCTGCCACCACCAACTGCAAAACGCGATAGGAAGCTCTCTATCACCAGATCCTTCTCTAGCACCTCGAAATATGTGGGAATGCTCAAGGGTACTATGACCACATGAATCTCTCTGCGGAGACCCTTCTCGAACTTTCGCACTCGGATGTTCCCATCATGGACCGAGTTCGGGTAAAAGCGTGCATGGCCTGTGAAACGAGACTCGTACTCGGCCACCGTCATCCCTCCCTACTGAAACTGCAGGAGCTCCTGAATCCGAATGGAGCATAAGCAGGAGGGAAAAAACTCTTCATGAAACAACAACTGAAAGTCGCCCTATGAAAGAGATGAGTCGTCAATAAACTGAGTCACCAGACTCCACCAACTCCAAGCTGGTCCGCAGAAAAGGTTGGCGGCCAAAGCCACCCAAAGATTTGTGGTCGTCTTCACAAGCCTGAAAAGGTGAACGACTATCTCGAGCCAAACATCTGCTGGCTGAGGGTCTGGCACACCACTTAACCTCAGTGGTCTCTGCCTCTGGAACTCGCGGTGCTCACTGGAACTGCACTCAAGCCCCGTATGCTCTACTGACGCTTTCTGCTTCTCAACAGGTGGGGGTGCTGGTACCTGCCCACCAAGAGAAAGGAGATCTCATGATGGGTACTAAACTGAGGCCTCTTAGCTCACAGGGTCATCGTCACACACCAAATCTGGTATCCTGGTTGGCTGTCTTTGAGGAGACATCCTGAATATTATCAAGGAGTGTCGTGATCAGACGAGCATATGTGTATATCACAACAACAACAACATTGGGGATTTGACTCAATAAGGACAGTCAAAGACTCAATCCTATGTGATGCAAAAACCAATTTTCCCTGCAATAACTGTCTCAGCATGGCGAGTCAACAAGAAGGTTATCGGGGTCTTGGTGAATGGATATGTCTGTCATCGCACCATCACTGGACTCCCTGGCTTGAGAGCCGCTCTCGAGACACGTTGACACTGTTGCCCTAGATCCCAACCAATTCATTTTTAGGGATGTCCGAACAATGTACCAAGGAATGAACCACCTTTGATACCACGTTTTCATGACCCGACCCTACCGGGCTCGAGCCGCAACTACCCCAGGCCCGCCTCCATAGTTTAGGGGCTGGCGGCAAGCGCCGAAGGCTAAAAAACTTGATGAGGCCTTTTCCGGAGTACATGTACATACACACACGTAGCACACTCAATGAAAAAGTGTAGATTAAAATAAAAAGTAAAGTACCAACTTCTAAAAATAATCCACATAGTGCATCGACCTCTAAACAGTAAAAATAATGAGATGAAAGTAAACTGAAAAGAAAATGGAAAAACACACACCCAAAAAGAAATGTGCCACAACCAGGCAACAAGTAAACAAAAGCAAACAACTAGGAGAGTCCTACACATGGAACCCGACTACGACCACCACACGTTGTCAAAGCTCCCAAACTCCTAAGATTCACTGAAGTCATGACCAACCTATCTGTCGTCTACAAGGTAACACCATGTGCGGGAGAAGCCCAAGTAGAGGTGACTATAAAAATACTCATTTGGGTACCCCGAAGGCTCAAGGGAGAAACCAAGGAGGTACTGAAGGGTGAGCAGTAGATCGAACATGGAATAGTAAAGGAGTACAACAAACAATGTAGTAGAGTAACAGTAGAGAGTCCAGATCAACCCAACAAGAGAAAGGAGGTAGACTCATCCAGACACAAAGAGGTGGAAACGGTGAGAAGATGAACTTCTCGTTGATTCTTCACTACCTATAGCAGGAGAGTTGAATCGTCCAACAATGAGAATCTAGACACAGAAAGAACATGGCATACCCCACATGTCTTCGCCTCTCCTCGAAGGAGGGTAACCAAAAACCAAGAAGTGCATACTAGAACAGGGTATATACATATCCATATGCTCTTCCAAGAAGCCTGAACAAGATTGTAAGGGGATCTCCATCCTGTAGCTCAGGCCAAGAAAGTGAGTAGCCAACAGTCATAGAAGTAAACTCCATCGATGCCTAGCATCCCGCACGTCTGCCCCGAACAACAAGCCAAGGGACTCAAATCACCTCACCTTTACACTTCCTCTTTGGGCGGCACTGACACAACCACACTGTTTTAGGTCACGTCACAAGGACATGTCTTAGTGGGAAAAGTGCCCCTTGTACTTGAGAGTTTTGGGGGAACGTCAAGCCACACCTCATCACTGCTCCACAGTTGAGAGGTCTCCTCAAAGTCGACAGGCGACCCCCTGCCCAGCCCCGCTGGAGGGTAATCCCTGGAAGTCGGCAAATTCCCACTAGAGGGAGACCCGACAAGAGTTGACAAGTGACACACTTCCCAGTACCGTAAAAGGTTAATCCACTGGAGGGAGACCCGACTAAATTCGTCGATGATTACCAATGCCCAGTCTCGTAAAAGGGTACTCCACTAGAGGGAGGCTCAGAACTGTCATCGGGGACCAATTCCCAGCCCATCTGGAGGTAAACCCAGCATTAGGGACCATTTCCCAGACCAGCTGGAGGTAAACCCGGCATCCAGGACCACATCCCAGCCCCAATGGAGGTAAACCCAGAACCACTCTGGCCACCCCTACTAGATGGTACTGCTCGGTGAACACTGCTTTACTGGCCATCCCTTCTAGAAACAACCTCTTGGCCAGCCCTGCTGGAAACAACCTCCTAGGTAGAGGATCGGTGCCCGCGTAATGTGTTGGTGACACCAAATCCACAAGAACTCTACCAGGGAACACAAAGAAACTCTGCTGGCCAAACCATTGAGAACAAAACCAGGGGGAAAACCACTCATCCCTGCTGGTTGAAACCATCTTGAACATGACCAGGGGAACCCCACTCAACCCTGCTGGTCAAACAAATGAAAACAAAACTAGGGGGAAAACTAATAAACCCTGCTGTTCGAAACCATCGTGAACAGGACAAGGGAAAAACCCACTCGACCCTATTGCTCAAACAAATGAGAACAGAACCAGGGGTAAACTCAACCCGCCTGGTCAAACAAACGAGAGAAAAACCAGGGGAAACCTCAACCCTCATAGTCAAAAAACGAGAATAGAGCTAGGAGAAACTCAACCTTGCTGGTCAAACAAACAATAACAGAGGGACCCTCTTTGTAACGAGAGGTCAACGGTACGCAAAGCAGAACACAACAAACACATAGGGCCCACACGACATGTGGCCCCAAGTCAACCCCAACCAAGGGACCAAACGTTCTCAGGTACAATCATCCACATGTACCTCCCAATGATCCCGTATACTCCCAGAGTATACCACGTTTCCATCCCAATGGCTATCGTGTACATGGAACCCAACGTGAACGTGAAGGGCATAAACGTAACAACTCCAACTTTCCACCTCAATGGATCTATCATGGACAACCACATCTCTTTAAGCATTACTTCACTCACATGGGAGTGCACACTATCACACACCAAGGGTTCCCTGCAACCATCGCATGAAGAACCTCCACTAGAGCACCTTTCATGCTTCCACATTTAATAAGATCACGTAAGTGGCTCCTCTCAACTTAAAATATTACACTGTTGTAATCCTCTTGGAAAAACATGTGAGATAGACTACTTACTTTCCTCAAACAGATATCTAATGGAAAATTCGCCAAAACCGCTTTACGCCTGAACGACGTCCCGTCATCCCGAACCTCGGCCCCAAAAACAGTCGGGTTCATCGCATCATTGCGATCTCCTTGGAAAGACATGTCATAAGGAATGCTCCCTTGAGTGCAACAGATATACGGAGAAAAAGATGCATTCCACCGCACCGCACATGAGCGGCGCTTCATGGGAAACGTATCCCGGTCTTGAAGCACAATGAACGGATTGCACCATTGCGATCCTCTCAAAAAAGTATACAAGATGGACTATTCACTTGTCCAAAACGGACACCCGGTGATTAAGCTGGAAATCACTGCCAACTTCCAAAACGGCCCTCACGGGGCCAACACCATCGTGCAGAAATAAAGCGGGCGGATTACGTCACTGCAATTCCCTCGTTAAAACACCCAAAATCGACTGCTCGCACGCCCCGAACGGATTTCTGATTAAAAAGGTTGTAAAGTGATGCACATGACTCGAAAGACGGGCTGTGGGGCCCACACCTCAACTCCTATTTCGACGCCCAAAAACATACTGGTAAACTTTTCCTTGGAACCAGGGTTCAAACTCTGTTGATGGCACTCAAATCGGACGTCGGATGCATCAACGCCACTCAAAACATGAACCCCCAAAAAAAATGTCAAACTACTTAAAGGTGTGTCGCACCTCCGAAGCCCCTCCCTTCAGGAATTAAAATTTCCAAGACCATATGAAAATGCTCATCTCGACGCCAGGAAGGAACTGTCACAGACAACACACAAAAAAACCCCCCGTAATGAAAATTACGGGCATCCGAAGAGGGGGAACGAATCCCCTTGGGCTGGATCAGCCGGTCCGGCGCTGACCTGTGGTCCACCGTTGACCGGCCACGAGGGCCGGTCGTTCTGCAGCGTGAAGACCCGCGGGATGCGGGTCTTTGTCCCCCACCGTGCCTCCGCGGTCACGCACCCCAGCGGCTCCGCCTCGCCGCCTGGATCCTCTCGCTTCTGCCCGACCAGCACCACCTCGCACCGGTGACCTCGACCCTGCCGCCTGGCCCCCACGCTCGCCCGCGCCGCCTACTGCCTAGCCACCCTGCTCGCCCGTGCCACCCGCTACCAGAACCCCCAGAGCTGGCAGGAGAACCTCTAAAGCCAACGGAGAACACCCAAAACCTGCAATCTTTGACGGACATTTGCGATCATCTCGCAACTCAGATTTTCAATCTGAAAAGTACGGTGGAAAGCTCAAGAGATAATATAGGCATATATGGGATTTTCTCATAGATCAACAGAAATTCGATGAAAATAATGCATCTCAAAGTAGGTGTGGGAAATTAAAAATGAAACGCACGATCCTACCTTGTTGAGCGTTTCCCGGAGCTTCGCCGTCGATCCGCACCACTTCGTTGCCACTTCCACCTTGATTGGGAGGGAGGAGGAGGAGGATGAGAGGAGGTTAGGGTGATGGGGGGTTTCGCAAGGGGGAGGAATGAGGATGGGGGAGGAGAGGAGAGTTTAAATAAATAAACTCTTTAATTAAAAACTCGACCCCTGAAGACACCCGCGTCCAAAACCTCTGCTGCGGTCAAGATTAAGCTTCCCCTAGGGTAAACACCACCTACTGAGGACAATGGCTATCTCATAATTTTAATCTGAGGCCCCTTTCAAAAGTTATAGAACTCAACGACCGAGGCCGTTAAATTAAAAAAACTCTCCTGGGGCCATTTTCCACAAAAGGCCCGCACCCGCGAAACATACACCCCTCCTAGGGTAAACGGAACGCTTCGAACTCAACTGTACCCTCAGTTTTCCAATCTGAGCCACTGTTTAAGATATACTTGAGTTTAACCATTAAACGAATAAATTAATTATTTAATTTATTCGTTAAACATACTGGAAGAGAGTGTGGCGTCCCAACGTCCCGCGCTGACATGTTTTATGTTGTTCCTAGGGTAAAACCCTCATTTCGGACCTAACCGTACTCTCAGATTTAGGATCAGAAACACTGTTTAGGAGTTATCCTATTATTTGGCGTTCCCGGTGTGAACACACTAAAAATTAAATTTCGTCCACACCGGGGCTCGGAATCGCATGCCGTCCGATGGCCCTGCTCTGAAATAACATCAAGAATATTCAAAAGTATTTATATAAAAACCAGGTTCTTACAAACCCCTCAAAACCCATAAAACAACTCAAAATCCATAAAATCTGGAAAAATCATAAAAATCCTAAAACCCCCTAAAAATAAAAAAATGTAAAATACCCTAAGAGCCCTAAGAAACCCTTAAAAACCTAATATCAATTAATACCACTTAAATTTATAAAATGATAAAAGCCTTTAAAAACCCTAAAAAGACACAAAACCCCTAAAAACCCTAAAAACCTAAAAACCACAAAAACATTAAAAAGACCCCAAAACCAATAAAAAAATAAAAAAACTAAAAACTCTTAAAACATTATAAAACCCTAAAACCCCAATGAAACCTAAAAACCCTAAAAATCATTAGAAACCATCTAAATCCCTAAAACCCTCAAAATTCATAAAAACCCTATGAAACCATTAATATCCAAAAGAATACCTAAAAACGTAAAAAACCTAAAATAACATAGAAAACCCCTAGGAATACCTTAAAACCTAAAAACTCTTAAATACCAGAAAAACCTAAAAAATGCTAAAAACCCTAAACAAACATTAAAACCCCTAAAGACCCTTAAAACCATTTAAATACCTAAAAACCCAAAAAAACTGAAAAATCCTTAAAATACATAAAAGTATATAAAAATGTGAAAAACCTTAAGAAAATATTAAAATCCTAAAAACACTCTAAAAACCTAAAAAAACAAAAAAACCATTAAAAATCCTAAAAAACCATCAAAACCCTTAATACTATAAAAACCACTATAAAACATAAAAAACCTTGGAATGCTAAAAAGAATAAAAGACCACCCAAAACTCTGAAATCACTTTAAACCCCTATATAAGTTAAAAAGCAGTAATAAAACCATGAAACCCCAAAATACATTAAAAAACATTAATCCAAAAAAAAAACTAAAACCCCAAGAAAACCCTAAAATACATACATTAATTAAAATCCATAAAATCTATAAAAAAACTATAAAAATTAATAAAATGCACTAAAATTCCTAAAAAAAATTCAATACCCTAATACCTATAAAAAACCCTAAGAAAACCTCAAAAACCATAAAATAAATATAACCCATAAAAACAAAACAAAAATGATAAAGATCCTAAGAAAACCTAAAAACCCAAAAAACACTAAAAATTCACTATATACCCAAAAAATCATAAAAATCCTAAAAAAATCCTTAAATATAAAAAAAGTGTTGAAACCCCTAAAATCCCCAATTAAAATCATAAAAACCTAAACAAAGCAGAAATCCCATAAAAACATTTAAAATGAGAAAAACACTAAAATCCTAAAAATACCCTAAAACCCAAAAAACACCAAAAAAACCATAAACCACTATAAAAACCTTAAAAACAAAAAAAACTCATAAAGACCCTAAAATACACAAAAAAAACTCTAGAGACCCATTAAACCACTAAAGACATTAAAAATTTACAAAAAGCCTAAAAACCCTAAAAATCATATAAACCACAATACCCTCAAATCACTAAAAACCATAAAAACCCATAAAAACCCAAAAAATATATCTAAATATCCCAAGAAACATAAAAAACACTAAAAATACTAGAATCACCTAGGGAAACCATAAAAACATAAAATCTATGAAAAAACCCTAAAAAACTAAAAATTCAAAAACCATAAAAACCAAAAACCCATAAAAACATAATAACCCTTAAAATATAAAAATCTCCCAAAAGCCATAAAAATTGTAAAAATACCCTAAAATACCTATAAATGAAAAATCCTTAAAAACATAGAAAAACCATATGAAAACCATAAAAACACTTAAAACCTATTAAAACAAAAAAACAATAAAACACCTTGAAATCCTCAAAATCCTTAAGAAACCATAAAAAACCTAAAAGAACCCTAAAAATTGTTAAAAACATAAAATACCATAAAAACCTGAAAACCGAAAAATAAAACCTTAAAAACCTAAAAAAATATAAAACCCCTAAAACCCTAAAAAATGCTAAAGTACCTAAAAAACCCTAAATTCCCTAAAAAATACCCATAAAAACATAAAAAACCTTACATTCCCACCAAAACCCTAAAACCAATAAAAACTATAAAAACCCTTTAATCCACTAAAATGTTAAAAGACTCTAAAACCTCTTAAAAACTCAAAAACCTTAAAACCCCCACCCCCCAAAATACCATAAAACATAAAAATAGAAAACCCTCAAAACTCTAAAAACCCAAAACTTCTATAAAAATCCCAAAAAAAATACCGAAAATCCCTAAAAATATAAAAACCCAAAACCCTAAAAAACCAAAGGAAGACTTAGGAACCTAAAAACACTTTAAACCACTAAAAACCTAAAAAATTATAAAATTCCTAAAAAAACTCAAAATTTATAAAAAGGATATAACACAATATAAATCAAAAAATACCTAAAAAACAATAATAAGTAAAAAACCATAAAAACCCTTGAAATCACTATGAAAACACTAAAATCCTAAAAACAATAAAAACCCCTGAAAACCCAAAAAACCCTAAGAATTCCCAAAAAACCCCAAACCCCCTAAAAACCAGAAAACCCATAAAAATAAAAAAAACTAAAAAACCATTAAACACTCTATAAAACCACTAGAAACTCTAAAACTGATTTAAACCCCTAAAAAGATAAAAAACTTAAACAACCTTAAAAACCCTAAATATCTAAAAAAACCCTAAAACCCCGAAAAATCACAGAAAACCGCTCGAAACCCTAAAAAAATAAAAATCCATACTAACATTAAACACCATAAAACTCCCAAAAATACCATAAAACCCCTCAATACCCTAAAAAACATCAAAATCCATAATACCATAAAAACAATAAAATCCTTAAATAGCCTAGAAAATAAAAAAAACCTAAAATACCATATAACCCCTGAAAACTACTAAGAAAACCATAAAACCTAAAATTATTAAATTCACTAAAATCATAAATACTTGAAAACACCTAAAGGTCCTCAAAATCCCAATAAACCATAAAAAATCACAAAATTGAAATAAAAAATACCTCAAACTCCATACAATTGTATTAATAATAAAAACCCATAAAAACCTTAATAAAACCGTAAATACCTAAAACACTTAAAAGTCCAAAAAACATAAAAATTATAAAACCATAAAACCCACTAAAAACCATAATTCCCCTAAAACCATAAAAAATAAAAAAACCCATAAAACCCCCCAAAAACCCAAAAACCCAAAACCCACTAAAAACTCTAAAACCCCCTTTAAACACCTAAGAATGTTAAAAGACTCTAAAAACCTTTAAAACCCTGAAAACACCCTAAATCCCCTAAAAACTCAAAAAACCATAAAAAATTGAAAAAAACCTAAAAACCCATAAAACCCCCAATATCCTAAAAAACAAAAAAACAAACAAATCATAAAAATACAAATACAAATTCCAAATAAACCATAAAACCCCTATGAAAACCATAAAAACCTAGACACAAATAAAAACTTAAGAAAAGATAAAAATATATAAAAACTAAAAAACTCCCTAAAATCCCAAACCACCATAACACTCCTAAAAACATTAAAAACCCTAAAAACACATAGAAATCCTAAAGACCACAAAAAACACTTAAACCCATTTAAACCCCTTAAAAAATTACAAATATATAAAAAACATTAATAACCTAGAAACACAAAAAAATCCCTAAACCCTAAAAAATTATAAAAACCCTAAAATCACTAAAACCCCTCAAAATACCTAAAACCCAAAAAATATTAAAATCCTTAAAAGCCCTCAAAATACCTAAAACCCTAAAGACCCTAAAGATTTCTAAGAAAACCTTAAAAATATAAAAACACATAAAACCACTATAATCATATAAAACACTAATAACACTAAAATCCCTAAAAACCCAGAAAACCTTCAAATCCATAAAATCCCTAAAAACCTTACAACCCCAAAAACCCTAAAAAATTTCTAAAAATCCCAAAAAAATTAATAATCCCAAAAAACCCCTAAGAATTTTTTAAAACATAAAAACAATTTAAACCCATAAAAATTCTAAAAACACTTAAAATAATAACATATCAAAAAATACACTAAAACACTAAAATATGGCAAAATCTACAAAACCCCTAAAATATTAAAAAACCCTTAAAACCGATAAAAACCCTAAAACCCAATAAAAACATTAACAACTTTCTAAACCACTAAAAACATTAAAATATGCTATGTGCTGCTTGCGGTGGACCTTGATAGTGAGGAGGTGCTAAATGATGGATCTTGTGAGAATGGATGATTGTTGATGTATGGAAGTGAACTCTGGCTGATGGCTCCTTTGTGATTCTAGTGCGGATGGTTATGTGCTGCTGGTGATGGCTTGTTTTGGTGAGGCTGTGCTGGATGCTGGTATTTGTGACGTTGGAAGATGGTCATTTCTTGCTAGTGAGCTGCTGGATGCTGGATGCTGCTGGATGATGGTGATGGTTGCTGCTTGGACCTGGGTGTGCTTGTTTCGTTTTTCTTTTCTTTTTTGATTTTTATTTTTTGGAGTGGGTTGTCAGTGGTTTTTGGGTGTGGGTCATTTGACCCCTCACCTCCCTTGTCTGTTGTGACTCTTCTTTTCTTTCTAATAAATTTGGGGGGGGGGGATAGCTCGGCCCTCACATCTTCCTTGTCCTAAATTATCAAAAACTCTAAACAATCATTAAAACCCAAAAAAACCCAAAAAACACTAAAACCCCTATAAACCATAAATACTCTAAAACCGTCATAATCCCTAAAACCCCAAAAAAATCCATAAAAAATCCAAAACCCGCCTAAAATATCCATAAAAATGTAAAAGACCCAAAAACACAAAACCCCTAAGAAAACCATAAAAACCTTAAAACACACAAAAACCCTAAAAACATAAAAAAATATAAAAGCCCCAAACAACCATAATAAACCTAAAAACCCCTCAGAATCCATAAAAATTCTAAAAACCATAAAATCGTAAAAAGAACCTAAAAGAATAAAAAATTAAAAAAACACTAAAAAACATAATACATATTTAGAAAACCATAAAAACCTAAAAACACTTAAAACTCCAAATAACATTAAAAATGTTAAAATCCTAATAATTACGAAATGACCATAAACCCTAAGTACCATAAAACCCTTAAAACCATAAAATCTCCTAAAACCATAAAAACACTTAATACCCTAAAAAATTGCTATAAAATAAAATAACCATTTATAACCAATAAAGCATTAAAAAACTCTAAAAACCCATTAAAACCATAAAAAACCCAAAATATTCCTAAAAATGAAAAAAAAACCATAAAATCTCAAAACCCCCTAAAAACCCTCAAAATCCCTAAAAACCCAAAAATTCTAAAAAACCCCTGAAAATGTTAAAAAACATAAAAAAATGAAAACCCCAATGAAAACCGTAAAAACCCTAAAACCACATAAAACCCAAAAAAACATAAAAAGTACTAAAAATAAATAAAATCCTAAAAAATAATAGACACCTGCAAAATTCCTTAAAGCCAAAAAATAGATAAATATCCAAAAAAAATATATAAAAATAGCTATAAAAATAAAAAATTGTTAAATACCGGAACACCCCCCAGAAAACACTAAAAGTAAAAAATTCTAAATCCCTAAAAAAATTGAATAACCTAAAAACTCTAAAACCCCTCAAAATCTATAAAACACATATAAGACCATATAAATCGTTAGAATTCCGAGAAATTTCTAAAAACATATAAGACCAATAAATCCTAAAAATACTTAAAAACCTAAAACTCTAAAAACCACTAAAAAGGAAATAACCCTAAAAGACACTAAATACCCCAAAAAAACATTTAAAACCCAAAAAACCCCAAAACCCTTAAAAATATGAAAATTCATTAAACTACTAATTTTTTTAAAAACACTATAGTCATTAATAACCCTAAAAACTAAAAAAAAAAACCCTAAAAACTAAAACAAATTAAAACCCTAAATATTCCTAAAAACCCTCAAGAACACTAAAATGCACAGAAAAAATAAAATCCTAAAAAGCCCTAAAAATACATAACAATTTAAAACACCCCAAAACCATGAAAAAACTTTATAAATCCGTAAAAACGTAAAGACACTTAGAACCCCAATGTACCTTAAAAATGCTAAAACCTATAAAACCCAGAAAACCCTCATAATTCTATAAAACCCTAAAATAAAATAAAAATCTCAAAAAACATAAAAAAATTTAAAACCCTTAAAACTACTAATAAAACCTTCAAAACCTTAATAAACATAAAACCCCAAAATAACCTGAAAACCTAAAAAACCCTAAAAACCATGACAAGACCATAAAAAGCCTAAAATTTATAAATCCCCCTTAAACATTAAAAACTATAGACACATAAAAATCCTAAATGCCACAAAAAACTCAAAAAAATATATAATCCACTAAAACATAAAAAACACTAAAATAAAGTAAACCCTAAAACACATAAAAACCCACAAAACCCATAAATAATCCTAAATACCGTCATAATCCATAAAAATCCTAAAATTTACTGAAAATGTAAAAAACCTAAAAACCCATAAAAACATAAAATCACTTAAAACCAATAAAAATTTATAAAAATTATAATGACATTAAAAAACACTAAAAAACTAAAAACCCTAAAACCCTTTAAAATCGCACAAACCCTAAATACCATAAAAATCATATAAATTACCTCAAATTCTCTATATACATATGAAACCCAAATCTAAGAAAAACCTAAGAAATATTTAAGCACCTAAAAAAATTAAAACCCTTAAGAAGCCTAAAAATTATAATAAAAATAAAAACCCTATGAAGACCCTGAAATTATAAAATATCGTAAAAACCATAATACACCTAAAAATCATAATACCCTAAAAATGCATAATAACTCTACAAACCCACTAAAATTTTTTAAAATCGTTTAAACCCCTCAAAACATTAAAAATCTCTAAAAAACCTTAAAAAGACTAAAATTTAAAAAGAATACTCTAAAACGCCTAAGAATATAAAACCATAAAAATCCCAAAAACCCCTAAAAATCCATACAAACATTAAAAACCCTAAATGTCCTGAAAATCCTATATAACCCCTCAAAACCCAAAGAAACCCTAAAAATCTCTAAAAAAATATAAAACACTAAAAACACTTAGAATCCCAAAATCCTATATAATGATAAAAACTCTAAATCCCCCAAAACCTTCAAAATCCCTAAAACTATAAAAATACCAAAATCCCTAAGAATACCTAAAAACATAAAAAAACCTTGAAACCCATCATAAAACAATAAAAACCCAAAAAACACTTAAAACCCATCAAAATATTCTAAAAACTAAAAAAAACAATGAAATCCCCTAAAAACAAAAACACCAATAAAAGCCCCAAAAAAACATTAAAAAACCTATGCCATAAAAACCCTAAAACCCCACTAAAAACTCTAAAAACCCTTGAAACGCATAAAAACATTAAAATACTCTAAAAACCCATAAAACACCTAAATATTCAATAAAACCAAAAAACAAAAAAACCATTAAACCCCATAAAACCCTATAAACATTTAAAATCCATAAAAACATAAAAAAACCTTAAAAATCCAAAAGAATCATTAAAATTCTTAAAAACATAAAAAAAACTAAAATGCAGAAAACCCCTATGTAAACCTTAAAGACCAGAAATCACTTTAAACCCTTAAAACGTAAAAATTGAAAAAACTATAAAATCCTAAAAACACTTAAATCGTCAAAATCCATAAAAACCCTAAAAATCTTTAAAAATACATAAAAATCGCTAAAATCACCAAAATATTAAATAACCCTAAAACCATAAAAGCCCCTAAGAAAAACATAAAAACAATGAAAAACTTAAAGCCCCTAAATAACAAAAAAAATATTAAAATCCTTAAATCCCCTAAATTACCATTAAACCATAAAAAACTTAAAAACAATTAAATTCTATAAAAACTTTAAAAAATCATAAAAACCAACTATAAACTCTAGAAACTGTTTATTCCCCTAAAACATTAAAAAAATCTAAAATCATAAAAGATCTAATAAACTAAAAAATGCCCTAAAACCCCCCAAACCCCCCAAAAATCTCTAAAAACACTATAAAACCACAAAATCCCTAAAAACCATAAAATTAATAAGAAAACAAAACATCCCTAAAAATCCCTAAAAATGAAAATTTCTTAAAAACCCAAAAATTCCCATAGAAAACAATAATGAAAATAACACCTCAAAACCCCCTAAAAATGCTAAAAATATTAGAAATCAATAAAAATATTACAAACCGAAAAATCCCTCAAAATACCTAAAAACCAAAATAAACCATAATAATCATAAAAAATCCATAAAAAGCCATAAATGTGTAAAAGACTAAAAAAACCCTAAAAACCCCTATGAAAAACTTAAAATCCGAAAAACAGTAAGAACCCCTAAAAAATAGAAAACCGAAAAAACCATTAAAAAACCTAAACATGCCATAAAAAGATCCAAAACCCCCCAAATACCATAAAACACCTAAAATCATTGATAACCCAAAAACATTAAAAACCATAAAAACCACTAAAAATCACTAAAAATTCTTAAAACAATTTAAATCTGTAAAAATGGTAAAACCTATAAAAAAATTAAACCCCTAAAAAACTCAAAAAACCCCCAAAACACATCAAAACCCTCAAAATCCATAAAAACTTGTAAAAAACAAAAAAACCCCAAAAATTACCTAAAAACCCCTAAAATGAAAAAATCTAAATAAAAAATTAAAAATCTAAAAAAATAAAACCCTTAAAAATGATAAAAAAATATAAAATGACAACAATAATTCTCATAAACTCTAATACCCCTAAAACCCCCTAAATACCATCAAACCAAAAAACCCTTTCAAAACTCTAACAACAACTAGAAACTATGTAACCCTTTTAAACCCCCCAAAAAGTTATAAACCTATAAAATCCATAAAACCAAAAAAAAACTCAAAAAAACTCCAACAAACCAAATGAACCATAAAACCCCTAAAAACCATATAAAACATAAAAACACAAAAAATCCATAAAAAACTAACAAAATAAAAATCCTAAAAATTCACTACAAATAACTAATAACATAAAAAACAATATAAAACCTGAAAGCCCCTAAGGAGTCTAGAGTTATCTAAAACACTTAAAACCCCCAATAACCTAAAAAAGATAAAAAACCTAGAAACCCCTAAAACCAATTAAATGCCTCAAAATCCCTAAATAACCTAAAACCAATAAAAATCCAATAAAATACACAAGAATTAACAAAATTGATAAAATACCTAAAAACACTAAAAAAACCCTGAAAAACCTTAAAATCCAAAAATAATTAAATCCCCTAAAACCAGAAAAAAAATGAAAAAAACCAAAAATGCCTCTAGAAGATCTAAAAACCTCTAAAGATCAATAAAACCACTAAAAACATTAAAAACACTAAAAATCCATAAAAAAAACCAACAAATATCTATAAAATCAATTTAAAACCCTAAAACCTTAAAAATCACTAAAACTTTAAAATACTAATAACTAAAAAAAACTGATAAAATAAAAAAACCACAAACCCATAAATACCATAGAAAGTATGAAAAACCATCAAAATCATTAAAACCCAAAAAACGATAAAAACACTAAAAAATCCATAAACGTCCCTAAAAACATAAAAAATCCTAAAAATCCTAAAAATCCAAAAAAACCTAAAAAACTTAAAACCCCCAAAGAACTTAAAATCTCTAAAAAAATAAATACCATAAAACACTCAAAATCACTAAAAAACGAAAAAACCATAAAAATAATAAAAATTCAAAAAGTCCCTAAAAACATAAAACACCTTTATACCCTGAAAACCCCTTAGAAAAAAATAAAACCCTAAAAAGAAGGGTGAATATGTTCTCCTACTGTAATCTAAAGGGGAAAGATGATGCGTCTTATAAGAACAATCATGGTTCTGGGACTGGGAATGATCAGGGTCCCTCTGTCTCTATGTTTGGCCCGCCCTCAGCTATCACGAATGTGACTCCTGAGGAGCCTTTCACTCTATGCCCCACTACCATGACGGTCCTGGCATAAGCCCACTATTCATCTGAGGTGGTGGTGGTGATTGTTCAGGAGATTCCTACTCAGTTTCAAGGAGTCACTACTTCCCCTCATGTCTCCAATTAGTTTTCCCCAATTATGGACATTTAAGGGCTTGCGAATACAGGTGACCCCCAAGCAACAAAATCCCCCAGCCTTCTCTAGTTGGATCAGTGGTCGCCATATCTGCTGGACAGTTGGTTGTTACCCCTATCTCATCACTGGGATCTCATGTGGGGAGAACCACCCCTTCTCAGGTGGCTCTTGCGGTGGAGGCATCAGGTCTTGCAGCGAAATCATTGAAAGAGCTCGTACCCAGGGAAAATTTGCCTCTAAGTGATGACTTATTTATGGTAATGTCTTCGTGAAAGGCTATGAGGATGAACTCATTAGGGGAACTCTCTAAACAACTTTTCCCCCTAAATAGGTTCACCCTTCTCGGTAGGAGCTTCTGGTTTGAAGAGGTTGAGGATTTGCCTAACGAGGTTAGCATCTGGATGGTAGAATCCATGCCTGATGATATTCAACCATGTGTGGTTGATACTCAACTGGTGGAAGAAGTTACCTCCATGTACCAGATCAGGGAGGCTTTTGATTATCCTATCAAAAACAATCATGTTGATAGGACCGGGAATAAAGGGATAAAAGTAATAGTGAATGATCCACACTCTATGTCTGGATATATGAACTCGCCTCTTGAGAGGGGCAATTCCACCCATAACCAATGAGGATCATGTTCTGGAATTTCAAAAGGCTTGGGAACCATCCAACTACCTAATCCCTTCGGCATTTTATCATTTCAATAGGCTGATGATTATAGGAATTGTAGAACCTATTATTTCATTTAACAATTGGACTGGTTTCAAGTAGGGCAGCCTTGGTTACTCCATTACTGCGAAAGACTATAAAGAGAGTGGCCTATGAACTTTGTGGGTTTTAAAGCATGATGATGTCCATGTTCAGTCATTTGAAGTGAGTCCTCAGGTCATTACCATGGTGATCAGCCTTAGAATTTCTCCCTTCTCTCTTTCCATTATGTATTCTTCCTTCTCATACAGCAGGTGAATGGTCCTGTAGAGAAAGATTGAATAGTTGTATCAGTCCAGGGATCACAAATAGAGTGTTATTGGTAAATTTAACACCATCTTGAGTCCATATGATAATATTGGTTCCAACTTCTCCTTCTCTACTGCTGAGGACTTCTCTCACTACCTTGATTCTTGTGATCTCACTGAATTTCCCATTGCTAGAGTATCCTTGACAAGGTGAATATTTACAATTAATTGAAGATAAGAAAGGAAGTTTGACATGTGATTCTACCATATCAGTGACAGAAGTGTGATCTCTGATATCTCTAGGTTTACCCTCCCCTAGTTCAACTCGGACAACAATCCTCTGATTATTGATTTCTTTGGGTGCTCTCCAAGGTCATATCCCTTTCATTTTAAATTCAATAATTCATAGATCACGATTCCATGCTATAGGGAAATCATTAGTGATGGGTGGAATGACCCTTTTAACGGAAGTTAGTATTTAATTTTGGTCTCCAAACTAAAGAAAATTAAAACTCTTCTAAAGGAGTGGAGAATGACATTGATTTCTAGAATGGATGAAGATATTAAGGATGTTGAGATTCTACTTTCCCCCGTTCAATATTCCAATTAGCAGTTACCCTCTCCATTTCAGGAGGAGTTGTGGGATCATGTGAAACTGGATGAACTTCTGTCTCTTAAGGAGAAAATGGATAAGAACTAGTTCAACATCATGTGGCTCAAGGATGGGGACTGGAATTCCAGATTTTTTCACTATTTACATAGGGAAAATAAGGACAGGAGATACATAAATGGTTTCTACATTCATGGGTCAACCTTCACCTATGAGGCTGATATATCCACTATTGTGGTCGGTTCTTTTCAATAACTATACACTGATAATGGTGGGGTGTACTCCCTAACTTATATGGACTCTATTTTTTCATGTGTCGATGAAGAGAAGAATAATGACTTTATGAGTGATCCCCTAGAGGGGGAAGTGAGACATTCTCTGTTTACTCCTAAAATGGAAAGTGCAGTGGTACTGGATGGATTTAGAAACAAGTTCTTTATGTTCTACTGGGACTTCATGCATGTGAAAATCACTAATTCTAACAGGGAAGTCTTTCACTCCAGTTATTTCCCACATGGCACCATTTCAAATTTCATTTCTCTGATCCCAAAGAAGGAAAAATCTTTTGACATTGGAGACTTTCGGTCAGCTTCCATCAGTAATAACATTCCCAAAATTATCAACAATATCTTGGTCAAGAGGATGGGGAATTCCATGGGGGGTGGGTTATTACCCTTAATCAATTTGGTTTTGTTCTAGGAGGAACATACACTACTGCATATTGAAGGCCTCAGAGGGTATCAATGTCATCAGGAAACATTCAAAGTATGGAAATTTTGCTATAAATCTGGATATCTCAAAGGCCTTTTATAACATCAAGTGTAGCATCATCTTCTAAGTGCTTTCCTAATATGGTTTCTCGGACAGATTCATCATGATGGTGGCATCCATCGTGAAGAGTGTGAGAGTTTGGATGATCATAAATGGATCTCCTAAGGGTGTTTTCCCTTTTTCTCATTGAGATAGATAGGGGGATCCACTCGCTGGTATCCGCTTTGAAATTTATAAATACTATCTGAGTAGATTCCTTATTGACCTCAAGCAAGTTGATCCTGTCATACCAATCATGGCAGGGAGAGACCTCAGAGTCCCATCCCTTATTTTCTATGTTGATGAAATCCTCCTCTTTGGATAGACTGAAAAGAAAACCCTGTCCTCAATTCAAATTATCTTCTTTCATTATGAATGTATGATAGGGAATCCCATTAGTTGATAAATTTTCTATCTTCTTTGGGGAGAGGGTTTCCCTGCCTAGGCAAGGACGTCTTTCCCTTCCACTTTTGTTTAAGAGGGGATAACTTCCCTTTTTCTATTTGGTTGTTCCCATTTTTTTGGGTCAGGTCAAGAGTAGTTACCATGAGAACACGGAGAGCTAAATCATCCTAAAACTTGCTAAATGGAAATAGAAGATTCTTCTTAAAGCTGGGAGAGTTCGTCTTATAAATTCAGTTATTACCTCTATGTTCAAATATTCCTTCTCCATCTACATATGGTTGGTCAATATCATTAAATACCTATAGGATAATATTAGAAACTTTTCTTGGATGGGCTACATCAGTGAAAGAAAACTGTTTTTTATCGATTAGAAGGATTTCACAAATCCTATTGAGTTTGGAGGGATTGGGATCAAAGACCTAAGGAAATTCAATGATTCCCTCCTTTCCAAGTTCACATGGGGTTTGTTTGAATTTATTAATGATGACCTTGGATTCTTTTCGGAGAGGTTCGCACTAAAACATTGTGACAAGTTTACTGGTTATTTTCCATCCTCGGTTTGGCCCACAATCCGCGGTGCTTATAATGGAATTTTGGATCACTCAAAATGGATCATTTCGAAACATTCAGACCTGAAAATTTGGTCCACCACTGGGATTGATAGGTCTCTTTTGGATTTTGTGGTGCCTCCAACTGATTAAAGACACATGTCTATTGTCGGTTTCATTGATCATTTGGATGAGTTTGAAGTTCTCCTTCCCACTGTCACTTACATGCATAATCAAGATTACATATTTGTTGAAAGGGATGCCTTAATATGGAGGCTTAATTTTATTGGGAACTCAATGTGATGGATTTTTATCGGTTTAAATGTGCATAGGGACCAACCCCTCTAACATGGATTTCCTCCTTTAAGAGGCCTTTTATACCTCTAGCTAACCATCTTCAACTCTGGATACTCTAGAAAAATCGACTATCGCCTCATGAAAAACTGCAACAGGCCAGACACAGTCTGGCCTCATCCTGTTTCCTCAGTCTGGGTGCCAAGGAATCCATAAAACACACCTTTCTTCTCCACAGGTTTGCAGCTGCACTTTGGTACTACTTGTAGATGTTGTTCGGGTTCCCTTCCTGCTTGAGAATGCCACTATTTGAGCTACCAGGCAACCTGGTTAATTGGCCTTTTAGTAGGCAGGTGTCCAATTTCTTGCTCGTTGCCCTTCTGGCTATGATTTCTTATATCTGGTCTGCCCATAATGTGATGGTTTTTAACAAAAAGTGACTCTCTATCTATCGTGGTGTTGTTACCCTACATACAGAAGTTCATGCAGCATCTCAAATTAAGATAAGTCCAATGGAAAATGATGTAAATGATCATATTCTCTTACGGATTCATGGAATTTCTAGCAGGGTAAAAAACCACAGGTTCTCATGTCCATCCGCTGGATTCCCCCGATCACTTCCTGGATCAAGGTTAAAATGGATGGTGCGACACTAGGAGCACCATACCCCTTTGGATGTGACAGGGTCTTCTGTACCCACTACGGTTTCATCAAAGGATATGCTTTCAGCACTTTATTCACAATCGGTGAACCATTGAATCAGAATTTTGGGCCATGATGAAGGCGATTGAGTTTGATGTTTATTTTGGATGGAGTCCTCTCTAGCTTGAATCAGACTCTATGTTGGCCGTGGAGGTTCTTAAAAACAGATATGGGAGAGGCCCTTGGATGATTCTTCCCCAATAGATGGAATGCCTTACACTTTTTTAAAGGATCAATCTCAATGTCACACATGCCTATTGGGAGGCGAACTCGGTAGCGGATGCCCTTTCCAAGAAAGAAATTATGGCAAGGGGCTCCACGTGGTCTTTTTTCCCCATCATGCAGCCTACGGTTTGTAGAATCTGATATGAGGGGAGAGTTGCTCACACGGGTTTGTAATCAATCTTTGTAACGTCTTTTCAATTCGTTCTATTTTTTATTAATTTTGGGTGGACAAGGTTCACCTAGTTTCGAGCCTTGTTTTCCCTATGCACCCTAAAAAACCAAAAAACACTAGAAACCCTTTTAACCCATAAAAAATTTAAAAATTATAAATTACATTAAAATTCCTAAAAACGTAAAAAAACACTAAAACCAAAAAAAACTATAAAACACAAAAAAACCCTCCAAATACTTAAAACCCATAAAAACAATAAAAATACATAATAATACTTAATATCATAAAAACATAAACATTATAAACACCGAAAAAACCCCTAAAAACATTAAAACACTTACAAACCAAAAAACAAATAGAACCCATAAATCCTAAAAAACACAAAAAACCATAATAAACCCTAGAAAGCCTAATAAACCTCAAAATACATAAAAAACCACAAAATTTATAAAAATCCTAATAAATCTCAATAAATTCATAAAAACCTTGAAAACCCCAAATAAAACCTTACAAACCAAGAAATACTTAAAATTTCTAAAAACCTAAAAATTCTAAAAACCCTAAAAACCCTAAAGAGACCCTAAAAATCCATGAAACTCCTAAAACCAATAAAACCACATAAAAATGAAAAGTCCTATTAACCCATAAAAACCTAAAAACCCACTAAAAACATTAAAACCATATAAAAAACTAAATACATTTAAAAATGTAAAAAAAATTAAAACCTCTAAAACTGAAAAAAGCTCCTGAAATCCAAAAATACCCTAAAAATCCTGAAAATACCTAAAAACCCTAAAAACCATAAAAATCCAATAAAATCCCTAAAAATGTAAAAAACCTAAAAACCGTGAAGAGACCTAAGAAAACCTTAAAAGAACTAAAAATATTTTAAAACCCTAATAATATAAAAATTATAAAACCCTAAAGACCCTAAATTCCCTAAACACCATAAGAACCATTAAACTCTAACAATCCCTAAAAACCCTAAAAAAAATTAAAATCCTAAAAATTCCCAAAAATTCCCCAAAAAATAAAAACCCCTAAATCTATAAAAACCCTTAGGAAAACATAAAAGTCAAAAAACAATTAAAACCTATAAAAAAACTAAAAATGATTAAATCCGTAAATACTCTAAAAAACATTAAAATTGTAAAACCCCAAAAAACATTAAAACCCCTAAATACCCATAAAAAACATGAAATCCACTAAAAACTAAAAAAATTATTTAAACCCCTTTAAAGGATAAAAATGAAAAAAAACATAAAATTGAAAAGAACTAAGAAAATGACTTTCACAACCCCAAAAAACAAAAAAAACCAAAAAAATCATATAAATCCCTACAAATACCAAAAAACCATAAATATCATAAAAATATCTAAAAATCCCTAGAAATGTAAATCCCCTAAAAAAACTGATAACTAATAAGTAAATCATAAAAACCAAAAAACATTTTGAACACCTAAAAAACCAAATATACAAAAAACCCATAAAAATCTAAAACCCCTTAAAATCCCAAAGCTCTCAGAACCCCTAAAAAACCAAAGCATCTATAAAAATCCTAAAAATCCTAAAAAATCACTAATTGTTTTTTTAAAACACTAAAACTATAAAACTGCATGAAACACACAAAAACACATAAATCCCCTAAAACCCCTAAAAACACTAAAAACTCTAAAAACACTAAAAAACCCGAAAAAACCAAAAAACCCATAAAATACAAAAAAACCAAAAAAACCCTAAAAACACATAAACCTATAAATGACCAAAAACATCTAAACTCTATTTAAAACCGTAAAACAATTAAAAAATTCTATATTCTCTTAAAAACCATAAAAATCATAAAAACCTAAAACCACAAAAAACTAAAACCCCTAAAAATCCTAAAAACCTAAAAAACCCTAAAACCCATAAAACCCCATAAAAATCATTAAATATCCATAAAAATACCTAAATAAATTAAAACACCTAAAATCCATGAAAACCCCAAAGTAAACCATAAAAAATAAATAACACCTAAAACGCATAAAAACTGAAAAAAACAATAAAAACTCTAAAAATGAATTAAAACCATAAAAACCCAAATATATCTCAGAATACCTAAAACCCCTAAAATGATAAAAATCAAAAAAATTCCCTAAAAGAAAGAAAAATAAAAAATCCCTAAACCCCTTAAAATGCCTATGAAAACCGAGAATACCTAAAACACTTAAAACTCCTAAAAACCTAAAATTTCTACAAACCCTAAAAAACTGCCAAAACCTCTAAAACTCCCTAAAACATCATAAAGACAATGAAAACACAAAAACTCCATAGAAATACTAAAAATACAGAAAATACCTAAATATGTAAACCCCATTGCAAACCCCTAAAAAATATAAAAACTTATAAACATAAAACCTCTAAAAACCAAAAAATGGTAAAAACCATAAAAGAAACTTAAAACCCCTAAAAACCCCTAAAACCCATAAAAACCACAAAAATAATATAAAACCATAAAACCCACTAAAAACTCTAAAAACATTTAATACCCTAAAAACAATAAAAAAACTTTCAAAACCATAAAACCCATAAAAAATCAAATTAAACCCAAAAAATCCAAAAAATACCTAAAAACATTCAAAACCCCTAAAAATACAAAAAAAATCCTAAAAATCCTAAAAATTCCATAACACAAGTGAAATTTTAAAATGAACCTAAAACCCCTAAAATAACCAAATAAAGACTTGAAAACCTTAAAACAATAAAATACCTAAAAACCATAAAAGATTAAAAACAAAAAATAACCTAAAATCCAAAATAATAACTAAACCCCTCAAAATCCAAAACACCCAAACTAACACAAACAATCCTAAAAGTCCCAAAAACAAACACAAAAAACATAAAAAACCTAAAAACCCTGAAACCCTATGAAGACATTAGAAACCTAAAAAAACATAAATCCCCTAAAACTATAAAATAATCATAAAAAGAAACAAACCCCCCCAAAACCCAAAAACCCAAAAACCCATAAAACCATAAAATGAGAAAAATGAAAAAACCCCTAAAAACCTTTTAAAACCCTAAAAATTCACTGAAAATAAAAAAACCATAAAACCCCTAAAAACGTTAAAAACTCTAAGAAAATTCAAAATCCATTAAAACATCAAAAACACTAAAAACCCAAAATCCATAAAAACCCTAACAACCCTAAAAAAATATGAAAACCCTCAAAATCCATAAAAACCATAAAAACTGATTAAAATCATAAAAAATCTTTAAAAATCTCTACAAACATAAAAAACCCTGAAACCACCAAAGGAAACCTGGAAAACCATAAGTCATTTAAAACTCATAAAAACCCTAAAAAATAAATATCCTTAAAACCCTAGAAATTCCTAAAACTCTCAAAATCCGTATATCCCCTAAAATCCATAAAACTACTAAAAGGCCCTATAAATCCATAAAAACGTAAAACAAATCCCTAAAAACCATATGAAACCCATAAAAACCTCAAATCACATAAAACCTCTAAATACCCTAAAACTATATAACCCATAAAACATAAAAAAACTTAAAAAACAAAAAAACAAAAAATAAGACTCTAAAACCATTAATCCTCTAAATTTTTAAAAAAACTCTAAAAACAGTTCCAACCCAAAAAACTCAAAACCCCCTAAAACCCAAAAACCCATAAAATCCCAAAAACCCCTAAAAATAATAAACCCCCTCAAAATACCTAAAATCCCTAAAAACCCATAAATATCCAAAAAAAATCCTAAAAATAGTTTATAAAGAATAAAACTAAAAATCATAAAAACCCTTGGGAAAACCACAAAAAACGTAAAAATATTTAAAACTTCTAAAAACCTAAAAACATTAAGAAAACCTAAAAACCATAAACAACCTTAAAATACTTTAATCCACTAATGCTCATAAGAATCCAAAAAATCTATATAAGTATATAAAAATTAAAAAACCCTAAAAACCATGAAAAACCTAAGAAATCCCTAAAAACCTAAAAACACTTAAACCATCTAGAAACCTTAAAAAGGATGAAAACATAAAACCCCCAAAATCCCTTATGTAATAGCCCATTTTTTGTGAGGTATGGATCCATTTAGTTTTCGGATAAAACCATTGATTATGATCCCTTTTTTCATGGACCCTAAAGTCGTTTTAGTGGGATAGTTGGTCGTTTTTGAAACCTAGAAGAGAAGGGGGATGAAGGAATCCTTTAGGCCAAGTACATGGAGTGTACTTGGAATATAGTTCATGTATTTATTACACAACCTATAATGTCCATGGTAGGTCAATTCATGATGTGTAATGTGGTTTCACTAGATGGGAAATCTTGAGCATTACATTACGTTTAAAGCTTTCACACAATATGTTAATTCCTGGGGTTGGTTTTTAAAATAAGTTGAATGGGAACATTTTTTATAGAAGTCTTTCTCTCTCTCACACAAGAACTCTGATAGAATCTCCTCTATAGCCTAAACAAATTAGTGGTTCTGTTTCTTTATCTAACCTTTGATTCAATATTCAATTATATCATTGGATATATATCAGTACCTTATTCAATTCTTAGGCTTGTTTTATTATTTTCTTTTATATCTATGACACTATTTTTGTGTGACCACTTATGCCCTCTTTTAGGGAATTTTTCTGTTCTTCCATCTTCTTCGGATCGAGGCCAAGTTATGAGGCAACAATGGAGGAGTGTTCTACCATGGGTATATGGTATGTGGTTTATAGATTTTCCATTCTATTTTGGTTATTTTATAGATAGTTGACATTGTGTTGTAAACCATATATATCCGTCATTTCTCTTAAATTGATTAAATTCCGTGATTAAATTGTTGGAACTTGATTAGTTTTCCCAATTAGTACCATTATATGGCTATAGGTCTTTCACCTCAACTCCGACACCCAATGAGGTGTGTCTAAGTTTATTCCCTATGATATACTACCTCATTGGGTTTGTTTATGATTATATTTTGTAGAGGGATACTTTTTTAATTTAATAAGATATTAGAAGTGGATTTTCTGCCTTTTTTCCATGTGATTAGATGTTGTTAAAGTAGTTAAATGGGCTTAATGAAAATATGAAATGGGTTACGAAATGATTAATGAATTGACTTATGAGTTTACTTACATGGAAAATTTTACACCTTGGATTAAGATAACTTGGAATCCATGGACACTTCTATCCATGGATCCAGATTACTTTGGATACCTAGAAAAATTATACTCCAAGGATATGACTTGCATAGAGTCACTTGGACATCAATACTCCTTTGGATCCACCCAAGACTTTATTGACTCTATTATGGACTCACTCCCTAGAATCTATGGGATGCCTTGGTCATGGACCTTGGATCTGGGCCATATAGGTTGGACACTGGATTACTCAGCATTGGACGAATGGGATGCCATAGGCATTTATACTTCTTGGATCTGACCCATGGGGTCTGACACTTGATTACATGAAATAGGCCATTGTGGATGGGTTTTTTATATTTTATAGTTAGCCCATGTTTATGTTTTCGGGATTATAGTTGACCCTTTCTAGGATGCTTGATTATTTTTTTACATATTGGATAGTCTCAATTATGAATTTATCACTTTATGTATGTTATATATTAAATATTTTTTTATCTTATATTCACAGAATATACTTGTTATAGACACCCTTTTTGGTGGCCTACCATGTGTAATCTCACACCCTATTCGGACCACTGTTCGGTACCCATACAAACATTATAAAGGCAGGTAGGGTCTGGGGCAAGCACCCACTTTATAATTCCTGATTGGTTTATTGATTAGTAACATTGGAGTATAGGACCAAACATTTCTCATGACTCAATTTGGATGTAGTTATTTTTGGTTTTTTGTACTTTTGATAATTTTATTGTATTGGATGAAAGTTTCTAGGTCATTCCTAACATTTTGTATAGAGACATGACATGTTTATCATAATGTATATCACATAGGTTTTGGTCTTGTTTATTTATATTGTCTAGATGTTATCTTCTATTGTTACTACTTGTTATTATTACATACACTTTTTATTGTTATTTTCATATCATTGTGTAACACTTTTATCATGAGGGTGTAGTCTCTCAACTATTAAACCATATACCATCACTGCTAGTCGGCAGTGTCTGGTGTTTGAGGAGGCACACTTGAGGCCCTATGACCCACCATATTGGGGAACCATTCAGTGGATCTTGGGTATGGACGTGAAAAAGTGGATTCTGAGGCATGTTTAATTTCTTTACTTACTATATTGTAAAAATAGAAAATAGATTAATAACCTATTGGGACTTTGTTTTAAGTTATGCTTGGAAGTATTTGAGACAATTTTAGGATAATTAGTGGGTTTCCTTAATTGGAATTATTGTCTTGTATTATGATATTGAGATTGATTTGACATACTCATTGGGTGAGACACATGATGTTTTATGTTACTTATGTTTATGTATTTTACATTGTCCTAATGAGATGATGGAAATCCATCTCATGTAATATTTTAGGCATATAGGGAATTTATATTCCATGCATTATGAAATTCCATATTAGATGCATTTCTTGACTGCATAACATTTATTTTGTGTACCTTATGTGATATAATTAAAATTCTATTAACATTTCATGAATCCTATTGATAAAAATAATTGGTGATTAAGGTTCCTAGATTAACCAAATTGTGTTTTCCTATATAGGCTAATGCAGACACCATAAATAGTCAATTATGGCACATTTTTCTAAGGGCCAATGGTTAGATGGGGTGGAATGTGATATGATTGGGATTAAATAGGCTCCAATGTTAAATTTATAAGGTGTAAGAGCCCATGTAAATTATAAATTATGATCTATATAATTCATCAATTTAAATAGAGTATTAATATAAATATGAACATAAATGACATTAATTTTTGAAACAGAGAGCATGATCGAGACATGACTTTATGAGTGAGATGTAGGAAGTATCTCAAATGTCCCTTAAGATCATTAATTTTACCTAGTCATGGATTTTAGAGTAGTATGTGGGTTTTTTCTTGTTCATAGGAAGGATTCAACCTATCATGTGATTATATTTGTGATAAAATCATTATCAAGTATTTTATAATGAGTATGCTTGGAATTTGTTGAGACATGTCACAATGATGTTCTTTAGTCATGGGCCAATATGGTAGAGACAACCATGTCCCATAAGTTATGGGACCTTTTCCATTAGTATTACCTCGAGTAGTGACACTTGTGGAATTGAAAGTTGTACTAGATGTGGGTGTTACTTCCCATTTCCTCAAGGGTTTCCTACACTTTCTGCACACCGTTTAGGAAGCCTCACATCATGCCTTGTCTATAAAAGAGATGACATGTGTGTTACATAAGTAGTATCTAGCCACTTTCTATGGGGATGGTGTTCCATAGACTATTTATTTTTGGATTGATATTTTTATATCAATCTTGGAGAATCTAGAGACACATCCATAGAGGAGAGTGAATCTCACAACGTATATGCCTCGGGGAGAAGCTAAACACTTGTGGGATGTATTGAACCATGATGATAAGCTTTAAAATATTTTTTTAGGGATTTAAAATCAATGTTTTATGAATAATTTTTATCTAATACCTTGAGGGATGAGTGGGGCAATGATTTTATACATTTGGAGTAAGGTGTGATGACTATTTTGTAGTATTGGCATTCATTAAAAAGAATAAGTTCATTAAACCTATCTATTTGGATGATGACCTATATCAGGAGAGATAATTTGAGGAAGGTCTCAAAAATATTATTATATCACAGTTCAACATGTTCCAGTTTCCTAATATAAGTTAGATAATAGATTGGGTGCTGATTTATTATCAGAACCATCGAGAAGATAGTGTCCAAGGGCAGGGTAGTGTAGCTATTTGACCCATTTTTACAATGTCATGTGGAAAAGAACAAAATTTTGAGTCTTCTTAAGAGGAGAATACCAACTAGAGTATGAGTGTAGGTAGTTATTTCTTTCATCATAAATGAGGGAGACAATTATATACATTGATCATGTTTTATAGAGACTCAATCAAGGGCTGATCTTGTAACATGATGGGCCAAATATATAGGTTTCTTAGGACCTTTCCTCTAGTGGTTAATGGAAGGGGGTTGACTCCGACTCCAAGTTCAATATTGATATTTACAACACTGCATCAGGCTTTGAGATAGAGTAACATTAGACAATTAGGACAGGAGTATATTCATGGCCAGGGGAGCTAGATACATGTTGTACCTCCAAAGTAGAGTGGTATTTTTCTGATAGTGAAGCTGTTTCATAGGGAATTAGTTTTGGTTAGATATATTTTATACAGTCGATAACTAAGGAGAATAGGAATATTCCATCTATAGTGAGAGGTATGGTCCTAGTATCCTCTAATATAGTATCTTCTCTTATCGATATAGTTTAATTCCATTATTTCATATTAGTTCCTATGGTGTAGATCCTTGGGCTCGATGTTCTGTTTTATGATGGCATTTTGACACTCAATACTCTATTAGGGATTATATCAGACAGTGTACGCTAGTGTAGGGAGTTCCCCCTTATCGTAGGTGGGCATTGTTTCGTATAGGAACTATTTCTACATGAGATGATAGGGTTTGAGATCTTTCTTCAGATGGACTGGTTGGTCCCTTAACCTGATTACATTGATTTCTACAACTCAATGGTGACATTTACATCACTAGAGGAATGGGTTTTTATTCAAAAAGGTGAATGGGATGTCTATTTTGGAAGCGTCAGACTAGGTAATTGTTGGATAAAAGGTATGACAACCCGTATTACTAGTATATATATAGATGATTTAAGAATTCATGAGGAGGACTATCCCCCATTGGTTGATCATTTCAAGGATGTTTTCTTGGATAATGATTTTAGTTTACCTTATAAGTGAGAGTTAAAGTTCCCTATAAATCTAGTTTCAAGAGCTTCACTGGTATCCATAACTCCTTATAATATGAATATTATTGAGTTTATGGATCTGAAGATATAACTCTAGGACATGGAGACAAATGAGTTTATATGACCTAGTACTTCTCCCAGGGGTTTGCTAGTCCATTTTTTGAAAAATAAAGATGAAACCCTCGGTCTATGTGTGGACTACCAGAAACTGAACCAGTTGATGGTTAAGAAATTTTATTCCTTTCCACAATACATGGCCTTTTCATCTCTCTCCAATGACCATGGTATTTCTAAAAAATTTATTTGAGGTCGGGTTATCACTAGGTGTGTTTTAGGATGATAGAAATACCTTTTGTAGTGTTCCATAGCAACATTCTACTTTATGAGTATCTGGTTATGCCATTTAGTCTCACAAATGTATCAACCATTTTCTTGGCCTATATGAATCAGTTTCTCTACATTTTTTAGATTCTTTCATGGTGTTTTTCAATGATGAAATCATGGTGTATTATCAGACTCAAAACGAAGATGGAAAAACCAGTGAAATAATTTTGAATACACTAAGAGATCATAGGTTGATTTACAAGATCATAGAATTTTAGTTCTGTATAGATTAATATGACTTCCTAGGTGACATAATTTTAGAGATAGGAGTGTATTTGGATCTAGAGAGAGTTATTTTATGGTTTCCTGGAAGTATCACATAAATTTTTATGATATCAAGCATTTAATGGGATTGGTCAATTATTATATGTGCTTCATCCAAAAATTTTAACTTTTCACTACACCTCTCACGGGCTTGAAAAAGAAAGGGTTTAAATTTATATAATATGAAGAGGGTGAAATGGAATTGTAGGATCTTAATAGAAGATTGAATTTAGAAAAAATTATAATTCTTCTAGATCCAGGAAAAAGTTATATAGTCTACTATAATTCATTGGGTATCAAAATTCGTGGTATCATGATGTAGGGGATTCATTCTTAGCATATGGTCCTCACTAGATGAGAACTCATTAGTAGAATTACCCAATGTATGAATTCATGTTATCTATAGTTGTACATGCTTTGTGTTATTGGAGATCCCACATTCTTGGAGAATGTTTTATAGTGTTTACAAACCACAAAAGCCTCATGTATATACTCACACAACATGACATGAACCTTTTAAAAATAAGGTTGGTTGAGTATCCCCATTCCTTAGATTTTGATCTAGACTATATGCTTAGTACAGGAAATGTATTGGTAGACACCCTGATCTATAATAATTAGACATTAGTGGTTCAGAAGTCCAGTAGTGAGTGACTTCTCATGGACATGTTTTTAGGGATGCACATGGAGGTGCAGGATAGTAATGGCCAGAATTTATTCTCATCCATGGTAGTGGATTCCAATATTCTAGATAGTGTGATGATGATCTAGCTATCATTTTATAAGGGTTTAGTAATATGGTATAACATGAAAGGTGAGGACCCACCTCATATTTGGATTGTTTTAAAGGATGAAAATATGCATATTCATGGCCAAATTTTTGTTCTAGAAGACATATGTGAGGAGATGATGAGAAAATTTTATGAATCAATTTGCGTAGTACATAATCATGTTAACAATATTTATTGGGACTAATGATGTCAACAGTAGTGACTAGGGATGAAACTATAGGTAGATGTTTTTTTCATGAGGTGTTCAACCTATTAGTAGGTGAAGGTCGAACACCATTGACCAGCTGGGACTTTACAACAATTTTCCATTCCTGAGTTGAAATGGGATGATGTTGTAATAGATTTAGTGAGCACATTACTAAGATCACCTCAATGTAGTAATTTTTTATGTATCATTATGGATAGTCTCACAAAGTTATCCCATTTCATGTAGTACATTATCTTGGGATACATTAAATCCAAGAGATTGTGAACCCTTATAGGGTTCCTTATACTATATTATTAGATATCGATTCTTGTTTAACATCTCAGTTTTGTAAAGACTTATACAGGGTGTCGGATACAGAAGTGATTTTGAGCACGTCATACCACCTTTATAATGATAGGAAGCTAGGTAATACCATACCGTTCTTGAGGACATTCTCCAAGCATGTTTCCAAGATTTTGGGGGATCTTAAGAGAGTCATATACCCCTAGATGATTTTTCCTACAATAATAGATATTAGGACACTATACAGATGACACAAGATGGAGATTTTTATGGTTGTACATGTTGATATTAATTGTGACAATTGGAGGTAAGAGAGGCAATTTCACTTAGACCTCATCACATTCAAAAGACTATGTATAAGTTCAAGTTGATTACAAAGCATATGGATACTACATAGTCTAGAAATAATAATTACTCTAATTTCCATTGAAAACCTCTAGAGTTTGAAGTCGATGACTGGGTATTTTTTTTGTGTCTCACTGAGGCAAGGGAATAAATTCATTCAAAGATAAGTTAATATTTCACAAAGATATTTAGGTCCATTTGAGATTATGGAGAGTTTTACGATAATATCATTTGAGTTACTGTTTCCTCAAAGGTATTGTACCTTGTATGACATCTTCCATGTATCTCACATGTAGGGTTATCACTCAGACCAGTCTCACATTCATCATCCTAAGGAGTTTGAGATGCAGGTTGATGCATCCTTCGAGAAGAATTCTATATGTATTGTGGATCAGATCATGAAGGATCACCAAATCCACTATGTACCTCTTGTATGGTTGATATGGCAACATGACCATGTATTGGATGAGGCTTTAGAGTGGGAAGTCGTTGTACATAACCAGTTGATGGAGTTAATCTCATACCTTTCTAGAAAACCCTTATAAGTGAATATTGGGGAAGAATTATTTTAAGTGGGGGGAGGGGGTTGTTAGGACCAAGTATTTATATGAGGCATGGATTCTATTAGTTTTTAGTTAAAAACCGTAATTAAGTTCACTTTTTTGAGTAATCCTTAGAGCGGATCCAGTGGTCCGGTTGGGTGTTTTTGAAATAATGAATCCCAGGGTGTCACACATCGACCCTGAAATATTAATTATTTTATTTATTTAATAATTTTTATACATAGTTTTGTGTTATAGGAAGGTTTTTCTAGATTTTAAATTTATTGTTTTCAGAATAGAAGAATAGTTAGCACACAGTTAGTAGAAACCATGCACAACACATGCGAGCTATATGTAATTTTTGATAGATCAGAATAACATCATCGATGCACAGTTTTTGAAATGTGCAGCCTGCTCTTGTGTGGTGCTCAAAGTTCCCAGTGAGGGGTGAATGGTTGGTGAAAGGTTTGACTAACCATGTGGTCCAACTATGTGAATTTTCCAACCATTAAAAAAATTAATGATAATAATAATATTATTATTTAACACTAAAATGGGTCCATCCACCCCCTCTCTATGCACAACCCTCCCCCCCACCTTCATCAATCGCTCAACCGGCCGCCTGAGTGGGATCCCTCACACAAATGACTACCCCCTCCAACTCCATTCAGTCATCAATTCTGGTTCCATTTTTTGGTGTAAACAACTCCAATGAGAATCTTATCTCCCTACCCTTCCTTATTCTTCAACTTTTCTTGGTTTTCATTTCTCCCGAGTGGTGCATATGACTTATTCCAAACCATAACCCCCCTCTTTTGGTTATTTTTCTTGTTTCCCATTGATGTATATGGACCTTGGGTCCCATGGGGACTAATTCTAGCAACGAATATTGAATAAATGGACCATCCATGGATTTTAGGTAGGTTTTTTTCTATTGTTTAATTTTTTTCAATTTTTAATTAGGGATTTTTTATTTTTTGAGTTTCAGATATTTTTTTAGTGAGTTTTGTACAATCATTCGTAAAAGAGACATACACACATATGCTTGGGTAAGTCATATATATAACTTATTTTTATATATTCCCTCATGATGAGGGAAATATCTACATTGCAACAAGGGGTATATATATATGTATGTGAATATGTGTGTAAGTGTAAAAGGAGTCTCTCTTCTATTTTTTGGCCCTTATGGGGTGGTTTCAAATTTCCATCACTAAAAAAGTGTGTATTTAGGTAGGTTACCTATGCGAAAACATTTAATTTTAATTCCATGGATTCATGATTATTTTAAAAACGTGTTTCCACCATTTTATGAAATTTCAATTCTATGAAAAGTAGATTTAAATTATTCAAAATGAATTTTCACTTAACTCCCTTATTTTAACTAATATTCTAATAGAGGTTACCTTTTTTAGGAATGTTTTTATACTGTTTGATGAGTAGTGAATTCTAAATGTTTAATTTGTATTTCAAATGATAAAAGTTTCCCAATTTTAATGTAATAAGGCTCTATTGGAACCTTCAATTGTTTTATGGAAATGAAAACCTATTTTTAAGACATTCCACTCATATTTGTAATGTTATGTGTGTTAAATGTATGAAATGTTAGATATGTCAGTAGTGGATCTTTTGATTTGATATGTTTTTTGGAAAATTGAAAGGGTTTCTTGTAAAAAGGGAGTTCCGAGCTGAGATAGTGGATGGTGGATTTTAGTAAATGTTTGTGAAATGTATGTATATGATATCTTGATAAAAATTAACATCCATATGTGCATGGAACGTTGGAATACAATGAATATATGTGGGAAGACTAGTTATATTATTCTTGGTGATTTGGAATGATCAAGGCCTGGTAACCCTCATAGGATAATGCTACAAAACTAAATAAACAATAGTGGTGTGGATTGGTTGGCTTGAGTGGGAGAATAGAACATCATGTCCATGGTTGATCAATGATAGTAATAGGACCCCAGTACCATAACTAACCCAATTAATTAGGTATTATCAATGGTGCTTTCTATGATTTACCCCCATTTTTCTATGGAACTACTTATGCAAATTTCTTATGCTGAGTTTTCCTTTAATTTCATAAATAATAAAAAAACATGTTTTTCATTCTGCTATTGTATAGAACCGAATAAAATGATTCCTTTACCAATTGATTCTTTATGTAAATGGGTCTTTTAAAAAATGATTTAACCTATTAATTTTTTTTCACTGTATAAGAGAAATAATGGTTTTCAAAATATCTGGCATGCTACTTTTATTAAAATAGAAAAAAAACTTTTCGCTTATTTATATTTTCAAACTAGAATGGCTTTGTTTTCTTTTTAAATGTAAGGCATAGGGAAAAGTTTATGCATGATTTCCTATTGAGATTTAATACTCAAACATATTTCTCTATATTTGTTTTAGCTTATGCAAGTACTTCTAGTCAGGATGGATCACTATGGAGTGACATTGGTTCATTTTTTGATGGTGACATGCTGTGTGACATATAGGTATTTCATTCTTAGTTCTTTTATACTACCAATTCATTCTTACTTACTCTATTTTTTTATTTCTATATTTTTCATGGGATAAATTGTTCCTAACATAGTATTATTGATTACTGACACTAGTTTTCATCCATAGTGTATTAGGAATGCCTCTTGGGCCTTCTCGTGGGCTGTCTTAGGTGACTAGTTAAGGGTTAAATTAGGTTAATTCTTGAAAAAATGGTATAATAATAATTAGATCATGTTATTTTGGGATTTCTATTAGTTTGAAGCTAGGATTTTTGGAATACATGTAGTGATTCATGTGTATGTTCTTGATTACACCCTATCTAGAGGGATTCCTAAATTACCAGTGTAGTCTGGGATGGTCACTCCATAAAATCTATGCTTAGAGGTGGGGTTTTTTTGAGGTACTTAGATATTTTTGGTTTATTTTCAGTTGGTTTTATGAATTTAGTGGTTATTATTGGATGGATTTAGAGGTTTCATGGTTTCTGTGATTAGTCTTGAAAACCATACTCATACCTTACTCTGATGACCTTTGTTTTTCTCACTCAATTAGAACACGACCTTCCAAAACTGTGTGTAAAATCTATGTGTAGTGGTTATTTCTTATAGATTTTGGGATTTTTGATCGATTATGGGGATCATTTTATTTTTTTGTATTTTTTAGTTATTTTGGGGGCTTTTTCATTTATATTATAAAATGTAGTTTGGTTTTTAAAATGGTTATTGGTTTATAAGAATATGATTTTCTAAAAGAAAACTTTGAATCTTTATGATAGTGAAATGGGTTTTTTCAATATATGAGTCATTTTGGAAAATTATTTTTGATTTTTGAAAGTTTCAGGAGAAGTTTATAGAGTTTTCTTATAAATTTTATAATTATAGGTTTTAAAATAATAATTAGGGGTCTTGAATATTGATTGGGCATGCTTTGAGGAGTGGTTTGGAAAGAGATTTTTTCTACATTACCCTTTGTATTCCTATGGATTCTCACATGTATGATTATATGTATGTGTTAAGTGATATTTATTAGTATGTGTGGATGTGAACTTGAGATATCATGGTAAAACATATATCTAGGGTTCATGAAATACCATCAGTAAGTGTCCATCCTATTTGATTATTTTTCTTGGTGCAATTATTTTAAGGGGGATTGATATGTTTTGATAAGTGGGTGAGTTGGAATAATTTTAGTCTAGGAGGAATTTTAATGGGATTATTATTTTTAATTATTTTTATTTTCAAATTATTTTCATGTGGAAAATGGTTTTGAATTTGGAATGAAAGTGGTGGTTTCAAAAAGCTAATTTTTTTTACTTTTGTATAGTGTTTCGTTTTTGAATTAGTTTTTTTGGGTTGAAATGTTATCTTGGTTGAGTTATAGTTGATATGTGGTTTGATATTGAATTTTTGGTAGTTTTATAATGTTTAGATTATTCAAACCTAAAAGGCTATGATGTTTTCTAGGGAGTTTCTTTTTGTTGTTGGTTTTTCCCAGACTACCAGTGGACTGGGTGAGTCAGGTTCTTTTCCCCTTATTCATTTATTTTTTTCATGATGTTCAAGGATCATTAAAGAATGAAGAATAGTATAGAATATGAGTTTTAATCTAGTTTAACAAACAGTGAAGGGTTATATTGACCATTTTGAAAAATATAGTTAATTTTACGTAGATTTAACATAAATCGATCAGTTGAAAGATCCTCTCTTCATGTGGGGTCTATGTTCATAGATTAAGGACCTTTTCCTATTATATGAGAATTTTTGGTTTAGTAATTTGGTGAATTGGGTTTCCTTATATTATTTGTTTTGTAGAGGATAGTCTTTGGTAGTTCACGATTAGTTTATCAAGATGCTCATAAAGGGTTCCACATCCAGTAAGGAGTGTGAACCGTAGAAAAATGTCATTGGGGTGTCTACATTATTAGTTCATGGTTCTCATTCATTGGACCACCAACTTTTTCTACCTCAAAAGTTTTAGATTTAGGATGATTAAGACATTTTCCATAATCCTCAAAATTCATGATAATGGTGTGTCAATGGAAAAGTTCTCTAATATATGTTTCCTTGAGAGGAATCCTTAGACGAAGGATTTCAATTCCTAAGTGTGGAGCTTCAGATGCTTCTAGACACCAGGGCTCCAGCCACATGTCCTAAAGATAATATTTTCATGCAGTCATGTTATTTATGGGTGTGGGGAAAATTTTATATCCGACTTGTTGTCTCCAATGTTATAGAGGAATCCATTTTATTTTTCCCTTCTTATGGTTGTCTATTTTGGAACCCCTTTTGTTGTTTTGATGTGTTTTTGGAATGGTTTTGGTTTTTGAGTAGTATCTATTGGATAATCCTTATGGAAATTTTGAATCTTAGATTGATCTAGAGTTTAATTTTTGTGTATTTATTTAGTTCTCCCATTGTTTTTGGGGTTCTTCCATGGTAATCAGTTTCATAATTTTGGGGATACACACCATGGGTCTCATTGATATCTACTTTTAAACTGATTAGGTGTAATTTTAGAAGTTAAGAGGTGAAACTAGTTTTAAAGGTTTTTTTGGATTTGCAAGATTTTTTAATTTGGTGAAAACACAAATTTTATATAGTACTAATTTAGTGGGGAGACCTCCAATGGATGATCTCACAGAAAACTTAGTCTTGAAGGCATTCTTGAAGGGGATATTTCATGTTACATCCCTACTTGACCCCGATCATGGATGTTTGTATAGATTGGGAAGTAGTTCAGGTGATGAAATCTCTTGGAAATCCTGAATATACAATGATTGGTTTCTCTTAGTGATAATTATGTTAGGGGACAAGGTTTTCCTTATTTTGAGGTTATACTTAGAGATATGAGTCTCTGAACTTTCGTCCCTTTATTTTCCAATTGGACTCCTTTTTCCCCATTTGTTTTTAATTTGGTTGATGAGATGGTTTATTGAGGATGGACTCTGAAACATATTTTGGATCCCTAAGTTTCATATTTTGGGTGGAAAGTTAGTTTTAATTTCCTGGTCCTCCAGTTGTTAGGTTTTTTTGGGTTTTGGCTTATTTCTCTCTCGGTTAGTTAAGTCATTTTGGACTTTCTATGGGAAGACGGTGTCATGGTTGTGAGAAATGTCAAACCCCAAACCTAAACTATTAATTATTTTAATTATTTAATTATTTTATCATTGATTCTTATTTTCATGATTTTCAATTTTATATTTTAACATTTTGGGTTTTTATCATTAACACGTGGTTGGCGCACAGTTAGTAGAAATCATTTGCAACTCATGTGATCTGGATGCAGTTATTGATAGAGATGACTCACATAGATGACACATAGTTTTTTAAAACCATGAAACCTTCTCACACATTATTCTCTTGGTGTCTAGTGAGGGGTTCATTATTGGTGCTTAGTTTTGTCAACTGTTCTGCCAAATCATGTGATATGTCCAACATAAGAAAATAAAATTTTTCATAATGATAATAATGATATTATTATTATTTTTATTAAGATTAAGATTAAGATTAATATTATTTTTATTTTTATTAAACACGCAAATGGGTATCCCTCACCCACCTATCCACATGCCACACCCCCTTCTCTCACTTGACTAGGAACCCGAGAAGGCTCCCATGCATGCACAACCACCCCCTCCCACTCCCTTTGGTCCCTAATTATTATTCCAATTTTGGTTGTAATAATCTCTGATGAGTTTCTTCTCTCATTTTCATTCCTTATTCATCTCATTTTTATAGTTTTATTTTCTCTTGGGTGGTTCATTCCATTCAGTCTGAACCCTAACTCCCATTTTGTGGGTATTTATGTTGTTTCTCCTTAATGTATAGGGTCCATAGATTTTATGGGGACCAATTCAAGCCATGAACATTGAAGGAAATGGTATTACCATGAGTTTCCAGTATGTTTTGTTCCATTATTCAATTTTTAACAAATTTTAGTTGAGGCTACTATAATTTTTAAATTTCTAGTGGTTTTCTAGTGCATTTTAGAATATAGTTCATGAAGGTGACATACACAAATATAAATGGGTAAGGAATATATATATATATATATATATATATATTATTTTTATATATTCCCTCATGGATAGGGGAATATCATCATTGAATCTATGTGTATTTATGTATGTTTGTATGTGCCTATGTGTGTAAGTATAAAAGGAGGGTTTCTTTGATTTTGTGGAAATTTTGGTGTGGTTTTGTATTTCCATCAAAAAAACATGTTTTAGGTACGTTCTCTATGATCCAACCGTTAATTTGAATTCCATGATTTCTTGTTTTCATTAAAATGTTTTTTACCATTGCATGAAATTTATATTCTACAAATAGTGGCTTTAAATTCTTGGAAATACATTTTTACTCTCTACCCATGTTTTACCTAATCTTATAATAGAAGATTCCTCTTATTTAGGAATGTTTTTATCAGTTTTTTAGAGTAGTTCATTTTAAATGTTTAATTAATTTTCCAAATGAAATTATTTTCTCAATTTTAAAGTGATAGGCCTTCATTGGAACCTTAAATTGTTTTATAGAAATAAAACCAGTTTTTTATACATTCCCCATGCATATTAAATATTATGTGTATTAAATGTGTGACATTGAAGGTATGAATGTAATGGATATTTTGATTTTTTTGGATTTTATAAATATAAAATTGGATGTGCTTTAAAATGGAGTTTGAAGGTGAGCTATTAGATTGTTATTTTTAGTAAAATCATGTGAAATGTATGTATATTATATCTTGGAAAAAAATAACCTCAATTTTGGAATGGAACAAGGGAATCATGGGTATCAATGTGGGAATACGAGGTCTATTATTCTATGAAAGCTGACATGGATGAGGCCTAGTCTCCCAAGCCTTATTATGTTACAACAGTAAATAAATATGGAGGTTTGGATTGGATGGATCAGTAAAGAAAATTTAACTTCATATACAGGGTCAATCATTGAGAGTAAGAGGATACTAGGGCCCAAAATAACCTACATTCATAGGGATTTCCCTAGGTTATTTCTATTTTTACACCAATTTTTCTCTGATACTTTATTAAAAATTGTTTATGCTCATTTTTTCATTATTTTCAGAAATAATGAAATCCATGTTTTACATTCCAATTTTCTGTAGCATGTAAATAAATGATTCCTTTTCTACATGATCCTTTATGTAAATGGTTTTTTGGAAAATTGTATTCCCCTCTTAAGAATGATTCCAAGGAAAAGTGTAAAAATGGATTTTAGAAGCATTATCCTACTACTAGTTTTGAAAGAAATACAAAATATTCTTTTTTATTTATATTTTCTAACTTGCATGATATGGTTTTCTTATTAAAGGTAAGGCATAAGGAATAGTTTATTTAGGAATGGATATTGATTTTTAATACTCACACCTTTCACTCTATCTTTATTTTTATATTTTAATGTTTCTTCCAACTCTGACTTTTTTTTTGTAGAGTGATATTGCTTCATGGTATATGGTGGCCTATGAGGTCACTTGGATGAATTTTTAGTTTTATTTCTTTTTCGCTGGCATTTTAGTCGTACTTTATCTTTATTTATTTATCTTTTTCCATGTGAAAAATCATTACCAAATGATTATTCTTGATTCCTGTTACTACTTTCCATCCCTAGAGGATTGGGAAAGACTCTTGGTCAATGTCTTGGGTTGGATTTAGTGAACAATTTGGGGTTGAAGGCAGCATGTCGGCCAAGTATATATGTGTACTTGGAATACAAGACATGTATTCATTACACGATGTGTAATAACCTGGGTAGGTCAATTCATGACGTGTAATTTGATTTCTCCAGGAGGTAAATGTTTATAATTACATGATTCTTGATGAATTTACATGCCATGAAAATTATCAGGGTTGGTTGTTAAAATAATATTTTGAGCCCCATTTCTGATAGAAGCCTTCCTCCCTCTCATGTATGATCTCCAGGAGAAGCTCCTTTGATGCGAAACATTGGGCATGATTTTATTTAATCCTTCAACCTCTATTTAGCTTCTAATCATATCATTGGATAGCCATCAGTATGTGATTCCCTAATTCAGCTCATTTCATTATTTTCTTTTCTATCAAAAATGTTATTTTGATGCCACCACAGATATCCTTTTTTTACGGTGTTCATCCATTCTTAAATTTTCTTATAATCAGGGATGATAAAGTATTTGATACTAGATGAGTGTTCTACCATGATTATATTGAAGGTGGTCTAGAACTTTTCTCTTTTAGTTGTATTATACCTAGATTCTGTTGTATGTCACACAATAATTTCCGGGCATTTCTCTTAAATTTATTAAATTCCTTGATTAAATTGTTGGAACATGATTAGGTCTCCAAATTATTAACATTATATAGTTGGAGGTCATTAACATCATCCAGTATAACCCTTGAGGTTTGTTTGAGTTTCTTCCTCTTGATATACCACCCCATAGGGTTCATGTCAGGTCTCCGTTTGTAGAGGGTGCCTTGTTGAATTAAATGAGATAATAGGAGAGTGTTTTTTCCTCATTTTCCATGTGATTAAATGTTGTTAAAATTATTTAATGTGTTGAACGAGAATATTAAATGGGTTATGAAATGATTGATGTGTTTTTTTATGAATTTAATGCCTTGAAAATCTATACTCATTGAATTCGGCTAACATGGATTCCGTTGAAATTTGTAATCCATGGATTCAGATTAATTTATATGCTTGAAAAATTTATAAAATCAAGATTTGACATTCTTTTACCTCCTTTGGGAATTTATACTCCGTGGGCTCCCTCCATGTACTTACTAACATTGATATGTATACGGTCGATGGACTTGAGGGGATGCCTTGGTCATAGGCCTTAGATCCGGCCCTTGTATGTATAACACTAGATTAATCAGCATAGGAAAAAGTGGATTACATGGAAATTTCTAATACTTGTATCTTGAATGTGGGTATGACACTTTATTACACAATATATCTAATTGTGTATGATTTTTCCATGAATTATAGCTAACCCGTGTTTATTATTGATTGATTATAGTTTACCCTTTTTATGGGTGCTTGAATATTGTTTTTTAGGATGAACTTTTTCACATAAAAATTTATAAATTTATATCTATTATATGTTGAACAATACATAATTAGAATTAAACAGAACATAATTGTTATAGACACCATTGGTGGTATCCTACTAGGTGTTATCTCAAACCATGCTTGGTCCATCGTTGGGTACCTATACAAACTTCATGGATTTAGGTAGGGACCAAGGAAAGAACATAATTTATGATGCTTGGTTTTCTCACTTCTAATGAGTAGGAGTGTATAGAACCAAGCTATATTCATGATACTATTTGGAGATAGTTCTTTGTGGTATTTTGTAATACTGATAATTGTATTGTATTTTATTCTTCTAGCCGTGTATTTCCTACCATTTTTTTAAAGACATTCCATGTTCATCATATTGTATATGACATAGCTTTTGTCCTCATTTATTTATAATATCTTTATGTTTTGTTCCACTGTTACTTCATGGTATTATTTCTTCTGTTATTGAATGTTTTTATACCACTATGTAACAGTTTGATCATGAGGGTATAATCTCTAAACTATTCTTCTATAGACCCTATATTATAGGGAAAAAACCCATGAGAATGGGGAGTTGAAATTTAGGCCATGCGACTCACCATCTTGGAGGACCATTCAGTGACTCCCAGAATGGGACATTACACCCCAAATCCTTAAAAACCCTAAAAATATAAAAAACCTAAAACCCATAAAAACATAAAACCCACTAAAAAACTCAAAAAACCATTTAAACCCCTAAAATGGAAAAAAACCTGACAAAACATTAAAATCATAATAAACTAAAAAAACCATAAAAACCCATAAAACTAAAAAACCCTAAAACCCCTCAAAATCCAAAAAACCCCTAAAAATTTAGAATCCAAAAGAATACTTAAAAAACCATAAAAATGTAAAAAAACGTAAAAACCCAGAAAACTCCTAAGAAAACATTAAAAACCCTCAAAAACCCTAAAACCCCTAAAAACAATAATTATCCTAAAAATCTCTAAAAATCTATAAAAATGAAAATAACCCTAATAACCATAACAAAACCATAAAAACGAAAAACGCTTAAAACCCATAAAAATCTTAAAAATGATGAAAAACGTAAAAACCCTTAAATTCCCTAAGAACCCCTAAAAATAAAACCAATAAAAAGAAATAAATCCCATAAAACCCCATAAAAACCCTAAAAACGACAATATACTATAAACACATTTTAAGCCCCGAAAAAAGTAAAACCACTATGAAAATCATTAAAAACCCAAAAAAATAAAAAAACTCTCCTCTGAATATATCATTTTTATTTCAAAATATTTTTAAGGTGAAGTGAGAACCATCATTGCAGAACAGTTTAAACACCAAATAATATTACATTTTTTAATGAAATATTTGATCCGATTAGAATCAAATGTCCTAAACATTATCAAGTGAATAGATTTTACCTGAATACTAGTATCTTTCCTCAAGATGTCTTCATAATGTTTCTCTAAGATGTCCCAAGACTGCATGTATTCTTCTATGTTAATCTTCCCCATATTAAAACCACAAATCAATATGTGTTTCTTCCTTTAAATCCATTCACTTTTCCAATTTGTAGTTTCTATTCTATGAATTATTACCATAATTTGGTTAATAACATCATATGATGACTTAATATCTAGGACATTATCTGCCATTTATTTAGCTTATTTCAAAAGAATATCTATGTGTTTCATCATGGAGGTAATGTGTTTCTGAGATTCAAAAGGAGTGTTCTCCACACGTTGTTACCTTGGAGGATGTGGAACTCGCACCTTCCAATGCTTCAGCCCTAGAGGGTGTGAATCCTCCACTGGGGGATAGTTAGAATCCACAAAGGGAACCTGAAAAACACCAATTTGAGATATAGAATTAGCCCTTGCAAGCATGCCAACACCATTACCTACCTTTAAGGGAGGTTGACCATTACTTATGGACCTTGTTACAGGAGGACTGGGTATGTTGGAGTAATCATTCTGTGGGAACATCCTCCAGGTATGCATGATAAATCCTTCTGAATCTGTAAAGGTATTCATTCCCTTCCTTGAAGAGGTTCTAAAATAATTCCCTTTAATCCCCTCTTCCTTAGACTCAGCCGGGGAGTCCCAAGCTAAGTCCACATCCATTTGATAAACCTCCCCTCTCATAGAGTAATCCTCTCTAGGGTTGGCCTCCATTTCAATACCTTCACCAGGGGTATGACCCTCACCTTATACAAGCACAAAAAATCGGTTTTTAGAATTAATGAAAATACCTCCATATTTGACATTATCAGTATAAGAATGTTTATCCTACATATCCTATATTGAAATGTATGGACCATTTGGCTATGAGAATCCATGACCCATGTATTTAAAATTCATAGGAGTGTCATCTAAGACTGATCTATTTGGATCCTCACCCATGGCTATATCCTCATCAACTACGTCATTCACAATAGCTTCTTTTAGTGGAACCAACTGCATGCCCATACCAACAACCATGTGAACCTCCCTCTCCTTGTGCCCCTCCACTTCCTAAAACATATATGCCTTCTTGCTGACCCCAAAACCCCCTTCAGAAAGCATACTAGAAGATAAGGGAATGACCAAATCCATTTTCAGATGGTTGGAAATATAAAAAAAGTTTGTGTTCAATTGATAATTCTTTTAATCATTCTAGGGATCCTCCACACTATCCCCATCATGCTCTTTCACTGAAATCCTATTAACACCCCAATCACACTTCAAATTCATGATGATATCGGTGCCCCATGGTTCAAAACTTACTAGTACTTTCTCTTTTTGAACCGGGTAATTATACACTTTCTCCACATTCAAGTTAACACCTGAGGGACCTTCAGGTGGCCCTGAATCTCTCCGAGGAGTAGGAACAACCCCCCACCCTTTATGAAAATGGATATTATAGTAAATAGATGATATGTTTCCCAAGAATTTACATGAAGATCATAGTCTAACCATGATTTAAATATCACCGATTGTATACACTGATACTCCTCCCCCACTGTGCTCCAAATCCAATCGACATGCCTCTTAAAAAAAATCAAATTATACACAAATATGTGGGGAGATATGATGATACAATGATTTTTTTTGGCTATCCAAGCACAAGAAATACCCAACTATATTTCTAAGCATTCAAATAATGGAGGGATTTTGAAAAGTAATAGTAAAAACAAGAAATCATACCCAAAGATCCTTAGTCGGCATATTCCATTTCATAATGAAGTCATAAATCCATCAGAATATGTAGAATAGAGAGTTCTTTCACGTATGAGGAGCACTTGATGAATCAAGAATCAAGTCCTCCTCTAACATGAAGTGAACCATAATATGACAGCAATCGAGAAGCCTGATGGTTGTGCGGACCATTAGACCCCAAGAATTGAAGATAAAGTTGTCGAAAGCATCAACCGATGGATGAAGATTCCTAAATAGGGCCAACAAGGTCCTATTGCGGATCCTTGAAACTTCTGAGAACTTAAGGAGTGAAGGACCAATATTAGGGAATCCTATGTGTAGATCGGGAACATTAGGGAAAATATAAATTGAAGGGAAGGGTGGGAGGGAGTCCAAGTTGGAGAAACAAGAGAAGGTGGGCCGAACTCTGAAGGGTCCCTCCCCCTTAGGAAGGGGAGATACCAGATCTATGGACAATTCCACCTAGATATTCTTGAATCTCCAAGCACCCAATGCCATAAAGAGCATCACCCCACGGATAGAAAAACTTAAAAAACTAAGAAAACATAAAAAACCCATCAACCCTCAAAATTCAAACAAACACTAAAAACTCAAAAATTTCTAAATGATCTATAAAAATCTCAAAAATTGTAGAAAAACATAAAATTGTAGAAAATCCGAAAGAAAACAATAAAAATTTTAAAAAAGTAAACCCCTAAAAAACCTAAAAACATAAAAAACCCCTCAAAAGTCTCTAAAAACACAAAAACCTCATAAAAACATAAAACCCCCAAGAACCTTAAAACCCCTAAATAACCATATAATCCCTCTAATCCACTAAAAACTCAAAAAACCATTTAAACCTTAAAATGTTAAAAACACCAAGAAACCGTAATTTGTTTTAAAAAAAACAAAACCCTTAAACCCATAAACCCCTAATAAAAAACAAAAAAAAACCTTAACCCATAAAAACAGCCATATGAGGATGGAGGCCGAATCTCTAGGTTCCTCTCGCGCACATGTTCCCCTTCAAGGTCTCTTCTTGTAGGGAATCTCCTCTGGTGTGGTGGTGCCTTATCTACAACGATGGACTCTTATGCGTTAGTCTTCTTTAAAGAGATGCCAGTTCTTCTGGTGGTATGTTTACTGGCATCAGGCAAAGGCTTCAACCTCAGAAAACTGGGTCAGATATTGTCTCCCTGGAATGCAATGTTGAAAATTCATGGAGGTGTGGTCTGGTTCAAGTCTCTCCTCAGCATGGCGTTGCAGGACATTGGTGGAGCTGCTCAGATCTGGAATATTCGTCGTGCAATGCTTTAGTTCCTGGGATTTGCGAGACAGATATGGGTGCTTTGGATTTTGGATTTACAAATCTCTTCCCCTTTTCTTATGCGAGGGGAGTTTTTGGTGGTGATGGGATTTGGAGGAATCTTTCGATTTCATGGTGACAGGGATCTACTAGTTTCTTCAGCAGCTTCTCCGGACGGCGGCCTAGCGGTTGATGTAGTTCCTCTTTCTCGGTGTCTGGTGCAGCAGTTCTTGTATACAGTGAAATGATTTGGTCTGGAAACATTTTTTAGGACCTTCTTGGTCTTCGGTGAAGCAGTTGGTTCTAGGTTTGAGAGGGTTGTGGTTGCCACCCTGGATCGACAGTGACAAAAGTTTGGCGTGGCGAGCTCTCCGGCATCTTGGCAGCGGCGTGCTTGCTCCCGTTCCTTGATCTGTTTTCCTAGATCTGATTCATTGAGGGTTATTTTGGCTCTCATGTCTTCTTGAAAGGTTTTGGTGGTTGTAGAGTGTGAAGATGCTAGTTTGTGTTTCTGGTTCCTCAGTTTCCTCTTTGGTTTATGCTGCCGATGAAGTTATGGACAAGTAGTGTTGCGTTCTGTTTTCTATGTTGGATTGTGGTCCTCTGAGCTGTGGCTGGTGTGGTTTTAAGTCGTTCCTGGTGCTAGATTTGAGACAAGATGTTGTGGAGGTCGGGTGTTGTGGTGCTGGTTTAGTTACGAATTGTTGTGGGTGGTGGATATTGGTTCTATTGAGTGGTTCTGGCTGTTTTCTGGTCTTTGTGTATTGTGGATATGTTCTTGAGTGTGGTACTAGGTGTGACTTGTTGGAAGCTGATTGGATTGAAGGTAGAAAAGTTGAGACTTATAACCCTACTGATGGTGGTTATATGATATTGGAAGTGGATATGATTGGCAAGGAGGTGATGAATGTTGAAAATGGTGATGCAGGATACTGGTTGCTGTTGGCTGGGTGATGTTGTTGTGCTGGGTGATGAAAGAGATGTTGATGCTGATGTCAATGGATGATGGAAATTGCACGACTAGATACTGCTTAGTTGGGAGGTGCTGAAGTTGGCTTGTTGAATTTTCTATTGATGGTTTCGATGTAGCTGGATGACAGTTGCTGATTGGATAGAAGGAGATGTTGGGGGCATTTCAGTTTTTCTTCTTTGTTTGGTTTTGTGTGCTTTTCTGGTTTTTTTGTGGTCCTTGGGTTTGGGTTTGTAAATGATTTTTCAATGTGGGTCATTCTACCCCTCCCCTCCCTTGTCTACTGCATCTTTTTTTCTCTAATAAATTTTGAGGGGGTCGGGAATAGCCTGACCCTCACATCTTCCTTGCCCTAAAAACCCATAAATATCCTAATAAAAAAACTAAAAATAGCTAAAAACATAAAAACCCTATAAATCAGAAAAACTCTAAAAACCCTAAAAACCTAAAAACAATTAATATCCCTAAAAGTCTCTCAAATTCTAAAAACTCTAAAAAATCATTAATCTGGAAAAAACATTAAAATACCTAAAATTCCCAAAATAAATATAAAATGATAAAGACCCTTAAAAGTCACTAAAAATGAAAAAACCCTAAAACCCCTAAGAAAACCGTAAAAACATAAAAACACTTAATGCCCCTAAAAATAAAAAAAGACTAAATTCCCAAAAAATCCTAAAAGACCCTAAAAACCTATATACTAAAACAAGACCCTAAAACCATAAAACACCGAAAACCTTAAAAATTGCTAAAAACACATAGAAACACTAAAACCCACTAAAAACTCTAAAAACCCATTAAACTCCAAATTTTTTTAAAAAACTCTAAAAACCCTTAAAAACCTAAAAATTTAAAAGATTACCTAAACCCCCAATAAACCAATAAAAACCCTAAAAACCTAAAAACCCCTAAAACCCTCAAAATCCTTAAATACCCTAAAAATACTAATAAAAAATATCTAAAAGTCCCTAAAAAACCCCTCGAAACTAGGAAACCCCATAATAAAACCATAAAACCCTAAAATACATAAAACCACTAAAAACAAAAAAAGGAAAAAAACCCTAAAAGAATAAAAATCCTAAAACCCTCAAAATCCCAAAACACCCTAAAAATAATAAAAATAAATAAAATCTATAAAAACGTAAAAAATGTAAAACCCTAGAAAATCCTTATGAAAAATATAAAAACCTAAAAAAACATAAAAACCCTTATATACCTAAAAAAATGAAAAACCCCTAATAAAACCTAAAATCCATAAAAGATCCTAAAAACACATTAAAACCATAAAACCCCCTAAAACCATAAAAAACTGAGAACTAATAAAATCCCTAAAACAACTAAAAACTATAAAAACCCTTTTATCCCCTGAAAAAATTGAAAAACACAAAAACCCTTTAAAACCCTAAACAAATCAAAAAACCCCGAAACCAGAAAAACATATTACCCTAAAAAACCTAAAACCCCCCAAAATCTAGAAAAACCCATAAAACACCTTAACTACTCAATAATTTAAAACCCCTAAAAACATAAAAATTTAAAAACCATAAACACCCAAAAAACCTAAAACCCTCAAAATCCCTAAAAATGATAAAAGCCATAAAAATCATAAAATATTTGCTAAAAATCTCTAAAAACATAAAAAACATAAAAACCCTAAAAAACTATAAGAAATCCTTGAAAACCAAAAAAAATTAATACCTCATATATTCCTAAAAACACTGACACCTCTAAAACCCTAGATGACCCTAAAAACATTAAATTCCATAAAAATACTAAAAACATTTAAAAATAATAAAAACCCTTAAATTCTTAAAATCCACATGAACTATTAAAACCCATAAAAACCACTAAAAACCTTAAAAAACCTTTAAACCACTAAAAATTTAAAGAACTCTAATACCATAAAAATCATAAAAAACTAAAAAAACCAAAAACCACAAAAAACCTAAAACCCCTTAAAACCATAAAACTACTAAAAACCCTCAAAATCCCTAATATCCTAAAAACTATAAAAACCATAAAATATCTAAAAATACCAAAAAATCTAAAAAATCTAAAAAAACGAAAGAAAACCACAAAAATCTAAAACAGTTAAAGCCCCTAAAAACATAAAAAATGTCAAAAACCATAAAAATCCCCAAAAACCTAAAGGCCATAAAACCCATAAAACCCTAAAACCCCAATAAAAACTCTAAAACCCCTTTATACCCCCACAAACATTAGAAAAATTTTATTAACCTTTAATATCCTAAAAAATTAAAAATCCTAAAACCCCAAAAAACAATAAAACCCAAAAAACCCTCAAAATTCTTAAAAACCTTAGAAACCCACAGATATCCAAAAAAATACATAAGAAATCACTAAAAACATAAAAACCAATGAAAACATTAAGATCCCCTATGAAAACCTTAAAAATCTATGAACACATAAAACCCCAAAAGCCTAAAAAACACTGAAAACCCTAAAAGACCCTAAAACCCATAAACCCCCTAAAATACTAAAAACCCTCAAAACAACAAAATGTAATAAAAACTCTAAAAAAAATTAAAAATTCTAAAAACTTTTTAAAATCCTAATTTTTTTAAAAAAACTATAAAAAAACATTAAAATGTTAAAAATTAAAAAACACATAAAAAAAAGAACCATAAAACCATAAAAACCATAATAACCCAAAAAACCAAAAAACCCTAGTGACCCTAAAAAACCCTCAAAACCCTCAAAACCCCTACAGATCGTAAAAAACATAAAAATATTAAAAAACCCTTGAAATACCTAATAACATAAAACACACTAAAACCCTGAAACACCTTAAAAACCTAAAATCAATTAAAACAACTAAAAACTAAAAACCCTTAAAACCCAAATGACCCTAAAACCCCAAAACACACCTAAAAACCATAAACCCCAAAAAAACATTAAAATACCTAAACCCATAAAAACACTAGAAAACCCCTAAAAACTATATAAACACAATAAACCCCTAAGAGTCTTATAAAACTATTTAAACCCATCAAACCCCAAAAAATTTCAAAAAAATAACCAAAAAACATGCAAAACAAACCCTAAAAATCGTAAACCCCTTAAAAACCATTAAATTCTTGAAAATAAGGAAAAACATAAAAACTAATAAAAACAATAAAAAAGTCCAAAAATAAATAAAAATTAAAGAAAACCTAGAATCCCCTATAAAACATTAAAAAACTAAAAACCCTTAAATCTCATAAAAACCTAAAACCCCTAAAATACCATATAAACCCTCAAAATCCCAAAAGACCATAAAACCCAAAAACATCGTAAAAATCCCTAAAATCCCTAAAAAATATAAAAAAACCCTAAAAATTTGTAAAACCCTAAGAAAATTTTATAATCCTAAAAATACTTAATAAACCTAGAAAACATACACATTCTAGAAACCCTAAAACAACAAACCCCTAAAAACCCTTTAAAACCCTAAAAATATAAAATAACTCTCAAAACCTAAAAAAACAAATAAACCCCTAAAAACCAAAAAAAAAATTATAAAAATTCTATGAAACAAAAAATTCCTAAAACCCCTAAAAAACAAAAAAAAACCTAAAGAGAACTAAAAATCTGTAAACTTGTAAAAAACCCCAAAAAATGTAAGAAATTATAAAAAAACAAAGAACCCTTAATTCTCTAAAATACATAAAAATTAGTAAAAATCATAAAAACCATAAAAACCATAAACCCTCTAAAACCCATAAAATACCCTAAAACCCGTAAAAACCCTAAAAGCCACTAATAATCTAAAAAACCTTTAAACACATAAAAATGAAAAAAATATTAAAAACATTAAAACCCAAAAAAGCTAAAAACTCGTAATTACCCAAAATACCAAAAAAACAAAAAACCCCCCCAAACCCCTAAAATCCCACAAAATCCTTAAAAACAATTAAAAACATAAAATTCATAAAAATTCACTAAAAATACCTAAAATTATAAAAAACACACAAAATCCTTGAAAAACCCTAAGAAAACCTTAAAAACCTAAATACACTTATAAAACTATGAAACCAAGAAAAACATATTACCCTAGAAACCATAAAAATCCCTACAAACCATAAAAACCCTAAAAACCCATAAAATCCAAAAAAAATCCACTGTAAAATACTAATATAAAAACCCCTTAAACCCTTATAAATAGTAAAAAAACTCCCAAAAACCATAATGACCTAAAAAACACGAAAAACCCCTAAGTAACAAAAAACAATAAAAACATCAAAAACTACAAAAAATCTAAAAACCCTCAAAATCACTAAAATAAAATTACTCCATAACAATCATAAAAATTCTCTAAAAATCCCTAAAAACATAAATACCCCTTAAAACATGAAATCCCCCTAACAAAACTTTAAAAATCTAAAAACAATTAAAACCATATAAATCATAAAAAACACTAAAAATCTAAATAAAACACCCAAAACCCCTAAAATCTCTATAATTCTTTAAGACCCTAAAAACCAATAAAAACTATAAAAATGGTTTAAGGATTGTAAAAAATACTCAAAAAACCATTTAAACCCATAAAATGTTGAAAAATTCTAAAAAACATTAAAATGATAAAAACTAAAAACACATAAAAATGATGAAAAACACAAAACTCTAAAATGCATAAAAACCCTAAAAAATATAAATCCATAAAAAGAATAAAATAACTATTATCCCTAAAAATATAAAAACCATAAATTCCCTAAAAACGCCTTTGAAAACCATAAAAACCATAAAAAACATACAAATATTATAAAACATAAAAACCAATGGAAACACTAATAAAATTTTATATTCCTATATAAACAAGAACTCTTAAAAAAACCTAAAAACTCAAAAAAAAACCAAAAAATGCAAAAAAAAACCATTAAAATGTTGAAAACCTAAAAAAACCTAAACCATAAAAAACCTAAATAATCCAATAAAATATATATATACATATACACCCTAAAAACCATAACAAAACATTAAAAACCTAAAAATACTTAAATCTATAAAAAACCCTAAAACCCCTAAAACCCCTAATAACCTTAAAAATCCCTAAAAAACTAAAAATTATAACAATCCTAAAAGCCATGAAAATATATAAATTTTAAAAACCCATAAAAACACTGAAAACACCATTAAAAACATAAAAACCAAAAAGTACTTAAAAGTCATAAAACCCAAAAATTTTGACAAAATCCCTAAACCCCCTAAAAATCATAAAACCCCTAAATACCCTAAAAACATGTAAAAACATTAAAAATTCATAAAACCCCAAAAAACCACTAAAAACTCTAAAAATACTTTAAACACCTCAAAATGATTTAAAAACACTAAAAACCTAAAAACTATAAGAAATTAAAAAATCCCAAAAAACCTAAACAAAATCATAAAACCCATAAAACCCATAAAAACTCTAAAAACCCTAAAAATTGAAAAAAAAACTATAAAAAACCATAAAAATCCAAAAAAATCCCAAAAATCACTAAATCCTAAAAAACCCTTAAAACCCTAAAAAGCCCTAATAAAAACATATGAACCTAAAAACAAATAACTCAATAAAAAACCAATAAACACTAATAACCTTAAATAACCATTAAAATACCCAAAACCATAACCCCCCAAACCATAAAAACCCCTAAATACCATAAAATTGTAAAAATCCATAATACCCCTAAGGAACCATTAAAATTTATAAAAATACGTTTAAACCCCTAAAAATGTTAAAAAAACTCTAGAAAAACATAACTCCCATAAAAACTCAAAATGTAAAAATTTCACAAGAAAAATGAAAACACTAAAAACTATAAAAACCCTAATCCCCCAAAAATCCCCCAAAATACTAAAAATCATAAAAATCCTAAAACGTCTTTAAAAGTACTTTAAAAACACAAAACCATAAAAAAACCCTATGAAAACTATAAATATATTAAAACCATTAAAACTCCAAACAATCCTAAAAACACTAAAAACCCTTAGAATTCCTAAAAACCCAAATGACCATAAAACCCCCAAAATAACTAAAATACTCTAAAAACCCAATAAAACCCCTAAAATATATAGAAAAGATAAAAAAATCTAAAAATCATTAAAACCGTACTTTTTTTTAAAAAACACTACAACCCCATAAAACAATAAAAATAGTAAAATACCCTGAAACTCCGCAAAATTTTGAAAACCATAAGAATCCTATAAATCCCCATAAAATAAAAAAATAATAAAACCATAAAACTCTAATATTTCATAATGAAATTCTAAAAAACATAAAAACACATAAAACCCTAAAAAAACTAAAAATACTAAAAACCATAAAAAACCTAAAACCCATAAAACCATAAAAAAATTTAAAAGGCATAAAACCACTAAAAACAATAAAAACCATTTAGACCCCTAGAAATGTTAAAAAATATCTAAAAACTCTTAAAATAGTAAAAAACTAAAACAACCCTAAAACCCCAAGGAAAATCCAAAACAACCCTAAAACCCCTAAAACCATCAAAATAACATTACCCCATATCAATATGGGTTTTTTTAGGGAGGAAAATTCATAATTTATTATTTATAGCCTCGAAGGGTATTAACATCATGAAGAACCCTTCAAAACATGGTAATTTTTCTATGAAGTTGGATATCTCAAAGGTGTTTGACACCATTAAATGGAGCTTCATCATTCAAGTCCTTAGAATGTATGGATTCTCAAGAAATATCATCAAAACGGTTACATAAATCTTGAATAGTGTTCGGGTATCCATCTTTATTAATGGCTCCCCTAAGGGGTTCTTATACTGATCATGTGTAGTCAAATAGGGGTATCCACTCTTAGTTATTATATTTGAAATTACTAGGTTTTATTTGAGAAAGTGCCTCATTGATCTCATGTAGCATGGCCTATTCAAACCAATTAAGGTAGTGAGAGATCTATAGTTTCCTTCTTACCTTATTTATAGTGATGACATCCTCTTGTTTGTGCAAGCCAATAAGAACACCATGTCCTCAATTCGAGAAATTTTTTCTCCACTATGAATGTTTTGTGAGCCAATAAATTAGTTAGAAAAGATAATATATTGTCTTCAAGGAGGGGATTTGTCTCTATCAGCAATTACGTATTTCTCTGTTCCTTGGGGTAAAGATGGGATCACTCTCCTTTGTTTATCTAGGTGTCCCTATTTTCTTGGGACATGTCAAGAGTTGTCGTCTTGAGAGAAATTCTACCAAAATCACTCAACAAATTTCTAAATAGAAAGGAAAGTGTTTATCATAGACCGGAAGGGTTTTCTTAATGAACTCAGTTATTACCTCTATGTTAATTATTTCTTTCTAATAATACAGATATATGGTTAATCTTATCAAAATTCTATAGGAAAAGATTTGGAACTTTGCATAGATTGGCTGTATTAGTGAAAGAAAATTGGTCTCTGTGGCTTTGAACGATTGCACCAAGACAATTTATTTGGGGGGCTTGACATTAAGGACCTTATGATATTTAATTATTACCTCCTTGAAAAGTTTACCTAGATCTTATTCGGCACAAATGGTGATGGAATGGGGTCTATCCAGGGGAGGTCTGTGCTGAAACATTAAGATGGTTATGCAAGATATTTTCCCTCTTCCGTTTGGTCAGCTATCTAAGCCTCGTATAAGAAAATTATTGCCCACTCCAAATGGTTGGTGTTAAAACAATTGGACCAGAATGTTTGATGCACTACCTAGCTTGACAGGACTCCGCTTAACTCTATGATGCCTATTGCTGATTTAAGAAGAATTTATATTGTTTCTTTCAATAAATGAATGGGAGACTTTGAAGTGACATTTCCAAAAAATATTTTTATGCAGATTCAAAGGTACACTTTTGTTGACAATTAAATCTTAGTCTTGAAACCCAGTCTCATTGGGAAACCTAATGCAAAGGACTATAACCGGTATAAATGACCATAGGTAACCATTCCTCTATCATGGATCTCAAGTTTCAGGAGATCGTTTATCCTACCAGCTAATAACTTGCTGCTTTGGAAAATTTTGAAGAATCAGCTGCTGATATAAGATCAGTTACAGTAGGATGGACAAAGGTTATCTTTAGTTTTTTTATCCGCCTTCTAGATAAGGAAACCATTTATCACACCTTATTTTTGTTCAGGTTTGCTGCTGCGTTTTTGGATAATCATTAGAAGTTGTTCAAGTTCTCTTTGTGCACGACCAGGTTATTTTTGAGCTATTGGACAACATTGTTAACTGTAAATTCAGTGAATAGGTGTTCAATTTCATGCTTGTGGAGGTTTCTTCCACTATTTCATATATTTGGGCTGCTCAGAATGTGGTTGCTTTAAAAAATAAGTGACCCTCCATTCATGGTGGTCTTATGATGATCCATAATGAGGTTTATGCAGCGTCCCATTTTCCAACTGGTTCGATGGAAAATGATTTCAATGATATTATTATTTTACAGATGCTTGGAGTCTCTTTTAGGACCCAAAAACCACCAGTTCTCAAGTATATCTACTAGATTCCTCTGATTTCCTCCATGATTAATGTATATGTGGATGACACGGCTTTGGGAGCACAGGATCCCTCAAGGTGTGGTGGTGTTTTCTTCACCCACCAAGTGGTTGTTAAAGGATTCTTCTACATGTTTATTGGTCATGGATGTGCTTACGAAGCTAAGCATTGGTCTGTGATGAAGGAAATTAAATTCTCTGTTCAATTTGGATGGAGTTTACTTGGGCTTGAGTCACATTCAAAGATTATGGTGGATGTACTCAAGAACATTTACAGGAGATATCCTTGGAAGCATCTTCTTTTGTGGATTGAATTCCTCATTCTTTTTCAAGGACGTACTATCAATGTAACACATGCTTACCAGGAAGAAAACTCGATCACAAATGCTCTATTCAAACAGGAAATTGTGGAGCGATGCCTGCCACAGTCCTAACTCACCCCAACCTTTTGCTCATCGCTTGCAAAGTCTGATTTGAAGGGTGATCTTCACACCAGCATTTGTAAACCCTCCTTGCAATGCTCAGATTTTATTTTTCTAACAAATTTTTGGGGACCAGGCATGCCTGGTCTCAAGCCTTCTTTTCTCTAAAACCTATAAAATCACTAAAAACCATAAAAAAAATAAAAAAACCAAAAAATTCCAAAAAATTCCCAAAACACATAAAACCCCTAAACCCTAAATACCTATAAGAAAGACGTAAAAAACTAAATACCTTTAAACCCCTAAAAACCTAATTATTATTAAAACCATAAAAATCCCAAAATAACCATAAAACTATAAAACTAGTGAAATACCAAAAAACCCATAAAAACCACGAAAAAAATCTAAAAACCCTTTCAATCCCTAAATACATTATAAAACACTAAAAACCCTTAAAACCATAAAAACAAAAAAAAACCACTACAATAGAAATAACCATAAAACCCTAAAAACCCTTAAAATCCCTAAAACACTAAAATATTATAAAATAAAATAAACGTAATTTTCCCAGAAAATGAAAAAAACCTAAAAACCCTATAAAACCATATGAAAACCATAATCATTTAAAAACACATAAAACCCCTCAAAACACTGAAACCCCTAAAAACTATAAAACCCCTAATAATATTAAACCCCTAAATATCCATAAAAACCCTATGACCACTAAAAAAATAAAATCCATTTAAACCACTAAAAATGATAGAAAACACAAAAAAACCATAAAAACCCTAAAAATTACAAAATCTCTAAAAACCCAACAAACCCTAAAAATATTAAAAGCCCTAAAAACCCTAAAAACCATAAAATTTCCTAAAAACAATAATATACCATAAAAACCAAAAAAAAATCCCTTAAAACATAAATACACTAAATCCCTTGAAAACCCAGAGGACAACCATAAAAATATAGAGGCAGATAAAATTCCTAAATGCTTGAAAAATTAACAAACAACCCAAAAAACTCTAAATATCTTTAAAAACCCTATATCCCTAAAAACCCCAAATAACACTTAAAATTCCTAAAAAATAAAAAAACTCTAAAAACGTTAAAAATTCTTTGTACCCAGAAAAATCCTAACTAATCCACTAAAGCCTAAAAACTCTTAATATCCCTAAAAACCTAAAAAATGTTTAAAACCCTAAAAGTCCCTAAAAACCCAAAAGCACCCTAAAATCCATAAACCCCTAACACCATAAAAATCCTAAATACCCATAATAACCCTAAAAATCCACTAAAAACTGTAAAAACTCTTTAAACCCATAACAATCAATAAAAAACACAACCCCCTAAAACCATCATAATACCTGAAAACCAAAAAAATCCAAAATACATTAAATATCTGTCAAAATGTAAAAAAATCTTAAAACCCTAAAAAACCCAAATAAAACCTTGAAACCTAAAAATAGTAAAAACCCTTAAAAAATAAAAAAACTCTAAAAACCCTAAAAGCCAAAAAAAAACTCTAAAACCATAAAAAACCTAATAACCAAAAAAACCCTAGAAACCCATTAAAACCATAAAATCCACTAAAAGCAATAAAAATCCATTAAACCACTAATTTTTTTTTTAAAAAAAATTAAAAGCCTTAAAACCCTAAAAAAGTCAAAAAGAACACTGATGACCAAAAAAAATAAGAAAACCCCTAAAAATAATAAAATCCAACAAAGTACCTAAAACCACTAAAAACCATGAAAATCCTAAAAAATCACTAAATATACCAAAAAAGTGAAAAACCATAAAACCCATGAAAACCATTAAGAAAACATTAAAACACTAAAAAAACATAAAACCAATAAAATTTTAAAAAACACTAAACACTGAAAACCCCTAAATACCCAAAAAAAATATAAAAACCCTAAAAACTATAAAAAAATCCAAAAAACATAAAAAACGTAATAACCCATAAAAACAAGAAAACCCACAAAAAAATCTAAAAACAGTTTAAACCACTAAAAATGATAAAAAACCCTAAGAGCCTTTAAAACCATAATAACATAAAAAACTAAAATCCCATAAAAAACATAATCCCCTAAAAACTCATTATCCAAAAACCCCATAAAAATAATACAAATCCTAAAAAATCCACAAAAATCCCTAAAAACATAAAAATTGGAAAACCCTAAAAAATTAATAAATTCTCAAAAACATAAAAACAATTAACACTTAAAAAAAACCAAAAAAATGTTAAAAATATAAAATACAATAAAAACCCTAAAAAATATAAAATTCATAAAAACCCTTATAAATCATAAAAAACCCCAAAAAACTCAAAAAAACCCTAAACGCAAATAAAATACTAAAAACACTTAAAATGCAAAAAAATGTTATAAATCCATTAAAACGCCTAAAAACCAAAAAAAAACCTAAAAACCCTAATAAACCCAAAAAAACCAACAATATCCTTATGAAATCGAAAAACCCATAAAAAATAACATCCACCACCTAAATTTTAAAAGATGTATAAAACCCTGAAAACCCCTAAGAAAACCTCAAATCGTAGAAATAGGTAAAACCACTATCATTATAAAAAATAATAAAGACCATAAAACCCATAAAACCCAAAATAAACCAAATAAAGCCTTAAAAACATAAAAACACATAAAATCCCTAAAAAATGATAAAATATCTTAAAATACCCTAAAAACCCATAAAAACATAAAAAACATAATACCTCTAAAGACCATAAATGACCCAAAAATTCCCAAAAATTCCCTAAAAATAATTAAAATTATAAAAACCATTTAAATACCTAAAAATGTTAAAAAATATTCTAAAACCCTTTAAGATCATAAAACTCAAAATAATTCTAAAATACCAAAAAAATTAAATATCCCTAAAACCATAAAATACTATAAAATCTATCAAAATCCCAAAAAACACAAAAAATCGATATCCTAAAAAATCCATAAAAATCCCTAAAATGTAAAATAACTAAAAAACAGGAAAAAAAATAAGAAAAAATTAAGAACTAAGAACACTTAAAACCCATAAAAAATATAAAACCACTAAAAACCCTAAAAAGCTATAAAAACACCTAAAACCCATAACAACCACATAAGCACCTGAAACCCCATAAAAACTCTAAAAAACAGTGAAAATATAAAAAACCTAAACCCCATAAAAACATTAAAATTCTCTAAAAACCATAAAAACCATAAAAAAGCAAAAACCCCCAGAAAACAACATTAAAACCCTAAAACCCCTAAAAGCCTCAATATCCCTAAAACCTCAGAAACAATAAAAATCATACAAATCCCCAAAAATCCATAAAAACCAAAAAACCAAAAAAAAAACGTAAAACCCCTATGAAATCCTTCAAAACCTAAAAGAACTAAAAACTCATAAAAACCAAAAAAATGCAAAAGCCCCCAAAAATTCATAAAACCCTTAAATACTATAAAATCCCAAAAAAATCCCAAAAACACTACAGAAAAATAAAAATCTAAAAAAATACCTAAAAATTACTAAAAATTAAAAATCCCAAATAATCATGAAAAACTATAATAAAACATTAGAATGATAAAAAACATAAAACCCCAAAAACATAAATAAAATAAATACCCTGAAAGATCCTAAAACCCCTAAAAACCATAAAAACCTAAAAAACCACTAAAAACTCTAAATACCATTTAAACCCATAGAAATGAAAAAACTTTGAAAACCAATTAAAACCTTAAAAACACAAAAAACACTACAAAAACCATAAAATCACTAAAACCCCTCAAAATCACTAAAATCCCTAGAAATCCTTAAAAATACCTAAAAACTCCGAAAACATAAAATAACCTAAAAACTCTAAAACCTGAGAAACCCCTTGTGAAAAACATAAATACATAAACCACTTTTAACCCCTAAAAATTTAAAAGATGTTAAAAACCCTAAAAAACCCTAAAAGCACCTAAAACCATAAAAAACCCAGAAAACCAGAAAACCAATAAAAAACCAATAATAAATTTAAAACACTAAAAAATTTAAAAAACTAAAAAAACCATAAAACCCCTAAAAACTCAAAAAAATTACTCAAAATCAACAAAACCCTAAAAACCAAGAAATTCCTAAAACATTTTTAAAATTCCCTAAAAATGTAAAAAACACTAGAAATCTATAAAACCTCAAAGAACGCCATTAAAACATAAGAACACTTAAAATCATAAAAAAATCTAAGAATACTAAAAACCGAAAAACCTAAAAACCCCCATGGACTTAAAAAACCCCAATGACAATAAGACCCCATAAAACCATAAAAAGTCTAAAAACCCATAACAACCCAAAAAATGACTAAAAACTATAAAAACCATCTCAACCACTAAAATTGGTATAAAAGAGTAAAAAAGGATAAAATACTAAATTACTATAAAACACTAAATCCAAAAAAACCCTTAAGACCATAAATACTGTAAACACTGTCAACATCCCTAAAACAAAAAAATCCAAAAAAACCTAAAAACAGCCACAAAAATCCCTTAAAATGTAAACCCCATAAAGACCCTAAAAAACATTATTAAAACCGTCAAAATCAAAAATATAATTCAGTCCCCTAAAAACATAAAAACATAAAAATATCCTTAAAACTCTAAAATCCTAAAAACCATAGGGTCCCATAAAAACCTTAATAACCATTAAAACCCATAAATACCCAAAAACCCACTAAAACCTTTAAAATACTTCAATCCTTTAAAAATGTTAAAAATAATTTAAAAACCATTAAAACACTAAGAAAACATTAAAACCCAAAAAAACATAAAACCCATAAAAACCAAAAATCCTGAAATATAACTCAAACCCCCTAAAAACCATAAAAATATTTAAAAACCCTAAAAACACTGAAAACCCCTAAGAAAAACATTTAAAACCAAAGCACATAAAACCCATAAAAACCTATAAAATGCCAAAATTCTTGAAAACTGTGAAAATAACTTAAAACCCTAAAACACATAATATTTCTAAAAAAGAGAAAAAAAATAAAAACCCATAAAATCTATAAAAACACTAAAAAAACTTAAAACACATTAAACCCCTAAAAACATTAAAAACTCTAAAATCCTTAAAAACTGTAAAAAAATCCCTAAAAAACCAAAAGAGTTTTAAAGTCCCAAAAAAACACAAAAAATCATCAAAATCCACAAAAACCCAAATGCACATAAAAATATTTTAAAATCCAAAAAAATGGCGGAAATGTACAAATACCTAAAAATCCAGAAAAACACTAAGAAACCCTTAAAAAATAGAAAACACTTATCTCCAAAAACCCTAAAAAATAATAAACCCATGAAACCCAAAAAACCAAAAGAACCCCTAAAACCTTAAAAAACACTAAAAAACCGAAAACCACTAAAAAATTGTAAAACCCTTTAAAACCATAAAAATGCTAAAAAAATCCAAATAATTGTAAAAACCCTAAATAACTAGAAAATCCCTACAAACCCAAAAGACAATAATAATCCTAAAAACCTATAAAAACCTAAAAAAAATCATAAAAAAGACCTAAAAATCCTTTAAAACATAATAAAAAATAAAAACACTAAAAACCCCAATGAAAATAATAAAAAATCATAAAAAATATAAAAACCCTAAAAATATAAAAACACTAAAACCCTAAAAACCCATTAAGAACCAAAAACCATGAAAACCATAAAACCCCTCAAAATATTAAAACCCCCTAAAACCCAATAAAAACCAAAAAAAACAATAAACCCCATTTAAACCAGTAAAAATGTTACAAAAACTCTAAAAATACTTAAAACCCCTATGAAACACAAAAAATATCTTAAAACCAAAAAAACCCCATAAACTCCCTCAAAATCCATAAAACACTAAAAAACATAAAATTCATAGAAAATCCCTAAAATTCCCTAAATACATTAAAACTACTAAAAACAAGGAAAACACCAAAGAAATACTTAAAACCTAAAAACAAATAAAACCCCTAAAAAACTAAAAAATGATAAAACCATAAAAATATCTAAAACCCCTAAAACCCCCAGAAACTAAGAGGGGGATGGCGCTCTGCTCGCTCTGCTCCTACGATAGAACTCATGTCGCTCCACCAATGTCTTGAAGAAGATGGAATGGTGGTAACCTGGCCTCCCACATCTATGAGAGAGAGGCCACTTCAGCCCCCTACTAAGGAATGATTCTCTCCATTCTCTGACCTTGGATCACTTCCTGATTTCCCATGGATTGATCTTTTTCTGAAACATCCAGGCTTACACGAAGGGATTTTGAAGCTCCCTCTATTGATTGTGGAGTTCAACAAGGCCTGTGCTCTGCACAATCTGACCCTTGTGGCCAATTTATTGAGCTGACGTCCCCCGGTTGATGTTTTTCACCGGTTTGTGTTCAAGCATTGGGATCAAAGGGATCGTTCTATGGTGGGTCTGGTTGATTCCATCCATATTTTGATTCATTTCACATCAGAGGGGGACCTCATCCGAGCCTGGTCCTCAGCTCCGTGGAGATGTGATGCTACCCACTTATCACTTTTTCAGTGGAATTTTTATTTTCATTTGAATCGTGACTCCCCACTGTTGGAGATTTGACTAAGGTTCCCTAATCTCATTCTTCCCGTCCAAAATTTATCTATTCTTTCCATGCTGGGGAATTTGGTTGGGCGGTTCCTGTTCATGGATAGTTACACGGGGGCCATTTGTCACGTGGTTTCTCTGAGGGTTTGTGTTGAAGTTGGAGTCTCGATGGAACTAGTGGACTTCATCTGGATTGAGATTGGTGAAGAGAATTGTTGGAATCATCCAATGGTCTTCGAATCATGGGAAAATTACTGCACCTCTTGCTATTCTCTTGGTCATTTGAAAAGGTATTATGGTTGAAGGGATGGCTTGGTTTCTTGGTTTGGAAAGGAGTCCATCCTCTTAATGGTTAGCTCTATAGGAGATATAGAGGCAGGGAATGATATTCCTAGGGATCCTCTGCTGGATGTTGGAGGATTTGACAAGATGGAGGATGAGGTCTTATCCCCACAGATTTCTGCAGGAGAGAGGATTTTGGACAAGAGCATCTTTTCACGAGTGAGGGAGACTCGGGCCTGTGGGGAGATGCATCTTCTGAAATGGGAGATGCCATTCCTCTAGGAACTGTGGATGTTTCCCCACAGCCTTTTACTGGCAGGGTCATAGGCTTGGTCTCAAAGTATGCTTGTCTTGGAATGGAGGGGGTTCATTTTTTAGGCCCTTTAGTTGATGGTGGATGTGGTCTGGAGCTGACTCTTTTCCTGAATCGGTCCATCGATATGAATCATCTGATCTCTAGGGGTAATGATTAAAGAGGATGGGGGGTCGGTGCTATAGGAGATGGAAGCTTCTAATATCAGTAAGGATGTAGACCTACCTTTACATATTGTTGGTTCTTGGGAATTGGACGTGGAATGTCCCCTTCCCTCTATTTCTCCTCAGAAGCATGTGCTGCTAGAACTTGCTGTGTCTGGGCAAGAGACCTTCAAATCCCTTGGTGTCCCTTGCCCGGCTGAATGGAGCACTGAGAAACCTAACAAGAGCATGGCTCTTGTTCTGTTCTAGAAGCTACTGCCCAGTGTTGAATTGTCTGACCCGATTATGCTGGATTGTTCACAAATACTGCTTGAGTAGCATATTTATGATATCTTCCAAAATCCAGATCTGCAGCTGGGGATCTTCCTCAGAGGAGATGAGAATGATGAGAACATAAGTCGTAGAGAAATATTTTTGGACCGTGATGATCTCATGTATGCCAGCTTGAACAGAATAAAGAAGATGCGGGAGATGATGGGTCCTTATTATTCACCTTGTTGTAAGCCGAGGGGAAGGTCGCGGTATGACCCTAAATGTAGCAAGTAGGAAGACATGGTTGCATCTGCCGCCTCTGCTCTAGGGAAGAGAAAGATGTAGAGTGTCCCTCTGGTGAAATGGAGGGCTAGGAGGGATTATTACTCCCTACCCATGCCTATGACTACCAAGGCTTCTTCCAAGTCCAATAGAGGAAAGGGTAACGCTCATGGTATGGGAGATCGTGCTACCAATGTGAAACCGGATGTGTAACTCAGGAATTACTTAGCAGACATCCTCAAGAAGTATAAATCATCTGAATGGGAGTTAGTGGACTTGTACGCTTCCTCGAGTTATGGTGTTGATGGTGATCCCTATGGTGATGATGATTTTGTTCCGTAGTTTGCTTGATTTTTGGGATCTTGGACCTTTTTTGTGTGGTTTGTTTGGGCTACGGGTGTGGGTTGTTTGACCCTGCCCCTCCCCGGTTTTTCTACTCTTTTTCTCATCTTTTATTAATGGGGGTTCAGGGATAGCCTGGTCTCACACCTTCCTTGACCTAAAATACCCCAAATCCCCTATAAACGTGATAAAAACTGAAAAACCCTATAAACCAATAAAAAACCTAAAAAACACTAAAAACTATAAAATCCCTTTAAACCCACAAAAATCCTAAAAACAACTAAAAAACATTTAACCCATAAAACACTCAAAAAGCCAAAAAAACATTAAAACTCTAAAAACCCTCAAAATCCCTAAAAACCTAAACAACCTAAAAACCCTTAAAAATCCTAAAAAGAAAATAAAAATCCATATATGGGTTAAAACCCCTAAAAACATTGGAAAACCCTAAAAAATACTTAAAAACCTAAAAAAAATGAAAACCTTAAAAACATAAATTGCACTAAATACTCTAAAAACACTAAAAATCTTAAAAAACATAAAAACCTTTAAAAACCCCAAAATACCAATAAAACCCCTAAAACATAGTAAAAATTCTAAAAACATTTTAAATGCCTATAAATGTTCAAAAAACTCTAAAAACCCTTAATATCCCTAAAAGATTAAAAACCCTAAAAACCCAAAAACAGTAAAAAACCAAAAATTCTAAAAACCAAAAACCAATAAAAATACATAAAACCCAAAAAACCCAAAAAATTGTTAAAATCCTAAAAACACTTTATCCACTAAAACCCAGGAAATGTTAAAACCCCAAAAACCATAGAAACCCTAAAACATAGAAAAACATAAAAACCACTAAAACCCCTAAAATAATAGAAAATTTTAAAACTTCTAAAACCCACTAAAAACTCCAAAAACCCATTAAATTCCATAAACATTAAAAAACTATAAAAATCTTTAAAACCCATAAAAAACTCAAAAAACCCTAAAACCCGAAAAAACCATACAACCCCAAAAAAACATTAAAAACCCCTAAATCCTTATAAAATTTGTAAACATAGACAAAAACGTAAAAAACCCCTAAAATCCTAGAAAACACCAAATAAAACCTTAAAAATATAAAAAAATTTAAAATCCCTAAAAAATATAAAAATGATAAAAAGCATAATGAACCCCAAAAACTACTAAAAACACTAAAACCTCTTTAAACCCCTAAAAATGTTAAGAACTATTAAAAACATTTAAAACCCTAAAAACCCTAAACCACTTCAAAATCCCTAAAACCCAAAAATACCCATAAAATCATGGAAAATCACTAAAACTCCCTTAAAATGTAAAACCATGTAAAGTCCTTGAAAACCCATAATAAAACTATAGAAACTTAAAAAACATAAAACCCCTAAAAAATTTAATTACTCAAAACAAACCTAAAAACCCTAAAAACTTCTAAAAACCATAAGAACCCCTAAAAACCAGAAAACCCATAAAAATAGTAAAAAATATAAAAACCAATGAAACCCATAAAAAATTATAAAAAAAATATAAAAATCCATAAAACCCAAAAATACTCAAAAAACTAAAAAAAAATCCATAAAAACCCTAAAAACATATAAAACTAGTAAATAATCACAAAAAACCCCTCAAAAATTAAAATTCTAATAAAACCCTTGAAAATCCCAAATAAATCATTAAAATCATTAAAACACTTAAATACCCCAAAAGCCCATAAATATCAGAAAAACCATACACCCACTAAAAACCAAAGAACCCTAAAAACTGAAGAAAAATAAAAAAAATAATAAAACCAATAAAAACCTTTTAGCCCCATAAAATTTGAATAAAACTCTAAAAACCCTAAAAACTCAATAAAAACCTAAAAATCCAAAAAAAAACCATTAAAACACTTAAACCCTAAACACCATAAAAACCCTAAAAAAACATAAAATTTTAGAATACCCAAAAAACCACAAATAAACCTAACAAAACTATAAAAAACTAAAATCACATATAAAACCCTAAAAACCATATAACACCCAAAAACATTAAATACCCTTAAAAAATTAAATTCCCAAAAAACCACTAAAAACAGAAAAGCCCTTTAACCCCTAAAAATTTTAATAACTGTAAAAAACATAAAAACACTAAAAAGCTCAAACAAACCCTTAATACCCCAAAAACCCCCAAAAAAACTTAAAACCCATCCAAAACCCTTAAAACCCTAAAAATCATAGAAATAATAAAAATCTTATAAATCCCAAAAAACAAAAAAACCATAACACCCTTGAAAAAACCAGATAATACATTAAAAATCTAAAATAACATAAATCATGACGAAACCCTAAATAACCTTTAAACCCCTAAAAACCATAAAATAATTAAAGCCCCTTAAAAAACAGAAAATCACAAAAAACCTTAAAAACCATAAAACGAATAAAAACCCTAAAACCAATAAAAACATCTAAAACCCCTTTAAACCCATAAAAATTCTAAAAACTATAAACATTAATTAAAATGCTAAAACTCAAAAAATTATAAATACCCTCAAAATCATTAAAAAACCAAAAAACCCATAAAATTCCTAAAATGGACCAAAAAATACTTAAAATCATACAAACCTAAAACTCTAAAAAATCCCAAAAACCCCAAGTAAACCATTGAAACCTATGAAAAAATAAAACCCCTAAAAATCAGGAAATACTAAAAACTGTAAAAACCCATCAAAACTGTAAAAACACTAAAAAACCTAAAAACACCAAAACCCATAAAACCCCAAAAAAACACTATAACCCCCAAAACCATTTAATAGCCTTAAAAAACTCTAAAACCCATAAAAACCCTAAAAAACTCAAAAATAAGCCTAAAACCCCTCATAATAACAAAAAAAAACCAGAAATCCAAAAAAAAAACATAAACATGCTCTAACAATCCATAAAAACATAAAAACCCATAAATCCCTGAAAAACCCTACGAAAACCTTAACAATATAAAAACACTTAAAACCCCCAAAAAAAATTAAACCCCTAAAAACCTTAAATAACCCAAAAACCCCATAACACCATAATCACCACTAAAAACTCTCAAAACCCTTTAAACCACTAAAAAAGTTAAAACACTCTAAAAACCCTCAAAACACCTTAAAAACTCAAAAAACCCAAAAAACACCATAAAATCCTAAAACCCCTAAAAATCCAAAACACTCTCAAAATCCCTAAATACCCAAAAATAAAAAAAGTGATAAAAATATTAAAAATCCCTATAAACATTAAAAATAATAGAACCCCTAAAAAACCTAATAAAACATTAAAAAACAAAAAAGACCTAAAACCTTTAAAAACATAAAAATGCTAAAAACCTTCAAAATACCTAAAATTCCTAAAACCCATAAAAATCCTAAAAATCCCTAAAAATGATAAAACACCTAAAAACCATTAAAACCCCCAAAAAGAGAAAATACGTAAATCATAAAATACTAAAAAAGGTTAAAAATCCTAAAAACCCCAAATATCATTAAAAATATAGAAAACCCATAAAAATACTTAAATTCCCTAAAAACATAAAAACACCTAAATCATTAAAACACCCTAGGAATTCTTTAAACACCTAAAATAATTTAACCCCTAAAGAACCCAAAAATTGAAAAACTATTAAAACCCTAACATACTAGAAAACCCCTAAAACATTGAAAATCCCTAAAACACCTAAAAACAAATAAAAATCCTAAAACATCACCCAAAATCCTTAAAACCATTAAAACCCATAAAAATCATTAAAACCCTAAGAAAACATAAAAACACGTAAATCCCTGAAAAACCTAAAAATATTAAAAACCCTAAATACCCGAAAAACCCTTATAACCCTAAAAACCCATAATCCCTAAAAAACAAATAAAAACTAAAAAAACCTTTTAACCACCTAAAAATATTAAACATCTCTAAAAATTTAAATAACATAAAATCTACAAGAAACTCTAAAATAAAAAAACTATAAAAACCATAAAAAACCCTAAAAATGCTAAAAATCTCTAAAAACAACAAAAATTAAAAAATTACTAAAAAATATCTAAAAATGCTTTAAATGAAAAAAAATCCTAAAATCATAGAAAAAACCCTAAAAAATATAAAAATATTAAAACACAAAAATACCAAAAAATCTAAATAAACCACTAAAAGCTATAAAAAACACTAAAAACCCAAAAACCATTAAAAATTTTAAACAGACTAAAACCCATAAAAACACTAAAAACAATAAAAATACATTAAATACATTAAATATTAAAATACTCTATCAACTAAAAAACTACAACACTAAAAAAATCTCAAAAAACCAAAGAAATACATAAAATCATAAAAAAAATAAAATACTTAAAAAACCTAAAAACCATGAAAATCATAGAAAATCCTCAAAAATCCCTCAAAATATAATACCCCAAAAGGCCTCAATACCCCAAATAAAACTTTAATTCCTAAAAAACATACAACCTCAGAAAACTAAAATACTCTAGACACAGTAAGAACTCCTAAAATCACAAAAAACCAAAAAAACCAAAAACCAGTAAAACCCAACAAAAACTAAAAACCACTAAAACCATTAAAATCCCTTTAAATATCTAAAAACATTCAAAAAAAAAATAAAATCCTTAAAACCCATAAAAACAATAAAAACCCTAAAACCCCAAAAATCCATAAAAATCATAGAAACCTAAAAACCCTCAAAATCCATAAACCCTTAAAAATCAAAAAATTCATAAAAATCCCTAAAAACAAAAAAAATGTAAAAACACTAAAATACCTAAAAAATAATGACATATAAACCTAAAATAATTAACCCCCCCCCCCGAAAACCATAAAACCATAGATCCCCAAAAACCATTAACACCCTAAAAACTCATGGAAACTCTAAAATAAATAAAAATTTTACAAACCCTTTATCCCATTAAAAATGTAAAAACACTAGAAAACATTAAAACCATAAAAATCTAAAGAATCCCAAGGAAAACATAAAAACCATAAAACCCTAAAACGCTAAGAACCATAAAAACCCTCAAAATCTATAAAAATCATAAAAACCATAAAATGCGTAAAAATCCCTAAAAAATCCTAAAATATTAAAAGACCACTAAAAACCTGAAAATCCGTAATAAAAACAAGAAAATATAAAAACAAGAAAATGCCTAAAAACATAAAATTCTAAAAATGCTAAAACCCATAAAACCTATAAAAACAATAAAATCCCTAAAACCCCCAAATATACTTAAAACCCTTAAATCCAATAAAAACATAAAAAATCACTAAAAATGTAAAAAGCAATTAAAACCCTAAAACATTAAGAAACATTAATCCCCAAAAATCCGTAAACCCTATAAAACCATAAAATCCAAAAAAACTCGTATAAAACACAAAAAAATCTCAACAGCAATAAAAAACCTAAAACCCCACAAAAATCCTAAAAAGTACATAAGAATTAAAAAAAACATAAAAAACCAAAAAAAACCATAAACCCCAAAGAAACCCATAAAAAACTAAAAACACCTAAAACCCCTAAAAAAATAAAAATGCAAAAAAACACTTAAACCCCTTGAAACCCTAAAAACCCTAAAAACCATAAAACCTAAAAAATACCTACAATCCCATAAACACCTAAACAACCAATAAAAATGTAAAAATATTTTTATCCCCTAAAAATGATTAAATACTCTAAAAAACCCCTAAAACTCAAAAAAAAACCAAAAAAACACATAAAACCCCTATAAACACTATAACTTCTAAAAACTCTGAAATCCTAAATGACCATAAAAACTTTAAAATCCAAAAAATTCCCTAAAACCCAAAAAAAATATAATAGAAAAAACCATAAGAAAATATCGCCACTCTCTCCTGGGCACTCCCTCCCGACGCGGCGATCTCCAGGGTTTCCTCATGGAATCCTCTCTGGAGGCTTCAGTGATCTCTTCCAGTTTGGTGATACGATTAGAGCTATGTTCAACTGGTCTTGTTCCCTGGTGTGCTGGCGGTAGTCAAAGCGGATGCTTGTGGGCGATGGGATCTTGTGGTTATTTTCGGTGGAAGGCGGCGTCAACCTTGCTTCGATCTTGGAACGAATTTTCTCAGCTTCATATCATTCTGATCTTGACTGTGGAGAAGCTGATGAATTCTTTGAGTCCAAGATCCCTTCGAGATTTCTACCTAACAGGTTTAACTTTCCAGATCTAGGGTTTCTGTGGACGGGTATGTGGGGTTAAGAGAATCAATGGTAGAAAAGGTTGTGTCGTCGACACCAGTCCCAGCGGTGGACTGCCGGCTCCCCCGGTGGTGATGAATCAGACATTTTTTGCTTGCTTCGGTTTGTGTAGAAGCTTAAGGTTTCGATTTCTTCTCCAGTGATGATCTGGTATGTTTCCTATTTTTTTGTGTTGTTCCTGCGATGGTTGTTCTTTTCTAGTGTGACGGTGGATCGTCACTTCAACTGTATTTTGCTTTATGGGTGTATGCCTTACCAGCAATTTTGGATTGGTTCGTTGATGGTTTGGTCTATTGTTCGGGCTATATTTTTGGTAAGAGGTTTTCGATTTGTTTTTCTAGCAGTAATGGCTCTGGTTTGCTTTACCTTTTTGTTGCTGCTACGACAAGTGGTGTTTGCTGTTGCGAGAGATTGGTGGTGTGTTGCTGCATGCTTTCGCTGTGTGAAAGGATTTGCTGGGTATCCGAATTTGGTGCTAGATACTGGTTGCTAATAGGCTAGGATGTAATGAAGCTATGGGTCCGGGGCATGGGCACTGGTGGTACTCTGTTGATGGTTGTTCTATGTGTGGTATAATGGATGTGGGAACTGCTATTCATGTTTTATTTTACTTTGAATGGGTGTTGTTTGGTGAAATTTCCTAGTTGCTGGATGCTTTTTGGTTTAGAAGTGATGGTTGCAGGATGTTGAGCTGCTGGTTATTGGCTGCTACTTTCCTTGAGGTTTGGATGTGGTGTGTGCTGATGATTTCTATGGCTGTGTTGATTAGAATTGGTTTTGTTGGTTGCTGGCACTGAATCGGGGTGCTGGGAGATGATTGGTGAGAAAATGAAGTGCTGGTTGTTTCAAAATGAGGTTCTTGATCCTAGAGGATTAGTGGATAGGATGTAATAAAGTTGATGTTAATGGTTTTAGAGCTGGTGGTTCTATGCTGTTGGCGGTGAATGTGCTTGGCAAGGAGGTGATGGGTGATGAAAAATGTGTTGCAGGATGCTGGTTGTTGGTTGGTCAGGAGATGCTTATAGAGTGGCTCTTGGTTCATTGCTTTGTTTGATTTTTTGTGTATTTTGGTTTTTTGGGGACTTTTGGGTTTTGTGGGGTTGTCCAGGGTTTTTGGGTGTTTGTTGATTGACCCCGCCCCTCCTTTGTTTATCGTGTCTATTCTGCTACGTCTTTTTATGTAATAAATTTGGGGGGTCGGGATTAGCCTGACCTCCGCATCTTCCTTCCCTAAAAATATAAAAACCCATAAGAAAACCATAAAAACTTATGAACACTTAAAGACACTAAAAACACTAAACCCCTAAAAACACAAAATACCCTTAAAATTATAAAAACCATTAAAATTCTCTAAAAACCATAAAACCATAAAACTCCTAAAAATTACCTAAAAACACTAAAAATATAAAAACCCCTAAAACCCTGAAATATTATAATAAGACCATAAAAAGGTAAAAATAATTAAACCCCAAAAAAACTAAAAAACTCTAAAAACCTAAAAAGTCCCTAAAAACCTTAAAACCCGGTATAACATTAAAAACCCCTCAAACCCACAAAAATCCTAAAAACCACTATAAATTTTAAAAACCCGTTAAACACCTAAAAATGTTCAAAGAACAAAAAAAGTTTTAAAACACTGAAAATTCAAAAAAAACCCATAAAAACCCAATAAACAATAAAAAACCTAAAAACCATAAAACCCTGAAAATCCCAAAAATCATTTAGAAACGCAAAAAAATTATGAATGAGTGCAGAAAATTCCAAAAAAACGTAAGTAACCCTAAAATCTATGAAAATACCTTATTAAAATCATAAAAACCTAAAACACTTAAAACCCCTAAAAATCCAAAAAAAAACACTAGAAAACAAAAAAAATAAAAAAAACCATAAAACAAATTAAAAACATAAAACCCCAAAAACCCTAAGAAACACTAAAAACCAATAAAAACACTATAATCATAATAATAAAATATTAAAACCCATCAATCCTTGAAAAATGTTAAAAACCTGTAAAAACCATTAAAACCCTAAAAAATCAAAAAACCCCTAAAACCAAAGAAAACCATACAAATCCAAAAACCCTAAAACCCCTCAAATTCAATAAAATACTTAAAAACCCATAAAAATGATAAAAAAATAAAAATTGAATAAAAATTAAAAAAAATAAAACCCTTAAAAACCCTAAGAAACCCTTAAAAACCAAAAAACAATTAAAACCCCAAAAAATCCTAAAACCCTAGAACCCCTAAAAATCCCTAAAAACCCTAAAACCCATAAAAAACCAAAACACCGTAAAAACCCTAAAATCATAAAAATTAAAAAACCCTTGAAACCCAAAAAACATAAAAAACTGTAGACCCCTATTAATCCTAAAAACCCAATAACCATAAAAACAATAAAAACTATAAAGACCCTAAAGGTCTATAAACACCCTAATAACAAAGAAAATCCAATGAAAACCCAACAAATCCCTAAAAAATTAAAAAACCATAAAAACCTAAAAATTGTAAGAAAACCATAAAAATATAAAAACAATTAAAACCACCTAAAATACCTAAACAACATTAAAAACCAAAAAAACTGTAATAATACTAAAAATCCCAAAAACCCAAAAATACCTTAAAACCATAAAACCCATAAAAATAAAATAAATCCTTAAAAATACATAAAAGAAATGAAAACCATTAAGAAATACATAAAAACCTAAAAACAATTAAAACCCATAAATACCTAAATAATATTGAAACCCTGAAAACCATAAAATCCTGAAAAAAACCCTAAAACCCACAAAAAAACATAAAACCCTAGAAACCTAAAACACTCTAAAAACACACAAAAAAATCTAAAATACCATAAAATCCCTAAAAATGTTTAAAACTCTAAAAAAAATAAAAAATAAAAAACTCAAAATACACTAACAACCCAAATAAACCATAAAACACTAAAAATCCTAAAAAACCCTCAAAACCTAAAAGACCCTGAAAACAATAAAATTCATAAAAATACATAAAAATATAAATTACTCTGAAAACCATGAAAAATACAAATAAAACCTCAAAAAAATGAAAACACTTAAAACCCCCAAAAATCATTAAAACCCATAAAATGGTAAAATCAATAAAATCCCTAAAACCAACAAACCTTAAAAACCTAAAAACCCCCCAAAACAACATTAAAGACCTAAAACACCAATGAAAACTACAAAAACCATTTCAAACACTAAATTTTTTATAAAACTCTAAATAACCTTAAAACCCCTATAATGCTTTAGAAAAACCTAAAAACCCAATAAATAAATAAACTCCAAAACCACAAAAACCATAAAAATCCCTAAAACAACTAAAGACCATAAAAATATGAAAAAATGCCTGATAATCTCTAATTACATAAAAACACTAAAAACCAAAAATAACCAATGAATACCTTTAAAAACATAAAACCCATAAAACACCTAAATAAATCCTAAAATCCCTAAAAACCCCTAAAAATCATAAAACCCATAAAAACACTAAAACCATTAAATCATTGAAAGCCCTTAAAACCCATAAACCACTAAAAACATTAAAAACACCTTTGATAACCAAAAAATATTTAAAAAACAATGAAAAACTATAAAATCTCAAAAAATAAAAAAAAACATAAAAAACCCAAAAAACCATAAAATACCCTAAAAACACTCAAAATACCAATAACCCTAAAAACCTATAGAAATCTTTAAAAATAAATAAAAACCCAAAAAAACATAAAAAATACAAAAAACACTGAAACCCACTAAAAAACACTAAAAAATTAAAAACACATACAACCTCTTAAAGCCAAACAAAACATAAAATCCCTAAAATCCATAAAAATATAAAAACACATAAATCCTATTAAAAACTAAAACCACTAAAAACTATAAAACCCATTAGAACCTTAAAAATGTTAAAAAAACATTTTGAAATGCTAAAAAATCTAAAAAACTATAAAACCACAAAAATTAAAAATATTTCTCAAAATCCCTAAAAAAATTTAAAAACTATAAAAAACCTAAATAATACATAAATAATCCAGAAAACGTAAGAAAAATTAAAAACCTAAAAAATAAACCTAATAAAACCTTAGAAACCTAAAAACACTTAAAACCCATAAAAGCCTAAAAACCCCTAACAACCCCAACAATCCCTAAAAACAATAAAAACTCCTAAAACCATTAAAAACCCTAAAACCCTATAAATACCCTAAAACCAAAAAAATTCATAAAACCCTTTAAATATTTAAAACATCAAAAAACTCTAAAACCCCTAAAAACCATTACAAAATCAAAAATACCCTAAAACCCAAAAAAATCCAATAAAAACCTAAAAATGAAAAAAAAACTTATAAACCCTGGAAATCCCTAAAACCCCGAAAATCCATAAAAATCCTAAAAGGTCCTTAAAATACCGGTAACATAAAAAACCCCTAAAAACTAAAAAATACAAAGAAACCCATTAAAACCCAAAAACACATTAAACCACTAAAAACCATAAAAACCTAAAAACATGTAAAACCCATAAAAACCGAAAAAAAACTAAAAACCCTGAAACACTATAAAAACCACTAAAATCCATAAAACCAAAAAATACCCTAAAAAAATTAAAATCCCTTAATACCCATAAAACATTAAAAAAACTAAAAACTTTATAAACAAAAAAAACTCAAAAATCCCTAAGAATCCAAAAAAAAAACAAAAAAACCCCCAAAACCCACTAAAGACCCTCAAATTTCAAAGAAAAACCAAAAAACTAATTAAATATTAAAAAGATACCAAAAATCCCAAAAAAAAATTAAAGAACACTAAAATCCCTAAAAAAAATAATAAAACATTAATAACCAAAACACGTAAAAACGATAAAAAGCTTAAAATGCTGAAAACACTAAAAACTCTAAAAAATATAAAGCGCCTAGTAATTATAAAACACCGTAAAACAATAAAAACCATAAAAACCATAAAAACCATAAAAACCCTAATAATGACTAAAAAACACAAAAAAAACTTTAAAATCCTTAAAACCCATTTTATAAAAAAACTAAAAAAACATAAAACTCCAAAAACTAAAAACCCCATCAAAAAATAAAAAAAATACTATGAAAAATTTTAATCCCCCTGAAATCCCCTCAAAACACTCAAAACACTAAAAATACCTAAAACGCCTTAAAACCCCATTAAAATCGTAAGAATCATTAAAAATATATAAAATTATATAACCCCCTAAAATTTATAAGAAACTTAAGAAAACACTAAAAACCTAAAAACCTTTAAAACAACTGAAAATTTAGAAAATTACAAAAGCCCTAAAAACCTAAAAAACCCTAAATACTAATAAAGATAACTAAAACCCCATAAAACCCCCAACAATTGACTGAAAACTCTAAAAATACTTTAAAATTTTAAAAACATTAATAACACTAAAAAACAATAAAACCCGAAAAAACCAAAAAAACCCTATGAACCATAAAAAATCATTAAAAAATCCAAAATTATCCCTATAAATCCCTAAAAACATAAAATAACCTAAAAATACTAAAAAACCATTAAATCAAAAAACAAATTAATCACCTAAAAATTAAAAATGGTAAAAACCTTAAAAATTCTTAAACCATAAAAACCATAAAAACTGTAGAAAAAACCCATGAAAACCATAACAATGCATTAAAAAGTCCAAAACCCATTTGAAACTCTAAAAACGTCAAACCACTATAAAATCCCATAAACAACCAAAAAACACAAAAAACATAAAACCACAAAAACCTAAAATCACTAAAAATACCAAAAGTCCTAACACCCCCTAAAATCTAAGAAAACATTAAAACCATAAAAATCATGAAAACGCCTAAGAAATCCTTAAAACTGTAAAGCACTTAAAACCACTAAAATACATAAAAATTATAAAACCAAAAAATAACACTAAAACCCCATAAAACCCATAAAATTGTTAAAAACCCCTAAAATCCCAAAAAATCAAAAAAATCCTTTAATCCCTTCAAAAACATATGAAAACCTTAAAACCTAAAAATAATTAAAACCCATAAAATGATCAAAAGCCTAAAAATGGTAAAAGACCAAAAAAACCCTCAATGTCCATAAAAACACTTAAAACCCATATGTACTCTAAAATACATTTAAACCCCTAAAAACACAAAAAAAACTAAAAATGATTAAAACTCCTAGAAAACTCCCAATGAACCCAAAACATATAAGAACCCAAAAAACCATAGAAACCCTAAAAACCCTATTAATCCAACAAAATCCTAAAAAACCATAAAAATCCACAAAATGCCTAAAAATACCTAAAAACATAAAAATCCAAAAAACCATCAAAAACCCCTAATAAAACCATTAAAACCTAAAAAAGTTAAAACACTTAAAAAACAAAACAAAAAGAGGATGAAACCCTAAGAAACTATAAACCTAAAAACCATAAAACCCCAAATAATCTAAAAAAACCAAAAAAACCCTAAAAATCCCCAAAAATTATAAAAACCCTTTAAACCCCTTTGAAAAATAAAAAACTCTAAAAACCTTAAAAACACTAAAACTCAAAAAAAAACCCTAAAACCCAAAAATCTATAAAAAAACTAAAAACCATAAAAACTCTAAAAATTCCAAAAAACATAGAAACCATAAAATATGACCCCCCCAGAATACCTTATAACATATAAAACATTGAAAATCCTAAGAAAACATTAAAAACATAAAAACACATAATATACAAATAAAACAAAAATAATGCTAAATACCATAACAACTCTAAAAACGCTTAAAACCCATCAAAATCCAAAAAACCCTTAAAAATCATAAAATTCCTTAAAAATTCCTAAAAACCAAAAAACATAAAAAAACCAAAAACCCATGAAAACTTCATAGAAAACATTAAAAAGTTAGAGACACTTAAAACCCTTCCAAAACAAAAAAATGCTAAAAACCATAAAACTCTAAAGATCCTAAAAATCATAAAAACCCCTAAAACTCACAAAAACCCCTAAAAACTAAAAAAACAATAAAAACCCTAAAATACAAAAAAAAACTCCTTTAGTACCTTATAAAAGTTAAAAAATCTAAAAACACATAAAAACCTAAAAAACTCCAAATATCCCATAAAACCCAAAAAACCATAAAACATTAAAAACTGTAAAACCCTTAAAAACCCTCAAAATCCAAAACAACCCTGAAAACCATAAAATCATTAAAACTCCTAAAATACCATCAAAACATAAAAAAATTTGAAAACCATTGAGAAAATATCAAAAACCTAATAACCCTAAAAACCCCTAAAAACCTAAAAAATTGATAAATATCCTATAAATCCCAATAAATACTAACAATTCGAAAAACCATAAAACCACATTAAATACATAAAACCTTAAAACCCATAAAAAAGTTTAAAACATTGAAAAGCCTTCAAACCCTTAAAAAGGTTTAAAAACTCTAAAACCCAAAAATCCCAAAAAACTAAAAAACCCATAAATATTAAAAAACCCCATGAAAACCTAAAAACGGTAAAAAACCAAAAAACCACCCAAAATACCTTAATACAATAATACCATAAAAACCCATAAAAATCCCTAAATATAAACAAAAATCATAAAAATTGCCAAAAAACTGAAAAACCCTATGAAACCAAAAATAACCAAAACCCACTTAAATCCCCTCAAATTCCTAAAAATGTAAAAAAACCCTAAACACCATAAAACCCCTAAAAACCGTAGATTCCATAAAACCCCTTAAGACACATTAAATCTGAAAAATCTCTAAAAATTTAGAAAACACTAAAAACCCTTATAAAGCCTCAAAATCCTTAAAACATTTAAAACCACTAAAAACCCTAAATAACCCTAAAAACCCTAAAACCACCTAAAATATTTAAAAGGCCATAAAACCATAAATACTACTAAAAACCTTAAAATCCGTAAAACTCCATAAATACAATAAAGACATTAAAGTATCTAAACCCCCATTGAATCCCTAGAAACATTAAAAAACTCAAAAAAAAAACAAAACACCCCTATAAAAATAAAAAAACCTAAAATACCAAAAAACCCCTAAAAATCATAAAAACCAACTAAAACCCATCAAAATCCGTAAAACCCTAAAAACAAAAAATCCTAAAAAATCCTAAAAAAATCCCTAAAAACATAAATAATTGTAAAACCTCTAAAAACCCAATGAAAAACATAAAAACCTAAAAAAACTTAAAACCATAAAAACATAAAAATGATAAAAACTTAATTCCCTAAAAAGTAAAAAAAACATTAAAACCGTAATAATCCCTAAAACCCATAAAATCCTAAAAAAATTTCAAAAAACACTATAAAACCCAAAAAAAATTATAACTCTAAAAATCACAATAAATGTTAGAAACTCAAAAAACCATAAAAACTGGAAAGGAAAACCAAAAAACCCTAAAATACCGAAAAACCCTCAACATCCATAAAATCTCTAAAAAGAATAAAAATCATAAAAATTCCATTAAACCCATTAAAATTTTAATAAACCCTAAAAAATATAATGGAAGCCTTAAAAATATATAAACCCTTTAAACACCTAAAAACCTAAAAATAGTAGAATCTTTAAAAAACTCTAAAATCATAAAAAATTGTGAAACCCTCTAAAAATCATAAAACCCTAATATCCAGTAAAATATCTAAATACCCTTTAAACCCCTAAAACATTAAATACCTATAAAAACCTTATAACATAAAAAAGACTCAAAAAAAACTAAAACCATAAATAACATTAAAATACTAAAAAACCCTAAAAATCCTAAAAATCAATAAAATCCCTAAAAACCATAAAAGTACTACAAATCCTTAAAAATTTGAAAAACCCTAAAAACCATAAAAAACCCTAAAATTCTATAGGATTCCTAAAAATAATAAAAATAATAAAAAATACATAAATACTATAAGACATAAAAAACCCTAAAACACTTAAAAACCTAAAAAAGTTAAAATCTCTAAAAACCTAAAAATGATAAATCCATAAAAGAAATTAAAAACCCTAAAAGCCACTAAAATCCAAAAACCTTCAAAACCCGAAAAAACCTTAAACACCAATAAATACCCTGAAAATACTGAAAATCTCTACAAACCTTTTAAACCCCTTTAAACCTTTAAAAACTCTAAAAATTCTTAAAACCATAAAAAAAATTATAAATCCCCTAAAAATAAAAAAAACCTTCCCAAAAAACATTAAACCCCTAAAAATCACTAAAAATCATAAAAACAGAAAAAAAAATCCTAAAAATGCCCTAAAATACCTGAAAATGTAAAAAACCCTAAAATCACTAAATACCCCTAAGAAAACCGTAATAAAATAAAAACTCTTAAAACCCATAAAAACCCATAAAAACCTAAAAAATTATAATATCCCAAAAAACCATATAAACCCTAACAACCACAAAATCCCTAAAAACCATAAAAACCCTAAAACCACATTAAATCCCTAAAAACAACTACTAACTCTAAAAGCATTGAACCCATAAAAACATTAAAAAACACTACAACCTTTATAACCCTACAAACTAAAAAAACCCCTAAAAACCATTAAACCCCAAAAATACCATAAAAAACCAAAATCCCTAAAAATGTTATAAAAAATAAAAAACATACAAACCCTTAAAAACCTAATTCCCTAGGAAACAACTTACCCTAAAGACCATAAAAATTTCTAAAAATCACTAAAAACGTAAAACCCCCCCTAAAAACGTGAAAAAATAAGAAAGGGATAAAAATCTAAAACCCTTAAATGAATAAATAACCTAAAAATTTCTAAAACCCCAAAAAACACTAAAAATGTTAAAAACCCCTCAAAGCCATAAAAAATCTTAAATCCCATATAAACCCTAAAAACAAATAAAAATTTATAAACCCTTCAAACACATAAAAATATTTTAAAACTCTAAAAAGTCCTCAAATCATAAAAATATCCAAAAAAACAAAAATACAAAAAAAAAAACCTAAACCCACTAAATACCTAAAAACCCTAAAAACTAGAAACTCTTTCAATGTTATTAAAAATCCATAAAATTGTAAACAACACTAAAAACTCAGAAAATCTATATGAAAACCTTAAAAACAAAAAAACACTTGAAGCCACTAAAAACCTAAAAATGATAAAAACCCTAAAACCCCCAAAAAACCAAAAAACCCATAATATCCCTTACAATACTAGAAAAACCCTCAAAACAAAAAAAAACGCTAAGAAGACCTAAAAATACATAAAAACAAAAAAAATGCTAAATAACTAAAAACCCTATGAATAAATTAGAAACCTAAAAAAATTAAAACCCTTAAAAACCTCAAAATGATAAAAACCATAAAAACCCAAAAAAGAAATCATAAAACCTAAAACCCCCTGAAATCATTAAAACTCTAAAAAACCAAAACAATCATCAAATCACATAAAAATCTAAAATCCCCCTAAAATTTTTAAAAACATTTAAATACCCTAAAAACAATAAAAATGTCAAAAAAATATTAAAACTCTTAAAAACAGAAAACAAAACATAAAAACCCAAAATTCCAAAAAATCCCTAAAACCCTAAAATCCATCAAAATCCACAAAACCAATAATAAACCATGAAAAATTAAAACTACCAAAAAATACCTAAAAATTTAAAAAAAGTTAAAAACCCTAAAAACCACAAGAAAACCTTAAATCCCTAAAAACACTTAAAACGCCTAAAAACCTAAAAAATGACAAAATCCCTAAAAAAGCTTAAAACCCCTAAAAAACCTAAAAATAGGAAAATCCATAAATATAATAAAAAACCTCAAAACCCAATAAAAACACTAAAACCACGAAAAACTCTAAAATCCCTTTAAACACATAAAAAGTTAAAAAAACTCTAAAAGTATTAAAAATTAAAAAAAATTCTAAAAACCCCATAAACCATAAAAACCATAAATAACCCTAAATGCTCTAAAACCCCTAAAATACATAAAAATCCCAAAAATACCTAAAAACACATAAATATAAAAAATACCCAAAAAATCACTAAAAACATAAAACTCCTAAAATCCATAAAAAACACCAAGAAAACCATAAAAAACCTAAAATCACTTAAAACATAAAAAATGCTAAAAACACTAAAAACCCTCAGAATCCATAAAAACCCAAAAAAACAATAAAAATCCTAAAAATTTACTAAAAATTCCCAAAAATGTAAATAACCTTAAAAACATAAAAATCACCAAAAAAATAAAAAAAACAAAAAAACACTTAAACCCCCTAAAAACCAAAAAATGCTAAAAATCCTAAACCCCCTAAAAGACCCTAAAACCCCAAATATAATAAAAATCACTAATTTTTTTTAAAAAATCATAAAATCCCATAAAAACCTAAATTCATACTAAAAAACTAAAAACTACATAAACTCTTGAAAAAGTTTCAAACTCTTAAAACCACAAAAAACCAAAAAAATCTAATTAAACCAGAAAACCCAGAAAACCATAAAAACGATAAAAACCCTAAATAAACTCAAAATCCCTAAAAACCATAAAATACTAAAAATCCCAAAAAATCCCTCAAAATTATAACAATCCAAAACATACTAAAAAACCCTAAGAAAACCCTAAAAACCTAAATAACTAAAATTCTATAAAAACCTAAAACTTCTAAAAATCCTAAAAAATATAAAAAACATAAAAAACATAAAAACCAAGAAACTCATTAATCCTATAAAACACTAAAACTCCATAAAACCCTGATGACTAAAAAAACTCTAAAACCCCTTTAAATCAAATAAAATATTAAAAAACATGAACAAATATTATAAACCCTAAAAACTAATGAAAACCCTAAAACCCATAATGCCCCATAAAACCCCAAAAATCCCCCAAATCTCTCAAGACTATAAAAATTATAAAAAACCCCTATAAATACCTAAAATCATAAAAACCATAGAAATCCTAAAAAACCCTATGAAAACCCATAAATTTTAAAAACACAAAAAAACCCTAAATACCTAAAAACACTAAAAACTCTAAAGAACCTAAAAAAATTAATACCCTAAAAACCACCATACTATTTTTGTAATTTTTTTAAAAACCCACTTTTTGGGTAAGTGAGAACCATACAAATGAGCCACCAGTACATGCATATACCACCTCAATAAAATCCACTACACACCACATTCAATGTTTAAAACTTCAAACATTAAAATTTCAAAGGATAAAATAAAAAAGAACCAACACATCCACCTCAAACCATGAGTAAACCCATCTGGATCCACAAATGACCAGCCATAACAAGGAGACCTAGATCCAAGAGAGTGGTCATGTCACCGTCTTTTCCTTTTCCATTGTTAGAGTTATGGTCATCGTTGTCCTTACCACCGGAGAAACTCACCACCATCGCCAACCAGACTACTATCGTTGAAACCCAGCATCACACTGGTCACCGGAAGGACATTCGTAACCACCGTAAAACAACAATATTCCATCGTAAACCAGGAACATCTAAAACACCAGTACAAACTCACTTCATCAGAACTTGAAGAGAAAGGATTGTTAACCATAAACATCACCCCCATGAACCACCAACAATATCCGCCATAACCAAAATAGAGCAAAACCAATCCAGAAAATGCCATCGGGATCTTCGTCGAGCTGGTCTCGATCAGATTGACCGCCAAATAAAAGGAATCAAACAAATCTTCACCAAAAACCAAAACAAACAGCATGGGGGCACTGTTGGGAACAAACCTGAAAAAAAGGGTTTGGGATAGAAACCCTAGGAAGGACTATCTCCGGAGTGCCTAGAAATCCATCATTCCTCATACTGCATGCCCAAAACCTCGGCGAAACCCGTGCCCCAAAACAAACCAGGAGAGAGAAAAGGAACACAAGATCAAAGTGAAGGGAGGAAAACGAGAAGAAAACTAGAGCGCGTCGCAAAGCAGAGAAAGGCAAGCAAGAGAGAAGGAAACCCAAGAGGAAGCGTAGCCACGAGCGAGTGAAAGTCGGCGCTGGGAGAAAGATGAATGCGGGGTAAAACCGAAGAAGGAATGAGGCTAAAACACTAGGCTGAAGCCCCAAATCTGGTAGTGCTTGGAAATCTTCCGTCCACCAAACCGCTCGCCCAAACCCTCAGCGAATCCCCTTCCCCAAATCCGACCTCGAGAGAAGATGAGGATCGCAAGGTCAGAGAGCGGAGGGGAGGGCATGGAGAAAACTAGAGCACCAGCACAAAGAGGGTAAAGACGAGCGAGAGAAAGAAAAAACCAAGAAAGAGCACATCCTAGAGAAAATGAGAGCCGCCGCCGGGAAGGGCTAAAATCCTAGTAGAGGGAAGCCAGGTCGGGAGTTCCGGAACAACCAGGCGAGTGAGGCATCATCCCCTGAAACCCTAAAATCAAAAAACCACATAAAAAACCTTAAAACCCAAACCCATACAAATATTATGAAAAATAAAATAACTAAAAACCCTTTAAACACCAAAAAACATTAAAAAATCTAAAAAACCTAAAAAAATCCAAAAAATTAGAAAATCCGTAAAAATAAAAAAACACCATAAAAATACTGTAAATCTTCTAAACCCTAAAAATCCCTAAAACATGAAGAATCCCATAAAATCATAAAATAAATCCCTAAAAATACCTAAAAATGTCCAAAACCCTAAAACATGTGAAAACCCTAAAAAATATAAAATACCTAAAAACACATTCAACCCCTAAAAACCTATAAAACCCCCTAAAATCCATAAAAATCCAATAAAAACCTAAAAATGAAAAAAAAACTTATAAACCCTAGAAATCCCTAAAACCCCGAAAATCCATAAAAATCCTAAAAGGTCCTTAAAATACCTGTAACATAAAAAACCCCTAAAAACTAAAAAATAAAAAGAAACCCATTAAAACCTAAAAACACATTAAACCACTAAAAAAATCCCTAAGAATCCATTAAAACCTAAGAAACACATTAAAACATGTAAAACCCATAAAAACCAAAAAAACTAAAAACACTGAAACACTATAATAACCGCTAAAATCCATAAAACCAGAAAATCCCCTAAAAAAATTAAAATCCCTTAATACCCATAAAACATTAAAAAAACTAAAAACAATATAAACAAAAAAACTCAAAAAAATCCCTAAGAATCCAAAAAAAACAAAAAACCCCCAAAACCCACTGAAGACCCTCAAATTTCAAAGAAAAACCAAAAAACTAATTAAATATTTAAAAAAATCCCAAAAATCCCAAAAACAATTAAAGAACACTAAAATCCCTAAAAACAATAATAAAACATTAATAACCAAAACACGTAAAAACGATAAAAAGCTTAAAATGCTGAAAACAGTAAAAACTCTAAAAAAAATAAAGAGCCTAGTAACTATAAAACACCGTAAAACCATAAAAACCAAAAAAACCATAAAAACCCAAATAATGACTAAAAAACACAAAAAATCCTTAAAAACCTTAAAACCCATTTTATAAAAAAACTAAAAAAATATAAAACACCAAAAACTAAAAAACCCATAAAAAAATAAAAAAATACTATGAAAAATTCTAATCCCCCTGAAATCCCCTCAAAACACTCAAAACACTCAAAACACTAAAAATACCTAAAACTACTTAAAACCCCATTAAAATCTTAAGAATCAGTAAAAATATATAAAAATCTATAACCCCCTAAAATTTATAAGAAACTTAAGAAAACACTAAAAACCTATAAACCTTTAAAACAACTGAAAATTTAGAAAATTACAAAATCCCTAAAAACCTAAAAAGCCTACAAACTAATAAAGATAACTAAAACCCCATAAAACCCCCAATAATTGACTGAAAACTCTAAAAATACATTAAACTTTTAAAAACATTAATAACAGTAAAAAACCTTAAAACACGAAAATAAACAAAAAAATCCTATGAACCGTAAAAAATCATTAACAAATCCCAAATTATCCCTATAAATCCTAAAAAGATAAAATAACCTAAAAATACTCAAAACCCATTAAATTATAAAAAAATTAATCCCCTAAAAATTAAAAATGGTAAAAACCTTAAAAATTCTTAAACCATAAAAAACATAAACACTACCGAAAAAAACCCATGAAAACCATAATAATGCATTAAAAACTCCAAAACCCCTTTGAAACTCTAAAAACGTCAAAACACTATAAAATCCCATAAACAACCAAAAAACACAAAAAACTTAAAACCATAAAAACCTAAAATCCCTAAAATCCCAAAAGTCCTAACACCCCCCTAAAATCAGAAAAAACATTAAAACCATAAAAATCTTGAAAACGCCTAAGAAAACCTTAAAACTATAAATCACTTAAAACCCCTAAAATACATAAAATTATAAAACCAAAAAATAACACTAAAACCCCATAAAACCCATAAAATTGTTAAAAACCCCTAAAATCCCAAAAAATCAAAAAAAAAATCATTTAATCCCTTCAGAATCATATGAAAACCTTAAAACCTAAAAATAATTAAAACCCACAAAATGATCAAAAGCCTAAAAAATGGTAAAAGACCAAAAAAACCCTAAATGTCCATAAAAACACTTAAAACCCATAAGTACTCTAAAATACATTTAAACCCCTAAAAACACAAAAAAAAACTAAAAAAGATTAAAACTCATAGAAAACTCCCAATGAACCCAAAACATATAAGAACCCAAAAAACCATAGAAACCCTAAAAACCCTTATAATCCCACAAAATCCTAAAAAACCCTAAAAATCCACAAAATTCCTAAAAATACCTAAAAACATAAAAATCCAAAAAACCATCAAAAACCCCTAATAAAACCATCAAAACCTAAAAAAATTAAAACACTTAAAAAACAAAAAAAAAAAGAGGATGAAACCCAAAGAAACTATAAACCTAAAAACCATAAAACCCAAAATAATATAAAAAACCCAAAAAAAACCCTAAAAATCCCCAAAAACTATAAAAACTCTTTAAACCCCTATGAAAATTAAAAAACGCTAAAAACCTTAAAAACACTAAAACTCAAAAAAAAACCTAAAACCCAAAAATCTATAAAAAAACTAAAAACCATAAAAACTCTAAAAATTTCAAAAAACATAAAAACCATAAAATATGACCCCCCCCCATAATACCTTATAACATATAAAACATTGAAAATCCCAAGAAAACATTAAAAACATAAAAACACATAATATACAAATAAAACAAAAAAATGCTAAATACCATAAAAACTCTAAAAACGCTTAAAACCCATCAAAATCCAAAAAACCCTTGAAAACCATAAAAGTCCTTAAAAATTCCTAAAAACCTAAAAACATAAAAAAACCAAAAACCCATGAAAACCGCATAGAAAACATTAAAAAGTTAGATACACTTAAAACCCTTCCAAAACAAAAAAATGCTGAAAACCATAAAACTCTAAAGATCCTAAAAATCATAAAAACACCTAAAACTAACAAAAACCCCTAAAAACTAAAAAAACAATAAAAACCTCAAAATACAAAAAAAATTCCTTTAGTACCTTATAAAAGTTAAAAAATCTAAAAACACATAAAAACCTAAAAAATTCCAAAAATCCCATAAAACCCAAAAAACCATAAAACATTAAAAACTATAAAACCCTTAAAACTCTCAAAATCCAAAACAACCCTAAAACCCATAAAATCATTAAAACTCCTAAAATACCATCAAAAAATAAAAAAAAATTGAAAACCCTTGAGAAAATATCAAAAACCTAATAACCCAAAAAACCCCTAAAAACCTAAAAAATTGATAAAAATCCTATAAATCCCAATAAATACTAACAATTCAAAAAACCATAAAACCACCTTAAATACATAAAACCTTAAAACCCATAAAAAAGATTAAAACATTGAAAAGCCTTCAAACCCTTAAAAAGGTTTAAAAACTCTAAAACCCAAAAATCCCAAAAAACTAAAAAACACATAAATATTAAAAAACCCCATGAAAACCTAGAAACGGTAAAAACCCAAAAAAACCCCAAAAATACCTTAATACAATAATACCATGGAAACCCATAAAAATCTCTAAATATAATCAAAAATCATAAAAATTACCGAAAACCTGAAAACCCCTATGAAACCAAAAATAACCAAAACCCACTTAAATCCCCTCAAATTCCTAAAAATGTAAAAAAAACCCTAAACACCATAAAAACCCCTAAAAACCTTAGATTCCATAAAACCCCTAAGACACATTAAATCTGAAAAATCTCAAAAAATTTAGAAAACACTAAAAACCCTTATAAAGTCTCAAAATCCTTAAAACATTTAAAACCACTAAAATCCCAAAATAACCCTAAAAACCCAAAAACCCCCTAAAATATTTAAAAGGCCATAAAACCAAAAATACTACTAAAAACCTTAAAATCTGTAATACTCCATAAATACATTAAAAACATTAAATTCTCTAAACCCCCATTGAATCCCTAGAAACATTAAAAAACTCAAAAAAACCCTATAAAAATAAAAAAACCAAAAATACCATAAATCCCCTAAAAATAATAAAAACAAACTAAAACCCATCAAAATCCATAAAACCCTCAAAAACAAAAAATCCTCAAAAATCTATAAAAACATAAATAATTGTAAAACCTCTAAAAACCCAATGAAAAACATAAAAACCTAAAAAACGTAAAACCATAAAAACATAAAAATGATAAAAACTTAATTCCCTAAAAAGTAAAAAAAACATTAAAACCTTAATAATCCCTAAAACCCATAAAATCCTAAAAAAAATTCAAAAAAAACTATAAAACCCAAAAAAAAAATTATAACTCTAAAAATCACAATAAATGTTAGAAACTCAAAAAACCATAAAAACTGGAAAGGAAAACCAAAAAACCCTAAAATACCTAAAATCCCTCAACATCCATAAAATCTCTAAAAAGAAAAAAATCTTAAAAAATCCATTAAACCCATTAAAAATTTAATAAACACTAAAAAATATAATGGAAACCTAGAAAATATATAAACCCTTTAAACGCTTAAAAACCTAAAAACAGTAGAATCATTAAAAAACTCTTAAATCATAAAAAATCGTGAAACCCTCTAAAAATCATAAAACCCTAATATCCAGTAAAATATCTAAATACCCTTTAAACCCCTAAAACATTAAATACCTACAAAACCTTATAACATAAAAAAGTCTCAAAAAACACTAAAACCATAAAAAACATTAAAATACCAAAAAACCCTAAAAATCCTAAAAATCAATAAAATCCCTAAAAACCATAAAAGTACTACAAATCCATAAAAATGTGAAAAACCCTAAAAATCCTAAAAACCCCTAAAATTCTATAGAAATCCTAAAAATAATAAAAATAATAAAAAAACATAAATAATATAAGACATAAAAAACCCTAAAACACTTAAAAACCTAAAAAGGTTAAAATCTCTAAAAACCTAAAAATGATAAATCCATAAAAGACATTAAAAACCCTAAAAGCCACTAAAAACCAAAAACCTTGAAAACCCTTAAAAACCTTAAACACCAATAAATACCCTGAAAATACCAAAAAACTCTACAAACCATTTAAACCCCTTTAAACCTTTAGAAACTCTAAAAATTCTTAAAACCATAAAAAAAATTAAAAAACCCCTAAAAATAAAAAAAACATCCCAAATAACATTAAAACCCTAAAAATCCCTAAAAATCATAAAAACAGAAAAAAAATCCTAAAAATGCCCTAAAATACCTGAAAATGTAAAAAAACCTAAAATCCCTAAATACCCCTATGAAAACCGTAATAAAATAAAAACACTTAAAACCCATAAAAACCTAAAAATTTATAATATCCCAAAAAACCATATAAACCCTAACAACCAAAAAGTACCTAAAAACCATAAAAACCCTAAAACCCCATTAAATCCCTAAAAACAACTACTAACTCTAAAAGCATTGAACCCATAAAAACATTAAAAAACAATACAACCTTTATAACCCTAAAAACTAAAAAAACCCTAAAAACCATAAAACCCCAAAAATACCATAAAAACCAAAATCCCTAAAAATGTTATAAAAACTAAAAAACATACAAACCCTTAAAAACCTAATTCCCTAGGAAACAACTGACCCTAAATACCATAAAAATTCCTAAAAATCACAAAAAAAGTAAACTCCCCCTAAAAACGTGAAAAAATAAGAAAGGGATAAAAATCTAAAACCCATAAATGCCTAAATAACCTAAAAATTTCTAAAACCCCAAAAAACACTAAAAACGTTAAAAACCCCTCAAAGCCATAAAAAATCTTAAATACCATATAAACCCTAAAAACAACTAAAAATCTATAAACCCTTCAAACACATAAAAATATTTTAAAACTCTAAAAAGCCCTAAAAATCATAAAAATCTCCAAAAAAACATAAATACAAAAAAAAAACCTAAACCAAATAAATACCTAAAAACCCTAAAAACTAGAAACTCCTTCAATGTTATTAAAAATCCATAAAATTGTAAACAACACTAAAAACTCAGAAAATATATATGAAAACCTTAAAAAAACACTTGAAGCCACTAAAAACCTAAAAATGATAAAAACCCTAAAACCCCCAAAAAACCATAAAAACCATAATATCCCTTCAAATCCTATAAAACCCGTCAAAACAAAAAAAACGCTAAGAAGACCTAAAAATACATAAAAAATGCTAAAAAACTAAAAACCCTATGATAAAATTAGAAACCTAAAAAAATTAAAACCCTTAAAAACCTCAAAATGATAAAAACCATAAAAACCCAAAAAAGACATCATAAAACCTAAAACCCCCTGAAATCAATAAAACTCCAAAAAACCAAAACAATCATCAAAACACATAAAAATCTAAAAGCCCCGTAAATATTTTAAAAACATTTAAATACCCTAAAAATAATAAAAATGTCAAAAAAATATTAAAACCCCTAAAAACAGAAAACAAAACATGAAAACCCAAAAATCCAATAAAATCCCTAAAACCCTAAAATCCATCAAAATCCACAAAACAAATAATAAACCATGAAAAACTAAAACTACCAAAAAAATACCTAAAAATTTAAAAAAAGTTAAAAACCCTAAAAACCACAAGAAAACCTTAAATCTCTGAAAACACTTAAAACCCCTAAAAACCTGAAAAATGACAAAATCCCTAAAAAAGCTTAAAACCCCTAAAAAACCTAAAAACAGGAAAATCCATAAATATAATAAAAAACCTCAAAACCCAATAAAAACACTAAAACCACGAAAAACTCTAAAATCCCTTTAACACATAAAAAGTTAAAAAAAACTCTAAAAGTATTAAAAATAAAAAAATTCTAAAAACCCCATAAACCATAAAAACCATAAATAACCCTAAATTCTCTAAAAACCCTAAAATACATAAAAATCCCAAAAATACCTAAAAACACATAAATATAATAAAACCCCAAAAAATCACTAAAAACATAAAACTCCTAAAAACCATAAAAAACACCAAGAAAACCATAAAAAACCTAAAATCACATAAAACATAAAAAATGCTAAAAACACTAAAAACCCTCAAAATCCATAAAAACCCAAAAAAACCATAAAAATCTTAAAAATTTACTAAAAATTCCCAAAAATGTAAATAACCTTAAAAAACATAAAAATCACCAAAAAAAACAAAAAAAACAAAAAAACACTTAAACCCCCTAAAAAACCAAAAAATGCTAAAAATCCTAAACCCCCTAAAATACCCAAAAACACCAAATATAATAAAAATCACTAAAAATTGTTAATAAACCATAAAAACCCATAAAAACCTAATTTCATACTAAAAAACTAAAAACTACATAAACTCCTGAAAAAGTTTCAAACTCTTAAAACCATAAAAAACCAAAAAAAATCTAATTAAACCGGAAAACCCATAAAACCACAAAAACCATTAAAACCCTAAATACACTCAAAATACCTAAAAACCACAAAATACTAAAAATCCCAAATAATCCCTCAAAATTATAACAATCCAAAACATACTCAAAAACCCTAAGAAAACCCTAAAAACCTAAAAAAACTAAAAATCTACAAAAACCTAAAACTTCTAAAAATCCTAAAAAATATAAAAAACATAAAAAACATAAAAACCAAGAAACCCATTAATCCTATAAAACACTAAAACTCCATAAAAACCTGATGACTAAAAAAACTCTAAAACCCCTTTAAATCCATTAAAATATTAAAAAACACGAAAAAAATATTATAAACCCTAAAAACTAATGAAAACCCTAAAACCCATAAAGCCCCATAAAACCCCAAAAATGCCCCAAATCTCTAAAGACTATAAAAATTATAAAAACCCCTATAAATACCTAAAATCATAAAAACCATAGAAATCCAAAAAAACCCTATGAAAACCCTTAAAATTTTAAAAACTCAAAAAACCCTAAATACCTAAAAACACTAAAAACTCTAAAGAACCTAAAAAATTAAAACCCTAAAAACCACCATACTATTTTTGTAATTTTTTAAAAACCCACTTTTTGGGTAAGTGAGAACCATACAAATGAGCCACCAGTACATGCATATACCACCTCTATAAAATCCACTACGCACCACATTCAATGTTTAAAAATTCAAACATTCAAATTTCAAAGGATCAAATAAAAAAGAACCAACACATCCACCTCAAACCATGAGTAAACCCATCTGGATCCACAAATGACCAGCCATAACAAGGAGACCTGGATCCAATAGAGTGGTCATGTCACTATCTTTTCCTTTTCCATCTTTAGAGTCATGGTCATCGTCGTCCTTACCGCCGGAGAAACTCACCACCATCACCAACCAGACTGCTGTCGTCGAAACCCAGCATCACACTGGTCACTGGAAGGACATTCGTAACCATCGTAAAACAACAATTTTCCATCGTAAACCAGGAACATCTAAAACACCAGTACAAACTCACTTCATCAGAACTTGAAGAGAAAGGATTGTTAACCATAAACATCACCCCCATGAAGCACCAACGATATCCTCCATAACCAAAATAGAGAAAAAACAATTCAGAAAATGCCATCGGGATCTTCGTTGAGCTGGTCTCGATCAGATGGACCACCAAATAAAAGGAATCAAACAAATCTTCACCAAAAACCAAAACAAACCGCATGGGGGAACTGTTGGGAACAAACCTAAAAAAAGGGGTTAGGATTGAAACCCTAGGAAGGACTAACTCCGGAGTGCCTAGAAATCCATCGTCCCTCATACTTCTTGCCAAAAACTTCGGCGAAACCCGTGCTCCAAAACCGACCAGGAGAGAGCAGAGGAACGCAAGATCAAAGTGAAGGGAGGCAAACGAGAAGAAAACTAGAGCGTGTCACAAAGTAGAGAAAGGCAAGCAAGAGAGAAGGAAACCCGAGAGGAAGCGCAGCCACGAGCGAGTGAAAGTCGTCGCTGGGAGAAAGATGAATGCGGGATAAAACCGAAGAAGGAATGGGGATAAAACACTAGGCTGAAGGCCCAAATCTGGCAGTGCTTGGATATCTTCCGTCCACCAAACCACTCGCCCAAAACCTCAGCGAATCCCCTGCCCCAAATCCGACCTGGAGAGAAGATGAGGATCTCAAGGTCAGAGAGCGGAGGGGAGGGCATGGAGAAAACTGTAGCACTAGCACAAAGAGGGTAAAGACGAGCAAGAGAAAGAAAAAACCAAGAAAGAGTGAATCCTAGAGAAAATGAGAGCCGCCGCCGGGAAATGCTAAAATCCTAGTAGAGGGAAGCCAGGCCGAGAGTTCCAGAACAACCACGCGAGTGAGGCACCATCCCCTGAAACCCTAAAAACTAAAAACCACATAAAAAACCTTAAAACCCAAACCCATAAAAATATTATGAAAAAAATAAAATATCTAAAAACCCTTTAAACACCAAAAAACATTAAAAAATCTAAAAAACCTAAAAAAATCCAAAAAATCAGAAAATCTGTAAAAATAAAAAAACACCATAAAAATACTGTAAATCTTCTAAACCCTAAAAATCCCTAAAACATGTAGAAACCCATAAAATCATAAAATAAATCCCTAAAAATACCTAAAAATGTCCAAAACCCTAAAACATGTGAAAACCCTAAAAAATATAAAATACCTAAAGACACATTAAATCCCTAAAAACCTATAAAACCCCGTAAAATCCATAAAAATCCAATAAAAACCTAAAAATGAAAAAAAAACTTATAAACCCTGGAAATCCCTAAAACCCCAAAAATCTATAAAAATCCTATAAGGTCCTTAAAATACCTGTAACATAAAAAACCCCTAAAAACTAAAAAATACAAAGAAACCCATTAAAACCTAAAAACACATTAAACCACTAAAAACGTTAAAAACCTAAAAACATGTAAAACCCATAAAAACCAAAAAAATAAAAACCCAAAAACACTATAATAACCGATAAAATCCATAAAACCAGAAAATCTCCTAAAAAAATTAAAATCCCTTAATTCCCATAAAACATTAAAAAAACTAAAAACTCTATAAACAAAAAAAAACTCAAAAAATCCCTAAGAATCCAAAAAAAACAAAAAACCCCCAAAACCCACTAAAGACCCTCAAATTTCAAAGAAAACCCAAAAAACTAATTAAATATTTAAAAAATTCCCAAAAATCCCAAAAAAATTAAAGAACACTAAAATCCCTAAAAACAATAATAAAACCTTAATAACCAAAACACGTAAAAATGATAAAAAGCTTAAAATTCTGAAAACACTAAAAACTCTAAAAAAAATAAAGAGCCTAGTAACTATAAAACACCGTAAAACCATAAAAACCATAAAAACCATAAAAACCCAAATAATGACTAAAAAACACAAAAAAAACCTTAAAAACCATAAAACCCATTTTATAAAAAAACTAAAAAAACATAAAACTCCAAAAACTAAAAAACCCATAAAAAATAACAAAATACTATGAAAAATTCTAATCCCCCTGAAATCCCCTCAAAACACTCAAAACACTAAAAATACCTAAAACGCCTTAAAACCCCGTTAAAATCGTAAGAATCATTAAAAATATATAAAAATCTATAACCCCCTAAAATTTATAAGAAACTTAAGAAAACACTAAAAACCTAAAAACCTTTAAAACAACTGAAAATTTAGAAAATTACAAAATCCCTAAAAACCTAAAAAACCCTACAAACTAATAAAGATAAATAAAACCCCATAAAACCCCAATAATTGACTGAAAAATCTAAAAATACTTTAAACTTTTAAAAACATTAATAACACTAAAAACCTTAAAACCCGAAAAAAAACAAAAAAATCCTATGAACCGTAAAAAATCATTAAAAAATCCAAAATTATCCCTATAAATCACTAAAAACATAAAATAACCTAAAAATACTAAAAAACCATCAAATCAAAAAAAAAATTAATCCCATAAAAATTAAAAATGGTAAAACCCTTAAAAATTCTTAAACCATAAAAACCATATAAACTATAGAAAAAAAACCCATGAAAACCATAATAATGCATTAAAAACTCCAAACCCCTTTGAAACTCTAAAAACGTCAAAACACTATAAAATCCCATAAACAACCAAAAAACAAAAAAAACATAAAACCATAAAAACCTAAAATCCCTAAAAATCCCAAAAGTCCTAACACCCCCCTAAAATCAGAAAAAACATTAAAACCATAAAAATCTTGAAAACACCTAAGAAAACCTTAAAACTGTAAAGCACTTAAAACCCCTAAAATACATAAAAATTATAAAACCAAAAAATAACACTAAAACCCCATAAAACCCATAAAATTGTTAAAAACCCCTAATATCCCAAAAAATCAAAAAACAAATCCCTCAATCCCTTCAAAAACAAATGAAATCCTTAAAACCTAAAAATAATTAAAACCCACAAAATGATCAAAAGCCTAAAAAATGGAAAAAGACCAAAAAACCCTAAATGTCTATAAAAACACTTAAAACCCATAAGTACTCTAAAATACATTTAAACCCCTAAAAACACAAAAAAAAACTAAAAATGATTAAAACTCCTAGAAAACTCCCAATGAACCCAAAACATATAAGAACCCAAAAAACCATAGAAACCCTAAAAACCCTTATAATCCCACAAAATCTGAAAAAACCATAAAAATTCACAAAATGCCTAAAAATCCCTAAAAACATAAAAATCCAAAAAACCATAAAAAACCCCTAATAAAACCATTAAAACCTAAAAAAATTAAAACACTTAAAAAACAAAAAAAAAAGAGAGGATGAAACCCTAAGATACTATAAAGCTAAAAACCATAAAACCCCAAATAATCTAAAAAAACCAAAAAAAACCCTAAAAATCCCCAAAAATTATAAAAACCCTTTAAACCCCTATGAAAATTAAAAAACCCTAAAAACCTTAAAAACACTAAAACTCAAAAAAAACCCTAAAACCCAAAATTCTATAAAAAAACTAAAAACCATAAAAACTCTAAAAATTCCAAAAAACATAAAAACCATAAAATATGACCCCCCCCAGAATACCTTATAACATATAAAACATTGAAAATCCAAAGAAAACATTAAAAACATAAAAACACATAATATACAAATAAAACAAAAAAATTATAAATACCATAAAAACGCTAAAAACGCTTAAAACCCATCAAAATCCAAAAAACCCTTAAAAACCATAAAAGTCCTTAAAAATTCCTAAAAACCTAAAAACATAAAAAAAAAACAAAAATCCATGAAAACCGCATAGAAAACATTAAAAAGTAAGAGAAACTTAAAACCCTTCCAAAACAAAAAAATGCTAAAAACCATAAAACTCTAAAGATCCTAAAAATCATAAAAACCCCTAAAACTCACAAAAACCCCTAAAAACTAAAAAAACAATAAAAACCCTAAAATACAAAAAAAAACTCCTTTAATACCTTATAAAAGTTAAAAAATCTAAAAACACATAAAAACCTAAAAAACTCCAAAAATCCCATAAAACCCAAAAAACCATAAAACATTAAAAACTGTAAAACCCTTAAAAACCCTCAAAATCCAAAACAACCCTGAAATCCATAAAATCATTAAAACTAGTAAAATACCATCAAAAGATAAAAAAATTTGAAAACCCTTGAGAAAAAATCAAAAACCTAATAATCCTAAAAAACCCCTAAAAACCTAAAAAATTAATAAAAATCCTATAAATCCCAATAAATACTAACAATTCAAAAAACCATAAAACCACCTTAAATACATAAAACCTTACAACCCATAAAAAAGTTTAAAACATTGAAAAGCCTTCAAACCCTTAAAAAGGTTTAAAAACTCTAAATCCCAAAAATCCCAAAAAACTAAAAAACCCATAAATATTAAAAAACCACATAAAACCTAAAAACGGTATAAAACCAAAAAACCCCCCAAAATACCTTAATACGATAATACCATAAAACCCCATAAAAATCCCTAAATATAAACAAAAATCATAAAAATTTCCAAAAACCTGAAAAAACCCTATGAAACCAAAAATAACCAAAACCCACTTAAATCCCCTCAAATTCCTAAAAATTTAAAAAAACCCTAAACACCATAAAAACCCCTAAAAACCTTAGATTCCAAAAAACCCCTAAAGACACATTAAATCTGAAAAATCTCTAAAAATTTAGAAAACACTAAAATCCCTTATAAAGCCTCAAAATCCTTAAAACATTTAAAACCACTAAAAACCCTAAATAACCCTAAAAACCCAAAAACCCCTAAAATATTTAAAAGGCCATAAAACCCTAAATACTACTAAAAACCTTAAAATCTGTAAAAATCCATAAATACAATAAAAACATTAAAGTCTCTAAACCCCTATTGAATCCCTAGAAACATTAAAAACTCAAAAAAAACAAAAAAACCCTATAAAAAATATAAAAAACCTAAAATACCATAAAACCCCTAAAAATCATAAAAACCAACTAAAACCCATCAAAATCCGTAAAACCCTAAAAAACAAAAAATCCTAAAAAATCCTAAAAAATCCCTAAAAACATAAATAATTGTAAAACCTCTAAAAACCCAATGAAAAACATAAAAACCTAAAAAAACTTAAAACCATAAAAACATAAAAATGAAATAAACTTAATTCCCTAAAAAGTAAAAAAACATTAAAACCGTAATAATCCCTAAAACCCATAAAATCTTAAAAAAATTTCAAAATACACTATAAAACCCAAAAACAACTATAACTCTAAAAATCACAATAAATGTTAGAAACTCAAAAAACCATAAAAACTAGAAAGGAAACCCAAAAAACCCTAAAATACCTAAAAACCCTCAACATCCATAAAATCTCTAAAAAGAATAAAAATCATCAAAAATCCATTAAACCCATTAAAAATTTAATAAACCCTAAAAAATCTAATGGAAACCTTAAAAATATATAAACCCTTTAAATGCCTAAAAACCTAAAAACAGTAGAATCTTTAAAAAACACTAAAATCATTTAAAATCGTGAAACCCTCTAAAAATCATAAAACTCTAACATCCAGTAAAATATCTAAATACCCTTTAAACCCCTAAAACATTAAGTACCTATAAAAACCTTATAACATAAAAAAGACTCAAAAAACACTAAAACCATAAAAAACATTAAAATACTAAAAAACCCTAAAAATCCTAAAAATCAATAAAATCCCTAAAAACCATAAAAGTACTACAAATCCTTAAAAATGTGAAAAACCCAAAAAACCCTAAAAAACCTTAAAATTCTATAGAAATCCAAAAAATAATAAAAATAATAAAAAATACATAATACTATAAGACGTAAAAAACCCTAAAACACTTAAAAACCTAAAAAAGTTAAAATCTCTAAAAACATAAAAATGATAATTCCATAAAAGACATTAAAAACCCTAAAAGCCACTAAAAACCAAAAACCTTGAAAACCCTTAAAAACATTAAACACCAATAAATACCCTGAAAATACCAAAAAACTCTACAAACCATTTAAACCCCTTTAAACCTTTAAAAACTCTAAAAATTCTTAAAACCATAAAAAAATTAAATAACCCCTAAAAATAAAAAAAAAACCTTCCAAAAAAACAATAAACCCCTAAATATCCCTAAAACTCATAAAAACACAAAAAAATCCTAAAAATGCCCTAAAATACCTAAAAATGTAAAAAAACCTAAAATCCCTAAATACCCCTAAGAAAACCGTAATAAAATAAAAACTCTTAAAACCCATAAAAACCTAAAAAATGATAATATCACAAAAAACCATATAAACCCTAACAACCACAAAATCCCTAAAAACCCCAAAAACCCAAAAACCCCATTAAATCCCTAAAAACAACTACTAACTCTAAAAGTATTTGAACCCATAAAAACATTAAAAAACACTACATCCTTTATAACCCAAAAAACTAAAAAAACCCTAAAAACCATAAAACCCCAAAAATACCATAAAAAACCAAAATCCCTAAAAATGTTATAAAAACTAAAAAACATACAAACCCTTAAAAACCTAATTCCCTAGGAAACAACTAACCCTCAAGACCATAAAAATTCCTAAAAATCACTAAAAACGTAAACCCCCCCTAAAAACGTGAAAAAATAAGAAAGGGATAAAAATCTAAAACCCTTAAATGCCTAAATAACCTAAAAATTTCTAAAACCCCAAAAAACACTAAAAACGTTAAAAACCCCTCAAAGCCATAAAAATCTTAAACCCCATATAAACCCTAAAAACAACTAAAAATCTATATACCCTTCAAACACATAAAAATATTTTAAAACTCTAAAAAGCCCTAAAAATCATAAAAATCTCCAAAAAAAACATAAATACACAAAAAAAACCTACACCAACTAAATAACTAAAAACCCTAAAAACTAGAAACTCCTTAAATGTTATTAAAAATCCATAAAATTGTAAACAACACTAAAAACACAGAAAATCTATATGAAAACCTTAAAAACAAAAAAACACTTGAAGCCACTAAAAACCTAAAAATGATAAAAAACCCTAAAACCCCCAAAAAACCATAAAAACCATAATATCCCTTAAAATCCTAAAAAACCCCTCAAAATAAAAAAAACTCTAAGAAGACCTAAAAATACATAAAAACAAAAAAAATGCTAAAAAACTAAAAACCCTATGATAAAATTAGAAACCTAAAAAAATTAAAACCCTTAAAAACCTCAAAATGATAAAAACCATAAAAACCAAAAAAAAGACATCCTAAAACCTAAAACCCCCTGAAATCAATAAAACTCCAAAAAACCAAAACAATCATCAAAACACATAAAAATCTAAAAGCCCCCTAAAAATTTTAAAAACATTTAAATACCCTAAAAACAATAAAAATGTCAAAAAAATATTAAAACTCCTAAAAACAGAAAACAAAACATAAAAACCCAAAAATCCAAAAAATCCCTAAAACCCTAAAATCCATCAAAATCCACAAAACCAATAATAAACCATGAAAAACTAAAACTACCAAAAAATACCTAAAAATTTTAAAAAAGGTAAAAACCCTAAAAAACACAAGAAGTCCTTAAATACCTAAAAACACTTAAAACCCCAAAAAACCTAAAAAATGACAAAATCCCTAAAAAAGCTTAAAACCCCTAAAAACCTAAAAACAGAAAAATCCATAAATATAATAAAAAACCTCAAAACCCAATAAAAACACTAAAACCACGAAAAACTATAAAATCCCTTTAAACATATAAAAAGTTAAAAAACTCTAAAAATATTAAAAATATAAATTTCTAAAAACCCCATAAACCATAATAACCATAAATAACCCTAAATGCTCTAAAACCCCTAAAATACATAAAAATCCCAAAAATACCTAAAAACACATAAATATAATAAAAAACCCAAAAAATCACTAAAAACATAAAACTCCTAAAAACCATAACAAACACCAAGAAAACCATAAAAAACCTAAAATCACTTAAAACATAAAAAATGCTAAAAACACTAAAAACCCTCAAAATCCATAAAAACCCAAAAAACCATAAAATTCCTAAAAATTTACTAAAAATTCCCAAAAATGTAAATAACCTTAAAAAACATAAAAATCACAAAAAAAAACAAAATAACAAAAAAACACTTAAACCCCCTAAAAAACCTAAAAATGCTAAAAATCCTAAACCCCGTAAAAGACCCTAAAACCCCAAATATAATAAAAATCACTAAAAATTGTTAAAAAATCACAAAAACCCATAGAAACCTAAATTCATACTAAAAAACTAAAACTACATAAACTCCTAAAATAGTTTCAAACTCTTAAAACCATAAAAAACCTAAAAAATCTAATTAAACCGGAAAACCCATAAAACCATAAAAACCATTAAAACCCTAAATACACTCAAAATCCCTAAAAACCATAAAATACTAAAAATCCCAAAAAATCCCTCAAAATTATAACAATCCAAAAAATACTCAAAAACCCTAAGAAAACCCTAAAAACCTAAAAAAAACTAAAAATCCATAAAATCCTACAACTTCTAAAAATCCTAAAAAATATAAAAAACAAAAAAAAACATAAAAACATAAAAACCAAGAAACCCATTAATCCTATAAAACACTAAAACTCCATAAAACCCTGATAACTAAAAAAACTCTAAACACCATTTAAATCCAATAAAATATTAAAAAACATTAACAAATATTATAAACCATAAAAACTAATGAAAACCCTAAAACCCATAAAGCCCCATAAAACCCCGAAAATCCCCCAAATCTCTAAAGACTATAAAAATTATAAAAAACCCCTATAAATACCTAAAATCATAAAAACCATAGAAATCCTAAAAAACCCTATGAAAACCCTTAAAATTTTAAAAACACAAAAAAACCCTAAATACCTAAAATCACTAAAAACTCTAAAGAACCTAAAAAAATTAAAACCCTAAAAACCACCATACTATTTTTGTAATTTTTTTAAAAACCCACAATTTGGGTAAGTGATAACCATACAAATGAGCCACCATTACATGCATATACCACCTCTATAAAATCCACTACGCACCATATTCAGTGTTTAAAAATTCAAACATTCAAATTTCAAAGGATCAAATAAAAAAGAACCAACACATCCACCTCAAACCCTGAGTAAACCCATCTGGATCCACAAATGACCAGCCATAACAAGGAGACCTGGATCTAAGAGAGTGGTCATGTCACTGTATTTTCCTTTTCAATCGTTAGAGTCATGGTCATCGTCGTCCTTACCGCCGGAGAAACTCACCACCATCGCCAACCAGACTACTGTCGTCAAAACCCAGCATCACACTGGTCACCGGAATGACATTCGTAACCACCGTAAAACAACAATATTCCATCGTAAACCAGGAACATCTAAAACACCAGTACAAACTCACTTCATCAGAACTTGAAGAGAAAGAATTGTTAACCATAAACATCACCCCCATGAACCACCAATGATATCCGCCATAACCAAAATAGAGAAAAACCAATCCAGAAAATGTCATCGGGATCTTCGTCAAGATGGTCTTGATCAGATTGACCGCCAAATAAAAGGAATCAAACAAATCTTCACCAAAAACCAAAACAAACCGCATGGGGGCACTATTGGGAACAAACCTGAAAAATGGGGTTGGGATTGAATCCCTAGGAAGGACTAACTCCGGAGTGCCTAGAAATCCATCATCCCTCATACTACATGCCCAAAACCATGGCGAAACCCGTGCTCCAAAACCGACCAGGAGAGAGCAGAGGAATGCAAGATCAAAGTGAAGGGAGCAAAACAGGAAGAAAACTAGAGCGCATCGCAAAGCAGAGAAAGGAAAGCAAGAGAGAAGGAAACCCAAGAGGAAGCACAGCCACGAGCGAGTGAAAGTCATCGCTGGGAGAAAGATGAATGCAGGATAAAACCGAAGAAGGAATGAGGATAAAAGACTAGGCTGAAGGCCCAAATATGGTAGTGCTGGGAAATCTTCCGTCCACCAAACCGCTCGCCCAAAATCGCAGCGAATCCCCTGCCCCAAATCCGACCTGGAGAGAATATGAGTATCGCAAGGTCAGAGAGCGGAGGGGAGGGCATGGAGAAAACTGGAGCACTAGCACAAAAAGGGTAAAGACGAGCGAGAGAAAGAAAAAACCAAGAAAGAGCGCATCCTAGAGAAAATGAGAGCCGCCACCGGGAAGGGCTAAAATCCTAGTAGAGGGAAGCCAGGCCGAGAGTTCCGGAACAACCAGGCAAGTGAGGCACCATCCCCTGAAACCCTAAAAACAAAAAACCACATAACAAACCTTAAAACCCAAATCCATAAAAATATTATGAAAAAATAAAATATCTAAAAACCCTTTAAACACCAAAAAACTTTAAAAAATCTAAAAAACCTATCAAAATCCAAAAAAAATAGAAAATCCGTAAAAATAAAAAAACACCATAAAAATATTGTAAATCTTCTAAACCCTAAAAATCCCTAAAACATGTAGAAACCCATAAAATCATAAAATAAATCCCTAAAAATACCTAAAAATGTCCAAAACCCTAAAACATGTGAAAACCCTAAAAATATAAAATACCTAAAAACACATTAAACCCCTAAAAACCTATAAAACCCCCTAAAATCCATAAAAATTTTCGAGACCCATAAAAACCCTAAATACCCACTAACTACTCTAAAACCCATTTAAAACAATAGATATATTTAAAACTCTAAAAAACAATAAAACCATAATAAAACTCAAAAAACTCCATAAAACCCAAAAAATAATAAAACCCTACAAACATTAAAAATCCATATAACCCCAGAAAATCCATAAAAAAATAAATATCATAAAATCCTAAGAAAACCCTAAAAATCAGTAAAATCATAAAAACCCTGAAAACCCCTAAGAAAAAACCTAAAAATTCTAAAACCTGTAAAGACCATCAAATCCGTAAAAACCATAAAAACAATAAAACCCCATTAAAACCCTAAATCCCACTAAGAAATATAATCACCCTTTTAGTCCCTAAAAATAATAAAATAATCCCGAAAATATTAAAAACACTAAAAAACTCAAAAAAATTCCTAATGACCAAAAAAATAATAAAACACCAAAACCACTTAAAATGCTCAAAATCTCTAAAACCTGTAAATCAATTAAAATAAAATAACATTCATAAAATACCTAAATTCATTAAAAAACCTAAAAACCCTAAAAACCTCAAATATAACCTTAAAAACATAATAAAACATAAAACCACTAAAAACATAAAAAAATGATAAAAACCCTATACTATTGTAAAAATGGGATATCCTCATGCCACTATCCCAATGGTTTTCCATAACCATTAGGATAGTGAAATATACTTTTGGTTATCCCAATGGTTAGCTAAAACCCATTGGGATAAACCTCTTTAAATACCCTAAAACACCAGATCGCCCTTGCACTACCCTTATCCCATCCTGACTCTTCCTCATACTCCCCTTATCCAATCTGGAGTCCCCTTCATGCTCCCATTCTCCCATCCCAACAACCCAAATCCTCTCATCCCTTCCTCATCTTTATCCTACCCTGACTTTACCTAGCCATGGCTCCCATCCCCCTCACTCTTCCCTCCTCCCATCCCAACTCCCCCTCAGTGCTCGCTACACACTACTGCTCGCCGCTCACCACTCCCCTCCTCATATCCTAAGGCATAGAATCCGTCACTCACCCATCCCTCGTAAACTTTACTCTCCAATGAATACTCTCATCTCCCCCCAAAACCTTCTTCCTTGTAAACCTTATCCCTTGAATATTTGTCGCATTCATCCCCAGCATGAGCCCTCTCCTCTTCTCCACTAACCCTCTTATCCCCCAATTCCTATGTCATCCTTAGTGCTCATCCCAGTCAAAGTTGAAACCCTTACTTGATACTCTTATTCCTTCTGATTCCACCATTCCTCTTTGGCTTTCATCCTCCCTATTAACTCTCAATGGAAATATACTAATTATTTATCTTGGTTCCAATAGATAATCTCTATTAATATATTATTCATTAAATCATTGATTTTTTTGTGGTTTCCATTGAATTTGGGTGATATTTTGTTATAAAATCACGATTAGGACAAATATAATCATGTTTAGGTGATTTTTTGATTCTATTTGGTTTTTAAGAGTTTATAGGGTTGAAAATATAGGTTTTAGGTGTTTAATTAAAGTCTATTTAATTGAATGAATCCTCATACCAAATATTATGTGGATTTCAGAGGCTTCTCCATATATTACAAACTGTCCTATAGTGGTCCGGAGGGCCTATTAAATATTGAGATTTTTTTTTTCATTTTCTATTATTTTTTTTAGTCTTGAGGCCTCTAAATTGAATCTGTAAAAGATATGGGTATAGTTTTTAAATCATCTTATTTTATTTTTATATATTCTTTAGTAAATTTTTCATCTTTAAAATATTGGTCTCAGATTTTTTTTAAATTTTATTGATGGACTCGCATAGTTAATATAATTATGAGATACCATAAATTGAATCTTTATTTATTAGTTAGTGGTTACACACCTTATTATTTTATGATACTCTTAGTCAATGTTCATTGAAAGAACTCATTCTTTACATATCATTGAAAACAATGGTGATGGATGAAAAGAAGTGTCTTACAATTATATGTTTAATGTTTTGGTACTCTATTGGAATTCTAGTAGAGAATAATTATTTTACACAGCATTCAAATTATGCTTTATATGTATATTACTTTTTTAAATTTATTATCTATAAGAATAAAAATATATCCATTCAGATACAATTGGTGGCCAATGTTATGATGAGTTATTAAACTAGGTTTTTTTTATTTCTTCTTAATTTTTTGTTTTATATTACAAACCAGACTCAAAATATGTTGGTGTTGATTGAAAATTTGAATTGAAATTCCTTTATCAATTTTTTTATAATGAAATTCAAGACTAGGAGAAGATAAATGTCATTTAATTTTATATATATCTAATTTTCCAAATTATAATCAATTATTTATGGGTATATCATTAGATATTTCTACTAACAAGACTTCGATTATTTAACTTATCTTACTAATGGGTCAAGGATTAAGCTAAACATTACCTTAGAATACCATTGGATTATATCATTTGACAAAACCACAAATATATAATAATAATAAGGTTATTATAATGAGTATGGATATATTTTTTCTTTTCATGGGAGTACCACCAATCCTTACAATCAGTTCTCTTCACTCATAGTTTGGGGATGAAAAGGTTTCACCTACTATTATATTTAATTTAAATAGTTATAGGTTTAGATGATTTAACATAATGAAATGATGATTCTAATAATGTATTATAGGTTTGATTACGTGTATAAACCACCTATGATGATGGTCGGGTACAACTGAACATTAAATTAGAGAGTTTCTTGGAAGAATACCCAAATTAGCATTATCCTCTCCCCCACTAGGAAGTGGTGGTAGAGGTAGAAGGTTAAACCTTAGTATATAAGTTATAAGATATTAGGATTTGGTTTTTGAGTCTACATTTCCCTATTAATTATTTATCTATATCCTTCTTATTAATTGTTCCAAATCATTGTGGAATAAAGTGATTATCCTTAGGATATGGGTTCATAGTTTTTTGGAATGGCCTATGTTAGATATTTTCAATTTTATGAATTAAAGGTGAAAACTCCCTTAATTTTATTGGATATTAAGGTCTTAGAATGTCAATTTATGTGTGTAAATAGTGTATATATGAATATATTTACTGTATGTATTAATTCATTCCATGCATTTACTAATAAATTTCATGTTGTGAACTATGAGTTTCTTTTAGTTTGGAAATTACCTTTGGAATTAGGAAGAATTTTTATTTGGTTGTTTTAAAGTATTATTTCCATAATTTGAATATTTTACTCATATTAATATAATGGTGTTATACTTGGGATGATCCCTGATTGAAAATCATCACCTCTACATACACACTTCTATGATCTATCTTTGTATTCATTAACCCATAAAAATAATTTGTTTTAGTGGAAGTAACAATTATTTAAGATGTCTCTCTAGGATTTCCATGCTCAAACCATAGTTTAGATGTTAACCAAAGTTATGTGGGAATTCTATTTTCTCCTTACCCCTAGGTTTTTTATTGTTCATATACTAGGGTATCATCTTTTTTCCACTATATATTATTATTATATTTTTGATAAACATAAATTTCTCATACGTTGTTATTGTCATTTTTATTTTTTCATTTATTGAAATGTATATTTTTATTTGTAATAGTTCTTTATGAATGTGAGGTGTCACATAGGGGAAATTCCTTTTATCACTTGATTTATGGTCTCAATGGTAGTTTTAACCCATGGTTTATTCTATACATGATAGAGGAGGGGAATGGCAAGCCTTTTCCATGAATTAATGTTGGATTTTTTGGATTTTCAGTTGATTTTAATGAAAATTAATTCCTTTCTATTTTTATGAAGACTCAAAAATTCTATCAAAATTTCTGGCACTATCCCAGAATTAGTTTTTTTAGAATAACTGAAAATTTCTCAATTATTTTAGGGATTTTTTTTGTTCCATTTCAATTCATTTAATTTTTTTTAATTAGTTGGTTTTGGGTTTTTGAGTTTTATGTGTCTTTCTATAGTATTTTTGACCTCTTGGTGATTGTTTCGGGTTACCGTTGTCAAATGATACTTTAACAAGTATGCATAGGAAGTAATATACATATATAAGTCCCCCCACACACATATATATTTATTTATTTATTTTACACATGGTGGTATGAATATATATATTGGGGATATGTCTTCTTATGCATATATATAAAAAATCTATATGTATGTAAGGTAAATGTGTATATACATGTGTAAACTTTTATGTAAGGATCCTATTTTACATATTTGTCTATGAGAATATGTACATAGGGGCTAGATGTATTTATATATGCATGAAATTGAATATTTGTCAAAGTGGTTAAAGGATTATTTGTGTTTCCATATTTATAAGAAGAGATCCTCAAGTTTGAGGTGGGTTAACATATGCGTTGACCTTTAATTTTAAAGAAAAATTGATTTATTGTATTTAACACAATGTTTTTGTACTAAAATTTTAAATGTATTTTTTAGAATAATTTTTTGATATGAAATTAAGTGTTTACTGAATTGAATAAAATCAAATCAACATAACCTAATTCAAATCAAGACATACCAAATTAAATAAAATAAAAATGAAATTGTTAAAACTAAATTGAATGAAATATGACATAATATAATTATGAAAATTCAAAATAATTTTATTTTTATAAACCTATAAGGTGTAAAAGGGAATATTCCTAAACAAATCTACAATAAATTAAATTATATTACACCGAACAGATAATTAAAACGAACCAAATCTAAAACCAATCATATAATGTTGTACCAAAAAAATTATACATAATCAGTATAATCCATTTAAACCTCTCGTATCCTTCCTCAATTTGAATTCCATCAAATATAAAGAACCAAGATGAACCAAAGGAAACCAAATAAAAAATAGAATGAAACATCAAAATAAACATTCACAAACTAAATGAACATTGCTGGTATAAATGAAAATCTGGTCAACAAGAAATAGCTCTAAAATGATAAAAAAATAAAATAGAAATCAATTTGAAAAAAATAAATGAAACTAAATTGGACCAATAAAACTAATCTAACTTGAACTAATCTAAAATTTAAAATGAAGAATCATATGAGATAAAATATAACGAACTAAAACCTATTTGATAGAAACTGACATGAACTAAAATAAACTAAAAAAACATATATGAACAATAATTAATAAAAATGAAACATATGTGAACAAAATTTAATCAAAATGAATTGATTATAACCCAAATGAATTAAATTTTCCAAGATATTAGAAACAAAAACATGAAAACCTAAATCCAATGAAAAGTTCCCAAAATAACTTGTATTGAACAAAACCAAACTAAGATGAAACTAGAGCCAAAATTATTATATACCGTTAATAGTAGGAGAAACTGTTAATTAATAAAAATTTACTATTTGATAGTATCATTTTAAAACATGGATTTGGTTCCCCTAGCTTGCAGTAACATGATATAACCCATGGGGAATTTTGGCTCTTATATATTGGGCGTTGACATGTATAGTCACTAGAGAAAGGTATGTTATAGTTTTGTTTTTATTTTATTTTCTTTATTTAATCATTCGCATAGGACTTTTACTACTTTCTATGAATCATGGTTAGTTATATTTTGTAAAGGCATCCAAAAGGGAACTAGAGGAGGATACATCGTTTCTTTATAGGTGAGGGAGATTGGGGTAGTGTGGGGATTAATTATTGTGTTCTATTTTTAATCCTTTAAACTATGTTTCATTAAAAAAATTATTTTCCTTTGCTGTGTACATCCAACTTACCAATGGGTTATGCCAAAATTTTATTTATTTTTTGCTGCTATTTTAATTATTTTTTTTGGAAAAAATGTTCCTAAGTGGTGACTTCTTGATTCCTGGAAACTTATTCCATCCCATGGGAATATCCCATATATCTTACTCCATCATAGTCATTCCTATATTAGATTTTAACAAGGTCATTTACTTTGTCTAAACCATGGGTTGTCCTGGAAGATATGGAATAAATGGGGAGGGATTGTGAACATCTGTACAATTCTACGACCCCATTAGACCGATAAAAAATATTATCTAAGAAAAAAACAAAAGAAACAATCCTAGGATCAAAGAATCAAAACCTAAATATAATTAATTACTATTATTTTATTTTATATCCAATGATTCATATGTTATGTAATCCAATTCAAGAGGAATCAACTATATCTTTTCTCAGGAATAATTTTTCCCACAAAAATCTTTTCATGGTTCTTTATTATGAATTTATATATGATACATGTATACTAAAATTGATTATAATTATCCTAAAAAATACATAAATGCTACTAAATCCAAACTATTTCCAAAAAAATTGAGAAAAAATATTTCACATGCTAAATTTAATACATGAAAATGGACTTTGTTAATCTTTAATATACCAAGGGAAAAGTATTATTACCCACTAAGGGTCCTTATACATTTTATCATTCCATTTTCTTCAAGATATCACTCATACAAACATTTCATAACCTCTTCAAGTTCCATCTAAGAGAGAATTGAAAATTTATTATTTATATCATTCATTTTATCTAATTTCCTTCAATTTTTTAGATTGATGGATATAGTACACAAAAGACCTATCCACCTCATACTCAGATGAATCTAGGGAACAAACACCAGTCCTTTTAGTTTCCTTAGTAGGAGTTTCTATAGTATGACCTTATATTCTTTTGGATAAGACCTTTGAACAACTAACAATTGAATGAATGCCTCTTCCTATATTCCATCTCCATTTATGAATTACATTCTACCATTAATTTTTATCATTATTACACATTTATGATGCTTCCAACTGCATGAAAAAATTATGTAGATGAATACAAAACTTCTTTGACTTCAATTTAGTATCCTTAGCATCCAGGACATCAGGCCTGTAAAATTTTAAAGACATATATATCACAAATACATCATAATTTAATTCCTCCTAATGAATTTACATATTTTATTATAGATCATGATATAGGGTAAGAAGTTATTCCACATTACATGACACTCCATGTCTATGGGATTAACTCCTCAAAAACTATATATGACACAATTTGGGATGGGGTTTTGGAAGAAAAATAGATCTTGATTAAATCAATCCTAGAATAGGATAAACTGAATTATACTACATCCTAGTCAGATTCCTCAATCTGAAATACCATAAGATCATTTAATTTGTCCTCATCAATTCCATCTGGAAAGACATTCCTATTCTAGGGGAACATTTTATCCAAATTACCTTGTCAGTTGTCGAGTTGAAAAAAGTTTAATAAATATTTGAAGTGAACCTCTTGTTTATAAACGTGCTAGCCTTTAATTTCATATGAGTTAGAATCCAATGGGGGTTTCAATATGTCAACCTCCATGAAAATTAAAATGCTGATATGATGGTAGAAATATTGAGTTCTATGGTATAAACCCAGATAATTCCCAAAAATGATTCCAATCACCCTATGGATGGAAACATTTTTTAAAGGGAGGGTTGGGATAGGAAGACTTACACAAACCCTTGAGATAGATAGTCACACATCAAAAGATAGTTTAAATATTATCTATGATAGTAAAAATGAATAGAATTGAAAAAAACTAATTGTTGGAAGATATATAAGTAATCTGGTTTAATCATTGAGTAAATTGATGATAATTTTCCAAGAGTGAATTATTTCCACCATTGTGTGAAATCTGAATCCCACTAAATCCATTGATAGAATTGTTAAAGGTCTTCATCAGGTGTTGGAAGAGGCTAAACCAATCTAAAAAAGTGAATATATGGACGTATGATTCATTCGATAACTAGAAATTGGTACGAAAAAGATTGGGGGACCCTAGAAAAGGTTAAATAACATCAGGTACACTAATAAATGGGGGAATAGTAGAAAAGAAGATAGATTCATGAAAAGAATAAAACCGTCCGGGGGTTGGAAAAATTGGTCAAATTAGAACACTAAAGAATGAGTATTAGGAAACCCGATTACTATGTTCCAGTTGGTATTGTTATTAAAAAAATTTAAAAATATATTATAATACGAACTCGATTACCATATATAAACTAACCTCTAGTTTCCAAAGAAAAGTCGGAAAACCACCACTCGATCAAAGGTTCGTGAATGGGGAGGATAGAGGGATGGATTCCCATGGCTTTCAAAAATTGGTGAGGAAAAGGTGACCTACCACATCAACTATCTAAGGAGGAAATGTTTTAAAATTTCCCCTATGAAAGACCACCAGTCATCCAGTGGTCTATTTTAGTTTTTCAACAGCCACTTATGCCCCTTCTTTATGCTCTCATGATATGTTGAGCTACATATTCAGCCCCATTCTAATTTCCAAAATGACATTTTGATTAGATCCAACCCTCATAAATAGAACTTGAATAAATATTGATTAATTGACCCCTTTAGTAATTAAAAATTTAATCTTTTCCTCAATTTCTGATTACTCGTATAAAAACACAGTTTCAAAATATCCCCACTTTAATTATTATCATCCCCAAGAAGTCTCATTGTCTAACCAATCCACTTATCCTGACCTCTTTTGGTCAATAATTGCAGGTTTAACAACCTCATTCCACTACCAAATACTCCAAACAAATCCCTTTAATGACTATTAATTTATGAATCTCTGACCTAAAAACCAAATACAATTCCAATTTTAAAAATTGATACACTAAGAAGATGTTTACCTATGCCAATATATCTAAAAAATTGATTGTATCATTGTTCAACACCTTTTAGGATCATGTTTCTCGCCACCATAAGCTTTATTATACCAATCCAATTATTATGCTTTATTTCCTCCTCTTTCAAATATTCATATTAAAACAATTATCCCATGTTCGGATGAGAATAATTATAGTGGGGAAACTCAGTAAAGGTGTTCTTATCACCATGGTTGACCCGTGTATAGAGAAGTATAGAATGATGCTAGAGATATCCCTAGGAAATTTCCCTATGATTTTTTTGGAGAGTTGGGTGTTTTAATTTTTCAAGATTTTGTATTTTAGAAGAAAAATGACTAAGTGGTTATGCAGTTTAATATATTTAAGGGAATATTTCAAAATGAAGTGTTGTTTCATGCCTTTTTGTGATGGTCAAAGCCATTTTATTTGGAAACATGATTCAAAAATTAGTTTCTATGTCATGAGAATCTTGATTTTAAAAGGAATGTTTGAACTGTATTTTTATGCTATGAATATTTGTTTGGAGGTTTAAAAGCATTAAAAATTTATGGATAGTGTGGAGAAAAAAAGTGGAGGTATTATCATATGATATTTAGAAATTTTTAGGGGTGGATTTAAAAGGATGTATCTACAGAATATGTGGATGGATGGTTTGACTATTGTTAATAGTTTTCAATGGATGATGATTCAAATCATGATTAAGTTTATGGAAACTATAGTGAATGTGACCAAATATCATGGAGTCTTATTTAGTATATTTATTTTAAATAAAAAATCATGTTCTTTTCATGGAACATGGAGAAGAAATAGAAGATTATAGAATCTTTGTATGATCCACGATATTCATAGTTGTGCACGAAAATGGGCCAGTATATATATGTATATATATTCCTGAGGTCGTTAAGATAGGGGAGATACCTACACAACATTGCAACGTCTAGTTTTTCAATAAAAAGGAATGGAAGGAACGACCTGGGTTATATTGATATATTTATTTCAAAAACGGAAAAAGGTAAGGAAAAGTGGGTGAACATAGGAACATATTTCCAATGAATGAATCAAGGTAGCCTTTGAAGACATAAGCCTACAATTTTTATATTTTGGATAAATAATAAGGACTACATTGAAGAAATAATTATACTCTTATAATTATCATCTAGATAAGATTTGTTTCATTTTAATTGAATATAATTACTTTACCATCACAGATGAGGTGTTGGTCTCATCTGGTTTAAAGTAAGTATATAGTAATCATTGTATATCAATGATCATAATTTAAAATATAAGGTGAATGTTTTTTCAAATACCCAAGATAATTTAAAGGAGAATATCATGTTTATAAAACACATCTTTTATCCCTTAAATGTCACGATAGATGTGGTTTTCAACCAATTGAATCTGATTCTCATAGGCACTCAATGTTTGATTCAAGCCACAATGAATTTCAAATATATTGGATGGAATATCCAATTGCATACATTATAGCCAATAATTCACCTTAATATGCAACCCCAGTTCCAATGTAATTATAGAAACACACTTTGACAATGATTCAGTGTGTGCGATAGAAACCCCCACCACTAGAGGGACTAGGTATACTAGAGGGTAACACATCGATATTAACCTTAATCCATGGACATATTGGAGGGATCTAGAAAGATAAATAGATCATTATAGGCTTTCGTGGTTGACCAATTACACCCAATATTCAGATAATATTCATGTCATTGTTAGTATTGTTCATACCTCATATTTGTACCATATATTTTGCATAGAAATACTTGTGCAGTGTGATAATCCCCATGTGCATAGAGGGATGATTTACATTAAATATTATAGCATTTCAAGAATTACATATAGTTAAAATAATGGAACCCACTGCTAAAAATAGTATATTTTGTATTTTTTCACTGAAATCAACATTACAGATTTCGTCCAGCAGCTCAATACACTATATATTTCTCTTAATTATTAGACTAAAAATTGAGATTTTTTATTCCCAAAAATCAGGTATAAATCCACAATCCACTAACATATGATTTATATCATCTTACTGAATAAATATAGTGAAGGAAAAATCATGTTGGAATTCAGATCCTTGTATTTGATCCAGAGTGGGCTGTCTATGTTTTCCATATTCTCCTTAACAAGTGGAATTCAGAAGGTTCAATAAATAATGTTTTGAATTTAATTAGGCAACATGGTGGTCAGGTGGAACCACCACATGCTAGTTTATAAACCTCTTTATCATTAAAGTTCCCAAGCTGATTGTGTTTCCATATGTGGGTGTCACGATCTATGAAACCATACCTTTGAATTTCCAGAATTCTTTGAGTGGGAATCAATCTATCAATGTTAGATATTTGTGATGAGAAATCATTTGATAAATCATAGGTGGAATGCTGATGGTGATCTACAGTGGTTTGTCCAGCGAAGTAGTAGTCCAACAGTTGAATAATTCTGATAGGCACTTGGATTCAAGGCTTTGATGTTTATAGGTTCATTGGAAGAGTGGAAGAGGTGCAGGATGGACCTATGTTTTCTGAGGAAAATAAGATATACCAATGGTTTATAGAACTTTTGGTATACAATATGTTGTACAATATGTATTCCGTGGTTTATAAACCATTAGTATATATATCCGAACGATTTTATTGAATCAATTGAAATAGACACTTGAAACCATCCAAATTCTAGCAGTTCTTACACCGTTAGTATACATATATCCCAACGGTTTCATTGAAGCCATTGGAATATAGTAACTTGAGACATCCTATATACCAATGGGTTTTAAACCGTTGGTATACATGTATCCCAGTGGTTTCATTGGAACCATTGGAATAGAGAACCTTGAGACATACCTAAACCAACGATTTCTATAAAACTTCTGGTATAGGGAAAATTCGATGCCCATCATGTGAACAGTTTTAGTGGCTATTCCAATGGTTTGAATCTGTTAGGATAGGTGAAATTTTTAGTAGTTCTTAAAACCCAAAAACCATAAAAAACCCTAAACCGTCAAAATCCCTAAAAACTTGAATAATGATATCATTCCTAAAAAGGCACTAAAAATTCATAAAAAAATAAAAAACCTAAAAACCCTGAGAAAACCCTAAAAATGTAAAGACATATAAAACCCTTAAAAACCTAAAAAAATAATAAAAACAAAAAATGACACTAAAAATCACTAAAACCCATAAAAACCCGGAAACCCTTAAAACCCCCAAACCCCATAAAAACCCTAAAAACTTAAGGCTATAAGGAAAGATGGTTGCTCTCGAGATTCTGGCGATTCGGCTCCCTCACGATGGGGGTTTCATCCCAGGTTGAAGAAGATGGAAAATGAAGCATCTCCCCCCTCTCTACAGGGGAGGATCCTCTCTTGGAGGACATCTCGTCGCTCTCCTCTACTGACTCATTACCCACTTTCCTAAAAACGGTGCTATGCCCGAAGGTTCTAGAGTTTTTTGATGGTTGTCCACAGCTTCCCCTCTCGATTCGAGAGTTCACTGAAGCTTCGGACATGCACCGCCTGACTCTGGTTGCAAGCTTCCCGATGTGGTGACCCCCAGTTGTCACTTTCTACAGGTTCGTTTCAGCTTTCTGGAATCTTAGGGCTCGGGAAACTATGGTCTTGATCGATAGATCCCACATCATGATTCACATTTCCACAGAGGAAGACCAGTTCCTAGCCTGGTCAGCATCTCCTCGGTCATGCAATGGAACTCGCTTCTCCCTCTTTCGGTGGAGCTTTAATTTTCATATGAAGCGTAGTTCCCTGATTTCTGCTACCTGGGTGAGATTTCCTGAGCTTCCCCTTCCCTCTCAAAATATCTCTATTATTTCGATGCTTGGAAATTTGGTGGGGAGGTTCCAATGTGTGGACAGTAGGACTAGGGACCTTTGTCATCCGGTTGCACCAAGGTCTTTTGTTGAAATCGATGCTTCGAATTCTCTTATGGATGTTGTCTGGATTACAGTGGGGGAAGAACTTTGGTGGAGACAACCTATCATCTTTGAGAAGTGGCCGGTTTTCTTCTCATCTTGTTAGAGTTTTGGGCGTAGTGATCACTCTAGAGGCTGCTCTGGCATTGTTAGGGGTGGTGGATCTCTGGCTCTCATGTCTTCTGGTGAGATTACCCTCCCTCTGGTGGAGGTTAAGGGGACAAAGGGGGTGGCTTCCTCCAAACTCTGAATGCTGATTTTCCCTGCTTGTATGTTTTGCTGCCTGGAAGTAAATTAGAGGTGGCCCTGATGGATTCGGGTGGTTTCGTTGTGAGTCTGACTGGAGGTGCTGGTGTTTCGGGGAATGATGATGAGGAGGAAGTGATGGTGGCTGAGATAGAAAATCGGGATTCTGCTAAAGGTTTCCACGGGTATGGTGACTCCCCTAGGAGGCAGACAGATCTAAGGAAGGATTCTGTGATGGGCGTCGGGGAAGAAAATGTGTAGGAGGCATGTGCTCTGGATCTAGAATGAGATGATATAGTTGGTTTGAAGGTTGCAGTCTTGGCTGAGCCTACTAGGGAGGATGTGCTGGTGGCAGATGTCGTGAAGGAGGCAGTGGTTTCTCAAGGCCTGGGGACTGGAGATGAGTGGATCTTGTCTTTAGTTGAGGAAAGTTCTATGGTGGATGAAGAGACCTGGATCCCCACAGGGCCACACATGAACTGGTGTGTTGCCCCTCTGGTTCTGTCTAGATGTCCAGGCATGGGGGGACCTGACATGGGGCCTGTGTTATCTCCTCCCTCTGACAGCACAAGTGGTGCTGAGGATCCTCCCAGTGGCTAGCTCTTTAGCCCTATGCCGGGAAATGCTGGTGATGTTGGTGGTCCATCCATGGACCTGCAAAGGGCTATGGTCCTTCATGGTGTCCCCTCTGCTGAATCTTTTTGTGTGCATCTGCATGAGATGGTGTGTGTTGAACGAGAAAGGTTCATGCTTGAGGATGAAGCTGAGAGGCTCGGGGAGAGGTTTTCTAAGGCTGATCGCTGGATAAATGCTCCTATGGCCAGGACAAATGAGAATAGAACTGGAGGAGGTTCTGAAACTCCTAGGACAGACTGTAAGAAAGGGAAGGCAACATCGGCTGTCAGTGATGGTGTCACTTGTGCGAAGGTGGGTGTTGCAGCTGGATCCACTTCTGCCCCTCCGAGACGAAGATGGAGGAAGGATTACTCTACACTCCCACGTCCCATGGAAACTAGGGCCCCTTCACGAGCTGTTAGACATATTCTAAAGTTGACTAAGTGAGAGAGGATTTCAATTTCTGAATAGGAAGAGAAGGCTAGGATGAAGCTGCTATACAGGCTTGGCATGTAAGAGGATTTTGAGTCTGGATGGGACTCAACATACATGGGTGCTGAGTCAGATTTCAGTTTTTCTCATGTGGGTGACGGCTTTGGTGTGGGCATGGGGTTTCGAGGTGCGGAGCTGGAGGATTTTGGTGGCGATGTTTCTGATCCTCCCCTTGTGTGATTTCCTTTTGAAATTTTTGACTTGTTTGTTTTTTATTTTTCTTTTCCTCCTCTCTTTCTGTGGCCTTCCGGCTGGGGTCGTAAGGGATTTTGGGTGTGGATCGGTGGATCCCTCCCCTCCCTTGTTTGCAGTGTCTGTGTATTTTCTTTTAATAAAATTTTAGGGGTTCCCAGGAATAGCCTGGACCCGAGCCTTCCTTGCCCCTAAAATGTTAAAAACCTAAAAACCCCTAAAATCTTAAAAATCCCTAAAATCCCAAAAATCTAAAAAAACACTAAAAACCCTAAAAACCCTAAAAAACCTAAAACCCCTAAAAATACATAATACCCTAAAAATAAAAAAAAATCATAAAAATCCATAAATACATTAAAAACCCAAAAATGTGAAAAACCTATGGAAACCTTAAAAATGTAAAAACACTTCAAACCCCTAAACAAAAAAAACAAAAAAACCCTAAAAACCAACAAAACTCCTAAAATCCAAAAAAACACCTAATCCTTTTAAACCACTAAAAATCAATAAATCCTCTAAAAACACTAAATACTCTAAGAACCCTTTAAAATACTAAAAATATTAAAACTCTAAAAAACCTTTAAAACCATAAAAAACTAAAAAATACTCAAAAACCAAAAAAAAAGATTAAAACCATCAGAAAACATAAAAGCAATAAAAATCCTAAAAACCAAAAAATTACCTAAAATACTTGAAAAAATAAACACCCTAATAACCCCTAAGGAAAAAATAAAAACCTAAAAATAATTTAAACCCCTAAAATAAAAAAAAACGCTAAAAACCCTAATAAACCCTAAACCCCTAAAAATTCAAAAAACACTAAAAATACATAAAAACCCTAAAAAGTGATAAATATCCTAAAAAATAAATAAAATGTAAAGACCCTTAAAACCATGAAAAACCCTTAAGAAATCCTTAAAAACAAAAAAATACTAAAAAACCCCTAAAAACCTAAAAAAAGATCAAAACCATAAACCCCTAAAAAAACCCTAAAAACCGTAAATAACACAATAAACCCCAAAAAACCTTAAAAACCTTAAAAACCTATAAAACCCATAATGCCCTAAAATACCACTCAAAATTATTAAAATACTTTGGAACCCAAATAATTTTTAAAAGTCTAAAAAACCATAAAACTCTAAACAACTCAAAAAACCCTAGAACCCTAAAAACCCCATAAAACCCTAAAAACACTATAATATCAAAAAACCCAAAAAATACTAAAAATCCAAAAAAAAATATAATGGTCCTTATAAATCCCTAAATGTCCTTAAAAACATAAAAAGCCCTTAATATCCTGAAAACCCATAAGAAAAACAAAAAAACATTAAAAACCCTAAATCTGGTAAAAATATAAAAATTTTTCAAAACCCTAAAAACCCCTTAAAAACACAAATAACCATAAAACCCATAAAAGTCATAAAAACCCTAAAAACCCATAAATATATTATAAGACAAATAAAAAACTCTATTAATCCTTCTAAACCATAAAACATTAAAAAACTCTAAAAAACTGTAAAAACCTTATAATTCTGTAAAAACCCTTAAACACCCAAAAAATAATAAAACCATCCTAAACCTAAACCCTTCAAAATCCCAAAAACTATAAAAATAAAAAAAATACCTAAAATCACCAAAAACATTTAAAACCATTAAAACACATAAAATCCCTATGAAAACCACAAAAACATGGGAACACTTCAAGAACCTAAAAACCTAAAAAAGTACTATAACCCCTAAAAGATGCTAAAAACCCTAAAACCCCTATAATCCATAAAACCCGCAAAAAACCATAAAAACCATAATAACCTATAAAATTCATAAAAACCAATAATGAAATAAAACCCTTTAAATACCTAAAAATATTAGAAAACTCTAAAAATAGTAAAAATCGTAAAAACAACTCAAAAAATCCTAAAATCCCAAATAAACCAAAAAACCAAAAAAAAAACCAAAAAAACCAAAAAAACACCTAAAACCCCTCGAAACACCTCTAAACATGAAAAAACCATAAAAATATAAACAAACCTCAAAATAAATAAAAATGTAAAAACACTAAAAACCCAAAAAAACCCAAAGAAAATATTAAAAACCTAAAAATAGTCAGGCCCCAAAAAACTCAAAAAATGCTAAAAACAGTAAAAAAAACTAACCCTAAACAACCTAAAAACCCTCAAAATCCCTAAAACCCATAAACCCAAAAAAATTTAAAATACCTAAAAAACTATATAAATATAAAACACTCTAAAACCCATAAAATCTATAGAAAACATTAAAAAACTAAAAACACTTCAGAGCCTTTAAAAACATAAAAAATTTTAAAAACATTATGACCCTAAAAATCCAAAAAACCCCTAAATACCATAAATACCAATGGAAGCATCAAAACCCCTAAAATCCCACAATACCCCTAAAACTCACTAAAAACTCTAAAAACATTTAATCCACTAAAAATGATAAATAAACTCTAAAACACATTAAAACTGTGAAAAATTTAAAACAAAACTAAAAAACAAAAAAAATACATAAAAACCATTAAACCCTCAAAATGTCTAAATAACCTCAAAAACCATAAAATACTAAAAGAATCCCTAAAAATCAATAAAAACATAAAACCCCTAATATTATTGATAAACCATAAGAAACCTTTAAAAACCTAAAAACACATCAAATTTATAAATACCCTAAAATTCTTAACAAACTATAAAACCCCTACAAACTGTAAAAACACTATTAATCTTAAAAACCCGTAAAAACCAACAAAGTCCCTAAAACCACTAAAAATCAAAAAATCATTTAAAACTAAATTTTTTTTAAAAATACTATAAGAAACATTATAAACCCTAAAAAATTAAAGAACCCCTAAAAAATCACAAAAATCCATCAAATCGATGAATACACTAAAAACCTCAAAATGTTAAAAACACAAAAAACAATAAAAATCCAAAAAAATCTTCAAAATCACAAAAAAACATGAAACCTTGATAATCCCTAAGAAAACCTTAAAAACCTAAAAAAACATAAATGCCTTAATAATCCTAAAAACTTATAAAAGCCTTAAAAAACCTAAAATACCTCAAAATCTCAAAAACCCAAAAAAACTAGAAAATTCATAAAAAAATATTAGAAATACATAATACTTTGAAAAAACTAGAAACCCAAAAAAATAGTAAGAATGCACTAAAATCATAAAAATACTTGAAACCCCTAACACCCTAAAAATCCTAAAACACCCTAATACAGTAAAACCCCATAAAACCATAAAATCCCCTAAAAATATTTTAAAACCCAACAAAAACCGAAAAAACCAAAAAAACTACTAAATATTATAAAAACCCTTTAAACCCCTAAAAACATTAAAAAAAATCTAAAAACACCTAAAAAATAAAAAATACATAAAAACATAAAAAACCAAAAAAAACAGTAAAACCATAAAAAGTCTCAGTATCCTTAAAACCCTAAAAACCATAAGAATATTAAAAAATCCAAAAACTTCCTAAAACATAAAAAATCCAAAAACATAGAAAACCCCTAAGAATACCGTAAAACCTAAAAACACTAAATACCCCTAAAAACTAAATTGTCTAAAAACCATAGAAAACCCTAAAACCCCTAAAACTCTAAAACCATCAAAAACCCTAAAATCCTAAAAACAAAAAAACCTAAAAAATACATAAAAATCCTTAATAACCTAATAATTCCTAAATCCGCTGAAAAACAATAAGAAAACCTTAAAACATAAAAACACTTAAATACACTAAAAACATAAAAAAACTAAAACTCATAAATGAACCTAAAGATGCTAAAACCCCTGAAAGCAATAAAAACCCTTAAATCCATAAAACCCAAAAAAACATACAACCCACTAAAAACTATAAAATACCATTAAACCCCAAAAATTATAAAAAATTCTAAAAACCCGTAAAAACACAAAAATACGAAAAAAAACCCTAAAACCCAAAAAACCATAAAAACATAAGAATCCATAAAAACCCTAAAACTCTTCTGAATCCCAAAAAATAGTAAACACCCATAAAAATCGTAAAACCCCCATAAAATCCCTAGAAACAATGAAACCCCTAAAACCCTAAGAAGACCTTGAAACCCTAAAACCATTCAAAACCTATAAAAACCTAAAAAATGCTAAAAACCATTAAGACCTGATAAAACACTAAAAACTATAAAAACCCAAAAAAATAAAAAACCATAAAACCCTAAAAACCATAAAATTCTAAAAACCCTTTAAACCACAAAAAATGATAAAAAATCTCTAAAAAACCATAAAAACCTACAAATATTAAAAAACATTAAAAAAATAAGAAACCATAATTTCCCTAAAAACACTAAAACCCCTAAAAACTATCAAAATCCCGAAAAACCAAAAAAAATCATAAAAATCACTAAAAATACATAAAATATAAAAACATTTAAACCCCTGAAACACCATACGAAATCATTAGAATCCAAAAAACACTAAAAACCCCAAAAATAGAATAATTCTAAAATGCTAAAAACCCCTAAATCCCCTAAAACCCCTGAAACCCCCAAAATCATAAGAACCTCTTAAACCCTTAATAAACTAAAAAAAGGAAAAACCACTAAATATTCTAGAAATACCTTTAAACCCATTAAAATGATATTTTTTAAAACCATAAATGCCTATAAGATTTAGAAAAACCCCTATATGCCAAAAAATAATAAATACCCTGAAAAACTAAAATACCACAAAAACATTATAAACAATAAAATTCCTAAAAAATCATAAAAATCCATAAAAATGTAAAAACCCTAGAATCCTAAAAAAACCCTAAGAAAACCCAAAAATACAAAAAACACTTTAAACCCCAAAAAACATTAAAATTACCAAAAACCCTAAAAACACTAAAATCCCTAAAAACCTTAAAAATACCTAAAAACCTTAAAAGGCATAAAAATAATGAAAATTCCAAAAAATACCTAAAAACATAAAAACCTATATAAAACATGAAAACCAATAAGAAAATCGTAAAAACATAAAAACACTTAAAACTCCTAAAATCCTAAAATTTCTAAAAATAATAATGAAACCTAAATTCCCTAAATCCCATATATGCAATCCAAACAACTAAAACCTTAAAGAACCTAAAATAGACAAAGAGCATAAAAACCACTAAAAACTCTAAAAACCCTTCAAAGGATAAAATGTTAAAAAAACATAAAACACCTTAATCCCCAATAAAACTCAAAAAATAAACTAAACACCAAAGAAACATAAAAACCCTAAAAATTAAAAAAACATAAATTCCTAAAAAAACCAAAAACCATAAAAACCATAAAAATCTTAAAAAATACATAAATTTCCGTAAAAACATAAAACCCTTAAAACCCCTGAAAACACCAATGAAAACCATTAAAACATATGAAAATTAAAAACCCTAAAAAGATAAAAAAAAATATAGAAACACTAAAAAATCATTAAAACGCTAAAAACCCTCAAAATCCATAAAAACCATAAAAACCCATAAAAATCCTAAAACCCCTTATAAATCACTAGAAATGTAAAAAACCATAAAATCCCTAGAAATCCTATGAAAACCATAAAAATCTAAAATCACTTAAATCCCCTAAAACCCCTCAAAATTCTATAAAAGCTAAAATCCCAATAAAACCTAAAACCCTCAAAACCCTCATAACACTTAAAAAACATTAAAACCCTAAAAACACATAAAAACCCAAAAACCCACTAAAAAATCAAAAATCCCATTAAACCCCTAAAAATGTTTACAAACTATAAAAACCCAAAAACCCCTAAATAATTAAACTAATAAATTGGGGGGGGGGTTATGAATAGCCTGCCCCGAGCCATCCTTTCCCAAAATAATCAAAAAAAAAATACTTAAACCACACAAAAAAACCAAAATACCATAAAAAATGTAATACCATAAAATCCTAAAAACCTAAAATACCAAAAAACCAAAATAATTTAAAAATCACTAAAATTTTCGAAAAACTGTAAAAAACCATACAAAACCAAAAAAAATAAATAAATCCAAAAAAACACAAAAACATAAAACCTATAAAAAACTAAAATTGGTAAAAACCACAAAAACCCTAAAATATTTAAAAAATCCTAAAACCCTCAAAATCCCTAAAAATGATAAAAATCCTAACAAATCCTTAAAAATCCAATGAAATGTAGAAAGAATAAAAAAAACCTCAATAACCATAAAAGACTATAGAATTATAAAAACATGAAAACCCCTAAAAATATAAAAAATAAAAATACTCTAAAACACCATAAAACCACTAGAAACACTAAAAACCATAAAACCTCCAAAACCTTAAAACATGGAAAACCCTATAAAAAATTTAAAAACCCACTAAAAACTCAGAAAACCCATTAAAATCCAAACAATTTCAATACTCTAAAAAAATTAAAACCCATAAAAACTCAAAAAACCCCTAAAACTCAAAAAACCATAAAAACACTACCAAACCTAAAAAATAAAAAAAATCCCAATAAACCATAAAATCACTAAAAATCCTAAAACATACCTGAAAATAACTAATAACATAAAACTGCCTAAATCCTTGATAAATATTTATGAAACCTTAAAATCCTAATTACACATAAAACTTATAATATTCCTAAAAACAAAAAAACCCATTGAAAACCCTATAAAACGCTAATAACATTAAAAACCATAACCCCATAAAACTCATAAAAACCCCAAAAACCCTAAAAATCAAAAAACCAAAATAAACTAGCAAACCCATTTTAACCCCAAAACAATTAAAATTACCCAAAAACCATCAAACACCTAAAAATCTCAAAAAAAAATCCTAAAAAACCTAAAAAACCATAAAACCCATAAACCCATAAAATCCCTAAAAATCCTAAAAAATCCATAAAAGTCTACAAAAATATAAAAAAAATAGAAGCCCTAAAATCCTTGAAAATACCTTATAAAAACTTAAAATCCTAAAAACACATAAATCCCCAAAACACCTAAAAACGATAAAAACCCTAAAACCCATAAAAACCTAAAAAATCGTAAAAAACCACAAAATATTTAAAATTACAAAAAACCCATAAAATGATGAAAATACCTACCAATCCATAATAATGTAAAATCCCTAAAACCCTAAAAAACCCTAAGATATCCTAAAAAACCTAAAAACAATTTAATCCCCTAAAAAACTAAAAATTTCTAAAAAACCTAAAAACCCAAAAAGCCACTAAAAACTCTAAAAACTATCTAACCCCATAAAAATCTAAAAAACACTAAAATATTTAAACCCCTAAAAAACTAAAAAAACCTAAACCTTAAATAAATTAAAAAACCTAGAAAAACCCTAAAACCCCTCTAAATCTATAAAATGTTAAAACCATTAAAAATGGGAAAATCCATAGAAATTCTATAAAACATAAAAAACCCAAAAAACCCTGAAAACCCCTAATAAAACTTTGAAATCCTAAAAAAACATTAAACCCCCTAAAACCTAAAAAATGCTAAAAACCATGAAACCCCCTACAACCCCTCAAATCCCTAAAAGCTCACAAAATCCCTAAAAACCCTAAAACTCAGTTAAAGCCTAAAAAACTCTTAAAATACCTAAAAATATAAAAAACACCTCCAAATCCTTATTAACCCCTTAAAAACCTAATCACAGTACAAAAACCTAATGTCCTAAAAAATTCAATAAATAAAAAAAACCCTAAAACCCCCAAAAGTACTAAAATCCATAAAAAACTCTAAAAATATTAAATAACCCAAAAACACATTAAATAAAATTAAAAACCCAAAAAACCCCAAAAAATATTAAAAACCCAAAAAACATAATATCTTAATAAAAGTAAAAATCCTAAAATCCAAAAAAAACCTAAAAATTCAAAATATACTAAAAAATACCTAAAAATACAAAAAAAAAGAAAACCCCTCAAAAAATCATGAAAGTCCATTATAAAACCTAAAATTATAAAAAAACATAAAACCATTAAAACCCAAAAAATTATAAAAACCAAATCAACCCCTAAATACACCTAAATACCCTCAAAATCCGTAAAAACAATAAAAACTATAAAATCCTAAGAAAAGCCCTAAAAATGCTAAAAAAATTAAAATCCCTAAAACCCTTGAAAAAACCTATGCAAACCATAAGAAACTAAAAATACTTAAAACAGTTAAAAAGATAAATATTTATATAAAACCTAAAAAAACTAAATCCCTAAAATCAATCAAAATCTCTAACACCCCTAGAAACCCATAAAAACATAAAAAATCCAAAAAATACCTAAAAAGTAAAAACCCTAAAAATATTGAAAACTATAAGAAAACCTTAAAAACTAAAAACATTTTAAACCCCTAAAAACATAAAAAATGCTAAAAAACCTTAAGACCCTAAAAACACTAAAACCCCTAAAAACCATAAAAACCACTAAATTCTCAAAAAACCCCTTTTAACCCCTAAAAATGTTAAAAAACTCCAAAAATTATTAAAACCTATATGAAACTAAAGCAAAACCATAAATCCCAAAAAACAATAAAAATACTTAAAATCCAAAAACCCTGAAAATCCATAAAAACCCAAAAAAACATAAAAATCATAAAAGTCATAAAATACCAAATAACACAAAAACCAAAAAAACAAACCTAAACCCAAATAAAAACCTTAAAAAAGTAAATACACTTTAAACCCCTTATAACCTAAAAAACAAAAAAACCCTTAAAATCTCAAAAAACCCGAAAAACTGTAAAAGCATTAAAACCTAAAAGCCATATAACCCATCTAAAAACTCAAAACCCCTTTAAAAACATTAAATTTTTTAAAAAATATAAAAATTATAAAAAACCATAAAACCCTAAAAATGATAAGAAACGCTAAAACACCCTGAAGACACTGATGAGCCTAAAAAATCATTAAAATCCTAAGAAATCCCTAAAAATGAAAAAATCTATAAAACCCATAAAACCCCTAAGAAAACATAGTAAACTAAAAAAATTTCAACTCCTAAAAAATATATAAAATGATGAAAACCCTAAAAAACCCTAATAATCCAAAAAATCGTGAAAGCCCCTAAAAACCATAAATTTCATAAAAAGACTTAAAATCCCTAAAAATAATAAAAACCCAAAAATTCCCTAATAATTCCATAAAATTTTAAAAATACTTAAAAATCCAAAAAAATAAGAATGATAAAAACCATTAAACCCCTAAAAATGATAAAAAAACCATTATAGTCTATAAAAAACCTATAAACATATAAAAACTATAATAATCACCAAAACCACTAAAAACATTAGAAACTATAAAAACCCTTGAAACCCAAAAAAAGTTAATAAAATTTAAAAACCATTCAAACCCTAAAAACTCATGAAAACATAATATCCAAAACAATTCATAGAAACCCTAAACCCTTATACCCCTCAAAATCCCTAAAACCCATAAAGATAAAAAAACCTAAAGAAATCATAAAATTTACTAAAAACATAAACCCCTAAAATCCTAGGAGAAGCCAAAGAAAAACATTAAAACCTAAATACAAATAAAACCACTCAAAATCTAAAAAACAATAAAACCCTAAAAACAATAAAAGAGTCTAATAACCATTAAAACCCCTAAAAACCATAAAACCCCCAAAACCATAAGAAACTCATCAAACCCATAAAACCTAAATAATTCAATAAAAACTCTAAAAACACATTAAACCCATAATAATTCAAAGGAACCATAAAAAACCATAAAACGCTAAAAACTAAAGAAAATAATACCCAAAAATCCCCAAAAAAACCCTAAAACCACTCAAAATCCCAAAAAACATTTACCTTAAAATTCTTAAAAATTCTCTTAAAATCCCTAGAAATGTAAAAAATTATTAAGACCCTAAAACCCCTAAAAATCAATAACAACATAAATTCACATAAAACTATTAAAAACCCCAAAAACCTAAACAAGTTAAAGTCCCTAAAAATCATTAAAACATTAAAAACCATAAGTATCTCTAAAATCCTTAAAAACCATAAAAATCATAAAAAACTGAAAAATCCAAAAAATGTACGTTTACTCTTTGAAATATACACACCTCCTGGCTATTTTTTATTTTTTAATTGTTTCCAACGAGTTTTTTTGTGGAACCGAAAAGACATGATGGTTCTATATCCAAAGGGTCCTACTTTCCAAAGGCAGGTGCTCGTTTAGTATTTTAGCCAATGATGCTTAAGAACTAACATTGGTCAAAAGGATGGGAGGTCAGGCTCATCACACCCTTGTGGGGGGAATTATTGTCTACTACAACACTCTCTTATAGATTTATGAAATGTTCACAAACCATTTATTGATTCCCAAGTATGATGTATGTCATCCCAATATTAGAAATCAATTATTAACATGTATACATCATAGAATGTTTTTTATCTTTCTAAGATTCATCATCAATGGAGATATGTATATGTATACGAAGTTCTCCATCGATGGTATCCTCTTATATATTACTAAGATATTCTTTTTATCATTTTTATGAAAATGCTGGTTTCCTAGCCACTCGGTGGGGTACTCTGGATTGTATCATAATCCGATCAGACAAAGGTTGTTTTGATGTTGGGATCGAACCCATAAATGGGATTCCTACTATCCTTCAGAAATTAATCATAACCCACACAGTTTGGTGCCACTTAATTTGGAACATCATACCATTTAATGTCATGTGATAAATACCTAAATGTATAATTTGACATCACATGGAAATGAAATTTAAGAGGAAGGTTCTTTGTCAATGTTTTGTGTGGGGATGATATCGAAGAATCCTAGGGACCCTGAGAGAGACGTAGAATATCATGTTGAATTAGATCCTCCTAGGAATGTGACCTAGAAAGAACGAGATTGATTTGTGGTGTTGTTTTTGGACCTCGGGGGTTCTTCCTATAAATCCCATTTATAGGGTAATCTAGTACAATGTTGTTCAGTTATGAGGACCCACGCCTATGGAGGCCCTATAGGTTTATCTTACAGTTGGCCCTTTGAGATGGTTATATTGGGTATTATTCCTAAAACGTATTCCCTAGAAATAGACCATGAGAGATGTATCTACTCATAGTGGATTGGATGCTTGTTTTGGGGATTACTCCTATGAAGGGTTCTCATATTAAGGGAATTATAGTAGGAGGTTACTCATGAGGGGGATTCCCATTGATATCGGGCCTTAAGTGGGTATCCGATGTATCCTAATTGAAATAGGAATCAAAGTTATTTTAGTTAAATTGTTAAGGATTACACATTGAGGTTTCCATGGTAAATGGGGTGATAATTGGCGATTACTCCTAATGAAGATGTCTATATTAAGGGAATTATGATTGGGGGTTACTCATAAGGAGGATTCCCATTGAGCTCAGTCCTTATGGGGGTGTCCTATATATCTTGGTTATATCAGGAATTAAATTAATCATAGTTAAATGGTGTTGGGATGGATTGTGTATATGTCATGTTCACCATTAACCTCTAAGCCCACATGAGTCGTACTTAGTGTGAGAAATAAGAGGCATCAAATGATCTGAGATACCATGAAATCTACTATTCTGAGATGGATGAGTTTTGGAAAATATAGGGGATTACTCTGAAGTAGTATTACATTTTACTAGTAGGGGATTACTCTTAATGAGGATTCCCATTTATGTTTTGGTTGGGGGATACTCATAAAGAGTATTTCCATTTGAGGATTTTTTTGGGGATTACTCCTATGAATGATTCCCATTTTATGTTTTGTTGCGTCTTACTCCTAAGGAGGAATTACATTTACATATTGTGGCTTTTTCCTAAGTAGGATTCCCTTGTACTGGTTTATCCTGAAATAGGATTTAGTTGATGAGGTTTCAAGAGTTTCTCGAGAGGTTTATTGACACATGTTACTCAAGGAATCCAATCGGAGAATCTCAACTCATAACATGGGAAAATTAGTAAGAGGAGTACATTGACTCGAGGAATTTTACGGAGTGTGGGGTAGTATCTAAAATCATGGTATTCTTGTGGTGGACATTAATTATATATATGGAAGAACAAAAAATATACTCAACTCGGCTAAAAAAGTTCACATTGTGACTATAAATTTTCATGGGGTTCATTGATGGTAGCAAAGGGACCAGCCCAGAGGTCTGGGCCAGTAGCTCAACAGTAATCCCGAATAGGGGTCCAAGGGAGCATCCCCCATGGTATAAACCAACAAGGTTTGTCGGGGTGGTCGCCTAGGGGGTTCACCTAGCTAGGGGTCATCGAGGTTGGTCACATAGGCGGGTCACCATGGTGGGTTACCTAGGTATGGGTAACCAAGGTTCTAGGATGGGGGCCTCTCCCTAGTGAGGTTGGTCTATGTTAGGTCACCCAAGTAGTGGTGGACTACTTGGGTGAGGGAGCTGTGTGACCAGAGCTCTCTCTTGGATTTGTTGTTCATGAGTTCGGTCTTCAGTAAAAAAATCGAGTTGAAGGGGTCTATTTATAGACCCGTAGGTGGGCCTACATGAATGAACCTATAAATAGGGTCCTACATGAATGTGTATGCATGTATGGTCCTATGTATATGGGTCTATGTGGATTTCCTACACTACGACACAATTTCATTTATAACATTTTTCTGTCTTCTGAACACCATAACTTTTGATCTGTATGTACGTTTGGACTCTACGACTAGTAAAATAAAATATTTCGAAGAGGTATAAACTAATGTACATGGATAATATGCCATGTTTTGTCAAAATAAATTCACAAATTTAATATTAATGCACCGAAACATTTTTTTATCATTGATCTTGGAAATCCCTTGACAACTCCTATAGGGGGTTTCATTCCACTTATCCCTCATTGTGGAGTAGCCTTTTAGAAATGGGAAATACTGATCGAATCTTATCCATGTATAGAGAAACATATCTACACCAAATCTATATTTGATTTATATGTGAGGATAACATCATGAATTCTACGCCAAATTTCATGAAACACAGTTTACGACGTCAACAAAATCCCCCCTTAGAATTATATACATTTAAAATTATAATAATTTGGTTCTAATGTTACTGTAGGGAACATTGACACCTTCCAAAAGAATTTTTTTGGGTTTTAAAGCTACATCAAGTGTGACAAAATGATCTATTTTTTTAATTTCATGGGGCCTAATGACCATAGTTTTACTGTTTCTAAGGTTATATAAATAACCCTATAAACATTGTGTCTTTTGTGTCATTCCCCTAATTCTTTACTATTATCGATATAAAAGATACTTAGTGGGTGAGACATAGATTTTACATAGAACACTATTTTGGAATTTTTATCCTAATAAGTTTTGCACATTTTATCATTTTATCACTCTATATTTTTCATAAAACTTGTAGCTAATATGTCTAGTGGACCAAGACATGACTTTTTCCTAGAGATCCCTTTAGAGGTTTTCAATCTGGGGAAAACCAAATCGCTTTTTATGGATAGTTTAAATTCATTCATCTTAGAATACTAAGTATAATGTTTAAGGTTGAACATCTTTGACCATATATTTTGAAATACAGACCCAAACAGAGCTTGTGGGATGAGAATGTTCGTACATTCTTTAGATATCCAATGGGGAATCATGAGCAATAAATTTTTGGTTCCCAGATCGAAATCATGACATTATTGAATAATGGTGGTCACCCTTGAGGATAATGTTACAATAAACTGACTATCCCATTTTGTGGGATGTTTTATGCAAGGCAAAGTAGGGCACGTACTGCATAGTCAATAGTGGCATTATTTGGCTGATAGGCTCTGATATTTTTGATAAAATTATACAAATCCAATATTGGAATAATAATAAAAAGTCATGAAAAGAATCTTTCATGAATTATGACCTTCCATTGTTGGGGGGGCTATGTTTAAGATTCATATTTTTCAACACAACTACATGTGGTTTTTTCAAAGGGAGGTGTCCCAGAATGAAGGTAAAATCATTATTGGTACTAGCCATGCATGGGAAACCACTCCTGCATGAATTTGGATCGAGTGGAAGGGGGTATATTTTTTTAGATGGTTGATGTCATGGGGAGGCCCCTTTTTGATCAGGATTTAGGTGTCTTTATTTTTAATTTGATGTGATCAAGATATTATACGTGTATTTTCATTTTATTGAATTGATGTCAGGTAATGTATTTTAAATTTACATAGAAATGATATTAGGCAATGCAGTTTAAAGTAAAATAGTAAGGACATTAGTCCATGCGGTTTAAAGTTATACAATGATGACATTAGGGGGATATAATTTAAGGTCTTTTAGCTTTTGACTAATCGGTTGATGATTCTCCCATTCTTGGTAATTTTTTTGGAAATGTGCTACCATATTTAGTTGTGAGAGGAGGATGTTTTAATAAATGATTTGGGGATTATGAATCCAAATAGTGGTATGGTGAAGGGTATTACGATGTTATAGGAGTTCTCTATCGATGATGATATTACATCTAGTTGAAAACCCCATTTTGTGGCCTTTTTTGTACTATTCCAACTAGGGAATGTAGTACATAGTCAACAGTGACATCCTTTGAATGATAGGGTCTAAAATTTGTGATAAACATAATGAAATCCAACATGGGAATATTATAACATAGTTATTCAATGAAGTACTCAATAATTCTGACATTCTATTGTTAAATCATGATGAAATTTTTTGGTGATTTGGATATCCCCAAACACATAGTTTGGTTTGAGGAATAATTTACCCATATAAAGAAGGGTAATTTCATGTCAATATTTCCAAAGAATCAATTTAATAGGCTCTATATGCAGGTCTAACCCATGCGTAGGGAGCATGGTTCCTGTAGTTTTAGATAATAAGACTAGAGCTATAATATTATGGAAACAAAGGATGATATGTGTTCAAATGGTATAATGTTATTACAGTTGGATTTGAACACATGAAGGGTGGGAATTTTAAACCACACTATTGGAGGCATTCAAATTATGAGAGAGGACATTGGAAAAATATGAATGGGATAACCGCTGACGATGAATCATGGATTCCAACATACCTTCATCAAATCATAAAGTAATAGAAGAGTCTTCTCCAAAGGGTGAAATTACTGCGATTTGACAAACCATTTTTGTGGGATGTTTTATGTAAAGTTATCTAGGGAACATAATGCAAAGAAAAATAGTGGAATCCTTTGGCTGGCCTAACCATTTTTGGGTTGTTTTACACAAATTCAATTAGGGCGTATTTTAGCATAGTTAGAAAAAAGAGATCCCAAGTATCATAAATTCTACTAAAAAAATATAAGGAAATCTTATGAAGATCTAAGAGTGTTGATGATTAGGTGTATGACGTGCTTAAGTGATATATATGTGGGAATAGAGGAAGTGTCTGGACCAAAATTGGTTATGATTTGGAAGTCCCTTGTATATATATGGATCATACACAGAAGTGGGGCATCTCTGTTTCCTTGGTGGGTCCCCTTTTATAAGGAGAATTTAATTAAAATATCTTGTATAGATCTTTGTTTATATGTATATGAGGGGGTATTTTTTCTGTACCCTATGGTTGGGACTAGGACATTGGGAATAGGTACCACTATATATATAATGGGAATGACAATAAATACACACATAGTTCTTGAAGAACTGTGCAGTTTATCATCATGTGTCAAGTACATGGGTGATTCCAATGTGAAAAGGAATATTGTGGCTGGACTAGGGTATATGACCCAGGTGTCACTGCATATATTGATAGGGAAATAATCAGGGCACACATAGTTCCTAAACTAATCGTATACTTTATTGTCATGTGATGCGGACATCCAGTGTTCTTTCTGGGTCTTTTATCCAGGATGATGATAACCCCAATGGAAATTGTTACACTTTATTTATGTAGATTATTCATTTACCAAACATCTAAGCTTATGTGATATGTGATCGGTGAGAGAAACAAGGAGTTTTAACATTTTATTTTATATCCCAAGGGTTCCACAAGTGAAGGATATGAGTATTTCAATTATGTAGTGATTGGGCCAGGAGATAAGATCTAGGCATCACTACATATTTCATTAGGATGTGAATCAGGTTGTACATAGTTCTTGAAATCCAATGGATTTTAGCATCGTGTGGTAAGGATGAAGATGAACCAATGTGACAGGATTGAAATTTTGTAGCTTGACTAGGTTATAGGACTTAGGTGTCACTACGTATCTTTTGGGGTGAATAATAATGCCACATGTAGTTCTAAAAAGTTATTTCATGCTCAAGCATGAATTTATACACAGGAAGTAAAGGGTCCTTTGTGATTTAATTGTGGTTGGACTCAATATTGGAGATCCAAGAATCAATATATATCTTGTTAAAGTAAGAATCAAGCCACACGTAGTTCTTGAAGATGGTTCCCCACACCAACTAGGTTTTTACATGGGGAATGGAACATTATATATTTTCTAGATTGATTGTTATCCCCAATATGTGAGTTCATAGTGTCATTACTCATTTCATTTTATAGAGAATTGTCCCATATTTTGTTGAAAAGTACCCTGTGGAGATTTGGTTCATACATAAGGAAAGGGGAAATTTTATTTTTGTTCATGAATGGACCATATATTGGAGATCTAGGAGTCACTATGTATCTCACTAGAATGAGAATCATGCAACACCTAGTTATTTTATAGATCATGAAGTTTATCATCTTAAAATAAATACCTTGGTCATTTAATATATTTTCTTGAGGTAGGGATGTGAAAATATTGGGGCATATACCTATAAAATGGAGCCCAAATGCCTCATGGAATGGAAATGATATAAGTGGTGCTTACTCTTGGGGGATTCCCATCTTTCTTCTCCATGTCTTGCCAAGTGGGCATCTCGGCCCACTGGAGGGTTAGAGTAATGTGATTGGGACTTTCACATGAGACGATGTTCCATTTTTAAGGGACCATGAGGGATATCTCAACTCATGTAAATTTGGGGGTTACTTAATGTCGAATTACAAGGACACTAACATTGCATTGTAATGTCATGTATTAAGTAAAATGGGTGTCTTGCAGTTTTAATTCATATGACTTGGACCTCATTTTTTGAACCATGGATATTATATAAATGATTTGGAGTATGGTTTCTTTTTGTTGTCTTTATTTAGTGAAAGTTCCAAATGTGTGCTAGTAATGTGATCATACAGTTCAAGCAGATAACAATATTGAAGGTGGCGCTATTTCCAAGTGTTGGCCAATTTTTTGGGCCCCAAAATCGGAAAATGAAGACATGGATTGTTGGTAAAATGAGGTGTGTGAAAAGAAAATGTGGTGTGAGGAAAAGGAGGGTTGTGCGAGAAATATTTCAGTTGGGCGTGAAAAACAGTGTAGTGCACGAAATAGAGGATCAAGGTTTTTTTTTTCAAAATAGTGTTTCGGAATCAGAACGTCGAAAAATGGCAAAGGCATGGACTGTGTGAAAAACCTGGAGATGTGATCAAAAAATGGTACATGTGTTAAATATTACATGCCAAATGAGAGGTTTTTTTGTGCCTGATGGGTTTTTGTGCGCGGGGGTCTGAGATGCCTATAAATATGAGTTGAACCCCCTAATTCTGTATTGTTGAAGACTTAGAGAAGATCTGAGGTCTGGTTCACGTAAAAGGTTTGTAAAAAGGGGGTTGTTCGAAAAGCCTGAGCTGCGAGAAATAGCAGGAGCTACATGAAAAATTCCTAGTTGTGCAAAAAGGCTGAGTTGCGTGAAAAAGTTCAAGTTTCGTGAAAAAGGCTAGTTTGTGCAAAAAAGAACAAGCTGTGTGAAAAATGTGTTGCACGTAAAGCTTCACGTAAAGGAGGTTTCTGCGCAAAATACTTTTCCTCACGAAAAACAAGTATTTATCTCAAAAGTGAGATATTTCAGAAAAGGTTAGTTGTTTCAAGAAATCTTTAGTATAACCTATTTGCGCGTTTCAGATTATATAGATCAGTGGTTCAATGTGTTCAAGATCATAATTCCAGGACTTCGATGGAAGCATAGTCTCATGCTAAGTAGAGACAAAGACTTCTATGCAAATCTATTGAAGATACCCTCACGTCTGTAAACTGACTGAGACTTCACATAAGGCAGTGATCCAGGGGGAGTCAGCAGGAGTGACCTAAGGGACTCAGTTGGCTATCCATGAAAATATGTAAAGGTAGTGAGCTTGGGACAGAGTGACTGTTTTCGAACCTTTGTAATCTGCAAATAGTGAAGAATAGTGGAATTAGGTACGACCGACAACCTATCTGCGTATGCTCCTTGGACGTTGCCCTTAGTGGTGAACTAAGTAAAAAGTTTTGTGTCATCTCATTGCATGTTAATGTTTCATTGGTGATCATTTCTATCATACAGGTTTAACAAGTTCCTACAAATGTGGAAACAATATCCTTGTTTTAGAAGAAAGATTTGACACCCTGATTTAACCCTCCCCTCTCAGGGTGTCCCAGGGTGCTACACCTATGTTGTGGAGTTTATTTTCATGAGACATGAAAATGATTCAATGCAGTTTAATGAAATGAGGCACAAACATTATGTTGTATATTTTAAGGTAATGTGATGACTACCCACAATGTAGTTTAATGTCATATAGCTTGGATGTGTATGGTTCTATGAATTTTATCGTTCTATAGCTACGATTTTTTTCGTGTAATTACACTAAATATTTATTTAGGAACCTTTAATTTGATTGGGTCATAATGAGTTCTCCATCCATTGATAATGAGGAATAATCCCCATTATATTGGAACATATGTATAGATTAAGCTCCCTCCCACTTTGGATTAGGCTTTGGATGCTTAATTCTTGGATTAACTAGAGTCCTAGGAATTAGAACCAACTCTCATTAGAGGAAAAAATGGAGATTGAACTTCTTGTTGAATGTTTTTGCTATCGAATTATAGTAGATCTCCCTGTGATGCAATGTATAAACTATTTTTTCTTCTAGTCTCTCAAACTCATCTAGTCATTTCTAGGACTGTTCATTTATATATAGCTGATCACATATGGTCACATGAAGTAAGGGTAACTGAACCTTAATGGATAGGACTACTTCAATCCCATTTACTAGTGAATATGGGGTTTCCCATTTGGCGGTACTGATCGTAGTGTAGTGATCCCATAATTCATACAAGATATATTCAGGCAAAGACACCTTACCTTTATCCACCATCATTTGGAGTATGTTTGAAATGGTCTTTTTAAAATCCACTATCTATCCATTAGTCATTGTATGATAGTGGGAGGAATGGTTATATTTGATATTGTACTCCTGATATAGCTTCTCTACCTCAGTAGAAAGGAAATAAGTGCCATTGTCCATTATTATAGTATGAGGGACACCAAATCTAGTAATAATGTTATCTTTGATGAATCTAAAAATGCTTTTTCCCTGACTTCATTGAGTGGTATTTCCTTATCCCATTTTGAGAAGAAATTGATAGTAGTTAAGATATATTTGAACTTCTTGGTCGTATTTGGAGGGTATGGTCCCACTACATCCATTCCATATATAGAAAATAGTTAGGATTATTTGGATATATGTATAATCTCTGGGGGTTGATGGATGATGTTGGCAGTAACTTGGAAGGAATTACATTTCATAGTGAATCTTGTTCCATCATGGTTCATCAAAGGCCATAAGTATCCTAGACATTAGATTTAATCAGAAATCATGTACCTCAACTAGTGGGAACTACATGATCCTACATATAAAAATTCAGTGATAGTCATAGTCTCTTCTCTATCGAAACATTTTAGAAGGACTCCATCAAATCCTCACATGTAGAGGACCTTCTGGTGATTTAAGCCATCATAAAGACTAAAATTGGCCACTCGTTGTATAATTTTCTCCTTCATATTTATGCCTGGTTTAAGTACCCCATATTTTAGGTATTCCAAGTTGGGTACAATCCATACCATGGTAGGAATATATGGCTCATTAATGTGAATGACTCATTAATTTACTCTCTTTTGACTCGAATAAAAGGTGAGACCATGCGACAATGAGCAATGTTGATGACTATTTCATCTTGGTTTTGATATTCCAAGGTTGTGGATTCATATTCCAATGCATCGTATTGGGAATTCTATGAACGCTGGATGTGATTCAATGTTGGCTCTGAGGGGGAGTTCTACCATTAACCCTCATACATAGTAAAGTAGAGGAATAAGCTCATCTTTACTAATGGAGTAATCCCTATTGATCTATTTTATTACCAAATATGATTCCCCTTTCACCTACAGGTGGTTCACTAGTATTTGAAGTGATAAATCTAGGATTCTAATGAGAGTTTGTTATTCTAACTCATTATTTTTACAAATCTATGATAATAGTAAGGATTACGACAATACTTCCTTCTTTGAGGAGATAAGAAAAATCTCAATCCCCAATTTGTTGACTGTAGGGTATTCCATTATCTTTCCTATTGGGATTTTTAATGCACCAAATAAATACATTTCCAACATTTGGTTACCTTCCTAGATAGAGAATATTTAAACATCCAAAAATTCAGTATTTAATGGTGTTGCTTCTATAGATGGATGCTCTTGAAGGATGTCATCCAAGGCCTGGACTTTCACTACCTTCTGAGGCAAAAAATGTAGGTCAAAATATTGTATAATAACCACCCACTATTCTAGAAATCTTATTATCATAGAAATACTGAGGATAAATTTGAGTGGGTTATTGTGAGAAACTATGTGGGTCTTTTCATTCTACTGGTAGTGCCTCAATTTCTAAAAAAAATATTAATTCCATACATCAATTATCAATATTTGAATAACGAGTCTTAATATCGAGTATGGTTCAGCTGAGATAATAATGGTTTTTTTTCAATCACATCATCTTTATTTTGGGAAAGGAAGGCACCCACTAACCTCTCTAATGTCATCTCATATAGAATGAGTGGATTCCCCTCAATGGGTATCATTAATTTCAATGGTATTAAGAGGTACTTATTAATGATATCAAACAATTCCTAACATCCATTGGTCCCCTTATATGTGACCCCATTATTCATTAGATTGGTGAAGGTAAAACACTTTCCTCTATGGTTAGATATAAAGTTAAAGATATAGGCCATGTTTCCTTGAATTCCTGTCAATTATTTTATGATTTTAGGAGTTAACATGCCTAAGATAGATTTAGTTTTATTGATATCAACTTTGATGTTGTGATGGTGTATAATGAAGCTGAAAATTTTCTCGAGGTCACCCATAAAGAACATATCATGTGATTCATATTCAAGTCATTTTGTAAATGATTGACGAAGATAATCACTAGGTTTGTCAGGTTGTCATAAAATTTTCAGGACTTGACCACTGGAGCATTATTGTATCAATGAACTAACTTCACCAATAAGGTTTTGATGATGTGATTCATGTCACGTTTTTTTGGGACTAACATTATATATGGAAAGTGTATTATCATATCATAGAATACTCTATGTGGGTTTTGATAGCTATGGATCCTTCATAATCTAGGGCTATCCTGATTTGGTTTTACCAAGAGGATCCTTCCATGAAGGAGAGATCTTAATAACTAGTCCTTGCATCAATCAGAAGTTCTGTAATTAGAATCGAGATGTCATATTTGGGACAATACTAGATGAGATCTCTAAAATCAATGAAAACATGTATATTCCAATTCTTCTTCTTTACTAAGACAATTTCTTCTATCCATTTTGGATACTATCCCTCTTAGGTGAATTTTTCCTTAATGAGATTGTCCAATTCAACATCAATTTTGGGGGTGTAATTTGGGTGTGTCTGTCTAGATGCCTACTTGTATCCCCAAGGATCTTCTTTTGTACCCAGATTTGTCTCTATGTGTTCATACATAGTGGTGGAGATTCCATCCTGAAATGTATGAAGGGAATACCTGAGGTCTTCTTATTATTCCTCCTCATAATTTTCTTCTTCAACCTCTTATTGGGTGGTATGTAATGAATCAAGTTCCTCATACGGAAAAGGGAAGTCACTAATTTGACATCAAGAAGATGAAGAAATCATTTTGGGATTACTTGATGTTATGAATCCTTCTTGGAGTTCTGAATGGGGAAACGAGGGGCTGAGAATGAGAATATTCATTTTACCTTTTTTTCATGACAACTTCTTCCGTAAGAGCTGATAGAACCATGTTTTTCAGATATCAGTGGACAAAATGAAGTAATTTTCCTTAAAGATTACATTATCAATTGGAGAGTTGATAAATTCTTTATTTCTATTAGGTTTAGTTATCACGATTGACATTATGTAAGTCACAGAATGAGTGCTTGAATTCAGGGTCACCCCTTCAATCTGAATGATGGGATGTAGGTAATCTACCCTGAGCTACTTGAATGGGTTAGATGGGTCATTTCCAAGCCATTTGGGGAATTAATTTGGGGAACATTATCATCTATGGGTTGTTTCTCTCACTTTTGGTAGAACCTTGAAATGATTTATTGAGTCACATACGATTTGAATGGGACCTTGTCACCATAAAATTTCCCAATATTACCATTGATAAAATATTTGAAACATTGGTGGAATGATAATGGAATATCTTCATGTTGATTTAGCCAATGCATTCATAGAATTACATTTAAAGTTGTATCATTTTGAACAAACCTGAACTCTAATTCAGACTCGAGATCCATGAACTAAGTTATTTGTGTGATATCACCAAGAGTTTCTTGATAATTCATGTCATAAACCTATAAGATTATAGTGGATGGAGACAAGTAAGATTCATTGAGATCCAATTAGTGATGTTTTTGGGCTGGGATGGGTTTGAATCCTGAGCCATTTTCAATAAATGCTCATCAGATATCAATTTCATTTATCCTTCTGGATATATACAAGTACCTAACATGTCCGAGTATGAAAAAATACTCATCCTAGTACATGAAATATATGAACACATGATATTTTTGTTGGATTATTCTCTACATTATATACTTCAAAAGCAACAAACTTGACTTTAAACTCCATAGGGCTTGAAAAGGATTCAATAAGTGCTTCCTGGAGGTCCTTTGATAGACTTATATCCTCTTGGGTTGATTACATTGCTGGTACTTATGTCAGTTGATTCAAAACATCATACCTATGAAACAAAGGTATATGCTTCCCAACATGGTGGTGTTCTTTAGTATGTTCTTTAAGAGATGATGTTCCAAATGTAGATTTAACATCCCATAGAGTAAGAGTTGATAGTGCTTCCTCTATTTGTAGATTATGTCAGTTGGGTATTCCTACATGATGAGGTTGATCAGGTAATGAAACATCCTCTCAATAATATTCTAGGATGATTATTATAGGGTAGATCTTATCATACATGGAGGAATAACCTTATTCCAACTAAGTGTGTTGGAGATCTCTTCCAGGAGTTTCATCCACATAGATGGCTTGAGTAGGGGAGTGGTTAAAGTATTGACTTTTGGAATAACTGCATCATCCCATGTACCCTCAGTTATGATGCCCTCTTACCCCATGTTATCAAATCAACTGTGAGGAATTCAGGTTCATAATCAGAATCATCATGTGTGAAGGGATCCATTAAGTGAATAATATTAATTGTACCGAAAATGAACTTCTCATCTGATTAAGATTTATTTTAATGGGTCAACTCGCTTTGTGTTGTTTTGTGGGGTAGTGCATATATCTTTGGGATGGTTGGAATGAAGTCAACTAATGTTAAGAACAAATTCCATTTTGTAACAATATCATCTTATTATATTTTCTTATTACCCTTTTGGTCATGTCACTTTTTGGATGAAAAGACATCAAGGGATTGACAATTTGATGGATCTGGTTATGATTTAGTGGAAGTATCTAGAGGCACCGTTGGACATTTCAACTATGTTCAGAAAATATGAAGAGTTTGGTTGATCATTTCGCTAACTATACAGTCATATAACTTCTATGAACTCCTCATAACTTATTTCCATTCATTTTACTCCATTGTATTAGTGGTAGAAACTCACTATACTTACGTTGGAGAATTTTTTAGTTCCACATGCCTAAATTCCACCATTATTTGTAAGTGGTATTTAAAAAGAAAACAATCCTATATGTGGTGCACACAAATTTTATGTAAAGGGAAATAATATGGGAAATCATCATTGGAATCATTATTTAGGATTTGGAAACCTGAATATGCTGTTTTACAATTTTGAGATTAAGTAGCCATGGACTAGGCAATTTAGAAATGAATAGACCCTGTTTTTCATCTCCTTAAACTGTTTCCACCTCGGATCTCTTTGATCATCTTGATGTTGAGGGATTTTCTATAAACACTCAGGAGGTGGAGTAACATAATATTGTGTGGTCCTTGAAGTGGTAGTTGGTACATGGCCCTTCTTAAGGGTAATTTTAGTGGCCTCTTATTTTCCTTTTCTCCTTCCCTAGGTTGATGGAATTACTCATGACTTGGATTTGGTCTCTATGATGGAGTTTTCCACCAGTTGAAAAATTAAGAAAAGGTCACAAAACCCTCATATGTATTTCAAAGGGATTAATAGTTGTTTAAACTCATCATGAATACTGCCTACATTGATGGGAAAAAACACTTCTTTATGGAGTGTTAGATTTAAAATGTATGTTAATCCTCTCCACTAAGGAATGAAATTTGAGACACTTACATTCTCCCATTGTTTTCATTTTATGAGATTGAATATTGTTGTCTTATGTATCATTGAGCTGAAATGGATGAAAAAATTATTATAAAGGTCTTCCAACCCAATTATTGACTAAGACTGCAAACTTGTTTTATAGAAAAAGGTCATTCTTTATAGTGATTTTATGAAATTACCAGATTTTCACCACCTCCTTTTATTCAGGGGTACCCATCATGGGATCATAGTGAGAGATAAAATGCATCATGTGCTACTCCAGATCTCCCTATCCATTAAGGATAGAAAATATATTATTCCCAAATTTTGATGGGGGGATAGTCTGATTTACCTATTAAGGGAGAGGATTCATTTTTCATTGTATTAGTGTGTCCCATTCTTCCATTGATTCAAATTGATCTGTTAGTGACTCAAAGGTGTTCATAAGAATTCAAGGAATGTATCGTTGAGTCGAGGCCTGAATAGGTGGGATGATTGGATCCTGAATGGGTTCAGAGTCTGGTAAGACCATTGGTGGAAGAACTACTAGTTCTTTCATGGGTAACCCATAGGGACATTCCTGTGAGGATGTTTCTGACCCTACTCTAGTTTCACACTCAATGGCGGTAATTCACAATCTAGTGATGATGAATCCAAATATATTGGTGGTTTGTATCCTACATTGAGTCGATATTATAGGTCTATTTCATTTTTCATGAAAAAATCTCATTTTTGAGGTGCTCCAATCAGAAGTGTAGGTTGAATATATTCTTATAGAACATACCTAGAAGGAATGCTTCCTTGGTGTAGTTTTATATTCAGTCTCTTCAATTATTTCATCCATACCTCTTGCTATGTAAATCATTACTCTACTGAAGGGGACTTAGCCTCTCTGAGAGGGCAGTGAGATATGATTTTACCCTTACTTTTTTTCTTATTGGGTGAATTTTGAGGAGGTAATGATGGATTGTTTGAGGGAGTTCCCAAATTTATGAAAAGCCTCTAGTTTTGGGTACACCCACCTCCTTCAACTATTTTTTGTGTGGTTTGTTTCATAAACCAAAACATACTATTCTGAATCATCTGGATTGTCCTTGTGTTCTGTGGAACCAATGTGGGTAGTGTTGATCATGTAAACTGATGTGGATCAAATTACAGGAATTCTATCAGTGTCCTTGCGAGACCACATTCTTGTGCACCATCCATGAGGTCTTGTGCTATCCTTTTCTGATAATATTGTAACTATTTTATGGATAGTAACCCAAAGGTAATTTCTATATATTTCATTCCTGAGTGTTCCAAGTGAAATTACTGGATCATGATCTCGGATTAAATAGGAGGATTCATTCATAGGTATCTTCTCTAATAGAGAGAAAAAAGATTCTTGTTGGGTAGGTGATTGATGAGGTGAAAAAGAACCCAACCCTAAGGTTTGGGGCTATTCCTATTATACTTTCATAACCCTTTTGACCATGTTGTATCATTATATTTGGGTTAAAAAATATCCCATCCCTATGGGATGAGGTTGCTCACAAACTACCATGACTGAAATTACCACAACCACTCCTCTGATTTTTCGATGTTTTGTTCGAACATGGGATGGGTGCATCATTCAACATACACTTGGATCAACCATTTATAAATATTTTTCCCTATTTATAAAATCTTCTCTATCTTATGATAGACTTCCTATAAGATGTATTCTTTCTCGATATTCTTATATTAAAGATGCAAAAGTGTCTCAATATCCTACTCTCTTCTGGACTAACATCGATGAGAGTCTTTCGAGGCTTATTATTTTTGATCATATATTTAATAATGAACAGATTTCATTTTATGGATATGACCTAGGGATATGAAATTTCATGATACTACCTTTAGTGGGATTTATAGTTGAGGGGCATGGTGAATTTTATTACTCCATGTGTACCCCATCCTCTAATAGAAACACCAAATGGGGTGTCTTCGATATTCTGTCACAACCTCATTAATACGCTCAGACTTGTGTGTTGAAGGGATCCTTATTGTTTCTCGATATTTGGATGTCATTAATCCATGAGATATTCCAAGTCAATTTTGTTTGGAAAACCTTCTATTACCTTTGACCTGAGTTTGATATTGATAATAAGGTAATACCTTTACCTTTACATGATAAAGAGTTTTCTATATGTTGAGTTGGATGTCATGCATACAATTTTTGGACAATACATTTAGAATTCTATATTTAGAGGTACCCAAAGTCCAAAACATGATTGGTATTTCATCCTTATCCAGTTGTTTCCTCTAGGTTAGATTGTCTTCTTCATCATTCACAATTGGTTCCTCTGCCTAGTCTAACTAGAGAGGATTCAACCCGACTATTTTATCATAAATGGTGAGATTAATAGGAACTTTCTCTATTTCACTGGAAGGAATGTGAACTAAGGGTGGTTTAAATAATGTCTATCACCTTGGTATATCTTTTGGTTGATAATTGATTTCACATGCCAATGATAAGGCATCAGACATCACTATCCTTGTTTCCATAGGTGCCTCACGAGAGGATGTATTTATATTTACTACATTCCCAATTGAAGAATTATCTTGACAATGTGAAACACTACTATAGAGAGAAATTTTATAGTTCATTCCATAATGGGGAGGACCACCATTGTGTATTATAGTAGGAGGAAGACCTTTATTCTCCTTGATCTTCTAGCCATGTGGAGGGATTCCATAGATCTTTTAAGGAGGTGGGCTGTCGAGATTGATCAACTTATAGGGTTGATGAAAGCCTTAATTAGGATGTTTTTAATAAGGACCTTCAAAATAACAACTAATTCTCCCATAATTTGATAATGGTTTTGTAGGATCTTGAGCTGCCACAGACAAGCATATGAGGGATTCATGAGCTCTATCATTATGTGAAGCCCGATTATAGATCAAATCTTGATTTTCCAAACGTGTTTGACGATGTTTCATATTGGATGCCTTATTATGAGACATTTTGGCCACTTTCTCAGAGAAGTGGTTGTTATGGGAAGGTGTTTGTGCCTTCATTATATTGGACAATGGGATATGCCAATTACCTAAAATTGTGGAGTGTTAATGTTCTCGATCTGATTGTCTATATAATATTGTGGTGTTTTCCCCAAAACCCTCCTAGATGAGAGGAAAGGTATATATCTACTCTAGGGTGACATGCTGATGATCCACCCCATTTATGGGGATATAGTTGCATGTTCGTCCCTTAAAAATTATTGTTTTCACTTTTATAATGTCCACAAAATTCTGTAGGATGTGGGATGGGATTTCCCTTTTCCATTTCACCATTTTCAGTATATTCATGGTTACTTAAATGACTACAATGGGGATATATACCCATTATACAACTGGAATAGGAGTATGTGCCTACTATTATCCTCCCTTTCCTACTAGTGGATACTGCTAGTACTTGTGTCTTGGGGAAGAGATTTGCGTCTGCCCCAGCTCATCCTTGGGACTTTCCCACCGACGTATCTGGATGATTCCAGAAGAGGTTACTTGTCGAATTGGTGGGTGTACGTAGGAGTATGTTCATACTCATAGTATGCCACTAGATTTCTATATTGGGCTTCTTGAAATTCCTCCAAGTGAGTTTTCTGGATGGATGAATGAATGAAGATGGGTGTATGTACCCACTCACAATTTAACACTAAATTGGGTTGGTGGGACTCTTCTATGGGGGAATAAGTCTGAATATTCTATGTGTTAGTCAGTTGTCATCCCTTGTGGGACATCTTGCATGCTTGCGTTTGATGAAACTATGCTAGAAAAACAATGGCAACACTATCATCATGATGATGGTTCACTAACACATGATATTGGAAATAATTATTTAAAGTATTATCCCTTGAGAAGGACCCCAATGTCTACGAGTTAAGGCCATATGTGTGGCCTCTTGATCAACCTCCTTGCGGTATTAGAGGGAATACTTATGTTGTTATGGGGATAGGATCCTAAAATAGTTGATGATGGTGGTTGGAGACATCTGCATTAGGAAAATCGATCATCATTGACCAAAAAATTGATGGACCTTCACAAAATAGAGGCATTTTGAAGAAGAATCTAGTCCATTGAAGGTATAGTTTTTGTAGTATTCCTAGAATAGTGAGTTAGAGACCCAGTGTTAAAGATATTGTGTTAGTAATGGAAACCTATGCGAGGAAAAAGACCTGGTGTGTGCAGCAGCCAAAGAGTTTGTTGGTGAAATTTTGAATGGCATAATTGGATTGAAGTGAGTACATAGAAATAGGTGCATTATATGTGGGAAACATGAAAAAAGAATTCCACTAAAGAAACATCTCATTTGAATAAACACATGCATGATGGATTTCCTTTTTGGCCTTATTTTCTCAATTGAAAGGGTCTGACATATGGGTGACATTATCATCCTATTAAAGAATACATGTTGGGTTCACTATTTTTGTTTCCCCCTTGGAATACTCACACCTTCTAATGATTTTATATTTCTAAAAAAAATTAGTGGGTTTTTTCATGGAACTGGAAACACCCAATGGATTAAAATCCAAACAAACCTAACTTCCAAAGGCTGGTTCTTGTTGTGGATTTCGACTAACAATGTTTAATAACTCACATTGGTTGAGAAGATGGTTGGTTGGGATCATCACACCCTCTTTCAGGGAATTGTTTCCTATTACCAGACTCTATTATTGATTTAATAAATGTTCATGAACCCCTTACTGGGTTCCATGTATGATGTTGGTCATCCCCTAGTTAATAATCAATAATTCAAATGTATGGATCTTAGAATCATCTATATGTATATGAGGATATTCATCTATATAGATATATATATGTTTCCAAGGTTCTCTACCGATGGTATCCTCTTATGTACTAATTATATATTCTTTGGTTGTTCTTACAATGATTTTGGTTTCCTAGTCCATCAATGGGGTACTCTAGAGTGTATCATCATCCAGGGAAACATGAGTTGTTTTGATGTCAGGATCGAAACCATAAGTAGGATTCAAATATATCCTTGAGGAAGGAATCCGAACACTTGTGGTTTGGTTCCACATAATGGGTAACATTATACCTTTTATGTACATGTGATAAGGACCTAAACATATAATTTAATGTCATATGGAAAGGAAATCTAGACAGAAGGTGTCTACTCAATGTTTGGTATTAGACAAATTTTCATGTAGCCCAAGGAACCTGAGAGAGATGTAAATTCTCAGGTTGAATTAGACCATGCTAGGAATGTGGCCCATAAATAACATAATTGATTTGTAGTTTTGGGTTTGGACCTCATGGAGGATTACTACATATTTCTTTTAGAGGGGAATCAAATTCCACAAAGTATGGTTATGAAGAAACATGCCTATGGATTCCCTGTAGGTTTATCTTGTAGGGGTGAATGGCCCTTCGATATGGTTAAATTGGGGATTATTCATTAAAAGGATTCCCTAGAGAGAGACCATGATATATGTATCAATTGATGGTGATTTGGAGGCTTGTTTTTGGGATTAATCTTGAGGGGGATAGACAAATTAATGGAATTATGGTTGGGGGTTACTCTTATAAAAGATGTCCATTGATTTTGATCCCTAAGTGGGTGTCCTATATATCTTGATTACAACATGAATCAGAGTTCTCAATGTTGATTTTTTGGGGATTACATATTGAGGTTTCCTGGGTAAATGGTGTGATATTTAAGGACTAATCATAAGGATGATTCCAAAGTTATGGGAATTATGATTGGTGATTACTTTTGAGGAGGATTCCCATTGAGCTCCGGCCATATATATATGTCCTATGTATCCTAATTTTAGAAGGAATCAGGGTTCATGTAGTTCAATGTTGTTGGGATGGATCAGGTAGATGTCATGATCACCATTAACCACTAAGACCGCTTAAGACATTCTTGGTTTGAGAATCAAGAGGAAACAGAGGATCCAAGATACCCCCAAAATATACATTTCTCTAATTGATGAGTGATGGAAGAGATGGGTACTTACTCCTAAAGAGGATTACCTTTTACTAGTTAGGGATTAATCTTAAGTAGAATTCCCAATTGAGGTTTGGTTGGGGATTAATCCTAATGAGGATGCCTATTTGAGTTTTGGTTGGGGATTACTCATAAGGTGGATTCTCCTTTGACCTTTGGTTGGGGCTTACTCCTAAGGAGGATGTCCATTTACGTGATGGGGATTGTTCTTAAGAAGTATTCCCTTATACTAGTTCCACATGGAATAGGATTCGGGTGATAATGTTTTATGAGTTTCTCACGTAGTTAATCGACTAAATTTACGCGAGGAATCCAATAAGAGAATCTTTACTTATAACACGGGAAAAGAACCAAGAGGGGAATATTGACTCATAGAATTTTAGGAAGTGTGGTGGAGTATTTCAAATAATGGTTTTCCTATAGTGGATTTTAAGGCTATTTATGGAATAACCCAAAATGTTCTCGACTTGACCTAAAAATTCTAGGATGTCGCACTCCCTTTTTCCTGCGGGTCAATGATTGTAGCGAATGGACCGGCTCTGAGGGAAGGGACCACAACCTGACACTGATCCGAAGTGGGGGCATGATGGTGCAACCCCCATGTTATGGACTAGTGAGACCGCTATGGTGGGTCACCCAGGTGGGTCTCCTAGGGGGTTCTCCCATTTATGTGTCTCCCAGGTGGGTCGCATAGGTGTGTTGATCAAGTGGGTCTCCTCAGTATGGGCAACCCATATGCTAGGATGGGGGACTATACCTTGTGAGGGAGATCCATAGTAGGCCACCCAAGTAGTTGTGGACGACTTAGGGTGAAGAAGCTATGCGACCAGATCCCTCTCCAAGATTCATCTTCATATTGTTTTTTAGTCATTTGAATATTTGAGGTGGAGGGGACTATTTACAAACCCGAAGGTGGGGCTGCATGAATAGACTTGTGTAGAGGGGCCTGCACGGATGGGTCTATGTGAGTGGGCTTGTTTGGATGGGCCAAAACAGATGGGCCTGTGCAGATTTCTTGTCTGGTGACACAATTTCCTTTATAAAAGTTTTCCATCTTTCGAGTGCCATAACATTCGATCTGTATGTCTGTTTGGACTCATCGACCAGTCATATTGAATATTTTGAAGAGATATATCCTTATAGAATTGTGTAATATGCCAATTATTCTCAAAAGAAATGATGAAATTTCATTTTAATGTGTTGAAACCTTTTTTATCATGGATCTAGGAAATACTTAGACATCTCTTGGAGGGGGGTTCATTGCCTTTATCTATCATTGTGGAGTTTCCTTTTGGAATATCGAAATCCAGGATATTTATTCTTCAGATATGGAGAAACATATAAACTCAAACTCTACATTTGATGTCTATGTGAGGATCACATCATGAATTCTATGGAAAAGTGCATGAAATGCATTATACGGTGCCAACAACGTAAAAAACCCTAAAAACACTATGAAGACCATAAAAACCTAAAAACACTTAAAACCCTTAAAAACCCTAAAAGTTATTAAAAACCATAAAAACCCATAAAAAACACCAAAGAAAATCCTAAAACCAAAAAACCTATAAGACCCTAAAAATCCAAAAAATTCTAAAAACCCTAAAAACCCCAAAAACATAAAAAAACCTCAAATCTCAAAAAACCATAAAAATCCTAAAAGAATCACTTAAAATACCTAAATATGAAGATAAAAACAAAAATATAAGAAACAATTAAAAACATAAAAACACTTGGAACACATAAAAAACCGTAAAATGATAAAATCCATAAAAATAACTTAAAAGACCAAAAAAACCCAAAAAACACCTAAAACCCATAAAACCTCCTAAAAACATAAAAACCTAGGAAAACCCTAAAAACCACAAAAACACAAAAAATGATTTAAACCCCTAAAAACAATAAAAAACTCTAAAAACCATAAAAACCTAAAAAACCAAAAAACCCTTAAATCCAAAAAACCAAAAAACCCTTAAAACACATGAAATCTTTAAAACCCTAAAAACCATAAAAATAATAAAAATCCCTAAAATACCCTAAAAATGTAAAAACAAACCTTAAAACCCAAAAAAGCATATGAAAACTGTAAAAAAATAAAAACCCCTAAAAACATAAAAACACTAAAAACCCTAAAATCCCCTAAAACCTCTCAAAACCCATAAAACCCTAAAAATAAATAAAAACCAAAAAACCAAAAAAAATCCTAAAAACCACTAAAAATAATAAAAATGTAAAAAACCATGAAAACACTAAAGATTAACGTTGATGGAGCGACACTTCAAGTTCCTGGGCCATCGAGGTGTGGGGGCGTTTTTCGCACCCCACGTGGCTTCTTGAAGGGCTGCTTCTTTCTGTTCCTTGGTGATGGTTGTGCCTATAAAGCGAGATTATGGGCGATCATAAAGGCCGTGAAGTTTGCATGCCAGTTCACCTGGTCACATCTTTGGATTGAGTCATACTTGATGCTTTCTGTTGCTGCATTAAAGGGACGCTCCAGGGATGTTCCTTGGAGACTCTTGCCACATTGGATCGAGTGTCTTGACCTAGTTCGAAACTGGAATCACAACATCTCCCACATATACAGGGAATCAAACTCAGTTGCTGACTCCCTCTCCAAACAGGCGATTGTGGAGAGGGCCTCAATGTGGTCTTTTATTGCCCAATATTATTGTACTCCGTTCTTGGACTCAGATCGGAAGGGCGAAATTCATATACTCTCTTTTTGGCCCATCTTGTAGTTTCATTTTCATTTTGAATTAGGCTCACCTAGCCCCGAACGTCTTCTGCCCTAAAAACCCTAAAAAGAACCTAAAAGCCACTAAAACCCATAAAAACCCTTAAAAACAATAAATAACCTAAAACCCCACAAAACCCTAAAAACCCCATTAAAAACTCTAAAATCTTGTAAACCTTTAAAATTTTAAAAAACTCGAAAATACATTTAAATCCCTAAAAAACTAAAAAATACCCTAAAAATAAAAAACACCGCAAAAAATAAAAACCCTAAAAACCAAAAAAATATAAAAATCCTAAAAAGACTTTAACACCCCTAAAAATATATGAAACCTTGAAACTCTTAAAACCCAAGGAAGGCCATACAAACATAAAAACACTTAAAACCTGATAAAACAAAAAAAAATACCCCAAAAAAATAAAAGACATAAAAACCCCCAAACCCCCTAAAAGTCCAAATAAACTAAAAACCATAAAAATACTACAAAATCCATAAAAATATGCAAAAAAATAAAAAATCCAGAAAACCCTGAAAACCCCAAATAAAACCTTAAAAACCAAAATATACTTAAAACCATTAAAAAAATTTATAAAATCACTAGAACCATAAAAAGATCCAAGAAACCCCTAAAAACCAAAAAAACACTTAAAAACCATAAAAACCCTAAAACCCCATAAAACCCCTAAAATACAAAAAAAACTATAAAAACCCCCCATTAAAATAATAAAAAAATCCTTAAAATCCCTTAAAACAGGAAATAAAATACTAAAAACCTTAAAACAAGCTTATAAAATTTTAATACCTAAAGAGACATAAAACCCCTAATAACCTAAAACACTAAAATCCCTAAAAATCCTCAAAAATACCTAAAACCCCTAAAAATCCATACAAATGCATAAAAATTCTTCAAAACACAAATACCCCTTAAAACCATCATAAACCATTATAAATCCTTAACAACCTAAAAACATATAAAATCCCCAAAAAACCAAAAAACCCTAAAAACCCAAAATATCAAAAAAACATTAAAACTACTAAAAACCTATAAAAACCCTAAAACCACTAAAAAATATTAAACCCATTTAAACCCCTTAAAATGATAAAAACTTCTATAAACCCTAAAAACTCACAAAAAGACAAAAAAATCTCAGAAACCTCAAATACATAAATTTTTTTAAATACGCTAAACAAACCTAAAAACCCTAAAAACCATAAAAACACATAATAACTATAGAAAACCTAACCCCCCCCCCAAACATCTAAAAACTCTAAAAAATCTTTAAACCTTATAAAATTTTAAAAAAACTCTAAAAACCCTTAGAAACCATAAGAAAATTAAAAGAAACCTAAAAACATTAAAAAACAATAAAAACCCTAATACCCTAAAAACCATAAAACCCTTCAAAATTTATAAAAATCATAAAAAATCATAAAAATCCTAAAAAAATCCCTAAAAACGTAAATAACCCTAAAAATATGAAAAACCCTATGAAAACCATAAAAAAATAAAAACACGTAAAACCCCAAAAAATGATAAAAATCCTAAAAAACAAAAAAACCATAAAAACCATAAAAAACCATAGAATCCATTACATCCCTAAAAACCATAAAAATACACAAAATCCCTAAATATCCATAAAATAAAAAAACCATAAAAACCTTGAACACCCTAAAGAAAATCTAAAATACATAAAAAATTTAAAACACATAAACACCTAAAAATGACGAAAACCTTAAAAACACCTAATAGAGCCTAAATTTCCAAAACACCGTAAAGACATAGAAACCATAAAAACCCCAAAAACCCTAAAAGTCACTAAACACTCTAGAAACACATCAAAACTATAAAAATGTTTAAAAACACTAAAAACCCATAAAAACCTAAAAAACACAACGCCCCTAAAAATTAAAAACACCATAACTAAATATAAAAACCAAAAAAACTCTAAAAATACCAAAAACCCCTAAAACCATAAAAATAATAGAAAATTCATAAACCGTAAAAAGTGATAAAACACTTAAAACAACAAGGAAAACCAAAAAACCTAGAAACCAAAAAACCCTAAAACGCCTTAAAACCTAAAATGACAAAAACACTAAAAACCCCAAAACCCCTAAAAACCATAAAACCCAAATTATAATAAAACCCTTAAATTCACATAAAAACCATTAAAACATAATACAAACATTTTAAATCCCTAAAAATGATTAAAATTATAAATACCATAAAAATTATAAAAACTCAAAGAAAACCCCAAAAACCATAAATACCCAAAAAAACAAAACCCCTAAAAACCAGAAACCCCTCAGAATCCCTAAAAACAAAAAAAAATCACCAAAAACCTCACATTTCACTAAAAATTATTAAAATGTAAAACTCTAAAACAGTAAAAAAACCAAAAGAGAACCTCAAAAACCATAAAAAAATAAAGACCCATAAGAAACTATAAAACCCCTAAAACCCATAAAACCCTAAAGTACAATAAATCCTCCAAAAATACATAAAACTCCTAAAAAAATATTTAAAAAGAACTAGAAATACTTACAGACATAAAAACCCTAAAAACCTTAAAGACAATAAAAACAAAAAAAAATCAATTAAAACCCATAAGAAACATAAAAAACACTAAAACCACTAAAACCCAAAAAACCCATAAAAATCATAAAAACCATAGAAACCTTTAAAAATCCTAAAACCATAAAAACCTAAAAACCAAAAAAAAACACTTTACACCACTAAAAACATTAAAATCAATAAAAACCCATAAATCCCTTAAAAACATAGAAAAAAACCTAAACCCCCCAAAAAACCATAAACACCCTAGGAACCCTAAGAAACCCCAAAACCACTCAAAATCTCTAAAACCTTTAAAAATATAAAATCATAAAACCTTATAAATCCCTAAAAACATAAAAAATCCTAAAACCCTAAAACCCTTAAGAAAACTAAAAAAATACTCAATACAGTTAAACCCCCCCCCCCAAATAAAAAACTATAAAAACCATAAAAACCAATAAAAAATCACAAAATCCATGAAAAACCTAAAAAAACGTCCTCAAAAAGGTAAATTACCTAAAAACATTGAAAAGGATAAGAAAACCTAAAAAAACAAAAAACCCCAAAACAACCTAAAAACTGATAAACTCTAAGAAACCATAAAAGATAATAAAAACCCCTAAAAACCACAAAATTCAATAAAACACCCTAATAACATAAAAAACCTTTTAAACCCATAAAACCGTAAAATCCCACTAGAAACTCTAAAAACATTTTAAACCCTTTAAAACATTAAAATCTTATAAAACATTAAAAAACCTAAGAAACACAAAAAATAATCCAAAAACCATATATACCCTAAAGCCCTCAATAACCTCAAAATCCCAAAATACCATAAAAATATTAAAAAATCACTAAAATCCATAATAACATAAAACAAAACCATAAAACCCATAAGAAATCCTTAAGAACAAAAAAATATTTTAAACCCCTAAGAATCCTAAAGAATGATATAGACCCTAAAATGCCAAAAACACCCCAAAATCCCAAAATCCTAAAAAAATACAAAAAAATCCAATGAAATCTATAAAATATAAAGAAACCTAAAAACCCAAATAAAACCAAAAAAACCAAAAAAAACCTAAAAACACATAAAACTTATAAAAACATAAAAACCCGAAAAAAACAAAAAACCCAAAAAACCATAAACCCCCTAACAAATCTTTAAAATTACTAGGAAGACACAAAAAACTATAAAAAAAATTTAAATTCAAAAAAGGATAAAAAATATTAAAAAAATTAAAAACCCAAAAAACTAAAAAAACCCAAAAACCCAAAAACCCCAGAATCCCCAAAAAACCTCAATATCCCTAAAAACATAAAAACCATAAAAATAAAAAAATATCCCATAAATATCCCAAAAAAATAAAATAACCCTATGAATTGTGAAAACCCCTAAGAAGACCTAAAAAATGTAAAAAAACATAAAAACCGTAAAATACCTAAAAAACGCTATAAACCCTTAAAATACTTTTAAACCACTCAAATCCCTAAAAACCCAAAATACCAAAAAAATCCAAAAAACTCAAAAAAAAATCTCTAAAAACATAAAAATCCCTAAAAACTATGGAAACCCATCAAATCACTGGATAACCTATGAAAACTATAAAACCGTTAAAAACCTAAAAACACCTAATACCCTTAAAAACCAAAAATATGAAAAATACTCTAGAAACCCTAAAAGATCTTAAAATCCCCAAAACCCCTAACACAACTAAAAGATTTAAAAACCCTAAAACCCCTAAAAGCCTCCTAAAAACTCTAAAAATCCTTTAAACCCTAAAAAATGCTAAAAAACGAAAAAGAACTTCAAAACCCTAAACAAACAAAATACCATAAAAATACAATAAATCCATTAAAACCCTTAAAACCCCAAAACCCCTCAAAATTCCTAAAAACCATAAAAACTCTAAAAACCATAAAATACTAAAAAATATCAAAAAACACAAATAACTTATAATACCCCGAAAAACCCTAAAAACCATTAAAAACCTAAAAGCAATTTAAACCCCTAAAAACAAAAAAAATACTAATACCCATAAAAACTCAAAACCCTAAAAAATAAAAAAACTTCAAAATCCTTGAAAACCCTAAAAAATAATAAAAAACCCAAAAATTACCTAAAACATTTCTAGAAACATAAGATTTCCTAAAAACCTAGAAAAACACTAAAAAATATAAAAACCCAAAAAATAAGTAAAACACCTAAAATGTAGAGACCTGAAGCTTGACGTACATGGAAATTGCATTACTTTTGTGGAATACTTAATACATTACAAAAATAGACACACAAGGATCATAATCGTTTAGTGTCTTTGGAAACATGGAATATAAACTTCTAATCATGTTGAAAGATCTTCAACAACTACCATAATGATCTTCCCCTTTTTGTTTCCTTACCTAAAACCTTGCTTTATTTCCTGGGGAAAATAAAACATAAAAAGGGTGATCTCAAATACTCAGTAAGGGAAAACATAGAGAACATAAAACAATCCATAAACATTTGAAAGCAAAAACATGATCATGAAATTTAAACATCAAAATCTTGAGCAAAGACATAAATCGTGCAAGTACATAAGGCATATATCATAATGGAACATCAACTATGATAAAATATAATGGGAATAAAACATGTAATTATGGAAACCATTCAACACATGTTATGATTTCCATAGTATCCAAGTCATTTCTTCCAAGACCATCTTAGTGGACAAAGTCCCTTTCTGAATCGAGTTCACTCCTCATTTCAGTCCTGTCATAATGAATCTGATTAACTTACCCTTCCAGCCATGTCTATATCATAAGATATAAATGTTTACCCAATTAATTGGAGGGAGATATAGGTCCCACCCATCTCATAATGAAATCAGTCTTACTTGTGCCACAAAATAAACATAAATCATTCATCATAACCCAACGAATAAAAATAGGTTTCATAAACATCATCCCATCATAACATAATCCATATAAAAAATGGATATCATTTCATCATAAGAATAGTGAAACCATGTAAATCATAGAGAAATTATACATTAAATATACACATATGAATATAATTTCATCTTAGATGGGAAATGGTTTTGATGAAACACATGAAATGAAATCTTGAGGAAAATATCCTTTCTTCTTCAAAATCATTTTCTTTTAAAAAAATGTCATGAAATTTTAAAAAAAAGTATTATGTTGAAAACAGTCATGAAATATTTTGGAGGAAGTTTCATGATGATAAGGCTTTATAAAACCGTAAAAATCATTTCACGCTATATAAGTTAAAAAAACATTCTCCTCGTACTTTTTTCGGAAAAGTCAAAAAGTACCTCGTAGCGTAAACAAAAGAATGATTCCATACATACCATGTAGTAAAAGTCAAAAATTGGTAAAAAGGACTTTAAACATACAAGAAGACATTTCTAGAAAACATGGACATGAATGATAATAATAACCCCAGTAAATACTTACTAATAAACAACCTCGGATAAAAATGAGATTGGAATAATTATCCCTTACCTTAGGTCTGATATACTTCGTATGGATCCGAACCTCCAGAATAATGATTTAAATAATGTCATTGAATTATTAAATAATCATATTCATTATTATGATATCATATATGTTTCACTTATGACATTATATTACCCGTTCTTTTGTAAATTCCATGTTAAAGCAGCATTTTGGGTAAAATCATTTCATTTATCGCATGTGTTTCGACTTGTGTTCTTAATATTATTACTTATATCCTGATTTACATAATTCTAGACTTTAAAACATGATTTATATATAATATATATTCATCATGTACATATATATTATAGATCGATAAAAGGAATGAAATATACCGTTGATGGAGACGGTAGGTCGTACGTACGCATGAACGCTGTTTTCATTTCCTTATTGAATTGAATGAAACTAAATATATGAAATACATATATATATGCATAATTACAGTAGGATTATTATTTAATATATTTAATTATTATTCATGATATAAACTGTATGATCATTCATGTATGGTTAACATGGAGAATGAATCTCATCACGTCGTGGAGACGGTAGTCCATCCGTACGCACGAGCGATGATATCGTTCCCATAATTATTGAATAGAATTGGAGTGGATGGTATAATATATTAGAATAAGTATGATGTTATAATAACCATATATAGTTATTCATTACACCATTATACCCATCCATGTAAGGTGTTGGTGGAAAAACATATTACACCACGACGTGGAAACAGTATTCCGTACATACACACGTGCGGTGATTTCGTTTTCCGTAGGATGGATAGAAGGTGAAATGGGGTTGTTTCATATTTATAATAACATATAAGTATATGAGGGATACTGATGTTATTACTTCATAATGAAGCAACTAATGAATATGGATTATAAGAAGAATGGAACTTGAAAAAAACGGTAGAAGGTATTACCTCTTTCTCGAAGTGCGTCCTTTAAACTTTCTCTTAGGGAACTAGAGTTGGTCTTTTGAGAAGACCAGTACCTCTATAAGGTTTCCAATGAAGTGGGGAAGTAAAATGGGCAGAGTTTGGCTGAGCTTCAAGGCTCAAAGTGGTGTGATGAAGATAGGGAGAATGTGCCCTTTTATAAGGGAGGCGAGGGGAACCTTTGGAAATATAAGAAATATTAGTTTATATTAAATCCCAACCCCACATTAAAACCTACAAAAATGAATCAATTCGAATATTAGATGATATAGGGTTGTAATATCAACAACCAATAAAATTTAGACTTGTAAGGAATTTATTTTAAACATTATCAACTTGATTTATCCTTATTTAATCTATTAAATTTTATTTGTGGTAATAAGATTCTAAATTTTAAATTGTTATAAATAATTACTTATGTGCTGTGAATTATCCACAATTAGATAATTTATGAAATTATTGACTATATAAATGTCAATTTATTATTTTTAAATATTTTTGTGATTTTTAAACAGTTTAATGATATGTTATTTTTATAAAATAACAATAGTGTCAATTTTGACACTATTCATTTATTTGAATTTAAATTAAATCCAAAAAAGGATATATTCAAAATAAAATATTTAATAGGTTCCTAAAATGACATAGTAATCTAAAATATTAGTGTAGTACATTATATAGTTCATATAATATTTATTTTAATAATTTTTAGAACCGTTTATTTGGTATATCTCTTAATAAAATAATTAATACAACATTTTTGTATAATTATTTAATATACTTATCTGTTGCATAAAAATTAAAAATAAAATCATTTGATGAATATAAATGTAAAATATGTTATAATAATAATTTTACTCGAATTTTTCATCTTAAAATAACAACATGTAAATTCTTATCTTTGTTAAATTATGAAGCTGACAACTTTGGAATCATTTAAAATAAAATATTATAGGTTTCATAATCGCTTTTATAAGGCTCCAAATGGTCAAATATTCAACCATTGGACGATTATGGTTTACATTTACATTACCAATATGGTTTGGTCAGGGTTTTGGTGCCTTTTATGGTCACTATTAGTTCAATAAAAACTATATTCTTGATGATTCACTAGATAAAACATTTCTGCATCACTATTGTGTCACAATTAATGATAATTATTTAATCCCTAAAAATTATAAATAAATTCATATGATGTAGATAATTTTATTAGATTTCTGGAGACTATTCATGCTCTATGTTTCATGATGTTTATCACTAAATTAAAATTAATATACTTATAAGATTTAAGAGAGTGACATGTTGTCACTTTCTTTGGTTTTAATAATAAATAAATTATATTCAAGGAATCAAGTCCATAAAATTAATCTATTCCAACCCTAATGTGATATGGGACGACATTTAGTCATCTAATATAATTTTGGCAGGTGTTAGGGTAATTTTATAATCTTATATTTACCCTTAATTACTCGATTCACCTTTAACTAGGGTAAATAAAATTTACCGTAGTTACTTTTCATAATGGCCAAAAATAAAAATTAGATTATTAACATAATTTGGAGCCACTGATTCCAAATATTGAATCTTTTTTCCAAATTCAATACAAAAAAGTTGCAGAAATTAAATTAAAATTACTCCCGTTGTTGAAAGAAAACGGGTTTTTGTTTAAAACATTGCAAAATATTGAATTGATTTAACCTATGAGTTCAATGTAAAATCAATGATAATGACATAAATTATATTAAATAGTAAAAATATATTCTATTTATACTTTTAAACCATTCAATATTATAATTTAAACAAATAAATTATCTCAATGAAAAATGTTGTTTTTAATTAAAAATCAGCGTATTTTTACTATTCATCAAAAATGAAAGTTATCAAAAAAGTATCAAAAATTTATCCAAAGTAGATTTTTATATCCTGATTACAAAGAAGAATTTTATTTTGTCAAATTGAACTTATAGAAGTGTCAAAAACTATATTTAATGTGGGTGCGCCATCAAAATGCTTCAAAACAACATTTTCTAAAAAATATTTATATTACCCAAAAAATTTATTTTGTTCTCTGAACATATTCTAGAAAATGTGTAAGATGAATAATATTGTTATAAAATTCAAAATTTAGTTAATACTATTCGTAACAGCTAGTCCATTATAATATAATAACAACATATCATTGTTTAGTGAAACTTGGTATTGCGTACAACGCACGCTATCGAGGAAGGTTGTGATTGCGTGTAATGCAAGCGAAGTTAGGGTTGCATGTAGTGAAAGACTCATTTGTTGATTTGTATAACATAATCCAACCATATTTCATTTATACATTGAATATATATATATATATATATATACACTCAATGTTGCGAACTTGAAATTGTGTGTAACAAGATCCAATATTAGTGTTGCGTATATGGCAAGCTAATACAGCAAGCTAATCTTGGTGTAGTGTACAATCTATGGAATTAAAAAGAATATATCTCATAAAATCTCGGGGTGTTACATTCTACCCCCCTAAAAAGGAATTTCTTCCATGAAATTCGTTGGTGTTATAAATCATTTACTAATCATAGAAACCCCCATCGTAAAAAGGAATACTAAAACTTAACTTTAAAAAAGAAGGTTAGAAACATAACGGTCTACCGAGGTAACTCAGAATTGGGTTTCCACGTAGGAGAGTATAGGTGAAAATATGGATATAGAGGGAAAATCTAACGATCTTGTTCTGATGGAGAGTCGTAGAGAACATGGCTATGAAAAATACAACAATCAAAAATCCATAGATTTTTGATAATCTAAGGTACCATATGATTGATTGGATATAAGAGCACTAGGAAAACATTTTTGGTTTTCAATATCATTTCCCTAAAGTTGAAAATTTTTAATTAGAAGAAATAATTTCTTGATTTTGGTACAAACTCACTGTTGTTCATGCTTTGACCAATTTCCACATCATCTCTTAAAGAAATGAAGTTGAATTTAATTCGTGAAGTGCTAACAGATCATGTGATAGAATGATGTGTCATTACTTCTGTTTCAAACAAAAGTTTAGAAAAAGTTATCAAATCTACATAAGTCCATCTATGGTGAGGTTAATCATATGAGATTCAAAAAATGAACTTATACTTCATATATCATACCGCTTAATAAAATAAAACTAGTTTCTACTAACCAGGGACTTCTTGTAGGCCATTGTTAGGCGATAAAGGCCAGTTGCACATCAGTTTTGGGTTCGATTCCCACAGCCTTGTCTGACGCGATGGGCTGTCGCTCGTCCTGTAGGTTTCCCTTTTTCTAAAACTACATTACTATAACATCCCATCAATAATATCGAAAGAAAGTTATAGCCTTAAACAATAATAAATTATATCCATCATAATCCATTTCAAATCTTTAGGGTTATCCAAAATACTTTTGTCCAAGATTATAGTATAAAGAAAACAATTACTAGAAATGTCATTTACCGAGCATGTGAATTCCTTCATTTTTCCCCGATATATCTTGTTGATCACATTCCAATCATGTGAATACCTTAATCATGTATTCTCTTGAAACATTAATTACCATAGAACCTTAGAGAAAACACGAATTCTATCAAAAGTTAACTCTTTCTACATACAAAAATCCCAAATATAATCTATATACTCAAATCATGATATCGCATTGTCCTTTTATCATCCATGAGCTCATGAATACAATCAAACATCTCATTATCTTCATATCCCTTCATTATGCACATATCATCTACTTTCCAAAAATATCTGAATAACCTCTCATGGTTACTGGTACCATTCAACATATACTTTCAAATACTTTAGGAAAAACAATAGTGTAGAAATCCTTAGATGATTCTTTATTCCATAGTACCATTAACTATACATCAAAACTCTTGATAATCATACAATCATTCCACTACCTTCTTAAACAACTGATTGAGCTTCAACACTTATTTCATCTCATATATCATTTTTAGTCTCCTCATCATCATCCACATAAATACTACCCATATGACTATACTGATTCTCTTCATGAGATTTTCCCTTATGGAATTGGTTTGCATAATGCCCGTACATTCCACATTTAAAACATCTAATCATTGTTGATGTCATAGAAATTCCATTATCCTTGTCCATGGTGTTAACTAAACCTTTTCCTTTGCACTTACTGGTTTTGTGTCCTTTTCCACACCCAAATCATCTTCCAGTTCTTTTGAAACAATCTCCTCGATGCCTCTTCCGACATGATTTACATGAGGTAAATTGAACTTTCTTTCCTCTATGATCATCATGAAACTCTATCTATCTCTTATTGTCTGAGTCGGGACACTTACCAAAGTTGAGATTATTGATCATATTATGAGATTTCTTATTAGGCATAATAATGATGATTGGACTTCCAAATCCCGTTTCATTTGGTTTCTCATGAATAATATCATTCCATAGTCCGTTATATCCTCCATTATCTTGAATCTTCCTGTTTCCAGCCATTTTCTAAAACCCAAAAAGAATAGTATGAGAGGAAAAAGTCATGCTAGGGAAAACAACATAGTAAAGGAAGAGTACCCTCAATATCTAATATCTTAGGTTAAATTCTAAGATCGTTACCATAGTTCTAGGACTTTATCCTATACGTATACTTATCCTCAGGGACATCCCTAAACATACCATAGAAATATCTTTAAGGATCTCACTAACGTTTTCACATCCTATTTTCCAAAGGTTGACTAAACCTTTCCTCTGATACCAATTGTAGAGACCCGGAGGTTGACGTACATGGACATTACATTACTTTTGTGGAATACTTAATACATAACAAAAACAAACACACAAGGATCGTAATAGTTTAGTGTCTTTGGAAACTTGGAATATAAAATTATAATCATGTTGAAAGATATTAAACAACTCCCATAACGATCTTCCCCTTTTTGTTTCCTTATGTAAAACCTTTCTTTATTTCCTGGGGAAAATAAAAAATAAAAAGGGTGAGCTCAAATGCTCAGTAAGGGAAACCAAAGTGAACATAAAACAATTCATAGAAATTTGAAAGCAAAAACATGAACATGAAATTTAAACATCAAAATCTTGAGCAAAGACATAAATCATGGAAGTACGTAAGGCATAGATCATAATGGAACATCAACTATGATAAAATATAATGGGAATAAAACATTTAATTGTGGAATCCATTCAGAACATGTTATGATTTCCATAGTATCCAATGTATTGCTTCCAAGGCCATCTTATTGGACAAAGTCCCTTTCTGAATCGAGTTCACTCCTCATTTCAGTCTTGTAATTCAGAATCGGATTAACTTACCGTTCCAGCCATGTCTATCTTAGGAGATATAAATCTTTACCCAATAAATTGGAGGTAGATATTGGTCCCACCAATCTCATAATTAAATCATTCTTACTTGTGCCACAAAATAAACATAAATCATTCCTCATAACCCAAAGAATAAAAATGGGTTTCATAAACATCATCCCATCAAAACATAATCCATATAAAAAAATGGATATCATTTCATCATAAGAAAAGTGAAACCATGTAAATCATAGAGAAATTATACTTGAAACATACACATATGAAAATAATTTCATCTTAGATTGAAAATGGTTTTGAAAAAACACTTGAAATGAATTCTTGAGGAATATATCCTTTCTTCTTCAAAATCATTTTCTTTTCACAAAATGTCTCGAAATTTTAAAGAGAAAAGGATTATGTTGAAAATATTAATGAAATCTTTTGGAGGAATATTCATGAAAATAAGACTTTATAAAACCATCAAAATCCTTTCATGCTGTATAAGTTAAAAAAACATTCTCCTCGTACCTTTGTCAGAAAAGTCAAAAAGTACCTCGTAGTGAAAACAAAAGAATGATTCCTTACATACCATGTAGTAAAAGTCAAAAATGGGTAAAAAGGAATTTAAATGTACATGAAAACATTTATAGAAAACATGTACATGGATGATAAAAATAACCCCAGTAAATACTTATGAATAAACAATCTCGGATAAAAATGAGATTGGAATAATTATCCCTTACCTTATGTCTGATATACTTCGTATGGATCCGAACCTCCTGTATAATGATTTAAATAATGTCATTGATTTATTACATAATCATATTAATTATTATGATATCATATATGTTTCACTTATGACTTTATATTACCCGTTCTTTTGTAAATTACATGTTAAAGAAGCATTTTGGGTAAAATCATTTCATTTATCGCATGTGTTTCGACTTGTCATTCTTGATATTATTACTTATATCCTGATTTACATAATTTCAGAATGTAAAACATCATTTATATATAATATATATTCATCATATACATATATATTATAGATCGATAAAAGGAATGAAATACACCGTTCATGGAGAGGGTAGGCCGTACGTACGCATGAACGCTGTTTTCGTTTCCTTATTGAATTGAATGAAACTAAATAGATGACATACATATATATATATATATACATTAATCCAGTAGAATTATTATTTCATATATTTTATTATTATTCATTATATAAACTTTATTATCATTCATGTACGGTTAACATGGAGAATGAATCTCATAGCGTCGTGGAGACAGTAGTCTGTCCGTACGCACGAGCGATGATATCGTTCCCATAACTATTGAATAGAATTGGAGTGGATGGTATAATATATCAGAATCAGTATGATGTTATAATAACCATATATAGTAATTATTTACACCATTATACCCATCCATGTAAGGTGTTGGTGGAAAAACATATTACACCACGGCATGGAGACGGTATTCCGTACATACGCACGCGCGGTGATTTCATTTTCCATAGGATGGATAGAAGGTGAAATGGGGTTGTTTCATATTTATAATAACATACCACTATATGAGGGATACTGATGTTATTACTTCATAATGAAACAACTAATGAAGAGGGAGTATAAGAAGAATGGAACTTGAAGAAAACGGTAGAAGGTATTACCTCATTCTCGAAGTGCCTCCTTTAAAAATTCTCTTAGGGAACTAGAGTTGGTCTTTTGAGAAGATCAGTACCACTATAAGGTTTCTAGGGATGTGGGGAAGTGAAATGGGAAGAGGTTGGCTGAGCTTCAAGACTCAAAATGGTGTGAGGAAGAGAGGGAGGAGGTGCCCTTTTATAAGGGAGGAGAGGGGCACCTTTGGAAATATAAGGAATATTAGATTATATTAAATCCCAACCCCACATAAAAACCTCAAAAAATGAATCAATTCTATGATTAGATGAGATAGGGTTGTAATATAATCAACCAAAAAAATTTATACATGTAGGGAATTTATTTTAAACATTATCAACATGATTTATCCTTATTTAATCTATTAAATTTTATTTGTGGTAGTAAGATTCTAAATTTTAAATTGTTATAAATAATTACTTATGTGCTGTGAATTATCCACCATTAGATAATTAAGGACATTAGTGACTATATAAATTTCAATTTATAATTTTTCAATATTTTTGTGATTTTTAAACAATTTAATAATATGTTATTTATAAAAAATAACAATAGTGTCAATTTTGACACTATTCATTTATTTGAATTTGAATTAAATCTAAACAATATATATATTCAAAATAAAATATTTAATAGATTCCTAACATTTCATAGTAATATTGAAAATTAGGTGAGTACATTAAATAGTTCCTATAATATTTATTTTAATATTTTTTTAAACCATGTATTTGGTATATCTCTTAATAAAATAAATAATACAACATTTTTGTATAATTATTTAATATACTTATTTGGTTCATCAAAATTAAAAATAAAATCCTGTGATGAATATAAATATCAAATATTTTATAATAATAATTTTACTCGAATTTATCATCTTAAAATAACTACAGGTAAATTGCTATCTTTGTTAAATTATGAAGGTGACAACTTTGGAATCATTTAAAATAAAATATTATTAGTGTCATAATCGATTTTATAAAGCTAAAAATGGTCAAATATTCGACCATTGGACTATTATGGTTTACATTTACATGACCAATAAGTTTTTTTAGGGTTTCAGTGCCTTTTATGGTCACTATTAGTTTAATACAAACTATATTTTTGATTTTTCACTAGATAAACAATTTCTGCATCACTATTGTGTCACAATTAATGATAATTATTTAATCCCTAAAAATTATAAATAAATTCATATGATTTGGATAATTTTATTATATTTCCAGAGACTATTCATTTTTGAAGTTTCATGAAGTTTTTCAATAAATTAAAATTAATATACTTATAAGATTTAAGAGAGTGACATGTTGTCACTTTCTTTGGTTTTAATAATAAATAAATTATTTTCAGGTATCCAAGTCCATAAAATGAATCTATTCCAACCCTTAAGTGATATGGGTCTACATTTAGCCATACAATAGAATTTTGGTAGGTGATAGGGTAATTTTATAATCTTATATTTACCCTTAATTACCGGATTCACCTTTAACTATGGTAAATAAAATTTACCATAGATTCTATTCATAATTCCAAAAAAAAGTAGTTTATTAACATAATTTGGACCCACTGATTCCAAATATGGAACCCATTTTTCCAAATTCAATAAAAAAAAGTTGCAGAAATTAAATTAAAATTAATCCCGTTGTTGAAAGAAAATGGTTTATGTTTAAAACAGTGCAAAAGATTGAATTGATTTAATCTACGAATTCAATGTAAAATCAATGCTAATGGCATATATTATATTAAATAGTAAAAATATATTCTATTTATACTTTAAAACTTTTCAATATTATAATTTAACCATATAAATTATCTCAATGAAAAAAGTTGTTTTTAATTAAAAATTAGGGTATTTTTACTATTCATTAAAACATGAATGTTATCTGAACAGAATCAAAAATTTATCCAAAGTAAATTTTTATATCCTAATTCCAAAGAAGAATTTTATTTTTTCAAGTTGAACTTATAAACGTGTCAAAAATTATATTTAATGTGGGTGCACCCTCAATAGGTGGCAAAACTATATTTTTGGAAAAATACTTATTTTACCCGAAATATTTATTTTGTTCTCTTAACATGTTCTAGAAAGTGTGTAAGATGAATAATAATGTTATAAAATTCAAAATGTAGTCAATACTATTCATAACGGTTAGTCTATAATAATATAATTACAATATATCATTGTTTAGTGAAACCTGGTATTGCGTACAACACACGCTATCGAGGAAGGTCGCGATTGCATGCAATGCAAGCCAAGTCAGGGTTGCGTGTAGTGAAAGACTCCTTTGTTGTTTTGTATAACAGAATTCAACCATATTTCATTTATACATTGAATATATATATATACACTCAATGTTGCGAACTTGAAATTGTGTGTAACAAGATCCAAGAATAGTGTTGCGTATACAGCAAGCTAATACGGTGTTCCGTATAGCACAAGCTAATCTTGGTGTAGCGTACAATCAAAGGAATTAAAAAGAATATATCACATAAAATCTCGGGGTGTTACAGAAAAACCCTAAAACCCCTCAAAAAACATAAAAACGTTAAACACCATAAAAATGAAAAAAACCCTAAAAATACATAAAAAACTAGAAAACCATAAAAACCCCTAAGGAAAACGTAAAAACCTAAAAGTGATAAAAACCCTAAAACATTAAAAACCCATAAAAACCTTAAAAATCCATAAAACCACTAAAAACCATAATTACCCTTAAATTCACAAAAAATTAAAAATACCCTAAAAACCCATAACAATACATTAATGAATATAAAATATATAAAATCCCTAAAAACAAATTTTTTTATAAAAACCCTAAAAACATAAAAATAACCTTAAAAGTAACCTTAAACACCAAAAAAAATAAAACCCCCTAAAACAATAAAAAACCCTAAAAACCAAAAACCCAATAAAACCTATACAAAAAATAAACCACTAAAAAATTTAAAAAACACTAAAAAACATACAGTCCTAAAAACTAAAAAACCCCTAAAAACAAAAAAAACTCTAAAAACATAAATAACCCCCCAAACCCAAAAAAATCCATAAAACCATAAAAACCATAAAAATACAAAAACATACCTAATAACATAAATAACCATAAAAACCCAGAAACCCTTAAAAAATCCTAAAACCATACATATGCATAAGACTACAAATAATGCTAAAAATTTATAAACACCCTAAAAACCCTAAAGACCCTAAAAATCCTAAAATCCTCTAAAAACCATAAAATACATTAAAAATACTATGACCCACTAAAATCCCTTTAAACCGCTAAAAATATCAAAAACCTCTAAAACCCCTTAAAATCCTAAAAAACACAAAATTATCTTAAAACCCCCGAAAAACCATATAACCCCTAAAATTACAAAAAACACCAAAATAACCATAAAATACTTAAGATCCCTAAATACACTATAATATTAAATATATTATAAATCCCTAAAAATCCCTAAAAACATAATACAATGAAAAAAACCTAATAAAACCTTTAAAACCAAAAAACACTTAAAACCCATAAAAATCAAAATAACCTTAAAAACCGTAAAATACCCCAAATGACCCCAAAACCCAAAAAACACCAAAAACCATAAAATCCCTTAAAAGACATAGAAAACTCAAAAACACATAAAAACTCTACAAAACCACTAACAACTCTAAAAACCCTTTAAACCTCAAAAAATATTAAAAACCTCTAAAAACCCTAATGACCCTAAAAAACTAAAAAAGCACACAAAACACTAAAACACTTAGAATCCCTCATCCCATGAAAACTATAAAAATCATAAAAATGACCTTAAAATCCTAAAAATATAAAAAACTGTAAAAACTCTGAAAACCCCTCCTAAAACATTAAATACCTTAAAATATTTACACCCCTCAAATATCTAACAAATTCCAGAAACCCTAAATACTAAAAAACCCTAAAAACCGGAAAAATCCTTAAAAAACATAAAAAATAAATGACCTAAATGTACTAACAGTTCCCAGAATGGTAAAAACCCTAAATCCATAAAAATTCCAATGAATACCTTAAAACATAAAAACACATAAACCCTTAAAATCTGAAAAAAATAAAAAAAAACTTGAAAAACACAAAAAAGTCCTTAAAAGCCCCTAAAACACATTAAAACCATTTAAAACCTTAAAATACCTAAACCACTAAAAACTCTTATAACCCTTTAAACCCTTTAAAACGTTAAAAAACTCTAGGAAACCTTAAAAGCCAAAAAATCCCAAAAAAAACATTAATAACCCTAAAAACCCATAAAACCCATTATTATCCTCAAAATCCACAATAAACATAAAAACCATAAAAGTCCTAAAAATTTATAAAAGCAATAGAAACCCCTAAAACACCATGAAAACCTAGAAACCCTAAAAAACCATAAAAACCCATAAAAATCCATAAAATACATAACAAACCATAAAAACATAAATAATCCAAAACCCTTGAAAAAAACTAAATGTTCCTTGAATACCTAAAACCCTTAAAAGCCATAAAAGCTATAAAAACCACTAAAACCCATAAAAATACTTAAAACACATAAAACCCCATGAAAGCACTTAAAACTAAAAAATCATTTTAAACCCCTAAAATGATAAAAAAAACTCTAAAAAAACTGTTAACTCCCTAAAAACAAAAAACACCACTAAAATCCTAAAAAAATCATAAAAACACAAAAAACTCTAAAAACCACCAAAATCTATAAAAACCTTGGAATCCAATAAAAATCCTTAAAATCTATTAAAATTACAAAAAAAATTTAAAATTACCAAAAAAACTTGAAAACCTAAAGAAAATCATAAAAACCCAAAAAAATTAAAACCCATAATGACCCAAAAAATGCTTAAACTGCTAAAAATGCTAAAATCATAAAAACCATAAAAACCATAAAAACCATAAATAAATCAAAATCCAAAAAAATAAAAAAAATCCTAAAAAATTTTAAAATTCATAAAAATATAACCCCATAAAATAAATAAATAACTATAAGAAAATCATAAAAAACTAAAAACATATAAGCTCCCTAAAACCCTAAAAATGAAAAACCCGAAAAACCTATAAATCAATAAAAATCATAAAAACCCCTAAAAACCGTAAAAACCTTAAAACGCCTAAAAAACCACTCAAATTTCTAAAAAACATTGAACCACTGAAAATGTTTAAAAAAAATCTAAAAACCTTTATATCACAAAATAACTAAAAAAACCATAAAAAACCAAAAAAACCCAACAAAAACCATAAGTATCATAAAAACCTCAAAAACAATCAAAACCCTAAAAACCATAAAAATAAAAAAAAATCACTAAAACCCCTGAAAATTAAAAAACAATAAAAATACCCTACGAAAACCATTAAACCCTAGAAACACGTAACCCCCCCCCCCAACATATGAAATTGAAAACCCCCTAAGAAATCCTAAGAACTATAAAAACCAAAAAACATTAAAAACATGAAACCCATATAAATTTATTAAAATCCTAAAATACACTAAAAAATATAAAAACCAGTTAAACCTCTAAATACATTAAAAACTATAAGAAACCATAAAAGAATAAAATATTCAAAAAAAATCTAAAAACAAAAATAACCCCTAATAAAACTAAAAACCCCTAAAAATCCTCAAAATCCATAAAACTCAAAGAACCCATAAAAATCCTAAAAAATACCTAGCAGTAACAAAAAATGCAAAACATCATAAAAACCATGAAAACGCTACTAAAACCGTACAAACCAAAAAACACTTAAATCTCTAAAAACAAAAAAAATAAAAAAACACCTAAAAAACTAAAATACATAAACACCCCAAACAACCATCAAAATATTTAAAACCATAAAAAAACACAAAAAGTCCTAAAATACATAAAAACATAAAAACCTCTAAAACATGATAAACCAAAAGAAAACCTTAAAAACCTAAATTATTTAAACCACTAAGGACATAAAAATGCTAAAAACCCTAAAACCACTATAAAGACACTAAAATCCTTAAAATCCATAAAAACCCCTAAAATGCTTAAAAAATCCTAAAAGCCCAGAAAACCATAAAAAATGCTAAAAAAATATAAAAACCCTTTAAACCCCTAAAATGTTAAAAGTCTATAAAAAATATTAAACCATGTAGAAAACTCAAAAAATACAAAAAACCCAAAATAACCATAAAAACCCTAAAAACCCTAAAACCATAAAAATCATGAAAAACCCAAAAACTATATAAATTGAAAAAATATTGAAAGTTAATAAAAAAATAAAATCCTCTAAACACTCAAAAAACCTCAAAAACCCTTAAAACCGTAAAAATCATTAACAATTCTGAAAACCCTGAAAACCATAAAAAACGTAAAGAATCCTAAAACCCCTACAAAATAAAATCCCAAAAAACAATTAAAATAATAAAAAACCAAAAATCCCAAATAATGTAATAAACCCTTATAAACCCTATCAATAACTTAAAAACCAAAAAAATAAAACCCCGAAAGACCTAAAAAATTCTAAAAACCTTAAAAATCCCTCAAAACCCGACAAACCCCTCAAAACCATAGAACCCCATAAATGCCGTAAAATCCAAAAAAATCCTAAATCCCACTAAAATTTCTAGAACCCGTTTAAACCCATAAAACATTAAAAAGCTCAAAAAAAACTAAAACCCCAAAAATTCATAAAAACCCTATAAAACCTAAAATACCTAAAACCCCTCAAAATCCCTAAAAAAATAAAAATAATTTTTTAAAAAAAAGATCCCTAAAAATGTAAAAAACATGAATACCCCTGAAAACCCCAAAGAAAAACACAAAATCCCTAAAAACACATAAAACCCCTATAAAACCAAAAATATTATAAAAACCCCAAAAACTCATAAAACCATAATACCCCTAAAACCCCTCAAAATCCATTGAAACCCTAAAAACCCCATAAATATCCTAACAAATCCCTAGAAGACCATAAAAAAGTAAAACACCATAAAAATATGAAAACCATAAAAGAAAACATTAAAAATCTAAAAACACTTAAAACCTATAAAAACCTACAAAATACCAAAAACAATAAGAAGAATATAAAACCCCTATAACCCCATGAAACCCTAAAACCCATAAAACCCAATAAACACCCTAAAAAGGTGAAAAACTTAAAAAACCATTGAAACATCAAAAACATTAAAAAAACTCTAAAAAACCATAAATCCCATAAAAACTAAAAGAACCAAAAACTCCCAAAAACCCCATAAATACACTAAATACCCTAAACCCCTCAAAATCCCAAAACCCCTAAAAACCCATAAAAATCCAAAAATTCTCTAAAAATCCATAAAATTTTAAAAAATATAAATCCCCCGAAAACCCTTAAGAAAACATTAAAACTGTAAAAAAATACTTCAATTCCTAAAAACATAAAAATTGCTAAAAACCCTAAAAACCATAAAAATTCAAAAAATCTTTAAAAAACCATAAAAACATAAAATACCATGTATACCCTTTAAACCCTTAAGAAAACCATCAAAACCCAAAAACACATAAAACCTCTAAAACCCTAAGAAACACTAAATAAAATAAAACACATAAAAAGGACCTAAAAATCATAAAACCCCAAAAACGCATAAAACCCCATAAACACCTAAAATCCCACTCAAAACACAAAAAACCATTAAACCCCAAAAAATTTTCAAAATTTCTAAAAACCCTGAAAAACAAAAGAAACCCTAAAACCTCTAAACACCCCCTATTAACTATAAAAATCCATAAAAACATTGTTTTGTTTCGATTTCAAAATGCCCAATGGCTCCGTATCCGATGATGGACGGACCTGATTTCCAAAGGTAGGCGTTTACTAGATGGTCTGGCACGCGACACTTAAGAACTCACTTTGGTCGAGAGGAAGGGAAGTCAGGCTCATCACAACCTTTTGGGGGGAAAATTATTTCATGTTCTAGGACTCTATTATAGATTTAAGATGTATTCATATGTTCACAAATCTTTGGTTTATACCCAAACATAGCATCCAAGGATTTAAACATGGTTGGAAATGGTCATATGGACGCAGGTGATCAGAATCATTTATGCCCGAGGATTACCATCCCTCGTTGGATTAATAACCCCAAAGAGATGGAACTCGCTTAAGGAGGCAGTAGGAGTGGCGCGGTGAACCGATGTGAAGATAATCGGATTGACCTATTGTTGGGATTGAACCTCAGAGAGGCTTCCTAAGGTAGGGATCAAAGTCCACATAGTTCAGATACGTTTTGGGGAACCGATGTGAAGATGGAGAGGGTGGTCTGATGGGTGGTGGGCTTGAACCTCATGGAGGCTTCCTACGTACCCTGTCTGGGTGGCAAGGAACAAAGTCCACGTAGTTCTCATATATAGTTTAATGTCATGTTGGACAAGGGCATACAGTTTAACGCCGTGTTGGACGAGGGTGGAACTCGATGTGAGGAAATGACTGAGTGGTGGGCTTGAACCTCATGGAGGCTTCCTACGTACCACACATTGACATGGATCAAAGTCCCGATAGTTTTCTTTGGCGTGGGACATATGCTTTGGGGCAACCCGGAATGATGGATTGGGTCTTACACTCTGTGGAGGTCCATAAGAGGATGTCATATTCTATGCTTACTCTAAGCCCACGTGAGTCATGCTCAGTGTGAGAAACAAGAGGTAGTAGAGACCATAGGATCACATCATGAATGGTACGCCCGAGTGAAGTGGAGTGGGAATTACGCATGGAGCATCCCATTAAGGTCAGGTCTTACTCCTAGGTGGATGCCCATGGTAACAAATCTCAGTAGGAGAGGGAAAGGGGGTGCTCCTGTGCCCAACTCCACTCTTGTAGTGCATGAGTGCTTCCTTCTGATGTATATTTTACCATCTCCGAGGAACCCTCAACAAGTGGAGGGGCAGAAAGGGGATTCCTGATCTCATACTCCACATTACTGTGGGAATGTAAACACAGGAATGCTTCGAGAATCTGCTCAAGTGTAGGGGAAACCCCTTCGACTCTACTTACCAAGGTTATGTGAACTCAAAATGGCGCGCTGATGTACCTGAAAGTTACACCACGTGAATCTGGTGGCTCTGGTGGAGGCCTTGGCTCGGAGCCGATGAATAGGCCAATGAAGGAGTCGCAAAGGACATGGCTGGATCGAAAGGATTTTATCTGGCTAGGGAAATGAGAACACCGAAGTATTTGGCAAGCCACCGAGAGGTATGGGGGGTGGCACCCTACATGTGGGGAAGTTCCACGTGGGTGGAGAAGTCGTCCGCAAACTAGGGTGGCCCTCGTAGGAGAGTTCTACGCGGTGCGGCAGATGGGAAAAGAGGCATAAACTTCATAGTCCGTGGGGAATTCATTCGCGGAGGGGGTATGGTTCGTGGTTTTCCTTATTTTTGTTATTTTAGGTTCACGGTTCACCAAGTTATTATGCGTTTTCCAATTCCTTGTTAATTCGTATACCTGCTGTGGTTCGTAGATGGGAATTTCGCTATTTTCAAAATCTGAAGCCTTCCTTCAACTGATCTCATTCCGAGTCTCCGATCCCTCCGAATCCGATTCCAATTTTCTGATCTCTGATCCCCTCTACTTTCCCCCTCAGTCTCCTTTTATAGAGTAGGGAAAGGGATGTATCTGTTGCCACGCGACACCTTTTGCAGAGGCCCATGACTGAATACCCAGTTTTCAGCTGACTTGGTCAATCTGCAATTCACGGTGAGTATTGAACGTTTCTCCCTCCCTCAAACCAAACTCAGGGAGTACTTCGAGGCCACATAGGGTTCTGCCTCCATTCCGCGAATAACAACGAATGCAGCTTGAACAGGTTGACGCGGTCCATGGTTGGGGTGGTTCATGATGGTGAACCGGACTAGTGCCTACCCTGCCTTGTGACCGCGGAGGATCTCTGCCTCCATTTTGTGAATGACAATGGTTTGTGGAGGGGGTGTTTCGTGGGGCTTGGCCACGTTGTGTTTCTATGGGACCGGTTTGCGGACCGATCCTGTTTGTGCCCCTTCTTTGATTTTTTCCCCAATTCGTTGGGGGATTTGGGTAGGACCTCCTTTGCATATTTTTCAGGACACTACAAATGCCCCCCCATCGGAATGGGGTCTGATCAGAACAAAGAAGAGGCCATTCCGATGCAAAGGGGTACTGAAACTATGATGGTTTGTGGTAGAGAGGTGTAATCGGCAGGGGACCACTCTTATAAATATATTGAGACCTTCATTTTTCTTTTACCTGATTCAACGTGAAACCATACCTCCTTCACCTCCGCGTGTTCACTCCTTTGCGATGTTCCTCGTCCATGATCTAGTAGTGACCTCCACGAAGCATTCCTTCTTTGCATTCACCTTCACTCACAGACCAACTTCTCATCCATGAACCATTACTCTTAATTAATTAAAAAGTAAGTGATGATGGGATATGGAGGAACTTTCTTCATGGTTTTGATGCTCCACATACTAAAATATCTTGAACATTAAAAGTTTCTGAGTCTCCCAGACTTAATCACTTAAACCCAGGATTTAAATTCCGCAGAGCAACTTGGTTCGCGGTTTCATGGCCAATGCTCTGCAGGCAAGGGTTTCGTGGACTGATTTTGTGAAGGGATGGTTCGCAGGATGATGTCATCACGAACCACCCTCTGAGGCTTCCTTGCATTCTTTTCTTTTGAAGGCTCTTTAGACATATATCTAGCTATTTTGTCCATATTTTTATTATGAACTAACCAATTGTTGGATCTCATTGTGAAGGGAAAAAATATGGTTCCTCCTCATTTTGCACCAAGGCCTGCTGTAGAACCCCTATCAACTGGCTCAGAGAGACGTTCATCTATGATCCACAGAGCGGAGGGCGTCAAAGAAGACCCTAGTCAGTACATCATTCCTGATGATGGTGTATTGAAGAACATGCTCTCTCCATAGCTTTTGACTTATCCATTATCAAATCGGCTCCCGCTCTACGGCTTCGGTCTTCAGGATGACGTCCCTATCGCCCCGACTTTCTCAGGCCTCCCTTCTCCTTTCCTAAAAACGCCGTCAAGATGAATTCCGGAAAACCTTGTCCAATCCGTGGAGATAATTTCTAATTCTAGTCCGAAGAACACATTTATTCTGAGGGTTTTAGCCTGGACCAAAAGTGATCAGTGCACTCAATAATTTTCTCAGAAATTCATCCTTAAGAAATACCCTTCTATTATCAATATTGCTCGAAGAGATCCTTATGCGGGGTGGGTTCCCAGGTGGGATCTTTGATCTAGCAGGCTCTTCTCAAATGATGGGGCCTAGGATTTCTGGGTCCATCATCAATGTTGGGAGTCTCCCGATTCACCGGAAGTGGTCAATATATACTTCGTAGTGTGGTATTCCCAATTTTTTATTTACCAAACATCTCCTATCCTGCCGGACCTGCTCAGCCACAGGTGTTCAAGTACTAATACTTTCTACCTTGACCACGGTAAAGTCGACATTACTATGTGAGAAATCTACCAGATATTAGGACTACCGATTACTGGTGAGATGTATGATGATTTTTTTCCAACTCCCATGGCATGGGATGACGTCAAACATGTGCCTTTATTTGAGAAGGAGGTGTTAGTTATGGAAGAGCATCATTGGGTCAGGCATTGCATGCCCACTCTCTTATTCTTTATGGTACCTGGATAGGGTTATTTCTGAATACTACTGGTCCTGTGCCAAAGATCAATCGCCCCGGGACACATCCTTCTCAGCAGTGACGAACCTCCCTAGGTTCCTACTAGGCAGTTCTGGAGGCAGGTGACTACCTTTCTTGGGGTTACGAGCTGCGCCCTGGTGAGTCGCCTATGCTCTGGTTGGCCGGTTTGTTTGCTATGTTCTTGAGCGGATTGCTATTTCCTTCCCAGGATGTTAACCCAGGTGTCCATACCTGCACCTTGATGATGGTGGCTGAGTTAGCAGGGAGGCCGCCTGGTGAATTTAGCCATGCCCACTTTGGCCAGTATCTATGAGCTACTAAGCCACATGTAGGTGGGCGGGTCACCCTACCTTCTAAGCGGGCCATTTGAATTTTGGTACGTCTAGGTGGTGGATCATTGTCACTGTTATGAGTATCGTCACAACACGGCCATCCTGCTTCCTACCTTTCGGCCTACCCTATTGGATATAGCCGGAGTTCCCTTGAAGTCCCTCAGCTCTAGTGAAGACTTCGAGCTTCTGAGAAACTTCTCCCAGTTGATCTTCACTCTCTACTCCACCCCTTCTGGAATCTTAGTTGACAACCGCCGGGGAAGCCTGGAGGAGTGCTCTTACATGATCTCTCTGCGGGATGAATTTCTGTCCACACGGATCGATGAGGTTTCTCTACATGAGCTGTATGTCCCGTATCACTTTTCTCGCCAGTTCGGGTGCATGCAAGTCAAAGTTTTCCTTCCCCCTTCTCGGGCTCAAGGACTGCACCCAGCCACACTTCGTCAGTGGTGGCTGATGCTGACATAGGAGGGATCTGACGCAAGCATTCCCCTGCCTGATATGGGGGCGGCTTCCGGCCTTTCCATAGTTTATGCAAAAACATGGGTAAAATACTATCCTGATGGGATCCTAAAGAAGGCTATCCGGAAGGTTCCCATATCATGAGGTATGGTGGATGCTGCATCCACCACACCTTCCTCATCAGCTTTAAGGGAGGATTGACTAATGGCTCTTCGATCAAAACGACTCAGAGAACTTTTCTCTCCCATCCCTGCGGTAACCGTAGTTCAGACAAATTCATCCTTCTTGTGTGGGGTTGAGGATGATCTTGTGGTTTGGGTCCCAGCGATACCATCCTGGAAGATCCGCTAGTCAATATCGGACTTAGAAACTTGGTCCCCAATCCTGAACCAGGGTTGGAGGCTCCAGATTCTCTAGCTTAAGAATCGACTTCTAGCGAGCACACGTCTGCATGGGATGCCATGCCAGACTTCGTTCTCAAGTCGTCCAGCGAGGACACCAAGGATCCTCATACCATGGCAGACCATCGAGCAGTGCGCAGGTGGGCCTAGCCCCGAATCTGTGAAATCATCACTGAATCCCCTTTAACAGTAATGAAAACTAAAACTGAAGCTCTCCATCAGCTCTTCCTGGGTTTGGGGTCAGGTGGCTTTGACTATCGACATTTCCATTCTCTTGCTTTCCAAGTTGTCCTAGCCCATGAAGAAGTTGTCACTAATGAATGTAAGCTTGGTCACTTCGATGCTGCTCATTGTGGGGCCTGTACCATGGAGGAAACCACAACAAATCTCCATAAACTGATAGCACAGGAGGTGATCTCTTGAGATCAGGCGACCATCCTATCCTCCAAGTTGCATGAATGCGAAGAACGGGCCGCGATGCTGAGGGATCAGTTATCGGCCATGACTGGTCGTCTTGAAGCCGCCAAAAAAGGGATCAACAACCTCCAAACCATAGTGGATCGTATCTGTCTGGTGGATGAGGTTGAAACCAGGGTGAGGCAGTGTTGGAATAGTCCTGCAACGACCTTCGCTACACGGTCGCTGATCTGGTGGAGAGAGCGATTTGGGATTCTTTGTAACTATCAGAGCCACTTTTGTATTCTATGTTTTACTTACCCCTCTTCCCCCCTATTTTGTGAGGGAGAGACCCTAGCTTGTAGGCATCCTCCCTTTTGTTGTTCGGACGAAACACAGTCTTTGTCAATCACTTGTTGCTGTGAATTTTGATTGTTACTTAGAACAATTATTTTGAAAATAACAATTCACTGAATCAGAATTAATCATAACCCATGAAAACAAGCTCTAACTTTTTCCTAGACCATGGGACCCATCGAGCATTTTTTGACTATTTCTAGGGTTTTGTAGGAAAACCCTACAAACTTTTTTTCTCTTTTTTTAATGCCCTGTTTTTTCTTGGGCCCATTTAGTGTGGACCCAGCGGGTATAACCCGACTTCTTCTTAGGTCTCCCTTTTCGGTTTTTCGGCCTAATAGGCTTTTTGCCTCTTTCTATTGTGAGCGGTTTAAAGGCCTGCCATAAAGACTATCACTACAGATGTTTTAGGTCGAACACCTTTGAACGAACATGATGGGGCGAGGGCCCCAATGGGGTTCAACTGATTAAAAGTTGTCTCAACACTCATCCGACACGTGTGGGGGGAAACATGGTTAAATTTGAATGGCATGTAGGGCATGTCTCAAGACATGGGAGTCGCTTCAGCGTACAGAGGTAGGAAGAGCATTGCCTAAGTAAATCTTGCCTTTGGTAGATGGGTCAGGGGTGATCAATATGACGATCCGCTGAGGGCATGTTATGCATAGTCATACAAAGGTGTCCTTAAGTCAAGGACTATCCATTTCTGATGGCCTGGGGAAATTATAGAAGTCTAGATTATGGAAACCACCATGGGTGGCTTGGAGGATTATGTAAACCACCGAGGGCGGCTCAAAAAAGGTATGTGATTTCTGGAAGGTTTTTGAGAACATCTGCATTAATCAGTGGTGTGGTCAGGAGACCAAATTCTTATGCATTTATTTAGCGTAGGGATGGTTGAAACATGGAACAGTTTAAAGTCATACAGCTGGGACATCATCTGGAATGGAACAACTTCTCCTAGTCCTTGGTAATCTTGTTAGAGACGTTCCCCCATATTTAGGCAAGGTTGTGAAAGATGTTGGTAAACTGTAGCTCAGATGGTTTCAGAATCCCGATATAGAAATTGGGGCTCAGATTCCAAGAGGCGTACGGAGAGAAGCATTCCCCAAGGAAATATTTCTTTGGTAGACAGGCCAGGGGCGATCAATATGAAGAGCCGCTGAGGGCATGGTATGCATAGTCGTGAAAATGTGTCCTTAAGTCAAAGACTCTACACTTACGATAGCCATGAAACTTTAGGGAAGTTGAGATTTGGGACCAATAGGGGTGTATTATGAGATTTCATCTTTTCCTGAGTACAGAGTATGGCTTATGATGGGAGGGTGCCTGAATACTGGGGAAATTTCAAGACTAAACTTCCTGGGAAAGGGTGAAGTAATTATTTCTCACGCTGGTGTGAGGCGGTGGTTTGTACAGGTCTGACCCTTACACTGAAGGATGGAGAAAATCCTATGTTTCTCACTGAACCCATGATGAGTATGACTGTGTAATTTATCGTCATGTGGTTGGAACATATTCCATGCAGTTCAGCATTATGCGGAAAGGAAGAGAGGCATTGTTAAAGGTTGTTGTGTAGTTTAACGTCAGGCGGCGAGGATGTAGTTGCAAAGGCCGCACATCATCAGAATATTAATGGGCATGAATACATCAACATTAACTAGATGTTGTGGAGGGTTGATTGGTGTAAATCATGGTTTCAGGGATTCTTGGATCAGGAGAGGTGATATGGGGGCTCTGAGGCCGGCATGTGTACGGAGCTAGGAAGAGCATCACCTGTGGAAATTATTCCGTTGGCAGACGGGCTAGGGGCTATCAATATGCAGAGCCTCTAAGGGCATGGTATGCATAGTCGTGCAAAGGTGTCAATGGGTCGATTACTTTCCACTTCCGATGTCCATGAATGGTTATGAAGATCGAAAATTATCCGGGCAACGAAGTCAGCCATTTGGCAGGAGAATGTATGGACATGTCGGGGATATCCATCCCTGGTTGCTTATTGAGTTTCAAAGAGCCCCTACTATGATCTTTTCCTTTTTTTGCACGCGGGGGGTGTGCCTTTATTCCATGTATTTTAATGTCATGTGGTAAGGATGAATTACTCCTAGTTTATCGATCAACGAGCTCGGACCATTGGGTGACTATTGCTGCAGTCACTCGAAGGATAACTGAGTCAACATGTTCTGATATACTTGGAACATGGTGGGGGATTAAGGTTGTAAACTGCAACTTTGAGTTTTCCCAGAATAAGAGGTGTGGTGTGGGGGCTCTGAGGCTGGTAGGCATACGGAGCTAGGAAGAGTACCGCCCGAGGAAATCTTGCCTTTGATGGATGAGCAAGTGGCTATCATTATGCAGATCCGCTGAGGGCATGGAATGCATAATCGTACAAAGGTGTCCCTGGGTCGATAACTTTCCACTTCCGATGGCCATGAATGATTATGAAAATCCAATATTGCTCATAGTGTAGAGTTCGACATGTGGGGATAATGGTGTCCGGGTATACAAGAAACATCTTCACTGCAATTGTCTGTTGAGTCAAAGTAGCCTAGTCCTGGCTTGATGTTTGTTGATGCAGGTCGCTATGTGAACCACTGAAAGACACATAGTATAACTAGATAGGGATACCCTAGAAACACCTAGATGTGAAAAGAAGAATGAATTTGTAAACCACTTCACCATAAACTTCTGTATCAGGAGGTATGGTATGGGGGCTCTGAGGCCGGTAAGCATACAGAGCTAGGAAGAGTGTCGCCTGTGGAAATCTTTCCATTGGTAGATGATCCAAGGGCTATCATTATGTAGAGCCACTGGGGGCATGGTATGTATAGTCATGCAAAGGTGTCCACAGGCTGATGACTTTCCACTTCCGATGTCCGTGAGTGGTTATGAAGATCTATCATTATCCAGGTCGTGGAGTCTTATGTATGGAGAGGATACATCCAAATGTGCAAGGAGTATCTCTATCTCGTATCTCCATGTTTCTTGGGTTGGTCGCGATGAAGTCCGTGCAGTTTAATGTCATGCGCTGAGGACGAAGTCCGTTTAGTTTAACGTCATATGGTGAGAACGAAGTCCGTGTAGTTTAACATCATGCGCTAAGGACGTATTATACACCCCGTGCAGGTCTGGTCCGTACACGAGGGAAGGGACATTTTTTTGTTTATTCAGGGGGCTGGGCTAGGACTAGGGATCTTGGTGTTGCTACATATCCTATGAGGGTAGGAATCAATCCATACATAGTTCTCTGGAATCTGTGCAGTTTGACGTCAAGCAGTGAGGACGAATTATACACCCTGTGCTGGTCTGATCCGTATACGGGGGATGGGGAATTTTTAACATTTTTGTCCGTGTAGTTTAACATCGTGCATCAAGGATAGGAAGTACACCCCGTTCCGGTCTGGTTCACACACAGGGGAATGTGCATTTTTGTTTTTGTTTTTGAGGTGGCTGGGCCAGGGTGTGGAATCCTGGTGTCACTACGTATCCTGCGTGGGCAGAAATAAATCCTCACGTAGTTCTCTGAAAGATGATACACCCCGTGCAGGTCTGGTTCATACACAGGGGAAGAGGGCATTTTTAAATCATCTTGTCTATGCAGTATAACGTCATGTGGTGTGGACTAAATACTCTTAGTTTATGGTCATAGAGTTTGGACAATTGGGTGATTTTCAGTTTATAGTCATGCAGCTCGGACGATGAATACACCTCGTGCAGGTCTGGTCCATACATGGGGGGAGGGGAATTTATTATCGGTGCAGTTTTAACATCGTTCAGTGAGGACGATATCCATGCATTTTAACGGCGTGCGGTAAGGATGTGAATACACCCCGTGCAAGTCTGGCCCGTACACAGGGGAATGTGAATTTTTGTTTTTCTTTTTGTGGTGGCTGGGCCAGGGTGTGAAATTCTTGTGTCACTACGTATCCTGCGAGGGCAGGAATCAAGCCTCATGTAGTTATCGGAAAGACGATACACCCCGTGCAGGTCTGGTCCTTACATAGGGGAAGATGGCCTTTTAAAATCATCTTGTCCGTGAAGTTTAATGCCGTGCAGTGAAGATGAAATAATATTAGTTTAAGGTCATAGATTTTGGACCATTGGTTTCTTGGAACATTAACGTCATGAAGCTCGAACGATGAATACACCCCATGCAGGTGTGGTCCATACACGGGGGGAGGGGCATTTATTATCTGCGCAGTTTTAACGTCATGTGGTGTGGATTATCTCCATGCAGTTTAATGTCAAACGGTAAGGACGTGAATACTTCTTTGTCTCTATGAAAAATAATTTTTTAGGAATCTCGCATTGGTAGGAGCAGTGTGGAATTGCCCGTCCATGGAGATCAGGGCATATGCTATGTTGGAGTAGACCTTGTGTACAACATATGGTCCCTCCCACTTGGGCTCCAGCTTTGGAGGCCTTTTTCCAGGTATCATTGGAGTCCAGAGGACCAACACTAATTCTCCATCCAAGAAAGACCAGAGGCGGACCTTTTTGTTGAAGGCTTGTGCGATCTGATTATGATATACCTCCAGATGGTTCAAAGTGTGCAACCGCTTCTTGTCTTGGTGTTCCAATTCACCTAGTCGCTTTCCTGATTGGTCATCATTGGATAATTGATCACATATGGAAACACGAAGTGAGGGAATATAGAGTTCAATGGGAAGGACCGCCTCTGTTCCATACACCAATTAGTATGGGGTAGACTGAGTTGCGGTGCGAATTGTGGTTCGATAAGCCCACAATGCATGGAAGAGTTTATCCAGCCATGACTTCTTTTCTTTATCCACCATCTTCTGGAGAATTTTGGACAATGTCTTGTTGAGAGATTTTATCTATCCGTTGGATGCTGCATGGTAGCGGGATGAGTGGTTATCCTTGATACCATACTCGTGGTATAGCTTTTTCCAATTCAGCAGAGCAGAAATTGGTGTCGTTTTCTTTCAGTATGGTATGAGGGACACCAAATCTGGTGACGATATTGGTCTTCCTGAAGTGGGAAATATTTATTTCCCTGACTTCCTTGAGGGGTATGGCTTCTTCCCATTTGGAAAATAAGTTAGTTACCATGAGGATATACTTTAGCTGTTTGGTTGTGGCAGGAGGGTATGGTCCCACGACTTCCATCCCCCTGATGGAAAATGGCCTAGAGTACTTAGCGTGATGAATTACCTCTGGGGGTTGGTGTATGAAGTTGGAATGAATCTGGAATGAATGTCATTTTCTAGTAAAACTCTCGCAGTCTCGTGCCACTGTGGGCCAGTAGTACCCAAGCCTTCAAACCTGATGGGAAAGCTTGGTCCCTGGTTGATGTTCTCCACACGCTCCTGCATGTACTTCAGTCATGAAGGTAGTGGTTTATCCTCCATCAATGCATCTGAAAAACACCCCATCTAGGCCTCTTTTGTATAGGACCTCTTACCGACCCGTGCCGCCATATAGGACAAAATTGATTGCCCTTCTCTGTATCTTCTCTCGTTCAGCCCTATCTGATGGAAGCTCTCCCCATTGATTGGTAGAATATTTTAATGTTACATGGTTAGTTATATTGGTAGAATATTTTAATGTCATGTGGTTAGGATAATTGGTAGTATAGTTTAACATCATCTGGTTAGGAAAATTGGTAGAAAATTTTAACATCATGTGGCTTGAATGATGCGCCATGTTGTAACATGAAATAATTTTTCAAGAACCATGTGTTGGTGGGAGCCATAATGAGCTGTTCATCCTTTGAAATTAGGAGAAATAATTTATTTTAGTAGATTGTATGTATAGTGTAAGGTCCCTCCCATTTTGGTTCAAGATTTGGAGGTTTCTTTCTGAGTATCATCATAGTACAAATAACCAACACTATATCTCCTTCTGGGAATGACTGGAGGAAATCCTTTTTGTTGATGGGTTGTGCAATCCTGTTTTGGTGAAACAAAAAATTGTTCAAGGTATGAAATATATTTTAATTGATTCTCTTCAATTCATCTATCCTTTTCTAGGATTTCTCTTTTAAATATAATTGATCACAAATGGTAATATAAAGTGAGGGAAATTTAACTTTAATGGGAAGGACTGCATTTATCCCATATACTAATGAGTATGGGGTTGTCTATGTGGTAGTGTGGGTCTTGCTCTAGTAATCCCACAATGCATAGAGGATCATTTCTGGACATGAATTATAATCCTTATCTACCAACTTTTAGAGAATATTCAATTGGGTCTTGTTTAAAGTCTCTATTTATCCATTAGCCACACCAATGTAGAGGGATGTATTATTGTACTTAATATCAAACTCTGGATTTTGATTCTCCAATTCAACATAGTAGTAATTGTTGTTGTTATCTGTCAGTATTGTATGAGGGACCCCAAATATATTAATGGTATTGTATTTCATGAATCTAGAAATGTTTCTTTCCATGACCACTTTGACGTGTGCGACTTGTTCCCATTTGAAAAAGAAGTTGGTTGTTTTGAGAATATACTTGAACTACTTGGACATAGTGGCAAGATATGGTCCCAAGATGTTCATTCCCCATATGGAAAATGTCTATGAGTACATGGATATGTGAAGTAACTCCAAGGGTTGGTGGATGAAATTGGATCGAACCAAGAAGGAATGGTACTTCTTGGTGAATTTAGTGCAATCCCGCATCATAGTTGTCCAATAGTATCCAAGCCTTTGAATTTGTTGGGATAGCTTGGATCCTGATTGGTGGGCACCACAGGCTCCAATGTGCACTTCCATCATGACAACATTATTATCTTCTCCATCAATGCATCTAATAAGGAAACCATTAGTCACACTTAAAGAGGGAATTTTTTTTGATTTGTGATGTTATAAAAAACAAAGTTTTTTGCTCGCATTCATATTTTCTCTTTTCTAGCCCTATTCATTGGAGCTATCCCTTTTGAAGGTAGTCCATTGTGGGTGTCATGTAACAAGTTCTTGGTCAATAAGTCTCAGGAACAATGATAATATCACCCTTTTCTTATGTGTTGGCATGGATGAATAGTGATACCATCCGGAGGTGTGCAACGATGATGACCATTTCATCCCGGTCTGGATCTGCTAGAGCTGTGGGAACATTTTCTAGTGCCTCATCTTTGACATTTTTTTATTAGAGGATATTATTTATTGTTGTATCCAATTTTAATTCTTCCATTATTCTTTATATGTGGTCTAATTGGGGGATAAACTCTACTTTTTTAATAGCATGATCATTATTGACCCATTTGATGTAAAGTCCTAAATCAAATTTTTTATTCAAGTGTTTTACTCATACATGAAGTGCCATCTCTATCCAAAAAATGAGATCCTAAAATTATTCTTCATTGTTCGTGTATGCCTTTGCTGGTATGAAGGATTAAGGAAGGACCACCTTCTCTAGAGATATGATTACAACTCCCAGCCCCACTATTTTGAGATTGGGGTCTTCCATCTTTTCCCTATCAGGCTTCTAGATGCATAGTCAGAATTCATCTCCTAGATCTATGGGTCCTCTTGAATAGAGAAGGCCTCTTCAATAGGTAATTCAGTATCCAATGATGTCATTTATACTAAGGGGTTTTTTTTCAGAAATTATGCTAAGGCCTGGCCTTTGACCGCTATATAATTCAAAAATTGAATGTGAAATTTTTGTAGGGTGATCGACCACTGTGACAGAAATCTGGTCAATATCAGAAGGATCAGAATATATTTTAGTGGGTTTCTGTGAAAGAGAATATGGACATCATGGTGCCACAGATAGTGACTCAGTTTCTGGACAACAAAGATTAGTTCCGTATAGCTCTTCTCGATATCTGAGGACCAAGTCTCAGCATCGATCAAGGTTCAAAAGAGATAATAAAGACTACATTCACATCTAACATCATTATTCTATGTGAGGAAATCACCTAGTGATAGCTCCATGGTATTCACATTAAAATTGACTGGTATTCCTTAGACTGGAGGCATTATAATTATCAAGATTAAGATACATCTCTTGAGACTGTCAAACACTTCTTAAAAATCATCATTCCATTGATATGAAACCCATTTTTTCATCAACATGGTTAAGGTAAAACATTTTACTACTAGGTTGTCTATGAAGCATCAAATATAGCCTATGAGTAATTAAATCCCCATTAAATTAGTGAGGTTGTGATGAGGTGACATATTATGGATAGAATTTTTATTATTGAGGTCAAATTCGATTCCATTTTGGCGTTTGAGGAAGCCGAGAAAATTATCTTAGGTAACGACAAAGGCACACTCTAAGGCGTTCATTTTTAGATTATGTTGGAATATTTTTTTTGAATATGGTTCAATGATCTAATTTGTGGTTCAATATTTGTCTCTATTTAACAATCGATTCAACAAAATATAATTAAACAAACATTCCTAGGAAGGTTTTGAAGATGCGATGAGTGGTACATTGGTATGTAGAACCAGTATTATTTAATCCAAAGGGAATTAATCAATAGGAAAATAATCTCTAGGGGCCCTGAAGGAAATGTCTTCTTCATATTCGTGGACCATTTAAATTTGTTTTTATCTAGAATAACCATTCATGAAGGAGAGGTCTTGATATCTGGTTGTTCCATCAATTACTGTTTTTTTATCAGGACTAGGAAACCATCCTTTAGGAAGTGCCGGTTGAGATCCCTAAAATAGATGAAGACTCTAGTGTTCTATTATTATTTTTTTGAAATTGACTAAATTGTATAGAAACTCGGTATATTGGACCTAAAAAATAATGCTATCTCTGATGATCTTGTCATCTTAAGCCTCTATTTTGGTATCATGTGTCCAGTGAATACTTCTGGATACTTCTTTATTTCCTTGATGATCTTCTGGAAGGACCAGATGGTGAGTGGCCACTATAGGATCATGGAATTGAATTTCCATGTAGTTAAAAGTGAAAAATATCTAATTTTCATTCTAAAATAGGTGGATATAACATTATCTTCAGAATACATGGCTTCACTAATGAAGGTTTGTCACAAATCTTCTTCTGTACCCAAAATAATTTCTTTGAGTTCATCAATGGTTGTAGACATGACCTTCTAAAATGTTGAAGGAGCATCCCTAAGGTCCTCCTACACATATTCACCTTATTCCTCCTCTTTTTTTTGTTCTAATGTGGAAAAAAGTCTTGAGATGGGTTTTCCAGGTTTAGTATAGGATTCAAGATATTGGTTTTCAGAAGATGAAGTAACTTCCTCTCACCCAGTTTTCAATGGGGGTTTCCCTTGAAAATTTGTGAAGGACGGAGTGAGGGATGTAGGAGTGTATTCATCTACATTGATTAATGATAAATCTTCTTCTACCTTAGTTGGAGAGTAATTTTTATTCTAGATATTTTGTGATGTTTTAAATACATTTTCATCCAATCCTTTACCGTTTTATGGGGAGTCATTAATCATTCTATCACTAGTAGAATTGGTGGTCAGGACTGAAATCATGAGGACTGATAAAAATGAATAAATATTGTGACTCATACACCCATCCTAATTATTGGTAAATAGGTATTATCTACCAAGCTATTTTAATGGGTCATATGGGATCATTTCCAATCAATTTGGGGTTGTGACCCATTTGATACTGTTGAACAAGGTTCGATTCTGTTTCCTCTCATAGAATTTTTCATTTATATAGTTTGAGCTGCATGATTCAAATGGGTACTTATCAGTGATAAACATCCCTTTTAGTACATTAATTCAATAATTTATGAACTGATAGTATGATGAGGGGAATGAGTGTGTTGATGAGACTAAGTCCTTCCAATTAGGATGTTGAAGGCCATGTATTTCCATAAAACCATAAATTATGATTCATCAATAATTTATCCAAATTGAGTCTTGATCTTGATTTGGCCCAATGGAATCTACTCATATTTTTCATACCCTTGCAAGGTTATGGAGGAATGTAATATATTATCCTCAATACATCCCAACCAAAAAAGTGTTCATACTAGAATGAGAATAACTCTAGAGCCATTTTCAATGAAAATATTTCGGATATTGACACCATTTATACTTCTGGAAACGTAAAATGGTTTGATGTTCTACATTATAATGGCATCTTCATCTTGATTTGCGAAGGGGATAACCTAGTGGAATTCTACATAATCAGTATTTTTTGATAGACCTCGGCGGTGGCTAATTAATTTTCAAACTTCAGGGGGATTAGAAAAGATTCAATGATTGGTTCCATGAGGTATTTTGTATACTCAAGGAATCTAGAATTGATAGTTTAGATGGTATCAATGAATGTTGTTTTAGAAAATCATTATTCTGGTTAAATGTATGACACTTCCCAGTGTGAGTATTATCTTTCACAAGTGCATTAGTGGATTATGTATGAGATGAACATGGATCGGCCCTTTGGTACAAGAGCTGGATGTGCTTCTGTTTTTTGTGTGTTGGGCTGGTCATGTTTGCTTATATGCTGAGAAATATTAGACACGTGTTCCTTGTCTAATTTATAATCCAGAGTGATTGATGTAGAGTGAGTTCTAACATGTGCAGAGGGATTTTAGTTTTCCTATTAGTTCCACTAAAGGACTTTTTTGTGAGTTTCTATAACATTGATGGTTTGAGTAAGGGTATGGCTACATGTTTGGCTTTTGTCATGGTTGCGCCTTTGCTGGTATCTTCAGATCCTGTAGCCTCTTCCTCTAGCTCCCCAATTGGGTATAGGGAACTTTGATTCATATCCATACTCATCATCGGAGATGGGATCCATTATTTTAATGACATTAATGGAGTCGAAGATCAACTCCTCATATAATGATGACTATGCATGTCTGACTGCTTCTGGTGGTGACTTTTGGTGGGGCGGTTAACGTACATTCAGATATGATGGAATACAATCTGAGAGGGTTAAAGTTGTACTTTCCCTTGATATAGGTTCATCTTCATGAACATTCTCCCTTCCTTTCAGGTAATACTACTTTTCAGACGATCTGCATTTGGTGAGTAGTGGGGCTAGGGACATCGGCTGCATTGCAATAGGAGCTACTAGGGGAATACTTGGTTGTTTCAACTGTGCAGGGAGAATACCCTGAGTTTAGTTGATTTTATTTCAATTCATCCACCTATCAGTTTTTTGATCTTTTTTAACATCTTTTTACTACTCACCTACTTAATTAGGTGAAATAGTGGAAACATACACCACTTTTTCTGGTGACGGTCCAAGTTTTACTTTCTTAGAATCAATAATTTTCTACAAGAGGAATTTAAAGATGAATAATTATTGGATGGTGTGTCCTAGTATCCAATGAAAAGGGTAATAATCTGGATTTTCATCAAGACTGACCTCGTCAGACCTTTTTGGCTCTAGTAGTGAGAGAAAATTTCAGTTCACAGTTGCTGTAAAATAGCCACATACTTGATCGTCTCAGAACAAGTAAAATTTATTCCTCCATTCCTAGAATTGATTTCTCATAGGCCCTACCACTCATCATATTGAGATAGTGGATTCTAATAACTCCCATGGTAAATTCAAGATATGGTGTAGGCCATATATATGGAGTAGGTACAAGGGCTAGCTTAATCATGATGAATGTCACTTTAGCTTTTCCAATTATTTTTCCCAAGAATGGTGGGGTTATCTAGGATATGATCTTACTCCACTGTATGGAGTCTTCAATTAATTGGGAAATTGTGGATAAATCCCAAAACCCACATGTATAATTCGTCAGGTTGAGAAGTGTTTGTAGCACATCATAAAGGTTATCGATGCCCATATCAAGCATCTCCTCATGGGAGAGTGAATGATTCAAAGTGTTGGACAACCCTTTCTATCTGGAAATAAAGTCCAAGAATATCTTATTCTCTAATTATTTTAAATTTGATTGTTTGATGAATGTTTTATATGTTAGTATTGATCTGAACTAGAATAAGAACAACCGATGAAGATCCTCCCATCCTTTTATCGACCGAGATGGAAAATTGGTGTACCATTTGAAGGATGGTCGTTGTAGGGTTTACCAAAATCATTTTATTTTCATCAATTTTTGTTTCTCTGGGGTTCCCATCACGTGATCATTTTATGTTTTATAGTGCATCAGATGTTGTTCCGGGTCACCTAATCCATCAAATATTAGAAATATTGTGCTCCAAATATTTTGAAGTGGTAGGGTGTCACTCAACCAATAGATGTAAGGTTTCTATTCTGGTTATACTGATGCAAGATGCTCCTCCATGGATTCCAATAGAGAATCCAATGACTCAGTGGCATTGATAAGACCTTAATTCGTGATCTATTGAACTAGATCATGGATGGGTGCAGTGAGAGGCATGATTTGAGATGTCGGTTCTTCTGATATTTTAGGAAAATATCCAACTAGGGGCGTCTTTTGAGGATTTTACTGAACCTATTCTATATTTTTTCTTAGTGGTGGGAAATATTGATATCCATATGTGATCAGGTCAAGGTATATTTATATACTATGAGATATGATGGGAGGATGTACTAGCCTACTTAATTTATCGGGATAAACCCTTATTTTTTAGGTACACCCACCGAAAATGTACATCAAAAATTTTCAAGGGGAGAATATTCAATAGGAATGGTACCTAAAAGTAATTTAACATTGATTATCCTCACCTCTTTAATTTATTCATATTTTCGATAAAATATTTATCTGATTGTAAGGGGATACTTCTCATCGAGAGGAGGAGGTGTTTTATACACAACTTTACTTTAATTCATTTATCTGTTGTGGATTCACTAAGAGGTGGTGGATGATTTATGGGGGAAAACCCAAATTCTAGGTGATCCTCTAGTCCCGGGTAAGCACACATTCATTATCAGTGTGGATTAGATTCAGGAAAAATCATCCCCTCCTAACTCTTTTGTGTTTGCATCATTTTCAGTGTGGTACATGGGATTGAAATCCAGGACATTCACCGATGTATAATGCATTTTGGGCAGCATAACAACTACTGAATGGTATATAGATTGTCTTCATACTTTTTTGGAAATCATCATTCCATTATAGGATCCTCTTCATGATTATTGGTGAAGAGTAACTTATAGGTATACCCTATACGGAATTGTTTTATGCCTCCCTTTTGGGTGAAATAAGTCATGAGATGGGGTGGGATGAGAGACCTTTCTACATTTCATCCTCCCCAAATGAGAAAAGACTGATTTTCACTATGTGGGTGATTGAGGTAAAAATTTCCCTATCCCTAGAGACTGTGGTTTCACTAATTCTTTTTTTATTATGCCTCAGCTCAAATTAGTTAGTCTCAATATAGTCATTATGTGATAAAAATTTCCTCAGCCTTACGGGTTGGAGCTAATCCTGTACTGCAGTAGTTTCTACTGCTATCGCCTCATTCTTGATCTCATTTATTCCCATTCGAGTGTCATCTGGACACGTTTTTGGGACTTCATGTGAACTATTTACTTATTAGGACATTAAGAGTGTGGTATTATTAACATCCCTCGGGCAAGAAGTATACTAAAAGTTCTCGATTTCCATGTTCAGATGTTTTTTGATGGATTACTCTATTCAGAATTAACACTATTGAGACATACTCAAGGTCAGATCTTATTGAGAATATATCCATTCCTAAGAAGGTATTTCACTTAATTTATTCCCTAGGATAATTAAATTATAGGATTCCATTTCTAATGGGTTCTGGTGAAATAGGTTAGGGGTAAATTGAAAATATGCATATTCTCCCCATCCCAGAATACAAACACTAGGTGGGGCGTCAGTGATAAGATGATGTAATTTATGAAGTGCATTGAGGTAGGTTAGTTAATGATATTTCTTCCAACTCTCTAATTGTGGTCATCAGTTCGACAGAAGGGCCTCCAACTCGATTTGATGATAAATATCTCCCAAAATTTTTACATGGTCTGCATACCCATTATTGGGAAAGAATACTTTTTTCAACTAGTAGAGAGTTTTCCATTGATTGAGACAAATGTTATGTATGAATTTGTATTTCAGATCCCTTTGTATGTCAAATTGAGAAGTGGTTGTGGGACAAAACATAACATTTATTTCATCCGTAGCCAATTGTATTCTAATAATAAACATATACTTTTGTTGGTCCTCTATAGACTCTTCTACTTGTTCTGCCAAACATGAATGATTATTGATTAGTTTTTCACAAGAATACAGGTTAGAAGGGGTCTTGTTGATTTGTGAATGGTCTGGAATAAACATAGATGGTGAGAATATCCTTAGGCCATCTCTTAGTTGAGAAATGATGTTTCTTTTTATTGATATGGTATATAACATGTTTGACCCCATTGCTCCAAGCACCTCTACATATGAAGGATTTCATGTATTTAACATGGAAAGGGGAGGACCTTGTCGTTAGCATGAAGTCTGACAGTGGGGAGTACCTTTGTTATTGGTGCCACAAAATCCTCTAAACACCTAAAAAGATTAAAAACCCCTAAAACCCATAAAAATCCTAAAACCCTCTAAAAACTATAAAGTCTGTTTTAAGCGCTTAAAATTTTAAACTCTTAAAACCTTTAAAACCCAAAAACCTCAAAAAATACCCCAAAAACCCCCAAAATGAAAAAAACCCTAATACCACTAAAAACCCTAAGAATCCCTAAAAAACCTAAAATACCCATAAAAATAAAAAGAAAAACATAAAAAATAAAAGACACATAAAACACGTAAAAACCAATGAAATGCTAAAATACCAAAAACACTAAAAACCATAAAGAACCCAAAAAACCAAAAAACCCAAAAAACCATAAATACCAAAAAAACCCATTAAAAACTATAAAAACCATTTAAACACATTAAAATGTTAAAAAAATCTAATAAACTATAAAACCAGTAAAAACTCAAAAAACATAAAAAAGCCCAAAAAATCAAAAAAAATCATAAAATTTTAAAACATTTTAAATCCCTAAAAATCCATAAAAATACTAAAAACCATGAAAATCCTATGAAATACCTAAAAATACATAAAAAAATTAAAACCCTAAAAAAATAAAAACCCTTAAAAAACCTTAATAAACAAATAGAACATAAACACCTAAAAAACATAGAAACACTTAAAACCATAAGAAACCCTACAACCGGTAAAAGCCACTAAAAACCTAAAAACCCTAACACCCCATAAAAAACCTAAAAACAACTAAAAACTCTAACAACCGTTAAAATACAAAAAAATTAAAAAATCTAAAAAAACTTAAAAAACCTAAAATCATATAAAATACATAAAAACCCTAAAAAGATTAAAAATCCCCCAAACCCTCAAAATAATAAAACCCTTAAAAACCCTACAATTAATAAAAATCTATAAAAATACCTGAAAAGATAAGAAACCATAATCCTCTAAAAACCTTAAGAAAACCTCAAATACATAAAAAAACATAAAACACCTAGAAACCTAAAAATGATAAAAACCATAAACAACTAAAGAAACTATAAAACCCCTAATACACTTAAACCCCCTAAAGAACCATAAAAACCCTAAAACCACAATAAACTCTAAAAAATATTCAAATACATAATATTTTAAAAGAATCTAAAAAAGATAAATACCCATAAAAAATAAAATACCATAACCCCCAAAATACATAAAAAACCTATAACCCCTAAAAAATCCAAAAAAAATGAAATTCATTTAAAACCATAAAAATACTAAATTATCACGAAATATACCTAAAAATGAAAATACCCTAAACACCCTAAAAACATAATGAAAACCATAAAAACAAAAACACACTTAAATTAAAAAGAATAATGATCGAAACTTTGGAAAAACTCAAAAGAAGATAAAAATCAAAAAAACTCATAAAAACCATAAAATCCACTAGATATACTAGAAAAACATAAAACCCCTTGAAACCTTAAAAACTAACAAAAAACCAAAAACCCCCAAAAAACCACTAAAAACTCTAAAAATCCATTAAACCCATAAAAATATTAAAATCTATAAAAACCCTTAAACCGCTAAAAACTCAAAAAACCCCTAAGACCCAAAAAAACCAAAAAACCCAAAGAAAACCCGTAAAACCCTTCAAAATCCCTAAAACCCCTAAAACACAAAAAAATTTAAACTGGACCTAAAAATCCATAAAAACATAAAACCATGGAAACCATGGAAACCCTTAATAAAACATAAACAACATAGAAGAACATTAAACCCCTAAAAACATAAAAAACACGAAACCACTAAAAACCTAAAAACCCAAAAAACCATAAAAAATTAAAAACCATAAAAACATAAAAACCCATCAAAACCTAAAAATACTCTTAAAATATAAAAACCATTTAAACACATAAAACATTTAAAAAATAAAAAAACTCTTAAAAACCATAAAAAAATAAAAAACCCTAAAACCTTAAAAAATTCAAAAAACACCTAAAACACTCAAAATCACTGAAATCCAAAAAAACAATAAAATTCCTTAAAAATCCACAAAAAACACTAAAATATAAAAACAAAAAAAAAACCTGAAAACCCAAAAGAAAACCTTAAACCATTAAAACAATTAAAACCCTAAAAAAGCTAAAAATTGTAAAAGCCCTAAATTTCCTAAAAACCATAACAACCGAGGAAACATTTAAAAAAAACCATAAAAACACATAAAATCAAAAAAAAAATAAACCCCTAAAGATGTTAATAAATCTAAAACAGCATTGAAACCCAAAAAACTCAACGCCCCAAACCCACAATGTCCATAAAAACCAAAAACACTTAAAAAACCTAAAAAACATAAAACAAAATAAAAATACTTACAACCATAAAAAAACAAAAAAGTAAAAACCATAATGCCCCTAAAACCATTAAACCCCTGAAACCACATAAAAATAATAAAACTGCAATCAAAACTCCAAAACCCATTAAATCTATAAAAAATTAAAAACTCTTATAATCATTAAGAACCTTAACTAACTAAAAAAATACCATAAAACCCCAAATACCCATAAATCCCTAAAAACATTAAAACCAATCAGAATCCCTAAAATCCCTATAACACATTAAAATCCAAAAGGTTCAAAATTTCCAAAAAAAATTAAAAACACTAAAAACGCTGAAAACCCATAAGAATATCATAAAAACCTATAACACTTAGAACCCATAGAAACCAAAAATTAAAATAAACACCCTAATAATCTATAAATTCCTTATGCAACCCTAAAAAAATCTATAAAAATCATAAAAACAATAAAATCATAAAGGCCCTAAAATCCATAAAAACATAAAAGAACCCTGAAAACCATGAAAAACCTAAAGAACAATAAAACCCTAAATCCCCATAAAATACCTAAAAATGTAAGAATATATTGAAACCCTAAAAGACTCTAAAACCCTAAAGTACCCAAAAAACCATAAACCCATAAAACCCTAAAAACTGATAAAAACATAAAAAAACCACTAAAACCCATGAAAACCCATTATATGCCTAATAATATAAAAAAAATGCATAAACCCATAAATCCATACAAACAAAAAAAACCCCTGAAAATCTTAAAAACCCAAAAAACAAATAACCTTAAACCCCTCATAATCACTAAAACCCCTAAAACCCATAAGAATCATAAAAAATCCATAAAAATTCCAAAAAAGTGAATACCCATAAAAACCCTGAAAAGAACCTATGAAAACCTTAAAAACATAAAACTCCTAAAAAACAAGTAAAAATGATAAAAACCCTAAAACCATAAAAACCATAAAAACCATAAAATCCACTAAAACCTATAAAAACCCATAAAAACCCATAGAATCCTAAAATCCCCTAAAAACTCTAAAAACACTTTAAACGACTAAAAATGTTCAAAAAATATAAAAAATCAAAAAAAAAGTGAACAACCCCCATAAAAAACAAAAAAACCGTAAAACCATAAAACCCAAAAAACCCTGAGTACCCAAAAAACCCAAATATCCCTCAAAATTCATAAAATCCATAAAAACAATAATAATCCTAAAAATCCCAATAAAATGAAATACACTGAAAACCTTGAAATACCATAAAATCTAGAAACACATAAAAACCCTAAAAACCTAAAAGTTCCAAAAAACCCTATAGGACCCTAAAACACTAAAAACCATAAAAACGTAAAAACCCATAAACCCCCTAAAACCCAAATATAAGCTCTAAAAGTAATTAATACCCCAAAAAAATTATGAATCTCTATAAACATTAAAAACAATAGAAAACTCAAAAAACCCAAAAATAAAAAAAAAACCTAAAAGCCTTAAAACCCTCAAAATCTTAAAAACCCAAGAAACTATTTTTAAACCCTAAAAACATAAAAGGCATAAATATCATAAAAATCCCTAAAATCCCTAAAAATATTAAAAACCCTAAAACCATGAAACACTAAGAAAACATTAAAAACCTGAAAACACTTAAAACCCTAAAGAAACTAAAAAAATCCTAAAACCATTAAAAACCCAAAAAACCAAAAAACCCCCAAAATACCATAAAAAATTATAAACACATAAAAACCACTATATACTTTGAAAACCCAGTAAACCCCTAAAATAATTAAAATCCTTAAAAAATTAAAATCCCTAAAAATCTCAAAAAAAACTAAGAGCCCCAAAAAAGCATTTAAACTCTAAAAACCCTAAAAACATTAAAACCATCAAAATCCATTAAAAACCAATAAACCAATAAAAATCATAAGAATACCTACAAATAATAAAAAAACTAAAAACCCTCTAAAGACCCAAAAACCCACTCTGAAAACCTTAAAAAACTAAAAACACTTAAAATCCCAAATAACCTAAAAAAATCTAATGACCAAAAAAAACCCCAAGAAATCCAAAAAAACCTAAAAAACAAAAAATCACATAAAAACCATAAAACTATAACAACCATTAAAAAATCCTAAAAACCACTAAAAACTGTAAAAAACCTTTATACACGTAAATCATTAAAATTTTAAAAATCCATAAAACCCTTAAAAACACAAAAAAAAACCCAAAACCCAAAAAACCAAATAATCCCTAAAAACTATAAAAAAACACCCAAAATCTCTAAAACCCCAAAAAAATAAAAGACTTAAATAATCCCTAAAAATACCTAAAAATAAATAACCCTGAAAACCCCTAAGAAACCCCTAAATCCCTAATATAATTAAAATTAAAAAAACCTAAAGACTCTGTAAACCCTAAAAAACCATAAAAACCAGAAAACCCCTTAAAATCGTAAAACCCCTAAAAACCATAAAAACCCATAAAAACATTAAAACACCAAAAAACCCAAACAAAACTAAAAACAAGTAAAAAATCTAAAAACCCAACAAACCCTTAAAAACATTAAAAAACTCTAAAAGACCATAAAACCCAAAAAACTCATAGAAACCCAAAAAACCTGGAAAACCCCATAAAACCCCTAGAAACACTCCAAATCTCTAGAAACCTAATAAACATTAAAAATCCTAAAAATTCAGTAAAATAATGAAAAATTTAGAAATCCCTAAAAACCCCAAAAAACTATCGGAATTCTTTAAAAACATAAAAACACATAAAAACCCTAGAAAACATAAAAAATGGAAAAAATTATAAAAACATTAAAACCCTAAAATCCCTAAAACCCTAAAAACTAGAAAAACCCATAAAAGTTGTTAAAACAACATAAAAAACCACTAAAAACATTATAACAAATTAAACCCACAATAGATGATAAAAACCACAAAACCATAAACCCCATAAAACCCATAAAGCAATAAAACAATAAAATTCCTAAAATTTCATTAAAATTTCTTAAAAACATAAAAAACCTGAAAAAATATTTGAAATCCCTTTGAAAACCTTAAAATTTTAATAACATGTAAATCACTAATAAAAATTTATAAAACCCCTTAATGACCGTAAAAACACCTATTAACCATAAAACCCAGAAAAACAAAAAAACCCCTTAAACCAACTCTATAAATCATTTAAACCCATAAAAACATTAAAAACATTTGAATACCATAAAATCTCTAAAAAACTCAAAGAAATTAAAACCCTGAGAAAAATAAATCCCTAAAAATCCTAAACACTGATAAAACCCCTAAAAATCACTAAAAACGATAAAATCCAAAAAAAATTATAAAAAAATCATAAAAAATTCCAAAAAAATTAATAAAGACTAAAAACCCATAAAAACAATATGAAAACCATAAAAACCTAATAACACATAAAATCCATATAACCTAGAAAATGATAAAACCCATAAAAACCCTAAAATAACATAAAACAAATATAAAAAACACTTTAAACAACAAAAAATGTTTAAAAAATCTAAATAAACTTGAGAAATCATAAAAAATAAAAATACTATAAAAACCAAAAAATCTCTAAAAACCTTGAAAATACTAAAAACCCTTGAAATCCCTAAAAAACATAAAAAACATAAAAATCATAAAAATCATAAAAATCATAATAATTATAAAAAATGAAAATAATGAAAAAACCCTCATAAAAGCAACTAAGAAAACCCTAAAACCCAATTAACACTTGATACCCCTAAAAACCAAAAAACACTAAAAACCCTAAAACCCAAAAAAACCAACAAACCAAGAAACCCCCCCCCTCCCAAATGATATAAAATTTCTAAAAACTAATAAAAACCCTAAACCACCAAAAAACCCAAAACCCCGTTTAAACCCCAAAAATATTAAAAAACATTAAAAATCATAAAACCCTCAAAACATAAAAAACCCTTAAAATAAAAATTAATAATAAAAACCCTAAACCCTAAAAAACCTTAAAACCCCTTAATATCCCTAAAAATACTTAAAACCATAAGAACTCTAAAAAATCCATAAAATCCATAAAAAAGTTAAAACGACTAAAAACACTTAAAAATCATAATAAAACCATAAAATCCTAAAAATAGTTTAAACCCCCCAAAATCATGGGCACTTTTTACCACTTCATCGTAATTGGATGTGATTATGAAGCAGAGCATTGGGATATAATCAAGTTGGTGCGGTTTTCAAACCATTTTGGTTGGAAGCAACTCTAGATTGAGTCTGATTCCATGCTTGCGGTTGAGGCCTTTCGTCAAAATTCAAGGACGGTTCCCTGGCAGATTCTACCCCAATGGATTGATTGCATTACTTTATCCAAAAATTTGGTTCTTAAAATAACCCATGCATACAGGGAAGTCAATATGGTGGGTGATGTGCTTTCCAAGAAGGCTATTGAAGAACGATGCTCATGGTGGTCTTTTGTTTCTCTTTCTTTTTGTTCGTCAATTGTGGATTCAGACATGAAGGGTGTTATCCATACCTGATTGCATATGTCCCCATTGTAATGCCTTGTACTTTATTTTTCATTTATACACTTGAGGGACCAAGCCTTCTTCTTGGCCCCGCGCCTTCTTTTCCCCCAAAACCTAAAAATTGCTAAAAAACCCATAAAAATCCTAAAACCCCTCATAATCACAAAAAACCCAATAAACACATTAAAATCCAAAAAAAATTCTCAATAATACCTAGAATATAAATAAAAATAAAAGATTGAAAACAATTGAGAAACCATTAAAAACATAAAACAAATTAAATCGCCTAAAAACCATAAAAATTATAAAGAACCTAAATACGCCAACCCCCCAAAAACTCTAAAAATTGTTATAAAAACCTTAAATATAAAAAAAAGAATTTCAACCCCCCCCCAACCTAAAAACACTAAATACCATAAAACCCATAAAAACTCTACGACCGTCTCTTTTGGAAGATCTGAGATCCGATGAGCTTTTTTCGTTCTTCGGGATATGCGATGGAAGATGGATGATTTGAAGGGTGTTGTGTCGATTTGGAGGAGGCATGCTTGGTCCAGTGGTGTGGACTATCAGATCTGTTAGTCAACGACTACTGCAGAAGATACAAGATTGGTTTTATGGTTCCTTGGATTTAGCTACATTTCATGCTGTTGTTTCGGGATGGCTAAAGTTGTGCTGGGATTTGTTTGATATATAGGTTTGTGGTTAATTTGGGTGCCAAATCGGTTTCTTTGGTCTCTTGTATTCTGCTAAAGGTCTTGGTTGGATCTTATTGTGTTAGTTCTATTTTTGTATTTTTATTTATGGATGGACTGCTTAGGAGCCACTGTTAGTGCTGGCTGATGGATTTGATCTGAGGTATGGGGTGTTGTTTAGTCATGTTATGGTGGAAGGTTCCTCACAAGGAGGTTATGGTTGCTGGAATTTGGGATGCTAGATGATGGTTTCTGCTTGGATGGGATCTATTGAGGGAGATTCTAGTTGTTTGGAACTGAGGTGGTGGAAGTAATTGGCGTTTGCCAATGCGAGAGGTAGGCTATCTGTCACTTCTTTTTTACGATGTGCAGAAGGATATATTGATCAAAAATGGTGGGGTTTAATGGTTCTTGCTGATGGGATGGGATGTGATGAAGCTGTTGTTTACGAGTTTGGTGTTGGTGGCTCTGTATTTCTAACAATAGATCTTCTTGGTGAGGAAGTGCTGGAGGCTGCTGATGTTAGTGGTTTTGTGCTACTGGAAGTTGATCTTCTTCGAAAGGAAATGATAGAAGATGGTAATACTGTTGTGGGGTGGTTGCTAGTTGGATGAGATGTGATGAAGCTAACAATCAATGGTTTTTCTAGTGTCATGTTTCTATTTCTTTCTATAAGTTTTTCTTTTTTTGGGTCTTGGTTTTTTTGGGGATGTTTTGGGATTTTGGGTGTGAGTTGAATGACTCCGCCCCCTGGTCTATTGTGTCTTCTTTTTAATAAATTGTGAGGTGGGGTGTCAGGACTAAGCTAGCCCTATGCCTACCTTGCACTAAAAACCATAAAATTACATCGTGACATAAAAAATTAATAAATATACAAATAATAATAATAAAACTCCAAACCCCAAAAATAATTAAAGACCTTAAATCCCAAAATAACACAAAAAAACCAAAAACCCCAAAAACCCAAAAAATACTAAAAACCCTAAAACACCTAAAAACCATAAAAAATCCTAAATACCAATTAAAATCCAAAAAACCCATAAAAATCCTTAAAACCTAAAAACACCGACAAACCCAAAAACCCCAAGTAAATAATTAAAAAACTAAAAAAATTTAAAACCCCTAAAAACATACAAAACTCTAAAATTATAAAAACCCTAAAAACCCTAAAACCCCTAAAAACATAAAAACCATAAAACCCCAAAAAACCTATAAATCACCTAAAACCACTAAAAATATTAAAATCCCTTTTGATCCATAAAAATATTAAAAACTATATAAACCCTTACTACCCCTACAAACTCCAAAAAACAATAAACCCCATAAAACCCTACAAAACCTAAAAAACCATAAAAATCTACAAAACCCTAAAAACATAAAAAATAAAAAAATCTAAATATTCCCAAAAAATTTCTAAAAACATAAAAAACCATAAAAACCAGGAAAACCCTAGGAAAATATAAGTTACATAGAAACACTTTAAATCCCCCAAAACACTAAAATTCCTAAAAAACACTAAAACACCTAAAAATAAAAAACCTTGAATCCCTTAAAATCCTTTAAAACACCATAAAAACCATAAAAACGATAAGAAAACCAAAAAACCAAAAAACCCTAACAAAATAAAAACCCTAAAAACCCAAAAAATAAAAAAACCACTAAAAACGATAAAAACCATAAAAACCATAAAAACCACAAAATTCCCAAGAACTCCCAAAACCCCTAAAAATCCATAAAAGAACTAAAAACTATGACAATCCGAAAAAATACCTAAAATAATAAAAAAACAAGAAAACCATTAAATACTTTTGAAAAACATAAAAACCTAAAAACACTGAAACCACATAAAAAACTAAAAAACGCTGAAAAACCTAAAAACTTAAACATTCAAATGACCCAAAAAACCAAAAAATTACCTAAAAACCATATAATCTCTAAAAACTATAAAAACTACAAAAAACTCCAAAAACCCTATAAACCCTTACAAATGATAAAAACTATAAAGACAATAAAATCTATAAAAATTTAATAAAACCCTAAATCCCAAAAAATACTAAAAAAATAAAAAGCATAAAAATACTCAAAAGACTCTAATAACCCTAAAAAACATAAACATCATAAATTTCCCAAAATTTTCTAAAATATAAAGAAAATCCTTAAATCCCGATAACTGCTTATAAAACCATAAAAAAAGAAAATCACATAATCCCCTATAAACTTAGAAACGTTAAAAACCCTAAAAACCATAGAGACCCTAAAAAACGTTAAACCCTTTAAACCCCGAAACTCCCATAATACCACTAAAACAACTAAATACTCTAAACCCTTTAAACCACTAAAATGTTAAAAAATCTAAAAAACATTAAAAACCATAAAAAACTCAAAAATTCCTTAAAACCTAAAAAATCATAACACCCCTAAAAATCATAAAAAAAACCTTAAAATCCCTAAAAACCCTTGGAGATGGTGCCGCTATCCCATGGTTTCTCCCTCTCGACGCTGTGCTTTCCAGGGTTTCCTCCCCAGATCTTCCATGGAGGCTTCAATCTGGTGTTCTTCTGCTCCTCTTCATTCATCTCCCTCTCGACTGCTCTCCCTTGGTGGGAGATTTGAGCTTCAGTCAAGGTTAGGACTTTTTTCTATGGCAGCAAGGGCTGGGGTTTCATTCAGGCAGATCCATTTTCTGGCGATCTTTGGTGTCGCTCCGAGATACGTGATGGATGATAGTGGTTACAGAGGGCTCTGGGTCGATCTATTAGTGGTGCTCTTGGTCCGATGGAATGCGTGATCAGATCTTCTGGTCAACGACTTGCGTTGAAGCTTCAGCTTTGGCCTTCTGGTCCCTTGGATCTAACTATTTTTTTCACTGTAGACATGGGGTGGCTCAAGCTGTGCTAGGATCTGGATTTTTTTTCTGGACTACAGTTTGTCAGGGTACCAAATAGATTCCTTTGGTCCCCTGAAATTTGCTAATAATCATGGTTAGATTCGGATTCTGGTGGATGATCTTGGTTGGTTCGCATTCAGATGTGATTTGGTTTTGGTTTATGCTTTAATATGGTGCCAAAGTAATTATTTTGGTCCTGAGATACTTTTTTTGTTTGCTAACTGTGACACGAGTTGCTGCGTTTTGGTCGTGCTTTGCAGACTTTGTGTTGATGGAAGGGCCCTTTGGGCTGCGGATCTGGCAGTTATTCGCCCTTGTCTATGCTGCTGGGTGTGCTATGCTGGAATGTTGCTTGTTTTCTAACTGAGATGAATTACAGATGATGTTTTTGCTGCTCGTGCTGGTGTTTTTGTTCTGCTGAAAATGGACCTATTTCAATTTTGGTTTCTGCTATGCTGTTTTGTTGCTAGTGTGGTTATGATTCGACGTGGATGATAGCTTGTGGTTCTGTTGTGTGGTGTCGGATGTTGTTCTGCTTTTGGGTGCTGTGGTTTTGTTTCTGGGTGTGCTACTAGGTGTGAGTTGCTGAAGGATGATTGGATTGAAGGTGATTGTTGTTGATGGTGCTTGGTACGGGGTGTTGCTTCACCCCTACGTGATGAAGGTGAGATTTGGGACTATGGTGCTGATGGTTCTATGCTATTTAACTGGGAACTGTGGAAGGGATGTGGCTATATGACTCTGGTTGCGGGTTGCTGGTTGTTGTTTGGCTGGAAGGTGTTGGATGTTGGTTTATTTTGAGTTTGGATGTAGGTTGTTTGTTAGCTGTGAGCTTCTGGATGCTGGTTGATGCTGGATGATGGAGGTGGCTTCTTGGTTGTGTGTGTTTTCTTCTATCTCTTTTTTTTTGTTTTTTGTTTTTCTTTTTTTTGATGTGTTGTAAGGGGTTTTTGGGTGTGGGTCGCTTGACCCCTCCCCTCCCTTGACCGTTGTGTCTCTTTTTTCTTTGCTAATAAATTTGGGGGGGGGGGGGGATAACCCGAACCTCAAATCTTTTTTTCCCTAAAAACCCTCAAACCCAGAAAATTCATAACAAATCCCTAAAAACCGTAAAAACATCAAAATCCCTAAAACCCAGATGAAATCCTTAAAAAACTAGAAGTAATTAAAACCCCTAAAAACATCCAGAATGTAAAAGGCCCTAAAAACCATAACAACCCTAAAAACCCTAAACCACTAAAAACCATAACAACATATAAAAAATGACCCCAAAACCCAAAATATTATAAAAACCCATTACACCCCTAAAAATTTTAAATAACTCTAAAAACTGTCAACCCCTAAAAAGATCAAAATGAAAAACCCAAAAACCCAAAAATACATAATAACCCAAAAACCCAAGAACCCCTCAAAATCCCTAAAAACCTAAAGACCCATAAAAATCTAAAAGAACCTAAATATATCTAAAAATGTAATAAACTCCAAAACCCTAAAACCCCTATGAAAACAATAAATACTTGAATCTCTTAAAACCCCTAAAAACATAAAAATTGATAAAAGCCTGAAAACCTCCAAAATAACTGTAAAAACAAAAAAAACCCTAAAAACATTAAAAATTCTAAAACCCCATAAAAAACCTAAAAAACCACTATAAACTCTGAAAGCCCCTTTAAACCTATAAAAACATTAAAAACTCTCAAAACTCTTTAAAACCCAAAAAAACAAAAAAAAACCCATAAACCCCAAAAAACCATAAAAATCCTAAATCCCTAAAACACCTCAAAATCCTTAAAACCCTAAAAGACAATAAAATTCCTAAAAATAGAAAAAAATATATAAAAACCTATAATACAGTAAAATCCCTGAAGAACCCTAGAAAAAGGATGTCGCCGCTCTCTCCTGGTCTCTCCCGCTCGACGCGGCGATCTTCATGGTTCCCTCTCGAAACCCTTCTCTTCGGCTCCGTGGATCGTTTCCAGGCCAAGATTTGTGATGTGGATATAGTTTAGAGGATTTCATCCCTGGTGAGATGGTGGAAGACAAGGTGGATTCTTGTTGGCAGAGGGATCTAGTGGGTTGTGGCTGGGATAGGCGATGATGATTTGGTCTGGTTTGGAGCAGATCTGGTATATCTGGACCTTCCTATTCCTCGGACGCTGTCTTTGTTGCTTCGTGGTGGCAACATTGATGGTTTCTCGGTGGTTTGGGTAAAGTCTATGAGGTCGACGTCGACGTCAACCTTGACTCCAGATCTGAAATTCCGACGTATTTGCTTTGTCTTGCTGCTTCGCTACATGGTTTCGTCCCTGATGGCGCTCTGATTCTGGTACGTGTTCTCCCCGGAGGATTGGATTCTACTTTTTTTGGTTGCACCGGTGGCTTGTGTTTTGCAGTGGATACAACTTGGTGGGATTTTGCTTGTCCTACTACTACGGCTTTTTCTGCTTGTGGAATGGCTTGATGGCTGGGCATGCCCATTGGTTAGGGGTCTGCTCGAGTCTCTGGTTATGATGGTTCTAGATTTGTCGATGATTTTGTTGCTGCTGGGGAAGTCGATGTATACTGGCGCGAGAGTTAGAGTTCTTGGCATTTCTGGTTTGCATGGTGCAGAAGGAGAGTTTGTATTCCGAAACTGGCGATGTTGGTTACCGCTTGCTGTAGGGCTAGGGCACGACAAAGCAACTGGATTGGGGTCTGTTGCTGGCATTTCCAAGTTGATGGAAATGGCTCTTCTTGGAGGGGAGGTTCTAGAAGATATGGATGATTTTGGGTTCGCACTGATTTTGGATGATCTTCTTGGAAAGAATACGTTTTTTGCTGGAAACACTGCTATGGATTGGTTATTGTTTGGATACAATGCAATGAATCTTGTGGGATGGAACTTGGTGTTGTTGGTTCTGTGGTACATGTGTTGTACCTTCTTGGTAGGGAGGTGCTGGCTTATGGGTTTTGTGAATAAAGAGGATGGATGTTGTTTGGATGCGAATTTTGTTCACTGGTGGTTGTGTGTTTTTGGTGCTGGTGGTTATGTGCTGTTGGTGGTATGTTTTGGCGTGAAGGTGATGGTTTCTGGTTCATGTGGGATTGGATGATGGCTGTTGATTGGTGGTGAGCTAGTGAATGCTGGTGAAGGCGAGGCTTGTGATTTTGATGCTAGTGGTTCGGTGGTGTTGGATGCTGGTGGTTCTATGCTATTGGATGATTGTGGTTCTGGATGCTGGATACTGCTGGGATGGGAGATGTTGAAGGTGTTGTGTTTGCATTACTGTTGGTTGCTGATTGGCTGGGAGATGCTTCTGGATGCTTCTTGATGATGGTGATGATGATGGTTGCTCCATGGTGTTGTTTTTTCTGTTTGGGTTGGTTTTTCTTCTTTTTTTTATGTTCTTTTTTGGTGTGGGTTGTATGGGTTTTTTTGGGTGTGGGTCGTTTGACCCCTCCCCTCCCCTGTCTGTTGGGTCTCTTTTTTCTTTCTAATAAATTTTTTTTGGGGGGGGGGGGGGGGTCCAGGAATAGCCCGACCCTCGCATCTTCCTTTCCCTAAAGAACACTATGAAAACCATAAAAACCAGAAAACACTTAAAACCCTAAAAAGATAAAAAATCTAAAAACCCTAAACCCCATAAAACCCTAAAAACCATAAAACCTTAAAAATCCCCAATAACCTAAAAAACCCTACAGACCACTAGAAACACTAAAAAACCTTAAAATCAAATAAAAGACTAAAACCCATATAAACCCTTAAAACACTAAAAATCCTTAAAATTCCTCAAAATACTTAAAATCCAAAAAAATCCATAAAAATACTAAAAATCCCTAAAATTCCCCAAAAACATAAAACTACTAAAAACGTTGAGAAAAACTTTTAAACCTAAGGGCACTTAAAACCCCCTAAAAAACCTAAAAATGATAAAAAAAGAATTATAAACAATAAATACTATAAAAAGTCCTAAAAAATTAAAACACTAATAACTGATAAGACCCCTAAAACACAACTAATAACCCAATGAACCCTTTAATACCCTAAAATGTTAAAAATATACAAACATACATTAAAACCCGAAAAAATAAAAAAAATCCCTAAACACCCAAAAAACCCAAAATAACCCTCAAATCCCAAAAAATCATTAAAACCCATAAAATTCATAAATAATCCCTAAAACAATAAAATGTAAAAAACCATAATGAACAATAAAAATCCTGAAAAAACTAAATAATCTAAGAACACAAAATGCCCTAAAAACCTAATAAATGCTAAAACCGTAAAAAAACACTTAAACCCTAAAAACAATAACTATCCCTAAAAATCATAAAAATGTAAATCCCATAAAAACCCTAAAAATAATTATAATCTATAAAAACAATTTAAACTTCTAAAAAATATAAAAACTATAAAATAACCTTCAAACCCCATATAAACTGAAAAAAAAACCCTAAAACCCCAAAAACCCATAAAAACCCCTACAAACCCAAAAACCCGTCAAAATCCCTTAATATCCTAAGACACCATTAAAATCATATAAAACATATAAACCCCTATAAATATAAAAAACCCTAAAACCTAGAAATGCGATAAGAAAAAAATAAAAACCTAAAAATTCATAAAAACCCTAAAAACCAAAAAACACTTAAGTCCTGAAAAAACACTAAAATCCCCGAAAATCAGTAAAAACCCAAAAAAAATAATAAAAATAGTACAAAAGTACTAGAAATCGTAAAAAATGTAAATACCCTAAAAATACTAAAAACCATTAAGATAAACTAAAAAACCTTAATACACTTAAAACCGATAAAAACCTAAAAATGCTAAAAACCATAAAAGACCATAAAACCCCTAAAAACCATAAAAACTGTAAAACCCCATAAAAACACTAAGGAACCACTAAAAACTCTAAAAACCCTTGAAACAAAAAAAATGTTAAAAACCCTAAACAACCATAAAACCCTAAACCATTAATAAAAAACCTTAAAAACACATAAAAATCCTAAAAATCATTAATCCCCTAAAAATCCCCCAAAACCAAAAAAACTAATATAAAACCTTAAAACCCCTTAAAACAATAAATATATATTTAAAAAACAAAATACCAAAAAACCCCTAAGAAGAACATACAAACATAAATAAACATTATCCCCTAAAAAATAAAAAACCCAAAAAACCCAAAAACCCCAGAAAACATTAAAACTCATAAAAAACAAAGAACCACTAAAAACCCTTTTAACTAGTAAAAATATTCAAAAAATGAAAAAAAATATAAATCCATAAAAACTAAAAAGACCTAAAATCCAAAAAACCATAGAAATCCAAAAAAACATAAAAGACCCTAAACCCCCTCAAAATTCCTAAAAACCCATAAAATTCTTAAAAATCCTAAAAATTCCCAAAACCCTCAAATCACTAAAAAACATTAAGATAACTAAAAACCCAAAGAAAAACATAAAAACCTAAAAACAATTAAAACCATAAGAAACCTAAAAACTGTTAAAACACTTAAAAACCCTATAAGAACCTAAAAACCATAAAAACATTTAATAATTCTAATACCCATAAAAATAATAAAAATTACTGAAAAATATTTAAACATGATAAACTCGAAAAAATGTTCAAAATACTCTAAAACCCATTAAAACACTAAAATAGTTAAAAATCCCTTAAAAACAAAAAAATCCATAAAAACCATAAAAACCCAAAAACCCATAAATATCCTAAAAAATCCCTAAAATCCATAAAAATGTAAAATTCTATAAAAACTGAAAAAAATAATAAATCCTTAAAAACATAAAATCATAAAAACCCTTAAAAAAATAAAAATGCTAAAAACCCTAAAAATCAATAAAAGACCACAAAATACCTAAAACACTTGACTACCATAAAACCCCCTAAAAACATAAAACAACCTAAAAACCCATAATATCAATAAATGCAACAAAAAACCTACAAAAAACCCTTTAAACCATTCAAAATGTTAATAAACTATAAAAACCTTAAAAACCATGGAAAAAAATAAAAAAACATTAAAAATAAAAAAAGACAATAAAATCCCTAAAACCCTAAAAACACTTAAAACTCTCAAAATCCATTTTAACACTTAAAAATCCGAAAAAATCTTTAAAAATCACTAAAAATATAAATACTGAAAAAACTATGAAGACCCTCATGAACAAATAAAAATATAAAAACACTCAAAACCCCTAAAAATCTATAAATCACTATTACCCTTATGACATTCTAAAAACCCTTAAAACCCTAAAAACCTCTAAAAACTTTTAAAAATATATAAAACCCCCAAAACACCAAAAAACATTAAAACCCCCTAAAAATGGTAGAAATACTCCTAAAACATTAAAATCAGAAAAAATAATATAAACACTGAAAACTAAAGAAAACATAAACCCTAATAACCCTAAAAAACCCTAATATCCCTAAATAACCTAAAAAACAATAAAAATCGTGAAAAAATATATAAATCCCTTAAAACTAAAAACTGTAAAATGCTGAAAAATCCTAACAAAACATTAAAAATGGAACAACACTAAAAACCCCTAAAAATTTTAAAAATGCTAAAAAACCTAAAACCCCTTAAAATCCCTAAAAACCAAAAAATCAAAAAATCCTAAAAAATAAAAAAAGGCATAAATTCATAAAAAACCCTGGATACCCCTAATAATAACATAAAATGTTAAAAAACACTAAAAACCCTAAAACAATAAAATTTCAAAAAAAACATAAAAGACCCTAAAATCCCTAAAAACCTTAAAAACATGAAATCCTCGAAAACCTGAAAAACACATAAAAACCATAAAATCCCTTAAAACCAATAAAAACTATAAAAACCATTTAAGACCATAAAAACGTTAAAAAAATCAAAAATAAATCAAAAACCCTAAAAAACTCAAAAAAACAATAAAACCCAAAAAACCATATAATAAATGAAAACCCTAATAACATTATAACCAAGAAAATCCATAAAAACCCTAAAAACTGGTAGAAATCCAAAAAATACCTAAAATTCCATAAAAACATGAAAGCCCCAAAAAATCACAGAAAAACATAAGAAAGCAATAAAAACATAAGAACACTTAAACCCCCTAAAAATATAAAATTATAAATACCTAATGAAACCCTAGAAAATCCTAAAAACCCTAAAAATATTAAAACCCACCAAACCATTAAGACCATTAAAAACCCATAAAATCCCAAAAAAACAAATAAAAATAATTAAAACCCTTTAAAACCGTAAACATGTTTAAATACTCTAAAATCACATTAAAACATAATAATCTAAAAAAAAGCAAAATAAATGATAAAAACATAAAACCCTAAAACCCCCTAAAATTAATCAAAATCTCTAAACCCCTAAAAAACACTAAAATTCCCAAAAAAAATACCTAGAATTCAATAAAATATGAATAACCAAAAAAACATAAAAAAAGCCATGAAAACCTTAAAAACCTAGAAATACATAAAATCCAAAAAATCCAAAAGATGATAAAACGCCTAAATAACCCTAAAGACCCCAAAAACCCTAAAATCATTCAAAATCCTTAAAACCATAAAAACCAAAAAAATCCTAAATATACCTAAAAAATATAAGAACATAATAATCCCTGAAACTAATAAAAAATACGAATAAAACCATAAAAAACCTAAAAACTCTTAAAGCCACTAAAAACCATAAAAATATAAAAATTTAAAAGACCCTAAAAGACCTAATAACCATAAAACCCAAAAAATCATAAAAAACTCTTAAAACTCAAAAAAAAATTCAATATCCCACTAAAAAGTTTTAAAACTGTTTAAACTCTTATGAAATTTAATAAAATCTAAAAAACCATAAAAACACTAAAACCATTTAATTCCCCTCAAGATCATTAAAACCCATCTAAATCCCTAAACACTATAAAAAACCCATAAAAGTCCTAAAAAATGCCTATAAATCCCCCAAAATGTAAAATACTCTAAAACCTTGATACCCCTAAGAAAACTATAAAAACCTAAAAAATATTTAAACCCCTAAAAACCGTAAAAATCCTAAAACACCCTTAAAACCATAAAAAACCCATAAAACTCTTAAAAACCCTAAAAACACATAAATCCCCAATAAAAGTACTAAGGACCTTAAATACCATTAAAATCCATAAAACCTTAAAAAATAATAAAAATCCCCAAAACCCTAAACATCACAAAAAAATTTAAAAGTCCCAAAAATACCGTGAACTGTTAAAACCATTAAAAATATAAAAAACCATAAAAAACCTAAAACACACAAAACGCCTTAGAAACCCAAAAAACAATAAATTCCAAAAAAACATTAAAACCCATAAAAACATTAAAATACTAGCAATCAATTACTGTTTTTGTTGAGGGTATGGATGGATGCACGATGCCTAGTCATGGGATGCTAGATGGGGTTGTGTATGATGGGACCTTGGCTGGAGTTGGTTATGTTGTTTTGCATGACATGGAGGCGGAAGAATGTTCAGGTGGATCTTGGAAGGATAGTCTACAATATTTAGATGAGGATGGGCAGTAAGGTGCTTTTTATTCTTAGGATGAAACACGGATCAGTTCGAATATGGATCAAATAATGAGGGAGAGGGCCATGATTGGGGTTTCCATGCCACATTGGAGGGAGAAATATTTTTCAATGCAAAACTCAACTACCCTTTAGCAGAAACTGAGAAAGGACTACTCAACCATGCCAAGAACTGTGTCTACCAGGGCCTCCTCTAATGGAATCAATAAGAATGCCTTTGGAAAGAGTTTGATTTATGATACTCCCTCTAAGCAGTTATATGAGGAGAAACAAAGGCTAAAGGACAGTTATTCTACCCTTTACATGGATATGGACAATGCGAGGAAGGCGGTATCTAAGCGGGAGATGGTTGACTCATATGTTTCCTCTGGATACGGTGATGATGTAGACCCCTATAAATATCCCATGGAGATGTTGATCCTTATTAAATGTAGCTTTATTTTGTGATTTTGGGTATTGGGGTTGTTTTGGGTTGGGGTTGTTAAGGGTTTTTGGTTGTGGGTCATTTGACTCCTCCCTTCCCTTGGCAACTGTGTCTTTTTTCTAATAGATTTTTTGGGGGGTGGGGTCGAGAGTAGCCTGGCCCTACACCTACCTTGCCTCTAAAAATGTAAAAAAACTATAAAAACCCATTTAAATTTTAAAAAAACTCAAATATAACCTAAAAACCAAAAAACACAAAAAAAAACCAAAATACCCTAGAAAAGGAAACCTTCTAAAAACCATTAAAATTATGTAGAATTCCAAATATATCTTTCAATGTAAAAAATCCTAAAACTCCTAAAAAATGCTAAGAAACCCTAAAAACACTTGAATACCCTAAAAAACCCTAACCCCCCCCCCCCCTGAAAAAATCCTAAGAAGACCTTAAACTCCCATAAAAACCCTAAACCCAATAAAAACTCTAAAATTCCATGAAACCGCTAAAACATTTAAATAATATAAAAAACTATAAAAACACTAAATAACTGTACACACCCTTCATATCCAAAAGACCGTAAAAACTATAAAAATCATAAACAATTACTAAAAATCCTAAAAAAATATAAAAAACCAAAAAACCCTGAAAAAACATAAGAAAAACCTAAAAACCATTATAAAATTAAAATCATATAAAACTATGAAAAATCTAAACACACTAAAAACCATAAAACACTGGAAAACACTCAAACCCATGAAAATCACTAAAAACAATAAGAAACCTTCAAAATACTAAAAAAATTCAAACAAATATAAAAATAACTAAAAAACCTAAAGACCCCAAGGAAAAACATAGAAAAAAAAAAACATAACATCCATAAATACTTAAAAAATGGTAAAAACACTATAAAGATCCAAAAACCTCTAAAAACCATAAAACCTGTAAAAAATTTAAATACCCAAAATCCCATAAAAACCCAAACAACTAATGAAGACTCTAAGAATCCTTCCAACTCCTAAAATCGTTAAAAACTCTAAAAGAATGTTAAACCACAACACAATCTCCAATGAAAATCCTAAAAACCCAAAAAAACCACAAAAACCCGAAAAACTAGAAAACCTGAAAAACCTAAAAAAACCTTAAATTCCCTATAAACCATAAAAATTCATAAAAATACTATTATTAAAAAATATATATATAAAAACAAATAAAACCCATTAAAACCCCTATTAAAACCTTAACAAACCTTAAGAACCCAAAACCCGTAAAACCATGAAAACCCATAGAAACATTAAAAAAACCCTAAAACCAATAAAACAATAAAAACCCACTAAAACCCCTAAAAACGCTTCAAACCCCTAAAACACAAAAAAAAAACTCAAAAAAATCTTAAAATGATGAAAAACTCAAAAATTTCCAAAAAAAATAATCAAACCCTCTAATTTCCTAAAAACCCAAAAAACAATTAAAATACTATAAAATAAATAAAAAACCCTAATAACATAAAAATCCCTAGAAACCTTGAAAAATCATAAGAAATCCATAAAAACCTAAAAACACTTAAAACACCTAAAAACCTAAACCACTAAAAACCAAAAAGAATCATAATCCCCTAAAAAACCTTAAAACCATTAAAACCATCCAAAACCAAAAAAAAACCTATAAAACCATAAAATTTCTAAAAAATACCTTAAAAATCTCTAAAATCATAAAAAAATAAAAACATAAAAATAACCCAAGGAAACCATAAAAACCTAAAAACACTTACAACACATAAAATCCTAAAAAAATACTCAAAACCCTAAGACTCTAAAAGTACCAGAAACCCATAGAACCCCACCCCCCAAACCCTCTAAACCCTAAAAAACCGTAAAACCCATAAAACACTAAAAACTACAAAAAAATACAAAAAGAACATAAAAACCCAAAAAACCAAAAAATCCCAAAACACCTCCAAATCCAAAAAACCAAAAAATGCTCATAACTCCTAAAAAAGACAGAATATCCATAAAAAACACAAAAAACCCATAAAACCCCTAATAAAACCATAAAAACCAATAAAATATTTAAAATCCTAATATCCTAAAATAAGCTAAAACCCCTAAAAACTATAAAAAGCATAAAAGACCTTACAAACACTAAAAACCAAAAAAATACTTCAAAACACAAAAGGCCCTGAAAATTATAAAAAATACCTAAACATATATATAAATGTAAAACCCCCTAAAAACAGAAAAAAATACCAAAGAAAATCGTAAATACATAAACTTACAAAAAACCCCTAAAATCCCTATGAAATCCTAAAAACCATAAAAGTCCCTAAAGACCACTAACAAGCATTGATATACCTAAAACCCTTAAAAACTCTAAAACCCCTAAAACCCACTATAAACTCTAAAAATAAATTAAACACCTAGAATCTATAAAAGAACTTTAAAATATATTAAAATCCCTAAAAACACAGAAAATCTATAAAAAATCAAAAAAACCATTAAGACCCTCAAATTCATTAAAAAAAATAAAACATAAATATCCTTAAAATCCCCAAAATTCTATTAAACATTGAAAACCCTAAAACCCCCAAAAACCCAAAGAAAACCTTACAAACATAAAAAAACACAAGACTCCTAAAAAACAAAAAAACACTAAAAATCATAGAAAACAATAAAAAGACAATAAAATCCAAAATACTCTCAACATCCCTCAAAACCCAATGAAACCATAAAAATCCAAAAACTACCCTTAAAAATACCTAAAAATGAAAAAACCCTATATTTATTAAAAATTATAACTACCCTAAAAGATCCTAAAAACCTAAAAACCCCATAAAAATAATGAAAACCCAAAAAACATTAAAAACTATGAAAAACATAAAAACCCAAAAAACTACAACAAAATATAAAAAAATTTAAACCAAAATGTCATAAAAACTATAAAAAACCTTAAAAAACCTACAAACTCTAAAAAAATATAAATATCCAAAAAAACTGTAACCCCACTAAAACCCTAAAAACCCACAAAATTTAAAAATACCTTATATAACAGAAAATATGAAAATATACCTAAAAATCTCTAAAAGCATAAAAAACATAAAAAAACTAAGAAATCCTTAAAAAGATAAAAAAACTTAAAACACCCAAAAAACCAAAAAACACAAAAATAATAAAAAAATTCTTAAAAGATCCGAAATCCCTTAAAATTTAAAAAAATCATAAAAAAATAGAAAACCAAAAAAACCTATAAAAATCCCTAAAACATGAAAAAAATTAAGCACCCCCCAAAACCATAAGATAAACGTAACAAAAAAACATAAAACAGTAAAAAAATTAAAAAATGATAAACACACCACTAAAACCCCAAAACCCCTAAAATTTCATAAAACTGTAAAAAAATTAAAAATCCAAAAAACCCATAAAAACAAAACCACTAAAAATATCTAAATCCCCTATAGTCCCTAAATAATTAAAATATTCTATAAAATCATGAACTACCTAAAATCTCAAAAACCCCTATAACCCCAAAACCCTCCTCAATCCCTAAAAATTCATAAAAAACTTCAAAATCACAAAAAACAAAAAAAACCCTAAAAATAATCTTTAATACCTAAAAACATTAAAAAAATCCAAAAACCCCTGATGAAACCTATAAAATAATAAAATACATAAAAACACATAAAACCCCCAAAACCCATAAAAACACTAAAAACCATAAAAACCCACCAAAAGACCTGAAACCCCTATTCACCATCAAAATCTAGAAAAACTCTAAAACCCATAAAAAACCTAAATTTTTTTTCCAAACATAAAAAACCCAAGAAACCTGTGAACCCCCAAAAAATCCTTAAAACATAATTAAATTTAGACCCCTAGAAACCAAAAAAATGCTAAAAATCCTAAAATACCATAAAATATCGAAAAAAATTTGACACAATAAAAACCACTAAAACATTAAAAACCCCTACAAACCATTAGAAATCATGAAAAACCCAAAAAAATTTAAACCCCTAAAAATGTTAAAAACTCAAAGAAACTACAAAACCCATAAAAACTAAAAAAACACTATAGAAACAAAAAGACATAAAAAACCTAAATACCCATAAAAACCTTAAAACCCTCAAAATCCATAAAACCCTAAAAAACTATAAAAATCAAAAAATGTTCCTAGAAATCCCAAAAAACAAAAAAAATGAAAAAAATGAAAAAATATAAGAAAACATTCAAAACATAAAAAAAAATAAAACCCCTAATAACCTAAAAACACTAAAAACTCTAAAACCATAAAAACCATAAATACACTAAATACCTTGGAAGTCCATAAAAATAATCATAAATCACTAAGAAAACATAAAAATGTTGAATAAATAGAAACCTCAAAAATCCCTAACAAAAACATAAAAACATAAAAACACTTTAAACCCCTAAAAACCTAAATAACGTTAAAACCCCTAAAAGAACATAAAATCACTAAAAACTGGTAAAACCAATAAAATCCCCTAAAACCATATAAGTCCAAAAAACACATAAAAACACAAAAAACCAAATAAAAACTGTAAAAACCATTTAATTACTAAATTTTTTTAGATTCGATGAAAAACCATGAAAACCCATGAAGACTCATAAAAACCATAAAATCCAAAAAAACACTTAAAACCATTAAAAAACCTAAAACAATCAAAATTCCTAAAAACATATACAAATCCTAAAAAATCCCAAAAATCCATCAAATATTAAAGACCCTAAAAACCATAAAAAATTTAATAAAATCATAAAAAAACATAAAACACCTCATAAAAAGAATATGCTAAAAACCCAAAATGCCTAAAAGACCATAAAACACATAAAATCCATAAAACCATAAAAAATCATAAAAACCTATAGAAATACCTATAAATTTAAAAAAAATTAAAACCATAATAACATAAAAACCATTAAACCCCAAAAATTACAAAATATGCTAAAAAATAAAAAAAAAATCATAACAACCCCTAAACATAAAAATACCCATAAACATTTTAAATACCATAAAAAACAAGAAAAACAACAAAACACAATAAAAACTATAAAACCCCATTAAACACCTAAAAATGTAAAAAACTCTAAATAATATTAAAACCCCAAAAAACTAAAAAACTGTAAAAACCTAAAAAACCCCATAAAAACCCTAAAAACCCTAGAAACCCTAAAAACCTAAAAACCCTCAAAATCCCAAAAAACAATAAAAACACTAAAAATACTAAAAAAATATCTACAAATTCATAAAAACATAAACAAATTTACAAACATTAAAACTCCTAATAAAACAATAAAAAGTTAAAAACACTTTAAACCCCAAAAAACAAAAAAAAATTATAAAAACCCTTAAATTACACTAAACACTCTAAAATACCTAAAGGCCATAAAACCATAAAAATAGAAAATCCCATAAAAACCCTAAAAAATCCTAAAAACTCAAATATCACTTTAAACCCCTAAAATGTTAAAAAATCAATAAAAAATCTAAAAAACCTAAAAACCCCTAAAAACTAAAAAACCCCTAAAAATGTAAAATACCCATATATTCCTAAAAACACAAAAAAATAAACAGCCCCCAAAAAAACCCTAAAAACAATAAACATCCCAAAATAAATTAAATCAAAAAAATCCTAAATAATCCCTAAATACCCTAAATATTTAAAAACCCTAAAACCTTGAAAACCTCTAGGAAAAACCTAAAAACCAAAGAAACAAAAAAAACCACAAAAACATAAAAAATTCAAAAACCCTTAATACCCTAAAAACCCTCAAAATAAATTATATAACAAAAAACCCATAAATATACAAAAAATCACTAAAAAACATTTGAAACTATAAAAACCTAGAAAATCACTATGAAAAACATAAAAACTAAAACACTTAAAACCCCTAAAAACTAATAAAATGATGAAAATTCTAAAAGGACCTAAAAACAAAAAAAAAACCCCAAAAAACCATAAAAAACCTTTCAAACCATAAAAAACACTAAAACCCATAAATCTCTAAAAAACTATAAATAATAAAAACCCTTTAGTCCTATAAAAATTCTAAAAACTTTAAAAACCCATGGAACCAATAAAAACTCAAAACATCATAGAACCCCAAAAAATAAACCCCCAAATCCCCAAAAGAACCCTAATAAAAATAAAATCCCTAAAAACCGTAAAAACCATGAAATAAAAAAAGACCTTAGAATCCCTAAAACATAGAGAACCCTAATAAACATAAAAATCCTATCAAAACATTAATTATTTAAAAACACTTAAAACACATAAATTACATAAAAATAATGAAATCGTTAAAACCATAAAAAGAACCTATAACCCTCAAAAACACTAAAAACCCTAAAAAACTAAAATAATAAAAATCCATAAAAATTGATAAAAACATAAAAACCATGAAAAAACAGTATGAAATTCTTATTAACCTAAAATATTTTAAAGCCCTAAAAACCGAAAAAATGAAAAATAACCCTAAAAGACAATAAACACCCTAGAAACCCATAAAAACCTTACAAACCCATAAAAAATTAAAAAACGCTAAAAGCCAATAATAACCAGAAGCCCACTAAAAACCCAAAAAATGGATTAATCCCTTAAAAATGATAAAAAACTGTAAAAACATTAAAAATCCTAGAAAACTCAAAAAACCCAAAACCCTAAAAACCATAAAATTTCTAAAAATTCCAAAAACCCTCAAATCCCTAAAAACCATAAAACCGAAAAAAATACGAATAGATTTCTAAAATCACAAAAAATGTAAAAAGAACTGGAAAAACATAAAAATAGTAAGAAAGTATTAAAAACATAATAACACTTAAATCCCAAAAAATCATAGAAAGAAACCCTAAAGACCATAAAAAGCATAAAACCCATCAAAATACCTACAAACCCTAAAAAACCCTAAAACATAAAAAATTCCAAAATAATCCCTAAAATAATAGAAAAAACCCAAATAACCTTGAAAAACCCTAGGAAAACATTAAAAACCTAAAATCACTCTAAAGGATGCTTTTACCACTTCCTTGGGAGCAGTACCACGTATGATGCAGAAGTTTGGGCCATCATAAAGGAGATTCAGTATGAAACCCATTTTAGATGAAATAATCTCTCGATTGAATCTGATTTATCATTGGCGATGGAGGCCTTCAGGAAGTAGTCACGACTTGTACCACGAAAACATCTCCAACACTGGATCGAGTGCCTCGATGCTGCCAGGACTCTAACCATGGGAATCTCACATGCATATAGGGAGGAAAACTGGGTTGTAGATGCTCTTTCCAAGAGATCGACTGATGAAGGGACTTCGGTATGGTCTTTCAGGACTCCAGACATCTGTTTGTCCTCAGTAGACTTATACATGAAGGGGAAGACCCACATTAGGATATTCAAGCCTCCATTGTAATGCATTGTACTTTTCTTTTATCTTATTTAATAAATCATGGGGTCAGCTTTGTCTGATCCCACACCTTTTCTGCCCTAAAGACTATAAAAACATCTAAAAAACCTAAAATACCCTAAACCCTGAAAAACCATAAACACCCTAAAAACCGTAAAACCCGTAAAACCCTTGAAAACCATGAAACCCCTAAAAACATTAATCCTATCAAAATATTTAGAAACCCTAAAAGGCCAAAAAAATCCTACGAAAGGCCGAAAATTACCTAGAAACACAAAAACCCATAAAGACCTTTAAAAACCCAAAAAATAATAAAAAACTAATAACACATAATGAAAATAAAAAACATAAAAATTGAAAAAACCCCCCAAAACCACTAAAAAGGCCATAAAAACCAAAAAATCACTTAAAGCCTAGAAACACTAAAAACCAAAATAATCCCTAAAAATAAAAAAACTTTAAAAACGATGAAAACTCGTAGGCAAACATTAAAAAACTAAACATAATTAAAACCCCTATAAACCTAAAACCCCTAAAAACCATAAAACCCTAAAACATATTAAAAGGATTTTGATCCATAAAAACCACAATGCACCTAAAAACATTAAAACCCCCTTTAATCCCATAAAAATCCTAATAACAACTAAAACATATCTTCTACATTTCATGAATTTTGGGGTTTTGGTGTCTTAGGGGACAAGGGTTTTTTGGTGTGGGTTGTTTTTCCCCACCCTGACCTTGTCTGCTTTTCAATTCAATTAATAATTTTTGTGGTGCTAGGGATAGCCTATACTCGCACCTTTCTTCCCCTAAAAACTATAATAATATTAAAAAACCTTATATTTAAAAAAAATAAAAATATAAAAACCCTAAAAATCCCTTGGAAAACATTAATAAACCAAAACACATAAAAACCCTAAAAAAATAATAGACACTAACAATACCAAAATACCCTAAAAATTCATAAAACCATAAAATACATATGAAACCAAAAAATCAACAAAAAATACTAAAAACTCTAAAATCCCTTTAAACCCTTAAAAATTCTAGAAAAAACCCCTAAGATGGCGGCTGGGTCTCCCAGATCCTGTCACGCTCAACTGGGATAGTTCCTCCTCTCACGATGTTTCTTCCATGGTGTGGCGTTGACTTCCCTGTGGTTTTTCCTTCTCAGACGTTAGCTTTCACAGCATTTCAGTGCCATCCTCTTGTGGTACATTTATTCTAGATCTGTGGTGCCTTTTCTGATTGCTTTTCTCTAGCGCTAGACCTAGAAAATGAAGTCAACCCTGGAAGAACATGTCAGAACCAGCCTCTCAGATGTGTGACTTTGCAGTTTCATGAAGAAGATGTCTGGATATATTATTTGGTGTGAAAATATATGTTGGGGTTGCTCAGATATGGATTGCTCGGAGTGTGGCATTCCATATAGGAGTGTGTCAGATCTGTTTGGTTCTCTGGTGGTTTTGTCTTCTCCGAGCGATGGATTTTCTCAGGTCTTTTGTCTCAGTTTTCATCTCAGTTTGGCATTTGAGATGGTTTGGCTTAGCTTTTGTGGTTCTGGAAGCTGTGTAGAGAGACGTGGCTTTGGTTTGGATTAGATCTTCAAGTGTTGCTTTAGATCGGATCGTTTCAGAAAGATATGATGTTGACATCACTTCGTAGTGGTGGAGTGGGTTTCATCGATAGCGTGGGCTCTAGATGTTTCTCCAAATCTATAGTTTTTCTAGATGGTGTGGCGTGATGGTCTATCAGGCGGCATCACAGCTTCTTGAGCTGCTTGGCATTAGGTGGCTTAGGAGATGACGATGTAGGGTGAGGTCTTGCATTAGCGATCTGAGAATGGATGAATGTTGGTCGTTTCCCAAGATTTGTAATGGATTTGGGGAAATGGTGTTCCATGTTGTGATGCAGGCTTCCAGATCTGCTCAGGAGGCACATATAAGATTGGGTTTGCACCGATTCATGCAGGAAATGCATGTTCATTTTTCAAGTCTCTCACTTTCATATCTATCTCATGCTAATGCTGAAGGGATTGTTCAGTTTTGTTGCATGTTGGATGCTATGTTGGATGGTGGTTTTCTTTGTGGTGGCTATTTTTGTCATGATTTGTTGTGGATGCTAGTTTTTGGTTCTGATGAGTGGCATTGGATGCTGCTTTCAGTGCTATGGTTGGGGTCTGGGCATGGGTGGTGGTTTCCCCCCATGTTTTTGATGATGTGCTAGTAAAGATGTGTTGTGTTATGGATTCTATATTGGTCCGTGGTCCTCTATGGTGTAGCGGGTTTAGTTTTGAATATGTGTGGATGCTGGAATTTGGTTCTGTTGAGTGGTGTTGGATTCAGTCTTGCCTTTGGGTGTTACAGATGTGTTCTTGGATGTGCTTCTAGGTGTGAATTTCTAGAAGCTGACTAAAATTTTCTGTTTCACAGAGATGTAGGGAAGGTGAGACTTATGACATTGATGCTGGTGGTTCTGTGATGCTGGTAGTGGATATGCTTGGCCAGGAGGTGATGGTTGATGAAAATGGTGTTGTGTGATGTTGGCTGCTGTCTGGCTGGGCGATTCTGTTGGAGATGATTTTTAATTTCTGCCTTTTTCGTTTTTGTTTTGTGTGTCTTTTTGTTTCTTTGGGTACTATTGGGTTTTGTGGGGGTTGTCTAGGGTTTTTGGGTGTTGGTTGATTGACCCTACCCCTCCCTTAACATTTGTGTCTTTTCTGTTGTGTCTTTTTATAGAATAAATTTAGGGGGGCCATAAATAGTTGGACCTCTACATCTTCCTTGCCCATAAAATTCTACAAAATTATAGAAAACCTTAAAACCCTAACAAAGTAAATAAAACCCAAAACCCGAAAAAGACCCAAAAAAGCTTTAAAACCCATAAAGCCCATCAAAATCTCTAAAACTCTTAAAACCCATAAAAATCTAAAAATTTACTAAAATCTCCAAAAAAACATTAAAAAAACTAAGAAAAATAAAAAACACTAAGAATACATGAAAACCCAAAAAACACATAAACCCCTTTAAACCTAAGAAATGCATTAAACCTTATCAGTTGTGAAAGGCCCTAAAATCATAAAATATATCAAAATATCTAAAACACTTAAAAGCAATAAAAATACTAAACAAAACTGAAAAACATAAAAAACCATAAAACCCATGGAAACCATTAATAAAACCATAAATATATAAAAACACTTAATCCCCCAAAACCCTAAATAACGCTAACAACCCTAAAATATCCTAAAAACTCTAAAAACCACTAAAACCAATAAAACCCCCTAAATACCCTAAAAAACCTCAAAACCCCTAAAAATAAATAAAAACACTAAAAACCCTTCAATATCCTAAAAATTATTGAAAAACTCTACAAAACTATAAAGCCCTAATTTTTTTTAAAAAAATTCAAAAATCTAAAAAAACCCAAAAACCCCTCAAAATCCAAAACAACCATAAACACCTAAAAAATCCTATAAAATTGTATAAATTCATTAAAAAATAAGAAATCGTATAAACCATAAAAAACCTAAAAACCCTAAACAATATTAAGCCCCTGAAAACAAAAAAAACTATAAAACCCAAAAAACCCTAAAAGATCCTAAAATCACTAAAAATCCCTAAAACCCATAAAACCCCTAAAAACCTTACAAAAACATACAAATTCATGAAATCCAATTAATCCACTAACTTTTATAGAAACAATTTAAACCCCTAAACACATCAAAAACATCAAAAAACATTAAAAACCCTATAAATAAAAAAACTCTAAAAACACATAAGATCCATAAAAACCCTAAAAACATCATTATACCTAAAAACATAAAAACCAAAAAAATAATAAAAACCCCTAAAAATACATAAAAATATAAACTAACCTAAAACCCAATAAAATCCAAAGAAACACCTAAAATCCTAAAAACACATAAAATGCCTAAAAACCATAAATCCTAAAAACCAAAAAACACTCTATGTAACTAAAAACCATAAAAACAATAAAAATATTAAAAACCCCTAAAAATATCTACAAATGGAAAAAACCCAAATAAATTAAAATGTAAATAAAACATTAAAAACCCAAAATATCCAAGAAAACCTAAAAACTTAATTAAAAATTACCCAAAAAAACTCAAAAATAACCCTATAAACAAAAAAACCGTAAAACCATAAAACCACTTAAAAAATTAAAAACCATAAAAATCTAAAAAACCAGTAAAAATATAAAAGTCATTTAAACATCAAAAAATGTTTAAAAATCGAAATACATTTTATCAACCTTAAAATAATCAAAAACCCCCCTAAAAACCCAAAAACCATAAAAATGAAAAAAAACACTAAAAACACTAAAATCATGAAAAAACAATACAATCCATGAAACTACAAAAAATCATTATAAATAATAAAACCTAGAAAAGCCTAAAAACCTAAGAAAACATAAAAACATAAAAACATTTTAATCCACTGAAAACACTAAAAACGATAAAAACATTAAAACCCATAAACCCTAGAAACACTCAAAATCATTTAAAAACATTAAAAAAAATAAAAATCCTACATATCCATAAAAATTCCTTAAAAAATAAAAAACCTAAAAAAACTAAAAAACCCTTGAAAACCAATAGACACATTAAAACCCTAAAACCATAAAAAAGGATGGCGGAACAAGGAGGAACGAGACCCCCCGCGGTCCATGGGAAGGATCAAGAGGTTGTTCCAAATTTTGGAGGGAACTTCACTGACCCAGTCAGCCATGGCGAGCTTTTTCATTTCTGTAATCCTTCTATGGCGAACCCAGCTCCTCCTACTCCCTCACGGCCGCAAGTGGTGAGCAAAAATTTTTTGGAAGTTGTGTGGTCAGTTTCATCGCTATCCTTCACTGATTTTGAGTCTCCTTCCCCTGGAAGAATTGTCTGGAAGGGGCACATTTCCCATGTTGCTGAAAACAGAGAGGCGGTTGAGGAGCGGGTGAGCTTGTATCGTTTCTCCGTCGTTGCCAGGGTTCTAGTCCAAAAAGGGGAAAAATTATGGAAATTTGATAATCTTGCGAGTCGTATCTCTGAGGCTTGGGGTTTCAATGACTGGAAGATGACTACAATGGGGTGCGGTTTCGATCATGTGGTGTTCCCCACGGATGAACTGAAAAGGAAGTCCTGGAGCTTTGGATTGATTTACCTTAAGCCGGGACTCCTCAGATTACAAGAATGGGACAGAAACATTGATCCAGCAAATGTGAAAAATACCTTTATGCAAGTGTGGATTCGCATATGCAAGTTGAATTGGCTTTACTGGCATCCCAGAATCTTATGGGATATTGCCTCTACGGTTGGATTCCCTATTCGTATTGACAAAGAGACTGATAATCCACAGTACTGGCACTATTCAAGGGTGCTTTTTGTGATTGACAAGGCGAGTACACTCGTTGAAGAGGTAGTGCTCACCACAATTGATGATACCTTGAACCTGGAAATACAATACGAGAGGAGGTCCAAGTTTTTCTCCACCTGCAAATTCATAGGCCACTAGTTCGCTGAATGTAGGAGGTCCAGAATATACGGTGTTTGCAAGCAGCGAGGGCATGTGGAACCTGACTGTCGGATCAAGAAGGTGAAGGGAATGGGGATAATTTTTGAATCAATGCAGTAGCCCCTTGGAAACTCTGAATCGGGGCGTGCTGTGGGAAATAATGTGGTGGCCGAAGCTCCAGTCGGGATGGCCAATGGAGATAGGGATAATGCAGAGGCAGTGAGGGCTGATAGGGCATCTACCTCTAAGGATGTAATCGCGCCTCCTGGGCTTGTTAACAGTGTTCCCCCCACACGGTCAACTCAAGACATGTGTCCATCGATCCAGGCTATAACTCACAAGGAGTCCACCTGTGCTGATCTCAGCAAGATGGTGGAGAGTGGGGCGGCTCCCTCTGGTGGTGGGACATTGTCACAGCCAGCCCTTGCACAGATAGAAGTGGACGGTATGGAGAATCCATCAGCCCCTGTAAGGAATGTACATGGACCGAGCTGCTTGGAAAACACGTGGGATTCCAGTGTTCCAGTTGGGAATGTGGCAGTGCCACTGGCATCTAAGGATGTGGTGGGTGAGCCTGATATGAATGTTCCTCCCACTGGGTCATCACAGGCCATGTGCCCATCGTGCTGGATCATAACTGAGTCCATAAGCTCGGATCCCAACACGTTTTTGGAGAGTGGGGCTGCTCCCACTGGTGGTGGTACTGTGGCACAGACATCCCCTGCTCATGTGGAGGGTGATGCGAGTGGACAGCTCTCTATGTTAGGGCAGGTTGATTCTGCTCTGGTCCCAGGACAAGTGGAGATATTGGCTGGGCACAATATTCCATGTAATAGTGCATCACCCCCTCCTACTCTGCTGGAGAGTCATGTGCATGAACCTGCACTGGATCAGGGAGATGGAACCGTGCAGGAGGTGAACACGTGCACAGATATTGTTGGGATACTGGTGCAACATGATGATGCCCAGTAGGATCGGAGTGGGGAGTTCACTCCAGTCTCATGTAAGGTTGCTAGAAGGACTGCCAATTTCCAGCCTCCTGAAGGGCTCTGTGCCACCAACAGGTTCACTCCACTCTCTGGCAGATTCTGGGATGATGAGGGGGTTAATGAGCAAGGTCATGAAGAAGGAGCCAATGGGTCTGCGAACCGTGGCACTCTGAATGAGACTCAGGAGTGTGAGAATGTGTCTGAACACATGAAGAAGCTGGTTGGCAGGCCTCCCAAGAATAAGGGCAGGAAAGGCAAAGGGAAAGAAACTGACCTCACATCCAACAAGAAGCAACCTCCTACTGGGGGTGGGAAAAACTCTTCTCAATGAAGATCATGTTCTGGAACTGCATAGGGCTAGGAAATATTCCAAAGACCCGTTCCCTTAAACATTTAATTTCAGCCAAAAGGCCGATGCTTCTAGGGACTGCAGAACCTTTGAATAGCTTCGACAGCTGGAAGGGCCTTAACTGGCAGAAGTTTGGTTACTCTCTTGTTGCACACAACAACATTGAGAGTGGTGCGAAGACTCTTTGGGTCCTCAAACATGATTGTATTCAAGTGGTATCCGTTGAGAGAAGACCTCAAATCATCTCCCTATGGATCCAGATTCATGACTCCTTACATACATTTTATTTTTTCTATGCCTCATGTGTTTACACTAGGAGAAGGCAACTATGGAGTGATATGATGAGTATCAGTCAACACGATCATTACAACTGGGTTGCTGTTGGTGATTTTAATACGGTGCTGAGGCCAGATGAAAGGATTGGATCATCTTTCTCACGTATTGCTGTAGAGGAATTCTCCTGCTGTATTGATCAGTGCAATCTGGTGGAACTCCCTGTTGTGGGTGGTCACCTCACATTGGGAAGGTACACCATAAAGGGGAGGCAAGCAAGTAAATTGGATATATGTTTTTTCCAAATCAATGATAGCAGGTCCTCAGTTGTGATGTCTGCCTCTACTCTCCCTAAGTTCATATCGGATCACAATCCCTTGATGCTTGAGATCAATGATAGCACCTGAAGATCCTCTCCTTTTCCCTTCAAATTCAACAATGCCTGGCTCACCATGCCTGGATGTAGGTAAGTGATTGCTGATAGGTGGAGCAGCACTTTTCATGGCAGCCCACATTATGTGGTGGTGGCAATGCTCAAACGAATAAAGAGTCTTCTTAAGGAATGGAGTAAGATCTCTTTCTCCAAGCTCGACGATGACATCATGGCTGCTGAATCCCAGCTTTATCACTGCCAAATTGATGACCAGCAGTGACTTACCCCATCTAGCGAAGAAATGCAGCTCCACTTGAAGCTGAATGAGCTTTTGGATCATAAAGAGAAGCTGGCTAGAAATCAATTTATAGTGGATTGGCTCAAGGAAGGAGATAGGAATTCCAAATTCTTTCATCGTCTTCAAAGGGAGAAAAAATCAAAGAAAGCTCGGGATGTCATACGAGTTAATGGGGTCTTTTTTTCAACTGAGAATGAAATATCTGATGCTGTGGTTGATCACTTTAAAGCACTTTATAATGATGGAGGGCATGAGCAGACACCCAGTCTCTTTGGCTCTATTGTTCCTTGTATTAATGAGCTGCAGAATAAGCAGCTTACTGATGCACCACTGGAGGAAGAAGTGAGATCTGCTCTCTTTTCTCTAAACATGGACAGCACTCCCGGTCCGGATGGATTCACTAATAAGTTCTTTATGTTCTATTGGGATATTCTTCAGGTGGAGATCACTAATGTTGTCAGGGAATTTTTTATCTTGTACTCCGTTCCCCATGGAAAGAACTCCAACTTCCTTGCTCTGCTGCCAAAGAGAGAGAATGCCATGGACATTGGGGACTTTCGACCGGTGGCGATAGGAAATACCATTCCTAAGATAATAAGTAAAATTCTGGCGACCAGATTGGGGAAGATTGTTGGTGGGATAATCACGCCAAACCAATTCGGGTTTGTCCCAAGACACAATATTCAGAGTTGCCTTTACTCTGCATCGGAGGGTATTAACATAATGAGGAAAGACTCTAAACATGGAATCTTTTCTATGAATCTGGACATCTCAAAGGCATTCGATACAATAAAATGGAGCTTTGTCTTTATTGTTATCGGCAGGTATGGCTTCTCCGCCTCTTTTATAAGGTTGATCCATACTATCCTATCCAGTGCCATGATTTCTGTTCTTATTAATGGATCCCCTAAGGGGTTATTTCAATGCTCTCGTGGTGTCCGACAAGGTGACCCAATTTCTGGACTTCTCTTCGCTCTGGTTGAGGATTACCTGAGCAGATGTATAATTGATCTAGTTCAGTCTGGTTACTATACCCAGATTAAAGCTGGGAAAGAGCTCTATGTGCCAACTCATCTTCTATATGCGGACGATATTCTCCTTTTTGGGAAGGCTGATTGGCATACAATATCTTCAATTAAGTCACTTCTACAACATTATGAGGAGGTTGCAGGGCAATCAATTAGTTGGAAAAGTCCTCTATCATTTTTGGAAATGGGATTTCAGCCCCCAAACAACGCAGAATTGTCAGAAATCTTGGTATCATGAGGGGCTCCCTCCCCCTCATGTACCTGGGGGTCCCCTTGTTCTGGGGGAGGGTAAAGAGTAGTTACCTGGAGGAAATTTCTCTCAAAATTACCCAGAAACTTGCGAACTGGAAAGGAAAATGATTATCTCAGGCATGCAGAATTTTCCTGATCAACTCTGTCATTACATCCATGTTTGTGCATGCGTTCTCCATTTACAGATGGCTGGCAAGTCTCATCAAGAGCCTACAAGAAAAAATTAGAAACTTTGCATGGACAGGATGCATAACCAAGAAGAAGCTTGTTTCTGTGGTATGGAAAGAATGCACAAAGCCCATCGAGACGGGAGGGCTGGGCATCAAGGACCTCAGGAAATTCAACGATGCCTTAATTGGCAAATTCACATGGAATCTTTTCAACCCGACTGACATGAGTACTGACTTCTTGAGGGAAAGATTCAACTCTAAGCTATGTGAGTACTTCCTGGGATTCATCCCCTCATCGGTTTGGACCACAATCAAGTCCTCATATAGGCGCATTATCTCCAATTCGAAATGGGTGGTCTCAAGGCACTCGACCTTGAATTGTTGGAAGACCACCTGGCTGGATTGGCCCATCAGTGAATCTGTCAATCCACCTCAGGTTTTCAAGCACTGGTCTATTGCTGATCTCAAGGACAATATGAACGAGATTGAAGGTATCCTACCTAAGAATATTATCACACAAATACAAAACTACAGTTTTATGAACTTGGATTGCCTAATTTGGAAGCCAAATACGGTTGGGATGTTGAGTGTGAAGGATTTTTACCAGTTTGAATGTGAGCAGGGAATTCAACCCCCTGCTTGGCTCTTTAAATTTCGGAGGCCCTTCATTCCCCCCTCTAGCCAACTACTCCTGTGGAAAATTTGGAGAAATAGATTGCCAGTTGAAGAGCAATTGAATAGAGCTGGGTGGTGTTTGACCTCTGCTTGTCCGATCTGTCTTCAGGATGAGGAAAATCTGCAGCACATTTTTCTTAAGTGCAGGTTGTCTGCAGGTTTTTGGGATCATTTGCAGGGCATGTTCTAGAAGAAAATCTGCACGGACAACACGCTGTCTGCTATTTTCAGTAGTGTCGTTGGTGTGCAATGCAGTCAACAAATTTCCAATCTTCTTCTTGCTGCTACTGCGGCTCTTACTGCTTTTGTGTGGGCAGCTCGGAACATAGTGGTTTTTGATAATGACGCATGCTGCCTCCGAAATAGTGTGGTGGAAATTCATCAAGCAGTCCATGTGGCGGCTCATATCCAGGATGGTACGATGGCTAATGATATTAAAGACCTTATTGTGTTGAGAACTCTCGGTATTTCTGGAAGATGCAGGAAACCAAAGGACTTTAAATTCATTCGGTGGATTCCACCAATCCCAGAATGGATAAAAGTTAATGTGGATGGTGAAGCCCTAGGCGCGCCTGGTCTCTCCGGGTGTGGTGGTGTTTTCCGGATGTATAGAGGTTTTGTTAAAGGATTATTTTATCATTACATTGGGAATGGATGTGATTATGAAGCGGAGTTATGGGCCAGGATTAAGGCTGTATAGTTTGTAGTCCACTTCAGGTGGAAGCAGCTTTGGATTGAATCTTACTCGATGTTGGCGGTGGAAGCCCTCAAAAGCAAAACAAGGACAATCCCATGGAGGCTCCTCCCACAATGGGTTAACTGTCTGAGAATCTCTCAGGGTATGAAAATTATGGTGACACATATATACAGGGAAGCAAACTAGGCGGCGGACATACTCTCCAAGAAAGCAATTGAGGATGGATGTTCCATGTGGTCATTTATTGCACCAGATTTCTGCACTCCTCTTGTGGACTCAGACATGAAGGGTGAATTGCACACTCAGTTTTGCAAACCCTCTTTGTAATGCCTTGTACCTTTATTTTATTTTATTGAATATTGTGCGGCTGGGATCTGCCTGGCCCCAAACCGGTTTTTCCTAAAACCATAAAAAATGATAAAAACACTAAAAGACCTGAAAACCATAAAAATTACTTAAAACCATTAACGCCCTAAAATGTTTTAAAACCCTAAAACCCCAAAAAACTATAAAAACTACAAAACCCACTTGAACCCCTAAAATGTTAAAAATAATAAAAATACATAAAAATAATAAAAACAAAAAATATCCCTAGAAACTAAAAAAACCATAAACACTCCTAAACCACTAAAAACTCTAAAACCAATCAAAATCCATAAAACCCTTAAAATCCATAAAAATAATAAAAATCCTCAAAAGGTAAAAAATCCTAAAAACCATGAAAACCTCTAATAAACCCTAAAAACCCTAAAAACACTTAAAACCCATAAAATCCAAAAAATGCTAAAATCCCAAAAGACTATAAAACCCCAAAAAACTATAAAAATACCTAAAAACATAAAAACCATAAAACCTATAGAAACCCTAATAAAGAGTGAAAAATATAAAACATATTTTAATTCCAAATAATGTCAAAAACATAAAAAACAAAAAAAACTGAAAAACCCATAAACATCCAAGAAAACCATTAACACTAAAAACTGATAAAACCATTAAAACCCTTTAAAAAAATTTAAAAACATAAAATCTCAAAAGAAAAATATAGAAAAATATCTAAAAAAGTAATGATCCTAAAATCTAGGAAAACCCTAAGAAAACATAAAAAACCAAAAAACCAAAAAAAACATAAAACCAAAAAAATTATAAAAAATTCTAAGAAACCTAAAAACCCCCAAAAAGAACCTGAATAACCTAAAACCAATAAAAACATTAAAAAACATTAAAACCCTAAAAAACCTAAAAACATTAAAAACCATAAAAATCCTTAAAATATCCTAAAACAACCAAAACCCCAAAACCCATAAAACCAATAAAACCCATAAAAACTTAAAAACAGTAAAGTCCCATAAAAAAGAAAAAATCCTAAAAATTGTAGCTCCACAAATGGTTCACTTGGGGGAGATAAAGTAGATGATTTATGGTGTTGGCCTCTGGCGTATCCATTCTTGTAAGGGTGGCGTTGACTTGCCATGGATCTGGCGTTGATTTACCTTGGTTTTGGAAGATCAAGAATCTGCTCTTCCTAGGGAAGAGTCTCGCTTCTCATCTGCTGATTTCTTCCTTGATGGTTTCTACATTGGCAGTGACAATCCCGGTTATCAAACAGTGTCTCATTTTGCACTGTTTGGTCTCGAGTGTCTCACGAGGAGCCCTGTCAAGGTGAGGTTTGGCGTCAATGAGCTGCGTCTGGTTGTTTCTAGGTGTTTTGATGTTTTATATGAAGGAACAAAGTATTTGATGCTTATTTCTACTATGGGTACTTCCGGTTCTTCTTAGAGGTTGTAGGAAGCACAATCTGTGCGTTCTCGGTTTGAAAAAATGTTCCAGGTTGGTTCCTATGTTTTGATTCTCATTGATGAAACTGGTATGTTTGTGCTCTGCTGCGTTCTGGTTTCATTCTATGTTGTCCTGTGGTGCCAAATCGGTTCTTTTGGTCCTGAGTTTCCTACTGACGGGTCTAGTAAGATCCATTTTCTCTTATAGATTTATTGTAGTGGTGGATGGATTGGCTATGTGATGTTGTTGCTACTGTTTATTGGTTCGGATATGTGTTTTTTCTTGATGGCCATGCTCTGTGGCATTTTTGGAGGTGTCGTTTGGGCTGTGGATTGGTTCTTGTCTTAGATGCTGGTGTTCCAATTACCCTGGTTTTTCTACTGGGTGCGACAAGATGGAATGATGACTATTATATGGTTGAGATGTGATGTTTTTTGTTCCTGTTTCTACTAGTGGTGGTTCTGTACTAATGGAGAGGGACCTGACTGGTGTGGTGGCACAGGATGATGTGGGAGCTGGTGTTTTTGGGTGCTACAGACGTGTTTAAGGAATTGGCTACGAAGAAAGATGCTGGTGTAATATGATGGCTATTGTTGCTCTCTTGTTGATGGTAATCTACTGTGGTGTGTGTTCTCTGGTGATGACCACTACAAGTTTTTGGATTCCAATTATTGGAAGATGTTGTATCTTAATGGGTACTATAATGATGCTGATTGGCATGAGGTTTCTGGAGGATGAGGATTGTGATTTTGTGATGCTGATGTTGAATTGATGATTTTGCTGAAGATGGCTTCGGTTTTGTTGGATGGTAGATGATGATTGGTGGCTTTGGTGCTGATGTATGTGAGTTAGTGATTGGTTGGGAGGTGATGTTGGGGACTTGTTTTTGGTTTTCTGCCTATTTGGCTTCATGTGTCTTTTGTTGTGTTATTTTTGTGTCCTTGGGTTTGGGTTTGTAAAGGGTTTTTGGGTGTCTGTCATTTGACCCCTCCCCTCCTTTGACTGCTGCATCTCATTTCATTAATAAATTTTATGGGGGGTAGGAATAACCTCTCCTCAATAGCTTCTTCCGTAAAAATTGTAAAAAAATATAAAAAAGATTACATTCCTTAAAAACTCAAAAAATCCCCTAATGGTCAAAAAAATTAATACCCCATAAAAACATTAAAAAACACTAAAAACACTCAAAATTCGTAAACCACTAAAAACCCACAAAATTACTAAAACCCCAAAAAATATTTAAAAACTTACAGAAACCTCAAAACCCTTATGTAATCCTTAAAAACATAAAAACACTTAAAACCCCTAAAAACCTAAAAACACTAAAAAAATAACCCTAAAAATGATAAAAACCCCAAAATCCCTAAAAAACCAAAAAACCAAATAAAAAACCTTAAAATCTAAAAAAAATAACTAAAAAACCTTTAAAACATTAAAACCCTAAAAAGCTGAAAACACCGAAAAAACCTTGAAAACCTAAAAAACATTAAACCCCTAAAAACCTAAAAAAGGTTAAAATACCTAAAAGACAATAAAACCTTTAAAAACCCCTAAAAACCTAAAAACATTAAAAAATACAAAACTCCAAAAACTCTAACAACTTAGTAAAAACTCTAAAAACACATGAGCTCATGAAAAAGTTAAAAAATTCCAAAAATCCTTAAAACACTAAAAAACTCAAAAAACCCCTAAAACAAAAAAAATCCATAAAATTTTTTAAAAACCTAAGAACCCTAAGAACCCATAAAAATCCTCAAAATCATAATATTCCTAAAAAATTTATAAAAATCTCTAAAAAATGAAAAACACTAAAAACCATGAATTAACCAACGAAAACCTCAAAAATCAAAAAACACGTACACCCTTAAATCCTATAAACCATAAAAATCCCAGAAAATATCAAAAAATTACAAGAAACATGAAAAACCATCCAAAGCATGAAAACCCATAATAAATAATTAAAAACCTAAAATCCCTAAAATCCCCTAAAAACCAAAAAAAATAAATAAAACCTAAAAACCCCTAAAAGACCACCCCTCCCCCAAAAAACATAAACCCTTAAAAACCATAAAAATCACTAAATCCCCAATTAAACCCTAAAACCCACTAAACACTCTGAAATACCATTAAACTACAAACAATTGTAAAAACTGTACAAAAAATTAAACCCCAAAAAACCCAAAAAGAAAACCCAACCACCCCTTCCAAAAAAATAATAAAATCAATAATATACTTAAAACATCCTAAAACCGCTAAAAACCCACCAAATTCGTAAAAAATCCCTAAAAATAAAAAAAACTATAAAAATCCTTTAAAACTCTTAAGAAATCCATAAAAACATAAAAACACTTAAATCCCACAAAAATCTAAAAAATTTTAACACACCGTAAAAACCCAAAGCCCCCCCAAACCCAAAAAACCCCTAAAACCTAAAAAAACATGAAACCCCATAAAAACCCTGAAAAAAAACTCAAAATACCCTTTAAACCCCTAAAAGTGATAAAACTCAAAAAAAACCCATAAAACCCCTAAAAACTCAACAATAACCATAAAATACAAAAAAACCATTAAAATGCTAAAATCCGTAGAAAAACCATCAAAATCCCTAAAAACCATAAATACCATAAAATACTAAAAAATCTCTAAAATCCCTAAAAATATAAAGGACCATAAAAACATTGAAAACCCCTATGAAACCTTAAAAACCTAAAAACACATAAAATCCTGACAAAACCCCTAAAAGATCCTAAAACCCCTAAAAACCATTAAAAACCCAAAAAACCCATAAAAACATAAAATTAAACTAAATACTACATAATCCATTTAAACCCTAAAAATGATAAAAACTATAAAAACAATAAAACTCAAAACTATATAAAAACCCTAAAAACCCTAAAAACACACAAAATCGCTAAAAACCCTAAAAACCATAAAAATACGAAAAAATAACAAAAATCCGTAAAAATACAATGAACCATAAAAAACCTGAAATCATTAAAAACATATAAACACTTATAAATTGTAAAAAGATAAAAAAAAAGTTAAAAACCCTAAAAAAATAAAAACCATAAATCCCTCAAAATCCCTAAAAACCCTAAAATAATAAATATATAATAATTAACTAAAAATATTTAATAACATAAGAGACCATAAAAACTATATGAAAATCTTAAAAACCTAAAAAATTATAAAACGCGAAAAAACCTAAACTTTCTAAAAACAAATATAACACAAAAAACACCTAAAAACATAAAATACATAAAAACATCTAATATCATAGAAACCCGACTTTGAACCTATTGGGCATAATGTTTTTTTTCAATTTTGTAATCCTCATGTTACAAAACCTGGTCAACCAGCAACCTCGCCTTTGGATGCGTCAAAGAATAATTTTGCTGAGGTTTTCAAATCTGTGGCTTCCTCTTTTTCTCTGATTTTGGCACCCCCTCCCCTAGTTGTGTTATTAAGAAAGGAAAAAGGGCTCATATATTTGCCAACCAGGAAGCAATTGAGGAGAGAATTAACCTCTATAAATTCTCGATCATTTCCCATGTGGTTATACCCAAGGGTGAAAGATTATGGACATTTGTTGAGCTTGTCATGTGAGTTGTCGAAATATGGGGTTTCTCAGACTGGAAAATGATAGCCATGGGTTGTGGCTTTTATCACATTTTTTTCCCTTTAATGATCATAAATGACGTGCCTGGAGATTTGGATCACTTTCTCTCAAGACTGTCCTGCAATGGATTCAAGACTGGGATCACAATTTTGATCCAACAATGGTGAAGAACACTTTCACTCAAGTTTGGATATGTATCTGCAAACTGAACTAGTTATATTGTAATCCCCGAATTCTGTGGGACATTGACTCCTTGGTAGGTTTTCCCATACATATTGATAGGTAAACAGACAATCTAAGATTTGGGTACTATGCTATAGTTCTTGATGAAGGTGACATGGCCAGCACTTTGGCAAAGAAGTGGTGTCAAACACACTGGATGACAGTATCATGCTGTAAATACAGTATGAAAGAAGACCCATGTTCTGTAATAATTGTCTCTTTCTGGGTCACACTCTCAATGAAGGCAGGAGACTGAAGACTTGTAACATTTTCAATGAATGAGGCCATGAGGATGGTTTATGTCAAGTTTCTAAAAAGAAAGAAATCCTCTATAAAGATGCAGTGATCACTGGGGTAAGAAAGTCCCAAAATAACCTGTTGTGAACTCTAAGAAGGTTTACGACCTCATTACATTGGACCCTTCAAATGGGATGCGTTGCTCAGATCCTAATGCTCATAATGTTGGGGAAGGCTGGTCATGTTGAACAATTTAAGGATTCTGCAAGTGCTTCTCCCTCTCTTGGGGCCTCTACAAAGATTAATGCGTCTCCTACTATTCAAACTAGTATCCTTGCCTCTGTATCTCCGGTTTCTGAGAAACCTTCACATGCTCAGCCTGATGCACATGATCTTGTAACTACTAGCAGAATGCATGATGTATCTGCTTAGCCTAAGAAACATGTTCTTGCAGATACTATCAAGGTGCATGATGCAGGACAGATCATGAATAATCCCGATGCTCATAATGCTAGGACAACTTCTCTCGTAGATCAATTTAAGGCTACTGCATGTGCTTCTTCCTCTCTCGGGGCCTCTCTAGAGATTACAGTACTTCTTGATGTGAAAAATGGTTTACTTTACTCTGAATATCAATCTCATGTGTCTCCTCTTTCTAAGAAACCTTCACTTTATCAACATGATGCACCTGATCTTGCAATTGCCAGCAGAGTGCATGATGTATCTTCTTAGCCTGATGCGCCTGCTCTTGCAGATACTATCAAAATTCATGATGCAGGGAGGCTCATTCCCAATCCTGAAGTCTTCACCCCTGTTCCTACAGGAATTTCCACCAAGGCTAAATTCACTGGAGTTCCTCACAATGAGAGGATTTTTGTTACTAATACCTTCTCCCCCTTGATTGGGAAACTCTGGGCTGATCAAGCAGATGACAGTCAAGATTCTGATGTATGCTCTTAAGTGACTCATATGGCCTCTACTCATGAGGTTCCAAGAATTGTGAAATTCATCAAGAAACCTCCTAGAAGACCTCCCAATAAGGGAGGAAAGAGTACAAGAGTTTCTTCCAAGAATACACAAGGACTGCCTCGTCAGAGAGGAAAAACAAATCTCAATCAATGAAGCTACTTTTTTGGAATTTTCAGGGGATTTGGAATTATCGAACTACAGTATCCCTTCCAAAATTTTTCATATCCAACAAGACTTCACTTTTGGCCATTTTTGAGCCTCTTATTTGTTTAGATAACTGGAAGGGTTTCATTTGGTACTTGCTTGGTCACTCGTTTATTACCCACAATAGAGGTTTTGATAACCATGAACCTTTATAGATTTTTTGACACAATGACTTGCAACTTGAGTCTTTTGAGATTAGTCATCAAATAACTTCAGTTCACACCTGGCTGCAAGAAATTACTTTATCTTTCACTTTCGTTTATGCCTCTAGATCTTACATCAAAAGAAGAGAACTTTGGGATGACTTATCTACTCTTAGTGAGAATATATATCACAACTAGGTTATCAATGGTGACTTCAATGTTATTCTTTTTCAAGATGAAAAAATTGGCCCTCATTTCTCCCATACTGTTGCACATGATTTTTAGTTTTGTGTGGATCAATGCAACCTCAATGACGTTTTGATTACAGGATCGAAATTCACTTGTGGGAGGTTCACGGTCAATGGGAGGAATGACATTAAAATTGATAGGTGCTTTAAGCAAGTCAATGATACTAGTGCTCCACTGGAAATCTCAGGATTTACTCTTCCCAAATTTAACTCTGATCATAATCCCATTGTAGTCTCCATTTGGGAGGATAGTAGGATACTCAGTCCTTTACCTTTCATGTTCAAAAATTCCTATCATTCAATTCCAGGTTGTAGGGAATTAGTCCTTTATTGATGTAACTACACTTCTCATGGTAGCCCTCATTTTTTGGTTGCCTCAAAGCTTAGGAAAATAAAAACCCTTCTAAAAGTTTGGAGTAAGATCTGTTTCTCAAGAATTGAAGATGAGATTAAGGATGCAAAATATCAACTGGAGTCTTTCCAAGAGAACAATCAACAGGGGATGTTCCTACTTGTGAGGAAATTGAGTTTCAAAAAAAACAAGATGAAATTCTTGCTCTTAAACAAAATCTGGAAAAATGTCAATTCAATGTTCGATGGCTCAAAGATGGTGATAGAAACTCAACTTTCTTTCATCTCTTGCAATAGGAGAAAAGGGTTCATAAAGGACCTAATAGTATCTGAATCAATGGAGAAACCATGGTTGAGGTGAAAGAGCTCTCTGATGCTGTTGTTGTTCATTTCAAAGCTCTATATAATGATGATAGCATCCCCCCTTCTTCCCTAATTTCTGAATGTATTGAGAAGTGTGTGGGTGACTCACATAATAATGATATGACCTCTCCCCCTCTTGAGGATGAAGTTAAATCTGGTCATTTTCTCTCAATTCTGAATGTGGCCCTCGACCAGACATATTTTCTAAAAAATTATTCATTTTCTATTGGGATATCATTCATATAGAAATTACCAATTTAGTTAGGGAGTTCTTTCACTCACGATCAATCCCTTTTGGAGCCAACTCCAATTTTATTTCTCTGCTTCCCAAAAAGGAAGCTTCAACTAATATTTGTGACTTTCAATCGATTTCCATTGGAAACACCATCCTAACGATTATTAGTAAAATCATTGTCATTAGGTTGGAGAAGATTGTTGGTAACATCATCACACCCAATCAATTTGACTATGTTCCTGGGAAAATCATCCAAAACATCTTATATATGACCTCTTAAGGGGTGAATATCATGAAGAAGGAATCTAAACAAGAGACATTTTCTTTAAAATTGGACATATCCAAAGATTTTGATACCATTATTTAGCACTTTCTTTTCATGGTTTTGAGCATGTATGGGTTATCAGCCATGTTTATCAGTATGATTTCTACAATTTTGGAGAGAGCTAGAATCTCTTATCTGGTTAATGGGGAACCAAAAGTTTTCTTTTAGTGTTCACGAGGGGTCAGGCAGGGAGATCGCCTCCCTGGGATTCTTTTTACACATGCGGAAGATTATCTGAGTCGTTTTGTTACTAATGCAATGATGGCTAGCTTCTATTGTCCTATCAAAGCTGGGAAGGACTCTTTTGTACCCTCACACCTTTTTTATGCTAATGATATTCTCCTCTTTGGGAAGCCTAATTTACGAACAATATATTCTATCTGTAAAATCATTACTCATTATGAAGATGTTGCTGGGCAGGCCATCAGTTAGAGTAAATCATCTATTGTCTTTGGGAAAGGGAGCTCATCTGTGGGAAAAACAGAATCATCAGATGCCTTGGTGTAAAAAAAAGGATCCCTTCCATTCAACTACCTTGGCATCTCCCTCTTTTGAGGAAAGGTAAAGCATTTCAACTTGGAAAGCATCTATGTTAACATCACACATCAGCTGGCTAAATGGAAGGGAATGTCCCTGTCTCAAGTAGGAAGAGTATGCATAATCAATTATATCTTCACCTCAATTTTTTTCATGTCTTCTCTATATATAGATTGCCAGTAAGTCTGATCAAATCTCTTAAATCCATGATCTGGAACATTGCATGGACAGGATGCATTAATGAAATGAAATTGGTAACTATTGCATGGAAGGATGGCATTAAACCCATTGAAATGGGTTGTCTTGGAATTAAGGATGTCAGGGTTTTTAATGAGGCCTTGATGGACAAATTCACTTGGAACTTATTCACACATAAGGAAGGTGAGATGGATTTTCTTAAAGAAAAATTTACTACTCACTTGTGCACTGGCTACACTGGATACATGCTCTCCTTTGTCTAGACCACAATTAAATCCTCGTATCATGACATTATCTCCCAATCAATTTGGGCTGTTTCAAATCACTCCAATCTAAACTATTGGTTCACACCATGGCTCAACTGTCCTCTATATGAAAACATGCAGGCACCTCAAGGTCTACACCACATGTCTATCAATGATCTCAATGCCAGGCTGATGGAGCTGGATGGACTTTTACCAGCACACATCATTTCCCAGATTCATTGTTACAGCTACATTGATTCTAATACACTCATCTGGAAGCCGAATATAATTGGTCAGCTCACTACAAGGGAGTTTTACAAGCACAGATGTCGGTGAGGCATGGATCCCCCCTCATGGATTCTGAAATATATGTTCCAATGCAACCCCCTTAGAAACTTCCTTCTCCTTTGGATGATTTAGAGAAACTGGATGCCTATTCATGGTCAGTTGTAAAAAGCTAGATGGCATATTGTATCGGCTTGCAGCCTTTGTTAACGAAATGTTGAAAGTGTACAACACCTTTTTGTTGAATTAAATCTTGCACATAGATTATGGAACCACATACAATATTTATTTGGTCTCTATTTCCCCCCTGGATCCTTTACCCAAAGGATGTTTTTTTATTTCAGAATTTAGTTGCAGTGTGCAGCTCCATAATCTTCTTCTTGTTGCATCTGCATCAATTGTGGCCTTCCTATGGGCTGTGAGGAATTCTGCTATGTTTCGGAATAAATATTGCTTAATACATGAGGGTATTATTTCCATCCACAATGTTGTTCGAATGGCTGGGTGTATCCAATGAGGAACGATGAACAACTGTATTAATGACCTTGTCACACTTTGCACTATAGGTGTTTCGGGCAGGTGTAAAAAACCAATGTTGAGGAAGTACATTCGATGGATTCCACCAATCCCGTCATGGATCAAAGTTAATGTCGATGGTGGGGTAGTAGGTTCACCAGGTCCTTCAGGCTGTGGTGGTGTTTTCCATACCTATCAAGATTTTGTCAAGGGCATTTTATATCATTTCATTGGGAATGGTTGCACATATGAGGCAGAGCTTTGGGCTATTATCAATGTTGTACGGTTTTCAAATCAATTTTGGTGGATGCATCTCTGGATTGAATCTGACTCGATGCTTGTGGTTGATGCTCTTCGTCAAAACACAAGGAAGGTTCCATGGTGGCTCCTACCCCAATGGATTGAATGCCTTAACTTATCCAAGAACATGAGCCTCAAGATCCCCCATGCATACAAGGAATTCAATATGGTGGCTAATGTTCTTTCCATGATGGCTATTGAAGAATACTGCTCAAGGTAGTCTTTCATTCCTCCTATTTTTGTGCGTCTCATTTAGACTATGACATGAAGGGTACTACCCGAACCCGAATGTACAAGTCCCCCTGGTAATGTTTCATACTTTTCATTAATTATAATTTGAGGCACCAAGCTTCCCGCTTGGTCCGTGCCTTCTTTTCCCTAACACCTGAATAAAATCATAAATACCCTAAAAACCATAAATCCTACAAAATCCCTAAAACCCTAAAACACTATAAAATCATAAATGCACATTAAAAATCCCAAAAATTCAAAAAATCCTCAAAACCCTTGAAACCCCAAAGAAAACCATAATAATACTAAAAACACATAAAACACCTAAAAACCTAAAAAACCATAAAAACCATTAAAAACATTAAAAACCCAATATTTTTTAAAAAACATAAAAACACTAAAAAATCAGAAAAAATATCTAAATAAAAAAATCCCTAAAACCCAAAAAAACATTAAGAAACACCTAAAATCCTAAAAACACTTATGGCCCCTAAAAACCTAAAAACACTAAAATCCCTAAAACCACTAAATTATACTAAAAAAACTAAAAACCCTTTAAAAAACTAAGAATGTTATAAAACCTAAAAACATTAAAAACCCTAAAAACTCAAAAATACCAGAAAAAACAAACAAAACCATAAAACCACTAAAAAACATGAAAACCCTCAATGAACATCAAAGTCCCTAAAATCTCTAAAAAACATAAATAAGTTCCTAAAAATCAATAGAGGTAAAAAACCCTAAGGGAACCTTATAAACCTAAATACAATTAAAAACACAAAAAACATAAAAAACTCAATGCACTAAATACAAAAAAGCTCTAAAAAACCTTAAAACCCCAAAAAATCTCTAAAATCATTAATAACCATTAAAATCCCAAAATATCATTAATACCCTTAAAGACACAGAAAATCATAAAAACCATGAAAACCACTAAGAAAACCATAGAAACCAAAAAACACTTACATCACTTAAAAACCTAAAAATTCTATGAACCCTTAATGACCATAAATCCCTAACCACCCTAAAAATCATAAAAACCCCTAAAATACATAAAACACCCTGAAAGCCATAAAAACCCTAAAATCCACTAAAAACTATAAAAATCCATTAAATGCCTATGATGATAAAAAAAACTCTACAAACCGTAAAACCCTAAAAAACTAAAAAAAAAACTATAAACCAAAAAACCAAAATAAAAAAAATCCTTAAAATACTAAAAAATCCTTAAAAATCACTAAAAACCTTTAAAACCCTAAAATTCATAAAAAAGCAATAAAATCCCAAAAAAATTTAAATAAACCTAAAACCCTAAAAACCCTAAGAAAACCTTAAAACCAAAAAAATACTTAAAACCTTTAAAAACTCTAAAAATGATAAAATCTCTAAAAATCTCTATAAACCCTAAAACCCATGAGAAAACCTCAAAATCCCTAATGATGCTAAAAACAATAAAAATCATAAAAAACCATTAAAAATAAAAATCCTAAAATCCTTAAAAAACCTTAAGAACATAAATAAAATTAATCTCCCTAAAAAAATGGTAAAAACCCTAAAAACCCTTAAAAGACCTTAATACCCTCAAAACAGTTAGAACTCATAAAACGTCTAAAAACATAAAAATCTATAACTCCATAAAAACTATAAAAACCCAAAAAAACAAACTAATACTCCAAAAACCATTTAAACACCGGAAGACATTATAAAACACTAAAAACACTTAAAAATATAAAAAACTAAACAAAACATAAAAATACCAAAATGAAAAAAAACCCTAACAACCCTTAAAAGCCTTGAAATCCATAAAATCCCCCAAAACCCAAAAAAATCCAAAAAAATCCATAAAAATATATAGAAGAATAAATCCTTGAAAATATCAAAAATCCCTAAGAAATCTTTAAAAACTAAAAAACACGTAAAACCCCAAAAAACATAAAAACAATAAAAACCATAAAACCCCTAAAATGACCTAAAATCCACAAATCCCTAAAAAGCATAATAAACCATAAAAATAATTAAGAATAAATAAAAATACATGAAAACTAAAATAATAATAAAAACCTAGAAAACCCTAAGAAAACCTTTAAAAAATTGAAACCCATAAAACCCATAAAAACCCAAAAATAATAAAATCCCTAAAAGACCCAAAAAACAATAAAACCCAAAAAAAAAACCATAAAACCGTACAAAAATATAAAGACCCTAAAATGTTAAAAAAAATTAAAAAGATTAAAACTCCTAAATAAATCTCAAAAAAACTAAAAAACCAAAAAACCATAAAACCAAAAAACCAAAAAACCCCTTAAAACCCCTCAAAAACATTGAAAACTCAAAAAAAACAATAAAAATCATAAAAAATCCATAAAATTCCTAAAAACATAAAAAAACACTAAAAACCATGAAAACCCCTTGGAAATATTTAAAAAAATAAAATACACTTAATCCCCATATAAACTATAAAACCCCTAAAAACCATTAAACTACATAAAAGCCTAATAATACCTAAAATCAAAAAAAAATCCCAAAAAATCCTTAAAAACATAAAAACCCTAAAAATGATGAAAACCACTATGAAAACCACAAAAACCTAAAAACAGTTAAAACACCTAAAAAACTAAAAAGGATAAAAACCATAAAACCCTAAGAGACTCTAAAACTCTCAAAAAACATAAAAACCATAAATCCCCTAAAAACCTTAAACACATTATGAACCCATAAAACCCTTAAAAACTATAAACTTTAAACATCCTTTAATATCCTAAAAATGTTAAAACACCTCTAAAATACCATTAAACCCCTAAAACACTAAAAAAACCTAGAAACAAAAAGTAACCATAAAAACCACAAAAAACCCTAAAAACTATAATAACACAAAAAATATCTAAAATTCTAAAACCATAAAAATCCTAAAAAAGGCCAAAAATTCCTGAACATATGAAAACCTTAAAAATAATAAAAACCCTAAAAAACCTTAGAAAACCTAAAACTCCAGAAAAAAATGTAAAACCCTTAAAAACCTAAAAAACACTAAAACCCTAAATCCCCTAATAATGATAAAGAACCCAAAAACCACTTAAAATACATAAAAACCTTAAAAATTATGAAAACCTAGAAATCCATAAAACCATAGAAAACATATAATACCCAAAACACTAAGAAACTATATAAAGAAAAAAACATAGAGAAACTAAAACCCCTAAAACCCAAAAAACATGAAAAAACCTAAAAACCCAAAAAAGAGACCCTAAAACCCTAAAATGCTAAAACCCCCCCTGAATATTAAAAAACTTAAAAACAAATAAAACCCTTAAAATCACTAAAACAAATAAAAACCCATTAAAACCCTAAATACGTTAAATATCTAAAAAACATTAAAAATGTTTAAAAACTAAAATAATACCTACAACCCCAAAAAATCTTAAAACAATAAAAACCCTAAAAACCAAAATTCCTAAAAACCCTAAAAACCATAATAATTCTAAAAAATACCAAAAAAATAAAAAAATAATAAAAACCTTAAATTCCCTAAAAACCATAAGGAAACCATAAAAACATAAAAAAAATAATCCCTTAAAACCTACAATATCATTAAAACCCAAATAAATAAAAAAATGATAAAATTCCCCCAAAATGAAAATAGTCCTAAAAAACCTGAAAATCCCTAAGAAAACCTTAAAAACCAAAAAAAATACAAAAAACCCATAAAAACCTAAAAATGCGAAAAAAAATTAAAAATAAAAAAATACCTTAGAAAATGTAAACACCACTGAAAAAATTTTAAAAACCTTAAATTCCATTAAAGTAAACAACCCCAACAAAAATTCTAAAACCCCAATAACCCCTAAAAACGTTAAAAAAATTGTAAAACCGTAAAACCATCAACAACTAAAAAATATCTAAAAACCAAAAAAAGACATAGAAACACGAAAAACCCTCAAATTACCTAAAACCCCTAAAAATCCTTAGAATTACTAAAAAACCCTAAAATACATGAAAATTTTAAACTCTAAAACCCTTAAAAACAATAAAAAGAAACTAATACCCTAAAAACATAAAAATAACCCCCCCCCAAACCGTAGAAAACCCTAAAAACCCATAAAACACCTAAAACCCATTAAAAACTATAAAACCCTTTAAACCACTAAAAACATAAAAACTCTAAAAACCTTCAACACCATAATAAACTAATAATACTCATAAAATCAAAAAAAAAATATAAAACCATAAAACCCTTAAAACCCTCAAATTTCCGAAAAATCCCTAAAAATGAAGAAAATCTTACAAAATAACAATATCCATTAAAAGGGTAAAAACCTAAAAAACCCGGAAAATTTGTAAGAAAACGTTAAAAACATAAAAATTGTTAAAATGCCTAAAAATTCTAAAACCATAAAAACCCTAAAAACCCTCAAAATCCAAAAAAACCACTAAAAAAATAAGAATCCTAAGAAGTACTAAATTTCCATAAAAACATAAAAATCCCTAAAAACCATTAAAAACCCTATGAAAACCTTAAAAAAATTAAAACATTTAAAACCCCTAAAAACCTAAAATATTATAAAAATACTAAAAGACCCTTAACACAATAAAAAAAAGAAACCATTAAAACACCTAAAAACTATAAAAACCCTAAAAATAATAAAAATCCAAAATCCCACTAAAACATTAAAATATCTTTAAACCTAAAAAAGCGTTAAAAATATAAAATCATAATGAACCATAAAAAAATACAAAATATCCCTAAAATCCAAAAAAACCATAAAAACCCAAAAAACTAAAATACATAAAACCCTCAAAATCCCTATTATCCCTAAAACAGATTAAAATCCTAAAAAATTCAAAAAAATCACCAAAAAAATATAATCAATAAAAACCTAAAAACCATGAATAAAACATTATAATCATAAGAACAAGTAAATCCCTTTACAATGTAAATAACTCTAAAAACCATGAAAATCACAAAAACCCAAAACACCCTCAAAATCCAAAATACAGTAATAGCCCAAAAAAATCTCAATAATCCATAAAAATCACTTAAAAAGTTAAAAAAACCTAAACAACTGAAAATCAATAAGTGTACCTTAAAACCCTAAAATTATTTAAACCCCCCAAAACCTAAAAAATAATAAAAAAAATAAAAACCTTAAAAGCCCCAAATCCCGAAAAACCTTTAAAAACCAGAAATTCCAAAAAGCGTACTAAAAACTCTAAAAATTCTTTAAACCCCTAAAAATGTTAAAAACCCTTAAAACCATATAAACGTAAAAAAAATACCCTATAAACCCCCAAAAAACCCATTAATCCACCAATACCTAAAAAATACTAATACCCCTCAAAATCTAAAAAAATCATAAAAACTCTAAAAGGTCCATTTAAATCTATAAAAACATAAAAACTCAAAAAACCATGAAAACTCATAGGAAAACCTTAAGAACCAAAAAACAAAAAACCCCGAAATTATAAACATTATAAAAACACTAAAAACCTAAAAATAATAAAATTCTTAAAAACTCTCAAACTTCCAAAAAAACTGAAAAATCCATAAAAATCATAAAAAATCCCTAAAAATTTCATAAAAAGTAAAAAATAATAAAAATCAGGAAATACCGTATGATAACCATAAAAATATAAAAAAACATAAAACCCCTAAAAACCCTAAAAACCATAAAAACCATAAAAACCTTAAAAGACCCAAAAAAATACTAAAAACCGATAGAAAATTTGAATCTGTAATAACATTAAAAATCCGTAAAAACCCTTAAAACCCTAAAAACTCGCTAAAAGATTTAAACCCCTAGAAATTTTTATAAACAATAAAATTATTAAAAACCTAAGATAATCAAAAAACCCACCCCAGAAACCCAAAAAAAATCTATGAAACCCTAAACACCTTAAATCCTCAAAAAATACCTTAATCCCTAAAGCCCATAAAAACATAAAAAAAACCTTAAACTCTAAAAAAATAAGAAACCACAATAAAAACATAAGAAATCCATAACAAACAAAAAGTATATTAAAACCTAAAACTATAAAAATGCAAAAACCCTAAAAAACCATAAAAACCCTTATAATTCCTAAGAACACAAAAAACCATAAAAATAATAAAAACAACCAAAAATGCATAAAATGTAAAAAACCCTAAAAGCTAGGAAAATCATAAGAAAAACATAAAAACCTAAAAACCCAAAAAACCCAAAAAAAGACCCTAAAAATGCTAAAAACACTAAAAACTAATACAAACTTGTAAAAATATAAAACCCAAAAAACCCAAAAAACCCAAAAAGCACAGAAAACCTATAAAACCACTAAAAGACACCAAAAACTCTAAAAACAAGTTAAACTCCAAAAAACATTAAAAAAAACTCTAAGAATCATTAAAACTCCAAAAAAAATGAAACTAAAAGAAAAATCCAAAACCCCCTTAAAACACTAAATTTTTATAAAATCACTTTAAATCCCTAAAAACCAAATAAATAAAAAAATATCCCTAAAAACCAACAAAAACAATAAAATATCCTAGAACCCCTAAATACATTAAAACCCCTAAAAACACAAAACCCCCTAAAAAATGATTTTTTTAAAACATTTTAAATCATAAAAACATTAAAAATGCTTCAAAAATGTTAAAAAAAAACCCTAAAAGACTCAAAAAACCCCATAAAACCCAAAAATTATAAAACACTAAAACCCCTCAAAATCCGTGAAAACTCATAAGAAAACGTTAAAAACCTAAATACACTTAAAATCTTTAAGAAACCTAAAAATCTCTGAACACCCTTAAAACACTAAAATGATCCAAAAAATAAAAAAAACCCCTAAAAAAATTAAAACCCTCTGAGAACAATAAAAACCCATAGAAACAGATAAAAAACAAAAAACCAATAAAAACTCTAAAAACCCTCTAAACCCATAAAAACATTAAATCACCCTAAAAAACATGAAACCCTGAAAACATAAAATATACATGAGAAAAAAGAAACTATAACAACATAAAACCCCCCAAAAAATCAAAAACCATTTAAAATCATTTAAAAACCTAAAACCCATAAAAATCCTAAAAGTCCCTAAATATCCCTTTAAATAAAAAATATATTTAAATTCCTCAAAAAATCCTAAGAAAACATTATAAACATAAAAACACATAAACCACTAAAAACCTTAAGAATGATAAAAACCCTAAAACCCTGAATACCCTAAAAAACAAAAAAAAATCAAAACCCCTAAAACCCAAAAACCCATAAAAAACTAAAAAACCCTAAGAAATCTCTAAAAACATAAAAAACCTCCAAACCCTAAAACCCCCTAATAAAACCATAAGAAAACTAATACCACACAATATCACTAAAAACCTAAAAATTGTAAAACACATAAAAAAACGCCTAAAAATACCCAAAAACCCTAAACCACTAAAAATCATCAAAACCCTAAAAACGTATAACACCCACAAAACCCTGAAAAATAACTAAAAAAATGAAAAACCCTTTAAATTCCTAAAAACATTAAAAACCACAAAATAACATAAATACTATAGAAAACTCATAAAACCGAAATACCCTAAAAAACCAAAAAAATGATAAAATTTTAAAAAACTCCAAAACCCTCATAATCATTAAAAACCATAAATCCCATAATAATTATAAAAAATCCATAAATATACCTAAAAAGGAAAAATACCAAAGAAACCTAAAACCTCTATGAAGTCCTTATAAACCTAAAAACAATTAAATCCCCTAAAGAACCTAAAAATGCTAAAATCACTAAAAATCTCTAAAACCAGTCAAAATACATAAAAACCATTAAAAAAATAAAAAATCACCAAAAACCATAAAAAATGTAATAACCTCTAAAAACCCTGAACACCCCTAAGAAAAAAATAAAAAAATAAAATTACAAAAAAACCTCTAAGTAGCTAAAAAATTCTAACAACCGAAAAAAACATAAAAGACCTTGAAAACCTTAAAAACCCAAAAAAACCAAAAAATTCTTAAAACTTTTAAAACACCATAAATTAATAGATACTCTAAAAATTCTAAAACCCCTTTAAATAAATAAAAATATTAAAAAAATTCAAAAAAACATAAAAAATCATAAAAACTCAAAAAACCTAAAATCATAAAAACCCATAAATACCACAAAAACCCAAAAGACCATTTGAATCCCTAAAACCCCAATAAACAATAAAAATCCAAAAAACCTGAAAATTAAAAAATTCATAAAAAATCCCAAAAACGTGAAAAAAAATCCTTAACAAAACCTCTAATACCAAAAAATACATTAAACACCTAAAAATCTAAAAAATGATAAACCCCCTAAAAAGCACTAAAACCCCTAACAAAACCCGAAAACCCGAAAACACCCCCAAAATCTTAAAAAATAATAAAATGCCCAAAAAATTGCTAAAAACCCTAAAAACATAAAAAACCCTAAGACCCTATGAAACCCCAAGAAAACCATAAAATCCTAAAAACTCATAAAACCCCTGAAAAGATGAAAACTGCTAAAAACCCCAAAATACAAAAAAAATCAAAGAACTACTACAAACCAGAAAAACCTATGAAAACCATAAAAAATCCTAAAGCCCATAAATTCCCTAAAACCCACTAAAAACTAAAAAACTTATAAACCCCTAAGGATATTAAAAAAAATATAAAAACATAAAAACAATAAAAAAACTCAAAAAGTCACCTAAAACCCCAGGAAACCATAGATACCTTAAAAACCATAAGAACCCTTAAAAACCCCAAAATATCTAAAATCCATATAAACATTAAAATGATTCAAAATCCCTTAAAATATCTATGAAAAGTGTCTAAACATAAAATCAATTAAAATGCCTAAAAACAAAAAAACCTCTTAAAACCATAAAAACCCTAAAACCCTAATAATCTCTAAATCCCTAAAAAATAAAAATAACCCTAAAATTCCTAGAAATAACTACAAATAAAAAACCCATAAAAACATTGATGAACCCAAAAAACGTAAAAATCGAAAAAAATTAAACACATATAAACCTGAAAAATTCTAAAAACCCTAAATCCCCTGAAAACCTAAAAAACTCAATAAATTCATAAAACCCTAAAAACACATAAAAATCATAAAAACCCTAAAAATACCTAAAAATGAAAAAAACATAGAAGGCCCTAAAGAATCAAAAAAATCGTAAAAACCCAAAACAATTAAACCACTAATGGATCCTAAAAAATCATAAATACCCTTAAAGACACTAAAACACCTAAAAACATAAAAACCCTCTAGAAACCCACAGAATCCCTAAAAAATGAATAAAAATCTAAAAACCTTTAAACTACATGATAATTTAAAAAAATAAAAAACCATTAAAAACGCTTAAAAAAGCAAAAAATCCTGAATACACTAAAACCCCTAAAACACTAAAAACCCCAGAAACCCTAATAACCCTAAGAACCCTAAAAATCCAAAAAATAACCTAAAAACATAAAAATCCTAAAATAGTAGAAAATAACTAAAACGTAAAAAACACTGAAAACCATAATAAAACCTTTAAAACCTAAAAACACCTAAAATAACTAAAAACCTAGAAAAAGAAAAATACCATAAAATTCTAAAAAAATACGTGTATGCCCCCAAAATACCTAAGGACCCTAAAAACCAATAAAAACTAAAAATAACTAAAACTCCTAAGAATACCATAAAAAATATAAACACATAAAACCCCTAGAATCCTATTAAATTAAAAACCCTAAGAGACCCTAAAACACTAAAAACACCTATAACCAAAAAATAATCCCATGAAATATTGAAAACCCTAAAACAAAAAAAAACCATAAACCCCACTTCAATCATTAAAATCCCTTTAATCCCCTAAAAAGAAAAAAATTATTCAAACCGAAAAAATCTTAAAAAAATATAAAAAACACATAAAAATCCATAAATACCATAAAAACCCATACACACATAAAAACCAAAAAACTCCTTAAAATACCAAAACATTAAAAGACCATAAAAATCCTAATATTTCTAAAAATCCATAAAACATAAAAAAACAGACACAAAACATGAAAAGACCTTAGAAACCCATTAAAACATAAAAGCGCATAAAACCCAAAAAACCATAAATAATACTAAAAAGGAATAAGAGTTATAAAAACACTCAAAAATTCCTAAAAATTAAAAAAAAACTAAAAACCGTCTATAGAATCCAACAAACCCCAAAAAACATAAGTGAACATAAATCTCCATAATATACTAAAAATGCTAAAAACCCTAAAAATCCCTAAAATGACTAAAAGCACCAAAAATCCCTAAATCCCCTAAAAATCTATAAAACTCTTAAAAATCCATAAAAATCCCTAAAAAATTAATATCCTAAATCCCTAGAAAATCTATAAGAAAATATGAAAAACATAAGAACACTTAAAACCCTAAAATTCCTAAAAAACGCTAAAAACCCTAAAACCACTTAAAACACTATAAATCTCTAAAACCTTTAAAATTACCTAAAAACAAAAATAATATAAAAATTTCCTACACATACATAAAAATATAAAAAACCCTAAAAACTCTGAAAAACCCTATGAAAAAAATAAAAAACCAAATAATAATTTCAACACAAAAAAAAACTAAAAATTATAAAAACACAATAAAACTATAAAACCCCTAAAACCCTAAAAATCTATAAAATCCATAAAAACTCTAAAAAACATAAAAAACCTAAAATATCCATAAAAATTAATAAAAATCTTAAAACCCTAAAAACTTTTAAAACCCCCGGAAAACCTCAAAAACCAAAAAAACTTAAACACCCCAAAAAATATAAAAAACCCTAAATACCCTTAAACATGAAAAAACCTCAAACCCCCTAAAAACATAAAAAACCATAAAACCCATTAAAAAATATGCATCCATTTAAAAACATAAAAAATTAAAAATTAGAAAAAAACATAAAACCCAAAAAAAATAAAAAATCCATAAAGCCGAAAAAAGAAAAAAACAAAAAAAAACAAAAAATATTAGAAACCATAAAAACAACAAAAAGGATTAAAAAACCTCCCTTGGAAAATTTTAAAACATAATAAATATAACACGTGAAAAAACATAAAAAACACTAAAATCCAGAAAACCACATGAAACCCTCAAAATTCGTAAAAACACTAAAAACCCTATATAATCCCTAAAAATATCTAGAAATCCCTAAAAAATTAAAAACCCTTTAAAACATAGAAAAAACTAAAAAACCCATAAAAATATAAAAATATTTAAAACCCTTAAAAAACTTACAATATTCTACAAACCTGATAGATCCTAAGAACACTAAAACGACTAAAAAACCTGAAAACCCAAAAAACTCTTAAAAACCATAAAATCGATAAAAATGAAAAAAATAACTAAAAAACCTAAAAAAAATTAAAAACCTTAAAAAAACCATAAAACCACTAAAAAAATATAAAAACCCTAAAACCTGAAAAAATCCTTAAAAACAATCCAAATATTTAAAAACCATAAAAACTATTATAATCATAAAAAATCTCTAAAAATACCAAAAAAATAAAAAAAACACTAAAAACCCCTATGAAAACATTAAATACCAAAAAACACTTTAGGCCCCTAAAATACTAATTGACTTTATAACCTAAAACCCCCTAAAACCTAAAACACCCAAAAGAACCTCAAAATCCTGAAAATCCCTAAACAAAATAAATGCCCTGAAAAATAAATAAAACACTAAAATAGTAAAAAAATATAAACCCTAGAAAAATCCTAAAAATATAAAAAAATAAAAATACTAAAAACACTAAATAAAGATAAAAACTCTAAAAACCCTGAAAAAAAACTAAAACCACTAATACCCGTAAATACCATAAACAACTAAAAACATAAAAAAAACTAAAACCCAATAAAAACCCAAAAACACTAAAAACTATTAAGACCCCTTTAAACTGCTAAAAAAAGCTAAAAAACACTAAATATACTAAGAACCCAAAAACAACAAAAAAACCCTAAAACACCCAAAAAAACTTATGACCCCAAAACCCCGTAAAACCCCTCAAACCATAAAAACTATAAAACCCTACAAAACATAAAAATCATAAGAAATCACTATAAGACCTTAAAATGTAAAAAACCTTAAAACCCCTATGAAAATTCTAAAAAACACTAATATACTCTTTAAACCAGAAAATTATAAAATCATTAAAAACCCAAGAAAATTCTAAAACCTTTGAAAATTACAACCCCCCCAAACCATAAAATCATTAAAATATCCCAAAAATAAATAAAAATTAAAAAACCCAAAAAACTCATGGAAAATTCTAGGAAAACCATAAAAACATAAAACACATAATATCCACAAAAAAAATATAGAATAAAAAACCCTAAAAATAATAAAAACCCTAAAAAACCCAAAAAAATACTCACAATCCCTAAAACCCATAAATATCATAAAAACCCTAAAAGCCCTGAAAATCCATAAAAAAAAGACAGAAAAAAGTAGAAACCCCCTACAAAAACAATAAAAACCTAAAAGTAATTGAAACCCCTTAAAAATAAAAACGATACAAACCCAAAAATTACATAGACCCTATATATCCATAAAACAATAAAAACCAATAAAATAATAAAATCTCCAAAAAACTCGTAAACCTCTAAAGACCCACTAAAAACCCTCAAAATCCCTTAAAACCCTAAAAATTAAAAAAAAACAATAAAAACCTTCAAAATCCTAAGAAAATATTAAAAACACTAAAAAATAAAATATCATAAAACCCAAACACCCCAAAAACCCATATAAATTTTAAAAACACTTAAAACCCTAGAACTATAAAAATCCTTAAAAACAATAAATTTCATAAAAATACCTATAAAATGAAAAAACACCCCAAAACCCTTAGATAAACTAGGAAACCCTTATAAACCTAAAAACACATTAAACCATTAAAATAATAAAAAAAACTAAAACCCCTACAAACACTAAATGTTATAAAAAACTAAAACCCCCAAAATCCTAAAAACAACTATATTCCTAAAAAATTAATATAAATACATAATAATGTAAAAAATACTAAAAATCATATAAAACACTAGTAATACCTTAAAAACCTAAATCAATTAAAAAACCCCTAAATCCATAAAAATTATACAAAACACTAAATGTCCCCAAAACCGTTAAATCCCATAAATCCTATTAAAATCATTAAAAACTTAAAAAAACACTAAAACCCCATAAAATCCCTAAAACCACAAAAAACTAAAAAAATTCCCCTTATTACTCTAAAAAATTAAAAAACAATAAAAACCCTTAAAACAATAAAAGTCTAAAAAATCCCCTAAAAGCCTCAAAATACCATATAACCCTAAAACCACTAAAAATCTCTAATAACCCTATAAGGTCATAAAAATCTTATGAAAACCTAAAAATCCCTAAGATCATGAAAAACCCAAAAAATGCCAAAAACCCATAAGAAAACATTAAAACCCTAAAAAACATAAATCAATTAAAAATACTATAACTCTAAAATCCAAAAAAAACCCAAGAAAAACACAAAACCGCTCAAAATCCTAAAATACCCTAAAAATATAAAAATCCAAAAAAATCTCTAAAATCCCTAAAAATGTAAAGAAATGCAAAAAATATTGAAACCTCATATAAAAACCGTAATAACCAATGAAATCATAAAACCCTTAAAATGCATACAAATTATAAAATCCCAAAAGTCCCTAAAACCCGTTAAAGCCCATTAAAATTCATAAAACACACTAAATACTCTATAACCCATTTAAACTTATATTTTTTTTAAAAAAAACACTAAAAACCCTAAACACTTTTAAAAAATTAAAAGGCTCCTATAAACATAAAAATACCATAAAACCAAAAAAACCCCTAAAAATCCAAAAAACCCAGAAATCCAAAAAAATAATAAAAATATGAAAAATGGCCAAAAAAATCCTAAGAAAGATAAACAAACCCTAATGATCCTTAAAACTTTTAAGAAAAAATAAAAAACTAATAACACTTAAAGCCCATAAAAACAAAAAAAACCACAAAAAACCTAAAAACCCTAAAACCCCTTAAAATCCATTGAACCCTAAAAACCATAAAACTTTATAAAACATGCTAATATTCCTTGAAAATGTAAATGACACTAAAAACCCTAAAATCTATATGGAAATGTTAGTACTAAAAAACAAATAAAACCGCTGAAAAATAAAACCCCCTAAAAATAAAAAAATACCCCAAAATAATAAAAATTATGAAATCCCAAAAAAACATAAAAAACCCCTTAAAGCCCTGAACCCCAATGAAAATATTAAACCCCAAAAAATGTGGAAACACTCTAAAAACCCATATAAACTGTTAATACTCATAAAAAACCACTGAAAACTAAAACAAACAAGAAAAACCCTAGAAAACATAAAACCCCCAAAATACTCTATAAAACCCTATAAATCCTAAATAAGCAAAAAAAATAAAAGAAAAAACTCATAGAAACATAAAAAGCCAATAAAAACCTAGAAAACCCCAATGAAAACCATAAAAACTAAACGGCACTTAAACCCCATTAAACCCTGAAAAACGGTAAAACCTTGTAGGGTCCTAAAAAATCCACAAAGGAGAATGAGAATCCCCTTAATTCATGAGAGGATTCTACCCAATTCCACAGGTGGAATTGGGAAAAAATGTGGAGAACACTCAAAGGTTGGCAAAATATGAACCGGTCTGCGTACCGGTCCAATATTAACAGTACGCAGCTGGTTCAGAAAGCCGCCCCCTCCGTGGACCACTATCGTTCACAGAACATGGAAGGGGAAGCTCTGTGGGCACCATGTAGGAAGGGTGCCATGATAGTCCACCGTCACGAACTGCCCCAGCCACGAACTAGGTCAACCTGCCCGAACCGCGTACATCATCATTCGCATAACAGAGGCGGAGCCCTGGGCGGCCACGAAGCACTCCCCGAACTAGTTTGGTTTGTGGGGAAGGTGCATTCAAAGCCCCTCGCGAGTTGTGGATTGACCAAGTCATCCATAAACCAGGTTTCCAGTCATGGTCCTCCACAAAGGTTCTGCATGACCACAAATACAACTCATTCCCCACTATATAAAAGGAGATCGAGGTGGAGAAGAAAGGGATCAATCATATTCGGGTGGAAGGATTTCGAAGGAAGGAGCTTAGGATTTTACAAACAGTGAAGTTCCAATTCACGAACCAGAATAGGTATGAAACTTGAAACGAATTAATAAGGAACCGAAAACGCATAACAACTTGTTGAACCATAAAATGAAAAAAAAAGAAGACCGTGAGCCAGGGCCCCTCTATGGATGTACTCCACCTAGACCATGGAGTCTTTTCCCCTTTTTCGATCTGATGCACCATGTAGCACCCTTCTATACGGGCGAAGTCCTGATCGACGAATCCTCGAACAACGCCTCCCCTAGCCGTCGTTGGTCGTGTGGACTCCGCCATGTACCTGCCTAGTACGCGGGCCAAACTCGAAGCCACGTACCACCTTGGTACGCGAGATGCCATTCAGTCTGTTTACCAACCTGGTATGTGGACAACTTCTCCAGCCATGTAGCTCCCGCTGCATTAAAGATGTTACTCATCATTCACCCATGTGTCCCACCAACATCTTTGGTGTTCCCATTCCCCGAGTCAGATAATATCATTCCAATCCGGCATGATCCTTCGCAACCCCCTCACTGCCCTATTAATCATGCTCGGGCCAAGGCCTCTACCGAAGCCACTGGATCTGTATGATGCAATCTCCAGGTGCATCATCACGCTACATTGAGTTCACATACCCATGATAGGTGAGGGAAAATGTGTTTCTCCGTCCCTTGAGCGGGTTCCCGAAACATTCCTGGGTTCACATACCCATGGTAGTGCGGGGTCCGAGCCCGGGGGTCCCCTTTATGCCTCTCTACTTGACAGGAGTGGGGGACCCCAATTGTTTTTCCTTTCAACGCCAGCTGTGAGTAACTCTACCCTCTTCTAGGAGTGACAGGGCATCCTCCTTGGTGTAATCCCCTGGCCTTTCTTGCAGGAGGTAGCACCCATGCACCTTCATACTTCCCCAGTGCCAAGGACCAAGAGGGGAGATGGGCATAGGGGTTTTTGTTTCCCTTTCCCTCTCCCGCTGGTCTTTGTGACCATTAGGCATCCATCCTAGAGTAAGTCCCATTTTCTATTTCTCTGGGCCGCTCTATGCTTAAGCCCCACCCCACTTCCCACAGACGCACCTTTCACGACATGATAGTCAGGTCTCTCCTGCCTCTTGTTTCTCACACCAAGCATGAATCACGTGGGCTTAGAGTAAGCACCAACCCTGACCCCACCCTCATGTGAACTACGAAGACATTGATCCATGTCAAGGCATGATATGTAGGATGCCTCCATGAGGTTCAAACCCACCACCTAGTCATTCTAACCCCTTTACGTCGGTTCACCAACTCTATGGGCTACTCAGAGTGTAATCCCCATCCACCATCTCATTAGTCCACCTCAGAGTGTAAGCCCGGATCCTTCGTCCGACATGATGTTAAACTGCACTACTGAACTATGTGGAATATGATTCCTCTTATTAGGATATGTAAGAAGCTCGTATCATGGGTTCGATCCAAATGATCAAGTCATTATTTGTTCCCCTGGATGGAAATAAACTCCAGAGCGCCCAGTTGTGAGGCTTCAAACCAGTGCCGACTCAATGAGTCCAAAATCCTCTGTGTCATTAATCCAATGAGGGATGGTAAACCTCAAGCCAAAATGATTCTGAATCCCTACATTCAGCTGACCATTTCCAACCATGAGTAATCCTAGGATACTATACTTGGGTATAAAACCAAGATTTGCGATCATATGAATACGTTATAAATATGTAAGAGAGTCCCAGAAAATGCCATAATTCCCCCCTAAAAGGGTGTGATGAGCCTGAATTCCCATCCTCTCAGCCAATGTGAGTTCTTCAGCATCGCTGGACAAATCACCCAGAAAATGCATGCCTTTGGAATGTAGGTCCATGTATCATTGGATATGGAACTGTTGGGTGTTTCGAAATGAAGACCGATACACCTGATCTGAGCGATTGAGTGCAGCACAACCCTCTATAAGATCGACAGTCTAGCACATTGGTCCACTCCATCTGATTTACTGCGAAACAAAAAATGGAGAACCTGACAAGAATCTTTAACCAAGCATGATGGATTTAACCTAATCTCACTCTGTTCCCCCTTATACTCACAAGTATGGCCAAGAGAGGGCATCAATTATGTATAGGATCATGAGATGCTACTTTGACGGTTTTGCTGTTTGTATTAGTTAAAATATTTTACTGGTACCACTCAGAACTACCTTTGATCCAATTACATCACGGAGGAACTCACATGCACGTGCTTCAAGAAACCCAATGACCGGACATCCTCACCAAAGAAGGACCCCGTCATGTACTAAACATCTTCAATGCTGGGTTTCAGATGCGTTGATTCGAGAGTACCACTTAAATGGTACTCTCCCGACGGTGGAGGCGGCCATGCATGCCATCCAATCCATCAAGACCCGCTGATCGCCTTCCCAGCAGCAGCTACGAAAGCAGATCCAAGCGGCACATGTTTCCATCTAAAGAAATTTGGGTAGTCTGTCCCCAGAACGAGACAACGTGTACCTCCCTTATCTTAGGGAGGTGGATGAGGTCGACACTGGGGACTTCATCCCTACTGAACGAGGGTTCCTCTCTAAGGACCCCTCCGGAAGACATCGTCATGGTTACACCACGACTCAATATCCTCACGCTAAGGAGGATTTCTCCCCAAGAATCTAGGCCAACACTCCCTAAGATCAATCCCCTCAGACCGCCCGATAAGGGCGGAAAGCTTACAATGAGGGACCAATCATCACCCTTGTCCTTGAGCAGGAGCTTCGTTGACCAGTCAAAGAGACGTATTATGAGCAGGCACATACACTTGTCCGCTCCTCCAAAGCCTTCCATCTAGACATGGCGGCATCATACGAGCAGACGTGTATCCCCACCCAGCTCCATCAAGCTCGTCGCTCACACAGGACAACACATACCTGGCAGGCACCTCTCCCTGCCCAGGGTCGTGATGCCCACCAACCAGACATGGTGGCGACCCAGCGCCTATAGGACCATCTCCTAGCAGATGCTCCTGACACCTACCATCCCAATATAGTGGTGAACAACAAATCCAGCCATCCAGATGTGGTGATAATTAATAGGCAGGCATGTCTCCATATCAGCAAAGGCCAGTGACTAGATACGGTGGGAAACCAACATATGCAGGTCCAGCTCCCTGTGGATGCATCTAAAGTCCACCATCCCGATGTGTTGGAAAACTGAGAGATAAACTGGCATATCCTAGTGCAGGGGTAGACTCGTTCACCTACCCCGACATAGGATAATTTTTAGTTCCCACTGACCACCAGAGGACTGGAGTAGTATATTTCAACTCCGATACCGGAATGGTACATCATTCCCATTCCAGCCAATGATGTCTCTCTTCATATCCTGGAAATGATGGAGGAGTAGGTATCGATCCCAGATCATATTTTATAGACATTCCTGAATGTAATTGCATCAGCGGCAACAATAAGGACTCGGGCCCATGAGCCCGTTTCCCAAATTGAGGAAACTCATCTAAGAGACTAGATAGCCGCCTCGAAGAAGATATTCATCCCTAATTACGCCTAGGAGGGTCTTCAGCCATATTCCATGATACATGGGAAACCAGATCAAGCATTTTCACACTTTCCAACTGGGGAACACCCATCCATCATGATGGATGCTCTAGAGCAGGCATATATCCCTGCTAAAAGTCAATATGTTCTTCGTCATATCCCGACAGCATCACGAGACCCAATTAAAAAGGGACCCAAAGGTGAAGGCCCTTATCAACAGCTAACGACCCCCACTGCCCGCAAGAAATCTCCCCGAACGCACCGAAGGCAATCGGAAAATAAAGAGCGGGATCATGACTCCACTCTACTAGAAGCATAGGTTTCAAATGCGGCTAAGCACACATCGAAATCTCAAAACCCTGCCCACACATTACCGTATTATGGGAGTGGAAGTAGCAGTTGAAAAGTTCCTCCCCACAATGTCACTACCAACAGCTCTGAAGGTCCTCCCCAGAGCACCTACGGGGACCTCCCCCATGGGTATTTCATGATCGATCAAGAGAGCTTATCTTATGATGTGATTCATGGAATCCCACCATGTGACCAGAAGATCGAGTAGCAAGAAGCCCCTCCACTTGTTTCGGTCCACCCTGAAGGTCCTCCCTGGGGTATACGCAGCAAAAAATCTCCATGTAGTGGGACCATAGATTATGATAGTAGTCCCTGCTATCGTAGTCGCAACTGCAGAGGACCTCCCCTTAGAGACATCTCATCATGACAAGAATCCCCCCCCCCCCCTTGTCATGGATAGCCCTTAAGGTCCTCCCCAGGGGTTACGTTACAATGACACTCTGCACAGCCAGGCGTCAAATCACTGTGGTGGTCCTCGCCGCTCTGATAACGGAGGTCCTCCCCGTAGAGACGTCATGCAACAAGAAGTCCATCCCCTCATTTCAGTACATTCTTATGGCCCTCCCCATGGTGTACCCCATATAAATTCTCCCTACGGTAGCTGTGATGGATGTCCTCGCCATTGCAGAAGCTGCAATTTTAGTCCTCGCCACTATGACTGCCATTGCGAAGGTCCTCCCAGAAATGGCCCCATGAAACATGAAGGTCCTCCCCTTGTCACAGTGGTTCATGAAGGTCCTCCCCAGGATAAACATTTAATGTCCAAACATGATGGTCATCCTCACCATGATAGTAGTTATTGTGAAGTTCCTCCCCATAGTGACATATCATATCGACAGGATGGTCCTCCCCCAGCCGAATCAAGCACAGAAAATCCCTCATATGCCGAGGCACTCATAAGGATGGGATCAAGCATGTCAGATTCCCAGCTGGTTTCCAATGACACCCTTCTTCAATCAAAAGATGGTCCAGGGACACATTCATCTTCTGAACCACCTCAGAATCGCCCCTTGATAATTCAACTCCAACCGGCCCTCTGCCTCTGACCACACTATCGGTGACCACCTTAGTTGGGATAACTAGGTAGAGGAATCACATGCAGAGGAGTATACTGACATGTTGAACCTGAGGAAAGGACTATCCATAGATGATATACCAGTTATGTATTTTCCCACATCCACCTCTCAATTAGACATACCTAGAAATTTGTCAGAAGAATGTAAGCACGACATCCGGTCCAATATGGACAACCCTCCGCCAGCTGAAATGAAGATTCTTACCATGTGATGGGTATGTAAACCATGTCTATACAATAAGAGACCTCCTAAGCCACATCAACCTTGAGGCTCTTCCTTCTGTGTGACAACCGCGACCTGAGAGGCATAGAGAAAATAATTGAGTTAGCCTGCCTCCGTGCACTGCACCAGTTGCACCGACTCATTGGTGATGCTCTGACGGGAGTCCATATCAAAGGATGGGGAGAACATGGAGATCTGAATTTCACTTTGCTCCCCTCCTAGAAGAACCCGTTCGACATAATGTCTTGAAACGTCATCATGAAAATACAACAATCGGGTGGTCTCCCTATTCGCGAAAGGTGACACACCCAACAAAGACATGCCTTGAGTAAGTCCCAGAAGCGTCAGGCCCGAAAGGAATAAACAATTCCAGAACTATTCAATCCGGCCACCGAAATAATATAATAGGACTCTCGCCTAAGAGAGGCCAATCATTGGTCGTTTCCTGCCACCCCGAAGGGGATTGATTCATAGATGAACTCGACACTAGATCTAGTTCACCCCTGAATATGGGCGCGCAACATCTGGAAAGTAGTGATAGCAGCAGTCACTACCACAATCCAGGGTCAACCCCATCCTACAAGATGGGGGCAGTTTTAACAACAAATTACCTCATAAGACCAATAAAAACGGGATGAGACTCAACATCCATGGACCAGATCCAATCCCATCCCTTAGGGTTGGGTGCATTTTTACCACCTCAACAACAACCTCCCCCATGAGAATCAGTATTTTATCATCTAGGGAGGATAGTCAGAAGAAGAGGTATCTACCCTATACCGTATTTTAAATCACCATCCCCTTCAAGAGAGAGGCATACCATGAGGTCACATCATGGAACTCTCCACATAACCCTTCATCAAAGAGTCTGAAAGAAATCCCAGGATAGGAAGGGGAGGACCAGTAATAGGCGCATAAGATCCTCTTCCAATTTGGAAGATCACATCACCTCCATCCCGTGATTTCCATCCATCAATGCCATAGAGGCTAACCTCATGGGTGACACCAGAGAGGATGCAAATCCAGATGGATCGGGAGACGATAATTCCGGGTAGGCTTTGACTTACAATGAACCACCAGGTGTGCACAACCGGAACTAGAGGTCCACCCTAAATATGGCCTCCCTTCCAGCTAACCCTCCTCTACTTACCCTGCGAGCTTCCAACAAGGATAATAATAAAGGAACTATTACCCTTAAATTACCCTTAAATCGCCTTATCCTCTCGATAAAAATGAGCCACTTACGCTCGAAGAGAGATTCACTCGACCGGATGGGGAAATGAATGAATTGAGCTTGCTTAATGTAGATCTACTCTAGAGGAACCATCTTATTGAAAGTGATTCCCAAGAAGAGCCACACCTTGCCCTCCCAGCAAGAGCACCTCAAAGACCCGGGTTTTCCCTGCCCAATGAGGCGCCCGGTCCATCCAACTACCTAAACATGGATTTGGGTGCATACCAAAACTTCTCTCCACTCAAGAAGCAACCAGAGCGAGTATGTCTGAGCCCTTCGAAGGTGTCAAAAACTGCATACACAACCTTGTTGTCGGTCGGGCCAGATCCTCTAGCAATGCCTCGGGCTACACCTTCCCAAGACCGGGCCCAACAGGATGTAAACCAGGGACTCTCCAGCACCATCAAGGCACTGACAACTCGATTAGAAGCAATAGAAGATTGACACGCTTAGATGCAGCCAGAGCGAAATCCCTACCCAGATTGGGTGAGCAACACTCCTCCTCCACCCAATTTTGGGAGCCCGGTATTCCCTATTTTCAATGGATCATGTGGTCCGGAATAGACCTTGATACACTACGTGTCTTATTATGACCCTATGATGGGAACGCCGGAACAACAATAAGCAGTGAGACTCATATTCATCGTGCATACCTTATAAGGATCTACCTTTGTCCGGTATACGAATCTATCCGCTAAGTCTATAAAAAGCTGGGAAGACCTATGGAAGCATTTCTTGTTCCACTTCAGCTCAACACTACCGAAAACAAGGGTCAGTGACCTCACGAATTTCAAGTAGTGGGAGAACCAAAGGGGCTCGGATTTCATCGCCAGATGGAAGGGTCTGACCTACTCTCTGAAGAAGACAATTCCCCAAGATGAGATGCTGGACATATGCATCGATAACCTTCAATATGATCTGTGAACACTGCTCATACCAGTGGAGTGAACCACTGGCTTCCACAATCTCTCTACCATTTCCCAAAGAATTGAAGACTCCCTATAGAAAACCAATTTGATGTCTTGAGTAGCCTCACATGCCCCTGCAAAGAGAACAGTTAGAGTTGAAGCGTCCTCTGTCACGCTCAATCTAGCCCCTGCGCCGGCTCCACTGCCTAGGCCAGCACCAAATCATCAAGGGAACCCATTATATCAGCGGTCTCCTCTACCAAAGTGGGACGATCATAGAGGATCTAAGCAGAACCAGTTCTAGGAATGGAGACACAAATTATACTAGTTTCGAGAAGACCAAATCCGCGATTACTTCATCTCCATCATGAATTACAACTTGCTCCACCTCCTGGAGCCAAGGAAGCGTGAAGAAGTCAGCCACAATGATAGGCCATATTACTGTCCCTATAATCGATTGTTAGGTCACAATATCCAAGAGTGATTCATTTTCAAAGAGAAACTGCAATGGATGGTAGAATTCGGGCAGGTCGAGCTGGGGCCACCCCTAGGACATGTGACGTACATTTTTACCACTGACTCTGAAAAAGGGGAGGGGTGGAAAGAAGTCACCAGAAAGAAGGGGAATAAATTTGATGACTGGATGACTAGGAAGACTGTCAACAGAGCTTAGGGCATACTCCAAGCTCAACTACTGCAGATGGTGTTACCGCTAACAACCCCTAATGCCACAATGCCGACAATATTGGCCTCACAATCCTCCCTGCTCCGGTCATCCAGGCTAAATAGAGTAGGGAGGGGACATGCGCAAGATAAGAAGTTTGCAACGAGGCCAATGTTAGCCCCGACAATGTCGGATTTTATGCCCCAAAACTTGGCGCCATGGGCACTGACCCACCAAACGGCACCATCAGAGACAACTGACCAGGTTGACATGTCACAGGATGACGACCTAATCTTTGGTTCCATCAACTTAATCCATCTAATTAAATCATTCCTTGATGAAGGATAGGGTTTCAAATCCGAGTTCCCAACACAAGGGGCCAGGAGGAGGAGTCACAGAAGTAGGGGATACCAGGGGAGGCATAGTCGCGACCGAAACCAACCCTATGGTTTTACCCCGGCCCAGACCGTTAATATTGCGGAAACCCATGGGAGAGCCCTTAAATGGACTCAACAAGAGAAAGAATATCCCTCCACCTCCACAAGTGGCCACTCTGGCATCATCATTCCATGGTACCTGTCAGAGGAGGAAAAATTGTCTAGCCTCCTAGTGTGCACAAACAAACCGGCTGAGCCAACTCCTCAGAATGTGGAAACACCGTCGACATCCGACCTCACGGTCGGTCCCTCCTCATCACATAATCCAGCTCCCAAGCTGCCTGCTAAAACACTCTCGCCAGCAGAGAAGCATCAGCCGTTGGAGCAAAAATACGATATCCTTAAGCAGCTGGCGTCAGTTCCAGCCATAATGTCAATCCTGGATGCCCTGATTTTGTTAGCAGATATTAGGAAGGCACTAATAGAAGCCTTGCTCAACCCCCAGGAGTTCCAAGACGAGGTAGCTGCCACCGAGATTTAGCAGATGGAGACTGGCCTGGCTGAATGCAATGCAGTGATTTCCTTCACTGATCAAGATGAAGATGCTATCATACAAGTAAATATAAAACCACTATATGTGTCTGGAACACTAAATGATGTTGAGATCCATAAAATCATTATTTTCAATGGATCTGGAGTTAATCACATTCCCCTATGGACACTCTGCAAGTTAGGATATAGTGAGGATGACCTAGTACCCTCAGCCACAACTCCGTCGGGTTACAACAAGAGTGAACAGAAGCCAATGGGGCAAATCAATCAAAAAACCAATTTTGGACACCTTGTGGCCTACTCGGAATTCCTGGTGGTCCAAAAGAACATAGAATTCAATGCCATTCTTAGAAGGCCATGGATCCATAAACACATGTCCATTCATTCATACTACCACCAGTGTATCACTTATTTCATCAATGGACAAGTCCCCTTTCGATCTCTCAGAGTCACACTACATTGATGCCAAGTTTTATGAGAAAAAGAAAAAGAAGCCCTTTCTTGATGGTATTGACTAGATCCCCACTTCAAATGGTCTGGAAATAGTTCTGGACGACCCCCTCAAGAAGCTCAGCAGAGACTACGTACTGCCCATCAACCATGTTGAGGGAAGGGATTCAATCCCAAACACACACTCAATTGTCCTCTTGACTTCACCCATAACGACCGAGCGTGACAATAAGGAAAAATCGTTAACCCTCAATTTGGGGACGAATACTTGATCAGGGACACCCACGATGCCTCGCCTTCGGACTCCCAAGATCCCATGCCGAGAAATTCCCCCAGTCGGATCAAGAAGATAAGAGTGTGGGGGATGAAGAGGAGGAAGATCTCAAGGATGCACCTCCCGCATTTGAGGAAGGTATCTCCACTAACGTGGACGAGCTCAAGAAAATAAAAATAGGTACCGAGGAAGACCTGAGGCCCACTCTCATTAGTACAACCATGTCTCCCGAGAAGTACGAGGTATATGCCTCTTTCCTGAGGCAACACCAGGATGTTTTTTCCTGGAATTACATGGAAATGGTGGGACTCGATCCCGATGTGGAAACATGCCACTTAGGTCTTCTAAAAGACCACCGAGGCTATAAACAAGTTGTCAAAAGTATGCACCCCTCACATGCTTCCAAAATAGAGGCTGAAGGGGATAAGCTCATTAAATAAGGCATCTTTCCGGAGGTCCACTACCCCATCTAGTTGGCCAACATTGTCACCGTCAAGAAAAAGAACGGACAAATCTGCTTCTGCATCGATTTTAGAGATCTCAATCGGCATTGTCTAAAAGATGATTTCCCAGTCCTGATTACCGAGTTATTAATCGACGCAACAGACGGGTATGCGCCTCTCTCCTTCATGGATGGTTATTCTGGGTATAATCAGATCCAGATTGCCTGAGATGACAAAGAATCCACTACCTTCAGAGCCCCTAAATGAATATTCTGTTACAGGGTCACGCCCTTTGGTCTCAAGAACACTGGTGCCACATATCAATGCGCCATTCATCATATCTTTAAACCATTCATGGGGAGATTCATTGAATGAAACGTGGATGGATTGGTGTTCAAATCAAGAAAGCACTTAGATCACCTATAAGACATTGAAACTGTCTTCAACAAACATTGACAACATAGCCTGAAGATGAATCATTTGAAATGCACATTCGGGGTTACTTCAGGGAAGTTACTTGTCTTTGTTGTACACCATCGTGGCATCGAAGTCAACCCTAAAAAGACAAAGGCTTTCCTTGGATTTCCACCTCCATGAAATCTCAATGAGTTGAGAGGATTACAAAGACACCTGTCCTACCTTAGGCAGTTCATATCCAACCTGGTGGGAAAATGTTTTCCCATTACCAGGTTAATGAAAAAGGGGGTTACGTACCAGTGGACAGATGAGTTCCAAGAGGCATTCGATAGCCTAGAGAAGTACCTCTTAAGACCACTGGTGCTCATGCCCCCGGTTGAAGGAAGACCTCTTATTCTATATGTGACTGCCCTAGAGTAGTCACTAAGAGCCTTCCTCGCGTAGAAAAATGATGCCAGCAGTGAAAACAATCTCTATTACCTCATCTGAACCATGATCGATGTTGAAACTCGATACTCAAACATCAAGAAGAGTTGTTTGGCCATGGTCTTCATAGTTCAAAAATTATGACAATATCATCAACAACATGAATTCCATATGATCTCACGTAGTAACCCTCTCAAGTACATCCTCAGCCGCCTAATGCTGACTGGGCGCCTATCCCGATGGGTGATAATCCTGCAACAGTTTGACATCCATTTTATGCCTCAGAAAGCCATCAAAGGATAGGAATTAGCAGATTTCAGGGTATACCACCCATCAACAGGGACCACCACACCAGATGTCGATCTACCTGATGAAGACATATTCTCGATTCATGAGGAGTTCCCAACATGGGAAATGTACTTCGATGGTGCATCCCGAAGCCCAACCGGGAAGAGGATGGAGGATCCCAAATTTAACAAGGTGGGATTGGGGATCACACTCATGTCCCTAGAAAAGGTAGTATTTCCATATTCCTTACCCATGTAAGAAGGATGTAAAAATAATGAGTTGTAGTATCAAGCCCTTATTGCAGGCCTGGAGCTCATGCTCCATGCACAAGTATAGCACCTTAAGGTAAAAGGTGACTCGGAACTAGTTATCAAGAATGTCAATGTTGAATATGCTATTTAAAAGGAGGAGCTTATTCCCCTATTTGACCATGTCTGGGGGTTAATGGTGGAATTCTCCACAGAACCAACATTGACCTATATTCTCCTGTCTCAGAATGCCCAGGACGATGAATTAGCTAATGCAGCCACAAACCTAGCTTACCTAGGCCGGGATGAAACAATTATCAGTATTGCCCATGGTTGAATGGTATTGTTGTTTGTTCAGACTAAGATAGATGAAATCAATGATGTTAGTCCTGTCCCCAAGCCATATGCTCCTGCCCCCGGCTGGATGACCCCTATTGCAAATTTCATTCAAAGGGGAGAACATCTATCAGACAGGGCTAAACGAGAGTAAATACAGATAAGGGAAATCAACATTGTCCTATACGGTGGCACAATTCAGCAAGAGGTCCTATGAAAATGAGGCCTCGATGGAGTCCTCCACAGATGCATTGATGGAGAAGAAACCACTTCCGTCATGACTAAAGTTCATGCCGGAGTATGTGGAACACACCAGTCAAGGTCTAATATTCCCCATCAGGTTTGACGACTTGGGTACTACTGGCCAACAGTGGCACGATACTACGAGCACCTTTCCACAAAATTCCACTCATGCCAAATTCATTCCAACTTCATACACCAACCCCTAGAGTTACTTCATCAGGCCATTTATTCCTGGGCATTTTCCATCTGGGGAATGGACATCTTGGGACCATATCCTCCCACCACGGTGAAATAGATGAAGTATATCCTAACACCAACCAACTTCTTTTCCAAATGGGAAGAAGCTGTACCCCTCAAGGAAGTCAGGGCAAAAAGAATTTCCAGATTTGTGAAGGTTAATATCATCCCCAGATGTGGCGTCCCTCATACCATATTGAAGGATAACGACGCCAACATCTGCTCGACTAAATTGGAGAAACTATACCAAGAATATGGAATCAATGATAACCACTCATCATGCTACCATGCAGCGATAAAGGATTTCAACAAGACCATGTCCAACATTCACCAGAAAATGGTGGACAAGGAAAAGAAATCATGGCTGGATAAACTTCTCCATGCATTGTGGGCTTATCGAACCACAATTTTCACAGCTACACGGGCTACTCCGTACTCATTAGTATACGAGACAGAAGAGGTCCTACCCATTGGGATCCAATTTCCCTCACTCAGTGTTTACATTTGTGATTAGTTATCCAATGATGAGCAATCAGAAAAATGGCTAGGTGAATTGGAATAACTAAATGAGAAGAAGTTGCAATCTTTTCACCATTTGGAAGTATATCAGAACATGATCGCATGAGCCTTCAATAAAAAGGTTCATCTTCTATCTTTTTTGGAAGGAGAATTGGTGTTGGTCCTCTGGCCCCTAAAGAAACCCAGAAAGAAACCTCCAAAGATGGAGCCCAAGTGGGAGGGACCATATGTTATACACAAGGTCTACTCCAACGGAGCATATGCCCTAATCTCCATGGACGGGAAATTCACTACCACTCCAATAAATGTGAAATTTCTGAAGAAGTATTTCTCATAATCAAAATCAGTTATCATCCGAGCTGGAGGACATTAAACTGCCAAGCCCAAAGGTCCACTCTATGACTGTTAAACTAAGTGTAATTCTTCCTCACTGCACAATGTTAAACTGCATGGATTTTAAAGAACTACGTACGGCATGATTCCTGCCCTTACATGATATGTAGTGATGCCAGGGTCCCCCATCCTAGACCAGCCATCGCCAAATAATGCTGAAAATTCCCTTTCCCCCCATGTATGGACCAACCCTGCATGGGGTGTATTCCTCGTCATTACTTCATGACGCTAGACTGCACGAATAATGAAGATTAAAAATGCCCTTTCCCTTGTGTACAAACTAGACTTGCATGGGGTGTATTATCCTCTAAATAACTATGTACGACTTGATTATTTCCCTTGTAGGATACGTAGTGATTCCAGGGTCCCCCATCCTGGCCCAGCCATTGTCAAATAAAGTTAAAAATGTCCTCTTTCCCCGTGTGTGGACCAACCCTATATGGAGTGTATGGATTTTAGAGAACTACGTATGGCTTGATTCCTACATTTTTGGGATACGTAGTGATGCCAGTGTCCCCCATCCTGGACCAACCACCCTCAAATAAAGATTAAAAATTCACTTTTCTCCCATGTATGGACCAGACCTGCACGGGACGTGTTATCCTCTAAAGAACTACGTACTTCTTGATTCTTGCCCTCACAGGATAAGTTGTGATGCCAGATTTCCACACCGTAGCCCATCCACCCAAAATGAAGCTAGAAATACCCCTTTCCCCCATGTAAGGACCAGACCTGCATGGGGTTAATTCTTCGTCCTTACTGCACGACGTTAAACTGAACAGATAAGAATGATTAAAAATGACATCTTCCCCCATGTATGGACCAGCCCTGCATGGGGTGTATCTCCGTCAGAGAACTATATATGGAATGATTCCTGCCCCCCCCCCCCCCCCCACAATATGTAGCGATGCCAGGATCCCCCAACCTGGCCCAACCACTCCCAAATGAAATCAAAACAAAATGCCACTCCCCCCCCCCAAATAAGGACCAAACCTTCACAAGGTGTATTATCTTTTAAGGAACTACGTATGGCTTGATTCCTGCCCTCACAGGATATATAGTGATTCCATAATTCCATATCCTGGCCCAGCCACCCCAAATAAAGCTAAAAATATCCCCTTTCCTCCGTACGGACTAGAACTGAATGGGGTGTATTCCCCAAAATAACTACTTGAGGACTGATTCCTTCCCTTGCAGGATACATAGAGATGCCAAGATCTTACCTCCTAGACCAGCCGCCGATATAGGACAACATAGGTATAAATACCCATCATCCTTACCACATGACGTTAAACTACACAGAATGCCCTTTTCACATCAGTTCACCTTCGTCCTCACCGAACTACGTTAAAACTGTACAGACTTCATCCTTACGGCATGGCGTTAAAACTACACAGAATTATTCGTGACCCACCTAAGATATACAGAGAAACGAGATGGGAATACTCCTTATGCATTTGGATGCATGCTCTACAGACATTAGACACCACAACCTGGATAATTGTGGATCTTCACAACCATTCATGTCCATCAGAAGTTGAAATTCATCGACCAATGGACACCATTGCGTGACTATGCAAAACATGCCCTCAGTGGATCTGCATATTGATAGCCCATAGCCTGTCTACCAAAGGCAACATTTCCTCAGGCGGTACTCTTCCTCTCTCTGTATGATTACTAGCCTCATGGCCCCCATATCATATCTCACGATCCAAAAATTTATGGAGCAGTGGTTTACAAGTTCATTCCCCTCTCGCATCCAAATGTTGTCAGGGTACCCCTACCTGGTTTGCCTATGTATTTTCCTGTGGTTGACAAAACAATATGCATCTACAAACATAAATTCAGGGCTAGGTTACTTTCACTCGATGGAAAATTGTGGTAAAGATATTTCTTTTATACTTGAAGAACATTATACCCATATACCAAACACAGTACTGTGAGAAATCCTGGATTTTCATAATCATCCATGGCCATTGAAAGTGGAAAGTTATTGACCCGTGGACACCTTTTCATGACTATGCATACCATTCCCTCAGTGGATCTGCATATTGATAGCCCTTGGCCTATCTACCAAAGGCAAAATTTCCTCAGGCGGTACTCTTCCTAGCCCTGTACGCTTAGTAGCTTCAGAGCCCCCATACCATAACTCAGGATCCAAAGAAACCCTAGACTTACAGTTTACACCCTCATTCCCTCACACTTGGTCAAAGTATACCAGAGCCTCCTAAATCAGTTGCCTTCTGGGTAATTGTTGCAATAGTCACCCAATGGTCTGAAATCTACAATCGTTAAACTAAGAGTACTTTGTCCTCACCGCACGATGTTAAACTTTATGGAGTCAAGCTGCACCCCATGCGCAAGATAAATCGGCATAGTGAACTCTTTGAGTTTTAATAGTAACTAGGGATGAAAATCCGCGACATGTCGAGATATTACCTTACCAAATTACAGACATCGTGGACCGGTCAATCGGGGATTATCACATTATTTAATGTCCATCAGAAGTGGAAAGTTATCGACCCATGGACACCTTTTCATGACTATTCATACCATTCCCTCAGCGGATCTACATATTGATATCCTCTGGACCATCTACCAAAGACATGATTTTTTTGGGCGACACTCTTCCAAGCCCCGTACGCTTACAGGTCTCAGAGCCCCCATATCATCTCTCCTGATCCAAGAATCCCCAGAACCACTATTTACACCATCAACCCCTATCCACGTCTTCGACATGCTAAGATATTCAAGCCCTGTTATATTCAAATCAAGAGTGGGCATTGCAACTATGTCCTTAAAGCATGATGATTGAAACTACACGGAACATATCATGACTGCTTGGCATGAACTGCAACGACTAAGAATTAAACCTCCAGAGAAATGCCTCCAACTACAATTATTTTCACAGGTTTAAAAATGACCCCTGTCCTCGTTGCACGACGTAAAACTACACAACATCTTTTTCCTTGATGCATGACACTAAACTGCATAGTATCTTCAAAAATGCTCCCCATCCTCACTGCATGACGTTAAACTGTACAGAATTTAAAATGCCCTCCGTCCTTTCCACATTACGTTAAACTACATGGTCGAATCTGTCATGGGTTCATTCATGAATGGAGGTGTTCCTATGTCCCTCAGTGCACGATCTAGACCTGGAAAAACTACCATCTCACACCAGCATGAGAGGGGATGACTTCACCCATTACCGCGAAGTTTAGCCCAGATGTTTCTCCTGTATTCAGGCACCCTCATTTCATAAATCATACGTTGTACTCAGAAGGAGCCGGACCCTTGTAAGCCACCCCTGGTGGTCCCGAATCTCATCTTTCCTGAAGTTTCCCAGCTTTCGAGAGAATACAATCATTGACCTAAGGACAACTTTGCAGGACTATGCATATCATTCCCTCAGCAGCTATGCATATTGATAGCCACTGGATCGTCTACCAAATGAGAGATTTCCCTAGGCAATGCTTCTCTCCATACGCCTCATGGCCTCTGAGCCCCCATATCCACCCTGGGATTCGGAAACCCTTTGAGCTACAGTTTACCAACCTCTTTCACAACCCTGCCTGAATACACTGGAATGTCTCTAACGAGATTACCAAGAACCAGGAGAAGTCGTTCCATTTTAAAGAATGTCCCAGCTGCATGACTTTAAACTGCGCCAAGCTCCAACCATCCTCTATGCTAACTAAATGTGTAGGACAAGGACCATACGTCCACACTCCTAATTAATAAAGATGTTCCCAAACCCTTTCAGACATCACACACCCTTAGTGATTTTCATAATTCTCCTAGCCACCCATGGTGGTTTCCATGAGCTAGATTTCAATGATGTCCTTAGGAAATCAGAAATGGGAAGTCATTAACTAAAGGACACCATTGCACGACTATGCACACCATACCATCAGCGGCTCTGCATATTGATCACCCACGGCCTGTCTAACCAAGGCAAGTCTTCCTTAGGTGATGTTTTTCCTACCTCTACACACTGATACAGATCCCATGCCTTGAGGCATGCCATGCATGTCGTTCAAATCTAGACATGTTTCCCCCCACGAGTGTCTGAAAGGTATTGAGACATATTTCATTCAACCAAACATCATTGGGGCCCTCAACCCACAATATCTTTTCAAAGCTGTTCATCCTAAAACAACAGTAATGATAGTCATGTCGGCGGGACTCTAAACCACTTACAAAAAATTGCGCAAAGCCCATTAGGTCGAAAACCTGAAAAGGGAAACCTATGAAAAAGTCGAGCCATACTCGCTGGGCCCCCACCAAATTGGCCCATGAAAAATTAGGGTATTGACGAAAAAGGAAAAAAATTTGTAGGGTTTTTCAACAAACCCCTAGAAAAAGTCAAATTGTGATCGTTGAGTCCCATAGATCAGGCAAAATTTAGAGCATTGTCCAATCACTCATCGATTTTCAGGACCACTCTACATCGTAATAGCCTCCTCTTCATTCTGATCAGACCCCATTCCGATGGGGGCCATTTGTAGGGTCCTTAAAAATCCTCAAAGAGGAATGGGAATTTCAGTTAATTTGACAAATGATTCTAAACAATTTCCCTCAGAGGATCTGGAAAAACATGAAGAATACTCAAAAATTGACAAAGGACCAACCAGCCCACATACTGGTTCAACATCGACGGTACGCAGCCAGTTCAGCATGTCGGTCCCTCCTCGGACCACTGTCATTCGTAGAACAGAGGCGGGGACCCTCTGCGGGTGCGACACAGGACGAGTGCCAAGACAGTCCACCATCACGAACTGTCCCCTACGCGGACTACTGTTGTTCACGGAACAGAGGCGGGGACCCTCCGTGGGTGTGAAGCAGGACAAGCTCCAGTCCGGTCCACCATCACGAACTGCCCCAGCTGCGAACTGTGTCAACCAGCCTGGACTATGTACGTCGTCGTTCATGAAATAGATGTGGAGCCCTATGCGACCGTGAAACACTACCATATGTACTTTGTTTCATGGGAAAGGTGAATTCAGTTCCCACCTTGAGTTGCAGATTGACCTAGTCATCCGTAAACAAGATTTCTAATCATGGGACTCTGAAAAATGTGACTCATGACCATAGATACATCTCTTTCCCACACACTATAAAAGGAGATTGAGGGGGAGAAGAAAGGGATCGTTCAGATTCAGGTGGAAGGATTTCGATGGACGGAGCTTAGGATTTCGAAAACAGTGAATTTCCAATTCACGAACCCGAACAGGTATGAAACTGGAAACATATTAAAAAGTAACTGAAAACACATAACAACTTGGTGAACCACGAACATAAAATAACAAAAAAAGAAGACCACAAGCTAGGGCCCCCTTGCGGATGTAGTACCCGCAGACCAAAAAGTTTATGCCCCTTATTCGATCTGATGCACCATGTAGCACCCTTCTACGCAGGTGAAGCCCTGACTGATGAACCCTCGACCAGCATCACCCCTGACCGACATTTCTCGTGCGGACTCTGCCGTGTACCAACCTGGAATGCGGGCCGAACCCAAATCCACATACCACCCTGGTACACGGGACTCCTATCAATCCGTGCACCACCCTGGTACGCTGATGAATTCTCCAACCGCCTAGCACCCCCCTATGTGAAGGGTGCAATCCTCATACACTCATGTGGCATGCCTGCTCTTTCGGTGTTCCCATTCCCTGAGACAGATAAAATCATTCCAATCTAGCCTGATCCTTCGCAACCCCCTCACTGGCCTATTCATCATCCTCGATCCTAGGCCTCTACTAAAGCCACCAGATCTGTATGATGCAATCTCTAGGAGCATCAGTGCACTAATTTGAGTTCACATACCCATGGTAGGAAAAGAAAATGGGGTTGATCCGGCCCTTCAGGGGGTTCCCGAAACATTCCTGGGTTCACATACCAACGGCAGTGCGGGGTCCAAGACCGGAGGTGCCCTTTCTGCCTTTCCACTTTCCAAGAGTGGGAGACCCCGCTTGCATTTCCTTTCTATGCCAGCAGTGAGTAATTCTCCACTATTCTGGGAGTAACATGACAGCCTCCTTGGTGTAATCCCCTATCCTTTCTTGAAGGAGGTATCACCCATCCACCTCCGTACTTCCCTAGTGCCAAGGACCAAGAGGGGAGATAGACACAGGGGATTTAGTTACCCTTTCCCTCTCCCACGGGGCTTTTTCACCAATGGCCCTCCATCCTGGATTAAGTCCCAATCTCCATTTCTCTAGGCCACTCCCTGTGTAAGCCCCACTTCGCTTCCCACATATACATGTTTCACGATGAGATAGTCAGGTCTCTGCTGCCTCTTGTTTCTCACACCGAGCATGACTCACGTGGGCTTAGAGTAAGCACCGACCCTGACCCCACCATCCTGTGAACTACGAGGACTTTGATCCATGTCAAGGTATGGACAGTAGGAAACCCCCACAAGGTTCAATCCCACCACCCAATCATTTCGACCCCTTTACTTTGGTTCACCAACTATATGGGCCACCTCCAAGTGTAAGCCCCAATCCTTCGTCTCACATGACGTTAAATTGCACTAACGAACTACGTGGATTCTGATTACTCTCATGAGGATACATAGGAAGCCGGTATCACGGGTTCGATCCAAATACTCAAGTCGTTATCTTTCCCCCCTGGACAACAATAAACTCTAGAGCACCCAATTATGAGGTTTCAAACTAGTGTCATATCAATGAGTCGAAACTCCTCGGAGTCATTAATCCAATTAGGGATGGTAAACCTCGAGCCTAAATGATTCTGAATCCCTTCATTCAGCATACCATTTCCTACCAGGAGTAATCTGTGGATACTATTCTTAGGTATAAACAAAATATTCGTGAACATATAAATACGTCTTAAATCTATAAGGGAGTCCCAGAAAAGGCAATAATCCCCTCCTAAAAGAGTGCAACGAGCCTGACATCCCATCCTCTCGACCAATGTGAGTTCTTAAGCATCACTGGCCAAATCACCTAGTGAACACATGCCTTTGGAATGTAGGTCCATGTATCGTTGGATATGGAACCATTGGGTGTTTTGAAATGAAGACCGATATACCCTATCAGAGAGATTGAGCGTAGCTCATCCCTCCATAAGATCGAAATTCGGGCACGTTGTTCCATACTTCTAATTAATATAGATGTTCTCAAACCCTTTATGATGTCACACATCCTTTCAGATCCACCCCTAGTGGTTTTCATAATTCTCCCAGCCACCCATGGTGGTTTCCATAAGCCGAACTTCCATGAAGACCTTCGGACCTCAGAAATGGATAGTCATTAACTTAAGGACACTTTGCACGACTATGCATACCACTCCCCTAGTGACTCTACATATCGATTGCCCCTAGCCCATCTAATAAAGGCATGTCTTCCTTAGGTGATGATTTTCCTACCTATGCACGACGATTCGGCTCCCATGCCTTGAGACATGCCCTACATGTCATTCAAATCTAAACATGATTCCCCCACATGCATCTAAAGGGTATTGTGATATCTTTTAATCAACTGAACATCATTGGGGACCTCACACCGCCATATATGGTCAAAGTTGTTCAACCTAATACATCAGTAATGGTAGTCATGTCGGCGGGACTTTAAACCACTTACAAAAGAGGCGTAAAGCCCATTAGACTGAAAACCCAAAAAGGGCGACCTATGAAATGGATGAAACCATAAATCGTAAGAAGATTTGATAGAGGACAGCCCAGAAGTCTGGGGTAGAGTAATTCCTTCAAAACACCATCGTTGGGAATGATTGGATGACTAGGGTCCTCTTTCATGCTCTTAGCTCTATGAATCATATCTCGATGTCTCCCTGTACCAATTTGAAGAGGCTCGGCAGCAGGCCTGGGTGCTGGTTGAGGAGGAACCATATTTTCTCCCTGCATTACAAAAGACATGCCAAATGGTTAGTCCAGAATAATAAAATCTAGACAAAAATACCAAGTATATGGAAAAGGACTCTATCAAGGAACATTCATAATGAGGTCCACAAGCAGGCCTCAAAAGGTTGTTCGCGACGGCTGCATCCTGTGAACCAACCCTACATGGAAGAAGTCCATGGTACTCTGGCCCGCAGAGTATTGGCCAGGAAACCACAAACCAGGATGCTCCGTAGAATCTCAATCTTGGATTTAAATGTTTATGATCGGAAGACTAAAGAAATTTTCTAAGTATATAAGATTTTAGTTCACGGACCATCAAAACCACGTAGCGAGATCTTAAGCGGCCCATTGTAATTTACTTTTTAATTGATTAAAAGTGTTAGTTCACGACTGGGAGATTGGCCCATGGGGGAAGGCTGGAGAAAACGAGGAATGGTTCATGGAAATGGAAGCTAGTGCGTGGACGTGGAGTTTCGCAAAGGAGCAAGCATGTGGAGATGAAAATCAAGATCTCTGTGTTTGCAAGAAATCCGATAAAAGACAAAGGGTAGGGCCCTCCGTATTTATAGGCATGGTCCCCTACCAGGTCCACCACTCTACCGAAAACTATCCACATTTCTGGACCACTATACATAAGAATAGTCTCCTCTTTGTTCCAATTGGACCCCATTCTGATGGAGAGCATTTGTAGGGTCCTAAAAATCTGCAAAGTAGAATGAAAATCCCCATAATTCAATAGAGGATTCTACCCAATTCTTCTGGAGGGATTGGGAAAAAATGTAGAGAATACTCAAAGGTTGTAAATAGACAAACCAGTGCGTATACCAGTCCAATATTAATGGTATGCAGCCAGTTCAGCAAGCTGCCCCATCCACAGACCACTGTCGTTTGTGTAGCAGAGGCGGGGACCCTCTGTGGGCGCGAAGCAGGATGCGCGCCAGGCCGGTCCACCATCATGAACCAACCCAGCCACGAACTGCGTCAACTGGCCTGGAAAGCGTACACCGTCATTCGCGGATTAGAGGCAGAGCCTAGCATGGCCACGAAGCACTCCCTGAAATAGTTTGGTTCATTGGGAAGGTTCATTCAATGCCCCCCCGTGAGTTGAGGATTGACCAATTCATCTGTAAACTGGGTTTTCCGTCATGGGCCTTCAAATAAGGTGCCGCATGACCACATATACATCTCTTTCCACACTCTATAAATGTAGATCAAGGGGGAGAAGAAATGGATCGATTAGATTGGGGTGGAAATATTTTGAAGGATGGAGCTTAGGATTTCACAAATAGCGATGTTCTAATTCGCGAACCAGAATAGGTATGAAACTGGAAACTAATTAATAAGGAACAAAAAATGCATAATAACTTGGTGAACTGCAAACATAAAATAACAAAAAATGAAGAAGAAGACTGTGAGCCAGGGCCTCTCAGCGGATGTACTCCACGCGGACCAGGGAGTCTATGCCCCATTATCGATCCGACACACTGAGTAGCACCCCCTACACGGGCGATGCCCTGACCGATGAACCCCCGAACGACATCGCCCCTGGCCGCCATTGTTCACACGAACTCTGCCACGTACTAACCTAGTACACGGGCCGAACCCAAAGCTATGCAACACCCTGGTACGTGAGACGCCTATTAGTCCACGCACCACCCTGGTATGCGGACGACTTCTCCATCCATGTAGAACCCCCTACGAGAAGGGCACCACTCCTCATACACCCATGTGGCATGCCAACTCCTTGAGTGTTCCCATTCCCGGATTCAGATAAAATCCTTCTAATCCGGCCTGATCCTTTGCAACCCCCACGCTGACCTATTCATCTTCCTCGATCCAAGGCCTCTACTGAAGCCACCAGATCCATATGATGCAATCTATAGGTGCATCATTGCGCTACTTTGAGTTCACATACCCATGGTATGAGAGGGAAAATGGGTTGCTCCGGCCCTTGAGCGGGTTCCCGAAACATTCCTAGGTTCACATAGCCACGGTAGTGCGGGGTCTGATCCCGAGGGTCCCCTTTTTGCCACTCCACTTTTCAGAAGTGGGGGACCCCACTTGAGATTTCTTTAATTGCCAACGGTGTGTAATTATACCCAATTCTAGGAGTGACAGGGTATCCTCCTTCATGTACGCCCCTAGCCTTTCTTGGAAGAGGTATCACCCATACACCTTCGTACTTCCCCGGTTCCAAGGACCAAGAGGGGAGATGGACACATGGGTTTTCGTTACCCTTTCCCTCTCCCGCAGAGCTTTGTCACCATTAGCTCTCCATCCTAGTGTATGTCTGAATCTCTATTTCTCTGGGCCTCTCCATGTGTAATCCCCACTCTGCTTCCCATAGATTCACCTTTCGTGATGTGATAGTCAGGTCTTTGCTGCCTCTTGTTTTCTCACACCGAGCATGACTCAAGTGGGCTTAGTGTAAGCACCGACCCTGACCCCACATTCATTTGAACTATGAGGACTTTGATCCATGTCAAGGCATGGTACGTAGGAAGCCTCTATGTGGTTCAAGCCTACCAACCGGTTGTCCCGACCCCTTTACATCAGTTCACCAACTCTATGGGCTACCTCAGAGTGTACGCCCCATCCACCATATCATTGATCCACCTTAGAGTGTAAGCCCTGATCCTTCATCCCGCATGACGTTAAACTTCACTACTAAACTACGTGTATTCTGATTCCTCTCATGAGGATATTTAGGAAGCCCGTATCACAGGTTCGATACAAAGGCTCAAGTCGTTATTTGTCCCCCCTGGATGACAATAAACTTCAGAGTTCCCAGTTATGAGGTTTCATACCAGTGTCGTCTCGATGAGTCCAAACTCATCGGATCCATTAATACAATGAGGGATGGCAAACCTCAGGCCTAAATGATTCTGAATCCCTACTTTCAGCAGACCATTTCCAACTAGGAGTAATTTGTGGATACTATGCTTTGGTATAAACCAAAGATTCGTGAACATATGAATATGTCTTAAATCTGTAAGAAAGTCCCATAACATGCAATAATTCCCACCCCTAAAAGGTTGTGATGAGCCAGACTTCCCATCCTCTCGACCATTGGGAGTTCTTAAGCATCCCTTGCCAAATCACCCAGGGAACGTCTACCTTTAGAAATCAGGTCCATGTATCGTTGGATATGGAACCATTGGGTGTTTTTAAATGAAGATCGATATACCTGATCCAAGCGATTGAGTGTAGCTCAGCCCTTTGTAAGATCGACATCCGGGCACATCGGTCCACTCCGTCTGATTTTTTGTGAAACAAACCTCTAAAACAAATTAAACCCTAAAAACCCTCAATATCCCTAAAACCCAAAAAAACCAAAAAAAATCCTAATTAATCCATAAAACCCCTAAAAATAACAAAACCCTAAAAACCCTATAAAAATATTAAAAAACTAAAAACACTAAAAACCCCTAAATAACATAAAAACTCTAAAAAAATAAAACTACTAAAAATCCCAAAGACCACTGAAAACCCTAATTTCCATAAAAACACTAAAAACCTATAAAAACCGTAACAAACAACAAAAAACTCAAAAAATCGTTTGAATCCCTAAAAATGTTAAATAACTCAAAAAAACCATAAAAAATATAAAAATAAAATAAAATTACCCCTAAAAATAAAAACCATAAAATCCTTAAAATCCCTAAAAATTCTAAATACTCAAAAAATCCCTAAAAAACTAAAATCAATAAAAATACTAAAAATCCATAAAAATACCTAAAAACCTAAATGTCCTTAATACCCCTAAAAACCCTACAACCCCTAAAAACCCTATAACCCCTAAAAACCCTAAAACCATTGAAACCCATTAAATCAATAATAATCCATGTAAAACACTAAATACCATTTAGACCCCTAAATGTTAAAAAACACTAAAAACATTTAAACCCCTAAATGAATAAAAAACCTGAAAACCCAGAAAACTAAAAAAAACCATTGAATTCAGTATCAATGAGCTGAATGGAAGAAGGAATTTCTAACGGATATCATCCCATAAAATAATTGATTGAGATTACAAACTTGTATACCAAATGAAATCTAGGCCTTATAATGATTGCACATAACACCTGAGCTTTAGTACTTCTCCATGTTATGGAGTTCACATAATGGGATAACAATGAGAAATTAAATGTGTTATGTGTTTTTCAGGATCTTTATAACCATTAAATATTGGGAATATAGTAATCACAAAATTTTCTGGGGAGGGATCAGATCCACCCATTCGAGGTCAGCTTTCTTTTCTGGATGAACTGGCAAATTCCATTCTTCCAAGGCTTACAATAGATTTGATAATACCTCAATTATGTTCATATGAACATGGGGAATATCTGGATGAGCTGGGACCTATACTGGTATAGAAGTCGGAGCTTGAACAGGTGCAATAACTAAAAAAACCACTTGCGAGGGTGCTGCTATTTTCCTTGGATAACCCACAGGAACAAGCATATGAGGTTGTCTTTGATCCTATCCTAGTTGTGTAACCATTTGAGGAAATTCATTATCCACATATGTAGTTTCCAAAAATTCTATTTGCTGAGGTGCTCCTACAGGATGTGCAAGTTGAGGATCTGTCTGAGGAGTATGTCTAGCAGAAATGCTGCTTCGAAGTAACTCTATATTGAGCCTTTTAAACTCATCTTTTAGATGTGAAAATCAAACTTCAAACCAAATATATTGAAATTTTTCAGTGGAAAAGTGAGATATAATCTGACATTTACCTTTCCCCTTGTTAGATCCCTTTTAGAGAGGTGGGAGTTGGTTATTTGAAGGCATACCTAAACTATGGGTAAGCCTCTGATTTCAGGTACATACACCCACTTTATTTGCTTCAGTGTGTACTATATTATGAATAATAACTTCATCTTTGGATTCAATTGAACTAGACTCATTTTTTGGTGGATCATATGTAATGGTGTTAATTACATTTACTGATGCGTAATGTGTTGTTGGAATTCTGTCAGTATCAATTTAAGATCGTATACCTCTATATCTTCCACGAGACTCTTCTCACCTATATGATGGATTCTCAAGAGACGTTTGATAAACAGTAACCCAATGGGAATCCTTGGATAGTTCAATTGTGTTCCATCTTTGTGTCTTCTTCCCTAATCGGGAGAAAACTAACTTCCGTTGAGGAGGGGATTGTAAATGTGAAAAATCCCCTTGCTCTCTAGAATGGGGCTATTTCTATTCTTATTCTTCAACCCTTAGAACATTGTTTAATTAGTTTGATGGTTTAATTAAATGATCCATCATCCCTATAATTTGGGGTTGATCTTTAACTTCTATGGATGAGATTTGTGTAGATACTCTTCTGATTTTACAAATTTTGGTTTTTAGCTGGGTACATTATCAAACAACCACTCAAATCACCTATTTCGGAAGATCGTTATGATATTTCCGACATTTGAATTATCAGATGGATGATTTCCTCTAAGTTGGTGACCTACTAAAGATTATCATATTCTTGATGTAAAAGTAACTCAATAACTTGTTTTCCTTGGGCTTGAATCTAATGAGAGCTATTTGAGTCCTGTTCTTGAGCGTACATTGGATTACATGTAAAATCCATTGATTGTAGCCAGCTGTGGGAAATAAAATTCCATGAGACCACTTTTGGTAGGCATTGCTGATTTTTGAGTGCATTGAAATGAAATTCTCCATGTGCACCCCATCCACTTATATGAATATAAGATGGGGCATCAATAATTAACTGGTGTATCCTATTTAACGCATTGAGGCATGCACCTTGAAGGATTCAATACTTCTTTTCAACTTTTGGATGTTGGTAAAATGAGAGAGATTCCAAGTCAATTTGGAATTGCAACCCCTCTATTAGCTTTATGTGATTTTGATATTCATCATATGGTAATACATTTCTTTTCAAATGGTGAAGAGTCCTCCATAACTTCAGGCAGATATCATGAATGCAATATTCTGGCATCAATTCTAAAATTCTATAATGAGATTTTTCCAAAGGCCACAACATGACTGGTATTTCTCCTTTAGCCAATTGTTTTTTCATGTTAAACATATCTTAATTATCATTAACTAGAGGTTTATCCACATCGACTAACAAAAGTGGTTGATCTGTATTAGATGTTAAATTATCTAAGGGAGGTTCAAAGAATGACTGTTCCCCTAAGATGCCTTCTGGTTGAGAATGTGTTTCACCTTTCAATGACAATGCATCAAAAATGAATGGTCTTGTGTTTGCAAGTTCCATGAGATAAGATGGATTTCTCATCGCGACATTGTCAATCATGGATTTATCTTGACTATGCGAAATACAACCATAGAGAGGGCTTTCACAGTGAATTCCATCATGGGGAGGACCACCATGGTTGATTATAGTAAGGGATAAATCCACTTTCTTCTTGGTCTTATGGCCACATAGAGGGTTTTTGTAGCTCTCATCTGAGATATGCTCTCTATATTTCCCAAATTTTCATGAAGCAATCCTTCATGAGGGAGTATCTGATGGGGAACATCATAATTACTGCTACTACTCCAATAATATGGAAATGAGAGGGTAGGATCATGAGTTGCAATAGATAAATGTCTAAGGGATTCAAGAACTCTAGCATTAAGAGGATCCAAATTTCATATTGACACATTATTTTCCAACCGGGTTTGGAGAGACATATTCTTGTAAGTTCTCTTACACATAGATGGGGCCACTTTCTGGGAGAAGTGGTTATCCTGGAAAGGTGTATGTTCCTTCCTTGAGGTGGTGAGTATAACGGACCAATTACCACCAATTAGAAAGGTTATATGTTCCCTATCCTATTGTCTGTATGATATGGGGAAGTATTCCCCATGACCCTCTTGGATTGTAACTACAGTTTGTATCTACTCATAGAGGGCATGCCGATGTGTCATCCCATGTATGGGGACAGATTTATGTGTCTATTCCAATGGTACTGCTAAAGTAATTGTTATAATATCCTAGAATGCTTCCAGAATATGTGTAGGAATTTGTGTTTTCCATTTACTATTGATAAGATGTGTTTGGTGACTTCAGTATATAGAAAAGGAATATACATCCATTTTTTATCAGGAGTAGGTGTATGTTCCTGCTCCTTTCCTCCTTTTCCTTTCAATGGGTATTGAAAGTACTCATCCATAGGGGAAAAAAGATGTGTCTTTCGCATATTTGTCCTTATATCTTTCCAACTGACTTCTCCAGGTGTTTCCAAATGAGACTATTGGTCTTCATGATTAATGCTGGCAGGTGTATGTTCCTGCTAGTGGTTTTCTATCAAGTATGGTTGACAAACATCATTCCATAGACGCGATTTCTGACAAAATCGGTGATTTTTAGCAGGTGTATGTTTCTGTTTACTAGTTTCCACCACATTGGATTGGTTGGATTCATTAAATGTATTCATATGAGCAAGTTGAATGGATAATGATTTTTAAATAGGTGTATGTTCCGGTTCATGATAATCCACCAGATTTTCTGGTGGGAGTGGTGTGTTGTTTCCAGAAGAGTTTTCTGGACAGAAAAATTAGGACAAACGGGTGTATGTGCCTGCTCATTGTTCACTATCAAGTTAGGTTGATGGACTTCTCCGGAGGGGGAAAAGGTAAGAACCTCCTCCCTATTGACCGAACCTTATCCCTCGCGGTTTGTCTTGCATGCTCTAGTCTAAGGGACCTAGGTCGAACATCCAGAGGAAACACCCCCATCATGATGGGGTTCACTGCCACATGATTCTGCTGCCAGTGATTGTTGGTGGGAGTCCTCTAGAAGAACCCATACATCCTTGAATTAAGGCCCCGAGTGACCTCTTGATCTACCTCCCTATAGTACAGAATGGAATGGTTATTGAATTTTGAGGATGAGGACACGAAACTGGTGAAGACAATGGTTGGCACCATCTTCTATTTGATCATTTGTCATTGTTGGCAGGATGATCGAGGAATGTTATTGATCTGGAGGGAATATCGGGCAGCCTCCAATGATCGTATTGTTCCATGATGAAGGTACTAGTTCAACAACATATTGGAGAACCATCATTGAAGACACTGGGTGGGTGATAACATCCTTCCCGTTGATGATTATCCAACCTGAGAAGCGGTCAGGATGTTCACAGATTTTATCTTAAAGAAATACATTTTGGACGGAAGGGAGTTTTGAGAAAAAAACGAGACAATAACAAACTCCATTAAGGTGACATCTTTTAGATGGATTTATTCATGATTGATTCCTTTTTTTGGCCTCCATTTATTAATTTATAGGGGCCTGACAAGTGGGTAACATTATTAACTTGGTTAAGGATTCATGTCGGTTCACCATTTTTTTTTCGTAGTTCCTTGAAATGTGTATTCTAATTTTAAGAATAACTGCTTCTAGGAGGCTTCCATAGGATTTATTCATGGAACTGAAAACATCCAAGATTTCGTTATCCAAAAGGGACATGCTTTCTAAAGATAAGCATTCGTCATGTTTGAACTTTACGATACTTTGGAATGTGCATTGGTCAAGAGGATGGGAGTTTGGACTCATCACACACTTTTGGGGGGAATTATTTCCTACTCTAGTACTCTCTTTATAAATTTAAGATATTTTAATGAATCCTTATTAATTAATCAAATATAACATTAGTTTCCCTTGGAATTTTCTATCACTTATTAACTTGTGTAAAATTTATAATCATCAATATGTATTCATGGTTCTTAATTAATGGAGATATCTATATGTATTCGGGCTTATCTATCAATGGTATCCTCTCATATACAATTTAAAGATTATTTTAATCATCATTATGATGATGCTGGTTTTTAAGAAACTCAATGGGGAATTTTGGAATTTTCTGTCTTCTAGGGAGACAAATTTTTGTTTTTATATTGGGATTGTACCTATGAAATGGGATACCTATGTATCCTTGTGAAAGTAATAAGAACCCTCATAGTTCAGTGTCGCTTAATGGGACACAACATACATTTTATTTTCATATTATAAGGACCTAGACATACAGTTTAATGTCATGTGCTATGGAAATCTAAGTGAAAGGTTCTTAGTAAATGATTGGTGTGGGAATTATGCTTAAGAAGCCCAAGTACCTTGGAAAGGATATGGGATTCCATGTAAGATTAGACCCTGTAGGGAATATGGAACTAGGAGAAAATGGTTGATTTGAAGACTTGGGTTTGAACCTAAAGGATTATTCCTAAGAATCCCATTTGGATTGGAATCAAATACAACATAGTTTGATACGTCTCACTAGAGAGTATTTTCCTTTGAGAGGAATGAGTTTGGGATTATTTCCTGAAAAGGATACCTAGATGATTTGGGGATTTAATATGGGGATTATTCCTAAGGAGGATTACTGAATTAAGGGGATTAGGGTTAGAATCCAAGAGAAGATATCCAATGATCTAGGGACCTGAAAGTGATTTATATATATCCTAGCATGGAACATGAAGTAGTGTTATAATAGTTCATTCACTATGGGAGTTTGTGAAAATGATATAATCATCACAAATCACTAATACCACGTGTGTCAGGCTCAGTGTGAGAAACAAGAGGATTAGAAAGATTAAATAATGACACACATATTTTTCCTCCTCCACTGGTGGATGAGGGAGAGGCAACAAGCCTTCCCTTTTTTCACTTTACATAGGACAAGGGTCAAATGAAAGGAATAAGGGATGAAGGTTAGGGTATTATACCAGGATGGATTCCCTAAAATTGATCCTAGAAGGGGAGTGAGATTTTTATTTTTCTTTCATGGAAATCATAGGGAGAAACTTAACTTCCCTACCAAAAATTTGCGGTTCTGGATCTTTGAGAAGGCAGTGGTCATGACCCAAACCCTTATTCTCAGAATTGGGAAAATCCTAGAAATGTTCCTAGGATAAAGATCAATGTGACTGCGGATATACAATACCAAATACACCCCATAAATCATAACCCCATTGTGAAAAAATGTGGGAATCCTCTGACTAAATATATACAAACCCTAATAAGAGACATGTTTATGTGCCTTTCCAAAAGGTTTGATAAGTCAGGAGGTTTCGGTTGAGGTCTCAACAAAATACCTTTCAAACAAGGGAGACAATGAAGAAGATAACCTACCATTAATGGCATTAAAGAGGGTATTTAAGTTTGTATAGAGGATTAATATTATTTTATATCACAGAGGTACTTTGTGAAAGTGTGTCGTGTAGGTGCCCCACGTTGAGGTGCCACATAGCTGTACCCTGCAGGTGTGCCGAGAAGGTGTGACACAAAGGTCTATATGAGGACTGAGGAATAGGATTCACATTGGGGAACCAAACCAATTTAATTTTTTTTGAAAGCCTTTAAAAACATTCTTATCCCGTTTTAATTGACTCTTCTCTCATGTTTTAGAGAGCTACCTAAGACAAATTGAGGGATCTGGGAGAAAAGGCTATGCAATGGGAGCTTTAGTGAGTCTTTCAATTTTGTCAGTCCTCAAAATGGGGAGCCCAAGGGTCCTATTTATAGGCATGGATGGCGCCTGGCCGAAGGGAAGTTTTCCACGTAGGTCCTCTGCGCATGTCTACCGAGCAGGGGTACAAAAATAATGTTGTCGTGTAGGTATGTCATGTAGCTGTGTTGCGCAGCTCTGCAGTGCATCTCTTTGGATTGTTTTCCTTTCTTTTGAATTCTTCTAACCATGCTTTGGGATTTTGAAATATCCAGGGCTACCATTATAGACTTTTTTATTCTTATGTAGTGTCAACATACCTAAAAACCATAAAATCACAAAAAAACCTTAAAATTTCTCGAAATACATATAAAACTCGAAACCATAAAAATCCTTAAAAGCCCAAAAAATCCCAAAACAAGTTAAAATAACTAAAAACCCTAAAAACAACAAAGAAAACCTTATAAACCCAAAACACATAAAACCCTATGGAAACCGCTAACAACCATAAAAAGACTAAAACAACCCTAAAACCCCTAAAAATACTAAAACCCAAAAAACGCTAAAAATATTAAAAACCCTAAAAAACCTTAAAAACCTTAAAAACTACTAAAAACTCTAAACCCCGTTTAAACCTATAAACATTTAAAAAAATATGAAAACCATTAAAACCCTAAAAACTAAAAATAACCACCAAAAACATGAAAAACCCATAAAACATTAAAAAGCCTACAAAACCCTAAATCCCCAAAATTTCATAAAAATCTAAAAAATCGTTAAAAAATACCTAAAAATATATAAAATCTAAAGAACAAAAAAAACCCTGAAAACCACTATGAAAAATTTAAAAACCAGAAAACACTTAAAACCCCTAAAAACATAACTTTGGTAAAAACCTACAAAATAACCTTAAAACCCATAAAACCCCAAAAAACCCTCCAAATCCCAAAAACCACTAAAAATATGTAAAATAATAATAAAGGGCTGAAAATCCATAAAAATATAAAAAATAGTAAAACCCTATTAAACCCTAAAAACCCCTAAAAACACTAAAAACAGTAAAACCCCATTAAACCAGTAAAGACATTAAATTCACAGAAACTGTAAGACACTTACAATAATAAAAAAATATCCTAAAAACAAAATAAAAACTATAAAAACACTAAAACCATAAAAATACCTAAGAACCATACAAATCTATAAAAATCCTAAAAAGAATAAAAAATCCTCAAAAACTCTAAAAACAAAGAAAATGTTAAAAACCTAAAATCATTGAACACCCCTAAGAAAACCATAAAAACCAAAAAACACTTAAAACCCCTAAAAAATAAAAAACCATGAAAAACCCTAAAAACAATAAAGACCATAAAAACCTTGAAAATCCCTAAAACCACTACAAACCAATAAAAATCCTAAAAACCATAAGATTCCATAAAATTGTAAAAACCAAAAAAAATATTAAAAACCTTAAGAAAACCTTAATAAGCCAAAAACATTTACACCCCCTAAAAACCTAAAACACTGATAAACATTAAAATCCCTAAAAGGACATTAAAACCACTAAAAACTATAAAAACCCCTTATACCCATAAAAACGTAGAAAAAAACTAAAAATATAAAAACCATTTTAACCAAAAAAATTAAAAAAACACTAAAATACCATTAAAACGATAAACTCCCAAAAAACACAAAACCCAAAAAAAACCATAAACCCCCTAAGAATCCCAAAAAACCATCAAAATCCCAAATAAACCCTAAAAACTATAAAAACATAAAATTATAAAAAAAATGTAAAAAACCATAAAACCCATAAGAAACAATAAAAACAATAAAAAATTTAGAAAAACATTAAACCCCTTAAAACCTAAAAATTCAAAATTTACAAAAAAAACTAAAAAACCTAAAAAACCCTAAGATCCCTCAAAATCCTGAAAACCTTGAATACCCATAATGATCTCTAAAAATAACTAGAAATACCTATAAATGTAATAAACCATTGAACAATAAAAAACCATTAGAAAATATTAAAAACCTAAAAACACATAAAACCCCAAAAACCTTAAAAAACAATAAAAATCTTCTAAAACCCTAAAAAAAATATAATTACCAAAAAACCACAAAAAACCACCAAATACTATAAAATTCCTAAAAAAATCCATAAAATACCCTAAAACATAGAAAAAGATAAAATCCCAAAAAAACCCTATAAAAACCTTAAAAAAATTAAAACACATAAAACTCCTAACAATCTAAAAATAGTCACACCCTTATAAAAGACTAAAATACCATAAAATCATTAAAAATAAAAAGTCCCCCTAAAATTCTTAAAGACCAAAAAATTCCTGAAACCCTAAACACCTCAAAAAACTCTAAAAACCCTTTAAACCTATAAAAATGTTAAAAAAAACTCTAAGAACCCTAAAAACCCTAAAGACTACAGATAAACACCAAAACCCAAAAAAAACCATAACGGCCCTAAAACACTAATGACCTAAAACCATCAAAACCTCAAAAAACACTAAAATACCATAAAACTATTAAAAAATCCTTGAATCCCCAAAAAATATAGAATTTCCGAAGAACCATAAAACCCATAAGAAAACTATAGAATCATAATAACACATAACCCCCCACCACTAAAAACCCTAAAAATCTCTAACCGCCCAAACCCCCCATACCCTAAAAACCCTCAAAATCCCAAAAAATCCTAAAACCCATAAAAATCATAAAAAACCTTAAAAAATTAATAAAAATGTAAAATACCTTAAAAACCTAAAAACGCATACGAAATCCTCAAAACCCTAAAATGACTTAAAACATCTAAAACCCTAAAAATACTAGAAACCCATAACAAGGATAAAAGACACTAAAATATCCTAAAATCCTTAAAAAATATTACCCAAAAAAATAAAAACTCCTAAAATCCAATAAAACCCTAAACCACTAAAAACTATAAAATACTTTTAAACCCCTAAAAATTTTAACAAACTCTAAAAACCATAAAACCCCTAAAGGACAGAAAAAACATAAAACCCTTATGAACCCTAAAAAACTCTATCTACCCCTAAAACCCAAAAAAATTATTAAAAACATAAAAAAATCCTTAAAAATCCTTAAAAACGTAAAAAACCATAAAACCCTTAAATCCATGAAGAAAACATTAAAAACATAAACAATTCTATAAAAGACCCTCAAAATCCCTAAAAACCCTAAAACACAAAAAAAAATCCTATAAAAACCCTATAAATCACAGAAAATGTAAAACCCCTAAAAAGATACAAAAACCCTAATAAAACATAAAAAACCAAAAAATACATAATCCCCCTAAAAACCTTAAAAATGATAAAACCCCGAAAAGACCCTAGAAACCCGAAACACATCTCAAAACCTTATAAAATACTAAAAACAAATAAAAACATTAAAAATATTAAAAAAATAAAATACCATTTAAATCATATATTTTTTTTATAAAACACTAAATAAATATTAAAACCCTAGAAAAAAAAACCCTAAAAAGTCAAAAAATAAAAAAAAAACAAAAAAACCCATAAAAACACTCAACAACTATAAAAACCATAAAAACACATAAAAATCCCAAAAATCCGTAAAAATACATAAAAACACAAAACACTCAAAATAAACTAAAAAATCCAAAGAAAACCTTTAAAACCTAAAAAAACACTTAAAACCCCTAAAAGTTTCAAAACATTTAAACCCTTAAAAACACATAAACACCCTAAAAATCCCTATAAACCCTAAATAATAAAACACAATTTCCTATAAGTCTGAAAAATATCTAAAAGTATAAATAACCATAATTTTTTTTGAAAAACTAGAAACACATAAAACACATAAAAAACCAATGAAACACTAAAAAACCCAAAAAACCCTAAAAGTCCCAAAAATCACTAAAGACTATAAAGACCACTAAAACATCCAAAAAACCTAAAACCCATAAAAACCCTAAAAACAAACTAAAATCTCTAAAAACATTTAAATGATAAAATTACTAAAAACAACTAAAAAAACATAAAACCCCTAACAAAATCTAGATACCAAAAAAACCATAAATAACCCAAAACCTCCAAAATCCCTATAATTCCTTAAAAACACTAAAAACCTTAAAAATAATAAAAAATTCGTTATAGTATCTTAAAAAGTAAAAAATTATAAAAAAAGCTTAAAATCCCTAAGAAATCCTTAAAAACAAAAAAAAACTAAAACCCCTAAAAACTCTAAAAACATTAAAAAAGCTAACAAACCCTAAAACCCAAAAAAACCTAAATACCCTAAAAATCCATGAAAACCATAAAACCCGAAAAAACAATAAAATCCCTAAAAGTCACTAAAAACATAAAACCCATAAAACCACTAGGAACCCCTAAGAAAACCATAATACTAAAAACACATAAAACGATAAAAACCCTAAAAAGTTCTAAAAACCTATAAAACCGTAAAAACCCTAAAAACCATAGGAATACTAAAAAACCTTCAAAATCCCTAAAAACCCATAAATTTCCTAGAACCCAATAAAAAATCTAAAAACCCATTAAACCCATAAAAACCTTTAATACTATATAAAACCATAGAAACAATAAAACACTCTAAAAATCCTTAAAAATTAAAAAAACCCAAAAAATGATAAACCACTATAAAACCCTAAAAACCCTTGAAATCCCTAAAACACCTAAAACACGATAAAATACCTAAAAGTAATAAAAAGATAAAACACCCAAAAAACCTAAAAACCTCTAAGAAAACCTTAAAAACCAAAAACCCCTAAAAACATACATAAAAACTCTAAAAACACATAATAAAACCATAAAACACAAAAATACATAAAAATGATAAAACCCATAACAAATCCTAAAACCCCATAAAAACATTAAAATCTTCTAAAAACTGTAAAAACACTTAAATCCCAAAAAATAATGAATCCATAAAAAAATCATAGAACCACTAAAAACTGAATTATGTTTGTTGTTGTGTTGTTGGGTTATGTTTGCTGGACTCTGTGTTGTTGGATTATGTTTGCAGCTAACTGCTGGTCTATGTTGGTGCTCGATGAAGATGTTGATGATTATGCTTCTGGTGCTGGTGGATGTGTGTTGCTAGTGGTGAACTTGATTGGAAATAACTCGCTGGATGCTGGAAATCATGATGCTGGATGCTGGTTGCTGCTGAACTGGTTGGTGCTAGGAACTGGTGAAAGAGGTGCTGGCTGTTGGAATCTGATGTGCTGGACATTGACTGCTACTTTGCTGAGATGTGATGTTGCTGATACTTTGGAGGTGATGAAGTTGATGCGTATGGTGATGGTGGTGCTGCTGCTGGATGTTGGTTGCTGCTTGGTTGGGACTACTACTGGATCTTTCTTTCTTGGCTTTGTGTGCTTATTCTTTTTTGATCTTTATTTTTTTGGGTACTTTTGCATCTTGGGTTTGTAAAGGGTTTTTGGGTGTGGTTCTTTTGACCCCTCCCCTCCCTTGTCTGTTGTGTCTTTTTTTCTTAATAAAATTTTGGTGGGTCAGGAATAGCCTGATCCTCACATCTCTCCTTGCCCTAAAGCCCATAAAAAGCATAAAAACCCAAAAAACTTAAAACCCATAAAAACCCTGAAACCACTAAAACTCTAAAACCATATTAAAACACTAAAAAAATTAAAATAAACTTTTAAAACCATTAAAAACCCTAAAAACTCAACAGAAACCCAAAACCCCCCACTAGTGAAAATGGAGGCTTTCCCAATAATTTTATGCAAAAATTGTGATCTAACCGTTGCTATACAAGATTTACATCAACATTTACAAATGGTTTGAAGAAACCATTGGTATTCTATTTTTAGAATCACGCTTTCCAAACTGTTTGAGTAAACCATTGAGAAAGATTTCATTTTTCTAATGTATACCAATAGTTTTTTAAAACCATTGGGAATGTTTTCCCCCAAATACATAGTTGATCTAGTTCCCCTATCCAAAACCGAAGCACTCCCGAAGCTCTCTCTTTACCCTAGACTATGAAACTCTTTCCACATGATAAATCCATCTTCAATCAGGTAATGTTATAGTTATACAGTTAAAATATGTATATTGACCTTAGTTATAATGTTATGTATCTATTTTTTATTTTCTCTTCTTATTTAGCCTAAACTAGAGTTCTGTGTGGTATGTGGCATGGTATACCCAATAATTGAACTTTGATTTGTTTTCTATTTTTTTCTACACATAAAGTATCATTATTGTGTAAATAATCTATATTTTATGTCTTCAAATCCACTCCTTTTGATTAGAGTTTTTAAACCATATGAACTAATGGAGGTGCTGGTGATATGTATCCCCACTCAGAGATGGTAAAGGGTTTTTTTGTCATATTCTCTCGAGGAGGGGTAATGGATATATGGATGGTCCATGTGAAGGTAATGGGGATGGTTGGGGTAGTGGTGTAGGTTGTTTTCCATTTTTTAGTGGGTGATATGGTAGTTTCTATGGAGATTAGTTTTGTTGAAAATTGGATTTTGATTTTGTATTAATATTTTTTTGGAATGAATAATGGGATGGTTAGTGATATTTATGATGAATTTTCTATTTGTTGGGATATGGATTGGAATTTTGATGTGGGATGGACTGGGAATAGGAGATTTTCAAGGTATTATATGGGTATTTCCTCCCCTGAACACCCCCTCCCCCTAGACACCCACACCCCTTGAGTCCTCCACCCCCTGGACAGCCCCCCCCAACCCCTAGACAACCCCCACCACCATTGGAAACCCCCACCCCCTTGGAAAGCCCCCACCCCTTAGACAACCTCCACCCCCTTGGACACCCCCTAGACACCCCACCCCTACCTGGACAGGCACCCACCCCCTGGACACCCCATCCCCTTGTAAAGCACCCCACCCCCTAGACACCCTCACCCCATGGACACCCCCACCCCCTAGACACTCCCACCCCTATGGACAACCCCCCCCCCCCAGAAAACTGCCACCCCCATGTACATCCCACCCTGCCACCACCCCACCCTCAGGACACCCCCACCCCCTGGACACCCACACCCATGTACGGCCCCACACCCCCTGGGTAGCCACTTTGGACACCACCTCACCCCTGGAAACCCCTCCACCCCTAAATAGACTCCCCCAAGAGACCCCTACCCTGTTGATGAACCCCCCCCCACCTCCTAGAAAGCCCCTCAAGGACACCACCCCACCCCGAGGACACCCACACACCCTGGAACACCCCCACCTCCTTGGTAAACCCCCACCCACACCCTCCTTGGACAACCCCCCACCCCATGGACACCACCTCACCCCCTTGGACACCCCACCTCCTTGCTCAGGTGTAGCATGTTCATGGAGAAGAAGAGTTATTGGTTGGCCAAACTAGCATTGTTGTCATCCCCATTAATGTTGCATCATCCTCTCCTTCTCTCCCTCTAATGGGGGATGGGGGTCCTATGGATGCAGCTACACTGGATCAGGAGGATGGAATTTTCAAAGATTGTAGTGTGTTTACTAATATTTTTGGGGCGCTGGAGCATTCTGATGGTGCTCTATATTATATGAGTGTAGCATTCACTCCGGTCATTTCAGGTAAGGTTGCAAGAAGGTTTTCCACTGGTGCTGATCCTCTTGAAGGGATTCGTTCCATCAACATGTTCACCCCACTCTCTGGTAGATTTTGGGATTATGATGGGGGTAATGAGAAAGTTCATGAAGATTAGGCCAATGGGACTTCTAACAGAGGAACTCCTAATGAGGAGAAAGTGGATGGGAATGTGTCTGAACCCAAGAAGAAGCCTATTGGTAGGCCTCCCAAGAATAAGGGTGGGAAAGGCAAGGGGAAGGACATTGATCCCCCATCCAAGAAGAAAAAACCTCCTCCTGAGGGTGGGAAAACCACTTCTTAATGATGATCATTTTCAGGAACTGTAGAGGGATGGGAAATTTACCAATGACTCATGCCCTCAAGCACTAAATGTTTTTCCAAAAAACCAATGCTTCTTGTGATTTATGAACCTATGAATAGATTTTATAGCTAGAAGGGACTTAATTGGTAGATGTTTGAATATTATCTTGTAGCACATAATAACATTGAGAGTGGTATGGAGACTCTTTGGGTTCTCAAGCATGATAATATTCAATTTTTATCCTTTGATTATCAGACCTCAAGTCATCTCACTACGAATTTATAATTATGACTCTATAAATACAATTTCTTTTGTATATGCCCCATGTGTTTACACTAGGAGAAGGAAACTATAGATTGATATGATGATCATAAGTGAGCACACTCAATACAACTGGGTTGTGGTTGGTGATTTTAATATGGTGATGAGGCCAGATCAAAGGATTGAATCATCTTTCTCACGCATCGTTGTAGGGTAATTCTCTTGTTGTCTTGACCAGTGCAATATGGCGGAACTCCTTATTGGGTATGATCACATCACATGGGGAAGTCTCACCATCAATTGGAAAAAAAGAAGTAAATTAGATAGATGTTTACTCTAAATCAATGATAGGAGTTCTTCATGTGCGATATCTGCAGCTACTCTATAGAAGTTCAATTAGGATCCCAACCACTTGATGATTGAAATCCATGACAATAACTACAGGTCCACTCCTTTTCCTTTCAAATTCAACAATGCTTGGCTCACCATCCCTGGCTGTAGATAAGTGGTTGTTAATGGGTGTGGAAACACTTTTTATGGAAGCCCACACTTTGTTGTGGCGGAAAATATCAAATGAATAAAGTGTCTTCTTAAGGAATAGAGTAAGATCTCTTTATCCAAACACGATGATGACATCATGGATACTGAATCCTAACTTTCTCACTGTCAAATAAACACTCAATACCAACTCACATCCCTAGGGAGGAAATACATCTTTATTCTAAGCTGGATGAGCTTTTGGCATTAAAAGAGAAGCTGGCTAGAAATCAATTTAGTGTGGCCTGGCTCAAGGAAGGGGAAAGTAATTCCAAATTCTTTCATCATCTTTAAAGTGAGAAAAAATCTAAGAATGTTTTGAATGTCATATGGATTAATGGGGCCTCCTTTTCATCTGATCATGAGATCTCTATTGCTATTGTTGCTCATTTCAAGGAACTTTACAATGATGTCTGGCATGAGCATACCCTTAGACACTTTGGATCTATTGATCCTTTCATTAATGATTAGATCAATAATAGTCTTACTAATGCCCTATTTGAGGTGGAAGTGAGGTCTACTCTTTTTTATCAGAATATGGACTGCACTCCCAGACTATATGGATTTAGTACAAAGTTATTCATGTTTTATTTTGATATTTTACATGTGGAGGTCAATAATTCTTTGAGAGAGTTCTTTATTTCCTACTCCATCCCTCATGGAATGAATTCAAACTTCATTTATTTACTGCCAAATAAAGAGAATGCCATGGATATTGGTGACTTTTGTTCGGTTGCAATTGGAAACACTATTCCTAAGATAATAAGTATAATTCTAGCAATCAGGCTGGGGAAGATTATTGGTGGGATAAACACCCCAAACCAATTTGGGTTTGTCCTAAGAAGTAATATTCAGAGATGCATATATTCTTCATCGGAGGGTATCAAAATCATGAAGAAGGACTATATGAATGGAAGCATTGCTATGAAGATGGACATATAAAATTTATTTGATATGATAAAATGGAGCTTCATCTTTACTGTTCTCGGCAGGTATGGCTTCTCCGCCACTTTCATAAAGCTGATACAAACTATCTTGTCCAGTTTTAGGATCTCTATTCTTGTTAATGGATCCCCTAAGGGATTATTCCATTGATCTCATGGAGTCAGGCAGGGTGATTCGATTTCTGGTATCCTCTTGGTTCTGGTTGAGGATTATCTTAGCAGATGCATAATTGATCTTGTTCAGGCAGGTTTTTATGCTCCGATAAAAGCTGGGAAAGATCTTTATTTTCCAACTCATCTTCTATATGCGGATGAAATTATCCTTTTTGGGAAGGTAGTTAGGCATACACTATCCTCAATTATATCACTACAAAAACATTATGAAGAGGTTGCAGGGCAATCAATTAGTTGGAAAAAGTCCTCTATTATTTTTGGCAATGGGATTCCAGCCTCCAAGCAATGCATAATTGTATGAACTCTTGGTGTCATGAGGTGTTCCCTCCCTTTTGTGTACCTGGGGGTTCCCTTGTTTTGGGGGAAGGTAAAAAGTGGATACCTTGAGGGAATTTCTCTCAAAATCACTCAACAACTTGTGAGCTAGAAAGGAAAATGCTTATCTTAGGTGGGAAGTATTTGCCTGATCAATTCTGTTATTACATCTATGTTTGTGCATATTTTCTCCATTTATAGATGGCCGACAAGTCTCATAAAGAGCTAGCAAGTAAAAATCAGAAGCATTGCATGGACGGGCTGCATTAATGAGAATAATCTTGTATTTGTGGCATGTAAAGAATGTATAAAACCCATTGAAATTTGCGGGCTAGTCATCAAGGACCTCAGGAAATTCAATTATTCCTTAATTGGTAAATTTACATGGAACCTTTTCTTCCAGTGGGATAGGAGTCTTTCCTTCTTAAGGGAAAGGTTCACTTCCAAACTATGTGAGGAGCTCCTTGGCTTCATTCCTTATTCAGTCTAGACCACGATAAGGTCCTCCCATAGAAGCATTATTTCTAACTATAAATGGGTGGTCTGAAGGAATTCAGTTTTGAATTGTTAGAAGACCACCTGGATTGATCGGCCTATCTATGAATCTTTCCAGCGCCCTCAAAATATTAAGCATTGGTCCATTTCTAAACTCAACAATAACCTGAGTGACATTGAAAGCATTATGCTGGAAAATATTATCGTAAAAATACAAAGTTACAGATTCATTGATATGGATTTTCTTATTTGGAAACACAATATGACTGGGTAGTTGAGTATGAAAGAGTTTTACCAGTTTGAATGTGAGTAGGGAATTCAACCCCCTTCTTGGCTCTCTAAATTTTGGAGGCCCTTCATTCCCCCTTCCAGCCACCTTCTACTATGGAAAATTTGGAGAAATAGATTTCCAGTTCAAGAGCAATTGAAAAACGTTCGGTGGTTATTGGCCTCTTCATGCCCGATCTGCCTTCAGGATGAGGAAAATCTGTAGCAGATTTTTCTTAATTGTAGATTGGTTGCTGGTCTTTCAGAGCATTTTCTGGTCATTTTCCACCTGAAAATCCGTACGAAAAACACGATGTCTACTCTTTTGAGAAGTGTTGTCAGTGTTCATTGCAGTCAATAGGTTTCCAACCTGCTTCATGCTACTATTGTGGCTCTCTCTGCTTTTGTGTGGGCAGCCTAGAATAAAGTGGTTTTTGATAACACTCCATGCTGCCTCCACACTGTTGTGGGGGTGATTCACAAAGCCGACTGCATGGAGTCTAATATCCAATATGGTACAAAGGATAATTATGTTAATGATCTTATTATGTTGATAAATCTTTGATTTTATGGAATATGCTGTAAACTAATGGATTTTAAATTCATTCGGTGGATTCCACCAATCCTAGAATGGGTAAAAGTCAATGTGGATGGTGCTGCTCTAGGTGCGCCTGGTCTCTCTGGTTGTGGAGGCATCTTCCAGAAGTACAGAGGTTTTGTTAAATGATTATTTTATCACTTCATTGGGAATGGATGTGCATATGAAGCAGAGCTTTGGGCTATAATTAAGGTTGTCCAGTTTGCAGTTTACTTTAGGTGGAAGGAGTTATGGATTGAATCTTACTAGATGTTGGCGGTGGAAGACCACAACACAAAAACAAGGAGAATCCCATAGAGGCTTCTCCCGCAATAGGTTGAGTGTCTGAGAACTTCTCAGGGTATGAAAATTTTGGTCACACATGCATACAGGGAAGAAAACAAGGTGGCAGATGTTCTCTCCATGAAAGCAATTGAGGTTGGATGTTCCATGTGGTCATTTATAGCACTAGATTATTGTATTCCCCTTGTGGACACATACATGAAGGGTGACTTGAATACTCAGTTGTGAAGACCCTCCCTATAAAGCCTTGTACTTACTTTTTTGTTAATAAAATTTGTGGGACCGAGACATGCCTGGCCCCGAACCTGCTTTGCTCAAACCTCTAAGAAAACCATAAAAACTAAAAATTCTAAAAACCTAAAAAATTCTACAAACCATAAAATGCTAAAAACCCTAAAAACCCTAATACACATAAAACACCTTAAAATCATTAAAACCCAGAATACTCATAAAAACCATAAACCACTAAATACTTTAAGAACAATTTATAAACCTATTTTTTTAAAAAATATATAATAAACCTAAAAAACTAAAAAAACTAAAAAAAACCCAAAAAAGCATAAAAACCCAAAAATAGATAAAACCCTCAAAATGTCTAAAACCCTAAAACCCCATAAAACTAATAAAATAACCTAAAAAATGCAAACTATATAAAAAACCATAAAAACCTTGAAACCCTTTAGAAAACATCAAAAACATAAAAAATATAAAACCCCTAAAAACCTAAAAATGACAAAAACAGTAGAAATCCTAAAACCCTAAAAACCAAAAATAACCCCTAAATCATTGAAAACCCATGAAACCCCATATAAACCATTAAAATTCCAAAAACTAATATGAAACCCTTAAAAAACTAAAATTTTTAAAAGTATAAAAAATGATAAAACCCATAAAAAATCAAATAAACCCAAAAAAACCTACTGCCCCTAAAAACCCTCAAAATCACTAAAAATGCTTAAAACCCATAAAATCCTAAAAATCCCTAAAAATTCCTAAAAAAATAAAAAATCAATACGAATGATAAAAAACCTAAAGAAACTATAAAAACATAAAAAATAAATAAACCCCTGACAACCTGAAAATGCTCAAATCCCTAAAAACCCGATAAAACCCGATAAAACCCTAAAACCCAATAAAAACACTAAAAATCTTTAAACACCTTAAAACGTGAAAAACTAAGAAAAAATTGAAGCCCCTATAAACTTTAAAAAACCCAAAAAACCAAAAAAAACATTAAAACCATAAAACCCCTAAAACCCTTAAAAATCTCTAAAATACCTAAAAATAATAAACATTATAAAAAACCCCTGAAATCCCTAAAAGAGTAAGATGTTGTAAAAACCATGACAAAAATATAATAAAAACATAAAACCGTAAAAATATTTAATTCCACTAAAAAACCAAAAAAATGATAAAAACCATTAAAATACCTATAACCCTGAAAAACCATAAAAACACCTAAAACATTAAAAACCCAATAATCCCTTAAAACCCCTAAAACAACTAAAAACTCAAAAAAAAACCCTTTATACCACTATAAATGTTAAATACACACATAAACCTTTAGAACCACTATAAATCACAAAAACCTAAAAACCCCAAAATAATTATAAAAACCCAAAAATCCCTAAAACCCATGAAATTGTTAAAAACCTTGAAAACCATAAAAAAACAAAAAAACCCCTGAAATACATAAAAATTGTAAGGATTCTAATGATGGATACTTCAGGGACTTAGATCCCTTATGATGGAGGCTTCCCCTCCCTCCCATGTAAAAGACGATGGCGGCCCAAGTGCCTCCCTCCTATCTATGGGGGAGGGTCCTATATAAGAGGACCGCTCATTCTCTCCATTATCTACCCCAGATTAGCTGACCTCCTTCTCGCGAACGGTGCTTAGTCTGAAGGATCAAGAGATCATTGACGGTTGTACCAATCTTCCCCTCATGCTTAAGGAGTTCAATGAAGCTTCAGATCTGCACCGCATGAATCTGGTTGCAAGTTTCCTAAAGTGGCACCCCCTGGTGAACACTTTTGACAGGTTTGTCTCCGAACTATGGAATCTACAGGATCATGCGATAGTGGGTCTAGTTGATGGAACCCACATCACGATTCACTTTGCATTTGAGGATGATATGATTCTTGCCTGGTCTGCGACACCCCAATGCTGTAATGGCCCTCACTTCTCCCTTCATTGGAGGATTTTTGTCTTCCACCTCAAGCGAAACACCCCGATTGTTGGGACTTGATTTCGATTTCTTAACTCCCCCTTTACCTCCAACATTTCTCTATTATTTCTTTGCTTGATAATCTGGTGGGGAGGTTCCTCTATGTGGATAAATGTACTAGGGACCTTTTTCAACCTATTTCCCCAAGGGCCTTCATTGAGATTGATGATTCAAAGGATTCGGTGGATGTAGTTTGGATTTCTATGGGGGAGGAGCTACGTTGGAAGCATCCATAAATCCCCCTAAAATCAATAAATCCCTAAAAATTAATGAAACCATAAACACAACAAAAAACTCAAAAAACCCCTTTAAACCTATAGAAATGTTTAAAAAAAATCTAAGAACCATAAAATCCCTAAAGACTCCAAATAATCTCCAAAACCCAAAAAAACAATAATGACCCTAAAACACTAATGTCCTAAAACCATCAAAACCTATAAAACACTAAAAACCCATAAAAATATTTAAAAACCCCTAAAACCACAAAAAATAAAGAAATTACAAAAAACCACAAAAACCATAATAAAACCATAGAATCATAAAAACACTTAACCCCCAATCCCTAAAAAAACCTAAAAACCTCTAACCATCCAAACCCCCCTAAAAATCCAAAAAACCCCCTCAAAATACCTAAAAAACCTAAAAAACATTAAAATCCTAAAACCTAAAAAAAATTAATAAAATGTAATATACCTTAAAAACCTAAAAACACATAAGAAATCCTTAGAACATTAAATAGACTTAAAACTCTTAAAATCATAAAATTTCCAGAAAACCATTACAAATATAAAAAGTAACCAAAATATCTAAAAATCCTTAAAAAATAATACCCAAATAAACTAACAATCCTAAAATACCATAAAAACCCTAAACCACTAAAAACTATAAATTCCTTTTAAACCCCTAAAAATGTTGCAAAACACTAAAAACCATAAAACCCCTAAAAGACTGAAAAAAAAACATAAAAACCCTTATGAACCCTAAAAAACCCACTAAACCCCTAAACACCCAAAAAATTATTAAAAAAATAAAAAACCCCCTAAAAATCCCATAAAACGTAAAAACCCAAAAACCCTTGAAACCCTGAAGAAAACCATAAAAACATAAAAAATGATAAAAACCCTAAAAGACCCTCAAAATCCCTAAAATCCCAAAAACCCAAAAAAAATCCAACGAAAACCCTATAAATCTCCGAAAATATAAAACTCTTAAAAATAGAAAAACCCAAATATAACATAAAAAACCGAAAAATACGTAATCCCCCTATAAACCTTAAAATGATAAAACCCCTAAAAGATACTAGAAACCCGAAACACCTCTCAAAACCTTCTAAAACCCCGAAAACCAATAAAAACATTAGAAATACTAAAAAATAAAAAACCCTTTAAACAATATATATTTTTTATAAACTACTAAACAAATTTTAAGACCCTAAAAAACTAAAAAACCCCTAAAAAGTATAAAGATCATAAAAAACCAAAACAACCTAAAAACCCACTAAATCCCCAAAATCTCTAAAAACCATAAAAACACATAAAAATCCCAAAATTCGCTAAAAATACATAAAACATGAAATACTCAAAATACACTAAAAACCCCAAAGAAAAACATTAAAACCTAAAAAAACACTTAATACCCCTAAAAATTTCAAAACATTAAAACCCTTAATCACCCATAAGCACCCTAAAAATCTCTATAAAACCTAAAAAGAAAAAACAATACCTTATAAGTCTGTAAAATACCTAAAATTATAATGAACCATAAAAGAACATAAAAAACTAAAAACACATAAAACACATAAAAAACCAATGAAACAATAAAAAACCCAAAAAAACCTAAAAGTCCCTAAAAACCACTAAAGACTATAAAGACCACTAAAACATTTAAAAAACCTAAAACCCAGAAAAACCTTCAAACCCCACTAAAAACTCTAAACACCATTAAATGATAAAATTGTTAAAAAAATCTAAAAAATCTTAAAACCCCTAACAAACTATAGATACCAAAAGAACTATAAATACCCAAAAACCCATAAAACCCCTATAAATCCATAAAAACACTAAAAACCATTAAAAATAATAAAAAATTCGTAATAATATCTTAAAAAGTAAATTTTTTTTAAGGATCTTCAAATCCCTTAGAAAACCATAAAAACCAAAAAAAATCTTATAACCCCTAAAAACACTAAAAATATTAAAAAATCTAACAAACCCTAAAACCCAAAAAAAACCCTAAATACCCTAAAAATCCATGAAAACCATAAACCCAAAAAATTGATAAAATCCCTAAAATTATCTAAAAACATAAAACCCCTAAAACCAATAGGAACCCCTAAGAAATCCATAATACTCAAAACACTCAAAACCAAAAAAACCTAAAGGTTTTGAAAACCTATAACACCCTAAAAACCCTAAAAAACATAAGAATACTAAGAAACCATCAAAATACCTAAAAACCCATAAATTCCCTAAAACCCACTGAAAATTTTAAAAACCTATTAAACCCATTAAAACATTTAATACTATATAAAACCATAAAAACACTAAAACATCTAAAAATCCTTAAAAACCAAAAAACCAAAAAATGATCAACCACTATAAAACCCTAAAACCCATTTGAAATCCCTAAAACACCTAAAAAACTATAAAATCGCTAAAATTAATAAAAATATAAAACAACCTAAAAAACCTAAAGACCTATAAAAATTCTTAAAAAAAATTAAACCCTTAAAGACCTACATAACCTAAATAATCATTAAGAACCAAAAAAATTAAAAACCAGGAATGTCTGAAAACCCTAAAAACCTTCAAAATACATAAAAAATACAACAAATTCATTAAAAAACAATAAAACAAAAGAATCCAAAAAAATCAGAAAAATCCTAAGAAAACCGTAAAAACATAAAAACACTTAATCCCCCTAAAAACATTAAAACACTAAAAACACTAAAAACACCTAAAAACCCCATAAAACAAAAAAACACGTAAAAACTATAAAACCCATGACAAATTCTAAAACCCCATAAAAACAATAAAATATTCTAAAAATCTAAAAACACTTAAATTCGAAAAAATATTGAATCCCTCAAAAAACCATAGAACCACTGAAAAACTCAAAAAAACAATAGAAACCCAAAAAACCATAAAAACCATAAAAACCAAAAAATCATCACAATACCAAATATCACTAAGAAACCATAAAAACCCTAAAAAGACCTAAAAATACCAACAAATATAAAAACCCTAAAAATTCTAAGAAACCCTCAGAAATCCTTAAAACACAAAAGCACATAAAACACCTAAAAAACTAAAAAATTATATAAACCTATTAAAATGAAAAAATAACCTAAATAACTAAATTCCATAAAAAATAATAAACACCCTAAAAACCCTAAAATCTCTAAAACCCCAAAAAAACCCTAAAACCAATAAAACTCTAAAACCACATTAAAATTCTAAAAAAATTAAATAAACTTTTAAAACCATTAAAACCCCTAAAAACCCAACAAAAAACCCAAACACCCTACTGGTGAAAATGGAGGATTTCCCCATAATGTTATGAAAAAAATGATTGATCAAACCGTTAGTATGCTGGTTTTACGTCAACATTTCCCAATGGTTTGAAGAAACTATTGGTATAATGTTTTTAGAATAAAGATTTCCAAACTATTTGAGCTAACCATTGAGAAATATTTCATTTTTATAATGTATACCAATAGTTTTTTAAAACCATTGTGAGAGTTTTCCCCCAAATACATAGTAGATCTAGTTCCCCAGTCTATACGATTGTATCCCTACACAGAAGAACTCCCGAAGCTCTCTCTTTACCCTAGGATGTGAAACTCCTTCCACACGATAAATCCATCTTCAGTCAGGTAATTTTTTAGTTCTACACTTAAAATATGCATGTTCTACTTTAGTTTTAATGTTCTGTATCTATTTTTTATTTTATCTGTTTATTTGGCCTAAATCAAAGTTCTGTGTGGTCTGTGGCATGGTATACCCAATAGGTGCACTTTGATTTGTTTTTGGTTTTTTTCTACACATCAAGTGACATGATTGTGTGAATAACCCTTATTTGACGTTTTCATATCCATTCCTTTTGAGTAGACTTAGTGAACCATATTAACTAATGGAGGTGCTAGGGAGATGTATCCCCACTCAATGATGGAAAAGTGTTTTTTAGTCAAATTTTCTTGAGGCGGGTAATGGATAGAAGGATGGTCCATTTGAAGGGATTGGGGGCAGTTGGGGTAGTGTTATAGGTAGTTTTACATTTTTGAGTGGGGTGATATGGTAGTTTCTATGGACATTAGTTTAGTTTAATATTGGATTTGGATTTTGTATTTATAATTTTTTTTCAAGGAATAATGGGAAGGTTAGTGATATTTATGATGTATTGGAAATTTATTGGGTGATGGATTGGAATTGCGATGTGGTTTTTATTGGGTATAGGTAATTTTCAAGGTATTATATGGGTATTTCCTCACCTGAACACTCGTACCTCGACCCCCTAGACACCCCCACACCCTGACACCTCCACCCCTGGACAGCCCCCCCCCCCCCCACCACTTGGATAGTACCCCCACAACCCTTGGACACCCCCACCCCCTTGGAATGCCCACACCCCCTAGACAAACCCCACCGCCATAGACACCCCTCACAACCAGCCCCTTGGACACCCCCTAGACACCCCACCCCACCTAGACAGACCCCCACCCCTGGACACCCCATCCCCTTGGAAAGACCCCACCCCCTAAACACCCCCACCCCATGGACACCCCCAACCATAGACACCCCCATCCATATGGAACCCCCCCCCAAAAAAAAACCCACCCCCGGACACCCCCACCCACATGGATAGCCCCCCCTAACACCACCCCACCCCCAAGGCACCCCTACCCCCTAGACACCCACCCCCATGTATAGCCCCACCCATGGGTAGCCCTTTTGGACACCACCCTACCCCTGGAAACCCCTCCACCCCCCTGAACAGACCCCCCTGGAGACCCACACCCTGTGGAGAAACCCCCCACCTCCTAGAAAGACCCACATGGACACCACCCCAACATGAGGACACCCCCACCCCCTTAGACACCCCCACCTCCTTGGAAAACCCCACCCCTGGACACCCCCGCATAGACACCCACACCTCCTTGGACATCCCCAACCCCCACCCCTCGGACACCCCACCCCCTAGACACCCCCACCCCCTTGGACATCCCCCACCCCCTGGACACCCCCCCTGGACACCACCCCACCCCTTGCCCCCCCACCCCTGGACACCCCCACCCCCTTAGATATCCCCCCATCCCCCTAGAATGCCCCCCTACCCCCTAGAAACCCCTCATCCCCTGGACACCCCCACCCCCAGGACACCACCTGGACACCCCACCCCTTGGACAGCTCACACCCATTGACACCACCGCACACCCTGGACACCCCCACCCCTAGACATCCCCTCCTCACCCCACCCCCACCCCCAGGACACCACCCCACCCCTTGGACACCCCACCCACTTGGACAACCCCCACCCCTAGACAACACCCCACCCACTACTCCCCTGGACACCCACACACAATGAATACTTCGACTTTGGGTATTGTGTGTTATGAAATCTTCTATCTTTTAAAAATATTTCCATTTTTTGTCATAAATAACTTTTTTAAAATACTATCATTACACATTCTACATCTTGGATGAAAATAATTCACTTTTTAATATCTTGAACAATGTTCTATCAGGTCTGTGGTGTCCTCTTGTATGTGATAAATGAAAAAAATTCTAAATCAAATTTTACATCAAATTTTGGCACGCATAACTGAATTAGTATATCTTCACATTTTTTTTATAATAAGGTACCAACCCATGAATAGTTCACTACATAAACTAGATATCCCTTTCCTTTATGGATATCTAAAATGGGGATATATTATACCATTCGGAAAATAAATTTCAATCTTATAATTCAACATCTCCATGTACATGGAATCATGCTTCTTTTCCCGATGGAAACTTTATCTTATGACATAAAAATCCTCTTAGTTCCATTTAATATTTCCTGTATCATGATGCACATATATGACCATGATTTACAATCCATGAGAAAATTTTTACCATAATTTTCAAATTAAACATCAATCTTATTGAATTTATTTCGAAAAAACGACTTATAACAATTTTTTTACAGAACTTATAGAAGATTTATATGTGAAACCAATAGGATATCAATCAATTTTTAAAACAATTTTGAGATATTTTTATATTTTTCATTTCACAATGCTTTAGATAGTGGTCACGTACACTTCCTGGGTTAAATTTTGTTGGAAGACCTTGGTTGAGCCTTGTATAAGTCAGATACCACATAAAAATTTATGGTTTTCAAGAAAACTACTATGTGTGGTATCACAATGTGGAGAAAATGAAATCACAAATTGCTGATGATCCAAATGATTGGAATGGATTGGATACATTGTTAAATGACTAGTTTCCATTTATTCGTCATCGTGAAAAATAATGGATTTTGACCCAAGAAGACTTCGATATGAGAACACATTAAGCATCTAATGAAAATGATGATGTTTTAATGGTGAAAAAATTTAATGGTACTGTCATGACTCTAGTATATAAAAAATGTTGTAAAATGAAATAGCAGTAATTTTAAATATGATTATTTCATGGGAAAACTATATATGGGATTTCTAATACTATCATAAATTACATTATTATATTCATGAAGGACTTACTTCCATATGGTGAAGATATTTCCTAAAACAACTATATGTCATGGAATTTAGTTGAGGAACTCGTATTTCCAAGAAACAAAATTCCTTATTACCCAAAATATTATAGTTTATTTTGGGAGGAAACTGTTGAATGAAATGATTGTATAAAATGTGGCACATCCCACTAGAAGAAAAAGCTAATGGAACACCATCCCATGTGCCATATAAAGTAATGTGGCACATTCTATTGATCCATTGACTCCAGAGTATTTTTATGTATGATTAATTAAGAATAAAAATGTGATGGAATGGTATTGAGAGACATAAGAATAATGATTAGTTAGGTTACCATGAAGATGGATTTTCATGGTAGAGATTTGATACTCGATATCTTGATTTTGCAGATGACATGTGTAATGTGATGTTGGCGCATTCATGTGACAGTTTTAATCTATTTGGGAATATGCTTACTTCATATAGTAGATGGACAATTTTTATATACATTTATAAAATTCCCCAAGGGCTGTGTATGAAAAAACCTTTCACTTTCATGAGTATTCCCATATCTGGCCCTTCAAATCTCGATAATGATATATATGTATACAAGAAACCTTTAGTAAAATATTTGAAAGTTCTTTGGGATGTGGGTGTGAGCACATACAATTCATGTTTGAAAGACATATTTCAGATGTGTGTTGTGCTTATGTGGATGATCAATGATTTTATTACTTATGAAATGATCTGTGGATGGAGCATGATGGGAAAACTATCATGCCCAATTTTTATGAAGAATACATGATCCATAATATTGAAACATAGATATAGTTTCAGTTTTATAGGACATAGATGATTCTTGCTAATGGACCATCTGTATAGAAATAATCATATAATATTTGATAATACCATGGAGACTGATTATCCAACTCAACATATGTATGGAACTATTGCTCTTAATGAATTGAAAGATTTTAGTTTTTATTCGTGAAGGGTTAAACGATGTCTAGAAAGAGAAAGAATTATTCCACTAAAACCAGTTAAAATTGAAAGAAGAGGAGTATCTTCTTTGATTTTCCATATCTTTCAACCAAATTGATACGTCATTTCTTAGACATAATCAACATTAAAAAAGAATATAAGTGAAATGTTTCTTTTTATTTTTCTAAATGTTTAGGGAAAGACAAAAGATGATTTATGGTCTCAGTTCGACTTGGTGGATTGGGAAATCAAACCAGAATCGCATCTTGTACAAACTAGTGAATATAAATGGAAAGTTCCATGTGCTTCTTATGTGATGACACCTACACAATTTTTTTTCTAGATGTAATATAAACTATTAATGTTCCTTATGGCTATTCAAGAAACATATCTAAATGGGTCAAAGAAGGGAGTTGATGCTAAAATCTACGAAGACTAATGATTATCATATCCTTCTTCATGAGTTGATTCCAATATAAATGTTTCATCTTTTTTCCAATAATGTAAGGGTGGATGTTATTTGGTTTTTCTAAGATGTTGTCCAAATCATTCTTGCAAAAAATGTTGGCAGATTCCCTATTAATTTTGTGTGAGTTAGTGAAAATATTTCCTAAATCATTTTTCACATGCATGCTACATCTGACTGTCCATATTTCAACTGAAATACCTCTCGGAGGACCTATTTCTTTTTGATGGATATATCCAACTGAAATAAATATGAACACATTAATTTCTTATGTCTGAAACATGAATCATCCTAAAGGTTCTATCATGAATGGCTACTTGGTGCAAGAATGTTTGGATTTTTTTCTATGTATTTGTCTGATCATACAACAAGAATGAACATACCAATAAGAAACAAATATGATTAGTGTGAGAAAATTGAATGCTGTTTTCCATCACATCATCAAATAGGAGGAATTCCTGGATCAAATACATTGACAACATTAATCCTTGAAGAGTGGGAGATGGCACATGACACAGTTTTGTTCAATTATGTTCTATTAAATAACTACATCAGGTTAGTAAATTGAATATGAATATCTTACATATATATCTATTATACTATTCTTTTATCTATAGGGAACATAAATTAATGATATATAGAAAGAATCATTCGTTATCTTTGATATGGAGGGAGACTTTTCATATCAAAGAGTTTTCTTATTGGTTAAAAATGATGGTAAAAATGATAATTTTTAAGATAATTAAATCAATGTTTAATTAAATTTAATATTCATTTATATTTTAGGTATTGGTTTTTCCTACTGACACTATCATTGAGTAAATAAGAGGTTTGGCTTTTGGTCTAAATACTGTGGTTTGTGACTATAAATCTATTATTATCAATGGGTAGATATTTATTATCACTTAATGAGAAAAGAACATGATCACACAATATGATGGTGTTATGGATACTACCACAACAGACTATTATGATAGTGTATCATATAGTATACCATGATTTTAAAATGTATGTTATTATAGAGTTGTTGAAAAAATAATAACATTGGATTGTAACTCACAGGGATGAGTCATGATGATGAAATGACATTGGATTGATTTGATCACAAAACAAGGCACATTTATTGATAATTTTGGATTTTGATTAATTGATATGACATGAACTCTTGCTACCTATGAACCATATGCATTGGCATTAATGGCGAAAAAAGATTTTTTTGTCAAAGACCATATTCGACATGAATTTGGTATCATTATTAAAGTAATTCCATGAAATATTTTTGATGATGGTGATGATGGAATTGAAACTATCCCTAATTACAATGTAAATGATCCATTTATCACTTTTTACGAATCAAATAGCTCAATTGTCAGAGTAGACTATGAACCAGATGTTCTTGTTGGACATATATATAATCATTCATCCATGTTCCCAATTATTTTTGTTTAGCTCGACTTGGGTTGTTAAATTTGGTACAATTCAAATTGATTTAATATTGATTAAAAATATTTTTTTTCTATCTTGGTCATTATGTGAATTTTCAAACTTTATTGGTTGCAATTTCATTTGAATTTCATTTTAAAATTTGGAATTGAACTATATTCAAACCCATAAAACCAACATTTCTATCCCAGTGAACATTTCAATTCTTTATTGACCATTTATAAAATTAGTATAACTCTATGGCCTCCCTCCAAAATTTCACCAGATATTTAAAAAGGTGGTTTTTCTTCTTCTGCAATATATGTATAGAAACCTGCATCATCTACCTGGGAAAAGGTAATTAAATTTTTCCTTAATTTCAACAAGTTATTTTCCTCTTATGAATATGGTACATATCTTATCCTTATTCACATTTTTATATCAACATTTCCAAATATCTAAAGGGGTTACTCATTCATAATATATACCTTGCTGAATTTTCTAGAGGCATAATTCAGTATTCTCTCTCTCTTGTTTTTTGAGTGAAATAAAGCCTCAGAATCAATGTTCCCTGATTTTATTAGATTGGTGACACATAGTAAATAACCATCCTACTAAAAATTAAATATATTTATTAAATATTGTATGATTTATTGAATTCATTATATATCCATTCATGATCACCTAATATAATGGATTGTTAAATTATCCATGTATACCCCTATTCCATCTCATATATTTTGTTTTTTGGGTTACATATTAGTTATCCTTTTCTAATTACTTCCATATTTGTTTTCAAATGCAGGAAATAAAACCAATTGATTATATGGGATGAAAAAAGATGATGGAAAACAATTTTTTCATGGCTGAGATGGTTGTTTCACCACTATTGCATGTAGTGAGAATTTTTTTCAAATATATATATTTAAATAATATATAATGTAATGTGATTAATTTTGTTTCAAAATTTTTTTAGGATCCACCTCTTAAGTTAAAATTATTTGATGACAAGACTAATAGTAGTCCCTGTACTTAGGCCGGTGTTACTTGGGGGGTGGTATGAGAGTTAGGTGATCTAGTCGGTATACCCGATTAGACCCTGCCTCTTCCACTGACATACCATCAATCCCACATTCTGATCCAAGTGTGTCATTAGGGAAACAAGAGACATTTATGCCTCCTCTGTTTTCACCACCCTTTAGATCTAAGTCTCCTCACCCATCTTTACCATATCTGATGATGATTCCCACTCCCCATCCAGCATTCAGCTAGCCATCCTTGCCATATTCTTTTACTTATACTTACTTCTCTTTGATCTTATATATTACATCTTTTTCGACTCTTTCTCTTCCACAGTCTATCCCTACAGAGAGTACATTGGGACCCACTCTACCTGTATAGGGTGATCCTTCAGTTTTTGTAGATCCATCAGTGCCCATTGATTAGTTTGCCTCATGTATATTTTTATAACCCAAACAAATTTTTATACCATTATTTATTTTCATTATAACATGTATTGATAAAATATTTGTTTTTATTTCATAACAGATACATCTAGTGATAGGAGGAAGGGCCAGGGGTGTAAACGCATGTGTGAGGTGTGCAATTGCCACACACAGTTGATGGTAGAATATAATTAAGATGATAAAATGATTGAAAGAACAGGGTAGCGATGTTAGTGTAATTTTTGAGACGCTTTCCAAAAACTCTAACATCATTCCTATCACCTATATCTCATGGATAAAATTTCCAAATTATGTCAAGGATAATGCATGGGCAGATATATGGGTAAAAAATCTATTATACTTAATCCAAAATATTATTTTTTTATATGAATTAATATTTTTTTGTCAGATTTAGTTTAATTTCCCTGATGATGGGGATGCATGGCCATCACATATAATGGATTTAGGTGAGAATCGGAGAGCCTATAATCATTATTTTTATATTGGGTAGTGTGCTGGACTTGGAACATAGTTAGAGGTGGTACCTTCTGTGGATGATTCTTCGATTGAACAATATCAGCGGATGATTACTCATTAGATGACTATCCAGTTTAAGGTATTAATCACATTTTAGGTATTTAAATAAAAATTTCATGTTTTTCATTAATACTACCTTTTAGATTATTGAATTTTATTTAGAAATCATATAGAAGAAATAAAAAACATTGATGCTCACCACACATTGGGACGTACTACGATGTCAGATCATGAGAGGAAGTAGGTATTGCAGTTGTTTATAATTTTTCTTTCTGAATTACACTTTTTATTGATTCATACATAATTTATTCGATTTCTAACATTTTTAAACAATTATAGTTATTAAATTAATTATTGGTAACCTATTTTTAATTATGGTTTACATTACTCAATTTCATTGTAGAAGAAAAAATTGAATATTAAAGGACATGTGGCTCGAGCAAAACTGTTTTTCCTGAGTATAAGAAATAATGATGGATGTGTCGTTAAAGAACCAACTCAGCAGTAGATTGTAAGTTTTACATTGTTGATGTAAAATTTTAATATCTATTTTTTAACTTAATAATCTATTTATATATGTAATAGGGAATTTTAAAGGCCCTTGATGCCAATGATCTTGAACATTTTGGGCCAAATGATCACTTACATCAGGACATGGGAGATGAGCCTCCTGGCATTGTACATTGTCGACCTGTAAAGAGTATAGTCTCAATGATGTATTTTCCCTTCTCAGGTAGGAGTTGCAATTCCACTGAGTTCTAGCAGGCTAAGGCACGATAAAAAAATGATGAAAAAGGGCAAATGAGATGACAGAATAGTCTACTACGACAAACAATGCATTTATGAAACTCATTTGTGGTTTTATGTCCAACAATTCCACCAGAGTCCAACACAGCTTGTGATAAATATATGTCGTTGATGCATTCTACATATGGTGAAACAGGTGGAAGTTATAGTGGAGGTCGATGCGATTTCATTTCTGTAGATGACGATGGTGAGGAGGAGGCCAAGGTAGGGGAGGAAGCCGAGGAGGAGGACGAGGCAGAAGAGGATGTGGAGGAGGAGGGCGAGGAGGTGGCTGAGGCGAAGTATGAGGGCATGGAGGAGGGCGGTGAGGAGGGAGAAGATGATAATGGGGATGAAAATAAGGACATGGATGAGCCTTATGTGGATGGTGATGATAGTGATGGTGATGAATGATAGATTTATCTGTTTCATTTTTTACTCATTTAATTGAAATTTGATGTCTGATGATTTTGTGTTCCTGAATATATGTGTGATTAGGTAGGTCACATTTTCTTTATTTCTTCATCTATAAATGATAAAACCTGACTTGATGATTTTCTATAATTGAATATATGTGTGACTGATTCACCCCTCCCATGGACACCCCCACCCCCTTAGACAACCCCCCAACCCCCCTGGACAGCCCCCACACCTAAAAATCATCCACCCCCTTGACACCCTACCCCCTTGGACAACCCCCTCCCCACCACACCCCCAAACACCCCACCCCTGGACACCCCCATCCCTCTGGAAAGCCCTTCCCCACCCCACCTGGACACCCCCATACCCTTGGACGACCACCCAGGACAGTCTGCAACCCCCTAGACACCCCCACCACTTTGGACAACCCCCACCCCCTGGACAACCCCCACCCCTAGACACCCCACCCCCTAGACACCCCCAACCATCTTCAACACCCCCTAGACACCCCCATTGGATAGCTCCCACCCCCTGGACACCCCCAACCACTAGAAACCCTCACCCCCTAGACACCCCCACCCACCCCCTGGACAACCCACACCTACCATGGACGTCCCCACCCATGGACACCCCCACCCATGGACACCCCCACCCCCATGGACAACACCCACCACCTGGACACCCTACCCCCTTGGACATGACATCATCCCCCTAGACACCCCCATCCCTTGGACATCCCCCCTGTGGACAGCACCCAACCCTGTGGAGAGCCCCCACCCTGTGGACACCCCCACCCCGGAGACACCCCCACAATTGGACAACCCCACCAACTTGAATAACCCACACACCACTGGACAACTGCACCCCCTCCCCCACCCCATTGGATAGCCCCCCTGGACACCCCGCCGGACACCCCACCCCCTTGGATAGCCCCCCACCCTCAACCACCAGGAAGGTCCATACCCCTTGGAAAACCCCCACCCCCACCCCTTTGGATAGCCACCCAACCCCTGGACAACCCCCCCATCCCCTTGCACAACACCCCCACCCCCTGGACATCCCCCTTGGAAAGCCCCTCCCCCCCTGAACACCACCCCACCACTTGAACAACCCCACCCCCTAGACACCACCCCACCCCCTAGACACCCCAACCCTATTGACAACCCCACCCCCTGGACAGTCCCCCTACCCTTGGACACACCACCACCTGGACACCCCCCCATCGAAATCCCCCCACCCCGTTGGACAATCTCCCCGGATAGTCCCCTCCCCTTCGACTCCCAATATTCTGAATGCATTTTTTGTATGCCATATTCTAAATGTGTTATACATAATTAAATTATGTATGTATGGAATTATTAATTGAATACACTACACTTAATTCATAATTCTATATGTAATTCATAATTCATTTTGTATGTCTTATTCATTCATAATTCATAATTCATTACATAATTTATTCTGTATGTAATCAATTGAGAATTCAATTCTCAAATCTGTATTGCGTAGGGTAATTGGGTTCTAAATTGAATTTTGAATTCATAGGTGAAAAGGGGATTGCAGAGGGGGAGGCAAGACGACCTCCTACTGCAATTTCTACAAGGCAACACCAAAATTTGTAAATCGTTGGTATATGTGTCAAAAATAACATTATACCAACAGTTTACATATAACAGTTGGTAAAACTATGTATCATCAGCCAGTAAAACGTTGGTAAAGGGTTCTTCCAACAGTTTTAAAATCGTCAGAATAGATCTAAAATTCCTTCATCTAGAATGGGTATCAACCGTTGGTATAATGATATAACAACAGTTAGATGAAACTGTTGGTATAATGTCCTTTCTAGAGCCATATGCGAACAGTTATACTGAAACCGTTGGTATATTTCTATCCCCATGGCTAACTGGCCAACGGTTGGAGAAACTGTTTGTATAGTTTGTACCAATGGTTTTTAGGCCTTTCCCAACTGTTTGAAACTATTGATATAAGTGATGTTTCAAGCAATTCCCCAAAAAACCATAAAATAAAAAATCCCTAGGAAAACATAAATATCTTAAAAGGACATAAAAATCCTTAAAAATTTAAAAAACCCTAAAAATCATGAAAACCCATAAGATAACTTTAGAAACCAAAAAACACTTTAAACCCCTTAAAACCCTCAAAAATGATAAAAACCCAAAAAACCCAAAAACCCCTAAAAATACCTATATCACTAAAAACCATAAAAATAATATAATTTTCTATAAATCCCGTAAAATGTAAAAAATAATGAAAACATAAAAATTACTAATAAAACCATTAATACCAAATATCACTTAAAACCCCAATGAAACAAAAAATAATAAAACAACTAAAAACCCAAAAAATCAATAAAAACCATTAAAACCTTCAAAAAACCCTAAGACCAATAAAACCCCTAAAACCCAGTAAATACTATAAAACCAAAAAATATACCTCTAAAAACGATATAAAACTCTATAAACCATAAAAACCCTAATAACTCAAAGAACCCCTAAAACCAAAAAATCCACATTAAAATCTTAAAAACCCTAAAGACCACAAAATCCCAAGAATCCATAAAAACCATAATGATCCTAAAGAGGCCCTAAAAATTGATAAAACTATTTAAAACAAATCCCAAAATATATTGAAATCCCCTAAGAAAACCTTATACACCCAATACAATTAAAATGAATAAAAACTCTAAAAATAGACAGAAACCCAAAAAACCCAATAAACACCATTAAAAAACATAGAAACCCATAAAACCCTAAAAACCACTAATATCTATAAAAACTTTTTAAACCCCTAAAAATGTAAAAAAAACTCTAAAACCCATTAAAAATAATAAAAATCAAAAAATACCGTAGACACTCTAAAGCCCATAAAGACGCTTAAAACCATAAAAAAAATCCCTCAATCCTATAAAAAAATCATAAAAAATCTTAAAAATCTAAAAAGTCCAGAAAATATAAAATATCCTAAAGAAACTAAAAACCCCTAACATATTGATAAAAACCCAAAAACACTTAAAACACATTAAAACCTTAAAATGCTAAAAAACATATAACCCCTAAAAATATAAAAAATCCCACAAACCCCCTAAAATCCATAAAACATCTAAATACCAAATAACACCTAAAACCCCATAAGAACCATAAAAATCACTAAAAATATTAATAACCATTTAAACACCTAAAAATGATAAATAACATTTAAAAAAAATGTAAAACCGCTAAAAATCGGAAAAAATTATAAAAACCAAAAGATGCTTAAAACCCTATAAACAATCAAAATTCCTAGACCCTCAAAAAAATTTCTAAAAATTCCATAAAACCCCTAAAAATTTAAAAACACTCAAATCCTTGAAAACCCCTAAGAAAACCTTGAAAACTAAAAATCACTAAAAAACCCTAAAAACCTAAAAAATGCTAAAAACCCTAAAAACCCCTGAAAACCTCCAAAATCCATAAAACCCAAAAAAACCCCCTAAAAACCCACTATAAACTCTAAAACCATTTAAAACACTAAAAATATTAGAAACTATAAAAAACATAAAACCCTAAAAAATTAAACTCAAAAAAACCAACAAAACATAAAAAACATAAAATTTCCTAAAACCCTAAATAACAAAAAAAATTCATAACAAATCACAAAAAATCATTAAAAATGTAAAAAATATAATAAACTATCAAATACCGTAGGAAAAACATAAAAAAAATCAAAACACATAAAACCAATAAGAACCCTAAAATATGTCAAAAAGCCTAAAAACCCTAAAACTCAAAAAGCCATAAAACTCCCAAAAAAACAATAGTAAAACCCACCAAACCCACAAATCCCCCAAAACCAACTAAGACTCTAAAAACCATTTTCACCACAGAAACCATTAAAAACCTATAAAACCCTTAAAATTCCAAATAGTCTCAAAAAACCATAATAACCCAAAAAAAGAAAATAACCCAAAAAATCATTAAATTACTAAAAACACTGAAAATCCCTAAAAACCCTAGTAAAAATAAAAACCATAAAAACAACTAAAAAACCCCAACAACATAAAAAACTCTAAAACCCTAAAAACCCCATAGAAATCCATTAAAACCAAGAAATAATTAATACCCTTAAAAATCCAAAAAACATTTAAATCCCTAAAACCCTTTAAACCCCTAAAAAAATAAAACCCTTAAAAACCTTAATAAAACCCTAAAACCACATAAGAAATCTAAAAAACTAAAAACTAAAAAAACATTTAGTCTCCTAAAAACATAAAAAAATGTAAAAACCTTTAAAACCCCTATAAAAATTATTAAAACCCAAGAAAAATAGAGAAACTCTCAAAATCCAAAAAATCACTAAAACCCATAAAAATTATAAAAACAGAAAAAAAGACCAAAAAATCCAAAAAAAACCTAAGAAAAAATTACAAAATTATAAAAACATAAAAACCCAAAAAATATAAAAACACTAAAAACCAAAAGGACCCTAAAACCCCCCCAAAAAAACCCCCAATACCTCAAAATCACTAAAAACAATAAAACCATTGAAATCTAAAAATCCCATAGATTACCTAAAACATTAAAAACCCATGAACTGCTAAAAACGTAATAATACCATAAAAACCTAGAATCCCTAAAATACCCTAAAACCATTAAAATCAATAAAAACCCTAAAAGACCAAAATACACCAAAAATCCCTAAAAACCATAAATAACATTGAAATCCATAAAAACCGTAAAACTAATAAAACCTTACAAACCCAAAAAACATAAAAAATTGATTTCAACCACTAAAAATATCCAAAAACTCTAAAAAACCATAAAACCCGAAAAAACACAAAAAAAACTATAAAAATCCAAAAAAAATATAAATACCCTAAATAACCCTAAAAAACCTAAAAACCTAAAAACATTAATTATCCAAATTAACCATAAAAATCCATAAGAATGTAAAAATCAAAGAAACCAGAAAAAAAAAAAGAAAACATTAAATAACTAAAAACACTTTCAAACCCTAAAATCCTAAAAATTGAAAAAAAATCAAAGAACCCATAAAACACTAAAACGCCTATAAACATAAGAAAAACTAGAAACCAATAAAATCCCTAAAAAGTATATAAAAATTAAAATCCATTTAATCTAATAAAACTATAACATAATATAAAAACCCTAAAACCCTAAATAACTCAAATAAACACCAAATACAAAAAAACCATAAAAACATATAAAAAAGAAAAACCTAAAAATCCTTCAAAATACATAAAAACACTATAAACCATAAAAACCTAAAAGGGCTTAAAAATACATAGAAATGTAAAAAAACCTTAATATTCTTTAAAATTCATAAGAAACCATTAAAAACTAAAAACACATAAAATCCCTAAAATTTGAAAAATAATAAAAGCCGATAAATACCCTAAAACTCCTAAACCCCTAAAAACACTCAAAATCTATAAAACCTCTAAAAACCCTAAAAATACAAAAAAATCCCTAAAAATAAATAATAAAATAAAAAATCTTAAAAACATTGAAAAACACTAAGAAACTATAAAAACCTAGAAACACTTAAAAACCACAAAAACCTAAAAATGCTAAAAATCGTAAAAGAACATAAAACTCCGAAAATATACTAAAAACTATAAAAACATAAATAACCTTAAAACCTAATAAACCCCAATAAACCCATTAAAATGTAAAAAACTCTAGAAACCCTTAAAATGCATAAAAACTCAAAAAATCATAAAACCCCAAAAAACCATAAAAACCAAAGAAAACATAAAAAAACATAAAACCACACAAAATCCCTAAAAACCATAAAAATGATAAAAACCTAAAAATGTTCCAAAACATCCAGATAACATAAAAACAATATAACCTTTAAAAAATAAAAAAACCTTAAAAATCTAAAAACAATTAAAACCCCTAGAACCCCTAAAAACTGAAAGCCATCAAACCATAAAAACACAAAAAAACCTAAACATCATTTAAACCAGTAAACATTAAAAACTATAAAAAACTTCAAAATCGTATAAAACTCAAAATGCCTAGAAAATAAAAAAAAACAGAATACCCTAAAACCCCTAAAACCCTAAACCATTCAAAACACTAAAATAAAAAAAACCTATAAAAACATAAAAAATCCATAATATCCCTATAAACATAAAAACCACTAAAAGCCTGAAATTATTTATGAAAATAAAAACCACATAAAGGCAATTATCACACAAAGAAAAAACAGAAACAAAATGCTAAAATGACTAAAAACCCTAAAACTTATAAAAACTCCTAAAAACCTAAAAAACTCTAAATAACCATAAAAACCCCAAAAAACACAAATGAGGTTTAATAACCCTCTAAATTTGAAAAAACATTAAAAATAATTAAAAAACCTTACTCCCCTAAAATAAAAAAAAACTAATACCTAAAAACCGTAAACCCCTCAAGACATTCAAAGTCCCTAAACCCCCATAAATCCCCTTACAACCGTTAAAAAATATTTAAAAATACATAAAAATGTAATGAAATCCAACAAAACCATTAAACCCCTAAGAAAACAATAAAAACCTAAAAAATCATAAAACCACTAACACATAAAAATGATAAAAACCCTAAAACCACAAAACCCCATAAAAACCCAAAAAAACCTAAAGACCCCTAAAAACCATAAAAACAATAAAACATGTAAAAACCCCAATACACCACTAAAAACTCTAACGACCCCTTAAATACCAAAAACATAAAAAAACTCTAAAAACCTTATAAAACATTAAAAATAATTAAAATTCCTAAAACCCTAACAATGCCATCATACTAGAAAAACCACTAAAAACCATCAAAATACTTAGAACCAAAAACCATAAACATCCTATAAAATCCAAAAAAAAACTGTAAAATTTAAAAAACTTCTAAAAGCAACGAAAAAACCAAGGAAAAACTAAAAAACTAAAAACACTTAAAACCCACAATGAACCTCGAAATCTATAAAAACCCTAAAAAATATAAAAAATCCTAACAACCAGAAAAACACCTTAAAAATCTAAAACAACATAAAAATATTTACAAATAATTAAAATTACCTAAATATTTTAAAAACCATAATATCATTGGAAAATGCTTAGAAAAACATTAAAAAATAAAAAAAATTAAAACCCCAAAAAAGAGCTAAAAAACCTAAAATTCCCCAAAACCCCTAAGAACCATAAACCCCCTATAATCATTAAAAACCCTAAAAACCAAGAGAACCCACTGAAAACCCAAAACATGTTAAATATTATAAAACCCCATTAAACTTCTAAATTTACTAAAAAATATTAAAACCATAAAACACTAAAAAACAAAAAAAACTTAAAGACCAAAAAAACATAAAAACCCTATAAACGCCTAAAACATTGAAAATACCAAAAACACTAAAAATTAATAAAAGTCCTAAAAATAAGAAATATATATCATAAAATTTAAACAACCCCTAAAAACCAGGAGAACACAGAAAATCCCTATGAAAAAAATTAAAAACCTAAAAACACATAAAACCCATAAAAAACTGAAAATGCTAAAAACCATAAAACACTAAAAACTAGAAAACCTTAAAACCATTAAAACCCTTAAAAATATTACACAACACTAAAATAATCTATAAACCTCTGAAAACACTAAAAACCCTTTAAACCACTATAAATGTTAAAAAATATAAAAACCTTATATTCCCGAAAAAATTCAAAAAACAATAAAAACCCAAAATACCACAAAAACCTTAAAACCCAAAAAAATCTAAAAACTCCCAAAACAACTAAAAACCACTATACAATAAAAATCATAAAAAGATCTAAAAATAAAAATAGATGTTAAAAACCAAAACAACACTAAAGAACAACACAAAAACCATAAAAACCTAAACACATTTGAAACCCCTTAAAACCTAAAAAAAGCTAAAAACCCTAATACACTATAAAACCCACTAAAACCATAGAATCCTTAAAAATACTAAAAATACTAAAATACATTATAACCAATTAACATCTTAAAAACTCTTTTAAACCCCCAAAAACAATAAAAACTATAAAAACACTTAAAACCCCCAAAAACACAAAAAAAACCCTAAACCCCCAAAAAAACCTAAAAACCCTAATACCCTAAAAAACATAAACCCTTCAAAATAACATAAACCCCCAAAAAACCCATAAATATCCTATAAAATGCATAAAAAAGACCCTAAAACCCCTATATTCCTAAAGAAAACCATAAAAACCTAAAAATCCTAAAGCCCCAATGAAACCCTAAAAATGATAAACCCCCTAAACCCACTAAACCCCAAAAACTCCATAAGATCCACAAAATCCCTAAAACCCATAAAATCAAAAATAACATAAAATTCCATAAAATTACCTTAAAACATAAAAAACCTAGAAATAAATAAAAAAATTAATTGAACCATAATAACAAAAAAACACTTAAATCCACTAAAAACCTAAAAACAGAAAACCCTAAATGTTGATAAAAATACTAAAGACCACTAAATACCATAAAACCCCTATTTTTAAATACCCATTAAAACAAGAAAAAACTAAAAAAAATTCAAACCCCAAAAATTGATTAAAAAAATTTAAACCGTAAGAAACTCAAAAAACCCTAAAACACTACAAACCCTAAAAACACTAAAAACCATAAAAACACTAAAAACCATAAAAACAATAAAACCCCCTCCAAATCCCTAAAAACACTACAAACAATAAAAATCATAAATATCCTTAAATTCCTTGAAAAATAATGAAAACCCTAAAAACACTTAAATCTCTTATAACACCTAAAAATAAATAAAAATTCAAAAAACCATAAAAACCATGAAAATCCTAAAAAACACTAAATCCATAAAAAATCATAGAAACCAATAAAACCCCTAAAACCACAATAAAACCACAAAACCCCCATAAAACTAAAAAACATTAATGTTTTCCAAAAACCATTAAATCCCAATATACACAAAAAACCCTTAAAACCCAAAGAAAATTTAAAATACCTAAACCAGCTGAAAATCCATAAAAATATCTAAAAACATATAAAAATCCTAAAAACACCTAAAATCCTAAAAAACATAAAACAATAAAACCATAAAGACCTTATCAAAACCATAAAAACATAGAACCACTAAAATCCCCTAAAAACCAAAAAATTTCTAATGCCCTCAAACAACTCTAATACCCTTAAAACCCTAAAAAATCAAAATGCATAAAAACTACTAAAATCCATTAAAAATCCTAAAAAATAATTAAAAATTCATAAAAATGTAAACATCCATAAAAACATTGAAAACTAGTAAGAAATCATTAAAAACCTAAAGCTGTAAAAACCCCTAAAAACCCAAAAAATGATAAAACCCCTAAAACACCATAAAATCCCTAAAAATAATAAAAAAACCTTTAAAAAAACTTAAAAACCCCATAAAACCCTTATAAAACCATTATAAAACCATTATAAAACCAATGAAGACGTTAATATCCATTTAAACCTCTAAATATTTTAATAAAACAATAAAAACTCTAAAAACACTAAATAACTCAAAAAACCCCCCTAAAACCTAGAAAATCAAAAAACCCCTAAGAATCCTAAAAATCCCTAAAACCCATCATAATGAAAAAAATCAAAAAATTCCCTAAATTCCAAAAAAATGTAAAAAACCAAAAAAAACAATAAAAACATTAAAAACCTAAAAACTGTTAAACCCTAAAAATCCTAAAACCCCAAAAATCCTTAAAACCCCTAAAAACTAATAAAAATACATAAAACACTAAAAACCCTTTAAACCCCTTAAAATATTAAAATACACTAAAAACCTTAAATCCCATTAAAAATTGAACAACACCCAAAACACCAAAAATATAGAAAAACCCTAAAACCACCCTAAAACACTTAAAACCCAAAAAATTATAAAAAACCATATAAATCCTAAACAAATCCCTAAAATCAATAAAAACATAATTTTTTTTAAAACTAATAAAAACACTAAGAAAATCCTTAAAAACTAAAAGCACTTAAAATCCATAAAAAACCTAAAAACACTAAACGCTATAAAGAACTCGAAAACCCATAAAAATAATAATAATGACAAAAAACTCTAAGCATACATTAAATCTAGAAAACACCAGAAAACCATAAAAGACCTAAAAATGTAAAAAAAACCAAAAATCCCAAATGAAAAATAAATTCTCTAAAACCAATAAAACCCCAGAACCCCTCAAAATCAAGAAATATCTTAAAAACACAAAAAAATATTAAAAACACTAAAATTCCCTAAAAATTTAAAATAAAAAATAAACTATGAAATACTTTATGAAAACCTTAAAAACCAAAATCACATAAAATCTAAATGAAAAAAAAATTATAAAACCCAAAAATGATAAAAACAATAAAAACCTCAAAAAACAATAAAACCCCTAAAAACAACTAAAAAACTATGATCCTTTCAAACCCATAAAAATTTTAAAAATTTTAAAAAACATAAAATCCCTAACCCCCACACCCCAAAAAACTATAGGTATTTAAAAAATGAAAAAAACAAAAACAATCCTTAAAAACAATAAAAATCCATAAAAAATGTTAAAAACCCCAAAATAACCAGTAAGAAAACCATAGAAACACAAAAACAATTAAAACCAAAAAAACACTAAATATCCTAAAAACACTATAATGTAAAAAAAACTATAAACCATAAATCCCATAAAAAATTCTAAAAAACATTAAAACCCATAAACACCCAAAGAAAACCCTAAAACCTAAAAACCCCCAAAAATATCTAAAAACCGTAAAAACCATAAAAATCAAATAAAAAATTAAAATGCATTAAAATCAGTAAAATAAAAAAACCATAAAACACTAGAAACCTATAAGAAACCCTTAATCACCTAAAAGCACTGAAACCCCTAAAAATTTATAAATATCCTAAAAACCACAAACACACCTAAAACCCATAAAAACATTAAAACCCATAAAATCCTAAAAACCACGGAAAATACTAAAATGCATTTAAATCATGAAAAATCATAAAACTATAAAAAACATAAATACCAAATAAAACTCTAAAAAACAGAGAAAACCTAAAACCACTCAAAGTCCCAAAAAACAATAAAATTCATAAAAACATTAAAAAATTAGAATTACTTTAAAGCCAAAAAAATCTAAAAAATGCTAAAATCCTTGAAAACCCTAAAAATCATAAAAACTATAGAAACATTAAAACCTCATAAAACCACATAAAAAACCAAAAAAATCACTTACCACTCTAAAAACCCATTAAACCCTTAAAAATGTTAAAAACTCACAAAACCCCTTAAAATTCCTAAAATACTCAAAACACCTTAAAATAAATACACCCATAGAAACGCTAAAAATCTTAAATCCCCTCAAAATATTTGAATACCCTAAAAACAATGAAAATCCAAAAAATCAATCAAATCCCCAAAAATGTAAAAACCCATGAAAAACTCTAAGAAAATCATAGTAACCTAAAAACACTTAATACAGTTAAAACCCTAAAAAATATAAAAAACCTAAAAATCTATACAGTATAAACAACCCAAAAAAATAAAAAACATAAAACCCATTATAAACACTAAAGACCCACTGAACTCCTAAAAACATTAAAAAACACTAAAATACCATAAAACCCTTAAAAACTGAAAAAAAAACCATAAATCCCCAAAAAATCCTGTAAAACCCTAATACCCCACAAAATCCCCAAAAATCATAATAATTATAAAAAATACCTAAAAATAAAAAACTCTAAAAACTAGAAAAATACTTAGAAAACCCTCAAAAACAAAAAAATAACATAAAAATGAGGCTTCGGCCCCAACCTTTAAAAAACATAAAACCCCTAAAAACATAAATACACCAAAGCCTATAAAAATTAAAAACCCTCAAAATACCTAAAATTCCCAAATCCATTAAAATCCATAAATTGACATTAACTAAAAATGTAAAAAACCCTAAAAACTTATAAGAAAACTTTAAAAAACTATAAAACAATAAAAACCCCTAAAAAATTTAATATTATTAAAAACCTCAAAAAACCCTAGAACCCACTAAAAACTTTTAAAACCTTTTAAACCCCAAAAATCGCTAAATACTATAAAAAGAGTAAAAACACTTGAAAATGAAAAAAACTCTAAAACCAAAAAATTGAAAAAAAATCCATAAAACCCTAAAAACTCTAAGGACCCTCCAAACTCCTAATAACCATAAAAATCTTAATAAATCTAGAAAAACCCCTAAAAGTACCTAAACATGCAAAAACCCTAAAAACCATGTTAACTTCTAAGAAAACCGTAAACACTAAAAAACACTTAAAACTTAAAAAATAATAATAAAAATAAATGATAAAAAATATAGAAATCCTTAAAACCCAAAAAACCCCAAAAAATAATAAAATCCATAAAATAACCAAAAAAATACTATTAAAACCATAAATATACAAAAAACCACTAAAATACCATACAATCTAATAACCCCTAAACCCCAGAAAGATCCTAAGAAAATCGTAAAAATAAAAAAACACATAAAACCATTAAAAACATAAAAAATGCTAAAATCCATTAAATTATCTAAAAACCTAAAACACAACAAAAACTAGTAAAAACATAAATACCAAAAATACCCATAAAACTCTAAAATTTCACAGAAAAGTATAAATAGCCTTCAATCCATAAAAATGTTAAAAAACCTTAATACCCTAAAAAATGAAACAAAAACACTAAAAACCCAAAAAACCAAAATACCCAATAAATCATGAAAACCGTAAAAACAAAGAAAATCCCCCTAAACCCAAAACAACCATAAAATACTAAAAAAGTCCTAAAAATACCTAAAGATGAAAAAAATCCTAAAAATCCTTAAATCCTGAAGAAATCATTAAAAACCAAAAAACACTTTACAACCCAAAAAAACCTAAAAACGCTAAAAACCCTAAAAACCTGGAAAAAAACCATAAAAGACCCCTAAAACCTTAAAAACCATTACAACCTATCAACCCAAAAAAACAAACTAAAACTTTATTAACTCTTTAAATCCATAAAAATCTTATAAACTTGAAAAACATTAAAAAAACTCAAAAAACAAAAAACCCTAAAACCCTTGAAAAACCATAAAAAAACCATAAACCCCCATAAAACCAAAAAACACACACATAATCCCTAAAAATCATAAAAAATAGAAAAATAAAAACCCCCTCTAAAAACCATAAAATGTGAAAACCCATAAAAACAAAAAAAAAACCCCTAAGAAAAGAACAAAAACCTAAAAACACTTAAAATCCCTAAAAACATAAAAATGCTAAAAACCATCAAAAGAACCTAAACCCCTAAAAACCATAAAAACCATAAAATCCCTAAAACATTTAAAACCCTAAAAACATAAAAAAACATAAAAACCCACTAAAACTCTAAAAATCCTTTAATCCCCAAAAAGCATTAAAAACTCTAAAAATCCTTAAACGCATAAATACGCCAAAACTCATAAAAACCCTGTAACCCCAAAAAATACTTAAAAACCCTAAAAACCATAAAATCATACAAAGTCCCTAAAAGTCCCAAAAAATTTAAAAATCCTAATAAACCTGCAAAAATACTAAAAGAACTGTAAAATCCAAAAAGCACATAAGGTCACTCAAAAACCTAGAAGTTGCTAAAACCCTATAAACCCTAAAAATTATAAAATTGTAAAACCCTAAAAACCCTTAAAAAGACTTAGAAACCCATAAACCACTAGAAAATAACGCTTTAAACAAATTTTTTTAAATATATGTAAAAAATCATAAAAATTCAAAAAATCATCAAAAAACTCCTAGAATCAAACAAACCCATAAAAACATAAAAATACAGAAAACCACAAAAACCCAAAAAAACCTAAAAATCCCTTAAAAATGTAAATTCAAAAAATAGCACTAAAAATCCCTAAAAACATAAAAAACCATAAAATTAATAAAAACCCACAAGAAAGGCACAATAACCTAAATTCAAGTAAAACCTCTAAAAAACCTAAAAATGGAAAAAACCCGTAAAAACAATAAAATCCCTAAAAGGTATAAAACCCCCTAAAAATATATAAATCCCTTAAAAACCTATAAAACTATAAAAAACCCCACAAAACTCTAAAGACCCTTTAAACCCCTAAAAATGATAAGAACCCAAAAAACCTTAAAAATCCTAAAAACTCAGAAATAAACTTAAAACCTCAACAACTATGAAACCCTAATACCCATATAAACCGTAAAACCCCCCAAATCCATAAAAACACAAATAATACCATAAAAACCTAATAAAATTCATAAAAATCTCTAAAAAATTAAAAATAATATGATCTCTAAAACCCCAAAAGAAAACCATAAAATCCTAAAAAAACATAAAACCATTAAAACATAAAAGGTTCTATATTAAAAAACCCTAAAAAACCAAGAAAACCTAAAAACCATAAAACCCACAAATATTTATACAAACCCTAAAAACCACAAACACACCTAAAAACCATAGAAATCCATAAAACCCATAAAACCCTAAAACCACTAAAAACACTAAAACCCATTTATATCAGAAAAAATGTTAAAACTGTAAAAAAACATAAATACCTAATAAAACTCTAAAAAACTCAAAAAACAAAAAAATACCTAAACCCCTCAAAGTCCCAAAAATCCATAAAAATCCTAAAAACACCAATAATCCATAAAACATGAAATTACCTAGAAACCATGAAAACCAGAACAAAACATTAAAAAAATACATTAAACACATAAAAATCAAATAAAATACTATAATCCCTAAAAACCCCAAAAATAAAAAAACAATAGAATCCTTAAAACCCCATAAAATGACATAAAAACCCGAAAACACTAACAATTATAAAAACTCATTAAACCCTTTAAAATGTAAAAAACTCAAAAAAAACTTTCAAACCACTAAAAAACTCAAAACAACGTAAAATAAAAAAACTCATTTAAATGCTAATAACTATAACAACCCTCAAAATACTTAAATACCCAAAATACCCATGAACATCTAATAAATCGAAAAAATTCCTAATAATGTTAAAATCCATGAAAAACCCAAAGAAGACCATCATAACCTAAAAAGCCATAAAACCGTTAAAACCCTAAAATAGATTAAAACGATAAAAACATACACTGTATAAAAACCCGCAAAAACATAAAAATCCATTAAAACCACTAAAAAATATAAAAACCCCTTAAACCCCTAAAAACATTATAAAACGCTAAAAACACATAAAACCCTTAAAAATTGAAAAAAAACCCATAAATCCCCAAAATCCCCCCAAAAAAACATAAACACCTTAAAATACCCCAAAACCATAATAATAATAAAAACTCCCTAAAAGATAAAGAACTCTTGAAAACTAGAAGACCCCAATGAAAACACTAAAACCCAAAATAAATCATAAACCACTAAAAACATAAAAACACTAAAAACATTAAAATTAAAAAACCCCACAAAATACCTAAAAACCCAAAAACCATTAAAATCCATGAATTTATCGTAAAATAACTAAAAATGTTAAAAACCCTAAAAACCCAAAAAACACCTAAGAAAAACTCAAAAAAAATTAAATAATTAAAACCCAAAAAACCTTAAAATTATTAAAAACCTCTTAAAAAACTAGAACCCTATAAAAAATTCTAAATCCTTTGAAACCCCTAAAAACGTTAAAAACATTAAAAAGCATACAAATCAAGAAAATTCAAAAAAACCCTAAAACCCAAAAACACATAAAACCCCAAAGAAATCCTAAACACTATAAAGACCCTTCAAACCCCTAATAAACATAAAAATCACTATAATTCTAGAAAAATATTTAATAGTACCTAAACATGTGAAAACCCTAAAAACCATGAAAATGTCTAAGAAAACCATAAAAACATAAAAACCCATAAACCTGAAAAAATATTAAAAATTGATAAATATTCTAAAAAATCATAAAAACCCCCAAAAATCATAAAATCCTTAAAATAACTAAAAAACATTTAAAAACAATAATCTTACAAAAAAACCCCCTAAAATGCTTTAAAATTTCAATACCCCTAAAACCCTGAAATACCATCAGAATACCAGAAAAATAAAATACACATACAACCCCAAAAAACCAAAAAAATGCAAAAATACCTAAAAGTATCTAAAAACCTAAAACACAACAAAATACTACAATATAAAATAAATAGAAAAAATAACCATAAAACCCAAAAATTGGATTAAAAACTATCAATAGCCTTAAATCCATAAAAATGTTAAAAAAACCTTAATACCATAAAAAATGAAACAAAAACACTAAAAACCCCAAAAACCAAAAAACCCTAAAAACCATAAAAACACTAATAACCCCCAAAACCCCTCAAAAACCAAAATAACCATAGCAGTCATAAAAAAGACCTAAAAGTCAATAAAATTCTTAAAAATCATAAATATCCTAAAAATCCTTACAACCATAAAAATCATTAAAAACCAAAAAACACTTAACACCCCTAAAAAACATAAAAATGTTAAAAACCCTAAAAACCATGAAAACCGAAAAAAACTATTAAGGAGAGGGCCTTGTTGGTGGTGGATAATCCATATAGTAAGGAAAGAAAACCTGTAGGGGCCTCCTCAGATAACTGAAAGAGGAAACCAAGGAAGGACTATTCAGATCTGCCAAAAACAGTGACCATGAGAGCCTTTTGCAAAGCGAAGGAGGATGGCACTGGCAATGGAGGTCTGTCAATTAAGATGCAGTTGAATGCAGAGCAGCGATATCTGAAATAGTATTACATAGCCTTCTTAAAGAGATATGAATCATCTGAATGGGAGTTGATGGATTCAGATGCTACTTCTGGATATGGTGCTCATGGGGACCCATATGGGGATGGAGACTTTGACCTGTAGTTTCTACTACTCTATTTTCAGTTTTTTGGGTATTTTGGGGTTTTGATGTCATGGGGGGTCCATGGCATTTTGGGTGTGGGGTATTTGGCTCCTCCTCACCCTTGTCTGCTTTGTTATACATTAAAAAACATTGGGAGGACCAGGAATAGCCGGGTCTTGCACCTCTTCTACCCTAAAACCATAAAATATATAAAACTTATAAACCCATAAAAACACACAAAATCATTAATAACACTTTAAACCCATAAAAACGTTATAAACTCGAAAAAAACTTAAAATAATTAAAAAACATAAAACCCCAAAACCCTTGAAGAACTATAAAAAACCATAAAACCCCATAAAACCATAAAAAACACTCGTAGTCCATAATTACCATAAAAACAAAAAAATAAAACCCCATAAAAATACTTAAAACGTAAAAACCCATAAAAACATGAAAACCCATTTGAAAACAATAAAATCCTAAAAACACTTAATATCTCTAAAAACCTAAAAGTTCTAAACACAATAAAAATATATAAAACCATAAAAAGCATAAAAAGAATAAAACTCCTAAAACATTAAAAAACCTAAATACCAAACAAACCCTAAAAACCTAAAAAAATATAATAAACCAATAACCCCCAAAATCATTAAAAACACTAAAAATCCATAAAACCCCTAAAACCCCAAAAAACAATAAAAACCCTTAAACTCAACAAAATCCCTAAAACCCTAAAAACCATAAAATCATATAAAGTCCATAAAAGTCCCTCAAATGTAAAAATCCCAATAAACCTGAAAAAACACTAAAAGAATAGTAAAAACCTAAAAGCACCTAAGGCCACATAAAACCCTAGAAGATTCGAAAACGCTATAAACCCTAAAAATAATATTGTCGTAAATCCCTAAAACCCCTTTAAAAGCCATAGAAACCCAAAAACCACTAATAAATAATGCTTTAAACCCATAAAATGTTAAAAACATCTGAAAAATCATAAAAACCTTAAAAACCTAAAAAAACCTCTAGAAACACAAAAACCCATAAAAACACGAAATCACTAAAAATCATAAAGACCCAAAAAAACCTATATGTCCCCTAAAATGTTAAAAATCCTATAAGATTCCTAAAAATCCCAAATAACATAAAAAACCCTAAATTTAATTAAATCCCATAAGGAAATAATAATAACCTAAATATAATTATAACCTCTAGAAATCATAAAAATGCTAAAAACCCTAAAACCCTTAAAAACCATAAAAACCCAAAAACCCAAAAAACCCCCTAAAAATATATAAACCCCTTAAAATCCTATAAAACCATAAAAAAACCCCCCACTAAAAACACTAAATACCATTTAAATCCCTAAAAACATTAAAAACTCCAAAAACCTTAAAAATCCTAAAAACTAAAAAAAACCTAAAAAACCATAAAACCTTAATACGCATATAAACAGTAAAACCCCTAAAAATCACTAAAAACACAATGAAAAGAATAAACATCATAAAAAATCCCTAAAAAGCGCTAAAAACATAAAAAATAATAAAATCCCTGAAACCCTAAAAGAAAACCTTAAAACTCTAACAAAACATAAAACCATTAAAACCTAAAAGGTTTTAAAAATCCAAAAAACCCTAGAAAATCTAGAAAACCTAAAAACCATAAAAACACATAAAAACATTAAAAAATATTTGAACCAATATAAATGTTAAAAACTCTAAAAACAATAACAAATATAAAATCTCAACCCCCCCCCCAAACCCAAAAAACCCAAAAAAACCCAAAATACCCTAAAACCCAAAAAACCTAAAACCCCTAAAAATGATTAAAATCCCTAAAACACTAAATATCCAAAAATCTGAAAAAAATCCATGAAAATCCTTAAAAGTAGAAAAAAACCTAAAACCATGAAAACCCTAAAAACCTAAAAACACTTTAAACCAATAAAAGAGCCTAAAAATAAAAAACCCTATAAACTATAAAAAAATATAAAATATGTAAAAACTATAAACCACCAAAACAACCAATGAAGACCCTAAAGAAATACTAAAACCCAAAAAAACACTTTAAACCCATAAAAATGATAGAAAATCTAAAAAACTTAAAAACCAACAAAACTCAAAAAGCCCTAAAACCCCCCAAAATCCTAAAGAAACCATCAAAATCCCTATAAACTCTAAAAAGCATAAAAATCGTAAGGAAACCATCAAAATCCCTAAAAATGGAAAAAACCCTTAAAACCCTAATAAATCCATGAAAACCTAAAAAAATGAATCCCCTAAAAACTAATAAATACTAAAAATAACTAAAAATTCCTAAAAACCTAAAAACCTTGAAAACATAAAACCATTAAAAACCTTTAAAACCCTACAAACACATAAAACCCCAAAACCCTCTAAAAACAGTAAAATACCAGTAATCACATAAAATCATTAGAAACTCTAAAAATCCATAAAAACCCTTATAAACTCTAAAAACAACTAAAACCCCATAAAATACCAAAAAAACCCAAACCCCCTAAAAATCCTCAAAATCCAAAAAAAATCCAAAAAACAATGAAAATCATAAAAAAATCATGAAAAATATCTAAAAACATAAATTACCCTAAAACCCTAAAAATCGCATAAGAATCCTTTAATAACCTAATAACCCAAACAACCCCCTAAAACAATATATTTTTTAAAAATTCTAAAAATGCTAAAACCCCAAAAAAATTCACAAAAACACATCAAATTTCCAAAAAACCTTAAAATCCCATAAAAATCCCAAAAAACCCCTAAAAATATGCATCTTAAGTAAAACAAAAAAACACAAAATGCCATTAAAACATTAAAATTCTAAAATAACATAAATGAACTAAAAACCCTAAAACCCCTAAAAACCTAAAATATCCTAAAACCCCCAAATCCAATAAAAATATATGTAAACAATTAAAATCCTGAAACCCATTAAAACCGTAAAAAATCACTAAAAACTATAAAACCCATTTAAACCCCTAAAAATGTTAAAAACTATAAAAAACCGTAAAATAGCTAAAAATGCAAAAAATCATAAAAACCTTAAAAACAATAATAACCTCAAAAATCTTGAAACCCCTCAAAATTTCTAAAAACCCTAAAAGTCATTAGAATGTAAAAAATCTAAAAAAATATCTGAAAAGGAAAAAATTTATAAAAACTCCCAAAAAACCCTAAAAACATAAAAACATAAAAATACATAAAACTATATAAAACTAAAAAAACTAATAACCCAAATAAACCATTAAACCAGTAAAACCATAAACCCCCTAAAAATAGTAAAAAAACACTAAAACCCCATAAAATCATAAAAATCAGCAAAATTCTAAAAATCATTTCAATGCATTAAAACATTAAAACCCCTAAAATAATACAAAAAATTACAAAAAAATTACAAAACCTAAAAACCCAAACATAATACAAAAAAATATAAAAAACCCAAACAAATATAAAAATTTCAAAAAACCCTAACATATAAAAACCCTAAAATACCTAAAAATCCTTAAAGACATAAAATATCATACAAACCATGAAAATGAATACCAAAACATTGAAAGCCAAAAAACACTTTAAACCCTTAAAAAACAAAAAAAATATAAAAACAGTAAAACCATAAAAATAATAAAATCCCACAAAAATTATAAAAACCCTAAAAAACACAACAAAATCTAAAAAATATTTATAAACACTAAATTGTTATAAAATAATTAAAAAACATAAAATCCATAAAGAATTGAAAATATATCCTAAAAATATAAATATCCTAAATACACTAAAATCCCTAAACCCAGAAAAATACCTCATTTCCATAAAAATCCTAAATAAAATCCCTAAAATTGTAACAACCCTTAATACCCCTTATAAAACAAACAAAACCTACAAACACTTAAAACCCCTAAAAATCTAAAAAATTATATATTCCCCTAAAAACCCTAAAATCCTTCTTAATCCCTAAAATATTTAAAAATCCATAAAAATCATAAACAAAATCCATAAAAATTCATTAAAATGTGAAAATCCCTAAAATTGCTAAAAATCCCAAAATAAAACCATAAAACAAAAAGCATTTAGAATCACTGAAATTCCTAAAAACATTAAAACCCTAAAACCCTTAAAGGCCCAAAAACTCTTAAAAACCCCCAAAAGCCTTAAAATCACCTAAAAATCATTAAAACCCAAAAAAATGAAAATCCTAAAACCACTAAAAATACAAATAACAGTTTAATCCCCAAAAAAACATAAAAACCATCAAATCCATAAAAACCCTAAAAATAGAAAATAATGTCCTCAAAATCCATGAAAATCCCTAAAAACCTAAAAAACACTACAAACTATGAAAAACACTAAGATAAATTATAAACCAAAAAACACTAAAAACATCAAGAAAATAAAAAATAGTAATACCCTAAAACACTTAAAAAAATAAAATCCCTATAAAAATTAAAAAATCATGATGCTTGAGGCTGTATGGTTATTTTTGTTACTGCGGATGAGTTTTCTATTATGTTGCTAGTTGCTGGTTGCTGTTTGTTGGGAGGTGATGATGGCTGCGTTGGGTTGCAGTGCTTGTGTTGTGGTTTGATGCTGCTGGTTATGATTGGTTGTGACGTCGGATTTGGTGCTATTGGTTGTTAGGGCTGGTATGTTTGGATGTGCTGCTTCTACTATGTAGATTTGATGTTTGGATGTGGTGTTGTTGGATGCTGGTACTAGCTGGATGTGACGTGATGATGCCGCTGTTGTGTCTATTTTTGAGTCTATTTCTTTCTTTGTTTTTCTTTTTTGATGTGGGTTGTAAGGGGTTTTGGGTGTGGGTCGTTTGACCCCTCCCCTCCCTTATTTGATATGTCTCCTTTCTTCTCTTTAATAATTTTGTGGGGGATGGGAATTGCCTGACCCTCGCACCATCTTTGCCCTAAATTGTTAAAATACTAAAAACATTAAAACCTTGAAAAAATCAAAAAACTTACAAACCAAGAAAAAGAACAAAAAACCCTTAAAACTCAAAAACACTGAACACCCTTCAAAATCCCTAAAAACACTAAAATCCATAAAAATACTAAAAATCCCAAAAATTCCTCATAAAATAGAAACCCTAATGACACTAAAAACCATAGAGAAAACCATGAAAACCTAAAAAACATTTTAAACCCTTAAAAACATTCAAATTAAAAAACCCACAAAAAAACACTAAAAACCCTATAAACCCATAAGAAAACCTTAATACCAAAAAAAACATTGAATGCCGAAAAACCTAAAAAAATTATAAAATCCCTAAAATTCCATAAAAAATCCTAAAGCCCATAAAAACCATAAAAACCCTTAAAATAATAGAAAACCAAAAAACCCCATAAAACCTAAAAACGCACTAAAATCTCTAAAATCCCTTTAGACCCTTAAAAATGTTAAAAGCTCTAAAAACCCTAAAACCCTAAAAACGTAAAAATAAAAATACTATAAACACAAAAAACCATAGAAACCATAAAACCCAATAAAATATATAAAAACCCTCTAAAACACAGAAAAAACCCCCAAAAGTCCACAAAATCCTTAAAAATGTAAAAACCACTAAAAACACTAAAAACACGAAGAAAAAATTAAGAACCTAAAAACACATAAAACCTATTAAAACCCTAAAAGAGTAAAAATACTAAAAAACTTTAAAAACCCATTAAAACCCTAAAAAATAACAATATAAAAAACACTAAAATACCTAAAAAAATAAAAAACATAAAAATCCTGAACACTCCAAAGAAATACTTAAAGACATAAGAACACTTAAACCCCCTAAAAACCCTCTAAAAACATTAAAATACACTATAAACCACAAAACCCTTTAAACCCAAAAACACTAAAAAACCATAAAAACCCAAAAAACCAAGAAAACCCCTAAAAATAAATAAAAACATTAAAAAAACATTAAACACCTAAAAATTTAAAAGACTATAACAACCATATAATCCCTTAAAACTCAAAATAACACATAAAACCCAAAAAACAATAAATACCCTAGAAAACCTAAAATCCCTCATAATTCAGAAGAACCCTAAAATCCTAAAAGTCCTAGAATTTCCTAAAAATATAAAAACCATAAATCCCCTAAAAACACTTAGAAATTCATTAAAACCTAGAAACACTTAAATCCCCTAAAAACCTAAAAATAAAAAACCCCTCTAAAAACATCAAAAAATCCCATAAATCATAAAAACCCCAAATGACATTGCCAAATCCTGAAAACCCATAAAAACCTACATAAACTAAAAACTCTAAAAACCCTTCAAACCTATAAAATCATTAAAAAAAATACTTAAAAACCCTAAAAAATGTAAAAAAAAATCCAAAAAAACCATAAAACTTCTAAAATACCAAATATTACTCAAAATCAATAAAAACCATAAAAATCCGTGAAAATTGAAAAAAGACCCTAAAAAATAAAAAATCTTAAAAACACTAAAATGCCTTATAATACCTTAAGGACCTAAATCCTCCTCAATCCACTTCAAACCATAAAAACCCTAAAAAACATAAAAAATAAAACCCCTAAAAATTATTAAAAACACAAAAAACCCTAGAAACTAGAAGAAATTATAAAAACCTTGTGAACCCCTAAAAACATAAAATACCCTAGAAAACAATAAAATCACATGAAAATCAATAAAACCCTAAAAACAAAAAAACCACAAAAACAATAAAATCCCATAAAACCCCTAATAACCCAAAAAATCTCTAAAAACCTTTAAAACCCCATATAATCCAAAAAAGATAAATAATCCATAAAAATATAAAAACATCTAAAAACAAAGAAAAGTCGTAATAAAAACATAATAACCTAAAAAAACTTAAACCCCCGAAAAAACCTAAAAACACAAACAACCCTAAAAACCCCAGAACCCTAAGGAGTCCTAAAAACCCTCAAGATCCCTAAAACCCAAGAAAAAACTAAAGGACATAATAATTCACTAAAACCCCTAAAAACATAGAACCCCCTAAAGTTCCTTAAATACCTAAGAAAACCTTAAAACCCCATAAACACTTAAAATCCCTAAAAACCGTAAAATAATGAAAACCCTAAAATGTCCCCAAAATTATAAACACCTCTAAAAACCATAAATACCATAAGCACTAAAAAACCGAAAAACCATAAAAAACCCTAAATCCCACAAAAACTATAAAATCCCTTTAGACCCAAAAAAAAGTTTAAAAATATAAAAACCCTTTTAAATAAAATAAAAATTCAATAAAATAACTAGAATCCACAAAAACCATAAAAACTCTAAAAGCACTAAAAATACTAAAAATCAAAAACACCCTAAAACCGATAAAAATGATATAATATTCCAAAAAAATCCCATTAAAATGTAAAAACCCAAAAACCCAAAAACCCCCTATGAATACATTAAAATTCTATAAACACTTGGAACCCCTAAATACCTAAAAGTCACAAAAAAACCTTAAAATCCCTAAAACCTACAAAACCCCTAAAAACCATAAAAACAATAAAATCCATAAAACCCATAAAAACAAATAATAATAGGAAGAACTTAAAAAACAATTTATGACCCTAAAAGTGTTAGAAAACAATAAAAAACATAAAAACCCCTAAAAACTGAAAAAACCAAAAAACCAAATAAAACCATAAAGCCCTAAAACCCATAAAACCCATAATACCCAAAAAAATCCCTAACACTGTAACAAGAAAAAAAAATTAATAAATATTCTTAAAAAGGTAAAAAACTTAGAAACCCATGAAAAACCTTAAAAACCAAAAATCACTTAAAACCCATAAAAATGCTAAGAACCCTATAAAATGAAGAAAAAAAACTTTATTAAAATCCTAAAAACCATATAATATTAATAAATTCCTAGAAATATAAAATATTCATACAAATCTAAAAGAACATAAAAAAACTAGAAAAACCATAGAAAAACCATAAAAACCTAAAAAACAAAAAATCCCTAAAATGATAAAAAACCCAAAATACTTTAAATCCCATAAAACGGCTCAAAATAATAAAATCCATAAATACCTTAAAACCCCACTAAAAACCCTAAAACCCATAAAAATGATTAGAAACACCAAAACAAATTTAAAACCCAAAATCTCAAACAAATACCATAAACCCCAAAAACCATTAAAACCCACAAAAACTCAAACCCAAAACCCTAAAGCCCTTAAAGACCATTAAAATACCCCAAAATACCTAAAAATATGTAAAGAAATATAACAATTGAAAACCTTATAAACCCAAAAAAAACCTTAAAACCCTAAAAACATCTAAAACCCCTAAAACCCCGAAAAACCATAAAACACCAAAAAAACATAAAAACCATCAAAACCGATTAAAATCTACAAAGAACTATTAAAAAATTTTAAAAAACTAAAAGATTCATATAATACCCTAAAAATAAAAAAATATATGAAAACTGCAAAAAACCATCAATATTCATAAAAACCTAAAAAACCATAAAATAAAAAAAAAACCTAAAAATCCATCAAAACATATAAAAACTAGAAAAACCTAAAAAAACCTATGAAAACATTAAAACAAATAAAAAATCTTAAAAAAATAAAAAAACCCTAAAAATCCCTAAAACCCTATAAGATCCAGAAACCACTAAATCCTCTAAAATCCCATAAACCGCTAAAAATATTAAAAAACTCTAAAAAAATAAAACCCTTTAAAACTCAAAAAAGTATATAAACAAAAAAACCAAAGAACCATAAAATCCTAAAAAACCCTCAAAATCCATAAAACCATAAAAACCATAAAAATCCAACAAAATGCCCTAACATACCTTAAAAATGAAAAAAACCCCAAAAACCCAAAAACCACTATTAAAACCATTAAACACTAAAACACTTAAAATCTATAAGAACCCTTGAAAATCTAAAAACCCAATAATCCATACACCCCATAAAACATTAAAAAAATCTAAATCTCAAAAAACCCAAACACCACAGCAAAACTATAAAAACCCTTTAAAACCATAAAAACCTTAAAACCTCTAAAAACCATATGAATCAAAAAAACATAAAAAATTCCATTATAACCTAAAAAAACAAAAAAACCCTAAAAAACATAGAACACACAAAATCCTTAAACACCATAAAACCATAAAAATCTATAAATTCCTTAAATTCCCTAAAAACATAAAAATACCAATAATACCTAAACCCTTATAATATTATGGGATATTTCCAGGGCTCCTCCGAAAAGAAGAATGTGATCGAATCATTGATCCATCAAATGTGAAAAATACCTTTACACAAGTGTGGATTCACATATGAAATTTGAATTGGCTTTATTGGCATTCCAAGATATTAGGGGATATTGCCTCTGTGGTTGGATTCCCTATTCTTATTGACCGGGAGACTAATAATCCACGGTACGGGCACTATGCAAGGTTTCTTATTGTGATTGAATTGCTGAGTACCATATTTGAAGAAGTGGTCCTCACCACCATTGATGATACCTTGATTCTGGAAATACAGTATGATAGGAGGCCCAAGTTTTGCACCAACTATAGCTTTATCAGCCACTTGTTCGCTGAGTGTCAAAGGTCCATAATCTGTGGATTTTTTAATCAATGAGGGCATGAGGACTCTGACTGTCAGAAAAAGCAGTTGAAGGGAAAAGGGATGGTCTCCGAAGCAATGAAGAAAACTCCTGGAATGCCAAGTAACATGGAACCAGGGAATATCTTAGCTGTGGGAAACAATGTCGTGACCAAAATTCGAGTTGGGGTGGCCCATGGAAGCATGGAAGATGCAGAAGCAGTGAGGGATGATAGGGTGTCTACCTCTAAGGATGAAGGTACTGTAACTTCCCATCCAGGGCCTAAACCTATTATCCCTACCATAGGATCCACACAGGCCCAGGTTCCATCAAATCTGGTTGATAAGGTGGTAAACATCTGTTTGGATCCCAAAAAGGACGTGGAGTGTGGGGATGTTCCATATGGTGGTGGTTCTGTCCAGTCACAGCCGCCCCCTACACAGATGGGATTGGACACCTTTATCCTTGATAATCCACAAGCCTCTACAAGGATTCCACCTGGGCTGACCTGCTTGGAAAGCACACAGGACCCTTATTTTCAGTCCAATGTTCCTATGGGGGAATAAGGAAGCTCCACATGCAGCTAAGGATGTGGGTGGTGCTTCCAGTGGGCAACAGTCCAAATCTGGGCCGGGTGATAATTCTGCTCAGGTGCATCATTTTCCTGGACAAGAAGATCTATTGGTTGGCCACACTAGTGTTACTGTCATCCCCAGTAATGTTGCATCATCCTCTCCTCCTCTCCCACTAATGGTGGATGGGAGTCCTGTGGATGTAGTTGCACTGGATCATGAGGATGGAATCATGAAGGATGGTAGGGTGTGCATTGATATTTCTGGGGCGCTGTAGGATAACGATGGTGCTCTGTAGGATATGAGGGGGGCATTCACTTCGGTTATCTCAGGTAAGGTTTCAAGAAGGATTTCCGCTATTTTTGATCCTCCTAAAGGTCTTTGGGCCACCAACATGTTCACCCCACTCTCTGGTATATTTTAGGCTGATGATGGGAGTAATGAGCAAGGTCATGAACAGGGGGCCCATGGGTCTTCTAATAGTGGCACTCCTGGTGAGGAGAAAGTGGTTGGGAATGTGTTAGAACCCAAGAAGAAGCTTGTTGGTAGACCTCCCAAGAATAATGTCAGGAAAGGAAAAGGGCAGGACATCGATCCCCCATCCAAGAAGAAACAACCTCCTCCTGTGAGTGGGGAAACCTCTTCATAATGAAGGTCATTTTTTGGAACTGTAGAGGGATGGGAAATTTACCAATGACCCGTTCCCTCAAGAACATAATATTAGCCAACAAACTAATGCTTCTTGGGATTGATGAACCTATAAACAATTATGATAGCCGGAAGGGCCTTAATTGGAAGAATTTTGGATATTTTCTTGTTGTTAATAATAACATTGAGAGTGGTATGGAGACTCATTGGGTTCACAAGCATGATAATATTCAATTGTTATCCTTTGAGAGAAGACCTCAAGTAATTTCACTATGAATTCAGAATTATGACTTTAGACATACAATTTCATTTGTATATGAATCATGTGTTTACACTAGGAGAAGGAAACTATGGATTGATATGATAAGCATCAGTGAGCACACTCATTAAAAATGGGTTTCGTTTGGTGATTTTAATATGGTGTTGAGGCCAGATGAAAGGATTGGATCACCTTTCCCATGCATCACTGTAGAGGAATTCCCTTGTTTTCTTGACTAGTGAAATCTGACGAAACTCCCTATTGTGGGTGATCACTTCACATAGGGAAGGTTCACCATCAATAGGTGGAAAATAAGTAAATTAGATAGATGTTTCTTCCAAATAAATGATAGTATTTCTTCAAGTGTGATATCTTCATGTACTATCCCTAAGTTCAATTCGGATCAAACCCCCTTGATGATTGAAATCCATGACAATAACCATGTGTCCTCTCCTTTTCCTTTCAAATTCAACAATGATTAGATCATCATCCCTGGTATCTAGGAAGAGGTTTTTAATGGGTGGGGTATCATTTCTATGGTATCCCACACATTGTTGTGGAGTCAAAGATCAAATGAATAAAGCTTATTCATAAGGAATGGAGTAAGATATCATTCATCAAACATGATAATGACATCATGGCTACTGAATCCCAACATTCTCTCTATCAAATAAACACTCAGCAGTAACTCACCCCCTAAGGGAGGAAATACAGCTCCATTCCAAGCTGGATGAGCTTTTGAAATTAAAAGAGAAGCTAGATAGAAATCAATTTAGTGTGGACTAGCTCAAGGAAGGGGATAAGAATTATAAATTCTTTCATCATCTTCAAAGGGAGAAAAAATTTAATAAAGTATTTAATGGAATCCGGATTAATGGGGCCTCCTTTTCATCTGAACATGAGATCTCTAATGCTATGGTTGGTCATTTCAAGGAATATTTCAATGATGGAAGGCTTGAGAAGAACCCTAAACATTTTGGATCTATTGATCCTTTTGTTGATGATCAGCAGAATAAGAGTCTTACTAATGCCCCATTTGAGGAGGAAGCCAGGTCTGCTCTTTTTTCATTGAATATGGGAAGCACTCCCAGAACAGATGGATTCAGTAATAAGTTCTTCATGTTTTATTGGGATTTTCTACATGTGGAGTTCACTAATGCTATCAGAGAGTTATTTATTTCATACTCTATCCCTCATGGAACGAATTCTAACTACCTTGATTTAATGCCAAAGAAAGAGAATTCCATGGATATTGGGGACTTTTTTCCAGTGGTGATTGCTGACACTATTCCTAAGATAATATGTAAAATTCTGGAGATCAGGCTGGGGAAGATTGTTGGTGGGGTAATCACTCTAAACCAATTTGGGTTTGTCCCAAGACATAATATTCAGAGCTTCCTATATTCTTAATCGTAGGTTATTAACCTCACGATGAAGGACTCTATGTATAGAAGCTTTGCTATGAAGCTGGACATCTCAAAGGCATTTTATATGATCAAATGGAGCTTCATCTTTACTATTCTCAGTAGGTATGGCTGCTCGACCTCTTTTATAAAGCTAATCCATACTATCTTGTCTAGTTTTAAGATCTCTGTTCTTGTTAATGGATCCCCTAATAGATTCTTCCATTACTCTCACAGTGTCAGGCAGGGTGATCCGATTTCTGGTCTCCTCTTTGCTCTGGTTGAGTATTATCTTATTAGATGCATAATTGATCTCGTTTAGGCTGGTTTTTATGCTCTGATAAAATCATGGAAAGATCTTTATCTTCCAACTCATCTTCTATATGTGTATGAAATTCTCATTTTTGAGAAGGCATATAGGTGTACCCTATCCTCAATTAAATTACTACTATAACATTATGAACAGGTTGCGATGTAATCGATTAGTTGGAAAACTTTCTCTATTATTTTTGGAAATTGGATTCTAGCCTCCAAGCAACACAGAATTGTAAGAACTCTTGGTGTCATGAGGGGTTCCCTCCCATTCATGTACCTGGGGGTTCCTTTATTTTGGGGGAAGGTAAAAGTGGACACCTTTAGGGAATTTCCATCAAAATCACACAAAAACTTGCAAGATGTAAAGTAAAATGTTTATCTCAAGCACGCAGAATTTGTCTGATCAATTCTATTTTTACATCCAGGTTTGTGCATGTTTTCTCCATTTATAGATGGTCGCAAGTCTCATCAAGAGCATGCAAGAAAAAATAAGAAACTTTTCATGGACGTCTGCATGAATGAGAAGAAGCTTGTATCTGTGGCTTGAAAAGAATGTACAAAGCCCATCAAAATGGGTGGATTGGGCATCAAATAACACAGGAAATTCAATGATGCCTTAATTGTTAAATTTATATGGATCCTTTTCAACCAGCAATATAGGAGTCTTGACTTCTTGAGGGAAAGGTTCACTTCTAAACTATGTGAGGACTTCCATGGCTTCATTCCTTCTCCGGTATGGACCACAATCAGGTCGTCCTGTAAACCATTTATTTCTAACTCTAAATGGGCAGTCTCAAGGCATTCGGTTTTGAATTGTTGGAAGACCACCTGGATTGATCATCCCATTCATGAATATATCCATCCCCATCATAATTTTAAGCATTGGTCCATCGCTGATCTCAACAATAACATGAGCGATATTGAAATTATTCTGCCGTAAAATATTATCTCACAAATACAAAGTTACAGCTTCAATGATATGGATTGTCTTATTTGGACCCCAATATGGTTGTGCAATTGAGTACAAAAGAGTTTTACTCGTTTGAATGTGAGCAGGGAATTCAACCCACTGCTTGGCTCTCTAAATTTTGGAGGCCCTTCATTCCACCTTCAGCCACCATCTACTGTGGAAAATTTAGGGAAATATTTTTCTAGTTCAAGAGCATTTGAAAAAATTTGGGTGGTGTTTGTCCTCTACATTCCCGATCTACCTTCCGGATGAGGAAAATATACAACATATTTTTCTTAATTGTAGATTGGCTGCTGGTCTTTGGGAGCATTTGGGGGTCATTTTCTTGTTGAAAATCTGCACGGACAGCATGCTATCTACTCTTTTTAGCAGTGTTGTCGGTGTGCAATGCAGTCAGCAGGATGACAACCTACTTCTTGTTGCTTCTGCGGCTCTCACCGCTTTTGTGTGGGTAGCCCATGATAAACTGGTTCTTGATAACGCTCCATGCTGCCTTTGCACTGGTGTGGTGGCGACTCACAAACCCGTCTGAATGGTATCTCATATCCAAGCTAGTACGATGGATAATGATGTTAATGATCTTATTGTGTGGAGAAATCTCAGAGTTTCTAGAAGATGCAGGAAACCAAGGGACTTTAATTTCATTTGGTGGATTCCACCAATCCCAGAATGGATAAAAGTCAATGTGGATGGTGCTACTCTGGGTGCACCTGGTCTCTCTGGTTGTGTGAGCTTTTTCGGACGTACAGAGGCTTTGTTAAAGGATAATTTTATGACTTCATTGGGAATGTATGTGCATATGAAGCGGAGCATTGGGCTATGATTAAGGCTGTCGAGTTTTTTATTCACTTTAGGTGGAAGCAGATATGGATTGAATCTGACTCGATGTTGGCAGTGGAATCCCTCAAAAGCAAAACAAGGAGAATCCCATGGAGGCTACTCCCGCAATGGGTTGAGTGACTGAGGACTTATCAGGGTATGAAAATTATGGTCACACATGCATGCAGGGAAGTGAACAAGGGGGAAAATGTGCTCTCCAAGAAATCAATTGAGGATGGATGTTCCATGTGGGCATTTGTAGCACTAGATTTTTGTATTTCCATTGTGGACTCAGACATGAAGGGTGACGTTCATACACAGTTGTACAGACCCGCCCTGTAAAGCCCTGTACTTACTTGTTTATTAATAAATTTTTTGGGGTTGGGACACGCCTGGCCCCAAACCAGCTTTTCCTAAACCCCTAAGAAAACCATAAAAATTAAAAAGAATAAAAACCTAAAAAATTCTAAAAACCATAAACACTAAAAACCCAAAAAAACCTAATACACATAAAACCACTTAAAAATCATTAAAACCCATAAAAACACATAAAAATCTTAAACCACTAAATACTTTAAATACAATTTAAAAACCTAATTTTTGAAAAAAAAATATAAAAAACCTAAAAAAACTGAAATAACTAAAAAAACCAAAAAACCCAAAAAAAGCATAAAATCCCAAAAATAGATAATACCCTCAAAATCCCGAAAACCCAAAAAACCCAAAAAACTAATAATAATATTAAAAACAAAAACTATATAAAAAACCATGAAAACCCTGAATCCCTTTAAAAAACATTAAAATCATAAAAAACATGAAACCCCTAAAAGCCTAAAAATGATAAAACCCCAAAAAATCCTAAAACCCTAAAAACCATAAAAATACCTAAATCATTGAAAACCCATGAAACCACACATAAACCATTAAAACTCAAAAAAATAATAAAAAACCATTAATTAACTAAAATTGTAAAAAGTCTAAAAAACGTTTAAACCAAAAAAACTCAAAATAGCCCAAAAAATATAACGCCCCTTAAAACCCTCAAAATCACTAAAAACGCTAAAAACCAATAAATCCTAAAAATCCGTAAAAACCCTAAAAAACACTACGAATGAAAAAAATCCAATGGAACTATAAAATAATAAAAATAAATAAAACCCCTAACAACCTGAAAATACTCAAAACCCTAAAAACCCTATAAAACCCCATAAAACCCTAAAAACAATAAAATCACTAAACCACTTTAAACCCCTAAAATATGAAAAACTATGAAAACATTAAAACCCCTACAAACATGAAAAATCACAAAAAAAATAAATAAATAAAACCATAAAACCCCTAAAACGCCAAAAAATCCCTAATATCTCTAAAAAAAATAAACATTATAAAAACCCCTAAAATATCTAAAAGAGTATGAAACCCTAAAAACCAAGATAAAATATAATAAAACCATAAAACCCTAAAATTATTTAACACATTTAATAAACCAAAATACGCTAAAAACTATTAAAATACCTAAAACTCTAAAAAACCAAAAAAACTCAAAAAATATTAAAAACCCTAAAATCCCTTAAAAAACCTAAAAGCACTAAAAACACAAAAAACCTCATTATACCTATATAAATGTTAAATACACACTAAAAAAATTATAATCTCTAAAAATCACAAAAACCCAAAAAACCCAAAATATTAATTAAAACCCTAAAATCCCTAAAACCCCAAAAATTGTTAAAAACCTTGAAAACCATAAAAAACTGAAATAACTCTAAAATCCATAAAGATGTAAGGATTTTGATTATGGATACTTCAGGGACTTGGATCCCTTGCGATTGAGGCTTCCCCTCCCTCCCATGTTGAAGATGATGGCGGCCCAAGCACCTCCTCCCCCTCTCTGCGGGGGAGGGTCCTACCTATGAGGACCTCTCTTTCTCTCTTTTCTCTACCCCTGATTCTCTGACCTCCTTCCCGAAAACAGTGCTTAGTCCGAAAGTTATGGACATATTTGATGCCTTTCCCCAGCATCCCCTCATGCTTAAGGAGTTCAATGAAGCTTTGGATCTTCACCACATGACTCTTGTTGCAAGGTTCCTGAAGTGGAACCGCCTGGTGGAAAATATTGATAGGTGTGTCTCCAAACTCTGGAATGTATAGGATTGTGCGATGGTGGGTCTAGTTGACAGCTCCAACATCATGATTCCCTTCGTATATAAGGGAGATACGATTCTTTCCTGGTATGCGGCACCCCAAAGCTATAATGGCCCTCACTTATCCGTTTTTTGGAGGAGTTTTGACTTCCACCTCAAGCACAACTCCCCGATGGTTGCGACTTGGTTTAGATTTCCTGAACTCCCCCTTCCCTTAAATTTTTTTTCAATTATTTATTATTTTTGGAATCTGGTGGGGAGGTTCCTCTCTGTGGATAGTAGGACTAGGGACCTTTTCCACCCTGTTTCCCCATGGGCCTTCATTGAGATTGATGATTCAAAGTATTCGGTTGATGCTGTTTGGATTGATGTAGGGGAGGAGCTACATTGGAAGTAGCCAGTTATTTTTTAATCATGGACAGTTTTCTATTCTATCAGTTGGATTTTTCAGCATAATTCTCAGTCTTCCGGTTGTAGTGATCCTAGTAGGAATGGCCTTAATCTGGATCAGATGAGTTTTGGTGGGAACAATCGTGCTCTGGTGGAGGCGATGGGGGTGAAGGTGGTGTTTTATCCTTTTCCCTCTCAACCTTTGGTTGTTGTAGTTCATGTTCCTCTCATGACATATCTGATGCTTGGGATTGATCTTCAAATATATTTGATGGACTTATGTGGCTTCAGTTTATGTTTGGTTGGGAGAGAATGTAAATCAGGCGATGTCGTCACTAAAGCAGTGCTCATGGCTGAAGGGAGAACTTGGTCTTGTGCTGATGAGGTTTACACACCTGGTAAATTTTTAGGGAGACAGTTGTAAATGGGGAAGGTTGTTGTGCAGGTATATTGGCATGGGAATGAGCATCTGGAACCTCCGAGAGCGTTGTCCCCGGAAGGGGAGGCTATGGACTGCAAGATGAGAAATGGGGGTGCTATTAGTGGCATACTATCAGACATGAATGTTGTGACTCTGCAAAACAGATTCCAAGACATATCCTCAGTTGAGCTAGTTGATACTGATGTGCTAGCGGGTGAGCTCATGCAGGGGGATGTGGATGAGTATGGTATAAGGGATGGGGATGAGTGGCAGCTATCCTCAACTGCAAGGGAGATGATCGTGGTAGAGGAACAGATCTGGAGTCCTAGGGTGTGATGCCCCAATTAGCATTCTACCCCCTGGTGGTTACAAGGTGTGATGTTACAGAGATATATGATATGGGGGCTGGGATATATCCTCTTGATAAGGGTGCTAGATAGGTGGAAGGTTTGCCTAGTGCTCATGTGGAGAATCCGGTCTGGATCCCTCCACCGGGACCCAACATGGATGAAGGAGAGATAGCCCCGAACCTGCAGAGGGAAATGAATGTTTATGGTGTTCCATCATCGAAAGACAATTGTGTGCTGCTGCATGACATGATGGTGGTTGAATTGGAATGGTTCCTCCTGGAGGGTGAGGCTATGATACTTGGGGAGAGGTCTGTTGAGGATGACCAAAGTATTAATGCTTCTATGGCCACGTTAAAGGGGGAAAAGAAAAAGCTCCAAAAATGGGGTGGCTCAATTCCTGGAACTAGAAGCAGGAATCAGAAAAAAAAATGGCATCCAGTGCGGCCAGTGATGGAGTAACATACGAGAAGGCAGTATGGGAAGATGGTTCCATCTCTGCCCCCCAAATCGAAGGCAGTAGAAGGATTACTCTTCCGTAGCAAGACTGATGGTGACTCGAGCCTCCTCCAGGGTGGTCAAGATGAATCTCAAAGTCAACAAATGGGAGTACACTCCGTGGAATGCTAAACATGATATGAAAAGAGAGAAGATCCTGTCTATGCTAAGAATGGAGGAGGAGTACAACTCGGGTTGCGACTCTAAGGGCACGTGAGCTGTCTCAAACTTCTGTTTTACGGATGTGGGCATTGGGCTTGGTGAAATCTTTGGATACCGCGGTGTGGACCTGGACGACTTTGGTGGTGACATTAAATGACTGGCCCAGGTGCAATTTTTTGTGTTTTTTATTTTGGACTTTGGGGTGTGTGTCTTTCTGTTTTTGTTTTGTGTGTATTTTGGGTTTTTTGGGGACTCTTGGGTTTTGTGGGGTTGTCCAGGGTTTTTCAGTGTGGGTTGATTGAACCCACCCCTACCTTGTATAGTGTGTCTTTTCTACTACGTCTTTTTATCTAATAATTTTATTTTGGGTGGGGGGTTGTGAATAGCCTTATCTCTGATTCTTCCTTTCCACAAAAGATGAAAAAATTCCCAAAAACACTTGAAAACCTTAAAAAACTAAATAAACATTAAACCCCTACAAACCAAAAAAAGCTAAATCCCCTAAAACCCCAGAAAACCAATAAAAACCCTTAAAATAAAAAAATGTGTAACAAACCCTAAAAACCCTGAAAACCCTTAAGAAAATCATAAAAAACCTTTGAAAATATAAATACCCTACAAATTTATAAAACACTAAAAACCATGAAAATACCAAAAAACCCTAAAACCCAAAAAACCCCAAAACAATAATAATACTCAAAACCCATAAAACCCCTAAAACCTCACTAAATATTCTAACAATACATCACACCCATAAAAACATTAGTAAACTATAAAACCCCCTAAAATCTTTAAAAACTGAATAAAAACCCTAAAACTCCAAAAATAAATAAAAACCATAAACCCCCTCAAAATCTATAAAAACACTAAAAACTAAAAAAATAAGAAAGAAGACATAAGAATACTTAAATCCTAAAAACCCATAAAACCCTAAAACCCCCTAAGAAAACCTTAGAAACCTAAAAATAAATAAACCCATAAAAAAGATACAAAGCCTAAAACCCCTAAACAATAAAAAACCCTAAAAAGCTAGTAAACCTAATAACCCATAAAAATAAAAAATCCCCTAAAAACAAAAAAAAAACTTATATTTTGTAAAAAATAAAAAAAAATTCAAACCCTTAAAAATGTTAAAACAGATAAAAACCTTTAAACACCTAAAAATAGAAAAAATCCGTAAAAACCTAAAAACCATAAAAATCCTAAAATTCAGAAAATATCACTAAAATAATTAAAAACCAAAAAAACCCATTAAAACACATATGAATACCATAAGAATCTAGAAACACTTAAACACATGAAAAACATAAAAATGGTAAAAGACCAAAAAAACCTACAACCCCTAAAAACCATAAAACCTGTAAAACCATTAAAATCCTAATAAACATATAAAACTCTAAATCCTCCTAAAACATATGAAAACCCTTTAAACCCAAAATCAAGTTAAAAAACTCATAAATTCCTTACCACTATTAAAAAATAAAAAAACAGAAAACCCCTAGAAAAACCATAAAATCTATAAAATCCCTAAAAACCGTAAAAACCATAAAAATACTAAAAGGCCCTAAAATCCCTAAAAATTTAAATCCCCTTAAAACTATGAAAAAAATATAAAAACACTTATAATTCCCAAAAACCTAAAAACACCAATAACCCGAAGAATCCATAAAAAAACTAAAACCCCCAAAAATCATAAAAACTATAAAAGACATAAAAACCCAAAATAACCATAAAATCCCTAAAACCACTAAAAAATAAAATACCTTTAAACCCATAAAAATAAAAAAATGATAACAAAGAAAAAAATAATAGAAAAATATTAATAACATTAACCACCACCAAAAAAATAAAATAACCCTAAAACACATAAAAACCCTAATACCAATCAAAATCCCAAAAAATACGAATATCCAAAAAATGATAAAGACCCTAAAAATCCAAAAAAAATTAAATACCCAAAAAACCCAATGAAATCCTTAAAAACCGTAATCCACTTAAAACCTCTAAAACCATAAAACACATAAAACCCATGAAATCAATAAAACCCAATAAAAACCATAAAATTCGATTAGACGTGATAATAATTTTTTTTAAGAAAAACCCTTAAATCCCTTAAAAAATCATGAAACCCCTAAAATTCTAAAAAAAACCATAAATACCCTAAAAATTTAAAAACCCTACAAATCCCAAGAAATCTCAAAATCAATAAAAACTATAAAACCATTCAAAATTCAAAAGGACCCATAAAAATCTAAAAAACCCTTGAAAAACGTTAATAAAACAATAAAAACATAAAAACACATAAAACCCCGAAAACCCAAAAAATTCCATAAAACCTGTAAAAACTCTAAAGACACTAAAAACCATAAAAACCACAAAAAACATTAAAATACCCTAAAAACCCATAAAACCCCAAAAATCCATCAATTACTCTTGAAACTATTTAAACCCTAAAACATTAAAAATTCAAAAAACCCTTAAAAAATATAAAAATCTAAAAAAAACTGTGAAACCCAAAATGACAAAAAAAACTAAAACCCTTAAAATCATAAAAGACCCTATAAAACCATAAAAATCCTAAAAGTCCCTAAAAATATATATACAAAAATGAAACCGCAAAACACTAAAAACTATAAGAAAACCTTTAAATCCTAAAATCACTAAAGACTATAAAAAACCCTATAACCACATAAAAACCCTAAAAGCTTGAAAACCCCTGAAACCCATTTAGACACATAAAAATGTTAAAAAACTATAGAAACCAAAAAAAACCCTAAATGATTTAAAAACCACCAAAAAACAATATATCCCTAAAAATCCCTCAAAACCATAAAAATAATAAAAATCCTAAAAAACACTAAAAACTCTTAAATCCCAATAAACCCCTAAAAATGTTATAAAACTATAAAAACCAAAAAAAACCCTAAAAACTAAAAAAAAAACCTAAAACCCAAAAAACCTATAAAAACCTAAATACCTTTATAATATCAAAAATTATTAGAAACCCATTAAAATAATTAAAAGGAACTAAAATCTATAAAAACATGAAAACCCCAAAAAACACTAATATTTTTTTAATAAAAACTAAAAACCCTGAAACCCCAAAAATCCCTAAAAACCTTCAAAAACAATAAAACCCAGAAAAATCCATAAATATCATTAAAAGTCACTAATCATATATAAAAGTATAAAAAACCCTAAAATACATAAATATATTTAAAACATACATAAAAACATAAAACACATAAAACCCCTAAAACTAGAAAACTTCTAAAACCCTAAAAAGATTATTAAAACCCCCAAAAACCATAAAACCCCCAAAAACCTTAAAACACCTAAAAACCAATAACAACTATAAAAACACTAGAAACTTTAAAAACCCTATAAACTCTAAAAAATGTAAAAAATTTCTAAAAACTGTAAAACCGCGGATAATCTCAAAAAAAACCATAAACCCCCAAAAACATAATAAATCCAAAAAATCTAAAAAATATCAAATACATAAAAAACCTAAAAACCCATTAAAATCATAAAAAATCCTTAAATTAACAACAACCATAAATACCCTATAAATCCTAAATATATATTAAACACATAAAAACACATAAAACCCCTACAAAAGTAAAAATGATAAAAACCCTAAAATCACTAAAACCCAAAAAATGATAAAAACAATAAAAACCACAAAATAAAAAAAACACTAAAAACATATAAAACCCCTAAAACCTACTAAAAACCCTAAACCCCATTAAACCCCTAAAATGTTAAAACAAACTCTACAAAATCATAAAAAACCCTAAAAACTCAAAAAAAATTATAAAACCCGAATAAACTATAAAACCCCTAAAAATTTAAAAGTCCCTAAATCCCCAATGATAACATTATAACCACTAAAAATAAACAAAAATCTAAATAAAATAAAACCCTAAAAACTCTCAAAACTGTCAAAACCCCAAAAAACACAATAAGCCACAAAAATCATAAAACCCCAAAATTCCGTTAAAATGTAAAAAAACACTAAAACCCCTAAGAAAACCTTAAAAACCAAAAAAAATTAAAACATAGAAATCCATAAAAACACTAAAACCCCTAAAAGGACAAACACACCCTAAAATCCCAAAAACGAAGAGACCCCTAAAAACATTAGACAACCCTATAACCACATTAAAAAACTAAAAATCCACTAAAAGTTTAAAAACCGTTTAAACCACTAAAAACATCAAAAACTATGAAAAACCTTATAAACCTTAATAAACTAAAAAATCCAGAAAACCCAAAGAAGTCCAAAAAATCCTTAAAACCCTAAAAAATCTCAATACCCCCTCAAATTTCCCAAAACCCTTAAAAACTATAAAATTCATTAAAAACCCCCAAAATATCCTTAAAACATAAAAAACATACAACCATTAAAAAACATTAAGAAAACATTATAAAACCTAATTGAACATTAAATCCAACATAAACGTAAAAAAAGTTAAAAACCCTAAAAACAAAATCCTTAAAACCATAAGATACTCTAAAAGACCAGGAAATCCTTAAAACCACTCAAAACTCTAAAGGCCTTTTAAAATCATTAAAATGATTACAAAATCCAAAAAACATTAAAACCCCAAAAAAATAAAAAAAAATCATAAACCCCTAAAAGAATCATAAAACTCCATAATAACCCTTAATCCACTAAAACTTCTCAAAATACCTAAAAACATAAAAACCATAAAAATTATGAAAGGCTTAAAAAATCCCAAAAAGAGTAAAAAACCCTAAAATTCATGAAAACCCTAAGAAAACATTTAAACCTAGAAAAACATAAAACATTAAAGACCTAAAAATAGTAAAAAAACCCTGATAAAACACTAAAAACAATAAAAACCATAAAATACCCCAAAACCATTTAAACCCCTAAAGCCATAAAACCAGTAAAAATCACTAAAAAATATAAGAAACCTTTGAACCACCAAAAATGATATAAAATTATAAAAACATTTAATCCCTAAAAACTCAAAAAACCCATTAAAACACCTAATAAATAAAAACCCTAAAACTTATAAAATTTTAAAAACCCTAAAAATCCATAAAAATCATAAAAACATTAAAATCCTAAAATATCTAGTAATGGCTATAAAACAGAAAACCCCTAAACCCATAAAAATTAAGACAACTGTGAAAACCTAAAACAACTTAAAACCCTTAGAAACCTAAAAACAACTAAAAACCCAAAAAACTTTAAAACCATTAAAATCCCAATAACATTAATAAAAATCCTAAAAACACCTTAAAATACCTAAAATGTAAAAACCCATAAAAACACATTAAACCCCTAATAAAACACAAAAAACATGAAAACAGTTAAAAATCCTAAAACCTAAAAAATTCCAGAAACCCTAAAAGATTCCATAAAAATGTTTTAAAACAAAAAAAACCCATAAAAACCATATAACACATAAAACCTAAAAATAAATAAAAAAACAAAAACTAAAAAAACCAATAAAATCTCTAAAACCCGTTTAATCCCAAAAAAATGTTATAAAACTCTAAAAACCATTTAACCCCCAAAATATTCAGGAAAAAATAAAAATGAAATAACCATAAAACCCCCCCAAACCCCCAAAAAACACCTAAAATCCCCCTAGAAAACCCCTAAGAAAATTTTGAAATCCTAAAAACACTTAAAACCAGTACAAACCTAATAAACACATAACAACCTAAGACCACTAAAAAACCCAAACACCCTAAAAATCAAAAAAAAATCCCTAAAATCATTGAAAACCCCTTAAAACCCATAAAATCCGAAAACCACTAAAACTATAAAAGCCCTATAAGACCCAAAAAATATTAGATCACCCAAAAAATCATGAAAACCCTCTAAAAACTAAAGAAAACCTAAAAACCTAAAACAACCAATAAAACCCTATAAACCATAAAACTGTCAAATTCCATAAAAATCCTAAAAACCATAAAAATCCTAAACACCACTAAAACTCCTATAAATTTAACAAAACCTAAAACTCTAATAAATTATTAAAAATCTAAATACTCTTAACACCAATGAGAAACCTAAAAATTATAAAAACACCAAAAACTATAAATACCCTAAAAACCCTTAAAAAAATAGAAATCCCAAAAAAACTAAAAACCCATAAAATCCTAAAATTCCCTAAAAATCCAAAAAAAAAATTTAAAACCCCTAAAAACATGAAAGACTCTATGAAAACATTAAAACCCTAATAGTAATTAAATTCCAAAGAACACAAAAATGTTAAATAACTTTAAGGACCCGAAAAAAATAAAAACCTTTAAAATCGTAAAATCCATAAAACCTATAAAAATTATAAAACACACTAAAAACAAAAAAAACACGCTAAACCCATAAAAACATTATAGAGATATAAAATCATTTTAAAACCCTAAAACTGAAAAAACCCAGAAACTACAATAAAAACATAAAAATCCTAAACCCCTAAAATCCCTAAAACTCCTAAAAATCCAAAAAAAACAAAAAATCCATAAAATTCATACCAATTACCAAAGAATAAAAAAAATGTGAAAAGAAAAAAAATTCCATAATAAATAATTGAAAACCTAAAAACACTTAAACCTCATGAAAATCCTAAAAATGATAAAACCCTAAAAACCCAAATACCCATAAAACCCCCAAAAATCATAAAAACTCGTAAATCCCTAGGAAACTATTAAGAACCCCCAAACCCCTTTAAACCCCTAAAAACATTAAGGAACTCAAAAAACCCTAAAAACTAAAAAATACCATGAACCCAAAAAAACCATAAAACCCCTCAAAATCACAAAAAACACTGAAACCCATAAAAATCCAAAAAATTCTTTATAAACCCAAAATACATAAGAAAACATAAAATTCTTGAAAAAATTATAACAAAACCTTATAAACCTAAAAACTCATAAAAAACTTACAAAAACTAAAAAATCTAAAAACTATACAAACACTAAAAAACCCTAAAACCCTGAAGAACATAAAAACCACTAAAAATATTAAGACCCATAAAACACTAAAAACTGCTTAAAATATAAAATCCCTTCAAACACATAAATACTTTAAAACCCAAAAACTCCTTAAACCCCCCTTAGAAAATCAAAAAAACCCCCCAAAACCCAAAAAACCATAAAAACCATAAAACCCCAAAAACCCTTAAAAACACTAAAAATCCCTAAAAACATTAAAACCCATTAAAAAACTAAAATATCCCTAAAAGCCCCTAAAAATGTAACCAACCTGAAAAATGTATGAAAAAATTAAACACATAAAACCTCTAAGAACCTAAAAATGATAAATACCCTAAAACAACCTAGAACCCCCTAAAACCATAAAAAACCTCAAAACACATAATAATCATAAACTGAAAAAATGTAAAAATCCATAAAACCCTTTAAGCATTAATAACTCTAAAAACCTTAAAACCTTGAAAAATTGAAAGAAAACACTAAATCCCCAAGAAACAATAAAATCTCTAAAAAAACCTAAAACCAAAAATCCCTCAAAATCCTTAAAAACTATAAAAATAAAAATAAATCTTTAAAAATCCAAAAAATTATAAAAGCCCTAAAAACAGCGAGCACACCAAATAAAACCATAAAACCCTTAAAATAAAAAAATCCCTAAAAATGCCTATTTTTTTTAAAACTAATAAATACCCTAAAACCCACTAAAAACTATAAAACCCATTTAAATCCATAAAAATATTAAAAAATCTAAAACCATTTAAAACCCTTAAAAACTCAATGGAAAAAAATAAACCCCAAAAAACCATAAAAACTATAAAAAACCAAAAAATACCAAGACTCAAAAATTCAATAAAAATCCTAAAAATCCCTAAAAAACCAAAAAATGTAAAAATCCATAAAAAATCCTGAAAACCACTAAAAAAACCATAAATACAAAAAATCCCTAAATAACCTAAAAATACTCAAACCCTAAAACCATAAAACCCTAAATTCATAAAAAACACTAAAATGGATAAAATTCTTAAAACCCAGTTAAAACTCTAAAAAACATTATACTAATAAAAATATTAAAAAAAGTATACAAATACCTAAAATCCATAAAAATTCTAAAAACCCGTAAAACCCTAAAAAACCCTAAAAACCCTAAAATCCCTACACCTCCCCAAAATCCATAAAAACCCAAGAAATCATAAAATTAAAATAAAATTTCTAAAAGAACATAAAAACCCAAAGAAAACCATATAAACCTAAAAAAATTCAAGACCCCTAAAACCTAAAAAATGCTAAAACCCCTAAAAATCCTAAAAGACCTCAAAATATATAAAAACAATAAAAAGAATTAAAATCCTAGAATATACCTAAACAAAAAAAATGTAAAATACCCTAAAACCGAAAAAAAATTAAAAAATTAAAAATTAATAGTCACTTAAAACCCCTAAATATTAAAAACATTAAAAAACCCTAAAAATATGTAAAATACACTAAAAACCAAAAATCTCATAGAAATAATAAAGAACCTAAAACCATTAAAAACCCCTAAGACCCCATAAAAATAATAATAAATTACTAAAAATCTAAATCACATTTAATCCCCTACAAGCTCTAAAAATACAAAAACCTTAAAACCACAAAAATTTCAAAAACCCATAACAACCCTATAAATCCCTAAAAAACCAAAAAACCAGTAAAATAATTAAATTCCATAAAAAACCATAAATATCAAAAAATATCAAAAAAATATTACAAAATCCTAAAAAAACATTAAATACCAAAAACCACTTAAAACCCCTAAAAACATAAAAAACACTGAAAATCCTCAAAACCCAAAATACAGAAAACCCATAAAAATCATAAAAAAAACCTAAAAACCCATAAAAACTAAAAATCCCACTGAAAACATTAAATCCCATTTGAACCCCCCAAAACATTAAAAAACTCTAAAAACCCATAAAACCCCTAAAAACTCAAACACCCCTTATAATCCAAAAAACACACCCCCCCTAAAAACCTAAAAACCCTAAAAAACAAAAAGCGATAAAAACAGTACAAATCATACAAAATTCCCAGAAAAAAGTAAAAATATAAAACCCCTAAAAACCCTAAAAACACTAATAAAATCATAAAAAATAAAAAATTATATTACTAAGAAAGCTAAAACATCAAAAAACAATACAACACCATAAAAAATCTAAAAATCCATAAATCCCTACAAACCATAAAAACCTAAAAAATGAATAAAAATATATAAAAACAAAAAAACCTAGAAAACACCTAAGATAACTTTAGAAACCTAAAAATTATTTAAATCCCTTAAAAACCTAAAAAATGATAAAAATCTAGAAGGCCATAAAACCCCAAAAAACCATAGAAACCACTAAAAAATATAAAACCCTAAAAACCATTAAAATAAAACAACCAGTTAAAACACTAAAAACCTTTTAAACCCCACAAAAAATTAAAAAATAACAAAAAAACCGAAAACTGTAAAAAATTAAAAAAAACCCAAAGAACCAAATAAAACCTAAAACCCTAAAAACCCAAAATACCATAAAATTAGTAAGAAGTCTAAAATTCCTAAAAATAATAAAAAGACATAAAAACTTAAAAAAGACCTCAAAATACCCAAAAAATTAAAAAACCATAGAAACCCAAAGAAATCCTAAAAACCTAATAACTAAAAAACCCTTAAAAATATGCAAACCTATAAAACACCATAAACCCCTTAAACACACTAAATTCATTGAAAACCATTTAAAACCCTAAACCATCAAATCCTAATAATAACCATAAAACCCGTAAGATCTAAAAAAATCCAAGAAATTGAAAAAACAATAAAAACCCTAAAAACACTAAAACACCCAAATATCCCTAAAAGAACAAAAATATATAAAAATCCAAAAATCCCTAAAAATCCTAAAAATATAAAAAAAATAAAAAACTCCAAAACCCCTAATAAATCCTTAAATTATAAAAACATTTAAAACCCATAAAAACCTAAATACGCTAAAATCCCTAACAACCATAAAAACCCAAAACACTAAAAACCATAAAAACCTCAAAAACATAAACGTCCTAAAACCCCATAAAACAATACAGTCAACTAAAAACTATAAAAACTCTTTAAACTGCTTAATTCATTAAAAACTCTAATAATTCTTCAATCCCTAAAAAATAAAAAATAACCACAAAACCCCAAAAAACCATAAAAAATCTTAGAAATCCGAGAATCATCTAAAACCCTCAAAATAACTAATGACCTTAAAACCATAAAATTCATAAAAGGTTCGTAAAAATCCCTAAAAATGTAAAAAACCCTAAAACTGCTAAAAAATACAAAGAAAAGATTAAAAACCAAAAATCACTTCAAACCTCGAAAAACCTAAAAAACAAAAAACACCTAAAAACACTAAAAACCATAAAACGCACTAAAACCCCTCAAAATCCCTAAAACCCCAAAAAACCATAAATGTCCTTAAAAATCCATAAATATTTCATGAAACATTGAAAACCATAAAATCCTTAAAACCATATGTGATCCTAGAATACCTTAAAACACATAAAACCTTTAAAAACCTATAAAACATAAAAAACCTTAAATACCCTTAAAACCCTAAAAAACCAAAAAACTATTAAAACACCTTAAAACCTAAAAAACGATGAAAATTTATAAAAACCAATAAAACCCAATAAAAATATAAAAACCCGTTAAATCGCTAATTTGTTATAAAACTCAAAACAACCTTAGTCCCCTAAAAAGCTAAAAAACCTAAAAACCAAAAATACATAAAAAACATAAAAAGCCCTCAAAATCCAAAAAAAAGGCAAAAAACCATAAATTTCATAAAATTCACTATAAATCTATAAAATCATTAATACCATAATCCCATAAAAACCCCAAATAAGTACTTAAAAACTAAAAAAATCTTAAATCCCCCAAAAAACATAAATCATGCCAAAATCCCAAAAAAATCTTAAACCCATAAAAACACTAAAAACCTTAAAAGTACTAAAACCCCTAAAAATGGTAAAAAAAAATAAAAACAATAAAACCCCTAAAAAAACTAAAAACTCTAAAATCCCATCCAAGACAAATAAATGAAAAAAAAACTCTAAAAACCTTAAAATTCCAAAAAAAATCAAAAAAAAAGTAAAACCCCTAAAACCATAAAACTTATAAAAACCATTATAATACCTAAAAAACATATATACATAAAAATTATAGAAATCTATATAATACCCAATAAACCTAGAAACATTAAAAACAATAAAAAAACATAAAAAAACTTTAAACTTTAAAAAATACTTAAAATTGCTAAAAACATAATACTGCTAAAAACCCCCAAAACACTAAAACCCCATAGAAACCCCAAAACCCATATAAATCCATAAAACCATTATCAACCACCCCCAGAAAATCCCTAAAAACCACTTAAAATTTCAAAACCCATTTTAAACCATAAGAAATATTAAATTTTTTTGAAAACCCTTCCAAACATTACAGAACTCAAAAAAAAACCCCTGATGCCCAGTAAACACATAAAACCCTAAGAAATCATAGAACCCCTAACAATCCATAAAAATCCTGAAATTGAATTAAATGTCCCTAAAAATATAAAAACCTATAAAACCCCTTAAAACATGAAAGAAAATATTAAAAGCATAAAAACAATTTACCCCTAAAAACCTTTAAATCCTAAAAATCCAAAGGAATCATAAAAACCCTTTTTAACCCTCTAAACTCAGAAAACCATCAAAATCCATAAAAACCCTAAGTACCATTAAAAAATCCTTAAAAATCCTTGAAATCCCAAATAACGTAAAAAACCCTAAATATGCCTAAGAAAACCCTAAAACCTAAAATCACTTAAACCCCCTAATACCCTAAGAAATGTAAAATCACTTCAAAACATAAAAACCTTAAGTACCGAAAAAATCAATAAAACCCCTAAAATCCCAAAAAAAAATTAAAAACCCATTTAACCTTAATAAACGTTAAAAATAATAAATTGCATAAAACCCTAAAAAACTCAAAAATAAATTAAATCCCAAAAAACACTAAAAAAATAAAAATTATAAAACCCTCTAAATCCCTCAAAATAAAAAACCTAAAAAACCAAGATATATTATAAAAAACATAAAAATCCCTAAAAATATTGAGACCCCCTAAGAAATCCATGGAATACTAAAAATGCTTAATACCCCAAAACCCTAAAAACTCAAAAAACACTAAAACCCCTAAGACCCTTTAAAATCCCTAAACACCCTAGAAACCATCAAAATCCTAGAAAAGCCCTAAAAATATAAAAAATCAAAAAATCATGGTAAACCTTACAAAACATTAAAACACTAAAGACCCTAAATGACAATAAAACCCCCTACACATCATAAAATAATTCAAAATAATAAAACCCCTAAAAACCAATACATACACTAAAAACCACTAAAAACTCTAAAAACACTTTAAACCCCTAAAAAGGAAAAAAACTCCAAAAACCCTTTGAAACACAGAAAAACCCTAAAAAATCCTAAACCCCCAAAAAACATCATTTAACCCCTAAAAACTCTAAAATATCCTAAAAATCATAAAAAATAAATATAAATACAATAAAATGTAAAAACCCACAAAAAAAATAAAAAAATAAAAACCTAAAAACACATAAAACCACTAAAATTCATCAAAATTTTATAAACCCAATGAAACCTAAAAAATAAAAACAATAAAAACCCCTAAAAACATAAAACCCATAAAAATTAATAACAAACCAAAAACCCATTAGAAAAACTAAAACCCCTTTAAACCCTTGAAAATGTATAAACCTCTAAAAACCATAAAACCCCTAAACACTAACCCCCCCTAAAAAACATAAAACCCTAAAAGTCCCTAAAACCCCTAAAATCCATAAGAACACTAAAAACAAACAAATCCTAAAAAACCACATAAATTCCTAAAAACATAAAAATTCTAAAACCATAAAAACACGAAAAAAACTAAAAACTCTAAAAAACCCTAAAAACAATAAAAAACGTACAAATTCATAAAATCCATAAAAATCAGGAAACCCCAAAAAACCATTAAAATTAACTAATAAATCAAAAAACCCTTTAAACCCCAAAAAACGTTTAGAAAACTCTAAAACCCATTAAAAACACAAAAACAAAATCTAAAACTCACTAAATCCCAGAGAAAATCATAAACCCCAAAAATCATAAAAACCCTCAAATCCCCCAAAAACACTAAAACCCCATAAAATTCCTTTAAAAATCTATAAAAACTAGAAAAATGTAAAATCCCCTAAAACCCCTATGAAAACATTAAAAACCAAAAACATTTAAAATCCCTAAAAAACTAAAAATGCTAAACCCCTCCCCCCAAAAAAACTACGAACCCTAAAACCCATAAATACCCTCAAAATCAATAAAAACCTTAAAACCACATAAAAATATTACAAAGTCATAAAAAATCAAAAAACAATATTAAAAATTATAAAAATTGTAAACACCCCCAAGAAAACAATAAAACCCAAAAACATTCTAAAACCCCTAAAAGGACAAATGTATTAAATGCCTTAAAGCTTCCTAAGATCTCACCTTTCATATCATGCATTCTTTTCGGGAAGTGAACGGGGTGGTAAACTCACTCTCAAAGAAAAAAAATAAATATAGGGGCTTCATGTTGTCCTTTTTCACTCCACCTTGTTGTATGTCCCTTGTGGGCTCCTACATGAAGGGTGATACACACACCTGTTTCTATAGGCCCTCCTTATAAGACCTTATACCTTTCTTCTTTTTAATTAAATTTGGGGACTAGGCCAGCCTAGTCTCGGGCCTTCTTTTCCCCAAAAGTGAAAAGAATATCTTAAAACCATAAAAACGATAAAAAAATAAAAAAATCCATAAAAACCCAAAAAACCTATACAAACCCTACTAACAATAAAAACCCTCAAAATTACAAAAAACCCCTAATACCAATAAAAATTCTTAAAATCTCTAAAATTCCCTAAAAAGGTAAAAACCCATAAAAAACCCTATAAACTCCAAATAAAAAAAATAACCTAAAAACACATAAAACAATTAAAAACATAAAATATACTAAAAACTATAAAACCATACAAACCATAAAAACACCTAAATACCTTAAAAACCCATTAAAACCATAAAATCCTACTAAAAACATAAAACCCCTTTAAACACATAGAAATGATAAAAAAATAAAAAAACAAGATACCCCTAAAAACTAAACCCCCCCCCCCAAAAAAAACTAATAACCCATAAAAACTAAAAAATCACTAAAACCCCTAAAACTCCACAAAATCTATAAAAACCTAAAAACCATAAAATTTCAAAAAATCCCTAAAAATTCTTAAAAATGAAAAAATCCTGAGAAATTATGAAACACCAAGAAAATAATTAAAATATGAATACACTTAAAACCATTAAAAAGATCAAAACCACTAAAAATCCTGAAAACCTAAAAACCCCAAATCCCAACAAATCCATAAAAACCTAAAAACCCCTAAAAATCCATAAAAATACCTACATTGTAAAAAATGATAAATACCCAAAAATCCCTAAGAAAACATTAAAATTTTAAAAATAGTTACAACCCCTAAAAACCTAAAAAAATGATAAAATCTATTAAAACCCTATAATGATCATAGAACCCAAAAAACCCATAAATTCTATAAAACCCCATAAAACCTATAAATACCAAAAAACCCACTAAAAATATAAAACCACTTTAAACACTTAAAAATGATAAAGTAAATCTAAACATCATAAACCCCAAAAAAATCAATGAAATAAAATAACCCCCCCATAAAAAAACATAAAAACCCTAAATAACCTAAAAACTCTATTCCTAAAAATCCTTAAATATACTAAAAATTCATAAAAATCATAAAAATCATACAAAAGTATCTCAAAATCAATAAAAATAAAAACCATAAAACACTAAAAATCTACCATAAAACCACAAAAATATTAAAACAATTTAAAAAAAATAAAAAACATTAAAATTATAAAATCTCTAAAAACCATAAAAAACCCAAACACCCATATCACCCTAAAAATATTTAAATACCCAAAAATCCCATATAAACCCAAAAACCCACTAAAACTATAAAAAACCAATAAACCGCTAAATAATTAAAAAACTCTAAAAACACTAAAAAAGTTTAAAAACCTTCAAAACATAAAAAGCATAAAAACCCTAAAACCCACATAAAATACATAAAAACTATAAAAACCATAATAATCCTAAAAAATACCTAAATCCCATAAAAATTAGAAAAACATTAAAATCCTAAAAACCCCAATGAAAACTTTGAAAACCAAAAAAATGTTAAACCCCCCAAAAAAATATAAAACTTTTATAAACTCTAAAAACTCCTAAAACCTACTAAATACCCTAAAAACCTTTAAAATCCCTAAAAACAAAAAAAAAACTCTATAAGAACACCAAAAACACTAGAAACCATTTAAAACACTAAAACATTAAAAATTCTAAAATCCTAAAAAACACTAAAATCTTAAAAAGCTCCTAAAACCCTATAAATACCTAAAAACCCTGAAAACTATAAAAATCCTAAAAATACATAAAAAATACCTAAAATTTAAATACAATAAAAAAATTTAATAGCACTGATACGTGGTCCAAGAACCTCTAGTATGTTTCCTAGTATCAATTTTCAATGTTTGCATGTTGAGAACCTAGATCTCCGTAAGAAAACAAATGATAAGAGCTATAATTTGAGGAAATAAGGATAGAAGCATTGGTTTTTACACGATAGGACCTATAGAGAACATATATCTAATAACTCTAGCAACAAGACACCAAATAGGACAAATAATCCTTTTATAACTCAATAACTAAGTAATAACACATGTTTTTCATGAAAAACTTACCGTAATAACATTACCTTCATTCATTACATTCAAAGAGTGCAAGGGGTGGCTATTTATAGATAGAGAGTGATACAAAAGTATAAAACCTATCTTGCACAAGTAAAATATTCTAAATGATGAATTTAAAAATTTTCACATGTGCCCAGGACTTTAAATGACAAGTAGAACACCCTTTTGGAAAGAAAGGACAACTAGCCTACCACTTTTTAATTCAAAAATTACCTTATGGTGTGGGCTTGAAATTCATAGCATACAATGGGATTGGTCATTAAAATCTTGTTTGTTCATTAAAGAATGTTAATATGGTCCTGGATGCTACCCCTAAGAAAGGTAATTGTTTATAACCTAGGAATTCCATGATTAACCCATTTTAGACCTCATTCATTCTCTTGGTCTGCTCCAATGTCATCGATCCACCCACTCATCGCAACAAATCTTGTGCAAACATACACGTTCTACCCCTCCTTGTCAAGTACATATTCATACCATCAATTCCTATTTTTTCCATGATCCAAATAATTCTCCCCCTCTTCAAATGGATTCATCATTAAATATGAATATTCAAAGGGTGAAGGATTAACAACAATAAAGGCGACACTAACATTTCAAGACAAGTTATGTGACTCTATATTACATGCATTATCGTTGATATTCTCTAAGACATGAAAAGGTCTATCTCCTTGTAGATGATGTTTTTATTTTAATTAATATGGTAACCACCCTTTTATATTGGGGTTCAATACCAACCATCCTGGAGAAAATACAGCTCATTTCTAATACATACTTGCTTAATCAACATATTCTTGTAATAAAGACACAGCAAAACAAGGCATTAGTGGGTTAAAAAAGTTCGTGGTAAACCATTAACCGTTTAATATAATCCGGATATCCCCCACCCCTTAATCTCACTTTATCACTCTTTTTCCTAAAATAAACTCACTTTTCCCTCAACAATACGGTTTTCCCTATTATTTTGACTCTTGTTTTTAACTCTTTTATTTACCTTATTTGTTTTGATGAAACTAATCACTCCTTTACTAATGATTTTTTCATTAAATCTATTTTTTCTCTATTTTTTTCTCAATTTGCATTATCTCTATCAATCATCACTTGGTATTGATAATCTTAAAACAACCTAGAGGGTGTAATTGTATCCATCCTCCCATTGTACTCAAAAGATGAGTGGTCGGTGCAACTATCACATGTGAACCTCTAATCAAATTTCCATTGCCTTAACAACAAGATATGACTTGAGTTCATGGAAACAACATGGAATACCACTGTGTATTTATATTTCCACATTGTAAATTTAACTTGTTCTTCTTTATTCACTTTAACATTTCTACTGTTATTTATAAATTACAATCTAGAAAGCCTAGGATTCTTGGTCGTAGCTATTCCCAATTTGTCAACCATAAAACCACTTGAAACCTTTTTTCAACTACCCTAATTAAGGTTCATACTACATAGATTATCTTTGAATAGGTAGTTGGTATGAAATATTTGCCCCATATTCTCTTTATCATGTTATCTTTTGGTAGATCTCTCAAATAATTCCCTTCCACATGCATTTCTCTGTGTATGGGTATATCTATTTCTACATCTAAACACTCTTCAGGTGGTGGAATTTCATATTTTCAAGACATATCACTAAAAATAACTCCATTATCCAAAATAATCATAGACCTATTATTTGGGAATTATGATGAAAAATGTACAAAACCTATAAATTTAAAACATTTGATGACACGTGATTTTGAAACATCCTTACCCTAAAATTTAACTATAGATTCTGAAAATAATTGTATTGGTTTTGTCACCTCATTTTAATACATTTTTCCCGTACATGTTTCTATGGTTTATAATCCTTGAACATGAAATTAGATTTATAATCCTTACCATAATATATATTGTGTATCCTTCTGTACTTTACTTGCCACTCCACTTTATTATCCATGTAATGAAGATCCTCAAAATCCAAATAGTTGTGCATCTCTAATATGCATCAAATGTCATGGTTGAGGCCATTCACAAAAATTTACATGGTTTCCTCTCTCTCCTTATCAATATTTTACCAAATCATGATGATATACATCTCTTTATGATACTCCTTAACAATTATATATCCTAATTTCTAAACATATAAGTTAAGGAGAAAATTGCAATAAAAGTGGCTTGAAATAAACCTCTTATGCATTACCATATTCTTCTCTTCCCAAGTGAGGATGGTTATTTCTCCCCTTTGATTTTGACTCACTTGAAGATGGTCCAATAAAATACTATCATTGTTTTTTATTTACAAATTATCCAACTTCACCTAATTTTTCTTCAAACAGTTTTGACAACTATAAACATAAACTACCTTTATTTCCCATTCCAAGTATGTTCAGGGATCACGTTTACCTTAGAATGAAGGGATTATCAAATTTTCTCCTCCAAGATCATTGGTTTCCCTCCTTGGTTGTTTCTTTATCTGAATTTTTGAGTCATGAAAATCATAGATCTCTTCCTCTTGTTCAATAAACCTCCTTCTTAGTAGTGCTCTAGAATTTGAAAGGGATTGAAATTCACACATCCCCTATTCAACCTTTTGAATTGTTCTTGTACAACCATTATGAAAAACTTAATATCTATTTAATTTGTGTTGCTCACCATATCATTTTAAGAATACTGCATGAAAATTTAATGAGATAATAATATGGACCTCACACACTCCATCACATGATTTCACATGAAAATATTATGTTCGCTCAGTTTTAAATCCATTTCGGATTTTTTTTAAATGTAACACTATTTCATTTCTCCACACAACATAGTTCTTATAGAGTTCTTAACCAATTCAAATAAACAAATAATCATCGGCATGTGGAAATTACGATCAATAATTTAATTATAAAAATATAAATGGAATCAAGATGAATATTTGGGAATGGGGTGATAGAGGATGAATAAAAAGGATAAATGGACATATGAATCAATATATTGTAAATTGTTTTTACCTTTATTTGTTTTTATTTCTTGTCTCTTTTTTGAATAATTACAATAGAAAAAAAATATGAATTTACAATATATAAATGTATTATAATTAATAATTTGAAATATAAAATGGAATCAAAGTGAGATTTGAATTGTGACATCCTTCCCCTACTCATTGACTTAATATGTAATGGGTGACCTACTAGGTCTTAGGTGACATCCCTAAGACACCAAATGTAGGAAATAAATTCAAAGGGCCACATAAACTGGTGCGGGATTATTTTACATATTAATATGAAATGACCAAATTGATGATATCCTTAAAAACCAAACATCCTAATGACTCAAGAGTATCAACATTAATGCTAAGGCAATACTAAACGAAATTTTAATATTAAAGTATAATCAGAATCAATGTGACATAACCAATGGAACCAAATGATAATGAAACCAAAAGACACCAAAAAACACAAACACAAACACCCAATATTCTTCATGATCCAAATCCACATGCCCAACCCAAGGTGTCAGGTTGAATTAAAAAAGAAATGGGATACCAAACCTTTACCTATGTATCAATATATAACATCTACAAATGAACCAATGTTCTAAAAAATAGGGGGAGTATAAAACTATTTTAGATTTCTCCAATGATTTCCCAACAAATAAAAATAGTATTTAACATGTTATCAAATTTATATAAAATAGTTTAAATACAATTTAAATCATTTTATATCCAACTAAAACATTTTTCTAATGAAAACAACCAAATTACCCTCATATCTGTTTTGTCAAGGAATACATAAAAACTAACAGAATAATATTTCAATGTGCATAAAAAATATTTTAAATATATATCAATTTATGACATGGAATATACATTTACATGTCCACAAAAATCCTCAAAACAAACACACACGCAAACTTGGTGTTACAATTAATGGTTTAAATTCACGTCCATACTCTGTCCATTTGATGGCAGTACTTCACAAACATTATCCATCCCGTTCAACTCATTCCCAACCATTATTACCAAATCATATAAACCCATTTCAATAAAATCACTTCAATAAATATTTAGTGGCATCATCCAAACATAATTTTAAAATCACCATTTTAAAATTATAAACTACAGTTTTCAAAAAATCCATCAATTTCCCGTGGTTTCTAAAACCATAATTCAAATAAGAATTCCATCAAATGAAACAATGATTTTTAAAAAAATTTCAGGAAATTAAATCAATTTTAAATTAACCCATAATGTTTTATTGAGGATGAGTTGATAGAGAATCCACCAACTTCTCAAACTTTGGAAAAATGAAGATATTAAAAAACAACTTTAACAAAAAGTCTTAAATATTCAATATTCCAACATGGATATAATTTAATTTAATAAAAAAATCATACAACATAAATATGGACACAAAAAGCATGGATCTATAATCAATGAACTAGATTATTGATTCCAAAAAATAGTGGTTGAAGAGATATAAGTAAAAAATGATGAACGACCACTTACCGATGAATATGAGTCTCTAACGCACTTGGATTTTCCTAGGAATCACTTCTAATAAAAAGGAATTATCTCCACTAACATAGGAGGAAGAGGAATTCATGTTATGTCCTATATAGGGGAAAATGAATGGTTTAGGTGGTAAATTAGATTAGATCACCAGTTTTCATATCTAATGTCCACGATGCATGGTTAGGGTGCACAGTTAGGAAAATCATGTACTAACCATGCATGAGCAACTACCTCCAAACACACCTCGCAAGATTTGATCACATGGGTTGAGAAACTATGACCCAACCATGATATAAAAAACTATGAATCATTTCATGGTTTCTATTATGCTTTTTCATAGTTTTGAAAAGTCGTGAACCTAACTGTGTAGCTCCCAAGTGTCACCTATTTTAGGTTTATGATTTCTTAGAGGTGTTGTATGGTTTCTAATAATATTTATGAACCTGTATACCTCTATAAAAGACTCTAAAACATGAAAAAGATCCTTTAAACCACCCATACCATAAAAATCATTTTATATACATTAAATACATAAATAAAGGTTCAAGTACATAAAATTGGGGGTGCTATATTCTCCCCACCATTGGTATTTCTGTCCCCTAACTATAGAAAACTCGAGTTGTTCAAGAAGAGTTCTGGACATTGATATATAATTTCCTTTTAATGCTCCAATTTTTCCTCTAGAATCTGATTATGTTTCCATAAAACCAACCCTAAAATAATTCATTTCCAATATACGAATTTCTCTTTCTTATTTGTAATATGTGCCTACTCAAGAAACACAATATCATATGGATCTATGTAAAATTCATCCCATTGAATAATAATTCAATGTCAGGTTGGTACATATTCAATTGATTTACACAAAACAAATTATGCACTCTTTTTTGGAAAATATATTTGATATTCCACCTCACCCACCCATTCAGGTATCATAAAAGGACATTTGTATAGAGGAGATAACATGTTCTTCTTCCCAAAACAATGATTCACAATCCTTGGAAATAATCTATGGATCACATGATCACTCACCTAAAAAATTACATTGATAATAATTAAAATATTATTTCTTATTAATCTATTCCATCTATTTCCTCTTTCTGATTAAATAATTCTACTCTATTGTCCCTTGCACAAGGCTTGGTCCAACTAGTAAAATATCACATGTTTCCACCCAAAAAAGTGGAGAATGAAAATGAAACCCGTATAATGCTTTAATTGGATCTATATTTATCATGAAATGATAAAATTTTTTGTATAATAACTCCAATAATAGTATATTATCCACCCATGATCCTCCCAAATCCATTATAGAAGCCCTAACAATATAATTCAATTTTTGTATCTTCCTTTCAGATTTTCCATCCTTTGAGGAAGATATTCCATGTGTTATTATCTAATGAGTTCCAAGGGATTTCTATAAATATTTTCAAAAATTATAATTATATATGGTTCTCTTTTATATATAATTGAGACTAGAACACCCTGACACTTAAAACATCTCAGATTAATATTTTTCACAAGTCCTACATCATATTAGATTCATGAATGGAGAAAAAATGGGATGATTTTGTGAGATGATTTCCTATCAACAATATGGAACCATGTTTCTGAATATTCCATGCAAGATGTTTTAGAAAATACATAGCTGTATAATTCCATTTCAACACTAGAATTAGTAAATACTCGAGCATACCTACTATCTATTAGTGCTCTTCCGTAAAATGCTAACAAATGAGGACTAGAAAAACAAACTCATTCACTTTTATTTTTATACCATCCCAAAAAAATTTATTTTTGATACTTATACATCATTTGTATTCCAGGATGAAAAAAACCTTCTTGAACAATGATAAGAATTAAGGAGTGTCTATGACAAGAAAAAAACATGACCATCTAATCTCAAAACCACTACACTGATCATATGTCAACATTCCATCCCTTTATGGTGTCTTCAGCATTATGTTTTGAACTCATAGAAACACATTCAAACTCATATTTATGTGCCTCTTTAACATTTTCTACAAAATTAGGAACCAAATAAATTAGACAGAAAACAACAACACTACCCTTATCTTCACAATCCAAGTGTATGTCTGCAATCATTGTCATTAACTAAAATTTATGTGACGTGTCTTTCTTCAAATGACTATATTAATTTATATATAATTCATCAGCCATAAATTTTACATTACCCATTATATACATTAAGTCATTGAAATATAATTTAATATAGTTTAACCATCTTCTTTGTATTTGATTCAAATCACTTTGTGAGAAATGTGTCTCAAGCTCTTATGATCTATAATCATTATGAATTTATCACCAAAAAAATATTGACACTAGGTCTTGAAAATAAGGATAACACAAGATAATTATATAGCATGTGTTAATAAGTTCTTCTCATTGAAATATAAATATCATGATCCATAAGAAACAATGTGATCTCATTGCATCAGAACACAACCGATCCCAGATCCTAAATCCTCACAATACACTACATATCCTTGTCCTAATTCTAGATATATCAAGATTGGTGATAATGTAAGGAAAACATTAAGCTCTTGAAATACTTTTTACATTGATCATTCCAATGGAATGGAACACTTTTCTTTTTCAAGGATTTCGTTGGTGAATGTATTCATGAAAATTTTTGAATAAAACATTGGTAATAACCAGCCGTGCCAAATAAATTGTGCATGATAATGAAATCCGTTGTTGGTTATTGAGAGATTAAAAACTCTATATTTTATGGATCCATAGAAAACCCTTTTTAGAGATAACATATCCAAGGAAACATACCTATTGTATCCAAAAATCACACTTTGAATGTTTGAAATACTTATGATGATCCCACAAGATACCCAACACTATCACCAAGTGTTTCTCATGATCAACCTTTTTCATTGAATACACTAGTATGCAATCAAAAAATACAACAACAAAAAAATTCAAATACCTTTGTAATATCTAAATCATCAATTCTATAAAGACATCTAGTGCATTTATTAGACTGAAAGTAATAACTACATAGTCGTAATGTCCATATCTACTTTTAAAAGATTTTTTTTCAGAATATCATCATTTTGAACACGCGGTTGGTAATATCCCAAAAACAATAAAATCTTAGAGAACCGCTATACACCCATAAATTGATCAAATAGGTCATCAATGTGTGTAATAGGATACTAATTATTTATCATAAAATTATTAATATTATTATAATCCACACAAAGTCTACGAGTTCTATAAACCTTTTTTACAAAAAGAAGTGGGGCTTCACATAGAGAAGTAATAGGAAAAAGGAACTCTTTTCTTTCTAACTCTACAAACTGGACATTCAATTCCCTATATTGTATTGGTTCCATCTTTTAAGATGAAATAATGAAAGGATTGGTCCCTAGTAACAGATCAATTGTAAACTCTACATCTCCTTTGACTATCAACCCTAATTAATTATTGGGAAAAATATAAAGAAACCAATCATTATGTTTTGTAAAACCACTATTCTTGATCTAATCCCTATATTCCAAGTTTAAGGGTACCAAATGTTATGAGAGAGTTCAAATAAAAGGTGCATTTTTTTATCCAAATGACTTTACATATCGATTTACTCTAAAGAGATTCTAAATGCCATGATCAGTTGTAAAACTAACCCTTGAGGTATAACATTTGATGTGAGCATTGTATATTGTCAACCGATCCATACACAAGATGAATTCATAGAAACCCATCTCAGGAATAGATAATTATCAAATCAATTCAATCCAATAAATAATTATAGAACATGATTTTTACACAAAGGCTCGACATTCTCTTTGTCGAAGAGGAGTTTAATGTTTAAAAACAGAGGGTAACATCTCCACATGAAAAAAAAAATGTCAACAACACAAGAAGTAATAAATTAATTTGACAGACCCATATCAAACAAATCTTTCATAAGGGTAGCATTTAAAAGAATCATACCTCTCACTATCAATGTTCCCAATTGTTCACCAATGATCACTTTCCCAACTCCATACAATTTCTTACTCACTATTATTTTCTCTTTATTACCATGTTGAGACTTCCCTAGTTGAGGATTCATGGTATTCCTAGAATATCTATGGTTTTCATGGGTTTCTGGATGATATCTATTTTTTTCACTCATCCCATAAAAGCATATGATGCCTGAAAAGAATGAGATGTCTCCCAAGAACCCAACCTCAGAGAACTATGATAATAACACTATATATGTTCTATATTATTGAAATTATTACATGATATATCTGTTTTTGTAGAGTCTCACATTTTGTTATTTATAGAACCACACTGAAAACAATCTCGTGTAACCTTTGATTTAGGAGAATGATTTACTGATCATGTCTTCTAATTCTGAGTTATACCAACACCTTGTAAATAGGTTTCCATCTTCCATTTATTCCCATAATTAGAATTCACAAATATTCCCATTAGTATTAACATTCTTACTCTAGCCATATTTCATGAGTTATCCCTTTCTTTCATTGTGCCTCTATTGACCATCTCCATATAATCTGATATATAAATCCCAAAAATCATTAATACAATCTATGAACTCATCCATGATTCCAAAATATGTTTTTTCAAAGATCCATAAACATAAAATTAGGGTGAAAATTGGACTAAATTATTAAATTTTTCCACATAGTATATCATTGTGGGTTTCTCTTGTTTAAAATGGAAGAATTTTGTTGTTCATGATATCTGAAAAGTATGAGTATAGAATTATTTATTAAACAATTATTCATAATATTCCCATGTCATTCCTTGGTCCTATTTATCCCGAACTACTATATCCCACCACTGGCATGAATGATCTTCCAGAAAGTATATTTCCATCTTTAGATTTAGATTAGTTGGTGTGCCAAGGAAATTGAATATTTTATTCATCCTATTTAGCTTCACTTATGATATTTCTGGTTTTGAATCACCCTGGAAGATGGGTGGATTTTACTTTTGGAAGTGAACTAAATACCCACTTTCCTTGGTTTATTATTTCTATTATATCTATTTATAGCCTACAATAATTGGATAATACTCTGAAATAATAGTTGGTTCACCCATGGCTTAGGGGCAACCACATTTTTAGCATCATCTTCCAGTTGGTTTCTACAATGCTTACCTATTGTCATTCATTTTAACCAAATGAAAACCCATTTAGTCTCACTCCATAGCGACCAAAGGATTATAAATTTTAAATTTATAACATCACAAAAATCATGACATGTATTTCCAAAATTAAACAATTTCCACTTTTAATCCATTATTTAAAATTTCACCATGCTTTTGAAAATCATACCATTTTCAACTATTTTTAAAAATCAACAATTTTCACCAAATCATAATTCATTAATAAAAATGAATTATATTATCTTAGTGGGAATTCATTTCTATGAATTATTTTATTGTGATTATTATCAAATAAACCCATGATCATGAGGTAAAAACTCCTAAAAGTGTCTAGAAACACACATATACCCAACAGAGGGTAGCATGTGCTTCAGCATAAAGAGGTTATCTATTCCTTTTTATGCTTTAAATTTCAAGTTATTATAATAAAATAACCTTTATATCATCACAAGATACATAAGAATATGATTTCAATGTCAAGGACCGAACAAGATGATACCATTTGTTACATCCTACCCCTCCAAATTGGCTTGCGAACTGACGAGGAAGCTACTAGGACTGAGGTGACATCCCTAAGACACCAAAGGATTAAAATAGATGCCAAGGGCCTCATAAATAATTGGGTGGGGGATTAAATTTTAAGAAAAAACAAAAAAACCAATTAAATCAATAAAATCCAAACTTCTTAATGATGAATGAGTATCAAAAATGAAATCCAATACCAGACTAAACAAAAGGAAAATATTAGAGGAGAAGTGTAATCAATGTGACATAACTAATGGAAAAAAATGATAACAAAACCAAAAGACAAAAAAGACACCAAAAACAAATAATATTATTCTCTAACATCCTAATATACATAGCAAACACAATGTATCCAGAATCTTCACTATATAACTGGGTTTTCTTTCCAATAATTGTGTCTCTATATATAACATCTGAAAACACACCATAATTCCCATACATGGGTTGAGAATAAAAATCATCAGGATTCCCCTAATGATTTCCCAACTCATTCCACTCATATTAAAAATGTTAACACATTGTATAAAATAGTTAAAAATAAATTTAAAATAGTTTTTATCTAACCAAAACATTTTTCCAATGAAAAAAATTAAACAATCCATGAAAACCATTTTTTCAAGGAATACATCAACAACTAACATAATAATTTTTTAAGGAACATCAACAATGATTTTAACGATTTATAAATTTATGATTTGGAATAAAAATATACATGTCTACACACATCCTCAACACAGAAATAGAAAGAATGGTGTTACCATCGTTGCAAAACTACATGTCCATACTTTGTCCCTTTAATGGTGGATCTTCACAATCATTTTCTATCCCATTCCACTCATGACGAACAATTACGCCCAAATTATATTAAACCATTTCAATAAAATAATTTCAATTAATAATTTACTTTCATCAACCACCCATAATTTTAAAATCACCAATTTAAATTATAAATAATGGTTTTCTAAAAATCCATCATATTCCCAATATTTCTAGACCCATAATTTAAATGTGAATTCCATAAAATTACACAATTATTTTCACAAAAATTTCACAAAATTAAATAAATTTGAAATAAATCCTTTATGTTCTAATAAAGGGGAGTCTTGGGGGAAGACACCTACCAATCAGACATAAGTGAAAGTAATGAACAACGGAACTACATTAAAAAATCATCTTAAATATTCAAGCTCCCAACATATATCTTATTCCATTCAATTAAAAAATAATATCTCATGAATATTAAAATCACACAACATGGATGTATCCCTGATGAACTGTATCCATGATTCCAAGAGTTATGGTGAAGATATCTAAGGAAAATAATGATGAAATAGAACTTACCGACGAATCCGGGTCTCTAACGGAATTGGATTAACCAAGAAATCACTCTCAGATCAAAAGGAATTATCTCCATAACATTTAGAGGAAGGGGAATTCTTATAATGGATATTTTAGGGGAAAATAAGTGGTTTAGAAGTTAAATCTGATTAGATCCACAATTTTGGATCTAATTTTCTACAGAGCACAGTTAGGGTGCATGGGTAGGAAAACTATGCACTAACTATACATGAGCCACTACTTCCAAACACACATCACATGATTGGATAACATAGTTATAAAAACAATGAACCAACTATGTTATACCCCACTATCCATCATTTCATGTTTTCAACAAGGGATCATAACGTTTTGTACAAAAAGTTCACCTTACCATGTACCTCCCCATTTTTCACTATTTCAATTTCATAATTTCTTGAATGTGGTGTGTGGTTTCTACTAATCGTGATCAAACTGTGTACCACCAGAAAATCCTAAAAAACATACCAAATCTTCATCAAACTGAAAAAAACATAATAAAACCATTTTATATAATTAAAATACTTATATAAAGTGACAATTACCTAAACTACTACAAACACGGTTTCCAAATTGTAGAATTCATCACAAAATTTAGACTCACTATATCTCACTATTTGTAGGTTTGATTTAAATTATTCTAGACGGTTAAAAAATATAATCTTATAAACTATAGGATTTATATACTATAAATAAAAGTGAAGATGAAATTATGTTCATCAGTGAAAAATAAAATGGACCAGAATTGATTCTGTCCCGATTCAAAGTCAAAAAAAGGTGGAAGAAAAAATGAAAAGGCGATGAACCTAATTTCTTACAATTGGGCTCTGATTACAAATGATACATGATTAAAAATTCATTATAAATATTCCTAAGAACCGTTTTCAATGATTTCGTATTGGGAACCCAGATCTCCGCAAGAAAACAAGTGAGAATAGATAGAAATGGTGGAAATAAGGAAGAAAGGAGAGAGATGGACAAGGTTAAACCCAAAGAGAATTTTTCACTAAGAACTATAGCCACAAGATGCTACAAGGGATGAACAACCATATGATAAGTCATTAATTAAGTAATAAAATAAAGGTTTCATGAAAAATATACCACAATAAAATTACCTTCATTCATGATTTCCAAAGAGTACAAGGGGGAGAAGTTTATTAACAAAGAGTGATACAAAAGCCTGACACCTATTTTACACAAGTCAAAAGTCCTAAATGATGATTATGAGAATTTTGGAACATGCCCATGACTTTAAGGGAAAAGTATAACACCATTTTAGAAATAAAAGAAAATTGGCCAATAACATTTGACATTGAAGATTCCATGGTGGGGTGGGCTTGAAATTCTTTGCACGCAATTGGATGAGTCCTTATAAGAATGTTTGGGACTTCATTAATTTAAATATAGGCCCGATTGATTCCCCAAGGAAAAGGTATCGGGCCTACCCCTAGAATTACCTAATTAACCCATTTAAGGCCTACTTCATTCTCTGGGTCTCCTCCCTTTACCTTCTTCCACCAACACACCACAAAAGGTCTTCAATATCATCTTCATTCTACCTTCCACATTCTGTCCTCTTTTAACCCCTGGATTCCCATGTGTACCATGATCCTTATCAAAACATAAGAAAATAAAATTACTTAAAACTAATTAAATCCCCTAAAATACAAAAAAATTATAAAACCATAAATAACCCTAAAAACAACTAAAAACCCTAAAACCCCCTAAAATCCTAAAAACCTTAAAGATTGTAAAAAATCCACAAAAATCCAAAAAAAAGAAAAAAAAACCTAAAATCATGAAAACCACTACGAAAGCACAAAACACAAAAACCACTTAAAACCGCTGAAAACAAAAAACCCTAAAAACACTAAAAACCTCTAAAAACCATAAAATTCTACAACCCCTAAACACCCTTAAAACCACTAAACCACAAATAACACAATGATAAAAACCTTTAAAAACCATAAAACCCCTTAAAACAAAAAAAAACTGAAAAACAATAAAAACAATAAAAAACTAAAAATACCTTCAAAATCTTGAAAAACCATAAAAACCATAAATAAACATTAAAAAGTAAAAAATCTTAAATACCCTTTTAACCTCTAAATAACCAGAAATTCAAAAAAAAACTTAAAACCCTTAAAACCTAAAAAAAATTAAAGTCCTTAAATACATTTAAAACCATAAAAACCCCTAAAACCTGAAAACCCATGAACACCCAAAAAACACCAAAAATGACTAAAAGTTATAAAAACCCTTTAATCCCCTAAAATCATAAAAAAACTCTAAACACCATTAAAACAAAAAAACTAAAAAAACCTAAAGAACCCAAAAAAACAAAAAATTTATAAAAACCCTAAAAATCCAAAACCCCTCTCAAAATCTCTAAAAACCAAAAAAAACCTAACAAAACATAAAAATACCTAAAAAAGTAGAAAAAATAAAAAATAAAAATAAAAAAAAAACAATAAAGAAACCATTGAAAAAAACATTGAAAATCTAAAAATCATAGAATTACTAAAAACCCTTAAAATCCCAAAACCCCCTAGAGACCCTAAATCCGTAACCCCCCCCCCCCCAAACCATAAAACCACTAAAAATTCATAAAAATCCTAAAATCCACTAGAAACTCTTAGAACCCTTTAAACACATAAATACTTTAAAAACTCTAAAAATCATTATAAACAATAAAAAACTAAAAGAACTCTAAATCCCAAAATAACCATAAAAACCCAAAAAACACAAAAATCCTTAAAATACAAAAAAATCCCAAAAAAACTACAAATCCATAAAACCCCTAAAAATATATAAATACATAACCAACCTAAATCCCCTTAAAAACCCTATGAAAACATTAAAACCTAAATACACTTATAACAATTATAAATGATGAAAATATTAAAAACCCTAATACCTCTAAAAACCCAAAACCCCACTAAAAATCTAAAACCCCATTAAACAATAAAAATTGTTGAAAAATGATAATGAAATTTTGAAATCCTGAAAATACCAAGAAACCATTAAAATGGAAAAAACCATAAAACCAATAAAAATTCTAAGAACCCTAAAATTCTATAAAAAATAAAAAATCCATAAAAGTCCATAAAAATCCCTAAAAAAGTAAAAACAACTACAAATAATAAAAACCCATAAAAATACATAAAAACATTAAGATAGATAAATCTAGTAAAAAACATGCTAATAACCCTGAAACATCTAAAAACTTTAAAACCCCTAAAAACCCATAAAACTCGTAAAACCATAAAATACCTGAGAGAATACCTAATAATTCCTAAAAGTAATAAACCTTAAAAATCATAAAAATATGAAGAAAACATTAATAATTGAAAACACTTAAACCCCCTAAGCATCGTAAAAACCCTAAGAACCCTAAATGTCCCAAAAAACTCAAAAACTAATAAAAACTTAAAAACCCATAAATCCCCTAAAACACAATAAAAATCTAAAAACCATTTAAACCCCACGAATGATAAATACATTTAAACCCTTAAAAATCATAAAACCTAAAAAAACCAACAAAAATCCAAAAACCTTAAAAAATATAAAAAACCTTAAAATCCATAAATACAATAAATACCCTAAAAATTGAAAAATATCTAAAAATATAAAAACCCTAAAAAACCATGAAAACCACTAAGAAAAAATTAACAATAAAAAACATGAAACCCCTCAAAATATAAAAAATGATTAAACCCTTAAAACACCCTAAAATCTATAAAAACAATAAAACCCCCAAAACCCATTAAAACATAGAAACCACTCAAAATTATATAACCCATTTGAACCTCTAAAAATTATAAAAACCTTAAAAAGTATTAAAAAATAAAAAAAACACAACAACACCCTAAAAACAAAAAAAAACATAAAAACACTAAAAACACTCAAAAATCCTAAAAACCCTAAAAATTATAAAAAGGATAAAAAACAATAAAAATACATAAAACCTAAAATCCCTGAAAACAAAAAATAAAACCGTAATACCTTAAAAAATGTTAAAAACCACTAAAAACCTACAAACCTCTAAAAACCCATTCAAACCCTCAAAATCCATAAAAAACCAAAAAACCATTAAATATTTAGAAAATAACTACAATTAATTTTTAAACAAATAACCCTAAAACCCTAAAGAACCCTATGAAATACTTAAAAAACTAAAACACATGAAACCCCTAAAAACCTAAAAATTTATAAAACCCCAAAAGACAATAAAACTTCTAAAACATGTTAAAAACCATAAAAACACTAAGTCCATAAAAACCCTAAGAACCATTAACAACTAAAAAATCCCGATAAAACCCATCACAATGTTAAAATAATCTAAAAACCCTTAAATCCCTAAAAACTCAAAAAAAATCTAAGATAACTATAAAACCCCTAAAAACACAAAACCCGCCTCAAAATCCATAAAACCCCTAAATTATCCCTAAAATCCCCAAAAACGAATAAATCCCTACAAACACATAAAACCCCATGAAAACATTAATTACCTAAATCACATAAACGAGTAGAAATAGTAAAAATTCTGAAAAACCTAAAAAAGCCTAAAAAATAAATCCCCTAAAAAGTAAAAGAACCATAAAAACCCATAAAAGCCTAGAAGCTAGAAAAATTTAAGAAACTATTTAAACCCCAAAAAATGTTAATAAACTCTAAAAAACCTTAAATCCCCTAAAAACTCAATAAACCCCTAAAACACAGAAATACAAAAATTAACCCTAAACCCCTGTAACCCCTCAAAAACCCTAAAAACAATTAAAATCATGAAAAGACATAAAATTCCTTAAAATTTTAAAAAACACTAAAAACCATGAAAAAACCTAACAAAATTATAAGTAACATAAAAACACTAAAAAGCCTCAAAATCTCAAAAAATACAAAAAAACCATTAAAATCCTTAAAAATCTCTAGAGATCACTAAAATGTAAAAAACCAAAAAACCAGAAAAACAAAAGAAAACCTGAAAAACTAAAATAATTTAAAAAACCTAAAAATCCTAAATACCCTAATAGACCCCAAAAACTGAAAAAAAACGCTTATAAATCATAGAAAATACAAAAAAAATTAAATCCCCTAAAACACCATAAAAATCGAAAACACCACATAAAAATCTAATACCACATTAAACACCTACAAATGATTAAAAACTTTAAAAATCCATCAATAAAATAAAAAACTCAAAAAAAACCCCTAAAACCCCAAAAAAACCACAAAACCCCTAAAAACCCTAAAAATCCCTAAAAACCCTAAAATATCCTTAAAATAAAAAAAACCATAAAAACATAAAAAGAGCGAAAAATCCCTAAAAATGTAAAAACTGATAAAATCCTAAAACCCACAAAAAGCCATTCAAAACCTAGACACTTGAAACCCATAAAATCCCTAAAAATAAAAAAACCAAAAAACCCCCCTAAACCCTAAAACCATAAAATCCAAAAAAACAATAAAAACATTACAAACCAATAAAGCACTAAAAAACTAAAAACACTACACACTATATACCAAAAAAGTGTAAAAAATTATAAAAAAATTAAAATAATAAAAAATCAAAAAAAAGGTAAACTCATAAAAACCAGAAAACACTAAAACCCAAAAAAACCATAAATACCTACAAAGCTAAAAAATCAAAAAAAAAATTACATAGAAAGACATAAATCCCCAAAAAAATGTAAAAAACAAAAAAAACCTAAAAAATCCAAATAATTCCATAAAACCCTAAAAGAATAAAACTCTAAAACACATAAAACCCTTAAATTCATATAAAATGCTAAAAACCCTATAAACATAAAAGCCCATAAAAACCCTCAAAATCCATAAAAAACTGTAAAACCCCTAAAAAACCTAAAAATTTCAAAAAATACTCTAAATCATAAAAAATCCTAAAAACATTGAAAAACCATAAGAAAACTGTACAATATTAAAAAAACATAAAACCCCTTAAAATCTAAAAAAACGGTAAAACCCCTAAAAGCCCCAAAACCCCCCTAAAAACCATAAATATACTAAAACATTTAAAACAATAAGAGCCTATAAAAACCATGAAACCCACTAAAAACTCTAAAAATACTATAAAAAAATAAAATTGTTAAAAAACTAGAAATCCATTAAAACCCTAAAACCCCAAAAAACTATACTATCATAAAAAACAATGAAAACCCTACAAATCCATAAAAATACAAAAAACATAAAATCCCTAAAAATGTAAAAATTCCTAAAACCATGTAGAACCCTAAGAAAACATTGAAAACCATAAAACACTTAAAACCCCTTAAATCCAAAAAAATGATAAAAACCCTAAAACCCCTAAAAAGTATAAAATCTCCTAAGAACCTTAAAAATCCTAAAAATCCAATAAACCAAAAAAACCACTAAAAACTCTATAAACCTTTTAAATCACTAATAATGTTAAAAACCATTGAAATCCCACAAAACTCAAAAAAAATTAAAATACCCAAAAAATACAAAATATATAAAACCCCTAAGAAACCCGTAAAACTCTGAAAATGCCTAAAAACCCTAAAAACCCCTAAAAAATAAAACTTTTACGAAATCCATTAAATATATAAACATGTAAAAACCCCAAACAACCATATAGAACCATAATAAAACCTTAAAAACAAAAGACCACATAAAACCCCACAAAAAAACCTAAAAAATGCTAAAACCCTAAAAAACACTAATACCACTAAAAACCCTCAAAATCCCTAAAAACTCTAAAAACCATAAAAAACATAAAAAATCCCTAAAAATATCTAAAAACAAATAAAACCATAAATAAACAGAAAACCCATATGAAAACCAAAAAATCCTAAAAAATCATTTAACACCATAGAAACCTAAAAAATGATAAATTCCATAATAGACCCTAAAAACCCCAAAATCCCCAAAATCCTAAAATACCCCTAAAAATTAAAACCAAAAAATTCCATAAAAATTCTAAAAACTACTACAAAATCAAACCCCTATTTGAAACCCTATAATTTTTAAAAAAAATTAAAAATACTAAAAATCGTAAAAGAGAAAAAAACCAAAAAAACCCTAAACCCATAAATCCCCTAAAAACCATGAACCCCTGAAAATCCCCCAAAAAATCCCTAAAAACTATAAAAATAATAAAATCACATAAATACTAAAAAACAAAAAAAAACCCTTAAAATCATTAAAAACCCATAAGGAAATAACATAATACTGAAAACACTACATACCCAAGAATACCTAAAAATGATAAAAACCGAAAAATACCCTTTAAAACCTAAAAACTCACAAAATGGCCAAAACCCCTAAAAACCATAAAAATCCTAAAAATACATAAAAATACATAAAAACTTAAAAACCACAAAACAAGTGAAAAACCCTATGAAAAAATTAAAACCATTAATCACATTAATCCGCTAAATCCAAAAAATGCTAAAAACCCAAAAATCACATAAAACCATAAAAACTTGTAAAACCCTTAAAAATAATCTAAAAACATATAAAAACCATAAAACCCAATTAAAAACATTAAAAAAATTTTAAACCCCTAAAAATGTTAAAAACACAAAAACCCTTTAAGCCATAGAGAACTCAAAAAAACTCCCCCCCCCCAAAACATTAAAACTCAAAAAAATATCAAAAATGCAAAAAACCAAAAAAATTCCTAAACAATCCCTAGAATAAAAAAATTGAAAAAACCAAAAAACATAGAAAAATTGAAAGGAAATGTTAAAAACCTAAAAACACTAGAAACCCTAAACCCTCAAAATCCCTAAAAACCTAAAAAACTATATAAATACTAAAAAATAATTTAAAATACCTGAAAATATAGAAACCCCAAATACATTAGAATACCCCTAATAAAACCTTAAAAACCTAAAAATAATCAAAACACATAAAAACCCTAAAAAGGATAAAAACCCGTAAAATCATTAAAATACCTAAAAACAATAAAAATTTTAAAAATTCAAAATATTCCTAAAAAACTAAAAAACCATAAAAACCATAAAGACCCTCAAAATACCTAAAACCCTAAAACCCAGAAAAGCTATAAAACCCCTAAAATTCCTATAAAATATGAAAACCCTTAACCCCTAAAAACCCTATGAAAACTTTAAAATCCTAAAAACATTTAAAACCCCAAAAAAACAAAAAAACCAATCACAACCCCCTAAAAAATAAAAAAAATAAAAATAAAACACTCATAATCATTAAAAACAGATAAAAATGATAAAAATCCTAAAAAAGACCTAAAATTCCATATATATACAAACCCTAAGAAAACCAATAAAACCTAACAACACTTGAAACCTCTTAAAATCCTAAAAATACTAAAACCCATAAAAGAAACTAAGAACCCTAAAACCCTTAATGAGGATGGAGGCGCACTCCCCAGGTTCTCTCTCTCGCTCGACGCTTCCTATCCTGGGTTATTCTCGAGTTCTTGGTGTTGTTCTTCCTCAGTGGCAGTGTTCCTTGGTCATCCTCTTCAGTTTCAAGATGACGGTGGCTTCCTATCATCAACAGCTTCTTTTCCCCAGCCCGTGCTCTAGATCTCAGATTCAGAAGGATTTCATTGTGGGTGTCCTTGGGTTTCTTCGGGCTTGGAGCTTGTACGGGCTTCTATAGTCTTAGATCGGTCAGATCTGGTTTGTAGTGAAGTTGATGACTACATGGAGGTCATAATTTTTTATGGGAATCAGCCGTGGTTCGAGGTTAACATTGAAGATTTGGTTTTACCTTGGGAAGATCAGAGATGGGTTCCTCAATGACGATGCAGTCTTGGAGGGGAGGAGAAAATGAGTTTGGATTGGTAGCATTTGGCGCATAGGATGTTGTTCAGGCCTTGGGTTGCAGATGGTTTCTTGTTTGAGTGATGCATCAATGACTTGGGGCATGGTTCCTTTCGATGGATCTTCTGGATTTGTGATGGAATAAGGCATTCGACATTGGATGTTGTGGGTGCTTCTGGTTCTTCGCTGAGGCTGTTGGAGGCATCTTTGAAGAGGTGGAGGGGGACACATCGGTGGTGTGGGATCTGGCATCCTTGGATGTTGGTAAACTCTTCTGATTTACTAACTCAGTTCTGTTTTGTGGATTCTTCCTTGATGTTGATTCAAATCTTGTATGTTCCCTCTTCCATGGCATTTATTTTTAGAATTTTCTCTGGTTTTGGTGTGTCGTTAGATTGTGGATTATTACTCTGCGAGTTCAATCTGTTGTTATGGATTATTTTGCTGGAGGATTTGTTCATTGGTTGTGTTTCACATATTTCTATAGTTACGAATGAGATGCTGGTTGAGATGGTTATTTTTTCTTGATGGTTTTGACGCTTCTATGGGGTTTGGTGTTGGCTGATGCTAGTAATCATTTCTAGAATTGGAGTTGTTGGATGCTTGATACGGCCTGTATGGAAGTGGAATGGTTGGGAGATGTTTATTTCTATGAAAAAAACGCTGGTTTCTGGATTGGGTGTGATCTTATATGTGGCTGGATGTTTGGAATTGAGTATCTGATAGGGATGGCTTGTTGTGGCTGATTTGGTAGTGGGCATTTGCTTGTGCTGGCTGTTGGTAGGGAAGAAGAGTTTCTGGGGTCTGGAGGCTGGTTGGTGCTATGGATTCTTGTTCTGTTTGGCTGGGTGATGAGGCTGAGGAATACTGTCACTGTGATGACTGGATTATGCTGGATGGTGGACTTGGTGAGATTGGAGGCTAGTCATTTCTTGGTTGTGAGCTTCTGGATGCCGGTTGATGATGGAGATGATGATAGTTGCTACTTGGCTTTGTGTGTTTTCTTCTTGGCTTTGGTTTTCTTCTTTTCTTTTTGGGTTTTTTGTTCTGGGTTTGGGGTGTTTAAGGGTTTTTGGGTGCGGGCCGTTTGAACCATCCCCTACCTTGTCTATTGCGTCTTCTTTTTATAATAAATTTGGGGGGGGGGGGGGGGTCGAGAATAGCCTAACCCTCGCATATTCCTTGCACTAAAACAATAAAAACCCTAAAAAACATCAAAACCTATAACCCATAAAACCCATAAGATAACTAAAAACTCTAAAACCCTTTAAACACATAAAAATGTTAATAAACATTAAAACCATATAAAACCCTTAAAACCATGAAAACCCCTAAAAAACAAAAAATCCATAAATTCCCAAACAAGTCCTAAAAATACCTAATACACTAAAAAAACCATTAAACCTCCAAAAAGCACAAAATCGTAAGAAGACCTAAAAATCTATAAAATTATAAAAAGATAATAAACCCCATAAAAACCATAAGAAAACCTTAAAATCCAAAAAAACACTTAAATCCATAAAAACCTAAAAAATATATAACCCATAAAAAAATAAAAAAATAAAAAACCCATTAAAAAACTAAAACATTATAAAAACAATAATAAAAAATAAAACCCTTAAAACCCCACTAAAAATTCTAGAAACCCTTAAAATCCCTAAAAATGATTGAAAAACTTAAAAACCCTAAAAACTCAAAAAACCAAAAAAAACCAAAAATAATAATTATCCTAAAACCCCTAAAGCCCACAAAATCACAAAAAACACTACCAAACATAAAAATCCTAAAAAGTAATTAAAATATCATTAAAAAACCAGGAAAAGAATAAAAATAGAAAAAAATAGAAAACCCATAAAAACCTAACAAACACTAAAATCCCTAAAAACCCACACATTCACTAAAATCCCATAAAAAACTAAGAAATCCCAAAAATACCTAAAAAATTTAAAAAACCTAAAAATGCAGAAAAGCATTTGAAATTTTTAATAACTAAAAAACACTAAAAACCATAAAAATCAAAGACACTAAAAACCCTAAAACACTAAAAGACCCTAAAACCGCTTGAACACATTAATAACCTAAAACACATCAAATCCGAAAAACCATGGAACCTGTAAAAACTAAAAAGTCCCTAATAAATCTAAACAACCCTTTAAACCCATAAAATGTTAAAAAACCTAAAAACCTTGATAAACTCAAAAAAACCCCAAAACTCAAAAAAACCATAACAACCTTTAAAACCCTAATAACCATTAGAAACCATAAAAACTTTAAATATACCTAAAAATTTCTAAAAATGTAAAAAACTCTAAAAACCCTAAAAACACCTAATAAAACCAGAAAACCCCAAACAACTTAAAACCATTAAAACCTAAAAAGTTAAAAACGGCCTATAAACCCTGAAACCCCTCATAATCTTGAAAAACTCTAAAATTGATAAAAAAACCCACAAATAAAGATAATTCTTGAAAAAAGTAAAAATTCATTAAAGAAGTAAAAATTATAAAAGATCATGAAACACCCTATGAAAACTGTAAAAATATAAAAACACTTAAAACCCCTAAATCCTAAAAAATAATAAAAACCAAAAACCCCTAAAGACCATAAAATCCATAGAAAACAATAAAACCCATAAAACTCTTAAAACCCCACTAAAATTCTAAAACCACTTTAAACAACTAAAAATGTTAAAAAAAATAAAAAAACCCCTTAAAAGAGAAGAAATTAAAACCCCAAAAAACATAAATAACCAAAAAATCCATAAAAAATCATAAGAAATCCTTAAAATCCCTAAAAACATAAAAAACATGAAAAAAATGAAAAAACCTTAAGAAAACCTCAAACTCCTAAAACATTAAAACTTCTAAAAACATAAAAATGACAAAAAAACTAAAAAATCCATAAAAGGGCTTAAAACACTAACACCCCAAAAAACGACATAACTCTATAAAACCCATACTGAAATAAAAAACCCTAAAAAATATAAAAACAAGTTAAACCCCTAAAATGTTCAAAAAATATAAAAAAACAAAAAAAACCCTAAAACACAAAAAAATCTAAAACCTCAAAAACCCTAAAAAACATTTGAACACCCAAAATCAATAAAATCAAAAAAACAATAAATTATAAACGAATCCATAAAAATAACTAGAAACATAAAACCCATAAAACACAAAAAAACCCAAGGGAAACCTAAAAAACCAGAAAAAACATAAAACCCATAAATGCCTAAAAATGCTAAAAATAAAAAAACCCCAAAAAATCCCTATAAAACCCAAGAGAAGAAAAATGTAAAAGATGGTCGATCTGCTCTCTCCCGCAATGCTCCGCAATGCTGACCTTCCTCTGCCGGATTGAAGACAACATTGACCCCTGCGACTTGGACTCCCCCTGAGGGGGGGGGTCCTCACTGGTTCTTGATGCAAGAAGATCCTTCATTCCTTTCTCGGATCCTGATTCGCTCCCTTCTTCTCCACGTATTCATCTACGCCCTAAGGTGTCGGGTCTATTTGAAGGTCATCTGAAGCTGCAGTTGTCAATTTCGGAGTTCAATGAGGCTTCAAATTTGTGTAATCTGACTCTTGTGGCTCGATTCTCTAACGGGCGCCGCCAATGGATTTTTTTGATAGATTTGTGTCTGAACATTGGGATCTACATGATAGGGAGACGATGGTCTTGGATGATTCACGCCATATTTTGATCTGCTTAGCTTCTATGGAGGACCTTGTCCAGGCCTGGTCCTCTGCCCCTCATAGATGTGATGGTGCATGCTTTTCTCTCTTCAGGTGGAGTTTTGATCTTAATTTACATCGGGAATCATCTTTGGTTTCTATTTGGGTACAATTCCAGGAACTCCCACTTCCCTTAAAAAGAATTCAATTCATACAATGTAGCTAAATTTGGTTTGAATATTTCGGGGTTTGGATAGCTGAATGCGATCCCTCTATCATCCAGTTGCTCCGAGAGTCTGTATTGAATTTTATGTCTCCAAGAAACCAGTTTATTTTGTCTGGATTGAGATTGGTGAAGAGCCGTGTTTGAAGCAACCTGTGGTTTTGAATCCTAGGTGAATTACTGTGAATCTTGTCTGACTCTTGGTCACGTGAAATAAGTGTGTCCTTATGGGGGCAGTGATTGCTTGGTTTCTAAGAGAGATGTCTGTGCCACCCCTCCATGGTTGGGCCTAGCTTCTGACCATGGGGATAGACTATGACCTGATAAAAATGAAGGGGAGATTCAACCAGGGGTCTTGGTAAAGGACTGTTTCAAGCGATTGATGGCTGATTTAGGACCAGCGGGTGCTGCCCCTTCTTCCAGTGGGGTGGTGGAGGTGGTTCCTGAGAAAAATATGGCTACTGATGACTACTTGCAGATGGTTCTGAGTGGGGTGTGCAGTGACATTCCCATTCTAGGTTCTGAGGTGATGAGTATGGAGGGGTTGCTGATGAATGTCGCTTTTGCCGAGGCAAATGGTCAGGATTTAGAACAGGACCTGGTTCTCACTTCGAATCCATTTGCAGTGCTTGGCCCAAAGGAGGGAGAGTGTTTGGAGTCACTGGTTGATGATCATGCTGATGAGGAGTAGCAGTTATCTGACATCCAATTAGATGATACAGCTTTAAAAACCCCAGGTGGTGGTTTAGGAGGTTCCAAGTCCACCCCATCTGATCATTTGCTGGAACAGGAGCTGCGTGATGCGGCCCCTTCTACTACTAGGGGGACTGTGGTGGAACAGAGTTTGGGAATAGAGTTTTTTGCATTTGAAAAGCTACCTCCCTATGTTGAACTCACTGATATGATCATGTTGGACGGTTCTGAAATACGCTTTGAGCAACATCGACAAGAGATTCTGCAACTGCCTAAACTGAAGGTGATGTTTGACTGGGATAACATTGATGAAGATGTCAAATATGATTTTGTCATTGGGGACCATAATGACTTCATTGATGCGAACATGCCCAAGAATTGGAGGAGGATGACCTTGATGGATGGCTGAGTCCATCCTGACTCGGACCCCTGGAATCCAACAGGAGGGTCTAAGCCTGCGGCTGTTGGTTCCAGGCAGGAGGGGAGCCCCGAGGTGGTGAGTGCGGATGATGTCCTTCACAGCAGGAGGAGGGGGAGTGCTTCCCCAACCAAGAGGAGGTCTAGGAGAGGATATACCTCCCTTCCAAGACCATTGGCTAAAAGGGCTTCCTCGAAGGCTTCCAAAGCTATGGAGGATGATCTTACCAAGGATCGATCGAATAGGAAGCTGGAGAAGAAGCGTCTCAGGAGGTATTGTACTAACTTCCTCCAGCATTATGAGTCATCTGAATGGGATTCGGTGGACTCGGATGCTTCCTATGGGTATGGTGCAGATAGGGATCCCTTAGGATGTGAAGACATGTGATGCAGTGCTAGGTTGTTTGGTCTTCTGTGTCTTTTTTCTGTTCCATTTTTTTTATTTTTTCTGTTTTCCTTTTGGGGATTGTTTTTTGGTATGGGTCGATTGACCTGGCCCCTCCCCTGGTTCCCTATGTACTTGTTTTCCTTTCATATTTTTGGGGCTAGGCTTTCCTAGTCCTAAACCTCTTCAGCCCTATAGAACCTTAAATTAATAAAACCCCCCTAAAACCATAAAAAACCTAAACCCATTAAAAATTTTAAATCCCCTAAAAAATCCAAAAACACTTTAATCCCCAAAAATATTAAAAATATCTAAAAAACTAAAAAACCCAAAAAACTCAAAATGCCAACAAAAACTCAAAAAACATAAAAACACTAAAACCCTAAAAAATCATAAATACAGAAAAATTCTGTAAAAACCATGAAAACAATAAAAATACAGAAAATCCTCCAAAATACCATGAAATGTAAAACCCCATAAAAACCATCAGAATACATAAGAAAACCATAAAAATTTTAAAACAATTAAAAACCTAAAGACCTAAAAATGATAAAAACACTAAAAACCCCTAAAACACTAGAAAATCCTAAAAACCATCAAAAACCCTAAAAACCCTAAAAACAGTAATATATCAAAAAAAGTACATAAAATTACCCAAAATGATAAAAATGATAAAAACCCTGAAAGACCCAATGAAAAACTGAAAAACCAAGAAACAATAAAAACCCCAAAAAACCTAAAAATGAAACAAAATCCTAGAAACCCAAAAAAAATTAATCAAGACCCGAAAAACCGCTCAAACCCCTAAAAATGAATAAATACTATAAAAACCTTAAAACATTAAAACCCCTTTAAACCCATACAAACATGAAAAAAAATCTAAAAATCTTTTAACCCTAAAAAAACATCAAAAAAATCACCTAAAACCCCTAAAAATCATGAAAACCAGAAAAATACTAAGGAACCTACAAAGTACAAAAATATTTAAAAGGGAAAAAAATACATAAAAATCATAACAAGGCCTTAAAATCACTAGGAACATAAATAAACCTAATGACCCTAAAAAACCAAAGATAACCATATATTTCTAAAACACTTAAAACCCCAACAAAATTTGAAAAACTATAAAATGCTAAAAATCCCTAAAACCCCCTAAAAACCATAAAAATCCCTAAAACTAAAAAAATCGTAAAAAAACTATAAAACCCATTTACACCAAAAAACATTAAAAACTCTAAAAACAATAAAACACTAAAAAATTAAAAAAATCCCAAAAACCCAGAAACCCAGAAACCCAAAAATCCTAAAAACCCAAATACCCTCAATCTCTCTAAAAACCTTAAAACCCATTAAAATCCTAAAAATCATGGAGTTTTTAAAAAAATGTTAAAAATATCTAAAATATTAAAAAACCCTAAAAAAAACGCTAAAACCCCTAAACACCTAAAAAAAATTAAAATCCATAAAAACCTTTAAACCCCTTAAAAATAATAAAAATACCCTAATTTTTTTTGAGAACATAACAAATTGTAAAAAAACTCTATAAAATGTTAGGAAAACCCTAAAACCCTAAAAACACTTTAAACCCATTAAAGTATAAAATTTCTAAAAAACATAAAAACCCTAAAACCCCTAAAACCCATAAAAACCCTAAAACCCACAAAAAATACTTTAAAACCATAATAATTTTAAATCACTAAAAAACCTAAAATAATAAAAAAACCTGAAAACCCAGAAAACCTAAAAATCCCAAAAAAACCCAAAATCCCTCAAAATCCCCACACCCCATAAAAATCCTAAAAACCCTAAAAATTCATAAAATTAAAAAACCATAAATATTTAAAAAACCCCTAATAAAAACATAAAAACTAAAAAACACTTAAACCCCCTAAAACCCTAACAAAAATTAAAAGCCATAAAAACCTAAAATAATGAAAAATCATAAAGGTCCATAAAGAACATAAAAACCCTAAAACCCAAAAAAACCCCAGAAAAACAAGTAAAAATCTAGAAATCCCTTAAACCCCATGAAACATTAAATAATATATAAAACATAAAACCCTAAAAAACTAAAAACCCCCCCTCTAAAAAACCAATAAACCCCCAAAAACAAAAATAAACTAAAAACCCATAAAAACCCATCAATATAATACAAATATTTAAAAACCCTAAAAATCACTAAAAATGTAATAAACTATAAAAACCCCACAAATCATAATAAAACCTTTGAAATATTAAAACACTTAAAATCCAGAAAATCCAAAAAACACTAAAAACAAAAAATTACCCAAAAACCAAAAAAACGCCAAAAATCCCTAAAAACACAAAAAAACAAAAAAATAAAAAAACCAATAAAAATACGTAAAAATTTACAAAAATTAAAAGGCATAATTACACTAAAACCCACTAATAATACCCTAGAAACCTAAAAACACTTAAAAACATAATAACTAGAAAACCCAAAACACCCATAAAGACCCTAAAGACCCTTAAAAGACTAAAAATTATAAAACCCCTAAATATTTATTACACCATAAAAACCCTTAAAAGACCTAAAAACCACTAAAAACAGTAAAAACCTAAAAACATTTAAAACTCTAAAATCTATAAAACCCCAAAAAGGTAAAAATCATAAAAACCCTAAAAGCCATAAAATTCCCTAAAATCCAAAAAACCAAAAACTCATAAAAATAAAATAAAGCACTAAAATCCCCCAAAAATGTAAAAACCCTTAAAATATCCAAAACCCTATGAAACCCATAAAACCCTAAATACACAAAAAAACCCCAGAAACACTAAAAACCCAAAAAAAACTCTACAGAACCCTAAAACCCTAAAAACCATAAAACCCCTTAAATTTTGAAAAAAATAAAAAAAACCACATAAAATCCTAAAAACACTAAAAAAATATAATCCATTTAATCCCCTAAAAACGTTAAAAACATTAAAAACCCTTAAAACCCCTAAAAAACTAAAAACCCCCAAAAACCTAACAAAACACTAAAAATATTGAAACTCCTAAAAAATCTCTAAAACTATCATAAAACCTAAGAACCATAAAACCTCTTAAAAGTCCCAAAAAATCCTTAAAACCCTAAAAACATAAAAATACCTATGAAAACATTAAAAACCTAAAAACACATAAAACCACCAAATATCTCAAAATGATAAAAACCCATAAAAATATAAGAAACCATCAATATACTAAAAACCATTAAAACCCTAAAAACCATTAAAAACCCTAAAAATCCCTAATAACCCTAAAACCCCACTTAAAATATTAAAAATCCTTTAAACCCATTAAAAAAATAGAAATCTATAAAAAAATGAAAACCACTATAAAATTAAAATACGAAACCTTAAAATACAAAAAATACATAAAACCTCTAAACCCATCAAAATACCTAAAATTATTAAAAACCATAAAAATCCTAAAAAATTCTTAAAAATACCTAAATACATAAAAAACCCCTAAAATCAATGAAATACCCTAAAACAAAATCCAAAACCTACTAATAAGCTTTATAAGAACCTTGTACAATCTTCACATGTTGAGAACCCGAATCTCTACTAGAAAACAGGTGATGAGAGATATAAACGGTGGAAATAAGGAATAAAATTGTGATTTGGTTAAGTTGGAACCTAAGGAGAACTTGTCCTTATGAAATCTAGATATAAGATTCTAAAAAGGGTGACCAATCCTTTGATAAGTCAATAATTATGAAATAACATAATGTTTTCCATAAAAATTCACCATAATAACATTACATTCATTCATGTTGTTCAAACTGTAATAGGGGGTGGATATTTATAAGAAAAGAGTGATAAAAAATCCTAACACCTAGTTTCCAAAAGTCAAAAATAATAAATGATGCTTTTAACCATTTTGGAACTTTCCCTTAACTTTAATGGACAATTATCACACCCGCTTGGAAAGTAAAGACAACTAGCCCAAAACTTTTGAATTTGAATATTCTATGTTAGGTGGGCTTGAAATTATTTTTACACTTTGTGAAGTGTCATTAAAATCATGTTTGGGTTTTATTTAATATAAACATAGGCTCAGATTATTCCCTGAAGAAAGGGTAGTGGTACTACCCTTAAAAGTTCATGATTAACCAATTTAATACCACATTCACACTCTTGGTCCCATCCCTTATTATTGGGAAACCAACTCCTCACAAAAGGCCCTTTGAAATCATGAAATTTTTCCCCTCCTCATAAATTCCACCTTTAACTCATCGATTCTCATGTGTTCAATGATCCTAATTATCCCCTCCGCCATCAAAAGGATTGAACCTAGAATCTAAAAATTCAATGGGAGAATGATCTGAAACATTAATAGTGACAGTAACATTTCCATACATATAGGTAAACTTACCCTTTTAGGAATTATCATTGATCTTCTCTAGGACTTGGAAAGGAACATCTCATTTTGGATGATGTTTTGATTTTTATTTCTCTGGGAACCTATATTTTAGCAGGATTCTCTATACCAAACCCCATGGATCAAATGTAGCTCATTTCCAACACTTGCTTGCCTAATCACCATATTCATTTAATGAAGACAAAACAAAAGAAGGAATTGATTTCTTAAGAGGGTTAGTGGTAAAACATTATACCTTCTATATAATAATGAGATTTTAATCTCCCTATAAATCTCTATTTATCTCTAGTTTTCTAAAAAATAAAGTCACTTTTCCCCCAACACTTTGTTTCAATCTTATTTTCACTCTTCATTTCAAATTTTTTTCCCTCGTTTATTTTGATATCAATCATCATCCACATTAAACAATTTATTTTTCCATTCTATCAATTTTTTTTCACTCGATTATTTTTCTCATCTATAATAAGATATCTCAATCCTCACTATGTCTTGATAATATTGAAACAACCTTGTGAGTATAATTATAATCATCCTCCTATTCTGCTCAAAATAATAGCAGTTGGTGTATCCATCATGTTTGACCCTCCTATAATCATTCTAATTCCTTCCCAAAATAATATGAACAGTATGCATGATATTAACTTTACATACCACCTTATATTCATACTTCCTAATAGAAAATTGAACATTCACTGGCTTAGTCACTTTAACATCCATGCTATTATTAAAAATTTCAATATATAAGTACTAGGATGATTTTTCATATCTAAACCCAATATATCAACCATGAAACCTCTTTAATAATTTATATAACTAACCCCATTAGTGATAATACTGCATACCATATCTTTAATAAGGAATGTAGTATACAAAATATGCTCCCTTTCCACTTGATCATGTTCTCCTTTGTGTTGATCACTTAAATACTTCTTCGACATAATCATTTCTCCTTGTATGAGTCTCTCTATATCCACATCTAAAAACTCCTCAGTTTGTGGAATTTTAACTTTACTTGAGTTAACACTAATAACATCTCCATCATCCAAAATAATCAGAGTCGTATTATTCTAGTAATTGTGAGGAAAAATGTCCAAATAATTGAAATTTAAAACATATCACATGTTTTTTAAACAACCTTACCCACCATCTTACATTTGGATTCTGAAAATAATGGTTTTGATATTGTCACATCCATTGAATCCATTTTGTGCTCCATTACTTGTTCTTGTGGTGTGGAATCCTTCAACATGAATGAATATTTATAATCTTTACCATAAGATGTATGGATAATACTTCGTTCCTTTAATTTCCTCTCCACTTTAGTTTCTATGTGAATAAGATCCCCCATATCCAAATAGTGTTTCATTCCAACTGTGTTCTAAATTTCATGGTTGAGTCTGTTTAAAAACATTACAATGTTGGCCTCGACCTCCTCATTAATATTGGCCTCAATCATGATTGTATACATATATTTATGATTCTCCTCAATACTTGTGTATTATTATTTAAAACCAAACAACATGAGGAACAAATCATGATAATAGTGGCTAGAAATAAACCTCTTACTCATTACCACATTCATCTCCACCCAGGCGGAGATGTGTATTTCTCTGCTTTTCATTAAAATCACAGATAGTTGGTCCCAAAAAAAGAATATCACAGTTGGTGAATTCCATAGCCTCCAAAATCTCTTTATTTTCCTCTAAATATTTTTGACAATGAAAAACATGTTGTTCATATTATTCCCATTAGCGCTATGTTTGAGAATCATTCTTACCATATGATGAAGGTATCCTAAAATTTAGTCCTCAATGATCATTGGTTTAACTCCATGGTGGTTTCTTTCTCCGAATTGATAACTCCTCCTCTTCTTCAACGAACCTCCTCTTTGGTGGTGATATAGAATTGTAAGGGTATTAAAATTAATCCATCCTCTCATTAAACCTTTCAAATTGTTCATGTACATCTCTCATGAACAATTTAATATCCCTTTTATTTATGTTACTCACCTCCTCCATTTAAAATTACTCCATTAAAATTTAAAGGGAAAGGAATATCCCTTTCCTTTACTTGTGTCTCAATATATGACATTTGCAAATTCATTATTGTGACCAAGTAAGGGGTGAGTATAAAACATAAAAGAAAATCATCAATGACATTCCAATTCATTCTAATAGGATTGAAAATGTTATAAAATTTATATAGAATAGTTTGAAAACAATTTAGAGTAGTTTATATCCAATGAAAACTATTTTCCAATGGAAACAATCAAAAAAAGATTCAAAACCATTTTTTCCACGAAATACATCAACAACTAAGAAAATAATTTTTAAAGGAACATCAAAATATATTTTAACCATTTCCCAATTTATTAGTTGGAATAATCATTTCCATGTCCACACACATCCTCAACATAATAAAACACACATGCATGGTGTTACCATTGATAATGGAACTTCACGTTCATACTCATTCCCTATAATGGTGGTACTTCACATCCAATATCGATTCCATTCAACTTATTCCTGACCATTATTCCCAAATTATATAAACCAATTTTTATAAAATACTTTTAACAAATAAATTACTTACAATAACCAACCGTAATGTTAAAATCACCATTTGAAAATTGTAAATAATATTTTTCCAAAAATCAATCCAATTCCCATTATTTCAATAACAATAATTTAAATAAGAAATATATAAAAACCCATGTATTTTAGAATGATTTTAAGAAATAAAGTCAATTTAAAATCAATAATTCAGTTTATAATCAAGTGGAGTCTAGATAGAATTCACCTACTTAAAATTAGTCAAAAATAAAGGACAATGAAACAACTTTAGAAAACCAGCTTAAATATTCAAGATTATGACTTAGATATCATTACCTTAAATGAAAAATATCATATCCAATAAATATTGACATCACATAGCATGGGTCTACCTCCAATTAACTATATCCATGATTCCAAAAGAGTAAAGGAGAATATATATAAAGAAAATTATGAATAATGAGAACATACTGATCAATCTAGGTCTCCAACGCACTTGGTTTCACCAAGGAATCACTCCTAGATCAAATGGAATTGTCTCTAACACAATAGGAGGAAGAGTAATTCATGATATATCATGCATAAAGGGAAAATGAGTATTTTAAGAGGAAACTCATAATAGATTCACATGTTTTCGTAACTAATTTTCTAGTGTTAATGGATGGGCATACGATTAGGAAAAATGTGTGCTAATTGTGCGTGAGTCGTAGCCACCAAACACAGCTTAATGGGTTGGATGACACATTTTGATAAACTATGAGAAAACCATCTTATACCCCACTGTCCTACATTTCACAGTTTCTACTAGGAATCCACACTGTTTTTCCTAAATTTTGCACCTTACCTTGCTCCTCCCCATTGTTCCCTGATTTAATTTCATAGGTTCTTAGAGGCTATCCATTGTTTCTAATAACCATTATCAAACCGTGAACCTCCAAAAAACTACAAAAAAATCCAATGATCCTTTGAAATTCCGGAAACATGACCCAATAATTATATATATATATATAATACATAAATAAAGGATAATGTACCTGAAAATATGGGTTCTCAATTCTCCCCACCACTTCCATACCTGAAAATTAAAAGGCCAGAGATGACCCTGAAGATTTATAGCCATTGCTACATCATTTAATTTTCATTATTCCATGATTCCTCTTGAATCTGACCATGTTTCCCTAAATTCCGTAATAGAACTATTATTTTCTCATGAAAGACTTTCTGTTTCCTATCCATAATCTATATAGGCTCATTAACCACCTTATAATTTGGCTATGGATAAACATGATCCCATTGAGTCACATGGTCAGGGTCAGGTTGATACTTCTTCAATTGAGATACATGGAACACATTATGCACTGAACTGTACCTTGGTGTAAAAGAGAATTGATATTCCATCTCACTCACTCATTCAAGTATCTCAAAAAGACATTTGTTTTGAGGAGATAACATTCCCTGCTTCCCAAAATTAAAATTTATTATCCACATAGAGATTCTTAAGAACACATGATTACTCACCTCAAATGTCAATGAGTATCAATGATTATCTATATATTATTTTTGATGACTTTGTACCATCTTTATCCACTTTCGGATTAATGGAATCTTCTCTGTTGTCTATTTTACAAGGCATGGTACAACCAATAATGTCTAACCCACTTCCACCCAAAAAAATAGGGGAATGATAAGTAATCACATACAATGCATCAAAAGTAACCATATGTATCTAGGCCCGATAAATGTTTTTGTATGATAACTCAACTAATGATATGTACTCCTACCTTGATCCACTAAAATACATTACATTGGCCATAAAAATTACCTCTAATTTTTATATCATCCTTCCAAATTTTCCATATGTTTTAGGATGATATGCCATGAGCATAGTTAACTAAGACCCAAAGGCTTGTTGTCAATATTTACAAAAATGAGATGCAAACATGGGGACTCTGTCACATCAATTGAAACTAAAACTCCATTCTTATTTATAAATTCTCATATATATTTTTCATTAGTACTACTCCATATTGGATTCAGTAATTGGGAAGAAATGGGATAACATTGTGAGTTGATCCACTATCTCTGATATGGAATCATGTTTCTGAACCTTCCATGGTAGTCCTTTTACAATATACATATCTATTTACTCCTATTTCAACATGGGAATTGATAAATACTAAATTATACCCACTATATGTTGGTTCTCTTCCATAACCATCTAACAGGTGAGGCATCTCAGAAAAAACTCAACCACATTTTTTTAGTATAAACCCACCAAAATTTGGCTTTCATTTCCTTATACATATTTTGTATTTCTGGATGAATAGTTCATATAGAATGTTGATAAGCATGAAGGAGTTCTTCCTTATAAGACAAAAGTGCGCCCATACAATCTCAAAACCACACCACTGATCTTTTGTCATGATTCCATCCCATAATGGTCTCCCCACTATTTAGTGTTGAACTCATAGAAACACATACAAAATCATATTTATTTTCCTCTTTAACCTTCACTACCTACTAATGAACAAAATAAACATGAATGAAAATATCATCACTACCTCAATATTCACAATAATAGTTCATGTCAACAATCACCAACATTAGACAACATTGATCTGAATCATCTTTCACCAAATGACTATATGACATTCTTCTTAATTAATCCACTACATAAATCGATTTACCATGTGTATAAATTAATTCATTGTCAAAAATTTGAATATACTATATCCATGTTCTTTGTCTCGGATTCATTTTGCTGTGATAAAATGTGTTTATGCTCTTATGGTCTGTAAATACCCTAAATTTATCACCAAAAAGATAATAAATCTAGGTCTTCAAATTATGGAATACATAAGCTAATTCCAAATCATGTTTTGATTAGTTCTCCTCATGGAAGAATAACTACCATGATCTATAAGAAGAAAAAGATCTCTCTACATGAGAACACACCACAACCCATATCCCAAAGCATCATAATACCCTACATAGACTTGTCCCGATTTCGACAATATCATGATTAGTGTTATTGTAATGTGATCTTTAAGATCTTAAAAATACTTTTGACATTTATCGTTCCATTGGAATGGAAATTTTTTCCTTTTCAATGATCTCATTAGTGAAGCTAGTCCTGGAAATTCACATATAGAACATCGATAATAACCAACTAGGCAAAGGAAACTATGTATCTCAAATACATTCATTGCAAGGTTTCAAGAGTTCACAACCTCTATCTTTTATGGATCCACAAATACACTTTTTTAGAGATAACATGGAGATAGAAACATACCTCTTTTATCAAAAAATCCATCTTTGAAATTTTGGCATACAGATGATGTTCCTGCATGATACCAAACACCATCACCATGTATTAATCATGCTCAAACATTTTCCTATAATACCCTAGTATGTCATCCATAAATACCACCATAAAATAATCTAGATACCTTTGAAATATATGATTCATCAATTCCATAAATTCATTTGGTGCATTCATATTACCGAAAGGAATAACTAAATACTCATAATAGACATATCTACTTATGAAATTTTTCTTCATAATATACTCCTTCTGAACCCGTAGTTGGTGATATCCTAAGTTAAAGTCAATTTTATAGTACCACTAGGATCCCCACAATTAGTAAAATACTTCAGCAATGCGTGGAAGAGGATACTGATTCCTTATTGTAACTTGATTATGCTAACGATTATAACGACCCATACTTTACATACATTGTTAATACATCAAAATTGAAGCATACTTATTACAACATATAATAAAACCACGAAAGGACCGTATAGGTATAGTGTCTTTAGAAACTGGGAAACATAAACAACTGGTTCATAAAGCATCAGCTTTGCCTCCCACTTATTTCATCATATCTAGAGTCCCTTTTTGGCATATCCTACTTAATAACCTTATTCCTAACCTGGGGAAAGAAAACATACAAAAGGGTGAGCTCAAATGCTCAGTAAGGGTAAACAAAAGGAATATCAATCACATCTTAACCTGCAAAAGAGATCATAATTTCATAACATGGGATAAATCATGGTAGTGAAATGTAATCACAATAATCATAACTTAAAACATGAAACTTTGTGGCATACACACATAATCATAGAGAATAATTTCTTGTTAGTCAAGACTCATTTCCAAGACTATCTTAGTGGACAAAGTCCCTTTCTGAACCGAGTCACCCTCGTTTCAGTCCTGTTTCACTGAACCGGTATAACCTACTGTTCCAGCCATGTCTATCTCATTAGATATAAAATCTTTACCCAATTCATTGGAGGGAGATATTGGTCCCACCCATCTCATAATGATACCATTCTTATGTGTGCCACAAAATCTTAAATCATACATCATTTCATAACCCATGTAATAAAAATGGGATTCTTAAACATCATGCCATCATAACATAATCCATATAAGAAAAAAGGTAATCATAAAAATAATTCCATAATAACATAATCAAAACAATGTAAAAATAGGGATAGAAACAGAACCCTATATTATCTTAGATGGAAAATAATTTTGATAAAACACTTGAACTTCATTCTTGAGGAAAATATCCTTTCTACTTCAAAAACACTTTTCCTTTCTTAAAATGTTGTAAAATTATAAAATAAAAGAATTTGATTAAAAATAAACTTGAAAACTTGTAAAGTAATCTTCTTGGAAATAATGTTTTAAAAATCCATTCATGCCGTATAAGTTAAAAAAACATTCTTCATACTTTTGTCAGAAAAGTCAAAAAGTACCTCGTACGAAAAACGACAAAAGATTCCTTTCATATCTTTTACTAAAAACTCACCAAAGGGTAAAATTGGATTTAAACTATTTTAAGTGGATGGAAACAATATTACATATTGACGGAACATGGATGTGGATTATAAAATACACCCCAGTAAATACCAAAGTATAAACAATCTCGGATAAAAATGAGATTGTGATATTTTCCCTTACCTTAGGTCCGACTTGCTTTGTAAGTGACCGAACCTCCTGTATAATGATTTAAATAATGTTATTGAGTTATTCCAAAATCATACATATTTTTATGATATCATATATGGTCATATTCTTAGCTTCTTAGTAGTAATAGTTCATTGCTACTTGTTATTCGGGTGTTTATAACTTTTTGTTCTTATACGTGTTTTGTTAAATAAATTCTTATTCTTTTTCTTTAGGTTATAGATACTTCATTTCCAAAATGTTATTAGTGTAATATATATCATATTCATTCATTCAATTCATTTATATAATCATTATGAAATGATGATCATTTAGAACGAGTCGCATCACATCGTGGAGACGATATTCTGTACGTACGCACGAGTGATGATATCGTTCCTATGATCGTGGAATTGTATTGGAGTGTATGTATACTATTTTAGAATCAGTATCACTTTATAATAGTCATATATAGTCATTATTTACACCATTATACCCATCCATTTAAGGTGGTGGTGGAAAATAGATTACACCACGGCGTGGAGACGGTATTCCGTACGTACGCACGCATGATGATTTCTTTTTCCGTAGGATGGATAGATAGTGAAATAGGGTTTTTTCATACTTATAATAACATATCGGTATATGAGTGATACTGACGTTATTACTTCATAATGAAACAACTTAAGAAGAAGAATTGGAAGAAGAAATAAGGATGAAAGAATCGGTAATGGGCTTTACCTCTTCTTTGAAGTGCTTCTTTGATACCCCCTTTTAGGGCAATAAAATGGGTTTTTGAAGAAGACCAGAACCTATAGGATGTCTCTAGGGAAGTGGAGAGGAGAAAGTGTCAGGGGGTTGGCCGAGCTTGAAGGCTCAATGTGGTGTGAGGAAGAGGGGGAGGTGGTGCCCATTTATAAGGGAGGAGAGGGGCACCTTTGGAATAACTAAAAATATTATTTTATTATAAAGTCAAGTTCGGTTTTAAATAGCTACAAATTGATATATTTATAATCTAAGGTGGGGATGGGTCGAAATCCTCTCATACAATAGAATTTAGACAAGTTTAGGTTCCTATTTTAACCTTATCATTTAGATTTATCATTAAGTTAAATAATTTTACTTTTACCATGTCTTCTTGTGTTCTTATACTATATGGTTAATAAACATACTATAAGAAGCCAAAATAACCCCAATTTGTTTATTATTATTATATATAGCCTTATCTAAGTCATTTGGCCGAACCTTAGATTTTTAGGAATAAAATAACAATTACTAATATAATATTTTTTTTAAAAACTATTTTATGTCAATTTTGACACTATTTAGTAATTTATTTTTTGTGAAAATCATAAAAGAATGATTAGTTCAAAAAAAGTTAATTAAATCAATAATAACATGTCATATTAACCTATAAAATTAGTGGAATTCATAAAAAGTCTCAAATTACATTTATTTTGGTGTTCATAACATCAATTATGTCAATATTTCATTAATAAAATAATTACTGCATCATCATTGTGTCATAAATAAATTAAATTATTTAATGTCTCAAAATTACAAATAAAATACCATTATGTAGGAAATATTTTTAGCTTTCTAATGAATATTTATAGTCGAATTTATCTTATGTATAACCCCATATTAAAAATGTTTTAGTTATTAAACTTTGATTTTAACTATTTTAACTATTCATTAAATAAAATAATAGTAAATGTCATAATCTAATCCAAGTGGACCTAAATGGTCATATTATATTCATAATGATGTTTTTGGTCGAATTACACTTATCCAATAGAATTAGGACATGTGTTAGGGTAATAGTAATATCATATTTACCCTTAGTTACCCTATTTACTATTAATCGCGGTAAAAAAAAGTAAAAAGTTACTCTTCACCAAAAATTATTTTCATCTCACTGAACCACATTTTAGTCCTTGATATTAACCGTATCTCTTGGATTTTCGAAATTCCATTCACAGAAGCGGTAAAATTATGTTTTATGAAAAATTCAGTTTTTTAACTACCACTTAGTGGTTTCACTATTCATCAAAAATTGAAAGTTTTCAGAAATATACCAAAATTTCACCCTAGACTAATTTCGATATTCTGAATCCAAAAATGAAGTCCATTTTGAAAAATAAAATTTATAAAATTTCAAAATGTGGTTATTACTATTCATAACAGCTAGTTTTAATAATATTTTAATAGCATATCGTTGTTTAGTAAAACTCGGTATTGCGTACGATGCAAGCTATCGAAGAAGGTTGTGATTTCGTGTAAAGCAAGCCAAGAAAGTATTGTGTAGAAAAATATTCCTTTGATGATTTATATAACATAAATGTATCAGGTGTTACATTCTACCCCCCTTAAAATGAATTTCACCATCAAAATTCGTCACTTTGTAACAAACAGATAAGGATACCTCTCCCTCATCATATCCTCAAGCTCCCATGTAGCTTCTTCTAATTGGTCGTTCCTCCATAAAACTTTCACCAATCGAGTGGTCTTGTTTCGTAGGAATTTTTCTCTACGATCTAGAATCTCTATCGTTTGTTCTTCATAAGAAATATCTTGCTCCAGCGGTACAACTTCTGAGCTGAGTACATGTGAAGGATCAGGTATGTACTTTCTCAGGAGAGATACATGTAACACATCGTGAAATTGAGAGAGATTCGGTGGAAGCGCCAATCGGTAAGCTACCTTCCCAACACGATCTAGTATTTCGAAAGGACCGATATATCTAGGGCTCAACTTCCCCTTCTTTCCAAATCTCATAACCCTCCTCCAGGGAGATATTCGTAAGAACACTTTATCACCCACTTCAAACTCTAGGTCTTTTCTTCGGTTGTCGGCATAACTTTTCTGTCGACTCTGAGCTGCTCTTATGTGTTGTTGAATAGATCTGACCTTTTCTGCCATTTCATCAACGAGATCAGTTCCTAATAGCTTTCTTTCCCCAACTTCATCCCAGCAAGTTGGAGTCCTGCTTTTCCTTCCATAGAGAGCTTCATAAGGAGCCATCTGAATACTGGAGTGAAATCTATTTTTATAAGAAAATTCCACCAAAGGTAGGTGTTGATCCCAACCACCTTTGAAATCCATAGAGCAAGCTCTCAACATATCTTCTAGGGTTTGAATTGTTCTCTCAGACTGACCGTCTGTCTGAGGATGATAAGCAGTGCTGAATCTCAACTCTGTATCCAGAGTATGCTGAAGACTTTTCCAGAACATCGAGGTAAATCTCGGATCCCGATCAGATATAATAGAAAGTGGTACTCCATGCAATCTTACCATTTCCTTTACATATATCCTGGCAAGCTGATCCAGAGAGAAATCCTCTCTAATAGCAATGAAGTGTGCAGACTTTGTAAGACGATCACCTATGACCCAGACAGCAGTATTTCCTTTGGATGTTTTAGGAAGTCCTGTGACAAAGTCCATGGTGATGTTTTCCTATTTCCATTCGGGTATGGGTAATGGTTGTAACATCCCCTTAGACTTCTGTCTCTCAGCTTTAACTTGTTGACAAACCAAGCATCGAGAGACATATTCAGCAACATCTATTTTCATTCCATCCCACCAGAAGTACTCTTTCAGGTCCCTATACATCTTCGTGCTTCCAGGATGAATAGAGAATGAAGAACTATGAGCCTCATCCAGCAGCTCCTTCTTTAATTCGGGGATGGGAGGAACACAAACCCGATTCCTGAACTTTATTATCCCATCACAATCAAGGTTGAATTCAGGAACATTTCTCACCCTCTTTTGTAAATCAACATCTTCTTTCTGTGCCTCTTTAATCTTCACATGTATAGATGGTTGAAAATTCATTTGAGAAAGATAAGATTTTTCCCCTTTGATTATAATTCCAAGATCCATCCTTTGTAAATCCATAAATATTGGATCTTTTGTGATCCTCATCATGGATAAACTAGCATGGTCTTGTCGACTTAATGCATCTGCCACCTTTTTTTCTTTCCCAGGGTGGTAATGGATTGAGCAGTCATAATCCTTAATCAGCTCCAACCATCTTCTTTGACGCATATTCAGCTCCTTTTGTGTGAAAATACACTTTAAACTTTTATGATCAGTATAAATATCACACCTTTAACCATAAAGGTAATGCCTCCAAATCTTTAATGCAAATATTACCGTAGCTAACTCCAAATCATGTGTTGGGTAATTTTTCTCATGGATTTTCAACTGTCGTGAGGCATAAGCTATCACCATATCATTTTGAATAAGAACACACCCCAATCCCTTCATGGATGCATCACGGTAGATCACAAACCTTTCTCCACTACAGGGCAGTGTGAGCACAGGTTCACTGGATAACCTTCTTTTCAACTCCTTGAATTTCTATTCATATTCCTCCTTCCAAACAAACTTAACTCCTTTTCGAGTCAACTTGGTGAGTGGATTAGATAATCGTGAAAAATCATTCACAAAACGTCAATAATATCCAGCCAAACCAAGAAAACTTCGGATCTAAGTTACTGTTGTTGGTCTCGAACATCTTTTGATAACCTCTTTTTTTGCTGGATCCACATATATCCCATCTTTTGAGATTATGTGACCGAAAAATGCAACTTTTTGAAGCCAAAATTCAAACTTGGTAAATTTGGCATAAATCTTCTCCTTTCTCAGGGTCTTCAATATAATTCTCATGTGATCTTCATGTTCTTCCTTGCTCTTTGAATAGACAAGAATATCGTCTATAAAGACTACCAAAAATTGATCAAGATAGTCTCTAAAGACTCTATTCATCAGACCCATGAAGATATCAGGGGCATTAGTAAGACCAAATGGCATCACTATAAATTCATAGTGTCCATACCTTTTACGAAAAGCCGTCTTTGGTATATCCTCCCTTTTGACCCTTAATTGATGATACCCTGAACGAAGATCAATCTTGGAAAAGTATTGAGCTCCGCGTAGTTGGTCAAATAAGTCATCAATGCGTGGGAGAGGATATTTGTTCTTGATAGTGATCTTGTTAAGTTCTCGATAATCAATGCAGAGTCTCATTGATCCATCTTTCTTCTTAACAAATAGAATAGGTTCTCCCCAAGGTGACACACTAGGGCATATGAATCCCTTATCAAGATTCTCTTGGAGTTGCTTCATCAAATCCTGCATCTCAATTGGGGCCATTCTATAAGGTGTCTTTGAAATAGGCAAAGCACCCGGTATGAGTTTTATTGAGAACTCAACTTCACGATTTAGTGGGAGTCCCAGTAATTCCTCTGGAAAGACATCATCAAACTCCCGTACAATGGGCATATTCTTAATCGTGAGTTTCTCACCAACCATTTGAGATAAATAACCTTCATTTAGTGGAATCAAGACCCATATGATGGAAGAAATTTCCACTGGACGGTTATGTTCATCCTTGCATTGATAGAAGATCATAGATTGATCTGGAATATGAAATGTGACTTCCCTTCTTTGGAAATTGATTTGAGATCCATATAAAGAAAGCCAATCCATGCCAAGAATCACATCAAATTCCACTATAGGAAGGATCACAAGATTTGCAGGAAGCACTTTCCCACAAACTTCGATCAGAGAAGAATTATAAACATTTGATGCGACTGTTGTGCCATTAGGTGTTGTCACAGCTAACTCAACATCTAATTGTTGAGGTAATACGGTGAAACCCTTAGAAAATTCTTCAGAAATAAAAGAGTGGGTGTATCCAGAATCAAATAAAACATTTGCTACTTTAGAGTGGATGGTAAGTGTACCTTTCACCACATCATTATCGTACTCCACATCGCTGATAGAAATTGCATGTGACTTTACTTTTTCTTTAGCATTAAGAGTTTGTTGACGTCGACCATCATCATCAACCCTTGGATTAGGGCATTTATTGGCATAATGACCCATCTCCTTGCACTTGAAACATTGAATTGTAGTAGGTTCATTCTGTGTATCCCTTCCTTTGTTTGCATCATTAGACATCTTCTTCCCATCATCGTGGCATTCAAATACCCGATAACCTTCCTTTCCACATTTGAAACATTTACTTGTCCCTTTAAGACAACTCCCTCCATGTTTCTTTCCACACTTTGAGCATAAGGGAAAGCTCATCTTCTTTTCAGTGTGCTCTTTATATTTTCCTTTGAATTCTATTTTCCTCTTCTTATCAAACCCATATGACTAATGGGTTACTCCAATCTCCATCTCGACTTTGGGAGCACATAGAACGATTTCCTCGTAGCTATTAAAGTCCCTTATGGCTAACGCCCTTTGAGGACTTGGTTTGAAGCCACTAAAAAACCGATCGATCTTACTCTCAGGTTGGATAATAATACCAGAAGCGTACCTTGCAAGTCTTGTAAAATTTTCTTCATAGGTACCAACAGATTCATCATCCTTTTGCTTCAGTTCAAGAAACTCTTTCTCCATCTTTGTTCAGAGAATACGAGGGAAGTACTTATTGAAAAATAAGTTCTTGAACTCGTCCCATTTCATGGACTCAATTTCATCTCTTTTCCTCGTATTCTTAATAAGATTCCACCATCGATCAGAATCTCCTTCCAAATGATACACTGCTAGTATGAATTTATCATGTTCAGAACATTGATGAACTGATAATATCTTTTCAGTAGTAATAATCCATTGTTCAGCAACTAATGAATCAGTAGACCCACTGAAAGAAGGTGGATGCTGCCTCATGAAGGATTCAACACAATGTTGCTCCTTCCTTTACTCATTTGGAAGTCCTGCATGATTCATATCTTGAGAAAGTTGTGTGAGCATGGCTACATGATTTTTCATTCCAGCTCCCATAACGTTTGGTTTCTCAGGGGGACAATCATTTCATTGCCCGTCGCATTCCGTATTAACATGATTCCTTCAGGTTCCAACCATTGACTAAAACCAAGAAGAATAGTGTGAGAAACACTAATTATAATAGGAAAACCACATAATCAAGAATAAAAATTCACACTTAAGGTCTTAACCTAGGTTATTCATGGCCTTTTCTAAAACACTAAGATTGTGTTCTATGCTTAGACTAATCCTTAGGGTTCTTACTAAGGATTTCACATCCTAGTTTCCAAAGGTTGACTATACCTTTCCTCTGATACCAACTACAACGACCCATACTTTACATACATTGTTAATACTTCAAAATTGAAGCATACTTATTACAACATATAATAAAACCACGAAAGGACCGTATAGGTATAGTGTCTTTAGAAACTGGGAAACATAAACAAGTGGTTCATAATGCATCAACATTGCCTCCCACTTATTTCATAATATCTAGAGTCCCTTTTTGGCATATCCTACTTAATAACCTTCTTCCTGACCTGGGGAAAGAAAACATACAAAAGGGTGAGCTCAAATGATCAGTAAGGGTAAACAAAAGGAATATCAATCACATCTTAACCTGCAAAAGAGATCATAATTTCATAACATGGGATAAATCATGGCAGTGAAATCTAATCACAATAATCATAACATAAAACAGGAAACTTTGTGGCATACACACATAATCATAGAGAATCATTTCTTGTTAGTCAAGACTCATTTCCAAGACTATCTTAGTGGACAAAGTCCCTTTCTGAACCGAGTCACCCTCGTTTCAGTCCTGTTTCACTGAACCGGTATAACCTACCATTCCAGCCATGTCTATCTCATGAGATATAAAATCTTTACCCAATGCATTGGAGGGAGATATAGGTCCCACCCATCTCATAATGATACCATTCTTATGTGTGCCACAAAATCTTAAATCATACATCATTTCATAACCCATGTAATAAAAATGGGATTCTTAAACATCATGACATCATAACATAATCCATATAAAAAAAATGAAATCATAAAAATAATTCCATCATAACATAATCAAAACAATGTAAAAATAGGGATAGAAACAGAACCCTATATTATCGTAGATGGAAAATAATTTTGATAAAACACTTGAACTTCATTCATGAGGAAAATATCCTTTCTACTTCAAATACACTTTTCCTTTCTTAACATGTCGTAAAATTATAAAATAAAAGAAGTTGATTAAAAATAAACTTGGAAACTTGTAAAGTAAGATTCTTGTAAATAATGTTTTAAAAATCCATTCCTGTCGTATAAGTTAAAAAAAACATTCTTCGTACTTTTGTCGGAAAAGTCAAAAAGTACCTCGTACAAAAAACGACAAAAGATTCCTTTCATATCTTTTACTAAAAACTCACCGAAGGGTAAAATTGGATTTAAACTATTTTAAGTGGATGGAAACAATATTACATATTGAGGGAACATGGATGTGGATGATAAAATACACCCCATTAAATACCAAAGTATAAACAATCTCGGATAAAAATGAGATTGTGATATTTTCCCTTACCTTAGGTCCGACTTTCTTTGTAAGTGTCGAACCTCCTGTATAAAGATTTAAATAATGTTATTGACTTATTCCAGAATCATACTTATTTTTATGATATCATATATGGTCATATTCTTAGCTTCTTAGTAGTAATATTTCATTGCTACTAGTTATTCAGTTGTTTATAACTTTTTGTTCTTATGCGTGTTTTGTCGAATAAATTCTTATTCTTTTTCTTTAGGTTATAGATACCTCATTTACAGAATGGTATTAGTGTAATATATATCATATTCATTCATTCAATTCATTTATATAATCATTATGAAATGAAGATCATGTAGAACGAGTCGCATCACATCGTGGAGACGGTATTCTGTATGTACGCACGAGTGATGATATCATTCCTATGATCGTGGAATTGTATTAAAGTGTATGTATACTATTTTAGAATCAGTATCACTTTATAATAGTCATATATAGTCATTATATACACCATTATACCCATCCAAGTAATGTGGTGGTGGAAAATAGATTACACCACGGCGTGGAGACGGTATTCTGTACGTACGCAAGCGCGGTGATTTATTTTTCCGTAGGATGGATAGATGGTGAAATAGGGTTGTTTCAAACTTATAATAACATATCAGTATATGAGTGATATTGACGTTATTACTTCATAATGAAACAACCTAAGAAGAAGAAGTGGAAGAAGAAATAAGGATGAAAGAATCGGTAATGTGCTTTACCTCTTCTTTGAAGTGCTTCTTTGAGACCTCCTTTTAGGGCACTAAAATGGGTCTTTGAAGAAGACCAGAACCTCTAGGATGTCTCTAGGGAAGTGGAGAGGAGAAAGTGGAAGGGTTTGGCCGAGCATGAAGGCTCAATGTGGTGTGAGGAAGAGGGGGAGGAGGTGCCCTTTTATAAGGGAGGAGAGGGGCACCTTTGGAATAACAAAAAATATTATTTTATTATAAAGTCAAGTTCGGTTTTAAATAGCTCCAAATTGATATATTTCGAAGCTAAGGTGGGTATGGGTCTAAATAATCTCATCCAATAGAATTTAGACAAGTTTAGGTTCCTATTTTAACCTTATCATTTAGATTTTACATTAAGTTAAATAATTTTACTTTTACCATGTCTTCTTGTGTTCTTATACTATAAGGTTAATAAACATACTATAAGAAGCCAAACTAACCCCAATTTGTTTACTATTATTATATATAACCTTATATAAGTCATTTGGCCGAACCTTATATTTTTAGGAATAAAATAACAATTACTAATATAATATTTGTTTTAAAAACTATTTTATGTCAATTTTGATACTATTTAGTAATTAATTTTTTTGAAAATCATAACAGAATGATTAGTTCAAAAAAAGTTACTTAAATCAATAATAACATGTCATATTAACCTAGAAAATTAGTGGAATTCATAAAAAGTATCAAATTACATTTATTTCGGTGTTCATAACATCAATTATGTCAATATTTCATTAATAAAATAATTACTGCATCATCATTGTGTCATAAATAAATTAAATTATTTAATGTCCAAAAATTACAAATAAAATACCATTATGTAGGAAATATTTTTATCTTTCTAATGAATATTTATAGTCGAATTTATCTTATGTATAACCCCATATTAAAAATGTTTTAGTTATTAAACTTTGATTTTAACTATTTTAACTATTCATTAAATAAAATAATATTAAATGTCATAATCTAATCCAAGTGGACCTAAATGGTCATATTATATTCATGAGGTTGTTTTTGGTCTAATTACACTTATCCAATAGAATTAGGACATGTGTTATGGTAATAGTAATATCATATTTACCCTTAGTTACCCTATTTACTATTAACCGCGGTAAAAAAAAGTAAAAAGTTACTCTTCACCAAAAATTATTTTCATCTCACTGAACCACATTTTAGTCCTTGATATTAACCGTATCTCTTGGATTTTCGAAATTCCATTCACAGAAGCGGTAAAATTAAGTTTTATCAAAAATTCAGTTTTTTAACTACCACTTAGTGGTTTCACTATTCATCAAAAATTGAAAGTTTTCAGAAATATACCAAAATTTCACCCTAGACTAATTTCGATATTCTGAATCCAAAAATGAAGTCCATTTTGAAAAATAAAATTTATAAAATTTAAAAATGTGGGTATTACTATTCATAACAGCTAGTTTTAATAATATTTTAATAGCATATCGTTGTTTAGTAAAACTCGGTATTGCGTACGACGCAAGCTATCGAGGAAGGTTGCGATTTCGTGTAAAGAAAGCCAAGCAAGTATTGTGTAGAAAAATATTCCTTTGATGATTTATATAACATAAAAGTCTCGGGTGTTACATTCTACCCCCCTTAAAATGAATTTCACCCTCAAAATTCGTCACTTTGTAACAAACAGATAAGGATACCTCTCCCTCATCATATCCTCAAGCTCCCATGTAGCTTCTTCTAATTGGTCGTTCCTCCATAAAACTTTCACCAATCGAGTGGTCTTGTTTCGTAGGAATTTTTTGCTACGATCCAGAATCTCTATCGTTTGTTCTTCATAAGAAAGATCTTGCTCCAGCGGTACAACTTCTGAGCTGAGTACATGTGAAGGATCAGGTATGTAATTTCTCAGGAGAGATACATGTAACACATCGTGAACTTGAGAGAGATTCGGTGGAAGCACCAATCGGTAAGCTACCTTCCCAACACGATCTAGTATTTCGAAAGGACCGATATATCTAGGGCTCAACTTCCCCTTCTTTCCAAATCTCATAACCCTCCTCCATGGAGATATTCGTAAGAACACTTTATCACCCACTTCAAACTCTAGGTCTTTTCTTCAGTTATCGGCATAACTTTTCTGTCGACTCTGAGCTGCTCTTATGTGTTGTTGAATAGATCTGACCTTTTCTGCCATTTCATCAACGAGATCAGGTCCTAATAGCTTTCTTTCCCCAACTTCATCCCAGCAAGTTGGAGTCCTGCTTTTCCTTCCATAGAGAGCTTCATAAGGAGCCATCTGAATACTGGAGTGAAATCTATTTTTATAAGAAAATTCCACCAAAGGTAGGTGTTGATCCCAACCACCTTTGAAATCCATAGAGCAAGCTCTCAACATATCTTCTAGGGTTTGAATTGTTCTCTCAGACTGACCGTCTGTCTGAGGATGATAAGCAGTGCTGAATCTCAACTCTGTATCCAGAGTATGCTGAAGACTTTTCCAGAACTTCGAGGTAAATCTCGGATCCCGATCAGATATAATAGAAAGTGGTACTCCATGCAATCTTACCATTTCCTTTACATATATCCTAGCAAGCTGATCCAGAGAGAAATCCTCTCTAATAGCAATGAAGTGTGCAGACTTTGTAAGACGATCACCTATGACCCAGATAGCAGTATTTCCTTTGGATGTTTTAGGAAGTCCTGTGACAAAGTCCATGGTGATGTTTTCCCATTTCCATTCGGGTATGGGTAATGGTTGTAACATCCCCTTAGACTTATGTCTCTCAGCTTTAACTTGTTGACAAACCAAGCATCGAGAGACATATTCAGCAACATCTCTTTTCATTCCATCCCACCAGAAGTTCTCTTTCAGGTCCCTATACATCTTCGTGCTTCCAGGATGAATAGAGAATGAAGAACTATGAGCCTCATCCAGCAGCTCCTTCTTTAATTCGGGGATGGGAGGAACACAAACCCGATTCCTGAACTTTATTATCCCATCACAATCAAGGTTGAATTCAGGAACATTTCTCACCCTCTTTTGTAAATCAACATCTTCTTTCTGTGCCTCTTTAATCTTCACATGTATAGATGGTTGAACATTCATTTGAGAAAGATAAGATTTTTCCCCTTTCATTATAATTCCAAGATCCATCCTTTGTAAATCCATAAATATTGGATCTTTTGTGATCCTCATCATGGATAAACTAGCATGGTCTTGTCGACTTAATGCATATGCCACCTTGTTTTCTTTCCCAGGGTGGTAATGGATTGAGCAGTCATAATCCTTAATCAGCTCCAACCATCTTCTTTGACGCATATTCAGCTCCTTTTGTGTGAAAATACACTTTAAACTTTTATGATCAGTATAAATATCACACCTTTCACCATAAAGGTAATGCCTCCAAATCTTTAATGCAAAGATTACCGTAGCTAACTCCAAATCATGTGTTGGGTAATTTTTCTCATGGATTTTCAACTGCCGTGAGGCATAAGCTATCACCATATAATTTTGCATAAGAACACACCCCAATCCCTTCTTGGATGCATCATGGTAGATCACAAACCTTTCTCCACTACAGGGCAGTGTGAGCATAGGTTCACTGGATAACCTTCTTTTCAACTCCTTGAATTTCTATTCATATTCCTCCGTCCAAACAAACTTAACTCCTTTTCGAGTCAACTTGGTGAGTGGATTAGATAATCGTGAAAAATCATTCACAAAACGTCAATAATATCCAGCCAAACCAAGAAAACTTCGGATCTAAGTTACTGTTGTTGGTCTCGAACATCTTTTGATAACCTCTTTTTTTGCTGGATCCACATATATCCCCTCTTTTGAGATTATGTGACCCAAAAATGAAACTTTTTGAAGCCAAAATTCAAACTTGGTAAATTTGGCATAAAGCTTCTCCTTTCTCAGGGTCTTCAATATAATTCTCATGTGATCTTCATGTTCTTCCTTGCTCTTTGAATAGACAAGAATATCGTCTATAAAGGCTACCAAAAATTGATCAAGATAGTCTCTAAAGACTCTATTCATCAGACCCATGAAGATATCAGGGGCATTAGTAAGACCAAATGGCATCACTATAAATTCATACTGTCCATACCTTTTACGAAAAGCCGTCTTTGGTATATCCTCCCTTTTGACCCTTAATTGATGATACCCTGAACGAATATCAATCTTGGAAAAGTATTGAGCTCCGCGTAGTTGGTCAAATAAGTCATCAATGCGTGGGAGAGGATATTTGTTCTTGATAGTGATCTTGTTAAGTTCTCGATAATCAATGCAGAGTCTCATTGATCCATCTTTCTTCTTAACAAATAGAATAGGTGCTCCCCAAGGTGACGCACTAGGGTATATGAATCCCTTATCAAGATTCTCATGGAGTTGCTTCATCAATTCCTGCATCTCAATTGGGGCCATTCTATAAGGTGTCTTTGAAATAGGCAAAGCACCCGGTACGAGTTCTATTGAGAACTCAACTTCACGATTTAGTGGGAGTCCCAGTAATTCCTCTGGAAAGACATCATCAAACTCCAGTACAATGGGAATATTCTTAATCGCGAGTTTCTCACCAACCATTTGAGATAAATAACCTTCATTTAGTGGAATCAAGACCCATAAGATGGAAGAAATTTCCACTGGACGATTATGTTCATCCTTGCATTGATAGACGATCATAGATTGATCTGGAATATGAAATGTGACTTCCCTTCTTTGGAAATTGATATGAGATCCATATAAAGAAAGCCAATCCATGCCAAGAATCACATCAAATTCCACTATAGGAAGGATCACAAGATTTACAGGAAGCACTTTCCCACAAACTTCGATCAGAGAAGAATTATAGACATTTGATGCGACTGTTGTGCCATTAGGTGTTGTCACAGCTAACTCAACATCTAATTGTTGAGGTAATACGGTGAAACCCTTAGAAAATTCTTCAGAAATAAAAGAGTGGGTGTATCCAGAATCAAATAAAACATTTGCTACTTTAGAGTGGATGGTAAGTGTACCTTTCACCACATCATTATCGTACTCCACATCGCTGATAGAAATTGCATGTGACTTTACTTTTTCTTTAGCCTTAAGAGTTTGTTGACGTCGACCATCATCATCAACCCTTGGATTAGGGCATTTATTGGCATAATGACCCATCTCCTTGCACTTGAAACATTGAATTGTAGTAGGTTCATTCTGTGTATCCCTTCCTTTGTTTGCATCATTAGACATCTTCTTCCCATCACCGTGGCATTCAAATGCCCGATAACCTTCCTTTCCACATTTGAAACATTTACTTGTCCCTTTAAGACAACTCCCTCCATGTTTCTTTCCACACATTGAGCATAAGGGAAAGCTCATCTTCTTTTCAGTGTGCTCTTTACATTTTCCTTTGAATTCCATTTTCCTCTTCTTATCAAACCCATATGACTAATGGGTTACTCCAATCTCCATCTCGACTTTGGGAGCACATCGAACGATTTCCTCGTAGCTATTGAAGTCCCTTATGGATAACGCCCTTTGAGGACTTGGTTTTAAGCCACTAAAAAACCGATCGATCTTACTCTCAGGTTGGATAATAATACCAGAAGCGTACCTTGCAAGTCTTGTAAAATTTGCTTCATAGGTACCAACAGATTCATCATCCTTTTGCTTCAGTTCAAGAAACTCTTTCTCCATCTTTGTTCAGAGAATACGAGGGAAGTACTTATTGAAAAATAAGTTCTTGAACTCGTCCCATTTCATGGACTCAATTTCATCTCTTTTCCTCATATTCTTAATAAGATTCCACCATTGATCAGAATCTCTTTCCAAATGATACACTGCTAGTATGAATTTATCATGTTCAGAACATTGATGAACTGATAATATCTTTTCAGTAGTACTAATCCATTGTTCAGCAACTAATGGATCAGTAGACCCACTGAAAGAAGGTGGACGCTGCCTCATGAAGGATTCAACAAAATGTTGCTCCTTCCTTTACTCATTTGGAAGTCCTGCATGATTCATATCTTGAGAAATTTGTGTGAGCATGGCTACATGATTTTTCATTCCAGCTCCCATAACGTTTGGTTTCTCAGGGGGACAATCATTGCATTGCCCATCGCATTCCGTATTAACATGATTCCTTCGGGTTCCAACCATTGACTAAAACCAAGAAGAATAGTGTGAGAAACACTAATTATAATAGGAAAACCACATAATCAAGAATAAAAATTCACACTTAAGGTCTTAACCTAGGTTATTCATGGCCTTTTCTAAAACACTAAGATTGTGTTCTATGCTTAGACTAATCCTTAGGGTTTTTACTAAGGCTTTCACATCCTAGTTTCCAAAGGTTGACTATACCTTTCCTCTGATACCAACTATAACGACCCATACTTTACATACATTGTTAATACTTCAAAATTGAAGCATACTTATTACAACATATAATAAAACCACGAAAGGACCGTATAGGTATAGTGTCTTTAGAAACTGGGAAACATAAACAAGTGGTTCATAATGCATCAACATTGCCTCCCACTTATTTCATCATATCTAGAGTCCCTTTTTGGCATATACTACTTAATAACCTTCTTCCTAACCTGGGGAAAGAAAACATACAAAAGGGTGAGCTCAAATGATCAGTAAGGGTAAACAAAAGGAATATCAATCACATCCTAACCTGCAAAAGAGATCATAATTTCATAACATGGGATAAATCATGGCATTGAAATCTAATCACAATAATCATAACATAAAACAGGAAACTTTGTGGCATACACACATAATCATAGAGAATCATTTCTTGTTAGTCAAGACTCATTGCCAAGACTATCTTAGTGGACAAAGTCCCTTTCTGAACCGAGTCACCCTCGTTTCAGTCTTGTTTCACTGAACTGGTATAACCTACCATTCCAGCCATGTCTATCTCATGAGATATAAAATCTTTACCCAATGCATTGGAGGGAGATATAGGTCCCACCCATCTCATAATGATACCATTCTTATGTGTTCCACAAAATCTTAAATCATACATCATTTCATAACCCATGTAATAAAAATGGGATTCTTAAACATCATGCCATCATAACATAATCCATATAAGAAAAAATGAAATCATATAAATAATTCCATCATAACATAATCAAAACAATGTAAAAATAGGGATAGAAACAGAACCCTATATTATCGTAGATGGAAAATAATTTTGATAAAACACTTGAACTTCATTCCTGAGGAAAATATCCTTTCTACTTCAAATACACTTTTCCTTTCTTAACATGTCGTAAAATTATAAAATAAAAGAAGTTGATTAAAAATAAACTTGAAAACTTGTAAAGTAAGATTCTTGTAAATAATGTTTTAAAAATCCATTCATGTCGTATAAGTTAAAAAAAAAATTCTTCGTACTTTTGTCGGAAAAGTCAAAAAGTACCTCGTACAAAAAACGACAAAAGATTCCTTTCATATCTTTTACTAAAAACTCACCGAAGGGTAAAATTGGATTTAAACTATTTTAAGTGGATGGAAACAATATTACATATTGAGGGAACACGGATGTGGATGATAAAATACACCCCAGTAAATACCAAAGTATAAACAATCTCGGATAAAAATGAGATTGTGATATTTTCCATTACCTTAGGTCCGACTTGCTTTTTAAGTGTCGAACCTCCTGTATAAAGATTTAAATAATGTTATTGACTTATTCCAGAATCATACTTATTTTTATGATATCATATATGGTCATATTCTTAGCTTCTTAGTAGTAATATTTCATTGCTACTAGTTATTAAGTTGTTTATAACTTTTTGTTCTTATGCGTGTTTTGTCGAATAAATTCTTATTCTTTTTCTTTAGGTTAGAGATACCTCATTTACAGAATGGTATTAGTGTAATATATATCATATTCATTCATTCAATTCATTTATATAATCATTATGAAATGAAGATCATGTAGAACGAGTCGCATCACATCGTGGAGACGGTATTCCGTACGTACGCACGAGTGATGATATCATTCCTATGATCGTGGAATTGTATTGAAGTGTATGTATACTATTTTAGAATCAGTATAACTTTATAATAGTCATATATAGTCATTATATACACCATTATACCCATCCAAGTAATGTGGTGGTGGAAAATAGATTACACCAGGGCGTGGAGACGGTATTCTGTACGTACGCAAGCGTGGTGATTTCTTTTTCCGTAGGATGGATAGATGGTGATATAGGGTTGTTTCAAACTTATAATAACATATCAGTATATGAGTGATATTGACGTTATTACTTCATAATGAAACAACCAAAGAAGAAGAAGTGGAAGAAGAAATAAGGATGAAAGAATCGGTAATGTGCTATACCTCTTCTTTGAAGTGCTTCTTTGAGACCTCCTTTTAGGGCACTAAAATGGGTCTTTGAAGAAGACCAGAACCTCTAGGATGTCTCTAGGTAAGTGGAGAGGAGAAAGTGGCAGGGTTTGGCCGAGCTTGAAGGCTCAATGTGGTGTGAGGAAGAGGGGGAGGAGGTTCCCTTTTATAAGGGAGGAGAGGGGCACCTTTGGAATAACAAAAAATATTATTTTATTATAAAGTCAAGTTTGGTTTTAAATAGCTCCAAATTGATATATTTCGAAGCTAAGGTGGGGATGGGTCTAGATAATCTCATCCAATAGAATTTAGTCAAGTTTAGGTTCCTATTTTAACCTTATCATTTAGATTTAACATTAAGTTAAATAATTTTACTTTTACCATGTCTTCTTGTGTTCTTATACTATAAGGTTAATAAACATACTATAAGCAGCCAAACGAACCCCAATTTGTTTATTATTATTATATATAACCTTATATAAGTCATTTGGCCTAACCTTACATTTTTAGGAATAAAATAACAATTACTAATATAATTTTTTTTTAAAAAACTATTTTATGTCAATTTTGATACTATTTAGTAATTTATTTTTTGTGAAAATCATAACAGAATGATTAGTTCAAAAAAAGTTAATTAAATCAATAATAACATGTCATATTAACCTAGAAAATTAGTGTAATTCATAAAAAGTATCAAATTACATTTATTTCGGTGTTCATAACATCAATTATGTCAATATTTCATTAATAAAATAATTACTGCATCATCATTGTGTCATCAATAAATTAAATTATTTAATGTCTAAAAATTACAAATAAAATACCATTATGTAGGAAATATTTTTAGCTTTCTAATGAATATTTATAGTCGAATTTATCTTATGTATAACCCCATATTAAAAATGTTTTAGTTATTAAACATTGATTTTATCTATTTTAACTATTCATTAAATAAAATAATATTAAATGTCATAATCTAATCAAAGGGGACCTAAATGGTCATATTATATTCATAAGGTGGTTTTTGGTCGAATTACACTTATCCAATAGAATTAGGACATGTTTTAGGGTAATAGTAATATCATATTTACCCTTAGTTACCCTATTTACTATTAACCGCGGTAAAAAAAAGTAAAAAGTTACTATTCACTAAAAATTATTTTCATCTCACTGAACCACATTTTAGTCCTTGATATTAACCGTATATCTCGGATTTTCGAAATTCTATTCACAGAAGCGGTAAAATTAAGTTTTATGAAAAATTTAGTTTTTTAACTACCACTTAGTGGTTTCACTATTCATCAAAAATTGAAAGTTTTCAGAAATATACCAAAATTTCACCCTAGGATAATTTCGATATTCTGAATCCAAAAATGAAGTCCATTTTAAAAAATAAAATTTATAAAATTTCAATAAGTGGTTATTACTATTCATAACGGCTAGTTTTAATAATATTTTAATAGCATATCGTTGTTTAGTAAAACTCGATATTGCGTACGACGCAAGCTATCGAGGAAGGTCGTGATTTCGTGTAAAGCAAGCCAAGCATGTATTGTGTAGAAAAATATTCCTTTGATGATTTATATAACATAAAATTCTCGGGTTTTACATTCTACCCCCCTTAAAATGAATTTCACCCTCGAAATTCGTCACTTTGTAACAAACAGATGAGGATACCTCTCCCTCATCATATCCTCAGGCTCCCATATAGCTTCTTCTAATTGGTGGTTCCTCCATAAAACTTTCACCAATCGAGTGGTCTTGTTTCGTAGGACTTTTTCGCTATGATCTAGAATATCTATAGGTTGTTCTTTATAAGAAAGATCTTGCTCCAGCGGTACAACTTCTGAGCTGAGTACATGTGAAGGATCAGGTATGTACTTTCTCAGGAGAGATACATGGAACACATCGTGAACTTGAGATAGATTCGGTGGAAGCGCCAATCGGTAAGCTACCTTCCCAACACGATCCAATATTTCGAAAGGACCGATATATTTAGGGCTCAACTTCCCCTTCTTTCCAAATCTCATAACCCTCTTCCAGGGAGATATTCATAAGAACACTTTATCACCCACTTCAAACTCTAGGTCTTTTCTTCTGTTGTCGGCATAACTTTTCTGTCGACTCTGAGATGCTCTTATGTTTTGTTGAATAGATCTGACCTTTTCTGCCATTTCATCAACGAGATCAGGTCCTAATATCTTTCTTTCCCCAAATTCATCCCAGCAAGTTGGATTCCTGCATTTCCTTCCATAGAGAGCTTCATAAGGAGGCATCTGAATACTGGAGTGAAAGCTATTACTATAAGAAAATTCCATCAAAGGTAGGTGTTGATCCCAACCACCTTTCAAATCTATAGAGTAAGCTCTCAACATATCTTCTAGGGTTTGAATTGTTCTCTCAGACTGACCGTCTGTCTGAGGATGATAAGAAGTGTTGAAACTTAACTCTGTATCCAGAGTATGCTGAAGACTTCGCCAGAACTTCGAGGTAAATCTCGGATCCCGATCAGATATAATAGAAAGTGGTAATCCATGCAATCTTACCACTTCCTTTACATATATCCTGGCAAGCTGATCCAGAGAGAAATCCTCTCTAATAGCAATGAAGTGTGCAGACTTTGTAAGACGATCAACTATGACCCAGATAACATTATTTCCTTTGGATGTTTTAGGAAGTCATGTGACAAAGTCCATGGTGATGTTTTCCCATTTCCATTCGGGTATGGGTAGTGGTTGTAACATCACCTTAGACTTCTGTCTCTCAGCTTTAACTTGTTGACAAACCAAGCATCGAGAGACATATTCAGCAACATCTATTTTCATTCCATCCCACCAGAAGTACTCTTTCAGGTCCCTATACATCTTCGTGCTTCCAGGATGAATAGAGAATGAAGAACTATGAGCCTCATCCAGAAGCTCCTTTTTTAATTCGGGGATGGGAGGAACACAAACCCGATTCCTGAACTTTATTATCCCATCACAATCAAGGTTGAATTCAGGAACATTTCTCACCTTATTTTATAACTCGACATCTTCTTTCTGTGTCTCTTTAATCTTCACATGTATAGATGTTTGAACATTCATTTGAGAAAGATAATATTTTTCCCCTTTCATTATAATTCCAAGATCCATCCTTTGTAAATCCATAAATATTGGATCTTTTGTGATCCTCATCATGGATAAACTAGCATGGTCTTATCGACTTAATGCATCTGCCACCTTGTTTGCTTTCCCAGGGGTGGTAATGGATTGAGCAGTCATAATCCTTAATCAGCTCCAACCATCTTCTTTGACGCATATTCAGCTCCTTTTGTGTGAAAATATACTTTAAACATTTATGATCAGTATAAATATCACACCTTTCACCATAAAGGTAATGCCTCCAAATCTTTAGTGGAAAGATTACCGTAGCTAACTCCAAATCATGTGTTGGGTAATTTTGCTCATGGATTTTCAACTGTCGTGAGGCATAAGCTATCACCATATCATTTTGCATAAGAACACACCGCAATCCCTTCTTGGATGCATCACGGTAGATCACAAACCTTTCTCCACTACAGGGCAGTGTGATCACACGTGCACTGGATAACCTTCTTTTCAACTCCTTGAAATTCTCTTCACATTCCTCCGTCCAAACAAACTTAACTCCTTTCCGAGTCAACTTGGTGAGTGGATTAGATAATCATGAAAAATCATTCACAAAACGTCGATAATATCCAGCCAAACCAAGAAAACTTTGGATCTCAGTTACTGTTGTTGGTCTCGACCATCTTTCGATAACCTCTGTTTTTGCTGGATCCACAGATATCCCCTCTTTTGAGATTATGTGACCCAAAAATGCAACTTTTTGAAGCCAAAATTCACACTTGGTAAATTTGGCATAAAGCTTCTCCTTTCTCAGGGTCTTCAATATAATTCTCAAGTGATCTTCATGTTATTCCTTGCTCTTTGAATAGACAAGAATATCGTCTATAAAGACTACCAAAAATTGATCAAGATAGTCTCTAAAGACTCTATTCATCAGACCCATGAAGATAACAGGGGAATTAGTAAGACCAAATGGCATCACTATAAATTAATAGTGTCCATACCTTGTACGGAAAGCCGTCTTTAGTATATCCTCCCTTTTGACCCTTAATTGATGATACCCTGAACGAAGATCAATCTTGGAAAAGTATTGAGCTCTGCGTAGTTGGTCAAATAAGTCATGAATGTGTGGGAGAGGATATTTTTTCTTGATAGTGATCTTGTTAAGTTCTCGATAATCAATGCAGAGTCTCATTGATCCATCTTTCTTCTTAACAAGTAGAATAGGTGCTCCCCAAGGTGACGCACTAGGGCATATGAATCCCTTATCAAGATTCTCTTGGACTTGCTTCTTCAATTCCTCCAACTCAATTGGGGCCATTCTATAAGGTGTCTTTGAAATAGGCAAAGCACCCGGTACGAGTTCTATTGAGAACTCAACTTCACGATTTGGTGGAAGTCCCGGTAATTCATCTGGAAAGACATCATCAAACTCCCGTACAATGGGAATATTCTTAATCGTGAGTTTCTCACCAACCATTTGAGATAAATAACCTTCATTTAGTGGAATCAAGACCCATAAGATGGAAGAAATTTCCACTGGATGGTTATGTTCATCCTTGCATTGATAGACGATCATAGATTGATCTGGAATATGAAATGTGACTTCCCTTCTTTGGCAATTGACATGAGCTCCATATAAAGAAAGACAATCCATGCCAAGAATCACATCAAATTCCAATATAGGGAGGATCACAAGATTTGCAGGAATCACTTTCCCACAAACTTTGATCGGAGAAGAATTATAAACATTCGATGTGACTGTTGTGCCATTAGGTGTTGTCACAGCTAACTCAACATCTAATTGTTGAGGTAATACGGTGATACCCTTAGAAAATTCTTCAGAAATAAAAGAGTGGGTGGATCCAGAATCAAATAAAACATTTTCTACTTTAGAGTGGATGATATGTGTACCTTTCACCACATCATTATCGTACTCCACATCGCTGATAGAAATTGCATGTGACTTTACTTTGTCTTTAGCCTTAAGAGTTTGTTGACGTCGACCATCATCATCAACCCTTGGATTAGGGCATTTATTGGCATAATGACCCATCTCCTTGCACTTGAAACATTGAATTGTAGTAGGTTCATTCTGTGTATCCCTTCCTTTGTTTGCATCATTAGACATCTTCTTCCCATCATCGTGGCATTCAAATGCCCGATGACCTTCCTTTCCACATTTGAAACATTTACTTGTCCCTTTAAGACAACTCCCTCCATGTTTCTTTCCACACTTTGAGAATATGGGAAAGCTCATCTTCTTTTCAGTGTGCTCTTTAGATTTTCCTTTGAATTCCATTTTCCTCTTCTTATCAAACCCATATGACTGATGGGTTACTCCAATCTCCATCTCGACTTTGGGAGCACATCGAACGATTTCCTCGTAGCTATTGAAGTCCCTTATGTCTAACGCCCTTCGAGGACTTGGTTTTAAGCCACTAAAGAACCGATCGACCTTACTCTCAGGTTGGATAATAATACCAGACGTGTACCTTGCAAGTCTTGTAAAATTTGCTTCATAGGTACCAACAGATTTATCATCCTTTTGCTTCAGTTCAAGAAACTCTTTCTCCATCTTTGTTCGGAGAATACGAGGGAAGTACTTATTGAAAAATAAGTTCTTGAACTCGTCCCATTCCATGGACTCAATTTCATCTCTTTTCCCCGTATTCTTAATAAGATTCCACCATTGATCAGCATCTCCTTCCAAATGATACACTGCTAGGATGACTTTATCATGTTCAGAACATTGAAGAACTGAAAATATCTTTTCAGTAGTACTAATCCATTGTTCAGAAGCTAATGGATCAGTAGACCCGCTGAAAGAAGGTGGACGCTGCCTCATGAAGGATTCAACACAATGTTGCTCCATCCTTTACTCGTTTGGAAGTCCTGCATGATTCATAGCTTGAGAAAGTTGTGTGAGCATGGCTACAAGATTTTTCATTCCAGCTCCCATAACGTTTGGTTTCTCAGGGGGACAATCACTGCATTGCCCGTCGCATTCCGTATTAACACGATTCCTTCAGGTTCCAACCATTGACTAAAACCAAGAAGAATAGTGTGAGAAACAGTAATTATAATAGGAAAACCACATAATCAAGAATAAAATTTCACACTTAAGGTCTTATCCTAGGTTATTCATGGACATTTCTAAAACACTAAGATTGTGTTCTATGCTTAGACTAATCCTTAGGGTTCTTACTAAGGCTTTCACATCCTAGTTTCCAAAGGTTGACTATACCTTTCCTCTGATACCAACTATAAAGACCCATACTTTACATACATTGTTAATACTTCAATATTGAAGCATAATTATTACAACATATAATAAAACCACGAAAGGACCGTATAGGTATAGTGTCTTTAGAAACTGGGAAACATAAACAACTGGTTCATAAAGCATCAACTTTGCCTCCCACTTATTTCATCATATCTAGAGTCCCTTTTTGGAATATCCTACTTAATAACCATCTTCCTGACCTGGGGAAAGAAAACATACAAAAGGGTGAGCTCAAATGCTCAGTAAGGGTAAACAAAAGGAATATCAATCACATCTTAACCTGCAAAAGAGATCATAATTTCACAACATGGGATAAATCATGGCAGTGAAATGTAATCAAAATAATCATAACTTAAAACAGGAAACATTGTGGCATACACACATAATCATAGAGAATCATTTCTCGTTAGTCAAGACTCATTTCCAAGACTATCTTAGTGGACAAAGTCCCTTTCTGAACCGAGTCACCCTCGTTTCAGTCCTGTTTCACTGAACCGGTATAACCTACCGTTCCAGCCATTTCTATCTCATGAGATATAAAATCATTACCCAATGCATTGGAGGGAGATATAGGTCCCACCCATATCATAATGATACCATTCTTATGTGTGCCACAAAATCATAAATCATACATCATTTCATAACCCATGTAATAAAAATGGGATTCTTAAACATCATGCCATCATAACATAATCCATATAAGAAAAAATGAAATCATAAAAATAATTCCATCATAACATAATCAAAACAATTTAAAAATAGGGATAGAAACAGAACCCTATATTTTCTTAGATGGAAAATAATTTTGATAAAACACTTGGACTTCATTCTAGAGGAAAATATCCTTTCTACTTTAAAAACACTTTTCCTTTCTTAAAATGTCGTAAAATTATAAAATAAAAGAAGTTGATTAAAAATAAACTTGAAAACTTGTAAAGTAAGCTTCTTGGAAATAATGTTTTAAAAATCCATTCATGTCGTATAAGTTAAAAAAAACATTCTTCGTACTTTTGTCGGAAAAGTCAAAAAGTACCTCGTACAAAAAACGACAAAAGATTCCTTTCATATCTTTTACTAAAAACTCACCGAAGGGTAAAATTGGATTTAAACTATTGTAAGTGGATGGAAACAATATTACATATTGAGGGAACATGGATGTGGATGATAAAATACACCCCAGTAAATACCAAAGTATAAACCATCTCGGATAAAAATGAGATTGTGATATTTTCCCTTACCTTAGGTCCGACTTGCTTTGTAAGTGTCCGAACCTCCTGTATAATGATTTAAATAATGTTATTGACTTATTCCAGAATCATACTTATTTTTATGATATCATATATGGTTATATTCTTAGCTTCTTAGTAGTAATATTTCATTGCTACTTGTTATTCAGGTGTTTATAACTTTTTGTTCTTATGCGTGTTTTGTCGAATAAATTCTTATTCTTTTTCTTTAGGTTATAGATACCTCATTTATAGAATGGTATTAGTGTAATATATATCATATTCATTCATTAAATTCATTTATATAATCATTATGAAATGAAAATCATGTAGAACGAGTCGCATCACATCGTGGTGACGGTATTCCGTACGTACGCACGAGTGATGATATCGTTCCTATGATTGTGGAATTGTATTGGAGTGTATGTATACTATTTTAGAATCTGTATCACTTTATAATAGTCATATATAGTCATTATATTCACCATTATACCCATCCAAGTAATGTAGTGGTGGAAAATAGATTACACCACGGCGTGGAGACGGTATTCCGTACGTACGCAAGCGCGGTGATTTCTTTTTTCCGTAGGATGGATAGATGGTAAAATAAGGTTGTTTCATACTTATAATAACATATCAGTATATGAGTGATACTGACGTTATTACTTCATAATGAAACAACCTAAGAAGAAGAAGTGGAAGAAGAAATAAGGATGAAAGAATCAGTAATGGGCTTTACCTCTTCTTTGAAGTGCTTCTTTGAGACCTCCTTTTAGGGCACTAAAATGGGTCTTTGAAGAAGACCAGAACCTCTAGGATGTCTCTAAGGAAGTGGAGAGGATAAAGTGGCAGGGGTTGTCCGAGATTGAAGGCTCAATGTGGTGTGAGGAAGAGGGGGAGGAGGTTCCCTTTTATAAGGGAGGAGAGGGGCACCTTTGGAATAACTAAAAATATTATTTTATTATAAAGTCAAGTTCGGTTTTAAATAGATCCAAATTGATATATTTCGAAGCTAAGGTGGGGATGGGTCTAAATCCTCTCATCCAATATAATTTAGACAAGTTTATGTTCCTATTTTAACCTTATCGTTTAGATTTAACATTAAGTTAAATAATTTTACTTTTACCATGTCTTCTTGTGTTCTTATACTATAAGGTTAATAAACATACTATAAGCAGCCAAACGAATCCCAATTTGTTTATTATTATTATATATAACCTTATCTATGTAATTTGGCTGAACCTTAGATTTTTCTGAATAAAAAAACAATTACTAATATAATATTTGTTTTAAAAACTATTTTATGTCAATTTTGATACTATTTAGTAATTTATTTTTTGTGAAAATCATAACCGAATGATTAGTTCAAAAAAGGTTAATTAAATCAATAATAACATGTCATATTAACCTATAAAATTAGTGGAATTCATAAAAAGTCTCAAATTACATTTATTTTGGTGTTCATAACATCAATTATGTCAATATTTCATTAATAAAATAATTACTGCATCATCATTGTGTCATAAATAAATTAAATTATTTAATGCCTAAAAATTACAAATAAAATACCATTATGTAGGAAATATTTTTAGCTTTCTAAGGAATATTTATAGTCGAATTTATCTTATTTATAACCCCATATTAAAAATGTTTTAGTTATTAAACTTTGATTTTATCTATTTTAACTATTCATTAAATAAAATAATATTAGATGTCATAATCTAATCCAAGTGGACCTAAATGGTCATATTATATTCATAAGGTTGTTTTTGGTCGAATTACACTTATCCAATAGAATTAGGACATGTGTTAGGGTAATAGTAATATCATATTTACCCTTAGTTACCCTATTTACTATTAACCGCGGTAAAAAAAAGTAAAAAGTTACTATTCACCAAAAATTATTTTCATCTCACTGAACCACATTTTAGTCCTTGATATTAACCGTATCTCTCGGATTTTCGAAATTCCAATCACAGAAGCGGTAAAATTATGTTTTATGAAAAATTCAGTTTTTTAACTACCACTTAGTGGTTTCACTATTCATCAAAAATTGAAAGTTTTCAGAAATATACAAAAATTTCACCCTAGGATAATTTCGATATTCTGAATCCAAAAATGAAGTCCATTTTGAAAAATAAAATTTACAAAATTTCAAAAAGTGGTTAATACTATTCATAACGGCTAGTTTTAATAATATTTTAATAGCATATCGTTGTTTAGTAAATCTCGGTATTGTGTACGACGCAAGCTATCGAGGAAGGTCGCGATTTCGTGTAAAGCAAGCCAAGCAAGTATTGTGTAGAAAAATATTCCTTTGATGATTTATATGACATAAAAGTCTCGGGTGTTACATTCTACCCCCCTTAAAATGAATTTCACCCTCGAAATTTGTCACTTTGTAACAAACAGATGAGGATACCTCTCCCTCATCAAATCCTCAAGCTCCCATGTAGCTTCTTCTAATTAGTGGTTCCTCCATAAAACTTTCACCAATCGAGTGGTCTTGTTTCGTAGGACTTTTTCGCTACGATCCAGAATCTCTATCGGTTGTTCTTCATAAGAAAGATCTTGCTCCAGCGGTACAACTTCTGAGCTGAGTACATGTGAATGATCAGGTATGTACTTTCTCAGGAGAGATACATGGAACACATCATGAACTTGAGATTGATTTGGTGGAAGCGCCAATCGGTAAGCTACCTTCCCAACACGATCCAGTATTCCGAAAGGACCGATATATCTAGGGCTCAACTTCCCCTTCTTTCCAAATCTCATAACCCTCTTCCAGGGAGATATTCGTAAGAACACTTTATCACCCACTTCAAACTCTAGGTCTTTTCTTCGGTTGTCGACATAACTTTTCTGTCGACTCTGAGCTTCTTTTATGTGTTGTTGAATAGATCTGACCTTTTCTTCCATTTCATCAACGAGATCAGGTCCTAATAGCTTTCTTTCCCCAACTTCATCCCAGCAAGTTGGAGTCCTGCATTTCCTTCCATAGAGAGCTTCATAAGGAGCCATCTGAATACTGGAGTGAAAGCTATTATTATAAGAAAATTCCACCAAAGGTAGGTGTTGATCCCAACCACCTTTGAAATCCATAGAGCAAGCTCTCAACATATCTTCTAGGGTTTGAATTGTTCTCTCAGACTGATCGTCTGTCTGAGGATGATAAGCAGTGCTGAAACACAACTCTGTATCCAGAGTAAGCTGATGACTTCACCAGAACATCGAGGTAAATCTCGGATCCCGATCAGATATAATATAATGTGGTACTCCATGCAATCTTACCACTTCCTTTACATATATCCTGGCAAGCTGATCCAGAGAGAAATCCTCTCTAATAGCAATGAAGTGTGCAGACTTTGTAAGACGATCAACTATGACCCAGATAGCATTTTTGCCTTTGGATGTTTTAGGAAGTCCTGTGACAAAGTCCATGGTGATGTTTTCCCATTTCCATTCGAGTATGGGTAATGGTTGTAACATCCCCTTAGACTTCTGTCTCTCAGCTTTAACTGGTTGACAAACCAAGCATCGAGAGACATATTCAGCAACATCTCTTTTCATTTCATCCCACCAGAAGTACTCTTTCAGGTCCCTATACATCTTCGTTCTTCCAGGATGAATAGAGAATGAAGAACTATGAGCCTCATCCAGCAGCTCCTTCTTTAATTCGGGGATGGGAGGAACACAAACCCGATTCCTGGACTTTATTATCCCATCACAATCATGGTTGAATTCAATAACATTTCTCACCTTCTTTTGTAACTCGACATCTTCTTTCTGTGCCTCTTTAATCTTCACATGTATAGATGGTTGAACATTCATTTGAGAAAGATAATATTTTTCCCCTGTCATTATAATTCCAAGATCCATCCTTTGTAAATCCATAAATATTGGATCTTTTGTGATCCTCATCATGGATAAACTAGCATGGTCTCGCCGACTTAATGCATCTTCCACCTTGTTTGCTTTCCTAGGGTGGTAATGGATTGAGTAGTCATAATCCTTAATCAGCTCCAACCATCTTCTTTGACGTATATTCAGCTCCTTTTGTGTGAAAATATACTTTAATCTTTTATGATCAGTATAAATATCAAACCTTTCACCATAAAGGTAATTCCTCCAAATCTTTAATGCAAAGATTATCGTAGCTAACTCCAAATCATGTGTTGGGTAATTTTGCTCATGGATTTTCAACTGTCGTGAGGCATAAGCGATCACCATATCATTTTGCATAAGAACACACCCCAATCCCTTCTTGGATGCATCACGGTAGATCACAAACCTTTCTCCACTACAGGGCTGTGTGAGCACAGGTGCACTGGATAACCTTCTTTTCAACTCCTTGAAATTCTCTTCACATTCCTCCGTCCAAACAAACTCAACTCCTTTCCGAGTCAACTTGGTGAGTGGATTAGATAATCGTGAAAAATCATTCACAAAACGTCGATAATATCCAGCCAAACCAAGAAAACTTCGGATCTCAGTTACTGTTGTTGGTCTCGACCATCTTTCGATAACCTCTGTTTTTGCTGGATCCATAGATATCCCCTCTTTTGAGATTATGTGACCCAAAAATGCAACTTTTTGAAGCCAAAATTCACACTTGGTAAATTTGGCAGAAAGCTTATCCTTTCTCAGGGTCTTCAATATAATTCTCAAGTGATCTTCATGTTCTTACTTGCTCTTTGAATAGACAAGAATATCGTCTATAAAGACTACCACAAATTTATCAAGATAGTCTCTAAAGAATCTATTCATCAGACCCATGAAGATAGCTGGGGCATTAGTAAGACCAAATGGCATCACTATAAATTCATAGTGTCCATACCTTGTACGGAAAGTCGTCTTTGGTATATCCTCCCTTTTGACCCTTAATTGATGATACCCTGAATGAAGATCAATCTTGGAAAAGTATTGAGCTTCGCGTAGTTGGTCAAATATGTCATCAATACGTGGGAGAGGATATTTGTTCTTGATAGTGATCTTGTTAAGTTCTCGATAATCAATGCAGAGTCTCATTGATCCATCTTTCTTCTTAACAAATAGAATTGGTGCTCCCCAAGGTGACACACTAGGACATATGAATCCCTTATCAAGATTCTCTTGGAGTTGCTTTTTCAATTCCTGCAACTCAATTGGGGCCATTCTATAAGGTGTCTTTGAAATAGGCAAAGCACCCGGTACGAGTTCTATTGAGAACTCAACTTCACGATTTGGTGGAAGTCCCGGTAATTCCTCTGGAAAGACATCATCAAACTCCCGTACAATGGGCATATTCTTAATCGTGAGTTTCTCACCAACCATTTGAGATAAATAACCTTCATTTAGTTGAAACAAGACCCATAAGATGGAAGCAATTTCCACTGGACGGTTATGTTCATCCTTGCATCGATAGACGATCATAGATTGATTTGGAATATGAAATGTGACTTCCCTTCTTTGGAAATTGATATGAGCTCCATATAAATAAATCCAATCCATGCCAAGAATCACATCAAATTCCACTATAGGAAGGACCACAAGATTTGCAGGAAGCACTTTCCCACAAACTTCGATCGGAGAAGAATTATAAACATTTGATGCGACTGTTGTGCCATTAGGTGTTGTCACAGCTAAGTAAACATCTAATTGTTGAGGTAATACGGTGATACCCTTAGAAAATTCTTCAGAAATAAAAGAGTGGGTGGATCCAGAATCAAATAAAACATTTGCTACTTTAGAGTGGATGGTAAGTGTACCTTTCACCACATCATTATCGTACTCCACATCGCTGATAGAAATTGCATGTGACTTTACTTTGTCTTTAGCCTTAAGAGTTTGTTGACGTCGACCATCATCATCAACCCTTGGATTAGGGCATTTATTGGCATAATGATCCATCTCCTTGAACTTGAAACATTGAATTGTAGTAGGTTCATTCTGTGTATCCCTTCCTTTGTTTGCATCATTAGACATCTTCTTCCCATCATCGTGGCATTCAAATGCCCGATGACCTTCCTTTCCACATTTGAAACATTTACTTGTCCCTTTTATACAACTCCCTCCATGATTCTTTCCACACTTTGAGCATAAGGGAAAGCTCATCTTCTTTTCAGCGTGCTCTTTAGATTTTCCTTTGAATTCCATTTTCCTCTTCTTATCAAACCCATATGACTGATGGGTTACTCCAATCTCCATCTCGACTTTGGGAGCACATCGAACGATTTACTCGTAGCTATTGAAGTCCCTTATGGCTAACACCCTTCGAGGACTTGTTTTTAAGCCACTAAAGAACCGATCGATCTTACTCTCAGGTTGGATAATAATACCGGAAGCGTACCTTGCAAGTCTTGTAAAATTTGCTTCATAGGTACCAACAGATTCATCATCCTTTTTCTTCAGTTCAAGAAAATCTTTCTCCATCTTTGTTCGGAGAATAGGAGGGAAGTACTTATTGAAAAATAAGTTCTTGAACTCGTCCCATTCCATGGACTCAATTTCATCTGTTTGCCTCGTATTCTTAATAAGATTCCACCATTGATCAGCATCTCCTTACAAATGATACACTGCTAGGATGACTTTATCATGTTCAGAACATTGAAGAACTGAAAATATCTTTTCAGTAGTACTAATCCATTGTTCAGAAACTAATGGATCAGTAGACCCGCTGAAAGAAGGTGGACGCTGCCTCATGAAGGATTCAACAGAATGTTGCTCCATCCTTTACTCGTTTGGAAGTCCTGCATGATTCATAGCTTGAGAAAGTTGTGTGAGCATGGCTACAAGATTTTTCATTCCAGCTCCCATAACATTTGGTTTCTCAGGGGGACAATCATTGCATTGCCTGTCGCATTCTGTATTAACACGATTCCTTCGGGTTCCAACCATTGACTAAAACCAAGAAGAATAGTGTGAGCAACAGTAATTATAATAGGAAAACCACATAATCAAGAATAAAATTTCCACTTAAGTTCTTATCCTAGGTTATTCATGGCCATTTCTAAAACACTAAGATTGTGTTCTATGCTTAGACTAATCCTTAGGGTTCTTACTAAGGCTTTCACATCCTAGTTTCCAAAGGTTGACTATACCTTTCCTCTGATACCAACTATAAAGACCCATACTTTACATACATTGTTAATACTTCAAAATTGAAGCATACTTATTACAACATATAATAAAACCACAAAAGGACCGTATAGGTATAGTGTCTTTAGAAACTAGGAAACATAAACAACTGGTTCATAAAGCATCAACTTTTCCTCCCACTTATTTCATCATATCTAGAGTCCCTTTTTGGCATATCCTACTTAATAACCATCTTCCTGACCTGGGGAAGGAAAAAATATAAAAGGGTGAGCTCAAATGCTCAGTAAGGAAAAACAAAAGGAATATCAATCACATCTTAACCTGCAAAAGAGATCATAATTTCATAACTTGGGATAAATCATGGCAGTGAAATATAATCACAATAATCATAACTTAAAACAGGAAACTTTGTGGCATACACACATAATCATAGAGAATCATTTCTCGTTAGTCAAGACTCATTGCCAAGACTATCTTAGTGGACAAAGTCCCTTTCTGAACCGAGTCACCCTCGTTTCAGTCCTGTTTCACTGAACCGGTATAACCTACCGTTCCAGCCATGTCTATCTCATGAGATATAAAATCTTTACCCAATGCATTGGAGGGAGATATAGGTCCCACCCATCTCATAATGATACCATTCTTATGTGTGCCACAAAATCTTAAATCATACATCATTTCATAACCCATGTAATAAAAATGGGATTCTTAAACATCATGCCATCATAACATAATCCATATAAGAAAAAATGAAATCATAAAAATAATGCCATCATAAAATAATCAAAATAATGTAAAAATAGGGATAGAAACAGAACCCTATATTTTCTTATATGGAAAATAATTTTGATAAAACACTTGGACTTCATTCTAGAGGAAAATATCCTTTCACTAGTGCAGAAATAGTTTTTTACGACACCATTTTTTACGTCGTTTATATATAACCGACGTAACAATGCGGCGAGTAGATTTTTTACGTCAGTTATTTTAATAACCGACGTTACAAATCGTGCCTGTTGGGTTTTTTACATCGGTTATCAAATAACCGACATAAAAAACCAATGCGCGGGGGGTTTTTTACGTCGGTTATTTGATAACTGACGTAAAAACGCATCCATATCGGGTTTTTTACGTCGGTTATCAAATAACTGACGTAAAAAACCCCCGGGGGATTTGGTTTTTCTACGTCGGTTATTTTATAACCGATGTAAAAAACGCGTAGATATCGGGTTTTTTTACGTCGGTTATTTTGAAACCGACGTAAAAAACCAAAGCCTCGGGGGGTTTTTTACGTCGGTTTCCAAATAACCGACGTAAAAAAGCTAAAAAATAGTTTTTAACATCGGTTATTATATAACCGACGTTATAAATCATTTAAAAAAATTAAAGCCCATGTTCTGTCATTTACAATTTTTTCGATTGACAGTCACCGGCTCGTTTCTCTCTCGCGCGGTAAACCGTAATCGGCTCGTCGATCGCCTGCATTACACTCATTTTGGATGCATTGTTTATCTTCTTCACTGCTCTCGGATCTATCATCTCAACTCGCGACATTCAAGTAAGCCTTCCACGAATTTATTTGGTTCGTTTTTGTTTCGATTCTTGATGTGCTTTTCGTTCGTTTTCCCTTGACATATGTTATGACTTATATGATTATGTTTGTGCCACACTCTTATGTTATTCCACATACCAATGTTGTGATCTTGTGAATAAGGTTTTTTAAATCATGTTCCCACTATCATATAAATCATGTCTTATGTTATGCTAAAATTGTTATACTTGGACTCAGGTTTTATGATCTATGATTATATAGAACTGTTTCACTTATCTTTTAGATCATGTGCTTTGTGTATACATGCTCTTATACCCCCATGGATATCTTTTTATGAGATTATATATTATATTTATATATATCTTGTTTACCCATAATGAGTATCATAAATCAAAACATTTATTATTTTCATTCCCTAAGTTATAAAAATAAGTATTATGTAGGATGATTCAAAAATTTAATCTGTGAGATGAGTTGATTTACGTGTGAAACCCAGGCCAAACACATATGTATTTTTTTATTGGTTTTACATATATATAGTTCGAAATATACTTTTTTTTACATTACCATGATATTAACATTACTTTTTCTAAAGAAATATTAATGTCCCTAGATTATATATCGGATCAAAAGAATATAGTAATTCTAATATATAATCAGAATGATCAGATAATATGACAATATTATTAAACATAAAACAAATGGTCTATATTCATATTTTTAACATGACACATACGATGTATAGCTATTTGGTGTTTGGCACTTATGAAAACTACTACTACTTTCAAGATTTGTTTTATATTTTAAATTGTTTTACATTCAAATTATGATTTTTTTCATATAAACATGTTTTGTCTTATCTTAAAAATATATATTTTTTGTTGATATTTGTTATAGGTAATAATGAGTCGAAGTTGGATTACGGCACATCGAATGAGCAATGAATTTGAGGAAGGAGTTGATTCCTTTTTGGAATTTGCAAAACGAAATGTTCCAAGTAGTGACATTTTTTTCTGTCCATGCCTGAAATGTTGGAATATGAAGAAGTTGAAAAGTAGAGAGATAAAAGATCATCTGATATGTCATGGTTTTAATCTGAGTTACAGCCCTTGGATTTTGCATGGTGAAACAGGACGGAATGTCACTGATGATGATGATTCGCAAGATGGTAACTCCGATGGAATTGAAGAAATGATTCGCGATATTGTAGCAGAACAAATTGAGATAGAACCGACAGTTGCACGTCTATATGGTGATGCTGAAAAACCATTATATCCCGGTTGTACAGATTTTACGGTTCTGTCGGCGGTGTTAAGATTGATTAACCTAAAGGCGAAGCATGGATGGAGTGACATAAGTTTTACAGAGCTGCTACAATTGATGAAAGACATTCTTCCAAAAGATAACAATCTTCCAGATTCACATTACAAAGCCAAGAAAATATTATGCCCGATGGGATTGGGATACAAGAAAATACATGCCTGTCCGAATGACTGCATTATATATAGGAAGGAATATGAATTTCTGTCAGAGTGTCCAAAATGTGGGACATCACGGTATAAGGTGAAAGAAAAATCACAGGGTGATGTAGAGATTACAAAGCTCCCTTCAAAGGTATTTTGGTATCTTCCTATAATTAATCGTTTCAAACGTTTATTTGCTAATTCACATGATGCAAAAAGGTTAAGATGGCATGCTGAAGAGCGGGTATGTGATGGAAAAATATGTCATCCAGCTGATTGTCCACAATGGAAGAAAATTGATGCGCAGTATTCTACATTTGGAAATGAAATAAGAAATCTCAGACTAGGGTTGTGCACAGATGGAATGAATCCATACCGAACACTCAGTAGCACACATAGTTCATGGCCTGTTTTATTGGTAATTTACAACCTCTCTCCTGAAGTTTGTATGAAGCGCAAATATGTCATGTTGAGTACAATGATCTCTGGTCCAAAGCAACCCGGTAATGATATTGATGTTTACTTGTCACCGTTGATTGATGATTTGAAACTGTTATGGGATGATGGTATTAAGGTGTATGATTCTTATAAAATGGAATATTTTCAACTGCATGCAGTGCTTCTGTTCACTATAAATGACTTCCCAGCGTATGGAAATTTGTCTGGATACAGTGTTAAAGGGCATAAGGCATGTCCAATTTGCGAACAACAGACGTCCTATTGTCAATTGCATCATGGGAGGAAAACAGTGTACATGGGTCATCAAAAGTTTTTGCCTATGGAACACCCTTATAGAAGACTAAAAAAGGAATTTAATGGCTCACAAGAATTTGATACTACTCCAAAACCTTTATCCCATGATCTGTATTTTGAGAGGGTGAAAAACCATGACGTGACATTGGAAAAGACACAGAAATATGGTAATGATAGACTTATTTGGAAGAAAAGGTCAATATTTTTTGAGATACCATATTGGAGGTATCATGAAGTTAAACATAATATTGATGTCATGCATGTGGAGAAGAATATCTGTGATTCTTTGATTGGAACATTGTTAGACATTAAAGGAAAGACTAAAGATGGGTTGAATGCAATATTAGACTTAATATCAATGGGAATACGTTTGGAGTTAGCTCCCACTCCTAAAGGAAGATGAACATTTCTTCCCCCGGCTTGTCATACATCATCGAAGAGGGAGAAAATTAGCTTCTGTCAGTGTCTTCATGATACCAAAGTGCCTCAAGGTTATTCTTCTAATGTAAAAAATTTTGTCTCAATGAAGGACTTGAAGTTGATAGGTATGAAATCACATGATTGTCACGTCATGATGCAACAAATTCTACCAGTTGCATTGCGTGGAATATTGCCCATTCGTGTCAGAAAGACTATAATGAAGTTGTGTTATTTTTTCAATTCAATTTGAAACAAGGAAAATGATGTGAATGATTTGAACATTTTGGAAAAGGATTCAATTTTAATAATTTGTCAATTGGAAATGTATTTTCCTCCAACTTTTTTTGATATAATGGTGCATTTTATGATTCATCTGGTTCGAGAAATAATGCTTTGTGGACCTGTATATCTTCGTTGGATGTATCTTTTTGAAAGGTATATGAAAATATTAAAGGGGTATGTTAAAAATCTATATCAACCTGAAGCCTCCATTATTGAAAAGTATATTTCTGAGGAGGTAGCAGAGTTTTGTACGAGCTACTTGGCTGCGGCGCAACACATAGGTTTGCCTCCATCTCGCCATGAACGAGTTAATAAAGAGGGAAAGGGGATTCGCGACGTGAAAGTCAAATCATTGTCAGCTGAACAGATGAAGAAATTAGAATCATACATCTTGAAGAACATAACTGATGCTCAACCATATATCACATTGCACATTAATGAGTTGAAACAATGTCATCCAAAGAGGAAAGAAATGTGGATTTTGAATGAGCACAACAAAACTTTTTTGTCATGGATTAAAAAGACTTTGCTTGGTAGATCAGATGTATCAGAGACATTAAAATGGATAGTGGGTGGTCCATGTTTAAATGTGATAACATGGTCTGGTTATGACATTAATGGTTATACATTTCATACAAAAGCTCAGGACAACAGAAGTGCAGTTCAGAATAGTGGTGTATTGGTGTTTGCAGAAGCAATGCATTTTTCGAGTGCTAAGGACAAAAACCCAATTTCTGCATCAAATGCATATTATGGAGTGATTGAAGACATATGGGAGGTTGATTACTTTAAAATTAAAGTTCCCGTTTTTAATTGTAAATGGTTTAACGGTAACAACAGTGTCAGACACGATGAATTTGGAATGACACTTGTTAATCTGAATAGATTGGAAGACACAGCTGATTCTTTTATAATGGCAACACATGCAAAACAAATTTTTTATGTAGTAGATCAATTAGATATGCAGTGGGATGTTGTTTTACAAGGGAAAAAACAATATGTTGGTGAGGATGAACTTGATGAATATGCTGATTTATGTGAGATCCCTACTTCAATGGAAATATTAACAGAACAAAATGACGATCATGTTGAAGACATAGTTTGTGCCATAAGGAACGATCATGATGAAGGAATTTGGGAAAACAATCCATCTGTACATTCCTAAAATTACAGGTAACATATGTTTATTTCTTGTTTACATTTATTTTTTCCATAAATGTTAGATATTTTAAGTTTTTTATTTATTAAAACATGTTTAAAAAAAATAAGTATATTTCTGAGTCTACCGGCCAACTGGTGGATTCCCACCGGCCCGCCGGTGGTCTCTGGAAGAAGCATTGCTTTCTGCCAGAGCCACCGGTCAGCCGGTGTTAGTGCACCGGCCAGCCGGAGGCCCCAGGCAGTGGGCTTGCCCACTGCCTGGTGACACCGGCCAACCGGTGGTCTCTGGAAGAAGCATTGCTTTCTGCTAGAGCCACCGGCCAGCCGGTGTTAGCGCACCGGCCGGCCGGTATGGGAACCGGCCAACCGGTTTTTGCACACCGGCCGGCCGGAGGCCCCAGGCAGTCGGCTTGCCCACTGCCTGGTGACATCGGCCAGCCGGTGGTCTCTGGAAAAAGCATTGCTTTCTGCCAGAGCCACCGGCCAGCCGGTGTTAGCGCACCGGCCAGCGAGTATGGGAACCGGCCAACCGGTTCTTGCCCACCGGCCAGCCGGAGGACCCAGGTTTACCATTTTTTCCATTTTTTACCATCTTGACCATCTTGACCATCTTGACCATCTTTGCCATCTTTACCATTTTTTAACATTCTTACCATATTACCAATGTTTACTATTATGTAACCTAGTACACTTTTCTATTTTCTGATTACAGTAGTATTAAAATATTTGAATTTGTATATTTGTGAACTGACGTTTGTTTTTTTGATTTGAAGGATAATGACAGATCATTCAGATGATCAACCACATGATTCTGGGGAGGATCATTTTGCTGGTCATACCTCTGGGGATGAACATTCACATGCTCCTATTATGACAAAGAGTTCAAAGGTTGGTAAACGTGGTTGCACACGTTTACCAAAATTATCACTTGCCCGTACGCAGGATCAGAGGATAGTAGTTGAGTTTGATGATGATGATATTCCTAGAGGTCCGAATGCCAAAAATTTTAAGAGTTTTGTTGCAACTCAGGCTAAGACCAAAGTAAGCATTCTGTATGATGATGTGAGAGGTGTGGATAAAACGATTATCTCTCAGTTGTGGGAGACGATTTTGGTAAGATCTTTTGTCATTTTTTGAGAATTATTTTAATGTTTCTGGTATATATAATATGTTTAACCTCTTTATCAGATGACATTTGATATTCCTGACACTGGAGGAGTCAGGAAGAAATGCTTATCCTTGGCTTCCAGGAGATGGAGGGATTTCAAATCAACCCTCACATCTGATTTCATTTATGGTCATAGGAGTCATGACAATCCATGTCGTATATATCCTTTTATAGATGAAGACACATGGAGACAGTTTTTTGAAAGTAGAAAAAAAGAGTCATTTCTGGTAAGGGCAATGTAAACTTTTATATACATTCTTATATAAATGATTTTATTAATGTTTTGTTAATGATTTCTTATTCTTAAATTAAAGCAAACAAGGAAAGATCATCAGGAGATCCAATCTAAAAATGTATACCCTCATAGTTTATCTCGGGGAGGGTATACATTATTGGAAGAAAAAATGATAGCGGAAAAATTTCAACAACTAAGAGCTGAGTCTTCAAGCTCTGGAGAGGTGGCCCCTCCACCCCCTCCATCTAGACATGAAAAATGGAAGAGAGCTCGGAAGGGAAAAAAGGGGCAATATCTTTCGGAAGAATCGAGAATCGTAGCTGAGAGGATTTTAAGATATCTATTTAATTTATTTAAGTTAACTTTTTTCTTCATATAAGTTTCAATCATTACAGAAATGTTCAATTAATTAATACAGGACTCTCTTGAGGAGAAAAGTTCAGAGGGGACATTTACAGCTATTGGGAGGGAAGATATTTTATTTGCAGCATTGTGAAGGCCAGAACATCCTGGTTGTGTAAGAGGATATCTGACAGGTGTATCGGTAAGAAAAGTGTTTCCACGTACTTCAACTTCTATCATTGAGGGGGTTTATAAAAAAAATAGAATCCTTGGAGGCTGAAGTTCAAAATATTAATGCGACAATGGAAGACAAGATTAGAGATTCGGTGCAGTCAATGTTTGCAGAAATGCAAAGACAATTTCAGACTGCAGCTCCCACTCCTCCACCTCCCCCTACAGACCCCATTATTTATCCTCCACCTCCGCCAGTAGCTCCCACTCCCCCACCTCAGCCTACGGACCCCATTCTTTATCCTACGCCTCCGCCGTAGCTTCCTACATATTGCGAGTTTTATGTTGATGATTCTCAACATCATATAGTAGCATACAGGTTGGTATATTGTATAGGAGATACAGTTCATCATCAACAATTAGAGGTAGAGAATCAGAGGGTCACTGTACATGATATTATAGATAGATCAGCTAGGGTACCAATACCTACAGATGAGGAGGCGACAGTTGGACAGAGTATCGACCATTTTTTAGTTTGGCCATCCAGACTTCTTCGACTCATTACCATAGAGGTATGAATCTTATATCTTTTATTTTATTTTTTTATTCAAGTTGTTTTATCATTTGAAAAATACTATAATTCTCAGTTTTTTTCACAAGAATACTTCAAAGGTAAAGAAATACTGTATAGACAACAACAAAGACAACAGGCTATGACATCAGATACAGATTCCAGTTGTCTTGGTAGATTGTCAAGATATTCACATTTGTTGTTGGGTTTTTATGAGTTTCCAATGGAATCTCATGTTTGTGGACGTGAAATAAGTGTGGGGATTACAAAATCTGATATCATGGTGCTTGTCACTGGAGATAAGTTGGGAATCAACATGGTGCAAATTTTTTCCATGTAAGTCTTAACACCTTTTCCCTGCGTTATATTTATTAAAAATGTATACTTATATACGTTTTGTATTAGGTATCTTTATAAAATTTGTGAGAGGAATGAACTGACAGAAGTATATAGATTCATGGACCCGCAATTGATTTCCCCTGAAGCATGTGCATTGACTGAGGAACAAATAATGGTTTATATTGCTGAAAGATTTGAAAAGAATATAATCCAACAATGTTGGATGATGCCTTTTTGTGAGAGGTATGAAACACATTTCTCTCAAAGATTTAATTATCTTTTAACATAAAAAACCACTAACATTAAATTTCCTTTTATCAGTAATCATTGGATGTTAGGGATTTTTTGCCCAAGGGAGAAAGCTCTTTATTGGATATGCTCTGTTCATGGTGATGTGCGGGCAAGTTTTAAGAATATATTGGAAAATTAAGTTTCAATTTCTCAATAGTTTTATATATTATAATGAATTTTAAATTTACCTCATTCGTATTATTTTTTAACAGTGCATGGGTCTACTTTCGAAAAAACACAAAGAAAAGAAATGAAAAGATAAAATATGTAAATGCGAAGGTAAATTTCCATTTATAATTTTTACTTTTTGATTTATTACATAAAAATAATATATTGAATTTACACTCATTCAAAACAGAATTTTCATGAACAACAAGGCCTCATCGAATGCGGATATTATATGTTAAGATTTATGTATGAAATAATAACAACTGGGACAGTTGTGAATTTTGACCTGGTACGATTTCCTCTTAAACTTTGCCATAATATTTCAATTTGATTTATTCATTATACATGTTAACTATCTTCTTTTTCATTTGTAGCTTTTTGATGACCCTCAACCCTATACTGCTGAAGACATCAAACACGTACAAGTGGAGTGGTCAAATTATTTTACAGGTTTGATTGAATTTTAGTTGTTTGTAATGTAAAATGTAATTTTGAATATTGTCATTTTAATTGTGTATTTGGTAGTTGTTTAGGTTTGATTTAGTTTTTTTTGAAGTTGACAGTGTAAGTTTTGAATGTTATATAAGTGAATGTTTAATTTTGCTCTACTTCTTGTTTTGGTCTACTTTTGATGGTTCTTCTGGTATGGATTTGGGTCTGTGGGGGAGGGGTTCCAAGGGTGTGGGGGTGTGTTCAGTGGGGTTGGGGGTGTCCAGCGGTCTGGGAGGGCTGTCTGGTGGGGTGGGGGGACAGTCCTGGGGGGTTGCAGGGATGTCCATGGGTGTGGGAAGCCGGTCCAGGGCTATGGGAGTGCTGTCCAGGGGTGGGGGGGTTGTCCATGGGTGTGGTGGGGGCTGTCAAGTGGGGTGAGGGGATGAGGAGGTGTTGTTCAGGCGGGTGGGGGTTGTCGAGGGGTGTTTGGGGGTGTCCGGGGGTCGGGGGGCAGTCCAGGAGTGTGGTGGGGGCTCCAATGGGGTGGGGGAGGGTTGTCCAAGGGGTATACATGAGGGTGGGAGCTCCAATGGGGTGGGGGAGGGCTGTCCAGGGGGTATACATGAGGGCGAGGGCTCCAACGGGGTGGGGGAGGGCTGTCCATGGGGTATAAATGAGGGTGGATGCTGTCTAGTGGGTAAGTTTTATATGTTATCTATGTACATGCTTAATTTCGATGTACTTCTGTTTTTGTGGTATGATTTCTTGATTTGTTTTCTGGTTGATTATGGTGGAGAGAAGATCACTGCATTCTGTTTAAAAAAAATTGGGTTTATCACGTCGGTTATTTAATAACCGACGTGATAAAATGCCTGGAAAATAGTTTATCACGTCGGTTATTTAATAACCGACGTCATAAATGTCTGCAGAATGGTTTATCACGTCGGTTATTTAATAACCGACTTGATAAAAGGCCTGGAGAATGGTTTATCACGTCGGTTATTTAATAACCGACGTGATAAAGTGCCTGGAGAATGGTTTAGCACGTCGGTTATTGAATAACTGACATGCTAAACGGCCTGGACAATGGTTTATCACGTCGGTTATTCAATAACCGACGTGATAAACCGCCTCCCTCCGGTTTATCACGGCGGTTTTACAATAAACGACGTGATAAACCCCCCTCACCCCACTTTATCACGTAGGTTCTATATGAACCGACGTGATATACCCCCTCGCCCCTGTTTATCACGTCGGTTGTTTAAGAACAGACGTGATAAACCATTCTCCAGGCCGTTTATCACGTCGGTTCTTTAATAACCGACGTGATAAACCATTCTCCAGTCCCTTTATCACGTCGGTTCTAAAATAACCGACGTGATAAACATCGCAATTTTATGTTTTTGACATCGGTTTTTAAATAACCGACGTCAAAAACCTTATTTATAACGTCACACGTATTAACGTCGGCTAGAAACTGACGTAAAAAATGAAAAATAACCGACGTAAAAAACGTTTTCTGCACTAGTGTTTCTACTTCAAAAACACTTTTCCTTTCTTAAAATGTCGTAAAATTATAAAATAAAAGAAGTTGATTAAAAATAAACTTGAAAACTTGTAAAGTAAGCTTCTTGGAAATAATGTTTTAAAAATCCATTCATGCCGTATAAGTTAAAAAAACATTCTTCGTACTTTTGTCGGAAAAGTCAAAAATTACCTCGTACAAAAAACGACAAAAGATTCCTTTCATATCTTTTACTAAAAACTCACCGAAGGGTAAAATTGGATTTAAACCATTTTAAGTGGATGGAAACAATATTACATATTGAGGGAACATGGATGTGGATGATAAAATACACCCTAGTAAATACCAAAGTATAAACAATCTCGGATAAAAATGAGATTGTGATATTTTCCCTTACCTTAGGTCCGACTTGCTTTGTAAGTGTCCGAACCTCCTGTATAATGATTTAAATAATGTCATTGACTTATTCCAGAATCATACTTATTTTTATGATATCATATATGGTTATATTCTTAGCTTCTTAGTAGTAATATTTCATTGCTACTTGTTATTCAGGTGTTTATAACTTTTTGTTCTTATGCGTGTTTTGTCGAATAAATTCTTATTCTTTTTCTTTAGGTTATAGATACCTCATTTACAGAATGGTATTAGTGTAATATATATCATATTCATTCATTAAATTCATTTATATAATCATTATGAAATGAAGATCATGTAGAACGAGTCGCATCACATCGTGGAGACGGTATTCCGTACGTACGCACGAGTGATGATATCGTTCCTATGATCGTGGAATTGTATTGGAGTGTATTTATACTATTTTAGAATCTATATCACTTTATAATAGTCATATATAGTCATTATATACACCATTATACCCATCCAAGTAATGTAGTGGTGGAAAATAGATTACACCACGGTGTGGAGACGGTATTCCGTACGTACGCAAGCGCGGTGATTTCTTTTTCTGTAGGATGGATAGATGGTAAAATAGGGTTGTTTCATACTTATAATAACATATCAGTATATGAGTGATACTGACGTTATTACTTCATAATGAAACAACCTATGAAGAAGAAGTGGAAGAAGAAATAAGTATGAAAGAATCGGTAGTGGGCTTTACCTCTTCTTTGAAGTGCTTCTTTGAGACCTCCTTTTAGGGCACTAAAATGGGTCTTTGAAGAAGACCAGAACCTCTAGGATTTCTCTAGGGAAGTATAGAGGAGAAAGTGGCAGGGGTTGGCCGACCTTGAAGGCTCAATGTGGTGTGAGGAAGAGGGGGAGGAGGTGCCCTTTTATAAGGGGGGAGAGGGGCACCTTTGGAATAACTAAAAATATTATTTTATTATAAAGTCAAGTTCGGTTTTAAATAGCTCCAAATTGATATATTTCGAAGCTAATGTGGGTATGGGTCTAAATCCTCTCATCTAATAGAATTTAGAAAAGTTTAGATTCCTATTTTAACATTATCATTTAGATTTAACATTAAGTTAAATAATTTTACTTTTACCTTGTCTTCTTGTGTTCTTATACTATAAGGTTAATAAACATACTATAAGCTGCCAAACGAACCCCAATTTGTTTATTATTATTATATATAACCTTATCTATGTCATTTGGACGAACCTTAGATTTTTAGGAATAAAAAATCAATTACTAATATAATATTTCTTTTAAAAACTATTTTAAGTCAATTTTGATACTATTTAGTAATTTATTTTTTGTGAAAATCATAACAGAATGATTAGTTCAAAAAAGGTTAATTAAATCAATAATAACATGTCATATTAACCTAGAAAATTAGTGGAATTCATAAAAAGTCTCAAATTACATTTATTTTGGTGTTCATAACATCAATTATGTCAATATTTCATTAATAAAATAATTACTCCATCATCATTGTGTCATAAATAAATTAAATTATTTAATGTCTACAAATTACAAATAAAATACCATTATGTAGGAAATCGTTTTAGCTTTCTAATGAATATTTATAGTCGAATTTATCTTATTTATAACCCCATATTAAAAATGTTTTAGTTATTAAACTTTGATTTTATCTATTTTAACTATTCATTAAATAAAATAATATTAAATGTCATAATCTAATCCAAGTGGACCTAAATGGTCATATTATATTCATAAGGTTGTTTTTGGTCGAATTACACTTATCCAAAAGAATTAGGACATGTGTTAGGGTAATAGTAATATCATATTTACCCTTAGTTACCCTATTTACTATTAACCGCGGTAAAAAAAAGTAAAAAGTTACTATTCACCAAAAATTATTTTCATCTCACTGAACCACATTTTAGTCCTTGATATTAACCGTATCTCTCGGATTTTCGAACTTCCATTCACAGAAGCGGTAAAATTAAGTTTTATGAAAAATTCAGTTTTTTAACTACCACTTAGTGGTTTCACTATTCATCAAAAATTGAAAGTTTTCAGAAATATACAAAAATTTCACCCTAGGATAATTTCGATATTCTGAATCCAAAAATGAAGTCCATTTTGAAAAATAAAATTTATAAAATTTCAAAAAGTGGTTATTACTATTCATAACGGCTAGTTTTAATAATATTTTAATAGCATATCGTTGTTTAGTAAAACTCGGTATTGCGTACGACGCAAGCTATCGAGGAAGGTCCCGATTTCGTGTAAAGCAAGCCAAGAAAGTATTGTGTAGAAAAATATTCCTTTGATGATTTATATAACATAAAAGTCTCAGGTGTTACATTCTACCCCCCTTAAAATTAATTTCACCCTCGAAATTCGACACTTTGTAACAAACAGATGATGATACCTCTCCCTCATCAAATCCTCAAGATCCCATGTAGCTTATTCTAATTGGTGGTTCCTCCATAAAACATTCACCAATCGAGTGGTCTTGTTTCGTAGGACTTTTTCGCTAAGATCCAGAATCTCTATCGGTTGTTCTTCATAAGAAAGATCTTGCTCCAGCGGTACAACTTCTGAGATGAGTACATGTGAAGGATCAGGTATGTACTTTCTCAGGAGAGATACATGGAACACATCGTGAACTTGAGAGAGATTTGGTGGAAGCGCCAATCGGTAAGCTACCTTCCCAACACGATCCAGTATTTTGAAAGGACCGCTATATCTAGGGCTCAACATCCCCTTCTTTCCAAATCTCATAACCCTCTTCCAGGGAGATATTCGTAAGAACACATTATCACCCACTTCAAACTCTAGGTCTTTTATTCGGTTGTCGGCATAACTTTTCTGTCGACTCTGAGCTGCTCTTATGTGTTGTTGAATAGATCTGACCTTTTCTGTCATTTCATCAACGAGATCAGGTCCTAATAGCTTTCTTTCCCCAACTTCATCCCAGCAAGTTGGAGTCCTGCATTTCCTTCCCTAGAGAGCTTCATAAGGAGCCATCTGAATACTGGAGTGAAAGCTATTATTATAAGAAAATTCCACCAATGGTAGGTGTTTATCCCAACCACCTTTGAAATCCATAGAGCAAGCTCTCGACATATCTTCTAGGGTTTGAATTGTTCTCTCAGACTGACCGTCTGTCTGAGGATGATAAGCAGTGCTGAAACACAACTCTGTATCCAGAGTAAGCTGAAGACTTCGCCAGAACTTCGAGGTAAATCTCGGATCCCGATCAGATATAATATAATGTGGTACTCCATGCAATGTTACCACTTCCTTTACATATATCCTGGCAAGCTGATCCAGAGATAAATCCTCTCTAATAGCAATGAAGTGTGCAGACTTTGTAAGACGATCAACTATGACCCAGAGAGAATTATTGCCTTTGGATGTTTTAGGAAGTCCTGTGACAAAGTCCATGGTGATGTTTTCCCATTTCCATTCGGGTATGGGTAATGGTTGTAACATCCCCTTAGACTTCTGTCTCTCAGCTTTAACTTGTTGACAAACCAAGCATCGAGAGACATATTCAGCAACATCTCTTTTCCTTCCATCCCACCAGAAGTACTCTTTCAGGTCCCTATACATCTTCGTTCTTCCAGGATGAATAGAGAATGAAAAACTATGAGCCTCATCCAGCAGCTCCTTCTTTAATTCGGGGATGGGAGGAACACAAACCCGATTCCTGAACTTTATTATCCCATCACAATCAAGGTTGAATTCAAGAACATTTCTCACCTTATTTTGTAACTCGACATCTTCTTTCTGTGCCTCTTTAATCCTCACATGTATAGATGGTTGAACATTCATTTGAGAAAGATAACATTTTTCCCCTGTCATTATAATTCCAAGATCCATCCTTTGTAAATCCATAAATATTGGATCTTTTGTGATCCTCATCATGGATAAACTAGCATGGTCTTGTCGACATAATGCATCTGCCACCTTGTTTGCTTTCCCAGGGAGGTAGTGGATTGAGCAGTCATAATCCTTAATCAGATCCAACCATCTTCTTTGACGTATATTCAGCTCCTTTTGTGTGAAAATATACTTTAAACATTTATGATCAGTATAAATATCACACCTTTCACCATAAAGGTAATTCCTCCAAATCTTTAATGAAAAGATTACCGTAGCTAACTCCAAATCATGTTTTGGGTAATTTTGCTCATGGATTTTCAACTGTCGTGAGGAATAAGCTATCACCATATCATTTTTCATAAGAACACACCCCAATCCCTTCTTGGATGCATCACGGTAGATCACAAACCTTTCTCCACTACAGGGCTGTGTGAGCACAGGTGCACTGGATAACCTTCTTTTCAACTCCTTGAAATTCTCTTCACATTCCTCCGTCCAAACAAACTTAACTCCTTTCCGAGTCAACTTGGTGAGTGGATTAGATAATCGTGAAAAATCATTCACAAAACGTCGATAATATCCAGCAAAACCAAGAAAACTTTGGATCTCAGTTACTGTTGTTGGTCTCGACCATCTTTCGATAACCTCTGTTTTTGCTGGATCCACAGATATCCCCTCTTTTAAGATTATGTGACCCAAAAATGCAAATTTTTTAAGCCAAAATTCACACTTGGTAAATTTGGCATAAAGCTTCTCCTTTCTCAGGGTCTTCAATATAATTCTCAAGTGATCTTCACGTTCTTCCTTGCTCTTTGAATTGACAATAATATCGTCTATAAAGACTACCACAAATTGATCAAGATAGTCTCTAAAGACTCTATTCATCAGACCCATGAAGATAGCAAGGGCATTACTAAGACCAAATGGCATCACTATAAATTCATAGTGTCCATACCTTGTACGGAAAGCCATCTTTGGTATATCCTCCCTTTTGACCCTTAATTGATGATACCCTGAATGAAGATCAATCTTGGAAAAGTATTGAGCTCCGCGTAGTTGGTCAAATAAGTCATCAATGCGTGGGAGAGGATATTTGTTCTTGATAGTGATCTTGTTAAGTTCTCGATAATCAATGCAGAGTCTCATTGATCCATCTATCTTCTTAACAAATAGAATTGGTGCTCCCCATGGTGACGCACTAGGGCATATGAATCCCTTATCAAGATTCTCTTGGAGTTGCTTCTTCAATTCCTGCAACTCAATTGGGGCCATTCTATAAGGTGTCTTTGAAATAGGCAAAGCACCTGGTACGTGTTCTATTGAGAACTCAACTTCGCGATTTGGTGGAAGTCCTGATAATTCATCTAGAAAGACATCATCAAACTCCCGTACAATGGGCGTATTCTTAATCGTGAGTTTCTCACCAACCATTTGAGATAAATAACCTCCATTTAGTGGAATCAAGACCCATAAGATGGAAGTAATTTCCACTTGACGGTTATGTTCATCCTTGAATTGATAGACGATCATAGATTGATTTGGAATATGAAATGTGACTTCCCTTCTTTGGCAATTGATATGAGCTCCATATAAAGAAAGCCAATCCATGCCAAGAATCACATCAAATTCCACTATAGGAAGGATCACAAGATTTGCAGGAAGCACTTTCCCACAAACTACGATCAGAGAAGAATTATAAACATTTGATGCGACTGTTGTGCCATTAGGTGTTGTCACAGCTAACTCAACATCTAATTGTTGAGGTAATATGGTGATACCCTTAAAAAATTCTTCAGAAATAAAAGAGTGGGTGGATCCAGAATCAAATAAAACATTTGCTACTTTAGAGTGGATGGTAAGTGTACCTTTCACCACATCATTATCGTACTCCACATCACTGATAGAAATTGCATGTGACTTTACTTTGTCTTTAGCCTTAAGAGTTTGTTGACGTCGACCATCATCATCAACCCTTGGATTAGGGCATTTATTGGCATAATGACCCACCTCCTTGCACTTGAAACATTGAATTATAGTAGGTTCATTCTGTGTATCCCTTCCTTTGTTTGCATCATTAGACATCTTCTTCCCATCATCGTGGCATTCAAATGCCCGATGACCTTCCTTTCCACATTTGAAACATTTACTTGTCCCTTTAATACAACTCCCTCCATGTTTCTTTCCACACTTTGAGCATAAGGGAAAGCTCATCTTCTTTTCAGTGTGCTCTTTAGATTTTCCTTTGAATTCCATTTTCCTCTTCTTATCAAACCCATATGACTGATGGGTTACTCCAATCTCCATCTCGACTTTGGGAGCACATCGAACGATTTCCTCGTAGCTATTGAAGTCCATTATGGCTAACGCCCTTCGAGGACTTTTTTTTAAGCCACTAAAGAACCGATCGATCTTACTCTCAGGTTGGATAATAATACCGGAAGCATACCTTGCAAGTCTTGTAAAATTTTCATCATAGGTACCAACAGATTCATCATCCTTTTGCTTCAGTTCAAGAAACTCTTTCTCCATCTTTGTTCGGAGAATACAAGGGAAGTACTTATTGAAAAATAAGTTCTTGAACTCGTCCCATTCCATGGACTCAATTTCATCTCTTTGCCTCGTATTCTTAATAAGATTCCACCATTGATCAGCATCTCCTTCCAAATGATACACTGCTAGGATGACTTTATCATGTTCAGGACATTGAAGAACTCAAAATATCTTTTCAGTAGTACTAATCCATTGTTCAGCAACTAATGGATCAGTAGACCCACTGGAAGAAGGTGGACGCTGCCTCATGAAGGATTCAACAGAATATTGCTCCTTCCTTTACTCGTTTGGAAGTCCTGCATGATTCATAGCTTGAGAAAGTTGTGTGAGCATGGCTACAAGATTTTTCATTCCAGCTCCCATAACGTTTGGTTTCTCAGGGGGACAATCATTGCATTGCCCGTCGCATTCCGTATTAACACGATTCCTTCGGGTTCCAACCAATGACTAAAACCAAGAATAATAGTGTGAGCAACACTAATTATAATAGGAAAACCACATAATCAAGAATAAAATTTCACACATAAGGTCTTATCCTAGGTTATTCATGGCCATTTCTAAAACACTAATATTGTGTTCTATGCTTAGACTAATCCTTAGGGTTCTTACTAAGGCTTTCACATCCTAGTTTCCAAAGGTTGACTATACCTTTCCTCTGATACCAACTATAACGACCCATACTTTACATACACTGTTAATACTTCAAAATTGAAGCATACTTATTAAAACATATAATAAAACCACGAAAGGACCGTATAGGTATAGTGTCTTTAGAAACTGAGAAACATAAACAACTGGTTCATAAAGCATCAACTTTGCCTCCCACTTATTTCATCATATCTAGAGTCCCTTTTTGGCATATCATACTTAATAACCTTCTTCCTGACCTGGGGAAAGAAAAAATACAAAAGGGAGAGCTCAAATTCTCAGTAAGGGTAAAAAAAAGGAATATCAAGCACATATTAACCTGCAAAAGAGATCATAATTTCATAACATGGGATAAATCATGGCAGTGAAATGTTATCGCAATAATCATAACATAAAACAGGAAACTTTGTGGCATACACAAATAATCATAGAGAATCATTTCTTATTTGTAAAGACTCATTGCCAAGACTATCTTAGTGGATAAAGTCCGTTTCTGAACCGAGTCAACCTCGTTTCAGTCCTGTTTCACTGAACCGGTATAACCTACCGTTCCAGCCATGTCTATCTCATGAGATTTAAAATCTTTACCCAATGCATTGGAGGGAGATATAGGTCCTACCCATCTCATAATGATACCATTCTTATGTGTGCCACAAAATCTAAAATCATACATCATTTCATAACCCATGTAATAAAAATGGGATTCTTAAACATCATGCCATCATAACATAATCCATATAAGAAAAAATGAAATCATAAAAATAATTCCATCCTAACATAATCAAAACATTGTAAAAATAGGGATAGAAACAGAACCCTATATTATCTTAGATGGAAAATAATTTTGTTAAAACACTTGAACTTCATTCTTGAGGAAAATATCCTTTATACATCAAAAACACTTTTCCTTTCTTAACATGTCGTAAAATTATAAAATAAAAGAAGTTGATTAAAAATAAACTTGAAAACGTGTAAAGTATGCTTCTTGGAAATAATGTTTTAAAAATCCATTCATGCCGTATAAGTTAAAAAAAACATTCTTCGTACTTTTGTCGGAAAAGTCAAAAAAGTACCTCGTTCAAAAAACGACAAAAGATTCCTTTCATATCTTTTACTAAAAACCCACCGAAGGGTAAAATTGGATTTAAACTATTTTAAGTGGATGGAAACGATATTACATATTGAGGGAACATGGATGTGGATGATAAAATACACCACATTAAATACCAAAGTATAAACAATCTCGGATAAAAATGAGATTGTGATATTTTCCATTACCATAGGTCTGACTTACTTCGTAAGTGTCCGAACCTCATGTATAATGATTTAAATAATGTTATTGACTTATTCCAGAATCATAATTATTTTTATGATATCATATATGATCATATTCTTAGCTTCTTAGTAGTAATATTTCATTGCTACTTGTTATTCAGGTGTTTATAACTTTTTGTTCTTATGTGTGTTTGGTCGAATAAATTCTTATTCTTTTTCTTTAGGTTATAGATACCTCATTTAATGAATGGTATTAGTGTAATATATATCATATTCATTCATTCAATTCATTTATATAATCATTATGAAATGAAGATCATGTAGAACGAGTCGCATCACATCGTGGAGACGGTATTCCTTACGTACGCACGAGTGATGATATCGTTCCTATGATCGTGGAATTGTATTGGAGTGTATGTATACTATTTTAGAATCAGTATCACTTTATAATAGTCATATATAGTCATTATATACACCGTTATACCCATCCAAGTAATGTGGTGGTGGAAAATAGATTACACCATGGCGTGGAGACGGTAATCCGTACGTACGCAAGCGCAGTGATTTCTTTTTCCGTAGGATGGATAGATGGTGAAATAGGGTTGTTTCATACTTATAATAACATATCAGGATATGAGTGATACTGACGTTATTACTTCATAATGAAACAACCTAAGAAGAAGAAGTGGAAGAAGAAATAAGGATGAAAGAATCGGTAATGGGCTTTACCTCTTCTTTGAAGTGCTTCTTCGAGACCTCCTTTTAGGGCACTAAAATGGGTCTTTGAAGAAGAACAGAAACTCTAGAATGTCTCTAGGGAAGTGGAGAGGAGAAAGTGGCAGGGGTTGGCCGAGCTTGAAGGCTCAATGTTGTGTGAGGAAGAGGGGGAGGAGGTGCCCTTTTATAAGGGAGGAGAGGGGCACCTTTGGAATAACTAAAAATATTATTTTATTATAAAGTCAAGTTCGGTTTTAAATAGCTCCAAATTGATATATTTCGAATCTAAGGTGGGTATGGGTCTAAATCCTCTCATCCAATAGAATTTAGACAAGTTTAGGTTCCTATTTTAACCTTATCATTTAGATTTAACATTAAGTTAAATAATTTTACTTTTACCATGTCTTCTTGTGTTCTTATACTATAAGGTTAATAAACATACTATAAGCAGCCAAACGAACCCCAATTTGTTTATTATTATTATATATAACCTTATATAAGTCATTTGGCCGAACCTTAGATTTTTAGGAATAAAATAACAATTACTAATATAATATTTGTTTTAAAAACTATTTTATGTCAATTTTGATACTATTTAGTAATTTATTTTTTTTGAAAATCATAACAGAATGATTAGTTCAAAAAAAGTTAATTAAATAAATAATAACATGTCATATTAACCTAGAAAATTAGTGGAATTCATAAAAAGTCTCAAATTACATTTATTTTGGTGTTCATAACATCAATTATGTCAATATTTCATTAATAAAATAATTACTGCATCATCATTGTGTCATAAATAAATTAAATTATTTAATGTCTACAAATTACAAATAAAATACCATTATGTAGGAAATCTTTTTATCTTTCTAATGAATATTTATAGTCGAATTTAGCTTATGTATAAACCCATATTAAAAATGTTTTAGTTATTAAACTTTGATTTTATCTATTTTAACTATTCATTAAATAAAATAATATTAAATGTCATAATCTAATCCAAGTGGACCTAAATGGTCATATTATATTCATAAGGTTGTTTTTGGTCGAATTACACTTATCCAATAGAATTAGGACATGTGTTAGGGTAATAGTAATATCATATTTACCCTTAGTTACCCTATTTACTATTAACCGCGGTAAAAAAAAGTAAAACGTTACTATTCACCAAAAATTATTTTCATCTCACTGAACCACATTTTAGTCCTTGATATTAACCGTATCTCTCGGATTTTCGAAATTCAATTCACAGAAGCTGTAAAATTAAGTTTTATGAAAAATTCAGTTTTTTAACTACCACTTAGTGGTTTCACTATTCATCAAAAATTGATATTTTTCAGAAATATATCAAAATTTCACCCTAGGCTAATTTCGATATTCTGAATCCAAAAATTAAGTCCATTTTGAAAAATAAAATTTATAAAATTTCAAAAAGTGGTTATTACTATTCATAACGGCTAGTTTTAATAATATTTTAATAGCATATCGTTGTTTAGTAAAACTCGGCATTGCGTACGACGCAAGCTATCGAGGAAGGTCGCGATTTCGTGTAAAGCAAGCCAAGATAGTATTGTGTAGAAAAATATTCCTTTGATGATTTATATAACATAGAAGTCTCGGGTGTTACATTCTACCCCCCTTAAAATGAATTTCACCCTCAAAATTCGTCACTTTGTAACAAACAGATGAGGATACATCTCCCTCATCATATCCTCAAGCTCCCATGTAGCTTCTTCTAATTGGTGGTTCCTCCATAAAACTTTCACCAATCGAGTGGTCTTGTTTCGTAGGACTTTTTCGCTACGATCCAGAATCTATATCGGTTGTTCTTCATAAGAAAGATCTTGCTCCATCGGTAAAACTTCTGAGCGGAGTACATGTGAAGGATCAGGTATGTACTTTCTCAGGAGAGATACATGGAACACATCGTGAACTTGAGAGAGATTCGGTGGAAGCGCCAATCGGTAAGCTACCTTCCCAACACGATCCATTATTTCGAAAGGACCGATATATCTAGGGCTCAACTTCCCCTTCTTTACAAATCTCATAACCCTCTTCCAGGGAGATATTCGTAAGAACACTTTATCACCCACTTCAAACTCTAGGTCTTTTCTTCGGTTGTCGGCATAAATTTTCTGTCGACTCTGAGCTGTTCTTATGTGTTGTTGAATAGATCCGACCTTTTCTGCCATTTCATCAACGAGATCAGGTCCTAATAACTTTCTTTCCCTAACTTCATCCCAGCAAGTTGGAGTCCTGCATTTCCTTCCATAGAGAGCTTCATAAGGAGCCATCTGAATACTGGAGTGAAAGCTATTATTATAAGAAATTTCCACCAAAGGTAGGTGTTGATCCCAACCACCTTTGAAATCCATAGAGCAAGCTCTCATCATATCTTCTAGGGTTTGAATTGTTCTCTCAGACTGACCGTCTGTCTGAGGATGATAAGCAGTGCTAAAACTCAACTCTGTATCCAGAGTATGCTGAAGACTTTGCCCGAACATCGAGGTAAATCTCAGACCCCGATCAGATATAATAGAAAGTGGTACTCCATGCAATCTTACCACTTCCTTTACATATATCCTGGCAAGCTGATCCAGAGAGAAATCCTCTCTAATAGAAATGAAGTGTGCAGACTTTGTAAGACGATCAACTATGACCCAGATAGCATTATTGCCTTTGGATGTTTTAGGAAGTCCTGTGAAAAAGTCCATGGTGATGTTTTCCCATTTCCATTCGGGTATGGGTAATGGTTGTAACATCCCCTTAGACTTCTGTCTCTCAGCTTTAACTTGTTGAAAAACCAAGCATCGAGAGACATATTCAGCAACATCTCTTTTCATTCCATCCCACCAGAAGTACTCTTTCAGGTCCCTATACATCTTCATGCTTCCAGGATGAATAGAGAATGAAGAACTATGAGCCTCATCCAGCAGCTCCTTCTTTAATTCGGGGATGGGAGGAACACAAACCCGATTCCTGAACATTATTATCCCATCACAATCAAGGTTGAATTCAGGAACATTTCTCACCTTCTTTTCTAACTCGACATCTTCTTTCTGTGCCTCTTTAATCTTCACATGTATAGATGGTTGATCATTCATTTGAGAAAGATAAGATTTTTCCCCTTTCATTATAATTCCAAGATCCATCCTTTTTCAATCCATAAATATTGGATCTTTTGTGATCCTCATCATGGATAAACTATCATGGTCTTGTCGACTTAATGCATCTGCCACCTTGTTTGCTTTCCCAGGGTGGTAATGGATCGAGCAGTCATAATCCTTAATCAGCTCCAACCATCTTCTTTGACGCATATTCAGCTCCTTTTGTGTGAAAATATACATTAAACTTTTATGATCAGTATAAATATCACACCTTTCACCATAAAGGTAATGCCTCCAAATCTTTAATGCAAAGATCTCCGTAGCTAACTCCAAATCATGTGTTGGGTAATTTTGCTCATGGATTTTCAACTGTCGTGAGGCATAAGCTATCACCATATAATTTTGCATAAGAACACACCCCAATACCTTCTTGGATGCATCACGGTAGATCACAAACCTTTCTCCACTACAGGGCAGTGTGAGCACAGGTGCACTGGATAACCTTCTTTTAAACTCCTTGAAATTCTCTTCACATTCCTCCGTCCAAACAAACATAACTCCTTTCCGATTCAACTTGGTGAGTGGATTAGATAATCGTGAAAAATCATTCAAAAAACGTCGATAATATCCAGCCAAAACAAGAAAACTTCGGATCTCAGTTACTGTTGTTGGTCTCGACCATCATTCGATAACCTCTGTTTTTTCTGGATCCACAGATATCCCCTCGTTTGAGATTATGTGACCCAAAAATGCAACTTTTTGAAGCCAAAATTCACACATGGTAAATTTGGCATAAAGCTTATCCTTTCTCAGGGTCTTCAATATAATTCTCAAGTGATCTTCATGTTCTTCCTTGCTCTTTGAATAGACAAGAATATCGTCTATAAAGACTACCACAAATTGATCAAGATAGTCTCTGAAGACTCTATTCATCAGACCCATGAAGATAGCAGGGGCATTAGTAAGACCAAATGGCATCACTATAAATTCATAGTGTCCATACCTTGTACGGAAAGCCATCTTTGGTATATCCTCCCTTTTGACCCTTAATTGATGATACCCTGAACGAAGATCAATCTTGTAAAAGTATTGAGCTCCGCGTAGTTGGTCAAATAAGTCATCAATGCGTGGGAGAGGATATTTGTTCTTGATAGTGATCTTGTTACGTTCTCGATAATCAATGCAGAGTCTCATTGATCCATCTTTCTTCTTAATAAATAGAATAGGTGATCCCCAATGTGACACACTAGGGCATATGAATCCCTTATCAAGATTCTCTTGGAGTTGCTTCTTCAATTCCTACAACTCAATTGGGGCCATTCTATAAGGTGTCTTTGAAATAGGCAAAGCACCCGGTACGAGTTCTATTGAGAACTCAACTTCAAGATTTGGTGGAAGTCCCGGTAATTCCTCTGGAAAGACATCATCAAACTCCCGTACAATGGGAATATTCTTAATAGTGAGTTTCTCACCAACCATTTGAGATAAATAACCTTCATTTAGTGGAATCAAGACCCATAAGATGGAAGAAATTTCCACTGGACGGTTATGTTCATCCTTGCATTGATAGAAGATCATAGATTGATCTGTAATATGAAATGTGACTTCCCTTCTTTGGCAATTGATATGAGCTCCATATAAAGAAATCCAATCCATGCCAAGAATCACATCAAATTCCACTATAGGAAGGATCACAAGATTTGCAGGAAGCACTTTCCCACAAACTTCGATCGGAGAAGAATTATAAACATTTGATGCGACTGTTGTTCCATTAGGTGTTGTCACAGCTAACTCAACATCTAATTGTTGAGGTAATACGGTCATACCCTTATAAAATTCTTCAGAAATAAAAGAGTGGGTGGATCCAGAATCAAATAAAACATTTCCTACTTTAGAGTGGATGGTAAGTGTACCTTTCACCACATCATTATCGTACTCCACATCACTTATAGAAATTTCATGTGACTTTACTTTGTCTTTAGCATTAAGATTTTGTTGACATCGACCATCATCATCAACCCTTGGATTAGGGCATTTATTGGCATAATGACCCATCTCCTTGCACTTGAAACATTGAATTGTAGTAGGTTCGTTCTGTGTATCCCTTCCTTTGTTTGCATCATTAGACATCTTCTTCCCATCATCGTGGCATTCAAATGCCCGATGACCTTCCTTTCCACATTTGAAACATTTACTTGTCCCTTTAAGACAACTCCCTCCATGTTTCTTTCCACACTTTGATCATAAGGGAAAGCTCATATTCTTTTCAGTGTGCTCTTAAGATTTTCCTTTGAATTCCATTTTCCTCTTCTTATCAAACCCATATGACTGATGGGTTACTCCAATCTCCATCTCAACTTTGGGAGCACATCGAATGATTTCCTCGTAGCTATTGAATTCCCTTATGGATAACGCCCTTTGAGGACTTGGTTTTAAACCACTAAAGAACCGATCGATCTTACTCTCAGGTTGGATAATAATACCAGAAGCGTACCTTGCATGTCTTGTAAAATTTTCTTCATAGGTACCAATAGATTCATCATCCTTTTGCTTTAGTTCAAGAAACTCTTTCTCCATCTTTGTTCGGAGAATACGAGGGAAGTACTTATTGAAAAATAAGTTCTTGAACTCGTCCCATTCCATGGACTCAATTTCATCTCTTTGCCTCGTATTCTTAATAAGATTCCACCATTGATCAGCATCTCCCTCCAAATGATACACTGCTAGGATGACTTTATCATGTTCAGAACATTGAAGAACTGAAAATATCTTTTCAGTAGTACTAATCCATTGTTCAGCAACTAATGGATCAGTAGACCCGCTGAAAGAAGGTGGAAGCTGCCTCATGAATGATTCAACAGAATGTTGCTCCTTCCTTTACTCGTTTGGATGTCCTGCATGATTCATTGCTTGAGAAAGTTGTGTGAGCATGGCTACAAGATTTTTCATTCCATCTCCCATAACGTTTGGTTTCTCAGGGGGACAATCATTGCATTGCCCGTCACATTCCGTATTAACACGATTCCTTCGGGTTCCAACCATTGACTAAAACCAAGAAGAATAGTGTGAGCAACACTAATTATAATAGGAAAACCACATAATCAAGAATAAAATTTCACACTTAAGGTCTTATCCTAGGTTATTCATGGCCATTTATAAAACACTAAGATTGTGTTCTATGCTTAGACTAATCCTTAGTGTTCTTACTAAGGCTTTCACATTCTAGTTTCCAAAGGTTGACTATACCTTTCCTCTGATACCAACTATAATGACCCATACATTACATACATTGTTAATACTTCAAAATTGAAGCATACTTATTACAACATATAATAAAACAACGAAAGGACCGTATAGGTATAGTGTCTTTAGAAATTGGGAAACATAAACAACTGGTTCATAAAGCATCAACATTGCCTCCCACTTATTTCATCATATCTAGAGTCCCTTTTTGGAATATCCTACTTAATAACCTTCTTCCTGATCTAGGGAAAGAAAACATACAAAAGGGTGAGCTCAAATGCTCATTAAGGGTAAATAAAAGGAATATCAATCACATCTTAACCTGCAAAAGAGATCATAATTTCATAACATGGGATAAATCATGGCAGTGAAATGTAATCACAATAATCATAACTTAAAACAGGAAACTTTTTGGCATACACACATAATGATAGATAATCATTTCTTGTTAGTCAAGACTCATTGCAAAGACTATCTTAGTGGACAAAGTCCCTTTCTGAACCGAGTCACCCTCGTTTCAGTCTTGTTTCACTGAACCGGTATAACCTACCGTTCCAGCCATGTCTATCTCATGAGATATAAAATCTTTACCCAATGCATTGGAGGGAGATATAGGTCCCACCCATCTCATAATGATACCATTCTTATGTGTGCCACAAAATCTTAAATCATACATCATTTCATAACCCATGTAATAAAAATAGGATTCTTAAACATCATGTCATCATAACATAATCCATATAAGAAAAAATGAAATCATGAAAATAATTCCATCATAACATAATCAAAACAATGTAAAAATAGGGATAGAAATAGAACCCTATATTATCTTATATGGAAAATAATTTTGATAAAACACTTGAACTTCATTCTTGAGGAAAATATCCTTTCTACTTCAAAAACACTTTTCCTTTTTTAACATGTCGTAAAATTATAAAATAAAAGAAGTTGATTAAAAATAAACTTGAAAACATGTAAAGTAATCTTCTTGGAAATAATGTTTTAAAAATCCATTCATGCCGTATATGTTAAAAAAACATTCTTCGTACTTTTGTCGGAAAAGTCAAAAAGTACCTCGTACAAAAAACGACAAAAAATTACTTTCATATCTTTTACTAAAAACTCACCGAAGGGTAAAATTGGATTTAAACTATTGTAAGTGGATGGAAACAATATTACATATTGAGGGAACATGGATGTGGATGAAAAAATACACCCCAGTAAATACCAAAGTATAAACAATCTCGGATAAAAATGAGATTGTGATATTTTCCCTTACCTTAGGTCCGACTTGCTTTGTAAGTGTCCGAACCTCCTGTATAATGATTTAAATAATTTTATTGACTTATTCCAGAATCATACTTATTTTTACGATATCATATATGGTCATATTCTTAGCTTCTTAGTAGTAATATTTCATTGCTACTTGTTATTCAGGTGGTTATAACTTTTTGTTCTTATGTGTGTTTTGTCGAATAAATTCTTATTCTTTTTCTTTAGGTTATAGATACCTCAGTTACAGAATGGTATTGGTGTAATATATATCATATTCATTCATTCAATTCATTTATATAATCATTATGAAATGAAGATCATGTAGAACGAGTCGCATCACATCGTGGAGACGGTATTCCGTACGTACGCACGAGTGATGATATCATTCCTATGATCGTGGAATTGTATTGGAGTGTATGTATACTATTTTAGAATCAGTATCACTTTATAATAGTCATATATAGTCATTATATACACCATTATACCCATCCAAGTAATGTGGTGGTGGAAAATAGATTACACCACGGCGTGGAGACGGTATTCCGTACGTACGCAAGCGCGGTGATTTCTTTTTCCGTAGGATGGATAGATGGTGAAATAGGGTTGTTTCATAATTATAATAACATATCAATATATGAGTGATACTGAAGTTATTACTTCATAATGAAACAACCTAAGAAGAAGAAGAGGAAGAAGAAATAAGGATGAAAGAATCGGTAATGGGCTTTACCTCTTCTTTGAAGTGCTTCTTTGAGACCTCCTTTTAGGGCACTAAAATGGGTCTTTGAAGAAGACCAGAACCTCTAGGATGTCTCTAGGGAAGTGGAGAGGAGAAAGTGGCAGGGGTTTGCCGATGTTGAAGGCTCAATGTGGTGTGAGGAAGAGGGGGAGGAGGTGCCCTTTTATAAGGGAGGAGAGGGGCACCTTTGGAATAACAAAAAATATTATTTTATTATAAAGTCATGTTCGGTTTTAAATAGCTCCAAATTGATATATTTCGAAGCTAAGTTGGGGATGGGTATAAATCCTCTCATCCAATAGAATTTAGACAAGTTTAGGTTCCTATTTTAACCTTATCATTTAGATTTAACATTAAGTTAAATAATTTTACTTTTACCATGTCTCCGTGTGTTCTTATACTATAAGGTTAATAAACATACTATAAGCAGCAAAAAAACCCCAATTTGTTTATTATTATTATTTATAACCTTATCAAAGTCATTTGGCCGAACCTTATATTTTTAGGAATAAAATAACAATTACTAATATAATATTTGTTTTAAAAACCATTTTATGTCAATTTTGATACTATTTAGTAATTTCTTTTTTGTGAAAATCATAACAGAATGATTAGTTCAAAAAAAGTTAATTAAATCAATAATAACATGTCATATTAACCAAGAAAATTATTGGAATTCATAAAAAGTCTCAAATTACATTTATTTTGGTGTTCATAACATCAATTATGTCAATATTTCATTAATAAAATAATTACTGCATCATCATTGTGTCATAAATAAATTAAATTATTTAATGTCTAAAAATTAAAAATAAAATACCATTATGTAGGAAATATTTTTAGATTTCTAATGAATATTTATAGTCGAATTTATCTTATGTATAACCCCATATTAAAAATGTTTTAGTTATTAAACATTGATTTTATCTATTTTAACTATTCATTAAATAAAATAATATTAAATGTCATAATCTAATCCAAGTGGACCTAAATGGTCATATTATATTCATAAGGTTGTTTTTGGTCGAATTACACTTATCCAATAGAATTAGGACAAGTGTTAGGGTGATAGTAATATCATATTTATCCTTAGTTACCCTATTTACTATTAACCGCGGTAAAAAAAAGTAAAAAGTTACTATTCACCAAAAATTATTATCATCTCACTGAACCACATTTTAGTCCTTGATATTAACCGTATCTCTCGTATTTTCGAAATTCCATTCACAGAAGCGGTAAAATTAAGTTTTATGAAAAATTCAGTTTTTTAACTACCACTTAGTGGTTTCACTATTCATCAAAAATTGAAAGTTTTCCGAAATATACCAAAATTTCACCCTAGGCTAATTTCGATATTCTGAATCCTAAAATGAAGTCCATTTTGAAAAATAAAATTTATAAAATTTCAAAAAGTGGTTATTACTATTCATAACAGCTAGTTTTAATAATATTTTAATAGCATATCGTTGTTTAGTAAAACTCGGTATTGCGTACGACGCAAGCTATCGAGGAAGGTCGCGATTTCGTGTAAAGCAAGCCAAGAAAGTATTGTGTAGAAAAATATTCCTTTGATGATTTATATAACATAAAAGTCTCAGGTGTTACATTCTACCCCCCTTAAAATGAATTTCACCTCGAAATTCGTCACTTTGTAACAAACAGACGAGGATACCTCTCCCTCATCATATCCTCAAGCTCCCATGTAGCTTCTTCTAATTGGTGGTTCCTCCATAAAACTTTCACCAATCGAGTGGTCTTGTTTCGTAGGACTTTTTCGCTACGATCCAGAATCTCTATCGGTTGTTCTTCATAAGAAAGATCTTGCTCCAGCGGTACAACTTCTGAGCTAAGTACATGTGAAGGATCAGGTATGTACTTTCTCAGGAGAGATACATGGAACACATCGTGAACTTGAGAGAGATTTGGTGGAAGCGCCAATCGGTAAGCTACCTTCCCAACACTATCCAGTATTTCGAAAGGACCGATATATCTAGGGTTCAACTTCCCCTTCTTTCCAAATCTCATAACCCTCTTCCAGGGAGATATTCATAAGAACACTTTATCACCCACTTCAAACTCTAGGTCTTTTCTTCGGTTGTCGGCATAACTTTTCTGTCGACTCTGAGCTACTCTTTTGTGTTGTTGAATAGATCCGACCTTTTCTACCATTTCATCAACGAGATCAGGTCCTAATAGCTTTCTTTCCCCAACTTCATCCCAGCAAGTTGGAGTCCTGCATTTCCTTCCATAGAGAGCTTCATAAGGAGCCATCTGAATACTGGAGTGAAATCTATTATTATAAGAAAATTCCACCAAAGGTAGGTGTTGATCCCAACCACCATTGAAATCCATAGAGCAAGCTCTCAACATATCTTCTAGGGTTTGAATTGTTCTCTCAGACTGACCGTCTGTATGAGGATGATAAGTAGTGCTGAAACTCAACTCTGTATCCAGAGTATGCTGAAGACTTCGCCAGAACTTCGAGGTAAATCTCGGATCCCGATCAGATATAATAGAAAGTGGTACTCCATGAAATCTTACCACTCCCTTTACACATATCCTGGCAAGCTGATCCAGAGAGAAATCCTCTCTAATAGCAATGAAGTGTGCAGACTTTGTAAGACGATCAACTATGACCCAGATAGCATTATTGCCTTTGGATGTTTTAGGAAGTCCTGTGACAAAGTCCATGGTGATGTTTTCCCATTTCCATTCGGGTATGGGTAATGGTTGTAACATCCCCTTAGACTTCTGTCTCTCAGCTTTAACTTATTGACAAACCAAGCATCGAGAGACATATTCAGCAACATCTTTTTTCATTCCATCCCACCAGAAGTACTTTTCAGGTCGCTATACATCTTCGTGCTTCCAGGATGAATAGAGAATGAAGAACTATGAGCCTCATCTAGCAGCTCCTTCTTTAATTCGGGGATGGGAGGAACACAAACCCAATTCCTGAACTTTATTATCCCATCACAATCAAGGTTGAATTCAGGAACAATTCTCACCTTCTTTTGTAACTAGACATCTTCTTTCCATGCCTCTTTAATCTTCACATGTATAGATGGTTGAACATTAATTTGAGAAAGATAAGATTTTTCCACTTTCATTATAATTCCAAGATCCATCCTTTGTAAATCCATAAATATTGGATCTTTTGTGATCCTCATCATGGATAAACTAGCATGGTCTTGTCGACTTAATGCATCTTCCACCTTGTTTGCTTTCCCAGGGTGGTAATGGATTGAGCAGTCATAATCCTTAATCATCTCCAACCATCTTCTTTGACGCATATTCAGCTCCTTTTGTGTGAAAATATACATTAAACCTTTATGATCAGTATAAATATCACACCTTTCACAATAAAGGTAATGCCTCCAAATCTTTAATGCAAAGATTACAGTAGCTAACTCCAAATCATGTGTTGGGTAATTTTGCTCATGGATTTTCAACTGTCGTGAGGCATAAGCTATCACCATATCATTTTTCATAAGAACACACCCCAATCCCTTCTTGGATGCATCACGGTAGATCACAAACCTTTCTCCACTATAGGGCAGTTTGAACACAGGTGCACTGGATAACCTTCTTTTCAACTCCTTGAAATTCTCTTCACATTCCTCCGTCCAAAAAAACTTAACTCCATTCCGAGTCAACTTGGTGAGTGGATTAGATAATCGTGAAAAATCATTCACAAAACGTCGATAATATCCAGCCAAACCAAGAAAACTTTGGATCTCAGTTACTCTTGTTGGTCTCGACCATCTTTCGATAACCTCTGTTTTTGCTGGATCCATAGATATCCTCTCTTTTGAGATTATGTGACCCAAAAATGCAACTTTTTGAAGCCAAAATTCACACTTGGTAAATTTGGCATAAAGATTCTCCTTTCTCAGGGTCTTCAATATAATTCTCAAGTGATCTTCATGTTCTTCCTTGATCTTTGAATAGACAAGAATATCGTCTATAAAGACTACCACAAATTGATCAGGATAGTCTCTAAAGACTCTATTCATCAGACCCATGAAGATAGCAGGGGCATTAGTAAGACCAAATGGCATCACTATAAATTCATAGTGTCCATACCTTGTACGGAAAGCTGTCTTTGGTATATCCTCCCTTTTGACCCTGAATTGATGATACCCTGAACGAAGATCAATCTTGGAAAAGTATTGAGCTCCGCGTAGTTGGTCAAATAAGTCATCAATGCGTGGGAGAGGATATTTGTTCTTGATATTGATCTTGTTAAGTTCTCGATAATCAATGAAGAGTCTCATTGATCCATCTTTCTTCTTAACAAATAGAATAGGTGCTCCCCAATGTGACGCACCAGGGCATATGAATCCCTTATCAAGATTCTCTTGGAGTTGCTTCTTCAATTCCTGTAACTCAATTGGGGCCATTCTATAAGGTGTCTTTGAAATAGGCAAAGCACCCGGTACGAGTTCTATTGAGAACTCAACTTCACGATTTGGTGGAAGTCCCTGTAATTCCTCTGGAAAGACATCATCAAACTCCCGTACAATGGGAATATTCTTAATCGTGAGTTTCTCACCAACCATTTGAGATAAATAACCTTCATTTAGTGGAATCAAGACCCATAAGATGGAAGAAATTTCCACTGGACGGTTATGTTCATCCTTGCATTGATAGACGATCATAGATTGATCTGGAATATGAAATGTGACTTCCCTTATTTGGCTATTGATATGAGCTCTATATAATGAAATCCAATCCATGCCAAGAAGCACATCAAATTCCACTATAGAAAGGATCGCAAGATTTCTAGGAAGCACTTTCCCACAAACTTCGATCGGAGAAGAATTATAAACATTTGATGCGACTGTTGTGCCATTAGGTGTTGTCACAGCTAACTCAACATCTAATTGTTGAGGTAATACGGTGATACCCTTAGAATATTCTTCAGAAATAAAAGAGTGGGTGGATCCAGAATCAAATAAAACATTTTATACTTTAGAGTGGATGGTAAGTGTACCTTTCACCACATCATTATCATACTCCACATCACTGATAGAAATTGCATGTGACTTTACTTTGTCTTTAGCCTTAAGAGTTTGTTGACGTCGACCATCATCATCAACCCTTGGATTAGGGAATTTATTGGCATAATGACCCATCTCCTTGAACTTGAAATATTGAATTGTAGTAGGTTCGTTCTGTGTATCCCTTCCTTTGTTTGCATCATTAGAGATCTTCTTCCCATCATCGTGGCATTAAAATGCCCGATGACCTTCCTTTCCACATTTGAAACATTTATTTGTCCCTTTAAGACAACTCCCTCCATGTTTCTTTCCACACTTTGATCATAAGGGAAAGCTCATCTTCTTTTCAGTGTGCTCTTTATATTTTCCTTTGAATTCCATTTTCCTCTTCTTATCAAACCCATATGACTGATGGGTTACTCCAATCTCCATCTCGACTTTGGGAGCACATCGAACGATTTCCTCGTAGCTATTGAAGTCCCTTATGGCTAACGCCCTTCGAGGACTTGGTTTTAAGCCATTAAAGAACCGATCGATCTTACTCTCAGGTTGGATAATAATACCAGAAGCGTACCTTGCATGTCTTGTAAAATTTGCTTCATAGGTACCAACAGATTCATCATCCTTTTGCTACAGTTCAAGAAACTCTTTCTCTATCATTGTTCGGAGAATACGAGGGAAGTACTTATTGAAAAATAAGTTCTTGAACTCGTCCCATTCCATGGACTCAATTTCATCTCTTTGCCTCATATTCTTAATAAGATTCCACCATTGATCAGCATCTCCTTCCAAATGATACACTGCTAGGATGACTTTATCATGTTCAGAACATTGAAGAACTGAAAATATCTTTTCAGTAGTACTAATCCATTGTTCTGCAACTAATGGATTAGTAGACCCGCTGAAAGAAGGTGGACGCTGCCTCATGAAGGATTCAACAGAATGTTGCTCCTTCCTTTACTCGTTTGGAAGTCCTTTATTATTCATAGCTTGAGAATGTTGTGTGAGCATGGCTACAAGATTTTGCATTCCAGCTCCCATAACGTTTGGTTTCTCAGGGGGACAATCATTGCATTGCCCGTCGCATTCCGTATTAACACGATTCCTTCGGGTTCTAACCATTGACTAAAACCAAGAAGAATAGTGTGAGCAACACTAATTATAATAGGAAAACCACATAATCAAGAATAAAATTTCACACTTAAGGTCTTATACTAGGTTATTCATGGCCATTTCTAAAACACTAAGATTGTGTTCTATGCTTAGACTAATCCTTAGGGTTCTTACTAAGGCCTTCACATCCTAGTTTCCAAAGGTTGACTATACCTTTCCTCTGATACCAACTATAATGACCCATACTTTACATACATTGTTAATACTTCAAAATTGAAGCATACTTATTACAACATATAATAAAACCACGAAAGGACCGTATAGGTATAGTGTCTTTAGAAACTGGGAAATATAAACAACTGGTTCATAAATCATCAACTTTGCCTCCCACTTATTTCATCATATCTAGAGTCCCTTTTTGGCATATCCTACTTAATAAACTTCTTCCGGACCTGGGGAAAGAAAACATACAAAAGGGTGAGCTCAAATGCTCAGTAAGGGTAAATAAAAGGAATATCAATCACATATTAACCTGCAAAAGAGATCATAATTTCATAACATGGGATAAATCATGGCAGTGAAATGTAATCACAATAATCATAACTTAAAACAGGAAACTTTGTGGCATACACACATAATCATAGATAATCATTTCTTGTTAGTCAAGACTCATTGCCAATACTATCTTAGTGGACAAAGTCCCTTTCTGAACCGAGTCACCCTCGTTTCAGTCATGTTTCACTGAACCGGTATAACCTACCGTTCCAGCCATGTCTATCTCATGGGATATAAAATCTTTACCCAATGCATTGGAGGGAGATATATGTCCCACCCATCTCATAATGATACCATTCTTATGTGTGCCACAAAATCTTAAATCATACATTATTTCATAACCCATGTAATAAAAATGGGATTCTTAAACATCATGCCATAATAACATAATCCATATAAGAAAAAATGAAATCATAAAAATAATTCCATCATAACATAATCAAAACAATGTAAAAATAGGGATAGAAACAGAACCCTATATTATCTTAGATGGAAAATAATTTTGATAAAACACTTGAACTTCATTCTTGAGGAAAATATCCTTTCTACTTCAAAAACACTTTTCCTTTCTTAACATGTCGTAAAATTATAAAATAAAAGAAGTTGATTAAAAATAAACTTGAAAACATGTAAAGTAATCTTCTTGGAAATAATGTTTTAAAAATCCATTCATGCAGTATAAGTTAAAAAAACATTCTTCGTACTTTTGTCGGAAAAGTCAAAAAGTACCTCGTACAAAAAACGACAAAAGATTCCTTTCATATATTTTACTAAAAACTCACCAAATAGTAAAATTGGATTTAAACTATTGTAAGTGGATGGAAACAATATTACATATTTAGGGAACATGGATGTGGATGATAAAATACACCCCAGTAAATACCAAAGTATAAACAATCTCGGATAAAAATGAGATTGTGATATTTTCCCTTACCTTAGGTCCGACTTGCTTTGTAAGTGTCTGAACCTCTTGTATAATGATTTAAATAATTCCATTGACTTATTCTAGAATCATACTTATTTTTATGATATCATATATGGTCATATTCTTAGCTTCTTAGTAGTAATATTTCATTGCTACTTGTTATTCAGGTGTTTATAACTTTTTGTTCTTATGCGTGTTTTGTCGAATAAATTCTTATTCTTTTTCTTTAGGTTATAGATACCACATTTACAGAATGGTATTAGTGTAATATATATCATATTCATTCATTCAATTCATTTATATAATCATTATGAAATGAAGATCATGTAGAACGAGTCGCATCACATCGTGGAGACGGTATTCCGTACGTACGCACGAGTGATGATATCATTCCTATGATCGTAGAATTGTATTGGAGTGTATGTATACTATTTTAGAATCAGTATCACTTTATAATAGTCATATATAGTCATTATATACACAATTATACCCATCCAAGTAATGTGGTGGTGGAAAATAGATTACACCACGGCGTGGAGACGGTATTCCGTACGTACGCAAGCGCGGTGATTTCTTTTTCCGTAGGATGGATAGAAGATGAAATAGGGTTGTTTCATACTTATAATAACATATCAGTATATGAGTGATACTGAAGTTATACTTCATAATGAAACAACCTAAGAAGAAGAAGTGGAAGAAGAAATAAGGATGAAAGAATCGGTAATGGGATTTACCACTTCTTTGATGTGCTTCTTTGAGACCTCCTTTTAGGGCACTAAAATGAGTCTTTGAAGAAGACCAGAACCTCTAGGATGTCTCTAGGTAAGTGGAGAGGAGAACGTGGCAGGGTTTGGCCGTGTTTGAAGGCTCATTGTGGTGTGAGGAAGAGGGGGAGGAGGTGCCCTTTTATAAGGGAGGAGAGGGGCACCATTGGAATAACTAAAACTATTATTTTATTATAAAGTCAAGTTCGGTTTTAAATAGCTCCAAATTGATATATTTAGAAGCTAAGGTGGGGATGGGTATAAATCCTCTCATCCAATAGAATTTAGACATGTTTAGGTTCCTATTTTAACCTTATCATTTAGATTTAACATTAAGTTAAATAATTTTACTTTTACCGTGTCTTCTTGTGTTCTTAAACTATAATGTTAATAAACATAATATAAGCAGCCAAAAGAACCCCAATTTGTTTATTATTATTATATATAACCGTATCTAAGTCATTTGGCCGAACCTTATATTTTTAGGAATAAAATAACAATTACTAATATAATATTTGTTTTAAAAACTATTTTATGTCAATTTTGATACTATTTAGTAATTTATTTTTTGTGAAAATCATAACAGAATGATTAGTTCAAAAAAAGTTAATTAAATCAATAATAACATGTCATATTAACCTAGAAAATTAGTGTAATTCATAAAAAGTCTCAAATTACATTTATTTTGGTGTCCATAACATCAATTATGTCAATATTTCATTAATAAAATAATTACTGCATCATCATTGTGTCATAAATAAATTAAAATATTTAATGTCTAAAAATTACAAATAAAATACTATTATGTAGGAAATCTTTTTAGATTTCTAATGAATATTTATAGTCGAATTTATCTTATGTATAACCCCATATTAAAAATGTTTTAGTTATTAAACTTTGATTTTATCTATTTTAACTATTCATTAAATAAAGTAATATTAAATGTCATAATCTAATCCAAGTGGACCTAAATGGTCATATTATATTCATAAGGTTGTTTTTGGTCGAATTACACTTATCCAATAGAATTAGGACATGTGTTAGGGTAATAGTAATATCATATTTACCCTTAGTTACCCTATTTACTATTAACCGCGGTAAAAAAAAGTAAAAAGTTACTATTCATCAAAAATTATTTTCATCTCACTGAAACACATTTTAGTCCTTGATATTAACCGTATCTCTCAGATTTTCAAAATTCCATTCACAGAAGCGGTAAAATTAAGTTTTATGAAAAATTCAGTTTTTTAACTACCACTTAGTGGTTTCACTATTCATCAAAAATTGAAAGTTTTCAGAAATATACCAAAATTTCACCCTAGGCTAATTTCGATATTCTGAATCCAAAAAAGAAGTCCATTTTTAAAAATAAAATTTATAAATTTCATTAATTATTTTTTTGTCATACGATAAGATGTAAGTGAGATATTAATCGTCCCTGATAAGATATCAATTGTAAAATCTACTTCACTTATGTTTGGAAACCGTAATAAATTTTTAGGTAAAAAGGAAACTGGTCAAAAATTATTGGAAAACTGATATTCTCGATCTCATCCATAGATTTCATGGTCAATACCTCAAACTGGTATGAGATAGTTTCAACTAATAGTGCCAAAAATCCTACTCCACTTGACATTACATTCTTAATTCCTCTAAATAGATGCTCAAAAATATTATTAGTCTTATAAAAAATGCTTCAAGTATAAAAATTGATGTGATATTTGAACATTTTGAACCAATCCATACTCAGAATTATGTTATAGTCATCCATATCAGTCAATGAGAATTCCCAAATAAATTCATCCCCATAGATCATTATAAAAATTACTTCGTACACAATGTATTGACATTAATTTTGTATAAGAGGAGTTTGAATATTACAAATATATGGCATAATATAAACAAGAAATCTCAAAAGAGTAACCACACAAGAATCTGGAAATGAATGTGACACACCATTATCAAAAAAATCTTGCACATGGGTTTCATTCAAAATAATTGTATCTCTCACCATTGAAGGTCTCAATTGTTCATCCATGGTCACTTGATCAAATCTATACAATTTATTACTCACTATTCTTTTATCTTTGTTACCCTATTGATATTTCCCTGGTTGAGGATTCACAGTATTCCTCAAATTTCCATGGATTTATCAGGTTTTCTAATGAGAGATATTCTTCTATACTCATCCCATCAAAACATATGATGCCTAAGAAGCATGAGATGTTTCCCTAGAACCCGACCTCAGAGCACTATGACAATAACACTATAAATGTGCCATTATATTGCACTTGTGACCTGATCTAGGTGGTGTTGTACATTTTTACTTTATGTGATCAAGATAACCACATTGAAAACAATTGTATGTACCCTTTGGTTTAGGAGAAAGATTCACTGATCCCACCATCTGATTCTGATTCACACCACCCCTATGGAAATAAGTGTACCTATTCCGCTTATTCCCAGCATTATATTTCCCACTCATTCACAAAAGCATTAAAATTACCCCTCGAATCATAGTTCATAATATATCCCATTCATTCAAGGTTTCTCTGTTAACCATATCTATATGATTCGATATACAAAGCATGAAAATATTTCAGTGAATATCTGGACTCATCCCCATTTAAAAAATGTGTGGCTTCAAGGACCCACTTACATCAAATTTAGGTGCGAAGAAGACTAAATTCATAAATTTAGTCACATAATCTCTCATTGTGAGTTTCTCTTGCATAAAACTAAAGAATTATATGGTTATTTCAATTTGAAAAAAATGAGTACAAATTTTTTTGTCAAAAAATTCATTAAAATATTCCCTTGTCATTTCTCAGTCCAATTCAATACGAACTACTAAATCACACATCTGTTGTGAAGGATCTTATAACATGTATGTTTCCATCATCAGCTTTAGCTCAGCTGGTGTGCCAAGGAAATCGATGATTTGATTCATCCTATTTAGCTACAATTTTTATTTTCCCAATTATGAATCACCCCGAATGATGGGTAGATTCTACTTTAGGAACTGAATTGAATGATCCTCTTTCCTTGGTTCATTGGTTTGGTTCCCTCTTTACATGGCATAAAATAACTGAACAATACTCTAAACAAAATAATGGTTCACCTGTGGATTAGGTACAACCGCATTCTCAATAGCTTGTTTTGGTTGGATTCTATGATGGCTATCTGGTGTCATTCACTATAACCAATAGAAAACACCATTTAGTATTACTCCCTAGAAACTGAAGAATTTACAATTTAAAAATTTCCACATCACACGTATCTCAACAAGGATTTATAAAATTTAAAATTCACTACTTTCAATCCAATTTTGATAATTCCACCATGCTTTTGAAAATAAAACCATTTTCCAAAATCAATACTTTTTCACAAAATCATAAATGATTACTCAAAATGAATTACATACTCTTAGTGGGAATTCATTTCTATCAATGCATGTCTTTCTCTTTTGATCAGATATACCAAGGACGATGAGGTGACACCACCTAGAAGTTTCTAAAAACCTTCATGAAACTAACTCCATATTAAATTGAGATTCATTATAAAGTTGTTATATAAACATTTTTATGCATTAAATTTCATGTTTTGAAAATCCTGTCTCCTTGATACCATCATAAGATTTGGACCAATATGAATTCAATCTCAATGACTGAACAAGATGATACCATTTGTAACATCATACTCTTCATCATTGGCATGAGATGTTGTGAGGGTGATGCTTGGCCTTATGTGACATCCCCAAGATACCAATGACTGGAAATAAATTCCATGGGCATCGTAAACCTCCAAAAAATCAATAAACCATAAAACCCCTGAGGAAACATTTTAAACAAAAAAACTGTAAACCCCCCTAAAAACCTAATAAATGAAAAAACCTTAATAACCCTAAACAGACCCTAAAAACCCTAAAAGTCCATAAACCAGTAAAAGATCCTAAGAACAATTAAACTTCTATAAAACATCAAAACCCTAAAAACTCTAAAATCCCCTTAACCACATAAAAATGTAAAAAAACTCTAAAACCCCTTAAAACCCCTTAAAACCCTAAAAACCCAAAAATATCGAAAAACTCTAAAAACAAACAAAATCCATAAAAAACCATAAATCCCAGATAATCATAAAAATATTAAAAAATCATTAAATATGTAAAAACCCTAAAAACCATATGAAAACCTTAAATATCTAAAAACAATTAAATCCCATAAAAAACTAAAAATGATAAAAACCCCAAAAATCAAAAACCTGTAAAAACTCTAAAACACTAAATCCCCTAAAAATCCCTAAAAACACTAAAAAATATTAAAAATCATAAAAAAAATCACTAAAATATTTAAAACCATCAAAACCCCAAGATACCTAAGATACACCTACAAACCTAAAAATGCTTTAAACCCCTATAACCCCAAAAAAACTAAGAAAAAAACCCCAAAAGAACCAAAAAACCCTTAAAACCCATAAAAATCATAAAAACCCCAAATACCAAAAAAACCATAAAACCCATAAAAACTCTAGAATCCCACTAAAAACTATAAAATCCATTTAAACACTTAAAATCATTAAAAAACAATAAAAAACCTTAAAACCTCTAAAAATAAAAAAACCCTAAAACCCCAAAAAACCATAAAAACCCACAAATCCCTAAAAAACCATCAAAATCCACAAAATCCAATAAAACCATAAAAACTATAGAAATACTAAAAAAATCCATAAACAACGTTAAAACTCTAAAAAAACCCAGAAAACCCCTAAGGAAACCTTAAATACATAACAAAACCTAAAACCCTAAAAACCTAAAAAATTGATAAAAACCCAAAAAACCCCTAAAACCTAAGAACCATAAAACACTCTAAATCATTATTAATCATAAAAACCCTAAAAACCCAAAAAATACTAAAATATCACTAAAAAGGTAAAATACCAAGAAAAAAACATAAACAACATGATAAAAACTAAAAAAAATAAAAATGTATAACCACTAAAAAGCTAAAAATGCTAAAAACCCTAAAAACCCAAAAAGAACCTAAAACTATAAAACCCCTAAAAATCATTAAATCCCCTAAATGGTTTAAAAATACTAGAAACCCATAAAAACATGAAAACTAACTAAAAATCTAAAAACCCTTTAAATCCTTAAAAATGTAAAAAAAATCTAAAAACCATTAAACCCCAGAAAACACAGAAATCTAAAAATATAAAAACTATAAAAAGATGACAACCTTAAGAACCCTAAAACCCCCTAAAACCCCTCCAAATTTTTAAAAACCATACAAACCTGTAGACGTCTTAAAATGGCCAAAAAACCCCTAAAACCCGAAAAACCCAAAAAACCATAAGAATAGGTTAAAAACTAAAAACACTCACAACCCCTAAAAACATAAAAAATGTTAAAAACCCAAAAATTTTCAAAAAACACTAAAAATTCTAAAAATGATAAAACCCCATAAAACCCCTAAAACCCAATCAAAATCCTAAAATCCCTAAAATTACCTTCAAATGAAAACAATAATAAAAACCCTAAAAACACCAAATGAAATCTTAAAAACCTAAAAACACATAAACCCCTCAGAAATATAAAGATGATAAAAACCATAAAAGACCTTAAATCCTATAAAACCCCTGAAAACTATAAAATGCACCAAAAACCTAAAAAATCCCCTTTGACAAAAACCTAAAACACACTAAAAACTCTATAAATTTTTTAAATCCAAAAAAACATTTAAAAACTCTAAAAACATACAAAAACAAAAACAAAATAAAAAAACACTAAAACCCAAAAAAACAATAAAACCCCAAAAAAAACACACAAAAAACCCTTAAACCCCAAAGGAAATCACCAGCCCCTCATTATCCCTAAAATCCCTAACAACCCTAAAATTCCAAAAACAAGTCCCAAAAAAATATATAAATACATAAAAACCCCTCAAATATAAGAAAAAACCCAGGAAAACCTTAAAAACCCAAAAAGTACATATGACCCCTAAAAAATATAAAAAACACTAAAACTGATAAAAACCCTAAAAACCATAGAAAACGATAAAACCCCTTGTAAACCATAAAAATTGTAAAACGTCAAAAAAACCAAAAACCCCAATAAAATCTCTAAATACCTTCTAAACCCCTAAAAACATGAACAACTATAACACCAATAAAACCCTTAAAACTCAAAAAAAAATTGAAACAACTGATAACCCAAAAAACAATAAATACAACAAAAAACTAAAAACTAGAAAAAACATAAAAATCCATAGAACACCTAAAAGCCCATAAAATTCCTAAAAAATCCATAAAAATCAAAAAAAAACATAAAAACCCCAAAAAATGAAAAACACCTCAGTAAACATTAAAAATATAAAAACACTTAAAACTAAATAAACCAATAAACACTTAAAACCCTAAAACTCCACAAAACTATAAAAAGAATAAAAACTATAAAAAAACCAAAACACATAAACCCCATAAAAATATAAAAAATGTCTAAAAATGTAAAAAACTCTGAAGAAAAAAAAATACCATAAATCATTAAAACCCCTAACAACCTAAATATACTAAAAACACTAAAAACTAAAAAACCCCTAAAACCATAAAAACTATAAAAATAACCAAATTCTATACCAACCCCAAACCCTATAAAACCAATAAAATGCACTAAAAACTTTAAAAACCCTATAAACATTAAAAAAATCAATAATTTTTTAAAATACAAAAAAACTAGAAAAACACAGAAAACCCAAAAAACAATAAACACCATAAAACCCCTAAATACATAAAAACCTTTAAAATCCCTAAAAACCCTAAAAACCAATAATATAATAAAAAAACCTAAAAATACATAAAAATAAAAAAACCCTATACCCTAGAAATCCATAAAAACATAAAAACACATAAAAAACCTAAAAACCTAAAAACACTAACACCCTAAATACCATAAAACCCATCATTATCACTAAAACCATCACAATCCTAAAAATTTCGTTAAGATCCTTAAAAATGTAAAAAAACCTAAAACACCAAAAAACCCAAAAGGAAACCTTAAAAACCAAACAACTCTTAAACCCCCACAAATACCTAAAAAAGATAAAAACCCTAAAAAATAATAAAAACCCTAAAAGACCCTAAAAACCCCAAAAAACCTGAAAAACTATTAAACCCCCAAAATCATAAAGAACCCTAAACCACAAAAAAACACCAAAAAACCACTAAATACAATAAAAACACATTAAATCACTAAAAATGTTTAAAACGCTAGAAAACCATAAAAACCATAAAATCTAAGAAAAACCTTAAACCCCATAAAACCCCTAAACCCTAATAAAGGACACAAAATCTCTAAATTCCCTAAAATCCCATAAATATACTAAAAAATACCTAAAATTAAAGAAACATAAAAACCCCTAAAACCCTAGGAAACCATAAAAACAAAAAATTATTAAAACCCCTAAAAATCCTATAAATTCAAAAAACCATAAAACAATCTAAAATCCTAAAAACCCCCTCAGAATCACTAAATATACTAAAAACTCATAAAAAACCTAACATTCCCTAAAAATCCTGAAACCCTAGAAAAAAGTCAAAAAAACCTAAAAAAACTTAAATCCATTAAAAACCGAAAAAATTGATAAATTCCTTAAAACCCTAAAAGATCCTAAAACCACTAAAACTTCTAGAAACCATAAAACACCCTAAAACATTTAATAACCCAAAACCCATTAAAACATGAAAAACACACAAAAAAATCTAAAATATTCAAGCCCCTAAAAATGATATAAAACTATATATAACCTTAAAACACTTAAGAACTCATAAAATACCCTAAAAACTCAAAAACCCCCATAAAACCCTAAAAACACTGAAAATACCCAAAACTATAAAACCCCAAAAAATCATAAAAATACCTAAAATACAAAAAAATGTAATAACCCCTGAAATCCTTGTAAACCCCTAAGAATGTTTTAAAAACCAAAAAAACACTTAATACTAAAAAAAACAAGAAAAATCTAAAAATACTAAAAAACAATAAGGAAACCCTAGGAACCATAATACACCTAAAAACCATAAAACCCTACAAACCCATAAAAACACTAAAATACCACTGAAAACACTAAAACCACTTTAAACTCTTCAAAAAATTAATAAAATTAAAAAAACATAAAAACCCTAAAAATTAAAAAACCATTAAATTCCAAAAAAAAACATAAGACCCTAAAATCCTAAAAAACCTAAAAACCCTAAAAAAATCCTGAAAACCCATAAAACCCTTGGAAGTTATAAAAAAGCACTAAAATTCCATAAAAACATAGAAAACCCTCAAAACCTGAAAACCAATAAGAGAACCATAAAAACCATGAATCACATAAAATCCTAAAAAATAAAAAATTCCAAAAACCCAAAAACCCCTAAAAACACTAAAAAAATCCTAAAATCCCTAAAAACCATAAAAACTCTAAAAATCCTAAAATCCTAAAAATATATAAATACCCTAAAATAATAAAAATCGTATAAATTCCCTTAAATTCAGTAAAAATGAAAAAACCATAAATCCACTGAATATCCCAAAGAAAAACATAAAAACCTAAAAAAACTTAAAAACCCGAAAATACCTAAAATACACTAAAAACCTAAATGAACCAAAACCCCTAAAAACCCCTAAAAACTTTTAAAATCCCTAAAATTCTTCAAATGACACATAACACCAATAATGTTCCTAAAAACTCTATAACACCTAAAAACGTTAAAAAATTGTAAATCATTAACAACCCATAAAAACTCATAAATATAGAAAAAACCCAAAAATACCTAAAAACCCTAAAATGCTAAAAACATCTTAAAACCCAAAAAAAAAATATAAAAATCATAAGAAGCCCTAAAATTCATGAAAATGAAAACAAACTGGAGACCCTAATTACCCTTTAGGAAACCTTAAAAACATAAAAACACATAATTACTAAAAAACCTAAAAATTCTAAAACCCACAAAACCACTAAAAACATTATAAACCATAATATTGCTAGAAACCATAAAAATATTAAAACCTATAAAACCCCTATAAAACAACTATAAACTCTAAAACACATTATTTCCGAAAAAAGGTAAAAATCTCTAAAAATCACTAAAACCTCGAGAAATAGAAAAAACTATAAAACCGAAGAAAACGATGAAACTGTAAAAACCCTAAAAACCCAAAATACCCTAAACACCAAAAAGACCATAAAAATTGTAAAAAATAACTAAAAATACCTAAAAACATAAAACCCCCAAAAACCCTAAAAATATATAAGAAAACCATAAAAACATAAAATGCCTAAAAACCCTAAAAATCTAAAAATCAATAAAACCCCTAAAAATCAATAAAAATACCAAAATTCATAAAAATCCCTAAAAAACCTAAGAACCCTATTAAAACCTTAAAACCTAAAAAACACTTAAAACCCATAAAACCTAAAGAACATTTGAATCCCTAAAAACTATAAGACCCCTAAAAACATTAAAAACTTGTAAAACCCCATAAAACCCATAAAAACCCACTAAATACTCTGTAAAACCATTTAAAACCCAAAATCCTTTAAAACTCTAAAAAAATATTAAAACCCCCTAAAACCCAAAAAAACAAAAAAAACCCTAAAACATGAAAAACCAATAAAACCCTCAAAATTCTTATAAACCACAAAAAACTATAGAAAACTAAAAAAATCCATAAAAATGTTAAATACCATAAAAAACACTGAAAACCCCTTAGAAAACCTTAAAAACATAAAAATAATTAAAACCCATAAAAACCTTGAAATTGAAAAAATAAAATAATATCTCAAACCCCTCAAAATAGTTAATTACCGATATAATTCATAGAAACCCTAAAAATCATAAAAATTGTAAAATTCCCCAAGACACCTAAATTAAAAAAACCCTAAAACCCCTATGAAAACCATAGAAACCTAAATACACTAAAACACCTAAAAATTCAAAAAATTCTAAAATCATGAGAGGCCCTAAAACCTTAAAATCCCTAATAATAGAAAAAACCCCAAAAAGCAAAAAACCCCTAAAACCACTAAAAAATATAAAGCTTTTAAACCCATAAAAGTGACAAAAAAACTCTAAAACCCCTTAGAAAAGATAAAAAACTCAAAAAAACCCATAAAAACCATAAAACCATCAAAATACCTAGAAACCCAAAAAAAATGTCAAAATCAATAGAAAGACTTAAAAATACAAAAAAAACATAAAACCCCAAAACCTAGAAAAAACATAAGAAGTCCTTAAAAATAAGAAAACAAATAAAACCCCTGTAAATTATAAAACACTAAAAACACTAAAACCTTAAGCAACCCTAAAACACCTCAAATCTCTAAAAACCATAAAAACCATAAAAATACTAAAAAATCTCTAGAAATGTAAAAAAACTCTAAAAATCATCAGAAAACATTAAATAACTAAAAAATCATAAAACACATAGAAAAATATGAAACCCTAAAAATCACAAAAACCCCTAAAAGGAAACTAAAAACCCTAAACCACCTAAAGAAATAAAACAATAAAAACCTTGTTAGGTTCACTACGTCAAATATCCAAATAGGGGGGGTGAATCTGGGTATGGTAGATTAAATCTTTCTCCAGTCCTAATCTTGTATCGCTGTTAGAAAAAACCTAATTCTCTCTTCCTCCAATAGAAATATATGAATAGATATGAAATCATGTACAGGACACAACAATTTTTACTTGGGTCACCCTCACTGGGATACATCAAAGGAGCATACAACGACAATGTGCCGATGTACCGAATTCACTAAGGCTCACTTCCAATAATGAGTACAATGTTCGGGCTATATCTTCTATAACTAGGCTCACTGCTTTTAAAATATTTAGGGTATGCTCACTACATTCCCCAAGGTTCACTCCCTATTCTACTTTCTCGTACTCACAATCAGTGGAAAGGGTCAATGTCTTCCTCTTCCTTCGCTCAATTCTCTTGCAAAGGAATCCACTCATAGTTTATGGATGTGTAGGTCAAACACAGTTTATGGATATGTAGGTACCATAATTTTTATGAATCCATTAATCCTCAACTACAGGTAGATGCTCTATTGAAGTCCTATTTTTACCCATAGATGAAGTCCACCTTCTCGAGTACTGCTAGGTACAACACAATACTTTCGCAAACTGATTTAATGTTTTTTAAATCTTCCTTGTGAAAATAGAGAACCACCTTTTTCTCCACGTATTTTATAGCGGGTTTGGTACGCGGTCACTTACTCCATGTATAGTTGTTGCCACTACTAACTGCCCCTTGTTCGCAGACTTCCTCTGCCTTCGAGATCGCATACCGCTACTACATACCGACTCTGCGAACCTCCTCTACAAAACCCCTCATGTACACAAACTGTTCTCTATTCACAGACTGTCTTTTCCGTGCGCCACAACTCTCCCTTCACGTATCACTTTCAGAATTCACTCTCTCGCATACTGGAGATTCCTCATCCACGTACCAAGTCTTATATAGATACAGATTTTTGATAAAGCCTTTGGTGAAACATCTTCTACGCAAACCTCCTTAGCCTTCGTGGTATTATCCCTCGTGGACCACCTACAGACTTTACCGAAATCCCAGACCAAAAGATGTTCTCTAATGATACTCAATCTCCACAGTAATCAGTGGCATTATAAATTTTTATATAGGTAAAGGTACCTGAAAAATCTGCTAATCCAAGATTTACCGAATCTTTGATTCAGCCTCCACCGCTTACCGATCCTTCTGTTGCCGCGAAATTCAACCCACCTATGAACCGTTTTCCACGCCGTTCACATTACACCGTTGTTTCTTACACTATCGATCTCCTCCTTCGACATCAAGACATTAGCGTACCACAACCCCACTCCCACCACAAACTATTTTTCTTTTCACGGACCACTCTGGCGTATCGTTCCCACCATTCCACGTACCTTTCCCAGAACATGGTACGCGGCCCATGAATAATGGTACGCGGTTCTCATCCATCGTCGATTTTGGTCAATGTTCTTCATATAGATCACTCCAATGAAGAAATATTTTTCTTTTCCAACATCAAATTCCTAATTTTGAGGCCCAAAAATTTGGAAAACACTTGAATACTACACCACCTTAAAAAACATGTCTTTGGCAAACACCCACAAAACTCATTTTTGGTCATCTATCATTGTCAACAAAGACAGTCACACCCAAAACATACTGAGAGGAAACATTGAGGTATTTGTTTCCCAAAAAACCTTAAAAAGCACTAAAAACACTTAAAAAAAATAAAAACCCACTAAAAATTTTAAAAAATATAAAAAATTCAAAAAACCGTAAATACCCAAATAACCCATTAAACCCAAAAAATATTTTGAAACCCAAAACAGCTCAAAATCCATAAAAACACTTAAAACCCACAAATATATTAAAAAACCCTTAAAAATCCCGAAAAATCATAAATAACACTATTAACATTGAAAATACCAAAGAAGAAATCAAGAACTTAATTACAATTTAAACCCCAAAAAACCCTAGAAAATGCAAAAACCCAAAAGGCCTAAAAACCATAAAAACACTTAAAACCCATTAAATACATTATAATATCTAATACTCTAAAAAACCATAAAAATCCTAAATGCCCTAAAAATCAGTAAAAACATAAAAATTATAAAAACCTTGAAAACCCTATGAAACCCTTTGATAAAAAAACACATAAAACCCCAAAAAACCTAAAAACACTAAAAACTCTAAAAAGACACTAAAAATCATAAAACACCCAAAAACCCATAACACTACAAAAAATGATAACTTAAGATGGGGTTATCTTTTTTACTATAGAATGAGTTATAACCCCTTATAAAGACATTAGTGGTGATTATGGGCAACCGCTGCTAATGTGTCCGCATAATGTCATTAAAGGCAGTTTTAAAGAACTGCTATTTGAAGCATGATAACATTAGTAGCGGTTACATTATAGGGGGTTTAAGCTCCCTCTAATGATGGCCTAAATTCACCAGCATCACTTATATTAGAGGTGATTATAACTGAAACCACATCTAATTGAGGGATTAGGGGTAGTTTAAACTTCCCCTGATAATTATTAATTTAGGGGTGGTTTTTTGAAAATGCCTGATATAGATTCCAATTTTTCTCTTATTTTTAAACCATGCATCCCTCTCCTCTTGTGTCACCCTAACTCCCACCTCTGGTCCTGTTCTCTCAGGACTCCCCACCATATTCAAGTTCTCCTGAGGCATCCCTCCTCCTTCTAGTTCTCCTGAGGCCTCCCTCCTCCCTCCAATTCCACGTGGTCTCCCCTCCAATTCTCCATGCCTGCTCACCATCACCCCCTCCAATTCTGTGACTCCTCATTGGAATGTAATATTCAATCCTACTAGGAATTGAAAATCAGACCTATAGCTGAGAACTCTCACGCGCCCACTACTATGAAGATTGAATTTTTGTAATTAGAGTACACACTTGTGTATTTATATATATAATGAATCATATTTATATTAATGATAGTCGAATAAATATTTTTGTACATTTAAATATATAAAATATATATTTATATACTTATATATATATATTCATTTTTATATTATTAATTTATGTATTTATATTATAATAAATTAATTTAATACTCAATTTTTACATTTATATAAACTATAAATTTTATATTTCTATGAACAATCATTTGAGTAAATATATTTTATAATACTCTTTCTGTTGTGTATATACACAAATATTTATAAATTTATAAATATATATATATATATATGTAAATTATGTATATACTTAAATACATATTTATATATTATATACATGTTTATTTATCTAATGTATTTATATAATGCATTTAAAAATATATTTCTATAATATATTTCAAAACATATATTTATAATTACTAGAAATAAAATATATTTATTTTTATATAATTCATAATATTATATAAAAATAATGTAATATTAAATACATATATATGAAAAACAATTTATACAAATATTTCATATGAAATAAAATTTATTCAAATATTTCACATGAACAGAAATTTAAACATATATATATAATGTTATATGAAATAAAATTTTATATAATATAAACTTAATATTTATATAATGTATTTCTATATAAATATTTACTATTACATACATTAATATATATATATATATATCATTAAATATAATTTTATAATATTGTTTAAATTAATATATATTTATTTTTATAAATTGTATATTATACATATAAAATATTACTTATATATAAAACAAAAAGCATAAACAGATTATTTAGAAATATATTTATTATTATTATATAAATTATGAAAACTTCAAACTTGGGTTTCTATATGATATACATTATAAATAAATTTAATTCATGTATATATTTATATAATATGCTTATGCTTTTATAATATATATATTTAATATTATATGAGATAAAAATTATAATATATATATATATATCTGTGTGTGTGTGTGTGTATAATATTATAGAATTATATTTATGTGTACAAATAAAGGAAATTAAATACAATCATACAAATTTTTTACATGATATTTCCATACTATGTATTAAAATTAATTTATATATAGTGTTATATATATATATATGAATGTATGTATGTATATATTACATATTTTTGAATAGTGGGGGTTCACAACCCACTCTAATTTAAGATATTACAGGGGGTTTTCAACCCCATCTAATTTAATACATTATAGGGGGATTTCACCCCATATAATTTAAGATATTAGAGAGGGTTGTGAACCACCACTAATCTCATTGATTAGTGGCAGTTAAAAATCTCCTATATTTTCGAAAATTATAGGATGTTGAAAACCCCCTTTATATACCACCAGAAATTAAATAAATGTTATTTTTTTTGAGGGGGTTCAAAACCCCCTCTAAATTTAATGGTTAATGAGGATTACACTTTTCCCCCTCTAATTTATATAGAAAATTAATTTATAGGGGGTTCATAACCAACTCTAAATTCTGTGATTAGAGGGGGTTGTGCATAACCCCCTTAAATTATATAGAAAATGAATTTAGAGGATGTTATGTAGAACCCCTATATAAAACCCCCTCTAATAACCTTATTTTTAGTGTAAAACCCCGTAGAAAACATTTAACACTTGTAAAACCATTTAACTCAAAAAAATATTAAAATCTATAAAAACTCATTAATCCCCTAAAAACATTAAGAAACTCAAAAAAAACTAAAAACCCAAAATTAAGAGAATCCCAAATATAATAATAATAAAAAAACTCTAAAGAAACAAAAAAAACTAAATCCCTTCAAAATACATTGAAATTCCAAAAAACCATAAAAAGAAGAAGAAGTAAAAATACGTAAAAATGTAAAACCCCTAAAAACCCTTAACACCCCTATAATCCTAAAAAACACAAAAAACACTTAAAATCCATAAAAACCTAAAAATTGATAAAAACCAAAAAAACCCTAAAAACCCGAGATACTATAAAAACCCTAAAAAATCGTAAATCAATAAAAACTATAAAAAATTGTAAAAATCCCTAAATACCAAAAAACATAAAAATCTCAAAAAAACCCTTGAAATACCCTATGAAAACATTAAAGACCTAGGAACACATTAAACCCTAAAAAACCTAAAAATACTAAAAACCCTAAAAGACAAAAACAACACAAAAAACTACTAATAAAATAAGAACCACTACAAACATTAAAAACCCAAAAAACTCCCCAAAAAACCCCTAAAACCCACAAATATCTCTAAAAACCTGTTAAACCCGTAAAAGAATTTGAAAACTCTATAAAACCATACAGACCGCAAAAAAATACCTAAATTCCCCAAAAAACCCTAAATACCATAAAGAATCATAGAACCCACAAAATCCCTAAAGAACCCTAAAAATAGAAAAAACCAAAAAAATCCAAAAAATAAAAAATGTAAAAAATCATGAAAAACCCTAAAAATTCCTAATAAAATCATAAAAACCTAATACACATAAAACCCCTAAAACTGTAAAAAGATATAAACCCAAAATTACCCTAAAACCTAAAAACCATAAAATCCATAAAAAATATAAAATACATAAAACACATAAAAATACTAAAAATGGTAAAAACTCTAAAGACTCTTTAATCCACTAAAAACATTAAAAACTTCAAAACCCATTAATATCCTAAACAACTCAAAACAATAAATAACCAATAAATATCCTAAAAACCATAAACCACTCAAAATCCATAAAAACCCTGAAAAAAAACAATACTACAAAATACCAGAAAATCTCTAATTACATAATAAATCCTAAAAACCCTATAAAACCTCAAAAGCCTAAAATAACTTAAAAACAATAATAATAATAAAACCCCTAAAAAACCTAACCACCCCAAGAAACACAAAAAACACTCAAAACCCTAAAACCCTAAAACACAATAAAATCCTTAAAAGGCAATATAAATCCGTAAAAATGTGAAAAAAACTCAAACCTATTAAAATCTCTAATAAAACCATAAAAAACAAAACATCACTAAAAAAAATGCTAAAAATCTAAAAAATTATAAATTACCATATGATCACAAAAAAAATTTAAAATTAATCCATCCTCTCATTAAACCCCTAAAATTTCTAAAAAGTCTAAAAAATCATAAAATCAATTAAACTCCTAATTTCCCATAAAACCCTAAAACCCACTAAAAAATATAAAATCAATTAAACCCCTAAAATTTCTAAAAAGTCTAGAAAATCATAAAGCCTCAAAAAACTACAGAAACCCCCAAAAAACATTTAAATCCATAAAACCCTTAAAACCCTAAAAAATCACAAAACCCTAAAAAACTATAAAACAACAAAATATCCCTTAAAAGGAAGAAAACCTATAAATCCTCTAAAACCCTATGAAAACCATAAAAATATAGCAACATCTAAACCCCCTAAATCCATAAAAAACACTAAAAACTCCAAATAAACCATATAAACCCTAAAATTCATGAACACCAATCAAAATCCCTAGAATCCCTAAAAACCTAAAAAAAATACTAAAAATTATATAAAATCCATAAATATTAAAAAACCCTAAAAACAATAAAATATACTAAGAAAATCCTAAAAACCTAAAAACTCATAAATCCCCTAAACCCCAAAAAACAAAAAAAAACTAAAAAAAAATACTGAAATCCTTAAAAAACCCTAAAATCCATAAGCCCCCAAAAGACTATAAATACCCCCAAAACCCATAAAAAGAAATAAAAAATTGTAAAAACCCTTTTAAACCCGAAAATGGTAAATAAATCTAAAAAACCTTAAAAAACTATAAAAACCCTAAAACCAAAATATACATGAAAACACTTAAATATCGTGAAACCCAAAACCCTTCAATATCCCTTCAATATGTAAAAACACACATAAATACTAGAATATCTATTAAATCCATAAAAATAAAAAACATTGGAAAACACATAAGAAATCCTCAAAAACCTAGAAACACTTAAAATCCATAAAACATATTTAATTATAAAAACCCAAAAAATCCAAAAACCAAGAAAGCCCTAAAAATTTTAAAAACCCATAAAACTCCATAAAACCATAAAAACATTCTAAAAACTCTAAATACTCTTAAAAACCCAAAAAATGTTAAAAACTATTAAAAATATTAAAACCCCTAAAAACTCAAAACCCTTAAAACCCCCAAATACCCTAAAAAACCCTAAAACCTCTAAAAATTAATAAAAAACCTCAAAATCCATAAAAACCCTAAAAACCATAAAAATCCAAAAAATCCATAAAAAACACTACAAATGTAAAAACCAAAAAAAAACTGGAAAAACCCTAAGAAAACCATAAAAATCTAAAAACGTATTAAACACCTAAAAAGACAAAGAATGCTAGAAACCCTTAAAATATATAAAAAATCCTAAATACCCAAAAAGTTCCTAAAAACAATAAATCCATGAAATTATGAAAAAAAAATAAAAATATGTAAAATGTAAAACCCCCTAAAACCCCAGAAAAACTAAAAGAAAACCTTTAAAACATAAATACATAGAAAACCCCTAAAATACTAAAAAATGATAAAAACCCTAAAAACAATTGAAATACCCTAATTCCCCATAAAAAACCTAAAAAATAAAACTATAAACATCCATTAAAACAATAAAAACATTAAATAACAAAATAACCTCAAAACACAAAAAAACCATAAAACCCTTAAAAACATGAAAATCCCAATAAACTGTAAATAAAATAATAGAGGTGGCCTCTGTGTGGTTCCTATAAAAAATTTCATGGAAGTGGCCTCTGTTTCTATCCATCCCCCCTTGAGAGGGGATGGGCTCATGCCATCTATTAACGGAGTTTGGATGAATTGATTCACCCCCTTCTCAACCCTTAATCACTTACCTTCATTCCCTTAAATCCAAAATAGCCCTAAGGTGCCTAATATTTTCAAGGGACTACTGCAGTTTTCCAAATCATTATTAGAGTTAAATAAAGCCTCATCCCTACTACGATGGACATTAATTGTGAGATTCATGAATCTTCAACCCTAAGAGGATGAGTTTGACATATTCATATTCAGGTCATGGGGTCTTCAAGATAGATCGATGGTGGGGCTTTAGGATAGTTGTAAGATCAAGATATGATTCATATCGAAAGAATACATGATTCAAGATTGGTCCTCGGAGCCTCTAATCTTTAATAAGATCAAGTTATTTATATTCTGGCGGATCTTTGATCTTCACATGAAGTGTGACTCCCATACGACAACCATCATGGTTCATTTCCCAAAACTCCCCCACCCTTTTAAAATCCATTTATATTGTTATACTTGGGAACCTTTTTGGTCGTCTATTGTGTTTGGATAAGATGACCATAGCTATTTGACATTTGGTTTCCCCTTGGGCTGATATTGAAGTTGATGTTTGAAGAAGGTTGATTGATTATGTTTGGATCTTTGTTGATGAGAAGTTTTGGTATAGAAAACCCATTCCCATTGTATATTGGGTGACGTATTGGGATTCCTTCTCGATACTAGAACATGTTATCGAGGAATGAAGGTGTGTCGGTGAGTGGAAGGTTGAGACAAGGTTGTAATTGTGGATTGACACTCCTAATGCACATTTTAAGGGGGTTGCCTCTACAAATGATCAATGTCTTAGGTTAATGAGTCTGGAAAATGTTTGGGCTAGGAAAACCGTTGTTTAGGGGGATGATGAAACTACAATAGGTGTCTACAAACTATATAAGGATGTTGCTTTATTGAAACTGGGGCCTCAGGTGAGTGATATATATGATCACTTAAAGTGTGATTTGATGTACTTGGGTGCAGATGTATCTCAATATTGGAAAGAAATAAGGGTTTCTATGGAGGGAATCATAATTGAGTAGGCTAGTAGAACTTGTGAGGATGTGGCCTCCATCAGGCCAATATCTCCCATAATGGTGGGGCTCTTAGACAAACATTTGGAGGTATCCATGGGGTTGTTATCACTGCCATTAGGCCGACAAGAAAACATGTCATTTGATGTTTAAAGAAAATGCATGATTCCATTTCAACCTTCAAATTCATTGAAGGATTGGAGAATGAGGAGTCTGTACACATTCAACCTAATGAAGTTTTAGTGAATGAGGAGGGTGGTGATGTGAAACTCAATGCACGATATTCCAATTGTTCGGTCATGGTGGACCCAAATAATCAGCCCCAGTTCAGGGGTTAATATTTTTTTTTGCAAATGAGTGGTCTAGGAATTCCATTTCCGGAAGTATGAGTTGGGTATCATGAAAAAATGCACTATAAATTAATTTTCATGGGAAGGATTTTGATGATTACTAGAGGAAATTAGACCAATGTGCTAGTGCAAATCCTAAGGGTCAGCAGGTTCTGGTCATGAAGTTGGTTCTAGTGGTGCATGATGGGGTCTTTGCGGAAAATTATCACTATTTGGTTCTGGAAGATGTGGATTTGGAGAAAACTTATGTACAGATTCCATTTGAAGGGGATCATAGAGATAATATTCAAAAAGTTAATTTTTGGGAGTAAATTCAGAAGCTCCATTGTGGCTCTACTTCGAGAAAAATACCCTATACAAATGGTTTAGATCTGTTGGTATAGGCCTCCAAACTGTTGGTATAAGCTATACCAACAGTTTGGTGGACCATGGCCAAGTAAGCCATGAGGGTAGGTCTATACAAACCGTTTTGGGATAACCATTGGTATAGACCAATACCAATAGTTTAGAAAACTGTTGGTATGTGTAATATGAAAATCTATAACAACGGTTTCATAAAACAGTTGGTATATGTATTTAAAAAAACATTCAGTGGGATTTGATCCCAGGACCTCTAGTTTATGATTGAACGACCTAAACACTAACTTAACATGATTTTTGTGAACATACTTTCAAATATATTTATATATGTATGAATTATCATAAATATTTTAAATTTTTATTTACTTAATGTTCTTCATAAGAAGATTCCATTAAAAATACATGTACCTATACCAACTGTTCTCAAAACTGTTGGTATAGACATATACAAATGATTTTGAGAACCGTTGGTAAAGTTCCTTTGATTTTGGGACCTATACCACCTATTTTAGACAAACCGTTGGTATAGGGGTGACCTGTACCATCGTTTTGGCCAAACCATTGGTATATGTCCTCAAAATTGGACCTATACAAACGGTTTGGCCAAAACTGTTTGTAGAGGTCCATATAAGTAACCTATAAAAATGGTTTTGGACAAACTGTTGGTATAGGTCCAAATTAATGAACTATACCAACAGTTTTTTCAACACCGTTGGTATAAGTCATATTTCATGTAGTGCTCTTAATTCTCTAGTAGGTGGGAGGATGTCACTGATGTTGATAACAAAGATAACCGCTTTAAATCCGAGGACTTGAGTTGTGATAAATGCTCAACTGGTGATATCATACCACATGGGAGGGATAATGATTATGCAGATTTCATTTCTACTCCACCGAAGAGGAGGATGAGGACGGAATGTTAAAAAATTCCAAGGATCGTGTCTACCAGATCCTCTTCTATGGTTTTAAAAAAGAATGTTTCTGATCCCAAGGGTGGGTGTCCTGATAAGTTTTCCTCCAAAGGTCAGTTTTCTTTAGAGAAACATAGGCTCAAGGAGATGTATTTTGAACTCTTCAAGGAGCATAAAAAATTAAAAATATGAATGTTTGTTGATGGATACTGGTTCTACTTTTGATTATAGAGATAGTGATGATAGTTACCCCATTGATATGTTGTTTTTTCATTTTTGGCATGGGTTGTTTGACTCTGCCCCATGTTTTTTTCATTGCCTTTATTGTTTTAATAAATTTTGTGGGGTCAGGCATGCTTATTATAGAGCCTTATTTCCCCTAAAACCCGTAAACCCATAAAAATCTTAATCATCTATAAAATTGAAAAAAATTTACAAACCCAAAAAACAATTATAACCCGTAATAAAAGTTCAAAACTGGAAAAAAACAATATCCCAAAAAACCAAGAAAATGCTAAATACCTAAAAAACCAAATATCCCCACTAAATCTATAAAAACCCAGAAAACCATATGAAACCTCAAAATCCTTAAAAACATAAAAAACCAAAAAAAACATGAAAACATAAAGAAAAACACTAAAAACATAAAAAATATTAAAAACTGTAAAAAATAAAAAAAATGCTAAAACCCCTAAAATCCCCAAAACCTATAAAATCCCTAAAAACACCCTTAAGCCGAAAAGAACCCTAAAACCTATAAAACCCAAAACACTCTAAAAACTCTAAAAACCTATAATCCCAAAAAGAAATCCAAAAAATCATAAAACATTAAAAACATTAAAAAACTCAAATAAAGCCTAAACTGCCCAAAAAATAATTAAACCCCTAAAAATATTCAAAATCCCAAAAACCCTAAAAAAATAATAATCCTAAAAAATAGCTAAAAATAACTTAAAACATAAAAACCCCTAAAACCATAAAAACCCTTAAGAAAACCTTAAATACCAAAAATAACTTAAATCCCTAAAAACAAAAAAAATCCTAAAAACCCTAAAAAACCCTAAAACCCTTCAAAATCCCTAAAAATATTAAAAATTCTAAAAATACCTCATAATTTGTAAAAGTATAAAAAAACTAAGAAAAGATTGAAGAACTAAAAACACTTGGAACCTTTGAAAACAAAAAAACACTAAAAACTCTAAAAGACCCTAATTGTCAATAAACTCCAAAAAAAACCATAAAAACTCTTAATACATTATAAAAACATTAAATCCCAAAAAATCCTAAAAATCACTAAAAACTCTAGAAACCCTTTAAAACCCTATAAATTTTAAAATACTCTAAAAAACATTAAAAACCATATAAATGAAAAAAACCAAAAATCTATAAATACCATAAAACCCTAAAAAACCCTAAAACCCTAAAAACATCTAAAACCCATAAAAATACATAAAAACAAGAAAAATTACTAAAATTTTAAAAAAATTGAAAAAAAAACTTGAAAACCCCTATGAAAACCATAAAAATCCTAAAAAAACTTTAATAGCCTAAAAACATAAAAAATGATAAAACCCTAAAAAACCTAAAACCAACAAAAAACTCTTGAAAACTGTTAAACCCCTAAAAAGGATAAAAAACTCTAGAAACCATAAAATCCATTAAAACTAAAAAACCCCCCAAAAAGACATTTAAAAACCATGAAACATATAATATCCCTAGAAACCCAAAAAAGCAGCTAAATGCATTAAAATCAATAATCAAATTAAAAAACATGAAAACTTAGAAAATCCTAATAAATCACTGAAAATGTAAAAACCAATAAAAATCATGAAAATCCATAAGAAATCCGTAGAAAATTAAAAAATTAAAAAACTAAAACCCTAAAAGACATAAAAACCCCTAATAACTGTAAAAGAACCTTAAAATCCTCTATAACCCACAAAATCTCTAAAAAATTAAAAACAATAAATATACGTAAAATCCCTAAAAATCAAAAAAATGTAGAAAACCAAAAAATAGTAAGAAAAACATAAATCCTAAAAATTATTAAAATCCTTAAAAAACAATAAAAAACCTAAAACCCCTAAAAACACTTTAAACCGTAAAAACCCTAAAACCCCTAAAAACCATAAAACCCCCTAGAAACCTAAAAACCCTTAAAAACCCTCAAACTCCTAAAAAGTCATTAAAAAGTCTAAGATACCCTTAACCCTTGAAAATGATAAAAATCTATAAAATTACTTAATCCCCCAAAAAATATTCAAAAAAATCCCTAATAACACAAAAAAACATAAACATCCTATAAATCCATAAAAACTATATAACCCTAAAATTCCATAAAAACAATAAAAATCCAAATATGTACCTAAATATATCAAAAAAATTAAAAAACATAAATAACTATAAAACATTGAGAAAAAAATAAAAAACATAAAAACACATAAAAACCCATAATAAACATAAAAATTATAAAAACTCTAAAAATACTCTAAAAATATTAAAAAATCTAATAACCCTCAAAATACAAAAAATAATGATAAAATATAAACATCCAAAAAAAATATCAAAAATAACAAAAAATAAAAAAAACCTAAAAAACACTAAAAATTCACAAGAGAAAGCTACAAATCTAAAAACGCATTAACTCCTAAAAACCACAAAAATGAAAAAAAAACCTAATACCCTTAAAACAAGTAAAACCATAAGACCCTAAAAACATTTAAAAACCTAAAACCCATTAAAACCACTAAAAATTATAAATCCCTTTAAAACCCAAAAACATAAATAATGTCTAAAAAATTGAAATCCATAAAAACTCAAAAAAAATCCATAAAACCCCCAAAAAAACAAGAAAACCCAAAAAAAAACACTAAAACCCCTAAATATACCTAAAAGCCAAAAAAACCAATAAAAATTCTAAAAATCCATAAAATATATAAAAAGTAAACAAAAACCTGAACCCACATATGAAAACCATTAAAACATCAAAGCACATAAAACACTTAAAAAACGAAAATGATAAAAAACCTAAAAAAAATAAAACCATTGAAACCACTAAAAACCATTAAAACCCTAAAAAACCTTAAAACCCACTAAAAATAGTAAAACACTTTAAACCCCAAAAAACCATGAAAAACCTAAAAATAAAACAAAAACAGAAAACTGATTAAAACACTAAAAACCTTATAAACCCAAAAAACCATCCAAATCCCTGAATGCCATCAATATATTGAAACTCTAAAATCTATTAAAAATTCCTCAAAACATAAAAACCCTTAAAACTCAAAATCGCTAAGAAAACCATAAATACCTAAAAACACATTAAGACCCTAAAAACCTAAAAACACAAAAAAACCTAAAAGGCCCTAAAAACCATACACCCCTTAAGAACCCCTATAAACCATAAAAACCATTATAAACCATAAAAAACCAAAAACCAAAAACCCCCTCGAAACCCACAAAAAACTCTAAAAACCCTTTAAAACCAATTTTTTTAAAACAATAAAAAACAGAAAATCCTAAAAAATCAAAAACACTATATATCCTAAAAACCCATAGAAACCCTAAAACCGAATTAATCATAGAGAAAAAATATAATTCCTAAAATCCCTAAAATCCTAAAAAACTTCAAAACCCAAGAATCTTTGAAAACCCATACAGAATCCTTAAAAACCTAAAAACACTTAAACCCCAAAAAATGAAAAAACAAAAAAAATACTAAAAAACCAAAAAATCATATAAAAAACTAAAATTCCTAAAAAACATTAAACCCCAAAAAACCAAAAAACCCATTAAAAATATATAAAAATCTATAAAACCAATAAAAAGTAAAAAAACCATTAAACCCCTAAAAGCATTAAAAAACTATAAAAAAACTTAAATCCATAAAAAAATAAAAATACACACAATAACCCATGAAAACCCTAAATCCGTCTAAATCCCTAAAAACCATAAAAACTCATAAATATCAAAATAAATCCCTAAATTACCTATCAAAATACAATCCACTAAAAACCCTAAGTAACAAGTGAAGATTTTAAAAACCAAAATACAATTAAAAACCCAAAAAACCTAAACAACACAAAAAACCTAAAACCCTAAAAATTATAGAAAACCATAAAACCCTCAAAATCCCTAGAAATCATACAAAACAAAAAAACATAGAAATAACTTTAATAAACCAAAAAATGTGAAAATACCTAAAAACACAATAAAAACCATAAAAAGTTAAAAACACATTAAATCATGATTTTTTTAAAGGCAATAAAACCATAAAAATCCTAAAAACCATAAATCCCCTATGAACTATAGAAAACCATTAAAACCAAACAAACTTAAAACCTCTAAAAAACCATAAAACCCTAAAATATAAAAAACTGTTATTTCGTGGTGATTTGGACCTGATTAGTTCCCATACACAATTAAAGGGAGTCAATAATGTTTAATAATTTCTATCAGGTTTCCCATCTTCTTGACTTCACATGGTCTCCAATGGGATTATTCATTGAGCCAGAAACGCCCAAAAATTCTTGTATCCAACTATCCATGGATTTTATTTACAAACGTATGCACTCGTTGGGTGATATGGACATCAACACATAAGAAGTTTCATTAATTTGGTGGATGGGAAGTTAGGATCATCACACCCTTTTGGGGGGAATTATTTCCTATTTTCAAACTCTCTTACAGATTTATGACGTGTTCATATTTTTGCGAATTTTTTATTTATCCCCACAAATAGTATCCATGGATTACACCTGGGATGCAAGTCAAATGTATATGTAGGTATCCAAAACTATCTACATCTGAGGTTTACCATCCCTAATTCGATTGGTGATTCTCGGGATATTTGAGCTTTTTCAAACAAAACATGTCTCATGCCTTATAATTAGGTGCTCTAGAGTTTATTATCATCTAGGGGGGATAGATAATGACTTTATCATCTGGTTCAAACCTGGAATACAACATTCCTTTGTATCCCCATGAGAGGAATTAGAATCCATGTAGTTTTGTGCCACTTAACAGGACACGTTGCCATTTAATATCATGTGACAAGGAACCAACTGTATAGTTTCACATCACATGTCAAGGATGACTAGGAGACATGTGAATTGTCATGGTTGGTGTGAGAATAATGACGAAGAAGCCCAAAAGAACTTGGATAAATGATTTACTAGTCCTGATTATAGTCTTCTAGGCGCATGAGGACACAATATGGTAACGATAGATGGGTATCAGATGTAGATTTCAGCACCCAGGGAGGTTTCCTACGTATCCTAGTTGGTTAGGAATCAAAGTTTATGTAGTTATGGAAGGTCAGGGATTGCACGTAACAGTTTCCTATTGAGGGTGGGGTTGGCATCCCATGTTGGTGTATGGTCGGGGCTTACATGTGGTTGGTGGCCTAAGTTGGGATTAAACCTCATGGAGGTGTCCTATGTACCCTGCTTAGTAGACAGGGATGAAAACCGACATAGTTCATTTTATATCATAGGATAATATAGCCTTTGAGGGAAATGAGTTTGGGATTACTTCCTGAAAAATATACCTTGATAATTTAGGGGTTTAATTTGTGGATTATTCCTAATAAGGATGCCTAGATTAAGGGAATTAGTGTTGGATTCATGAAGAAGATATTTAGTGAGATTGGGTCCTGAGAAGGCTTCCGATGTATCCTAATTATAGTTAGAATCATAATTCTCATAGTTTATTTGAGTGAGTTTTTGTGAACATGTTGTAATCATCACAAATCTCTAAGCCCACATGAGTCATTCTCGGTGTGAGAAACAAGAGAATGTGAATGATACAACAATGACACATGCACTTTTCCTCCTCCGTTGGTGGAAGAGGGTACACCTATGGTGGTGAGAGTGGATGAGGATTGAGTTAACTCGAGAAGAGGGTGAGGCAACAAGCATTACCTCTATTAAATTTATATTATACAAGGGTCTAATAAAAGGAGGAAGGGATGCAGGTTAGGGTATTACACCAGGATAGCTACCCGATATTGTCATCCTTATGTCTGGGCATGAGGGAGCTCAACTCATGGGTTGGATAAGGCCTATAATTGTCCACGACACCTATGAAATGGTGCACAACAGGGATAAAGATAAGGGAATTGGAATCAATCCGAACAAATGGAGATGAAAAGTGTGAATCACATGCCCAACATTCAAAATGCAATGAGGGTGGTGTGACGATGGAGGATAAATATTGACCATGTTCGAAACATAGCATCCATATCACATTATCCTAAAATGGAGAAAACAAATGATGGTTGACTATTGCTATTGTTTGAAACACATGACCTAACTCGAAGTGACTTCCAAAGTCGTCTTGATGTGTTGTCCCAAAATGTTTGGTTAGACGAGGAAGCATGGGACTTGGCTATTAGGGGGTCCCTTCAGACATGAATGATGTTGAAGATCTGAATTAAGGGCACGAAAAGCATGAGGTGCAGTGATGAAATGATTGAAGGGATTCCAACTCTCTTAAAATTATTCCACTATAATCATGACATGATGCATCATATGATTTTCACACACGGTTTATCTTATTTAGAACAAGAGAAATCCTTTTATTGGATTATAAAGAATCCTTCAGTTTATAGTCATGTAGAGAGTATTGTTGTCCTCTTATGCTTGATGTATAGGACATATCTGGTTTGGAATAAAAGGCATCCTATGTCTGTCACATAAGAAGTAATAAAGTTTATAGTCATATAGATAGAACTATTGGCATCTTATGCTTGGAGGATAAGGCATCTCTTGTTTGGAATAAGAGGCATCCTATGTTAGTCACATAATAAGTACTACAATTTATAGTCATGTAGAGAGGAATGTTACTGTACATTTTAACATCATGTGATATAGATGATAACTCATTGTTTAAGGTCATAGAGTTTGGACCAACCCTTATAGAATCCCATGATTAGCTATAGAAAATTGATCTGGTATGTTCTGACATGCCTCGAACATGATTTGGAAAGGATGTGTAAACTATGACATTAGGGGTTCTCAAATTAGGAGAAATGATATGGGGCATGGAAGCCATTATGGCGTATAGAGGTAGTAAAGGACACTCTTGAGGAAGAATATTCCTTTGATTAACAGCTTTCTTGTAGTCTTTATATGCAGAGCCACCAGAGCATGATGTGTATAGTCAAACAAAAGTGTCCGCAGGACCCTGGCCTTCCGCTTCTGATGGCCATGGAGGTTTATGAGGATCCAGAATCACCTGAGACACAGAGTTTGATGGATGGAAAGTATGTGTTTGGGCATTTAAGAAACACTCAGGATGTGACGGTCCTTGGATTTTTGGGTCAACCTGGCATAGGAGGCAGGTAATAGCGCTTTTCAGGAGGTGAATGAGGAATGGACCTTCTCATGGTACTTATGGGATGGATGTCTAGGTGACATAAGGGTACAATGGAAATGTTATCATCCCAGACTGAAAAGTTCATGGTGAAACTCTCCTTTTTTCAAGGGGTCAGTAACTGAAGTGAAGGGACCGGTGGGTGCGAACTGTTTTCCGAATAAGGTTGTTTGCGTATGAGATGGCCGTGTAGGAGCTTCCACACTGGATCTGGATGTGAACTGTCTTTTCATGAAGGAGCTGGCCGTGTAGGGTGGTACGTGGAAGAGCTATCCACCAAGGAATGTTCTTATACTGGCTTCTACATCTGGGCGTCTGCGTACTGTCTTCCACATATGGGCCTCTACAAACTGTCTTCCACAGATGGACATCCTCAAACCATTTTTATTATATATTTTTTATTGGTTCACTGGTTGGCAGTGGAGGATCTTCCAAATACAGTTCCTGGGGAGGACGTCTGCAAACTTATTTCTCCATAATGTTCACAGGATGTATTCCTCGAACAGTTTATAGTTTGTGGGATGGAATCTGTGAACTGCTTTGGGTGTAGGAGAAACTTCTCCCGCACCCTCTACATTCTTCAACCAATTTTTTCCCATACCCCTATCTCTCTCTATCACTCTTTTCTCCTCTCCTCTGTTTTTAGTTCTCATGGATGTCCTTTTATAGAGTCTTAGGTAATCTTTATCGGCGGTACACACCACACCTTCTGTGGAAGCCCATGGAGAAATATCTTAATCTGCAAAAGACCTGGTCAACTAGGGTCTGTGGAGGTGCACTATGTCGTTGGATTCTCGTCATCTGCAAATCACATCGATCGCGCAGATGGTGTGTATGGTGTATGTCCATCATATTTTCTCCAGTGAAAATGGTTCACGGTGACTTCATTTTGCAGGTGGAAATTCACCGTGAAATGCTTCATTCACTAGCCAATCCCAACACATCATAGGAGTTCCGTGTATTGAATGGTTCGCGGTCTATGACTTCTGTGAACCTTTCTCAGGATTCAGTACACGACCATGCTTGGTTCCTTTTCAAAATTTGATTTCTTTAAACTTCTTCTCAATTTTTCAATCCAATTTTCCTTGCTAGTCATGTGGGAGTATTGACCTTCACTTTTCTAAATTTTCAGGACCCTACACCCCCTTAAAAAACAAAAAAATCCATAAAAATCCATAAAAGAATTTAAACCCCTCAAAATACATAAAACCCATAAAAGATCATAATATCATTAAAAATCTCTTTAAATTCTTAAAAACACTAAAAACCAATAAAAACACTTGGATAACCTTAAAATCCAATAAACACATAAAAAACCTAAAACCCAAAAAATGCTAAAAACATGAAGAAGAAACGTAAAAAGATCATAAAAACCTAAAACCAAAAAAAACGCTAAAAAAGAGAAAACCGTTAAAAAAATAAAAATCCAAAAAAAAATTAAAAACTCTAAAACCCCTAAAAACCCAAGATATCCTAAAAACCCTAAAACCCTTAAAAGTCAAAAAAATCCCTCAAAATCCGAAGTGATCCTAAAAACCCATAAATATAATAAAAATACCTAAATATAGACAACCCCAAAAAATAAAATTCCCTAAGAAACCCTTAATAACATAAAAATTTTAAAAACCCCTAAATACCCTAAAACCCCCTAAAACACTAAACATACCTAAAACCACTAAAAACATAAAAAAATTAAAAAGAAATAAAAATACGTAAAAATATAAAAGTACAAAAACAAAAAAAACCCTAAGAAAACATTAAAAACTAAAACACTAAAAATAACTAAAAACCTAAAAAACTCTAAAAACCCAAAAATGCCATAAAAACTGTAAATACCACTAAAACCATAAAAATCATTAAAAACTGAAAAAATAAATACAAACCCATAAAACCCCTAAAACCCCACTAAAAATTATAAAAACCCTTTAAACCCCAAAATTATTAAAACACTAAAAACCCTCAAAACACTAAAAAACTCTGAAAACACCAAAACTCAAAAAAAATATAAATTCCCTAAAAAACCTTAATGCCCCTAAATGCATAAAACCCCTAAAACTCAATAAATTCAAAAAATCCCCAAAAATCCCTAAAAATAAAAAAACCATGAAAAAACATGAAACTACTAAATAATAAAATTAAATACTATGAGAACTTAAAAAACCTAAAACTTAAAAAATTATGAAAACCCAAAAATTCCATAAAAATTCTTAAAAATCCTAAAGAACTATAAATATCCTAAAAATAAATAAAAATATAAAAAAACCCAAAAACCTAATAAAACCTAAGAAAATCATAAAAATCTAAAAACACTACCCCCAAAGGCTAAAACACCTAAAAATATAAAAACCATAAAACAACCTAAAAACCTGAATGACCGAAAACCCTATAAAAACATTAAAACCACTAAAAATCAAAAATTATTTTAAACACCTAAAAATGTTTTAGAAACTCTATAAAATCATAAAAACACTAAAATATTGAAAAACTCCCTAAAACTCTAAAAAATCACCAAAACCCTAGAATCCCTGAAATACCATAAAAATCCTCAAAATTTCTAAAACCCCATTACCATAAAATTATAATAATACCTAAAAATTCATAAAAGAATAAAAACCATTTAAACCCCATGAAAAAATTAAAATCCTAACAACACATAAACCCCTTAGAATACCAAAAAACTCCAAATACCCTTAAAACTACTAAAAAACCCAGAAACCCACTAAAAATGAAAAAAGCATAAAAATCCATAAAAATCACTAAAAAACCAAAAAACCCTAAAAGCTTGAAAATCGCAAATGAAAAAACTAAAAAACTAAAATACAATTAAACCCCCTATGAAATAAAAAATGCTAAAAACCATAAAATGACCCAAAAAACCAACTTAAAACCATAAAACTGCTAAAAACACATAAAAACAAAAAAAACCCACAAAAAACTCTAAAAACACATTAAAATCCAAAAAATTCAAAAAAATTGTAAAAAATTTAAAACCATAAAATACTAACAAAATAACATAAAACCCCTAAAAAACCAAAAATCTATAAGAAAGCATAAAAAAACACTAAAAATATCTAAAAATCATTAAATACCTAAAAATAACAAAAAAAGTTAAAAAAATGTTAAAAACCCTTAAAACCCTAAAACCATAAGAAAACCTCAAAAAACACTTTCATACCCTAAAAACATCAAAATGATAAAAACACTAAAAACCCAAAATACAAAAAATACCATAAAAATCCCTAAAAACACTAAAAATCATAAAAACCCTAAAAGGCCATAAAATTACCTAATGACGTAATATTACCTAAAAACCTAAAAATCCCCAGGAAAACCTTAAGAACCCAAAAACACATAAAACCCATAAAACCTAAATCACTAAAAACACTAAAATCCCCTAAAATACCCTAAACGCCCTCAAAACACCAAAAACCTAAAAAACCCCTAAAACCCATAATGAACCAAAAAACCACTAAAAATCCTAAAAATCCTTTAAAACCCTAAAAATGATTAAAACCTATAATAACCCTAAAACCATAAGGAATCAAAAAATATTCTAAAACCCAAAAAAAGATCCATTAAAACACTACAATCCCTCAATATAGTTAAAAATTCTAAAATTCATAAAAATCCTAGATAAATCTCTAAAAATCCTTATGAATGTTCCCACGGGGCACGGGTGAGTTGGTTCAAGGTGGTGGCGTTCTGTCCCCAAGGTTCTAGGTTCAAGTCCTCGCAAAGGCAACACGCACTATATGTTATCGATCCTCTCATGGTCCCCTCTATCCTATTGGGAACAGGCTTAACCCCAAGGGTTGGCCTCCTTGGGCCTCGTTGGGGACGTGTGGTGTGCAGGTGGGCAGGCCAGCCCTATACCTCATAACCCAATCAACACGGTTATGCCCACGGGGTATTGGTGAGTTGGTCCAAGGCGATGGTGTCCTATCCCTGAGGTTCCGAGTTCGAGTCCTCACAAAGGAAATGCACACTATATGTTAGTGATCCTCTCATGGGTCCCTCAACCCCATTGGGAATCGGATTAAGCCCAAGGGTAGGCCACCTTGGGCCTCGTTGGGGACGTTTTGCATGTAGGTGGGTAGGCCAGCCCTATATCTCATAACCCAATCAACACGTCTACGCCAGCGGGGCACGAGTGAGTTGGTTCAAGGCGGTGGTGTCCTGTCCCCGAGGTTCCGGGTTCGAGTCCTCACAAAGGAAACACAAAATATATGTTAGTCATCCTCTCATGGTCCCCTCTACAAAGTTGTGAACCGGCTTAAGCCCAAGGGATGACCACCTTGGGCCTCGTTGGGGACGTGTGCCGCGCAGGTGGGTAGGACAACCCTATTCCTTGTAACCCAATCATCACGTTTTCCCACGGGGCATAGGTGAGTTGGTTCAAGGCAGTGGCGTCCTGTCCCAGAGGATCCGGGTTCGAGTCCTCGCAAAGGCAACATGCACTATATGTTAGCAATCCTCTCATGTGCCCCTCTACCCTATTGGAAACTGGATTAAGCCCAAGTTTTGTCCACCTTGGGCCTCGCTGGGTACGTGTGGTGCGTAGGTGGGCAGGCCAAGCATATACCTCATAACCCAATCAACACATTTGAAAAAAAGAAAAAAAAAAAGAAAAGATGTTGCCGCTCTCGCCTGGAACATCTCACCTCTCAAGACGATTGATTCTACTCCATCGATGTTTCACCTTGTTCTTTCTTAGAGATGCGAATGGAGCCTCCACCTCTTCGATCTCGAGGTGGGACTAGAAGCTTCTTGGATGCGGAGTTCATTGGTGGTGCGGTGAAATTATGGAAGGCTTCGGTTTGGCGGAATGACACTTTTTAGGGATGATTTGTCTTGGTTCGTCTCCTTCAGCAGTTTGGCATTGGCCTGGTAGATCTGGAAACTTCTTTTGGTATTTTTCCATGTTTGGGTGCTCGGGAGGGTTCTGGCGGGGCTAGTATTACATCAGAGGCTTTGGCGTGGCTTGGTTTTTTCAGCGGTCTGGCTCGGTTTTGGAGGATATTGTTGTTGTGTTTCCAGATCTGAGCTCTGCTGTGATGTTGCAAAAGTCCAGTGTTCTCGGTTATCAGCTCCAGACGTTGGCTTCCTCCTCTGTCGACCAGCTCAGTTCTGGTCCCCCCAGCGTGCGGCCTTTTAGATCCATGGAGGTGGGGGCCAATTCCGATATTTTATTTGTGTGGCGGTGCCCTTCCATGTAGGAGCCTCTCATATTTGGGCTTTTTGTTGTGCGGCACTCTTGGTGGTTTCTGTTTTGTTTGACGGATTGTTCTTCAGAGCAGTGGCTTGGAGAGGCTTGGCCTCGATGCTTCTGGTTGTTTTGCAGTGGGACTTTTCCGATCCATGAAGCTGTTTGGAGAGTCGTTGCTTTGGTTTGGCTTGGGCTTCCAAGCGATGGTGCTGCTTTCTCATTTTGGATCTCAGCACAGAGGCCGGTTCGTTTCTAGATTTCTCTTTTGTGGTATGATCTTGTTGCTAGTCAGGATAAGTGTAGCGTTCTGGGCACTTTGTTGGGCTATGATGGTTGTTTCACGGATTTTGGTGGGATTGGCTTGGTGTTGGTTTTTAGTTTTTTTTGAGGTATTGGATGATGTCTGCTTTTAGTGTGCATGTTTTGTGGTGCTTGTGGTGAACCTTCTTTGTAGGGAGGTGTTGGCTATTGGTTTTTGTGAAAAGGGATGATGGTTGCAGTATAGATATGAGCTTTAGTTACTAGTGGTTGTTTGATTTTGGTGATGATGGTTATGTGTTGTTGGTGGTAGCTTTCTGTGGTGTGAAGGTGCTAGATTCTGGTCATTGTGAGATTGGATGCTGGTTTCTGCTTATTGGTGAGCTGCTGAATGCTGGTGATGGAGAGGCATGTGATTTTGATGTTGTTGGTTCTATGGTGTTGGATGATGGTGGTTCTATGATGTTGGATGCTGGTGGTTCTGGATGCTGGTTTCTACTTCGATGGGAGGTGTTGAAACTGCGGTTTATGGTCATGATGCTGCTGGATGATGATTGTTGTTTGAGTTTGGATGCTGGTCATTGGTTAGCTGTGAGCAGCTGGAAGTTGGTTGATGTTGGATGATAGTGGTGGCTGCTTGGCTTCGAGTGTTTTTTCTTTTCTCGTTCTTGATTTTTCTTTTCATTTTTTGGGTCTTTTGTGTCTTGGGTTGTAAAGTGTTTTTGGGTGTGGGTCGTTTGACCCCTCCCCTCCCTTGACTATTGTGTCTATTTTTTCATTATAATAAATTGGGGGGGGGGGGGGGGCAGGAAAAGCCCGACCATCACATCTTCCTTTCCCTAAATATGTAAAAAACATAACAAAACCACAAGTAACCCAAAAAACCACTAAAAACTAAAAAAACATAAAACCCATAAAACCTAAAAAATGATAAGTTCCACAAAACTCTAAAACTAATAAAATCCCCCAAAATCCATAAAAACCATAAGAACCTGAATATCCCAAAAAATCATTAAAATAAAAAAAACCCTAGGATCCACATAAAACATAAAGAAAAAACTTAATAAAATAAAGAGTGTTAAACCCCTAAAAACATTAAAAAATTAAAAAACCCATAAAAACACTAAAAAGACCATAAAACACTTAAAAACCCCTAAAAACCATTAAAAACCATTAAAACCCCAAAAACGATATATCCCCTAAAAACCCCATAAAACCCCGAAAACCACTAGAAACTGTAAAAATTATTTAAACCCCTAAAACGTCAAAAAATTTAAAAAATTTTAAAAACATTAAAAAACTCCAGAAACCCTAAAAACCCAAAAATAACCTAAAAACAGTAAAACACCACAAAATTCCAAAAAAAAACCCCATTAATATCTGATAAATACCAATAAATATATAAAACATTGAAAAACCTACCAACCCTTAAAACATATGAGGAAAAACAAAAAACAAAAAAACACTTAAAACCCCTGAAATCTAAAAAAATGCTAAAAACCCCAAAAAACCCTAAAATCCTAAAAGTATTCAAAATATATAAAACCCTATTGACACTCCTTTCCATTACAGAGTCCATCGAATGGTATAGGTAAATACCTTAAACACAAAGAGAGCAACCTTTTAGAAACATCAAAAATTGACAAAGGCATGAACATGTAACCTATTAAGAAGGAGTTGTGCAAGTTTTCTTCTCGTCGCACAAGTCACTTGCACACCACATATGGGTCGTGCAAGTCACTTGCACGCCCTATTCTCTTTTTTTCCCAAGGATCCCTGTGGCCAATAAATATCCCCTGTGGGCCCCCATTTCAAGGAGGAATTTTCCAAATCTCATATTCAAGTTCTGATCACCCATGAAATTGTTTGACGTATTTTGAACACATCAAAGGTAATTCTTTACCGAGAATGGAATCTCTAAAGAGAAAGAATAAGGCATATGTGTTGGAACTCACTAATACTTGCGTGCCTAAGTGCCCACCCCTTAAGGGAAATGAAAACACTTGCACGCCGTCTTTCCCACTCAACAGAACTCGTGCACCGCTCTTTTAAAAGCCTCTAGGGATGATACTAAGGGCTTGAGTTCAAAGTCACCCAAGTGTTACCCTATAGATTCTTCATCGCCCAATGTGATGCATGTCGCGCAAGTCTACTTGCGCACCAGGACTTGTGTTCCAGAACAATACTTGGGCACCTCCTTCCTAGTCACCTCATTTCCTCAAATCCTCCTCTCCTCTTCAAGACATAGTCTTCATAACCCTCTTCAAATCCATTTATGGAATGGTTCCATTATTGTATTCCTTATCTGAAAGTAATTTAATGAGAACCTATCTCAAAACCTCATGACATTCAAGCTTTATGTCACCATGGTTAGGGGTTTCCTTTATGACCTCATCCTTTGAGAGGAGAATATCTTTTGATCTGGGCCTCCTTTTCCAGAGTAAGCCCCAAGTTACAAGTCCCCTTAACCTGGGCCTCCTTCTCAGGAGTAAGCCCCAATATTATTTTCCTTTGACATTGGACCACCTTCTCAAGAGTAAGCCCCAAGTTACAAGTCCCTTTAACATTGGGCCTCATTCTCAAGAGTAATCCCCAAGTTACAAGTCCCTTTCACATTAGGCCTCCTTCTCAAGAGTAAGCCCCAACTTACAAGTCCCTTTAACATTGGGCCTCCATCTCCGGAGTAATCCCCAAGTTACAAATCCCTTTCACATTGGGCCTCCTTCTTAGGAGTAATTCTCAAGTTAAAACTCCAAATATCCATAAAGTAAAAATACCTTTATGGACCTTCCTCTTGGGATTATTTCTTAAGTCCTAGTCATTAACTTGGGTTGTCATACATACGTAAGACCCACATAATTTCTCATAACTACATCTTTCATGGAACCATCATCATGTTTATTGATACCTCTTGTTTCTCACACCGAGCATGACTCACATGAGCACAGAGTGTAAAAATAATCACGAAATCTCTTCGTGGGCCATTAACCATGCATAAACCCCATATTTTTCCCGAACTACAGGGTCTTTGTTCTATTCCGTAAAAGTAGAGTATATAGGAAGCCTTTATAAGGTTCAATCCCATCTTTTAATTAATTATTTTCTATCCCATATGTTGTTAAAATAAATATTTCCTATCCAACTACATGGATTCTGATTCCTTTTTAACAAGGATACGTAGGTAGCCCATCTGCAGGTACGATCCCAACTTAGAAATAATCCCTGCCTTTCTGAATGAAAATAAACTTCAAGTGCCCCACTAAGTGTCTTTAAAACCAGTATGGTCATCATAATGACCAATATATTTCTATATAATGTATTGAGGGATAACATTGACTAAGAATATAGAATACATACAGATGATTCTCCATCGTTGAAAAACCTCAAATACATATAAAAGATTATCTAAATCCCATACATATCAATCATTGATTGCTAAGTCTAAAACTCATTTCCATGCTTGGTGAATTAATATGGATTCATGAACATAACTTAAATTTATAAGAGAGTCCTGTAGTAGGAAATAATTCCCCCCAAAATGGTGTGATGAGCCTAACCTCCCATCCTCTCGACCAATGCAAATTCTTAAAACCTCATCAGTCTACAACTAATGAGAACCTACCTTTGGAAAGTACGTCCAAATAGATATAGATTCATTGGGTGTTTCTAGTTCTATGAATAAACCCTTTAGAAAATGATTGGAATGTTTGAACCTTAAACAATCTAGGTCATCCACATTTCCAGAGGAAATAAAAAAAATGGTGAACCCGACGTGAATCCTTAACCAAGTTAAATGATGTTTTACTTTTTTGTTCGGTCTCTATTTAACTCAATATGGGGGCCAAAAAAGCAATCAAATACTTATGTGTTCATCCAAAAGATTTTGTCTGGACAAAACTATCTTGATTATGTCTTCTATATCAATCAAGTACTCTTTTCCAAGATATCTCCACAACACAGAATGGATTCATTAAAATTCACACTTGTGAATGCCTCAGTCGCTACTCCTGCTGGATCCTTATCCTCTCTAAGGAAGACATCATCTACTCAGCATCTTCAATGCTGCATCTCGAATGCATTGGTGAGAGAATACCATAAAAAAAAGTACCATCCCGACTCCGAAGGCCACTCGACAAGCCCTCCAAGTTAACAACTCACCCTAGTCGTCCGGACAACGACGACCAGTGGTTAAAAAGCAGGTCGTGCCAACCACTGTTTCCAACGATTTTAGGTCGTTATCCCCTAAATGCAACAACTAGTCCCTTCCATATTATAGGGAGGAAAATGGAGAGATCACTCAATGCCTTGGTTCAAGAAGACAAGAGCCCTTCCTGAGGACTCCCACCAGTAATCGACACCAGACTCGTGCGGTAGTACACCCTCATCGTGATTAGGGTATCACCTGTAGATATTCGGATCAGGTCCCTTAGACCTGAGCACGGAAGTCGAACTATCATAGATGAAATGCAGCCAACAGGGAACAGGTTCTTACCTCTTGCCCCTCTAGAGAAGTCCATCAATATTACTTGATGGCAAAAAATGAGTGGGCATATACACCTGTCAGTCCTGATTTCACTACCCAGCAGACTCGTACGGTAGTAATACATCAATTCCACCACGAAATTTTGGCGAGGTACTATAGGAAGGCACATACACCTATTTATAATTCATCAACTAGTCATCAAGCTCATCTGACTGCATCCAAAGAAGCTCACCAATCAAATGTGGTGACCACCTGTAAACATGCACACACAACTGCTTACACTCATCAATTCTACCAACAGTCTCCTATGCCAATCTTGAAGGATGTTCATCAATAATATTTGGTGGAGAAAAATCAGCAGTCACATACACCTGTGATTCATCAATCTTTCCAACAGTCTCGTTTGATAGCATCCAGATATGTCAATTGGAAAGATCCAATGAAAAACAGGTGGAAGACATAACCTTATGCCCCCACACATGAGTACTGTTAGAATTCAATGATAGGAAAAGGAGAACATGAGCAGGAACACACACCTACTCCAAATACGGAATCAACGTATATTCATGTTCTGGAATCTGAAGTCACTAATAACATTCTAACAATGTGGAAAGAGCAGAAGCAAATCCCTGCCCATATTCTGCATACCTATCAGAATATTATAACAACTTCAGTAGCGTCACAGGGAAAGAAACATAAATCTATCCCTATCAATGGTGTGACTCATTAACATGCCACTTCAGTATAGATACACACCTCTATTCCATTATAGGATGGTTGTGGAGAATACTCCCCCATGTTATATGGACAAACAATTCGGGCACATACATTTGATTCAAATGGAGATAATTAGCCTAACCTGACCAGTTCTCATGAGCAGGCACATACACATGCCCATAATAATGACAGTCATCATCATTTAGTTTCTAAAGTGAGTATGATGGAATCCAAGAAAAAGATCCATCCAGCACAGTTGAAAAATGAAGATCCAATCTACAATAAGTCCTTGATCAATGCTGGTGTTCTTAAAGCTCTCAGACAATTGTCTTTTGCAACTCAAGATTCTAATATCTCATTTCCAGATTCCAGAAGTAACAAAAATAATTCTGAAGGTCTTCATTAGACACTTCCTCATGAAGGCTATCTTCCTGACAATTCGGTAAATATTTATGTATTATCTTCAAATGAGAGCCATGATAACCCTCTACATGGCAAGAAGGCCAAGGAGCAAGACGTTTCATCTTTTGTTGTATCCCACCCTGGTGGTCCCTACCATGATGATGAATTTAGCTGCGAAAGTCCTCTACATGGTAGTAATTTACATTTCTTGGAAAATTCTTCAATGGGGAATGCAGCAACGAGAAAGCCTTCTTATCTTAAGGCACTTCCAAGTGTGAAACTGGTCATGTCTGATGCTTTACCTCTAGTAGGTGAAATGCTTTCTCGATTAGATGATAGCCCGGGGTGTAGATCATTCTCCGAACCACCCCTGGGTCATTCATCTTCTAATTTGACAACTAAATTCTCTTCCAATCATGTTTAATATGATGAAGCAACAATGAAGCACCAGATTTGGTCCAATTAGGTAGAATAATTTTCATCAAATGAAAAAGTATAAGTGCTAAATATGAGAAAACATCTGGAAAAAGGTCGGATACCAGTCATGTTTTGGACTTTGGCTGAATCTTAGTATGATAATCCAGAAATGTTGATAGAAGATTGTATTTACGATATTCGTCTCAACATATGAAAAAATCATTGTCACTTAAAAGAGAAGATATTATATTATTATGAATATCAAAATAATATCAACATAATAGAACGTTTGCAATGCCTAATTGACTTGGCATCTCTCTCAGTTTCCTGACATCAAAAGGATGAAAATTAGTAGAGAGTTCTTCAGCGTTCATGCCTTGGCGCGTTAAAAATATTGTGCCAATTTATTACAAATGCTCCATCTGGTATTCATATCAGGGGATGGGGTGTTCATGGAGCATTGCATCTCACTGTTCTCTACATTCAACAAATCCCTCCAAATGTGGTCTCATGCAATGTTATTTCCCATGGCTAGCCACATCTAACTAGTTTTGTGCATAATCAAAGTCTTTCCCAAGAACAGGCCTCAGCTAGATCTTCCCAAAGATAGGAATATAAAGAAAATGTTTTCAAATTGCTCTTGAATCAAGAAAATGACAATATCGAAAATGCATCTCATTTAGAGCATGAACATCATCAGGTGATAGAAGTGTTAAAAATAATCCAACGGTCATCAGAGCAAGGTGATTTGAGTGGATGTCAGATGATGTATCCAGTTAACTTCCAGACTAAAGTCCACAAAATCAGGAGAGCTTTTAAGAAGTTTTTAGATGTAGCAACTCAAGAGCCACCTCAGCTTGCCAAACTGGGGACCCTTTTAACCCAAGCCTTAGGATTAACAGACAGAATTCGAGGAGTTGAGCAGGAAAAGCAGAATCAACCCCAATCTACCGGACTGGGGACTTTTTCAAATTCTCAATCTCTTCCTCAGAAAAAGTCAGTCTTATCTCGATTAGGGAAGAATCCAAAAGAGGAACGCATGCCCAAATTATCCGGATATTACCTCCAAATTACGGTTCATCAAGACATTCATGAGGGATCAACCAAACAAATGACAATGTATCGTAAAGGTCATGAAAGAATACAATATCATAGAAGCACTGACAGAAGGGTTGTATTGTGTTATGCATCGATAAATTTCATCAATGCCATTTTCACTAATCCCCCATAACATGAGGATCACTCAGAGGGATCCGATGAAGAATTTAATGTTCAAGAGGCTATACATGAGGAAATAAATGAATAAGGTTTGTGTACTATAAGACAGAGGATTTCCCGGGGGCAAGACATTCCTTCGGCTAATGCCCTTCCATTCTCTAGAAAGGAAAACGAAAAGTAAAAGGGTAAAATTCAGGTTACATTCCACCCTACCTATGGAGAAGGCCAATCAATCTCATTAGAGGAAAGGTTCACATAGTAAGAATAAGAAACGAAGGAATTAAGGAGGTTAAATACAGAACTAATTCGTGGAAGTCTTCCTTCTAAGCATGATATAGTTAATCAATCAAGGGAATTTGTTGCATCTACTAGGATGGATCATGAATATCCCCCTTTACAAGTACACCCTCATAGGTCCAATCATATGAGTCATGCCCGACATCAACCTGAAATACTACCATCAGTGGCAGTACTGGTCACCACACCCGTCAAAACTCTAATTATCACACATGTTCCAGCCCAAGATCAACCAGATGTTTCTCAAAAAATAATGACTACCATTGAGTAATTAACAACATGGTTGGAAGCTATGGAAGGAAAGCATGCACAAGTTCAACCAGAAAAGATATCTTACCCTGAATGGATGGATGCAATTCCTCCCCCATACAATTTTTCGAATACTACATTACCAATTTTTAATGGTTCGGGAGATCCAGAACAACACTTAACACATTTTGTTTCTTTTTGTGATACTATGATGGGAACTCCTCAACTACAAGAATTAGTTAAGATCAGGTGTTTTGTATAGTCATTACAATGACCTGCTTTTGTCTGGTATAAAAGTTTGCAATCTCAGTCAATTACTCTGTGGGAAGATCTCCATCAAATATTTCTAATTCAATTTATCTCAACATTACCAAAGACGATAGTTTTTTATCTTACAATTCTAAGAAATAGTAAAATGAAAGGGTTTCAAATTTCATTACTTGCTAGAAGGGATTACCATATTCCTTATGTTTAGCATTCCCTCAGTAATAATTGATTCTAATCTATGTGGAAAATGTGCATGATGAATTACGCACACCGTTGATCCTCGTGAAATACATAGAAGGTGTTTGAGACCTTAATTCAATTTCTCATAAGATAGAAGACTCTCATACAATGACTAATGCTAAAACTAGTGTAATTCCATCAGTTTTAGGAAGAAGAATAGTGAAATCAGATACTGCTACAGTTACACTTATACAAACACATGTACCTACTTCCATTTCAAAACCTTCATCAAAATGAAGGGCTCCATCTCCTGAGCATCAACAACAATGGACACCTCATCAAGATGATCAAAGATATCAAAGAGGGAAATAGTTTGAAAATTTGATGATCAAAGTTTATTCTTTCCAGAATGAACACATTCCTAGATACTTCATCTCGCCTCTAGAAAATAATCTGGTTCAGTTGCCAAGGCCCAAAAGGCCAAACAAGGAAGGAGATGAAGACCTCCCCAACTATTTTCCATTTCATCAAATGTTGGGGAATCCCATTCAGGATTTTTTTTTGTCTTTGAAGACCTCCTGCAAAAGATGGTGGACTCTGGACAGGTAAAATTGAATGGTTCATCAGACTAGGTAGCATGTGTTACTGCTACTGATCTAGAAGAAGAAGGTGAGTGGCATGATGTCAAAAGTAAAAAATGTGCAGAAATATGACGATTGGATGGTCAGAAAAACGATCAACCGTACTAATGCAATTTTATGAACACAATTGAATCAACCAATTGTGTCTTCTTCTATGAATTCCACAAAAAAACCCATACATCAGAGTGAAAATCCTTAATGAAGAGGTGTAATTTGAAGAATAAAGAGCAGTCAGAAGAAGACGAGTTCATGTCAAAGCCTAAGTTTTCTTTAACACTGGATGATTTTATGCCATATGCTTTAAAAGAACGGGCACCGACCCACCAAACGGTACAACCTGAATTGGTTCATCAGGCAGAGTCTTCATTAGATGAAGGATTGATCTTTAGTTCTGTTAACATGATTCTTTTCACTGATCCCTATGATAGTGACAATTTTAATCATGATGAGTCTAAATTACCTATATCCAACAGAGGAGTTAGAGGAAGAGACAGTGTTCTAGGATACATGCGAAAATGTGGATATTCCAGAAGCCACTATTTCAATCCTACACCTCTTAGAACTGTATATGCGGTAGAAACTCTGGCAAATCCCTTCAGCAGGCTCAACAGAAACTAGAATGTTCTTCCACACATGGTAGATTCAGTCCTGATGCAGTTATTTTGGAAGACTGTTTAGAGGTCATCCCTTATTCCTATCTGCATGTAGATAGACCTTTTCGTTTAATCTACCAAATCCATGACTATTTCCAACTCCTACCACGATACGAGATGCATCTACTTCCAAATAATCAGCTTCCAAGGCACCTTTAAAACCTCATTTTCTTGATGGTAAGCATAGACCATTGGACAAAAAGTATGATGCCTTGAAACATTTTTCCCAAGTACCAACCAAGTTATCAATTTTGGATACCTTGAATCTAGAAAAAGATCTTCAGGAGGTTCTTATTGAGGATTTGTCATGTCCTCAAGAATTCGAAACTGAAATTGTTGCAGCTAAAGCCTACCATATAGAGAATGATCCTGTAAAATTCCATGCAATGATATCTTTTATAGATGAAGATGAATATGATGTTGTACATGGTCATATCAAACCTTTGTATCTATCTAGAAAAGTCAATGATATAGACATCTGATGAGCATTCATTGATAATGGCTCAGGAGTCAATATCATTCCTATTCATACACTTCATCGATTGAGCCTATCTAAATCTGATTTATACTCTTCTAATTTGATGTTGCAAGGATAAGATAAGAATGCAAAAAAACCTCTGATAAAAATTACACTCAAAATTCAGTTTGGAGACCTTGTTTCTAATTCAGATTTCATGGTTGTTTTTTAGGACACAACCTTCAACATTTTTCTTAGATGACCCTAGCTACATCAGCATGCAGTTGTTCCTTCACCGTACCATCAATGTCTCAAATTTTTCTTCAACGGAAAAATCGGGACATTGTATGGGGACCAATACCCATTCAAAACATGTGAATCTCAATACATTTAGGCAGTATTTTATCACATAGATGTAAAGGAAAAAATCCACAACAAAGAAGGTTTCCAAAATTAATTCTCCACATGGTTTAGAAAAGATTCCAGTAAACCCATTCATATATGTGACAATAGATTATGTGTTTCCTATCAGTCAAATTGACAAGATAGGCCTAAGTACAGACAATCTTATGGAAACTTCTATAATGTCAGTTATAGAAATCAAGACAGACAACAGGGGAGAAATTATTGATTCTCCAATCAGTGATGAAAGCTTAAATAGAGATGTCTTTATTTCATCCATTGAAATACAGTTATTGTATACTTCATCAACCAGTTCAGAAGAAGTTCTTGCGGTACTAGAGGAAAATAATGATGTCAATTCTTAATCCATCATCTACTCTCTATCACCCCAGGAAGACCCTTATTCATCAATTGGGTCAGAAATTGTAGCCTCTTCTCCAAGATGTCCAAATGTTAACTTCTCCCCAGTCCATGGAAATTCATCTTCATCATCTACTATACAAGTAGAAACAGAAGAAGTAACACATAATGAAGATGAAGAGAATGATCTCAGAGATTCTCCTCCAGCATTTGAAGAGGGTATCTCTACCATTATGGATGAACTCAGAGAAATAAATCTGGGTACAAAAGAAGATCCACACCCCACTATAATTAGTGCGCCCATGACTCTTGAAGATAAAGAAATGTATACTTCATTTCTCATGAAAAATCTTTATTTATTTTCTTAGGATTATGCATAAATTCCTTGTCTTGATCCGGATGTTTCCACTCATCATTTGGGTTTTCTAGAAGAACTTCGAGGATTCAAGGAAGAAGCAAGAAGAACACACCAAACTTGTGCTTCCAAAATTGAAGCAGAAGTTGATAAGCTTATCAAGGCTAACATCCTTATAGAAGTTCAATATCACAAATGGATAGCCAATATTGTCCCTATGAAAAAGAATAATGGGCAAATAAGAGTTTCCACTAACTTCAGATATCTTAATTATTATTGTCCTAAAGATGATTTTCCAGTTCTGATCACAGAACTCTTAATTGATGCAACAGCTGGCCACAAAGATCTTTCCTTAATGGAGGGTTATTCTGGGTACAATCAAATACGAATGGCCCCAGAAGATGAAGAGTCTGCAGCCTTCAGAGCTCCTCAAGGTGTGTTTTTCTATCAGGTAATTCCCTTTGGCCTGATTAATAGAGGTGCAACGTAACAACATGCCATGCACCATATTTTCAAACCCTTTTAGGGATATTTGTTGAATGTTGTGTGGATGATTTGGTGGTTAAATCCAGAAAACATTTTAATCACTTGGATGATATAGAAATCATATTCATCAATCTTTGATAACACAATTTGAATCTGAACCCCTTGAAATGTGATTTCGGGGTAACCTCAGGAAAATTTCTCATCTTTGATGTACACCATCGTGGTATCGAAGTTGATCCTGAGAAGACAAAATCAATCCTTGGTATTTCGCCTCCTCAAAATTTTAAATAATTAAGAGGAATTCACGGAAACTTGGCCTCTATTCCGCGTTTCATTTCCAATTTGGCAAGAAATTGTATACCCTTCACCAAATTGATGAAGATGGGAGTCACATACCAGTGGACTAAAGAATTCCAAGAAGCATTCGATATTCTCAAGAAATATCATTTGATTCCACCAGTATTAATGCCACCCATTGATGGAATACCACTTATTCTCTATGTGACAGATTTAGAGTGATCATTTGGTGCCTTCCATGCCCAAAACAATGATGATGGGAATGAAAACAGCCTTAACTATCATAGTCGGACAACTCTTGAAGAAGAAACTTGATATTCAAGTATTGAAAAGTGCTTCCTAGAATTAATATTTGATGCTCAGAAATTAAGGCACTACCTGCAACATCATGAGGTCCAATTGGAATATCATAATAACCCGCTCAAATTTATCCTTATTCGTCCAATGCTTACATTACATCTGGCACAGTGGGCAGTTATTTTCCAGTAGTTTGATATCCAGTATGTGTCTCAAAAGGAAATAAAGGGCCAAGATCTAGCCAATTTTCTTACTGAACAACCATATGTAGAAAATAAATATTTAAATATTGAACTTCCTAATGAGGAAGTATTCTCTATTCAAGATAATCCTCAAACATGGGAAGTGTACTTTTATGATGCCTCCATATGTACAACAGGACAGAAAATTGAAGAAACTAAATTCAACAAATTTGGGTAAGGAATCATGCTTATTTACCTAGAAAAGGCAGTGCTACCCTATTCCATCTTATTATTGGAAGGCGGTACAAATAATGAAGCAGAATATCAAGCTCTCATCAGAGGCTTGGAGTTGGAACTTCAGGCACATGTTAATCACTTAAAGTTAAAATGTGATTCATATTTCTTAATAAAACAAATAAAAGGGGATTATACCATCAGAAAGAAAGAGTTAACCCCTTTGTGTGATTATGCTAGAGGGTTAATGGTGAAATTTCCTTTGGAACTGACATTTTCTTATGTCCTGTAATCAGAAAATGCCAAGGATAATTCACTAGCTAATGTAGCCACAACCTTGACAAATCCAAACCGAGATGAAACAATCATCAATATTTCCCACCGTCATGTGGTTTCACCTTTTGTTCAAATTAGAATAAATGAAATCAATGAAATTAGTCCCATTTATGAACCTTAAGGTCATAATATAGGATGGATGAAACCTATCAGGGAATACCTTCAGAATAGAACACTCCCACCTTATAGAGCCGAGAAAGAACAAGTTCGGCGACGTGTGGTCAATTTTACTCTTTATGATAGCCCAAATCACCAAAAAATTCTCTACTAGAGAGGTTTTGATTGAATTCTCATCATATGTATTGATGGTCAAGAAACAATGGCTGTCATGAATTAAGTACATGCATGAGTTTGTGGTGGCCACCAGTCTGGACATAGAATTTCTGGTCAAATTTGAAGTCTTTGATAATTCTAGCCTTCAATGGTGCAATATTGTGTTGATTTCACTAAGAAGTGTCACTATTTTCAAGTATGTGCCAACTTCATTCATCAGCCCCCAGAGATGCTTCATACAGCTAAATACTCTTGGACATTTTCTACATGGGAAATAAATGTAGTAGGACCTTATCCTCGGGCTACAGCTTAGTCATTTAAGTATATTCTTACTATTACTGTCTTCTTTTCCAAATGGGAAGAGCCAATACCTCTCAAAGAATTTAGTTCTAATTTTTTTTAGCCTTTTCAAGTCTAACATCATTACCAAATTTGGTGTCCCTCATACCATATTGACGGACAATGGCACCAATTTCTGTTCATCTGAGGTGATAAAGTAGTATCAAGAATACAAAATCAAATCCAACCATTCATCTCGGTATCATGCAGCGGCCAGTGGCCAAATAGAGGCCTTCAATAAGACTCTTTCAAACATACTGGAAAAGATTGTCGATAAAGATAATAAGTCATGGCCTGATAAGGTTTTTCATGCTTTATGGGCTTATCAGACCACCACCCGCACTGCTACACATCAACAAAATATTCATTGGTATATAGAACATAAGTCTTCTTGCCCATTGAGGTTCAATTACCTTCACTCAGAGTACCACTTTGTGATAATTCATCCATAGATGAACAAATCTCAGAAGTGATTTGATGAATTGGAACGATTAGATGAGAAAATATTGTACACCATGCACCACTGAAAAGTCTATCAGAATTGAATAGCACATGCTTTCGATAAAAAAGATTTTCATCGTTCATTAATTCAAGGAGAATTGGTATTGGTCCTCCAAAAATCCAATGATACCAGGAAAGAAAACTCCAAAGCTTGACACAAAGTGGGAATAACCTTACTCAATACATAAGGTATAATCCAATAAAGATTATTCTTTAATCTCAATGGATGGAGAACTCATTACAACTCCAAACAATGCAAGATTCCTGAAGTAGTATTTGGTGTAACACAAATACACCCATAGTCCTCACTACAAGACTTTAAACTACACGATCCCTTTTGTTCTTGTTGTAGGACATTAAACTGCATAGCCCCTCTATCATCCAACATGATGTTAAACTTTTTTCCCTTCATCGTCCTCCAAGACGTTAAAATGTAAACAGTCCCTTATATATGCTACATGATGTTAAATTGTACATGTTCATCCTACATGATGTTTAAACTATGAAAAATCCATTTTGACCCTGCTACATGACACTAAACTATGCAGCACCATCGTCCTTGCTACATGACACTAAACTGTACAACACCCTTAGTCCAACATGATGTTAAACTGTGCAACATTAGGGTTGTTTCTACCTCTTGTTTCTCACATTGATCATGACTCTTGTGTGACTAGAGTAAGCTTCAACCATAACACCCTCTCTAGGCCTCTAACCATGCGTAAGTCCCAACACCATTTTCAGGTTGTTGTCCTCAAGTAAAAATCGATCACCAATTCATTCTCAATCAAACTACATGGACTTTGATCTTTGCCTTCTGTGCTGGGTACATACGCAACCTCCTGAGGTTCATGAACAAAACCAATATCTTCACATTGGTTCACCTCCATCTCAAACGATGTTGATCTGTGAACCCCCCCCCCACGCCGAAACCAATATGTTCACTTTGGTTCACCATAGTCCTTGTTATATGACATTAACTATACATTCCACCATTGTCCTAGTTGGAAGACATTAAACTGCACAAAAATACATTCTAACTACATGATGCTAAACCGTGCAGCATCGGTCCATGAATATGACCTTAAACTATTCACACTTTTGTCCTGTATGAAAATAAACTACATTAGTATTTGACACCCTCACCTGAGAGGGAATAATTATTGACATTGACCTCCAATCATTCCATATTTCAAGGACTATGTGCATACATGGCAATGAATGAACCTTTAATCTAGGGTCCAACCATCATTACACTAAAGTCTCTTTTCACCCTTCACATGTATGAACCAAATCAATACAGAGGGTCTTCCAAGAACTTTGTTTGGCTTCATTCCAATATTTATGGGATACGTAGAAACGTTCGAGCATCCCTTAAATCCAGCCCCAAGTCATTGAGCCTATCCCCAAACTCCACTTTCAGTACCTTGACTGAAAAGTCACCCTACGAACACATGAATGTGGTATGAGAACCCTCATCTTTATTCAAATCAGGTTTATAACAAACACAAAATGTGTCTCCCTCATTATGGTTCAATCAATATGACCCTAAACTAAGATCTCCTATTCTCTCATCCCACCTGACGTTAAACTGTATTTCAAGAACTACTTATGGCTTGATTCTCATCCTAATGAGATATGTATTGAAGTCCAACATCTCAATTAAAGACCCTGCCACAACATGATTATGTGTAGCATTGGTCTGGGTATATCCTTTATGAATAGGAAAATTCCAACTTTTATGTATCATACTCCTAAACATAAATACTTCCAGATCACTATAACCCTTTTCTTGGCTTTTGGTCACAAAACTTCTGATACCTGAGAATTATTTTTCCAGACCATGTAGAACATGCTCTAAGGCGGCCTTGCATAAGTAGTCTACATAATGGACCTGTCAGCCAAAATATTCTATTATTAGACTATGCATCCAATTCCCTTAAGTGGACCTGCATAATTTAACCCCCTAACGGGTTTGTTAAATAGTGTTAACTTCATTCATGGGGGGAAAACCTATTTTTTCTATGTTAGTCTTAATGATGATATGCAGGGATCCGCAAAAACAATACATCCTTAACATATTTGTCCCAAAATCTTTTTCATGATCTAGAAGTATTCAAGTCTATGGTTTATATTTCCATTCCCTATGTTTGGGTCTGACCTTCACAGGAGTCACATTCATCCAATTCTTTGATAATCATGATTGGTAATATCCTCTCCATATTTAAGATCCTCTCTCAAAATAGCAGACTCTATGTTTTGGAAAATTTGAATCTCCATATACTTTCACTGGCTTTTAGAAATAGAAAAGTAAAACTTTTTAGAGTTTTTTTTTCTGACTATGCATCACATGTCTTTAGGTGGCATTTCATAAGTAGTCTACATAATGGACCTATCAGGCAAAAGATGCTATTATTTGACTATTCATCCAATTCCCTTAAGTGTCCCTACATAATTCAACCCCCTAACGGGTTTTTCAAATAGTGGTAACTTCACTCTTAAGAAATACTTCCTCTAATGCCTTTTATCCCTTTTTTCATATCATCCCTATGATTCAAAATTACATAAGTCATAGTTTACATGTTTTCCACGATACATGAATGTGGTAATATGTTTTCAAACAAATTATCAAGAAATTGAGTCATTTTTAATCCATTTGGTCAAAGATATTTGACCATATACATTAGCCTTTTTATGTCTGACATGCATGACATTAAACTGCCAACAAGAGACAGGGTACTCATTAAATTGAGAACCTGTAAAAATAACTCTGAACAAAAGTCTATTCCCAACTCGCTAAATGTAAATTTTTAATAATTTAGGAAATATTGAGAATCAAAGAGATTAAAAGTTTGTGGGGTTGTTTGTAGAATTCTATCAATTATTAAACTATGCTTACTAGGCCCATTGGCTTAGGTAAATTTATTTAGTAGTTAGCAAGAGAATTAACGTACAAATGATTGAAGATGAAATATCTTTTTCATTGATGCACAATATTATATGAAAATACACATATTAGAGTATCTTCTCCTTTTCAAGAATTACAAGAGGACTTCAACATAACGTTTCATTTGATATACGGCATCTCGAGCTTCATCATCAGCCACTTGAAGTTCATTCACTTGACCAGATTCACACTTTTCACCTTGATGGAGTGCTTTCTTGGCATCTGTGATGAATTTCATACCATTCATTTGGACTCCTTCCAATGAATTGTTAAGCTGGTCAAGTTCCCCATTAACGACATCTAACTGTTGTTGAAGGTGCATATGCTCGACAAATTTCTCCTTGATCTTATGCTTTAGCTGATCAGCTTTGCAGCATGATCAGCCTCAGCTCGGGAAACATCATCCTCAAATTCACCAATATTAGTAAGTAGCATCTCTCTAGTAAGATATTGACGGCACTTTGGCTCCAGCTCCCCCCTTAAGAAGACTTGTTTCACCGTGGTATGGATCTCTTAATATCCAAAACCGCGAAGTCCCATCATGAAGAACAAGGATTATAGTCACGGGATCTTCAAAGACAACTCTTCAAGAGGCACTTTAGATATGATCGTCCATACATTATGACATGCCTTGCAATGTGAGAATTGGAGCACCTTTTGCACCTATGGGTCTGATTCAGTATCACTATCACAGGGGGGAATATTGTCTAGGATTAATGCACTTAAGTAAGTGCAGTGTTATAATACTTCCTCCCTGACCCTTGGTACATCACTTTCTACTCCTGTTGGGACTGAGGCTAAGGATTCCCCTCGGGATCTAGCCACTGAAGTTGACGTCCCTGCATAGACAATTGAAAGCTTCAGTTAGATTCAAAGGATAACAAAAAAGTGATTAGTTGTCTTGAAAATTAAGTACAACCACGTATATTATCATCTTTTACCCAATGGTAGATCAGTAACATGAGAAGGATCCTCCCCGTCTTTCCTAGATTCAAAAGGATTTTCAAGACAGGTTTTAGGATGCTCTGCCGGGTTAAGCTCCACTTGAGCTAGCGTCTCTGCAAGGATAGGGTTTTCTATACCACCTTCAATCATCGGTAGATTATCACATTTCGTATACGGAACTGTACATTTCAACCAATCATGTTCAGTGGTGTAATAATTTCTTTTAACTGGATGAAGGATAACACTCACGTACAAAATTTTCCAAATCACATGGTAATTTAACGTGATATAAAATTTCTTCAAAAGACACATCTAGTTTCATCCTTTCATCCAGTGATATCCTAGATTCCGGGTTAGTCTCACCAGTGAGAGCATTTGACATGTATTCTTGGCGACCCTCCTCCTGTGGACTCTGACCCTAGGTAGCTTCCTCAGGGAAAATTTTGGAGTCAGTTGCAGTGGTCTCCAAATGAACTTGTGTAGGTATTGAACCAAAATCATCACAGAATGGAAGGTAGTTTATGTTTTTATTCAACATTCTATAAAGTATTATTAAATTACCAGAAGAAATCTATTCTCTCCTTGAAGCAGCAATATGAGCAGTACTAGGAATAGACGCTGACTCTTCTTCTCTCATCATTTTTTCAAGAGAAGCTAGGACAACATGAATTTGTGACTATTCACCAGCACCCTCCGTTATCTTCAAAGGAGGGTCAGTCCTCTCCCTCAAATTGGAAATCGAATAAGCCCCTGCAATCCCATGAATTTTGAGCAATCTTTTCATGATTTAGGATTCATGACTATCTGAAGGACTTACCACTACTGATGAAGCACTTAACTGTGGTTTTCTTCCTTCGATGACTTTGCTTCTTTGACTTTTTGGGTGTGTTGACATCGTCACCTCAAAATATAGGTATTGGAGAGTGAAAATCCCTGTCTAACTCCTCATCTATGGCTTGTTGGCCTGGAGATACCTCACCTGGCTCACAAGGAGATTCAGCGGCGTCAAGAGTGGTGCCACCAGGGTTGTATTGAAGTGAAGGGACCTTAGTGGTTCCTTTATTAAAAAGTTGTAGGATGAAGAAAGTAATCTCCTTGAGTAACAATTCTGTGACTAAAATCAGGTTGCAAAGCAAATATGGAATGAAATTTACATGTTCAGGAGCCACATAATTGTGCCACTCCTCATCTATTGAAGCACCAATCCCCTCAGTGGTTCCACGATTCATCATTTACTTCGGCCACTTGGTGATAGGAATGGAATCATCAGTGGTATATATGATAATTTCCAACTCTCTGATTCAATCCCACACTTCATCAGGGTTATCCTCGAATAATATATCAGTAGAATCCCTGAGATCCCACACTCCGGGGATATGTAGCCCTTTACATAACTCCATCCAGGCAGTTTTAGCATCACAATATAAACTCCTCCATTTCTGGACAGCCTCTGTTCGAAAATATTCAAAATGTGCACTAGAAGGCCGTGGGAGGGGTCCTATAATATAGGACATAAACTTCTTCCCAGCTCGTGCAATCACAAATAAAGGATAAGAAAAATTAAACTTGTTGCTCTATAAAATAAGGGCGACTAAATTGACTTAATGATATAACTCACCTTGAGTCAATGGAGTAGGTCTATCGACTATGGTCGGATGATTATATAGGGCATGAGGCCATTTTGACGCATGTCCTGCCTCATCATCCCCATCTTGGGAATCCAATGAATCAGCCCTATGTGAAGAACCCGGTGAATCAGCTCTGGGTGACGAGGATTCACCTTCCAGATGAAAGGTTTCTTTCCTGAAACTTATCTTTTTTACTCCCCACCAGGGGGATAGAGAGATTCAATGCCCTTGGCAGGTATGAGGCTACCAAGTTATCAGTATACCATGTAGTCAATTGACTCTCCGCTCCAGAAACTGGTAGATCAAACACTTCCCCGGTCTTCTCCATAGCTTCCAGCAACCATAGTTGTCAAGAAACCATTGGATGCTACTCTGACCTGACTTGCACGGGATGTGATACAATAATCAGCTACACACACTTGAATTGGCATGTAAATCTATATGGATCATATGCCTCACATGTAATCTCTTATTCAATTCTGGTAGCCAATACACCATCTCTGTAAGCCAACATATATGACCTCAATTCCAGGCTAGCTGTTCCATTGTCAATAAGCCGCCCGGTTGGCGGGTTTCAATAAGGAAAGAAATGAAATTCCTTGAACATGCTCAGCCTCACCTTCAGATCATTGGAATTGTGGGACAATGGATAAATTCCAAAAAATACCTGCACTGATGACCTATAAGAACTTCCAGGAACTTATACTTCATTCTGTACAGCGTATGTCCTGATGTGAGTGGAGATCCATCCCCAAAAAACTTATAATGGTCCCACTATTCTCAATGGAGACTTACCCATATAGACATGGAGTAAGATCCTATGAATCTTCACAATAACTGGGGTGGCCAACCCAACCATTTTTCTCTCATCTAACTTGGCTACAACAATGAAGTTCATTGGCCTGACACCTCCCTTCGAATCCCTAACTGGCAGAAGATAAACACAGAGCCACAATGCTAAGAAGCCTGCCAGGCAGGTCTTATCTGGGATTCTTTGATCCACTTCATACCCCCACTTTTCAAACTCTGGCTCTTCCAGAGTTGGACAGAATTTGCCAATAGCATCTCTCTTCTCTGCTCTGGGGAAGCTGACAGGACGAGTATAGGTGGACCCCTTCTCCTTCTTCTTGACCAGAAACATGTCCATCCACTCCTCTGGATGGATATCTTTTCTGGAGTGGGTTTTCGTGGTTTTGGTATTCATAAGCTTGTGGAAAATCTTCCTAAACTCTCGATCCAAAGCCAAAGTCTTTTCCAAATCATTCTATGTCATCTTCCAAGGTATGAACTCATCATACATGTCTCCCAGAATTGGAGCCCTCGAGATCTTGAAGACATCCCACAAGCTGATGCATACTTGTCCATGAGTCAGATTGAATGAATTTTTTTCTGGTCTCCAGCTGCTGATTAGCTTCGACAAAAAGTTATCATCCCTGTAGACATATATATGCCCAGCCCAAAAAGATTCATATATTGAAGCTCCCTTCAGATCCTCGACAAACTCTGCACAGATTTGTCGCACCCAATATGCCCACATCCAATTAGGCATCACACCTCCTCCAGGACGGAAATCCTAAATTTTTTTCCATCCCTTAGATTGGTCCATTTGAGAATTTCAAAAAATAGAAGGATAAAAATGCGGTTAGATCTCAGGATTGTGAGGATTCAGATCTGGAGCACATGGGCTATGATGCATTATGTATGCCTTCTCCACTATTCCAGCAAGGACAAATGATCATGTAAAATAGATATTTTCCAAAGAGAAATTGGTGTATATTTGAAACCAGGAATGAGGAATATAGTTCATTGCCTCAAGAACATTGAATCCTTACAGATGACTATGGCCTTAAAAAGGCATGTAGATGCTCTATGGAAAATATGCATGATATTTCTTCATGTACATAGCCAAATCCGGGAGAGTTCTGTAGCAGATATCATAAAAATCATGGCCGATGATATTCATCATATCATCTATTCTCCAGCTGGCCAACTCATCAGAAGTTCCAATTTTTTTGGGATCCATTGAATCTGCACAATGATCAAACAGTTAACTTTTATGTCATGTCGTGCAAGTTTGTCCACGCATGTGTTTCCACACAAGTCGAAATACTTAATGAAGAAATGCGACACAAAGAAAAGAGATCGACCGAGGAAATGAAGGAACTTGCGTGGTGAGAGCTCAAATTATTTGAAGGAATGATGGTTTGCATGAAGTGACACCCATATATATAGGTGATCCCGCAACCCTACGCACCGAAACCTGCACGTCACAATCTGTGCACCTAAAACATGTGTGCCGTTGAACCCCAGTTTTTCCTTTCCTTAGTTTCAAATCCTCTTTCCATTTTTCAGATCCAACTCTAAGGGGGGGAATTTTGATGATGCTCATTTCTATCATAGAGTCCAACGAAAAGAAAATGGAATACCTTAAGCACAAAGAGAGTCATCTTTTGAAGAACAACAAAAATTGACAAAGGCATGAACAAGGAACCTATTAAGAAAGAGCGACGTAAGTTTTCTTCTCTCCATGCAAGTCACTTACGTGCCATATTCTATTTTTATCCAAAGGTGCCATGTGGCCTATAAATAACCCCTAAGGGCAACCCATTTCGGGGAGGAATTTTCCAATAATCAAATTCATGCTCTGGTCGCCCAAGTCTTTGTCTGACGTCTTCTGAACACTTCTAAGGTAATTCTTTACCTAGAATGGAAGATCTAAAGAGGAATAATATGGCCTAAGTGTTGGAATTCACCAATAATTGTGTACCTAAGTGTACACCCCTTAATGGAAGTAAAAACACTTGTGCACCATCTTTCCCTCTCAACAGAACTTGCATTCCACTCTTTTGAAAGCTTATAGGGATGATACTAAGGGCTTAAGTTCAAAGTCGCCCAAGTATTACCCTATAGATTCTTCGTCGCCCATGGTGATGCATGTCACACAAGTCTAGTAGCGTGACCAGGACTTGCACACCAGAATAATACTGGCGCACCTCCTTCCTAGTCACCTCCTCTCCTCAAATCCACCTCTCCTCTTCAAGACATAGCCTTAAAAACCCCATTCAATGCCATTTATTTCATGGTTCCTTGGTTGTCTTCCTTATCTGAAAGGAATTATGTGAGAACCTCTCTCAAAAACTCATGAATTTCAAGCATTATGTCACCATGGTTATGGGTTTCCTCTATAACCTCATCCTTTGAGATGAGAAGATATTTTGATTTAGGCATCCTTTTCTGATGTAAGCCCCAAGTTACAAGTCCCCTTAACCCGGGCCTCCTTCTGAGGGGTGAGAACCATTCTTATTTTCCTTTAATAGTGGGCCTTCCTCTCACGTGTGAGCCCCATGTTAAAAGTACCTTTAACATTGGGCCTCCTTCTTAAGAGTAAGCCCCATGTTACAAGTCCCTCTCACATTGGTCCCCCTTTCAGGTGTATGCCCCAAATTACAAGTCCATTTAACATTGGGCCTCCTTCTTAGGAGTAAGCCCCATGTTACAAGTCCCTTTCACATTGGGCCTCCTTCTCAGGAATAATCATCAAGTTAAAACTCCAATTCTCCATAATGTAAAAATACCTTTTATGGACCCTACTCTTAGGATTCATTCCTAAGTCCTAGGATTCATTTACTTGGGCCGTCATACATACTTAAGCCCCACATCATTTCTCATAACTGCATCTTTCAGGGCAGCATCGTCAAGTTTATTGATACCACTTGTTTCTCACACCGAGCGTGACTCACGTGAGCTTAGAGTGTAAAAAAATCCCAACATCTCTTTTTGGGCCATTAATCATGCATAAACCCTATATTTTACCTAAACTACGTGGACTTTGATCTCTTCCTTAAAAGTAGAGTACATGGGAATCCTTTATAATGTTCAACCCATCTTTTCATTAATTCTTTTCTGTCCCATATGACGTTAAAATACATCCTTCTTATCGAACAATGTGGGTTCTGATTCCTTTTTAACAAGGATATGTAGGTAGCCTATCTTCAAGTATGATTCCAACTCTGAAATAATCCATGTCTTTCTGAATGACAATAAACATCAACAACCTCACTGAGTGGCTTTAAAACAAGTATGGTCATCAAAATGACCATGATATTTCAATATAATGTATTGAAGGATACTATTGACTAAGAATCTCTAATACATACATATGATTCTCAATCGTTGAAGAACCTCAAATACATATAAAATATTCTCTAAATCCCATACATATCAATCATTGATTTCTAAGTCTAAAACTCATTTTCATGCTTGGTGAATTAAAAAGGATTCGTGAACATAACATAAATCTATAAGAGAGTCCTGGAGTAGGCAATAATTCTCCCCAAAATGGTGTCATGAGTCTGATCTCCCATCCTCTCGACCAATGCAAATTCTTAAATCCACATCGGTCTACAACTAATGAGCACCTAACTTTGGAAAGTATATACAAATGGGTATAGAATCATTGGGTGTTTCCAGTTCTATGAATAAACCCATTTAGAAACCGATTGGATAGTTTGAACCTTAAACAAACAAGGTCATATCCATTTCTAGAAGAAAAAAACCCCTAAAATATAATACAAAACTATAAATTCCAAAAAATCACTAAAACATTAAAATTACTAAAGACCAAGAAAACCCCTGAGAAAAACATAAAAACCTAAATACATTGAAATCCCCTAAAACCTAAAAAGTGATAAAATCCCCAAAATCCATAAAAGATACTAAAATCCCTAAAAACCCATAAAACCCATAAAACCCATAAAAATCCCAAAAAACCTTAACAATATGGAACCCCCAAAAACCCTAAACCATAATAAAAACCCTAAAACCAAATTAAACCCCTAAAAACATTAAAAAACTAAAAAATATCTAAATACTCAAAAAAATGGAAAAAACAAAATATCCCATAAAAACTAAACAAACCCTAAAAACCAGAAAAAACACTCAATATCCTTAAAACCCCAAAAAATGTAAATACATAAAAACCCTAAAATCCATGAAAAAGTTAAAAATCTTGAAAACCTTTAAGAAAACCATAAATCCCTAAAATCATATAAGTCCCCTGAAAAAACTAAAAATTGATAAAACAACTTAAAACCATAAGACACTAAAAAACTATACAAACCATCGAAATCCCTAAAAACCCAAAAAACCATAAAAAATCCATAAAAATACTTGAAAAGTAAAAAAAAATAAAAAAAACCCAAACCCCCCAAGAAAACCTTACGAACCTAAAAAATCGTAAAACACTTATGAACCTATGAAATGTTTAAACCCATAAAAACCCATAAAAACAGATATAAACCCTAAAAAACCATAAAAACATAAAAATATGTAAAAACATTAAAAACACTAATAGCCCTAAAAACACTAAAAGCTCTTAAAAACTCTAAATATCCTTTAAAACCATAAATACATTAAAAGACTCTATAAAACATTAAAAACCCTAAAAAATCAACAAAACCCCTAAAACCCCAAAACAACTCCAAAAAACTAAAAAAATATAAAGCCCTCATAAACCCTAGAATCCCCAAAAATCCATAAAAATCCTAAAAATCCTTAAAATTCCCTAAAAACATAAAAATTGATAAAAAATATGAAAACCCCAATGAAATATTTGAAACCGAAAAATATTTAAAACCCCTAATAACCTAAAAAGAAAGAAATAAATAAAACCCAAATAACATTCGAAATCCCTAAAAACCATAAAATCATAAAATTCCCTAAAATTCCCTTGATTATTTTAAAAAATTAAACCCCTGGAAATCCCTAAGAAAACATTAAAACCCTAAAAATGATTAAAACCTCTTAAAATAGTAAAAACACAAAAACCATAAAAACCATAAAAAGACTCTAAAAATCATAAAAACCCCTAAAAACATAAAAACGCCTCAAAAATTAAAAAAACCCCATAAAACACCTAAAACCCCCCAAAAAGAACTAAAAACTCTAAAAACCCATAAAATCGTTAAAAATTGTAAAAACTCTAAATTATTTAAAATCCCTAAGAACTCAAAATAATCTCCACACACGTAATAAACTATAAAATACGGAAAATGCTCGAAACCCTCAAAACCATAAAATCCCTAAAAATTATAAAAAAATCTGAAAAAATACTTTAAAATGTAAAAAACCCTAAAAACACTGAAAAAACCTATGAAAAACCATAAAAAAATAAATTTCTAACCCCTAAAAACATAAAATTATTAAAAACCCTAAAAACATAAAGACCCCTAAAAACCACAAAAATCGTTCCAAAACCTTATGAACACATTAAAATCCTAAAAAAACTTAAAATCCCTAAAATATAAAAAAATGATAAAACCCCTAAGAAATCCCTAAAAATACATTAAAACCCAAAAATACATAAAAACCCATAAAAACATTAAATAACCCTAAAACAAAAAAACCTAAAAAACACAAAAAACACTAAAATCCATTTAAATACATAAATGTTAAGAAATTATAAAAACATTACAACTCAAAAACAACCCTAAAAACACAAAATAACCCGTAAAACCGTAATGACCCCTCATAATCCCTAAAACCCCTAAAAATAATAAAAATCATACTAAAATAATTAAAATCCCTAAAAATATAAAATTACATAAAAACCTTAAATACCACTAAGAAAACCTTAAAAAATGCTCTTAAACCACCAAAACCCTAAAAAAGCTAATAACCTTAACCCCCCAAAACCATAAAACTCTTAAAAACCAATAATAACATAAAATACCACTAAAAACCCTTAAAATCATTCAAAACCCTTAAAATGTATAAAATGTATAAACACCTTCAAAACCCTAAAAACTCAATGAAACCCTAAAAACAAAATAAAGTCCGTAAAACCCTATAAAACCTTAAATACCCACAAAATCCTAAAACACGCTAAAACACCAAAAAATCATTAAAAATCCCTAAAATCCATAAAAATGTAAAAAATATTAAAAATCCTTAAAACCTCTAAGAAAACATTAAAATATAAAAACACTGAAAACCCCAAAAAACATAAAATTGCTAACCGCCACACAAACCATAAAAACCCTAAAACCCCTAAAAACCTTCAAAAACCAAAAACACCCTAATAAACCAAAAAAACCATAAAATATCCATAAAAATATTTAAAATGTAAATAACACTAAATCCATGAATATTAATAAGAAGACTCTAAAAAACTAAAAACACATAAATCCCTAAAAAACCTAAAAATGCTAATTCCTTAAAATTTCTTAATCACTTAAAAACACCTAAAAATCGTAACTACACCTAGAAACCTTTTTAAAAAACTTAAAAACCAATAAATACCATAAAAGAATATAAAAACTATAAAAGAACTTTCATTCCCTAAAAATTTTCAAAACTCTAAAAAAACTCTGAAAACCATAAATAACTCAAAAAACCCTAAAATCCAAAAAAGACATTAAAACCCTAAAATCCTTAAAAACCAGAAATACCTTCAATATCCCAAAAACCCATAAAAAATTAAAAATCCCTAAAAATCAATGAAATTCCTAAAAATTATAAAAACCCTAAATACCCCAACGAAATCATTAAAAACCAAAAAACACTAAAAACCCATAAGAACCTAAAAAATTTAAAACCCTAAAAACCATAAAAACTATAAAAACCATAAAACACCCAAAAACCATTTTAAACCCCAAGAAAACAAAAATAGTGAAAAACACTAGAAACACTTTAAACCCTTATAATATTAAGAAATTCTATAAACCATTTAACAACAAAGAACACAATAAACCCCTAAAAACAGAAAAAATAATAAAAAACGCTAAAACACACAAAAACCATAGAACCATAAAAATCCGTAAAGGCCATAAAATTCTATAAAAATATAGAAACACTAAAAACCCTGAGAAACCATAATAAATCCTTAAAAACCTAATGAAACTTAAAATCCCAAAAAACATAAAAAACACTAAAACTATAAATAACTCTAAAAACCTTAAAAACTAAAAACTCTAAAACCCCCAAATATACATAAAAACATAAGAAAACACTAAAAATCATGAAAACTTATAAGAAAAAGAAAAAACCTAATAACACTTAAAATCCCTAGACACATTAAAAATGCTAAAAACCCTAAATAAATTAGAAAACATAAAACCCCATAAAAACCATAGAAACCCTAAAAAATAAAAACAATAAAACCCATTTTAACCACTAAAAACTTTGAAAAAATATAAAAAATCATAAAAACACATAAAATTCAAAAAAAATATCTAAATACTAAAAAAACCCAAAAATCCCTAAAAACCGGTATAAACCCTAAATATTAGAATTATCCTAAAAACCCTAAATATCACTATAATAGTAAAAACACCTAAAACCTTATGACCGCTATGAAAACACCCCAAAAATTCCCAAAAATCATAAAAACCCATAAAAATCCTATAAATCCTAGAAAATTACTAAAAATCATAAAACCACGAAATATTCAGAAAACCCCTAAGAAAAGCTTAAAAACCTAAAAATAATTAAACCCCATAAAAAGAAAAAAGATGAACAAAACCATAAAATGACTATAAAACCCCTAAACCCCATAAAAACCAAAATTACCCCAATGAACTTTAAAACCCTAAAAAGTCATAAAAACTATAAAACCACTAAAACTATAAAAACTCTTTAATCCCCTTAAAGAAATAGAAAGAACTGACAACCCATAATACCCTAAAAATAATGAAAACCTAAAAACTAAAAAAATGAAAACTCTATAAATCCAAAAAAAACCCAAAACCCCTCAATGTCCTTAAAAACCATAAATAACTATAAATTCATAAAATCACTAAAAACATAAACAACCCAAAAAAACACACAGAAAACCATAAAAAGGAAAAAAACATAAAATACCTGAAAACCATAAAACATTAAAACTCTAACAGACCATATAACCCTATGAACCAAAGAAACACCTAAAAACCATAAAACACATAAAGCACCACAAAACAACTAAAAACTCTAAAACCCCTTTAAACAACTGAAATTGATTAAAAATATAAAATCCTTTAAAACACTAAGAACTAAAAAAACCCCAAAAAAACAAACACGAATCATTAAAATCCAAAAACTCTAATAGAACCTAAATCCCTAAAAACCCAAAAAATATAAAAGACCCAAAAAATTCCAAATAATGTAAAAACATTATAACCCCAAAGAAAAAAGTAAAAAATTAAAAGCACTTAAAAAATCTGAAAACCCTAAACATATCTAAAAATATCTAAATACCCTAAAACACCAAAAAATCACAAAAAAACACTAACAAACATGAAAACCATAAAAATACAAAAAAATATATAAATATTTAAATTACCCTAAACCCCGGAAAATCCCTAGAAACCCCGTAAAAACCTAAAAAACATAAAACCCCTAAAATCCTAAAACCACTAAAAATCCATAAAACAATAAAATCCATAAAAACCATGAAAAACCTTAATAAATCATTTAAAACCTAAAAAAATAAAAACCCTAAAAAACCAAAATCTACTCAAAATACCTTAAACACTAAAAACACATAAAATTTATAAAAAAAAAAAAAATTACCTTAAAACATAAGAAAATCTAAAAACCCAAAATTACCCCCAAATAAATCATTAAAAATCTAAAAACAATAAAAACCCATGAAAATCCAAAAAATTACAAAAACTCCAAAAACACTAAAACAATGAAAAAAATCCCAAAAAACATAAAAACACTACAAACCGACTCATAAATTAAAAACACATTAAAACAAATAAAAACATTAAAATATTTAATAACCCTAAAAATAAAAAAAACAACCCAAAAATCCCTAAAACTAAAAAAATCTAAATACCCTAATAAACCATAAAAAACCTTCAAAATTACAAAAAACCTTAAAAACCATAAAAATAAAAATAATCCAAAAAAACTCACTCAGTACATAAAAAACCATAAAAACCCTTAAATCCTCTAAGAAAACTATAAAAATAAAAAACATGTTAGAATCCTAAAAACATAAAAATGCTAATAACATTTAAAAACACTAAAAACCATAAAAACCCTAAAAGTTGTAAAAACCCAGAATACCAATAAACCCCTAGAGGCCCACTAAAAACTCAAAAAAACTATTTAGGCCCCTAAGAACATTATCAAACTCTAAAAAACATTAAAAACCCTAAAAACTAAAAAACCATAAAACCCCCCAAAACCCATACAAACAATAAAACCCCAAAAAACCCTTAAAACCAATCAAAATCTCTAAAAATATAAAATACCATAAAAAAATAGAAGAATTCATGAGAATCCCTAAAAACCTAAAATCCCCTGAAAAACCTAGGAAAACCACAAAAACCTAAAAACACTAAAAACCCATAATAACCTAAAAATTCATTAAACCCTAAAAAGTAATAAACACTATAAACCCAAACCCCCCAAAAAACCATAGAATCCCAAAAAAATAAAAAATAAAATAAAAAATACCTAAAATCCCTCAATCCCTAAATAAAAAATCCCTAAACACCCCTATGAAATATTTAAATACCTAAAAATAAATAAACTCCTACAAACCCTGAAAAATTATTAAAACACTAAAAGACTATAAATACCTAAAAAACCAAAAAACCATGAAAACTAGTAAAACACATAAAAAAGAAAAAATCCAAAAAAAACTTAAAACCACTAAAAACACTTTAAACAAAAAAAGTCCAAAAACTCTAGAAAATCATAAATAACATTAAAACCCCAAAACAATTCCCAAAAACTAAATAACTAAAAAATCCTTAAAAACTTTAAAAACCCTCAAAATTCCTAAAAACCATAAATAATAAAAAAACCCATATGATCCCTAAAAATTTATAAAAATGTTTAAAACCCTAAAACCCTTGATAAAACCTTAAGAAAACATCACCAATATAAACACTCTTAAATCCCTTAAAACCAAAAAACGATAAAAACCTTATAAAACACTAAAAGCCCAAAAAATCCCTAAAACCCATAAAATCCATAAAAACCGTAAAACCGAATAAAAATACAAAAAATATCCTAAAAATATTGAAAAAAAATAAGAAACAGTAAAATCCCTAAAAACCCCTATAAACCCTTAAAAATATAAAACGCTAAAACCCCTTAAAAACCATTAAAACTATAAAACCCAAAAAAACACTAAAATTACCATAAAAGACCTAAAACCCCCTAAAAACCTTTAAAAACCCTAAAACCCTAAAAACAACTAAATAATAAAAAATCTATAAACCCCTAAAAATTTTAAATACTATAAAAACCATAAAAAATCAAATACCCCATAAACCCAATGAAACCCAAAAAAACAATAAAAATCCAAAAAAACCTAAAAAAATTAAATACCCTCAAAATCCATAAAAACCCTAATACCCATAAAGATCCTAAAAATTCATAAAAATCAATAACAAAATTAAAATATGATAAAAACCAAGAAAACCATAAAAACACCTTAAAAACCGTAAAACCATTTGAATCCCCAAAAAAGCTAAAAATGCTAAAAAGACATAAAAAATATTAAAATCCCTAAATAACACTAAATACATAAAAATTCATAAATAACCAAAAAAACCCTAAGATTCTAAAAAATCCATAAAAATTCCTAAAAATGTAAAAACCCCTAAAACTAGAAAAAAACCATAAAAACAGAAAAACAATTAAAACCCCTAAAGACCATAAAACATTATAAATATCCTAAGAAACAAAATAAAAATTTAAAAACATAAAAAACCCTAAAAACCTAAAAAACATAGAAAAACTCAAAAATATAAAAATAATTAAAACCTATAAAAACCTAATAATTGGTAAAAATCCGAAAAACCATTAAATTCAAGAAAAAACTCTAAAAAAATAAAAACACATAAAACACATAAAACCACTAAAACTTATTAAAATCCTTTAAACACATAAAAAATTTAAAAAACTATTAAAACCATAAAACACTGAAAAACACAAAAAATCCAAAAAAACCCAAAATCCATAATAACCCAAAAAACCCAAAAAACCATCAAAATCCCTAAAAAACAATAAAAACCCATAAATTCCTAGAAAATCCCTAAAAACTTTAAAATAGTAAACACCCTTTAAAACTTGAAAACCATTAACTATACCTTAAGATCCTAAATAAACTAAAACCATTAAAATCCTAAATAACACTAAAAATCATAAAAACCCTAAAAAGACCAAAAAAACCAAAAAAACCCCTAAAACCATAAATCTCGGGAAAAACCCTAACAAAAGCATAGAAACCTAAAAACACTTAAAATCACTAAAAACTTATAAAACTCTAAAACACCTAAAAACATAAAATTCCCGAAAACCGCTAAAAACCAGAAAACCCCTAAAAACATTTAAAACCCCAAAAACCCAAAAACAAATCTAAAACCCCACAAATATTATAAAAAACCATTAGACCCCTTAAACATTAAAACAATAAAAAACCTTAAAATCCCTAAAAATCAAAAAATAATAATGTCCAAAAAAACCAAAAATTCCATAAAACCCCTAATAAAAACCCTAGAAAAGATGTTGTCGCTCTCTCCTGGGTTCTCTCTCCCAACGTCATGTTCATTCCCTAGTGGATTTACCCATGGAGTCCACTTCTTCCGGCCTAATCTGATTCGGATGAGAAGTATTCTTCTTCATCAGTGTTGTGCATGAGGAATGGCAGTGATGGGAGGCTATGTTCGAGCATGGGTAGGGCCGACTTGGCCGAGCTGCAGTTTGGTTTGGCTTCGGTAGAACCTCTGCGAGAGTCAAGCAAGTGAAGAGTCAGCTCGAACTGGTGGTGTTTTGGCCCGGCTTCAGAAGATCTGGATTCTGACCTTCCTCATGAGTTGAGCAAGGGATGTGTCGGCCTCGACTGGCGGTGTTTTGGCTCATCCTCGACTGATCTAGAATCCATTCTTGACGTCGAGGTGAGATCTGGTTTTCTGGAGACGTCGCTACATCTTGTGTTGCTCGGATTTAGGCATCTCGTGTGAAGTCATAATGAGGCGAGGTCTTGCAGCAGTGACCTGAGGACGTCTATATCTTAATGGATGTTATTGCTTTGCAGTGGTTTTCAGTATTTGATTCTAGACGTTGTGATGGGGGCTTTTAGATCTTCTCAAAGGCTGTATGAGGTGCAGATGAGACCGACTTGGCATCGGCTTGTGCACAAGTTTCATGTTCATATTTCTGATCCCGTGGATCTGTTTCATGTTGCTGATGAAGGGAATTTTAGGGGTTTCCATGACATGGATACCATTAGGGTTATTGACTCTTGTGTTGTGGTTTGGTTGAATTTTATTGGTCAAGGGTGCTGGTTATTTATTCTACTTGAGTTTTTGGTTGCGATGGTTCTGGGTTTGTTGAATCTGCTACTTCAGCTTTTTGTGTGTGATGATGAGAGATATTGGACATTTGTTGCTGTTTGATTGCATGGAGCGAAAGTAGATTCTAGTTATTAGGGACCTTGGTTCTAGATGATGTTTTTAGATGGAATAGGGTTTAGAGTTTTTGGGTTTTTCCTCGTGTTGCATCGTACTAGAGAGGTGGTGATGGAAGGTAGAATTGGAGTGACTAGATGTTGGATCACCTGGATGCGTCCGAATGGGAGCTATTGGGTGCGAGTTGCTACTTCTTGTTGATGGTTGATGATGCTAGTTGGTTTTGATTTGTTGAGTGTTGTGTGTTTTTGATTGGATTGATGGTCAGAAGATGTTGTTGCTTGATGGTTAATGCCGTGATGGAGTTTTTCTTGAGGCAGCTGGAGGTTGGTGGTTATGACTTTGTGGTGCAGATGTTGGGATGATGAAATTTCTGAAAATGGTTTTGGTGCTACTGGAAAATAGTTACTGATTGGCTGTTTTGGAGCTGATGGATACTAGATGCTGATCAGCTGGTAGGTGATGTTGGGGACAATTCTTTTTTTCTACTTTGCTTGGATTTGTGTGCCTTTTGGTCTTTCTTTTTGGGGGTTTGGGATTGGGGTTGTAAAGGGTTTTTGGGTATGGGTCATTTCCCCCCCTCCCTTTGCTGTTGTGTCTTTTCTATAATAAATTAAGGGTGGTCGGCAATATCCTGACCTTCACATCTTCCAATCCATAAAAACCCTAAAATAATAGAAATCCCTAAAAATCCTAAAAAACATAAAAATACAAAAAAATACCAAAAAACCCATAAGATCATAAAAACACATAAAAACCATAAAAACCAAAAATAAAACCATAAACTTATAAAAATAGTTCAAACCACTAATAAAATCAAATACACTAAAAATCCTAAAAATCCTAAAAAATACTAAAAACCATTAAAACAAATAAAAACTTCAAAAACCATAAGAACCAATAAAAACATTAAACCCCACTAAAAACTATAAAACCCATCTAAACCACTAAAAATTTAAAAATATCTAATAACTTTAATAACCTTAAAAACTCAAAAACCCCACAAATTAATAAAAGCCAAAAAAACCCAAAAAACCTCAAATCCCCAAAAAACTCTAAAAAATGAAAAATATCTTAAAATATCCATAAAATACCTCACATTGTAAAATACCCTAAAAACTCTTCAAAAATATAAATCACTTAAAACCACGTAAACTCTAGTGCCCAAAATACCTAAAAATCCTAAAAACCCACAAAATTCCACAAAACACTATAATCACATAAAAATCCTAAAATCCCTAAAAATCTCTTAAAACATAAAAACCCATAAAACCTATTAAACCACTGAGAAAACCATAAAAACTAAAAACACTTAAAACCCCTAGAAAACAAAAAAAATACAAAAAACCCTAAAAGACCTTAAAAACTCAAAAATCCATAAAAACATAAAAACTCCTAAAACCCATAAATACAATAAAAAACTAATAAAACATATAAAACTAATAAAAGCACTAAAAATCCATAAAATGCATAAAAATTTCAAAAACACGAAAATACATTAAATTACTAAAAACCATACAAAATTAAAAATCCCTAAATACCATAGAATCAATAATAATCCTAAAAATTCCCAAAAAATTCCTAAAAATGTAAAACCCCAGAAAACCCCTGAAATCCCATAAAACCCCTAAAAATATTAAAAACCCATAAAACCACTAGAAACCCTAAGATTCTAAAAACTATAAAAACCCTAATCCCCGTAAAAACGCTGAAAATCCGTAAAAACCATAAAAAGCATAAAAATACTAAAACCCATAAAAATACTAAAAAATACCAAAAAAATCCTCAAATATGTAAAAAACCAAAAAAACCCCAATAAAACCATAGAATCATAAAATTATTTATACCCCTAAAAACCTAAAAATACTAGAAACCCTATAAACACTAGAAGACTCTAAAATTTCCAAAACTATATAAAAACATACAAACCCAAAATCCATTAAAACCCAACAAACCATATAAACCCCAAGAAACTCACTAAGTAAGCTAAAATCTCTTTAAAATCCTAAAACATTCCTAAATATAAACAATACCATAAAAACCATAAAAAAACCCTGAAAATACTAAATAAAAAATAATCTAATAACCAAAAAATCCTAAAACCCCTTAAAATACCTAAAAACTTGAAAACACAAAATATCATAAAAATTCGCTAAAAATGACAATAAATTTAAAATAAAAAATAAAAAACAATTAATATCCCTAAAAACCTTTGAAAATGATAAAAACAATAAAAACTCATAAAACACTAAAAACCGTGAAAACCATAAAATACACCAAAAAGATATAAAACCCCAGAAACCATGAAATCTCACTAGAAAACCTATAACCCTTTAAACCCCTAAAAATGTTAAAAACATGAAAACCCCTAAAAACCCTAAAAATCTCATGTAAAAAACCCTGAAACCAAATTAACTCCTTAAAAAACTAAAAACACTAAAAACCTAAAAAACAAAAAATCTCTAGATTACCATAATACGCAAGAAAATCCCTTAAAATTTAAACACAATAAAACTCTGAAAACACATAAAAAACATAAAATCCTAAAGTCACTTAAAACCCATAAAACCCAAAAATGAAAAAAAACCCTAAATGGCTCTAAAAACCCCTATAAACCATAAAAAAAATAATACCAAAAAACCCCTAAAAACACAGAACAACTCTGAAAACCACAAAATACTCCATACACCCCTTCAGAATATTAAAAACATTTAAAAAATTAAATAACCTTTAAAACCCTAAAATACACAAAAAATCCTAAGTACCCAATACCATAAAAACCCTACAACCCTGAGAGACCCTAAAACCATCAAAATTATTAAAATCCATAAAAGAGAAAAAAATCCTAAAATTCCCTAATATACTAAAATTATAAAAACCCTAAAAGACTTGAAAACCAAAAAAATCATAAAAACCTAAAAACACTTAATACCCCATAAACCTTAAAAATCACTAACAACCCTAAAACCCTAAACAACCATAAATCCCTGAAAAACAATAAAAGATCCAAAAAACCAAAAAAACCAAAAAAAAACCCCACTAAAAGATATAAAATTCCTTCCAACCCTTAAAATGTTAAAAAAACTCTAAAAACCATAAATCCCTAAAACTGAAAAAAAAGCAAAAAACAAAAAATCCCATAAATACCCTAAAACACTAAAAATACTGCAAAAACATAGAAAAAACAGTTAAACATATTAAAAAGGTCATAAAATCCATAAAATCAAAAAAATCCCAAAATAGATTGAGAATCCCTTAGAAAACCATAAAAACCCAAAAAATAAAAAAACCCCAAACACTTAAAATCCCTAAAACAATAATGAACAATAAAAATAATAAAAAATACATAAAAACCCTTAGAACTTTAAAAACCTTGAAAAACCCATAGAAAACCTTAAAACCCTAAAACACTTAAAATGCCTAAAACCCTATAAACCCAAAAAACCTTAATAACCCTAAAAACCATAAACCCCTAAAAAATCAAAACTCTATAAAACACTAAAAACCCAATAAAAACTCTAAAACCATTTGAACCCCTAAAACATTTTAAAATCTAAAAAACTTAAAAAAACACAAAAACACAAAAAAACAAAAAAACCATAAAAATCATAATAACCTTAAACACCTAAAATCTCTCAAAATACCAAAAAACAATAAAAACCACTAAAACATGAAAACCCCAATGAAAACCTTAAAACATAAAAATACTCAAAAACCATAAAAACCTAAAAATGATAAAACCCCCAAAAAACCCTCAAAACCTAAAAACCCCTAAAAATCCCTAAAACCGTTAAAAAAATAATTTTTTTTGAATCCTTAAGAGTCTATAAAAACATAAAAACCCCTAAAATCCCAAAACCCCTAATAAATCCTTAAAAATCTAAAAACATTGAACACTTCTAAAAATACTACAAAACACTAAAAACCTTAAAAACCATTAAAACCAAAAAACCCTAAAAATCCATAAAACCCTTAATACCCGACTAATAACAAAAAAATCCTTGAATCCTAAAAAAAATTAAATACACTAAAATCCATAAAACCTCAAAAAATCACAAATAACACTAAAAACACAAAACCCCATAAAAACCCCTAAAAACGTCAAAATCCCTATAAACAATAAAAATCCATATAAATACTTGAGAATGCGTAAAAATAAAAAAAAACATAAACCCCCCTGAAAACCCTAAAAACCCCCATTAAATCATTTAAAACCTAAAAACACTTAAATAACATAAAAACCTAAACCACTGAAAACTCCATAAAACCCTAAAGACCCCACAAAATGTACATGATACCATAACCCATAAAAACAAAAAAATCGCAAAAAAATAAATAAAACTCCCTTACAACCTAAAAACCCATCAAAACATGAAAAACCCTATAAAACCGTTAAAAATATAAAACACTTAAAACCCCTAAACACCTAAAAAATAACAAAACACTAAAAAACCATAAATGACACTAAAAACGTTAAATACCCTAAAAACATAAAAACCCTAAAACCCCTAAACACCATAAAACCCCCAAAAATCATTAAAACCCAAAAAATATATTAAATCCTATAAAAACCCACTAAAAAATATAAAACCCCTTTAAACCCCTAAAATGTAAAAAACTCAAAAACCATAAAACTTTAAAAAACAAAAAACCCTACAACCCTAAAAAACCATGAAAACCCTAAAATACCTAACATTGGTCAAAATCATTAGAAATCCATATAAATAATACAAAAACCATAAAAACCCTAAATATGTAAAAAATATTGGTAACCCCAAAGAAAACCTTTAAACCCCAAAAACGAGTCTGCTAAAAATCCTAAAAAATGATACAAAACCCTAAAACCCATCAAAATCCTAAAAACCATAAAAACCCCTAAGGAATATAAAAACCCCTAAAAACTAAAAAACCACTAAAAACTAAAAACCATTTCAACCCCATAAAAATTCAAAAACTATGAAAACCATTAAGACACTAAAAAAATAAAAATACCCCTAAAAACCAAAAAAACAAAAAATCCATTAAAGCCCTATAAATCATAGATTCCATAAAAAGATAAAAAATCCCTAAAAATGTAAAAAAAACCCTAAAATAATTCATACCCATACTAAAACCTTAAAATTTTAAAAAACATTAATCCCATGAAAACAAAAATAGCAAATAACCCTAAAAGTCCCTAAAAACACTCAAAACTCACAAAACCATAAAATACCTAAAAAACATAAAATACCTAAAATCCAATAAAACCCTAAACAAAACTAAAAACTCTAATATCACATTAAACACCTAAAAAGTTTTGGAAAACATTAAAAAACCTTAATAACCTTGCAAAACTCAATGAACCCAAAAAAAACCATAAAACCCCCCAAGCACCCTCAAAATTGCTAAGAACACTAAAAACCATAAAGATTCCAAAAGTTCCTAAAAATCCCTAAAAACATAAAATATACTAAAACCATAAAAACCCCAAAATAAATTATTAAAAAACTAAAAACACTAAAAACAAAAAAATCCTAAAAATTTTGAAATCCCAAAAAACCCTAAAACCGAAAAAAAACTAAAACCCCTAAAACATTAAAAACCCTAAAAATTAAAAAAATCATAAAAACCAAAAAAATTGTCTTAAATAAATTAAATTCCTAAAAACACTAAAAACTCTAAAAACCTTATAAAATTCAAAAAACCCTAAAAACACAAAAAATCATTAAAACCCTAAAATTGTAAAAACTCTAAAATCCATCAAATCCCAAAAAAATCTAAATAAACATAAATATCTTAAAAAATCTCTAAAATCACTAAAATATAAAAAAACTAAAAAACTAGAAAACCCTAAGTAAATAGTGAAAACACAAAATCAATTTAAACCCCTAAATCCCTAAAAACCCTAAAAACCCTAAAACCGCTAAAAACCCTCAAAATCTTTAAAAACCCAAAAAAGTCTAAAAATCATAAAAAGCATAAAAAATCAACAGAAACCATAAAAATAAAAAAAAACATAAAAGCCCCTATGAAAACCATAAAATCCTAAAAACATTTAAAATCCCTAAAAACCTAGGAAAATCATAAAACCCTAAAAAGAGTGAGAACCCTAAAAACAAAACAATGACTATAAATCATAAAAAAAATCCTAAAAAACATAACGACCATAAAAACCCAAAAAAAAAACGCTTTAAACTACTAAAAATGGAAAAAACTCAAAAAACATAAAACACTAAAAAACCTAAAAAACCTAAAACTCCCAAAAACTCACTAAAGACACTAAAAATCATTTAAGTAAAAAAAGCAGTAAAATTCCCTAAAAACATAAAAACCCTAAAACCCTAATGAACCCTAGGAAAACTGAAAAACATATGCAAAATTAAAACCCATAAAATCCTAAAAAACTATAAAAACCATAAAAACCATAAATACCTCAAGATCCATAAAAACCCTAAGAAATCTTTAAAAGGCTTAAAAATACCAAACAACATAAAAAACCTAAAATCCTAAAAATCCCTTTTAAAACTTTAGAAACCTAATGAAAATTAAAACCCCTAAAAACCTAAAAAATAAAAAAACTAAAAAAATACAAAAAATCACAAATAACACACTAAAAATTCTAAAATCCCTTCGAGCCCTAAAATTGTTAATAATATCTAAAAAAAATTCAAACCCAAATAAACTAAAAATCCACAGAAACTAAAAAAATCATAAAAATGCTAAAAACCAAAAATATTATAAATATCGTAAACCCCTCAAAAACCATAAAAATACTAAAACCCTAAATAATATGAAAGATCATAAAAATTCTATAAATCCATATGAATCGAAAAAAAACATAAAACCTTAAAACCAATTAAAATCCTTAAAAGCCACAAAATACATAAGAACCCTAAAAACCATAAAAAAAATAAAAAATCCTTAAAAATCCACAAAACATAAAAAATCATTAAAACTAGAAATAACCCAAAGAAAAAACATAAAAAACAATAATACATAAAACCCCATGAAAACCAGAAAATTCTAGAAACCCAAAGGCCCTAAAAACCATAAAAACCTCTAAAACCCATAATATACCCTAAGAACCTAAAAACCCCATAAAACTATAAAAAACACCTAAAAACATTAAAAAACATTTAAAATCATGGGAACATTGAAAAATCCAAAAATCCATAAAATCCTTAAAAGCAAAGCCTTCATTCCGTTCTTGGATCTTGAATTTCTCCCTTCCTTTCCACGTATTAATCTCACCCCTAAGGTGCCGGGTCTGTTTGAAGGTCATCTGAATCTACAGTTGTCAATTTCGGAGTTCAACAAGGCTTTGACATTGCATAATCGGACTCTGGTGGCTTGATTCTTAAACTAGTGCCCTCTGGTCGATGATTTTTTTTATAGATTTGTGTTCGAACATTAGGATCTCCAGGATAGGGCGACGGTGGGCTTGCATAATGCCTGCCATATTTTGATCTGCTTTGCTTCTGAGTAGGGCCATATCAATGCCTGGTCTGCCTCCCCTTGATGTTGTGATGGTGTATGCCTTTCTCTCTTCAGGTGGATCTTTGTTCTTCATTTATGTTGGGAATCACCTTTGGATTCCATTTGGGTATTATTCCATGAACTACCTCTTCCCTTACAAAATTTTTCAATTATTAATATTCTTGGAATCCTCGTTGCAAGACTTCTGTGTGTGGATAGCAGAACGCTAGCCCTCTGTCATCTGGTTTCTTCGAGAGTCTGTATTGAAGTTGGTGTTTCCAAGCAACCAGTTGATTTTTTCTGGATTGAGATTGGTGAAGAGCTGCAGTGGAAGCAACCTGTGGTTTTCGAATCCTGGGTGAATTACTATGATTCTTTCCTGACTCTTGGCCATGTGAAATGGGTATGTCGTCATGTGGGATGTGACTGATTGGGTTCTAAGAGGGATGTTTTTGCCACCCCCAAAGGTTGGACCTAGCTTCTGATCGTTGGGATGGACCATGCCCTGATAAAAATAAGGGGGATCTTCACCCAGGGGTCTTTGTAAAGGACTGTTTCAATCGGTTGAAGGCTAATTTAGCATTGGTAGGTGATGGCCCTTCGTCTAGTGGGGTGGTGGAGGTGGTTCCTATGAAAAATATGACCACTAATGACTACTTGCAGATGGTTTCGAGTGGGGTGTGCAATGACATTCCTAGTCTTGGTTCTGAGGGGATGAGGTTGGAGGGGTTGCTGATGAATGCTACTTCTGCCAAGGCAAATGATCAGGAGTCAGAATAGGAGACAGTTATCAATTTGAATCCATTTGCAGTACTTGATCCAGGGAAGGGGTAGTGTCCGAAGTCAATGGATGATGCTCAGGCTGATGAGGAGAAGTAGGTCCCTGACATCCACTTAGATGAGACGACCTTAAATATGCTGGGTGATGATCTAGGTGGTTCCAACACCACCCCATATGTTCATGTGCTAGAACATGAGTTGTGTGATGCGGCCCCATATTCTTCTGAGAAGACTGTGGTGCAACAGAGTTCAGGGATGGAGCTTGTGGTCTTTGAAAATCTACCTCCTTGTGTTGAACTCACTGATATGATCGCACTGGATGTTTCCGAAATCCCCCTTGAGCAACACCGACGTGAGATTCTACTGTAGGCCAAACTGAAGGTGAGGTTTGACTGTGATAACATTGATGAGGAGGATAAATATGATTTTGTCTTTGGGGACCGTAGTGAATTCATTGATGCGAACGCGCACAAGAATTGGAGGAGGAGGACCTTGATGGATGGCTCAGTCTATCCTGACCCTGATCCATGAGGGGGGTCTGAGTCCCAAACTATTGATTCTAGGAATGAGGGGAGCCCCAAGGTGGTGAGTGATGATAGGAGGGAAAGGAGAGACTATTCATCCCTTCCAAAACCAATGGAAACAAGGGCCTCCTTGAGGACTTCCTAAGCTGTGGAGGATGCTCTAGGAAAGGATCGAGCTGATAGGAAACTGGAGAAGAAGTGAATCCAGAGGTATTGTACGGACTTCCTCAAGCAGTATGATTCATTTGAATGGGAGACGATGGAATCAGATGCTTCCTCTAGGTATGGTGCTGATGGGGATCCATATGGTGATGATGCAGCCTTCGGTTTTGCGGCAGCGAGTGAACCTTTTGGATCTACATTTACTTTTGATTTTTGTGGAGACGTTGACCGACTTGTTTCCCTTTTGTGTTTTTTCTTTTTTGACTTTTCTTTTTTGTTGGTATTTTGTGGCTTGGATTATAAAGGGTTATTGGGTGTGGGTTGATTGACCCCTCCGCTCCTTTATCTACAGCATATTTTTTCATACTAATATTTGAGGGGTTAGGAATATCCTATCCTTACACCTCTTATGCCCTCAAAACCCTAAAAACATAAAAAATCCTGAAACCATAAAAACACATAAAACCCCCTAAACCCCCAAAAAGATAAAAAAGCCTAAAAATCCCTAAAAACCCAAAACCAAATAAAATTACAAAAAATCCCTTAAAATCCATAAGATAATAAAAACCACAAACCCCTTTAAAACCCTATGAATACCCTAAAGTCATAAAAACACATAAAACCCCAAAAAAACCTAAAAATCAATAAAAACCCTAAAAACTCAAAAAACCCATAAAACCCCTAAATACAATAAAAAATAAATGAACCCCTAAAAACCTTAAAAACAATGAAAACCTCAAAAATCCCACTAAAAACTATAATAACCTATTAAACCAATAAAAAAAATAAAAAATACATAAAACCTTATTATTCCTAGAAATATAAAATATACTAAAAATAAACATAAAACCCCATAAAACCCAAAAAACCACCAAAAATCCCTAAAAATATAAAATGCCAAAAAACTGTAAAAAACTACAAGAAAACCTTAAAACCCAAAAAACAATTGAAACCACTAAAAAAATTTAAAAATTATAAAAACTATAAAAACGTTAAAAACCATTAAAAAACTCTATAACCCCACCTAATCTCTTAAAACCCTAAAAACATAAAATCCTAAAAACCTCTAAAAACATAAAATAACCCAAACAACCTTAAAAAACCCCTAAGAAATCATTAAAAACCAAAATAGTTAAAACCGCAGAAAACCCTAAAAAATCTAAAAACCCTTAAACACTAAAAGACCATAAAACCCTAGAAATATATAAAACCACAAAACCCATACAAACTAAAAAAACCCAATAAATATATGAAAACCAATTTAACGACATAAAATTTTTAATCCAAATATTAAAACCCTAAAAAACTCAAACAAAACCCTAAAACACCCCAAAAACAAAAAATAGTAAAATACCTAAAACCCCTAAAAAACCTCAAAAGCCAAAACAACACAAAAAACCCTAAATGCTTAAAAAACTCCAAAATTATCTATAAATAGAAAAACCAATAAAAACAATTGAAACCCTTAAACAACTTAAAATCCTAATAACAAGTAAAAAAAATAAAAAAAAATATTGAGAACAATAAATCTATAAAATACTTATAAAATAATAAAAACACTCAAAATCTTTAAAACCAAAAATAACTATAAAAATATTAAAAAATCACTAATTTCCCTAAAAACAAAAAAACCTAAAACACCTTAGAAAAAATTCAAAACATAAAAACACTTAAAACCCCACAAAAACCTAAAAATGATAAAAATCATAAAAAATAATGAACCTTACATACTCTAAAAATCCTAAAAGACATTAAAAAACATAAAACCCATAAATCACTTTAGAATACTTAAAATATTTAAAATCTCTTTAAACTCCTAAAAACGTTAAAAATACATAAAGCCTTAAAAACTCAAAAAACTCAGAAAACACCCTAAAAACCCAACAAAACTACAAAAAATCAAAAAGCACAAAAAACCCTAATAACCCTCATAACTAAGAAAAACCCCAAAAAATATATAAAATTCCCAAAAATCCCTAAAAATCCAAAAAAACATAAAAAACTATGGAAAACCCTATGAAATAATTAAGGACCTAAAAACACTAAAAACCCAAAAAAACCTAAAAGTGATAAAAACCCCTTAAAACCTAAAATCCCATAAAAATAAAAAACACTACAAAACCCAATATATAATTATAGGATCCCTAAAAATCCCTAAAAAACCAAAAATTAATATGAAAAAATAAGAAAAAGATAAAACCTAAAAACACCTAAAACCAATGAAGAAAAAAATGATTAAAACCATAAAAAGATTGTCAAAATTCTAAAACGCCCTAAACACCATAAAACCCCATAAAACAATAAAAACACTAAAAACAATAAAAACACTAAAAATAATAAAAACCCTAAAGCCCACTACAAATATGAAAAACCATTAAACACATAAGAATATTAAAAAACTCTAAAAACATATAAATACCTAAAAATTCAAAAAAAATGATAAAATCCAAAACAATTCCCTAATGGTCCTCAAAATCCCAAAAAAACCATAAAAACCTAGAGAATCATAGAAAGTCCCAAAAACCACAAATTAACATAAAAATGAAAAACCCAAAAAATTGTAAGAAAACCTTAATACCCCATAAAACAACAAAATGATAAGAACACTAAAAAATGCTAAAAACCCTAAAATGCATCAAATTCTCTAAAATTTATAGAACCATAAATATCCTCAAAAATAACTGAAAATAAATAATAGTGTAAAACACCCTAAAACCATAAAAAACCAATGAAAACCAGATAACCCTAAAAACAATTAAAACAACTAAAAAATACTAAAAATATTATAAACCCCAAAACCCTAAAAATCATAAAACACGTAAATATTATAAAAATCCCAAAATTTAAAAAACTAAAAACACTAAAAACTATAAAAACACTTAAATCCCCAAAAATCAATAAAAAATATAAACATTAAAATCCAGAAAAGCTGAAACGAAAGCCCACAAAAATGAAAAAAGTCCACAAGTCCCTAAAAACACTAAAAAACCGTAAAACCGATCAAAACCCTAAAAACAATAAAACCCCATAAAATCCATAAAAATCCTCAAAAATCCCTAAAAGTAAAAAACCCCCAAAAAAACTAAATATCCCTAAGAATACCATGAAACTGTAAAAAAATTAAAACCCCTAAAAACCCAAGAAATGATAAAATCCATAAAAACTGTAAAGCCCCTAATGCCCCTAAAACCCAAAAACATCTAATCCCTAAAACCCTTAATAACCTCTAAAAACAATAAAACCCCCAGCAAAAAAGATAAACCACTTTAAATCCCAAAAATTTTCAAATACTCTAAACAAAATTAAGAACCCTAAAATATCAAAAAATCCTAATTATCCAAAGAACCAATAAAACAATAAAAGCCCTACACCCCCCCAAAAAACCCCCTTCAAATCCCTATAAACCCTAAAAACCAAAAAAACCAAAAAAATCCCTATAAAGCATAAAAATCTAAAACCCCCAAAAATATGAAAACCCAAGTAAAACCATAAAAACATGAAAGTAATTAAAACCTATATAATATTGTAAGAATGTAAAAACCCAAAAAACCATAAAATACCTAAAACACCCAAAAACCCCTCAAAATCCCAAAAAAACCTCTAAAAACCAAAAACATGATAAAATCCCTAAAAATACCTACAAATGTAAGAAACCCAAAAAACCTAAAAATCTATTAGAAAAAATTTAAAACCATAAAAAATAAAAAGTGTAAAAACCAAAAATAATGTCTAAAATCCACAAAAAGACTGTAACTCCCCCCCGCCAACCATATGACCCCTAAAAACCATGAAAACTGTAAAAACCAATAAAATTCCCAAAAATAAACTAAAAAAATATAAAGTAATTAAAGAACTAAAAATATTAATAAACTCTAAGAAACCATAATACACCAAAAAATTAAAAAATCCTTAAACACTTAAAAAACAATAAAATCCTAAAACACCTAAAAACACTAAAAGCTCTCAAAATCCCTTGAAACACCCAAAAATCCGAAAAACCATAATGATCATAAATATTCCCTAAAATCCCTAAAAATGTAAAAAACCCTAAATATTTATAAAAAATCCTTTAAAACATAAAATCAATTAAAACCCATTGAAAACCAAAAATGCTAAAAATACGAAAAACCCATGAAAACCATAACAATCATAAACACCTCTAAAAACCCTGAAAACCCAGAAAAACAATAATAACCCTTTAAAAACGTAATTTATTATATAAAATAAAAAAGAAAATAAAAAACCTAAAAACCTAAAAATATTAAATACCATAAAACCCATTAGAATCCCAATAACCTCAAACCAAAAAAATATCAAAAATACCTGGAAAAACTAAAATTTTAAAAATCTCTAAATACACTGAAAATCCCTATGAAAACCTAAAAAGACATAAAAACCCTAAAAACTAAATATACTAAATATCGTAAAAACACTAAAACCCTAAAAACCCTCAAAATCACTAAGAACACTAAAAACAATTAAAATCCTAAAAAGACCCTAAAATCCATAAAATGTTAAAAAAGCTAAAAACATCGAAAAACACTAATAAATCCTTAAAAAATTTATAGTACATAAAAAAAAATTAAAAAACTAGAAATGTTAAAAACCCTAAAACCACAAATTTCTCTAAAAATACTAAAACCTTAAAAACCCCAAAAAACCCAAAAAACCAAAAAACCAAAAAAACCTTAAATCAAAAAAATATGCTAAAAACTCTAAAATACCTTTAAACTCATAATTGTTTTTAAAAACTATTAAATTCCTTAAAAATCCCTAAAAACCTAAAAACCTCTAAAACTCATAAAAACCCTATAAATAACAAAAAAATCCCTAAAAACCTGAAAACCCTCAACATATTTAAAAACCCTGAAAAATATTAAAAATACAAAAAACCTAATAAATACCTAAAGTGTAAAAAACTCTTAAGATCCTATGAAAGCATTAAAATCATAAAAATAGTTAAAACCCCTTAAAAACCTAAAAAATGGTAAAATCCCAAAAAGACCCTATAAACCGTAAAAACAATAAAAAAACTCCTAAAACAAATTAAATCCATGAAAACCCATAAATACCCTGAAAACCCACTAAAAATTCTAAAAACCCTTCAAATCACTAACAATATTAAATCCATGAAAACATAAAAACCATAAAAACACAGAAAAACCAATCCAAACCACAAAATCCATAAAAACCTAAAAATGAAAATAAATATTAATAAAGCATAAACAATCCATAAAACACAAAAAAAAATAATAAAACCTTAAATAACTCAAAACACATAGAGCCTATAAAATCCTAAAAACACAAAAATCCCATTAAAACCCCTCAAACCATTAAAAACACTACAAACATAAAACCCATAAAACCATAAAAAACCTAAAACACCATAAAAATCATGAATCCCAATAAAATCTCTAAAAACCTTTTAATGCCACAATAATATTAAAAAACTATAAAACCTATAAAAACCCTAAATACTAAAAAAACCTAAAAACCTAAACATTCATAAAAAACCATTAGCATCCATAAAAACGTAAAAAACTATAAAAATCCTAATAAATCACAAAAAATTAATAAAAATACTAAAATACCATAAGAAAATATTAAGAACATAAATGCACTTAAAACCCATAAAATGCCTAAAAATTTATAAAAACACCAAAAATTTTCTAAAAACCTTAAAAACTTCTACAACCCATCAAAATCCTCAAAAACCCTAAAAACATAAAAAACATAAAAAATACAAAAAAATCCTAGATGGTTTTGGAGGACATTGAAGGTTGTCTGTAGCTTCCCCTATCGATTTGGGAGTTCACTAAGCCTCATATATACACTGCATGACTATGGTTATGAGGTTCCCGATGTGGTGTCCCCCTGTGGCCTCTTTCGACAGGTTTTTTTCTTCTTTCTGGAAGCTTAGGGATCGCGCGATGGTGGGTCTCGTTGATAGTTCCCACCTCATGATTATCTTCGTGTCTGAGGAGGATCTGGTTCTGGCCTAGTCAGTGGCTCCTTGGATATGTAATGGTGCTTTCTTATCCCTTTTTGGTGGATCTTTCACTTTCATCTAAAGCGGAACACTCCGATGGTTGGGACTTGGGTAAGATTTCTTGAACTCCCCCTTAACTTTCAGAATTTCTCTATTCTTTCGATGCTTGGAAATCTGCTGGGGAGGTTCCTCTATTTGGATAATAGGACTTGGACCCATTGAAACTCCGTTTCGACGAGGGCCTTTGTTGGGGTAGATGCTTCAAAAGATCCAGTGGATGGTGTCTGGATTGTTGTAGGGGAGGAGCTCCGGTGGAGGCAACCAATCATTTTTGAGTCATGGCCAGTTTTCTGTTCTAACTGTTGGAGCTTTGGGCATAATGCTCAGTTTTGAGGATATTTTTTCCCAAGTAGGTTTGGTTCATCTCCGATCTAGATGAGTTCTGGGGAGACCACCCACACTCTAGTGGAGGCGAAGGGAGCCAATAGAATGATTGAGACCTCGCCCCATCCTCTGGTTGATGAAGTATCCCGTTTGATAGACCAGATGCCTGGGACTGATCTGGAAGTTGCTTTAATGGACTTGGGTGGTTTTAGCATAAGTATGGATGTAGATGCTTGTAATTCAAGAGTTTCCATTACTAAGGCAGTGCTAATGGATGAAGGAGAGGATTAGCCCCGTGCTGAATTTTCCTGCAGATGTGGTGAAGCTTCGGGGGGAGAGTTGGACAAAGGGAAAGAGACCGTGATGGAAGAGTAGCGTGGGAACGACAAGTTGGAGGCCCCCTTGGCGCCAACACTAGGAGAGGAGGATATGGTCTGCAAGATGAGTAGTGGGGGTTCTAGTAGTTGAAGACTCCAAGAGGGGTATGTTGTGTCTCTTCATAACAGGTTTCATGATTTAGCCTCAGCTAATCAGGCGGATGATGATGTGTTGGTGGGAGAGCTTGCGCAAGGGGATATTGATGTACGAGGTATGCGAGAAGGGGATGAGTGGAAAATGTCCATGGATAAGAATGAGAGGTTTGGGTTAAAAGGGCAGTCCTGGAGTCCTAGGGTGTGACACACCGTTTGGCGTGATTCCCCCTGGTTCTTGTGGGGTGTGATGATGTGGGGAGTATTCTCTTGGAGTCCAGCTCAACTCCAATTGCGGAAGGGACAAACAGAGTAAAGGACCAACCGTGTGCTTCTGTTGTGGACCCGACTGGATTTTCTCCACCACGAATCACAACGATTTCAGGCGATATGGCCCCGAACCTACAATGGTCCATGGTTGTTTTTGGTGTCCCATCTACTAAAGATCATTGTGTATTGTTTCATGATATGAAGATGGTTTAATGGGAATGGTTTTCCCTTGAGGAGGAATCTAAGAGACTTAGAGAGAGATTTTATGAGGATGACCACACGATAAATACTGTTATGTCCAGGTCGAAGGAAGAAAAGAATCAGCTGTTAGAAGGGGGTGCCAAAAATACTGGGTCTGGATGAAATAAAGGGCACAAAAAGGCCTCAAGTGCAGTTAGTGATGGAGTCATTTGTGAGGAAGCTATGTTTGAGGATGGTTCTATCACTTCCCCACCGAAGCGTAGGTTGTGGAAGGATTACTCTTCCCTCTCGTGATCTATTGCGTCCCGAGATACCTCCAGGATGGCTAAGCTAAATCTCAAAGTCAATTTTCGGGAGCGGCCTTCAGAAACAGCAGAGCAGTAGAGGGCTAGAGAGAAGCTTTTGTCGATGCTCAGAATGCTGTAAGAGTATGAGTTGGGCTGGGATTCAATAGATATGGGTGTTGACTAAGACTTCTCCTTTACTGGTGTGGGCACTGGCCTGGGTTCGAGATTTGGTTTCCATGGTGTGGAGCTGGATGACTTTGGTGGTGATATTGACTAACACGTTTTGTGTGTGTTTCTTTTCTTATGGACCTTTTCTGTATGTTTTTTCTTGATCTTTCTTTTTTTCTGTTTTTGGGGTATTTGGGTCTAGGGTTGTTAAGGGATTTTGGATTCAGGCCGTTTGACCCCCCCCCCCACCCTTGTTTGCTATTTTTTTCATAATAAATTCTGAGGGGGTAGGGAATAGCCTGACCTCACACCTCTTCTACACAAAAAACCCTAAAACCCCTAAAAAATACATAAAATCCATAAAAATATAAGAAACCATAAACACACTGAAAACCCAACGGAAGCCATAAAACCCTAAAAGCACTTAAAATGCCTAAATAATCTAAATACACTAAAAACAATAAAACCCTAAAAATCCTTAAAAACACTAAAAAACTATAAAGTTACTAAAGTATTCCTTTAATATAAAAACCATTAAAAATCATGAAAAAAACTATGAACATAAAAAAACAATTAAAACTCCTAAAAACCTATAAAATTATACAATCCCTACAAACCCTAAAAATACTATAAAAACCCCAAACCCCCTTGAAATATCTAAAAACCCTAAAATATAAAAAACAAAAAATGCCTTAAAATCCTTTATAACGGAAAAATCTATAAAACCATGAAGACCTATAAGAAAAACATAAAACCCTAAAGACACTGAAAATCCATAACAACCTAAAACACTAAAAAACCTATAAGACCATAAAACCCCTAAATACCATAAAATACCAAAAAACATTCAAAAACCAAAAAACTCCCAGATACCCTTAAAACCTAAATAAACCATAAAAACCCTTAAAACCAAAAAAAACCCCCAATAAAAAATAAAAACCCTAAAAAACCATAAAAATGAAAAAAAAATACCTAAGAATACCTAAAAATATAAATAATTTTAAAACCATGTGAATCTTGATGATAAACACAAAAACCTAAAAAACATTAAACCCCTAAAACCCAAAAAATAAAAAAAACAAAAGAAACTAAAAACCATAAAAACACTAAAATCCATGGAAACATTAAAATAACACTAAAACTATAAAACCCATTTAACCCCTTAAAAACATTAAAAAATTTAAAAAAATTAAAATCCCTAAATACATTAAAAAAATCAAAACCCCTAAAAACCCCCAAAAACCCCTAAAAACCCTAAATACATGAAAATACCTAAAAACGTTAAACAATAAAAATTGTATAAATCTCTAAAAATACATTAAAACATAAAAAATGAAAAAACCCTGAAAAATCTTGACGAAAATACATAAAACCAAAAAACCAAAAAAACACCTAAAACCCTAAAAACATAAAGGACCCTAAAACCAATAACCCCCCAAACTATAAAAATAATAAAAACCCATTAAAACCCTAAAAACTCTAAAAGACTCTAAAACCCAATCCCCAAACTATAAAAAAAACCATAAAACCCCAAAAAACATAAGAACTATAAAAAATACCTAAAATCAAAAAAACCCCTTTAAAGCCCTAAAAATATTAAAAATTCTAAAATACGTTAAATTCCCTAAAAAACTCAAAAACAACCCTAAATCACAAAAAACCATAAAAACCCAAATAAAATCCTACATCCCCTCAAAATCCCAAAAACCATAAAAAAACAAAAAAATAAAAAGACATATATATCCCAAGAAAATGTAAAAAACCATGAAACCCTAAAGAAATACATAAAAACCATAAGACATGTAAACCCTTAAAAACACATTTAAACAATAATAAATCATTAAAAAAACAAAACCTCCTTTAATACCTTAAGACATTAATAACTCTCAAGTACCTTGAAATCCTTAAAAAGACAAAAAACTATCCTAAATCCCAAAAAACCATAAAAACCCGAAAATACCCTATAACCCCTCAAAATCACAAAAAACCATAAAAACAAAAAAACCTAAAAATACCTAAATAACCTAAGAAGATGTAAAAAACCATTAAAACCCAGAAAAATTACATAAAAACCAAAAAACATTTGAAACCCCGAAAAACATAAAAACACTAATATCGTAAATATCCCAAAATCACTCAAAATCACTAAAAATACAAAAAACCATAAAAATATAAAAAAATCTATAAAAATACAAAAAATTGTAAAAAATACACTAAAATGTGAGAAAACCCTAAGAAAGCCTTAAAAATCTAAAATCGCTGAAAACCCCTTAAACCTGAAAAATGATAAAAGCCCTAAAAGGCCCAAAAAAACCCTAAAACCCATAAACCCGCTATAAACATTAAAAACACAAAAAATCTATAAAAAACATAAACCAAAATAAAACTGTAGAAAATCATTAAACCCCTATAATGTTAAATAATTCTAAAAACCCCTAAGAATCGTAAAAACATAATAAAACCTAAACAAAAATCCATAAATCCCTAAAAAAACCCAAAACCATATAGAAATCCCTAACACCCAAAACCATACAAATCCATACGAAATATATTAAAATCCATAAAATGTAATAAACCCTAAAAAATATGAAATACCATTAGAAAACCGTAAAAAAAATAAAAACACTTAAAAATCCTAAAAATATAAATAATAATAAAACTCCTAAAACCATAAAACCCATAAAACCTAAAAACCCTAAACACCCATAAAAACACTAAACCCACTAAAAATCTAAAAATCCGTTAAATAACTAATATTTTTTAAAAATCCTAATATAACCATTAAAACTCTGAAAAGATAAAAGAACCCCTAAAACCTACGAAAATCAAAACAATCACAAAAACCCCAAAAAATATAAAAATCATAAAAATTACCTAAAAATTGCTTAAAATGTAAAAAGAAATGAAAAAAATTCTAAAAACCCTAACAACCAAAATAACCCTAAAAAACCAAAAAACCATAAAAATCCATAAAAATAATAAACAAATCCTAAAAGTCCACCAAAAAATAAAAAACAATTACAACCCCAAAACCATAAGAAAACATTAGAAACCTAAAAACACCCAAAACCCAAAATAAACTAAAACACTAAAACCCCTTAAAAGAAAATAAAATTTTAAATACCGAAAAAACCATAAAAACCATAAATCATCAATAAATGATTAAAAACTCAAGAAAACTTTAATCCCATACAATCCTAAAAAAATAAATAAACCCCATAAAAACTAAAAAACCCAAAAACCCCAAAAAACCATAAAATCCCAAAATATTAAAAACCCAAATCCCCTCACAATCCATAAAAAACAATAAAATACTAAAATTCCCTAAAAACAATGAAAATTTAAAAAATACTAAAAACCCGGAGAATGTCTAAGAAAAAATTAAAAACATAAAAACATTTCATACCGCTAAAACCCCTTAAAATGCTAAAAAACCTAAAAACCCTCTAACCCATCAAAATATCTAAACACCTTAAAAGTAAAAAAACATCCCTTTAAACCCCTAAAAAGTAATAGAGCCATAAATCCCGAAAAAGCACTTAGAAAACGTTATAAAACTTAAATAACAGAAAACCCATAAAAAATCTAAAAAACTATAAAAAACCAAAACCCCTAAAAATACCCCAAATACCCAAATAACCTTTTGAAACCATAAAAACCATAAAACCATAAAACCCCTTAATACCCTAAAAACCACTGAAAACCACAAAAATCCACTAAAACCCTAAAAATGATGAAAAAAATCAAATGACCATTAAACCCCTAAACACATAAAAACACCCTAAAACCCCATAATATCATAAAAAACCCAAAAAACAGCAAAAAACCCTAAAACCCTGAAAATATTTACAAACCCATTAAAATCCTAAAAACACATAATAATAACTAAAAAATAAAAAAAACCTAAAAACCCTGAAAATCACTAAGAAAACCTTTAAACATAAAAACACTTAAAACCCCTAAAAACACAAAAAATTCTAAAAACCCTAAAAATTCATAAAAACCCTAAAAACCCTAAAAACCCTAAAAACATTAAAACCACTAAAATAGCCCTAAAAATCCCTAAAAACAAAAAAAAACTAGAACCTTGAAAACCCCTAAGAAAGCATTAAAAACTAAAAATTCTATAAACCTTAAAGAACAAAAATATGTTTAAAACCATAAAAACCGTAAAACCCATAAAACCAATAAAAACCCATAAAAAACAGAAAACCCATAAAAACCATAAAACCATTAAAAAGGATAGAAACAATTTAAAAAACTAAAACATTTAAAAATTCTAGAAATATTCTTAAAAAGTAAAAAACTCAATGAAACCCCTAAGACCCAAAAAAACATTAAATCCAAAAAATTTAAAAATCCAAAACCCCTAAGAATTTCAAAAAATCAAAAAAAAATCCCTAAAAATCCATACAAAAATTAAAACGAAGAAAATACCTAAGAAAACTATAAAATATAAAAAACACGTAAAACCCCTAATAAATTTATAAAACACTAAAATCACTACAAACCCTCAAAAACCCTAAAATACCTAAACATTATAAAAATGGTAAAAATCCTAAACAATTCATTAAACACAAAAAACCAAAAAAACCTCTTAAAAACTATAAGAAAACCAGAAAAACCTAAACTATTAAATCCCCTGAAAATAATTATTATGATAAAAATCCAAAATAACCCCTAAAAAGAAACTAATGCCCTAAAACCCATTGAAACCATAAAAAACACTAAAAAACATTATAAACCCATAAGAACCCATTAGAACCCCTAAAACAAGAAAAGTATTTAAAAAACCATAAAACCCCTAAAAATCTCAAAAAAACCCAAAAAAAACTCCAAATACAATAAATGCCCAAAGAATAGTAAAACATACTAAACATCCATAGGTTCCTTAAAAATCCATAAAAATCCTAAAAATTCACTGAAAACCACTAAAATCATAAAAACCCAAAAAACACTAAAAAAACACTATGAAATAATAAAAACATAAAAACACATAAAACACATAAAAACCTAATAAATACTAGAAACACAAAAAACCAAAAAAATCCTTAAAAACTCTAAAAACCCTCAAAATCCTTAAAACCCATGAAAACCATTAAAATCCTAAAAAATCACTAAATATCCCAAATAATTTGAAAACCTTGAATAATACAATCAAAACACGAAAAATATTAAAACTCTTTAAACCCCTAGAAACAAAAAAATGTAAAAACCCTAAAAGGCCCAAAAAACACTAAAAACCCTAAAACACATAAAAACCCTAAATACAAATAGAAAAATAAAAACCCAAAACAAAAAAAACTAAAAACCTAGGAAACACATCAAAAACCCTTTAATCCCTAAAAATATTAAAATATTTAAATAAATTAAAAACACAAAAAAAAAAAAATAAAAAAACTAAAAAACAAAAAAACCAAAAAAAACCCCTCAAAATCTCTAAAATACCAAAAAGGCATAAAAATACATAAAAACGCCAAATATCACTAAAAATTGAAACCCTAAACACCATGAAAACCCTAAGGAACCAATAAAGCACAAAAATAATTTAAAACAATGAAAAGCATAAAATGCTAAAAACCATTAAACCCATAAAACCCCTAAAACAATAAAAAAACTCAAAAATCTCTAAAACCATAAATGTTTTAAAAAATAACCCTAAAATACCTAAAACCTAAAAACCCTATGAACTATGGAAATACTCTTAGAAACCCTGAAACAAGGAAAAACACTTGAAACCCCTAAAAATTTATAAAAACCCCTAAAACCCCAAAAAATCAACAAAAACTATAAAAACCCCAAAAAAGAATTAAAAACATAAAATCCTATAAAGACCCTTAAAACAATCATAGCTCTTAAACACCTTAAAAAATGAAAAACTTAAGAATACTCTAAAAATATTAAATTACATAAAAAATTATTTCAAACCCTTAGAAACAAAAAAACCTATAAAATCTCTAAATCCCCTCAAAACCCTCAAAATCATTAAGAACACTAAAAACCCAAAAAATATCCTAAATGTCCCTAAAAATCAATAAAATCATAAAAACCCCCTAAACCATGAAAAACCCTTATAAAACATTAAAAAACTAAAAAAACGTAAAACCCCTAAAAACATAAATAATGATAAAATCCCTAAAACCCATAAGAACTATAAAAATCCAAAACATCCTTAAAATAAAAAAATACCATATAATAGCTAAAATACCAAAAAATACATAAAATGTAAAACTCCAAGATCCTAAAAAATCCATTAGAAAAATGAAAAAATCTGAAAACATTTTAAACCCCTAAAAACAAAAAAACTAGAACCCCAAAAAATCCATAAAAAACCATAAAACCAATAAAACCCTTAAAAACAATAAACACCTTATAAACCTTGAAAACCACTAAAATTCTTAAAAACTACTAAAACAATAAAATAACTGTATATCCCTAAAAATGTTAGAAAACTCTAAGAATCATAAAAACCATTGAAAATATTAAAAAACCAAAAAAAAAGTAAAAACCAACAAAACAAAAAAAAACCCAACAACCCATTAAAAACCCTAAAAATCCATAAAAACGCTAAAACACATAAAACCCCTATAAAGGTCCAAAAAACCAATAAAAATGAAAAAACCCTAAAAAAACTAAAGAAACCAATGGAAACCTTAAAAAACTAAAAACACTTAAATCCCATAAAAACATAAAAATGCTAAAGAGACTAAAAACTATCAAAATCCCAGAAAACCAAAAAACTAAAAAAACAAAAGAAAGGTACCAAAAATCAAATAAAAAAATAAAAAAACACTACTTCCCTTGACAACCCCAAATAAAACCATAATAACCTAAAAAAACAAAAATCCCTAAAACCCTAGAAAATTCTAAAAACTCTAAATGATCTTAAAAAACCTAAGAACCCCTAGAAACAGAAAAATCCCAAAAAACTTACAAAATGCTAAGAACCCATAAAACCCCAAAAAACTACAAAATAAAAAAACCCTTTAAACCCATTAAACACTAAAAACTATTAAAAACCTTCAAATCCCTAAAAACTCAACAAAAACCCTATAACCCATAAAACCCCTAAGAACACTAAATACCGTCAAAATCCCAAAAACCCCTAAAAACCCATTAATATTCAAAAAAATCCTTAATTATCCTAACAAATGTAAAACCCCACAAAATTAATGAAAACACTAAGAAAACCATAAAATACTAAAAACCCTTAATTCCCCTAAAACCCAAAAAATTTCTAAAAACTCTAAAAACCATTAAATCCACACAACCCCCTAAAATAATAACAAACAATAAAACCCGAAATAACAAAAAATACCACTAAATACTCTAAAAACCATTTAAATCCCAAAAATCATTAAAAAATATAGAAAACCTTAAAACCACTAAAAACTAAAAAAACCCATAAAAACCATAAAAACACAAAAAACCTCAAAATCTCTAAATTGCCAAAAAATCCATAAAAATCTAGATTTTTTTTAAATATCCCTAAAAACCCTAAAAATGTAAAATCCCTAACAACCCATATTCAAACAATAGATTACTAAAAACACCTAAAAACTCAAAAAACCTCAAAAAAAATTAAATCCTTAAAACAATAAAAAACCTAAAAATCCCTAAAAATCATAAAAACATAAAAATCAAAAAAACTCTAAAAACACAAAAAAAAAGTAATAAATCCCAAAGAGCCTTGAAAAAACTTAATTAAACTATATAAACCAAAAATCACATAAATATCCTAAAAATCCGAAACATGCTGAAATATTAAAACAACAAAAATATAGTAAAACCACTAAAAACCCTAAAACCCTTTAAACTCCTAAAACCCATAAAAACTCAAAAACAACAAAAAAACTCTAATACCATTTAAACTACAAAAAATATTAAAAAATTGCCAACAACATCAAAACCCCCAAAAGGCTCAAAACCAACCTAATACCCAAAAACCCAAAAACCCCAAAAAACAATAAACCCCTCAAAATCCTAAAAAACCATAAAATCTATAACAAACCTAAATTTTTTTTAAAAACATTTAAAAAATAAAAAACCCTAAAACCCCTAAGAAAACCATACAACCCTAAAAAATACTAAAATCCCTACAAAAAATAAAAACACCAATAAACCGCTAAAATCCATAAATATACCAATAAATCATAAAACCCTAAAAATGATAAAACACAAAAAACCATTAAAATGCTCTAAAAATGATTTAAGCACTGAAAATATTAGGAACTCTAAAAAACCATAAAAATCATAAATACCAAAAAGATCTTTAAAAAAACCAAAAAAATCCTAAAAATACTAAAACTTTCTACAACCCATTAAAATCCTTTAAAATCCTTAAAATAAACAAAAAATAAAAACGACCTAAAAACATGAAAAAAATTTAAAACACTAAAACCATGTAAAATTTAAATAAAACCTTAAAATTATAAAAAAACCTAAAACACTGACAAACCAAAAAATGTTAAAAATCCTAAAAAACCACAAAAGACCATAAAAGAACCTAAATACCCAGAAAATATCTAAAAATTCTATGAAACCATTAAAATCCAATAAATCCCTAAAAATCATAAAAAATTAATAAAAATTTAAAACCCCCATATGAACCCTAAAACCCCCCTTAGATAACCTTAAACACCAAAAAGAACTAAAAACCCCATAAAATCTAAAAAACTCTAAAAAATCCCCTAACAACATAAAAACCCCTTAAAACCCATAAGATCCGTAAAAAACACTAAAAAATATTAGAACACTTTTAAAACTAAAAATGTTTAAAAAATCCCTATAAAACCAAAAAAAAACCTAAAAACAAAAGAAACTAAGAATCCAAAAAACCATAAAAACCCTAAAACCCCTCAAAATCATTAAAAACCATAAAAATACTAAAAAATCCATAAAAATCACTAAATATATCAAAAACACAAAAAAACCGAAAAACCCATAAGAAAATATTTTAACCTACAAGCACTTAAAACCCATTAAAATAATGAAATCCCTAAAAACCATAAAACTCTAACAATCCCTAAAAACCATAAAAACTAGAAAAATATGAAAACCCCCTAAAAATCCATAAAAATGTACAAAACCATGAAAACCCTTAATAAAACCATAAAATCATTAAATTATTAAAACCCTTAAAAACCTATAAATGATAAGAGCCTTAAGAGACCCTAAAAAGGCTTGAAACCCTAAAACCCCCTAAAAACTATAGAAGCCCAAAAAATTATAAAACCCTTGAAACCCACTAAAACCAATAAATGCCGTTTAAAACACTTTAAATGTTAAAAAACCCAAAATAATTAAAAACAATAGAAAATTTAATAAAACCCATAAAACCCCTAAAAATACCTAGGCACTGCTGGGGGGGGTGCTTGTTGAATGGAAGGTGCATGAGAAAGGGGAGGTAGCTGATCAGAGAGATGTGGATCTTTTCAGTCAGGTTCTAGGAGAGGAGGCTAAGAAGGGGGAGGTGCATGGGTAGGGGAAGGTAGTGGAGCTGTGTTCTTTGGTGATGGAGGGTTCCCCGCAAAATGCGTAGGAACCTTTGGCTTTGGTGGTGTATGAAAGGGTTCTTGTTGGTGATTCTTTGCAGGGGACTTTGGCTCGGGTAGCTCGTGACCAGGAGGAGGCTACTGAACTGAAGGAGTTGATGAAGCCGGTTGTGGAGGTCTACAAGGTGTCCCGGGAGGAGGGAATTTTGCAGTTAGCCCTTGCTTGTGGGGTGTCTCCCAGCATGCTGTGTGGGGATATTGTAGACTGATCTCTATATTAGGAAGTCTCCTTCATCCCTGATCATGTATTTCTCTAGGAGGATATTCGTCGAATGAATTGAAACATGGATATGATCATTAAGGATAGTGCCCTGCTAGAGGTGGCATTTCTTTATGGGAAGAAGGGGAATTCTGTAGGGGTCTCTCTAGAACCTCGGAAGAGAAAGCCGAGAAAGGATTATTCCACATTTCCAAAGACAGTGTCCACGAGGGCCTCTTGTAATGCTAAGGAAGGCACCTCTAGTAGGGGAGGTCGGTCTGCCCAGACGCAACATAATTTTGAGCAGCAACACCTTAGGGATTACTACACTTCCTTCCTAAATCAATATGATTCATATGAATGGGAATCGGTAGAGTCGGATTCTTCCTTTGGTTGTGGTGCTGAGGGGGAACCATTACGGGGATGAAGACGTTGTTTTGTAGTTCCTGCTTATATTTCTTCTGATTTCGGGTCTTTTGTGTTTTGTGGGACTTTTGGGTTTTGTAGAGTGTTCAGGGTTTTTGGGTGTGGGTTGATTGACCACGCCCCTCCCTTGTCAGTTGTATTGTCTACTAAATCTTTTTATCTAATATATTTGGGGGGGGGTCTAAAATAGCATGACCTCTGCATCTTCCTTGCCCTAAAAGTCCCTAAAAATCCCTAAAAGCATAAATACAGATAAAATCCCAAAAAAGTCCTTAAAATTACAAAAAACGCAAAAAACCCTAAATCTGTGAAAACCTATAAGAATACCTCAAAATATAAAAACACAAAAAAATCCAAAAAATTCAAAAAATGAAACTATGCATAAAGAACATATAAACACAAAAAATCCATAAAAAGTGTAGAAAATTTTAAAAATCCATAAAATTACCAAATATTTAAAAAAACATAAAAATTATGATAACCCCTATGTAAAGCATGAAAATCTAAAAAACATACATCCCCTAAAAACCTAAAAATGCTAAAACCCCTAAAAACGTGAAACCCTAAATACTATTAAAATCCATAAAACCACTTAAAACTATAAAATTTCTTAAAAACACGAATAAAAATAAAAGGTATTTAAATAAAAAAACATCAAAGCCATAAAAATGTTAAAAAACTATAAAAAATTCAAATCCAAAAAAAAACCTCAAAACCAAAAAACACTATAAAATCCCTAAAACCTTAAAATACCCAAACACACCTCAAAATCCCTAAAAACCAAAAAAATTATCAATGGCCCTAAATATCCTAAAAAATTGTGAAAACCCTTAAAAATTCTGAAAATCCCTAAGAAACCCTTAAAAATCTAAATACACCTAAACCCCTAAAAACTTCAAAAATGAAAAAAAATCCCAAAAAACCAAAAACCATAAAATTTCTTAATTACCCTAAAAAGGAATAGAATCCTAAAAACAATTAAAATGAATAAAATGGAAAAAACCCTAAAAAATCCCTAAATTGACCCTAAACCCCTAAAAACATAATACACCTAGAAACATTAAAACCCATAAAAACATATAAAACACCTACAAACCAATAAAAATATAAAAACCCTTCAAACACCCTAAAATAATATAAAAATAGAAAAACCTTAAAAATCTTAAAAATCTAAAAAAACAATAAATCACAAAAAACATCATAAATCCTCAATAATCGATAAATCCCTAAAATTTTAAAAAATATATTAAAACATAAAAATTCAGAAAAATACCTCGAACCCCTAAAAATGAAAAAAGACCTAAAAAATCTTTAAACCCCTAAGAAATCCTAAGAAACCTTAAAAACTTATAAATGATTAAAGCCCTAAAACACTACAAATCATAAAAACCCTCAAAACCCTAAAACTCCTCAAATCCCTAAAAAACCTAAAAACTATAAAATTCCTACAAAATATATAAGAATAGATAAAAAACTAAAATCTCTATAAACCTTATGTGATCTTTAAAACCCTAAAAATGCTTAAAACCCTGAAAAACCTAAACACAATAAAACCCTTAAAACTCAAAAAAGAACCTTAAAACCCCAAAAATCCAAAAAAAACTCCTAAATGCTTGAAAAATACCTAAAACACCATAAAAACCTAAAACCATACTATGTACTCTTGAAAACCTTTAAACCCCTAAAAATGTTAGAACACTCTATAAACCCTTTAAACCCCTAAAAACTAAAAAAACACTAAAACCCAACAAAAACATAAAAATAATAAAACCCCTAATAACCCTCAAAATCTCTAAATCCATAAAAACACATAGAAATCATAAAAACCCCTTAAAATCCCTAAAAAAAGAAAACCCATGAAAAACCCTAAGAAAACATTAAAAACATTAAAAGACATTAAACCCATCAAAATAAAACAAACACTAAAAACCCTAGAAACCCTAAACACCTGTAAAACACCTCATAATATCTAAAAACTCAGAAAACCCCTAAGAAATACTTAAAAAACTATGAACACTTAAAACCCCTAAAAACACTAAATACTCTAAAAACCCAATAGATATCATAAAAATCCTAAAAACCCTAAAAACCTAAAAATCACATAAGAACAAAAAAACCCTAAAGACATCTAAAAACATCTAAAATCCATTTAAACCCGAAAAATATTAAAAATCTCTAAAAACCATTGAATCCCTAAAAACACAAAAACAACATAAAACTCATAAAAAATAACTAAACATAAAAAATAAAAAACATAAATCCCCTGAAAATGAAAAAAATGCCAAATTTCTATAAACCTTAAATCACTCAAAATTCCTAAAAACCCTAAAAAACAAAATAACATATGAAAATGATAAATTTTCATAAAATTATAAAAAACCATAAAAAACCTGAAAACCCCTAAGACAACCTTAACAACCTAAAAACACTTAAACCCCCTAAAACCCAAAAAAATGTTGAAAACACTGAAAACCCCATAATATACCTTAAAAACCAAATATCCTGAAAAATATTTAACAGATAAAAACCTTAAAACCCCTTTAAAATCAAAAAATCCATTGAAAACTCTAAAAACTCTTAAAACCCATAAAAACATTAAAACCCTTAAACCCCATTAAACCATAAGAATCTTTAATATACTAAAAATCTATAAAACCCAAAAAAACACTACAAATCCTAAAAATCCAAAAACCCAAAAAATACATAAATCCCAAAAAACCATAAAAATCCAAAAAACTCCTTAAAATATCTAAAAATATTAAAACACCAAATAAATCCTATAAACCCATACGAAAAACTTAAAAACCTAAAAACACCAAAAACCCATAAAAATATAAAAAGTGATAAAAAATCTAAAACACCTTAAAACCCCAAAAAAACATAAAACCCTCTGAATACATTAAAAAAACTTTAAAAACCCTAAAATAACTAAGAAACCACTAAAGACTCTAAAATATTTTTAAACTGCTAATAATGATAAAAAACACTAAAAAACATATAGAACCATAAAAACAAATTCAAAACACTAAAAATGGATAAAAATCCTAAATTCCCTAATAACAATAAAAATGAAAAAAATACCTAAAAATCCACAGAAAAATAAAAACCCAAAAAGACCCTGAAAACCCATAATAAAACCTTCGTAATATAAAAACACTTTAAACCCCTAAAAAAATAAACTCTAAAACCCCAAAAAACCCTAAAAAATAAATTTATTTAAAAACCCAAAAAACATAAAAATCTATAAATCCGTTAGAAATCCCTCAAAACATAAAAATACCTAAAAAAATGGATAAAACCTTAAAAACAAAAAAAAACATAAAACTCCTACAAGTATAAGAAATTATTAGAACCATAAAAATCATTAAAACACCCAAATGCCCCAAAAAACCCCAAAAAAACCCCTAAAATCATATAAATTAAAAAACCACATAAAAACATAAAACCCCACAAAAAACACTAATAACCCACTAGACGCCAAAATGATAAAAAACTCAATATATCTTAAAATTCTAAACAAATCATAAAAGATCCTAAAATCCCAAAAAACCCAAAAAAAACCCCTAAAATTTCCAAAAACACTAATAAATAAAAAAAATCCTAAAAATCCCTCAAAGTCCTAAAACCATAAAAAGAACTCAAAACACTAAAAACTCCTATAAATCATTAAGATATCAAAATACACTTAAAACCCATAAAACCTAAAATTCTTTAAAACCCCTAAAAGTCATAAAAACCCAAAAAACCATAAAGACACACAAAGTCCCTAAAATCCTAAAAACCATAAAAATCCTAAAAAATCCATAAAATACCTAAAAACCTAAAAACACAAAGCAACCATGAAAACCCCTAAAAAAACCTTAAATACCTAAATACACAAAAATACCTAAAAATGTAAAAACCATCAAAGCCCTAAAAACACTAAAATACCCAAAACCCCTAAAAATAATAAAGTCCCCTAAAAAGTTTTAAAAACACTAAAAAACCATAAAAATCGTAAAACAAATTAAAAATCTAAAAACCATTTAAACCCCTAAAATTTTAAAAACATTATAAAGACCTAAAACCCAAAAAAACTCAAACCCCCCCGAAAACCCCCATAAAACGATAAACCCCAAAAACCCAAAAAAACCCATAAAACATTCAAAATCCAAAAAAACTATACAAATTATAAAGATCCAAAGAATTTCCCAAAATCCAAAAAAAACTAACAACAATAAAAACCTTGAATCTTCTACGAAAACCTTAAAAACATAAATACACATAAATTGCTAAAAACCTAAAAACCCTGAAATCCCAAAAAACCTAAAAACATTAATAACTATAAAACCAACCAAACCCCTAAAACACTAAAAATGTCCTAAAAATCCATAAAATCAAAAAAAAACCCTATAAACTCAGAAAACCTTACAAATCTAAAAAAACATAAAACCATTAAAAATATAAAAAATGCTAAAAACTCTAAAACACCCTAAAATACCATAAACCCCAAAAAACCATAAAACTCTTAAAAACCATAAAAACCCAAACCCTTACAAAAATAAAAACAAATAAAACCCTCAAAAACATTAAAAAAATATAAAAAAAATATTTAATCCCCAAACAAACAATATAAAACCCAAAAAACCCAAAAACCCAAAAAACTAAAAAAACACAAATAACACCATAAAACAATAAAAACTCTAAAATCCCTAAAATGCCTAAAAATATTAAAACCACTAAAAATCTCTAAAAAATATTAAAATCATAAAATACTTATAATTTCGTATAAATCTTTAAAAACATAAAAAACCCTAATAGCTCAGAAAACCCTTATGAAAACCTTAATAACCTAAAAAAACATAAAACCCCTAAGACCCTAAAAAATGCTTCAAACCCTATAAAACTAAAATCACTAAAAACACTCAAAATTTTTTAACCACCCAAAAACACATAAAAATCCTAAAAAATCCATAAAATACCTAACAATGTGAAATCCCTAAAAACCTTGAAAACCCCTAAGAATGTCTTAAAACCCTAAAAAACACATAAACCCCTAAAAACCCATAAAATCCAAAAAAAAAACAAATAAAACTATAAGAAGAAACTAAAACCCCATAAAAGTGTTTAAACCTACTAAAAACCCGAAATTCCCTTCAAACCCCTAAAAGACAGAAAATCCAAAAAAACCAATCAAACTATAAGAAGAACCTAAAACCCCATAAAACCCATTAAAACCCACTAAATCCTTGAAAACCCCATTAAAACCCTCAAAATTTTAAAAACTATAAAAACCCTAAAAAAACAAAAACACTCAAAACCAATAAAAAAGCATAAAAACATAAAAACATGAAAAAAACCTCAAACCCTCATTATTCTTACAAACCCTAAAACCCCAAAAAAATCCTAAAAATCACAAAAAATCATTAAAAATGTAAAAATTCCTAAAAATAAAAATACCCCAAAACCTTGAAAAATCCCAAGAGGGTGATATAGGGGCTCTATGTTGTCCTTCGTCATGCCACTTTATTTTGAGTCCCTTATGGACTCAAACATGAAGGGTGATACACATACCTGCTTCTATAGTCCCTTCTTATAATACCTTGTACCTTTCCACTTTTACTTAAATTTTTGGACTTGGCTCGCCTTGTCCTGCACCTTCTTTTCCTAAGAAAACAATAAAAACATAAAAACACTCAAAACCCAAAACCCCTAAAAATGCTAAAAACCCCATAAACAATAAAAACCATAAAACCCGTAAAATCCTCAAAATCAACAAAAAACCTAAAAACCATAAAAATCCTAAAAATTTCTAAAACCCATAAAAATGAAAATAACATTAAAATCCTGAAACCCTATTTGAAAACTAAAAAAAACTTAACATACCTAAAAGGCAATTAAAACTGTAAAATACGCTAAAACCCCTCAAAATCCCTAAGAAACATAAAAACAAATAAATAACTATAAAATCCCAAATATCCCTAAAAATATAAAAAAATTAGAACCCCTAAAAACCCCTATGAAAACCATAAAATCTTAATAACACTAAAAACCCCTAAAATCCTTATGAATGCTATAAACCAAAAAACCCTAACAGTCCCTATGAACACTAAAAATACATAAAAACCAAAAATAAACCATAAAAGCGTTTAAAACCCTAAAAACATTAAAATCAATAAAAACTATAAAACCTTTTAATCCCCTAAAATGTAAGAAAAACCTAAAAAACTTTATAAACCCTAAAAAACAAAAATCCAATAAAAATCCTAAAAACCCTAAAAACAAGTAAAAACTAAAACATACCTAAAAATTAGTAATGGCATGAAAAATAATAGAATAACTGAACAAAACTATAAAAACCATAAAAATCAAGGAACACTTAAAACCCCTAAAACCAAAAAAAAAGTGTTAAAACCACCAAAAACCCTAAGTAATCCTATAATCCCTCAATATCCTTAAAAACACTAATAAAGTAAATAAATATATTAAAATGACATAAAAAATTTCAAATGTGAAGCCCATAAAAACAGAAAAAAACCCATAAGAAAACCTTAATACTGAAAAAACATAAAACCAATAAAATCCCTAAAAATGATGAAAACACTAAAAAATCCTAAAAACACCATTGAAACACAAAAACCCCCAAAATAACTTTAGAAACCAATGAAAACTGTAAAACCAAAAAAAACCTATAAAAAACCTAAAACCCCACTAAAAACTCATATATTTCATCAAAACTGCAAAAGTAATAAAACTCTAGAAAACCATTAAAACCCCAAACACCAAAAAAACACTAAAAACCACAAAAACCATAAAAACCCTAAAACTCCAAAAAAACCCAAATCCCCTCAAATTCCATAAAACCGCATGACAATAATAAAAAACATAAAAATACAGGAAAACTTAAAAGATATTAAAAACCTTAAAAACCACAAAGAAATGATTAATAACATTAAAACACTTTAAAGCCCTAAAAACATAAAAAACAAAAAAAAACATAAAACCATAAAAGAACCTATAAACACTAACTACACATAAAAACTATAAAATCCCAATAAAAGATAAAAATTCTTAAAATACCAAAAAAACTATAAAATCTAAAACCCTTTTATTCCATAAAACTGATAAAAACACTAAAAACCATTAAAACCCTAAAAACTCAATAGACACCATAAATCTGAAAAACACCACAAAACCCTAAAATCCCTAAAAAACTATAAAACCCCTCAAAATCCTTAAAAAAACAAAAAACCATAGAAATCTTAAAATATCCATAAAAACTTCAAAATCACAATAAACACTGAAAAATCCAAATAAAACATTATAACCATAATAATTCAAAAACCCCTTAAAAACGTAAAAAATTATAAAAAACCTAAAAACCCACCCCCTCAAAATCCCTAAACCCACTAAAAACCTTGAAAATCCCTACAAAAAAAACTCAAATCTAAAAATAATTAATGCTAGTACAAAACCTAAAAAATGATAAAAACCCTAATAACCTAAAAACACTAAAACCCCAACATATCACAAAAATAACTAAAAACCGTAAAAAACTAAAAAAAATCCATAAAAACTCTAAAAACTAAAAAAACCAAAATCCTCAGAAGAACCCTAAGAAAATCATAAAAAACTAAAAAAATTAAAATCCCTAAAAACCTAAAAAATTAATAAAACACCTAAATGTCACAAAAAACACTAAAACCCTAAAACCGTTAAATAAAATAGAAACACTAAAACCCATAAAACCCGAAAAATAAAATAATATCTCTAAAAAACAAAAAACCCTTAAAAATGTTTAAAAACGCCAAAAAACATTAAAAAACTAAAAAACTCAAAAACCCTAACACCACAGAAAATTATAAAAACCATAAAACCCTTCAAAAACCCTGAAAACCATAAAACCCCTCAAAATCACTAAAAACATAAGAACTATAAAAAACCTAAAAAAGCATTAATAACCAAAAAACATAAAAACTGTAAAATTCATGCAACCGCTGAGAAAACACTAAAATCCAAAAAAGTACATAAAAACACAAAAAACCCAAAGTAATGGGGAAACCCTAAAAAAAGATAATTACCATAAATCCCTAAAAATATTAAAAACCTCTGAAACCCATAAAATAGAGAAAATGCCATCTAAACGGCTAAAAATGTTAAAATACCAAAAGACCTTAAAAATCATAAAAAACACAAAAAACACCAAAACTATAGAACCCATAAAAACCACAAAAAGGCCACAAAATCACTAAAAAACCTAAAACCCCATAAAAATCAATATAAGTCCATAAAACACACAAAAAAACCCTAAATAAACTGAATCCCCTATATAAACCTTCCAAACCTAAATACTCTTAAAACTACAAAAGACCTAAAAAAGGTACAAAACCTAAAACCCTGAAACCTCTAAAAACCTATAAAAACCTAAAAAATAAATATAAATCAAAAAAAATTCCCTAAAAACCCTTAAAATATAAAAAACCTGAAAAATCCGAAAAAAAAATTAAAATACTATAAAGTCATAAAACTCCTAATGAACCTATAAAACTATAAAAATCCTTTAAAAATTATAATAAACCTTAAGACTATAAAACCCCCAAAACCAATAAATACCCCCAAAACCCATTCAAACACTATAAACCCCACTAAAAACTCTAAAACACATTTAAACCCATAAAACATTATAAACATTAAAAAAAATTCCCTAAAAGTTCAAAAAATCACTAAATACCCAAAAACCAATAAAATTCCTAAAAAATCCTAAAAATCCATAAAAGTTTAAAAACCATATGAAATTCATAAAAACCAAAAAACACTAAAAACATCTAGAAACACTTAAAACACCAAAAAAGCTAAGAACACATAAAACCTTGAAGAAACCCAAAAAACCTCAAAATCTATAAAACCCATAAAAACATAGAAATCCTTGAAACACTAGAAATACCAAAAAACATAAAAAACCCTAAAACCCATGAAAACCCTTATGAAAACCTTTAAAACCAAAAAAAACATCAAACCTATAAAATTAATAAAAGATCCTAAAAACATAAAAAACCCTTAAAACCCATAAAACCCCAAAAAACCTTAAAACCTATAAAAACCCACTATAACCTCTAAAAACCATTTAAACACCTATATTGTTAAAAAAACTAAAAAAAATCATTAAAACCCCTAAAATTTTCACGAAACCCAAAAAACAAAAAAAATATATATTCAAAATCCCTAATAACCCTAAAAATAATAAACATCCAAAAATTTCCCTAAAAACAATAAAATAAAAAACTAATTAAAACCCATAAAAAACAAAAAATGATAAAACCCTAAAGACCCCAAAAAACATAAAAACCCTAAAAACCCTCAAAATCAATAAAAACTCTAAAAACCATAATAATCCGAAAAAAATCACAAAAAAAGCTAAAAATATAAAAACCCTAAAAAGAACAATGAAAACAATAAAAAACTAAAAACACCTAAACCCTATAAAAAGATAAAAATTGAAAAAACCATAAAATGTCCTTAAAAACTATAAAACCCCAAATAACCATAATAACCCCAAAAACATAAAAACCCCTCAAAATACATAAAACCACTAAAACACCAAAAATAATCTAAAAACCTTTTAAAATACCTAAATAAAATATAACCATAAATATCCTAAAAACAGAAAAATTCTATAAAAATTTAAAAATCTAAAAAACCTAAAAAACCATAAGAAAACATAAAAACCCAAAAACCCATAAAACTATTAAAAACCAAAAAGATAATAAAAACCCAAGGAACCCTAAAAAAAACAAAAAATCATAAAACCCTCAAAATCAAAAAAAAAATTAAAACCATAAAAATTATAAAAAAATACTCAAAATCAGTAAAAAAAGTAAAAAACCAGAAAAACCAAAAAAACCCAAGGAATTCCATAATGAATTGGAAAAACATAAAAAACTAAAATACCTAAGTATTCCAAAAATCCTAAAACCCATAAAAACCATAAAAACCATAAAACCCATAAAAACCACTGAAAATCATTAAAACCCTAAAAACCCATAAAAACCCGAAAAAACCAAAAATTCTTAAAAACCATTAAAACCTAAAAATGTTAAGAAAATATGAAAAATATTAAAAACCCTAAAACCCTAAAAAAATAAACACCAATTAATTGATAAAAATTCTACAACACCTAAAACCCCTCAAAATCCCTAAAAAACTCAGAAACATAAATATCCTAAAAACCATAAAATCCAAAAAAATGTAAAAACACACAAATAACCATGAAATCCAAATGAAAACAATACAAACCAAAATACACAACACCCCTAAAAACATAAAAAATTCAAACACCCCAAAAACAGAAAAAATCCCTGAAACCCCTAAAAACCATTGAATGCCAAAAAATCATTAAAAATCCCTAAACCTTAAAAACCCAAAATCCCTGAAAAACATAATGAAAGTAATAAAAAACTAAAGACAGTTAAATCCCCTAAAATCCTAAAAACCCTAAAACCCAAAAGACCCTAAAACTACTATAAACTGCTAAAAATCATAAAACCAGTAAAACCAATAAAAGAATAAATACCATTAAAACACCTAAAAACCCTCTAAAAACACTAAAAGAACATTTATCCACTAAAAAGATTAAAAAAAATCCAAAAACACTTAAAAACACAAAAAATCCTAAAAACCAAAAAAAAAACATAAAAACCCTAAAATATTCTAAAATACCATAAACACCTCCAAATCCCTAAATGAACTAAAACCACAAAATCCTAAAAACCCCTAAATATCCCAAAAAACTTATGAATGTTTAAAAACACTAAAAACTGAAAATAAAACATTAAAACTATAAAACTCTTAAAACCCCTAATGAACTAAAAAACCCAAACCCTCAAAACCCTCAAAATCTCAAAAAAACCCTAAAACACCTTAAAATCCTAAAAAACTCCTAAAAATTCTTAGAAAGTAAAAAACAATGAAAACCCCAAAGAAAAACTTAAATAATAAAAACCCTTAAAACACCTAAAAACCTAAAAATTATAAAAAACCATATAAATAATAAAATGAACACAAACCACAGTAAACAACTAAAAACCTTAAAAACCCCATAATCCTTTAAAAACCCTAAAAACAACTAAAAACCCTAAAATTCATTTAAAATATATAAAACACCTTTAAAATTATAAAAATTGTAAATAAATATAATAATCATTAAATCCTTAAAAACACCAAAAACCAAAAAACCCATAAAAATACTCAAACCCCTAAAAATCCCTAAAAACCATAAAATCCATAAAAATCCTAAAAATCCCAAAAAATCACTAAAAATGTATAAAACCATGAAATCCATAAAAATCCAAAAGAAAATGTAAAAAAAATTAAAACACATAAGACCCCTAAAAACTAAAAAAATGAGAAAACCCTAAAAAAACTTTTAAAACCCACAAAATAACTGAAATCCCTAAAAACCCTTTAAATCCAAAAAATCCCAAAAAATACCAAAAGTAATAAAAAACCCTAAAAAATAGAAATACCCTTATGAAAACATTAAAAACTAAAACCACATAAAACCCCTAAAAAACAAAAAACCGCTAAAACCCTAAAAAACAAAAAAAATTGACCCAAAACCCCAAAACTCATAAAAACCATTAAAACCACTCAAAACCTTTAAAACCCTATAGATTACAAAAACACTAAAAACCCTTTAAAGACCTAAAAGATTAAAAAAAATAAAAACCAAACAAATATTAAAATTTTTAAGAAAACCCTAAGCACCACTAAAACTATAAAAAAACTAAAACCCATAAAAACTATAAAAATCAATAAATTCCCTAGAAACCCAAAAAAACTAGAGAAATCCTAAAAAATACTAAAAATTTATAAAAAAGTAAAAAACATAAAAACCGTGAAAATCCCTAAGAAAACCTTAAAAACATTAAAACTCTTAAAACCCATAAAAACTATAAAAGGTTCTAAAACTGTAAAAATTACAAAAAATAGACCTTAAAACAATGAAACCCCCTAAAAATGATGGAAACCCCTACAAACCCATAAAAACCCTAAAAACCATAAAAATCGTAAAACCACTAAAAACTGTAAATACCCTTTAAACCCATAAAAACATTCAATGCCCTAAAAAACAAAAAACTAAAAAACCAAAAAACACTATAAAATCCCTAAAACCATAAAAAACCCAAACACCCCTCAAAATACCTACAAACCAAAAAAATCCTCAATGGCCCTAAATATCCCTAAAATTGTGAAAACCCTTAAAAACGCTGAAAATCCCTAAGAAAAACATGAAAATCTAAAAACACTTAAACACCTAAAAACCTAAAAAATGAAAAAAAACCCAAAAAACCAAAAACCTTCAAAATCCTTAATAACCCTAAAAAGGAATAAAGTCCTAAAAATAATTAAAACTCTTTAAATGGTAAAAACCCTAAAAACCCCTAAAATGACCCTAAACCCCTAAAACCATATTACACCTAAAAGCATTAAAACACATAAAAGCATATAAAACAGCTACAACCCAATTAAAATATAAAACCCCATTAAACACCCAAAAACTATAAAAAAATTGAAAAACCATAAAATCCCTACAAATCTAAAAAAACCCCTAAATCACAAAAAACCCATAAAGCCTCAATAATCGATAAAACCCAAAAAAAAATTAAAAAATATTAACACATTAAAATCCATAAAAATACCTCAAACCCCTAAAAAAGAAAAAAACCTAAAAAATCTTAAAACTCTGAAGAAATCCTATGAAACCTTAAAAACTTATAAATTATCAAAGCCCTAAAAACACTAAAAACCCTAAAAACCCTAAAAACCCTAAATCCCTTCAAATCCCTAAAAAACCTAAAAAACTATAAAATTCCTACAAAATATATAAGAATACATAAAAAATAAAATCTCTATAAACCTTAAGTGACCCTTAAAACCATAAAAGGTCTTAAAACCTATAAAAAACTAAAAACATTAAAATCCTTAAAACTAAAAAGAACCTAAAAACCCATAAAATCCTAACCCTCCCCCTAAATGTTGGAAAAAACCCTAAAACACCATAAAAACCCTAAAACCATACTATGTAATCTTGAAAACATTTAAACCCCTAAATATGTTAGAACACTCTAAAAACCTTTTAAACCCATAAAAACTAAAAAACAGTAAAACCCAACAAAAACATAAAAATAGTAAAACCATTTATAACCCTCAAAATTCCTAAATCCCTAAAAACACATAAAAATCATAAAAAACCCCTTCAAATCCCTAAAAAACTTTAAAAACATGAAACCCCCTGAAAAAACCTAAGAAAACCTTAAAAACATAAAAACACATTAAACCCCTCAAAATTAAAAAACACTAAAAACCCTAAAAACACGAAAAACCTGTAAAACCCCTCAAAATACCTAAAAACTCAGAAAACACCTAAGAAATACTTAAAAAACTATAAACACATAAAACCCCTAAAAACACTAAATACTCTAAAAACCCAATATAGACCATAAAAATCTTAAAACCCCTAAAAACCTAAATATCACATAAGAACAAACAAAACCCTAAAAACTTCTACAAACGTCTAAAAACCATTTGAACCCGTAAAACATTAAAAATCTCTAAAAACCCATTGAATCCCTTAAAAACTCGAAAACAACATAAAACACATAAAAAATACCTAAATCCCCTAAAACTCTAAAAAATCTTAAAAATCACTAAAAAATCCTTAAATACATGAAGAACACTAAAAACCCTAAAAACACTTATGAAAAACATAAAATATAAAAAACATAAATCCCCTGAAAAAGAAAAAAATGTGAAAACCCTATAAACCTTAAATCACTCAAAATGCCTAAAAACCCTAAAAACATAAAAACCTATGAAAATGATGAATATTCATAAAAATATAAAAATTCCTGAAAACCCTGAAAACCCCTATGAAAACCATAACAACCTAAAAACACTAAAAACACCATAATAGGCCTTAAAAACAAAATACCCTTAAAAATATTTAATAGATAAAAACCGTTAAACCCCTTTGAAATCAAAAAATCCATTGAAATCTCTAAATACTCTTAAAACCCGTAAAATAATTAAAAAACCATAAAAGCCATTAAACCATTATAAACTTTAAAATACCAAAAAACCAAAAAACCCAAAACAACACTGCAAACTCTAAAATCCTAATAACCCAAAAAATACATAATTCCCATAAAACCATAAAAATTCTAAAAACTCCTTAAAATATCTAAAAATGTTAAAAACCCCCAATAAACACTATAAACCCATATGAAAAACTTAAAAACCTAAAAACCCTAAAAAGTAATAAAAATATAAAAAGTGATAAAAACTCCAAAACACCTTAATAATACAAAAAAATAAAACCCCTAAAAACATTAAAAAACTCTAAAAACCCTAAAATCACTAAGAAAACACATAAAACTCTAAAATATTTTTAAACCAATAATAATGTTAAAAAAAATAAAAAAAATTTGAACCATAAAAACAAAAACAAAACACTAAAACGGATAAAAATCCTAAAATCCCTAAAAACAATAAAAATGAAAAAATACCCAAAAATCCACAGAAAAATAAAAACCAAAAAAGAACCTGAAAAACCATAATAATATAAACACACATTAAACCCCTAAAAACAAAAATAAAATTTAAAACCACAAAAAACCCTAAAAAATAAAATTCTATAAAAACAAAAAAAAACATAAAAATCTATAAATCCCCTAAAAATCCCTAAAAACATAAAAAACCCTAAATCCTGGATAAAACATTAAAAACAAAAAAAAACATAAAACTGCTACAACTCTAACAAATTATTAAAACCCTAAAAACCATTAAAACACCCAAAAAACCAAAAAAACCCCGAACACCCCTAAAACCATATAAATTAAAAAACCACATAAAAACCATAAAACCCCACAAATAAATATAAAAACCCATTAGATGCCAAAATGATAAAGAACTCTTTATATATTAAAATTCTAAACAACTCATAAAAGATACTAAAAACCCAAATACCCAAAAAAATCCCTAAAATTTCCAAAAACACTAATTAACAAAAAAATACTAAAAAGTCCCTCAATGTCCTAAAAACATAAAAACAACTAAAAACAATTAAAACCCCTGTAAAAACTTAAGTTATATAAATACATTTAAACCCCTAAAACCTAAAATTCTTTAAACCCCTAAAAACCTTAAATACCCAAAAAATAATTAGACACTCAAAGTCCCTAAAATCCTAAAAACCATAAAAATCCTAAAAAATCCATAAAATACCTGAAAACATAAAAACCCAAATAAACCATGAAAACCCCTAAGAAAACCATAAAAACCTAAATACACTTAAAATACGTAAAAATTTAAAAACCACCAAATCCCTAAAAACACTAAAAAACCCAAAACCCTTAAAAACCATAAATACCCCTAAAAAGTTTTAAAAACACTAAATACCCATAAAACCGTAAAAAAAATTAAAAATTTAAAATCCATTTAAACCCATAAAATTTAAAAAACATTTTAAAAACCTAAAACCCCAAAAAACTCAAAAACCCCCTAAACCCCCCAAAAAACGAAAAACCCCAAAACCCCAAAAAAACCGTAAAACATTCAAAATCCAAAAAAAAACTATACAAATTATAATGGTCCAAAGAATTTTCCAAAATCCAAAAAACATTTAACAACCATAAAGACCTTTAATATTCTAAGAAAAACATAAAAACATAAACACACATAAAATCGCTAAAAAACCTTAAAACCCTAAAATCCAAAAAAAAACCTAAAAACATGAAAAACTATAAAACCCCTCAAATCCCTAAAAACAATAAAAATGTTAACAAAAATCCATAAAAACAAAAAACCCTATAAACTTGAAAAACACAAAAGAAAACCTTACAAATCTAAAAAAACATAAAACCCTTAAAAATATATAAAATGCTAAAAACTCTAAAACACCCTAAAATACCCTAAATCCCTAAAAACCATAAAAACCCTAAATACCATAAAAACTCCAAATCCATAAAAAACTAAAAAAAATAAAACACTCAAAAACATTAAAAAAATATAAAATATATTTAATCCCCAAAAAAAATATAAAACCCAAAAAACCCAAAAAACCCAAAATACTAAAAAACACAAATAACACCATAAAACCATATACCCTAAAACCTCTAAAAACTCGAAAACCCCTAAAGCCCCTAAAACCCCTAAAAATATCTAAATACTATTTTAATCATAAAAATATTATAAATCCCTATAATTACTTAAAAACATAAAACCCCTAAAAGCTCAAAAAACCCTTAAGAAAACCTTAAAAACCTAAAAACACTTAAAACCCATAAAACCCTACAAAATACTCAAACCCTATAAAACTAAAATCACTAAAAACTCTCAAAACTATTAAACCACCAAAATACATATAAAAATCCTAAAAAATCCATAAAATACCTAACAATGTGAAAACCCTAAAAACCTTGAAAACCTTTAAGAAAGTTTTAAAACCCCAAAAAACATATAAACCCATAAAATACCATAAAATGCAAAAAAAACCATCAAAACTATAAGAATAACCTAAAACCCCATAATACCGTTTAAACCTACTAAAAACCCAAAACCCCCTTTAAACCCCTAAATGCCAGAAAATCCAAAAAAAAACAATCAAACTATAAGAAGAACCTAAAACCCCATAAAAACCATTTACACTCACTGAATCCCTGAAAACCCATTAAACCCCTAAATATGTTAAAAAAAACTCTATAAACCCTAAAACAAAAAAAACTCAAAAACCATAAAAAATCATAAAAACATGAAAACATGAAAAAAAAACCTCAAACCCTCATTATTCATACAAACCCAAAACCCCCCTAAAAATCCTAAATATCCCTAAAAATCCATAAAAATGTAAAAATTCCTAAAAACCAAAAATACCCCAAAACTATGAAAAACGCTAAGAAGGGTGATATAGGGGCTCTATGTGATCCTTCGTCACACCACTTTATTGTGAGACCCTTGTGGACCTAGAAACAATAAACCCATAAAATCAACAAAATCATTAAAAAACCTAAAAACCATAGAAATCCTAAAAATTCCTAAAACCCATAAAAATTTAAATTCTCCTAAAATCCTAAAACCCTATTTGAAAACCGAAAAAAAACTTAACATACCTAAAAAGCACTTAAAACTGTAAAATACCCAAAACCCCTCAAAATTCCTAAGCAACATAAAAATCCATAAATAACCATAAAATCCCAAATATCCGTAAAAATATAAAAAACATAAAACCCCAAAAAACCCCTACGAAAACCATAAAATCCTAATAACACTAAAAACCCCTAAAATCATTGTAAATGCTAAAAAACATAAAAACCCTAAAAGTCTCTATAAACACTAAAAACCCCTAAAAACCAAAAATAACCATTAAAAGTATATAAAACCATAAAAAAATTAAAATCCCTAAAAAACAAAAAATCCCATAAAATCCTAAAAACCGTAAAAACATGTAAAAACTAATAAATACTTAAAAATCAGTAAAGGCTTGAAAAATACTTGAATATCTGAACAAACCTGTGAAAACCATAAAAACAAAGGAACAATTAAAACCCCTAAAACCCAAAAAAAGTGTTAAACCCCCTAAAAACCCTATGCAATCCTCTATACCCTCAAAATCCATAAAAACCCTAATAATGAAAAAATATAGATAAAAATGACATAAAATTATCAAATTTGATGTCCATAAAATTAGAAAAAAAACCTTTGAAAACCTTAAAACTAAAAAAACATAAACCCCATAAAATCCATAAAAATGATGAAAATACTACAAAAAATCCTAAAAAACCATTGAAACACAAAACCCCTAAAATAACGTTAAAAACCAACGAAACCCGTAAAACCCAAAAAAGCTATAAAAAACATAAAATCCCACTGAAAACTCACAAAATCCATTAAAACTGTAAAATTAATAAATACTCTAAAAAACGATTAAAACCCCAAACACTAAAAAAACACTAAAAATCCCCAAATCCATAAAACCCCTAAAACTCCAAAAAAACACAAAACCCGTCAAATTCGATAGAACCGCATGACAATATTAAAAAACCTAAAAATCCATACAAATCCATGAAAACATAAACCACTTTAAAAACCGTAAAAACCCCTTCGAAAAGATTAAAAACATTAAAACACTTTAAAACCCTAAAAACAAAAAAAAACAAAAAAATACATAAAACCCAAAATGATCTTAAAAACACTAAATACACATAAAAACTATAAAATCCCTAAAAATGATAAAAATTCTTAAAATACCAAAAAAACTATAAAATATAAAACCCTTTAATTCCATAAAACTGATAAAAAACACAAAAAACCATAAAAAACCTAAAAAATCAATAGACACCCTAAATCCCAAAAAAAAACAACAAAAACCCTAAAATCCTAGAAAAAACTCTAAAAACCCTCAAAATCCCTAAAAAAACAAAAAAACCATAGAAATCCTAAAATATCCATAAAACATAAAAATCACTAAAAACCCTGAAAAATCCAAATAAAACATTATAACCATAATAATTCAAAAAACCCCTAAAAACCTAAAAAATTAAAAAAATCCTTAAAATGAACCCACTCAAAATCTTTAAACCCACTAAAAACCATGAAAATCCCTACGAAAAAATTAAAATATACAAATACTTAATGCCATTACTAAACATAAAATATTATGAAAACCCTAAAAACCAAAAAACACTAAAACCCCAATATATCGCAAAAATACCTAAAAACCATAAAAAACTAATAGAATTCCATAAAATCACTAAAAACTAAAAAAACAAAACCTCAGAAGAATCCTAAGAGAACCATAAATACTAAAAAAAATTAATATCCCTAAAAACCTAAAAAATTAAAAAAACACCTAAATGTCCCAAAAAACCCCTAAATCCCATAAACCCCTAAATAAAATAGAAACACTAAAAACCCATAAAACCCCAAAAATACAATAATATCTCTAAAAATCCTAAAAAACAAAAAAAAGTTTAAAAACTCCAAAAAAAACTATAAAAACACTAAAAAACTCAATAACCCTAACACCCATAGAAAATAATAAGAACCCTAAAACCCTTCAAAACCCCTGAAAACCATAAAACCCCTCAAAATCACTAAAAAAATAAGAACTATAAAACAACTAAAAGAGCTTTATAAAACCAAAAATATTAAAACTGTAAAAATCATGCAACCCCTAAGAAAACACTAAAATCCTAAAATTACTTAAAAACACAAAAAACCCAAAGTAATGGTGAAACCCTAAAAAAGATAATTACCTTAAATCCCTAAAAACATTAAAAACCCCTGAAACCCATAAAATAGAGAAAAACAAATTTAAACCCCTAAAAATGTTAAAATACCAAAAGACCTTAAAAATCATAAAAAAACACAAAAAACACCAAAACTATAGAACCCATAAAAACCACTAAAAGGCCAAAAAACACTAAAAACATAAAACCCCATAAAAATCAATATAAATACATAAAAACACAAAAGAAAACCCTAAATAAACTGAAAACCCTATATAAAACTTACAATCCTAAATACTCTTAAAACCCAAAAAGTCCTAAAAATGGTACAAACCATAAAACCCTAAAACCCCTAAAAACATGTAAAAACCCAAAAAATCCATATAAATCCAAAAAAAATCCCTAAAAACCTTTAAACATAAAAACCCTGAAAAATACTAAGAAAAAATTAAAAAATTACAATGTCATAAAACTCCTAATGAACCTAAAAAACTATAAAAATCCTTAAAAAATTCTATAAAACCTAAAGACCATAAAACCCCAAAAACCCATAAATACCCCCAAAACCCATTAAAACACTAAAAACCCCACTAAAAACTCTAACACACATTTAAACCCCTAAAACATTAAAAACATTAAAAACAAATAAATTCCCTATAAGTTCAAAAAATCACTAAATACCCAAAAACCAATAAAAACCATAAATCCCAAAAAAAACCTCATAAAAACCCATAAAAGAGCAAAAACCCTTAAAACCATAAAAATCCTAAACAATCTCGAAAATCCAAAAAAGTGTAAAAACCCTAGGAAATTCATAAAAACCAAAAACACAAAAAAACCACCAAAACCCCTTAAAACACCCAAAAAATCTAAGAACACATAAAACCTTGAAATAACCCAAAAACCCTCAAAATCTATAAAACCCATAAAAACATAGAAATCCTTGAAACACTAGAAATCCCTAAAAATATAAAAAACCCTAAAACCCATGAGAACCCTTAAGAAAACCTATAAAACCAAAAAACACTTCAAACCTATTTAAATAATAAAAGACCCTAAAAACTCAAAAAAAAAACCTTAAAACCCATAAAACCCCATAAAACCTTATAACCTGTAAAAAAACTACTATAACCTATAAAAACCATTTAAACCCCAATAATGTTAAAAAACTAAAAAAAATCATTAAATCACCTAAAATTTTCAAGAAACCCAAAAAAACCCAAAAAAAATATTCAAAATCCCTAATAACACTAAAAACAATAAACATCCTAATAAATTCCCTAAAATCATTTGATATATAAAAAACACTAAAAATATCCTAAAAACAATAAAATAAAAAAAATAATTAAAACCCATAAAAAACAAAAAATGATAAAACCCTAAAGACCCTAAAAACCATAAAAACCCTAAAAACCCTCAATATCCATAAAATCCCTAAAAACCATAAAAATCAGAAAAAAAATCACTAAAATATGCTATAAATATAAAAACCCTAAAAAGAACAACAAAAACAATAAAAAAATAAAAACACCTAAACCATATAAAAAGATAATAATTCAAAAAACCATAAAATAACCCTAAAACTATAAAACCCCTAAAAACCATAACAACCCATAGAAACATAAAACCCCCAAAAAAACATAAAACCACTAAAACACCACTAAAACTCTAAAAACCATTTAAACTCAACAAAACATTAAAAAAATATTAAAACAATAAAACCCATCAGAAACCAAAAAAATCATAAAAACACAAAAAATCTAAAAAACCCTAGAAAAACATAAAACCTGTTAAAATCCCTGAATATAACATAAACCATAAATATCCAAAAAAACATAAAAATTTAAAAATATAAAAAAAAACGTACAAAATCATAAGAAAACATAAAAACACTAAAACCTATAAAACTACTAAAACAAAAAAGGTAATAAAAACCCAAGGAACCCTAAAAACACTAAAAAATCCTAAAACCCTTAAATTCAAAAAAACATTAAAAATTCTAAAAAAATACTCAAAATCCGTAAAAAATGTAAAATACCAGAAAAAACAAAAAAAAACCCCAAATAATTCCCTAAAGAACGGAAAAAACTTAAAAAACTATAATACCTAGAAATTCTAAAAACCATAAAACCCCTAAAAACCATAAAAACCATCAAAAACATAAAAACCACTAAAAACCATTAAAACCGTAAAAACCCATAAAAACCCTAAAAAACAGAAAATTATTAAAAACCTTTAAACCCTAAAATTGTTAAGAAAATATGAAATATATTAAAAACCCTAAAACCCTAAAAACAAATAAAACCACATAAATGATAAAATTCCTACAACCCCTAAAACCCCTCAAAATCCCTAAAAAAACTCAAAACCATAAATATCTTAAAAACCATAAAATCCATAAAAATGTAACAAAACACAAATAACCCTGAAATCCAAATGAAAACAATAAAAACCCAAAGACACAAAACCCCTAAATATATAAAAAAATTCTAAAACCCCAAAAATGTCAAAATCCCTGGAACCCCTAAAAACAAATGAATTCCAAAAAAATCATTAAAAATCCCTAAAACTAAAAAAACCCTAAATCCCTTAAAACCCCAATGAAAGTCATACAAAACTATATACATTAAAATCCATTAATATCCTAAAAGAACTAAAAACCCTAAAACGAAAAAGACCCAAAAACTACTTAAAACTGCTAAAAACCATAAAACTAGTAAAACCAGAAAAAGAATATATACCATTTAAACACCTAAAAATCCTCTAAAAACTCTAAAAGAACTTTCATCCACTAAAAAAATCTAAAAATCCTTCAAAACACAAAAAAATCCAAAAACCCCAAAAAAAAACATAAAAACCCTAAAATATCCTAAAATACCACAAACACCTCCAATTCCCTAAATGACCTAAAACCACAGAAATCATAAAAACACTTAAATATACCTAAAAATTTATGAATGTTTAAAAACACTAAAAACTGAAAATAAAACATTAACATTATAAAATTCTTAAAACCCTTAAAAAACTAAAAAACCCAAAACCTTGAAAACCCTAAAAATCTCAAAAACCCACAAAAACTCCTTAAAATCCAAAAAAAACTCCTAAAAATACCTATAAAGTAAAAAACCATGAAAACCCCAAAGACAAACATAAATCCTAAAGACCCTTAAAACACCTAAGAACATAAAAAACACAAAAACCCATAAAAATAATTAAATGACCTCAAAAGACATTAAACACCTAAAAACCCTAAGAACCCCTACAATCCATTAAAACCCCTAAAAACCATAAAAATCAATTAAAATATATAAAACACCTTTAAAATTATTAAAATGGTAATTAAATATAAGAATCATTAAAACCTTAAAAACTCCAACAACCCAAAAACCCATAAAAATACTCAAACCCCTCAAAATCCCTAAAAACCATAAAATCCATAAAAATCCTAAAAATCCCCAAAAAATCACTAAAAAGTATAAAACCCTTAAATCCTTAAAAATCCAAAAGAAAACACTAAAAACATGAAAACACATAAGACCCCTAAAAAACTAAAAAATTGAGAAAACCCTAAAAAAACCTTTAAAACCTTCAAAATACCTAAAACCCCTAAAAAACTTTTAAATCCAACAAATCCCAAAAAAATTACCAAAAATCTTAAAAAACCCTAAAAAAAGAAAAAACATTATGAGAAAATTAAAAACTAAAATCATATAAAATCCCTAAAAACCAAATAAACTGCTAAAACATTAAAAATGAAAAAAAATGACCCAAAACCCCAAAACTCATAAAAACCATTAAAACCACTAAAAAACTTTAAAACCCTATAGATTACTAAAAACACTAAACCCCTTTAAACCCCTAAAAGTTTTAAAAAACTATAAAAACTAAAAAAATAATAAAATTTTTAAGAAAAACCTAAGCCCCACTAAAACTATAAAAACACTAAAACCCATAAAAACTATAAAAATCATCAAAATCCCTTGAAACCCTAAAAAACTAGTGAAATCCTAAAAATCTGTAAAAAGTAATAAAAAAAATAAAAAATCTAAAAACCGTGAAAATCCATAAGAAAACCTTAAAAACATTAAAACTCTTAAAACCCCTAAGAACCATAAAAGGTTCTGAAATTGTAAAAATTACAAAAAAAGACCTTGAAACCATGAAACCCCATAAAAATAATGGAAACCCCTAAAAACCATTAAAACCCTAAAAACCATAAAAACTGTAAAACCACTAAAAACTCTAAATAACCTTTAAACCACTAAAACTTTTAAAAATATGGAATACCATAGAGACTAAAAAAATAAAAAATAACCTAAAACCCAAAAAACCATACAGTTATTAAAAACTCTAAAATACCCAAAACCCCTCAAAATCCCAAAAATCACTAAAAAATATAAAAACCATAAAAATCCATAAAAATACCTAATAAAATAAAAATGGATAAAACCAAAAATAGCCTTATGAAAAAAATAAAAACATAAAAAAATTTAAAACACCAAAAAACATAAAAACCACTAAAAACCCTATAAACCTAAAAACCCATACAAACCCCTAAAAACCATAAAAACACATAGAACCCCATAAACACACTAAAACCCCACTAAAAAAAATCTAAAAACCCATTAAACCCCAAAAAAACCATAAAAACCATAAAAACCCTCTAAATCCCTAAAAACATTAAAACACATAAAAATTATGAACAGTACATGAAAATCCCTAAAAACATAAAAAACCATAAAAACCTTGATAACCCCTTATGAAAGCCTATAAATTTTAAACAAATATAAAACCCCGAAAAACCCTAAAAAATGATAAATACCCTGTCAACCCGAAGAACCAAATAACCTCTAAAAATAACTAAAACCCCTAAAATACCAGAAAAATACAAAAACCACTAGAAATACCTAAAAATATAAAAAATATATAAACAACCTAAAAAAATTTAAACCTCATAAAGACATTTAAAAACCCCAAAACCAACCCCATAAAACCCAAAAAAATAGTTAAAAACTTTGAAAACCCTTTAAACCCATAAAATGTTAAAAAAAATAAAAAATTGTTAAAATCTCTATAAAATAAAAAAACGCCAAAAATCCAAAAAAAATTATAATTTCCCAACACATATTCCATGAAACAAATGATAAAAACTAGTTCATTAGAATTCCTTGAGTACACCTCCTCATATTCAAATTGTTGATGAATAAAAGTGAGGGAAAAGTGTATGATAGTAGGCAGACTATGCCATCATATTAGAGTAAGAAAAAAATAAAAATAGTTAAGTATCATACACAATAATAAATAAAAAAAGTGCATAGGTAATAAATAAACTCAAATTTAACATTTTGTAACAATAAATGAAATTCTTTAAAAATCCCTAACATCCATGTCATACATACAATACTATTCACCCATTGGGTAGACCATACAAATAGGAGTAAAAAATAGACTAAAATAAAATTACATGGATCTACTTTAAACGCCAATCTGGAACACATACCTGGTATCCAGATATTATCAAACTACATTAGTCTGATCATAAGAATCCACATGAGAGACTCTGCTCAATCATGTATCTATGGGCCACAACCCTATATACCAACCAATATGTTCTCAACTTGATAGGTATAAAGAAGTTCTATACGCACACCAAGGTGCATGTAAAGGGGTGAGAAATAATCACACTATACCAACCCAATAATGAAACTATAAATCTACTATCATAATTACATTCTCATGTAATATAATCAGCCTAGAAAAGACATAAATGAAAAGATAAATAAATAAAAAATAATGTGAAACCACAATCGAACCTTGGGGTTGTGATCTCAGTCAACCGAGAAATTTTCCATCATGTATACTTATATTTATATACATATATATATATATATGTATGTATGTATTCCCATATATATATATATATACATAAATATGAGTATATATGGGTAAAGTGAAATAAATAACATAAAACCATATGTATTTGATCCTTGGGTATTAAATCATTAACTCATAGACATCTTGTGAAAGGGAATTGAGATTTAAATCATACCACTCAAGTCACGTATAATTAAGTCATTCTCTGGGTCTATAATCCCTATTTACAAACAACTACTTCATCTAGTTCTAGAAATGTCTCTGAGTAAGCTATATTACCATAGGGGGATACTCATCCTAACCTTGGGGTCACCGGTACTCACCTCTAATCACAATAATAATGGATTTTAGGGATATACATTTGGAAATCATATAAATGGACTATTGTTGGATGTTATGCTACTCATGCCATGTATATACAGTCTATTTTCCTTTCCCTGTGTCTTGGTTTGTATGATATCAAGACATTTCAACTCCTATTAACCCTAAGGGTCTTGTCCTTATGTGATCTGCAATGAAAGATCACCGGTGAGACACCTTGCACACTTCTGTAGATCTCTAATCCGGGAGATCACAATCATCCCTTCCATCTTGGAGAACATAATCATCCACGGGTATCTATAGTTGTGAAACATCATGTCCATACTATGGACAAGTAATCAATCAGGGAGAGTGCATTCATCCCTACCTCTTAGTATAACGTAGTTATCCATGAGTATATCCATCAGGGATACCTTTCCTGAATTAAGGAGAGGGTAATAATCCTCATCACATGTCAATAGAGTAGAGAGGAATCATCCTTTTCACTCAATAGATCTTAATCTTCCTCGAGTATCATTATTAGGAATGACATGCCCATATAACATTATATTAGGGTCACCATCTAGATCCCATGATGAACCTCTAGAAATCCAAATAATATAATAATCAAACATGTGGCTCAAAATACAGATCCCAGGTAGTACCTCTGGGTATACAAATAAGATATTAAATAACATGGATTAGAGTTTAGATCCCAGGATATATGTATAGGCATCCCAAATAGAAATGAAGATACATCATTTGAATCTCATCAGCTACCAACAAGGATTATCCTCTAGTAATCATCAATGAAACATTGGTAAACATGTGAATGTATAAAATAGTTTGGGTTTTATAAAAACTAACCCACCACTACTTCCATATCGCCATCAGAATAGAAGATCGGCATGGGTTCTAAGGTGAAACCCTCTACCATATCTACCCAATACTGACACATTAGTTCAGGGACTATCAAACATTGGAGCACCCACTGGGTCCCTCATGTCATAACACAAGATAGACTTCTTCTGAGGGATCCTTGAGGACTACACATATGTGAAGGAATCCTACTTGGGATCCCTATCTAAGAAGGTGAAAGGATGAATCCAACATGGGATCCTTGGTGGTAAGTAAACCTGTGCATCTTACATAGGATCCTTGAAAAGGTACACCAAATGGAGTTTCCTACACAAGACACTTAAAATGGCTTAAAATGTATAGGCATTCTACATAAAATTCTAGGAACATTATAAAGGTAATGGAATACTATAATGTAATCCATATATCCCATTCTAAGAAAAGGAATCCAATAGGGTATCCTTGGTAAATAATTAGAAGAGAGAGGCATCCAATATGGGATCCTCTATATTGAAACATTAGAAGAGGCATCCTATAGGGGATCCTCATAAACAACTAACCTCAAAAAATCCTTGTCCAGAAGAGAACATATTGTAATGGATATGCCTTCAAAGGAAGATCTAGAAAGGTTATCATAAAGAGATTTATGTCATGGATCATCTCAGATCAAATGGTTTCTCTCTCAATAGACAATTGTATTTGATTATTGGAGTACAAATCATTCCATTTATGAAAAATTATGGAATGACACCTAGGATTCATAAAAACCCATGAAGGGTTTTACCATAGAAATATACACAAAAACTACTCAGAATGGAATCCACATATATCAAAATCTGATTTAAATTTATAAAATAGAAAAAACCCTAAAAATTGTAGAAAAGTTGATGCACATTGTGTTTATACCAAGTACACATCGTGTTCTCTCCAATCCCCACTTGGGAATGTACTCTGGCCAGACATAGCTTTTAAAAACCCAAGAACATGACATTTTGGTCATATACACAACATGTACCGTACACGGGGTACCTACTCATGTACCTTAGATATCCTGGTCATGTATATCACCAGGCTCTGTATATTTACACATTTTTCTACCCACATGGGGTCTGACCATATACTCTACATGACCATCTGCCCCTACATCATCTATCAGGCTTGGTACTCAGCTACATGGACAAGTCCTAGTTCATAACATGTATATCCCATAACCAATGTGTACCTAAAAAAGTTCATTTTCCCCAAATAGGAATAAAACATAACATCTGTTCTCTAAACTGTGCCCCGTGTACATGGTTTTTCATGAACGGAAAACCCCTAACCACCACGAAACCACCATTTCCTTAGAAAAAACTATATATTGGCCATATAATGGTCCCATGTAATGATAATAGGGGAACAAAACATAATAGAAAAAAACCATAAAGATTTTCTAATAACATAAAAATGACCATCTTTTCGGTGGAATATGTCGAACTTCACCTGTTTTCCCACTCCATGGATACCTTATGACAATTGAGTACATCTCAATATCCACAGTGATACACATATTCCCAACCTTTTCCTTGTATCTCTACATATCTAATGTTATCTCTCATTATCATGAAGGAGAAACCATAGGGGTTATATATGAGAATTCAAGGGAGAAAGAATAAAAGAAAAAGAGAAAAAAAATTAAATGAAAATAAATATAAATGTAAAAGAAAAGGGGGCCCGATCCATCCTCAGTGCCAAACATGAGTTTACACCCCACCTAGGAAATATTTCGCATTCCAGGATCAAAATAGAAGATGTAATTTCAGTCCATAACTCCATTAAAAGTAAATTTTTAAACGAACCTATACAAATAAATTTATTTTTAATTATGTATATTTGGAATATTATTTATTCCACTAAAATTTGAAATGCTGGAAAATAAACCAAACACCCATCCTAGGAGAAAAAAATCCTATTCTAGGACCAACATTGTTTTCATAATAATTATTTGAGACAATATTCAATAGTAGAATTACCATCACACCCCGTACTAGCATCTGATAGAAAAAATCAATTTTTTTCTCAAATATCATGTCCAAGAAAACACAAGTCCCTACAATCTCCCCACCATAAACCTTATCATCCCAAAAAATAATGGTGGTAAGACTATAATTCATTATCTCAAAATGAGTATCAGGTAAATCATACTATCTCGACTACACATCAACACACCTCATTGCTTCCACAATAGTCTATTACATGTAAGAAACTTAATAGCGACTGATCTAGTATTCCCCACCACAGGAAAACCCTTTTTGTCATCTCAAACCAAACTCAGAGCTTAAACTCCAATAGAAAACTCTAAATTTTAACTAAAAAAGAGAGTTACCACCCTCAAATGGAAAATAGTGTTATTCACACGATATTGCATTACTTATAACACTCCTCAAACACCAAGACAATATGATTCTATTACCAATCCAGGAAATCCATTTAAAATAATAGAATATCGGTGTAGAGATGACGTTCTATCAGTGTACTCAATAATATGTCAAGATATAGCATGATTGTATATAAAAAATAGCACACTAAGATTCCATTTAATGTTTTGTACAACTCCCTTCAAGCCACTATTACATTAAAATAGGATAAACAATCTTTTAACAATTTATTTCCACCACATATCCCAAAAAAACATGTCTACATTAAAACACAGGTCAATTGTCTCATGATACCGTGTCATTTTTTGTCTCCTCTACTGTAGAGGGACATTATTAATTTAAATTAATCTACTAGGAAACCATTCCCATGAAATTTCTATGAAGACATCGTTCCTCAACTCTCATTATCCCACTCAATGATTTACGATTCAAATGTTACCACTCATAACCAGTGCATACCTTTATCATCCATCTCAAGCTCTCGCGGTTCTCCAACACTAGGATAAGATGACTGTGATCTATGAAGTTCTAGTATCATTAATAGAAAATATGCTTTGGAATTCCTCTAAAAAATTGAGCACTTCACCTATTCCCTGATTTATTCCATGACTGCCTGTTACATAACATCATTCCATTCACAATATTTTAGTTATGCACTGAAAATATAAGCCACCACAGAAACAATGGTTGACTAGGCCAATAACTCAGACATTCATTCCCATAAAAGAATGTCTTGATACCATACTACCCTATGTTATAGTGAAAACATGAAGGAATAAAGATGCCAATATCACAAAAATTGAGCACCTACCATGCCTCAATCTCAAACATAGCATATAACCAAGCTGAATGATTAATAGGGAATCTGAAAACATATGCCAAATCCCCCCACACGGGTTTCCCATGATAAAAAAACATCAATCTACAGGGGTTCATGTCAATAATAAGAGACTCTAGGTCTCCCACCTATCCCTGATGATCATGTCTCAAAACTAGGTAACAAGGTCTAACCACCCAGTCCAAAAGTTTGAATCTGTATGAGGAAGGAAAACATCACAATGACCTATGTGGGTCAAAACTATTAACATGAACTAAAAGAGTATAATACTCTCAAAAATCCTCATAAGTAACTTCTCCCTATAGGTCACAATACCAAAACATTAGATATACTGAACTGCCACTCATTGGGAACATGCATACAGTAATACCCCCTCGATGTCTGATTTGCTGGAAACATCCTGGTAACTATTGGAATCGTACTCATTGATCCAACTAGATAACCATGTCCAAGGATTTGTATTTATAATGTTATTCCAATCTATGCAAGAAAACACTATATAGATTTTTACTGACACTTTAAATAACTAGACCTGATAAACAACACCCTACAAGTGGTATAACACATGGTCATCATGTTCACTATCAACCTACTAGGGTCACTGCACCTCCCATGCATGGGGACAAAGTCATTAGCCTCAGAATAAAATGTCCCAATATAGATCAATATTACCTTACATCAGAAATAAATATACATTCATGTTATCTTAATTGATTCAAATTCAACCAAAATCTTATGTGGGAAAATTGATATTTAGGTTTTGGTTGAAACTTTAAATAATTCTCCTCCATCATCAGAAAAATTACACTCTATATGTCTTATATCATGTTAATATTATGTGTAGAATATAAAGAAAGAGATGCCTCCTTAATTTTCTATTAATGAGTCTAAATCAATCACTGGAATCTTTCCAATGACCATGATCAAGAAATCCATAATAAATCATAACATCCACACAACATGTGCATCCCTCAAAGAGAAAATCATATACAAAAATAGCATCTTTGATCACAACAACAATCCATTAACCATGGAAACTACAACATCATTCCCAAACTTGTGTTCTTGATGCACCAGTTTGATATAAATCATAGGTTCCAACACATTCATAATACTCTTGTCTACCATGTCCCAAATAGTAATACATTAGGAAAAGGAACAACTCTAATAACACTTTCTATCATCCTAACCCAGATTCCACTAAACTAGTTCTCCGAACAAATTCATTATAAGGCCTCAATTATGCCTCCTCATATTTCAGAGGCTTCTAAATAGTAGTGAAGGATTAGAGTGGGACATTGGGGAGACTATGACCTCATATCAAATTAAGAAAACAACATAAATAACTGAGTATCACGAAAAAAAGTAAATAAACAGAGGGCAGAAGTAGTAAATAAACTGAAATAGATCATCCTATAATAATAAATGAAACTCTATAAAAATCCCAATCATCTATTTCATACATAAAACACTGGTCACCCACTGGTCTGACCATATATAAAGGAGTGAAAATAAATAGAGTGAAATAAAGGTACAAATCTCTACTACTAACTCTAATCCAGAACACATACCCAGTCTCTAGTCACTATCTAACTATATTATCCTATTCATAAGAATATAAATGAGTGTCTTATCTCAATCATGAAACCCTTCCCCTTATCCCTATTTACAATGATATCTATGCTCAACCTATAACACGTACATATGGTCTGCACACACACTGAGGTGCATGTATAGTGGTGAGAAATAATCTCAGAAGGACACCATAATGATGAACCTATAAATACAATTTCATAAGTTTGTTCTTTTGAAATATCCTCGAGATAGTAGAGACATAAGTAAAAAAGATAAATAAATCAAAAATAACAAAAATCCACAATCAAACCTCAGGTCCATGATCCCAATCAACTAGAAAATGTGCCATGACGTATACTTATATTTATATGCCAATGTATTTATATTCTAATACATATACATTTATATATAAATATGAGTATACATGAGTATGGTGGAAGAAATAACATAAAACAATCAGTAGTTGATCCTTGGGTCCATATTCCTGATCACTTGGATATCTTGTGCAAGGTAATTAAGATAGATGTCATACCACTCAATCCTTATATAATTAATTCAATCTATGTGTCCATAATCCCAATGAAAAAAATACATTCTTCAACCAGTACTAGAAATGTATTTGAGGAGGATACTTCACCATAACATGATACGGCTCCTAACCCTATGTTTACCCATACTCTCCACTAATCACTATAAAATGGATTTTATGGAATTACATGTGGACCTATGATAAATGGACAAGAGATGGATTACATGACACTCATTCCATGTAAATATATTCCAATGTATGATCCCTTGGTCTCAGACCATAGGAGGTCATGGAATTGCAACTCAGATGAACTCTAGTTGTCTGACCCTTAGGTGGTCTTTAAGGAGACCTCATCGTTGAGACTCCATGCCCACTCTTGGATGTATCTATGAAGGGAGAGCATAATTATCCATTACATCTTGGAGAACTCAATGATCCATGGGTATCCAATTATGTGAAACATCATTTATATACCATGGTCAAGATATCAATCAAGGAAAGCACAATCATCATAGCCACTTGTGATAATGTAGTCATTTATGTTTATAACAATAAGGGGCACCATGATGAAATCTAGGAGAGCATAATAGTCATCATCACATGTCTACAGAGGAGATACAAATTCATAACTTTGGAGAAAAAAATCAATCTTAAGTATCATTACAATGGATTTCATACTTCTATATCATTCAAGTAGGCTCAATAGCACTATTATAGAAAACACCTCTGGAAATACCAATAATATAATAATCAAACACGTGGATCAACAGCTAGATCCCAAGTAGTATCTATTGGTATAAAAGTGAGATATTAAAAAAAATGTCTTCAAATTAGGATCATAGGAAATATTTTTGGGTGCCCTGAGAGAAATTAAAACACATCACATTAGGCTCATTTTCCACAAACTAAGAATCACCTCTGATAATCATCCCTGCATCATTACTAAACATTTAAAATTATAAAATATTGAGGGTCGATAAATATCTAACAAACCACTACATTCATATCCTAGTGGTATTACAAGTTATAAATGGGTTATAAGGTGACACTTCAAACAATATCTACCCAAACACGATTCACTAGCTCTAGTTTGGAAAAAAATCAGGGCACCCACTAGGTCCCTTGTATTATAATTCAATAGAGGCATCCTACTAGGGATCCTCAAGGACTAAAAATTTGCGAATTCATCCTACTTAGGATCCTCATCTAAGATAGTAAAATGAAGACTCTTACATTGCATCCTTACCAGTAAGTAATATGAGGCATCCTAGTTAGGATCCACAAAAAGGTATATAGGAAGGGGCATCCTACCAGACACCCTTAACAAGGGAATAAGGAGAGTCATCCTAAATGAAATAATCATAACATTATACAGGTAAATGAATATAAAAATGGATTCCCTTCAGTCAAAATTTATGTTAATTATACCCATTGGGGATCCTAAATAAAAAGTAACAAGATAAATGAATCCTACTGAGGATCCTCTAGATCGAAATGTAAGTAGAGGCATGTTATATGGGATCCTCAGAAACAACTATCCTCAAAGTCTAATAGGCTATATGGGAACATATCGAAAGGGTGATGTCTTCAAAAGAAGTGGTACAAAGAAAAAAGTCAAGAGAGGTTTCTCATGCCTCACCTAAGATCAAATGGTCTCACTCTCAGGATACAACATGATTCAATTACTCGAGAAAAAAGCTATTTGTTTAGGAAAAATATTGAGACTCCACCTAGGAGTCCTTAAAACACCTAAAAGGATTTAACTTTATGATCTATGTGAAAATAATAATTATAAGTCACTCCTCTTATCTTAAAATCTGACTCCAATTTATAAAACAGGATAAACCCTAAAATGGTAGAAAAGGGACTGTACACATTGTGTATACCAAGTAGATTATATGTTATCCAAAATCGCTAACTAGGATTATACTACAGCCAGAAATGGAAAATAAAATCCCAAGTACAATGATTTTTTGTCATGTACATAGTGTGTACCCTATATGGGGTACCTTCCCTTGTACGCCACATGACCTGGACATGTATATTTCCTGGTTGTGTTCATATTCAGGGTGTTCTACCCACAAGGGCTCTGGTCATGTACTCTACATGGACATGCAGCCCTAAATGGGCTATATGGCTAGGTACTATGATACATGGATTGGTTAGAGTTCATGACATGTATATCCTATACACAGAGTGTACATTGAAAAAGGTTGTATTCATGAAATAAGAATAACACAAGACATGTATTCCCTGATCCACATAGCCATGTGCACATGTTTTCCCGAATGAAAAATCCAAAAATCAACCCAAATCGATCGTTTTCTTAGAAAAATATATAGATCAGCATACTAGGGGTCCCAAGAAATCATAATAGAGTATTAAAAACATGAAAATGCCAAAAACATATGGACTTATAGAAAAACATAAAAAGTGCCTACATTTGGGAAGAATCTTCCATAGCTTCTCCCATTTCCTTAATCCATAGCTACTGCATGATGATTTGGTATGTCCCGAGCTTCACGGTGGTACCCTTTTTCCTATCCATCCCTTTTACTCTCTGTATCTCCCATTTTATCTCTTTCTCATGTGTAGGGGAATCAACAAAGTGCATGCACAAGAATCTAAAGTAGATGGATGAAAATAGAATAGGAAAAGAAAATAAAAGAAAAAAAATAAAAATTGGGCTTAACCTGGCTTGGTCCTAGAACTCAACATGAGTTTACATCTAGAATTGGAAAAACTCATTATTTGAGAATCAATGCTTTATTCGATGGATTCCTCCAATCCCATCTTGGATAAAGGTCAATGTGGATGTTGCATCCTTAGGTGGTCTCAACCCTTCGGTGTGTGGTGTAGTCTTTCATACCTACATTGGCTATGTCAAGGGCTTCTACTACCATTTTATCAGTGATGGATGTGCTTACGAGGCAGAGTTTTGGTCCATTATCAAGGTTATTAAATTTTCAGCAGAATTTGAGTGGATCTGGATTTGGATTGAATCAGACTCAATACTTGCAGTGAGCGTCCTCAAGAACAAATCCAGGGAAATCCCATGGTGGTTGCTGCCACAATGGCTCGAATGATTTACTCTCACTCGGACCCTTAGTATATGTGTCACACATGCCTATAGGGAGGTCATCTTGGTGGTGGATTATCTTTCTAAAAAGGGAGTTGAGGATTATAGCTCGATGTGGTCTTTTCATGCCACGTCCTTTTTCTTGCCTTTGGTGGACACTAATATGAAGGGTAATTGGCACACCCATTCTTGTAAACCCTCATTGTAGTAGTATTTTCTTTTTTATAATTAATAAATTTTGTGGGGGTGAGTCCTACTTAGTCCCACACCTTCTTCACCCTATAAAAAACTAAAAACACACAAAATCCCTAAAACCATATAACAATTAAATATCTTTAAAAAACTTGAAAATCAATAAAAACATAAACACCTATAAAAACCTAAAATATATTAAGAAATACATAATAAAAATTTAAACCCCTATAAATATAAAAAATGGTAAAAAACAAAAAAACACTAAAAAGTCCCTTAAAACCACTTAAAACCAAAAAAAACCCATCAAAACACATAAAAACACAAAAACCATAAAAACAACTAAAACCTAAAACCCCCCATTCAACTCCCTAAAACATTAAAAAATAGTAAAAACATTAAGAACCCAGAAAACTAAAAACACACAAAAAAACATGAAAACACAAAAAATCCTAAAACCCCAAAAAACCATCAAAATACCAAAAACCCTAAAAACTAATAAAAATCCTAAAAATCCCTAAAAATTGCTAAAAATGTAAAAAACCCTAAAAACAAAAAAAACTTATGAAATTTATTAAAACCAAGGAAAACATAAAATGAAAAAAAAACAAAAAAACACTAATAACCAAAAATCCAAAAATCCATAAAACCCAATAAAACCCCTAAAAACTCAAATAGAAACCATTAAAATCCTAAAAATCATAAAAACCTAAAATTGAAAGAAGCCCATAAAAATGAAAACCCATAAGAAAACCATAAAACCTAAAAAACATAAATCCCCTTAAAACCATAAAAACACCAAAAACAATTATAGAAAAAAACCCTAAAACCCTAAAGACATAAAAACCCCTAAAACATTAAAAATTGCTAAAACCCCATACAAACCAAATAAACCAAATAAAAACTCCATAAATCTTTTAAACCACTAAAACATTAAAAATCTCTAAAAACATTAAAAACCCTAAAAACACCCTAAAAAACCAAAAAAACCCTAAAATGTCAAAAAAAACCAATACACTAAAAAACTCTAAAAACCCATGAAAATCCCAAAAAAACACTAAAAATAAATAAAAACACAAAAGACCGTAAAAACATAAAAACCCCTATGAAAATCATTAAAACCATAAAACACTCAAAACCCTAAAAAACCTTAAAAAACAAAAAATACCCTAAAAACCACAAAAATCAATAAAAACCTTAGAACCCCTAAAAACCAATAAATACCATAAAGACCACAATACACTCTTAATAACCATTTGACCCATAAAAGTTTATAAACTCTAAAACCACCTAAAACCCCTAAAAATCAAGAAACCTATGAACTAAAAAAACCATAAGAACCCTAAAACACTAAAAGCCCTAAAAATCCATAAAACCATAAAACACATAAAAATCCTAAAAATCTCTAAAAATCCCTAAAAACCTAAAAATACCTAAACCCATGAATACCCCTAACAAAACCATAAAATGTAAATATACTTTAAACACCTAAAAACCTAAAAATTTTCAAAAAAATTACGACCCCCCAAAAACCTAAAAATCCCTAAAATCCTTCAAAATACCTTAAAACCCTAAAATCCCAAAAATACTAAAAATCCATTAATATCCCTAAAAATATAAAAAACCCTAGAAAACTCAAAAAAACCCATTGAAAAAATTTAAAAACTAAAAAAACATAAAACACATAAAAACCTAGGAACACTATAAACCCTAAAATCCATAAATACACTAAAAACCCTAAATCCCAAAAAACCATAAACCCAAAAAAACCATAAAACCCCCTAAATCCCTAACAAACTACTAAAAACCCAAAAAATCTTTAAACCACTGAACATGTTAAAAAATATAACAACCGTAAAAACCTAAAAGACTAAAAAAACCCTAAAACCGAAACAAAAACCATAAAAACCCTAAAACCCCCAAAATCTCCAAAAGACACAAAATATACCTAAATACCTAAAAAAATAAATATCCTAAAAAATTATAAAAATCACAAAAAAATGTAGAAACCCCTTGAAACCATGAAAACCCCTATGAAAAACATATAAAACGAAAAATACATAAAATCCATAATAAACCAAAATTATTATAAAAACCAAAAAACACCTAAAAACCAAAAAACCATTAAAAACAATAAAATCCCTAAAAACATTAAAACCCCATAAAAATCCAAAAAATATCGACAAATACCTAAAAACCCCAAATTCCTAAACACCCCTAAGAAAACATAAAAACTATAAAAACATAAAATCCATAAAACCAAAAAAATCTTAATCCCCTAGAAACCATAAAAATAGCATAAAACCCTTAACAACCATAGAACCCCAAGAACCTTAAAAATACCAAAAAATCCCCCATGGAAACCTTAAAAACATCTAAAATATCAAGAATTTGTTTGAACCCCTATAAAATTTGAAAAATTCAAAAAACCTTAAAACCTGATAAAATCAAAAAAATACCCAGAAACCCCCCAAAATATAAAACCCCCAAAACACTAAAAACCCTAAAAACCCTCAAAATCTCTAAAAACCCATAAATGTTATAAAAAACATAAAATCCTTATAAATTTAAAGATAACTAAAAACCCTTAAGGGGACCTTAAAATCATAAAAAATACATAAAATTCATAAAAACATAAAAACACTAAAACCCCTAAAATGTTAAAAACCCTAACATCCCTCAAAATACATTGTAGAAACCATGAAATGTGTTCCATGCACTTTTCCATAGAGTGAATATATGATTCTCACATAGACAAAAAATGTCAAGTATGAGTAAATATACTTTAACCAATAAGGAAGAAGATGCAGTATGGATTTCTATGTGCCAAAGTAATACTCCATACCGATAAATAAGTGGAATGATTACCCTCTCTAGGATTAGGCAGTGGATTCCCAAGATCGATGATAAAAAGTTTTTGATAAATTAAATTCAATTTCCACGTATCATACGATAAGACTTGGTGAATTCAACAATTGAGGATGTGTAGATATCTTCAGGAGTATCGATTTGAATTGTCGCGGAACCTAAACAGACTTATGTACCAAATGTTATGGAACTCAAAAGATGGATAAATTTAATAAAGAAACCTATGTAGAGTACCTATGTGGAGTAACTACGTGGAGTACCTATGCGGAGGAATTATGTGGAGGACCTACGCGACAATATAATTTCTACACCCCTATGTGAAAGAAATACGTGTAAGAGCTAAATGGAGGTCCTACACAGACAACCTCTCTTTGGACAGGTCCCCTCCTTGCCTATAAATAAGACCCTTGGGCTCCCCATTTCAAGGACAGGAAATGTTGGACGAAGTCTCAATGATCCTGTTGCGTAGATCTTTCTCCCAAATCCCCCAAATTATCTCTGTTAACTCTCTAAAACATGATATAAGAGACAATTAAAGGTGTAAAAGTGGTTAAAAGTCCCAACTGGGTAAAGAATAAATGGAGTTGTGCCAAGGACCTACAAGGAGCGCCTGCACAATGCCCTTGTGTGTTGCAACTGCATAGTGTACCTACACGGAGGAGCTACACATAACACCCATTCAAGGCACCTTGGCGGAGCACCTATACAACCCCACTAGTCCATACCGCAAGGGCTGCAGCCCCCGCACCCCTGCTCAAGCTCAGGGTCGGGCTTCAGTCCCAGCCCTCCGGGCCGATCCCATCGCTTCCGTCACTTGCCCCCATGATAAACGTATAGTCACACTGTGAACTTTTCAGATCCCGTCGGTGACATTTTCCATTTCATCCTTTATGTACCCCAACATCCAACAATGGAATACCATAATTTTAGACACTCCATCACACTCAATGATCTTCCTTGAGTAGAATTTGTCCTCTTGTTTCCTTTCACATGTTAGGAGTTTGGACTCTCCTTGTGGATTCCTTGAGTACCTGGAGTCGATGCACTCCTCAAGAAACACCTCAAACCGCATCTCTTGACTCATATACCAGGTTAAATCTTAAATGGGCATCCTTCTTAGTAGTAATCCCCATGAAATCTCAAATGGGCATCCACTTTAGGACTAAGCCCCAACCAATTACAAATGGGAATCCTATTTAGGAGTAAGCCCCAACCAATTCATAAATGGGAATCCTCCTTAGGAGTAAGCCCCAACCATATCTCAAATTGGCATCCTCCTTAGGAGTAAGCCTCAACCAATCTCAAATGGTCATCCCCCTTACGAGTAAGCCCCAAAAAACAAAAAATGGGAAGCCATCCTGATGTAAGCCCCTAAATTTCATCCCTTCCCCCTTACATTGGACACTTATCAAATGTAAATATAATAGAGGGAAGGCTCGTCACCTCGCCCTCTTCCACGGTTGATGCACCCTCTACCATTAGCGAAATATGAAAAGTGTGAAGTGTCATTGTTTAATGTTTCACATCCTCAGGTTTCTCACACAGATCATGACTCATGTGGGATTAGAGATATGTGATGGTTACAATATGTTCACAAGCACTCCTTTAAAAGAACTACGAGAAATCTGATTCCTGTTCCAACCGGGATACGTAGGAAGCCCTTTCAAGGCCCGAGATCAGTGGACATCCTCCTCAGGAATCCAACCCTAATTCCATTAATCTGGGCATACTCCTCAAGAATAAGCCCCAAGTTAAACCCCCAAGTCATCAAGGAGACCCTTTTAAGAAGTAATCCCAAAATGATTTCTCTCATAGGACCATTCTCAACTATGGGATTTATCGAACTACATGGGCATTGATTCTCATCCATGTAGGATACGTGGGAAGACTTCTTGAGGTTCAATCCCAATACTTCAAATCAACCATGTTCTCCTAGGGGCATGTTCCCATTAGGTTCGGATCCTACTTGGAAACCCATATAATTTCCAAGTTCCTTTGGCTGCTTCAGCATAAGTCCCACACTATGTTTTGACTAATCACCTTCCTCTTATAGGTCCTTATTACATGACCTTAAAAGGTATGATGTTTCTCATTCAGTGGCACTAAACTATGAGGGTTATGATTCCTTTTACAAGGATATGTAGGTATCCCATCTTATGGGTATGATCCCATGATAAAAAGACCTTCTTCTCCTTGGATGATAATAAATTCCCGAGTTCCCCACTGAGTGGATTAGAAACTAGTATCATCAAAACAATGATTAAAATAATATAGAAGAAGTATATTATAGGATACCATTGATGGAAAACCTCAAATACATATGAATATTTCCATTAATGAAGAACCTAGTATTAATACTGATGATTCTAAATTTCACACATATTAATAAGTGATTATAAATTCCAAGGGAAACTTATAATATACTTGGTGAATTAATATGGATTGTTGAAAATATTTTAAAATTACAAAGAGAGTCCTAAAGTAGAAAATAATTCCCCTCAAAAGGGTGTGATGAGTCCCACATCTCATCCTCTAGACCAATGCACATTCTTAAGTATTGTAAACTTCAAACTTAACGAACACCTACCTATGGAAAGAAGGTCCCCTTTGGATAAATAATTGTTGTACGTTTCGAATTTAATGAAAAAATACAATGGAAATTGCCTTGAAACAGTGATTCATAAAACTAGAACACATGTTTCACAGAACTACAAAACAAAAATGATGAACCCAATGTGAATCCCTAACTAAGTTAATAATGTAACCCACTTGTTAGGCCCTTATAAATTGATAAAGGAATACCACAAAAAAATCATGTATATATCCATCTAAAAATATGTTTATTTAATAGATCGTGTTGTTGTATTAATGTTTTCAACAGAACTCCCTTCAATCCAAAGAATGGATTTCTCCAAGACAACATATATGAACATCTGGACCGCTGGTCAAGCAGGATCTCCATCCACAGGAAGGACATCAACACCAAACTAGCATCATCAAAGTTGGGTCTATAATGTGATAGTAATGGAATATCTCTACCACAATACAATCCCAAATTTGGAGGCTGCTCGATAGGCCCTCCAGGCCAATAACAATCATCTATCATCTGAAAATGATGAACAATGATCAAGAAGCAAATGTTTCCAACCACCATCTCCAACCATTTCAGGGATTTATCTATAGAATGCAATAATAAATACATCCCATTCTGTTGGGAGGTGGAACAAGAGGTCACTCAAGGCCGCAATTCAATAATGCAGGAGTCCTTACTGAGGACTCCCATCCGTAATTGCCACCAGAATCGTGCGGTAGTAAACCCCCAACATGATGGGTGTGTTGCCTATAGATGTTTGGCCCCGGTCTCTCAGACCCGGGAACACAAGATGAATCGCCCAAGAAGATTTCCTATCAACAGGGAGTAGGTTCTCACCTCTTCCTACTCTAGAGAAGTCCATAAATTTAACTTGATGGTAAATAATGAGTGGGAACATACACCCATCCATCCTAATTTTGCTTCTCAGCAGACTCGGCTGGCTGAAACCCACCAATCCCACAAGATAAACCCGGTGGAGTACCATGAATAGGCACATACCCCAGCGTACAAATTATCAGCTGGTCAACAGGCTCATCTGACTGAATTTAGTGAAGCTCGACAGTATAATGTGGTGGAAAATGGTAAACAGGAACATACTTCTGTTTATAATCACATATTCTATCAGTAGACTTGTCTGCTAGTATTGAAGGATGTATATCAACCATACTTGATGGGAAATAGTTAGATGGCATATGCACCTTAAAATGTTCATCAAGCATTCCAATAGTCTTGTTTGGTAGCACCCAGAGAAGTCAGTCGAAAAGCTCTGATGACAAATTTGGGGCAGACCCAACTCTCGGCCCCCATGCATAAGTACTTTCAATACCCATTTACAGAAAAACGAAGAAATGAGCAAGATCATACACCTACTCCTGATAAAAAATGGACATATATTCTTATTCCATCCACTTAAATCAGCAAACTCATCTTATCAATGGTGAAAGCTTAGATGAAAATCCATGCCCATATTTTAGAAGCATGCCTGGATATTTTAACTACTTCAGTAGTATCAAGGGAACACACACATAAATATGTCCCCACACATGGTATGACACTTCAGCATTCCATCTCGGAGTAGATACACACCTCTATTCTAATCCATGAGGGACATGGGTAATACTCTCCCATATTATACAAAAACAAGATTGGGAACATACACCCTTTCCAATTGGAGGTAATCAGTTTGTTCTAGTAACCAATCCAAGGAAGGCACATATACCTACCCATGATAACCACTTTTCCCTACATGTGGTCCCAACTAAGTATAAGAGAGCATCCAAGAATAAGTCTCTCCAAACGTTGTTGGAAAATCAAGAGTTAAGCTGTGATGTGGCTCCTCTTAATGCTAGAGTTCTTGAAGCCCCCAGACATTTATGTGTTGTAGCTCAAGATTCTACCCTTTCATTACAAAATTTTGAGAGTAGTAGTTATAATTATAAATTTTATCATCAAACACTTCATCCGGATGTATTTCTTCCTAAAAATCCATTCAATCCACATTTCCTACCTCCGGATGAGAGCCACAGAAACCCTCCGTGTGTCCAGAATACCAAGAAGCAAGAATATTTTTCTCTTGACGTAATTCATCATGGGGACCCGCCCCATGAAGTCAATCCCTATGAAAGTCCTCTCCATAGTAGTATTTAACATTGTCAAGACAATTCTATAATTTACATTATAGCAATGATAAAACCCTCCTATCTTGAGGCACTTGAAAACACATGTCTAGTCATGTATGTTAACTTGCCATTTATGGGTCAAACACCTTCTCAAGCAGGAGACATCTTAATAGAATGGTCATTTTCTGAACCTCCTTTGGGTCATTTGTCTTATAATACAGAGCATTTACTTTGGTCAGACCATGTGTAGAATCCTCTAGTGAAAGATGGTGATGTTGTCCTATACATGAGGAAACAATTATCTAAAGGAGAAACACCAGTCATGTTTTTACCTTTGGAAAATTCTCAGTATAACATTCTAGAATTGATGATTGATGATTTCATTCATGACATTTGTCTCAACTTATGGAAAAATCTTCGTCATTTGAAAACCAAATTATTACCATATGATGAATATTAAAATCATATAAAGGTAATATAAGGGTTGAAACGCCAAATTCACTTGGCCTCTCTCTCAGTTTCCCAACATCCAAAGGTTGAAAAACAGTAGAGAACCCTTCATTATGCATGTCTTAATGTTCTAAAGATACTTCGCCAGTTAATTTTTGATTCCCCATCTAGTGTTCGTATCAGAGGATGGGGTGCATATGGATCATTGCATTTCACTACACTCCAAAATCAGCAAAGTCTACCAAAAGTGGTCTCATGCAATGCTATTGCCCACAGTTGTCCCCAATCCATAGGTTTTGTATGTAATCAAATGTACGGTCAAGAATTGGCCTCAACTAGTTATCATCAGAATCAGGACCAAATAAAAGAAGTTGTTGAGTAACTTTTACATCAGGCATATAAGAATTTTGAGAAGGTGTCCCGTTTAGAGGATGTTAGACGTTAGATAATGCAAATGTCTGAAATAGAACCAAAATCATCTGAAATAAGTGATTTAAGTGATTATCGGATGAAGAACCAAGATAATGTATGAACCAAAATCCACAAAACCAAAAGAGAAGTTGCACAAATTTCATCCATATCAGTTCAATAATTACCCCAGCTTGTATAGATGGGGGATCATCTAATTCAATATTCAAATTCATTAAACAACATTCAAAATTTTGAAGAAGAAGAATAGGAACAGCCCCAACCTACAGGGCTGGGGGCTTTTTCTCATCTACAATCCCCTCCTTAATGGAAGTCAATTTTCTCCCCATTAGGGAAGAAGCCACAAGGAAAGATTACAACACAATTATCCAATGTTTCCCTTCAGATAGATTTCTGTCAAATAGTTCAAGGGAATTTTTCATGTAGGAGAACAGAGTCCCGTGGAGGAAACAAAAGAAGAAGATCTAGAAGAAACACTAATAAAATTCCATCGATGTATTAAATGTTAGAAAATGTCATTAAAACCATTTCAGAAGATCCTACAAAAAATAATTCTAGTTCAAGGAAATCATAAGATGAAGTTCTTGTCCATAATATGGTACACACAGAGGGAAATGAAGAAGGTGTGTGGACCTGAAATCACAGGCTTGCCCAGAATCTAGGTATGTCTTCAAATAACTAACTCCCCACTCTCCGAAAGGCATCTAACAAGGGGAAAGTCAAAATTCAGACAATATATCACATTTCCATTGGAAAAGGTCAATCACATTCACATGAAGATAGATTTGTATAACAATAAGAGGAAATCAAGGAGTTTAAAAAACTCAATACAAAGTTACATAAAAACTGCATTCCTGCTAGACATACTCCCCGGAGAGGTCCTCAAATTGTAGATCCTATAAGATCTCCTCGGCAAAGAGGATTTTCAGTAACTCCATATGTGGATAATGATTTCCCTCCACTGGGTACACAGTTAGGACAGGAATATATACATCCTGATGGGCCTATTCCAAAAAAAACATAACAACCATAAAAACCCTTAATAAAATCATTAAAATCTAAAATAAATTAAAATCAAAAACATATAAAAATTGGTAAAAACCCTACAAACCCCTTAAACCCATAAAAACCCTAAAACCCATCAAAATCCCAAAAAATAAACAGTAAATATGTAAACAACCATAAAGACCGAAAAAAACTCCTAGGAAAACCTAAGAACCCCCAAAACAAATAAAACCATAAAAACCCTAAAAGACACTGAAAACCCAAAAAACCCAAAAATACCTAAAAAACCCCCGAAAAACATTTAAAATCTATAAAACAACATAAATATCCTAAAACACCACTAAAAAATATGAAAACTCTTTAATCCCCAAAAAAATGTTAAAAAACCTTTAAGACCCATATTAACCCTAAAATCTATAACAAACACTAACCCCCCAACCCATAAAACCCCATAAAACCCGAAAAAACCCTCAAATCCCTAAAAAAAAAGAATCCCTAAAACCCCTCAAAACATAAAAAAACACTATAAAACCAACAAATCCCTAAGAAGGTGTTAATAACCTAAAAAAATTATAATACTTAAAAACCTAGAAAGGATAAGAACCGTAAAAGGACCCTAAAACCCTAATAACCAGAAAACTATTTAAAACCATAAAACCATAACAACACATAAAACCCCCCAAAACACCTCAAAAAAACACTAAAACTCCTTCAAATCCCTAAAAAATTTAAAGAATCTAAATAAATACAATACTCTTAAAATAGGTAAAAAACAACTACATACAAACAAATGATAAAACCCCTAACACCCCTAAAAACCCTAAAAAGTAATAAAAATACTAAAAATTTCCTAAAAATACCAAAAAACATAAAAACCCTAAAACCTTAAAAACACAAAAGAATCCATACAAAACTGAAATCACTCAAAACACTTAAAAACCAAAAAACTATAAAAAACAAAAAAATTGTAAACCCCTAAAAAACAAAACCCCTAAAAACCATTAAAAATGCTAAAACAACTAAAAAAATCTAAAACCCATTCAAACCCATAAAGACGTTATAAAACTATAAAAACTGAAAATAAAACCCCCAAAAAAACCCATAACAACTCTAAAAAATCACAAATTCTCTCAAAATCCTTAAAAACCGTAAAAACGCCATAAAATCATAAAAATCCCTAAAAATCCCTAAAATCCCTAAAAACATAAAAAAATCTAAAAACTATGAAAAAAATAAGAAAAAATTAAAATCCAAACACACTTAAAACCCCTAAAAACCAAAAAAATCTAAAAAACATAAAACACTAAAAACACTAAAAACCCTATAAATTCCTAAAAATTCCTAAAAACCATAAAAACCCATGAAAACGCAAAAATTAACTAGAAATGTAAAAAACCATAAAAACCCTAATAAACCCTATAAAAACCATAAAACCAAAAAAAAATTAAACCCCCTTAAAAATATATCTATTTCTAAAAACCCTAAAAACCCTTAAAAGTCCCTTAAAAACCCAAAAAACCTAAAAAACCCCCAAAACCCCTAAAACCTTAAGAAACCTAATAACCCCTAAAACCCACTAAAAACTCATTAAACCCCTTAAATGGTTAAAAACTATAAAGACATTTACGAATCTAAAAACTCAACCCCCCCTCAAACCTAAAAAAACAAAACGAAACAAAAGAACTCATTAAAACCCTAAAGACCATCAAAATCCCTATAAACCATAAATATCATAATAATACTCAAAAACATAAAAATACTTAAAAAGTTAAGAAAAAATGTAAACCCCAAATAAAACCTTAAAAAACTAACAACACATAAACTCCATAAAAGGGTAAAAAAAGTAAAAACCATCAAAAGAACTAAAAAGGCTAAAACCATAAAAATCAAAAAAATTCATAAAAATCACTGAAAACATAAAAAAGCCAAAAAAACATGAAAACCCCAAAGAAATATTTATAAAATAAAAACACTAAAAACCCTTAAAACCAAAAAAAAATATAGAAACCCTAAAAACCATAATGGACCTTAAATCCACCAATACCACCTAAAACTCATAAAACACCCTAAAAACCGTTAAAACCCATAAAACTGTACAAACCCACTAAAAATTCTAAAAATCATTCAAACCCCAAAAAACATTAAAAACTATACAAAACCTTAAAACCATAAAAAAATAAAAAAATAAAAAAAACCTAAAACAATATATATATATATATATTCCAAAATGCCCCAAAAAACTATAAAACACATAAAAACCCTCAAAATCCATAAAAACCCTAAAAACCCATAAAAATATTAAAAAATCTCTAAAAATATAGAAAAATGTAAGAAATCCTAAAAACTAAAAAAACCCTATAAGAAAACCATAAAAACTGAAAACACATAAACCTCCTAAAACCGAAAAACTCTAAAAACATAACAAACCCTAAAAAACCCTAAATCCCCATAAAATCCCTCAAAACCGAAAAAACCAAAAAAATCAATAAAATATCACTAAAAACCTATAAAACTCTAAAAAACCTTAATAACTTAAAATAAAACCATGAAATTACAAAAATAATAAAACCCCTAAAATAATCAAAAACCCCTAAAACCCGTAAAAACCCCTAATGATACAAAAATGCCCTAAAAACCATATAAACCACTAAAATCCCTTAAAATCCAGTAAAAATCTAAAAACACTAATAAATAAAAAACCCACTTAAACCCATAAAAATGTTAACAAATAGTAAAAACGATTAAAAACAGTAAAAAAAACTCATAAAACCCCTGAAACCCAAAAAACCGTTAAAAACCCTAGAAACTGTAAAAACTCACAAAATTACTAAACAAATAAATATCATTAAAAATCATAAAAAATTATAAAATTCATAAAAAAACAATAATCCCTGAAAACCCCAAAAAATGATTAAAAACATAAAAAAACCAAAAGCCCCTAAAAACAAAAAAAAACTCATAAAACCTTAGAAGTCCTAAAATCCAAAAAACCCATCGAATTCACTAAAAACACTCAAAATATTAAAAATCCTAAAAAATCCATAAAATCAATAAAAACATTAAAAACATCAAAATCCATGAAAACCATTAGTAATTTATTAAGGACATAAATAAACATAAAACCACTAGAATCCTAAAAAACATCAAAAACCCTAATAAGACCTAAAACCCGTAAAACCATAAAAATGCTTAAACTCTTGAAATCCCTAAAACCCCATAAAACCACTAAATAATCTAAAAATAAATTAAACCCAAAAAACATTAAAAACTATAAATAATAGTTAAAAATTAAAAATTAAAAAAACCTAACACCCCCCAAAACCATAAGAATCCAAAAACCCCAAAAAACCTTAACACCACCTAAAATTCCCCAAAATCCCAAAAATGATAAGAAGAACATAAAAAACCTAAATAAACCTAAGAATATATATTAATGTTAAAACCCTTAAAAACGTTGTAAAATCTTAAAAAACCTTAGAATCTTAAAAACACTAAAAATCCCTAAAAGCCTAAAAATTACTAAAACCCTAAAAAAACCAAAAACCCCAAAAACACTAAAAATAATCAAAATCCATAAAAACTAAAAAAATCCTAAAATATCCTAATATTACTTAAAAATGAAAAAAAAACCCTTAAAAACTACAAAAAACTATACAGACATTAAATACTTAAAAACACATAAAACCCATAAATGCACTAAAATCATTAAAAACACAAAAAAACTAAAAAGACCATAAACCCCCTAAAACCACTAAAACCCATAATAAAATTTAAACCCATAATACCCTAAATACATCTAAAAAAATCTAAAAACCCCTTAAACCTCAAAAAGTATTAAAACCATAAAAACATTAAAACCCTAAAAACACAAAACAACCCTAAACCACCAAATAAATCATAAAAACTCGAAAAATAATAAAAACACAAGAAATCCCTAAAAATATAAAAATGCTAAAAAAACCCACAAAAAATACATAACAACATAAAAAACCTTGAAAACCCTTCCAACCCCAAAGAAAACATACAAACAAAAAAACAAAAAAAACTAATAAAAAACCATTATACCCCAAAAAACCCAAAACCCAAAATATCACTAAAATCCCTAAAAACATAAAAATCCTCAAAAAGTGAGAAAATCTCTAAAAACATTGAAAACCCCCATTAAAACCTTAAAATAAAAAAAACATTACAACCCCTAAAAACTAAAAAGCCTAAAAAATTTAAAAAACTTATAAAGACCCAAATACCCCAAAACCCCTAAAAACCATAAAACCCATAAAAACCCATAAAGAACATAAAACCCCGTAAAAACCTAATAACCAATAAAACATTAAACCCCCTTCAAATCCCTAATAATATTAAAAACTCTAAAACCCCTAAAAAGGTCATAGAAACCCTAAAACCCAAATAAACCAATAAAAGCCTAAAAACACATAAAATCCCTAAAACCCTATAAAAATCTAAAATAATATCTAAATTTCCATAAAATAATAAAAAACCAATGAAACCCTAGAAAAACACTCATAAACTCATAAAAACCTAAACAAAAATTAAAACCCTTGAAAACGGAAAAACATGAAAAACAATGAGGAAAACCTAAAAACAAAAAATCCCACAAAATTATAAAATTCCCTATAAACCCATAAAAACATAATAAATCCCCCAAATCCCTAAAAAAGTAAAAAAACCTAAAAAACAAAGAAAACATTTAAAAACTAAAATTACATAAAACCACTAAAAACCTAAAAATGCCTAGAAAACCTAAAAACTGTAAAATAGTATAAACCTCTAAAAATAATAAAAATGCCTAAAAAATAAGAAATTTTAAAAACGTATATAAATCTTAAAAAACTAAAAGCTTTAAAACCCCTATAAACACCTAAAAACATTCAAAAACTATAAAAATCATTAAAAACCCTAAAAAATAAAAAAACCGCTGAAAACCTAAGAAACCATAAAACCTCAAACTCCCTAAAACGCCTAAAACCACTAAATCATAAAAAATCCTAAAAGTTCCTAAAAAACTAAAATACCCTAAAAACACTTAAAATCACTTAAAAACTCTAAAAAACAATAAAATCCTTAAGAAACACTAAAATCCATAAAAACTCTAAAACTCCATAAAACCCTGAAATTCATAAAAATCATAAAAATTAATAAAAATCCTTAAATATGTACAAACCCCTAAGAACCTAGAAAACCCATAAGAAAAGATTAAAAAAATAAAACATTTAAATCCCAAAAAACCAAAAAAAATGATAAGAACCCTGAAACACTAAAAGATCTCAAAACCCTAAAAACCGGTAAAAACCTTAAAACCACTAAAATTTTTAAAAAATCCTAAAACCATAAAAAAAATTCTAAAATCCTTTAAACCCATAATTTTTTTTAAAATATCAAAAAACATTAAACCACTAAAAAAAATCCTAATAAACCCATAAAATCATTAAAAACCTATAAACCTCCCCAAAATCAATAGAAATATATAAAAACAAAAAAAATACATAAAACCCCCCCTAAAAAGTAAAAATTAGAAAATAATTAAAAAAACAATATTAAAACCTTAAAACCCAAAAAAAAAACACTTCAAACCTCTAAATACCATAAACACACCAAAAACTATAAAAATAAGAAAAACCATAAAGCCCCTAAAAACCATAGAAACCCCTAAAAACCTGTCAAATCATTAAAAACCTACTACAAAATATAAAACCTATTAAACATCTATAAATGTTAAAAACTCTAAAAACTATTTAAACCACTAAAAAACTAAAAAATACCTAAAAACCATAAAAAACCATAGAACACCAAAAATCCTAAAAACTCGTAAAATACCTAAAAACCCTTAAATTAAATAAAAAAAGAAAAAATCCTGAATATTCCCTAAAAGTTTAAAAAACCAAAAAAACCGTAAAACACAAGGAAAAACATGAGAACAAAAAAACACTTTAAACACCAACAAACCATAAATACAATAAAAAATTCAAAAAAACCATTAAATCCATAAAACCCTTCAAATTTCTTAAAAACCCTAAAAAAATTAAAATATTAAAAATGCCTAAAAATCCCTAAAAATGTAAGTAACCCTAAAAACATAGAAAATCACTTAAAACCCTTAAAAAATAAAAACTCTAAAAACATAAAATATAATAAAACCCTTAAAAAAAATCAAAACCACTGAAACCCATAAAACCATAATAAACAACTAAAACACTAAAATCACTTCAAATACCTAATGTTTAAAAACACTAAAATTCTAAAAAACTCTAAAAACTCTTCAAAAAACCTAAAAAATGAAAAAACCATGAAACCCTTGGAAAACCAAAAAACCTTCAATATCCCTAAAAACCTAAAACCCTATAAAATAATAAAAAACCCTAAAAATAACTTAAAATATAAAAACCCTAACAAAACATGAAATACCATGAGAAACATCTAAAAATATAAAAAAAATAAAACCATAAAAAATACTAAGAACCAAAAAATGCTAAAAAGCCCAAAAACCCTAAAAACCTAAGAACCATAAAAACCCTCACAATCCATAAAACATTAAAAACCCATAAAATCTTTAAAAATTATTAAAATCCCTAAAAACATATGAAACCCAAAAAACCCGAAAACCCCATAAAAACCTAAAAACAATTAAAAATCCTAAAATATAAAAAAACCCAAAAACCCATAAAAACACATAAAAATATTAAAAAAACCAAAAATCCATAAAAAATAAAAAAACTAAACACTCTAAAAACCCATTAAAACTTTAAAAATGTAAAAAAAAACTCTAACCGTCCTCTCTAACCCTAAAACAAAAAAAACTAAAACCCCCCAAAAATCCCTAATGGTTAACGTTGATTGTGTGGCACTTGAATCTCCTGGGCCATCTTGGTGTGGGGGTGTTTTTCGCACCCCGCGTGGCTTCTTGAAGGGATTCTTCTTTCAGTTCCTTGGCGATGGCTATGCCTACGAAGCATAACAATGGGCGATTATAGAGGCCATGATGTTTGCATGCCAGTTCACCTGGTCACAGATTTGGATTGAGTAAGACTCGTTTCTTGCGGTTGGTGCATTAAAGGGACGCTCCATGGTTGTTTCTTGGAGACTCTGTCCACATTGGATTGAGTGTCAAGACCTTGCTCGGAACCTAAATCTCAGCGTCTCACACATTTACAGGGAAGCCATCTCGGTTGCTGATGCCCTCTCCAAACAGGCGATCGTGGAGAGGGCCTCAATGTGGTCCTTTATTGCCCCACATTATTGTACTCCGTTCTTGGACTCGGGTCAGAAGGGAGAAATTCATACTTCCCCTTTTAGGCCCATATTATAGTTGCATTTTCAATTTGAATTAAATTTAGGGGGCTAGGCTCGCCTAGCCCCGAACCTCTTCTGTACCAAAAAACCCTAAATCTCCACAAAATCACAAAATACCCTAAAACCATAATAACCCAAAAACACCTTAAAATCCTAAAAGAAATATAATCCCATAAAATCCTTGATAACCCCAAAGAAAACATTAAAAAACTAAAAATTATTAGAACCCAAAAAACATAAAAATGATGAAACCCTAAAAAACCCAAAAAACACTAAAAACCCTAGAAACGTCTAAAACCACTAAAAATCATTAAAATCCCAAAACCATTAAAAAACCTAAAAGATCCATGAATATATATAAATATAAAAATCCCTGCAACACTTAAAAACCCAATGAAAACATTAAAAGATGAAAAATCCAAAAAACCTCTAAAACCCTAATAAACTTTAAAACACACAAATTCATGAAAGACTAATAAAAATTCGAAAAAACCCTAAAAATCATAAAAAATATAAAAACCCCTAAAAACCAAAAAACAAATTAAGAAAACCTTACAAAACTAAAAACACTTAAACCACCTAAAAACCAAAAATTTTAAAAACAATAAAAATCCAAAAAAAATAGTCTAAAAAATATAAAAACAAGGAAATCCTCATAAAAAAATAATAACCATAAATACCCATAAAAACCTAAAAACCCACTAGATACTATAAAACCCCATTAACTCCCTAAAAAATCCAAAAAAACAAAAACCTATAAACCCCCAAAAACTGATAGAATCCCTCATAATACCTCAATATACAAAAACCTATAAGAAATCTAAAAAACCCATAAAATCTATAAAAAACTAAAAAAACAAATAAATCCCTGAAAATCACTATGAAAAACTAAAAAACAAATAAACAAATAAACCCATAAAATAATTAAAAATTCTAAAACACTGAAAAACAATAAAACCCTAAATCCCCCAAATCCCTAAAAAACATAAAAACTATTAAAATCCAAAAAAATTCCTCAAAATCTAGCGAAAGTAAAAAACCATGAAAACCGAGAAGAAAAATGAAAAACCCTAAAAAAACGTTAAACTCCCAAAAATCATAAAAATTATAAAAATAATAAAATGATCCTCAGAATCCTAAACTCCCCTAAAAATTTTAAAGCCCCTAAAATCATTAAAAACAATTACAAGTTATAAATTACCATTAAACCCCTAAAATTTTTAAAAACTATAAAAAAATTTAAAATCCTTAAAAAATAAAAATAGCATAAAACAAAAAAAAACCCATAAAAACCCTAAAACCCATGAAAACCCTAAAATCATCAAAATCCATAAAATCCCTTAAAATATATAAAACTCTTAAAAATCCTTAGAATCACTAAAACATAAACTACACTAAAACCATGAAAAAATATAGGAAAATAGTAAAAACCAAAATACACTTTAAACCCATAAAAACCTAAAAAAACTAAAAAACATAATATTCCCTACAAACCTAAAACCCACAAAATACATAAAACCCATTAAAATCCTAGAAAATCCCTAAAAATCCCAAAAATCATAAAAACCCAAAAAATCCTAAAAACCCTAAGAAAATATTAATAACATAAAAACTCCTAAAAACCTAAAAATGGAAAACCCCCTATAAACTTTTAAAGTACTTATGGCCCTAAATCCACCCCAAAAAATCATAAAATACTTTAAAAACCTTAAAAAACCAAGAAATCCATAAAAACCAAAAAAACCACTAAAAACTCTAAAAACCCTAAAAACCCCGAAAATGTTAAAAATTCTGAAATACCATAAAAACACTAACCAAAAATACCCTAAAACCAAAAGAAACCATAAAACCCTAGAAAACATAAAACCCTCAACATCACTAAAAACATGGAAAAAATCCTTTAAAAGCACTAAAAATATCTAAAAACCTAAAAACCCCTGAAACCCATGATAATCTCTAATAAAACCATAAAAACCTAAAAGCACCTAAAACTCCAAAATACTAAAAAAATACCAAAAACCCATAAAAGACCATAACATACCCTAAAACACCTAAAAATCATAAAAACCCAAAAATTTAAAAACAAAACAAAATCCCATAAAACCATAAAAACCCAACTAAAAACGTTAAAAAACTATGAAAACATTAGAAACCCTATAAAATAAAAATCCATAAAACACCCAAAAACATAAAGCCCCTAAAACCAGAAAAATACCTAAATCACTAAAAATGCATAAATATACTAAAAATCCAAAAATATCTCAAAAAAAAATAAAAAACCATAAAGACCATGCAAAACCTTAACAACCTCACAAAAACTAGAAAAACAAATAAGACCACTATAAATCGAAAAAATGATTAAACCATAAAAATAATAAAACTCCTAATAACCGTCAAACCTCTAAAAACCCTAAAAACCCTAAAAATCTCTAAATACTCTAAAACCACTTTAAACACCTAAAAATAATAAAAATTCTAAAAACCCCATTAAAACCCTATAAACTCAAAAAAACCGCTAAAACACCAAAAATTTATAAAACATTAAAACCCCTAAAAACCAAAAAACCAAAAAACCCTATGGAAACAATAAAAACCTAAAAACACTTTCAAGCCTTAAAAAAGAAAAAATAATAATAATAACCCTAAAAATCCGAAAAACTCTAATAACCCAAAAAACCATAAAAACCCATAAAACCCCGTAAAAATTTAAAAAAAATCCGTAAAGATCCCTAAAAACATAATATAATCCTAAAAATCCCAAAGGAAAATTAAAAAACCTAATAATAATTAATACAAAAAAAACTAAAAACCATAAAAAACCCTAAAACCCCAAAAACCCTAAAAACACCTAGAAACCATTAGAAGAAAAAAACCATAAAAAACCAAAAAATAACTAAAAACAATACAAACCATTTAAACCACAAAACATTAATAAACTATATAAAACCTTAAACCCATAAAAAACTCAAAAACTGCAAAAAAACCCTAAAAACCATAAAACAAATAAAACCCATAAAACCCTAAAAAACCTAAATGTCCTCAAAAACCCTAAAAACCATTAAAATCAATTAAATCCATAAAGTCCCATAAAATTTAAAACCCCCTAAAATCCCCAAAGAAAACCTTAAAAATATAAAAATAGTTAAAACTGCTAAAAATATAAAAAACACTAAAAACCCAATAATTGACTAAAAATCCTCAAATTAACTAAAACCCAAAAAAATACAACATCCCTAAAAATTCCAAAACATATAAAAAACCAAAAAAACTAGAAAATCCGTAAGATAAACATAAAACCCCAAATACCATTAAGACCAATAAAAAATAAAAAATCTAAAAAACCTATAAATTTCCTACAAACCCTAAACACCCCTTAAAACCATAAAAATACCTAAAGGCCTAAAACCCATATAAAAACAAATAAATCTATTTAAACCCATTAAAATTTATAATAACCATTTCAACCCCTAAAAATGATAAAAATATATAAAGAAGCAAAAAAATTCTACAAAAACAAAAAAACCCAAAACCTAGAAAACCCAAACAAAACCTAAAAACCCTCAAATCCCTAAAACACTAAATAATCATAAAAACATAAAAATTACCAAGAAGTCCCTAAAAACCACATAAAACTATGAAAACCCCAATTAAATCCGTATAAACCTAAAACATATAAAATCCATAAAAACCAAAAAAACCTTAAAATCCCTAAAAAACCTAATACACATAAAAATCCAAAAAAACCCCAAAAAACCATAAATTCCTAAGAAATGTCTAAAATCACTAAAAACATAAAAAACCAAAAAATCGTAGAATACCATTAAGAAATCCTTAAAAACCCAAAAGCACTTAAGACCCCTAAAATCCAAAAAAAAAAACACTAAAACCATAAAACTATAAAATCCCACAAAAATTCCTAAATCCCCGTTAAACCCCTTAAAATTTTAAAAAGATCTTAAAACCACTAAAAACAAAAAAACCCTAAATACTCAATAAACCATAAAACCATTAACAACCTCAAAATACCCAAGAAACCCAAAACAATTAAAAACCTAAAGATCCCTAAAAATTTGTAAAAATGTAAAAATAATTAAATCCATGAAAAAAACCTAAGAAACCTTAAATACCAGAAAACACATAAACCCCTAAAAACATAAAAATTCTAAAAACTCTAAAAAACCGTTAAAATAATAAAATCCCCCAAAAAAATAAAAAACTAATAAAAACACATAAATATCCTAAAACCCATCTAAAAACTCCCAATTAGAACCTTAAATGGTTAAAATAATATAAATAACCATAAAAACCGTAAAAACTAAAAAAACAGGAAAACCAAAAAATACCCTGAAATAACCCTAAGAACCCCAAAAAAACTCAAAAAATAAATATAAACCCCTAAAAACCCATACAAATTTTAAAAAACCTAAACATCCCAAAAAATATTAAATCCTTGAAAAAACCATAATAAATCCTTAACAAAGCAAGACACATAAAAACCGAAAAAACATAAAAAAATTTAAAACCCTAAAAATCCCTAAAAACCTAAAAAAAATCCTTAAACCCCTCAGAAACCATGAAACCCTAAACTCCATAAATGTTATAAAAAAACCCAGAAAAATCAACAAGAAATGGAAAAACCCCATAAAATCCCTAAAACCTCATACAAAATATTGAAAACCATAAAATTCTTAAATCCCCTAAAAAACAAAAAAAAACCACTAAAAACACTAAAAACCCTAAAATGCCCAAAAAACCAAAAAATCTTTTATAGACCATAAAACCCTAAAACCCATAAAATGCAGAAAAAACACTAAAAATCCTTTAAACTCATAGAAATATTAAAAAACTCTCAAAAACCAAAAAAATATAAAAAATTGAAAAAACTCTAAAACCCAAAACACCCTAAAAATCCTAAAACCCCTAAAAACTATAAAAATACTGAAAACCCAAAAAAACCAAAAAAATCGTAAATAATCACTAAAAATCCCAACAACAATTCTAAAAAGATTGAAAAAACCTAAGAAAACATTGAATAGCTAAAAACAATTAAAACTTCTAAAAACCCTAAAAATAAAAAATCCCTAAAACCCTAAATAAAATCTATAAACCCTATAAACTATCTAAATCCCTAAAAATCCTAAGAAGAATCCTAAAATATATATATATTCATAGCGAAAAACATAAAAAACCCTAAAACACAAAAAACTTTGTAGATAAAATTAAAAACATTAAAACACAAAAAACCCATCAAAACCTAAAAATGCAAAATACCCTAAAAACCCTCAATATCCCAAAAAACTGAAAACCCTAAAACAAACAAATTGTATAATCTGTAAAAAACCATAAAAAAAATTACAGCACACTAAAAACTCTAAAAACACATAAAACTCATAAAAATGTTATAAAACACTAAATACCTTATAAACCAAAAAAACTCAAAAAATAACTAAAATATGAAAACACCATAAAACCCCTTTAAACCCTCCAAATCCATAAAAACACAATAAACCCATTAAAATTCTAAAAAATTCCATATATATCCCAAACAACATAAATTCCCTAAAAACACATAAAATCCCTAATATATCCTTAAAATCATAAAACATTTTAAACACCTAAAAACCAAAAAACACTTAACCACTAAAAATAAAAAAAAATATCCTAAAACTCCTCAAAATACTAAAAAACCCTAAAACCATTACAATTTTAAAAATTCCTAAAAATCATTAAAAAAATAAAAACACTAAAATCCATGAAAAATATTAATAAAACATTAAAAAACTAAAAAAATATAAAACCGCTTACAAAAAATTAAAAGAACTAAAAACCCAAGAAGACCATAAAAACGGTTAAAATCCATAAAAAACATAAAACACCTAAAAACCATATAATCCCCTAAAACCCAAAAACCAATGAAAAAATATAAAAAAAGAAAAACCATTTAAACCCTTAAAAATGTAAAAAAAATATAAAATCCATAAACCCATAAAAGAAAGATAAAAAATATAAAAACCTATAAAGCCCAATAAAAACACTATAAACCCTAAAAACCCCTAATATGCCTCAAAATACCTAAAAATCCTAAAATCCCGAAAATTTCTAAAAATATCTTAAAATACCTACAACATAAAAAACCCTAAAACCCAAAAAACACTAGGAAAATTATGAAAACCTAAAAACACTAACTTTCCTAAAAACATAAAAAATCTAAAAATAAAAAATCCCAAAAGGCCCATAAAACCCATTAAAAACCCCCAAAATTCCAAAAACCCCAAAAACCCACAAAAATACTAACAAATCCCAAAAATCCATAAAAACGTAGAAAACCATTTAAACCACTAAGGAACCCTTAAAAACCTAAAAATACATAAAACCCCTAAAAAGTTAAAAAAATACTAAAACCCCTAAAAGACACTAAAAATCCCCCCCCCACCATAAAAATGCCCGAAAACATTAAGAACCCTTAAACACCATAAAAACCCTACAAACATACCAAAAATAAAAATAATTCTTTAAACCCATAAAAATGATAAATACTCTAAAAAACATTTAAAACCCTAAAAATGAAACAAAAACCCAGGAAAACCATAAAACCTTTTAAATCCATCAAAATCCCAAAAAACATAAAAAAAATCCTTAAAAATCCTTAAAAATACAAAGAAACGTTAAAAACCCTAAAAACCCTATGAAAACAAAAAAAACATAAAACACTAAAAACACTTAAAAACATAAAAAACAATAAAAACAAAAAATCTCTAAAATCTCTAAAAACACAAAAAAAACATTAAAACCCCCTAAAAATAAATCCTTAAAACCCACCAAAATCACTAAAAAATTAATAAAACCCAAAAAATATTAAAATTATAAGAAAAAAATTAAAAAATAAAAAATTATAAAAACTAATAAAACACAAAAAACCCAAAATCCCCAGAAAAGGACCCTAAAACCCTAAAACCCCTAAAAACCATAAAAACCATAAAAACCCAGAAAAACCCATAAAAACGTAAAAAACCCCAAAATAAACCTAAAAACCTAGTAAATACTATAAAAAACTTTTTTGCCGCTAAAAATGTTAAAAGAACTATAAAATAAATTCCAAATATAAAAAACTCAGCAAATATCTAAAAACAAAAAAATATAAAAACTCTAAAACCCTGAAAAAAAACTAAAAACCCAAATAATCAATACAAACCCTAAAAAAATATAAAAACATTAAAATCCACAAAAATCCCAAAAAATATAGAAAAACTTGAAACACTGAAAACCATTAAAAAAACATTAAAACCCTAAAAACCGTTAAAAACCCCAAAAACCTAAAAACACTAAAAATCCTAACAAACTCTAAAATAACAATAAAATCCATAAAAAACATTAAAATGCAAAAATACCATAAAAACCATAAAAATCCTAAAATAACTAAAAACATTTAATCCCCTAAAAACATGAAAAACATTAAAAACCCTTAAAACCCTAAAAATCTCAAAAATCCTTAAAATCCAATAAAACCATAAAAACCCTAAAAACCCTATAAAACAAATACATCCCTAAATATCCATAAAAATAATAAAATTTTCCTAATATCCCTAAAAATATAAGAAACCAAAAATCCTAGAAAACATTAATAAAATCATAAAACATGAAAAACATAAAATACAAAAAAATTAAAAAAACGCTAAAAACCGTAAAACCCCAAAAAACATTTAAAAACACCAAAAAATAAATAAAAACCATAAGTCCAATAAAAAATCTGGAACCCCTTTAAACACTTAAAAATGTGTAAAACACTAAAAAACCTTAAAACCATAAAAAACTCAAAAAAAAATTTTAACATAGGAAACCAAAAAAAACCTAAAGCTGTAAAAAATCACTGAAAGCCCTCAAAATTCCAAATAACCAAAATGTGCATAAAATCCAAAAATTTCCCTAGAAATCCGAAAATTTTTAAAAACCCTAGAAACCCCTAAAAACCCCCACAATCATTAAACATTAAAAACCCATAAAAATCATAAAAATACCTAAAATCCCTAAATACATAAAAACCACAAAAACTCAGAAAATTCGGATAAAAACAATTAAATCAAGAAAACACTTAAAGCCCCTAAAAACATAAAAACCCCTAAAAACCCTAAAAACCATAAATACACTAAAAACATAAATAACTCTCAACACAAATAAAAACCCTAGACAACCAATAAAAACTATAAACTCATTTTAAACCCATAAAAATGTGAAAAATGTAAAAAAAACATAAAATACCTAGAAAACTCTAAAACCCCTAAAAACACCAAAAAACCCCTATGCCCCTCCAAATCCCAAAGAACCCAATAACACATAAAAATCTAAAAGAAAATGCTAAAAAAATTGAAACATGGTCGTACCTGCTGTTACAGCCTAAGGAAAGGCCAAGGTGAAGAGTGACCCTCCTGTGAAACGGAGGGCAAGGAGGGACTTCTCTTCCCTTCTTAGGAAAATAGCTATGAGAGCCTCCTCCAAGGCTAGCATAGGTAAAGTGGATACACATGATAAGGAATATCGGGCCTCCAATGTGAAGCCATACATGGAACATAGGAATTATTATACAGATTTCCCCAAGCAGTATGAATCTAATGAATGGGAGTCGTGGGACTGAGATGCTTTCTCGGTAAATGGTGCTAATGGAGACCCTTATGGGGATGGTGAATTGGGTCTGTAGTTGTCTTTCCTTTTGTATTTTGGGTATTTTGTACTTTCTTTTATGGGGTATTGGACTTTTGTAAAGGGTTTTTTTGGGTGTGGGTCGTTTGACCTCTCCCCTCCCTTTTCTATTGTGTCTTTTTTCTAATAAATTTGGGGGGTTAGGAATAACATGACCCTTGCATTTCCGTGTCATAAAAACACCAAAGACACTAAAACTCATAAAAACCCAAAAAACCATAAAAACCCAAAAAACCTTAAAACCACATAAAAACCCATAAAAACCCTAAAAAACCACTACCAAGTCAAAAAACCCTAATACCCAAAACCCTGATATAAACCTTAAAAACTCATTAATCCTCAAAATCCCAAAAAAACCCTAAAAACCATAAAAATCCTAAAATTTCCTTAAAATTTCTAAAAACATAAAAACATAAACAACCCTAAAAACCCAAAAACTGCAACAATCCCTAATAACATTAAAAACCTAAAATCCATAAAAATATCAAAATAACTAAAACCATAATACCATTAAAATCCTAAAAAATCCCTAAAAATGTAAAAAATGATAAAAAATCAAAACCCTAAAAAACATTAAGAAAATCAGAAAACCCAATAAATAGTTACAACCCATAAAATCCAAAAAAATCAACAAACCCTAAAAACCTAAAAAGACCCAAAAACCCCTAAAAACCATAAACCCCCCTAAAATCTCAAAAAATCCTAAAAATCCATACAAACACAAAAAACTCAGTAAAATATATAAAAACCCTTTAAACCCCTAAAAACAATAATTTTTTTAAAAAAACATAAAACCCTAAAAAAAACTGCTTAAACACCAAAGAAATCATAAAACCCCTAAAACCCTAAAAAATTCTAAAAACCCACAAAATACATAAAAACGAATAAAAATATTAAAAATCAGAAAAAACCTAAAAACATGAATACCCTATAAACTCTAGACAACCCCAAGAAACCCTTAAATCCTAGAACAATTAAAAACTGTGAAAACCAAAAAATATTTAAACCCCTTAAATCCCCTAACCCATCCCCCAAAAAAGAATCAAAATCCCTAAAAACCTTAAAAGATATTAAAAATCATAAAAAATCGCTAAATTCCCTAAAAATGTAGAAAACCATAAAATCCTTAAGAAACCATAACAAAACCTAAAAACCATAATAAAAAAACTTAATACCCCTACAAACACTAAAAAAACTAAAAACACTAAAAAGGATAACAATACCCCAAACACTAAAAACCATAAAAACCCATAAAAACATTGGAAAAACTAAAAGACCATAAAAAAACTTAAAATCCAAAACTCTAAAACTATTTTAAACACCTAAAATATTAAAGAACTCTACAAAACCATAAAAACCCTAAAAATTCAAAATTCCATAAAACCATAAATTAACATAATGACCCTAAAATCCTCAAAATCCATAAAAATCCAAAAAACTAATAAAAATCATATGAAAGTCAAAAAAATCATGAAAAATGTAAAAAATCATTAAAAACCTATAAACCCTTAATAAAAAATTATAAACCTAAAAACCCATAAAACCATTAAAACCAAAATAGACTAAAAGAACTAAAAACCTGAAAAATTCTAAAAACCACAAAAAACATTAGAATCCCCAAATCCCTAAGATGGCGGCGCACTCTCCTAGTGCTCTCTCCCCCACGAGTCAGCTTCTAGGTTTTCCAGCGGTTTCCCCTGATGATGGTGGTGTTGGTCCTTTTCCTCTTCCCTCTCGGACTTTCAGGAGGAGCTTGTGGTGGTGGCGGGCTGATGCAGACTCTCTTGGTGTGGAAGTTGCTGTTTAGCGGTCTCATGTTTTCCATGGGGCGACACAGATCGGGGATTCTGCAATTTTCCAAGCCCTTCCCTCTTATGCTGTTAGAGGGGGATCTTGGCATGGATCAGGGTTTCGTCGATGGAGGTACTCAACTGCGGTCTCTAGATCAATGGTGATAGGTAACCCCCGGCTTCAGCAAGCGATGTCATTGACTGGTGTGTCGGCACTACATCCCTTCTCGGACCCTTCTTTTAGGGGGTGATCTTGGAAATAGCAGTCTTCAAAAGAAGGTTTTCATTTTGTTCTGGTTCAATCCTTTACTCCTTTCATGAAGCAGATGCAGGTGCGTGATCTTCCTCACCTATCGGTTTTGTCTCTCCTCCATGCTGTTGATGCTAGATCTGGTCGGACCTTTTGGCATTCCATATCCTCTTATTTGTTGGTTGTGATGTTGGTTACAAATCATCTGGTTTTGCTGAAATGGGATAGACAATTTTTGATGTGCTCTTGCTGGTGGTATGCGGTTTATTATGCTATGAGGTGTTGAATGCTGAATGTGGACTGGTTTGATGGCCTTGATTGCTGGATTCTGAGCTACGATTCCCTGGGAGATGTTGGGTTCAGATGTGTTGATTGATTTTTTTATGCTGCAAGTTGATTGGAGCTGGTTGGCTTTGAGGTGGTGATGTTTTTATTGGTGATGCTGGTGTGTTGGTGTCGTTTCTTATCGGAGTTTGCTACTGGTTTCCTGGGAAGATGAGTTTGGTGTGGTATTTTGAGCAGGAGTTGCATCGGCGCTGTGGTTTGGCTGTTACCAGTAGTCTTTTGTGCTATGATTCGTTTGGTTGTGATTCGTTGTGGGCACTGGTCTTTGGTTGGGGATGTTGGTGCTTAGTGATGGTTGTTGTTCTGCTGCGAGGTGGTGAAGCTGGTTTGGTTGTGGTTCGGTGTGGTTGCGGGATTTTGGTTCTATTGAGTGGTGCAACACTTTGTTTCGCCTTTGGGTGTTGTGGAGCTGCTGTGTCGTCCCGAAGTAATGAAGGGGGTTCTATGACTTTGGTGATGATGGTTCTGTGCTGAAGGTGGTGGATCTTCTTGGTGAGAAGGTGTTGGATGCTAGTTTTTGTGAGATTGGACGTTGGTCTTTGGTTAGTTGTGAGCTGCTGGTTACTAAGGAATGCTGGATGATAGAGCTTCTTATGGCAGAGCTTCATGGTGAGAAATTGTGGGATGCTGGAACATGTGCGATTGGATGTTGGTCGCTGCTTGGGTGTGAGCTTTGGATGTTGGTTTCTGATGGGATGGGAAGTGATAAAGGGTTGATGGAGTTGCCGATTGCTGGAATTGGCTGAGAAGGTGCTGAAGCTGCTATGAGTTTGGGGTTGTGTCTTTTCTTTTGAATTTTTTTTGTGGTCTTTCGGTGTGTGTTTGTTAAGGGATTTTGGGTGTGGGTTGATTGACCCTGCCCCTCCCTTGTCAGCAGTGTCCTCGTGTCTTTTTTCTATTAAACATTGGGGGTGTCAGGAATAGCCTGACCTCGAGCCTTCCTTGCCGCAAAACCCTAAAAACTATAAGAATCCAAAACAGTTATAAAAATACAAATGTTTTAAAAACCCTAAAAACATTGAAACACCCTCAGAAAACCTTAAAATCATAAAAATACGTAAATCTCCTAAAAATCCAAAAAAACACTAAAACAAAATCCCATAATATAACATAAAAACCATAAAACCCTAAAAACCCTAAAAACCCTAAAACGTTAGACCACTAAAAATCCATAAGAACCCAAAAAAGAACCACTAAAAACATTAAAGATACATTAAGCACCTAAAAATGGTAAAAATATGTATAACACTTTAAAAACCTAAAAACATAAAAGATATTAAAAACATAAAAAATATCATAAAACCAAAAAAACCCATAAAAATCCTAAAAATCTCTAAAACTTCCTAAAACTCCCTTGAAACCCTCTAAAAATCATGAAAATTCCAAATATAATCATAAAAACATAAAAACATTAAAACTATATAAAACCTAAAAAATTCTAAGAACCCTTAGAAACATAAAAACCACAAAATCCCTCAAAATCCCTAAAAAACATAAAAAAATTAAATCAAATAAATAATTCAAATACATAATAATGAAAAAAAATCCTAAACCCCCCAAAAAACACCAAAGAAACCTTTAAAAAATTAACATATTTAAAACACCTAAAAACCCAAAAAGGGTAAAAATGATAAAAAGTCCTTAAAACCCCTAAACCTCATAAAAACCATAAAAATCCATAAAAACATAAAAACCCTTAATCCTCCATAAAAACCCTAAAACCCTATAATCTCTAAAACCCCTTTAGACCCATAAAATTTTAAAAAACTATTAAAAACATTAAAACCCTAAAAACTCAAAAATCCCCAGATCTGGGTTCAGTCTCGGTTGTTTATGTATCCTGGTGTTTGGTTATTTGGATCTCTTCTTTGGTGTGGCATGAAGATCTGGTGGATTTGTCTAGGAGAGGCTTGTCTTGGCTTCGGTGAAAAGTGGGTGTGGTGGGCTTTGCGACTTCATGGTGGTGGCGTGGACGGTCATGTGCTCGGATCTGTGATTCTTGTTTGGACTAATGTAGGGTCTTGCTACCCTTTTTGGCTTCTTGATGGGTCATGGTGGATGAAAAGGGAAATGATGCAGGTTTTATTTTATGGTTCTACATTCTTTTTCTTGGGTCTTGTTGCTGATGAAGGCCTAGTCATTTTGTGCTATGATAATTTCAATATGATGTCCTACGTACGATTGAGTTGTGGCTGGTTCGATTGTTAGTTTTTTCTATTGGTGAATGATGAGTTTAAGGAGTTGTGGATGATGTGGAATGCGTTTAGGCATGGGTGCTGGTGGTCTTGGGTTTCTACATATGGTGGGATGCTGGAACCCGTCTAGCGAGGAAGAGATGGTTGCTAGATTCTGAGTTGTTGTATGACCATTTCTGTTAGTTGTTGCTTCTTCCATAAGTTTCTGCTGATTTTTTTGTTGGATTTTGAGTTGTTGGGTGATGAGCTACTTGACTATGGCTTTTTCTTCCCTTGAGTGGAGGTGGTGGGTCCTAGAAATCTACTATGGTGGCATTGATTGGTTATGGTGCGGCTAGTTGCTGAGGCAGAAGCGGAATGTTGGACGATGCTTGGTGATTGATAGAGGAGCTGGTTGTCTGGGAATGAGTGTCGGTGTCTGACTAGTGAGGAGGTGTTTTTGTTTGGAGACAGTGAAGTGGGATGATGGTTTCTGGTTAATTTATGTCTAGAAGTTGATGTTTATGGTTTTGATGGTGCATTATAATATTTTCTCTTTGGAAGGGAGGTGTGCTCTTGGATATTGGAGGTGTTGTTGTTCTTCTTCTTTTCCTGGTTTTGTGTGTCTTTTCGGTTTTTTGTTAGGGTCTCTTGGGTTGTGTGGGTTATCTTTGGTTTTTTGGTGTGGGTTGATTGACCCCACCCCTCCCTTATCTGTTGTGTCTTTTCTACTAATAAATTGGGGGGGTCAGGATTAGACTGGACCTGAACCGGCCTTTCCCAAAAAACCAAAAAACCCAAAAAACGCATTAAAAAAATCAAATCCTACGAAGTCCCAAAAGACACAAAAATCCTAAATAATCTATTAAAAAAATAAAAAACACTAAAAACCTAAAAACCCTATGAAAACTTTAAAAACCTAAAAACACTTAAAACTCCTAAAATCCTTAAAAATGTAAAAAACTCTAAAAACTATAAAAACCCATAAAAAATAAAACCCCTAAAAACCCATCAAACACCCAAGGACCATTAAACCCCATTAAAACCCTAAAATGATAAAAAAAGTCTAAATACCATTAAAACCCCAAAAAAACTCAATAAATCCCTAAAACCCTAGAAAAACTATAAAAAACCTAGAACCCTAGAAATCCCAATAACACACAAAATCCCTAAAAGCCTCAAAACTAATTAAATTTATAAAAAGCATAAAAAATATTGAAAACATAAAAGAACATAGAAAATCCTACGAAATCTATAAAAACCAAAAAACAAATAAAAACCCAAAAAAATCAAAAAAAAGCTAAAACCCTTAAAAGCACTAAAAACGTACAAACCCTCAAAATAGATAAAAACACTAGAAACCATAAAAATCAAAAAATTCCCTAAAATTTGATAAAATCATAAAATAACCATCAAACCATCGATACCCTAAGAAAACCTTAGAAACCATAAAACAATTAAAACCCTTAGAAAATCTAAAAACACCTAAAAAGACCGTTAATCCCCTAAAAATCCTAAAAAATATAAAAACCATTAAAACCATTAACATACTCTAAATGATCATAAAAACCATAAAAACAACAAAAAACACTAAAAACTCCCTTCAACCCTAAAACAATAAAAATACACTACACAACATTAAAAACACTAAAATCAAAGGAAAACCCTAAAAAACAAAAAAAAACCTATAAAAACCTAAAATACCCTAAAACAATCAGAATACCTAAGACCCCTAAAAACCTTAAAATCCATAAAAACCCTAAAAATACCTAAAAATGTATAAAACCCTAAAATCAAAAAAACCCCTAAGATAACATTAAACACTTAAAAACACTTAAAACCAATAAAAACCAAAAAAATTCCAATATACCAAAAAAATCCTAAAACCCTGAAAAAACCAAAAAACCCTCAAAATCCCTAAAAACAATAAAAACCATAAAAATATTAAAAATTCCTAAAACCACACGAAAATGTAAAAAACTCATAAAACCCTTAAAAATCATTGAATACATTCAAACCCTAAATATACATAAAACCACTAAAAATTCTAAAAACCCTAAAAATCCTTAAAATTCTATAAAACCTCTAAAACCCATAAAACCCCTAAAAACCATAAAACCCCTAAAAACACACTAAAAATACTAAAAAAACTTCAAACTCTAAAAATGATAAAACACACTAAAAACCCATAAAAACCCTAAAAATACTTAAAACCCTTAAATATCCAAAACACTACAAAAATCCTAAAAACACTTAAAATCACTAAAACCCATAAAAAACTATAATGACCCTAAAAATACCTAAAACCCTAAAAAATTAAAACAATCATAAAACCTTGGAAATACCCTAAAAATACATAAGAAACACATAAACCCCAAAAAACTAAAAAAATGTTAAACACCCCTCTGAATCCATAAACCCCTAAAACCCCTCAAAATCCCTAAAAACCCAAAAAACAATAAAAATCATAAAAATCCTTAAAAATCCATAATAACATAAACCCCCCTAAAACCCTAAAAACCTATAAGAAAACCTTAAAACCCTAAATACACTTAAATCCCTAAATAAAACTACAAAAACTTAAACAACACAAGAAAATATAAAAATCTTAAACCAACCCCATATACACTGAATCCATAAAAACCCTAAAGGACATACAAACCCAAAACCCCATAAAACCCTTAAAACCCACTACAAATAGTAAAACCACATTAAACCCATAAAAATTATAAAAAAAATTTAAATACTGGAAATCCCCTAAAGAACATTAAAGACCCCTGATGACCCAAAAAAAGCTAAAACCTTAAAATAACCAAAACAACCCAAGAACCCATCAAAATCCATAAAAAAGCAAAAAACATTATATTCCAAAAAATGCACTAAAATCCCTAAAAAATGTACAATCCCTAAGAAAACATTTAAAAATAGAAAACAGTTAAACCCCTAATAAGATAAAAATGCAATAAACAGTAAAAACCCTAAAAAATAAAGCCCTAAACAATTACTAAAAACCTATAAAAATATTGAAATCCTAAAAAATATCTAAAAATATAAAAAATACTAAAAGAATATAAAAACATAAGAATACAATAAAAACCAAAAAACACAATAAAACCCTTGATATTCTAAAAAAATATGAAACCCTAAAACCCCCAAAAGACCCTAAAACCTGTAGAAACTATAACACTCCCTTAAAACCTCAAAACCCCATAAAAACCAAAAAAATGTGAAAAAATCTATAACCATATCGAAAACAATAAAAAAATCAAACATATCTATAAAATAGAAAAAAACCATAAAATCCCCAAAAACCTAAAAACCCATAAAACCCCCGAAAATCTCTAAAAGCCCTAAAAACATAAAAATTTGTAAAAATTCTAAAAAATAAATAAAAACATAAAACGGATGAAAAAATATTGAAAACCCATAAGAAAATATTAAAAACCGAAAATCAATTCAAAGCACTAAAAAACCTAAAAATTACAAAAACCTTGACGAACCTAAAACAAAAAAAAACCCAAAACCACTCAGAATCGCAAAATACCATAAAATTTCTAAAAAAATCACTATAAATCCATAAAAATGTAAAAAACCTTAAAACCTCTAAAATCCCCAATGATATCCATTAAAAACTAAAAACACATAAGACCCCTAAAAACATAAAAAATCATAAAAACATAAAAAAAACTCAAAAACTCAAAAATCCTTTTAACCATAGGAAAACATAAAAACCTCCAAAAACATTAAAAACCCCAAAAAATACTAAACTTAAAAAAAACTATAAAAACCCTTTAATCAACATTTTTTTTAAATCTAAAAAACTCTAAAACCATAAAACCCTAAAAACCCAAAAACCCATCAAAATCCCTAAAACCCAAAAAATCCATAAAAACTAAAAAATATGAAAATCCATTAAAAATAAAATATTATAAACCTCTAAATAACACTATGAAAACCATAAAAACCAAATAACATATAAAATCCCTTAAAAAAAGAGATAAAAACCGTAGTAAATCCTAAAAACAATAAAAACCATAAAACCCATCAATGTACCTAAAAACCCAAAAAACCCTTAAAATCCTTAAAAATAAAAATACCCTAATAACTCTGAAAATCCATAAGAAAAACCCTAAAAACCAAAAATCAAATAAAATCCCAAAAAATTTAAAAAAAATTAAAACCCTTATGTAACCTAAAAATCCCTAAAAACCAATAAAATCCCTAAAAACCATAAAAACCCATAAAAATACTAAAAATATCGAAAAAAATAAAACCCAATAAAACCCAAAGAAACCCTTAAAAACTAACAAAACTTAAAACCCCTAAAAAATGATAAAAACTTTAAAAAACCTAATAAGATCCTAAAACCCATAAAAATCCAAAAACCCATAAAAACCATAAAAATCACAAAAACCCATAAAAACCTCCAAAACAGACTAAAAAAATCAAATCCCTTTAACCCCATAAAATCATTAAAACCCAATAAAAACTCTTAAAACCCCTACACAACAAGAACCCCCTAAATACCCCTAAAATCTAAAAACCCATAAATATCTAAAAACAAAAAAAAAACCTCAAATTCGATTAAAACCCTAAAAACTATAAAAATACTAAACAAAGTAGAAATTAATAAAAACATAACAACCATAAAAACCATGAAAAACCTATGACAATAATAAAAAACTAAATACACATAAAACCACAAACAAATCTAAAAAATGCTAAAATCTATAAAAACCCAAAAAACTAAAAAAACCTAGAATCCATCAAAATCACTAAAACCCCAAAAAACCCTAAAAATATGAATAAACTGTTAAAATACCTAAAAATGTAAAAACCCCTAAATCCCCTTAATACTATAAAACTCATTAAAAACAATAAAACCCATAAAAACCATAAAAACCCTAAAACACCATAAAACACAAAATAGAAAATAAAATGTATAAAACCCCTTTAAACACCAAAAAATGTTAAAATACTCTAAAAACTGTAAAACCCCTAAAAACAAAAAAAAACCACAAAAACCCCAAAAAAACAGAAAAACCCTAAAAACCCTTCAAACCCTCAATATCCATTACAACAATAAAAACCATAAATATCATAAAAATACCTATAAACCTTAAAAACCTAAAAAACCCTGAATGCCATATTAAAACCATAAAAACCTAAAAACACATAAAACCCCCCAAAAAACCATAAAATTTCTAAGAACCCTTAAAACCCATAAAACCACTCAAAACACCTTAACAACCTAATAACCCTAAAAACCCTCAAAATCTGTAAAACCCAAAAAAAACATTAAAAAAATTGTTAAAAATCCATAAAATAACTAAAAACATAAAAACCCATAAAAATCTAAAAAACCCTACGAAAATATTAAAAACCAAAAAGCACTTTAAACCACTATAAACCAAAAAATTTTAAATACCCTAAAATACCCTAAGACCCCTAAAAACCTTACACCCCCATAAAATCCATAAAAACCCATAAACACCACAAAAACCCATATAACCCATAAAAACACAAAAAACTAAAAAAACCCTTTAATAAGCTAAAATTGTTTAAAAGTCTAAAATACTTTAAACCATACAAAACTAAAAAAACCCTAAAACACCAAAACCAATACAAACCCAAAATAACCCCTCAAAATCCCTAAAAAACTGATAAACATAAAAATCAAAAGAAAATCCATAAAAATATTTAAATATATAAAAACAATAAAAAATTGAAATACCATAATAAAACAATAAATACTTAAATCCACTTAAAACCCAAATAATACTCAAACAATGCCGAAACCACGATAACCACTAAAACCCATATAGACCCTAAAACTCCAAAAAACCATATAAATCACAAAAATATCAAAAATTCCTAAAAATGTAAATACCACTAGAATTTCTAAAAATGTAAAAACCCCAAAAAACTCCTTAAAACCTAAAAATGATAAAAACCATAAAATGTCCCTAAAATCCTAAAACCACCCTAAAACCATAAAACAAAAAAATATATTAAAAACCCATAAAATCCTAAAAATCCTCTAAAAATATAAAAACCGTTTAAATCCATAAAAACCATAAAAACTATAAATAACCTTAAAAACACTAAAACACAAAAAAAACCATAAATCCTCTGTAACCACAAAAAAAATCCATCAAAACACATAAATATTCCTAAAAACCCTAAAAATTTAATACCCTAAAAAACTAGGAAATCAAAATAAAACCATAAAACCTAATAAATAATTAAAACCCCAAAAATTAAAATTTGGTAAAAAATCTGAAAACCCTATAAACCCTAATACTGTCAAAATCTCTAAAAATCTTAAACATCTATAAAAATCCAAAAAATTCCCAAAAATATAAAAAGGGAAAAAAATCCAAAAAACCATGAAATACCCTAATTAAACCTTAAAAACATAAAAATAGTGAAACCCCCTAAAAACTATTAAATCGCTAAAAACCCTAATACTCCTAAAAAGACCCTAAAACACCTAACAAACCCTAAAAACCCTAAAACCCCATAAAACCAAAAAAACCTAAAATTTCATAAAACCCCCCAAAAAAATTAAAAATATAAAAACCATTTAAACCCCCAAAACATTAAAAAATCTAAAAACTTATAAAAACATTACAAACATAAAATACTAGAAACAAAAAAATCGTAAAACCCTGAACTCCCACAAAATCCCTAAAAACCCTAAAAAATACATAAAATACATAAAATTTCCTAAAAACATAGAAAACCCTAGAAATCCTAACAATCCTTAAGAAATTATTAAAAACAAAAAAAACACTACATACCCCTAAAAAGTACTAATTTCCCAAAAAAACTGTAAAAATCCTCAGAATACATAAAACCCATGAAAATCCTAAAAATTTTGAAATATCCTTATAAATGTAAAAAAACTAAAAAGCCAAAAAAAATTAAGAAATCCTTAAAACCATAAAAACAGTTATAATCCCTAGAACCCTAAAAAATGAAAAAATCATAAAACCCCCCAAAAGACACTAAATACCATAAACCCCTAAAAACTATAAAAAACCAAATAATTCATAAAATTCCCTAAAATCCCTAAAAATATAAAAAATCCTAAAACCTGGAAAACCCCTTATTGGACATTAAAAACCAAAAAACACTAAAGACCCCTAAAAAACATAACAAATTCTAAAAACAAAAAAAACCCAAAAAAAATCGTAAAAACCCCAAAAATAAATAAAATCCATTAAAAACCGTAAAAATTTAAAATACCCGTAAAACCCTAAAAGGAAACTAAAAACTCAAAAATAATATAAACCCCTAAAAATGATAAAAAACAATAAAAACCATAAAAACCCAAAAAAAACCCAACAACCCAAAAAATTCTAAAAAACCCCTAATACACTAAAACTAATAAAACCCCTAAAACCATAAATACACATAAAAATAAAAAAATATATAATAATAGTAAAAACTCTGAAACCCTCTAATAAAACCATAAAAACCTATCAAATTTTAAAACACATAAAAACTCTAAAATCTCTAAACGCCAATAAATCCCTAAAAACATAAAAACCCTAAAAAACTAAAAACACTCTTAATCCCTAAAAATATATGGAAACATTAAAATCCAAGAAAATAATTAAAATTCCCTAAAATCATAAAAAACATAAAAACCATACGAAATATTGAAAAATAGAAAAACACTTAAAAAACCAAAAAATCCTAAAAACTCTAATTACCCACAATATCCTAAACAAACCCAAAAAACCTAAAAACCCTGAAAATAATAAAAAACACCTAAAATCCATAAATATCCTAAAAATGAATAAAAAATATAAAAATCCTTTCAACCCCTAAAAATGTTTTAAAAACACCAAAAAACCTTAACCTTACAAAACTCAAAATCCCTAAAAACAAAACAAAATCATAAAAACTTGAAAACCCCAAAAATCACTAAAACCATAAAAACAAAAAAAAAATCCTTCAAAACTCCCAAAAATCCAAAAAAATTTAAATTAACCAACAATCCTTGAAAACCTATAAGAAAACCATAAAACCCAAAAAACACTTAAAACCCATAAAAACCTAAAAACGCTAAAACCCCTAAAAACTCTAAAAATATAGAAATAACTAAAAACACACAAAAATAATAAAATTTCCCTAAAAATACCTAATAATTTATAAAACTAGAAAAACCCAAAGAAAACCTTAGAAAACTAAAACCACTTTAAACCCATGAATCCCTAAAATGCTAAAAAACCTAAAACACTAAAAAGTCAATAAAACCACTAAAACTATAAAACTCATAAAATAAATAAAACCCATAAAACTCTAAAAACCACTAAAACTATAAAACCCTTTAAAAATATTAAAAAGGTTAAAATTAAATTCAGAACCTTAAAACATTAAAAAATAAAAAAACTAAAACCCCAAAAAAACAATAAAAACCCTAAAACCCCTAAAAACATAATATGATATAGAAGATGGCTATCTGTTATACTCCCGCAATGGTGCCTCGACCTCCCCATGGATGTATATGCCTTGGCCTCCCCAATAAGTGGGGGAGGGGCCCTCGCTGTTTGCTGGTAAAGACATATTCATTCCTTTCTCAGATCCTAAATTGCATCCATCTTTTCTAGATATTGAGATTTTCCCTAAGGTTCTAAGCTTTCATGAAGGTCTTCCGAAGCATCCACTATTGATTTTGGATTTCATCAATACCTATTCTTTGCATAATCTGAACCTAGTTGCTATGTTCATGAATTATCATCCACCAGTTGATGTTTTTGACTGGTTTGTGTTTGATCATTGGGATCTCTGGGATCGTGCCACTGTTGGTTTTGTCGATTCCTATCAACTTTTAATTCAGTTCTCTCCTAAGGATGATCTTATCTAGTCCTGGTCTGCGACTCCTCAAAAATGTGATGCTTCTCTTTTTTCCATCTTCTGGTGGAACTTTGATTTCCATCTGCATCATGATTCCCTGTTGAAGGATATTTGGGTGAGTATTCCTCAGCTCTCCCTACCCTTTCAAAACATTTCTATTATTTCAATGTTGTGAAATTTGGTTGGAAGGTTTTTTTGTGTGGATAGTAGAACTAGGGCCCTCTGCCACCCGTTTTCTCAGAGGCTCTATGTTGAAATTGATGTTTCGAAAGAGCCGGTCGACATTTTCTGGATTGAAATTGGTGAAGAGATTTAGTGGAAGCAACTAGTGGTGTTTGAATCATGTGTGAGCTACAATGAATATTTATTTACTCTTGGACACATGAAAATGGATTGAAAACGTACTATTAGTGAGTGTTAGGTGGATGGGAGTGTACAACTTGCCATCTCTCTAAAGTTGGTGTTGACAATGGAGCTTGAGGGTAGGAAAGAAACTCTGCGGGATACACTGCTGGATGTTGGGATGGATTCTAGGGGGGAAAGGGGGACGCTCCTCCCAGTAGGGTGTTGAGGGGAATTCCATGATTGAGGACATTTTCAAGCGACTGAAGGGTGACCTGGGACTGGTGGGTGATGCCCCTACCTCTGTTGAGGTGGGGCATGAAGCTCCTGATGAAGATGGGGTTGTGTCCTCAATTTTATAGGTTGATCCAGTCAGGGTGGAATGTGAGCATCAATGCCTCATTAGTGATGGGGTGGAGAGGGAGCCATTTGCAAATCCTCAAGAAGATGTCGTGCAAATGATATTCTAGGGATATGAGTTGGACTTAACCACTAATCAGTTTGTGGGATTGGATTCCATGGCTTCCATTGGAAATGAGGAGGGGATTCTTGTGAGTATGAAATTGAAGGTTGTGGCGGATAACGATGATCCTGAGGACCTTCAGGATGCAACACTTATTCCCTTTTGTGATGGATTGAGTCCATTGGGAGTGGAGCATCCTTTAGCTTCTCTGAAATTGCTAAGGTAGGTGCTGGCTGATGTTGTTGTTCTTGGGGATGGTCTGATTGATGCCCGTCAGACTGGATATCAGGTTTATAGCCTTCCTGCAGATAGAAGGACTGTTGAGAAACCTGATCCAAGCTCTGATCTTGTTTTTTTTGAGATTCTACCTCCATGCTCTGATTTTTCTGAAAAGATAATGTTGGACTGTTTGAAAATCCCCTTTGAGCAGCATCAAAAAGAGATCTTGGAAATTCTGGACCCCTTAAAACTAATTTATATCTTAAAACCCAAAATACCCAAAAATCCCAAAAAAATATTTATGAACACTCAAAATCTCTAATAACACTATACAACCATCATAATCCTAAGAAATCACAAATAATACATAAAACATAAAAAACCCTAAAACACTAAAAAATCATAAGATAACCTTAAAAACATAAAAACACATAAACCCCTGAAAAACCATAAAAGTCCTAAAAACCATAAAAAAATCTAAAAAAAACCCCAAAACCCCTTAAGAATCATAAAACCCCTAAAAACCTATTGAAACCCAAAAAATTAATATTGAACCTAAAACCACAAAAAACACTTAAAACCCATTAAACCCCTAAAAATTTTATAAAACTCTAAAAACATATAATACCTAAAAACTCTACAAAACCCCCAAACACTAAAAATCATAACAACCCAAAAAACTATAAAACCCTAAAATCCCATAAAAATACCTAAAAAAATAAAACACCCAAAAAATCTTAAAAATTACTTAAAATTGAAAAAAACAAAAAAATATATAAATCCCTAAAAAATCTATGAAAACCTGAAAAACATAAAAACACTTAAAACCCCTAAAAACTTAGAAAACACTAAAAATGTTAAAAAAACCATAAAAACCATAGAAAACTCTAAAAGACAAAAAAACCATAAAAATCATAAATATTCCACAAACAACCTTAAAAAATAAAACCTTGATAAATCCTAAAAACGATATGAAAAAATTAAAAACATAAAAATACATAAAAACCATAAAATTTCTAAAAACTGATAATCCCTTAAAAACTATAAGGAAGCTAAATCCTTAAAAATAATTAAAACCCCTAAAAACATTAAAAAACATCAAAATCCATAAAAACATTAAAACCCCACAAAAAAAATCCAAAAACCCTTTAATCCCTTAAAATATTAAATACCTCTAAAAATCCTTAAAAATCCTAGAAACACAAAAAAACCCGAAAACCAAAAAAAAAATTAAAAACCATAAATAGTCATTTAAACCCTCAAAATCCCTAAAACCCTAAAAACAGAAAAAAAAACCTAAAATACCTAAAAATACTTAAGAAATCCTTAACACCCTAAAAACACTTTAGACTCATAAGAACCCTAAAACCCTTAATTATGAAATAAACCATAATAACCCCTAAAACAATAAAAACCATAATAAATTATAAAACCATAAACACAAGAAGAATTATGAAAACCATTAAAATACCTAAAAACATTAAAAACTCTAAAAAACATAAAATCCCTAAAAATCTCAAAAATATCCAAGAAAATACAATAAATAAATTATAACACCTAAAACTACGCAAAATACGTAAAACCCTTATAAACAATAAAAATCCTAAAAATACCTAAAATTAAAAATACCCTACAAATAATTAAATCCCATAAGAAAACCTTAAAATCCTGAAAACACTTAAAATACCTACAAAACCTAAAAAATTCTAAAACCATAAAAAATCCTAAAAATCCATAAAATCCAAAAACAATTTAACCCTAAAAACCTTAAAAATCTCTAAAAACCCATAAATACCATAAACAAAAAAATACTGTAAAAATCTCTTAAAAACATATAAATATTAATTATATCTAGAACCCTTAATCAACTAAAAACCCTAAAAATATTAAAAAATATAAAAAACCCAGAGAAAATAATTCCTAAAAAGGCCCTAAAAATCCCAAAAAAATAAAAAACCATAGAAACACCAAAAAACCATAATAAAAACATAAAAACATAAAAAACATAAAACACATAAAAACCCTAAATATTCCTCCATGCCAAGGCCTATGGCTACCAGGACTTCTTCCAAGAATTGTAGAGGTAAAAGCAATGTTCATGGCATTGGAGATCGGGCTACCAATGTGAAACTGGATGTGGAACTCAAGAATTACTGTGGATCCTTCCTCAAGCAGTATGAATCCTTTGTATGGGAGTTAGTGGACATATATTCTTCCTCGGGTTATGGCACTAATGGTGATTCCTATTGTGATGATGATTTTGTTCTGTAGTTGTCTTACTTTTGGGGCTCTTGGACCTTTTTTGTGTGGGTTGTCAGGGCTCTGGGTGTGGGTTGTTTGACCCTGCCCCTCCCTTGTTTTGCTACTCTTTTTCTCTTTTTTTATTAATGGGGGCTAGGGATATCCTGTCCTTACACCTTCAATGTCCTAAATACCAGAAAAACCCTAAAACTGACTAAAAACTCTAAAATCAATTTAAACACATAAAAACATTAAAAAAGTCTAAAATCCTAATAAAAACCATATAACTCAAAAACCCTTCAAAACATAATTAAAAACATAAAACCCTAACTGTTAAAAACCCTAAAACCACTCAAACTCCATAAATTCCCTTATGAAAACATAAAAAACTAAAAAATCCATAAAAATCAATAAAAACATAAAAAATCCATAATACCTCAAAAAATCCAAATAAAATAAAAAAACATAAAAAATGAAATCCCCAATAAATCTAAAAAGTGTTAAAAACCCAAAAAACGCTACACCCCTAAAAATTCCTAAAAACCATAAAACCCATAAAAATCCTAATAAAATCCCCAAATATCTATAAAAACCTAAGAAACTAAATAAAGAACAAAAATAACCAAGAAAACCATAAAATCTAAGAAACACTTATCAACTGAAAAAACGTAAAACACAATCAAAACCCTAAACACCCTAAAGACCCTAAAAATGATAAAACCACTAAAAACATTAAATAACCCTAAAACCCATAAAAACCTTAAAACCCCACTAAAATATCTAAAAACAATTAAACCCATTAAAACATTAAAAAACACTAAAAACCCATAAAAACTCAGAAAACCCTAAAAATCTATAAAATTCTAAAAGCCTTAAAAATATCTAAAATCATTAAAAACCAAATAACACTAAAAACCCTACGAAAACCTCAAAAACTAAAAATATGTTAAACCCATAAAAACCTAAAAATACCTAAAATGATATGAAACCCAAAAAACAATAATTGACCTAAAAATCATAAAAAAGTCTAAAACCCATAAAAACCCAAAAAATCTGCTAACAACTGTAAACTCCCTTTAAACTCCTAATAACATTTAAAAACACTAAAAACATAAAAACATAAAAACTCTATAAAAACTTTAAAAACACAATAAAATATTAAAAAATATAAACACTCCAAACCCCTAAAAACACACAATAAGTATAAAAATCCTAATACCCCAAAAACACCTAGAGAATCCTTAAAAACATTAAAACTCTTTAAACCCCTAAAAAACTGAAAAATTATAAATACCCATGAAAACCCTAAAACCCCAAAAAAATCATAAAAAACTCAAAATCCTTAAAAATACTAACAAAAAATTAAATTCCTAAAAACTCCTAAAAATAAAAAAATCCTAAATACACTGATGAAACCTAAAAAACCTTGAAACCCTAAAAATACATAAAAACAATAAAAAAATATATAAAACACTTAACACCTAAAACCCTAAATCCACTAAAACCACAAAACCATTAAAATATCTAACAAACCCCCAAAAATCCCAATAAACCCACTAAAATCCTCAAAACCCCATTAATCTCCGAAACATTAAAAAAATTCTAAAAAAACATAAAACCCATAAAAAATAAAAAATACCATAAATCCCCAAAAATATAATAAAAACCCAAAAACACCATAAAACCCCTCATAATCCATAAAACACTAAAAACAGTAATAATATAAAAACCTAAACATCCCTTAAAATGTAAAAATCCATAAAAACCCAAATAAAACGCTAAAATCATTAAAACAGTTAAAACACCTAAAATCTCGAAATCCTGCTGAAAAGCATAAAAAACACAAAAAAATGCAAACACACATAAAAACCATAAAAACCTAAATCCCTAAAAACCTTAAAACCCAATAAAAACCATAAAAACCCACTAAAAACTCTAAAAACCGATTGAACCCATAAAAAGTAAAAAAAATTGAATCCGTTTAAAAATAAAAAAAAACTCAAAACAAAAACCAAAAACACAAAAAAAACCAAAAACCCCCTAAAAATTCCAAAAATCCCTAAATTTCTCAAAATCCATAAAAACAATAAAACCATAAATATACTAAAAAACCCCTACAAATGATAATACCTTACAAACCATAAAATCATAAAGAATAAATTAAAAAACCTTAAAACACATAAATCCCACAAAAACTCTAAAGCTCTAAAAGCTAATAAAATAGAAAAATCCTAAAACCATAAAACACCTAAAAACATAAAACCCCTAAACACCCCTAAGACCATAAAATCCACAAAAAACACAAAAAACCTTTAAATGTCTTAAAACATTAAAAACTATAAAAATCCTAAAAAAACTCTAAAAACTCATAAAAAACCTTAAAACACAAAAAGGAAAAAAAACCATAAAATCCCTTAAAATCCCTAAAAATTTAAAAAAAACAAAAAATATCCTAAAAAATACTAAAAAATTCCTAAAAACAAACAGAAAACTAAAACCACTAAATAACATAAATAAAAACATAAAAACCCAAAGACACTCAAAACTGAAAAAAACTCCAAAAAATACTAAAATCTCTAATAAATCTGTTAAAAAACCTAAAACCCCAAATACCCATAAAAATGTTAAAAAATCATAAAAATGCATAAACCCTAAAACACACTAAAAACAATAAAAATACTCTAAATACATAAAACATTAAATAACTATCAAAAACCATAAAATGATAAAAAACTAAAAGTTTAGTAAAATCCAAAAAAACTATAAAAACAATAAAAACCCTAAAAATAATAAAACCCCCAAAATCCTTATTACCACTAAAAGAACTTAAAATAAAAAAATACACTAAATAGAATAAAATACATAAAAAACCATAAAATCCATGAAAACCCCTAGGAATACATTAAAAACTAAAAAAAAATAAAAACCATAAAAAATCTAAAAAATATGAAAACTCATAAAAACCATAAAAACCCTAATAACCCTAAAACAACGAAATAACACAAAACCGCCAAAGACATTTCGAAACCAAATATTCTATAAAAACCATAAAATATCTTTAAAAATCTAAATACACTTTTAAACCCTATAAATCATACAAAATCAAAAAATATAAAATCATAAAAAAACTCATCAGACCAAAAAATTTGAATACAAAAAACCCTTAATACCGTAAAATACCCTAAAACTATAAAAATCCATAAAAATTATAAAAACCATTAAAATCCAAAAAAATTCACTATATATCCTTAAAAATGCAAAGAACCTAAAAAACCCAAAAAACCAATGAAAACATTAAAATTATAAAAAGAACATAAATCCCCTCAAAACTAAAATTTTTTTAAAAACCATAAAAAATATTAAAACCATATAAACACTAAAAACCCATGAAAACCTTACAAAACCAAAAAACCTCTAAAAACATAAACACAAGGAACAAAATTTAATCCCATTAAACTAATAAAAATATTAAAGAAACACTCAAAAACATTAAAACCCATAAAAAATAAAAAACCATAAAAACCCAAAACAAAAACAATAAACCCCTAAAAACCCAAAAAACCCTAAAACCTCAAAATTCCATAAAAACTCTAGTGTCCCATTAAATAAAAAAACCATAAAATCCAAAAAAATAATAAAAACCCATTATAAAAATTAAAAGGCATAAGGAAAACATCAAACCATAAAATCACTTGAAAACACAAAAAATACAAAAACAAAAAAATGCTAAAAATAATAAAACCATAAAAACCCATAAAACCCTCCAAATTCCTAAAAACCATAAAAACCCTAAAATCCCTACCAATCCCAAAAAATGTAGATATCCTTATAAACATTGAGAAAACCCTAATAAAACCAGAAAAACCTAAGAAAACATATAAATCCTAAAATCCTAAAACATCTAAAAAAACTAAAAGACCCTAAAACAATAAACACTCTAAAAATAGAAAACAAAAAAAATAAAAGGAAAAACCCCTAAAACCCCATAAAAGCCTAAAAAATTTAAAAACATTTTAAACACCTAAAAATTAAAAGAAACACTAATAAAACATAATACCATAAAAACGTAAAAGAAAAAAAAAACCATAAAAACCATAAAGACCCTAAAAACCCAAAAAATTAAAACAAATTAAAATATGTAAAAACACCGAAATCTACAAAAAACTAAAAAACCCTAAAAATCCCTAAAAGTGTAAAAAATCTAAAATAATATGAAAACCAAAAGTACAATTTAAAAAACCTAAAAAACATCACCCCAATAAAACATAAATAATGAAAAAATCCTAAAAACCCTAAAACCGTAAAAAAATATCCAAATCCCAAAAAACCCAAAAAACAAAAAAAATCCTAAAAAATCTCATATAATATAAATACACTGAAAACCCATAAGAATAACTTAAAAACCTAAATACACTTTAAACCACTAAATAACCTAGAAATCATAAAAACCATAAAAATAATAAAAACCATAAAAACCATTAAAAGACCATAAAATCCCATAGTGCCCCCAAAAACCATAAAATCCTGTAAAAACAATAAAAACACTAAAAACCTATAAAAATGCTAAAAACATATAAAAACTAAATGGAACTATTAAATCCCTAAAAAATTAATAAACTATAAATGATTTAAAAACCATAAAAATTTAGAAATCCCTAAAATCCCAAAATCCATAAAAATTTTAAATACCCTAAAAAATCTCAAAATCCCTAAAATCCATAAAATCCATAAAAATGCTAAAAAACACCTAAAAATCCGTAAAAAAGTAAAAATACGTACAAAAAATGAAAACCCTTAAGAAAAATGTAAAACCCTAAAAATACCTAAAACCCCTAAAAACCTAACAAATGCTAAAAACCATAAAATAACTATAAAATTATTAAAAACTATATAAAACCCTAAAAAATTAACAAATCAAAAAAACCCATAAACAACCAAAAACCAACAAAAAAATACAAAAACCCCTGACATAACCACAAAACCTAAAATCTATAAAAACCCTCAGAACCCTAAATAACCAAAAGAACACCCTAAGGACAAATCAACTCTTTAAAACTCCTAAAAACCCAAAAAAATATTAAAACACCTACAAATCCATAAAAACATCAAATATTGAAAAATTCCAAAAAATTACCTATAAGCATAAAAAACCATGAAAACTCTAAAATCCCTCAACAAAATCATATAAACATAAAAACACTTCAAACCCCTAAAATGAAAAAAATGTTAAATACACTAAAAATCATAAAGCACCCAAAAACCTAAAAAACAAAAAACCCCAAAACCTCAAAACCCTATAACCCATAAAACCCATAAAACCCACTAAAAACAATAAAAACACTTTAAACCAATAATTTTTTTAAAAACACTTAAAACCTTATAAAACATAAAAAATGAAAAGTAATCATAATTGTCCAAGAAAAACTATAACACCCAAAAAAATCCAAAATCCCCATAAAAACCCTCAAAATCCCTAAAAACCATAAAAGACATTAAAATAGTAAAAAAATCCTTTAAATCCCTAACAACATTAAATTTCTTGTGTGTTTTTTATGTTTCTTTTTTTTGCGTTTCTTGTGTGTGTGTTTATAAAGGGTTTTTGGGAGTGGGTCGTTTGAAACCTCCCCTCCATTGTCTTCAGTGTATTCATGTATTTTTTCTAATAAATTTTGGGGGGGTGACAGGAATAGCCTAGCCCCGAGCCTTCATTTCCCTAAAAATATAAAAAACCCTAAAAACAATGAAAAACCTTAAGAAAACCATAAACACATATGAACACATAAAACATCTAAAAACCCAAAAATGCTAAAACACTAAAAACCCAAAAAATATTAGAAACCATATAACATCCAAAAAACCTTTAAACCATATAAATCACAAAAATTAATAAAAACTATTAAGAACTCAGAAATCCATTTAAACCCCTAAGAACATTTTAAAAAATTTAAAATCCTTAAAACACTAAAAAATACAAAATCCCCTAAAAACATAAAAACATATATCAAAACCTTAAAAACCTCAATCCAATAAAACCTCTCAATATCCATAAAAACCACAAAAAAACAAAAAATTACTAAAATCCCAAAAATTCCAAAAATCATAAAAAACCATAAAAACCCGAAAACCCCTAAGAAATCATTTAAAAACTAAAAACAAAAAAAACCCCTAACAAAACTAAAAACAAAAAATCCATAAGAAACCATAAAAATCATAAACAGCTCAAATATTCCTAAAAAATGTAGAAAACAAAAATATCCTAAAATTACTAAAAATATCTAAAAATATAAAAAAACCTAAAATCCCTAAAAAACATATGCAATCCTAAAAAACTATAATCACTCAAAAACCTAAAAAATTCTAAATATATAAAACCATAAAATACCAAAATAATCCTAAAATATCCCAAAATCTATAATGGAACCTAAAAACCTTCAAAATCCTAAAAACCCATAAAAATCCTAAGAAACCACTATAAACTATAACTCCTTTTAGACCCATGAAGGGATAAAAAAATATAAAAAATATTAGACACCTAAAAACTCAAAAAACCATCAAAATGAAGAAAAACCATAGAAAACCTAAAAACCGTAAAAACCCATAAAAACTCTACAAATCCCCTATTACCCAAAAAATCCATAAAAATGAAAAAAATTACTAAAAACCCCTACAAATGTAATAAAGCCCAAAATCCCTAAAAACATAAAAAACATTTAAAACATAAAAATAATTATACCTATAGAAAAAAAAAATCAAAAAAACCACAAAACCCTAGAAACCCTAAAAACATTACAATCTTGTAAAATACCTTGAATACCATGAAACAATAAATATAACAAAACAATACCAAAAAATCCATTAATATATAAAAACACATAAAAATCCCTAAGAAAACCTTTGAAACCTAATGTCACTTAAAAACCCTAAAACCCATAAAAATGGTAAATCCTATAAAACCTAAAAGACACTAAGAACCCTTAAAACCCCTAAAAACCATAAAATCCCTAAAATTTATAAAATCCCTAAAAACCCATAAACTCTAAAAAAGCACTACAACACTAAAAAACATTTAAACCCCTAAAAATATAAAGTCATATCCCTCTTTTGGGGTCTCTCCCTTAGTGTTGCTCTCCCTAGGGTTTCCTCTCAGAATCCACCACAGCTCGTTTGACTTGTCGAACTTCTAGTTCTCTTCAACCTCCTCCCTCTCAGTCACTCTCCCTTGGGGTGATCATCTCGATTTGGTTAATGTGGGGGTCTTCATTCACGGTGGTAAGGGTTGCAGATTCATGTGCCTTCTTCGTCGTACTCTTTTAATTAGGTCTTCCTTCTGGTGGATTGGTTTCCGTAGTGAATGGTTTCGGCGGAGGTGCGGCACGATGATCTTGCTCTCTCAGTCGTCAGTAATGCAGTCCACTTTTCTACTGGTATATCTGAGGTCTGAATAGATTTTGTGGTTCTTATGGATTTTCTATGGAAGATTGAAGATGCGAAGGGCTTTGTGTTGGCTTCCTAGGGGTGTGCTTGGTCATGTGGTGTGAGTTCTAAGATCTCTTGGTCAGCAATTTGTGCCGAAGGATTAGGTTTGTATTTACTGTCCCTCGACATTGTATTTGTTTCATGTTATTGATATGGGTTGTCATATGTTGTGATGCAATCAGATTTATATGTTGGTCTATGGTTTATTGGGGTGCCAAAGTAGTTTATTCTGGTCCAGTGTATTTGGATGAAGGTATTGGTTGGAGCTTGGTTCTATGTTGGCTCGGTGGATGCATTTTTTATTATGGTTGAACTAGTTTTGAATTGCTGCTTGTGTTGTATGATGGATCTGATGTGAGGGGTGGGGCTTGGTATGGTTATGTTGTGTGATTACTGGGTCCTTGGAGTGTATGTTTTGTTCTAGGAATGGACAAGAAGATATGGGTGATGAGGATTGGCTATAGGTGTGGGTGGTGGTGGTCATGTGCTGCTGGAAGTGCTGTTGGGTGTGAAATGTCAGAAGCTGAATGTATATGAGGTGCTGGTTGCTAGAATCTGGCTGCTGGGTGATGGTTGTTGTTTGGACGGGAACTATTGAAATAGATGATATTTGTTGGAAACTGTGGTGTTGGATGCGAATTGATTCTTGGATTTGACGTGATGAGGATAATGATTATGTTCTTGGTGTTGAGGGTTCTGTGTGGCTGGTGGTGGATATTCATGGAGAGGAGGATTTGGATGCCAAGAATCATTCTGCTAGATGCTGGTTGCTTCTTGGATGGGAGGTATTTATGTTGATGTTGCATAGCTGTTGTGTTTTGTTCATTACGCACTTTTTGAATTTTTAGAGGTTTTTTTTGGTCAGTCAAGGGTGTCAGGGGTTTTTGGGTGTGAGTCGATTGACTCCACCCCTCCATTTCCTATTCACTATTGTCCTTTTTTAATAAATTTTGGGGGGGCATAAATAGCCTGGTCCTGCACCCTCCTTTCCCTAAAAATGTTAAAAAAACTCAAAAAAACCTTAAAACCCATAAAAAATCAAAAAACCTCTGGACCCCCTTAAATCTCTACAAACCCAAAAAACCCTAAAGAACCCTAAAACCATAAAAATCCCTAAAAACACTTAGAACCCATTATAATCCATAAAAATGTAAAAAGACCTAAAAACCTTCTGAAACCCTAAAAAAACCATAGAAACATAAAACCAATTAAAACTCCAAAATATCATAAAAATTATAAAAATAAAAAAAAAATCATAAAACCACCAAAACCCAAAAAAACACTAAAAAATATTTATAAACCCTATGAACACAAATTCCTAGAAAATCCTTAATAATACATAAAAACCTAAAAACCACTTAAAGGCCTTAATAACCATAATAAAACCTTAAAAATATAAAATACATAATACCCATAAACACCTAAAATTTATAAAACCCATAAAAACATTGAAAAGTACCCAAAAACCAAAAAAAAACCAAATAAACCATAAAAATTAAAATACTCAAAAAACCCATAAAAACACTAAAACCCTCTAAAAACACTAAAAATCCTATAAACATGTACAAATTAAAAAAACACTAAAATACTAAAAGAAACTCCTAAATACCCAAAATAATATAAAATCCCTAATAATCCTAAAATACCACTGAAATCCCAAAACCCCCAAAAATCCCATTAGAAACATAAAAACTTCATAAAACCCCTAAAAATGTAAAAAACACTAAAAACACTAAAAACCCAAAGAAACCTTAAAAATAAGAAAATACTTAAAACCTATAAATACCTAAAAACACATAAAACCCATAAACCCCTTAAAATTTCTAAAACCCCCAAAAAAACATAATTCCTTAAAAATTTATAATAATCTCTAAAAAACATAGAAAAATGCAAAAAAAACTAATAAAATCTTAAAAACCTAAAAAAAATTAAAACACATAAAAAAATATAAAAAGCTAAAAACCATAAAACCCTCAAAGTATATAAAATCCCTAAAAACTATAAAAATAAAAAAAACTAGAAACCATAGAAAACATTAAAACCCACAGAAACCCTAAAAACCATAAAAAATTGAATATTTTTATAAAAACTCTAAATGGCATAAAAACCCCTAACAACCTAAATGACCCTAAAAACCATAAAAAATTGAAAAACTCTATAAAAACCTTTACAACCGAAATGAACTTAAATCAAAAAAACATAAAATGCTAGAATCCCAAAAAAGCATTAAATGACACTAAAAACTCTAAAAAGCATAAAAAACCGCCTAAAAATTAAAAACCCCAAATCCCATAAAAACCATAAATACACTAAAAAAATCTAAAAACACGTTAAACCCCTAAGTATTAAAAAACTCTAAAAAACCAGAAAATCTCAAAATATTCATAAATAACCCTAAAACCCACCGAAAAACCCATGAAAACCTTATTACCCTATACAAATCCTAAAAACACTCAAAATGCATAAAAAACTATAAAAACCATAAAATTATAAAAAAGCCATAAAAATCCATAAAAATGTAAAAAACACTAAAAACTATGAAAACCAATAAGAAAAAAAAAATAAAAATCCTAAAAACACTTAAAACCCGTAAAAAAGTAAAAACACTAAATCCGTTGAAAACCCTCAAAATCCCTAAAAACTCTAAAAGAATTAAATTTCTAAAAATGACCTAAAAATTACTAAAAACAAAAAAATTATAAAAAACAAAAAAAATTTAAAAACCTTAAAAAATTAAAACATTTATAAAAACCTAAAAATACTAAAATCCTAAAAAACACAAAAATTACACTAAAAACCATAAACCTCTATAATCCATAAAAAACAATAAAAAACCATAAAAACCATAAAAATGAAAAAAAACCCTAAATCTTTATAAGCCCCTAAAAATGTGAAAAAATTCAAAAAACAATAAATCCCTAAAAAGCTATAAAAAATAAAAAATAAAAAAAACAACAATCCTCTAAAAACTCTAAAAAACATAACAACAATCAAAATCCATAAAAAATATAAAAAATCATGAAAATACCAAAAAATCATTAAAATCCATAAAAATGTAAAAAACCCTAATAAACATAAAAAACCATAAGAAACCCTTAAAAACATAAAATCACATAACCCTCCTAAAAAACATATAAACCTAAAAAACTGACAAAATCAAAAAAAAACCTAAAAACCAAAATACCCTTAAGAACCATAAAAATCAAATAACCAGAAAAAAAACAGAAACACCACTAAAAACTCAAATATCCCTTTAAATCCATAAAAATGGTAAAAAACATTAAAAACTGTGAAAACCCAAAAAAATATAATAAAACCAAAAAATTATACAAACCTAAAAACCATAAAAAAATATTAAAAGCTATGAAAATTCCAAAATACCCAAAATATCCATAAAAATCATAAAAATTACTAAAAGTCCTAAAAAACATAAGATACCTGAAAAAACCTAGAAAAACCCTAAGAAAAAAAATAAACAACCAAAATACACTTTAAACTCCAAAAAAATAAAAAACCATAGAAACACCAAAAAACCATAATAAAAACATAAAAACATAAAAAACATAAAACACATAAAAACCCTAAATATTCCTCCATGCCAAGGCCTATGGCTACCAGGACTTCTTCCAAGAATTGTAGAGGTAAAAGCAATGTTCATGGAATTGGAGATCGGGCTACCAATGTGAAACTGGATGTGGAACTCAAGAATTACTGTGGATCCTTCCTCAAGTAGTATGAATCCTTTGTATGGGAGTTAGTGGACATATATTCTTCCTCGGGTTATGGCACTAATGGTGATTCCTATTGTGATGATGATTTTGTTCTGTAGTTGTCTTACTTTTGGGGCTCTTGGGCCTTTTTTGTGTGGGCTGTCAGGGCTCTGGGTGTGGGTTGTTTGACCCTGCCCCTCCCTTGTTTTGCTACTCTTTTTCTCTTTTTTAATTAATGGGGGCTAGGGATAGCCTGTCCTTACACCTTCAATGTCCTAAATACCAGAAAAACCCTAAAACTGACTAAAAACTCTAAAATCAATTTAAACACATAAAAACATTAAAAAAGTCTAAAATCCTAATAAAAACCATATAACTCAAAAACCCTTCAAAACATAATTAAAAACATAAAACCCTAACTGTTAAAAACCCTAAAACCACTCAAACTCCATAAATTCCCTTATGAAAACATAAAAAATAAAAAATCCATAAAAATCAATAAAAACATAAAAAATCCAAAATACCTCAAAAAATCCAAATAAAATAAAAAAAACATAAAAAAACAAATCCCCAATAAATCTAAAAAGTGTTAAAAACCCAAAAAACGCTACACCCCTCAAAATTCCTAAAAACCATAAAACCCATAAAAATCCTAATAAAATCCCCAAATATCTACAAAAACCTAAGAAACTAAATAAAGAACAAAAATAACCAAGAAAACCATAAAATCTAAGAAACACTTATCAACTGAAAAAACGTAAAACACAATCAAAACCCTAAACACCCTAAAGACCCTAAAAATGATAAAACCACAAAAAACATTAAATAACCCTAAAAACCATAAAAACCTTAAAAACCCACTAAAATATCTAAAAACCATTAAACCCATTAAAACATTAAAAACAATAAAAACCCATAAAAACTCAGAAAACCCTAAAAATCCATAAAAATTCTAAAAGCCTTAAAAATATCTAAAATCATTAAAAACCAAATAACACTAAAAACCCTACGAAAACCTCAAAAACTAAAAATATGTTAAACCCATAAAAACCTAACAATACCTAAAATGATATGAAACCCGAAAAACAATAATTGACCTAAAAATATTAAAAACGTGTAAAACCCATAAAAACCCAAAAAATCTGCTAACAACTGTAAACTCCCTTTAAACTCCTAATAACATTTAAAAACACTAAAAACATAAAAACATACAAACTCTATAAAAAATTTAAAAACAAAATAAAATATTAAAAAATATAAACACTCCAAACCCCTAAAAACACACAATAAGTATAAAAATCCTAATACCCCAAAAACACCTAGAGAATCCTTAAAAACATTAAAACTCTTTAAACCCCTAAAAAACTGAAAAATTATAAATACCCATGAAAACCCTAAAACCCCAAAAAAATCATAAAAAACTCAAAATTCTTAAAAATACTAACAAAACATTAAATTCCTAAAAACCCATAAAAATAAAAAAAAATCCTAAATACACTGATGAAACCTAAAAAACCTTGAAACCCTAAAAATACATAAAAACAATAAAAAAATATATAAAACACTTAACACCTAAAACCCTAAATCCATTAAAACCACAAAACCATTAAAATATCTAACAAACCCCCAAAAATCCCAATAAACCCACTAAAATCCTCAAAACCCCATTAATCTCCGAAACATTAAAAAAATTCTAAAAAAACATAAAACCCATAAAAAATAAAAAAAACCATAAATCCCCAAAAATATAATAAAAACCCAAAAAAACCATAAAACCCCTCATAATCCATGAAACACTAAAAACAATAATAATATAAAAACCTAAACATCCCTTAAAATGTAAAAATCCATAAAAACCCAAATAAAACGCTAAAATCATTAAAACAGTTAAAACACCTAAAATCTCAATATCCTGCTGAAAACCATAAAAAACACAAAAAAATGCAAACACACATAAAAACCATAAAAACATAAATCCCTAAAAACCGTAAAACCCAATAAAAACCATAAAAACCCACTAAAAACTCTAAAAACCGATTGAACCCATAAAAAGTAAAAAAAAATTGAATCCGTTTAAAAATAAAAAAAACTCAAAACAAAAACCAAAAACACCAAAAAAACCAAAAACCCCCTAAAAATCCAAAAAACTTTAAAATTCTCAAAATCCATAAAAATAATAAAACCATAAATATACTAAAAACCCCCTACAAATGATAATACCCTAAAAACCATAAAATCATAAAGAATAAATTAAAAAACCTTAAAACACATAAATCCCACAAAAACTCTAAAGCCCTAAATGCTAATAAAATAGAAAAATCCTAAAACCATAAAACACCTAGAAACATAAAACCCCTAAACACCCCTAAGACCATAAAAACCACAAAAAACACAAAAACACTTTAAATGTCTTAAAACATTAAAAAACTATAAAAATCCTAAAAACTCTAAAAACTCATAAAAATCCTTAAAACACAAAAAGGCAAAAAAACCATAAAATCGCTTAAAATCCCTAAAAATTGTAAAAAAAAATATCCTAAAAAATACTAAAAAATTCCTAAAAACAAACAAAAAACTAAAACCACTAAATAACATAAATAAAAACATAAAAACCCAAAGACACTCAAAACCAAAAAAACTCCAAAAAATACTAAAATCTCTAAAAAATCTGTTAAAAAACCAAAAACCCCAAATACCCATAAAAATGTTAAAAAATCATAAAAATGCATAAACCCTAAAACACACTAAAAAAATAAAAATACTCTAAATACATAAAACATTAAATAACTATCAAAAACCATAAAATGATAAAAAACTAAAAGGTTAGTAAAATCCAAAAAAAACTATAAAAACAATAAAAACCCTAAAAACAATAAAACCCCCAAAATCCTTATTACGACTAAAAGAACTTAAAATAAAAAAATACACTAAATAGAATAAAATACATAAAAAACCATAAAATCCATGAAAACCCCTAGGAATACATTAAAAACTAAAAAAAATAAAAACCATAAAAAATCTAAAAAATATGAAAACTCATAAAAACCATAAAAACCCTAATAACCCTAAAACAACGAAATAACATAAAACCGCCAAAGACATTTCGAAACCAAAAATTCTATAAAAACCATAAAATCTCTTAAAAAATATAAATACACTTTTAAACCCTATAAATCATACAAAATCAAAAAATATAAAATCATAAAAAAACTCATCAAACCAAAAAATTTGAATACAAAAAACCCTTAATACCGTAAAATACCCTAAAACTATAAAAATCCCTAAAAATTATAAAAACCATTAAAATCCTAACAATTCACTAAATATCCTTAAAAATGCAAAGAACATTAAAAACCCAAAAAACCAATGAAAACATTAAAATTATAAAAAGAACATAAATCCCCTCAAAACCTAAATTTTTTTAAATACCATAAAAAATATTAAAACCATATAAACACTACAAACCCATGAAAACCTTACAAAACCAAAAAACCTCTAAAAACATAAACACAAGGAACAAAATTTAATCCCATTAATCTAATAAAAATATTAAAGAAACACTAAAAAACATTAAAACCCAAAAAAAATAAAAAACCATAAAAACCCAAAACAAAAACAATAAACCCCTAAAAACCCAAAAAACCCTAAAACCTCAAAATTCCACAAACACTCTAATGTCCCATTAAATAAAAAAACCATAAAATCCAAAAAAATAATAAAAACCCTTTATAAAAATTAAAAGGCATAAGGAAAACATCAAACCATTAAATCACTTGAAAACACAAAAAATACCAAAACAAAAAAATGCTAAAAATAATAAAACCATAAAAACCCATAAAACCCTCCAAATTCCTAAAAACCATAAAAACCCTAAAATCCCTACCAATCCCAAAAAATGTAGATATCCTTATAAACATTGAGAATACCCTAATAAAACCAGAAAAACCTAAAAAAACATATAAATCCTAAAATCCTAAAACATCTAAAAAAACTAAAAGACCCTAAAACAATAAACACTCTAAAAATAGAAAACAAAAAAATAAAAGGGAAAACCCCTAAAACCCCATAAAAGCCTAAAAAATATAAAAACATTTTAAACACCTAAAAATTAAAAAAACACTAATAAAACATAAAACCCTAAAAACCTAAAAGAAACCAAAAAACCATAAAAACCTTAAAGACCCTACAAACCCAAAAAATTAAAACAAATTAAAATATGTAAAAACACTGAAATCTACAAAAAACTAAAAAACCCTAAAAATCCCTAAAAGTGTAAAAAATCTAAAATAATATGAAAACCAAAAGTACAATTTAAAAAACCTAAAAAACATCACCCCAATAAAACCTAAATAATGAAAAAATCCTAAAAACCCTAAAACCGTAAAAAAATATCGAAATCCTAAAAAACCCAAAAAACAAAAAAAATCCTAAAAAATCTCATATAATGTAAATACACTGAAAACCCATAAGAATAACTTAAAAACCTAAATACACTTTAAACCACTAAATAACCTAGAAATCATAAAAACCATAAAAATAATAAAAACCATAAAAACCATTAAAAGACCATAAAATCCCACAGTGCCCCTAAAAACCATAAAATCCTGTAAAAACAATAAAAACACTAAAAACCTATAAAAATGCTAAAAACATATAAAAACTAAATGGAACTATTAAATCCCTAAAAAATTAATAAAATATAAAAGATTTAAAACCCATAAAAATTTAGAAATCCCTAAAATCCCAAAATCCATAAAAATTGTAAATACCCTAAAAACTCTCAAAATCCCTAAAACCCATAAAATCCATAAAAATGCTAAAAAACACCTAAAAATCCGTAAAAAAGTAAAAATACCTACAAAAAATGAAAACCCCTAAGAAAAATGTAAAAACCAAAAAATACCTAAAACCCCTAAAAACCTAACAAATGCTAAAAACCATAAAATAACTATAAAATTCCTAAAAACTATATAAAACCCTAAAAAATTAACAAATCAAAAAAACCCATAAACAACCAAATACCAAAAAAAAAATACAAAAACCCCTGACATAACTACAAAACCTAAAATCTATAAAAACCCTCAGAACCCAAAATAACCAAAAGAACACCCTAAGGACAAATCAACTCTTTAAAAATCCTAAAAACCCAAAAAAATATGAAAACCCCTACAAATCCATAAAAACATCAAATATTGAAAAATTCCAAAAAATTACCTATAAGCATAAAAAACCATGAAAACTCTAAAATCCCTCAAGAAAATCATATAAACATAAAAACACTTCAAACCCCTAAAATGAAAAAAATGATAAATACACTAAAAATCATAAAGCACCCAAAAACCTAAAAACCAAAAAACCCCAAAACCTCAAAACCCTATAACCCATAAAACCCATAAAACCCACTAAAAACAATAAAAACACTTTAAACCAATAATTTTTTTAAAAACACTTAAAACCTTATAAACCATAAAAAATTAAAAGTAATCATAATTGGCCAAGAAAAACTATAACACCCAAAAAAACCAAAATCCCCATAAAAACCCTCAAAATCCCTAAAACCCATAAAAGACATTAAAATAGTAAAAAAATCCTTTAAATCCTTAACAACATTAAATTTCTTGTGTGTTTTTTATGTTTTTTTTTTTGCATTTCTTGTGTGTGTGTTTATAAAGGGTTTTTGGGAGTGGGTCGTTTGAAACCTCCCCTCCATTGTCTGCAGTGTATTCATGTATTTTTTCTAATAAATTTTGGGGGGTGACAAGAATAGCCTAGCCCCGAGCCTTCATTTCCCTAAAAATATAAAAAACCCTAAAAACAATGAAAAACCTTAAGAAAACCGTATACACATATGAACACATAAAACATCTAAAAACCCAAAAATGCTAAAACACTAAAAACCAAAAAAATATTAGAAACCATATAAAATCCAAAAAACCTTTAAACCACATAAATCACAAAAACCAATAAAAACTATTATGAACTCAGAAATCCATTTAAACCCCTAAGAACATTTAAAAAAATTTAAAATCCTTAAAACACTAAAAAATTCAAAATCCCCTAAAAACACAAAAACATATATCAAAACCTTAAAAACCTCAATCTAATAAAACCTCTCAATATCCATAAAAACCATAAAAAAACAAAAATATACTAAAATCCCAAAAATTCCAAAAATCATAAAAAACCATAAAAACCCGAAAACCCCTAAGAAATCATTTAAAAACTAAAAACATCAAAAACCTCTAACAAAACTAAAAACAAAAAATCCATAAGAAACCATAAAAATCATAAACAGCTCAAATAGTCCTAAAAAATGTAGAAAACAAAAATATCCTAAAATTACTAAAAATATCTAAAAATATAAAAAAATCTAAAATCCCTAAAAACCCTATGCAAGCCTAAAAAACTATAATCACTCAAAAACCTAAAAAATGCTAAATATATAAAACCATAAAATACCAAAATAATCCTAAAATATCCCAAAATCAATAATGGAACCTAAAAACCTTCAAAATCCTAAAAACCCATAAAAATCCTAAGAAACCACTATAAACTATAACTCCTTTTAGACCCATGAAGGGATAAAAAAATATAAATAAAATTAGACACCTAAAAACTCAAAAAACCATCAAAATGAAGAAAAACCATAGAAATCCTAAAAACCGTAAAAACCCATAAAAACTCTAAAAATCCCCTATTACCCAAAAAATCCATAAAAATGAAAAAAATCACTAAAAACCCCTACAAACGTAATAAAGCCCAAAATCCCTAAAAACATAAAAAAACATTTAAAACATAAAAATAATTAAACCTATAGAAAACAAAAAAATCTAAAAAACCACAAAACCCTAGAAAACCTAAAAACATTACAATCTCGTAAAATACCTTGAATACCATGAAACAATAAATATAACAAAACAATACCAAAAAATCCATTAATATATAAAAACACATAATAATCCCTATGAAAACCATTAAAACCTAATGTCACTTAAAACCCCTAAAACCCATAAAAATGGTAAATCCTATAAAACCTAAAAGACACTAAGAAACCATAAAACCCCTAAAAATCATAAAATCCCTAAAATTTATAAAATACCTAAAAACCCATAAACTCTAAAAAAGCACTACAACACTAAAAAACATTTAAACCCCTAAAAAAATAAAGTCATATCCCTCTTTTGGGGTCTCTCCCTCAGTGTTGCTCTCCCTAGGGTTTCCTCTCAGAATCCACCACAGCTCGTTTGACTTGTCGAACTTCTGCTTCTCTTCAACCTCCTCCCTCTCAGTCACTCTCCCTTGGGGTGATCATCTCGATTTGGTTATGTGGGGGTCTTCATTCATGGTGGTAAGGGTTGCAGATTCATGTGCCTTCTTCGTCGTACTCTTTTAATTAGGTCTTCCTTCTGGTGGATTGGTTTCTGTAGTGAATGGATTCGGCGGAGGTGCGGCACGATGATCTAGCTCTCTCAGTCGTCAGTAATGCAGTCCACTTTTCTACTGGTATATCTGAGGTCTGAATAGATTTTGTGGTTCTTATGGATTTTCTATGGAAGATTGAAGATGCGAAGGGCTTTGTGTCGGCTTCCTAGGGGCGTGCTTGGTCATGTGGTGTGAGTTCTAAGATCTGTTGGTCAGCAATTTGTGTCGAAGGATTAGGTTTGTATTTACTGTCCCTCGACATTGTATTTGCTTCATGTTGTTGATATGGGTTGTCATATGTTGTGATGCAATCAGATTTATATGTTGGTCTATGGTTTATTGGGGTGCCAAAGGAGTTTATTCTGGTCCAGTGTATTTGGATGAAGGTATTGGTTGGAGCTTGGTTCTATGTTGGCTCGGTGGATGCATTTTTTATTATGGTTGAACTAGTTGTGAATTCCTGCTTGTGTTGTATGATGGATTTGATGTGAGGGGCGGGGCTTGGTATGGTTATTTTGTGTGATTACTGGGTCCTTGGAGTGTATGTTTTGTTCTAGGTATGTACAAGAAGATATGGGTGATGAGGATTGGCTATAGGTGTGGGTGGTGGTGGTCATGTGCTGCTGGAAGTGCTGTTGGGTGTGAAATGTCAGAATCTGAATGTATATGAGGTGCTGGTTGCTGGAATCTGGCTGCTGGGTGATGGCTGTTGTTTGGACGGGAACTGTTGAAATAGATGATATTTGTTGGAAACTGTGGTGTTGGATGCGAATTGATTCTTGGATTTAACGTGATGAGGATAATGATTATGTTCTTGGTGTTGAGGGTTCTGTGTGGCTGGTGGTGGATCTTCTTGGAGAGGAGGATTTGGATGCCAAGAATCATTCTGCTAGATGCTGGTTGCTTCTTGGATGGGAGGTATTTATGTTTATGTTGCATAGCTGTTGTGTTTTGTTCATTACGCACTTTTTGAATTTTTAGAGGTTTTTTTGGTCAGTCAAGGGTGTCAGGGGTTTTTGTGTGTGAGTCGATTGACTCCACCCCTCCATTTCCTATTCACTATTGTCCTTTTTTAATAAATTTTGGGGGGGCATAAATAGCCTGGTCCTGCACCCTCCTTTCCCTAAAAATGTTAAAAAAAACTCAAAAAAACCTTAAAAACCATAAAAAATCAAAAAACCTCTGGACCCCCTTAAATCTCTACAAACCCAAAAAACCCTAAAGAACCCTAAAACCATAAAAATCCCTAAAAACACTTAGAACCCATAATAATCCATAAAAATGTAAAAAGACCTAAAAACCTTGTGAAACCCTAAAAAAACCTTAGAAACATAAAACCAATTAAAACTCCAAAATAACATAAAAATTATAAAAATACAAAAAAAAATCATAAAACCACCAAAACCCAAAAAAACACTAAAAAATATTTATAAACCCTATGAACACATATTCCTAGACAATCCTTAATAATACATAAAAACCTAAAAAAAACTTAAAGGCCTTAATAACCATAATAAAACCTTAAAAATATAAAATACATAAAACCCATAAACACCTAAAATTTATAAAAACCATAAAAACATTGAAAAGTACACAAAAACCCAAAAACCAAAAAAAACCAAATAAACCATAAAAATTAAAATACTCAAAAAACCCATAAAAACACTAAAACCCTCTAAAAACACTAAAAATCCTATAAACATGTACAAATTAAAAAAACACTAAAATACTAAAAGAAACCCCTAAATACCCAAAATAATATAAAAGCTCTAATAATCCTGAAATACCATTGAAATCCCAAAACCCCCAAAAATCCCATTAGAAACATAAAAACTTCATAAAACCCCTAAAAATGTAAAAAACACTAAAAACCCAAAGAAACCTTAAAAATAAGAAAATACATAAAACCTATAAATACCTAAAAACACATAAAACCCATAAAACCCCTTAAAATTTCTAAAACCCCAAAAAAAAAATAATTCCTTAAAAATCCATAATAATCTCTAAAAAACATAGAAAAACGCAAAAAAAACTAATAAAATCTTAAAAACCTAAAAACAATTAAAACACATAAAACAATATAAAAAGCTAAAAACAATAAAACCCTCAAAGTATATAAAATCCCTAAAAACTATAAAAATAAAAAAAACTAGAAACCATAGAAAAAATTAAAACCCACAGAAACCCTAAAAACCATAAAAAATTGAAAATTTTTATAAAAACTCTAAATGGCATAAAAACCCCTAACAACCTAAATGACCCTAAAAACCATAAAAAATTGAAAAACTCTATAAAAACCTTTACAACTGATATGAACTTAAAACAAAAAAACATAAAATGCTAGAATCCCAAAAAATCATTAAATGACACTAAAAACTCTAAAAAGCATAAAAACCCCCTAAAAATTAAAAACCCCAAATCCCATAAAAACCATAAATACACTAAAAAAATATAAAAACACGTTAAACCCCTAAGTATTAAAAAACTCTAAAAAACCAAAAAATCTCAAAATACTCATAAATAACCCTAAAACCCACCCAAAAAACCATAAAAACCTTATTACCCTATACAAATCCTAAAAACACTCAAAATGCATAAAAAACTATAAAAACCATAAAATTATAAGAAAGCCATTAAAATCCATAAAAATGTAAAAAACACTAAAAACTATGAAAACCAATAAGAAAAAAAAATCCTAAAAACACTTAAAACCCGTAAAAAAGTAAAAACACTAAATCCCTTGAAAACCCTTAAAATCCCTAAAAACTCTAAAAGAATTAAATTTCTAAAAATGACCTAAAAATTACTAAAAAGAAAAAAATAATAAAAAACAAAAAAAAATTAAAAACCTTAAAAAAATTAAAACATTTATAACAACCTAAAAATACTAAAATCCTAAAAAACACAAAAATTACTCTAAAAACCATAAACCTCTATAATCCATAAAAAACAATAAAAACCCATAAAACCCATAAAAATGGAAAAAAACCCTAAATCTTTATATGCCCCTAAAAATGTGAAAAAATTCCAAAAACTATAAATCCCTAAAAAGCTATAAAAAATAAAAAATAAAAAAAACAACAATCCTCTAAAAACTCTAAAAAACATAACAACAATCAAAATCCATAAAAAATATAAAAAATCATGAAAATACCAAAAAATCATTAAAATCCATAAAAATGTAAAAAACCCTAAAAAACATAAAAAACCATAAGAAACCCTTAAAAACCTAAAATCACATAACCCTCCTAAAAAACATATAAACCTAAAAAACTGGCAAAATCCAAAAAAATCTAAAAACCAAAATACCCATAAGAACCATAAAAAACAAATAACCAGAAAAAAAACAGAAACACCACTAAAAACTCAAATATCCCTTTAAATCCATAAAAATGGTAAAAACATTAAAAACTGTAAAAACCCTAAAAAATATAATAAAACCAAAAAATTATACAAACCTAAAAACCATAAAAAAATATTAAAAGCTATGAAAATTCCAAAATACCCAAAATATCCATAAAAATCATAAAAATTACTAAAAGTCCTAAAAAACATAAGATACCTGAAAAAACCCAGAAAAACCCTAAGAAGAAAAATAAAAAACCAAAATACACTTTAAACTCCAAAAAAATAAAAAATTCTAAAGCAATAAAATACCTAAAACCCATATAACACCAAAAAAACACTAAAAATCCCCCAAAACCAAAATACCATAAAAAACCTAAAAAATACCTAATCAATCCTAATAAAAAAAATACACTAAAAATTCTAGAAAAAACAAGAAAAGCATAAAATCCTAAAAATAATTAAAGCCCCTAAAAAACCAAAAAAACACTAAAAACCCAAATAAACCCTAGAAACTAAAAAATCCATTCAAACAACTGAAACCCCTGAAACTATAAAAACCCATAAAATTCTAAAAAAAACACATAATAACTCTAAAACCCAATTAAAAACTCTAAAATCCTTGAAACCCCAAAAAATGATAAAAAAACTATAAATGTCCTAAAAAATGCTAAAAACTCTAAAAAAAGAAGCTGAAAACATAAAAACATAAAAACACTGAAAACCATAAAAACCCATAAAACCATCAAAATCCCTAACACCCAAAAATACCATAAAAATTATAAAAAATAACTAATATATCTCTAAATATAAAAACTTAAAAACCATAACAAAACATTAAAACAAAAAACACATAAAATACCCTGAAATTCTAAAAACACTAATACTATAAAATACCTAAAAACCCTAAAAAACTAAAAAATCCCATAAATTTCTTAAAAACCCTAAAAACCAAACAATATCTAAAGAATCAAAAAAAAATTTAGAAACAAAAAATTCCACAAAACCCTATAAACCACTAAAAAACCATAAGAACATAAACAATATTAAAAACCCTAAAAACCAAAAAATATTAACTACACAAAAAAACCATAAAAACTCCTAAAAACCATATAACCCCTAAAAAACCATTAAAAAGAAAAAACACTAAAAAACCCAAAAAATCAATAAAAAATCTAACAACCCTACAAATCCCTAAAAAATGTTAAAAAATCTATAAACCCATAAACCCCTTAAAACTAAAAAAAATCTTAAAACCTAAAAATCCCCAAAAAAATATTTATGAACCCTAAAAATCTCTAAAAACACTATACAACCATTATAATCATAAGAAATCACAAAATATCCATAAAAAAACACTAAAACACTAAAAAACCATAAGATAACCTTAAAAACCAAAAAACACATAAACCCCTGAAAACCCATAAAAGTTCTAAAACCCAAAAATAATAAAAAAAACCCCAAAACCCCATAAAAATCATAAAACCCCTAAAAACCTCGTGAAACCCTAAAAAATCATATGGACCCTAAAACCACAAAAAACTCTTGAAACCCATTAAACCCTTAAAAAAATTTTAAAACTCTAAAAACCTATAATCCCTAAAAGCTCTACAAAACTGCCAAACCCTAAAAATCATACAAACTCAAAGAACTGTAAAACCCTAAAAACCCATAAAAATCCCTAAATAATAAAAAACCCATAAAATCTTAAAAATTACTAAAAATTGAAAAAAAATATAAATCCCGAAAAAATATAACAAAAACATAAAAACACTTAAAACCCCTAAAACCCTAAAAAACACTAAAAATGGTAAACATACCATAAAATCCGTTGAAAACTCAAAAACCATAAAAATTCTAAAAAACATAAAAAACATAAAAATCCTAAAAATTACCTTAAAACCCTAAAAAATAAAACCTTGATAAATCTTGAAAACATTAAGATAACATTAAAAACATTAAAATACTTAAAAACCCTACAATTTCTAAAAAAATGATAAACCCTTAAAAACACTAAAGAAGCTAAAACCTTAAAGAGGAAAAAAAATCCTAAAAACATTAAAACCCTAGAAAAAAATTCCAAAAACCCTTTAAACCCTTAAAATATTAAATAACTCTAAAATTCCATAAAAACCCCAGAAACACAAATAATACCCTTAACCAAAAAAAACATTAAAAACACTAAAAACACTATAGAGACCTTTAAACCGCCAAAATGACTAAACCCCTAAAACACAAGAAATCATTAAATACATAAAAATACCATAGAAGTTATTAAAACCCTAAAAACACTTTAGACCCATAAGAACCCTAGAAACCATTAATTATGAAAAAAATCATAATAACCCATAAAACAATAAAAACCATAATAAATTATAAAACCCAAAAACCTAAGAAGAACTCTGAAAACCATTCAAATACCTAGAAATGTTAAAAAATAAAAAACACATTAAATCCCTAAAAATCTCAAAAAAATCCAAAAAGAAAATAAATGCAATAAAAAAATTATAACCCCTAAAACTTCTCAAAATATAAAAACCCCTAAAAACAATCACATCCCCTAAGAAAACCTTAAAAACCTATAAATACTTGAAATACCTACAAATCCTAAAAAAATCTAAAACCATAAAAAAATCCTAAAAACCCATAAAATACCTTAAACTTTAACCCCTAAAACCTTAATAATATCTAAAAACCACTTAAAACCATATAAATATTAAATAAATCTAAAACCCTTAAACAACTAAAAACCCTAAAAATACTGAAAAACCTAAAATAACATAAAAACAAAAAAATCCTAAAAAGGCTCTAAAATCACAAAAAAAAACCATAGAAACACCAAAACACATAAGAAAAACATAAAAACAGAAAAATACATAAAACACATAAAAAACATAAATATTTTTACCTTCCTAGGCCTATGTCTACCAGGGCTTTTTCCAAGTCCAGTAGAGGTAACGACAACATTCATGGAAGGGGAGATCGAGCTAGCAATGTGAAACTGGATGTGGAAATAAGGAATTACTATGTACCCTTCCTCGCGAAGTATGAATCCTCTGAATTAGAGTCGGTGGACTCGGAAACTTCCTCGGGATATGTCCCTGATGGTGATACATATGGCGATGACGATTTTTTTCCATATTTGGCTTGTTGTTTGGGATCTTTGACCTTTTTTGTGTGGGTTTTTAGGGCTTGGGGTGTGGTTTGTTTGACCATGACCCTCCCTTGTTTTTCTACTCTTTATCTCATATTTTATTAATGGGGGGTCAGGGATAGCCTAGCCTTGCACCTTCCATGCCCTAAAAACCATAAAAACCCAAAACCTATAAAAACACAAAAACCCACTAAAAACTATAAAATCAACTTAAACACATAAAATCATTAAAAAAGTAGAAAAGCATAATAAAAACCATATAACTCAAAAAAAAACCTTTAAAACCTAATTAAAAACATAAAACCCTAACCGTTAAAAACCCTAAAACCACTCAAACTCCCGAAATACCCTTATGAAAACATAAAAAACTAAAAAATCAATAAAAATCCATAAACACATAAAATTTTTAAAATACCTCAGAAAAACCAAATAAAATCTTAAAAACATAAAAAAATTAAATCCTCGAAAAAACTAAAAAGAGATAAAAATGCAAAAATCCGAAACCCCTCAAAATTCCTAAAAACCATAATACCCATAAAAATTCTAATAAAATCCCCAAAAATCTAAAAAAAAACCAAAGAAACCTAATAAAGAACAAAAATACCAAAGAAAAACATAAAATCTAAAAAACACTTAACAACTGAAAAAATGTAAAACACAATCAAAACCCTAAACACCCTAAGGACCCTAAAAACCATAAAACCACTAAAAATATTAAATAACCCCAAAACCAATAAAAACCCTAAAAACCATTAAATTATCTAAAAACCATTAAACCCATTAAAACATTAAAACACACTAAAAACAATAAAAACTCAGAAAACCCTAAAAATCCATAAAAAATTTAAAAGCTTTAAAAATATCTAAAATCATCAAAAAAAACACTAAATGAGGAATACGAGTCAGAGTGGGATGACTCTTACTATTTATTTGATGATGTGACCTCTCAATATGGGTCGGATGGTGACCCTTGTGGTGCGGTTGTTGTTTCGGACTTTGGTGGTAATGTTGACTGATTTTTTTTTCTTTTTTGGTCTTTTTCCTTTCTCGTTTTTGATTTTTCTTTTTGGGTCTTTTGTATTTTTGGTTGAAAGGGTTTTTGGGTGTGGGTCGTTGGACCCCTTCCCTCCCTTGTCTACTGTGTCTCTTTTTCTTTCTAATAAATTTGGGGGGGAATGTCTTGACCCTTGCATCTTCCTTTCCCTAAAAACCTAACAACCCCTAAAATGCAAAAAAAACACTAAAAACCATAAATAACCTAAAAACCATAAAAAGCTCTAAAACCTACAAAAACCAAAAAAATCCACTAACAATTGTAAAAACCCTTTAAATGCCTAGTAACTTTTAAAACTCTAAAAACATTAAAAAAACATTAAAACAAAATGAAAACATTAGAAACACAATAAAATAGTAAAACTCATAAAAACACTCCAAACCCCTAAAAACCCACAATAAGTATAAAAATCCTAAAACCCCTTAAAATCCTAAAAAAATAAAAACCCCAAAACCCCCAAAAAACCTAGGGAAAACATAAAAACAAAAAAACTCTTAAAACTCCTAAAACAACTATAATATTATAAATACCAATGAAAACCCTAAAACCCCTAAAAATCATAAAAACACTAAAAAATCATAAAAAACTAAAAATCCCTTAAAATACTAACAAAACATTTATTTCCTAAAAACCCCTAAAAACTAAAAAAATCATAAAAACCCTTGTGAAACCTAAAATCCATGAAACTCTAAAAATACATAAAAATAATATAAAATATATAAAATAGTAAAAAACCTAAATCCCTAAATCCACTAAATCCACAAACCATTAAAATATCCAAGAAACCCCAAAAAACCCACCAAAACCCTTGAAACCCCTTTAATATTCAAAAAAATTAAAAAATTCTAAAAATCCTTAAAAACACTAAAAAATCAAAAAAAAACTAGCAAACCACCCAAAATTAATAAAAACCCTAAAAAAACCATAAAATCCCTCAAAATCCATAAATCTCTAAAAACCTCTAAAAATAAAAAAACCAAAACATCCTTTAAATTGTACAAAGCCCTAAACACCCAAATAAAATGTTAAAAACATTAAAATAGTTAAAACACCTAAAATCCATAAAAACTGCTGAAAACCATAAATACCCTAAAAAAATACCAAAAACCTGTAATCTGGAAGGGTTGGGTAGCACACGTCTCAGAAAATCATGAGGCAGTTGAAGAAAGAATTAACCTATGATGTTCCTCCATTATTGCTCGGGTGATGACTCTGAAGGGAGAGGGGCTTTGAAATTTTGCTGATCTCACCAGGAGATTCGTGGCCATTTGGGGTTTCTCTAACTAGAAGATAATCGTGATGGGGAGGGGTTTCTATCAAATAGTCTTCCCGTATGATGACTACAAAATGAGATAATTGAGTAGTGTCCCTCTCAACCTAAAACCAGGCCTCCTTCAGATCCCGGACTGGGATAGAAACTGTGATCCCATGAATGTCAATAATACTTTTTCATAGGCTTGGATCCAAATTTGCAAAATGAGCTGGCTCTACTAGAATCCCCGGATTCTCTAGGACATTGCATCCTCGGTTGAATTTCCTATTTGGATTGAGAAGGAGAAGGATAACCCAAGATATGGCCACTATGCACGGGTCCTTGTGGAGGATGACCTGCCATCCACACTGGTGGAGGAGGTGGTCCTCAACACGTAGAATAATTCCTTCACTCTAGAAATACAATATGAAAGAAGGCCTAAGATGCGCTCCCACTGCAATTTTCCTGGACACCTTGCTGTTGACTGCTACAAAATGAACCTTTGCTCATTCTGCAATGTGAAGGTGCATGATGCTGCAACCTGAAGAAGGCTACACAGTGCGGAGTCTGGGAAGGTTCAGGATCCTCCCACATCACTTGCTCCCATGCATAGGCAGGCCTCTGTTAGCGGCACTACTGGCCCTGAGGTGCACCCCAAGCTGGTCCAAGACGCACATGCCCCCTCTACACCTTGTTAAGAGGGACCTTCGTAGTCACAGATCGTTGCTGCCCCTGAGGTTCCTCCCAAGCCGGACCAAGAGGCACTTATCCCCTCCTCACCCTGATAGTCGGGGCCTTCTCAGTCACAGACCGCCACTGTCACTTTGACATCGACTGCTGACCACATTGGAGCTTTCCCCAACAAGGTTCCTCCTCCACGGCCCCCTCTGACTGGGCCGGAGGCTATCTGTGCTGATGGGAGGCCGATGCCTTCCTCCGCCCCTCATGTGTCCCCTGTACTGGAGGTGGTTCCCATGGATATGACGGTCATGGTCCCATTGGAGGAGAAGGCCCCTAAACAAACTTTATCTACATTTGATGACACTTTTATACCTATTTCTTCAGATAAGGCATCAAAAAGGACCCTGATTTCAGGGGCTACCCCTGCACTTTTATGCCCCTTGAACAGGTTCTCCCCTATTAGTGGCAGCGTCTTGTCTGATGAGGTAGAGGACCATCTTGATGAAGCCACCAGTCGAATGGACTCACCTATGCCTGATGAAATTCAACCCCATGTGGTTGATGCCTCAAAGTACCGATGCACAGACGCAGAGGACCCTGCAGTGAGGAAGAAGCCAGTTGGTAGGCCCAAGAAGCAAGGGAATAAAGGCAAGGTGAACCCTCCTCTCCCACATTAATCAAAAAACCTACCTCCTTCGAGGGTTGATGAACCCCTTCCCCAATGAGGTCACTGTACAGAAATTTCCAAGGGATTGGGAACTCTCCCACTACCTCATCCCTTCGGCACTTCATCTCATCCTAGAGGCCGCATCTAATTGGAATTTCTGAACCGATGATACCCTTTGATAACTGGAAAGGCTTTAAATGGAGAAGCCTTGGGTACTCCCTTGCTGCTAAAATATGCAATGACAGTGGCTTGGAACACTTGTGGGTGCTCAAGAAGGATGATGTGAGGGTGTTGTCTATTGATGAGTATTCGCAATTCATTACCCTGGGGACTATCCAGAAAGACTCTCTTTCCACAATCTCCATTGTGTATTCTTCCTGCTCGGACACTATAAGAAGGGACCTTTGGAGGAAGCGTGTCTGACTCTGTGGGTCTATTAACGACAATGGGGTGATCATTGGTGATTTTAACATGGTCCTTAAACTAGATGAGGGGATTGGCGCCAGCTTCTCCTGTATGGATTCTATGGATTTCTCCCACTGCCTTGACTCTTTTTATCTTACTAAAGTTCCCATCGTTGGTTCCTCCTTCACATGGGGAAGATTCAGTACCAATGGTCGGCAAGCCAACAAACATGATAGATTCTTCTACCAGATCAGTGACAACAGCGCACTCTCTGATGTTTCTGGGTTCACCCTTCCAAAGTTCTATTTGGATCATAACCCCATTATCATCAACCTCTCTGGGGGCCAAATATCCTCCCCCTTCCCTTTAAATTCAACAATGGTTGTCTCACAATTTCGGGCTGTAGGGAAGTCATTGTCAATGGGTGGGTGGCTCCTTCTCATGGAAGCCATTATTTCAAACTGGTCTCCATGAAAAACGAGAATCAGGTCCCTCCTTAAGGAATGGAGCAGGTCATCTTTTTCCAAGATGGATGAAGATATTCAGGTTATTGAAGCCCAGATTACCTCCCTCCAGCTTTCCAAACAATCTCTTCCCATGACCTCTAGGGAGGAACTCCATGCTCATGCCAAGAAGTGTATGACCACTGTTCATATTCATGGAACTAAATTCACCTCCGAAGCGAACATCTCCAATGCGGTGGTGGAATACTTCCAAGAGCTTTACACTGGAGATAATAGAGAGTTCTCCCTCCCCCTGATGGATTCCATTCAACCATGGGTTAATGACCAGCAAAATAAGGACCTCATGGATGCCCCCATCAGAGGACGAAATAAAATTTACCATATTCTCCCTCAACATGGATAGTTTGGTGGGTCCGGATGGCTTCATCAATAATTTCTTTATGTTTTATTGGGATATTCTGCACATGGAGGTCACGAGGGCTGTTTGGGAGGTTTTATGCTCAAGATCCATCCGCCATGGCACCAATGCCAACTTCATCACCCTTATACCAAAGATCGATAATGCACTTGATATAGTAGATTTCAGGTCGGTTCCCATGGGGAATACTATCCCCAATATTATCAGCAAGATTCTTGTCAAGAGGATGGGGAGGTTTATGGGTGATCTCATCACCCATAATCAATTTGGTCTCATTACTAGGAGGAACACTCAAATATTTTTGTTTACAGCCTCGAAGGGAATCACCATCATGAGGTGATGCTCCAAGCATGTTAACTTTTCTCTCAAACTGGACATCTCCAAGGCCTTCGACACCATCAAATAGAGCTTTATTTATGAAGTTCTCTCAAAATATGGATTCTCGGAGAGCTTTATAATGCTGGTGGCTTCCATCCTAAATAGCGCCCGAGCCTCGGTGCTTATCATCGGTTCCCCCAAGGGGTTTTGCCCATGTTCACATAGGCTGGTCTCTTCAGCCCAATCAAGGCAGGGAAAAACCTTCGGGTGCCATCTCATCTATTTTACACTGATGACATCCTACTATTCGGGTAGGCTGACATGAGAACATTGTCCTCAATCTGAAATATCTTCCAGCACTATGAATATGTGGCAGGATATTCGATTAGCTAGAGAAAATCCTCCATCCTCTTCGGGGATGGGGTTTCACCCTCCAGAAAAATTCTCATTGCCCTCTCTCTTGGTGTTAAGAGGGGATCACTCCCCTTTGATTATATGGGGGTCCTGATATTTTGGGGAAGATTTAAGAGCATCAATATTATGAACACGACGAGCATAATTTTACTGCAACTTTCTAAATGGAAGGGAAAATATCTATCACAGGCCGAAAGAGTTTTTCTTATCAATTCTTTTATTACATCCATGTTCAGTTATGCCTTCTCTTTATATAGGTGGCATGTTAACCGCAACAAATCCATGCAGGCGAAGATTAGAAACGTTGTTTGGACAGGTTTCATCAGTGAACGGAAACTGGTCACTGTGGCTTGGAGGGACTGCACTAATCCAATTGAACGAGGTGGGCTGGGTATCAAAGACCTCAAGAGATTCAATGACTCCATGATTTCTAAATTTACATGGATCCTATTTGATTTCATTGATTATGGTCTTGAATTTTCCCATGAAAATTTTAGACAAAAAAATTGTGATGGTTTCATGGGACATTTTCCCTCCTCATTCTGGACATCGATAAGAGGATCCTACACTACCATAATGGAACACTAAAATTGGATTGTCTCCAAGAAGTCAAATATGAATATCTGGTCTACCATGTGGCTTGATAGGCCCATGTTGGATAGAGTGACCCCCCCCCCCACCGACGCACGAGATATGTCAATCGCTGGTTTCATCCAGTAAATTGAACAGTTTGAGTTCCTCATTCCTATTGACACATATATGAAAATTACGGAATATTTCTTTGTTGAAATAGACCTTCTCATTTGCAAGCCCAATCTTGTTGGCCGGCTGAATGTGAAAGATTTCTACTCATCGGAATGTCCACAGGGCCCTGCCCCTCCGGCCTGGCTCTCATGCTTTAGGAGTCCCTTTATCCCGCCGGCTCGTCACCTCCTGGTCTGGAAAATCTGGAAGAACCGGTTGTCGATCCAAGGTCAGCTTCAGAGGGCTGGAAACAGCCTGGCCTCGGTATTCTTTCTATGCATTGGAGCTGCAGAATCTATCCATCACACCTTTTTCCAGTGCAGGTTTCCAGCGGCTCTCTGGGTGTACCTACAGGGGCTGTTCGAATTTCCCCTCATCTTTGATAGGCCACTCATTGAAATGCTTGACAGCCTTGTCAACTGGCCATGAAGCATGCTGATTTCCAACTTCCTATATGTGGCCATTTCCATCATTGTCTCCTACACATGGGCTGACCGGAATGCCATTGCTTTCAATAATGGGCGACTCTCCCTTCATGGTGGTGTCGTTAGCATCCACACGGAGATCCATGCGGCGTCTCATATCCAATTCGACCCGATGGAAAATGATGTGAGCGATCATATTCTCTTGTGGTTACTTGGTGTTGATGGTAGGCCAAGGACAACAAAGATCCTCAAATACATCTGATGGATCCCCCCGATCTCTTCCTGGATCAAGGTCAACGTGGATGGTGCAGCGCTGGGTGCACCGGGGCCCTCAGGGTGTGGAGGGGTCTTCCGTACACACCGAGGATTCGTCAAAGGATGCTTTCATCACTTCATTGGGAATGGGTATACCCTTGAAGCCAAACATCGGGCCATGATTAAGGCGATTGAGTTTGCTGGATAGTTTGGATGGAATCCCCTCTGGCTAGAATCAGACTCCATGCTTGCAGTGGATGTTCTCAAAGCCAAATCAGAGTGAGTCCCTTAGAGGATCCATCCGCAATGGATGGAATTCCTTGCTTCCTGCCAATGGCTTAGCTTTCATGTCACACACGCCTACTGGGAGGCAAACTCGATTGTAGATGTGCTTTCCAAACAAGCGATTATGGAGAGGAACTCAATATGGTCACATGTGGCCACACCGTGCTGCCTTCGATTTGTGGAGTCTGATATGAAGGGTGAGATGCACACCCGGGTTTGTAATCCCCCCATGTAACATCATTCTTGGTGATCTTCTGTTTTATATATCTTTTGGGGGGCTAGGTTCACCTGGTCTCGAGCCTTATTTTCCCTTACAAATGTTAATACCCAATAAACCATAAAAACATGAAGAATAAATTCAAAAACCTAATAACACATCAATCCCGTAAAAACTCTAAAAACCCTAAAAACTAATAAAACATAAAAACTCTAAAACCATAGAACACCTAAAAACCATAAAACCCATAAACACCAATAAGACCATAAAAACCACAAAAAAACTAAAACCCATTTAAAATTTTTAAACATTAAAAACTATAAAAGTCCTTAAAAATGCTAAAAACTCATAAAAAACCAAAAAACACAAAAAACCATAAAAACCCTAAAATCAATAAAAATTCATAGAAACTGTAAAAAACCAAATATATACAAAAAATACTAAAAAATCCCTAAGAATATAAAAACCCTAAACCCATAAATAACATAAATAAAAACATAAAAAAACATTAAATCCATGAAAAACCCTAGGAATACATTAAATATATAAAAAAATTAAAAAAACATAAAAAACCTAAAAAACACTAAAATCCATAAAAACCATACAAACTTTAATAACCCTAAAACTTCTAAAAACATAAAACCACCAAACACATTATGAAACCTAAAAATCCGTAAAAATCATAAAATCCATTAGAAATCTAAAAACTCCTTTAAACCCTAAAAACCTTAAATTTTTTAAAAAACTTAAAATCATACAAAACTCAAAAAACAAAAAAAAATGAAAACAAAATAACCCTTAATACCCTAAAACAATAAAAATCCCTAAAAACTATAAAAATCATTAAAATCCTAAAAATTCCCTAAAAAACACTAAAAATTCAAACAACCATAAAACCCCCAAAAAACCAAAGAAAACCTTAAAATTATAAAAGAACTTAAATCCCTTCAAAACCTTAAATTTTTTAAAAACCATAAAAAATACTAAAAACATATAAACACTAAAAACCCATGGATACCGTAAAAACCCAAAAAACCACTAAAAACCATAAAAACAAGGTAAACAATTTAATCTCATTGAACTGCTAAAAATGTTTAAAAACTCTGAAAAACAGTAAAACCCCTAAAAAATAAAAAAACACAAAACAAATACAATACACCCCTAAAAATCCTAAAAACCCTTAAACCCACAAAATCCATAAAATCTATATGGTCCCATAAAAAACCATAAAACTCCAAAATAAAATCATAAATACCCATTAAATAAATTAAAATACCTAAGGAAAACATCAAACAATAAAATCTCTTGAAACCACTAAAAATCCCAAAACACCGAAAATGCTAAAAATAATAAAACCATAAAAACCCATAAAACCCACCAAATTCCTAAAATTCCTAAAAATCCTAAAATCCCTACAAATCCCTAAAAATGTAGATAACCTTATAAACATTGGAAAAAACCTAATAAAACCATAAAAACCTAAAAAACAATATAAACACTAAATTCCTAAAAAATCTAGAAAACCTAAAAGACCCTAAAATAATAAACACCCTAAAAATAGAAAACCCAAAAATAAATTTAAAACCCCCTAAAACCCAATAAATTCTTAAATAATATAAAAACAATTTAAACACCTAAAAATTTAAAAAAATAATAAAACATAAAATTCTAAACATAAAAAGAAACCAAAACCCCATAAAAACTCTAAATCCCCTAAAAATCCAAAAAATTAATAAAAAATATTAAAACCTGTAAAAACACTGAAACCTAAAAATCCCTAAAAATCCCTAAAAGTGTAAAAATTCTAAAATACCATGAAAACCAAAAATAAAATTTTAAAAACATAAAAAACATACCCCCAATAAAACCTAAATAATGAAAAAATCCTAAAAACCCTAAAACTGGAAAAAATATCCAAATACCAAAAAACCCAAAAAAATCCTATAAAATTTCATAAAATGTAAAATCAATGAAAACCAATAAGAAAAACATAAAAAACTAAAAACACTTTAAAGCACTAAAAATCCAAGAAATGATAAAAACCATAAAAATAATAAAATTGATAAAAACCATTAAAAGACCCTAAAAATCCCACAAAACCCCTAAAACCATAAATGACTGTAAAAACAATAAAAATCGTAAAAAACAATAAAAAATCTAAAAAAATATAAAAACTATATAAAACCTTTAAATACCTAAAATAATTAATAAAATATAAAAGGCATAAAAACCCAAAAAATTTAGGGAACCCTAAAATCAACAAGTCCATTAAAATTTTAAAGACCATAAAAACACACAAAATCCCAAAAAACCATAAAATCCAAAAAAAAATACTAAAAATCACATAAAAATCCCTAAAAAGTAAAAGAAAACTAAAAACCATGAAAACCCCTAAGAAAAATTTAAAAACCTAGAAACACCTAAAACCCATAAAAACCTAACAATTTCTAAAAACACTAAAAAACCTTAAAATTCCTAAAAACGGTAAAAAACCCTCAAAAATTAAAAAATCATAAAACCCCATAAAAAATAAAAAAATCATCTAAAAAATATAAAAACCCCAGACATCACTACAAACCCTAAAATCTATAAAAACACTGAAAACCCAGAATAACCAAAAATACACCCTAAGGACAAAAAAAACTCCATAAAACCCCTAAAACCCAAAAAAATTGTGAAAACCCCTACAAATCCATAAAAAACTCAAAAATTGAAAATTTCAAAAAAGTACCTATAAGCTTAAAAAACCCAAAAAACCCTAAAATCCCCCAAGAAAATCACATAACCATAAAAACACTTCAAAACCCTAAAATGAATAAAAAATGATAAAAACCTTAAAAGTCTTAAAGCACCCCAAAACCTAAAAACCAAAAACCCCAAAAACCTCAAAACCCTAGAACCCATAAAACCCATAAAACCACTAAAAACTATAAAAACCCATTAAACCACTAAATTTTCTAAAAACTCTTAAAACATTATAGACCATAAAAATTGGAATACAAAAATAATATCCCATGAAAACCATAATACCCAAAAAAACCAAAAACTCCAAAAAAACCCTCAAAATCCCCAAAAACCATAAAAGACATTAAAATTGTAAAAAATCCTTTAAATCACTAAAAACATAAAAAATCCTAAAAAACATGAAAACCCTAAGAAAACCGTAAACACCAATGAACACATAAAACATTTAAAAATCCAAAAAATTCTAAAATAATAAAAAAACCCTAAAAATATTAGAAACCATAAAAACCAATAAAAACCTTAAAAGCACATAAAACAAATAAAACAATAAAAACTACTAAGAACTCAGAAATCCATTTAAACCCCTAAAAACATTTAAAAAATTTTAAAAAACCATAAAACAGTAAAAAACACAAAACCCCTAAAAACATAAAAAATATATAAAAACTTTACAATCCTCAATCTAATAAAACCTCTCAATATCCATAAAAACCACAAAACCCAAAAAATTACTTGAATCCCAAAAATTCTATAAATCATAAAAAACGATAAAAACCTAAAAACCCCCTAAGAAATAGTTAATAACCTAAAAACATAAAAACCCCATAACAAACCTAAAAATAAAAATAATCCATATGAAATCATAAAAACCATAAACACCCCCCAATATTCCTAAAAAATGTAAAAAACAAAAATATCTTAAATTTACTAAAAATCCCTAAAAATATAAAAAACAATAAAATCCCTAAAAACCATATGACATCCTATAAAATCTATAATCACTTCAAAACCCTATAAAAATGCTAAATAAATAAAACCATAAAAGACCAAAAAATCCCAAAAACCCCAAAAATCTATAAAGGCGCCTAAAAAACATCAAAATCCTAAAAAACCATAAAAATCCTAAAACTCCACTATAAACTATAAACTCATTTTAGACCCATGAAAGGATAAAAAAATATATAAAACATTAAACCCCAAAAAACCTCAAAAAAACCTTAAAAATGAAGAAAAACCATAAAAAACCTAAAAACTTTAAAAAACCACAAAACTCTCAAAATCCCTAATTACCCAAAATATCCATAAAAATGTAAAAAATCACCAAAAACCCAATACAATTTAATGAATCCCAAAATCCCTAAAAAATCTATAAATCCTCAAAACCCTAGAAACCCTAAAAACATTAAAAACTCGTAAAATACCTTGAAAACCAAGAAACCACAAAAATCCCAAAACAGTACCAAAAAATAATAAAAATGTAAAAACACATAATAACCAATATGAAACCTATTAAAACCTAAATTCACTTAAAACCCCTAAAACCCCTAAAAATGGTAAATCCTAAAAAACCCCAAAAAAGACACTAAAAACACATAAAACCCCTAAAAACCATAAAATCCTTAAAATCATTAAAACCCCTACAAACCCTACAAACCCTAAAAAATCAATAAAACACTAAAAAACCTTTAAAAACCTAAAAATATTAAGTTATCTCTCTCTTTTGTGTTCTCTCCCTCAGTGTTGCTCTCTCTAGGGTTTCCCCTCAAAATCCACCACTACTGCTTCAACTTGTCAAACTTCTACTTCTCATTATCCTCCTCCCTCTCATTCACTCTCCCTTGGGGTGAGTATCTATATTTGGTTAATGTGGGGGTCTTAATTCGTGGTGGAAAAGGATGGTGATTTGTGTGCCTTCTTCGTCATATTCTTCCCATTAGGGCTTGCTTCTAGTGGATCGGTTTCCGCAGTGACCAGTTTTGGCGGAGGTACAACACAATGATCTAGCTCTCTCTGTCATAGGTAATGCAGCCCAATTTTCTACTGGAATAACTATGGTTTGAATAGCTTTGTTGGTTCATATGGATTTTTTATGGAAGTTGGAATATGTAGAGGGCATTGTGTCGGCTTGCTGGTGGTGTGCTTTGTCATGTGGTGTGAGTTCTAGGATTTGTTGGTCAGCGATTTGTGACGGGGGTAAAGGTTTGTATTTATGGTCCCTCGGGATCATCTTTGTATCAAGTTGTGGATATGGGTTAGCTAATGTTGTGATTTAATCTGGTTTATATGTTGGTCAATGGTTTCTTGGGTGTCAAAGCATTTTATTCTGGTCTTGTGTATCTGGATGAAGGACTTGGTTGGAGCTTGGTTCCGTGTTGGCTCAGTGGATGCATTTCTGATTATGGTTGGACTGGTTGTGAGTTGATGCTTGTGTTGGATAATGGATTTGATGTGAGGTGTGGGGCATGTTATGGTTATATTGTATGATTACTTGGTCCTTGGAGGGGATATTTGGTTCAGGGGTTGGACAAGAAGTTATGGGTGCTGAGTATTGGCTATAGGTGTGGGTAGTGGTGGTCATGTGCTATTGGAAGTGCTACTGGGTGTGAAATGCCGGAAGCTGAATGGCTAGGAGGTTCTAGTGGGTAGAATCTGGGCTGCTAGGTGATGGCTATTGTTTCGATGGTAACTGTTGAAAGAGATGCTATTTGTTGGAAACTATGGTGATGGATGCAGATTATTGCTTGGCTTCGATGTGATGAGGATAATGTTTATATTCTTGGTGTTGAGGTTTCTGTGTGTCTGGTGGTGGATCTTCTTGGAGAGGATGATTTGGATACTAGGAATCAAGCTGCTAGATACTGGATACTTCATGGATGGTAGGTCTTGATGTTTATCTTGCATAGCTATTGTGTTTTGTTCATTACGTACTTTTTTGGTTTTTTTGGGGTTTTTGGTATGTCGAAGTTGTCCGGGTTTTTTGGGTGTGAGTCGATTGACTCCACTCCTTCATTGCCTATTAACTATGTCTTTTTTTAATAAATTTTGGGCGGCCAGAAATAGCTTGGTCCTGGACCCTCCTTGCCCTAAATATTTTAAAGAACACAAAAACCCTTAAAACCAATAAAAAAATCAAAAAACATCTGAAACCCCTAAAATCTCTCAAAACCTAAAAAACCCTAAAGAACCCTAAAGCCATAAAAATCCCTACAAACCCACAGAAACCATAATAATCCATAAAAATGTAAAAATTCTTAAAAACCTTTTGAAACACTAAGAAAACCATAGAAAGATAAAAACACATAAAACCCCAAAATAACATAAAAATGCTAAAAACACAAAAAACCATAAAACCACTAAAACCCATAAAAACCCTCAAAATATTTAAAAAACCTAAAAAAAAAATATTCCTAGAAAATCCTTAATAACATATTAAAAAATAAACACCACTAAAAGGCCTTAAAAACAATTATAAAACCTTACAAACATAAAATACATAATACCCATAAACACCTAAAAATTATAAAAACCATAAAAACAAGAAATGTACCCAAAAACCCAAAAACCAAAAAAAACCAAATAAACCCTAAAAAATAATCAAAAAACCCCATAAAAACCCTAAAACCCACTAAAAACACTAAAAAACCTATAAAACCGTACAAATGACAAAAAAATCTAAAAAAATCCAAGAAACCCCTAAATACCCAAAAAATTATAAAATCTCTAATAATCCTAAAATACCACTGAAATCCCTAAATCCTCAAAAAACCCATTAGAATCATAAAAACTCCAAAGAAACCCTAAAAATGTAAAAAAGCCTAAAAACACTAAATCACCAATGAAACCTTGGTTGACACTCCGTTCCATCAAAGAGTCCAATGATTGACTAAAGAGAGTACCTCGAGCAAAGAACAATGAAGATTCATCATGAATTTCAAAACAACATTAAGGCACGCAAGTATACTAGCACGTCGGCCTTGGGCACGGAGGTCACTTGCATGCCAGACATGAGGCGCACAAGTCACTTTCATGCCCTAAATGAAATTTCTCCCAAGCCTCAGGTGGCCTATAAATACCCCCTGTGGGCCCCCCATTTCAAAGAAGAAAAATACAAAACAAAGATTTAAGATCTTGTCACCCAAGTCTCCGTCTGAAGTCTTCTGAACACTTCTCAGGTAATTATTTACCTAGAATGGAAGCCCTAAAGGGGAAGAATATGACCTAGGTATTAAATCTCATCAATACATTCATTCCTATGTGTCTAGACCTTAAGGTAAGTGATGATACTTGGGCGCCGCCTTTTCCTCTCAAGGAAACTTTCACACCACCCATATGAAAGCCTCTAGGGATGATACTAAGGGATCCAATTCAATGTATCCCAAGTATCACTTCACAGGTTCTTTGTCTCCCATGTGAACTCATGTTGTGCAAGTATACTTGCATGACCAGGACTTGTGCGCCAGACTATTACTTTCACACCTCCTTCCAATTCACTTCCTTCACTCAAATCCACATATCCTCTTCATGATTTATCCTTAAAAACCCTCTTCATAGTCATTTATGGCATGGTTCCTTTGTTGGCTTCCTTATCTGAAAGGAATTCTGTGAAACATTTCTCAGAACATCACGATTTTCATAGCTTTATATCACTAAGTTTAGATATTTCCTCCATTCAATATTAACCTTTAAGATGAGTATTTCTCTAATCTAGGCATACTCCTTAAGAGTAAGCCCCAATTTCCCTAATATGGGCATCCTCTTTAGGAGTAAGCCCTAAGTTATCTAATTTGGGCATCCTCCATAAGAGTAAGCCCCATGTTCTCTAATCTGGGGATCCTCTTTAGGAGTAAGCCCCATGTTCTCTAATATGGGCATCCTCCTTTAGAGTAATCCCTATGTTCTATAATCCGGGAATCATCTTTAGGAGTAAGCCCCATATTTTCTATTCTGAGCATCATCCTTAGGAGTAAGCCCCATGTTATATAATCTCGGAATCCTACTTAAAAGTAAGCCTCGTGTTCTCTAATATGGGAATCCCTTTTAGAAGTAAGCCCCATGTTCTCTAATCTAGGAATCCTCCATAGGAGTAACCTCCATGTTCTCTAATCTGGGAATCCTGTTTAGGAGTAAGATGCAAGTTATCTAATCTGGGCAACCTCCTTTGAAGTAAGCCTGAGGTTCCCTAATCTGGGCATCCTCCTTAGAAGTAATCCCCAAGTTCCCTAATCTGGGCATCCTCCTTATGAGTAAGCCCCAACTTCTCAATTCATCTCTCATGTCCCCTTAACTTGGGCCTCCTTTTCTGGAGTAAGCCCGAGACTTAATTGATTTTGACTTGGTCTTCCTTCATAGGAATAAAACCAAAATATTAGTCCCCCTCTAATTTGGGCATCCTTTTTAGGAGGAATCCCTAAAATATGTATTTAAATCATCATAAAGCACATATACCTTTATGGAACTTTTTCCCGGGTTTCTTCCCTAATGTAAAATACAGATCCTCATATATCATGGGTGGTCATACATACAAAAGCCCCAAAAATTTTCTTATGATTTCATTTTTCTGGGCATAATCGTCAGGTTTTACTAATACCTCTTGTTTCTCACACTGAGCATGACTCACGTGAGCTTAGAGTGTAAAATTTATTTTGACATCTCTCTTTGGGGCATCAATCATGCATAAACCCCATAATTCTTCACTCAAATTACGTGGGTTCTGATTCCTTTTCTAACAAGGATACATAGGTATCCCATCTGCTGGTATGATCCCAATTCTGAAATAATCCTTGTCTTAATGAACGAAAATAAACATCATGTGCCCCATTGAGTGGCTTTTTAACCAGTATGGTTATCATAATGACCAAGATATTTCTATATAATGTGTTGAAGGATACCATTGACTAAAAATATCTAATAAATCCAAATGATTCTCTATCAATTAATAACCTCAAAAACATATCAATGATTCTCTAAATCTCATACATATCCATCATTGATTGTCAGATATAAAGGAAAGCTCGTTTTCATACTTGGTAAATTAATAAGGATTCATGAACATAACTTAAATATATAAGAGAGTCAAGGAGTATACAATAATTCCCCCCAAAAAGGTGTGATGATTCTAACTACCATCCTCTCAACCAATGTAAATTCTTAAGCCTCATCGGTCCAAAAATAATGGGCACCTACCTTTGGAAAGTAGGTCCAAATGGAAATAAAATCATTGGATGTTTTCTGTTCTACAAATAAACCTGTTAGAAACTGATTGGAATGTTTGAACCTTAAACAAACAAGGTCATCCCCATTTTCAAAAGAAACAAAAAATGGTGAATCTGACGTAAATCCTTAACCAAACTAAATGATGTTTTACTTTTTTGTTATGCCCCTATTTAACTTAATTTGAGGGCCAACAAAACAATAAATAACATATGTGCTCATCCAAAAGATGTAGTGGCCGAAATTTTCTTGATTACGTCTATTATATCAAACCGGAACTCATTTCCAAGATCACTCTACATTATAGAAATGGCTTCTTTAAAATTCACACCTCTGAATGCCTCGACCGCTACTCCTACTAGATCCTCATCCACTCTGAGGATGAAATCACCTACTCAAAATCTTCAATGCTGGGTTTCAAATGAATTGGTGATGGATTACTGTCAACACGGTACCATCCTGACTCTGGAGGCCTATTGACAAGCCCTCCATGTTAACTACTCACCCTGGTTGTCCGGACAGCGACGACCAGCGGTTAAGAAGCAGGTGGTTCCAACCACCATCTCCAACCATTTCAGTTCGTTATCCCTAGAACGCAATCACCGGTCCCTCCCATAGTATGGGGAGTTGAATTAAAAGGTCACTCAAGGCCTTCATTCAATAAGACATGAGTCCTTCCCGAGGGCTGCCATCAAAAATTGTCTTCAAACTAGTGCGGTAGTGCACCCTCAACATGGTGATGGTACAACTTTAGGGATTTGGCTCAGGTTACTCAGACCAAAGAACACAAGACGAATCATCATAGGCGAAATCTGGTCAACATGGAGAAGGTTCTTACTTATTCCCCCTCCAGAGAAGTCCATTAAGCCAACATGATGGAAAACAAAGATCGGGCATATACACCCGTCCATCCTGATATTACTACCTAGCAGACTCATCTGGCAGTAACATACCAATCCCACCAGGCAATTCCAGAAGAGTACTATAGGTAGGAACATACACCTGTTTAAAATTCATCATCCAGTCAGATGGATCTTCTGACTGCATCCAAAGAAGCTCGCCAATGTAAAATGGTGGTAATTGATAAGCAGAAAGATACACCTGTTTTCAATCACCAATTCTATCAGCAGTCTTGTCTGCCAGTATTGAAGGAAAATCGAAAAAAATACTTGAAGAATAATACATGGAAGGCACATACTACTACCATTGTTCATCAATACTTCCAACAGTCTCATTTGGTAGCAACCGGAGAAGTCAGTCGGAAAGCTCTAACGACAAATTTGGAGAAGACTCAACTCTCTTCCCCCACACATGAGTACTTTCAGAATTCACTAACAGGAAAAGGAGGAAATGAGAAGTAATAGACACCTAATCTATGCAAGAAATGGACGTATATTCCTGTTTCATTAGCTGAAGTCACCAAGCACATTCTAACAATGGTGAAATAGCAGAAGAAAATCCCTACCCATATTCTGGATACCTGTCAGAATATTATAACAACTTCAGAAGCATCATAGGTAAAAAATCATAAATCTATACCTATCAGGGGAGTGACTCATCAACATATCACTCCAGAATAGAAACACACCTCTTTCCCAGTCCAAAGGGTTATGGGGCATACTCTCCCGTCTCATATGGATAATCAAGTCAGGCACATACACCCAATTTGAATGGAGATAATCAACCTAACCTGACCATTTCTTCTAATCAGGCACATACACCATCCCATAATAACCACTTTCGTCAACAAGTGGTTCCCAATTTATTAAGAAAGAGTCTAAGTAAAAGACCCATCCAACATTGTCAATAAATCAAAATCCAATCTGTAATAAGGCCATGATCGATGCTGGAGTTCTTGAAGCCCTCAGACAATTATCTATTGCAACTCAAGATTCTACTCTCTCATTTATGAATAGTGGGAACAATAATTCCGAATCTCATCATCAGACACTTCCTCATGAAGTCTTGATTCATGAAAGTTTGGTCAGTCTCTAAGTATCATCTTCATATGAGAGCCACAATAACCCTCTTCCTGGCCAGATGATCAAGGAGCAAAAGGTTTCATCTTTTGCTGAAACCCAGCATGGTGGTCCCCCCATGATGATTAATTTATCTGCGAAAGTCCTCTCTATAGTATTAATACACATTGCTTGGAAAATTATTCAAAAGTACAATGCAGTAACACGAAAGCCCTCTTATCTTGAGACACTTGAAAATGTGAAACTATTCATGTCTGATGCTTTACCACTAGCAGGTGAAATACTTTCTCAATCAGAAGATAGCCCGAGGTGTAAGTCATTCTCTGAACCACCCCTGGGTCATTCATCTTATAATTTGATTAATGAATTCTCTACCAATCTTGTTGAATCTGATGAAGCGAAAAAGAATCACCAGCTTTGGTCTAACGATGTAGAAGAATCATCATCGAATGATAAATAGGAAGTGATGAATATGAGAAAACAACTGGTGAAGGGGGAAGTATCAGTCATGTTTTGGCCTTTGGCTGACTCTCGGTATGATATTCCAGAAATGTTGATGGAAGATTGTATTCATGATATTCATCTCAACATGTGGAAAAATCTTTATCGCTTAAAATAGAAAATATTATCTTATGATGAATATGAAAATCATGTCAAGATAATAGAAGGGTTGCAATGCGAAATTGACACGGAATCTCTTTTAGTTTCCTGACATCCAAATGTTGAAAAGTAGCAGAGAGCCCTTCTAAGTTCATGACTTGGTGCATTGAAAAGATTGTGCCAGTTAATTACCAATGCCCCATCTGGTATTCATATCAGAGGATGGGGTGTTCATGGAGCACTACATTTCACTATACTTTCCAGTCAACAAAACCTGCCAAAAATGGTCTCATGCAAAGTTATTTCCCATGGTCGGCCATAGCCAATTGTTTTGGTGAGTAATCAAAGGCTTACTCAATAACATGCCTCAACTAGTTCTTCCCCAAGTCAGGAATACAATGAACAAGTTGTTGAATTACTCTTCCATCCATAAAATGTGAATATCGAACATGCTTCTCATTTAGAGCATGCACATCATCAGGTGAAAGAAGTGTCAGAAAACATCCAATGGTCATTTGAGCTAGGTGATTTGAGTGGATGTAGGTTGATGTATATGGCTAATTTCTAGATTAATATCTGCAAACTCAGGAGAGATTTTAAGAAGGTCTCAGATGTAGCAGCTCAAGAACCACCTCATCTTGCCAGAATGGGGACTCTTTTAACCCAACCCTCGGAATCAACAAAAAGGATTCAAGGAGTTGATCATGAATAGCAGGAACAGAAGGAACATCCCCAGTCCACTAGACTGGGGACTTTTTCAAATCTTCAATCTCTTAGTTTAAGTAAGTCTTCTCTATAATTGGGAAAAATCCATAAGAGGAATGAAAAGCCTAATTTTCAGGAGATTCCCTCCAAATTATGGTTCATCATGAAATTTCTGAGGGATCAACTCAATAAAATGAAATGTCTCATAAATGACATGGAAGAAGACAGTATCGTTGGAATGCTGATAGAAGGGATGCAATGCGTTATGCATCAATAAATGTTTTCAATGCCTTTTTCACTTATCCCCCAAAACATGAGGTTCACTCAGAGGAATCAGATGAAGAAGTTACTATTCAAGAGGCTGTGTACACAGAAATAAATGAAGAAGGTGTGCATACTAGAAGCCAGAGGGCTGCCCAGAGGAATGATATTCCTTCAGGAAATGCCCTTCCATTCTCTAGAAAGGCACATGCCAATTAAAAGGGTAAAAGTCCGGTTACATTCCACCCTACCTCTAAAGAATACCAATCACTCTCATTAGAGCAAAGGTTCAAACAATAACAGGAAGAAATGAAGGAGTTAACGAGGTTGAATTTAGAACTACTTCAAGGTAGTCTTCACCCTAAGCATGTTGGAGTCGGTCAGTAAAGGGAATGTGTTGAAGTTACTTAGATGGATCAATAATATCCTCCTTTACCAGTACACCCTCACAGGTCTAATACTATGGGTCATGTGCAACAACAACTAGTAGTTATACTATCTGTTTCAGTACCAATCACCACACACTACTGGAAAATAGGTCTATACCCATGGTTTTACAGAAAACTGTGGGTATAGGGTACCCCTATATCCATGTTTTTCCAAAACCGTGCGTATAGGGATCGTATGTGAACCTATACCCACGGCTTTCCAAAACCGTTGGTATATGCCACCTATACCCACGGTTGAGCCAAAAACCATGGGCATAGTTCTCTTTTATGACCTATACCCACGTTTGTTCCAAATCAGTGGGTATAAGGTATTTTCCGAAGAACTATACCGACAGTTCTTGAAAGCTGTCGGTATTGTGTGTTTTTTTTGAATAACTATACCCACAGTTCTCCAGAACCGTGGGTATAGCTTTCCCGCATTATGGTAGGGAAATAAAATTAGGTGGGACACAAAAACAATTTGGTGGGAAGACATTTATTTATGGTTTAGATTAATATATTTATGCAAATATAAATATATATCTTTAAAAACATAGCAGCTCGGTTGTTCAAGTGTTTGCGGCGGATCCGGTAAGTCGCCTGTTCGAATCACTGTGGACGTTATTTTTATTTTTAATTACCCCAGGTGGATAATATTAATATAAATATGCCAATGTTTGTTTGTATAATCAGTATGAATAGCAGCTTGGATGGTTTGATGGTATTGCACGACGGTGTTGTTTATCGCGAGATGCAGGTTCAATTCCCGCGGGGCTCTTTTTTTGGATTTAAATAAGCTATATTAATATATATACGCAGACTAATTAATATATAACAAATAAAATTTACAGGCCAGTTGGTCCATTTGTGGGGTGCGGCCTTGAGTGTCTACCGGAGTTGCAGGTTCGAAACCCTCCCCAGTCCAATTTTTTGAAAAAAAACCCACGGTTTGAGAACCATGGTGTGTGTTGTGTGCCACGCTGTTTGAGTGTGTGCCACATTTAACTACCCTATACCCACAGTTCTCCAAATTGTGGGTATACACTGAGACCCCTATACCGACACCATTCCAGCCCACAGTTCCCAAAACCGTGGGTATAGGCTTTACCCACGGTTTTGGGGGCTATACCCACAGTTTTGAACCGTGGGTATAGGTCGTTTTTCTAGTAGTGACACATATCCAAACTCCAATTATTGCACCTGCTCAGGTCCAAGCTCAAGAATATGTCTCTCAAAAGTTAATAACTACCACTGAGTCATTGACAGCTCGGTTGGAAGCTATGGAGGGTAAACATGCACAAATTAAACCAGAAAAAAGAGCTTACCTTGAATGGGTAGATGCAATTACTCCCTCATCAAATTTTTCAAGTACTGCATTCCCAATTTTTAATGGTTCAGGAGATCCATAACAACACTTAACAGATTTTTTTTCTCATTGTGATCCTATTATGATAACTCCATAGTAACAAGAAGTAGTTAAGCTCAGGTGTTTTGTATAGTCATTACAAGGGCCTACCTTTGTCTAGTATACAAGTTTGTAATCTCTGACAATTACTGGGTGGGAATACCTCTGTCAAAGATTTCTTCTTCAATTTAGATCAACATTGCCAAAAGACAATAGTTTTTTATCTTACAAATTGTAATCAAAGGGAAAATGATAGATTTTCAGATTTCATTGCTCGATGGAAGGGATTAACAAATTCCTTAATCTTATCCCTCCCTCAAGAATAATTGTTTCCAATCTTTGTGGAAAATTTGCATGATGAATTACGCACATCGTTGATCCCAATGAAATACACAAGAGTATTTTGAGACCTTACTTCAATCGCTCAACAGATAAAATATTATTTTATAGAGACTAAGTCTAAAACTCGTGTAATTCCATCAGCTCCAGGAAGGAGAATGGGGAGAGCAGAGACTGCTACAATTACACTTAAACAAGAATATGTACCTGTTTCCATTTCAAATCCTTCATCTTATAAAAGGGGTCCACCTCTTGAGTATAAACAACAAACTCTATTTCGTCAAGATGATCAAAGAGATCAAAGACGGAAGGAATTTGAGGAGTTAAAGAACAAGGTTTATTCTTTCCGAAATGAACAAGTTCTTGGTTACTTCATTTCAGCTTTGGAAAATACTTTGGTTTAGTTTCCAAGGCCTAAAAGTCCGAACAAGGAAGGAGATAAAGACCTTTCCAACTATTTCACATTTCATTCGATGTTGGGGCATCCCATTTAGGAGTGTTTTGTCTTCAAAGAACTCCTGCAAAACATGGTGGACTCAGGAAAAGTCAAACTAAAAGGTTCTTTAGCCCAGGTTGCATGTGTTACTACTACCGATCCAGAGGAACAAGGGGAGTTGCATAAATTCAAAAGAAAAAATGCACAGAAATATAATGATTGGATGGTCAGGAAAACGATCAACCAAAATAATGCCATTTTATGAACACAATTGAAGAAACCAATTGTGTCTTCTGCTATGAATACCACAACAAAACCACCTTAATCAGAAGGAAAATACTCAAAGAGGCTACAAAATTCGATGAAATAAGAGTTGTCAGAATAATATGAGCTCCAGTCAAAGGCCAAGTTATCTTTGACTGTAGTAGATTTTATTCTATCTACTTCAAAAGCACAGACACCGCCCTACCAAATGGAAGATCCTAAACTGGCTAACTAGGTAGAGTCTTCATCAGATGAAGATTTGTTTATTGGTTCTTTTAACAAGATTCACATAACATATCCTTATGCCGATCAATGTTTTGATCATGATGAGTCTGAGTTCCCTGTATCAAACAGAGGAATTAGAGGGAGTTTGAGAGTTCTAGGATATAGAGGAAGATGTGGATATTCCAGAAGCCACTATTTCAATCCTACCCCTGCTAGAACTGTATATAGACAATAAACTCATGGAAAAGCCCTTCATAGGGCTCAACAAGAACAAGAATGTTATTCCACACATGGAAGATTCAGTCCTAGCACAGTTATTTTGGAAGATTGGTTAGAAGTTAAACCCTCTTTCTCTCAGTAAATAAATAGACCTAGTCGGTCTAATCTTCCAAATCCAGGAGTATTTACAACACCTAGCCCGATACAAGATGTATATACTTCCAAAGAATCAACTTATAAGGAACCTGTGAAACCACATGTTCCTGTTGGGAAACACAGAACTTTGGACTAAAAGTATGATATCTTGAAACATTTGACCCAAGTATCAGCCAAGTTGTCAATTCTGGATGCGTTGAATCTATTAATGGATCTTCGGGAGGCACTCATTAAGGAATTTTCAAGTCCTCAGGAAATCAAATCTAAAATTGTTGCAGCTGAAGTCTACCATGTAGAGAATAATCTTATAGAATTCCATGCAGTGATATCTTTTACAGATGAAGATGAAGATGATGTTGTGCATGGACATATTAGAACTTTGTATTTATCTGGATAGGTCAATTATGTTGACATCTGACGAGGTATCATTGACTATGGTTCAACAGTTATCCTCATCCCTATTAGTACACTTTGTCAATTGGGCCTCACCGAATCCGATTTATCTTCTTCTACTTTGATGTTGCAAGGATATGATAAAAATGAACAAGAACCTATGGGCAAGATTACACTCAGATCTCAGTTTGGGGACCTTGTATCCAATTCAGATTTCATGGTTGTTCGTCATGACACAACCATCAACATTTTTCTTGGAAGACCTTGGCTACATCAACATGCGGCTATACCTTCATCATACCATCAATGTCTCAGATATTGCCTCAATGGTAAAATTGGGAAATTGTATAGTGATAAAACCCCATTAAAAACATTTGTGTCTCAATAAATTGAGGCAGAATTATATCTCATGGAGGGAAAGGAAATATCCATGACAAAGGAGGTTACCAAAATTAATGCTCTATATTGTTTAGAAAAGATCCCAGTAAACCTATTCACACATGTGAGTATAGATTATGTTTTTCCTATCAGTCAAATTGACAGGATAGACCCAAATCTAAATTCTCTTACGGAAACTTCCATAATGTCAATTATGGAAACCAATCCAGAAAACATAGTAGAAATTGCTGATTCACCCGACAATGATGAAAGATCAAATGGAGATGTCTTCATTTCATCCGCTAAAATCCAGCAATTCTATATTTCATCAATCATTCCAGAAGAAGTTATAGCAATGCAAGAGATGAATGATGATGCCGATTCTCAATACGTGATATCCTCTTTATTACCCAAACAAGACCCTTAATCATTAATTGGGTCAGAAATGGTAGCTTCTTCTTCAAGATGTTCAAATTTTAACTTCTCTCTTGACCATGAAAATTCTACTACATCATCTACTATGCAAGTAGAAACAAAAGAAGTAACACATATTGAAGAAGAAGAGGAAGATCTCAGAGATTCTCCCCCAGCATTTGAAGAGGTTATATCTACCACTGTAGATGAACTCAGAGAAATAATAATGGTTACAAAAGAACATCTACACCCCAATTTAATTAGTGCAGCCATGACTCTTTAAGAGAAAGAGATGTATATTTCATTTTTAAAGCAAAATAGAGATATATTTTAATGGAATTATACAGAAATTACCAAGAATGACCCTAAAATTGCTACCCATCATTTGTGTTTTCTAGAAGAACATCGAGGATTCAAGAAAGCAGCAAGAAGAACACACCCAACTTATGCCTCCAAAAATGAAGATGAAGTGGACAAACATATCAAATCTAACTTCATTAGAGAAGTTCATTATCCCAAATGGATGCCTAATATTGTCCCTGTGAAAAATAAGAATGGTCAAATTAGAGTTTCAATTGACTTCAGAGATCTTAATCGGCATTGTCCCAAGGATGATTTTCTGGTTCCGATCACAAAACTCTTAATTGATGCAACAGCTAGCTATGAAGCACTTTCCTTCATGAATGGATATTCTGGGTATAATCAAATATGAATGCCTCTAAAATATGATGAATATACATCCTTCAGATCCCCTCAAGGTGTGTTTTTCTATTGGGTAATACCCTTTGGCATGAATAATGCCGGTGAAACATATCAATGTGCCATGCACCGTATCTTCAAACCCTTTTTAGGGAAATTTTTTGAATTTTATGTGGATGATTTGGTGGTTAAATCCAGACAATGTTCTAATCACTTGGATCATTTGGAAATCATATTCCACAAACTTCGACAACATAATTTGAAGATGAATCCCTTGAAATTTTCTTTTGGGGTAACCTCAAAAAAATTTCTCTGCTTTTTTGTATGCCATAGTGGTATCGAAGTCGATCCTGAGAAGAAAAAATAAATCCTTGGTATGTCACCTCTTCGAAATTTGATGGAATGGAGAGGACTTCAAGGACACTTGTCTTATATTTGACGTTTCATCGCCAATTTGGTTGGCAACTGTTTACCCTTCACCAAATTAATGAAGAATGGATTAACATACCAGTGGAATGAAGAATTTCAAGAGGAATTCAATATTATCAAGAAATATCTATTGAGTCCACTGGTATTAATTCCACCTATTGAAGGAAGACCAGTCATTGCTTATGTGAAAGCATTAGAGTGATCATTGTGTGCCTTCCCAACCCAAAAGAATGATACTAGGAATGAAAACAGCCTTTTCTATCTCAGTCATACTATGCTTGAGGCCGAAACTCGATATTAAAGAATTGAAAAGTGTTTCCTAGAAATAATCTTTGTAGTTCAGAAATTCAGACACTACCTACAACATCAGGAGGTCCATTTGGTATCTCTCAGTAACCCGGTGAAATTTATCCTTAGTCTTCCAATACTTACAGGACGTCTGGCAAGTTGGGATGTTATTTTGCAGTAGTTTCATATCCAATATGTGTCAAAAAAGGAAATAAAAGGACAAGGTCTGGCTGATTTCTTTGTTGAACAACCTTTAGTAGAATATACATAATTAGATATTGAACACCCTAATGGGGAAGTATTCTCTTTTCATGATAATCTCAAAACATGGGAAATGTACTTTGATGGTGCTTCCAAAAGGTCAACAGGGAAGAAAATGGAAGATCATAGATTCAACAAAGATGGTTTGGGAATTGTACTTATTTCCCAAGAAAAGGAAGTTCTACCCTACTACATCTTATTGTTGGAATGCAGTAAAAATAATGAAGAAGAATATCAAGCTATCATCGTAGGATTAGAGTTTATGCTTCAGGCACAGGTGAATCACTTAAAGGTTAAAGGTGATTCAGACATGGTAATCAAACAAGTCAATGGGGATTATGCCAACAAAAAATAAGAGTTAATCCCTTTGTATGATTATGGCATAGATTTTATGGCAGCATTTCCTTTAGAACTGACATTTTATCATGTCATGTGATCACAAAATGCTCAAGCTGATGCACTAGATAATGTAGCCACAGCACAAACAGATCCAAATCAGGATGAAACAATCATCAGTATTGGCCACAATCGTACAATTTCACCTTATGTTGAAATTAGAACAGAGGAAATCAATGAAATCAGTCCCATTTCTGAACCATATGGTCATACTACAGGATGGATGACACCAATCAGGGAATACCATCAAAATGGAACACTCCCACCTGATAGAGTCCGGAAAGAACAAGTATGGCAACATGTGGTCGATTTTTCTCTTTATGGTAGCCCATATCATCTAGAAAAAATTATCAATAAGCGAGGGTTTGATGGAATTCTCTTCCGATGTATTGATGTTGAAGAGACAATGACTGTTATGAAAGAAGTACATGTAGGAGTTTGTGGTTCCCACCAGTCCGGACATAGGATTGTTGGTCAAATCTGAACACTTGGATACTTTTGGCCTTCAATAATGCAAGATTGTGTTGATTTCACTATGAAGTGTCATTCGTTCCAAGTATGTGCCAACTTCATTCATCAACCCACAGAGTTACTTCATACAACTAAATATTCATGGCTATTTTCCACATGGGGAATGGATGTAGTAGTACCTTACCCTTCAGCTACATCAAATAAGTTTAAGTATATTCTTACTGCTGCTGAATTCTTTTCCAAATGGGAAGAGGCAATACCTCTAAAAGAAGTTAGTTCTAAAAGAATTTTTAGTTTCATCAAGTCTAACATAATTACCAGATTTTGTGTCCCTCATACCATATTGATGGAAAATGGCACCAACTTCTATTCATCTGATGTAAGGAAGTTATATCAAGAATACAACATCAAATCCAACCATTCATATCAGTATCATGCAGCGTCCAGTGGACAAATAGAAGCCTTAAATAAGACTCATTCAAACATATTTCAAAATATGGTGGATAAATATAAGAAATCACGGCCTGATAATCTTTTTCATGGTTTACGGGCTTATCAGACAACCACCCACACTAATACACAGTCAACTCCATACTCTTTGGCATATAGACCAGAACTAGTCTTTCACATTGAGGGTCAATTGCCTTCGCTCAGAGTAGACATTTGTGATTAGTTATCTACAGATGATCAATCTCAAAAGAGATTGGTTGAATTGGAAGGATTAGATGAAAAAAGATTGTGCACCCTGCACCACTTGGAAGTTTATTAGAATCGAATAGCACATGCTTTCAACAAAAAAGTTCATCTTCGTTCATTTATTCAAGGAAAATTGGTATTGGTCCTTAGAACTCCAATGATAAAAAGAAATAAACCTCCCATGCTTGAGACAAAGTGGGAAGGACCTTATTCAATACATAAGGTATACTCCAAAGGAGCTTATTCTTTAATCTCAATGGGTGGATAACTCATCACAACTCCAACTAGGGAAATATTATTGAAAAAGTATTTTGTGTAACCCAAATACATCTCCATCATCCAAAATGATGTTAAACTATGTTGTCCAAGCTACATGATGCTAAAATGTGCAGCAATGTTCCATGCATGTGACTTAAACTATCCTAGTCCGTATTGAAAGACTATAAACTACATAGTCCCCTCCATAGTCCTTACTGCAAGATTTTAAATTGCATAGCCCCATATTTCATCAAACATGAAGTTAAATTGGGTCTTGTCCCTTATATCCTACATGAAATTAAATTGTGCATCATTAGGGTTTTTTCTACCTCTTGTTTCTCACACCGAGTATGACTCACGTGAGCTTAGAGTAAGCTTCACCCAAAATACCCTCTATGGGATGCTAACCACGGGTAAGTCCCAAAACCATCTTTGGGTAGTCCTCAAGTTCAATTTTATCACCAAGTAATTCTTAATTGAACTACACAGACTTTGATCCTTTCCTTCTAGACTGGGTACGTAGGCAGTCTCACGAGATTCAAGCCCAAAACCAATATCTTCACATCGGTTCACCAGCATATCATACGATGTTGATCCATGAATTCCCCCCCAAAACCAATATCTTCACATTGGTTCATCATCATCCTTGATATATGAAATTAAACTATACAGTCTCCCATTGTCCTCACTACAAGACATTAAACTGCATAGCAATACATCTTAGCTACATGACGTTAAATTGTGCAACACCGGTCCATGCATATGACCCTAAACTATTCGTATTTTTGTCCTGTATGACAATAAACTACCACAATATTTAACACCCTCACATGATATGGAATCATTATTGACATTAATTTTCAACAACTTCATACTCCAAAGAATATGTGCATACATTGAAATTCCTGATATTTTATTCGTGGGTCAAACCATCATTGCACTAAAGTCCACTTTCACCCTTCACTTATATGAACCAAATCTGTATAGTGGGTATTTCAAGAACTATCTATGGTTTGATTCCCATACATATGGGATACGTAGGAACGTTCGAGCATCCCTCAAATACAGCCCCAAGTCATTGGGCCTAACCCCAATTTCCACTTTCAGTCCCTTGGCTGAAAAGTCCCTGTGTGAAAACATGAATGTGGTATGAAAACCCTAGTCTTCATTCACATCAGGTTTATAAAACACACAATGTGTATTACTTATTATGGTCCGAACTATATGACACTAAAATAAGATCTCCTACATTCTCATCCCACATGATGTTAAACTATATTTCAAGAACTACATTTGTCTTGATTCTCATCCTAATGAGATATGTAGTGAAGTTTAGCATTTCAGTTCAGGACCCAACCACAACATCATTATGGTCATTATTGGTCTATGTATCTCTTTCATGAATTGGAAAATAACCATTTTCTTGTGTCATACTCCTAAGCTTTAATACATCCAAATCTCCATAACCCTTTTCGTAACTATTGGTCACAAAATTTCTGATACTCGAGAATTCTTTTTCCTGATTATGCAGCACGTGCCCTTAGGCGGCCTTGCATAAGTAGTCTACATAATGGACCTGTCAGCCAAAAGATTCTATTATTTGACTATGTAGCTAATGACCTTAAGTGGCCCTTCATAATTCCACCCCAACGGGTTTTTCAAATAGTGGTAATTTCATTTTTGGGAGGAAAACCTATTTTGTCCTTATTGGTCTTAACGAAAATATATAGGGATCTTCAAAAATAGGCATCCTTAACATATTTGTCCCATACTCTTTTTCATGATCTAAAAGTATTCCAGTCTATGGTTTATATTTCCCTTCCCTACATTTGGGTCAGACCTTCACATGAGTGACATTCATACAACTCTTTGACAATCATGATTGGGAATATCCTCTCCACATTCAAGTACCTCTCTCCATACAGCAAACACTATGTTTTGGAAAATTTGAATCTCTAGAAACTTCCACTAGATTTTTAGCAGTAGAAATGTAACATTTCTAAGTGTTCTTTTTCCTGACTATACAGCACATGCCCCTAGGATTCCTTGCATAAGTAGTCTAGGTAACAGACCTGTTATCCAAAAATGTTATTATTTGACTATGCAGCCAATTCCCTTATATAGCCCTGCATAATTCAACCCCCTAATGATGTTGTTGAATAGAGGTAACTTTACTCTTAGGAAATAATTCTTCTAATGCCTTTTATCCCTATTTTTCATATCATTACTTAGATTCATAATTTCTTAAGTCATAGTTTACATGTTTTACTGCAAACATGAATGTGGTAATATGTTTTCAGATAAATTATCATGGAATTGAGTCAATTTTAATCCATTATTAATTCAGTCAAAGCTATTATACCTTAAACACTAGCCTCTATTTGTCTGACGTGCATAACTTTAAACTTCCCACAAATGACAAGGGAACTCTAATCAAATATTATGTCTGATTTCACTAAACATACATTTTGTCTGATTTAGTTAATATTAAGAAATTAAAAGATGAAATGTTTGGGGGTTTGTTTGTATCACCCTAGAAAAAATAAAACTATGATTACTAGGACCATTGGCTTACATAAAAATTTAAAGCAGGTAGAAAAAGAATGCATTCACAAATTATTGAATATGAAAGTGTTTTTCATTGATGCAAAAGAGTTAGAAGGACATCCACAGACTGGAGTCTCTAAAATTTTCAAGAATTACAAGAGGCTTTCAATATAACTCTTCATTTGATTTATGGAATCCTGAAATTCATCAGTAGCCACATAGAGTTCATTCATTTAACTAGATACAATAAAAGAAGCATTGACTCCGGCTCTTCTTGGAACAATTGTAAAAGAATGTTCATGAGTGCGTTTTGAGAAAATTTTCAGCTGATCAAACAGGGACTCTATTTCGGTCCAAGAGACTTGGAAGATGGATACATGGATTTGAGAAGGGAGCATTAGAAGTAAAGAGCCATTCAGAGAGAGTAATATTTTCAGAAATTTTTTATAATGTCATGATAGTATTATCTCCACCAACAAGAAGCAGAGAACATATTAGTCCATGGTTTTCCATTTTCCTTCATGCAAAGAAATGGCATGGAGAAAAAATTTTAAATTTCACACCATCATAGCTACACTTAATGAACAACATAACTGATATAGAGGAATAATAGTGTGGTTGTATCTCAACCATATGAAATTTCAGATCTGGTGCACAAATACTGTGATGCATTATGTATGCCTTCCTCACTGATCCAACATTAACAAATGATACTAAAACTGAAACTTTTACTGAAGCAAAGTTGGTGTATGGTTGAAACCAAGAATGCGGGAGATAGTTCTTTGCCTCTGGAAAGTTGACACCTTGCATATGACCATGGAAATATAAAGGCATGTAAATGATCTGTGGGAAATTAACATGATACTTCATCAAGTACTTGGCCAAATCTGGGTGAGTGATGTCATAGATATCATAATAGTCATGGCCAATGATGTTTATCAAATCATCAATCTGTTTTCTAGCTAGTTCATCAGCTGATCCAATTCTTCTGGAAGCCATTGAATCTTCACAACGATTAAATAATTAAATTTTAAGTAAGTTGGTTTTTTCATAAAACTTGAGAAGAAATTGAAAAAATGGATAAGGCATTAAGGAGCACATGTCTAATCTTGGAGGGAAATTATAAGCTAGTAGCACAAGTATGGGCACGTAAGTATTTCCGCGCAAGTCGAAATACCTCTATAGAAGCGCGACAAAATTTAAAAGAAGCAATCAACCACAGACATTAGATCATGTGTGACTAGAGTTCACATGCGCGACGAGAGAATGATGTGTCGTAGGATGGATTCTTTTTGAGAAAGTGCTACCCATATTTATAGGCAAGGCTATACCCCTACACGCCATAACTTGCGCCCCGCACCCTGCGCGCCTCATACCTGCGCACCGTTGGATTTTGGTTTCTTCTTTTCCTCAGAGTCCAATCCTCTTTTCTATCTGGATCCAACTCTAAGGGGGACTTGTTTTGACTCTCCATTCCATCACAGAGTCCAATGATTGACTAAGGAGAGTACCTCAAGCAAAGAAGAATGATGATTCATCAAGAATTTCACAAAGGCATTAATGCGCACACGTATACCTGGGCGCCAGCCTTGGGCGCGCAGGTCACTTGCACGCCAGATAGGAGGTGCACAAGTCTGTTGCGTGCCAAAAATGAAATTTTTCCCATACCTCAGGTGGCCTATAAATACCCCCTGTGCCCCCCACCATTTCGAAGATGAAAAATCAAAAACACAGATTTAAGCTCTGGTCACCCCAGTCTCCATATTATGCCTTCCGAACACTTCTTAGGTAATTATTTACCTAGAATATAATCTCTAAAGAGGATGAATAAGTCCTAAGTAGTAGAAATCGTCAATACTTGTGTGCCTAAGTGTCCATCCCTTAAGGGATGTGATGATACTTGCACGCCACCTTTTCCTCTCAAGGTAACGTGTGCGCCACTCATCTGAAAGCCTTTAGGATGATACTAAGGGCTCCAATTCAAAGTCACCTAAGTATCACTTCATATATTCTTCATCACCCAAGTGAACTCATGACGTGCAAGTATACTTGCGTGACAAGGATTTGAGCGCTAGACTAATACATGCATGCCTCCTTCCAATTCAAATATTTTCCTCAAATCCTCCTCTCCACATCAAGATTTACCCTTCAAAAACCTCTTCAAAATCATTTATGGCATGGTTCTTTTGTTGGATTCTTTATCTGAAAAGAATTTTGTGGGACATTTCTCAAATCCTCATGATTTTCATAGCATTATAAAACTATGGTTTGAGATCTCCTCCATTAAATCTTATCCTTTAAATGATAAGTTCCCTAATTTGGGCATCCTCCTTAAAAGTAAGCCCCAATGTCCATAATATGGGCATCCTCTTTAGGAGTATGCCCCATGTTCTCTAATCTGGGCATCCTCCTTAAGAGTAAGCCCCAATTTCTCTAATCTGGGCATCCTCTTTAGGAGTAAGCCCCATGTTCTCTAATCTGGGCATCCTCTTTTGGATCAAGCCCCATGTTTTCTAATCTGGGCATTCTCATTAGGAGTAAGCCCCATGTTTTCTAATCTAGGCATCCTCTTTAAGAGTAAGCCCCGATTTCTCTTATCTGGGCATCCTCCTTAAGAGTAAGCACCACGTTCTCCAATCTGATCATCCTTTTTAGGAGTAATCCCCATGTTATCTAATATGGGAATCCTCCTTAGGAGTAATCCAAAAGTTCTCTAATCTAGGCATCGTCTTTAAGAGCAAGCCCCACATTCTCTAATCCGGGAATCCTCCTTAAGAGTAAGACCCAAGTTCCCTAATCTAGTAATACTCTTTAGGAGTAATCTCATGATCCCTAATCTAGGCATCCTTCTCTGGAGTAAGCCACATGTTATCAAGTCCTCTCTCATGTCCCCTTAACCTGGGCCTTCTTTTCAAGAGTAATCCCTAGACATAATTTCTTTTGACTTGAGATTCTTTCTCAGGAATAAACCCCAATCATTAGTCCCTCCCTAATTTGGACATCCTTCTTCGGAGTAAGACCTAAAATAAGTATTTAAATCTTCATAAAGTACATATACCTTTATTGGCCTTATTATCGGGTTTCTTACCTGAAGTAAAATCCCAATCCTCATATATCTTCGGTGGTCATACATACTTAAGCCCCACATCATTTTTTGTGATTGCATCTTTCATGGCACAATGGTCAGGTTTTACTAATACCTCTTGTTTCTCACATCGAGCGTATCTCACGTGAGCTTAGAGTGTAAAAGTAATTTTGACATCTCTCTTTGTGCCATCAATCATGCATAAACCCCATACTTCTTCACTTGAACTACGTTGGTTTTGATTCCTTTTCTAACAAGGATACGTAGATAGTCCATCTACGGGTACGATCCCAATTATGAAATAATCCCATCCTTTCTGAACAAAAATAAACTTCAAGTGCCCCACTGAGTGGATTTAAAACCAGTATGGTTATAATAATGACCAAGAGATTTCTATATAATGTGTTGAAGGATACCGTTGACTATGAGTCTATAATAAATACAGATGATTCTCTATCGATGAAGAACCTCAAATACATATAAAAGATTCTCTAAATCTCATACATATCAATCATTGAATGTCAGATATAAAGGAAAGCTCATTTTCATACTAGGTAAATTAATAATGATTCACGAACATAACATAAATATATAAGAGAGTCCCAGAGTAGACAATAATTCCCCCCAAAAAGGTGTGATGAGTCTGAACTACCATCCTCCTGACCAATGAAAATTCTTAAGCCTCATCGGTCCACAAATAATAAGCACCAACCTTTGGAATGTAGGTCCAAATGGAAATAGATTCATTGGATGTTTCCTGTTCTACGAATAAACCCTTTTGAAACCGATTGGAATGATTGAACCTTAAACAAACAATGTCATCCCCATTTCAGAAGAATCAACCTTAAAAACATGAAATTTTTTTAAACCTATAAAAACCTAAAAACACAAAATAAACATAAAACCATAATACCCCTTAAAATTTCTAAAACCCCCAAAAAACCATAAATCCTTAAAAATCCAAAATAATCTCTAAAAATCATAAAAAACCTAAAAAACAAAAAAACCTAAAAAAATCTTAAAAACCTAAAAATAATTAAAATACATAAAAACCTATAAAAAACTAAAAACCATAAAACCCTCAAAGACCATAAAATCCCTAAAAACCTATAGAATCACTAAAACCACTAAAAACTTTAAAAACACTTCGAACCCCAAAAAATGATAAAAAAATAAAAAAACCATAAAAACCATAAAAAAATAAAAAAACACCTACAACCCTACAAAACCAAAAAAAACCTACACCTTAAAAAAACCTACACCCCTCAAAATGCCAAAATACACTAAGACACCACAAAAGCCTAAAAATCCCTAAAAACACAAAAAATATAAAAAACTATAAACCACTAAGAAACTATAAAAATATCATAAAATCCTTAAAACACATAAAACCCATAAAAACATGAACATTCTAAAAAGTATAAAAAACTAAAAAACAATATAAAAACCTAGAAAAAGGCTAAAACTAAGAAAAAATCTAAAAACCCATTAATCCCACAAAAATTTTAAAAAACTCTAAAAAATATAAAATCCAAGAAAAATACAAAACCCTATAAACCCAAAAACCAAAAAAATACATGAAAACCCCACAAATTCCCTAAAAAAGCTAAAAACCCAAAAAATACTGAAAAGTACTAAAATCGTGAAAATCATGAAAAACTCCCAAAACCATAAAAAACATAAGAAAACATTACAAACCTAAAAATAATTCAAACCACTAAAAACCTAAGAAACATTAAAAACACAAAATGTACTAAAAAGACGAAAATATCATAAAACCCTCAAGATCCCTAAAAACCCTAAAAATTGTTAAAATAACAAAACAAATCTAAAAATAACTATAAATGTAAAAAAAAACATAAAACTTCTAACCAAACTAAATATTTCAAAAAATCCAGGAAAAGTTACTAAATCCCCAAAACCTAAAAAACAATAAAAACCCCTCAAAGTCTTAAAATCAATAAAAACCCATATAAACCATAAAAACCCACTAAAACCTCTAAAAACCATTAAATTCCTGTAAAAATTAAAAACTATAAAAAATCTCGAAAACCATAAAAAACTTAAAACAATAAAATAAAAACCCAAAAAACCATAAAAACACTAAAAACCATAAAACCCAAAAAACCCTCCAACCCCAAAAATTGTAAATCACTTAAAAATCTATAAAAACATTAAAAATAAAAGAAAACAAAAAAGTCCTAAAAATAAAAAAAACATTAATACCCCTAAAAACCCTAAAAAAACAAAGAAATCATTAGAATCCTGAAAGCACATAAAACTTATAAAAACCAAAATGACGCTAAATACGCTAAAACCATAAAAAACACTAAAACCCCTAAAAATCCATAAATAGTGAATAAAAAACCATAAACACTATAAAAATCCTTAAGAATACTAAAATTTATAAAAAACCATAAAAAATTGAAAAACTCTATAAACACCTTAAAAACCTTAATGCACTTAAAAGAACAAAAAAATATAAAATGCTAGAAACCCAAAAAAAATCTTTTAAAGACCCTAATAACTCTAAAATGCATAAAAACCCTCAAAAAAATAAAGACCCCAAATCCCATAAAAACCATAAAAGAACTAAAAATCTAAAAAAACTTTAAACCCCTAAAACATTAAATAACTCTAAAAACCATAAAATCTCAAAATACTCAGAAATAACCCTAAAACCCCGAAAAAATTCATAAAATCCCTATTACCCAAAAAAAACCTAAAAACACTCAAAATCTATGAAAAACACTAAAAACCCATAAAATTATAAAAAATACCTAAAAAGCCCTAAAAATGTAAAAATACACCAAAATCCATGTAAACCAGTTAGAAAACAATACAAATCCTAAAAACACATAAACCCCCTAAAAAACGAAAAACACTAAATCCCTTGAAAACCCTCAAAATCCCTAAAAACTCTAAACCAAATTAAATTTATATAAATGACCTAAAAATTCTTAAAAACAAAAAAAATTAAAAACCGAGAAATACAATTGAAAACCTTAAAAAGATAAATACTTTTAAAACCACCAAAAAACATAAAAATACTAAAATCCTAAAAAACAGAAAAATGACTCTAAAAACCATAAATCTCTATAAACCATAAAAAACCATAAAATCCCATAAAAACATAAAAATAAAAAAATCCTAAATCTTTGTAAGCCCCTAAAAATGTGAAAAAAACTTCAAAAACTATAAAACCCTAAAAAAATAAAAAGAAACTAAAAAAACAGACCTCTAAAAACTCTAAAAAAATATAAAAACAATCAAAGTCCTTAAAATATATAAAAAATCAGAAAAATCCCAAAAAATTCATTAAAAATCCCTAAAAATGTAAAAATCCCTAAAAACCCTGAAAAACCTTATGAAACCCTTAAAAATCTAAATACACATAACCCTACAAAAAAACATATAAAACCAAAAAACCCTCAAAATCCTAAAAAAACTAAAAACCACTCATCCCATAAGAACAATAAAAAACAAAAGAACCATAAAAATGAAACACCACTAAAAAGTCTAAAATCCCTTTAAATCTATTAAAATGGTAAAAAAACTATAAAAACCGTAAAAAAACTAAAAATATAATAAAACCAAAAAAACCCAAAAAATTATACAAACCATAAAAACCCTAAAAAATATTAAAAACTATCAAAATTCTTAAATACCCAAATGTTCCATAAAAATAATAAAATGTACTAAAAGTCAGGAAAAACATAAAAAACCCGAAAAAAACCGAGAAGAACCCTACGAAAAAATTAAAAACCAAAATACACATTAAACGCAAAAAAAATCTTAAGCAATAAAAATCCCTAGAAGCCATAGAACGCAAAGAAACACTAAAAATACCTCAAAAACCAAAAATCCATAAAAGCCTAAAAATACCTAATCAATCCTAATATAAAATACATCATAAATCCTAGAAAAACTAAGAAGACCATAAAACCTAAAAATATTTAAAACCCCTAAAAACCAAAAAATTAACACAAAACCCCTAATAGACCATAGAAACACAAAAAACAATTAAAACCACTAAAACCACTGAAACTATAAAAAACCCTAAGAACCCATAAAAACCCTAAAATAACTAAACACTTTCAAAAGTTTTTAAACCCCTAAAATAACTAAACATGCTTAGTTTTGCGCTGCTTGTCCAGACCCAAGGAAGGTCTTGCTGGATTCTATGGCTTCTCGACGGGTCTTGGTGGATGCATAGGGCGCGGATGTAGGTTTTCTTTATAGGTCTACTTTCTTGTTCTTGGATCTTGCTGCTGACGAAGGTATGGTCACACTGTGCTGTGTTCACTTTGATTTGTTGGTCTGCGTGTTTGTGACTGGTGGCTGGCTTGGTTTTGAGTTGTTGTTTCTGTTGAATGTGTTTTGGATGCTGTTTTGGTTTCTATGTGGATACTGGCTATCAGTTCTATTGGGGGGTGCTGATTTTTGATCTATTGATGATGATGTTTCTATGTTGCTGGAGAGTGACCTTCTTGGTGAGAAGGTGCTGGGTGCTGGACCTTATGAGATTGGATGCGGGTTTTTGGTTGATTATGAGTTGCTAGTTGCTGGTGAATGCTGGATGATGTGTGGTTTTTTGGTTTTTGATACTGCTGCAGATGAGTCTTTTGTTGTGCTACTAGTTGATGGTTGTTGTTTGTTGGAAGGTGATGTTTTCTGCGTTCGGTTGCGCTTGTGCTGTGGTTTGATGCTGTTGGTTGTGTTTGGCTGTGATGATGGATTTGGTGTTGTTGGTTACTGGGGCTGGATAGTTAGGATGTATTGCTGCTGTTGTGTTGCTATGATGATTGGATGTGGTGTTGTTGTATACTGGTACTGGCTGGATGTGACGTGATGATGCCGTTGTTGTGTCTGTTTTTGAGTCTTTTTCATTCTTTATTATTCTTTTTTGTCCTGGGTTGTAAGGGTTTTTGGGTGCGGGTCGTTTGACACCTCCCCTTCCTTGTCTGTTGTGTGTCCTTTTTTATTGCTAATAAATTTGGGGGGGGGGGGGGTGGTAATAGCCCGACCCTCACATCTTCCTTGCCCTAAGAACCCTAAAAAACTGAAAATCCATAAAAACAAAAAAACCATAAAACCCATAAACAGATCCATAAAACCCTAAATACATAGGAAACCCTAAAAACCCTAAAAGACATTAAAAAAACCTTTATAATCTAATTTTTTTAATATGAATAAGAACCCTAGAATATAAAAACCATAAAACCCTAAATACACCTAAAAACCCAAAAAGGTAAAAAACCCATAAAAACCTAAAAATCAATAAAAACATGAAAAACCCCCAAACCCCTTAAATATCTAAAAACATTAAATCCCTAAAAATGTAAAAACAATATAAAAACATTAAACCCTAATAAATCAATAGAACCCAAAAAAAACCCAGAAATTCTAGAAAGTCTCCCAGATTCCCTAAAACCCTAAAACCCACAAAAAAATCTAAAACACCCAAAAAATCCCTAGAAACCAAAAAAACATATAAACCCTAAAAAACCTATGAATACCTTAAAATCCTAAAACTCATAAAACCCTCCAAAATCTAAAAAAACGCTAAACACATAGAAAGCCATTAAATCCCTAAAAACGCTAAAACCCCTAAAAACCCAAAAACCCATAAAAATATTTTTAAATCACTTTAAAAACCATAATACATAAAACAAAATAAACCCCTTAGAAACCCAAATAAAAAACAAATAAAATTAAAACCCCTAAAAACCTAAAAACACTAAAATTGATAAAAAAAACCAAAAAAGACCCAAAAAAGCCAAAAACCCTAAAAACCAGAAAACCTAAAAAAACCCCTAAAATCTATAAAACTATGAAAAATAGAAATTCAAAAAACTATTTAAACCCCAAAAAACTTTAAAATCTAAATATAAAATAAAAAAACCCTAAAAAAGTTAAAACCAAATAAAACGATAAAAACCCTAAAAACCCAAAAACACCTAGAAAACCTCAAAATCACTAAAATCCTTAAGAACCATAAAAATCCTAAAAGGGACATAAAAATCCCTAAAAACATAAAAAACCTTAAAACCCAGAAATAATATAAGAAAAACATAAAACCAAAAAAACACTTAAAACCCTAACAAACCTAAAAACGACTAAAAATAATAAAAAACTAAATAACCCCTAAAAACATTAAAAATCATAAAAACCCTAAAAAACATAAAAAACCTAAAACCCCATTAAACCCTAACACTTTTAAACAAATTAAAAATCCTAGAAAACCCATAAAATTTTAAAAATCCCTATAAACCTTAAAAACCCTAAACAAATCAATAGAACCCTAAAAACCAAAAAAAACTATAAAAACCATATATCCATTTAAAACCGTAAAGCCCCTCGAAAACCGTAATTGTCTGAAAAAAATTAAAACCCTAGAAAATAAGAAAAAATCATTCAAAACGTAAAAAACTAATAAAAGCTTAAAAAAATAAGAAAATATTAAAAACCTAAAAAAATTTAAACCACTAAAAACATAAAATACATTACAAACAGTAAAAATCCTAAAACCCTAAAAACCTAAAAAATAACTTAAAACCTTAACAAATCCTAAAAATTCGAAAACCCCCTAAAAACATTAATAAATTTAAACCCCTAATAATTGGAAAAAAACACTAAAAACCAATTGAGAACCCTACAAAACTAAAAAAATACATAAAAAACAAATAACCCTAAACCACTAAAAACCATAAAAATCTTAACAAATCCCTAAAACCCCAAAAAAACAAAAAAATCCTTAAAAAACCTTAAAATCTATAAAAATGTAAAAAAACCCTAAATTTTATGAAAAACCCTAAAAATACCTTAAAAACCATAAAAAACACAAAACACAAAAAACTTAAAAATGATATAACCCCAAAAAACCAGTAAAAACACTAAAAACCCTAAAACATATAAAACCATCAATATACCTAAATACCCTAAAAACAAAAAAAATCCTAAAATTCTATAAAATCACAAAAATGTAATGTAAAACCCTAAAAACCAAAAAACAGCTTTGAAAAAAAAACCTAAAAACACGTAAAAAACTAAAAAACCTAAAAAACACCATAAACCATAAAAGATCCAAAAATATCATAAGCACCCTAAAACCCTTAAAATAAAAAAAATCCTAAAACCATAGAAACCCAGAAAACCCTTAAAACCCAATAAAGCCCTAAAATGTCAATTAAACCACTAAAAATGATAAAAAAAACTCTATAAACATTAAACCCTAAAAATTCAAAAAATAAACAAAAAAACCATAAAAACCATAAAAAGGAAAAAACCCCTAAAAAACCTAAAACCCTAAAAATCCCTAAACAAAATTAATATCCTAAAAAATTATAAAAACCCTAATTAAAACATTAAAAACCAAAAAACACATAAAACCAATAAAAACCTAAAAATGCTAAAACCCTAAAAACCCTAAAAACCACTAAAAACCCTAAAATACAAGAATACCCTAGAAACTTTTAAAACCCTAAAAACCCATAAAACCCCTAAATAACCACTAAACACTCTAAAAATACAATAAACCACAAAAAATATAAAAAAATTATAAAAACATAGAAAAACCTGAAAAATAAAAAAACCAAAAAAACGTTAAAATCCATAAAAAACATAAAGAAACCATAAAATCTCTCAAAATACATAAAAACCCTAAAAAACTATAAAATCCTAAATATCCCAAAATATATCTAGAAAAATAAAACCATAAAAAAATTGAAATCCCAAAGGAAAACATTAAAACCAAGACACAATTAAAACCCCTAATAAACATGAAAAATGCTAAAAACCCTTAAAACCCCTTAAAACAATCAAAATCCCGAAAACCCTACAAAATATAATATCTCTAAAAATCTCTAAGAACAAAAATATTAAAAAACCTATAAAATACCAAATACCCCCAAAGAGTACCTTTAAATCATAAAAACACTTAAAACTACTAAAAACCAAAACACGCCGAAACCCATAAAACACTAACTGACCCAAAAACATAAAAAACCATAAAATCTACAAAAATCCATTAAAACCCTTAATATAATAAAAAAACACTAAAACCAATAAAAACATTAAAACCAAAAGAACACTAAAAACATTTATAGGCATTAAAAAAATTAAAAACTCTAAAAAACCAAAAAACCATAAAAACACAAAAAATTATTTTTTTTAAAAACCGTAAAAACCATGAACCCATAAAAACTAAAATACCATAAAAATCCCCAAAAACTATATAAAACAATAAAAATTCAAAAAAATCCCTAAAAATGTAAAAAACCCAGAAAATTATGAGGAATCAAAAGAAAACAATAATAACCTAAAAACACAAAAAAATATTTAATAACATAAAAAATGTTGAAGATACTAAAACCCTTAAAAGAGAGAAAGACCCTAACCCCCCCCCCATCCTAAAAAATACTAAAATTTTTAAAAATAATAAAGAATCCTAAAAAATACATAAAAACATAAAAAACCATAAAAACTTGTAAAACCCTAAGAAAAACCTAAAAACCTAAATACAGCTAAACACCTAAAACCCTAAAAAATGCTAAAACCCATAAAAAGACCGAAAAAACAATAAAAACCCCTAAAACATTAAAAAACCATAAAACCCATAGGGATCATAAAAACCCGAAAAACAATAAAAACAATTTAAAAACACTAAAAATCTTTAAATCCCAAATAATGATAAATAAATGAAAAAACCACAAACCCCAAAAACCCATAAAAATTCTAAAACCCCATAAGAACCATAAAAACCCAATAACTATAACAAACCCTAAAACCCCATGAAATCATTAAAATCACTAAAAACCACTAAAATCCTAGAAACCCGTAAAAATACCTAAAAACATAAAAAAACCTAAAATCAATGAAATACCCTATGAAAAGCATAAAAACCTAAAAACAGTTAAAACCCTATAAAACCATATCACCTCAAAAATACCTTATAAACCCCTAAAACACCAAAAAACTGAAACCCCTCCACTAAAACTCTAAACCCTTTAAACCTCTAAAAACCTTATGAAGCTATAAAAAGCCTTTGAAACCCTAAAAACTGAACAAACCCCACTAATACCCCAAAAAACTCCCATAGAAATCATAACAAAGCCCAAAGAAATCCCTAAAAAGTAAATAACTCAAAAAAAATCCTGAAACCCCCTCAAAAAACCTAAAAACATAAAAAAACCTAAAAACCATGAAAACCTAAAAAAATAATAAAACCCTATAAACCGTAAAAATTATAAAACCCCTAAAACTCACTAAAATAAATAAAGACAACTAAAACACTATAAAACCCTAAAAAGACACTAAAAACTCAAAAATCCATTAAAAAGATAAAAATGTTATGAAACTCAAAACAACTACAATCCTAAAAATACTAAAAAACCATAAAATCCCCCAAAACCATAAAAACATGAAAACTCTAATAAAAACCATCAATGTCCCAAAAAACCCAAAAATTCATAAAATGTTCTAATGAAGGGAAAAAATATAAAAAACATAATAACACTAAAAACCCTAAAAACGTGAAAAATTACAAAAACCTAAAAAATCCATAAAAAACCCTATTAACATAAACAAACCTACAAACCCTGAAAGCCTCATCGAAATCCTTAAAAACCTAAAAACATTTAAATAACATAACACCATAATAATCATTAAAATTCTAAAAAAACACTAAAAACCTTCAAAATATTTAAAAAACATAAAAAACATAAAAAACATAACAAAATGAAATATTCCTCAAAATTCCTAAAAATTTGAAATCCCCTAAATCCAATGAAAAAACCAAAGAAAATATTTAAAACGTAAAAACACATAAACCCTAAAAAACCTTAAAAACTCACAAAATTCCTAAAACCCCTAAAAACCCAAAAAAACTATAAAAACTATAAAATACACAAGAAACCCTAAAACTGAAAAACCCCATATAAACCTCAAAACCCCTAAAACCCCCTTGAAATCACTAACAACACAAAAAACCATAAAAATTATTAAAATCAATAAAAATACCTAAAATCATAAAAACCCAAAAAATCCTTGAAAATCCATAAAAAAGAATTAAAAACCTAAATGACTTAAATCATCTAAAAACCCAAAAAATTCTAAAGACCCTAAAAACCATAAGCACCGTAGAAATCCTTAAAACCCAAAAATTCCATAAAAATTCATACAAATACATAAATATCCCTGGAAACATAGAAAAACCTAAAACCCCAGAAATCCAAGATGAAAACCATAAATACCTAAAAACACTTAATTCCCATAAAAACTAAAAAATGCTAAAAACCCAAAACACCCTTAAAATAATAAACCCCTAAAAATAAAAAAACCTATAAACCTATAAAAACCATAAATAATCACAATAGACTATTAAAACCCATTAAAATCCAAAAATATTTTAAAACAATAAAAAACGTAAATTCCAGAAAACACTCAAAAAAATATAGTCCCCTACAAATCTAGAAAATGCCAAAAACCCAAAATACCGCAAAATCCTAAAGGAACCTAAACACCATAACATTAAAAAATATCCTAAAAAAACCTGAAAAAAACCCATTAAAAACTAAAAACATTTATAACCTTAAAAACCTAAAAAAATTATAAATACCCATAAAATCATCAAAATATCTAAAAATGTAAAAAACCAAAAGAACACTTTAAAACACTACGAAAACCTTAAAACCAAGAAAAACATAATCCCATAAAACCATAAAAACCTATAAAGACCCAAAAAAATGTTTAAATTGTAAACACCTTTTAAACCACTACAAACTATAATAACACTAAAAACCTTAAAATCCATAAAACATAAAAAAACTAAAACAAAAAAAACACAAAATCCCAAAAAGTCCCTAAAAATCATAAATCCATCAAAATCCTAAAAATCCCATAAAAATTATGTAAAAAATACCAACAAAATAATAAAATTGTTATTTTTTAAACCCCATAAGATAATCATAGAAACATTAAAACGCAAGAAACCCCTAAAAATGTAACAAAAAATAAAAACCTTTAAAACCCACAAAACCCCTAAAATTAATAAAATCCTCAAAATGCCAATAAGACCTAAATAAACATAAAAAATCCTAAAAAATCATTCAAAAAGTAAAAAATCCTTAAACCCTAAAAACCCCTAAGAAATAGTTAAAAATCTAAAAACACATAAAACCCCTAAAGAACTAAAAACATTAAACATCCTTAAACCCCTAAAAATTCCTAAAAACCCTAAAACCACAAAAAACGAAAAAAACCCTTGAAAAACATAAAATCCCTAAATCCCCATAAAAACCATTTAAACCCACTAAAAACTCTATAGACACTTTAAAACCCTAATATTTTTAAAATCTATAAAAAACATTCAAAACACAAAAAAAAACTCAAAAACAAAAAAACATGAATGAATCCTAAAAACCCAAAAAAACCTTCAAATCCTAAAATTTATTAGAAAATATAAGATCCATAATAAACAAAAAAATACATAAAAATAAATAACAACATTAAAATCTACAAAAACCCTAAAAAGCTGATAGAATTTCCTAATAAACTAAAAACACTTAAAACCCTAAAAAACCTAAAAAACCTAAATAACCGTAAAAACTGTAAAAAACCATAAAACCAATCAAAATTAATAAAAACCTGAAAGACCATTAAAAACTAAAAGAGTCTTAAAACCCTAAAAATCCATAAAATCACAGGAAACCCCCAAGAATACCTTAAAAATCTAAAATCACATAAAAAAATAAAAAACCAAAAAATACTAAAAACCCAAAAAACTATAAAAACTACTAAAACATTAAAAAACCCTAAAACCTATAAAAACTCTAAAGACTAGTAAAATCTATGAAAAAACTTTAAACAACTAATAAAATTTAAAACTAAAATAAACATAAAAACAATAAAATAAAAGAACTCTAAAAACCCCCAAAACCATAAAACCCAAAAAACCCATGAAAAACCAAAAATCCAAAAACCCATAAAACCCATAAAAATCTTAAAAGGTTGTAAAATCCCTCAAAATGTAAAAAACCATAAATTACTGAAGGCTAATAAGAGAACCATAGTTTTATATATTCACATTAAACCCTGAAAAAACATAAAAATTTAAAAAAACACTAAAAAATCCCAAAAACCATAAAAACTATAAGAACCCCTAAAAATCATAAAAACCACAAAACCCCATAAAAACCTAAAAAACACAGAAAATAAAATAACAAACCCTTTAATCCCACAAAAAATTAAAAAAATTCTAAAATAATTAAAACCCCTAAAAACAAAAAAGATCCCAAAAAATCCAAAAAACCACAAAAAACATAAATCTCAAAAAATCCCTCATAATCCCTAAAAACATGAAAACCCATTAAAATCATAAAAAACACATATATATTTCTTAAAAAATAAAAAAACTAAAAAACCCTAATCCTCCTACAAAATCCATAAAAAATTAAAAACACTAAAAATCCGTGAAAACCCTAACAAAATGCTAAAACCCCCAAAAAACCTAAACCCCAAAAAACCATAAATCCCCCAAAACACTTAAGAAAACCGAGAACTCTAAAAACCCCATTAAAACTATAAAATCCCTTTAAACTATAATAATGGTAAAGCTCCCTGAAAACAATATAATCATTGATTATATATTTTTAATAAAACCCTTAGAACCCATAAACCCCCTTAAAACCCTATAATCCCTCAAAATCCCTAAAATCCCAAAAAACAACAAAAATAGTTTAAAATCCCTCAAAATCAATACAAATGTAAAAACCCCAAAACTCTGAAAATCCATACGAAAACATTAAAAATGAAAAAATCATAAACCCCTAAAAACATTAAAAACCCCTAAAACACAATAAATCCCTAAAAATTTGTAAAATCACTAAAAACCCTCAAAATATCTAAATATCCAACAAACCATAAAAATTATAAAAAACCATAAAACCAATAGAAACATAAAAAACAATAAAAACATTGAACACCCTATGAAAACCACATAAACTGAAAAACACTTAAAACCACTAAAAACCTAAAAACACTTAAAACCTTAAAAAATCCAAAACCTATCATAAATATCATAAAATACTAAAAATAATAAAAACCACTAAATCCTGAAAAAAAACATAAAAACCCATAAAAACCCTAAAACCCACTAAATATCTATAAAGCTTTTAAACCAATAAATATTTTAAAAAATTTATGAAAACATTATCACCCTAAAAACTCATAAAAACCCAAAAAACAAAAAAATTAAAAACCCTAAAATCACCTAAAACCCCTCCATATCCCCCAAACCCATAAATAACCATAAAAATCATTAAAAATAACTAAAATCCCTAAAACCGAAAAACCATAAAAACCCTTAAAACCCAATGAAATTCTTAAAAATGTAAAAACACTAAAACCCCCTCAAAACCTAAAAAATGATAAAAACCATGAAAACTCTAAAAACCATTTAAATCCTATAAATCCCTAAAAACCCTAAAATACATAAAAATCATCAAGAAACTTTAAAAGTCAAAAAAATGTATAAACCCATAAAAACAAAAATAACCAAAGCAAACCATAAAAAACTTAAAACAAAAAACTCCTAAAAACATAAAAACCCCTAAAGACCTCAAAAAAAAACAAAATTAACCTAAATACCATAAAAACCTAAAACCCTTAAATTCTATAAAACCCCAAAAATCATTAAAAACCCAAAAACTAATAAAAATCCTAAAGAACTCTAAAAACACAAAAAACTATTTAAAATACTTATAAAATTTAAAAATTCTAAAACATCTTGAAAACTATAAATACTAGAAAATCCTAATAATTGGAAATAAAATTAAAACCCCTGAGAACCTTAAAACCCCTAAAAATCTATAAACATTATAAAAAACATAAAAATCCCTAAAAATATCAATAAATCTCTTAAAATTTAGAAACCATGAAAACATTAAAAACTATAAGAAAACATTAAAAACCTAAAAACACATAAAACTCATAAAAATATTTAAAAACATTAAAGACACTAAAACCCTAAAAACCAAAAAAACATTAAACCCCCCAAAATCCCTAAAAAACTAAAACCATAAAATCATTGAAAATGCCTAAAAATACCAAAAACATGGAAAACCATAAAAACCATGAAATCCATAAGCAAACCATAAAACCATTGAACAATTAAAACCCCAAAAAACCGAAAAACTTCTTAAAACCCTAAAGACCCTAAGAACCCTTAAATACCCTGAAAACCACAAAACCCTAAAACATTAAAAAAAATTTAAAACCCAATACAACCCTAAAACCTATAAACACCCTTTAAAAGCATGAAAATGTTAAAAAAACTCTTGATTACTATAAAACCATGAAAATTATAAAAAACCCAAAACCCTATAAAAACCATAAAACCCTAAAAACCATAATAAACAGTAAAACCCTCAATATCCTTAAAAATCTAAAAAATAATAAAAATACTAAAATTTCCTAAAAGTATTCAATAATATATAAAACCCCAAGAACCTTATAAGATTTTTATAAAACCGCAGATACCTAAAAACAGTTATAACCTGGGAAAACCATAAATTCACTAAAAATCGTTATAAACCCTAAAAACCCTAAAAACCCGAAAGGAACCCAATATTTTTATTTTAAAATTCATTAAACCCTTAAAAACAATAAAAATTGTAAGAATCATTAAAACCCCTAAAAACTCAGTAAAAAGGTTGAACACCCGTAAAACCATAAACCCCTAAAACCTTAAAAACCCCAAACCACTCAAAATATCAAAACCCTATAAAACCATGAAATCTTAAATAAATCCCAACAAAACCCTAAAAATGTGAACCACTATAAGAAACCCTGATAAACCTTAAAAACCCTTATAACCGTAAAATGTTTTGAAACCCATAAGAATGCTAAAAACACAGAAAATCCTAAACCAATAAAAACTATAAAAAATTTTAAACACATAAAAATTTTAAAAACACAAAAAACCATGAACAATAAAATACTTCAAAAATATTAAAGCACTGGAAAACTATAATAAACCATAAAATCATAAAAAACCATAAAAACCCTTAAAATCTTTAAAAACCCAAAGAATCAAAAAATTAACATAAAATACAAACAAATCACTGAAAACAAAAATTCCTAAAATAATGGAAATTCCTAGTAAAGCCACTAAAATATAAAAACACATAAAACCCCTAAAAACCTAGATTTTTAGCCCTCTTCCGGTGAATGCTGATGACACTGGTGATCCGTCCATGGACCTGCAGTGGGCTATGGTCCTCCATGGTGTTACCTCAGCTAAATATTATTGTGTGCAGCTACATGAAATGGTGTTGGGTTGAACGGGAAAGTTTCCCCGCTGGAGGGTAAAGATGAGTGGTTGGGGGAGAGGTTTGCTGAGGTTGATCGCCAGATAAATGCTACTATGGTCAGGTTAAAAGAGGAAAGAACCAGACGGAGGCTGCTGACACTCCTGGGTCCGAATGTAATATGGGGAAGAACCATCAGCTGTTAGTGATGGTGTCACTTGTGCGAAGTCAGGTATTGAAGGCGGATCAACTTCCGCTCCCTCCGAGGCGGAGACGGAGGAGGGATTATTTTTCCCTCCCTACGTCCCATGGAAACTAGGGACTCTTCACGAGCTGTCAGACTTAATATAAAGTTGTATAGGCGAGAGCGGCTCTCAATTTCTGCTGAGCAAGAGAAGGCTAGGTTGATGCTACTATCTAGGCTTGGCGTGCAAGAGGATTTTGAGTCTGGATGGGACTCAGTGACGTGGGTGAGTAAGTTTCAGTCTTGCTGATGTGGGTGATGGCTTTGGTGTGGGCATGTGGTATCGTGGTGCGGAGCTGGATGACTTTGGTGGAGATTTGGACTGATCCTCCCCTTGTGTACTTTCCCTTTTAGACTTTCTTGACTTGTTTCTTGCTTTTTTTTTCATTTCATTCTTTTTGTGGGCCTTCGGGCTGAGGTCGTAAGGGGCTTTGGGTGTGGATCGGTGGATCCCTCCCCTCCCTTGTCTACAGTTTCTTTATGTCTTTTCTTTCTATAAATTTTGGGGGGGTGCAAGGAATAGCCTGGACCCAAACCTTCCTTCCCTAAAAAACCTAAAAACTCTAAAAACATACAAAATCAGGAAAAGACCCCAAAACACAAAAAATATATAAAAACCATATAAACCCCTAAATCATTAAAAACATTAAAAATCCATAAAAACCAAAAAAACAACTAAAAATCAAAAAAACCATTAAACCCCAAAAAACAATAAAAACTCTAAAAAACATTAAAACCCTAAAAACCTAAAAATTAAAAAAAAAATCCAAAAAAAATCCTAAAAATCCCCACCTCAAAACCCCTACAAACCTTAAAAAACATAAAAATAATAAAGGAGACCTTTCAATCCCTAAAAATTTCAAAACCACAAGAATCCTAAAAAATCTTATGAATACCATAATAATCTAAATAACTTAAATCACCAAAAAACCAAAAAAACCCTAAAACCACTAATACCCTTAAAATATGCATGATACATGAATACATAATAACATTAAAAATACCTAATAATTTAATAAATCCAAAAACCCTTAAAAGACCCTATAAAAATGCTAAAAACAAAAAACAAATATAATCCCTAGGTGTGGCTTTGTAGAAGTTGTTAGGATAAGAGTTCCCAGATGCTGGAATCCGAGATGCTGGCGGATAGATGTTACTTGGATGGGTATGGTTGACTAGGTTATTTTGACTGGCGTGGAGATGGTGGAGGCTTGAAATAGTGAAATGTAATGCTGGTTTCTAATTGGATGGGAGGTACAGAAGGGTTTACCGTGGTGCTAATGAATTCGTGATGATGATTACCAATGAAATTGCTGGTGGTGGTTGTGGCACTATAGGATACTGGTTGCTGATTGGTTGGGAGTTGATGATGGGGACAGTTCTGTTTTTCTTCTTTGTTTTTATTTGGTTGTTCGGCCTTTTGTGTCCTTTTCTTTCTTTGTTTTCTTTTTGGGTAGTATTCTTTGGGTATGGGTCGATTGACCCTGCTCCTCCCCAGTCTGTAGTGTCCTTTTTTTCTTAATAAATTTGGGCGGGGGGGGGGGGGGGGGCAGGAATAGCCTAGTTCCCGCATCTTCCTTTCCCTAAAAACCAAAAAAACACAAAACAAATATAATAAACCCTAAAATACCCAAAAAAACAAGAAACCCCAAAAAACCAACTAAAACCTTAAAAATCCCAAAAACAACCATAAAAAATCTAAAAAACAATAAAAATCATAAAAAACCCCTATAAATCACTGAAAACAAAAAAAACACTAAAACCCCTGAAACACCAAAAGAAAACCATAAATACCTGAAAACACTTAATACCCTAAAAAACCCCAAAAATCAAAAAACCCTTAAAAACAAAAAAAACCCCTAAATACCCCAAAAATGAAAAACCACGAAAAACCACAAAACCATATTAGTATATAAAAAACCAAAATAACCAATAAAAACTCTTAAAATATATTATAATACTCAAATGTTAAAGGCTCTAAAAAACCATAAAACCCTAAAAAATAAAAAAACCTAAAAACCTAAAAACACTAAAACCCGTAAAAATTATAAAAGGGCCCTAAAAACCTAGGAACCCCTTAATAATACCATAAAAACACTTAAACCACAAAAAAACCTTCAAAATGAAAAAATTCTAAAAACCTTAAAATCCCTAAAATCCATAAAAACATAAAAATATTAAAAAAATACATAAAAATCACTAGAAACATTAAAACTAATAGAAACCCTGAAAAACCCTTATAATGATTTAGAAAACTAAAAAAAACATAAAACCCTAGAAATATAAAAAATAGTAAAGAACTATTTAAAACAATAAATCCAATTGAACCCCTAAAATGATAAAAAAAATCTATAAAAAACCTTAAAAACACTAAAAACACAATAAAACCCTTAAACCCCAAAAAACATAAAAACCCAAAAAACACTAAACAACCAAAAAACCCAAAAATCCCAAAAAATCCAAAAAATCTAAAAATTCACAAAATTACAAAAAAATATAAAATAGTTTGGAAACCCTAAAAAGCAATAATAAAACATTAAAAACAATAAAAAAACAATTAAAACACCAAAAAACCTAAAATACACAAAAAATTCCTCAAAAACATTAAACCCCTAAAAACTGCACAAATCGTCAAAACATTTAAAAACCCTATGAATCCATAAATTTCCTATAAATACCTCAAAATTTAAAAAAAATTAAACCCTATAAACCATTAATAAAACCTTAAAACCCTAGAAAAACACTAAAAACCACTAAAAACCTAAAAATTCTAAAAACCCCTAAAAGTGATTAAAAATCCTAAAACATCTAAAAACCATAAAACCCCATAAAATCCTAAAAATGCATAAAAATACATAAAAAGATTGATAACAACTAAGAACTATAAAAACCTTTTGAAACCCTAAAAAAATTAAAAACACTAAAAAACATCATAGACACTGAAAAACTCAAAATACACTACCCCCCCCCCCCCAAAGACATAAAAACCCTAAAAATCAAAAAAACATTAGAAAACATTAAAATAATATAAAATCCAAAAAACAATATGAAAACATAAATAACCCTAAAACCATGAAAAACCATCATAAAATTTTAATAAACTGAAAACACATAAAAACCCTAAACACGAAAAAAACCAAAAAATCCAAAAAAAACCCTAAAAACATAAAAGTCACTAAAAACCCTAAAAACCATAAAACCCCTAAAAATCCCTAAAATTATTTTGGAAAACCCTGAAAACTCATTAGAAAGCATAAAAACTTAAAATCTCTTAAAACCCCAAAGAAAAAAAATTATAAACCCCCTGAAAATCTAAAAAACCATAAAAACCCTAGAAACCATAAAAACCCTAAAACACATAGAAACTATAAAAACACATTGAAAACATTGATAATTCTTTACACCCATAAAAACACTAAAAACTCAATAAACATAAAAACCCTAAAAATTAAAAAAACCCAATAAACCAAAAAAACCATAAAAAACCCTAAAAGCAAAAAAAACCTGAAAACACAAAAATCCCTCAAATCCCTAAAACTATAAAAATCCTAAAAGGCCCTAAAAATTCCAAAAACATAAAATACGGTAAAAAACACTAAAAACCATAAGAAAACTGTAAAAAAAATATAATTAAACCCCCTAAAAACAAATTAAACACTAAAAACCCTAAAACCCTAAAAACCCTAAAATCCATAAAAAAACCTTAAAACCCCTAAAAACCATAATACCCCGAAAACCCACTAAAAGCAAAATAAAACTTTGAAACCCATAAAACATTACAAAACACTATAAAACATTAAAATCTAAAAAATCTCAAATTAACCTTAAAAAATCTTAAAACCATAAAACCCAAAAAACCCAAGAAAACCCTCATAATCCCTAAAAACCTAAAAACACATAAAATTCCTATAAAAGATGTAAATATCCTTGAAAACGAAAAAAACCCCTAACAACCCTGATAAATCATAAGAGGACCTTAAAAACCTAAAAACACATAAAACCCTTAAAAACATAAAAACACTGAAAACCATAAAATCTTAAAACTATAAAACCCCTTAAAAACATAAGGAAACCTAAAAACCCTAAAAACCCACTAAAAACACTAAATACCATTTAGAACCTAAAAATAGTCAAACACTCTAAAAATCATAGAATCCCTAAAAATATAAATAAAATCCTAAAAAATATAAAATCCTAAAAACTATAAGAACCCATATAATCCATCAAAATCAATAAAAATCCTAAAAAAATAAAAAACCTAAAAAAGTTCTAAAAATTGCTAAAACAAATAAAATAACCCAATAACTCTAAAAACCCTAAATAAAGTCCTCAAAACCTAAAAAAAATTTAAATGGTAATAAACCTTAAAATTCTAAAAACCTAAGAGACCATAAAACACCAAAAAATCCCTAAAAACCCACAACACACCTAAATACACTAAAACCCATAAAATCCGAAAAAACCCAAAAAATAACGAAAAATGTAAAAAACCCTAATAAAAATAAAAACCCAATGAAAACCTTAGAAACATAAAAAATACTTTAAACCAACAAAAAAAAATTAAATACTTAAAAAACCAATAAAGATCATAGAAACCCTAAACCCCCTAAAATGGATAAAATCCCCTAAAACCTTAAAACCCCATAAAAACCTATGAAAACCCTAAAGACCACTAAAACACTAAAATTCCATTAAAACAATAATAAAGATAAAAAGATCTAAATTATTTAAAAAAACTAAAAAACAAAAAAAAATAGAATAAAATATAACCAAAACATCCCAAAACCCCTAATTAACCAAAACACTCAAAACCCCTAAAAACCATTAAAATCATAAAAACCCCAAAAACCAATAAAATGTATAAAACCATGAAAACCCAAAGAAAACCTTAAAAACATAAAAAAACTTAAAACCACTAAAAACCTAAAAAAGATAAATACCCTAAAAACCTTATATAAACAATAAAACCCTAAAAACCAGAAAACCAATAAATACATTAAAAATCGATAAAACCCTAAAAAATAGAAAAAAATCTAAATATTCAATAAATCCACAAAAGTGTTAAAAAACTCTGAAAAACATAAAACCCCTAAAAAATAAAAAACCCCTAAAACCCTAATAAAATAATAAAAACATTAAAGAAAATAAAAAACACTAAAACCCATCAAATTCCCTAAAGTCACTAAAAAACAAAACAATATCCTAAAATCCATAAAACATAAAAACCATAAAAACTCTAGAAATACCTATGAAATCCTTAAAAATATAAAACCACTTTAAACCCCAAAAACATACAAATTTCTAAAAACACTAAAAGACTAAGAAATTTTAAAAAATCCCTAAAAAAATGGAAAAATGTAAAAACCCCTAAAAACCTAAAAAACCGGAATAAAACCTTAAAAACCTAAATCCCATGAAACCCTTAAATACAATAATATTATAAAAACCTCAAAAATCCATAATCCCCCCCAAATATTAATAACCATTAAAACCTAGTAAAAACCCTAAAAGACCTCTAAAAACTCTAAAAACACTATAAATATATCAAAACATAAAAATCTCGAAAAAACCATAAAATCCAACAAACTCAAAGAAAACCTAAAAATTGAAGGAAATCATAAAAACCTTTAAACCCATAAAAACCCCAAATACCATCAAATACCTAAAAACACTAAAACCCTAAAAATTCCTAGAAAATCCCAAAAATCAATAATAATATAAATGAATCCTAAAAACTCTAAAAACCTGTAAGAAATTTAAAATTATAAAAATAATTAAAATCCCTAAAAAACTAAAAACAAATTATAGACACTAAAAACCATGAAAATTAAAAAAAATCCAAAATCCACAAATCCCTAAAATCCTAAAAAACCATAAAAACATGAAAAACCCCTAAAAATGTAAAAAATAATAAAAACCTTGAAACCCCTTAGAAAACTATAAAAAACCTAAAAATACATATACCCCATAAAAACCAAAAAACTACAACAAATCCTATAAATTCCCTAAAAACCCTAAAACCCCTAAAACCATAAAACCTCTAAAACATTAAAAAATCCTAAAAACACAAAAATCCCAAAAAAACCCTTAAAAAACTTTAGAAACCTTTAAACAATAAAATTTAAAAAAACAATAATTAAAAACCATTAAACCCCTATAAAAATCACAATAAACCTAATACCCCATTAAACATAATACCCTAAAAACCATAATAATCCTTCAAAACCCTTAAACACCATGAGAACCATAAAAATACTAAAAATCATTAAATATCCTTTAAATCTTAAGAAACCATAAAACATTGAAAGACCCTAAGATAACCTTATAAACATAAAAATAGTTTAAACCCCATAAAAACATGAAACAATATAAAAACCTTAAGACCACTAAAACCTAAATGATCCTAATGAAAAGACAAAAACCATAAAAATTCGTTAATCACATAAAAATAATAAAAAACTATAAAACCTTAAAAACCAAGAAAAACACAAAAACCTGCTAAAATCCCAAAAAACAATAAAAACCACTCAGACCAAAAAAAAATCTAAAAACCCTCAAAATCACTAAATTCCTTTAAAACCATAAAAATTATTAATAAAAAATTAACAAACCAAAAATCCTTGAAAACCCATAAAACCCTTCAGACCCTAAAAACACTTAAAACCCATAAAACCCTAAAAACAACAAAAAACTAAAACCCCCTAAAAACCCTACAACCCCAAAACCCCAAAAACACTTAAAACCCCCGAAGACCATATAAAAACCCAAAAAACCACTAAAAACTCTAAAAAACCTTTAAACACCTAATAATGATTAAAATAACTAAAAATTCATAAACCAGAAAATACTCAAAAAATACTAAAACACAAATAATCCAAAAACATCCCAAAACAACTAAGAATCACTAAAAACATAAAACATTATAATAAACCTATAAAATTCTTAAAAATAAAAAATAATGAAAACATCTAAAATCCCAAAAACTACTAAAAACCGAAAAAACTATAAAAATACCTTAAAAACCCAAACCCCTAAAAATATAAAAACCCTTAAAAACCAAAAAAATATAGAAACCCACAAAAACCAAAAAACAATAAAAATCTAAGAACCTTTTAAAACCTAAGAATATTAAAAAAAATATATAAAATACATAAAAACCCTAAAAATCGCTAAAGAAAACAATAAAAACCCAAAAAACACTAAAACCACTAAAACCATAAAAACCCAAAATCCCTAAAAACACTAAAGAACCAATAAAATGCTAAAAAATCCCTAAAAATCCCTAAAATATAAAATCCATAACAAAAAGATAAAAACTAAAAAACACATTAATCACCTAACCCCCCCCCCCAAACCATAAAAACCCTAAAAACACTTCAAAAATCTCTAAATAACATAAAAACCATAAAAACCCAAAAAAATACCAAAAAATTACCTAAAAATGTTAAAAACCCAAAATCCATTGGAATACACTAAGCAAAACCTAAAAATTATAAAAACCCTTCAAAATCCTATATTGGTAAGAAAATTAAAAAAAATTAAACCCTTAAAAACAATAATAACCCTATAAATCCAATAAACCATAGACCTAAAATCTCCAAAATACCAACCAATCCTAAAAAAATATAATAAAATATAAAATTACTAAAAATACCTAAAATCTCAAAAAACATAAATACACTAAAAACCCATATAGGGACATTAAAAACCTAAAAACACATAAAACCCCTAAAAATATAAAAATAGTTAAAAAACCAAAAAATCAAAAAACCCCTTAAAACGTCATAAATCATAAAAACAGTAAAACAAACTAATAACTCTAAATACATATAGACCATTAAAAATGTAAAAAATATATGAAACCATTAAAACCATTAAAAAAACAAAAAAAAATATATAGAACCCTAAAGAACACTAAAATAGTCAAAATCCAAAAATCTCAAAGAAACAATAAAAATACTAAATATTCCCTAAAATCCCTCAAAACGTAAAACCCACAAAAACCTTGAAAAAACTAAAGAAAACATTAAAATCCTAAAACACTTAAAAACTCTAAAAATACTAAAAAACATTAAAACCCTTAAAACCCCAAAACTCCCAAAAAACCTAGAAGAAAAATTTAAACCATAAAATACTAAAAATTCCAAAATACATTAAAAACCATAAAAAACGTAAAAACCTAGAAGAAAAATTTAAAACCCATAAAATATGAAACTCCATAAAAATCTAAAAACTCTAAAAACCAGAAATCTGAAAAAAAAATCTTTAAATCCTCATAATCTGTAAAAAATTTAGAAAAAAAATTAAAGCCACTAAAAACATAAAATTTATAAACAAATAAAAAACTAAAAAACCACAAAACCATCAAGATCCTTAATAAATCTCAAAATCCATAAAAATCCATAAAAATAATTAAAATTCCCCAAAATGTAAAACTTCTAAAACCCTGAAAACCCCTAAGATATCCTGAAAAACCTAAAAACACTTTAAACTCCTAAAAACCTAACAACACTAAAAAATAAAAAAAAGATTAAGAACCCTAAAACCCTTAAATACCCTAAAAACCCCTTAAAACCATAAAATCACTAAAAACAACAAGAAAAGTTTAAAAAATTTTAATCCCCTAAAATGTTAAAAAAACTCTAAAAACCATAAAGACCCCTTAAATAAAAAAGTCAAATCGCAAAAAATCAACAAAATACATAAAACCCGTAAATATAGTTTAAATCCCTAACAACTGTAAAAAAATCGATTCCTAAAAAATCCATAAAAATACCAAAAACTAAAAAACCCAAAAAAATCTAAGGAAACACATAAAATTCTGAAAGCAATTAAAACCCCTAAAGAAACCTAAAAAAATTTAAAACCCATAAAATACCCTAAAACAAAAAAAAACAAACAAAACGCATAATAAACCATAAAATACTTAAATATCCCTAAAATATGAAAAAAGATAAAATCGAAAAACACTGATAACCCATTATAAACCATAAAAACATAAAAAATACTTAACATCCTAAAAAACCTCAAAATAATAAATAGACTATAAACACCCTAAAAACTAAGAAAACCAAAACATCTCATAAAAACAATAGAATCCCTAAAAGCCCTAGAAAAACTAAAAACCCTAAAAACACATTAAACCCCTAAAAATGTTAAAAAAACTAAAACCCCTTAAAACCTGAAAAAACTCAAAAAGAACCCTAAAACACAAAAAAAACCCATAAAAACCCTAAAACCTTGAAAAAACCCTAAAACCCTCAATATCCATAAAAAACCTAAAAACTATAAATGGAAATAAAATTCCTGAAATCCGAAAAAACATATAAACACTAATACCCTAAAAAACCTAAGAAAACCATAAAATCATTAAAACAATTAATTCCATCAAAAACACAATAAATTATAAAAACCTAGAAAAACCATAATAACATTAAACCCCCTAAAACCCAAGAATAATTTTATAAACCCATAAAATCACTAAAAAACCACTAAAAACTCTAAAATCACTTGAAACTCCCAAAAATGTTTTAAAACTCTACAAATTCTTAGATATCCTAAAAAACTAAAAAAAACTATAAAACCCCCAACCCCTAAAAAACCTTAATATGGTAAAATCCCTAATCAACCTTAAATACCTCGATAATATAAAAAATATAAATATCATAAAAATCTATAAAAACATAAAAATTACAAAAAACATTGAAAAAATATAATAAAACGTTAAAACCAAAAAAATATCAAGTCCTCCAAATGAATAAAAATCCTGAAAACCCTAAAAGAACATAAAAATCATAAAATCCCCCTCAAGACATAACATCCCATAAAAAACACCAAAAAGCCAATAAAAACACTAAAACCCTCTAAACTCCCCCCCCATTTTAAATCACTAAAAACATAAAAACCCAAAAAACTCAAAAAAACACTAAAAACCCAAAAAAGACAAAAAAAACCCGAAAACCCAGAAAATCTAAAAAAACGTAAACACCCAAAATAATACAAAAAATAAAACAAACCCATAAAAACATAAAACCCCCTAAAAATAATGAAAATCCAATAAAATCATTGAAAACCTAAAAACACATAAAACCTATAAAAACATACATATAATAAAACCTTAAAAGGACCTAAAACCCTACAAATATTAATCCTCTAAATCCATAATAACCCTAAAACCCAAAATACCACTAAAAACTCTAAAAACACTTTAAAACCCTAAAAACAGTTACAAATATAGGAACACTAAAAATCCTAAAAGTCACAAAAAAAACCAGAATGGCCATAATACAATAAAACCCTATAACACCAAAAACCCTGAATATCCCTTAAAACTCTAAAAAATATTAAAATCCTAAAAATTCCATAAAAATCTATAACAATGTAAAAAACATTAAAAACCATAAGAAACCATAATAGAGACTTGAAAACCAATAAACACATAAAATCCTTAAAAACGTAAGAAATTATAAGACCCTAAAAACCATAAAACCATAAAAACCCTAAAACCTATAAAAACCCAAAACCCCCTAAAAATATTAACAACCAAAAAACCCCTAAAACCCATAAAAATAATAAAAACTCAAAAACCATTTAAACCCTAAAAAACAATCAAAAACTCTAAAAACCCATTAAAAACCTACAAAATCTCAAACACCCCAAAATAGCCCTAAAACCCTAACAAACCCCAAAAAACCCCTCAAAATACCTATTAATCTAATGAAACCATAAAAATCCTAAAAAATACCAAAAAATACCGAACACATTAAATTACACAAAAAACACTATGAAAATCTAAAAAACATAACACTTAAAACCCCCAAAAACCATACAAACTGTAAAAACATGAAAAAACCCTAAAACCCCTAAAGACTATAAAAATCCCATAAAACATTAAAAACCCAGAAAACCCAGAAAAAACCTAAAAAATGACTAAGAATTACAAACCCCCATTAAACCCATAAAAACATTAAAAACTCTAAAAACCCTTTAAAACCCTAAAAACTAAAAAAATGTAAATATGAAAAAACCAATAAAAACCATAAAATTCCCTAAAAACCCTCAAAACACCTAAAACCCTAACACGTATAAAAACATAAAAAATCCCTAAAAATTAATAAAAATGTAAAAAACCAAAATAAGGTTTTGAAAAAAACCCTAAGATAACCTGGATTGGGCTTCTGTTGACTCTGGTAGCGGCGCAGATTGGTTTAGCTTCTCCCCGGGGGGGTCATCAGGCAGTAATAGCTCTTCCTTCATTCAGATCTCAGGTTCCCGATCTAGCTTTTCATGAGGATTTTTCTATACCCTGGTTCATTCCTTTTGTCAGTTCATGAAGCAGCTGCAGGTGCGTGCTCAACCAAGTCTCTCGGCTTCATCTTCGCTCATGTTTGTCGACGCTAGATTCGGTCAGACCATTTGGAATTCCATGTTCTCCAACTGCTTGGTTGTGACTTCAATTATGAAAGGTTTCTAGTTTCTGGGTTTGTTGAGATGGGTTGGCCGATATTTGTGCAATTGCTGGTGGTATGTGGTTAGCTATGCTATGAGGCGTGAAATGCTAAAAATTGTATGGTTTGAAGACCATGACTGCTGGTTGTTGAGTTGTGATTCCTTGTTTGACGATGTGTTAGGATGTGATGGTTTTTTATTTGTGAGCTTCAAGTTGATAGGAGCTGGTTGGAATAGAGGCGGTGATGCTTTTGTTGCTGATGCTGGTGTATTGGTGCTGAATTTTTTTGGAGTTTGCTGCTTGTTTATTGATGTTGGTGATCCTGTTTTACTGGCAGTGGATCCTCCTGGGGAGGAAATGCTAGTTGGTGGAAATGCTGTGAATGGAGTTGCTGGTCATTGTTTGCTGGGAGGTGATGATGGCCATGTTTGGTTACGGTGCTCATGCTGTCGTTTCATGCTGCTAGTTATGATTGGTTGCGATGTTGGTTTCGGTGCTGTTGGTTGCTGCGTCTGGTTGGGTTGGACGTGTTGCTGCTACTGTGTTGCTGTGATGATTGGATGTGGTGCTGCTGGATGCTGGAATGCACTGGATGATGGAAATTGAGATGTTGGATGTTGGTTCCTACCGAAATGGGAGTTGCTGAAGCTGTGTTTTATGATCGTACTGCTGTTGGATGTTGATTGCTGTTTGAGTTTGAATGTTGGTCTGCTGGTTTATGTTGGATGGTGGTGGTGGTCGCTTGGCTTTGTGTTTTTTTTCTTTTTTTCTTTCACTTTTGATTTTTTTGGGGTCTTTTGCATCTTGGGTTGTAAGGGGTTTATTGGGTGTGGGTCGTTTGACCACTCTCCTCCCTTTTCTGCTGTGTCTCTTTTTTTCTTTCTAATAAACAGGGGGGAGAGCCCGACCCTCGCATCTTCCTTGCCCAAAAAAGACCATAATACCCTAAAAATACCAAAAAACCACAAGAACCCTAAAAAAACTCAAAAACCATAAAAAAAATAAAAACCCTAAAAACCAATAAAAAATCTAAAAGACCTTTAAACCTTTAAAATGTTTGAAAACACAAATTACACTAAAAATAGTAAATAACTAAATAATCCATTAAGACACAAAATACCTAAAAAATCATAAAACCCTAAACAACTCAAAAAACACTAAAAACGCCCCAAAATCCCTAAAAACCATAAAAACCATAATATCCTTTATAACACCTAAAAACACTAACAATATAAAAAACTCTACAATCATTTAAAAGCACGAAGAAAACCATAAAAACCTAAAAACAAATAAATTCCCTAAATACCAAAAATGATAAAAACCATAGAAACACTAAAAACCATAAAATTCAAAAAACTATAAAAACTGACAAAACATTAAAAATCCTAAAAACACTACTAAAAAAATCTAAAAACCCTTTAATACTCTAAAAACATTAAAAACTCTAAAAATCATAAAAACCCTAAAATTCTAAAAAAACCCTAAAACCCAAAAAATCTTAAAACCCCTAAAAAGCCTCAAAATTCACAAAAACCCTAAAATCCATAAAAACCAAAAAAATCAAAAACAATACCGTAAAACACCAAAAATATTAAAAAAAACCTAAAATATCATTAAAAACCTGTAAAATCCGTATAAAACCTAAACTAGTAAACATTAAGAAAACCCTTTAAACCCCAAAAAATATTCAAAAAATAAAAAAACATTAAGAAACCTAAAAACAAAAAAACACTAAAAACCAATAAAACAATAAAAACCATAAAACCTTAAATAATATCAAAATACCTCAACACCCTAAAACCAATTAAACCCGAAACATCTGTAAAAACAGAAAAAATCTACAAAACATGAAAAAAATAAGAAAGTTGTTGGAATCTAAAAACACTAAAAGTCCCTAAAAAAATAATAACTTCTAAAAACCCTTGAAACTACTAAAAAGTTTCTAAAACTACTATAAACCATAAAACCCCTAAAAACATAAAAACCATAAAACCAAAAAAATATAAAAATCCTTTAATCCCCTTAAAATGATTAAACTATAAAAAACTTTAGAACCCCTATAAACTAAAGAAAACTAAAAAAATACCAAAAACCCTAAAAATCCTAAAAACCATAAAAAACATAAAATTCCCCAAAATACCTAAAAACATAAAAACTATAAGAATCCTAATAAATCCCAAAAAATTCATAAAAATGTAAAACCCCAAAAAACCATGAAAAATCCTCATAAATCATAAAAACCTAAACAAACTTAAAACCCATAAAATATAAATCTAGACCTCCCTGAGAAGAATGATTCAGCTCCTGCTGAGCAAATCAAGCCCCATGAGTCTTGTTGCTCTGTACCTGATAGTGTAAAGGAAACAGTCTCTCTTGAGTAGCCCAAGGACACCGCATTTGTTCTAGTTCTCCTAGGGGACTATGAACCTGTCAGATCTCCCCTACAACATCTGAGCTCACCTCTCTGGACCCTGTGATACTCTCTCTTTCTCCTGATGCACCTTGTCCTGCAATTGCTGACAAGATGCATGATACACCTACGCCTGATCATCCCATTGAAGTGAAGGCTGCATAAATGAACATGCCTAATCTTGTAGTTGCGGTAAATATTCATGACACACCGGCATCTGGCATTTTGGATACCATTGAGGTGTAGGCTGGACATGTTTTCCCTGTTGAGTAGACTAAGGTTGTTTCCCCTGTCTCTGCTCCTTCTAGGGTCTTTCTGGAGATCAATCCACTTGGTTCCTCCCTAGTGTCATCATATCTCGTCCCTTCACCTGCCTCTAAGCAGCCTTTATCTACCCAACTTAATGCCCCTGATTCCTCTGCTTACATGGTTCCTAGTGAGTTCATTCATGTTCCTGTAGGGAAGGTTGTAAAGACGAAAACCATTGTGAGTTCCCACAAAGAGGGGATTTGTGCTTACAATACCTTATCACCCCTTTCTGGGAACTTTTGGGCTGATCAAGCCGATTAGATCCATGATACTGACACAATCTCCGAGGTGCCCTCTCCTCAGGTGCCTAAAACTGATCAAGTCACCAAAAATCCCCCTGGAAGACCCCCCAAGCAGGGAGGGAAGGAAAAAGAGATATCCTCTAAGGATATACAAGGATTTCCTCGCCTGAGAGGCAAATATATATCTAATCAATGAAGTTGTTGTTCTGGAATTGTCAGGGGCTTGGGAACTCTCCCACTGTTGCATCCCTTTGATACATTCTCACCTCCCACAAGCCTTCTCTTGTGGCCATTGCTGAACCCCTCATTAGTTTTGAAAAGTGGAAGGGTTTCAGCTGGTGTTCCCTTGGATACTCCTTTATTTCTCACAACAGAGGTGTGGATTCTCTTGAAGCCTTATGGGTTTTTCGACGCAATTTTCTGCAAATATCTTCTTTTGAGATTCTCAATCTGCTAATCTCGGCCCGCACCTAGCTGCATGATATCTCTTTTACCTTCTCTTTTGTCTATGACTCTTGCTCCTACACCAAAAGAAGAGAAATTTGGAATGGTTTATCTTTTCTAAGTGAGAATATGGATCACAACTGGTTCATAACCGGTGACTTCAATTCTATCCTTTGTCCAGATGAAAAGGTTGGACCTCAATTCTCCCGTGCTGCGGAAAATGATTTTCAATGTTGTGTGGACCAATGAAACCTCACCGAAGTTCCTATTGTAGGCTCCAAATTTACTTGGGGATGGTTTGATGTCAATGGTAGGCGGGCTAGTATGATTGATAGGCGCTTTATTCAAATCAATGAAAGCGGCTCCTCAGCTGTTATCTTAGGATTTTCTCTTCCGAAATTCAATTCTGATCATAACCCTCTTATTTTCAATATTCGGGAGGAAAGCAGGAGGAACACTCCTCTACCTTTCAAATTTAATAATACATGGCTCTTAATTCCAGGTTACAGGGAAGTCGTTCTTGATGGATGGAACACTGCTTTTCATGGGAGTCCTCACTTTGTGGTTGCCTCCAAGATTCGCATGATCAAAAGCCTTCTAAAAGTATGGAGTAGGAACTCCTTCTCGAGGCTTGATGATGGCATTAGTGATGCAGAATATCAGTTGAAGTCTTTCCAGGAGAATAATGAACAAGGGAACATTCCTACTAGTGAAACTATTGTGTTTCATAGAAGGCTTGATGATCTCCTGGAACTCAAGGAGAGTCTGGAAAAACATAAATTCAATGTCCGCTGGCTTAAAGATGGTGATAGAAATTCAACGTTTTTTCATCGCTTGCAATGGGAGAAAAGAGTTCATAAAGGACTAAAACAGATCCGTATCAATGGTCATACCATTGTCGATGAGAAAGAGCTCTTTGATGCTGTTGTTGATCACTTCAAAGTGCTTTATAATGATGATGGAATTCCCTCTGCTTCCTCACTTACTTCATGCATTGAGAAATGTGTTAATTATTCACAGAATAATGATCAGACAGCTCCACCTCTTGAGGATGAAGTCAGATATTCCCTTTATTCTCTCAATTTGGATAGTTCTCCTGACCTAGATGGTTTCCCCAACAAATTCTTCACCTTTTATTGGGACATCTTTCATGTAGAAATCACTAAATCTGTCAGGGAATTATTTCTCTTGGGGTTAATCCCTCATGGAGTCAACTTCAATTTTATTTCCCTACTTCCTAAAAAGAAATCTGCAATTGAGATAGGTGATTTTTTGGCAATTTCCATTGGGAACACTATACCCATGATTATTAGAAAAATCATTGTTATCTGGTTAGGGAAGATTGTTGGAAACTTGATTACACCTAACCAATTTGGTTTTGTTCCTGGATGAAGTATTCAGAACTGCTTATACATGGCATCTAAAGGAGTTAATTCCATGAGGAGGGCATCGAAGTTTGGGTCCTTTTCCTTAAAACTGGATATATCCAACGCCTTTGGTACTATTAAGTGGGATTTACTGTTCAAGATTCTTGTCATGTATGGTTTCTCAGACAAATTTGTTTGCATGATTTCCACCATCTTGAATAGTGCTAGAATTTCTGTTTTGATTAATGGAGCTCTAAAAGGATTCATTCAGTGTTCCCAGGGGGTCAGATAGGGTGATCCTCTTTCTGGAATTCTCTTTTCACTTGCTGAGGACTAACTAAGCCACCTTGTTACTAATGTTATGTTTTTATGGCTACTACAGGCTTATTAAAGATGGGAGATCTTTATTTGTGCCTTCACATCAACTTTATGCTGATGATATCCTCCACTTTGGGCAGGATAATATGCAGACCATATCATCTATCTGGAAAATCTTTGATCATTATGAGGCTATTGCTGGATAGGCAATTAGTTGGAGTAAATCATCTATTGTGTTTGGGAAAAGGGAGATCTTCTACAAGACAGAACAAGATTGTCAGATGCCTTTGTGTCAAAAAAGGATGTTTTCCTTTCAACTATCTTGGTGTTCCCTTATTTTGGGGGAAGGTTAAACGTTGTCATCTTGAAATAATCTCTGTTAACATCACTCAACAGCTTGCCAAATGGAAGGGCAAGACCCACTCACAAGCAAGAAGGATATGTCTTATCAATTCTGTTGTCACCTCAATGTTTGCTCATACCTTCTCCATCTATAAATGTCCAGTTAGCCTAATTAAATCCCATAAAGACAAGATCTGGAACATTGCATGGACGGGCTATATTAATGAATGGAAATTGATCACTATTGTCTAGAAGGAGTGCATCAAACCACTTGAAATGGGTGGGCTAGGCATTAAGGATCTCAGGATCTTCAATGATTCCTTGTTGGCCAAATTCACATGGAATCTTTTCACACACAGAGAGGGTGATTTGGACTTTCTCAAATAACGCTTTACTGGGAAACTGTGCAATGGTTATACTAGGTACATGCTCTCCTCTTTCTGGACAATGGTTAAATACTCGTATAAGGAAATCATATCTCAATCTACTTGGGCTGTCTTGAGTCAATCCAACTTGAATTGTTGGCTCACCCCATGGCTGAAGAGTCCGTTGCATGAATATATGCAGGTTCCGCATGGCTTGAAACACATGTCCATTAATGAACTCAACACCAGACTGTCGGAGCTGGCTAGGATCTTACCTGCCCATATCATTTCTGAGATTCAACTCTACAGTTACACGGATTATGATACAATTATCTGGAAACTGAACATGATTGGCATGCTTACTACAAAGGACGTTTACAATCACAAATGCCGATAAGGGATAGATTCAACCTCATGGATCATGAGATAATAATGCCATTTTATTCCTCCTATACATTTTCTACTCTTCTAGAGGATCTGGAGGAATCGGCTGCCCATACATGGTCATCTTCATAAAGTTGGTTTGCATCTTGCTTCGGCCTGCTGTATATCCATGCAGGATGCTGAAAATGTGCGGCATCTTTTTGTTGAATGCAAACATGCTTATGGTCTGTGGAAGTACCTGCCGGATGTCTTTGGTCTTCAATTTCCCCTGGATAGAACCTTTTCTCAGATGATGTCCCTCATCACGGAATCAAGGTATAGTGAGCAAATCTACAATCTTCTCCTTGCTGCTTCAGCAGCCATTGTGGCTTTTCTATGGGCTGCCAGAAACTCTGCTATGTTCCGGAATAAGTCAAGCTCACTTCATGAGGGTATTCTTGCCATACATTCTGTTGTTCAGATGGTTGGGGGCATTCAATCAGGTGCGATGAACAATTGTTTTACTGACCTCATCCCTCTCCACACTCTTGGTGTCTCTGGTAGGTGAAAAAATCCTTTGGTGGTGAAATCAATCCGATGGATTCCACATATCCCGTCTTGGATCAAATTCAATGTTGATGGTGCGGCAGTAGGCTCTCCAGGGCCTTCGGGGTGTGGTGGCATCTTCCGTACTTATAGAAGTTTTTTCAAGGGAACTTTTTACCACTTCATCGGAGTTGTCTGTGATTTTGAGGAAGTGCTTTGGGCTATCATCAAGGCGGTGTGTTTTTCCAACCAGTTTGGTTGGAAGAAACTCTGGATTGAGTCTGACTCCATGCTTTCGGTTGAGGATTTTCATCAAAATTCAAGGATGGTTCCCTGGCGGCTTCTACCCCAATGGATTTATTGCATTAGTTTATCCAAAAATCTGGTTCTTAAGATCACCCATGCATACAGGGAAGTCAATATGGTAGTTGATGTACTTTCCAAGAAGGCTATTGAAGAACGCTACTCATGTGCTTTCCAAGAAGGCTATTGAGGTTGTTCTTGATGGATGGAACTCCACATTCCATGGCTCTCCTTACTTTGTGGTTCCCTCTAAGCTTAGGAGAATCAAAAGCCTTCTTAAAGCTTGGAGTAAGCTCTCTTTCTCCAGAATTGATGAGGAGATCAAGGATGTGCAATCTCAGCTGGAGTTTTTCCAGGAAAACAATCAGCAGGGGGCTGTTCATACTCATGAGGAACTTTCGTTTCACAAAAATCTTGATGATCTTCTTGCTCTCAAAGAGAATGTGACAAAGCACCAATTCAGTGCTCGATGGATCAAGGATGGTGACAGAAACTCAAAGTTCTTTCATCGCTTACAATGGGAGAAAATGGTCTATAAAGGACCTAATCGTATCCGAATTAATGGGGAAACCATGGTTGAGGAGAAAGATCTCTCTGATGCTGTTGTTGACCATTTTAAAGTCCTTTATAATGATGATGGTACCCCTCCCTCGACCTTGGTTGCCGACTATATTGAGCAGTGTGCGAATGACTCACATAACAATGATCTGACCTCTCCTCCTCTTGAAGATGAAAAATCTTGCCTCTTCTCTCTCAATTCTGAATGTTCCCCTGGACCGGATGGATTCACTAATAAATTCTTCATCTTTTATTGGGATATCTTTCATGCAGAAATTACCAATGCTGTCAGGGAGTTCTTCATCTCAGGATCATTGCCATTTAAAGCCAACTCCAACTTCATTGCTTTGCTTCCCAAAAAAGCAGGTGTTATTGACATCAATGACTTTAGTCCCATTGCCATTGGAAACACCATTCCAAATATTATTAGAAAAATCATGATCACCAGGTTGGGGAAGTTTGTTGGTTCCATTATCACTCCTAATCAATTTGGATTTGTTCCTGGGCGAAACATTCAAAGTTGTTTATATATGGCCTCTGAAGGAGTGAATATCATGAGAATGAAAGTAAAATATGGGACCTTTGCTCTTAAAATAGATATATCCAAAGCTTTTGATACCATTAAGTGGCATTTTCTGTTCAAGGTGTTGGGTATGTATGGTTTCTCATCCAAATTTTTCAACATGATCTCTTCTATTTTGGAGAGTGCTAGAATTTCTGTTCTGATTAATGGGGCGCCAAAAGGTTTTTTTCAGTGTTCACGAGGAACCAGATAGGGAGACCCTCTCTCTGGAATTCTCTTTGCACTTACAGAAGATTACCTGAGTCATATTGTTACACATGCAATGATGGCTGGATTATATTTCCCTTTCAAAGCCTGCAAGGACTCCTATGTACCCTCACACCTTTTTTATGCTGACGATATCCTTCTATTTGGGCAGGCTAATATGCGAACTATCTCAGCTATCCGGAAAATCTTTAATAACTATGACGATGTTTCCGGGCAGGCAATCAGTTGGTGTAAATCATCTATTGTTTTTGGGAAAGGGTGCTCCTCAGTGAGGCAAAACAGAATCATTATATGTCTTGGTGTTAAAAAAGGATCTCTGCCTTTTAATTACCTTGGGGTTCCCCTCTTCTGGGGGAGGGAAAAGCGCTACCACTTGGAAAGAATTTCTGTTGATATCACCCAGCAGCTAGCTAAATGGAAGGCAAGGTCTCTGTCTCAAGCAGGCAGAGTTTGCCTTATCAATTCCGTTATCACATCAAAGTTTGTTCATGCCTTCTCTTTATATAGATGGCAGGTAAGTCTGATCAAATCCCTTCAAGCCAAGATTCGAAACTTTGCATGGACAAGATGCATTAGTGAAAAGAAATTGGTAACTGTTGCATGGAAAGACTGCATCAAACCCATTATCATGGATGGTCTTGGAATTAAAGATCTCAAGGCTTTCAATGAGGCCTTGTTGGTTAAATTCACCTGGAATCTCTTCGTGCCCAAGGAAGGTGAGCTGGATTTTCTTAAAGAACGATTCACTGCCCACTTGTGTAATGGATACACTGGGTATATGCTCTCCTCGGTATGGACCACAATTAAATCCTCATTTCAGAATATTATCTCTCAATCTATCTGGACTGTTTCAAGACAATCCAATCTGAACTGCTAGCTCACCCCTTGGTTTGATTGTCCTCTGCATGAATTTATGCAAGTTCCACAAGGTCTGCAACACATGACTATCAGTGAGCTCAACACCTGGCTGATGGAGCTGGATGGAATTCTGCCATCACATATCATCTCCCAGATCCGCTGTTACAACTACGTTGATTCGGACACTCTCATATGGAAGCTGGATCTGATTGGCCAGCTCACTCCAAGGGGTTTCTACGAGCATGAATGCTAGAAAGGTTCTGACCCCCCCTCGTGGCTTCTGAAATATAAGTGTCAATTCATTCCCCCTAGACACTTTCTTCTTCATTGGAAAATTTGGAGGCGTAGGTTGCCTATGCATGGTCAGCTTCAAAAAACTGGGTTGCAGATTGCCTCGGTCTGCAGCATCTGTTTGCGAGGTGCTGAAAGCATACATCACCTCTTTATTGATTGCAATCTTGCACACAGATTATGGAGCTACATGCAGGATATTTTTGGTCTCCGCTTACCTCCTGGCACCTTTTCTCAACGGATGATTTTTATCAATGATTTTAGCTGTAGTGAGTAGCTTCATAACCTCCTTCTTGCAGCTTCGGCAGCCATTGTCTCTTTCCTATGGGCTGCAAGAAATTCTTCTATGTTTCTGAACAAATCATGCTCCACACATGAGGGTATTATTTCCATGCATAATGCAGTTCGGCTGGCTGGGAGTCTCTAATCAAGAATGATTAACAACTGCTTCAATGATCTTGTTACACTCCGCACCCTTGGTGTCCCTGACAGATGAAAAAACCCAATGTTGATGAAGTAAATTAGATGGATTCCACCAATCCCATCATGGATCAATGTTAATGTTGATGGTGCGGCGACAGGCTCACCAGGCCCTTCAGGTTGTGGTGGGGTCTTCCGTACTTATCGAGGATTTGTCAAGGGTATTTTCTATCACTACATTAGGAATGGATGTGCTTATGAGGCAGAGCTTTGGGCTATTATCAAGGCTGTTCGTTTTGCAATTCAATTTGGGTGGTTGCATCTATGGATCGAATCAGACACAATGCTTGCAGTGGAGGCGCTTCGCCAAAACTCAAGGAAGGTTCCATGGCGGCTTCTTCCTCAGTGGATTGAATGCATTAGCCTATCTAAGAACCTGACTCTCAGGATTTCTCATGAATACAGGGAAGTCAATATGGTGGTTGATGCTCTATCCATGATGGCTATTGAAGAATGCTGCTCATGGTGGTCATTCATTGCTCCTTCCTTTTCCACGTCTCATGTAGCCGCTGACATGATGGGTGCTACACGCACACGAATGTACAAGTCCCCCTGTAATGTTTTGTACCTTTTCTTTTTATTAATTGAGGCACCAAGCATTCTGCTTGGCCCGCGCCTTCTTTGCCTCTACAAATTAAAAACCACAAAAATCACTAAAATCTCGTAATACCCTTTAATCCCATAAAATGAAAAAAAACTATAAAAATTCCTTTAAAACCCTAATGACACACAAAAATGATAACTACCCCCCATAAAAATTAAAAACCATATAATACTCCAAAACCCCTCAAAATAACTAAAAACCTTATAAATCCCTAAAAACCCAAAAATCCCTACAAATATATAAAAACATAAAAAACCTAAAACCCCAAAGAAGACCTAAACACTAAAAAACCCTAACAACATTAAAAATGATAAAAACCCTAAAAACAACTAGAACCCTAAAAACCCTAAAATACCTAAAACCCAAAAAACCCTAAAACTCATAGATTCCAACAAACCACTAAAATTATAAAAAACCTTTAAATCCCTAAAAAAATTAAATAACTTTAAAAACAATAAAAACCCTAAAACTCAACAACCCCTAAGAACCCAAATAAACCATAAACCCATCAAAACCCTAAATACTCTCAAAATCCATAAAAACCATTAAAATAATAAATATACTAAAACAATCCTTGAATAACTAAAAACCTACAAAACCCATAAAAACCATTAAGGACCCTAAGAAATCATTAAGCCGTAAAAACACGTAAAACCACTAAAAACCTAGAGACCCATAAATTATTTAAAAACCCATTATACCCATAAAAAGATTAAAAATATTAAACCCATTAACCAAAAAAACCCAAAAAAACCCTAAAACCCTAAAAATTCTAAAAAGAAAGAAAAAACCCTAAAACAACACTAAATGCATTAAAATTCTAAAAAACAATAAAAATCATAAAAAATCCCAAAATATACCAAAAAAATGAAAAAACCCAGAAAAACATTAAAAAAATCTTCAAAAAAATAAAAACACTAAAACCCCTAAAAACCCTCACATAACATAAAACCCATAAAACCACTAAAAACACAGAAACTCCTAAGATGACCAAAAACCCCAAAACCCCAAAAATCCACTTAAAACACTAAAAATCCCTTAAAATCCTGAATTTTTTTAAAACACTTGAAATCCTTAAAAACCCTAAAAAACTCAAAAATAACCCTAAAACCCAAAAATAATGTCAAATCCCTAGATTCCCAAAATCCTGGAAAACAACTAAAAAAATTAAATTCCTAAAAAATACGTAAATATCCAAAAAAATGTAAATAATCCTAAAACCCAAAAAAACAATGAAAACATTAAAAACATAAAAACACACAATTTCCAAAAGAACCAGAATATTAATAAAATCCCAAAAATACCATAACAACCTTAAAAATACCTAACAACCCATGAAAACCATAAAATTCATAAGTTATCCCTTCAAATATTTAAAACCTAAAAACCATAAAATCTTAGAAAACCCCTGAGAAAACCATAAAAACCTAAAAACTATTAAAACCCAAAAAAACATAATAAAACCCAAAAAACCCCAAAACCAGAAAAAATACCATAAAAACCATAAACCCAAAAACCACAAAAAAACCTAAAAACTCCTAAATTCCATAAAAACACATCAAAATCCAAAAAAAAATCACTAAAAACTCTAAAAACCCATTAAACCCCAAAAAAAGTTAAAAAAATACTTGAAACCCATTAAAACATTACAAAACTAAAAAAACAAATAAAAAGACAAAATCCAAAAAACTATAAAATGATATAAAACCCTAAAACATACAAAATCCCCAAAACCCTAATAACCGTAAAAATATTAAATAATATCTAAAATCCCTAAAAAAGTAAAGAACAGTATAATCCTTAACAAACACAAGAAAACATTAAAAACATAAAAGAAGTTAAAACTTGTAAAAAACTACAAACAACAATAACCCCTAAAATTCCAAATCCCCTAAAAAACAAAAACACCCCAAAAAACCATATTACCCTAAAACCATAAAAACCCTAAAAATCACTAAAAAATCTAAAACTTATTAACCCCTAAAAAAATTATAAATTATAAAATATGAAATGCCTAAAAATCCAAAAAAAAATCAAAATCCTGAAAAAACTTAAAAACACTAAGTATCATTAAATATCTAAAAAAGAAATAAAAATCCATAAAAAACTGAAAACCCCAAAAACAAAAAAAAATACCTTAGAAAACCATAAAAACCTTAAAATATTTGAAACCCATAAAAAACCTATCAAAATTTAATAACTTGAAAAAACCATAAAAACATATTAAATAATAATAAACCTCAAAATCCCTAAAAACCATAAATACCATCAAAATCATAAAAATCACTAAAGGTTGATGAGGGCCCTCTGTCATCCGGTTGCTCCAAGGGCTTTTGTTGAAATTGATGCATCGAAACCCCCTGTGGACTCTGTTTGGATTGTTGTGGGAGAGGAGCTCAGATGGAGACAATCTGTTGTCTTCGAGCAATGGCCAGTCTTCTTCTCTTTGTGCTGGAGCTTCAGGCATAGTGACTGTTCTGGAATTTGTTCTGGCGCTTCTAGGGGTGGTGAATCTCTGTCTGCTGGTGGGAGCGGCCACCCTTGGGTGGAGGTGAAGGGGACGATTGGGGAGGTTTTCCACTATGTGGATACCGATGTGCCCTACTCGTCTTCTATGTTGGCTAGTAATGGGTTAGAAATCTCTCTGATGGATTCGGGTGGCTTCTTGGTGAGTCTGGAAGCAAGCGTCGGTGTCTCAGGGAATGTTGTTGAGGAGGAAGTCATGCTCACTGGGGGAGGAATTCATGGCTCTGCTGAAGGTGTTCACGGGTCTGGTGAAGATATTAGGAAGCAAACTGAGATAGATAGGACAATTGTGATGGATGTCTGGCCAGGAAATGTGAAAAATTCCTGCAAGGATCTTGGATGGGATGACACAACTAGCTTAAAGGTTGATGAGAATGCTGGTGGATCTGCTCTAACAGATGAGGCTCCTGTGAATGTTTCTCAGGCTGCAGGTTCGGCTGAGCCTGCCATGGTTGGGGTGCGGGTGGAAGATGATGCAAAGGAGGATGCTGTTTCTCAGAAAACCAGGTCTGGAGATGACTGGAGTTCATGCTCTGCTGAGGAGAAGCCCATACTAGATGGGGATATAGACTGGCGTGATGCCCCGCTAGTCCTGCATGGGTATCCTGGCGTAGGGGGACGTGGAAAGGGGCCTGGGATATCATGCATGTCTGACGTCAGTGCTGAGGGCCTGCCTAGTGAACAACTCTGATATGTTGGTGATGCTTGTGGTTCTTCCAAGGACCTGTAGAGGGCGATGATCCTTCATGGTGTTCCATCTGCTGAAGACTTTTGTGTGCATCTCCATGAGATGGTATGGTTTGAAAGGGATAGGTTTCCTCTTAAAGATGAGGCAAGGAGGCTCGGGGAGAGGTTTGTTGAGGCTGATCAATGGATAAATGCTGCTATGGTCACATCAAGGGAGAAAAAAAATCAGCGGAGGTGCTGAAACTCTTGAGGCAGAAAGCAAGAAAGGAAAGGCACCACTAGCCGCTAGTGATGGTGGCAATTGAACAAAGATGTCTGTTGCGGGAACCTCTTCTGCCCCACCAAGACGAAGAAGGAGGAGGGATTACTCTGCCCTCCCATGCCCAATGGCAACTAGGGCCTCCTCACGAGCTTTCAAACTGAATCTAAAGGTGAATAAGAGAGAGAAGCCTTTTTTTTCTGCTGAGCAGGTAAAATCTATGGAGAAGCTGCGGTCCAGACTTGGCATGCAAGAAGATTTTGACCCTGGATGGGACTCAATGGACCAGGGTGATGAATCAAATTTTAGCTTTGCTGACGATGGCGGCAGCTTTGGTGTTGGCATGGGGTTTCGTGATGCGGAGCTGGAGGATTTTGGCGGCGATGTTGACTGACCCACTCTGTGTGTGGTTTTCTTTTGGAAACTGTGTCTTTTTTGGTCTTGTGCTTTGTTTCTGTTTTTTTCTTTCCTTTTGTGGCCCTCGGGCTGAGGTCGTTAGGGGTTTTGGGTGTGGATTGATTGATCCCTCCCCTCCCTTGTCTGCAGTGTCTGTATCCTTTGTTTATAAATTTTGGGGGGTTCCGGGAATAGCCTGGACCCGTGCCTTCTTTGCCTAATAATAAAAAAATGTAACAATCCCTAAAAACCATGTGATATCCTTTGAAAACCTTATAAACATGAGAACACTAAAACCCACTAAATACTTAAAATGCTAAAAACCATTAAACCCCTAAAAAGACCCTAAAAACCTAAAAATACAAAAAATCTACAAGAACACTAGAAAACTCAAAAACAATAAAAAACAGTAAAAACCCTAAAAACCAATAAAAACTCTAAAAACCCTTTAAACCTTTAAAATGTTAGAAAGCTCAAATTACCCTAAAAAGAGTAAAAAACTAAAAAACCATTTAGACACAAAAATCCTAAAAAACCATAAAACCCTAAAAGCTCAAAAAAACACAAACAACGCCCCAAAATCCCTAAAAACCATAAAACCCATAATATCCTTTATAATCCTTAAAAACCCTAATAATATAAAAAATGTACAATAATTTAAAACCACGAAGAAAACTATAAAAACCTAAAAACACATAAAACCCCTAAACACCAAAAAATTCTGAAAACCATAAAACCCTAAAAACCTTAAAATTGAAAAAAAATCATAAATACTGATAATACATTAAAATTCCTAAAAACCAAAATAAAAAAATCTAAAACCCCTTTAAAACACTATAAACATTAAAAACTCTAAAAATCATAAAAACCCCAAAATAAAAAAACGCTGAAAACCCAAAAAACATAGAACCCCTAAAAACCCTCAAAATCCCCATAAACCCAAAAATCCATAACAAACAATACAGTAAAACACTGAAAACATTATAAAACATAAAAATATCATTAAAACCCTGTAAAATCCATAAAAAACCCCATACTATTAAAAATTAAGAAAACCCTTTAATCCCCAAAAAATGTTCAAAAAATAAAAAACATTAAGAAACCTAAATAAAATAACCCTAAAAACCAAAAAACCAAAAAAAAACCATCAAAACCAAAATAATTTTAAAATACCTATACACCCTAAAACAAATAAAACCTGAAAAATCTGTACAAACAGAAAAAATCTACAAACCTTGAAAAAATTAAGAAAGTTGTAGGAATCTAAAAACACTAAAAATCCCTAAAAAAATAATAAATTCTAAAAACCCTTGAAACAACTAAAAAGTCCCTAAAAAAACGAGAAACCATAAAACCCCAAAAGACCATAAAACCCCTAAAAAATAAAAACCCTAAAACCAAAAAAATAAAAATTCCTTTAAACAACTTAAAATGATAATAAAATAAAAAACCTTAGAACCCCTAAAATCTAAAGAAAACTAAAAAATATTCAAAGAACAATAAAAATCCTAAAAACTATAAAAAACATAAAATTCCCCAAAATACCTAAAAAACATAAAAACCATAAGAATCATAAAAAACCCAAAAAATTCATAAAAATGTAAAAACCCAAAAAACCATGAAAACTCCTCATTAATCAAAAATACTAAAACACACTTAAAACACATAAAAACATAAAAAATGATTAAAATAATAAAACTATTAAACCCATTAAAATCCCTAACCCCCATAAAAAATTCTAAATATCCTAAAAATTCCCTGAATATCCCTTAAAACAAAAAAAAAGTCCCTGAAAACCCTTTTAGAAAACCGTAAAATTTTAAAAACGCTATAATCCCAAAAAAACATAAAAATTAAAAAAATCTAAAAACACAAAAAATTACCCTAAAACTCTAATGTACCAAAAAATCCACAAAACACATAAAACATTACAAACTCCTATACAAATTAAAAACTATAAAAATCCCTTGAAACCCTTAATACTCTTAAAAACCATAAAATGAAAAAAAACTATAAAAATTCCTTTAAAACCCTAACAACACAAAAAATTGATACCCCCCCCCCTCAAAAACTTTAAAACCCTATAATACTCCAAAACCCCTCAAAATAACTAACAACCCAAAAAACCCCTAAAAATCCAATGAATTCCCCAATAATCTCTAAAAACATAAAAAACCTAAAACCCAAAAGAAGACCTAAAAACACTAAAAACCCCTAACAACTATAAAAAGGATAAAAACCCTAAAAACCCCTAGAACCCTAAATACCATAAAATACCTAAAACCAAAAATCCTCTAAAACTCATAGAACCCAAAAAAAACCACTAAAAATTATAAAAAACCATTAAACCACTAAAAAATTAAATAACTATAAAAACCATAAAAACCCTAAAACTCAATAAACCCTAAAAACCCAAATAAACCATAAAACAAATAAAACCCCAAATACTCTCAAAATCCATAAAAATCATAAAAATAATAAATATACTAAAACAATGCTAGAATAACTAACACCCTTAAAAACCATTAAAGACCCTAAGAAAACATTAAAACGGAAAAATATGTAAAACCACTAAAATCCTAGATAACACTAAATTATTTAAAAACCCTTATACCCATAAAAAGATTAAAAATATTAAACTCATTAACCAAAAAAACCCTAAAAAAACCCTAAAACCCTAGAAATTATAAAAATCAAGAAAAAACAGTAAAACACCAATAAATACCTTAAAATTCTAAAAGACATTAAAAATCATAAAAACTCCCAAAATAGACCAAAAAATGTAAAAACCCAGAAAAACATCAAGAAAACCTTCAAAAAATAAAAACATATAAAAACATAAAAAAATTGAAAACACTAAAACCCCTAAATACACTAATATAACATAAAACCCATAAAACCCCTAAAAACATAGAAAACCCTAAGACGACCAAAAACCCCAAAACTGAAAAAATCCACTTGAAACACTAAATATCCCTTAAAATCCTGAAATTTTTTTAAAACACTTCAAATCCTTAAAAACCCTAAAAAACTAAAAAAATAACACAAAAACTCAAAAATACCATTAAAACCCTAGATTCCTAAAATCCTTGAAAACCACTTAAAACTATAAAAGTTGTAAAAAATACATAATTATCAATAAAAAATTTAAAAATCATAAAAACAAAAAAAACTAAGAAAACATTAAAAACATAGAAACACACAATTCCCAAGAAACTAAAATATTAATAAAATCTTAAAAATTCCAAAAGACCCATGAAAACCATAAAATTCCTATGTTATCCTTAAAAATATTTAAAACCTAAAAACCATAAAATCCTAGGAAAACCCTAAGAAAACCATAAAAACCTAAAAACTATTAAAACAATAAAAAACATAAAAAACACAAAAAACCCCAAAACCCGAAAAAATACCATAAAAACCATAAACCCTAAAACAACAAAAAAACGTAAAAACACCTAAATTCCATAAAAACATATAAAAATAAAAAACAATCAATAAAAACTCTAAAATCCCATAAAACCCCAAAAAAGTTAAAAAAATTATTAAAACCCATTAAAACATTAATAAACTAAAAAAACACATAAAAAGACAAAATCCAATAAACCATAAAATGATATAAAACCCTAAAAAATACAAAATCCCCAAAACCCTAATAACCGTAAAAATCATAAATAATATCTAAAATCCCTAAAAACATAAAGAACCCTATAATCCTTAACAACCACAAGAAAACATTAAAAACATAAAATCAGTTAAAACTCATAAAAACCTACAAAAAAAATAAAACTCCAAAAAAATCTAAAACCCCCCAATAAACCAAAACACCCCAAAAAACCATAACACCCCTAAAACCATAAAAACCCTAAAAATCACAAAAAACTCTAAAACCCTTTAAACCCCTAAAACATTATAAATTATAAAAAATAATAACCCTAAAAATATTAAAAAAACCAAAATCCTGAAAAACCTTAAAAACAATAAATATCATAAAAACACTAAAAAAGAAAAAAACCATAAAAAATTGAAAAACCTGAAAACAACAAAAATACCTTAGAAAACCTTAAAAACCTAAAAATATTTGAAACCCATTAAAAATCTATCAAAATTTAATAAGACTAAAAACCATAAAAAAGAAAATAAATAATAATAAACCTCAAAATCACTAAAATATAAAAAAATTAATAAACCCTAAAAAACAGTAATTTTTTTAGAAAACTTAAAATACATAAAACCCCTAAAAATCCTAAAAAATCTAAAACCACTAGAAACCGCTAAAAGACCCTCAAAACCCTAAAACCTTTTAAAAATATCAAACCATAAAACCCATAAATACTCTAAAAGTCAAAAAACACCTAAAAACTATAAAATACCTATAAAACCCAAATAACATTAATAAACTCTAAAAAATTTTGAACCATAAAATAAAAAAAAACTAAAAACCCAAAAACCATAAAAACCATCAAGAAATCAAAAACCTTAAAAAACAATTAAAAATATAAAAGTACCAAAATTTACATAATAATTTTTTATACAAGAAAAACCATGAAAAATACCGACAGCCCCTAAATAATATAAAAACCAATAATATTTTTAAAATATCCTAAAAACCCATAAAAACCTAAATATGAATAAAAAATATACAATCCTTGTAAACATATATAAATTCTATAAAATATAAAAAACCTGAAGCCCCTAAAAACAAAAGATAACTTAAAACCCTAAAAATGCTAAAAACCCTCCAAATCCCTAAAACCCAAAAATCCAATAAAAATTGTAAAAGCCCCTAAAAAACAAAAAAATAAATACAAAAACAAAAAATAATGAAAAACCATATTAAATTCTTAAAAACCCTAAAACAATTCAAACTACTAGGAAACCTAAAAATGCTAAAAACCCTAAAAAATATATAAACCCCAGAAACTCTCAAAATCCTAAAAAACCTAATAACCATAAAAAAACTAAAGAATCCCTAAGAATATATAAAAATGTAAAAATCCCTAAAAACCATGTGGAATCCTTTGAAAACATTATAAACATGAGAACACTAAAACCCACTAAATACTTAAAATTCTAAAAACCATTAATCCCATAAAAGGACCCTAAATCCCTAAAAACACCAAAAATCCACAAGAACCCTAAAAAACATAAAAACCATAAAAATAAATAAGAACCCTAAAAACTAATAAAAACTCTCAAAATCTTTAAACCATTAAAATTTTAGAAAGCTCAAATTACCCTAAAAATAGTAAAATACTAAAAAACCATTAAGACAAAAAAAATAAAAAACCATAAAACCCTAACAAACTCAAAAAACTCTAAAAATGCCCCAAAATCCCTAAAACCCATAAAACCCATAATATCCTTTATAAGCCCGAAAAACCATAACAATATAAAAAACTGTAAAATCATTTAAAAGCACTAAGAAACCCATGAAAACCTAAAAACACATTAAATTCATTAACACTTAAAAATGTTAAAAACCATAGAAACCCTAAAAAACATAAAATTCAAAAAACCATTAAAACTGATAAAACATTAGAAATCCTAAATACCCTACTAAATGAATCTTAAAATGCTTTAAAACTCAAAAAACATAAAAAACTGTAAAACTCATAAGAACCCTAAAATACTAAAAAAACCCTAAAACTCAAAAATCCATAGAACCCCTAAAAACCCTCAAAATTCCCAAAAACCCTAAAATTCATAAAAACCAAAAAATCAAAAACAATACCATAAAACAACGAAAACATTAAAAAAACCTAAAAAATCATTAAAACCTGTAAAATCGATAGAAACCCTAAACTAGTAAAAATTAAGAAAACACTTTAAACCACAAAAAATGTTCAAAATCTAAAAATAACATTAAGAAACCTTAAAAACAAAAAGAACCAAAAACACCAAAAAACCCAAAAAAACCATAAAACCCTAAATAATATCAAAATCCCTAAAAACCCTAAACCAATAAAACATGAAAAATCTGTAAAAACTGAAAAAATATAAAAACCTTGAAAAAAATAAGAAATTTGTAGGAATATAAAAATACTAAAAATCATTAAAAACATAATAAATTATAAAAACCCTTGAAAACACTAAAAAGTCTCCAACAAATACTAGAAATCATAAAACCCCTAAAAACAATAAAACCCCCCAAAACATAAAAACCCTAAAACCAAAAAAAATATAAAAATCCTTTAAAGCACTTAAAATGATAAAAACTATAAAAAACCATAAAACCCCAAAAATATAAAGAAAACTAAAAAAAATACAAAGAACCATAAAAATCCTAAAAACCATAAAAAACATAAAATTCCCCAAAATACCTGAAAAACAGAAAAACCATAATAATCCTAAAAAAGCCCAAAAAATTCATAAAAATGTAAAAACCCAAAAAACCATGAAAACTCCTCATAAGTCATAAAAACCTAAAAACACTTAAAACCCATAAAAACATAAAAATGATTAAAATTATAAAATTATTAAACCCATTAAAATACCTAAACCCCATAAAAAATCATAAATATTCTAAAAATTCCCTGAATATCCCTTAAAATGAAAAAACCAAATGTCCCTAAAAACCCATTAAGAAAACAATAAAATTTAAAAAATGCTTTAATCCCCTAAAAACCTAAAAATAAAAAAACCTAACAACCCAAAAATGACCCTAAAACTCTAGAGAACCAAAAAATCCACAAAACGAATAAAACATTACAAACCCCTATACAAAATAAAAACCATAAAAATCACTGAAAACTCTATAAACCCTTTAAACCCATAAAATGATTAAAACTATAAATATTCATTTAAAATCTTAATGATACAAAAAATCGATACCCCCCCACAAAAAAACATTAAATCCCTATAATACTCCAAAACCCCTCAAAATAACTAACAACCCTAAGAAACACTATTAATCCAAAAATTCTCTAATAATCTCTAAAAACATAAAAAACATAAAACCCCAAAGAAGACCTAAAACACTAAAAACCCCTATCAAATTTAAAAATGATGAAAAACCTAAAAACCCCTAGAACCCTAAAAACCATAAAATACCTAAAACCAAAAAACCCCTAAAACCAAAAAACCCCTAAAACACATAGAAACCAAAAACCACTAAAAATTATAAAATACCTTTAAACCACTAAAAAATTTAAATAACTCTAAATCACATAAAAACCCTAAAACTCAATAAACCCTAAAAACCCAAATAAACCATAAAACCCATAAAAACCCAAAATATTCTCAGAATCCATAAAAACCATAAAAATAATAAATATACTAAAACAATCCTAGAATAACTAAAAACCTATAAAACCCCTAAAAATCATTAATGACCCAATAAAAACATTAAAACGTAAAACATGTAAAACCCCTAAAAACGTAAATACCAAAAAACCCAAAAAACCCCAATACACCATCAAATTTTGAAAAAACCCATTAAAATATTAAAAAATACCAAAAAATTTGTAATAATATAATAAACCCAAAAACCCAAAATCCCCTAAGAGAGCCATAAATAACTAAAAACACTTAAAACCAATAAAAAATAAAACAAATAAATACCCTAAAACCCCTTATAAAGACAATAAAAACCCTAAATCCCCCTAAAAACCATAAAACCCCTCAATCATTAAAAACCCTAAAATTCCATAGAAACCCAAAACACAAAATAAAAACTCTAAAAAATCTATATTCTTGTAAAAACATTAAAAAAATCTTAAAAACATAAATACAATAAGAACTCAATAAAACCCCTAAAAACAAAAAAAATCACTAAAACCCTAAAACCCTACAAAACACTAAAAACCCTAAAACATCATAAAACCTTAATACACCATAAAATTCCTAAAAAACCCCTAAAAATATCTAAAAACAAAAAAAAACCCATGAATCCCTAATAAACCCTATGAAAACCTTAAAATACCCCAAAATCCCTAAAAACCCTAAAACCCCTAAAAATCCTAAATCTCTATAATTAATCAAAATCCCTAAAAACAATAAAAACCATAAAAATAATAAATACCTTAAAAATAATTAAAACCATAAAAATACCTAAAAACATAAAAATCCTAAAAAACATTAAAACGATTTGAAGACGTAGGAGCCAGTTGACACTTTCTGCATTGAAATTGGTGAGGAGCTTCATTGGAAGCAACCAGTGGTATTTGAATCATGGGAAAATTATTATGTTTCAGGCTTCACTCTTGGTCATACGAAAAGGAGTTGTAGACATATTTTTTGTCTGGTGGTTATGCACGGTAATGTGGTCACATCTTCGAAGTTGAGATCAACAAGGGAGCTGGAGGTGGGGAAGGATGACACTCAGGTCTCTCCACTGGGTGTTGGGAGGGATGACAGGGTTGAGGAAGGGGTTTTATCCCCCGGAAGGATACTGATGGACAAACCTTGGTTAAAGAAATCTTCAAACAACTGATGTTTGATATGGGAATGGGGGTGATGTCCCTATTGAAATGGGAAGGACATGTCTATTGAAATAAGGAAAATGGTCCTACAGGGTGAACCTATTAGGGATGCGAGTATGATGTTAAGGTCAAACTATCATGAGCTCATCTCAATTTATGTGGGTAGTGAGGAAGGGGGTCTGGTGGAATGGGAACTGTGGGAGATATATTCTCATACTCATGATACCCAAGATGTAGAGATACCCTCCTATCATGATAGATTGAGGGTCTGGGGCATAGAGAACCCTCTTCCTACTGTACGGTTGACGGAACAAGTGTTGGTTGATGGTATTGAACCTGGGGTTGGTCTGTCTAATACCACCCAGCTTGAGCAGCTGTTGAGGGTCTTGTGTGTGGATAATCCTATGCCCATTTTACTGTCGATGAAAAAAGTGTTGATTAATGCTGTTGTGCCTAGCTTTGGTCTGTCTAATATCACTCAGTCTGAGCAGCAACTTGATAGCCTTCATGTTGATACGAAGTGCACTGAGCATCCTGATTTGAGCTTTAATCTTGTTCTATTTGAGATGTTTCCCCCCTCTGTTGAGCTTTCTAATCTGATCATGTTGGATTGTTCAGAAATCTCACTTGAGCAACATATAAAAGACATTTTCCAAATGCCAGATTTTCAACTGGTGGTCTTTCTTAGGATGATAATGATGAATACATAAGGCTTTGAGAGCTTTTGTGGATCGCGATGACCTTATGTATTAATTCTTGGTGAGGATCATGAGGGAGAAATAATTTATGGGTTGTCGTGGTTCCTCTGGATGCACTCAGAAGTGAAATCTGAGTTGTGTTCCTGATTTTGGAAAGAAGGGTTACGCGGGTGTGCTTTTTGGTTCATCTCACAGGTAGGTGATGGTGACGAGTTATCCTCTAGTGAAACAGAGGGAAAGTAGGGACTGCTCCTCCCTTCTTAGACCAGTGGTTACTAGGGCCTCCTCCAAGGCTAGTAAAGGTGAAGGAGCTGTCCATGGTATGGAATACTGGGCTGCTGAAGTGAAGCCAGATTTGGATCTCAGGCAGCATTGTGCATCCTTCCTTAAGAAATATGAATCCGAGGAATGGGAGTATATGGACTGGGATCCTTCTATGGGATATGGTGCAGAGGGAGACCCTTTTGAGAAAGGTGATTTTGGTCTGTAGCTGCCTTACTTTTTGTGTGCTTTCTAGGATGTTTTTGGGTCTTTTCGGCTTGGGGTTGTGAAGCGTTTTTGGGTGTTTGTTGTTTGACCCCTCCCCTTCCTTTTTATGCTTGTTCTTCTATTACTAAAATAAAATTTGGGGGGGGGGGGTTGGGAATAGCATGGCCCTTGAATCTTCCTTGCCATCAAAATACATAAAACCACAAAAAACACTAAAAACCATAAATATAACTTATACACCCTAAAAAAAATAAAAACTATACAATCCTTAAACCCTAAAAATATGAGAAAACACTAAAAGACCCATAAACCCCTAAAACCCAATATACAATAAAACCGATAAAAATACGAAAATACCCTAAAAATCATCAAAATTCCTAAAAACCCTAAAAACATTAATAATTCTAAAAAATCCTATAAATTTAAAAACCCATAAAAACCATGAAAACCCTTAAGAAAACCTTAAAAACCTAAAAACATTTAAAATCCATGAAAACCCAACTATGATAAAAACCCTAAAATCCTTAAAAAATCCAAAACCCTTAGAAATAATAAAACCCCCTAAAAACCTCAAAAAACCCTAAAACCCCATAAAATCCCAAACCACTAAAAACTCTAAAAACCCTTTAAACCCCTAAAATGTTAATTGACTCTAAAAACATTAAATACCCAAAAAACTAAAAAATTCATAAAACCCAAAAAATACCCTAAAAACCTAATGAAATCCAAAAAACCCCATAGAATACCAAAAAAATCATTAATCCCATAGAAATCCTGAAAAATCCACAAAAATCCCTAAAAATTTAAAACCCTCAAAACTCTAAAAATCCCGAAGAAAACATTAAAGATCTAAAAACACTCAAAACTCTTAAAAACCCTAATAATGTTGAATATCCAAGAAACCCTAAAATCCTAAAAATCAGCAAAATACCCAAAACCACTATAAAACCAAAAAAATCCCTAATATGCCCTAAAAATCACTAAAAAGGTAAAAACCAAAAAAACCCCATAAAATTTCTATGAAAACCATAATAACCTAAAAACACTTAAAACCCCAAGAAATCATAAAAAACACAAAAACCCTCAAAAACCATAAAGGATCTTAAAAACCATAAAACCCTTAAATTCCATAAAAACCCTTAAATACCATTTAAAACCCTAAAAACCCTAAAACCCAAAAAACATATTAAAACACTAAAAACCGTTTAAAATGCATAACATGTTTGAAATTATATGGAACCATAAAACCCTAAAACACTCAAAAAACCCACAAATACCCAAAAAACCCATAAACATCCTAAAAACCCAAAAACATCCTCAAATTCTATATGACCATAAAATCCATAAAATCATAAAAAGTCCTCAAAATACCCAATAACAAAAAAACCCAAAAAATGATCAAACCTAAAAAAACCTTAAAAACCAAAAAATATTAAAAACCACAAAAATCTAAAAAATAGTAAAACCCTAGAAAACCCTAAAACCCCTAAAAACCGTCAACAACCCTAAAACACCTAAAAATACAAATAACATAAAAGAAATAACAACACACCAAATATTTGTAAAATCATAAAAACCCCCTGAAAACGCCTAAGAAAAACATGGATGGAGGCCTTAGCGTCTCTTCTAACCCCAAACAATAACTGCTCCCCTCCCCTCCTAGGTTGAAGACAACAGAGGTCTCAACGTCTCACCCCCCCCCCCAATAGAGGAGGGGCCTTTGTCAGTTCTCAATGAGGGCCACACATTCATCCTATTATCTTCTCCTGACTTACTACACTCTTTTCTGTGGATGATGCTTTTCCCAAAGGTGCCTGAAATTTTTAAAGGTTGGCCACAACTTCTGCTTTCTATCCAAGATTTAAATTAATCCTCATCTCTACATCATCTGACACTGGTTGAAAAATTTTTGATGTGGCTCCCCCTGGTGGACATCTTTGACAGGTTTGTTTTCGAGAATTGTGATCTTCAGGACTAAGAAATGGTGGGGCTCATTGACAGTGATCATATCAGCATTTGATTCACGTATCTAGGGTATCTTATCTTTTCTTGGTCTACGGCACCTCGAATCTACAATGGCACTCAATTTTTCTTCTTTTGGTGTACTTTTAACCAACACCTGAAGCGTGACTCGCCGATTTTTGCGACATGGGTTAGATTCCCCAAACTTCACCTCCCTTTTCAAAATATATCTGTAATTTCAATGATAGGGAATATGGTGGGGAGTTTTCTATATGTGGATAGCTGGATGTGGTCCCTCTACTATCCTATTGCTCTGAGATCTTTTATATAGGTTTATGATTTAAAGGATCTCGTAAATTTTGTGTGGATAGCTTTGGGGGAGGAGATTTGTTGGAAGAAACCAGTGGTTATTGAATCATGGGATCACTTCTGTCCTTTTTAATGGATATTTTGGAATAGTGGTCAGACGTGCGGTTGTTGTTCCTATGATAGGATTGGAGTGATTCTGGCTCTGAAAAGTTGTGGTCAAAGCAAACAGAAAATGGTGGAGGTGCAGGAGGGATTTCCCAAGATTCTTCCTACCCATCCAATGTTTTCTACGAATTTTTAGAAGCTAAAGAGATATTAGAGGTTGGATAGGATATGGAGGTAACAGTGGTGGATTCAAGTTGCATGAGTCTGAAATTGATTGGGAATTGTTGTGGAATAGGAGGTGTTGTCACTGAGGGTATTTGCAAGGATGAAGGGATGATTTTGAAATGTAGCAGTGAGAAAGATGGAAGTGGTGAGTGGAAGAGGGGAAGAGCAGGAGAAGGTAGATGAACAGGGATACATGACTAGGAATGGGGAGAAACCTAATGCAGTCCCTGGGAGGAGTTAAATTGGCTTGGAGGATGGGCGGTGGGTAAAAAAGTAGCATCTAGTTGTCGGATACGAGTGATGCTTCTATGAATAATAGGTTTGTGGGGTTGGTATCAGCTGAGCTAGACAGCGAATATGTTGTTCCGGGGGGATTGTCCATATAGGGGGATGTGGACATGCAAGAGACAATAGATTCAACTAGAAAGGAGATGATAAGATTGTGCAGGATCTGATTTTGGTAGTGAAGAAAACCATCATTCTCAAAGAGGGACACCCTGGTCGGAGCATGGATAACCCTTTAGAGAGGTACACTAGGAGTGGGGATGTGTGGAGGGATGGCATGGGGGATATTCTAGTGTCACATAGTGATGAGGTCGGTGCATATCGTGCAAAAGACATGGATGAACTTCCATTACCAAAGATTGAGAACAGAACTAGTGAAGGTGGGTTTGCTCCAGAGCTGCAGAAGGCAATGGTGGTTCCTGGAGTCCCATTTTCTGAAGACCATTGTGTGGTCCTGCATGACAAGGTGCTGGTGGAACAACCAAGGTTACCACTCGAGGATTAGGCTAGACGATTATGGCTGATCTTTGATGAGCATGACCATAGGATAAATGAAAATATGACCCAGTTCTAGAGGGAAAGTGATAAGCTTCAAAAGGGGGATAGAGATTCCTTCAGAAAAGGGAGAAGAGATAGTGAAAAATGGCCTCATGTGTGGTCACTGATGGTGTCCTATATGAGAAGTTATCTAATGCAGATGATTTCACCTCTCCCCCCCAAAGGAGGTAGAAGAGGTATTATTCTTCTCCCCCTAGGCCCATGGTGACCTGGGACACCTCAATGGTAGCTAAGATGAAAATAAAATTAATCATGTGGGAGCGGCCTCCGCGTAATGTCAACCAGGACATGCTCATGGAGAAGTACATAGCGCTGCTTAGACTACATGAGGACTTTGAGTCTTGATGGGAATCTAGGGACATTCGTGTGGAATAATACTTTTTATTTGTTGATGTCTCTACTGTACTTGATGTGGATGATGAACCTTATGATGTGGTCCTAGGTTATGACTTTGGCTGTGACATTGAATAACTTGTTTCGGTTTGGTATGTTCGGGATTTTTTGGGTTTTTGTTTGTTAGGGGTGTGTTGGGGAATTTGGGTGTGCATCGTTTGACCCTGCCCCTCCCCTTCTTTGTTTAACATGTTTTCATTTTATACATTTTTGGGGGACTAGGGATATCTTGTCCCTACACCTTCTGGTCCCTAAGAAGACCGTAAAAAATAAAAACACTTTTAACCATTAAGATACCAAAAAAACACTAAAATCCCTTGAAATCCCAATGAAGACCCTAAAACCCATAAAATCTCCTAAAACACATAAAAATCCCAAAAACCATAAAAACATTAAAACCACATAAATTCCTCAAAACCCAAAAAATAAGTTAAAAACCCTTTTAACCTCTAAAATTATTTCAAAACCATAAAAACCATAAACAAACTAAAAACTAAAAAACAAAACAAAACCATAATAATAAAAACATTAAAACCCATACAACCCTTAAAAATCTTATTAAACCCCCCAAAACCCAAAAAAATCCTAAAAATACAAAGAATAATATAAAAAATTATTAAATACCAATAAAACACTAAAAAACCATAAAAAATCCTTAAAAACATAAAAACATTGAAAAAAAATTTCTAAAAATTCTAAATAAACCCTAAAAACATAAATACAACTAAAATCATCCAAATACCCAGAAACACTAAAAACAATAAAAATTATCTAAAAAATGATAAAAACCTAAAAACCCTAAAAATCATGATAACCCATAAGAAAATCATAAAATCCAAAATAAAATTATGCCCCCAAAAAATATAATAAAACATTAAAAACCCAAAAAAGACTGTGTAAACCTTAAAATCTCTTAAAAATCATAAAGTTTAATAAAACCTTAAAAACCATTAAACTCATAGAACCCTAAAAGAGAAATAAAACAATAAGAACACTTTAAACCAATAAATATGTTAAAAAATATTAAAAAATCAAAAAAACAAAAAACTCAATAAACCCTACAAAAATGAAAACCTTAAAAGAACTAAAATCCCTCAAAATCCCTAAAAACCAAAAAAACCCAAAACCCATTAAAATCATAAATATCCATAAAATTCCCTAATAACATATTAATCCCTAATACCTCGAATATATTCTAGGAAAACCATAAAAACCAAGAAACACATAAAACCCATAAAACCTAAAAACACTAAAAACCAAATAAAAACTTTATAACCCCTAAAAGTCCTAAAAATATCTAAAAATTATAAAACCCACCAAAGAATCTAAAAACACTTTAAACCCATAATAAAATTATATACATTAAATATATTAAAAATAAAAAAAACTCAAAAAATAAACAAAACCCCAAAAACCATAAATCCCTAGAAAAACACAAAAATAGTCAATACCTAAAAAATGCCTAAAACCCATTAAATACTAATAAATTCTATAAAATCACTAAACATTTAGAAAACCATTAAAATCTAAAAAGAAAAACATAAAATGATAAAGACACTTAAAATCCCTAAAAACCTAAATTCTAAAAATTGTAAAAAACCATTAAACATCAAAAAACACATAAAACCCAAAAAAACCACAAAAAACACAAAACCCATTAAACCCCTAAAAATATTAAAAAATATAATAAAATGTAAAACCCCAAAAAATTCAAAAAACCACTAAAACCCTAAAAACGTTCAAAATTATTAAAACCCTAAATATAATAATAATCATTAAAATCCATAAAAATCTCTAAAAATATAAAAAACCCTAAGAAAATGCTGAAACTCAAAACCACTTAAAACCCTAAAAAACATAAAAATGCTAAAAAAACATAATACCTTCAGACTCCCTAACAAACATAAAAAACCCAGTAACCTTATAAAGGACCTAAACATCCCCAAAAATGAAAAAACCATAAAAAGCCTAAAACAAAAAAAACACTAAAACACCCTAAAAACCATAAAAACCATAATAACATATAAAACACTAAAAACACTAAAAATCCAATATACACATAATATCATTAAAAACACTAAAAACCTTAAAGCTGTAAAAAACTCCAAAATCCATAAAACAGCAAAAAAACATAAAATTCCTAAACAGCATAAAATCCCTAAAAATCCATAAAAACCCTAAAACCCAAAAAACCCTAAAATACCTAATAATCCCTAAAAAATAGAAAACCCTAAAAACCATCAAACCTCCTATGAAAAAAATTACATCCTATTTACACTTAAAATCCCAAAAAAATAAAAAATGAAATAAAACTATAACACTAAAAAACCCTAAAAATCCTTTAAATGCCTATGAAATAATAAAAGATGTAAAAACACTGTAAAAATCCCTAAAAAAACTAAAAAACCCATGAAAAGTCTTAGGAAATCATTAAATTCTGAACAAAACACTTATAACCCATAAAAACCTAAAAGGCTAAAAACCCTAAAAGCACTAAAATGACCTTAAAACCTAAAAACCATAAAACCCCTCAAAACCGTAAAATAACCTTAAATCTCATAAAAACATAACAACCATAAATCCCACGAAAACTCAAAAACCCTTAAAACCACTAAAAATGATAAAAAAATTATAAATACCCTAAAAACCCAAGAAAAACTAAAAAATCCTAAAACCCCAAAAAAACCAAAAAACCTTCAAAATTCCAAAAAACCTAAATACAATAAAAATCCTAAAAAATCCATAAAAATCCCTAAAAAATTAATAACTCTAAAACCGATGAAAGAATCTAAAAACCATCAAAAACACTAAAAACATTACAAACCGAAAAACACTTAAACTACCTAAAAACATAAAAAACACTCAAACCCCTAAAAACCCTAAAACCCCAAAAATCCCTAAAAACCATAAAAATATTAAAATTTTCTAAAATGACCAAAAATGTAAAGAAACCTAAATCCCTAAAAACCCATACGAAAAAATTAACACCTAACTCAAATAAAATCCCCAGAAACCAAAAAAATGCTAATGAACATAAAAACCATAAAAGACCCTAAAAATCCTAAATCCCCTAAAAACCAAGAACCCATAAAAACCATAAAAATAATAAAAAACATAATAAACCCTAACAACATTGAAAAATATAAATACCCTTAAAAATCATAGAGACATTAAATTTCTTAAAAAACACTTAAAATTCCTAAAAAAAGGAAATACCCTAAAAACCAATAAAAATGCCAAAAAGCCCTCAAAATCCCTAAAAACAATAAAACCATAAAAATAAAAATATTACTAAAAATAGAAAAAAATTCCCAAAACACGAGGAAAACTCTATCAAAATCATAAAAACCAAAAAAACCTAAACCCCATAATAAAAATAAAAAAGGAAAAGAACCGTTAAAACCCTAAAACCCACAAAAACCCTAAAAACCATAAAAACCATAAAAATCATACAAAATCCCTAAAAATCCATAAAAACATAAAAATCCCAAAATGCGTAAGAAAAACCTAAAAACCAAGAAAAACATAAATCCCCTAAAAACATTATAACGAAAAAATATTAATAAACCCCTAAGCACAACTAAAACCACTAACAACATTAAATACCATAATATACCATAAAAAACCTATAAACCCAAAATCTCTCTAAAACAACTAAAAATTTGAAATCCTATTTTAAAAAAAACATTAGAATGTCTAAAAAAACCTTAAAAACCCTAAAAAAGAAAAAACATGAATACACAACAAAACCAAAAAATACCCTAAGACCCTTCAGAATCCCTAAAAACCCTAAAAAAACTAAAAACCGTAATATTAAAAAAACTACCTAAAAATCCAAATAATGTAATAGACCAAAAAACCCTAATAACCCATAAGATAACTATAAAAACATAAAATCACATAAAATCTCAAAAATATAAAAATAATAAAAACAACAAAAAACCCAAACACCCATAAAACCCTAAAAACTGTCAAAATCCAACATAACACTAATGTCTATAAAATTCATATAAATTCCAAAAAAATCATTAAAAATGTAAAAACCAATAAAAATGTTGAAATACCATAAGAAAACCATAAAAATTAAATAAAAACCGTAAATAATAAAAAAACTAAAAACTCTAAAAAACCAAAAAAAAAAGACTCAGAAAACCCTTGAAACAATAAAAACCATAAAACCACTAGAAAAATTAAAACCCCTCAAACCCTTAAAACCTTAAATACCTACTAAAACTATAAAACTACTTTTATTCCCTAAAATTGTTAAAATGCACTAAAAACATTTAAACCCCTTAATATTCACAGAGGAGAAGATGGTGTCGTTCTCTCATGGAGTCTCTCCCCTGGTGATTCCAGGATTCATCCTAGTTTTCCCCCTGATGGCGTCGTTGTCCAGCTCTTCCTCAGGCATGGCAGTGCGGAATTGGTAGCGCTATTCCGGGCTTCTTCGTGGTGGTGCTCCGATGGCGTGTGGTTTAGGGTTTCACTGCCTTGGATCTTGGGATTCTAGATTTTGAATATGTCTCTTTTAGGAGTTGTCTTGCTGGTGGGTTTTTCATGGCATCATGTCACTCTATCTCTGAGAAGAGGTTGTGGTGGTTGTATGGTGCAGGAGACGTGGAGTCATCCTCGACGGGTGGTACTGTCTTCAGAAAATGGTTCTGCGATTTGTGGAATGGTGGTTTGTGGCACCTTCAAAGGAGACGGACAAGAACTGTACTGATATAGTCAAATGTAGAAGTTTCATTAAAAGATCTACCCCCTCATGGTGGATTGATTCTATTATAGGTTCGTATTACGCTCGGGTGTGAATTTGTCTTTGTATTGCGCATCTGTTGTCTCGTTCTGGCTCCCTGGCTCTGCCTTTTCTTCATACTGCAGATGCTGGTTTTGGTCGGAATGCCTGGTCTTATTTGATATGTTGGTTTGTGGTGATGGCTGGTCTGGTGTGATCCTTTGTGAGCTCTGGTTTTTGGATTTGAGGAAATGTGTTTGTCTGAGGATGATGTGCATTGGTGGCTGTTGGAATGCTGCTTGGATGAGAGGTGATGCTTTGGGTCTAGTGCTGATGGATTATGTTTTTACATGCTGTGGATGTGGTGACTGGATGATTCGATGCTGGTCCGGCCTGATGGGCTGGCTGTATGATGAGGCTGCCCTCCCCGATGGTGTCTCCTTGACTCAAACACCCTCTGATTCTCTGGCCACCCATCTCAATGTACTGGACCCCACATTGGTCTGGTAGGCTGGTGGATGTGGAGGCTTTGGGATGGTGCTGGTGGTAGCCTCCAGTGTCCGGGGAATATCACGGTGGAGTGGCATTGATGACTTTTGGTTTCTATTCGATGATTTCTAGAAGATGATGATGGCTGTTGTTGTTTGCAGTGCTTTTTTTCTGGTTTGATGCTGCTGTTGGTGATTGGCTATGATGTCGGATCTGGTGCTCTTCATTACGGGGGCTGGTTGGATTGGACGTGATGTTTCTGCTTCATGGCTATGATGTTTGGTATTGGTGCTGGATGCTGGTGTTGTCTAGACAAGATGTATGGGCACTTCTATTGTGTTTTGTTTTTGTGTCTTTTTCTCTTTTTTGTTTTCTTCTTTGGGCTTGTCTTTTGGTATGGGTCGATTGACCCTGCCCTGCCCTTTTTGTTTTGCAACCTTTTTTTGTCAATTAATTTTTGGGGGGCCAGGAATAGCCTGGCCCTACACCGAACATGGTCCTACATATTCAAATAAAATCCTCAAAATCCAAAAAAAATTAAAAAACAAGAAAAACCCCATCAAAACCCTAAAAATCACTAAAAACCCAAAACACAAAAAAACCCTCAAATCCATAAAGATTCATAAAAAAATAAAAAATCATGAAAACCATAAAAATATAAAGACACATAAATCCCATAGAAACCTAAAAACACAAAAAACCCCAACCTTCCATAAAACTATAAAGACCCTAACATTCCCTAAAAATACCAAAACTCACTAAAAACTCTAAAAACCCTTTAAACCCCTAAAAAGGTTAATTTAAAAAAATTAACTTTAAAACCCGTCAAAGACTCAAACGAAACCTTAAACACACTAAAACCTTAAAAACATAAAAACCCGAAAAGCATCAAAATCCCTAAAACAAAATATTTTGTAAATATCTATAAAATATGTAAAAAAACATAAAAATGATGATAATACATAATAAATCATTAAAAACCAAAGAATACTGAAAACCCCTTAAAAACCTAAAAATTTTAAAAAGCTTTAAAAAACCCTAAAAACCATAAAAATAATATTTTTTCAAAAACCCATAAAACCACAAAACAGAGTAAAAAATATAAAACCCCATTAAACCCCTAAAAAAAATAAAATTCAAGAAAACCTTAAAACTCATAAAAATGAAAAAACCCCTAATACCATAAAATTGTCATAAAAACATGAAAAACCCAAAACACGGCAAAAATTCTTTAAATATAAAAATATCAATAAAAATTAAAAATACCTAAAAATACCTAAAACATAAAAAATAAGAACAATGCTAAAACCCCCAAGTATAAGCACAATAAAACCTAAAAACAGTTAAACCCCAAAAAAACCTCATAAATGATAAAAACCATAAAAACCCCAAAAAAACCAAAAACCCCTAAAACAAAAAAAATCAATAAAAAACTAAAAAATATAAAAAACCAAAAAAGAACCCAAAAGACCTTAAAACATATAAACCACTAAAACCCTGAAACCCATAGAAAATCCTTAATACTTAAAACACTTAAAACCATTAAAAAACTAAAAAATAGTAAAACCAGAAAATCATCTAAAACACCCTAAAAAACATAAAACCCTTAAAACCCACTAAAACCCCATAAAACCCTACACCCATATAGAAATCCAAAAGTCAAAATAAAAATTCTACAAGCCCTTTAATCCAAAAATAACGTTAAAAAACTCTAAAAAAATTTATACCCTTAAAAACTCAAAAAGAAACCCCAAAACCCCCAAAAACCCATAGAAACCATAAAAACTATAAAATCCTAAAAATCCATAAATCCCCTAAAACCCAATAAAACACCTACAATTACCTAAATATCAATAAAAAAATAATAATAACCAAAAAACCCTAAATAACATTAATAAAACCTAGAAAATCCAAAAACCCAATAAATAATAAAACCCTTAAACTACCTAAAACACTAAAAATAATAAAAATTATAAAAACACCATAAAAACATAATAATAATAATAATAATAACCCTAGAAACAAAAAAACCAAAATATACCCTTTCAACGTAAAAATATTTAAAACTCTTAAAAACATAAAAAATGTTAAAAACACTAAAAAACCTTTAAAGACCCTAAAAATACCTAAAAATCATAAATCCCTAAAAACCATAAAAAACCAAAAAACACATAAAAACTGAAAAAACGATAAAAACCCAGTAAAATTAGGAATAACCTTAAAACCCATAAAATGATAAAAATTATAAAAAAAAATAAAAAACATTAAAAAACATTACAAAACTAAAAAACTACAAACCACCAAAGAACCCTAAAAACAATAAAACACCTCAAAATCCCTTAAAATCCATATAACCATGAAAATACTAAGAAATACATAAAAATCCATGAACCCATTAAAATCTCTAAAGCCCCAAAAGAACGGTAATAAAACCATAAAAATATAAAGAGACTCAAAACCCTTAAATATATAATAAAACATTAAAACATTTAAAAACCCTGAAGACAATAAAAATCGTAAGGACATGAAAATCCATAAAATACTAAAAGCCTCTAAAACCCTTAAAACCCCATTTGAGGACATTAATAACAGAAATCACTTAAAACACATAAAAACCTAAAAATAATAAAAAACCATAAATAGACTCTAAAAATAATAAAAACCCCTAAAACCCATAAAACACCTAAAGCCATAAAATTCCATAAAACCCCTAAATGACCATTAAAAATTATATATACCCTTTAAACAATTGAAAATAATAAAAACATTAACATACCATAAAATCCCAAAAAAACTAAAAAAACCATTAAAACACATAAAACAAATAAAACCCTTAAATATCCTAAAAACCCCTTCAACCCTCATGGTCCCTAAAAAACCTAAAAACCAAAAAAAATCAAAAAAATCCATTAAAATTTCTAAAACAAAAAATCCCTAAACCTATAAAAATACTAAGAAAAACATAAAACACCAAAAATCCTTAATACCCCTAAATATACTAAAAACTATAATAACCCAAAATCCCAAAAAACCAAAAAACAAAAAAATCCCCTAAAACCAATAGACACCATAAAAATCATAAGAACTCATAAAAATCACTTAAAATTTAAAAATCCATAAATACATTGTTGTCTTATAAGTCTGATAAAGATCTTACAAGCCATGATCAAAAACTTTTCATAGACGAGGTGAATTAATGAAATTAAATTAGTCTTTGTTTCCTGAAAGGAATACGTGAAACTTGTTGATTTTGGTGGGCTCAACATCAAGAACCTTATGAAATTCAGCGATGCTCTTATTGAAAAATTCACATGGAATATGTTCAACTTGCAGGATATATTCTCAGACATTATCAGATAAAGTTTCACCTCTAAACTCTGCACTGGCTTCTCTGGTTACATATCCTCTTCTACTTGAACTAAAATCAGACCCCCAAATGCGGGAATCATTTCTCACTCTAAATGGGCTGCCTCGAAGTAGTCGAATCTGAACTGATGGGAAACCATGTGGATGGATAATCCAATCAATGAATCATTCCTACCCCTCAAATATTTCAGCAGTTTCCCATCAATGACCTCAACCATAGAATTGGAGAACTCGATGGGATTCTCCTGAAATTTCTTTATGCAAATGAAAAGATATAATTTTATTGATAATGATTGTCTTATTTGGAAACTAAATCTGGTTGGGTAGGTGATCACAATAGAGATGTACTAGTTTAAATGTGGGTAGGGGAATCAACCACTTACCTATTTATATAAATTTTTCAGTCCATTCATCCCTCCATCTAGATACCTCTTGCTATGGATGATTTAGAGAAACAGATTTCCTTTCCAGGAGAAATTGAAGAGGGATGGCTGGTTCCTAGCCTCTCCCAATCTGATCTATGTTCGGGATGAGGAAAATGTCCATCATCTATTCCTCGGGTGCAGGTTGGCTACTGAACATTGTGAGGATGTACAGAGAACATTTCGGTAATCTCTATGCAAGGTCAGCATGGCGGCTAATCTGTTACATAGTATGGTGGGAGTGTGTAGTAGTGAGAAGGTCGCTAATCTCCTACTTTCCATTGTGGCCACCCATGTTGGCAATGTCTGGGAAGCCCAGACCAAGGTGGTTTTTTACACAAAATCTAGCTCTCCATGAGGCATTGTGGTGGCTATTAATCACGCCATTTCATGGTGGAAATATATATAAACTTAAGAAATGGATAATGATATGAATTAATTTATTATATTGCACACTCTTGGTGTTACTAGAAGGTCTAGAAAGCCCCTGATTCTTAAATTCATTCAGTGGATCCCTCCACTTCCAGATTGGGTCAAGGTCAATGTGGATGGAGCGACATTAGGTGATCCAGTTCTTTTGGGATTTAGAGGCATGTTCCATATGCATAGAGTCTTCGTTAAAGGATGCTTTTATCACTTCATTTGGAATAGATTCACTTATGAGGTGGAAATTTGGTCCATGATTAGAGTAGTCTAATTTGTAATGCACTTCAAGTGGAAGCACATCTAGATTGAATATGACTCAATGTTGTTGTTGGAGGCTCACAAAACCAAAATGTGAAGATTACCATGGAGACTTCTCCCTCAATGTCTTGAATGTCTGAAAGCATCTCAAGACTTTATTCTCGATGTCACACATTCATTTAAGGAGGAAAAATAGGTGGTAGATGTTATATCTAAAAAAGTAATTGAAGGTGGGAGCACTATGTGGTCTTTTTTTCATACTCTTTTTGTACATCCCTTGTAGACTCAGATAATGAAGGAGACATGCACACTCGTTTGTGCAAGCCCTCCATGTAAATCCTTGTTTTTACCTGTTAATTCTTTTTGGGGGACCAGGCATGCCTGTTCCCAGTCCCTCTTTACCTAGAAACCCATAAAAACCCATAAATCCACTAAATTTTTTTAAATAGTTTTAATCCCCTAAAAATGTTAAAAAAAATTTAAAAAACCTTAAAACCCCTAAAAAATTCAATAAAACCCAAAAAACCCAAAAAAAATCCCCAAAAACCTCTAAAATCATTAAAACCCCTAAAATCCAATTAAAATCATAAAAAATCCAAAATTTTTTTAAAAAATAAAGTACCTTTAAAATCATAAAAACCCAAATGAAAATATTAATAACCTAAAAAAACTTAAATCCCCTAAAAACCTAAGAAATTCTAAAAACCAAAAATCCCAAATAATCCCACAAAACCCATAAACCCCCCAAATAACTATAAAAACCCATAAAAATTAAAAACCCTAAATACAATTAAAAAACAAAAAAAACCATTAATTACTTGAAAAATCCTTTAAACCCCTAAAATCCTTAAAACTCTAAAAATATTTGAAAAACTTAAAATGCTATATAAAACCATAAACCCCCAATAAAACCATAAAAACATAAAACATAAAATACCTAAAAACAATCTACATCCATAAAAAATATAAAAACCCATAAAAAACATTAACATTCCCTAAAATCCACAAAAATGTAAAAACCCCTGAAAAAATGAAAACCCCTAAGAAAATATTAATTTCTATAAACACAAAAATACCATAAAAACAAAAAATGCTACAAAACCAAAAAAAACTCTTTAAAAACAAAATATCATTAGAAATGCATGAAAACCCTAAAAACCTCTTTAAACTCTCACAACTCATTAAACCACAAAATGTTAAAAACTATAAAAATACTTGTAATCCAATAAAAAACCTAAATACCTAAAAAACATAAAGACCATAAAACCATAAAAACCGCCAAAAACCTTCATAATATATAAAAACACTAAAACCCATTAAAATACTAAAAAAACTATAAAAATCTCTAAAACATGAAAAATTGTAAGAACATTGAAAACCCCTCAGAAAAACATTGAAACTTATAACCAATTGAAACCCATAAAGAAACCCCAAAAACGTTAAAAATCCAACGACGCCCAAAAAACCCAAAAACACATACAAAACCATGAAAATGCCTAAGAACCCTAAAGACCCTAAATACCTAAAAAATCTATAAAAGTCCCTATAAACGTAAAGAAGACATAAAAAATAAGAAAATCCATAAGATAACCTAAATTTAAAAAACACTAAAACCCATAAAAAACAAAAAAACAACTTCATACGTTAAAAGATTCTAAAAATCCTAAAATCCACTAAAAAGAATAAAATCACCTTAAAACCATAAAACCCAAAATACAAAAAAACCCAAGAATCTACAAATAACTCTAAAAACCCATTAAAACCATAAAAATGTTAAAAACACAAAAAACCATAAAACCACTTAAAATTTAAAACAAACCATCAAAATCCTAAAACACTCTAAATATCCCAAAAATTCATAAAAACCCGTAAAACCATAAAAATCCTATAAAATCCCTAAGAATACCAAAAAAAACTAAAAGTTCTTAAAACTATAAAAACCCAAGGGAAACATTAAAACCCTAAAATCACTTAAAACCAATAAAATCCTAAAAAATGATAAAACCATAAAAATCATAAAACCCCACAAAAACAATAAAAACCCTAAAACCTAATAAAACCCCTATAATTCCTTAAATATTCATAGAAACATATGTAAAAACCTATAAACCTTGAAAACCCCTAATAAAACCTAAAAAACTGTAAAATCCCTAAAAAATCCAAAAAAACATTAAAATACATAAAACACAAAAAATAAAAAAAAATGTAAAAACACCCTACAAAAATTAAAACACAACAACCAAGAAAATATCTAATAATACCTTTCATCATAAAAACAATTAACACCCATAAAAACCTAACAATTCTAAAAACACTAAAAAACCTTAAATGACCCTAAAAATACCTAAAACCCATAAAATATAAAAATAAAAAAAAACAAAAATACCCAAAAAAACCGTAAAACCCACTAAAACTCTAAAAAACCATAGAACCCGTAAAAATGATAAAAAATCTAAAAAACATGAACAACACTACAAAACTCAATATAAAACAACAAAAACCCAAAAAAATAAAAAAAATCCCTAAAAAATCTTCAACCCATCAAAATCCCTAAAATTCCTAACACCAATAAAAATCCTATGAAATCCATACAAATTTATAAAACCATTAAAACCCTTAAAACCCTTAATAAATTTAATGAACCATAAAAATCAAAAAATAGTTAAAACCCCTAAAAATATAAAAATTGTTAAAACACATAAAAAACACTAAAACCTCAAAAATAACCCTAAAAACCTTAAAAATCATAAAAAAGACCTAAAAATCCCTAAAATAATAAAATCCCCTAAACCCAAAAAAAACCCTTCGTAGAACCATAATAACATAAATCACATCCAATATTAAAAAAACCTAAAAAAACTAAAATCCATAATTACACCCTAATGGTGATAAAAACCCCTAAAAAACTAAAACCCCTTAAAACTATAAAATTCCATAAAAACCCTAAAAGACACTTAAAAACTAAAAATACCCTTTAAACCCTTGAAAATTTTAAAAACTATTTAAATCCATAAATCCAGAAAAAAATTGAAAAAAACCAAAAAACCTAAAAAAACCAAAAAACCACCTAAAAATCTACAAAATCCTAGAACCCCTCTAGGTCCCTAAAAAACTAAAAGCTATAAGAATATGAAAAATCCCTCAAAATCACTAAAAACATAAAAACCCTAAAACCCCAAAAAAACCCTAAGAAAACCATAAAACTCTAAACCCACTTAATATCCCTAAAATCAAAAAAAAAATAATAAGAACCCTCAAATCCATTAAAATCATAAGAACACAAAAAAACTAAAAACCTATAAAACCATAAAAATCATAAAAACACATAGAAATCACTAAAAATGTAAAAATCCCTAAAAATATGAAAAAAACTAATTAAACCATGAAAACCTTAAAACATTGCTAGCCCCTAAAATACTATAAAATCTTAAAATTATTAAAAACAGTAAAAAGATCCAAAAATCCAAAAGAACACCAAAAAATTAATAAAACTCCTAAAGACCTTAAAAGCACCAAAACCCCTTTAAACCACTAAAGACAAATAAATCCCCTTAAACCCCTAAAATTGGTAAAAAAACTATCAAAAACCATAAAACCCATAAAAAATCAAAATACCCTAAAAACAAAATAAACCAAAAAATAAACCATAACCCCCTCAAAATCCTTAAAACCACTAAAACACATTAAATTCCTATAAAATGATTAAAATAAAATAGAACATAAAATAATGTAAAAAACAAGAAAACCTATAAGAAAATATTAAAAACCAAAAAACACATAAATCCCCTAAAAATGTAAAAAATGCAAAGAACTCAAAAAATAAACTAAAGCCGTTAAAACCCCCAGAATCGCTAAAAATTTATAAAAACATAAAATTCCCTAAAAACACATAAAAAACAAAAAAAAACCACTAAAGACTAAAAAACCCCTTCAAACCCCTACAAACCATAAAAACCATAAAAATTCTTGAAAACCCTAAAAATCTCAATAAATCTGTAAAACTCCCGAAATAACCAGAAATCAATCAAAACAGAAAAATTCCTAAAAACACTAAACATCCATAAAAACATAAAAAAATCACAAAATATTTAAAATAGAAAAAATCAAAAAAAATTATAAAACACTAAGAAACATCAAAAACCGTAATAAAATATTCAAATTCCAAACAGACTATAATCCACTAAATAACATGAAAACGCTTAAAATCCAAAAAACCCAAAAGACCATAAAACTCGTAAGAACCATAAAGACCCTAGAAAGATCTAAAAACCCTAAAAACATCATTACACTCTTAAAACACATTAAATTCAAAAAAAATTTAAAAACTATAAAAATATTTGAAATCCATAAACACAAAAAACCTAAAAAACAGAAGAAAAAAACATAAATACCATAAAAATTCTAACCCCCGCCCCCAATCCCCAAAAATCTATAAAAATCATAAAACACATAGAAATACCAAAAAATCTATAAAAATCGCAATAACATAAAAAATGTAAGAACCTTGAAAATCCATAAGAAAATCAACAAAACCTAAAAACAATTGAAACCCCTAAAAAACACAAAAAATGCTAAATAAACTAAATGTCCCACAAAACCCGAAAACCCACAAAAACCCTCAAAATCCCCAAAAACCCCTAATTACCAAAAAATCCTAAAAAATCTATAAAAATCCCTATAATGGTAAAAAATGTAAAAAACCTAAATATCCCTAGGAAAACCTTAAATATAAAAAAACACTAAAAAAATAAAAAACAAAAAACAAAAAAAACCCTTAATACCATATCGGGAAGCTAAAAATACTAAAAACCCTAAAAACCCATAAAATTCATAAAATCCCGTAAAACCATAATACCATAAAACCCCAAAAAAATCTGAAAAACAAAAAAACACTAAAAACCCATCAAAACAATAAAACATTAAAAATATCAAAAAAATATTAGTAAACCCCTACAAAATTAAATCAAACCCAATACCCCCAAAAAACCCCAAAAAACCCTAAATACCATACAAAACACTAAATATTATTAAAAAAATTAATAACCCTAAAACCCATGAAATTTCTAGAAAATCCCAAAAAATCCCTAAAAAACTAAAAATAATAAAAACCCCTAAAACCCAAGGAAATCTTAAAATAACTAAAATCACTTAAAACCACAAAAAACCTAAAAAATGATAAAACACTAAAAAAACCCTTAAAACCCATAAAAAATATAAAATACCATAAAAAGATTAAAAACCCTAAGACCCCATAAAATATAAAAAAACCAATAAAAACACTAAAAACCAACTGGACCCCTAAAATATTTTAAAAAGTTTAAAAATCCTTAAAACACATAAAAAGTAAAAAAATACCAAAAAACCCAACCCCCATAAATCCCCTGAAAGCTCTCAAAGCCATTATAAACAATAAAAAACTATTAAAATAATAAAATATCCAAAATTAAATAAAAATTTGAAATCCCTAAAAACAATAAAAATCTTAATGAAATCCTTAAATACCCTAAAACACTTAAAACAATTAAACCCACGAAAACCGCTAAAAACACTAAATATACGCAAAATCATAAAAAAATATAAACCCTCAAATCCAAAATAATCCATAAAAACACCTAAAAATACCAAAAATGACCTAAAATTTTGAAAAACTCTAAAACCCCAAAAGATTCATAATAAAACCATAAAAACCTAAAACATTTAAAACAATTAAACTCCTAAATAACCCAAATAAAATAAAAACCCTTAAAAACCTTAAAACGAACCTAAAAACGATAAAACCCCCAAAAAACATAAAAACTTATAAGAAGCCTAAAAACCCTAAAACCCATTAAAAAAACAAAACAAAACTCTTTAAACACCCAAAAAATTAATATGATTTAAATCCATTAAATTCCCTAAAAACATAGAAAACACTGAAACCCCATAAAACCCTAAAACCCATAAAAACCGTTAAAATTCCGAAAAGCACTAAAAACCATAAATATCATTAAAATTCCATAAAAATCCTAAAAAACGTAAAAACCCTAAAACAGTGAAAACCCCTTGAAAGCCATGAAAACAAAAACACATAAAACACCTAAAAAACCTAAAACCCCCAAAACCATAAAAACCATAAAACCCCTAAAATTCATAAAAATCCTAAAACAATCAAAATCCATAAAACTATAAAAACTATTAAAAATTTGATAAAATATCTAAAAATCCATAAATCATAAACAACCACAGTCTTTTAAAATCCCTAAGAAACCTTATAAAACAAGAAAATACATAAAACCAAGTAAGAACCTAAAATTTCTAAAAACCCTAAAATCCTAAAAATACTATAAAACCACTATAAATACATAAACCATTAAAACCCCTAACAAATATAAAAACACTAAAAATAAAAAAAATCACTAAAACCCATAAATACCATAAAATACAACTAAAAATCTAAAAACCATTTTAATTCCTAAATACCATAAAATTTTTAAAATTCCTTGACAACCCTAAGAACTCAAATAAAATCCTAAAATCCCTAAAACAACTCAAATTACTATAAATCCGAAAATATCCATAAAATATTTCAAAATCCATAACAATCCTTAAAAACATAAAAACCCCCTAAAACCCTAAATACCCCTAAGAAAACATTAAACCCTAAAACACATAAAACTGAAAGAATCCTAAAACTTCTGAAACCCAAAAAAACCATAAAAGCCATAAAACCCTCAAAATCTTTAAATACCATAAAAATCATAAAAACCAGCTATTTTTTCCTATATCTGAGCAGCTCGAAACAATATGGTTTTTAGAGCAATCTAGCTCTCTTTGAGGCGTTTTGGTGGCTATTCATCTCGCCATTTTCATGGTGGAAGATATATAAACTATATAAATGGGTAATAATATGAATGACTTGGTTATATTGTGAACTCTTGGTGTTCTTGGAAGGTGTAGAAATCCCCTGGTTCTGAAATTCTTTTGGTAGGTCCCTCTACTTCTTGATTGGGTCAAGGATAATGTGTATGGAACGACATCGGGTGAACTGGGTATTTCGTGATGTGGAGCCATGTTCAATATGCCTAGAGGCTTCGTTAAAGGCAACTTTTATCACGTAATTTGGAATAGATGCACCTATGAGGTGGAACATTGGTCAATGATCAAAGAAGTCCAATTTGTAATGCACTTCAAGTGGAAGCACCCCTGGATCAAATCTAACTCAATGTTGGTGGTGGAAGCTCAAAAAACCAAAATGAGGAGAGTACCATAGAGGCTTCTCCCTCAATGGATCGAATGTCTTAAGGCATCTCAAGACATTATTCTCGATGTCAAACATTCATTTAAGGAGGAAAACTCAGTGGCAGATCCGCTATCCAAAAAAGCAACTGAAGGAAAGAGCTCCATGTGGTATTTTTTTCACCCTCTTTTTCAACATAGATTTTGGACTCAGACAAGGAGTGTGACATGCACACTTGGTTATGCAAGGCCTTGTTGTAAATCCTTGTTTTTAACTTTTGTTAATAATGTTTGGGGGATTGGGCATGCCTAGTCCCAGTTCCTCTTTACCTACAAACCAAAAAAAACCATTAATACCACTAAATTTTTTAAATCATTTTAAACTTCTAAAAATGGTAAAAAAAACTCCAAAAAACAATAAAACCCCTAAAAAATTCAAAAAACTCAAAACCCCAAAAAAATCCGAAAAACTGCTAAAAATCATTAAAACCCCTAAAAACCATTAAAATCCTAAAAAATCCAAAAAAAATTACATAAAAAATAATGTTCCTTTAAAATCGTATAAACCCATAAGAATATATTAAAAACCGTATAACTCATAAATCAATTAATAACCTAAGAAATTCTACAAACCAAAAAACCCAAAAAATACCGTAAAAACCCCAAACCCCCCCATAAAACATTAAAAACTCATACAAAATAAATACCCATAAATACCTTTAAAATATCAAAAAAACACTAAAGACATGAAAACCACTTTAAACCCCTAAAAACATTAAAAACTATAAAAATCCTTGAAAACCCTAAAATAATCAATAAAACCATAAAACCACCCAAAAACCATATAACACTAAAAACATGAAATACCTAAAAACACTCTGCATCCATAAAAATATAAAAAACCCTAAAACACTAAAAATCACAAAAATCCCAAAAATCCTTAAAATGTTAAGAACCTAGAAAACCAACGAAAACCCTAATAAAAAATTAAAATCTATAAAAAATTATATCTCTTAAAAAAATAAAAATGCTAAAAAACCAAAAAACCAAAAAAACCATAAAACTCTTAAAAACACAAAAACCTTAGAAAACCATGATAAACCTAAAAAACTCTTCAAACTCTCACAACACATTAGACCCTAATAATGATATAAACGAAAACAATACATGGAATCCATATAAAAACCTAAACACACAAAAAAACATAAAGACCATAAAAAACTAAAAATCCCCCAAAAAACTATCATAATCTATAAAAACCCTAAAACCCATAAAAGTACTAGAAAATCGATAAAAATACTTAAAAATGAAAACTTGTTAGAACCTTGAAAACACCTAAGAAAACGATCAAACCTTAAAACTATTGAAACCCCTAAAAAACCCAAAAAACAGTAAAAATCCAAAGACACCCAGAAAACCCTAAAAACCATAAAAAACACTCAAAATCCCTAAAAACTCAAAACACCCATAAATTACTAAAAAATCTATAAAAATACATATAATCATAAAACTGTAAAAAACCTGAAAATCAATAAGAAAACAATAATTACATATGAGAATTTAATAACATAAAAAAAATAAAAAACTCAAAAAACACTTAAAACCTTAAGAAGACACTAAAAATCCAAAAACCACCTAAAAATCATAAAATCACCTAAAAACCATTCAGGCCTAAAAACCATAAAAACCCGATAAACCACAAAGAACATAAACAAACCATTAAAACCAAAACTCCATCAAAAAATAAAAAAAACATTAAAAACCCTAAAAAAATATAAATATCCTAAAATTTTATAAAAACCCATGAAACAATAAAATTCCAATAAAATCCATAAAAAACTAAAAATGATAAAAACCATAAAAACCCAAGGAGAAATTTAAAAGCCTAAAATCATATAAAACTAATAAAAATGTAAAAATTATAAAACCATAAAAACCATAAAACCCCATAAAAACATTAAAAAACCTAAACCCCAATAAAACCCATATAATTATATAAATATCCATAAAAACATAATAAAAAAACTAAATACCTTGAAAAACTCTAATAAAACCTAAAATTACTTAAAAAAAAATAAAAAGTACAAAAACCATTAAAATACCTAATACCCAAAAAAATCAAAAAAAAAATTGTAAAACACCAAAAAAATATTAAAAAATCATAAAAACACTAACAACAAAGAAAAACCCTACTAAAAACATTCAACGTATAAAAATTTAAAACCCATAAAAACCTAAGAAATCTAAAAACACTAAAAAACCTTAAATGATCCTAAAAATACCTAAAACCCATCAAAACTCTAAAAACCATAAAAAAACCTAAAAACCCATAAAAACCACAAAACCCTCTAAAACTCTAAAAATACTTATAACCCCTAAAAATTATAAAAAATATTAAAAACCTGAAAAACACTACAAAACTCAAAATAAAACTCCAAAACACTATAAAACAATAAAATTTTCTAAAAACTCTAAAACCCATTAAAATCATTAAAATTCCTAACAATAATAAAAATCCTATGAAATCAATGTAAATATATAAAACCATTAAACCACATAAACCCTGAATAATTCTAATAAACTATAAGAATTTAAAAATAGTTAAAACTAATAGAAATATAAAAACCGTTAAAACACTTAAAAAACTCTAGAACCTCAAAAAATACTAAAAACATAAAAAACCTAAGAACGTCCTATATATGCCTAAAATCATAAAACCCCAAAAACCCTAAACCCATTAAGAGAAGCATAATCACATCAATAAATTAAAACATAAAAAAATATAAAAAATGCTAAAAACCTTAAATAGACCCTAAAGATAATAAAAATCCCTAAAAACCATCAAACCCCTAAAAACTATAAAATTCCATAAAAACCCTAGAAGACCATTAAAAAACTTAAATAACCTTTAAAAACGTGAAAATTTTAAAACATTAAAAACCCTTATATTCCCAAAAAATATAAAATACCCAAAAAACTCCAAAAACTAACAAACCCCCTAAAAATACAAAAATAAACCTAGAAACCCTAGAGGTCATTAAAAAACAAATACCATAAAAATCCAAAAAATCCCTTAAAATCACTAAAAATATAAAAAACCTAAAACCCCAAAAAATCTCAACTAAAACCGTAAATCTCTAAAATAAGTTAATACCCCTAAAATCCTAAAAACTATAAGAACCATCAAATCCCTATAAACCGTAAAAAACAACAAAAATACCTAAAAACTCTTAAAACAATAAAAATCATAAGAACTCATAAAAATCACTAAAAATGTAAAAATCCCTAAAAACATCGAAAAAACATACTTAACCATAAAAACCAAAAAACATTTGATGCCCCTAAAAAACTAAAAAATACTAAAATACCTAAAAACCATAAAAAGACCCTAAAAACCTATAAACACCAAAAAAATAATAAAACTCCTAAAAACCATAAAAACCCTTAAAATCCATAAAAAATCTTAAAACCACTAAACGAATTTAAATCCTCTTAAACCACTAAAAATGTTAAAAAAACTCTAAAAAACCATAAAAACCCTAAAAATATAAAAAATACCCTAAAACCCAAAAAACCAAAAAACACCAACCCACCCCCCCCCCAATCCCTAAAACCACTAAAACATGTTAAATTCCAAAACAAATCCATAAAAATCACATAAAACATAAAATAACATAAAAAACCTGAAAACCCTTAAGAAAATATTAAAAACCAAAAAACACATAAATCCCATGAAAATCTATAAAATGAAAAAACCGAAAAAATACCCTAAAACCGCTAAAACCCCGAAAAACCAAATAAAAATTATAAAAACATAAAATATCCTAAAAACCCATAAAAACGAAAAAATTCCACTAAAGACGCCAAAAACCCATCAAACACCAAAATACCTTTAAACCCCAAAAAATCCTTGAAAACTCTTAAAAACTCAATAAAACAATAAAACCCCAAACTAACCAGAATACATTTGAAACATAAAAATTCATAAAAACACTCAACATCCCCAAAAAACTTAAAAACACATAAAAATCCTAAAAAATACAAACAATCCATAAAAATGTAAAAAAATGAAAAAAATAAATACATGTAAGAAAATATTAAAATTCTAAAACACTTTAATCCTATAAATAACCTGAAAATGCTTAAAAACAAAAAACCCCAAAAATAGCATAAAACTCCTAAGAACCATAAAAACCATTAAAACACCTGAAAACCCTGAAAACCTCCCAAAACTCTCAAAAACTCAATAAACCCCAAAAATCATAAAAACAATAAATATACATGAAATCCAAAATAAAAAAATAAATCTAAAAAACAAAATAAAGAAACACAAGTACAATGAAAATCCTACCCTCTCCCCCAAATCCCTAAAATCTATATAAACTCTAAAACCCATAAAAATACTAAAAAAGGTATAAAAATATCTTAAACATAAACAAATTAGGATCCATGAAAATCCATAAGAAAACCATCAAAACCTAAAAATTATTTGAATCACTAAGAACCCTAAAAATTTACAAAAGAAAAAAAGACCCACAAAACCATAAAAACCACAAAAAAACCCTCAAAATCCCCCAAAACCCAAAAAAACCACAAAATGCTGAAAAATCTGTAAAATCCCAATAAAGGTAAAAATCGTAAAAACCTAAAATTCTCTATGAAAACATTAAATATATAAAAACACTAAAAACCCATAAATACCAAAAAAACACAAAAAAACCACTTAAAACCTCACAGGCACGAAAAAAATCCTAAAAACCCGAAAAACCCATAAAAGCATAAAATTCCTTAAAACCATAAAACCATAAAAAACCATAAAAACGTGAAAATCCATAAAAAAAATATAAAAAACATTAAAAACCATAAAAACAATAAAAAAATAAAAAAAAACATTAAAGCACATAAAAAATAAACAAACCCAAACCCCAAAAAAAATCATAAAAACCCTAAAAAACAAGAAAATTCTATAAATTCCAAAAAAATCCCTAAAAAACTAAAAATAAAAAAAACCCAAGGAAATCCTTAAATCCCTAAAATTACATAAAAACACTAAAATCCTAAAAAATTATATGTTATTAAAAAACAAAAAACCCATAAAACCATAAAATCCCATAAAATCATTAAAAATACTAAAAACGCATAAAATATATAAAACCAATAAAACCAATAAAAACACTCTGGACCACTAAATTTTTTAAAAAACTCTAAAAACCCTTAAAACTCATTAAAAGTAAAAAAATACCATAAAAACCCAAACCCTCACTCCCTTAAAACCCTTAAACCCCTGAAAGCCTTTATAAACAATAAAAGAATATTCAAAGCTTAAAAAATCACAAAAATTACTTGAAAATTAAAATCCCTAAAAATAATAAAAATATAAAAGAGAACCTTAAATACCATAAAACACTTAAAACACTTAAACCTAGTACAAATTATAAAAATAGAAAAGATACACAAAATCCTTAAAATCATAAAAACCCTCAAATATCAAATAATCCCTAAAAACCCTTGAAAATTTTAAAAAGCCCCTAAAAATTTAAAAATATCTAAAAAACCAATGGATCCATAATAAAACGATAAAACCTAAAACATTTAAATCATATAAACTCTTAAAACACAAAAAAACAATAAAACCCCTAAAATCCCTAAAACGAACCTAAAAAACTATAAAACCCATAAAAATCATAAAACTTCTAAAAAACCCTCAAAAAACCTAAATCCCTCTATGAACCCTAAAAACCAATTAAACTCCAAAAACATTAAAATTATATAAAACTATAAAATCCCTAATAAAACAAAAAAACACTAAATACCCATAAAAACCCTAAAACACATAAAAACCTTTAAAATCACTAAAAAATTATAAACCATAAATATATGAAAAATTGCATAAAAACCATTAAAAACAAAAAAAAACATAAAAGCACTAAAAAATCCTAAGAAAAACATGAAAATAAAAACACTTAAAACACCTAAAAAACCTAAAAACCCCAACACCCTAAAAACCCTAAAAACCCAAAAATATATAAACATCCTAAAACCCCTCATAATTCATGAAATCTATAAAACCCCTTATATATCTGATAAAAAAATCTAAAAATCCAAAAAACATAAAAACCCATAAACCTTGTAAATCCCTATAAGACCCTTAAAACTAGAAAATATATAAAACCCTGTAAGAACATAAAAATTCTAAAAACTCTAATATTCTGAAAATACCATAAAACCACTATAAATCACTAAAACATTACAACCCATAAAAAATATAAAACCCCTAAAAATCATAAAAAGCACTAAAACCCATAAATACCATAAAATACCAGTAATACTATGAAAACCTTTTAAACACCTAAAAAAATTAAAAAAATACAAGAGTAATTGGAAACCCTAAATACTCAACAAAAATCCTAAAAACACTAAAACCACACAAAATCTAGTAAATCCGAAAAAATCCATAAAATTTTTCAAAATCCATAACAATACTTAAAAAATTAGAAAAACCGAAAAACCCCTAAGAAAACATTAAAACCCTAAAACACATAAAACCCATAAAAACCTAAACCTACTAAAACCCACAAAAACGAAAAACTCCCTAAAAACACTCAAAATCCTTAAATACCATAAAAACCATAGAACCCATAAAAATTCCAAAAATCCATAAAAACATAAAAACCCCTAAAACCCCAAAAAACCTAAGAAAAACCAAAATACAAAAAAAAAACAGAAATCTTCTTAAAACCCAAAATGTATTAGAAATTGTAAAAAGGTTTTAAAACCCGATAAAAACTAAAAAACTGCTAAAAACTATTAAACCCTTAAACCAACAAAAAAATATAAAAAATCACGAAAAACTCTCAATTCCCATTAAAACACTATATATGTTAAAAACATCAAAAATTCTTTAAATCCAAAAAAACACAAAAAAACCGTAAAACCCAAAAAAACAAATAAAACACTAAAGACCCTCAAAAACCCAAAGACCCATTAAAATCCCTAAAAACATTAAAACCCAAAAAAATCCATAAAAATTAATAAAAACATAAACACCCCTAAGAACCATGAAAACATTATTAGGAAAACATAAATTCCTAAACACACTTAAAACTCCTAAAAACCATATAAACTCTAAAATCCCAAAATTTCCGTAAATCCCCTAAAACCCTAAAAACCATAACAAAACATAAAAACCCTTAAAAACCCACTAAAACACTAAAAACCCACAAAAATACAAAAAATGATAAAAAAACTGCAATAACATTGAAATCTATAATTCCAAAAAAATCCCTAAAACCCTAAAAAACCATAAATACCCTAAAAACCCAAAATCCCATAAACCCCCTTAAAATTCTTAAAAAGCTTCAAAACCCATTGAAAAGCTAAAAAATCTATAAAAATACATAATACATAAAAACCCATGAGAAACCCAAATAATACCTTAAAAACTGAAAACTCTTAAAAACCTAAATACCTAAAAACACTAAAAACCTAAAAAATCGCAAAACACAAGAAACCCAAAAAACCAACAAAATTCATAAAAACCCAAAAATCCATAAAAATTATTAAAATATTTCAAACATTAAAAAACTTATAAAAACCCAAAAAAACACTTTGAAAACATTAAAAACAAAAAAAATCATAAAACACCTAAAAACCAAAAACATGTTTAAAACCCTAAAACCCCTAAATGCCCCTAAAAAGCCTAAAAACACTTAAAACCATAATAACCATTAAAAACCATAACAAAAAATAAAACTCATACAACCCCTAAAACCCACTAAAACTATCCACTGCTAATCATTTTTTTCATTTTCAGAATCTAGTTTAAAGGAACTGATGCCGCAAACTGGTTTAAAGAAAACCAGAAACCATACAACCACTTCCTTCCTTCAAACATAGATCTTCGAAATTCAAATTTCAAATTTCAAAAAAAAAACAATGATCCATCGTACATCACGTGCCCCACCTCGAGCAGCGGACCCATCATCACGCGTCACCAGCGGACCCAACATCACGCATCAACAGCCACGTTCCCCACCTCGAGCAGCGGACCCATCATCACGCGTCACCACCGGTGATACAATCCGGCCGACCACCGTCGTCACCAAACTTCATACCGCAGCGACATCTGAACCGCCGTAAAAAAACTCGCCTCTATAGTCCAGATGCCGGCGAGACCCTTCACTGGTAACCACTACCACCATCCTTTCACCAACGAACCAGACCCCTTCACCGATTTCAACGAGGCAGAAACCCTCGACACACCGCAAAATCATCATTGGATTTCCATGAAAACAGACAACAAATCCGGATCGAGGCTGAGGATAACCAACGTCTGTCATCACGACTTATAGAGGTTCAGATCTCCTTAGAGTTGCCTCCTGAAAGAAATCAACGACAACGCTATATTAAAATTTTAAAAAACTTGGAAGACACCAAAAACCATAAAAAACTAAAAAACCTAAAATATCTATAAAAATCCTAAACCACTAAAACCCCTGAGAAATACTAAAAAATATTTTAAAAACCCTAAAAACATAAAATTCCCTAAAAACCATAAAAACACTAAGAAAAACGTAAAAACCCAAAACACATAAATCCCATATAAAACCTATATTTTTTTAAAAACCACTAACAATAATAAATCCCCTTGAAATCTATGAAAACACATTATAAACCATAAAAACTAAAAATCCCCACTAAAAACAATAAAAAAACTATTTTGACCACTAAAAGCTCTAAGAAAACATAATAACACTAACAAACTCAAAAAACCCCTAAAACCCAAAAAACCCCTAAAAAACCCTAAAAATCCTCAAAATTCCCAAAGACTATAGAAAACCCATAAAAATCATAAAGAAGGCCTAAAAATCCCAAATAAATGTAATAAAAACCCCAAAAACTATGAAAAAAACATGTAAACTCTTAAATCCCCTAAAAACAAAAAAAAATTAATAACCCTAAAAATTCCTCAAAATCCATAAACCCCCTAAAATCCATAAAAATACTAAGAAAGGCCTAAAAATTCAAAAAATGAAAAACACCCTAAAAATACTGGAAACACATAATAAAACATAAAAAAACGTAAAAACACATCATACTTCTAAAAACAAAAAAAACTATAAAAACCCTAAAAACCATTAAAAGACTCTAAAAATTATAAAAATTCTTAAAAATTTTAAAAACCTCAAAAAAACTAAAAAACACAAAAAAAATCCCCATAAAACCCACAAAACCACTTATAATTATAATAATAATTGAAACCCTTATAAATATTATAAAACTCCAAAAAAACCATATAACCCCTAAAAAATAAAATAACCCTAAAACGCATAAAACACATAAAACCCCTAAAATCTCTAAAAATCCCTAATAACCCTATGAAAAAAAATTATAAAATATCTAAAAGTACTTTAATACATAAAAAACCATTAAAACCCTAAAAACACTAATAGTACCTTAGAACCATAAGACAAATAAAACCCAAAAAATGTAAAACACTAAAAACAAAATTAACCTAAAAAAATAAACCCTTGAAAATCATACAAACACTAAAAACACAAAATATCCAAAAAAGAAACTAAAAACTCTAAAAACCATTTAAAACCCTAAAATGTAAAAAACGTTAAAAAAAATTAAAAACCCTAAAAAAATAAAACCCCAAAACCCTTAAAAACCATAAAATAGTAAATACCGCAAATATTTCAAAAAATACCCTAAAACCCAAAAAAATAATGAAAGCCCGCAAGAATCCCTAAAAATTTAAAAACCCCTAAAACCCCTTAAAATACTAATAAAATCGTAGAAACATAAAAACACTCGACTACAAAAAAAACCCAGAAACACTAAAAACCATAAAAATCCTAAAAATATTTACAACACAAAAATCCCAAAAAATGAAAAAATCCCATTAAAATCCTAGAAAATCCATATAAATATTTTAAAAAAAAAACCTAAAACACATAAATGACTATAGATCAGCCAATAACCTCCTAAAATTCATAAAACCTATAAACCCCTTAAAAACCCTAAAATCTAATAAAACTATTAAAACTAGTAAAAACTATATAAATCCATTAAACCCCTAAAAATGTTAAAAAATAAAAAAACCATAAAACTCTAAAAAACACTCAAACCCCCAAAAACCATAAATCCAATTAAGTCCATTAAAATCCCTAAATTCATTAAAAACCATACAAATCCTTAAATTCCGATAAATTCCATAAATATGTAAAAAACCCAAACACCTTAAAAACCCATAAGAAAACAATAAAAACAAAAAAAACACTTATAAAACTCAAGAAGCCTAAAAAATAAAATACATTACAACCCCTGAAAACCATAAAAACTACTAAAACCCATGAAATCACTTAAAATCATAAAAACACTAATAACAACTAAAAATTTTAAAAACTATTGAAACCTCTTTTTTTTTTAAAAAATCTAAAAAGCATAAAGACCTTACAAACCATATAAACCCAAAAAACCGCTAAAAATAATTAACAATCCCAAAAAATTAAAACACATAAAAACCATGAAATACCAAAATAAAACCCTATAATCCAAAAAAATAAATTAAACCCATAAAAACCTAAAAATATTAAAACCCAAAAAACACAAAATCCCTAAAAATTCCTAAAATCCATAAACCACAAAAACACATAAAATTAATAAAAAAGTCCTAAAATCCTTAAAAACATAATATAACCCCTAAAAACATTGAATATATATATGAAAATATTAAAAACCTAAAAAATATAAATTTTTTTATAATCAAAAAACTGTTAAAACCCTCAAAAGGCTGAAAAATACCAAAAAATCCTAAAAACATAAAACCTAAAAAAACCTTAAAAACCCTAAAAATCTATAAAAACCAACTAGAATCTCTAATGACATTTTAAACCATTATAAAACTTAAACACCCTAAAAACTCAAAAACCCTAAAACATCATAAAATAGTAAAAACCATAAATGCTAAAAACTCTAAATCCATCAAAATCCTTAATATCCCTAAAAACCATAAAATTCCCTAAAATCCCTAAAAATCCATAAATATGTAAAAAAACCCTAAATAACTTGAAAACCCTAGAAAAAACATAAAACACTAAAAAAACTTAAAACACCTAATAACCTAAAAAATTCTAAAAACCAAAAAAACAAAAAAAATACTAAAAAAACTCAAAATTCAAAAAAACCATAAAAACCCCAAAAATCCTATAAAGTCTTAAAACCCCTAAAAACATAAAAAACCTAAAAAAACCTAAAACCCCATAATAAAACCTTGAAAACCTAAAAATCCTTTAGACAACTAAAAAAATTCAAAATGTTAAGAACCCTAAAAACACCTAAAACCAAAAAAAAACCCTTAAAACATTAAAAAATCCTAAATCCCTTTAAAAACATAGATACAATAAAAACTCTAAAAAACAATTAATCATGTAAGACCATTAAAAAAATTATTTTAAAATTTAAAAACCTAACAAACTCAAGAAAACCCTAAGAACCCAAAAACCCAAAAATCAAAAAAATCCAAATAACACAAAAAACACAAAAACTCCTCAAAATATAAAAAAACCAAAAAAAATTAAACATATTTAAAAAAACATAAAAAAACATATATACATAAAAACAAAAATAAAACCTTATAAAACTAAAAACAATTGTAACCCAAAGAATCCAAATAATGCCAAAAACCATAAAAACATTAAACAATGTAAAAAACCTAAAACCCAAAAATACCATAAACCTTAAAAAATTGAATACCGATAAAACCAAAAAATCCACTAAAATTGCCTAAAAACATAAAAGACTATAAAAGTACTGAAAAAACATATGAAAACCTTTAAAACCTAAAAACATGTGGAACTCCAAAAAACCAAAAAATTGCTATGAATCCTAACAAACCTAAAAGAATATAATATCTCTAAAAACATTAATAATCCATAAAAACACGTAAGAACCATAAAAATACTAAAAACTAACAAAACACCAAAATACCACTGAAAACTCAAAAAACCCCTTTAAATCCCTATAAAATTTTAAAACTGTCAATAACTGAAAAAAAATATACACAAACACCATAAAACCAAAAAAACACATAAATACCCTAAAATCACTAAAACCCCATATATCACTCAAATTCCCTAAAAAGCATAAAATACAATAAAAATTATGAAATCCCAAAAAATTCCCTAAATCGTAAAAACCAAGAAAAACTCTAAAAACTACTAAGAAAACAAAAAAAATCTAAACACTATTGAAACCCCTAAAAATCATGAAAAAGGATAAAAACCATAAAAAATTAAAAACCAAAAAAAAACTAAAAATCCAAAAAATCCATAAAACCACTAAAAAATATAACAATTAAAAAGCCATAAAATCCCTAAAAACATAAAAACACATAAAACACCCAAGGATTATAAAATTGTAAAAACAATTAATAACCCTAAAAATTCTAAAATACACTAATAACCCTAAAAACCATATTAATACCCTAAAACCCCTAAAACTATAAAATCCCCTAAAAACCATAAAATAGCCATAAAATCCAAAAAAAACTAAAATAATTATAGTCCATTTAAACCCCTATAAAATATCAAAAATTTAAAAATACTTAAGACCCTAAAATCCAAACCCATAAAAACCCAAAAAATCTATAAAATCCATAAACCGTTAAAAACCATAAAAACCATCAAAATCCCTAAAATCAGTAAAAACCATAAGATTCCTAAAAATCTATAAAAACATAAAAATTCCAAAAACCCTGGAAACCCATAAGGAAACTGTAAAGACCTAAAAACACCAAAAAACCCCAAATAAATAAAAAATTCAAAAACCCTAAAAAACCATAGAAAACCTAAAATCTCAAAAATACCATAAACCCCTAAAACCATAAAAACCCCCAAAACCATAAAAACAGTGAAAAATTATAAAATCCTTTAACCACATAAAATGTTTAAAAAATCTAAAAAACAGTCCAACCCAAAAAAAATATAAAAAACCCTAAAACCCCCTTAAAATCCTAAAAGCATAAAAAACCATAAGAACCCACAAAATCCCCAAAAAATAAAAAAAATTGTTAAAATACTCAAAAAACACTACAAATCCCTAGAATCATAAAAACCGTAAAAAACTCGGAAAATCCATAAGAAAACCATAAAAACCTAAAAACCCTTAATAGACTTAAAAATATAAAAAATTCTTAAAACCAAAAAACCAAAAAACCCTAAAACCCTAAATATCCCTAAAACACCACAAAATATAAATTTTCTAAATATTCCCTAAAATCCCGAAAAACATAAAAAAACACAAAAACCATGTAAAATAGTAATAAATACATAAAATGCTAAAATCACATAAAACCCTTAAAAATATAAATGTGCTAATAATACTTAAAAAGTCTCTAATTGCATAAAAATCATTAAAACATTAAAACCCCTAAGAACCCTAAATACCCAAAACATTACAAATCCCTCAACAAAAAACTAAAACTATAAAACCCCTTTAAACCGCTAAGAATTTTAAAAAACTATAAAAACCCTTAAAAAACCTAAAAACCAAAAAACCCCTAAAAACCATAAAAAACTAAAACCCCAAAAATCTCTACAAACCCTAAAAACCATAAATATAATAAAATACCTAAAAATCCCTAAAAACATAAAAATATTTAAAACCCAAAAAATACCTAATGAAACCTTAAAATACATTAAAACCCTAAAAACACTAATAATCTTCAAATTCCACAAAAACTATGAAACCATAAAACTAAAAAAATCTAAAAATTATCCATAAAAATAACTAAAATTGAAAAAAACATAAAACCATGAAAAAACCTATAAAAACATTAAAATATGAAAACAAATTGCACTTGTTTATCAACTAATAAACAATGAAATCCCTATAAACCCCACAAAACCTTAAAACCCCTAAAATTCAATAAAATCATTAAATACCCCTATAAACATTAAAAACATTAAAACAATGAAAAGACCGTAAAACCCCCACTAAAAACTCTAAAACCCTTTAAAACCACTAAAAATTTTAAAAGAAAAAACATAAAAACCCAAAAAAAACTAAAAAATAATCATCATCAAAAAAGTAAAAAGAACCTTAAAAAATCAAGAAAACCATAAAAACACACAAAATCACTAAAAAATCTAAATGTTCATAAAAATCCTAAAAATCTATAAATATGTAAAAACCATAAAAACCATAAGAAACCTTTAAAAAATAAACACATTATAACCCCTACAAATATAAAACCCCTAAAAACCCAAAACAATAAAAAATACCATAAAATTCCGTAAAAATTTAAAAAAATTAAAGAAATCCTAAAAAAACCTAAATCTCTTTTAAAACATAATAAACCAAAAAAACTCTGATAACTCTAATGAGGACCTTTAAAACCTAAAAACACTTAAGACCCCTAAAAACAAAAAAAAAATGCTAAAAATCCATTAAAAGATGCTAAAATTCCAATGTAACTCTAAAAAGATAAAAACCCATAAAACCCATAAAAATGAAAAAAAAACCGTAGAAACCCTCAAAACCCACAAAAAACACCAAAACCCCTTTATAACCCGTAACATGTTAAAAAACTCTAAAAACCATGAATCCTTTAAAAAATAAAAACAAATTAAAGACCCTAAAATTAAAAACCTTCAAATCCCTAAAAATGTTAAAACACTATAAATACTCGATAAAACCTAAATAACTCAAAAAAATCTAAAAATACGAAAGAAAACTCTAAAACCCCTCAAAATCCCTAAAATCCCTAAAAACCCAAAAAACCTAATATTCCATAAAAATAGCTAAAATGTTAAAAACCCCTAAAACCCTTTAAAAAACCTTGAAAAAACATAAAAACCTAAATAAGTATAAAACCATTGAAAACCTGAAAAATTCTAAAAATCCATTAAAACCCATAAATCCCCCAAAACCCTAAAACCATAAAGCATTGAAGATGCATAAAAACCCTAAAACACATAAAAATACAAAAAACCTATATGAAATAAGAAATTCCTTTAAACCCGTAAAAATGTTTAAAAAGTCTAAAAACCCTTAAAAACCTAAAAAAACTAAATCCCAAAAATCCCAAAAAATCCTTACACCAAAAAATCAATAACAACACTAATAAACAAAAAATCATAAAAAATCTCTAAAAATCCAAAAAAATGAAAAAAAATAATCCCCTTTGAAAACCTTAAAACCTAAAAAATATTAAAACTGAAAACAAAGAAAAATCTAAATCCCATTAAAAACCCTAAGAACAATAAAAACCCTAAAAACCCTAAAATCCACAAAAACCCTAAAAACTATAAAAATCGTAAAAATTCAAAAAATTTCCCCAGAAAAGTAAAATCCCATAAAACCCAAAAAAATCATAAAAAAATGAAAAATATAATAAAATATAAAACGCCTAAAAATTGTTAGAACCATAAAAATTATAAAAAACCTAAAACCAAAAAAACAACAAAACCATAAAAACATTAACATCCCTAAAAATACATAAAAACCAAAAAACACCATAAAAACTCTAAAACACCAATAAAATCTTAAAAGAGTTTCCAAATTCCAAAAACATGTAAACCATAAAAACTGCCAAAATCCCTAAAACCATAAAAACCATAAAAATAAGAAAAAATGCACAAAATTTTTAACAACATAAAAAACCTAAAACCCTTAAAAATTCATATGAAAACCGTAAAACAATAAAATCACTTAAAACCCCTAAAAACTAAAAACCTAAAAACCCTAAAATACCTTAAAAAACCAAAAAATAGTCAAAACCCTTGAAACCAGTTAAAAAACTAAAATCATAAAAAAATATAAAATTCTAAAAAATCATTAAAAACATAAAAAATCATAAAACCCCAAAAAACCCAAATAAACCCATAAAATCTTAAAATAACATAAAACCCCTTAAAAAAGAAAAACATAAAACCGCTAAAACCCCTAAAACCCACCTAAAAATAATAAAAAACCAAATAACCCCTAAAAACCATGAAACCTTAAAAACAAAAAAAAACTCATAAAAACCCCTAATGTCAACAAAAAAAAGTCTAAACACCAATTAAAACCATATAAACATTAAAAACATCTATAAAACTTAAATATCATAAATACTCAAAAAACTATAAAACCCATTAAAACCACAAAAACCTAAAAAACCAGAAAACCAATAAAATACCTAAAACACTAAACAAACATAAAAATCATTAAAAAACTGAAAATACATAAAAATGTTAGAAACCCAAAAAACCAGGAAGAAAATGAAATACATAAATACATAAAAGCACTAAAAACCCTAAAAATGTAAAACCACTAAAACCACTACTAGATATAGCATTTTTAACAGTGCTAGAAATATCTTTTATGAATGCATTTTTAGCATTGTAAATCATATCAAGGATAAATAAGGCCCCTTTTATCAGTGCTCAGAAAAGCACTGATAATGTTCCCTATTATTAGTGCACAAAAAAGCACTGATAAAAGAGGTATTTTATCACCACTATTTTAAAATCCATGATAAAATTCAAAAAAAAGAAAAAAGTAATAAAATATCAAAAAATTAGAGACCTCTTTTAACAGCACCTGCCACCCCCTTTCAACTGCGCTCGCTACCCTCACGCCATCCCCCACTAGACAATCATTATCAGCGCCCACCCTAGCCCATTAATATGCTACCCCCCCCCCCCCTCGTACCCCCCCCCCTCGTACCTACTCACACACCCCTACCTCTCCCTAGATTCGAACTCCAGACCTCTTACATGTGCGTTGGACACTTTACAACTCTTCCAGGTTACATTGTTCTATATTTAGTGATATATCTATTTATTTATATATGTTTAGTTATATTTATTCATATATTGAAATATAGTTATATTAATATATAGATATATATATTAGTATATTAATATCTTTTAATATCTATTTAATTATATATGTGTATTCTTATATTTTTTATCCATATATTTATTCATATATTAATATAAATTTAGATATATATTTATTCATATACTAATATATATGTTTAAGATTGGTTTTAAATACATTTATAAAATATGTTTTTTGTTTGTGTTTATAAATCAAAAAATACACACTTACATGCATATATAAAACATTCATACACATGTATATATATAATATATGTGTGTATATGTAAGTATAATTATATATCTATATACATTTTTACATATATTTAAATTACTATATATGAATATTTCTATTTATATGTCAATATATACAGATTATATATATCACTTTACTAAAACACACACACACATACACACTAATATATATATATATATAGACGCACAAACACACACACATTATATAGGAATATTGATATTTTTTTTTAATAAAATTATTATTATTTTTTATTTAGATATGGTTTATATATTAATAAATATATTTTATATGTAAATATGTTTAATTAATTATCTAAAAAATAAATTTTTAGGTGTGAATATATAGAAAATATGTATATACTGTTATATATTTGATTATAAGTAACAGTACATTGTGAAAAATGATAAAATTTCAAAACCATTATATCAATAAGAATGTAAGACTAGTGAATAAATTTATTCCCCACCAAAAAATGGCCAAATGACCCCAATAAATGAGCCTAAAAATCCATAAAATGTAAAATAATCGGGGTAAGTCGACTAAAAACTCAATTTTTGGAGGCCTTCTAGGCCCTTTTGGCCTCCAAATAAACCTTTACTAGGGCCCCCTAATTATATGGGTGTATATATCATAAAAATATTCGTTTTGACATGTAATAGAGCTCAAACAGACACCCGGATCAAAAGTTATGATCGTTTGATGTTTGAGTTGTTTTTTCAACTTCATTTAGATCTTTTATTTATTTATGTATTTTATTTTCAAATTGTTATTAAATGACTATTAGTTGATAAAAAATTAAATTATTTCATAACATTTTTTTCTAAATATCATATATATTAAGTTTAAATTCCTATTTATCCTAATCTAAAACATATTTATCAAATATATATTTTATTTATATCATTTTTAATATACTTATATATATTTATATTAATATATAAATATATTAATGTTAATGAAATAATTTTTTACGAAATATACGCCTTATGAGTGCTAGTAAAAAAAGCACTGATAAAGGGGTAATTTAAATGAATTTTTTTAGTGTTGTTAAACGTACCCTTTATTAGTTCTTTTTTTGCACTGATAATGTGTACCCCCGTTATCAGCAAATTTTTAGAGTTTTTAATGGGGTGGTGCTAGGAAAACCCAAATATGTGTTAGTGAACCCATAAAAACCATAAAAACTATATAAAACCCAAAAATGAATAAAAACCATAAAACCAATAAAAACTATAAAACCATTTAAACCGTAATTTTTTTTAAAAACTCTAAAAAGCTAAAAACCCTTCAAAACACAAAAAAACCCCTAAAAACCTCCAAAAACCATAAAAATCCTAAAAAACCAAAAAAATACAAAATACCTTAAGCTCCCTAAATCCCTTAAAACTATAAAAATCCAAGATACGCTAAAAATACTTAAAACGTAAAAAAACCCTAAAAACCCTAAAACCCTAAAAACCCCTAAAAACCGCTAAAAACATTAAATATCCCTAAAAACCCAAAAAATCCTAATAAACTACTAATAACTCTAAAAAAAATTATACCCCAAAAGAATTTAAGAATCTATAAAAACAGAAAAACCCAAAAATGTTTATAAACACCCCAAAATCACCAAAAAACTATAAAAACCCTAAAACCCCCTCAAAATATTCAAAACACCAAAAATCCATAAGAAACCATAGAAACCTAAAAGAAGATCTAGAATTACCTCAAAATGTAAAAAACCATAAAAACCTAAACAAAACATAAGTAAAACATAAAAACTAAATACATTAAAAGCCCTAAAAAACCTAAAAATTCCAGAAATCCCTAAAAACCATAATAATCCAAAAATCCCTCAAAATACCTAAAAACCCTAAAAGCACATTGAAATTAAAAAAAAGTCCCTCAAATCCCAAAAAATGTAAACAATTCTCCAAAACCTCAAAAACACTATGAAAGACATTAAATCAAAAAACACATAAAACCCCTAAAACCATAAAAGACCTTAGAACCTTATAAAACCCTAAAATCCCTAAAATCCCAAAAAAAACCATAAAACCCCAAAAAAAAATAAAAACCCAAAAAATGCAAAAGTGGAATCTAAAACCATTATAAACCCTAAAAATGTTAAAAAATATCTAAAAAACCTTCAAACCCAACAAAAAACTAAAAAACCCATAAATATCCATAACAATCCATAAAAACCGTAATAGCGTAAAAAACACAAAAACCCCTGAAAACCCCTAAGAAACATTTAAATACAAAAAAACATAAAACTCATAAAAATATAAAAACCCTAAAAACCCTAAAAACCCCTAAAACCATAAAAAATTAAAATAAAATCTAAAAAAGATGAATAAATCACTAAAAAAGAAAAAAAATTAAATCCCTAATAAACCCTAAGAAAACATTAAAAACACTAAAAACTCTTAAAACCAATAAAAACCCAAAACCCCCATAAAATATCTAAAAACACAAAACAATTATTAAAAATCTTTAAATAAATAAAAAAATTATGAAACTCGAAAATTCCTTAAAACCCCAAAAAGACTAAAAATCAATAAAAACCCACAAATTTTCTAAAACCCCATCAAAACTAGAAAAATCCTAAAAATTCCAAAAATTAATGAAATCCCCGAAGAAAACCTTAAAAACATAAATACACTTAAAACCACTAAAATCATTAAAAACAATAATAACCCTAAAAACCCTTTAAAACCAAAATAACAAAAAAACCAAAAAAACATGTAAAAGCCTTAAAAACCCTAAAAACCGATAAAACCCAAAAAACCACTAAAAACCCAAAACCCCTTTAAACCCCTAAAATGTTAAAAATCTCTAAAACCCATAAAACTAAAAAAAATATAATCCCAAAAAATCAAAAAAAAAACCTAAAACCCATAAAAATCCTAAAAAGGAAAAAATACCTTAAATCGTAAAAAATACTAAAAACCCCAAAGAAACCCATAAAAATATAAAACCACATAAAAACCTAAAATCATAAAAATTATAAAAATAAAAAACACTAAATTCCCTCAAAATCCATAAAAATAAAAACACCACATAAAAATCCTAAAAAAGATGTAAAAATTCCGAAAAATATCAAAAATCCAAAAAACAAGAAGAAAAATAAAAAAACCTTTTAAAACCTAAAAAAAATTAATACATCTAGAAACCCTATAAGACATTAACAAACATGAAAGACCCTAAAATCTATATCAGCCCCTAAAAACTCTTAAAACCAATACAAACATAAAAAACACATACAATCCCTAAAATCGTTTAAACTCTAAAAACCCTAAAAACCCCTAAAAATGTTTAAAAAAATCTAAAATGTCATAAAACCCTGGAAAACTAAAAAACCCTAAAAACCTAAAAAATACATAAAAATCCCTAAAAGTGTAAATACATCATAAAACACCAAAGAAAACATTAAAAACAATAAAACATAAAACCCCTAAAAACCTAAAAAGGCCAAAACCCCAAACACGTAAAAACCCTGAAAACACCAAAAATCCATCAAAATTCATAAAAACCTTGAAACCATAAAAATCTATAAAACCATAAAAACCCATAAACCCATTGAACCCATAAAAATATTCAAACCCAAAAAACCATAAAAACCCTAAAAAATTAAAAATATTCCATAAAAATGAAATAAAACCAAAATAACATAAAATACATAAAAATCTTCAAAATCACTAAAAACCAATGAAAATCCTAAAACCCCTAAAACCCCAAAAAACCCTATGAAATACTTAAAAAGATAATAATAATTTAAACCAGATAAAATATAAAAAATAAAACATTACAAATCCTAAAAATCATAAAAATCCTAAAAACCATCAAAACCTAAAAACCATAAAAACACTAAAACCCACCCACACCTCTAAAAACCCTTTAAATAATTAAAAACATTTAAAACTATAGAATCCCAAAAAACACTAAAAACTCTTTAAAACCATAAAAACCCAAGAAAAACCATCCATCCTCTAAAATCTGTAAAAAAATATTTAAAACCCTAAAATTTCCTGATATCTAAAAAACCATAAAAATGTTAAAAATCCCTAAAAATGGAAAAAAACCAAATACCCAAAAAACTCGTTATAAAATATTATAAACCTAAAAAAATTTAACCCATAAGAAAACTAAAATATGCTAAGACCGTTTAAAACCCCAAAACCCCCTAAAAACCATATAAACCTCTTAAAAACATAAAAACCCTAAAAACCATAAAAACCCTTAAAACCCACATAAAAATATAACATCTCTTTAAACCAATAAAAATTTAAAAAACAATAAAAAAACCTTTCAATCCATAAAAAAATAAAAAGAATCCCTAAAAACATAAAAAAATCCGTAAAACCCTTTAGGCCCTAAAAACCCAAAACCCTTCAAAATCAGTAAAAACACAAAAAACACTATGGACCATGAAAAAAACATTATGAAAACCCTAAAACCTATAAACACGTAAAACCCCAAAATACCAAAAAACAACTCAAAACCTAAAAAACCAAAAACCCATTAAAAAGACTAAAAACCCTTAAAGCGCCTAAAATTTTAAAAAACTACAAAACAAACAGTGCAACCCCTAAAACAATAAAAATTAATAAATTCATAAAACAACCATAGAAACCAAAAAAACCATTAAATCCCTCAAAATCCATAAAAATCCCTAAAATCCCAAAAAAAAATTAAAGCCCTAAATGTTTCCCTAAAATTCCCAAATACCTTAAAACCAAAAAAACTCTAAAAAACAAAAAAAACACATAAAAAACATACAAAAATAAAAATTCTAAAAACCACAACAAAACATAAAAACCCTAAAACAATTATAAACATTCAAAATCTGTAGAAACCATAAAAAACTAAAATTTAAAAAAAAATCCTTTAATATTTTGTAAAATATAAAATCCCTAAAAATCGTTAAACTGAGCTATGAATAACATAAAAATAAAAAAAATAAAACCCCTAAAAACCTAAAAACACCAAAACACTAAAAACACTAAAAATCCCTAAAAACCAAAAAAAATCTAAATAAAACACTAAAAATACCCATAAAAATCTAAAACCCCACTAAAAACTCTATAACCTCTTTAAGCCGCTAATTTTTTTTTAAAATCTTATAAACAATTAAAACAACAAAACTTTCAAAAATGGTGAATACCCAAAAAATCATATAATCCATAAAATCCCTAAAACTATAAAAAACCCACAAAATCCCTAAAAACCATAAAAAAAATAAAAAATTGAATCCTTAAATATCCCTAAATACATAAAAAACATAAAACCCTTCAACAGACCTAAAAATCTAAAAACAATTAAAACCATTAAAAATCATAACAATTCTAAAAATATTAAAAACCATAAAAACCCCTAAAGCAATAAAAATAACAAAAATAGTAGAATATATTAAAAACACATAAACCCCCTAGAAACAAATGAAAACTTTAAAACACCTTTAGACACCTAAAAATGTTGAAAAACTCTAAAAAATCATTAAAACCAAAAAACTAAAAAAATAAAAAAAATAACAAAAATACCCTAAATTCCATAAATTCCATAAATTCCATCAAAATCCCTAAAAATCTAAAAATTATAAAAATCCAAAAAATATCATAAAACCCCTTAAAAAAATAAAAACACTAAATATCCTGAAACCCCTAGAAACACTAAAGATCCTCAAAATTTTTATAAAATATATAAATTCAAAAAAAACAATTAAAAATGGAAAAAAAACCTAAAAACCACTCAAACCCTAAAAACCATATGAATACATTAAAAACATATAAATGAAAAACCACTAAATGAATTAAAAATGCTAAAACACAAAAATCTCTACAAAGACAACAAAAACCCTAAAAACTATAAAAACCCTAAAAACAATAAAAACACCTTAAACCAATAACAAACCCTAAAACTACTAAAAAATAAAAAACCTAATAAATCCATAAAAATATTAAAATCTCAAAAATCATTATGAACCTAAAAATACAAAAAGATCCTAAAATCCCACAAGAACCATAAAAACACAAAAACCCCTCAAAACCCTAGAAAACCTCAAAATCCCAAAAAATCATAAAAACCCAAAAACGATATTCCTAAATATCTCAAAAAATCCATAAAAAATGTAGAAAACCCAAAAAACCCTAAAAACAAAAAAAAACACAAAAACTTAAAAGCACCCAAAACCCCTAAAAATTCTAAAAACCCCTAAAAATCCTTAAAATCACCCAAATCCACAAAAACCCTAAAACCCCATTAAAATTCTAAAAAAAACTCTAATAATCCTTAAAAACATAAAAACCTTGAAAACAACTAAGAAAACATTAAAATTCTAAAAATGATTAAAAACCCCAAAAAACCAAAAATTGATAACATTCCATAAGGACCCTAAAACCCCTGAAACACCTGAAACCAATAAAAACAATAAAAAACCTAAGAAAACATAAAAAAAACAAACCAAAAAACTGGTAACAACATCGAAAACCCTTTAAACCTCTAAAACGCAAAAAACAACTGTGAATTAAATTTAAAACCCCAAAAAATAAAATAAAAATCCTTAAAAACCTAAAAAACCATAAAAACCCAAATCCCTCAAATTCTATAAGTACCTACAATATCATAAAAACACTTAAAATCCCAAGAAAATCTAAAATTTAGACAACTCTAAAAATCCTAAAAAAAACTCTAAGAAAACTTTAAATACATAAAATCCCTTAACACGCCTAAAATCCTTAAAAACTAAAAAAGATAAAAAACCTTAAAACCCTTAAAAACCTGAAAATCCATAAAAAATTAAAATCCATAATACCCTAAAACACTTAAAAAAAATATACATTGACTTTAAATATAAATCATTTATAATATATAAAAACCCGAAAAACAATAAAAAACTAAGAACCTAAAAAAATTACCAAAAATAACTCTAAAAACCCTAAAACCCCCCAAAATCCAAAATATACGAAAAAACCAAAATATGTGAAAAAATCCTAAAAATTACTAAATACATAAAAACCCTTAAAATCCTCGAACACCCATAACAAAACAATAAAAATTTAAATAAGCTTAAAACCCCTGAAAATATAAAAAAACACAAGAAACCATAAAAAAATACCTAAAAATTTTAAAATCCATAAAATCCCTAAAACATTAATAAACCCTAAAACCCCAAAAAACACTAAAATAAATAAAAATTATTAAACCCTTTAAGCCCCTAAAAAGTTTAATAAAACCTAAAAAACACATAATACCCCTAAAACACAAAAATAACTCTAAACCCCCAAAAAACCATAACACCCCTTAAAAGCCTAAAATCCCTAAAAACTTAATAAACATAAAAATCACTAAAATTCCATAAAAAATAAAAAATCTAAAAACCCTGAATACCCCTAAGAAAATCATAAAAAGAAAAAAACACTAAAAAACATAAAATGCTAGAAACTCTAAAAAACGTAAAAAATATAAAAAACCTAAAAATCCTAAAAATTATAAAAAACCCTAAATACATAAAAACACATAAAACCATAAATCCCTCTAAAAATTTAAAAACACATTAAACCCTTAAAAATAGATACTCTAAAAATATTAAAAACCATAAAAACACAACCCCCCCCAACCATAAAACACTAAAATACCTTAAAAAACCTAAAAATACATAAAACCCTAAAACAAATAAAAATACATAAAACCCCCTAAAAACATAAAAAATCCTAAAAACCCTAAGAAAATCGTAAAAACCTAATAACACTTAAAACCCTTAAAATCGAAAAAACTATAAAAACCCTAAAAACTATAAAAAAACATAAAACCATAAAACTAATAAAAACCCTAAAGAACCTAATAGCACATAAAAACCCTAAACCACTAAAAAAATAAAACCTTAAAACCCATAAAATTTTTAAAAAACTATAAAAACAAAAAAAACAAAACAAAACTCAATAAAAATTCTTAAAAACTAAAAAACCACTAAAACCCCTTAAAAACCAAACAAACCCTCAAAATAAAAAAACTATTAAACCATAAAACACCTAAAAAATACCTAAAATACATTAAAATGTAAAAAACCTAAAACCACCAAAAACCCCTAAGAAAAATTAAAAACAAAAAAACACTTGAAACCCCTTGGAAACCTATAAAATGCTAAAAACACCAAAACTCCCAAAACCCATCAAAATCAGTAAAACCCTAAAAACCATAAACATTTTAAAAAGTTTCTAATAATCCCAAAAAATTTAGAAACCTCCACAACCCTCAAAATCAATAATAATTCCCTCAAAACCTAAAAATATATAAAATGTATAAAAAATATAAAAACCCAAAAACCAAAAAACCAAAAAACCCCAAAACCTTAAAAAACCCCAAAAAACCACAAAACACTAAAGGCCACTAGAACCTCTAAAAAATTTAAACCCATAAACACATTAAAACACTAAAAGGACTTATGTTCTATGATCCTCTTTTAAATCCTCCACTCATGGTATTGAAGAACTACCATGAATGTTTCAGAAGACTGGCTAGGGAGACCAGATCAACAATTGGGCTTTGGGGAAATTTGTCCTTATAAATGAAGACCCCAATGGTCTAATTATATGAAAAAATGGGACCTTGGGTGAAAGGATTTTTTGTGTGCAAGTAGGTTGCACCACAAATTGGGGCATGCAAGTAGGCTATGCGCTGACGCTCTTTTTTTCAGACTAAGGAAACCCAAAATTTACACCATTACATATCTTTATTTTCTTCTTGTATTTTCCACTTTTCTATCTAAGGTATTTCCCATTGTTGTTTTTTAGACTCATTATCGAAACATAGAGTCAACAAAATCCCCCCTCAGAATTGGATTTGGAATGAAAAGAGGATCCTATACTGAGGTAAAGTAATGATGGAGAATGGAAAGAGTACTAGGGCATGTAAGTGTTATGCGCACCGAGCAACAAGTAATGCAATATGGCCGTGCGTGGGATTATAGCATGTAGGGTGACATGCATCACCTATATATAATGGATTTACTTCTGCGAAAATTCTTCTGTCTTCCATAATTTCATCTCTCGGTGCACAAGTTCATTCTTGCTCAGATGCTTCTGTTTAGTTGCAGTTCTTCTATATGTTTTTCAATTCCATGCTATAAGTGGGGTTTCATGCTTATTTGGCAGCTTAAACTTGCATTCCATGTTTAAACTTTCACGTCGTAATACCTTTGCCAATTTTTTTGTAAAAAGTTGAAAAAAATGAACATACTTAAAATTTGTTTTTTGTCATTTTTTTAGGTTCAATGACTCCCAAAATAATTGGAACTACTTTTGAGCTCACCAGAAAGAGCATTGATGACATGATGAATGCCTTTGGTCATGACTACTTCGAATATTGTGATACCTCCCTTCCATACCTAGAAAAATATTTGAAGAAGTGACATTTTAAATTTCCCTAAAGCACCTATTTGCCTTTGTATTGTTATGGCCATTTTCAAGATGTTTATATTGAAGATCTAAAGATCTATGTCCCACATTCTTGGTTTCAGAATTATTTCATCCTCTCATCAGACAATGCTTCTATTGGGGGCTCATTCGCTAATGATGGGATAATAGAGAATGCTCACATCATGCATCATATCCAGTGTGCTCTAGACATGAAAGTATACATACTCGAGCTACAACCACACTATTATCCATCCATATTTTGGATTCCCAGACAAATTAGTCAAACGGTTTGAATAAAATTTGGGATTTCCTCCTAGGAGGAGGTGTAAAACTTGCGTGGATGTGGAAATAATGGTTTCGTAAGACCTATGAATAATTTAACGATGACTTGAAAAGCGCTGGGATTTTTGAGGTTGTATAGGTTGGAAAATCTTATGGGTACATGAGTGATGATTTTGTGCTAAAATTATTATGTTGATGGATTCAAGAGACTAACTCCTTCAATTTTCCACATGGAGAGGTAGGTATCATATTGTGGGTTGTTTTTATGATTTCTGGAGCTCCAATCCTTGGAGACATGTATGATGCGTTCAATAATCCCAATGTGACAGGGAATGACTCGAAGAAGACAACAACTCTAGTTCGTGAGTTGATGAAAATATTTAAAAACCTCAAGAACATGGCCAACCTGAAGTCTCTCTCCAGGGGATATATTTATCCAGTGGAATTGATGGAAACAATTTTAATAAAGAAGAAGGAAAAGGATCCCACCTGCACTTGTCTGATTAGATATCCAGGGGATGAGAAGAGAGGCACTCCTGACACCTTCTAGACGACACTAGAGAAAGGAGAGTTTGATAAAAAAGGATATTAATTCTACCCAAAAATTCTTGTAAAGACACCTCTAGTCTGTTTCATGGCCATATGGATCAGTGTGTATTTGTTACCTGTCCAAGACTCCAAAGGAGGCATAAGGCCAAGAAACGTTTTTATTACGGCCATGATGGTAGAGAAAAGGATGGTATGGTTGGCCACTCCAGTTTTAACAATGATTCATAGGAGTTTGCAACACATTTACAAGAGGAAGTACCCCTTTATAATAGTGGGACAATTTCATGTGTTGTGGGGATGTATCACTACTCATTTCAGAACTTATGTCATACCAAGTGTGGTACAGTTTTTTGAAAGTACATTCCAACCATCGGTTCAGGATTTTTATGGTTTTTCACCCCTATCTCTTGACACTTATGAAATCAAGGATATATTGAGAATTCATATGGATTTCAATTTATTTCCTTATGGGAATCCACCTACTGGTTGATTTGTTGATAATGGGATGGCAAGTTTAGAGTTCATGACATACATGATGGCTTGTTGAGATGATGTGTTGGCCACCAGAATCAACCGAGAAGTCATATGTGGGGCCTATTCTCCTTATCTATTCTCACATCAATTAAAATTTATATAATAGAATATTTTATTCCCTCTTATTAATGGCATATTAGAGCCAAAACTAATGGTTTTCCAACAACTATAGTTACTGACATCTGTGGAGAAGACTGGGGAAATTTTTAATTTACCTTTCACTACTGTAGTAAGAAGATTGAATGTCTCTTATGCCAAAAATTGGGGTGCATCTTACCCTAAAGTGGTATTAAATCATGTTTTCCAACATGTGGGGTTATGAGAAGTAGATAAAGAGAAAACCATCATTTGGAAGGAAACAATTCATCATCAGAGACCGAATCATGAGAATCTGAGGGTGGAGGTGATGATGCTCCAAATTCACCAAAGAGACCTCGTGGAAGATATAATCCTCCTGCCAGAATTATGAGAGCCAAACCATCAATCCCTACCAATTTGTTATCAAGTCGATCTGGTCCCCATTATTATTAAGAGTGAAGAGTTCCATTTTCTCATCCCTCATCTATGACAGTGGGGGTTGGGAAGAAACTCAAATACAAGGCTGCAATTTCCTCTTCACAACCCTCTGACATACACTCTGAATATATATGACCAGAGGTTGTTCAAAATGGTAGAGTCTGTACTGTGATGCTAAAAACATGTGGATGTATCTATGTGAAGGACTGAATATTCTTGGAATAGGTAATTTATGATCTTCTTCTGATATTATTTTTATGGACAATCCCAATGAGGTGAGGACCTATATTCAAGAGCTGGAAATGCTCATATATGCCACTGATGAATAAATTCCTACCACAATGTGGGTGAAGGAAATTATGTATCATGGTACAACTGAAGGGATTATTCATTCATTAGTTGAATAATTTTGTGACTTTATTGATCATTAATTTGTAAGTTTCCTTTCCATAAAATTCTCTTCTCCTTTGCAATTTGAATTTTAGTAAAAACATTATTTTTTAGGGGAAATATCATCTTATCTTACAGCTAGTTAAATGAAATACAATTGATGTTCCTTCACCACAATATATCCCGAGGGGCACTGCTCTTGGAGCTACTAGATCACCCCATGAATCGAAAGAGATATCTCCTGGTCAACAGGACATGGAGGATGAAATAGAGAGGGTATTGTGACCTCCAATGCATGTATTTAAAGGTGATGATGAAATACCTCCTAAGAAGGAATATAAGAAAAAGAACCAAAAAAGAGAGCCATGGTTAAGATCTTTCTTAGTATTGGTATGTCTCCCTGATGACATTTTTAGTCTCTATTAATGAAAAGGTGTTTAAACTTCTTAGGATTACAGAGGATTCTTTTGTTTCTTTTGTAAAAGAAACTAATGATAAGATTCAAGGAACCACAAGGGGTGCTGCTGAACAGGAACCACTTCCTACCAATATAATAGTTCCTGAGGAGGCATTTAGGCTTGAGGAACCAATGTTTGTTCCCATCATTACTCATGTTCCTTCAATCAGAGGAGAGGAGGATTCTAGTAAATCAAAAATAATTCATAATGAATAAAATGTATCAACAACTAACTTACATTCTTTGATACTTTAGGTTCATAACAAGAACGAGAACATCTGGAAATGACTGACATTGACCCCACAACTGTTGATGAGGAAGATACATAGGGTCAAAGGTTCTCGAAGGAAGGTTGCGAAGCAAACATGGAAAGTGCTCCCATGGGTGAGACTAACCTGGGATCTGAGAAATCATTGGATGAAATGCTGAATCAGGGAATGTCTATTGATGAAGTATTAGAACATGTTAATATACCAAATTCTTTAGAAGGTTCTATAGTTCCTTGTATAGAATCAACTGGACGTGATTTTTCATTATTCGTCATGTTAAACTTCTTATGATTAACTTTCTAACCATGGTTAGTTGAAATATGTAGTTCCATCTAAAGAAACTACTACAACAATGATACTTGATGGTGGTATTGATATTAATATTAATCCCATCATTGAGGATACATTGGATCACGTGAATCTTGGGAAAGAAGATCTTCCTGAGATTCATTATGACAATCCTGAGGACATCAAAGATAGCACTCCTCATCTAGAGATATATAAAAAAATTAAAACTGATAATATTAGGGAGGAGTCTTCTCAAGATGACGACCTACTATTAGGTAAGAGATACTGATATTGCGATTTCATTCACTTTTCTTACCTCTTGAATCTATCCATAATTATTGACTTACCATATAGGTCTATCAACTTCAATGGCTAGGTCTGCAGGTGAAATCTCTGCATCAGCCCAAACAATATTGGAAGGTGAAGCAACAATTGTTCAGGAAGGAGAAGAACATGGCACTTCCTTAAGTTCATTAATACCTGAATACATTATTTCATATGAATGTGATTTTGAATCTGATATATAACTATAGAAGGCTCTTTGTCTTGCACGTCGTAAAGCATGGAAGAATATATGGAAGATAATATATGAGATGCTCTCGGAGGAACTTCCTTCATGAATTCCATGAATCTCATCTCTGCTTATCAAGCTAGGATTTGGTGGTTTTGAATACCGTGAAATTCATATTGTGTAGAAGTATATAATTCAAAGGAGGGAGAAAGATAGAAATATTTGGGAAGACATAATAAAAGCCAAACTATTTATCCAGGTTGCAAATTGTCCAGCACTGATGTCTCGAGATAAGGCTAATCATACTGTAATATTGAAGGGACTGACGTAAACAATTAAAGAAAAAAATTTCAACATCTTCACCTTTAATAGAAGTTAGATATCATTATAGGGGAGCTTGACCAGTTTCACAACTCATTAGGAGAAGTCCAGAAAGATGGTGCAGAATCCATTGAAGATGCTAGATAAGAACTTCATCATGCAGAAGAGAGTGAAGATGGTGAAATAAATGAGCTTCAACAGGTTGTTGATGGGGATCAAATGGTTTTCAATCAAATTAGGAGTAATATAGAAATCCTTTTATAATTTTTTATTTTTGAGAAGAGATAGACTCCAATTTGTGGATGTTCCTCTATGAAAATTTTCATAAATGGAAAGCATTTTTCGTTAAATCATTTCTTCATTCACTCTCACTAACTACCTTTGTTTTACCAAGGCCATTAGGACTAGTAAGCATAGTTTTATTTTTACTAGGGTTATATAGACAACCCCACATAATTTTTATCTTTTGACTTTTTATTGCTCAATACTATCTTAATCATACAAAAATGTACATTTAGTGAGATGAGACTCGAATTTTGTTCAAAGTTCCCTTTGTGGGTTCTCAATATAGTGAGTTCCATGTCTCCTGTTGATGGTAGTTTAGATTCATGCATGTTGGAATATAAATGGCTAGTATTTAAGGTCAAACATCATTGACCATAAATTTTGAAATTATATCCCAAACAAGACTCAGTGGCTATGAAATTCATTAATATTCTTTAAATATTTCCATGAGAATCTTGTGCCATGATTTTAAGGTCACCAAATTTAAAACATGTTTCAATAAATGGGGGAGTATCTACCTAGAACGATGTTACCATTAATTGAAAAACTTATTATGGGAGTTGTGTTATGCAGGGAAATCTGTTTCATATATTGCATAACCAAATAATGGAATCTTTTGACTAATAGGCCCATTATGTTGGAAACTTAGGTAAAGACACCTAAGGGAACGTACTACATAGTCATGAAAAATAGATCTTAGGAATTTAACATTTTACTATAGATAAACAAGGGAAAGTAAGATTTGGGTGACTCAAGACCATAGTGAGTGGTTTTTTCAAGGAAAGGGGTTTTACGAATAAAAGTGATATTTTATTCCAAAGAATTTAATTAATAGGAAAAACACTTCTATACAAATTTAGTGTATGAATAATGGTTTAAATTTATCAGAGATGACAATTTTTTATATAAAACTGTGACGTTTTATGTCATGTAGTGAGGACATTGTACTGTGTAGTTTTAAGTCACGCTGTGAGGACATTGTACTGTGTATTTTTAAGTCATGCAGTGAGGAAACTGTGTGGCTTTAATTTATGGTCTTTTAGATTTGACCAAAGCTATGAGGCTCTTAAATTTTCATGATAATTTTTTCAGAAACATACTACCATATTTAGGTATGGAATGGAAAATTGTAAATTTTGATTTAAGAATTTCTGAATCTGAAGGATGATATGGGAAAAGGGATAAAAGAATAATAAGAAGTATTTTCAAATAATGAAATTAGCATTATTTGACAAACCTGTTATTGGGGTTGTATTATACAGGGCCAACTAGGTAATACGTTGCATTTCCAAATAGTGTCATCTTTTGACTGATAATCCCATTATGTAGGCGATTTGTGGAAGGCTGCCTAAGGGCACATACTACATAGTCAGAAGAAAGAGTTGTTACGAATTTTGACATTCTACTGCTAAAAGTCAAAGAAATTTTATGGAGATTCATATTTTCTGAAGCACAGAGTTTGGTTTATGGATAAAGGTACTTGAATATAGAGAGATTATTTCCAACCAAAAATTTCTAATGAATCGGAGGAATATGACTTTTATGATAGTCTTACCCAAACATAAGAGTTATTGTGTCAATAGTTTTAGGTCATACAACTAGGACCAGAAAATGGAAACAGTACATGATATATGGCCAAGTGATTCCAAGGTTATTTCATATTGCTTTGAACACATGGAGATGGAAATGTGTAAACCATGGCCTTGAAGATTTTCAGATTGAAAGAAAGATAATGGGACAAATATACCTAAATTATTGTTTTAAAATACATATTCTTGTATATTGTCATCAATGTTTTAAGGGAACAAAGACACTATAACCAAGAATGAAATTACCATTATTTGAAAAACCCATTATGTGGGTAGTATTATGTAGGAAAAAATGGGTCAAATACTGCATCGCCGAATAGTGGCATCTTTTGACTGACAAGCCCATTATGTAGGAAACTTATGAAAGGCCACCTAAGGGAACATGATGCATAGTCATGAAAAAGAGTTCTCAGGTATTAGAAACTCTGCCACTAGATATCATAAGAAATATTATGAAGATGTGGAAATATTTAATATTAAGAGTGTGAAATAAAAAATGGGGTTATGCTCAATGAACTTAAGAAATACTTGAATAAATATTGTCCATTTACTTTTAAATTAATATTGTGATGTGCAGTTTAATGTCATGCAATGAGGACATTATACTGTACAATTTTAAGTCATGCAGTGTGGACATTTTACTGTGTGGTTTTAATTTATGAAGTGAGGACATTGTATTGAGCCGTTTTAAGTTATATAGTGAGGACATTGTTAATCCTATAATAAATTGAGACACCATATTTATACAAAGAAACATTTTACCCAATTCCTATTCCCACATGATCAATGATCAGTGTGAGAAACAAGGAGCAGTATGTGTTTCTTCTATAAAACAAAGGTGACACAAGTAAAGAATATTGGTGTTAGATTTCTATACATTTGAACATCATGAGGTAAGGACGAAGTTGAACCGATGTAAAAAATAAATACTTGAGGTAGCTGGACTAAGGGATAAAATGCAAGAGTCCATACATGTCTTTCTTAGGGATAGAATCAAGCCACATTTAATTCATTAAATATTACCTATATAGATTTTGATTCTTATATAAGGAATAAAGGGTTTTTTTTATCGTGGATGGGCCCATGATTGGAGATCTAAGTGTCTCTATATATCTTATATAGAAGATAATCAAGCCAAACATAGTTCTTTAAACATTATTTTCCACAAAAATAAAGTTTTTCATGTAAAAGGAGGGTTTTAATACATTCTAGAAGAAAGATTCAATTTAAGAAAAAAGATAATATGAAGATAAAATCATGTATCTTAAAAAATAACTCTGTATAAATCTTGTACATATATAAGAGAAGAAAAAGAGAAATAAAATTATTTCTGATTGTGGCTGGGCCTAAGATCGGAGATGCATACATCTCTACATATCTCAAATAGATGAGAATCAAGCCACATGTAGTTCTTGAAACATTGTCCCTATGCATATCTGACTCATAAATAGGGAAGGAAAGGACTCATGTTCCACTATGGAGTAGAAATGATATAAATGATGCTTACTTATTGAATCTCCTATTGTCAAGTGGATAAGATGTTAACCATACAGTTTAATGTCATGTAATGAGGTCAAATGGTGTCATGCAGTTTAACATCGTGAAACAAGGACGAAGATGCTATGAATTTTAATGTCATGTAGCATGTACGGTTATCAATGATCCAGACATCTCTACATTTCTCAAATAGATGAGAATAAAGCCGCAGGTAGTTTTGAAACATTGTCCCTATGCATATATGACTCAGATATTGGGAAGGATAGGACTCATGTTCTACTAAGGAGTATAAATAATATCAATGACGCTTTCTTATCGAAGCACCTAACATCATGTAGATAATATTTTAACCATACAGTTTAATGTCATGTAATGAGGACAAATGGCGTCATGTAGTTTATCTTCATGCTATAAGGATGAAGATGCTACACATTTTAATGTCATGTAGCATGGACGCTTATGGTTGTTACACAGTTTAACATCTTGAAACTAAGACTTTTTACTATGCAGTTTTTAGTCCTATAGTATTGACATTGCGGGCTGTGTAGTTTTCATTCTTAATGTGATGACAAGAGATTCTATGTAGTTTATCATCATGCAGCTAAGAGGGTGGCACAATGCAGCTTAGTTTCTTGCATCTAGGACGTTGTTGGAGCAATTACACAAAGTATTTCATCAAGAATATCGCATTGGTAGGTGTTGTAATGAGCTCTCCATCCATTGAGATTAAGTCATAAGATCCATTTGATTTGGCCTTATGTATTGAATAATGTCCTTACCACTTTGTCTCATGATTTAGAGGTTTCTTTCCTGGTATTATTGGATTCCTGAGTACCAATACCAATTCTCCATGAAGAAATGAACAAAGGTGAACTTTATTGTTAAAAGATGATGCTATTCTGATCGGGTAGACTTCTAAATGATGCAAAGTATGCAATCTTTTTTTCTAATCTCTCCAGATCAATACACCATTTTGGAAACCTATCATATATAGAAAATTGTTCACATATGGAAACTCTAAGTAAAGGTAATTGAATTTTAATTTGTAAAACTGCTTCTGTTCTCTATACCAATGAATATGGAGTCGCCTGGGCGATAGTATGGGTAGTAGTCCGATAAGCCCATAAGGCATTCAAAAGTTTAGCAGGCCATTCTTTTTAATCATTATCCACCATATTATGGATTATATTTGATAGGGTCTTATAGAATGCCTCTATCTGTCCATTGTTCACTGCATGATAGTGAGATTAATGGTTGGATTTGATATTATGTTCCTGATATAACTTTTTTACCTTCGTAGAAAAAACATTAGTTTCAATTTCCATAAAAATAGTATGAGGGACACCAAATATGGGGATAATGTTAGTTTTTAAGAAACTAACTATGATTTTGGCTCTGAATTCTTTGAGTGGTATTGCCTCATCCCATTTGGAGAAGAAGTTTGTAGCAGTTAGAATATACTTGAACTTTTTATATATATCTAGAGGATAAGGTCTTACTACATCCATTCCCCATGAGGAAAATGGCTAAGAGTATTTAGCTGTTTGTAAAAATTTCGGTGGTTGATGAATGAAGTTGGAATGCACATGGTAGCGATGACATTTCTTAGTGAAATCTGTACAATCATTTTTAATTGATGGATAAAAGTATCTAATCCTTTGTATCTGGTTAGAGAGTATGTTCCTAGACTGTTGGGCACCACAATTTCCTGAATGAACTTCTTTTATGAAAACATCAGTTTCTTCTCCATCAATATATGTGAGGATTATTCTATTGAAGCCTCATTTGTACAGGATATTCTGGGGGTATGGGAAATCATAAAGTGTAAAATTTGTCACTCATTTTCAGATCTATTCTTTTTCATCCCTATCTGGTGGAAGTACCTCATTTTGATGATATTCCATGATGGGTGTTCTCCATCCCGTGGCATGACCATATATCTCATAAATATGGATAATCTCGTTAATTTCCTCAATTTTGGGTTGAACAAAAGGTGATACCACATGATGATGGGCTATGCTAATGATGGTCTCATCCTGATTTGGATCTTCAAGGGATTTAGCTACATTAGCTAGTGCATCAGCTTGTGCATTTTGTGATCGTGGGACATAATACAATATCATATCCGAGAGAAATTTATCCATTAACCATCTAACATAATCAAAAAAGGGATTAACTATTATTTTCTAATAGAATATTACCCATTCATTTGTTTGATTACCAATTATGAATCACCTTTCACTTTTAAGTGATATACTTTCACATGAAGGGCCAATTCCCAGCCTACAATGAGAGCTTGATATTCCACTTCATTGTTGGTACCACCTTCTAAAAACATGAAGGAATAATGAAAGAATACCTTCTATATGGAGATTAGTATAATTCGTTTCCCGATATTGTTGAGTTTAGGGTTTTCCATTCTCTTCCCTAGGGGACTTCTGGAGGTACCATCAATGTACATCTCCCATGTTTGGTAATTATTCTGAATAGAGAAGACCTCTTCATCAGGAAGTTCAGTATTTAATGATATATCATCCGTAAATAGATACTCAGCAAAGAAGTCAGCCAGATCTTGGCCTTTTATTGCATTTTGAGGTACAAACTGGAAATCAAATTGTTGTAGAATAACTGCCCACCATGCCAGATACCCTATAAGTATAAGATGACTGAGGATAAATTTGAGAGGGTTTTTGTGAGATACAAATTTGATCTCATGATGTTGTTGGTAGTGTCTCAATTTCCTAAACTCCAATGATTAATGCCATATAGTAATTTACAATACTTGAATACTGAGTTTCCACATCAATCATAGTTCGATAGATATTATTAAAGGTTGTTTTTATTCCCAAAATCATTCTTCTGGGAATGGAAGGCACCTAGTGATCTCTCTAAAGCATTCACATAGATAATAAGTTGTTTTACATCAATAGGTTGCACTAATATTGGTGGACACAAAAGATATTTTTTTGAGGGTATCAAATTCTTCTTAGCAGTCTCCAGTCCATTGATATGTGACTCTCTCCTTCATTAATCTGGTTATGGGAAAATACTTTCCTACCAAATCGGGGATAAAGCACCGAATATTGGCCAAGTTTACTTGTATTCCTCATAATTATTTCAAATTTAGAGGAGGGGACATTCCAATTATTGATTTTTTTATCTAGATCAACTTAAATACCACGATGGCGCAAAAAGATGCCAAGGAACATTCTTGAGGTTACCAAAAAATCACATTTCACGGGGTTGATCTTCAAACTGTGGTGCTGAAGTTTATTGAACATGAATTCCCAGCAAGCCATGTGGTTGTAACATTGTTTAGATTTGACTGGAAAATCATTCACATAACATTCAACAAATTTCCCGAAGAAGGGTTTGAAGATATGGTGCATCGCACGTTGGTATGTTGTACCTGCATTCTTTAATCCAAAGTGCATTACCCGATATCAAAACACACCATGGGGGTATCATAAGGCTATAGATTTTTCATCCTCTAGGGATATATGTTTTTGATTATACCCATTGTATCCATCCATTAAGGAAAGAGCTTCATATCTAGATGTTGTATCAATTAAATTCTCTATAATAGGATCTGGAAAATCATCTTTTGGACAATATCGTTTAAGATCTATGAAATCAATGAAAACTCTGATTTTCCCATTCATATTTTTCATAGGGAAAATATTGACCACACATTTGGGATATTGAAATTCTTGGAAAATGTTATCGTTTATAATATTATTAACTTTAGCATCAATTTTAGAGGCTTGAGTTGGGTGTGTTATTCTTGCTGCCTGCTTGAATCTTCGATGTTCTTTAGAAAACCCAAATGATGAATCGATACATCAGGATTAAGACCTGGAATTTCTATGTAATTACAATAAAATAGATCTCTATGTTTCATTATAATATAAGTATACACCTATTGCTATTCAGGGGTCATGGAAACACTAATTATAGTGGGGTGTGGATCTTACTCTATACCCATATTTATTTCTCTAAGCTCATCCACAATGGAAGATACACCTTCCTAAAATGATGGAGGAGCATACTTGAGATCTTCCTCTTCTTCTTCATTATATGTTACCTCTTATGTTTCTACTTACATAGTATATGATGATGAAAAACATCCAAAGTCAAAAGAGGAATCAGTATTTGAAAATCTTGAAGAAGAGGCCACAATATCTAACCCTACTGATGATGAAGTGGATTCCTTTGGTATTGAAGAGGATATGATAGATTGGGAATCAACAAATTTTTCATCCTCTAACACTGATAACATTTATTATACTCTTACTGAAAAATTAAAGGCTTGTTGTAGTTTGGCGAATGATATGACGAAATCTCCATTTAAGCTTTTATCACTACTTGGTGAATCAACAATTTCTCCCATGCTGTCAGGCTCAATCGCAACAATTGACAATATGAAATTCACTGGACAAGTTCATGGATTTGGGTTTAACTTCTCTATTTGATTTATAGGTAACACATAATATCTACACAAATGTATGAATGGGTTTTCTAGAATCTATTCCAATCCATTTAGAGCATTAACTCTGTTTATTTCATTTTTCATGGACTTTATTCCTTTTGTGTGATAAATTTATGACTCATTGTATTGAGATTCACATGTTTTCAATAGATCCTTGTCACCATAAAATGTCCCAATTTGACCATTGAAATAATACTTATGACATTGGTGGTGTGATGAAGGTATGGCTGCTTGATGATTTATAGAAGGCCTTCTAAGAAGAATATTGAAGGTTGTATCCTGACAAACAACCATGAAGTCTGAATTTGATAAAAGATCTCCAAACAGAGTTATGAGTGTAATTTTTTCCAAATGTTCTTTCTCATTCGTATCATAAGCTTGCAACAATAAACTATAAGGAGATAAGTCAAATTTATTCAGGCCCAATTGATGAAGTGTACTAACATGAATGATGCTGAATCTGGAGCCATTATCAATGAATTCTCATCAGATGTTTATGTCATTTACCTTTTTAGATAAATACAAGAGACTGATATTTCCATGTACACCATCAACTTCATCTTTATCTATAAATGATTTGAATGTGTGACATTCTGTTGGATCACTCTCTTCATGGTAAACCACAGCAGCAAAAAATTCAGTTTCAAACTCTTGAGGACTTGATAAAACCTCAATAATTGATTCTAGAAGAGCTTTTGATATATTCATGCATACAGAATTGACAACATGGATTGTACTTGGTCCAGTTGTTTCAATAAATCATACTTTTGGTCCAAAGGTCTACGTTTCCCAGCATGGAGATGTGGTTTTACAGGGGCCTTGTAAGGTGTTGCTTCAAATGTAGATGTACCCTATGTTAGAGAAAAAGATAGAAATACTCATGGATATGGTATATTAGACTGACTAGGTCTATTTACTTATTAATAAGAAGATGGTGTGACTTCAAATCGGTCCTCCAAAATAATCATGTCGGAGTCTGTTTCCTCTGAAAATGGGGACCACCTCATTGGTTTAATGTTCAAACATTCCTAGCGGTTTCTAACGGATTTGCTCATAGAACCGGAAATATCCAATGATTCTATATCCATCCAGACCTACTTTCCAAAGGTAGGTGATCATTAATTGTAGACTGATGAGGCTTAAGAATTTGCATTGGTCGAGAGGATGAGAGTTCGGACTCATCACACCTTTTTGAGGGGAATTATTTTCTACTCCATGACTCTCTTTATATATTTAAGTTATGTTTGTGAATCCTTATTACCTTACCAAGTATGAAAATGATATTTCCATTAGATATGACAATCAATGATTAATATGTATGAAATTTAGAGAATATTTTTTATGTATTCGAGGTTCTTCATCAATAGAGAATCATCTATGTTGGTTTAGAGATTGATATTCAATGGTATCCTTAGACACATTATACAGAAGTCCCTTGGTCATTATGATAACCATACTAGTTTTAAAGCCACTCAGCGGGGCACTTGAAGTTTATTGTCATTCAGAAGGAAATAGATTATTTCAGAGTTGGGATCGTACCCGTATATGGGATATCTAAGTATCCTTTGTTTTAGAAAAGGATTTAGAACCCACATAGTTCGAGTAAGGGAGTATGATGTTTTATGCATGATTGGTGGCTCAAGGAAAGATTCCATAATTACTTTTACACTCTAATCTCACGTGATTCAGGATCAGTATGAGAAACAAGATGTATTAGTAAAACCAGAAAATAGTGCCATAAAAGATGCAATCATAAGAATTGATGTGGTGCTTATGTATGTATGACTGCCCAGATAGATGAATATTAGGATTTACTTCAGGGAAGAAACCTAGAAACATGGTTCATAAAGTTATATGTGCTTTATGGAGATTTGGATACTTAACTTAGGAATTAATCCTGAGAAGGATGACCAAGTTAGAGGGGACTTATGATTAAGTGTTACTCCTGAGAAGGAAACCCAAATCATAAGTAAATTTATACTGGTTAAGAGGAATTATGACTGAGGCTTACTTATGAGGAGGAGGCCCAGGTTAAAGGGACTTGGGGTTTACACCTGAAAAGGATCCCCAATTTAAGAGAAGTTGGACTGAGGCTTACTTATGAAAAGGACGCCGAGGTTAAGGATATTTGGGAGCTTGGGGATTATTCATAAAGAGGATGACCAAAATTAAGGTAACTTGATAGCTGGGGCTTATTCCTGAGAAGGAGGCCCAGGTTAAGAGGAATTATGAATGGGGATTACTCCTGAGGAGGAGGCCCAGGTTAAAAGAATTTATAAGTTGGGGACATGGTGCTTACTCCTAAGGAGGATGCCCATATTTTGAGAATTTTGAGATTGGGGCTTACTCTTGAAAAGAATGCCCATGAATTGGGGACTTGAGGCTTACTCTTAAGGAGGATTCCTAAATTAAAAGAATTTGGACTGGGGATTACTCCTGAAATGGAGGCCCAGAGAAAGATCCTCTCATCTTTAAAGGATGAGGTTGAATGAATGAAATATCTAACCTTGGTGACATAAAGATATGTAAATCACTAGGTTTTAAGAGATATTCCATAGAATTCCTTTAAAACATGGAAACCAACAAGGTAAACATGAAACAATGGCTTTGAAGAGGGGTTTGAAGGCTGAATCTTGAATTGGAGAGGTGTATAGGCATAAGAGTGGTGAAATAGGCAAAAGGGGCACTCGAAAAGAGAGAGGTGAGCAAGTCCTGCATGGGCGCGCAAGTCCTGCATGGGCGCGCACGTCCTGGTCATGCAAGTAAACCTGCGCAACCCATGAGTACTTGCGTGATGGTCAACCCATGGAGTAATACTTGGGTGATACTTCGCTCAATCCCTTAGTACTATCCCTCGAGGCTTCCAGAAGAGTGGTGTGCATGTTATGTTGAAGGGGTAAGGCAGTGTGAAAGTCTGTTCATTTCCCATAAGGGATAAACACATAGGCACGTAGGTGTAGATGAATTTAAACACTTAGGCCTTCCCCCATCCCTCTTTAGATCTTCTGTTCTACTTAATAAATTACCTTTGAAGTGTTCAGAATCTTCGAGAATAGAATAGGGCACCGGGAGCTCAAATCTATGTTTCTATAAATTTTCCTCCTCGAAATGGGGGGCCAACCGGGGGTATTTATAGGCTACTGAAGACACCGAGTGTGATTCAAAGAGGGCGTGCAAGTCACCTTCATGACCACTATGCAGTGCGCAAGTATACTTATGTGACTATGAATAAACTTGATTGACCCAAGTGGGAATTAATCCTTCTTCATGCCTTTGTTGATTTTTGATGTTTCCTCAAAGGATAAATCACTTTGGACTAAGGTATTCCCTTTTTTCAGTCGTTTGACTTTGTGACGGAAAGGGCCATTAACAAAAGCCCCCCCCCCTCAGAGTTGGATCCAAAATAAATGAGGATGTGACTCTGAGGAAAAGAAGAAAACCAAGGGATATGTGGCGTGCAAGTTTTGAGCGCGCATATAGCGTCACACAGGTGTTGAGCGCATAGATGGAATTGCACAGGCTTCAGCGCACTGGCTTTGGCATTTAGGGTTGCGGCCTGGGCTATATATATGCGGCCATTTCTCATGCAAATCACTCGCTTCTCAAGGATTCCTGGTCTCACCACGCAAGTTTCCTTCGCCACGCAAGTTGATCTGTTTTTCACTGCTTCCTTTTGTGTCGCGCTGCTGTAGAGGTATTTAGACTTTCACGGTGATACCTGCGCGCCATAACTTGCGTGACACACTTATACTTGTGCTCCAACTTGGGACTTGCTCACCTTAATACCTTATCCATTTTTTCACTTTTCTTCACAAATTTTATGAAAAATCATCTTACTTATGAATTAATTATTCAACTTTTGTGAAGATTAAATAGATCCCAAGAGAATCGAAACAGCTGATGAATTGTCTAGCATGCGGATTGATGACATGATGAACGTTGTTGGCCATGATTACTATGATATTTGTGACATCACTCTCCCAGATTTTTCTATGTACTGGAAGAAATATCATCTTAATTTCCCATAGAGCATCTACCTGCCTCTGTATGGTCGTGGTCATTTGCAAGGAGTCAACGTTCCAGATGAAAATAATTATCTACCCAAGCTGCAGCTGCACTGTTACTCCTCTACTTCTGTTATGTTGTGCATTAAGGGAAACAACAGTGGTGTGATCTTTCAAGTTTTTCTTCCATGCCATTTCCTTGCAGATATGAAAATGGAAAACCCATGGGCTGAAATGTTTTATACTTCTGGTTGGTGGAGAGAAGACCATCATGGTATTAGAATCATATCTGAAAAAAGTAATCTCTCCAAATGGATCTTTACTTCAAATTCCCCATTCTCAAAACCATGTATCCATCTTCCAAGTCTCTTGGATAGAAACAATGTCACGGTTTGATCAGCGGAATATTTTCTCAAACCGCACCCAAGAACATCCTTTTACAATTGTTCCAAGAAGAGCTGGTATCACTACATCTCTTATTGAATCCAGTTGAATGATTGAATTCCAGGAGGATACTGATGAAGCTCAGGATGCCGTAAATCCAATGAAGATTTATGTTGAAAGTCTTTCGTAATTCCTGAAAAAAGAGAAGAGACTTCAGTCTGTGGATGTCCTTCTAACTCTTGTGCATCAATGAAAAACACTTTCATCTTCAATCATTTTTTCATGCTTTCTTTTCCTACCTGCTTTAAATTTTTACCTAATATAATGAGCTTAGTAAGCATAGTTTTATTTTTTCTAGAATTATTATAAATAACCCTACAAAACATGAATCCTTTAATTGCTCAATATTACCTAAAACATATGAAAATGTATGTTTAGTGAGCTGGGACTTGATTTTTGTTTAGAGTTCCTATGTCATTTGTTGGAAGTTTAAATTCATGCACGTCAGACATAAAAAGACTAATGTTAAAGGTCAAAATAGCTTTGACCGAATGGATTAAAATAGACTCAATCCCTTGAAAATTTATCTGAAAACATATTACCACACTCATGTATGAAGGAAAATATGTAAACTATGACTTAAGAAATTTTGAATCGGAGGAATGATATGAAAAAGGACTAAAAGGAATTAGAAGAATTAGTTCCCAAGAATGAAGTTACCATTATTTAAGAAACCTGTTAGGGGGTTGAATTATGCAGGGCCATCAAAGGGCATTGGCTGCATAGTCAAATAATAGTATCTTTTGGTTGACAGGTCTGTTATGTAGACTACTTCTGCAAGGCCACCTTAGGGCATGTGCTGCATAGTCAGGCAAAATAAATCTCATAAATTTACTTTTCTAGTACTAAAAAGACAGTGGAAGTTTGTGGAGATTCAAATTTTCCAAAGTATAGAGTTTTGTGTATGGAGATAGGTACTTGAATATGGAGAGGATATTTCCAAACAATATTGTCTAAGAACTAGATGAATGTCACTCCTATGAAGGTATGACCCAAATGTTGGGAAGGGAAATATAAACCATAGACTTGAATACTTTTAGATCATAAGAAAGAGTATGAGAAAAATATATTAAGGATGGCTATTTTTACAGATCCCTACACATTCTCAATAAGACCTGTAAGGAAAAAAGAGGTTGTATTCCCAAGAATGAAGTTACCATTATTTAACAAACCCGTTAGGGTGTTGAATTATGTAGGGTAACCTAAGAGAATTAGCTGCATAGTCAAATAATATCATCTTTTGGCTGACAGGTCTGTTATGTAGACTGTTTATGCAAGGCTGCATAAGGGCATGTGCTGCATAGTCAAGCAAAAGAACTCTCGGGTTTCAGACATTTTGTGACCAGAAGTCGAGAAAAAGGGTTATGGAGATCTGAAAATATTTATGGTTAGGATTATGACACATAAAAATTGGCATTGTTCAATGCATGTAGAGATACAAAAACCAATGCTAACCATAATCATGTTGTGGCTGCGTCCTGAATTAAAATGATGGACTTCACTACGTATCCCATAAGGATAGGAATCAATCCATATGAATTTCTTGAAATACAATTTAACGTCATGTGGGATGAGAGTGTGGGAGATCTTATTTTAGGTTCATAGAGCTCGGACCATAATAATGAATACACAGTGTGTGTTTTCACAGAGGGACTTTTCAGTCAAGGGAATGAAAGTGGAATTTGGGGTTAGGACCAAAAGACTTCGGGCTGGATTCAAGGGACGCTCAAACGTTCCTACATATCCCATAAGAATGGGAATCAAGCCATACATAATTCTTAAAATACAGTTTGTACAGATTTGGTTCGTACAAGTGAAGGGTGAAATCGGACTTTAGTGCATTGATGGTTTGACCCATGATAAAAGGTTTGGGCATTACCATGTATCCACATAGTCATTGGAATATAACATGATTTTAGATCAATGTAAATAATGATTCCCTCTCAGGTGAGGGTATCAAAGAATGTTGTAGTTTATTGCCTTCTAGGACAAAAGTGTTGTATAGTTTAACGTCATATAGAAAGGACAAATGTGAACAAATATGAAGATATTGATTTGGAGAGTGGCTTCATGAATCAACATCCTATGAGATGGAGTTGAACCAATGTGAAGAGATTGGTTTTGGGCTTGAACCTTGGGAGGTTGCCTATGTACCCAGCCTAGAATTCAAGGATCAAAGTCTGCATCATTCAATTGAAGAATGAATTAGCGATCAAGTTGTTCTTGGGGAAAATGACCTAAAAATGGTGTCAGGACTTATGCATGATTAGCAGCCCAGAGAAGTTGTTATGATTGAAGATTACTCTAAGCTCATGTGAGTCATACTCAGTGTGAGAAACAAGAGGTAGCAACAACCTTAACGATTCCCAGATTAATGTCATGTAGGACGTTTTAAGGGACTATGTAGTTTAAAGTCTTGCAGTGAGTACTATTGGTGATGCACAGTTTAATGTCATGTAGTAGGGAAAAAATACAATATAACATCATGTAGGACATATTAAGGGAATTTGTTCAGTTTTATGTCATGTATGATGATGAGCAGTACTGTTTAACATCATGTAAGACAAATATAGGGACACAGTTTAACATAATGCTGGACGTGAACACAATTTTGCGTCATGTTGGACAACAAGGGTGTTGTATTGTTTAGCATCATGTAGCTAAGACGATAGGTACAATATAGTTTGGTGTCATGTTGGACGAAAGGGGGACTGTGTAGTTTAATTTCATGCAGTAAGGACAAAAGATGACAGAGTTTAACGTCATGTTGGACGTATTAGGGACTTTTTCACGGTTTAACGTCATGTTGGATGTGAGGGATGCAAATATTATAAGGTCATATTCATGGACCATTGGATATTCAGTTTAACGTCATGTTGGAAAATAGAGTGTGAATAGTTTAATGTCATATGCATGGACCATTGGGTATGCAGTTTAATGACATGTTGGACGTGAGGGATGCAAATAGTTTACGGTCATATGCATCGACTGTTGGATATGTAGTTTAACGTCATGTTGGAAAATAAATTGCAAATAGTTTAAGGTATTGTGCATGGACTGTAGGTGGTTTATTTTTTGTTTATACAAAATAATTCTTTAGAAATATGGCATTGGATGGAGTAGTGATGAGTTATCCATCCATTGAGATTAAAGAATAAGCTCCATTGGAGTAGACCTTTTTTATTAAATAAGGTCCTTCCCATTTTGTCTCAAGCATGGGAGATTTATTTTCTGGTATCAATGTAGTTCTGAGAACCAATACCAATTCTCCCTGAATTAACGAATGAAGACTAACTTTTTTATTGAAATATATTGTTGTTCGAGTTTGATAGACTTCTAAGTGGTGCAGGGTGCACAATCATTTCTCATCTAACCGTTCCAATTCATCCAATCGCTTTTGAGATTGTTCATCTGTAGATGAATTATCACAAATGGATACTCTGAGTGAAGGTAATTGAACTTCAATGGGAAAGACTTCTTCTGTTCCATATACCAATCAATATGGAGTTGACCGCGTTGTAGTTCAGTTAGTGGTTCGATAATCCCATAAAGCATGAAAGTGATTGTCAGGCCATGATTTCTTATCTTTATCCACCATCATTTGCAGTATGTTTTAATGATTCTTGTTGAAGGATTCTATTTGACCATTGGACACTGCATGATACCGAGATGAATGATTGGATTTGATGTTGTATTCTTGATAAAACTTCTTCACCTCGGATAAACAGAAGTTGGTGCCATTGTCCGTCAATATGGTATGAAGGACACCAAATCTGGTAATGATGTTAGACTTGATGAAGCTAAAAATTCTGTTAAAACTATCTTCTTTGAGAGGTATTGACTCTGCCCATTTGGAAAAAAATTCAGTAGCAGTAAGAATATACTTAAACTGCTTGGGCATAGCTGAAGGGTAAGGTCCCACCACATCTATTCCCCATGTGGAAAATGGCCACGAGTATTTAGCTGTATAAAGCTACTCTAGGGGTTGATGAAGGAAGTTGGCATGTACTTGTCATAAATGACACTTCTTCATGAAATAAACTCAATCTTGTATCATTGAAGGACAAAATTATCCAATCCTTATAATTTGACCAGATAGTCTATGTCCAGACTGAAGGGAACCACAGACTCCTGCAAGCACTTATTTCATGACATCCACTGTCACTTCACCATAAATGCATCTAAAGATAAATCCATTAAAACCACTTTTGTATAGAATTTTCTCTGGGTGATCTGGGCTATCATAAAGAGTAAAATTGACCACACATCTCCGGACTTGTTCTTTCTAGGCTCTATCCGGTGGAAGTGTTCCATTTTGATGGTATTCCGTTATAGGTGTCATCCATCCTGTAGTATGACCATATGGTTCAGATATGGGACTAATTTTATTGATTTACTCTGTTCTGGTTTGAACAAAAGGTGGAATTATAGGATTGTGGGCAATACTGATGGTCGTCTCATCCCATTTTGGATCTCCTAGAGCTTTGGCTATATTAGCCAGTGCATTAGCTTGGGAATTTTGTGATCTCGGGACATAAGAAAATGTCGGTTCCGTAGGAAATTCCTTCATTAACTCTCTGGAGTAATCATACAAAGGGATTAGTTCTTATTTTCTGATGGCATAATCCCCATTTACTTGTTTGATTACTAGGTCTGAATCACCATTCACCTTTATGTGATTCACTTGTGCTTGAAGTGCCAACTCTAATCCTGCGATGAGAACTTGGTATTCTACTTCATTGTTGGTCCCGCCTCCCAACAATGAGAAGTAATAGGGTAGCACTGCCTTTTTCGTGGAAATATGTACAATTCCTAACCCAACATTTTTGAATTTAGAATCCTCAATTTTCTTCCATTTTGGACTTCTGGAAGCACCATCAAAGTATATTTCCCATGTTTGAAGATTATCTTGAATAGAAAAGACTTCTTCATTAGAAAGTACAATATCTAAAGATGTATCTTCTACTGAAGGATGTTCAGTAAGGAAATCGGTCAGAGCATGCCATTTTATTGCATTTTGAGACACATACTGGATATCATATTGCTGCAAAATAACATCCCACCTTGCCAAACGTCCTGTAAGCATTAGACGACTAAGGATAAATTTGAGCGGGTTATTGCGAGATACCAATTGGACCTCGTGATGTTGCAGGTAGTGTCTCAACTTCTGAACTGCAAATATTAATGCTAGGAAGCACTTCTCAATACTTGAATTTCATGTTTCTACATTGAGCATAGTCCGACTGAGATAGTATAGGATGTTTTTATTCCTAGCATCCTTCTTCTGGGAAAGGAAGGCTCCCAATGATCGCTCTAAAACTATCACATATAGTATAATTGGCCTTCCATCAATCGGTGGCATTAATACTGGTGGACTCAAGAGATATTTCTTGATTATATCGAATGCTTCTTGACATTCTTCAGCCCACTAGTAAGTGACTCCCTTCTCTATCAATTTGGGGAAGGGTAAACTTTTTCCTGCCAAATTGGTGATGAAATGCCGAATATAGGCTAAGTTTCCTTGAATTCCCCTCAACTCATTCAAATTTTGAGGAGGTTACATACCAAGGATTGACTTTATCTTCTTAGGATCAACTTCAATACCATGATGGCGTACTACAAAGACGAAATTTTTTCCTAAGGTTACCCCAAAAGCACATTTTAAGGGGTTTATCTTCAAATTGTGTTGTCGAAGTTTGTGGAATATGACTTCCAAATCAGCAAAGTGATTAGAACGTTGCCTGGATTTAACCACCAAATTTTCCACATAACATTCAACAAACTTCCCTACAAAGGGTTTGATGATATGATGCATAGCACGCTGATATGTTGTGTCTGCATTCTTTAGGCCAAAGGGCAATACCCAGTAGCAAAACACACCCTACTGGGCTTTGAAGGCTGTAGATTCCTCATCTTCTGGATCCATTCAGATTTGATTATACCCGGAATATCCATCCATGAAGTAAAGTTCTTCATAACCAGCTATTTCATCAAATAAGAGTTCTATGATCAAAACTGGAAAATCATCCTTAAGACAATGCCGATTAAAATTCTAAAATCAATGAAAACTCTAATTTTTCCATTCTTATATTTCACAGGGACAATATTATCCAACCATTTGGGATATTGAACATCTCTAATGAAGTTAGATTTGATAATATTATCCACTTCAACTTCAATTTTGGAAGCATAAGTTGGGTATGTTCTTCTTGCGGCTTGCTTTTATCCTCGATGTTTTTCTGGCAAACCCAAGCAATGAGTATCAACATCAGGATCAAGGCCTAGAATTTCTGTATATTTCCAAGCAAATATATCTTTATTTTTCTTCAAAAATGAAATATACATTTCCTGCTCTTCAAGAGTCATGGATGCACTAATTAAAGTGGTGCGTGGATCTTATTTTTCACACAGATTTATTTCTATGAGTTCATCCACAGTAGTAGAGATACCCTCTTCAAAAGCTAGAGGAGCTTCTCTGAGATATTCCTCTTCTTCTTCAACATGTGTTATTTCTTCTGTTTCTACTTGCATAGTAGATGATGAAGCAAAATTTCCATGATCAAGAGAGATGATAAAATTTGAACATCTTGAAGAAGAGGCCTCCATTTCTAACCCCATTGATGATGAAGGGTCCTCCTTGGGTAATAAAGAGGAGATGATGGATTGAGAATCGACATCATCGTTCACATCTGACAATGCTATAACTTATTCTGGCCTTATTGGTGATGTATAGACTTGATGGATTTCAGCAGATGAAATGAAGACCTCACCATTTGGGCTTTCATCATTGCTTGGTGAATCGCTACTTTCTCCCATGCTGTTTGGCTTGATATTCGTGATTGACATTATGGAAGTTTCCAAAAGAGTATTTGGATTTGGTTCTATCCTGTCAGTTTGACTGATAGGAAACACATAATTTGTACTCACTTGGGTAAATGGTCTTACTGGAATCTTTTCCAAACCAAATGGATCATTAACCTTGGTAACCTCCCTTGCTGTGGATTTCTCTTTACCCTTTAAGTGATAGAATTCCGCCTCAATGTATTGAGATTCACATGTCTTGAAGGGGGCCTTATCACCATACAATGTCTTAATTTGACCACCAAAACAATATTTGAGACATTGATGGTATGATGTAGGGATAGCCACATGTTCATGTAGCCCAGGTCTTCCAAGAAAAATATTGAAGGTTGTATCGTGATCAACAACCATGAAATCTGAATTTGATACAAGGTCTCCAAACTAAGTTCTGAGTGTAATTTCACCCTATGGTTCTTGTTCATTTGTATCATACCCTTTAAACATTAAAGTAGAAGGAGATAAATCAAATTATGTGAGGCCCAATCGACGATGTGTACGAATGGGGATGAGGTTGACTCCTGAACCATTATCAATGAAATATCTTCAGATGTCTACACCATTGAACTTTCTAGATAACTAAAAAGGTCTAATATGTCCATACACGACATCATCCTCATCTTCATCAGTAAAAGATATCACTACATGGAATTCTGCAGGATTAATCTCTACATGGTAGACTTCAATTGTACCAATTTCTATTTCAAACTCCTGAGGACTTGACAAAGCCTCGATGAGTGCCTCCCAAAGATCCTTTGATAAATTCAAGGTATCCAGAATGGATAACGTGGCAGGTACTCAGCCCAGGTGATTCAATACATCATACTTTTGATGAAAAGGTCTGTGTTTTCCAACTGGAACATGTGGTTTCGCAGGTTCCTTGGATGTTGATGCTTTGGATGTAGATGTATCTTGCTTCGGGATAGGAGTTGGCAATACTTCTGGCTTTGGAAAATTAGACTGACTAGGTCTATTTACTTGTTGAGTGGAAGAAGTTCTAACCTCCAACCGATCCTCTAGAATGACTGTGCCAGGACTGAATCTGCTATTGGCGGAAAAATTTTCTTGTTCTTTTTGAGCCCACTGAAGGGATCTGCCACGAGTTTCTGCTGCATACACAGTTCTGGCAGGGGTAGAATTGGAATAGTGGCTTCTGGGATATCCACGCCTTCCTCGGTATCCCAAACCTCTAGAACTCCCTTTGATTCCTCTATTTGATACAGGGAACTCAAGTTCCTCGAGACCGAAACTGTGACTGGCATAATGATTTGTTAAGTGGATCATATTAACAGAACTAGAGATCAGCTCTTCATCTGATTAAGACTCTGCCTGACTAGCCAATTTAGGCTATGCCGTTTGGTGGGACGGTGTCTATTGCTTCGAAGTAGATGGCATAAAATCTACCATATTCAAAGACAACTTGGGATTTGACACGATTTCATATTCTTCTGATTGTTCCTCTTTCTTTTAATTGTGTCATTTCTTTGAATATTTTCCCTGTGATGAAGGGGGCTTTGCTGTGGAATTCATAGCAGAAGACACAATTGGTTTCTTCAATTGCATTTGCAAAATGGCATGAGTTTGGTTGATCATTTTTCTGACCATCCAATCATTATATTTCTATGCATTTTTGTTTTTGACTTCCTACCACTCACCTTCTTCCTCTGGATTTGTAGTAGTAACACATGCTATCTGAGCTGAAGAACCTTCCAATTTGACTTGTCCCAAGTCGACCATTTTTTGCAGGAGGTCCTTGAAGATAAAACACTACTGAATGGGATGCTCCAAAATCTGATGAGATGGGAAATAGTTGGGACAGTCTTCATCTCCTTCCTTGTTCGGCATAAAGGGCCTTGGAAATTGAACCGAATTATTTTCGAGATCCAAAATGAAGTAGCCATGAACTTGTTCATTTTGGAAAGAGTAAAAATTGCTCTTCATATCCTCAAATTGTTTTTGTCTTTGATCTCTTTGATCATCTTGATGAAATGACCTCTATTGCTGACGCTCAAGAGGTGGATCCCTTCGGGAAGATGAATGTTTTGAAGTAAAAGAAGGTGCATGTGCTTGTTTAAGTGTAATTTTAGTTGTCTCTACTTTACCCATTCTCCTTCCTGGAGCTGATGGAATTACACAAGTTTTATCCTTAGTCTTCATAAGATAATCTTCAATCTATTGAGCAATCGATGTAAGGTCTCGAAACCCTCCTATATACTTCACAGGGATCGACGGTGTGCGTAAATCATCATGCAGATTTGCCACACGGATTGGCAACAGTTCCTCTTGAGGGAGTGCTAAGCTTAGGGAATATGTCAATCCCTTCCAGCAAGCAATGAAATCTGAAACCCTTTCATTTTCCCTTTTCTTATAGTTTTTAAGAAAAAAAACTTTTGTCTTTGGAAAAGTTGAGCTAAATTGAAGAAGGAATCATTTACTTAGATCCTCCCACCCAGTAATTGACCAGGATTGCAAGCTTGTGTACCAGAAAAAAAGCCGGCCCTTGTAATTAGTATACAAAACACATGTTCTTAACAGCTTCTTTTTGCTGAGGGGTTCCCATTATAGGATCGTAGCGAGAGAAAAAATGTGTTTAGTGTTTCTCTGGATCTCCCGAACCATTAATGATTGGAAATGTGGTACTTGTAAAATTTGATGGAGGAGGAATCGCATCAACCCATTCAGGGTAAGCTCTCTTTTCTGGTTGAATTTGAGCATTCTTTCTCTCCATAGCTTCCAACCGAGATGTTAATGACTCAATAATAGTTATTAAATTTTTTGAAACATCTAGATGAACTTGGACCTGAACAGGTGCACTGACTGGAGCTTGGAAAGATGTGGTGGCTGGTACTGCAACTGATGGTAGCATAGTCGATTGTTGTTGCACCTGACCCGTAGGATTAGACCTGTGAGGGTGTACTGATAGAGGAGGATATTCTTGATCCATCTTAGTAGTTGCAATCAATTATCTTGGATGACAGACTCCAGCATGCTTAGGAGGAAGAATACCCTGAAGTAGTTCTGAATTCATCCTCCTCAATCCCTTCATTTCTTCCTCATGTCATGCAAATATGTGCTCTAGTGAGAGCGATTGGACTTCTCCAGAGGAAGGGTATGTAACCTGATTCTTTACTTTCCCCTTGTTGGATCGCTTTTGGAGAGGGGGAAGTGTGTTATTTGAAGGAACACTTAGATTATGGGTAAGCCTTTGATTTCATGTACACACACCTTCTTCATTTGTGTTTGTGCGTATAACTTCTTGAGCAGGAACTTCTTCATCTGATCCCTCGAGTGAGCCTCAACTAGTGGATCAGAAACAACGACATTAATGACATTAATTGATTCATAATGGATTTCATTCCTTCTATTGGCATTTCTATGATAAGGTCTTCTTCTATGTCCCTAATGAGAAATTTCCCTTTGTCGATTCGATCCCTCCGGAACATCTTGACAAACCGTAATTTGGAAGGATTCTCCAGATAATTTGGATATTTGTTCCTCTTGTGGCATCTTACCTAATCGAGAGATGACTGACTTTCTCTGAGGAAGAGATTTATGGTTTGAAAAAGACCCCAGTCCGGTGGACTGGGGTTTTTCCTGATGTTCCTACTCAACTCCTCGAATCCTATTTGTTGATTCTAAGGGTTGGGTTAAAAGAGTCCCCAGTATAGAAAGATGGGGTGGTTCGTGACATGATATATCTGATACTTTCTTGAAATATCTCTTGATCTTTTGGACATTTGTCCAAAAATTGGCTGGATGCCTCAACCTGCATCCACTTTCATCACCCGGCTCAAAAGACCATTGGATGATTTTTGACACTTCTGTCACTTGATGATGTGCTTGCTCCCAACGAGAGGCATGTTCAATATTATTGTTTTCTTGATACAGGAGTAATTCAACAACTTGTTATTTGTATTCTTTATTTTTAGAAGAACTAGTTGAGGCATGTTCTTGAGAGATCCTTTGATTACAAACAAAGCCAATTGGTTGTGGCGGACCATTGGCAATAACATTGCATGAGACCATTTTTGGCGGGATTTGCTGACTGGAGAGCACAGTGAAATGTATTACTCCATGAACACCCCATCCCCTGATATGAATACCAGATGTGGCATTAGCAATTAACTTTTTAAATCTGCTTAGTGCACAGAGGCATGAATGTTGAAGGGCTCTCTGGTTCTTTTTAGATTTCAGATTTCGAGAAACTGAGAGAGATGCCAAGTCAATTTTGCATTGTAACTCATCTATTATCTTTACATGATTTTCATAGTCATCATAAGATAATATTTTCTTTTTCAAATGACAAAGTGTTTTCCATATGATGAGATGAATATCATGAATTCCATCTTCCATCGACATCTCTGTAATTTCATACTGAGAATCATCCAGAGGCCAAAACATGACTGAAAATTCACCTTTCTCCAGCTGTTTTATCATATTCAACACTTCCTCTTTATCATTTGATGAAGATTATTCTACCTGATTAGACCAGAGATGGTGCTTCCTTGTTTCTTCACCAAATTCTACAAGATCGGTATAGAATTCACTGATCAAACTAGAAGATGAACGATCCAGGAGTGGTTCAGAGAATGACCTACACCCTAGGCTTCTTCTGATTGAGAAATTATTTCACCTGCTAGTGGTAAAGCATCAGACATGACTGGCATCACATTTTCATGTGCCTTAAGATAAGAGGGCTTTCTCATCACTTCATTATCCATTGGAGAATTTTCCAGGCAATGTGAGTCACTATTGCAGATAGGAATTTCACAGTTATTTCATCATCATGGGGTGGATCACCATGGTGGGTTATAGAAAAAGATGAAACATTTTGCTCCTTGGTATTCTGGCCACATAGAGGGTTCTTGTGGCTCTCATCTGAAGATGAAAGTTTGAGATCGACTGAATTTTCATGAAGAAAGACTTCATGTGTAAGTTCTTATTAAAGTCCTTCAGAATTAATATTCATACTATTGGGAAATGAGGGAGTAGAATCTTGAATTCCAACAGATAATTTTCTGAGGGCTTCAAGAACGCCAGCATCGAGCAAGACCTTGTTACATATAAGCTCTTGATTTCTTGACTGTGCTGGATGGGTCTTCTTATTAGATTCCTTCAGACTCACTTTAGGAACCACTTGTTGATGAAAGTGGTCATTATGGGCAGGTGTATGTGCCTTCTCGGGGGAAATGATTAGGTTAGGCTGATTATCTCCACTCAAATCAGGTGTATGTGCCTGACATGGCTGTCTTTATGATATGGGGGAGTATGCCCCACAACCCTCTTGGACTAGAACAGAGGTGTGTGTCTGTTCCGGAGTGAATTGCTGATGTGTCACTCTACTAGTAGGGATAGATTTATATTTTTTTCCCTGAGATGCTACTTAAACTGTTATAATATCCTGGTAGGCTTCCAGAATAGGAGCATGGATTTGCTTCTGCTCTTTCACCATTGACAGAATGTGTTTGGTGACTTCAGCTGCCGGAACACGGAAATAAATCCATTTAGAGCATGTAGTAGGTGTGTATTCATGATTCTATCCTCTTTTTCCTATCAGTGAATTCTGACAGTGCTCATGTGTGGGGGAAGAGAGTTGAGTCTGCCTCCTGTTTGTCGCCGGAGATTTCTGTATGACTTCTTCGAATGATACCAAATGAGACTGTTGGTAGGATTGATCAATACTAGTAGGTGTATGTGCCTTCTGATTTCACTCCGCCAAATGTGGTTGACAAGCATCCTACAATACTGATAGAAGAGGATGCAGGCAGGATTGAAGAGTGTAAGCAGGTGTATGTGCTAGTTTACCGGTTTTCCACACATTGGGTTGGCGGGATTCATCGTATGTAGTCATACGAGCCAACTAGCTAGCTAGGGATTTATAAACAGGTGTATGTTCCTATCTATAGTACTCTGCTGGAATTACTTGACGGTATTGGCATGCTGCTGCCAAACGAGTCGGCTGGATAGAGTAATTAAAACGGATGGGTGTGTTTGCCCACTTGTTGCTTGCCACCAAGTTAGGATGTTGGACTTCTCTGGATATGGAAGAGATAAGAACCTGCTCACTGTTGACCGGATTTCACCTCTGGCGATTCGTCTTTCCTTCTCGGGTTCATGAAACCAGAGTCGAACACCTGGAGACGATACCCTCATCATGCTGAGGGCGCACTTCCGCATGGGTCTGGCAGAAATTTTTGATGGGAGCCCTCAGGAAGGACTTCTGTCCCTTTGAATTAAGGCCCTGAGGGACCTGTTCATTCACCTCCCCAAAATATGGGAGGGACTGGTGATTGCGTTCTTGGGATAACGACTTGAAATGGTTAGAGACGGTGGTTAGAACCACCTGCTTCTTGATCGCTAGTTGTCACTGTCCGGATGACCAGGGTGTATTATTGACTTGGAGGGCTTGTCGAGTGGCCTCTAGAGTTTGAATAGTATAGTTTGACGGTACACCTCAACCATCACATTTGATACCCAGCATTGAAGACGCTGAGTAGGTGAGGTCGTCCTCAGAGCAGATGACGATCCAGTAGGAATGGTAGCAGAGGCATTCACAGTAGAAGTATTCATAGGTGTGAACATAAGAGAATCCATTTCTGTAATGCATAAGATCTTGGAAAAGAGTGCCTTTTTGATATAACAGATGTAATCATGATAAGTTCAGCCACTACATCTTTTGGATGATCACATATGTTATTGACTCTTTTGTTGGCCCTCTCATTGAGTTTAAATAGGGGCCTAACAAATAGGTAAAACATCATTTTAACATGGATAAGGATTCACGTCAGGTTCAATTTTTTTTCCTCTAGAAATGGGGACCACCTCGTTGGTTTAAGGTTCAAACATTCCAAGAGGTTTCTAATAGGTTTTTTCATAGAACCAGAAACATCCAATGATTCTATATCCTTCTGGACCTACATTCCAAAGGTAGGTGCTCATTTATTGTAGACTGATGAGGCTTAAAAATTTTCATTGGTCGAGAAGACGGGAGGTCGGGCTCACCACACCTTTTTGAGGGGAATTATTTTCTAATCTGTGACTCTCTTTATAGATTTATGTTTTGTTCATGAATCCTTATTACATTACCAAGTATGAAAATGAACTTTCCATTAGATCTAACAATCAATGATTAATATGTATGAAATTTAGAGATTTTTTTATATGTATTCGAGATTCATCATCGATAGAGAATCATATGTGTTTGTTTAGAGATTCTTAGTCAATGGTATCCATCAACAAATTATATAGAAGTCCCTTGGTCCTTATGATAACCATACCGGTTTTAAATCCACTCAGCGGGGTACTTGAAGTTTATTGTCATTTAGAAGGACATAGATTATTTCAGAGTTGGGATCATACCTGCAGATGGGCTACCTACGTATCCTTTGTTTTAGAAAAGGAATCAGAACCCACATAGTTCGAGTAAGGGAGTATGATTTTTTATGCATGATTGATGGCTCAAGAAGGATGTCATAATTAATTTTACACACTTAGCTCACGTGACTCATGCTCGGTGTGAGAAACAAGAGGTATTGGTAAAACCAGCCAATTGTGCCACAAAAGATGAAATCATAAGAAATGATGTGAGGATTATGTATGTATGACTTCCTAGATAGATGAAGATTAGGATTTAGTTCTGGGAAGAAACCTAGGAACTAGGTCCATAAAGTTATAATTTCTTTATGGAGATTTAGATACTTAACTTAGGACATAATCCTGATAAGGATGCCCAAATTAGAGGGGACTTATGATTGGGTTTTACTCTTGAGAAGGAAGCCCAAATCAAAGGAAAATTAATACACGTTAAGAAGAATTATGACTGAGGCTTACTCCTGAGGAGGAGGCCCAGGTTAAAGGGACTTGGGGCTTACTCCTGAAAAGGTGGCCCAAATTAAGAGAACATGGACTGGGGATTACTTCTGAAAAGAAGGCCCAGGTTAAGGATATTTAGGAGCTTGGGTCTTATTCCAAAAGAGGATGCCCAAAATTAAGGGAACATGATAGCCGGGGCTTATTCCTGAGAAGGAGGCCTAGGTTACGAGGAATTATGACTGGGGCTTACTCCTGAGGAGGAGGCCTAGGTTAAAGTAATTTTGAATTTGGGGACTTGGGGCTTACTCCTAAGGAGGATGACCATATTTTGAGAATTTTGAGATTGAGGGTTTCTCCTGAAAAGGATTCCCATTAATAGGGGACTTGGGGCTTACTCCTAAGGAGGATTCCCAAATTACGAGAATTTGGACTGGGGATTACTTCTGAAAAGGAGGCCCAGAGAAAGATCCACTCATCTGTAATGGACGAGGATGAATGAATGAAATCTCTAACCTTGGTGACATAAAGTTTTGTAAATCACTAGGTTTTAACAGATATTCCATAGAATTCCTTTCAGATAAGGAATCCAACAATGTAACCATGCCAAAAATGGCTTTGAAGAGGGTTTTGAAGGCTGAATCTTGAATAAGAGAGGTGGATAGGCATAAGAGAGGTGAAATAGGTAGGAGGTTCACTCAAAAAGAGAGACGCATGAAAGTCTTTCATGGGCACGCAAGTATTGTGTGGGCACGCAAGTCCTGGTCGCGTAGGTATACCTGCGCAACACATTAGTACTTGCGTGAGGGTCAACCCATGGAGTAATACTTGGGTGAGACTTGGCTCAATCCCTTAGTACTATCCCTAGAGGCTTCCAGAAGAGTGGCGTGCAAGTTATGTTGAAGGGGTAAGGCGGCGTGGAAATGTGTTCATTTCCCTTAAGGGTTAAACGCTTAGGTGCGCAGGTGTTGATGAATTTCAACACTTAGGCCTTGCCCCCCACCCCCCTTTAGATCTTCCGTTCTAGGTAAGAAATTTCCTTAGAAGTGTTTGGAAGCTTTAAGCAGAGACTAGGGCGTCGGGTGCTCAAATCTAAGTTTCTAGATTTTTTCCTTCTCAAAATGGGGTCCCACCGAGGGTATTTATAAGCTGTTGAAGACCCCGAGAGAGATTCAAAGAGGGCGTGCAAGTCACCTGTGTGACCACTATGCGGCGCACAAGTATACTTGTGTGACTGTGAAGAAACTTGTGTGCCCTAAGTGGGAAAGAATCCTTCTTAATGTCGTCGTCGATTTTTGATGTTTCTTCAAAGGATGAATCACTTTGGACTAAGGTATTCCCTTTTTTCAGTTGTTAGACTTTGTGATGGAAAGGAGCATTAACAGAGTCAAACCTATCTTACATGGAACAAACTCCTTGTTATTGTTGGGCCTGTTAAGAGCTCTCCCACAAGTTTCCACTACATATACAGTTTGAGCCTAGGTAGAGTTAAAATGGTGGTTTATAGAATTCAAACTTCTTCCTCTATATCCTAAACCTTTGCCTCTTCCTATAGTTCCCATATAAGTTACAAGGAACTCTAGATAATTATATTCAAAATCACTATTGAAAAAATTATTTGTTAAGTGAATAACATTTACAGAACCAATGATCAATTCTTCATCTAATGAAGACTCTTCCTGACAGGTTAGTTTTGGTTGTACAATTTGGCGGGTTGGTTCTAGTGCCTTTGAAGCAGATGGAATTAAATCTTCCAGGGTCAAGGAAAACTTTGTCCTTGACACGATCTCGTCTTCTTTGGACTGCTCTTTGTCATTCTGATCACCTCGCTTCTTTGAGTATTGACCTTTTGATGAAGGTGTTTTTTCTGTGGAAGGAGTGGCGGAAGGCACAATTGGTTGTTTCAACTGTGTTCGAAAAATGGATTGATTTTAGTTGATCATTTTCCTAATCATCCAATCATCATATTTCTTCATATTTTTAATTTTTACTTCCTTCCATTCACTATCTTCCTATAGATTAGTATCAGTAACATATGCTACTTGGGAAGACGAACTTTTTAGTTTCACCTATCTAGATTCTACCATTTTATGCCGGAGGTCCTTGAAAACAAAACACTCTTGAATGGGATGCCCCAAAATCTTATGAAAGGGACAATAATCTGGAAGATCATAATCTTCTTTTTTTTTTGTTTCAGCAACCCTGGAAACTGAACCAAATTGTTCTCTATAGCTGATATGAAGTAACTGGGAACTTTTTCAATCTGGAAGGAATAATCTTTTCTTTTTTAGTCCTTAAACTATTTCCACCTTTGATCTATTTGATCTTCTTGACGAGTCAGTCATTGCTGCTGACACTCTGGAGGTGGAGCCAATCAATAAGATAATGTTTTTGAAGTGGATGTAGGTACATGTTCTTTCTTGAGTGTAATAGTATCACCCTCTATTTTTCCTATTTTCATTCCCTGAGCTGATGGAATCACATGATTTTTCACCTTAGTTTCAATAATATAGTATTATATCTATTGTGAAATTGATTTAATGTCTCAAAACACTCCTTTGTATTTTATAGGGATCAATGGTGTGTGTAACTCATCACACATATTTTCCACACAAATTTGCAGCAACTATTCTTGAGGAAGTGCTAGACTTATGGTATATGTTAAACCCTTCCATCAAGTAATGAAAAATGAAACTCTATCATTCTACCTCTATTTACAATTTGAAACATAACAAACTATCATCTTCGGTAACATTTAACATAACTGAGGAAGGAATTTATGACAAAGATCTTCCCATCCAGAAATTGATCAGGATTTCAAACTTGTGTACCGGACAAAAAGTTGATCCCTGTAGTGATTTCTCAAAACACATGAGTTTTACTACTTCTTGTTATTGAGGATTACCCATCATATGGTCACAAAGAGAAAAGAAATGTGTCATGTGTGTTCCGGATCTCCTGAACCCTTAAAGATTGGGAATGTAGTATTCACAAAATTTAGAGGGGGAGGAATTATGTCCACTCATTTAGGGTGAGCTTTCTTTTCAAGCCGAACTAGCGCACACTATTATTCAATGGATTCCAATCGAGTTGTTAATGCCTCAATTGTGTTTATAAGAACTTGGGGAGTATCTGGATGAGCTGGATCCTATGCAGGTTCAAGAACTAATGTTTTATCTGGTTCATTGACCGAAAAAACCACTAGTGGTGGTACTAGTATTTTCCTTCGATAACCCATTGGAACAGGCCTATCAGGATGTGCTTTATCCTTCCATGGTTGTGTACCCAATGGTGGAAATTCATTATCTGTATATGTTGTTACTAAAAATCCTATTTGATGAGGATATTCTATAGGATGTGCAATTTGAGGAGTTTCCTGGGGAGTATATCTAGTCGAAATGTTACATTCAAGTAACTCTATATGGTCCCTTTTCAACTCTTTCATTTCCTCTTCTTGTTGTGAAAATATCTCTTCAAGTGTATGATATTGACCTTCTCCAATGGAAAATTGAGATGAAATATGACTTTTTTCTTTCCCCTTTTTAGATTCCATTTGGAGGGGGGAAAGTTGGTTATTTGAAGGCATGCCTAGATTCTGGGTAAGCCTCTTATTTCGGGTACGTACACCTTCTTCATTTTCCTTAGTGTGTACCATATTATGAAAAAGATCATCATCTTCTGATTCCTCTAAACTAGACTCATTTTCTAGAGGATCTTCTGTATTCATATTAATGACATTTACTAACGCATAATGCATTGATGGAATTTGTCAGTATCTTTGTAAGATCATCTCCCTCTGTATCATCCATGCGAATATGTTCTCCTATATGATGGATTCTTAAGAGATGTTTGATGGACATTAATCCGAAGGAAACACACAGATAGTTCAAGTCTGCTCTTTCTTTGTGGCTTCTTCCCAAATTGGGAGAAAACCAACTTCCATTGAGGAGGGGAATTTATATGTTCAAAAGCCCCCATCATTGTATGCACGGGTTGTTACTATTCTTCTTAGTCAAATTTCTGAACCTTGTTTAATGAATATGAAGCTTAAATTAAATTATCCCGTAGCCTTGCAAGATGGGGTGATTCTTGAACATCTATGGATGAAATTCATGCATCTTATCTTCTGATTTTATGATTTTTTTTGAAAATTAGTTGGATGCATTATCCAATAACCACTCAAATCACCTATTTCCGAATATCATGGTGTTATTTTAGAAATTTACTTTCTTTGATGGATGACATCCTCTAAGAGAGATGCCTACTAAAGATTCTTGGATTCATGATGTAAAAGTAACTCAAAAAATTATTTTATTTGGGATTGACTCTGATGAGGGTCGGTTGAGGCCTGTTCTTGAGTGTACATTCGATTACATACAATATCTGTTGATTATAGCTGACTGTGGGCCATAACATTGCATGAGTCCTCTTTTGGTGGACTTTTTTGGTTCTAGAGTATATGGAAATGCAATGATCCATGTTCACCGCATCCTGTAATATGAACACCATGTGGGGAATCCGAAATTTACTAGCATAGCCTCTTTAGAGAATTGAGACATGAGCATTGAAGGGTTCTCTGCTGTTTTTCAGTATTTGCATATCAGGAATCTGAGAGAGATTCCAATTCAATTTGGCATTTCAACCATTCTATTACCTTCACATGATTTTGATTGTCATCATATTGTAATACTTTGGTAATCAATTGATGAAGAGTCTTCTATAAATTGATGCAGATATCATGAATACAAAATTCTATCATCAATTATGGAATGTTATAATGAGAATTTTCCAAAGGCTCGAACATGACTGGTATTTCTCCTTTAGCCAATTGTTTTCTCATGTTTAACATATCTTCATCATGTTTTACTAGAGATTCATCCACTTGGTATGACCAAAGTAGAAATTCTATATTATATGAAAAATGATAGAAGGGAGGTTTATAGAATGATTGTTCCCTTTATATGACTTCTGGTTGAGAAAGTGTTTCACCTAGCAATGACAAGGCATTAGACCTGACTGGCCTTGTGTTTACAACTCCCTCGAGATAGGGGGGCTTTCTCATCACAACATTATAAATTATAGAGTTATCTTGAAAATGTGAAATACTATTAGAGAAGGGAATTTTTCAACGAATTCCATCACAGGGAGGAACACCATGGTGGATTACAGTAAGGGATGAATCCTCTTACTCCTTAGTCTTCTGGCCACATAGAGGGTTGCTATGGCGCTCATCCTGAGATAGGTACTCTGGATTGACCGAATTTTCATGAAGAAATCCTTCATGAGGAAGTTTCTGAAGGGGAACATCATAATTACTACTATCACACCCATAATTTGGTAATGAGAGAATAGTATCTTGAGCTGAAATAGATAAATGTATAAGGGCTTCAATAACATCAGCACTATGAGGAGCCATATTACAGCTTGACACTTGATTTTTCAATAGTGTTTGATGAGGTTTATTATTGGATGATCTCTTATACTTATTTGGGGCCAATTTCTGGGAAAATTGGTTATCATGGGAAAGTGTAAATTCCTTCCTTGGATTGGTTTCTGAAACAGACTGATTACCTCCAATTGGAAAGGGTGTATTTTCCCAATCTTGTTGTTCGTATGATATGGGGGAGTATGCCCCATGACCCTCCTAGACTGGAACAAAGGTTTTTATCTACTCTAGGATGGCATGCTGACATATCATCCCATATGTGTGGAATGATTTATGTGTTTGTTCCCCTTGTACTGCTGATGTAGTTGTTAAAATATCCTAGCATGCTTCGAAAATATGCGAAGGAATTTGTGTCTGCCCTTTCACCATTGATAAGATGTGTTTAGTGACTTCAATAGCATGAATGGGAATATACATCCATTAAATATCTGGATTAGGTGAATGTTCCTTCTCATTTCCTCCTTTTCCTATCAATGGGTATTGATAGTACTCATTCATGGGGGAAGAGAGTTGGGTCAGCCCCAGATGTGTTGTCGGATCATTCCAACTGACTTCTTTGGGTGCTGCCAAATGAGACTGTTGGAAGGCCTGATGAACAATAGTAGTTTTATGTTCCTTATGTCTTTTTCCTGTCATGTATGGTTGATATAATTCCTTCAATACTGGTAGATGAGGCTGTTGGTAGAATTTGTGATTGTAAGTAGGTGTATATTCTTGTTTACCAGTTTCCGCCACAATGGATTGACGGGATTCTTCAAATGCAGTCAGAAAATACTTCTGACTTGATGATAACATGTATGTAGGTGTATGTTGTTGCTCACAGTACTCCACCAGATTTATTTGGTGGTATTGGTGGTTTTCTTCTAGATGAGTCTGATGGACAACAAAATTAGGATGGATGAGTGCATGTACCTTCTTGTTATTTTCCATAATATTAGGTTGATTATCTTATCTAAAGGGGGTATAGGAAAGAACCTCCTCCCTTTTGACTGACCTTTTTCACTAGAAGTTTTTCTGGTGTGTCTGAGTTTGAGAGACATGGGCTGAATGTCCAGATACAACACCCCCGTCATGTTAGAGTTTACTACCGCGTGATTCTGCTGGAGGTGATTGTTGGGGGGAGTCCTCAAGAAGGACCCCTACATCATTGAATTGAGGCCTTGAGTGATCTATTGATCTACCTCCTTGTAGTATGGGAGGGACTGGTTATTTTGTTCTGGTGATAAGGACCTAAAACGGTTGAATACAGTGGTTGGCACCATTTGCTTCATTATCATCGGTCACAGTTGTCGGACGGTCAAGGATTTTTACAAAACTGGAGGGCCTATTGAGCAGCTTCTAAGGATGGTATTATACTGTGCTAGAGATAATCTTTTACCCACACATTGGTCCCTTTAAAGATGCTGGGTGGGTATAACGTCCTTCCCATGGATGTGGATCCAGCTTGAGCAGCTGTCGGGATGTTCACAAATGTCATCTTGAAGAAATCCATTTTGGACTGAAGGGAGTTCTGATGAAAACAAGAAATAACAATAAACTCCATTAAAGAGACATATTTTAGATGGATACATGCATGATTTATTTCTTTGTCTATCCTTCCTTTATAATTTAATAGGGGCATGAATGGTGGGTAACATTATTGACTTGGTTAAGGATTCATGTCATGTTCACCATTTTTTTCGTAGGTCCATGAAAAGTGTGTTCTTTTTTTATGAATCACAACTTCTAGGCAGTTTTGATTGGATTTATTCATAGAACTGGAAACATCCAATTATCCCTTATCAAAAGGGGATCTTCTTTTAAAAGGTATGTATTCATTAAGTTTGAACATTGCGATACTTAGTAATGTATATTGTTCAAGAGGATGGGAGGTAGGACTCATCACACCCTTTTGGGGGAAATTATTGTCTACTCCAGGACACTCTTTGTTAATTTAAGATATTTTTCATGAATCCTTATTAATTCACTAAAGATAACATATGTTTCCCTATGAATTTCCAATCACTTATAAACATTATAAAATTTATAATCATCAGTATGTATTCAAAGGTATTCATTAAAGGAGATATATGTATGTATTCAAGGTTCTCCATCAATGGTATCCTCTCATATATTATTTCAGGATTCTATTAATTGTCATTATGGTGATACTAGTTTTTAATCCACTCAGTAGGTCACTCTAGAATTTATTGTCATCTAGGGATATGAAGGCTTGTTTTGATATTAAGATCGTACCCTTAAAATGGGCTACCTATGTTTCCTTGTGAAAGGAATCAGAACCCTCAATGTTCGGTGCCTCTTAATGGGACACATCATTCCTTTTAAGGTCTTGTGATGAGGACCTAACCATACAGTTTAATGTCATGAGATAAAGGATTCTAAGAAAAAGTTCCTTAGTGAATGTTTGGTGTGGTACTTCTGCTGAAACATCTAAATGAACTTGGAATGGATATTGACTTCCATGTTAGATTAGACCTTATAGTGAATAAGGACCAAGGAGAACATGTTTAATTTGAAATGATGGGTTTGAACCTCGAGGATGATTCCTATGTATCCAATGTGTATGTGAATCAAATCCCCTGTAGTTTGATAAATCTCATAAGAGAGTATAGTCCTTTGAGAGAAATGAGTTTTGGATTACTTCCTGAAAAGGTTTTGTTGATGATTTGGGGGTTTTAATTTGGGGGTTATTTTTAATGAGGATGACCAAATTAAAGGAATTATGGATTGATTCCGATAGAGGATATCTAGTGAGCTCAGGACAGAAAAGGGCATCCTACTTATCCCAATTGTGATAGAAATCAGAGATCTCGTAGTTCATTCTATTGTGAAAATGTTGTGACCGTGAAAAATCTATAAGACCATGTGATTAATGCTCAGTGTGAGTAATAATAGGATGTCAATGATTCAACAAAGGCACTTACACTTTTCCTCCTTCACTGGTGGATGAGGGCAGACCTATGATGGCCAAGGTGAATGAGGTCGAGTCGACCCAAGAAGAGGGTGAGGCGGATAGCCTTCCCTCTATTTTCATCACATTAGACAAGGGTCCAATGGAAGGAAGAAGGGATGAAGGTTAGGGGATTACACCAGGATGGAATCCTATGGTGACAAAGCTCAGAGGGAGAGTGAAAGGGTAACGAAAGTCCCAATGCCCAAATCTCCTATAGTCTTTGGCACAAAGAAGAGAGGAGGATAAATAATGCTACCTCATGAAAGAAAAGATAGGGGCTTATTCTATGATGTTTGCCCTAAAATTTATCCTAGCAGGGGAGGGAGACTTCTACTTTTCATTCACGGAAAAGAGTATGGGAACTGTACCTTCCCGAATAGAGACATGAGGTTCCATGTCATCTCTTTGAGAATGGAGAGGCCATGACCCATCCCTCCTTCAAAACGAGAACTTCCCAAAATTGTTCCTCGAAGAAAGTTACATGTGACTGTGGATATACAAACTCACAGAAAATCCATGAATCTGAACTCGATTGTGAAACAAATGTTGGAATCCTCTGACGGTAGATATAAAAACCCAAATAGAAGGCATGCTACTTGTGCCTTTACCAATGGTTTGATAATTTAGGAGGATGTGGTGGTTGTCCCAACAGAATCCCTTTCAAAGAAGGTAGCCGAGGAAGAAGATGTCTTTCCATTAAGGGCTTTGAGGATGGCTTGATGGCTTGTAAATTGAGGAGCATAATTGAATCAAAGAGGTGAGCCCAAGTAGGTAAGGGCACAAAAGTATTGGGTCACATGTAGTCTTGGGAGATCTGATGCTCACTTAAGCAACAATCAACATGTATGTTAATACTTGGGCGAGACCTTGATCGAGCCTTCAGGATTATTCATGGGTGGTCCCAGAAGTGGGGCTCTCAAGTTCCTATGAAAGGAATGGGTGGAACACAAGTATTTCTAACTTGGGGAGGTTTTGTGCTTTTGGCATGCAATTGTTATGGGTTTCAAACACTAAAAGGACTTAAGTCCAACGATCCACCTTAAAATTCTCTACTCAAGGTGTTGAAGAACTACCTTGAAATTTTTGGAAGACTGGTGCGAAGTACTAGTTTGACCAGAGCAGCAATTGGGATTCGGGGAAATTCATTCGTACAAATGAGGACCCCAAGGGTTTATTTGTAGGAAAAAAATGGGACCTTGGGAGAATGTATTTTGGGTGTGCACGTAGGCTACGTGACACATTGGGGTGCACAAGTAGGTTGCGCGTCGACACTATTTTGTCTAACTAAGGAGACCCAAAATTTATGCCTTTGAAAATCTTGCTTTTCTTCTTTTATTTTCCCATTTTCTTTCTAAGGTATCTCCCTTTGTCATTTTTTAGACTCTTTGATGGAATGAAGTGTCAATAGACAAGAAAACCAAAAAAAACACCAAAATCCCTAAAAAAATGTAAACCCAAATACCCTTGAAAACACTAAGAAAAACATAAAATCCTTAAACCACTCAAAACATCTAAAAGCACTAAAAATCCAAAAAAACCCTAAAAACCCCAAAAATCACCCAAAATCCAAAAAACCATAGAAACCCTTAAAAATAAAAAAACACCTAAGAATCCCTAAAAACATAAAACCCCTAAAAACAACTATGAACCCCATAAAAGTCTAAAAACACTTATAACCCTTCAAAACCTAAAAATTATCAAATACTAAAAGTCCATAAAATCCTGAAACCCCATAAAACACATAAAAACACTAAAAACCTTAAGAAACTATAAAAAAAGAAAACCCTAAAAAACATAGAAAATCTACAAAATCGTTAATCCCCTATAAATGGTAGAAAACTATGAAAAAAATTAAAATACTAAAAAATAAAAAAATTCCCCTAATTCCTTAAAAACTATAAAAAACCAAAATCCCTAAAAACCAAATATACCTAAAATCCATAAAAATCCTAAAAATCCCCAGAATCCCTAAAAATGTAAACAACTCTAAAAGCCACAATGAAACTCTATGAAAACCTTAAAAACCTAAAAACACATTGTTTCTTATAGAAATGGGGATAACCATGTTAGTTTAAGGTTCAAACATTCCAATTGGTTTCTAATGGGTTTATTCGTAGAACCAGAAACATCCAATGATTCTATATCCCTTTGGAAATACTTTCCAAAGGTAGATTCTCAGTAGTTATGGACCAATGAGGCTTAAGAATTTACATTGGTAGAGAGGATGGGAGGTCAGACTCATCACACCATTTTGGGAGGAATTATTGTCTACTTCGGGACTCTCTTTATATATTTGAGTTATGTTCATGAATCCTTTTTAATTTACCAAGTATAAAAATGAGCTTTCCTTTAGATCTAATGATCAATGATTGATATGTAAGAGATTTATAGAATCTTTTATATTCATTTTAGATTCTTCATAGATAGAGAATCATCTGTATTTATTAGAGATTATTAGTCAATGGTATCCTTCTACACATTATAAAGAAATATCTTTGACATTATGATAACCATACTGGTTTTAAATCTACTCAGTTGGGCATTTGAAGTTTATTGTCGTTCAGAAAGACAAAGATTATTTCAGAGTTGGGATCGTACCCATGGATGGGCTACCTATGTATCATTGTTAGAAAATGAATCATAACCCACGTAGTTCGAGTGAATAATTATGAGGTTTATGCATAATTGATGGCCCAAAGAGAGATGTCAAAATTACTTTTGCACTCTATGCTCATGTGGTTCATGCTCGTTGTGAGAAACAAGTGGTATTAGTAAAACCTAACAATTGTTCCACAAAAGATGCAATCATAAGAAATGATGTGGGGCTTAAATATGTATGACCACCCAATATATATGAGGATTGGGATTTAATTAATGGAAGAAACCCGGAAATAAGTCCCATAAAGGTATATGTGCATTATGGAGATTTAAAGACTTAACATAGGGCATACTCTTGAGAAGGATGCCCAAATTAGATAGGGAATAATGATTGGGTTTTATTCTTGAGAAGGAATCCCAAGTCAAAACAAATTAAACCTAGGGATTACTCCTGAAAAGGAGGCCCAAGTTGAGATCTGGTGCTTACTTCTGAAAAGGAGGCCCATGCTAAGAGAAATTGTGATTGGGGCTTACTCCTAAGGAGGATTCCCATATTAGGTAACTTGGGGCTTACTCCTAAGGGGGATGCCCAAATTGGGGAAATTGGGACTTACTCCTAAAGAGGATGCCCATTAACAGGGTCCATAAAGGTATTTGTGCTTTTTGAAGATTTAGATTCTTAATTTGGGGATTTTTCCTAAGGAGGATACCCAGTAAGGGGGACATTGACTTATGATTGGGGATTACTCCTATGGAGGATTCCCATTAACAGTGTTCATAATGTATTTGTGCTTTATGGAGATTTAGATTCTTAATTTGTGGCTTATTCCTTAGGAGGATGCCCAGATCAAATATTCTCTCATGTTAAGGGATGAGGTTGAATAAAGGGAACCTCAAACCGTAGTGATATAAATTTAGGTAAATCACGAGGTTTTGAGAGATATTCCACAGAACCACTTTCATATAAGGAATCCAACAAAGAAACCAAGTCATAAGTGTCTTTGAAGAGGGTTTTTAAATCTAGATCTTGAAGATGAGAAGGGGATTAGTGACAAAAGAGGTGAATAGGTAGGAGGGGAACCCAAAAAGAGGTAGGCGCGTAAGTCCTGGTCGCGCATGTATACTTGCGCGACATGGTTGCACTTTGGTGATGGATAACCCATAGGGAAATACTTGGGTGACTTCTAACTCAAGCCTTTAGTATCATCCAATGAGGCTTCCAGAGGGGTGACGGGCAATTTCTGCTGAAGGGATAAGGTTGCACGCAAGTGTGGCCATTTCCCTTAAGGGATGGACACTTAGGCGTGCAAGTATTGTTCTGTTCTAATACTTAGGCCTTATTCATCCTCTTTAGAGATTCCATTCTAGGTAATGAATCACCATAGAAGTGTTCGGAATACTTCAGACAGAGACTTGGGCAACCCGAGCATCAATCTAAGTTTTGGATTTTTCATCCATGAAAAGGGGGGCCCACAGGGCATATTTATAGGCCACTAGAGGCTGGTCGAAATTCAAGGTTGGGCACACAAGTGACATGCGCGCCTTAATCCACAATGGCTCTAGGACTTATCCTTTGTAAAATTTCATGTTTCTTCAAAGGGTGGACTTCTTTTTGCTTAATGTATTCCCCTTCAGACATTATTTGGACTCTATGATGGAACCGAGTGTCAAAAAAAAGTCCCCCCTCAGAGTTAGATCTGGGGAGAAAAGAGAATTTGACTCTGAGGTGAGAAGAAACAAGAAATCTGACTGTTTAAATTCATGCAAGTTGGACTATAAAAAAGGCTAATTTTTAAGGTCGAATAGCTTTGACTGAATGGATGAAATTGACTCAATTCCTTGATAATTTCGTTGGAAACATATTACCACATTCAGGTATGGTGGGGAAAATTGTAAATTGTGACATAAGAAATTTGGAATCTGATGGATGACATGGTAAAAGGGATAAAAGGAATTAGAGAAAGTATTTCCTAAGAATGAAGTTACCACTATTTGAAAAAACCGTTAGGGGGTTGAATTATGTAGGTCCACCTGCATAGTCAAATAATATCATCTTTTGGCTGACAGGTCCATTATATAGACTACAAATGAAAAGCTACCTGAGGGCACGTGATGCATAGTCAGGACAAAGAACTCTTAGAAATTTTAGTTTTCTATTGCTAAAAAGCCAGTGAAAGTTTATGGAGATTCATATTTTCCAAAGCATAGAGTCTGCTGTATGGAGAGAGGTGCTTGAATATAGAGAGGATCTTCTCAATCAAGATTGTCAAAGAATTGGATGAACATCACTCCTGCGATGGTCTGGCCCAAATGTACGTAAGGGGAATATAAACCATAGACTTAAATAATTTCAGATCATGAATAAGAGTATGGGAAAAATATGTTAAGGATGTCTATTTTTGCAGATCCCTAGATATTATTGTTAATAAAAATAAGGACAAAAGAGGTTTTCATCCCAAGAATGAAGTTACCACTATTTGAAAAACCCGTTAGGGGGTTGAATTATGCAGGGCCACTTAAGGGCATTGGATACTTGGTCAAATGACTTCATCTTTTGGCTGACAGGTCCGTTTTGTAGAGTATTAATGCAAGACCACCTAAGGGAATGTGCTGCATAGTCAGGAAAAAGAATTCCCAGGTATCCGATATTTTGTGACCAGAAGTCAAGAAAATGGTTATGGATATCTAGAAGTATTTAAGGTTAGAAGTATGACACATGAAAATGGGTATTTTCCATTGCATGTAGAAGATACACAGACCAATGTTGACCATAATCATGTTGTGGCTGGGTCCTAAATTGAAATGTTGGACTTCACTACAAATCTCATTATGATGAGAATCAATCCAAATGTAGTTCTTGAACTACATTTTAACGTCATGTGGGATGAAAATGTAGGAGATCTTAGTTTAGTTTCATACAGCTTAGACCATAATAATGACATTGTGTGTTTTAAAAACCTGAAGTGAATGAAGACCAGGTTATTCATACCACATTCATGTTTTTACCTGGGGACTTTTCAACCAGGGGACTAAAAGTGGAATTTGGGGTTAGGCCCAAAGACTTGGTGCTGGATTCGAGGGATGATCGAATTTTCCTACGTATCCCATACAGATGGGAATCAAGCCATACATTGTTCTTGAAATACCCTCTATATATATTTGGTTCATACAAGTGAAGGGTGAAATGGGACTTTAGTGCAATGATGGTTTGACCCAAGATTAAAGGTTTGGGCATTACCATGTATGCACAATGTCTTTGAAATATGAAATGATTGGAGATCAATGTAAATGATGATTTCCACTCAGGTGGGGGACAATGGGGGACTGTATAGTTTAACGTCATATAGCAAGGATGATAGTGATTCACATTTTAGTATCATGTAGAAGCGACAAAAGGGACATACACAGTTTAATGTCATGTTGGATGGAGGTGAACCGACGTGAAGAGATTGGTTTTGGGCTACTTCACGGATCAACATCGTATGGGACAGAGGTGAACTGATGTGAAGAGATTGGTTTTGGGCTACTTCACAGATCAACATCGTATGAGATGGAGGTGAACTGATGTGAAGAGATTGGTTTTGGGCTGCTTCACGGATCAAAATCGTGTGAGACGGAGGTGAACCGATGTGAAGAGATTGGTTTTGGGATTGAACCTCGAGTGGTTTACTATATACCCATCCTAGAAGGCAAGGATAAAAGTCTGTGTAGTTCGATTAAGAATGAATTGTTGATCATGTTGTACTTGAGGACAACCTGAAGATGGTGTTGGGACTTACGTGTGGTTAGCGGTCCAAAGAGGGAATTATGGTTGATGTTTACTCTAAGATCACATGAGTCATACTCAGTGTGAGAAACAAGAGGTAGAAACAACCCTAACAATGCACAGTTTAATGTCATGTAGGACATATAAGGGACTGGACACAATTTAACGTCATGTTGGATGAAAGAGGGGGCTGTGCAGTTTAATGTCATGTAGTAAGGACAATGATAGTTTAAGGTCACATGCATGGACCAGTACTGCACAGTATATCATCATGTAGCTAGGACAACACAATTTAACGTCATGTTGGACGAAATAGGGGGATGTGCAGTTTAATGTCATGCAGTAAGGACAATGATAGTTTAAGGTCATATGCATGGACCAGTGCTGCACAGTTTTGCTTCACGTATCTAGGACAACAAAGTTTAATGTCATGTTGGACGACAAAATGACCATGCAGTTTAATGTCTTGTGGTAAGGACTAAAGATGGGACTATGCAGTGAGAGATCAACTCTTCATCTGATGAAGATTATGCTGGATTAGCAAGTTTAAGCAGTGCTGTTTGGTGGGGTGGTGCCCGTGCTTTTGAAGTGGATGGCATAAAATCTGCAAGATTCAAAGACAACTTGGGCTTTAACATGTTCTCATCTTCTTCTGCCTGCTCTTATTTATTCAAATTATGCCACCTCTTTGAGTATTTTCATTCTTATGAAGGGGGTTTTTCTGTGGCATTCATTGCAGAAGACATCATTGGTTTCTTCAATTGCATTCATAAAATGTCATGAGTTCAGTTGATCATTTTCTTGGACCATCCAATCATCATATTTCTCTGCATTTTTTCTTTTGACTTCATGCCACTCACCTTCTTCCCCTGGATCTGTAGTAGTAAAACATGCTACCTGGGCTGAAGAACAATTTAGTTTTACCTATCCTGAATCCACCATTTTTTGTAGTAGGAACTTGAAGACAAAACACTCCTAAATTGGATGCCCCAACATCTGATTAAATGGGAAATAATTGTGAAGGTCTTCATCTCATTCCTTGTTCGGCCTTTTAGGCCTTTTCAACTGAACCAAATTTTTTTCCAGATCTGGAATGAAGTAACTAAGAACTTGTTCATTTCAAAAAGAATAAACATTATTATTTACCACCTCAAATTTTTTCCTTGTTTGATCTCTTTGATCATCTTGATGAGACGACCTTTTTTTGATGCTCAGAAGGTGGATCCCTTTGATAAGATGAAGGTTCTGAAGTGGAAGCAAGTACAAATGCTTGTTTAAGTGTAGATGTAGCAGTTTTTTATCTCCCCATTCTCCTTTCTGGAACTAATGGAATTACACTAGTTTTAGCCTTAGTACTCATAAGAGAGTCTTCAATCTACTGATCGGTTGAAGTAAGGTCTCGAAACCCTCATGTGTATTTCACAGGGATCAACAGTGTGCGTAATCCATCATGAAAATTTTCCACACAGATTGGCAATAATTATTCTTGAGGGAGTGCTTTGCTTAAGGAATATGTTAATCCCTTCCAGCGAGAAATGAAATCCGAACCTCTTTCATTCTCCCTTGGCTTACAATTTTTGAGATCAAAAACTGTTGTCTTTGGCAATGTTGAGCTAAATTGAAGAAGGAATCATTGACAAAGATTTTCACACCTAGTAATTGACCAGGATTTCAAGCTTGTATACCAGAAAAAGGTAGGACCTTGTAATGATTATAAAAACACTTGAGCTTAACTTCTTCTTCTTGATGAGGAGTTCTCATCATAAGATCACAATGGGAAAAAATGTGTTTAGTGTTGTTCTGGATCTCCCGGACCATTTAAAACTAGGATTGTGATACTTGAAAATTTTGATAGGGGAGGAATTGCATCCACCCATTCAGGGTAAGCTCTCTTTTCTGGTTGAATTTGTGCACATTTTCCATCCATATCTTCCAACCGAGCTTTTAATGACTCAATGATATTTATTAACTTTTGAGAAACATATGGTTGAGCTTGGACTTGAGTAGGTGTAATAAATGGAGTTTGGACAGGAGTGGTGACGGGTACTGCAAATGATGGTAGCACTACCTGTTGTTGTTGTGCATGATCCATATGATTAGACCTGTGAGGGTGTACTGGTAAAGGAGGATATTCTTGATCCATCTTAGTAGCTGCAACAAATTCGCTTGACTGACTGACTCTAGCACGCTTAGGAGGAAGACTACCTTGAAGTAGTTCTTCATTCAACTTCGTTAATTCCTTCATTTCTTCCTCTTGTTGTGCAAACCTTTTCTATAGTGAGATTGATTGACCTTCTCCTAAGGAAGGGTGGAATGTACCTTGATTTTTTCCTTTCCCCTTGTTGGATTCCTTTAGGAGAGGGGGAGTTGGTTATTTGAAGGAATACCTAGATTCTGAGTAAGCCTTTGATTTCATGTACGCACACCTTCTTCATTTTCATCTGTGTGTATAGCCTCTTGAGCAGGAACTTCTTCATATGATCTCTCATGAGTGAGCCTCATGTTCTGGAGGATCAGTAATAATGGAATTTATGACATTTATTGATTCATAACGCATTTCACCCCTTCTATTGGCATTTCTGCGATTATGACTTCTTCAATGTCCTTTACGTGAAATTTCCTTGTGTTGAGTTGTTCCCTCAAAAAATTCTTGATGAACCATATTTTGGAGGGAATCTCCTAATAATTCTACTCTTCTTTATCTTGTGGCTTCTTCTCTAGTGGAGAGAAGACTGAATTTTGCGGAGGAAGAGATTGAGGATTTGAAAAAATCTCCAGTCCAGTGGACTGGGACTGTTCCTGCTATTCCAGCTCAAATCCTCAAATCCTATTTTTTGATTCCGAGGGTTGAGTTAAAATATTCCCCAGTCTGGAAATCTAAGGTGGTTCTTGAGCTGCTACATCTGATACTTTCTTAAAATCTCTCTTGATTTTGTGGACTTTAGTCTGGAAATTGTTCAGATGAATCAACCTACATCCACTCAAATCACCTGGCTCAAATGATTGTTCGATTATTTCTATCACTTCTGTCACCTAATGATGTGCATGCTCTAAACAAGATGCATGTTTGATATTCTCATTTTCCTAATTTAAGAGTAATTCGAAAACATTTTCAATGTATACCTGACTTTGGGAATAACTAGTTGAGGCCTGTTCCTGAGCATGCCTTTCATTAAATACAAAACAAATTGGTTGTGGTTGTCCATGGGAAATACCATTTCATGAGACCATTTTTGGCGGGCTTTGTTGACTGGAGAGTATAGTGAAATGGAGTGCTCCATGAACACCCCATCCCCTGATATGAATACCAGATGGGGAATTGGTAATTAAATAGATAAATCTTTTTAGTGCACCAAGGAATGAATGCTGAAGGGCTCTCTAATGATTTTCAACATTCAGATATTAGGAAACTGAGAGAGATTCCAAATCAATTTGGCATTGTAACCCTTCTATTATCATGACATGATTTTCATATTCATCATAAAATAATATTTTCTTTTTCAAGTGAAAAAGAGTATTCTACATGAAGAGACGAATATCATGAATACAATATTCTGTCAACATTTCTAGAATATTATACTGAGAGTTATCCAAAGGCCAAAACATGACTGGTACTTCACCTTTCACTAGTTGTTTTCTCATATTCAGCACTTCCTCCTTATCATTCGATGACGATCCTTCTACCTGATTAGACCAAAGATGGTTCTTCTTTGTTGTTTCATCAGATTCAACAAGATTGGTAGAGAATTCATAAATAAAATTAGAAGATGAATGGCCTAGGGGTGGTTCGGAGAATGACCTACACCTCGAGATATCTTCTGATTGAGAATGTATTTCACCTTCTAGCGGTAAAGAATCAAACATGACTGGCTTCACATTTTCAAGTGCCTCAAGATAAGAGGGATTTCTCGTTACTACATTTTCTTTTGAATAATTTTCTAGGCAATGCAAATTACTATTGCAGAGATTACTTTCATAGCTAAATCCATCATCATGGGGAGGAGCACCATGGTGGGATACAACAAAAGATGAAACCTTTTGCTCCTTGATCTTCTGGCCACGTAGAGGGTTATTATGCCTCTCATCTGAAGATGATACTTCAAGATCGACCGAACTGTCATGAAGCATGCCTTCATGAGGAAGTTTCTGATGAAGACCTTCATAATTATTGTTCTCACTATTGGGAAATGAGAGAGTATAATCTTGAGTTGCAACAGATAATTGTTTAAGGGCTTCAAGAACTCCATCATCGAGCAATGCCTTATTATAGATTGGCTCTTGATTTCTTGATTGTAGTGAACATGTCTTTTTCATAGATTCCTTCTTACTCACATTGGGAACCACATGTTTACAAATGTGGATATTATGGGAAGGTTTATGTGCCTACTCTAGATAAATGGTCAGGTTATGCTGCTTTTCTCCATTCAAATCGGGTATATGTACCTTACTTGATTGTCTGTATGATATGAGGGAGTATGCCCTCACAAAACTCCTGGATTGGGACAAAGGTGTGTATCTGTTCTGGAGTGATATGTTGATGTGTCACTCCACTGATAGGGACAGATTTGTATTTTTTCCTTTTGATGCTGCTGAAGTTGTTATTATATTCTGATAAGCATCCAGAATATGGGCAGGGATTTGCATCTGCTCTTTCAACATTGTCAGGATGTGCTTGGTGACTTCAGCTGTCGGAATTGGAATATACATCCATTTTATGCTTGTAGTAGGTGTCTATTCCTTCTCTTGTCATCCTTTTCCTATCAGTTAAATCTGACAGTACTCATGTGTGACGGCAGAGAGGTTAGTCTCCTCCAAATTTGTCGTTGGAGAATTCCGACTGACATCTTTTGGTGCTACCAAATTAGACTTTTGGCAGGCTTTATGAACATCGGCATGTGTATGTGAATGCTATGTATTTTTTGTCAATTATGGTTGACAATTTTCCGTCAATACTGGCAGACGATACTTCTGAAAGAATTGTTGATTGTAAAGAGGTGTATGTTCCTACTTATCATTTTCCACCATATTAAATTGGCAATCTTCTATGGATACAGTCAGACAATCCTATTGACTGGCTGATTAATTATAAATAGGTGTATGTTCCTGCCTATAGTACTCCACTAGAATTTCCTAGCGGGCATTGGCATGTTACTACCAGAAGAGTCTGCAGGGTAGTAATATCAGGACGGATGGGTGTATATGCTCGCTCATTGTTTGCCATCATGTTGGATTGATGGACTTCTCTAAAGGGGGTAGAAGTAATAACCTACTCCTTGTTGACTGGATTTCACCACTAACAGTTCATCTTGCATGCTCGGGTCTGGGGAACCTATGTCGAACCCCTAAATGTGGTACCCTCATCATGTTGAGGGCGCACTACTACATGAGTCTGGCGGTGATTGTTGATGGGAGCCCTCGGGAAGGACTCATGTCTTCTTGAATTAAGGCCTTGAATGACAATCTCAATCACCTCCCCATAATTTTGGAGGGACTGGTGATTGCGTTTTGGGGATAATGACTCGAAACATTTGGAGATGGTGGTTGGAAAAACCTGCTTCTTAACCACTGGTTGTTGCTGACCGGACAACCGGGGTGAGTTGTTAACTTGGAGGTATTGTCGAGCGGGCTCCAGAGTCAGAATGGTACCGTGTTGATGGTATTCCTTAACCAATGCATTTGAAACCCAAAATTGAAGACACTAAGTAGGTGATTTCATTCTCAGAGCAGACGAGGTTCCAGCAGGAGTAGTGCCTGAGGCATTCACAGGTGTGAATTTTAAAGAAGCCATTTCTTTAATGCAGAGAGATCTTGGAAAAGAGTTCTTGTTTGATATAACAGAAGTAATCAAGATACGTTCGGCCACTACATATTTTGGATGATCACATATATTATTGATTGTTTTGTTGACCCTCACATTAAGTTATATAGGGGCCTAACAAAATTAAAACATCATTTAACTTGTTTAAGGATTCACATCAGGTTCACTGTTTTTCATTCTTCTGGAAATGGGGATGACCTCATTTGTTTAAGGTTCAAACAATCCAATCATTTTCTAATGGGTTTATTCATAGAACCGGAAACATCCAACGATTCTATATCCATTTGGACCTACTTTCCAAAGGTATGTGCTCATTATTTATGGACTGATGAGGCATAAGAATTTGCATTGGTCGAGAGGATGGGAGGTCTAACTCATCAGACCTTTTTGGGGTAATTATTATCAACTCTAAGACTCTCTTTATATATTTGAGTTATGTTCGTGAATACTTATTAAATTACCAAGTATGAAAATGAGATTTCCTTTAGATCTAACAATCATTGATTGATATGTATGAGATTTAGATAATCTTTTATATGTATTTGAGGTTCATCATTGATAGAGAATCATCTGTATTTGTTAGATATTCTTATTCAATGGTATCCTTCAACACATTATATAGAAATCTCTTGGTCATTATGATAACCATACTGGATTTAAAGCCACTTAGTGGGGAACTTGAAGTTTATTGTCATTCATAAGGACAAGGATTATTTTAGAGTTGGGATCGTACCCGCAGATGGGCTACCTACATATCCTTGTTAGAAAAGGAATCATAACCCACATAGTTCGAGTGAAGAAGTATGAGGTTTATGCATGATTTATGGACCAATGAGAGATGTAAAAATTACTTTTACACTCTATGATCACGTGAGTCATGCTTGGTGTGAGAAAGAAGAGGTATTAGTAAAACCCGATGATTGTGCCATGAAAGACGCAATCATATAGAATGATGTGGGGCATACATATGTATGACCGCCCAAGATATATGCGGATCAAGATTTAATTCATGGAAGAATCCCAGAAACAAGGTCCATAAAGGTATATGTGATTTATGAAGATTTAAATACTTATCTTAGGGATTACTCTTGAGAAAAATTCCCAAATTAGAGAGGGACTAATGATTGGGTTTTATTCCTGAGAATGAAGCCTTAGTCAAAATAAATTAAACCTAGGGATTACTCTAGAAAAGGAGGCCCAAGTTGAGATATGGGGCTTACTCCAGAAAAGGAGGCCCTGGCTAAGAGAAATTATAATTGGGGCTTACTCCTAAGGATGATGCCCAGATTAGGGAACATGGGGCATACTCTTAAAGAGGATGCCCATTAACAGGGTCCATAAAAGTATTTGTGCTTTATGGAGATTTAGATTCTTAATTTAGGTCTCATTCCTAAGGAGGATGCTCAGTATGGGAGACTTTAACTTATGATTGGGGCTTACTCCTAAAGATGATGCACAAGGTTAAGGGGACTTATGATTGGGGTTTACTCCTATGAAGGATGCCCATTAATAGGGTCCATAACGGTATTTGGGTTTTATGGAGATTTAGATTCTTATTTTGGTGCTTATTCATAAGGAGGATTCCTAGATCAATGATTGTCTCATGTTAAGGGATGTGGTTGAATGAAGGGAACCTCTAACCGTATTGATATAAAGTAATGTAAATCACGAGGGTTTGAATGATATTCCACAGAACTCATTTCAGATAAGGAACCCAACAATGAAACCATGACATAAGTGGCTTTTAAGGGGCTTTTGAAGGCTAGATCTTGAAGAGGAGAAGGGGATTAGTGACAAAAGAGGTGAATAGGCAAGTGGGCACCCAAAAAGAGGTAGATGTGCAAGTCCTGTTTTGGCGCGCATGTCCCAGTCCTGTAAGTATACTTACACGACATGGGTTCACTTGGGCGACGGTTAACCCATAGTGTAATACTTGGGAGACTTTGAGCTCAATCCCTTAGTATCATCCATAGAGCCTTCCAGAAGGGTGGAACACAAGTTCTGTTGAAGGGATAAGGCAACGCGCAAGTGTGGCAATTTCCCATAAGGGCTGGACACTTTGGCGTGTAAGTAATGATGAGTTCTAATACTTTGGCCTTATTCCTCCTCTTTAGATCTTAAATTCTAGGTAAAGAGTCACCTTATAAGTGTTTGGAAGACTTCAAACAGCGACTTGGGCGACCAAAGCATCAATCTGAGTTTTGGATTTTTCATCCTTGAAATGGGCGGCCCATAGGGGGTATTTATAGGCCACCCGTGGCTCTGCAAAATTCAAGGTTGGGCGTGCAAGTGACCTGCGTGCCGTATATCTGGCATGCAAGTGAATTGCGCACCCAAAGTCCGGCGTGCACCTGACTTACGCACCTTAATCCCAAATGGATCTGGGACTTATCCTTTGTAAAATTTGATGTTTCTTCAAAGGGTGAAATTCTTTTTGCTTAAGGTATTCCCCTTTGTTCATTCCTAGGACTATGTGACGAAACGGAGTGTCAACACACATAAAACACCCATAAACCTTAATAATTCAAAAAACAAAAAAAGTCTTAAAAACCCAAAAAACCATAAAATCCCTAAAAATATTAAAACCCATAAAACCCTTAAAAATCAATAAAAAATAATAAAACCCATTAAAATATAATTTTTTTAAAACCACTAAAAACCCTAAATACCCTTAAGAACTCATAAAAACCCATAAGAACCTAAAAAAACCAAAAAAACCCAAAAAACCAGAAAAATAACTCTAAAAACACTAAAACCCCTCAAAATTCAAAAAATCCTAAAAAACCAAAAATTCTGAATAAGCCCTATAAATCCTTAAAAATATAAAAACACTAAAAATCCATACACATTCCTAAAAAAACCTTAGTAACATAAAAAAAATTTAAAACCCACAAAAACATAAAAAACACTTCAAACCATTAGGACTATAAAAAACATAAAATCATAAAATCCATAAAACCCCTAAAAAATAATAAAACCATAAACCCCATAAAAACACTATGATCACTAAAAACAATAATAACCCTTTAAAACCCAAAAATGATTAAAAAAAATCTAAAAACCCATAAATCCCCTAAAACTCAAAAAACCCTAAAACCCCACAAAATCCCTATAATCACTAAGAACTCTAAATTTCCAAAAATCACTAAAAACCCTAAAAATTAAAAATTACTTAAAAACCCTAAAACCCCTAAGAAAAACAGAAAAATAAAAAAACCACTAAAACTATGAAAAAACTAAAAATGCTAAAAATTCTAAAAACCTAAAAACCCTGAAAATCCTAGAAACCATAAAACCCCTAAAAACCATAAAACCCTTAAAACCCAAAAGAACCAAAAAAACACACTAAAATTTATAAAAACCATTTAAGAACCTATAAACATTAGAAACTCTAGAAAATAATAAGAACCATAAAAAACTAAAAAACACTAAAAACCCATGAAATACCATAAAAATCATAAAATCCTAAAATACCTGAAACCCCCTCATAATCCGTAGAAACCCTAAAACACAAAAAAAATCCTTAAAAATACCTAAAAACGTAAAAAATGGTAAAAACCACGAATCCCATAAGAAAATCGAAAAACACTTAAAACCCTTAAAAATCCTAAAAACTCTAAAAACCCTAAAACCGCTAAACCCTAAAAACCATAAACCCCTAAAAACCATAAAGGGCCCTAAAAAACACAAAAAACCATAAAACCACTAAAAATCATAAAACCCTTCAAATCCCTAAATATGTTAAAAATCTCTAAAAACAATAAATGCAATAAAAACATAAAAAACATTCTAAAACCCAAAAAATAATAAAAATCATAAAACCCTTAAAAACCCAAACATACCCACAAAATCCCAAGAAACCATAAGACCGTAAATTTCCTAAAAATACATAAAAAACCTTAAAAATGTAAAAATCCTAAAACCTCTAAAAACCCACAAGAATACATTAAAACCCTAAGATCACTTGAAACCCCTAAATAGCCTAAAAATTATAAAAACCCATAAAAACCATCAAAATCCCTAAATACCTAAAAAATAGAAAAATAAAAAATTATCTTTAATATTTACTTATAATTTAAAAAAACCTCAAACCCCTGAAAATCACAAAGAAATCCATGAAAACCTAAAAATAGTTAAAACACATAAAACCCTAAAATCCCCTAAAAACATAAAAACCCAAAAAACCATAAAATTCATAAAAACCCCTATAACATTAAAATCCCTAAAAACCCCATAAAAACACTAAAATCCACTAAAACCTCAAAAAATATTTTAATCCCATAAACACATTAATAACTCTATAAAACGATAAACCCCTTAAATCTTTAAAAAAACCAAAAACCACAAAAAACCCAAAAAACCCTAAAACACCTAAAAATACCTAAAAACTGTAAAAATTTAATAAACCCTAATAATCCATAAGAAAACAACAAAATCATAAAAAACCATTAACCCCTAAAAACCAAAAAATTATAATCCCTACCCTCCCCCCCCAAATACCTAAATATAACAATATCTAAATAAAAACACTAAAATTCATAAAACATAAAAACACTAAATACCCTAAAAAAGCTAATATGATAATAAAAACCGAAACACAATTAATACCCATAAATGACATAAAAGGATAAAAACTCTAAAAATACCATAAAACCTCTAAAAGCCGTAAAACCCTAAAACCCCATAAAAATCCCTAAAACCAATAAAAAACACAAAAAAACTATAAAACCCATTTAATCCTCTAAAAACGATAAAGATCACTAAAAAATTTAAAAAAACTAGAAAAAATAACCTCTAAAAACCGAAAAATCATAAAAATTCTAAAAATACAAAAAAAAACCTCAAAAACCCTTAAAACCCTAAAACACCAAAAAAATCCTAAAAAATCCCTAAAAGTCCTTAATAACCTAAAAACCATGAAAAAAATAAGAGTAACATAAAAACCTATATCAAAATAAACATCTTAAAATCCTTAAATATGATAAAAATCTTAAAAACCCTAAATACCCCTAAATACCCAACATCCCTAAAAACCATTAAAATCACAAAAAATCCTAAAAACCCTAAAAAATTAAACAAATGATGAAAAACTAAAAACCCAATAATAAAACGAAAAAAAACTAAATACACATAAAACCAAAAAAATATAAAAAGGAGATAAAACCCCAACAGACCCCAAAACCCTTAAAACCCATAAAACCACCAAAACCCTTAAAAGCCCAAAAAACCCACTAAAAACATTAAATTCACATTAAATCCCTAAAAATAATTGAAACATTTAAAAACCCATATAAATAAAATAAACAAATAAAAAACCCAAAAAATGAAAAAATCATAAAAACCAAAAAACCCTCCAAATCCCTAAAAACCATAAATAACATAAAATTCCAAAAAAGACATAAAATTTCTTTAAAATGAAAAAATATATAAAAATCCTAAAAAACTATAAGGAACCATTAAAACCGAAAAACACTTAAAACCCCAATAATCCTAAAAAAATTTAAAACCCTAAATCCTCTAAAACCCGTATAACCCATAAATCCCCTAAAAACATTAAACAACCCTTAAACACCTAAAAAACAGAATACCCCACTAAAACTCTAAAATCTCTTTAAACAACAAAAAATCTTATAAACACTCTAAAAAACTTTAAAAATCTAAAAAAAATAAAAAACCCCCTTCAACCCTAAAAACCCCAAAATCCCAAACTACTCTAAAAACACATAAAACCCCTCAAAATCACTAAAAACCCTAAATCCCTAAAAATCATAAAAAAGGACCAAAAATATATGAAATGTTAAAAAACACTAAAACCCTATAAAACCCCTAATAAATTCTAAAAATCCTTAAAAACAGTTAAAACACCCAAATAAATTAGTAACTATAAAACCCATAAAACCCCAAAACCCAAAAGTAATAAAAACCTGTAAAATCATTAACTAAAAAATTTCACACCTAGAAAAAGTAAAAACTTCTGAAAACTCTCAAAACAATTTAATCTATGTAGGGTCCTAAAAAATACGCAAAGAAGAATGAGAATCCCCCCTTAATTTCAGAAAAGATTCTACCCAATTTATCTCAATGAATTGGGATAAAATGATTGGAATACTCAAGATTGGAAAAGGACGGACCGGTCCACATACCGGTCCAGTATTGATTGTACACAGATGGTTCAGAAATCCACCCCCTCCAAAAACTATCATCATTCACAAAATGGATGCAGGGACCCCTCTGCGGGCGTGAAGCTGGACGAGCACCAGGGCGGTCCACCGTCACGAACCGCCCCAGCCGCGAAACATGCCAACCGGCCCAGACAGCATGCGTTGTCATTCGCGGAACGGAGGCAGAGCCCTATGCATCCACAAAGCACCCCCTCAACTGATTTTAATTCATGGGTAAGGTGCATTCAATGCCCCCCGTGAGATTCAGATTGACCGAGTCATCTGTAAAAAGGGTTTTCGGTCATGGGCCTCTACAAAAGGTGTAAGACAACCACAAATTCCCCTTTTCTCCCCACTATAAAAGGACATTGAAGGTAAGAAGACAGGGAGATCGATCAGATTCAGGTGGATGGATTCTAATGGAAGGATCTTAGGATTTCGTAAATAGCGAATTTCCAATTCGCGAACCAGATTAGGTATAAAACTGGAAACGAATTAAGAAGGAACCAAAAAACGCATAACAAAATGGTGAACCAAAAACGTAAAATAAATTGAAAAAAACATTGATCCATGGCCCCTCTGTGGATGTACTCCCCACGGACCAGGGAGTTTATGCCCTTTTTTCGATCTGACTCACTTCCTAGTACCCTCCTATGCGGGCGAAGCCCTGACCAGTGAACCCCAGGCCGATGTCGCCCCTGGCCAACCCTGCTCGCGTGGACTCCATCATGTACCATCCTTGTACGCGGGCTAACCCTCCGCCACGTATGACCTTGGTGTGCAGGATGTCCATCAGTTCGCGTACCAGCTGGGTACGTGGATGTCCTCTCCATCTGCATAGCAGCCCCCCCCCCCCCTATGTGAAGGGCGCCACTCCTCATGCACTCGTGCGGTCTACCATCTCCTTTGTGTTCCCGTTCCCCGAGCTAGATAGAACTCTTCCAATCTGGCATGATCCTTCCCAATACATTCATTGAACTATTCATCATCCTCATGCCAAGGCCTCTACTGAAGCCACCAGACCTGTATGATGAAACCTTCAGGCGCATCAGCGCGCCACATTGAGTTCACATACCCATGGTAGAGGACAAAGGGGTTACCCCGACCCTTGAGCGGATTCCCGAGGCATTCCTAGTTTTACATTCACAAGGAAGTGTAGGTTCCGAGCCTGAGAGTCCCCTATCTGCCTCTCCACATTCCAGGATCAAGGGACCCCGCTCGTGATTTCTTTTGACAAGCGTCGGTGGTGAGGGCTTCTCCCCTCTCATGGGAGTGGCTGGGTATCCCTCATATAGTAAGCCCTACAACATCCACACCAGAATCCAATGGCCCTTCCCCTCTCATCACATAATATTCATTGCTTCCCTGCATGACTCCTACCTTCCTCCAACATCAGGGAGAAGGGGAGTCCAATGGTCCTGGACTTCTCCTTAGATCTTCATCTTCCTTCCCTTCCCTCGATAGGGAGAAAGTACGAGACTTGCCAAATCTGTTGCATTCTCTTATTTCTCACACCGAACATGACTCATGTGGACATAGAGATTTGTAACGGTCACGACTTCTGCATAACGATGGTGGCCCAACCTAACTATGTGGACTTTGATTCATGTCTTCTAGGGAGGGTACATAGGAAGCCTCCACGAGTTTCAGGCCAACCACCTTCATTGTTCCGACCACCTTCACGTCGGTTCTCCAACACCTGGGCCCGCTTCAGAGCTAAGCCCCAACCCAAAACGAACTACGTGTGTTTTGATCCCTGTTTCCAAAACAAGGTACGTTGGATGCCTCCCCGAGGTTCAATCCCAACAACAGGAGACTCTCACGTGTAAGCCCTAATCTCCTCGAACTATGTGGATTCTGGTTCCTCTCATGAGGATATGTAGGAAGTCTATATCACTAGTTCGATCCAAATTCTCATGTCATTATCTGTCCCCCCACGATGAAAATAAACTCTCAAGTGCCCAGTTATGACGCTTTAAACTAGTGTCGTGTCAATGAGTCCAAACTCCTTAGAGTCATTAATCCAATGAGGGATGGTAAACCTCAGGTATAATTGATTCTGAATCCCTGCATTTAGCAGACCATTTCCAACAAGGAGTAATCTGTGGATACGATGATTAGGAATAAACCAATGATTCTCGAACATATGAATATGTATTAAATCTATAAGAGATTCCCATAACAAGAAATAATTCACCCTAAAAGGGTGCAATGAGCCCGACTGCCCATCGTCTCGACCAATGAGAGTTCTTAAACATCGGTGGACAAATCTCCCAGAAAACACGTGTCTTTGGAAAGAAGGTCCACGTATCATTAGATATGGACCCATTGGGCATTTCGAAATGAAAACGGTGCACCTGATATGGGTGATTAAGTAGAATCTAACCTTCTCTAATCAACCGTCAGGCAATGCACACATTTTTTCCCACGTTCATTGCAAAACAAAAATGTTGAACCTGATGTGAATATTTAACCAAGCATGATAGATTTAACCTAATCCCACTATGTTCCCCCTTATACTCACAAAGATGGCCAAGAAAGGTCATTAATTATGCATGGGATCATGAGATGCTACTTTGACGGGTTTGTTATTTGTATTTGTTAAGATATTTTACAGGTACAAATCTGAACTCCCTTCGCTCCAATGGCATCACAGAGGAACTCACATATGTGTATGTCAAGCAACACAATGACCGAACACCCTCAACAACGAAGGACCCTGTCACCTACTCAGCGTCTTCAATGATGGGTCTCAGATGTGTTGACCTGGGAGTACCAATTGAACGCTACTCTCCCAACGGTGGAGGCGGCCATGCATGCCCTTCAATCAACCAAGACCCATCGGTTTCCTGCCCAGCAGCGGCCACAAAAGTATATACAGACTGATCCTATTTCCATATCAAACTGTTTCCAGAGTCTATCCCTAAAACGAGACAATGCGTATATCCCTTGTCTTAGGGAGGCGGATGAGGTCGACATTGATGACTTCATCCCCGATAAACGGGGGTTCCGCTTTAAGGCCCCCACCGGAAGACATCATCGTGGTTATGCCACAACTAAATATCCTCATGCTAAGGAGGATGTCGCCCCAAGGATCCAGGCCCACACACCCTGAGCTCCAGCCCCTCAGATGACCCGACGAGGGAGGAAAACATACAACCGAGGATCGGTTGTCACCCTTGTCCCAGAGGAGGACCTCTGCTGCCCAGTCATGGAGACGTATTGCGAGTAGGCGCCTACACCTGTCCGCTCCTCCAAAGCCCACCATCTAGACATGGCAGCATCAGACGAGTAGGCGCACATCCCCGCTGTGCTCCATCAAGCCTATCACTCACACATGATGGAAACTACCCAGCATGTGCCTCTCCCTACACAGGGTCATGAAGCCCACCAACCAGGCATGGTGGCAACATAGTGCATGTCGGACCAGCTCCTGGTAGATGCTTCTGACACCTACCCTCCCGATGTGGTGGCGATCATCAAAGCCCGCTATACAGATGTGGCAGCAATTAATAGGTGGTCATGTCTCCCTGCCAACAAAGTCCACCAACTCGATATGGTGGGGAATCAACATATGCAGGGCCAACCCGATGTGGATGCAAGTAAAGTCCGCCATCCCTATGTGGTGGCCAACAGAGAGATAAACCAACATATCCCGACACAGGGTCGAACTCGTTCACCTGCCCCAACACAAGAGAATTGTCAGTACCCACTGACCACTGGAGGACCGGATCAAAATATTCCTACTCTGATACCAGAATGGGCCTTCATACCCATTCCATCCAAAGTTGTCTCTCTTCATATCCTGGTAATGATGGAGGAGCAGATATCGATCCCAGATCATATCTTGTAGACATTCCATAATGTAATTGCATTAGAGGCAACAACAATGACTCGGGCCCATGAGCCCACCTACCTAATTGAGGTGACTCATCTATGAAAATAGATAGCCACCTCGGAGTAGATCTGGATCCCTACTTCCCCCTTGGAGGGTTGCTGGCCATATTCCGTGAAACAAGGGAAAACGGATCAAGTAGCTTCACTCATTCCCACTAGGGGACACCCGTCCATCACAGTGGATTCTCCAGAGCAGACATATATCAATGAAAAATGTCAAGATGTTTGCTGGAATATCCTGGCTGCATCACGGGACCCAACTATAAAGGGACCCAAAGGTGAAGGCCGTTATCAATAGCAGACGGTCCCTGCTGCCCGTAAGAATGCACCCCGAACACGCCAAAGGCAGCTAGAAAATAAAGATTGGGTTCATGACTCTTCTCTGCTCGAAGATGAGGTTCCCAATGCCGCTAAGCACATATTGAAGGCTCATAACCCTGCCCACCCATTACCATATTATGGGAGTGGCAGTAGCAGTTACGAAGCTCCACCCCACAATGTCACTACTAGATGCTCTGAAGGTCCTCCCTAATGCACCCACAGGGGCCTCCCCCATGGGCATATAACGATCGATCACGGGAGATTATCTTTTGATGTGATTCATGGAAGCCCTCTACGTGACCAGAAGATCGAGCAGAAATAATTCCCTCCACTTATTGTGTTCAACCTTAAAGGTCCTCCCCGGGGTATACCCTGCAAAGACTCTCCATGCAGTGGGACCACATATTAATATATTAGTCCTCACTATCATAGTTACAACTATGGAGACCCTCCCCGCATTGATGTCTCATCATGACAAGAAGGCCCTTCCCCTTGTCATAGCCAAACGTGAAGGTCCTCCCCAGCGGTTACGTTGCAACGACACTCAGCGCAGCCAGGCATTATATCATGGTGGTAGTCCTCACCACATTGATAATGGAGGTCCTCCCCGTAGAGACGTCAAGCAACGAGAAGGCCCTCCCCTCATTGCGGTACATTCTGAAGGCCCTCCACAGGGTGTACCCACATACATTCTCAATGCGGCCTCTATGATGGTATTCCTCACCGTTGCGGTAGCTGTGATGGTATTCCTCGCCACCACGGCCACCATTACAAAAGGCCCTCCCCGCAATGGCCCCATACAACAAGAGGGTCCTCCCGTTCTCATAGTGTATCTTGAAGGTCCTCCCCAAGGTACACATCGAACATCAAACCATGCTGGTCATCCTAACCATGATGGATGTTGTGACGAAGGCCCTCCCCATAACAATGTTACACAACCAGAAGGTCCTCCTCTTGCTGCGACATGCCATGGATGTCCTCCCCAGGGTGTGCACTACAAAAGTCCTCTATGCAATGAGGCATCAAGCAGTAATGGTATCCCTCGCCATTACAACACGAATAGCGGAGGCCCTCCCTACCTAGACACTGATCAACGAGAAGGCCCTCCCCTCATTGAGGTACATTCTGAAGGCCCTCCCCTTGGTGTACCATGTGGGTTCTCTCCCTGCGTCAGCTGTAATGTAGTCCTCGCCGTTGCGTCCTCCATTGCGGAATTCCTCCCAGTAGTGACATATCATATCGATAGGAAGGTCCTCCTCCTGCAAAATCAAGCACAGAAAAGCCCTCATATGCTGAGGCACTTAGAAGGATGGGATCAAGCATGTCAGATTCCCAACTATTCACCAACGACACCCTTCTTCAATCAGGAGATGGTCTGGGGCCACGTTCATCTTCTGAACCACCTCGGAATCTCCCACTTGATAATTCAATACCTACCGGCCCCACTGGCTCCGGACACACTATCGGTGAGAGTCTCAGTTGGGCCGACTAGGTCGAGGAATCACTAGTAAAGGAGTATGTCGACATGTTTCACCTAAAGAAACGACTGGCCATAGATGATGTACCAGTTATGTTTTGGCTCGCGGCCACCTCTCAATTCGACATAACCAAAACGTCATCAGAAGAATGTGTGCACGACATCCGCTCCAATATATGGACAACCCTCCGCCAGTTGAAATCAAGCTTCCTACCCTACAATGGGTATGTATACCATGTCAAGACAATATGAGACCTCCTGCATCACATTGTCCTGGAATCTCTTCCTTCGGCGCGACAACCTCGACCTGAGAGGTGTAAAGGAAACATTGAGTTAGCCTGCCTCCGTGCACTACACCAGTTGCGCCACCTCATTGGTGACACTCCAATGGGAGTCCATATCAGATGTTGGAGAGGGAAGGGAGCCCTGAATTTCACTACACTCTTCTCCTAGAAGAACCTGTTCGGAATAATGTCTTGCAACGTCATCACGTCGTGACAGAAATCGAGTAGGGTCCCTATTCTGGAAAGGCGACACACCCAATAGAGATAGGCCTTGAGTAAGTCCCAGAAGCGTCAGGCCCGATGGGAACAAGCCATTCACGAACTCTTGAATCAGGCCACCGAAAGCATACAATAGGCCTCTAGACTAAGTGAGGCCAATCAGAAGTCATTGCTTGCCTGCCCAAAGGGGATTTATTCACAAGTGAACTCGGCTTCAGTTCCAGTTCACCCCCGAATGGTGGCATGTAAGATCAAACAGGTAGCGATAGAAATTTCCACTGCCACAATCTAGGGTCAACCCCAACCTATAGAGATGGGGGAATTTTTTACAACAAATGACCCCCTAAGACCAATAAAAACGGGAAGTGACTCAATGTCCAAGGAACGGTGCCAACCCCAGCCCTCAGGACTGGGGGAATTTTTACCACCTCAAAATCAACCTTCTCCACGAGAATCAGTATTTTCTCGTCTAGATAGGATATCAGAAGAGGTGGCTCCTGCCCTATCTAATCCTTTGACTCATCACGCCATTCAAGAGGAAGGAGTATCGTAAGGTCACATCAAAGAACTCTCTACGTCACCCTTCATCAAGGAGTCTAAAATAAATCTCGGGACAGGAAGGGGAAGACCAATAAAAGGCACAAGAGATCCTCTTCCTATTTAGAAGACGACATCTTCTCCATCCCGCGATATGCATCCATCAATGCCATAGTGGTTAACCCCATGGATAACACCGAAGATGATGCAAATCCAGATGGATCAGGAGACAATGGTTCCATTCAGGATGTGATTCACAATGAACCATCAGGTGTGCACACCTGGAACCATAGGGCCACCATAAATATGGCCACCCCATAAGCTAACCCTCGTCTTCTTAACCTGTGAGCTTCCAACAAGAATAAGAACAATGGAATGGTTACCCTTAACCCACCTCCTTCTCTCAATAAAAATGAGCCACTTATGCTGGAAGAGAGATTCGCTCTACAGGAAGAGGAAATGAAAGAATTGAGGCAGCTTAACACCGAGAAACTTCAAAGGAACCATCTTATAGAAAGGGCTTCCCAAGAAGATCCACACCTTCCACACCTAGTAAGTGAACCTCAAAGACCAAGGTTTGCCCTGGAAAACGAAGCACGGATAGGGCCCCCACCCAATGTGACACCCGGCCCATCCAACTACCTGGACATGGATTCAGATTAATACCAAGACTTCCCCCCACTCAGGAAGAAACCGGAGCGAGCACATCTGAACCCTCTAAAAGTGTCACAAATGGAATATTCCCCCTTGGTTCTAGCCAAGACGAATCCTCATGAAATTCTTCAGGATACACCTACCCAAGACTGGGCCCAACCGGATGTAAACCTGGGTATGGCCAACACCATCGAGGCACTAACAGCTCGATTGGAAGAAATGGAAAGTCAACACACTCCGGTATAGCCAGAGCGAATTCCCTACCCAGATTGGGTGAGCAACATGCCTCCTCCACCCAATTTTGGGATCCCTGTATTCCCTATTTTCAATGGACTAGGCGATCCAGATTAGTATTTTATGCACTATGCGTTTTATTGCAACCCTGTGATGGGATATCCAGAACAACAAGAAGCAGTGAAACTCAGATGATTCGTGTGGACCTTGCAAGGATCCGCTTTCGTCTAGTATACGATTCTTCCAGATCAGTCAATAAAAAGTTGGGAAGACATTTGGCAGCAATTCTTGTTCCACTTCTGCTCAATGTTGCCTAAAACAATGGTCAGTGAACTCATGAATTGCAAACAGAGGGAGAACGAGAGGGTCTCAGATTTCATCTCTAGATTGAAGGGTCTGAGCTACTATCTAAATAGTCCAATTCCCCAAGATGATATGCTTTCCATATGCATAGATAACCTTCGAGATGAGTTGTGAACACTGCTCATACCAGTGGAGTGCACCACTAGCTTCCGCCATCTCTATGCCATTGCCCAGAGAATTGAGGACTCCCTGCAGCAGACTAATCTGAAGTCCCGAATAGCCTCACAGGATTCTGTAAAGAGAGCAGTCAGAGCTGAAGTGTCCTATATCACGCTCAAGCCAGCCCCTGCGCCTGCTCCACCACCTAGGCCTCCACCAAATCTTCATGGTCCCCCTGTATATTAGCGGCCCCCTCCTCCTAAGCGGGATGATTAGATATGATCTAAGAAGAACTAGTTCAAGGAATGAAGACACAATATATACTCGTTTTGAGAGGACCAAGTCTGCAGCTACTTCATATCCGCCATGAATTTCAATTTACTCCAACTCCCGAAGCCAAGGAAGCATGAAGAAGTCGGCCGCGATGACAGGCCTGATTACGGTCCCTACCATCGAATGTTGGGGTACAGTATACAGGAATGCTTCATCTTCAAAGACCTCCTACAAAGGATGGTAGACTCTGGGAAGGTTGAGCTGGGACCACCCCAAGCACATGTGATATATATTTCTACCACTGACTCCGACAAAGGGGAGGGGTGGCAAGAATTCCCCAGCAAGAAGGGGAAAATTTTTGATGACTAGATGACTCGAAAGACTGTCAATTGAGCTCAGGGCATACTCCGACCTCAACTGCAGCTGCCGGTGTTGCCACCAATAGCCCCTAATGCCACACAACCAACAATATAGGCCTCAAAAACCTCCACAATCCGGTCATCCTGGATTAATCGAAAAGGGTGGAGACAAGTGAAAGAGGAGATGTCCGCAACGAGGCCAATGTTAGCCCGAACAATGTCAGATTTTATGCCCTCAAACATGTCTGTAACGAGGCCAGGATGAGTAATCGCAGAAGCAGGGGATACTGGGGGAGGTGCAGTCATAGACGAAACCAACCCTTTGGTTTTACCCTAGCCCAAACCGTTAATTTTGCGAAAACCTATGGGAGATCCCTTCAGAGGACTCAGAAGGTGAAAGAATATCCCCCACCTCCACAAGAAGCCACTTTGGCCCTGTCTTTCTATGGTACCAATCAGAGGAGGAACTAGTGTCTAGCCGCCTATTGTGCACAAACAGAACAGCCGGGCTGAGTCCCCAGAAAGTGGGAACACTGTCGATATCCGACCCCAAGGCCGGTCCCTCCACGTCACATACTCCAGCTCCCAAAGTGCCTGCTAAAACTCTCCCGACAATGGAGAAGCGTCATCCGCTGGAGCAGAAATACTATATACTTAAGCAGTTGGAGTTAGTACCAGCCAAAGTGTTAATCCTGGATGCCATGGGTTTGTCAGCAGATCACAGGGAGGCGCTTGTAGAAGCCTTGCTCACCCCCAGGTTATTCTAAACAAGGTATCCACCATCAAGATTTACCAGAGGGAGATGGACCTGACTGAATGCAATATGGTGATTTCCTTAACTGATTAGGATAAATATGCAACCATGCAAGGACACATCAACCAACTATATGTGTCTGGAACACTAAATGATGTTGAGATCCTAAAATTCTTTATTGACAATGGCTCGAGAGTTAACCTCCTTCCCCTAAGGACACTTCGTATGTTGGGCTACAATGAGGATAATATAATATTTTCAGCCACTACTCTGTTGGGTTACAACAAAAGTGAACAGAATCCAATGGGACAAATCAAGCTAAAAATCCATTGTGGCGACCTTGTGTCCAACTCGGAATTCCTGGTGGTCTAGCAGAACACAACATTCAATGCCCAGCTGGGAAGGTTGTGGCTCCATAATCACATGGTCATTCCTTCATCCTACCACTTGTGTATCATGTATTGCGTCGATGGACAAGGCAGAACATTGCACACTGAAAAGGCCCATTTTGAGCTCTCCGAGTCACATTACATTGATGCCAGATTTTACGAGCAAAAGAAGAAGAAACCTTCAATCGACAGTATCGACTGGATCACCATTCCAAATGGTCTGGAAATTATTCCTGATGACACCCTCAAGCAGCTCGAAGAAGACTATGTACTACCCATCAACCATGTTGAAAGCAGGGGTTCAAGTATGGACACACACTCAGTTTTCCTAATGACTTCCGCCATAACGGATGTGCGTGAAAATGCATAAATGATCGCTAACCCTCAATTTGGGGGGAGAATACTTGATCGAGGACGCCTACAATGCCTCAACTCCATACTCCCAAGAGCCCATGTCAAGAGCTCTCCCCTCGTCAGATGAAGAAGATGAGTGTGTGGGGGAAGAATAGGAAGAAGATATCTGGGATGCACATCCTGCATTTGAGGACAGTATCTCCACCACTGTGGATGATCTTAGGGAAATAAAACTGGGTACCGAGGAAGACCCGAGGCCCACTCTCATTAGTACATCCATGTATCCGGGGGAGCACGAGGTATATACCTCTTTCTTGAGGCAACATTGAGATGTTTTTTCCTGTAATTACACAGAGATGTCGGGACTCGTTTCCGAAGTGGCAACACACCACTTAGGTCTGCCAGGAGACCACTAGGGCTATAAACAAGCCACCAGAAGGACGCACCCCACACATGCTCCCAAAATATAGGCTGAAGTCGATAAGTTTATTAAATCAGGCTTCATTCGGGAGGACCAGTACCCCATCTGGCTAGCCAACATTTCCCCCATCAAGGAAATGAATTGATAAATCTGCCACTGCATCGATTTCAGAGATCTCAATCGGAATTTCTCGAAAGATGACTTCTTGTTCCCGATCAGCGAATTATTGATCGACACAACAGCCAAGTATGAGGCTCTCTCCTACATGGAAGGTTATTCTGAGTATAATCAATTATGGATGGCCCGAGAAGATAAAGAATCCATTGTCTTTTTGGCCCCCCATGGAGTATTATGCTACATGGTCATGCCATTTGGTCTTAAGAATGTTGTCATCACATATCAGTGTGCCATGCATCGTATCTTTAAACCATTCATGGGGAGATTCATCGAATGTTACATGAATGACTTGGTGGTCATGTATAGACGACACTCATATCACTTGTTAGACCTTGAAACCGTCTTCAGAAAACATCGATGACATAGCCTGAAGATAAACCCCTTGAAATGCACCATCAGAGTCAAATCCCGGAAATTCCTTGCCTTCGTCCTACGCCATGGTGGCATCGAAGTCGACCCTGAAAATAAAAAGGATATCCTTGGTTTTCCACCTCCCCACAATCTCTCCGAATTGATATGATTCAAAGGACACATGGCCTACATCAGGCAGTTCATAGCCAACCTGGAGGGTAAATGTTTTCCCTTCACTAGGATAATGAAAAAGGGGGTTATGTTCTAATGTATAGATGATTTCCATGAGGCATTCGACAGCCTAAAGTAGTACCTCTTAAGCCCACCGGTGATCATGCCCCAGATTGAAGGAAGACCACCTATCTTATATGTGACGACCCTAGAGTAGTTACTGGGAGCCTTCCTCACACAGAAAAATGACGCCAGTAGTGAAAAGAGTCTCTATTACATCAGCCAAACCATGATCGACATTGAAACTCGATAGTCAATCATAGAGTAGAGTTGTTTGGCCTTAGTCTTCACAGTTCAAAAATTAAGACATTATCTATAGCATAATGATGTCTATTTGGTCTCACGTAGTAACCCACTCAAGTACATCCTTAGCCCCCCGATGCTGACCAGGCGCCTATCCCGATGGCCAGTCATCCTGAAATAGTTTGAAATTCAGTTTGTGCCTCAGAAAGGAATCAAATTCCAGGAAATAGCATATTTTCTGGAAGAACACCCCTTGATACGGACCACCACACCGAACGTCGAGCTACGTGATGAAGACATATTCTCGGTTGAATAGGAGTTCCCAACATGGGAAATGTACTTTGACGGCATATCCCGAAGCCCATAGGGAAGAGGATGGAGGATCCAAAATTTAACAAGGTGGGATTGGGGATCATACTCATGTCCCAAGAAAAGGCATTCTTTCTATATTCCTTCCTCCTATCAGAAGGATGTATGAATAATGAAGCATAGTATCAAACCCTCATTGCAGGCCTCGAGCTCGCACTCCAGGTGCAGGTGCAACACCATAAGGTAAAAGGAGACTCAGAACTATTCATCAAGCTAGTCAACTGAAACTATGATATTAAGAAAGAGGAGCTAATCCCCATGTTCGTCCATGTCTGAGGGTTAATGGAGGAATTCTCCATAGAGCCAACATTGACCTATATTCCCTGGTCTTAGAATTCCCAGGATGATGCATTAGCTAATGCAGCCACAGCCCAAGCTGACCCAGATCGGGATGAAACAATTATCATCATTGCTCATCGTCGAACGGTCTTGTCGTTTGTGTAGATTAAGACGAAATAAATCAATGAAGTCAGCCCTGTCCCTGATCCATATGCTCCTACCACCGGCTGGATGACCCCCATTGAAAAGTACCTTCAAAAGGGGGGACATCAAACATACAGGGAAGAATGAGAGAAAATATGGAGAAGGGCAATCAAATTTGTCCTATATGGTGGCAAAGGTTAGCAAGAGGTCTTCTATAAACAAGGCCTCAATAGAGTCCTCCTCAGATGCATTAATGGAAAAGAAACTGATTCTATCATAAACGAAGTACATACCAAAGTATGTGGAGCACATCAGTCGGGGTCTATGCTTTCCCATCAGGTTCGATGGAATGGGTACTACTAGCCCCCCATGGCTTGAGATTGCGAGGACTTTACCGCAAAATGACACTCCTGCCAAACTCATGCACACTTCATTCACCAACAACCAGGATTACTTCATCAGGCCAAGTACTCCTGGCCATTTTCCATCTGGGGAATGGACGTCGTAGGACCATATCCTCCCACCACGCCCAAACAACTGAAGTATATCCTCACATCAACCGACTTCTTTTCCAAATGGGAAGAAGCTGTACACCTCAAAGAATTTGGGGAAAGAAACATTGTCATCTTTGTGAGAGCCAATATCATCACCAGATTTAGCGTCCCTCATACCATACTAACAGATAACGGCACCAACATCTGCTCTGCTGAATTGGAGAAATTGTACCAAGAATATGGTATCAAGGATAACCGCTCATCCCGCTAACATGTAGTGGCCAACAGACATATTGAGGCTTTCAACAAGTCCTTATCCATAATTCTCTAGAAAATGGTGGACAAAGACAAGAAATCATTTCTGGATAAACTCCTTCATGCATTGTGGGATTACCAAACCACAATCTGCACCGCTACTCAGGCAACTCCGTACTCATTAGTATTCGGAACAGAAGTTGTCCTGCTCATTGAACTCCAATTTCCCTCGCTCCGTGTTGTCATTTGTGATCATTTATCCAATGATGAGGAATCAGAAAAACATCTCAGTTAATTGGAACTGCTGGATGAGAATCAGTTGCACAATTTTCACTATCATGAAGTATATCAGAACTGGATCACACGATCTTTCAATAAAAAGGTTTGTCTTCGGTCTTTCTTGGAAGGATAATTGGTGTTGGTCCTCCAAACCCTAATGATACCCAGAAAGAAAACTCCAAAGGTGGATCCCAAGTGGGAGGGACTATATGTTATACACAAGGTCTACTCCAACGGAGCATATGCACTGATTTCCATGGATAGGCAGTTCACTACCGCTCCTACGAATGTGAGATTTATGATGAAGTATTTTTCATAAACAAAAGAACCTTCATCCGAGCTGCAGGACGTTGAACTTCCAAGCGCCATCGTCCAAGCTGGAGGATGTTAAACAGCCAAGCTCTAATGGTCCAAACTCTATGACCCTAAACTAAAAGTATTTATTCCTCAAAACATGACGTTAAACTTAACGGATTTCAGAGAACTATGTACGGCTTGATTCCTGCCTTTGTAAGATACAAAGCGACCCCAGGATCCCACATCCTAGCCCATCCACCCCCCAAATTAAGTAAAAAATATTCCCTCTTCCCCCATGTACGAACCAACCCTGCATGTGTCGTATCCCGTTCAGAGAACAACATACGACTTGATTCTGACCCAAGCATGATACGTAGTGAAGCCAAGATTCTATATCTTGGCCCAGTCACCCCTAAATGAAGATTTGAAATGTCCTCTTCCCCTGTGTACGGACCAACCCTGCACGGGGTGTACCCCTTTCAAAGATCTACATATGGCTTGATTCCTACCCTTGGAGGATACATAGCGATGCCAGGATTCTATATCCTGTCCCAGCCACCCCTCAATGAAGATTAAAAATTCATTTTTTCCCATGTACAAACCAGGCCTTCACGGGGTTTATTCCTCATCTTTACCGCATTACGTTAAACTGCACAGATTAAAAAAGAACCCTTTCCCCCGTGTAAGGAACAGACTTGCACAAGGTCTGTTCCTAAAAGAACTATGTGTGGTTTGATTCATGCCCTCACAAGATATGTAATGACTCTTGGATTCTGTCTCCTAGCCCAGCCACCCTAATAAAAATTCCCCCTTTCCCCTATGTAAGGACCAGACCTGCACGGGGTGTACTCTAAAAAGAACTACATGTGGCTTGATTCCTACCTTCAAAGGATACGTACTGACGCCAAGATCTTATCTCCTGACCCAGCCATCAATAAAAGAAGACACCAGTATATATTCCCCTCTTCCTTACTTCATGATGTTAAACTACATAGTTCAGTGTCTTTACAGCAAGATGTTAAATTTCCCCCCTTTCACGTCGACTCATCATTGTCCTCACCGCATTACGATAAACTTCACGGACTTCGTTGTGACCAACCCAAGATATACGGTGAAATTGGATGGGAATACTCCTTGCATATTTTGATGCATCCTCTCCATACATCAAACTCCGTGACCCAGATAATTGTGGATCTTCATAACAACCCATGGCCATTGGATGTGGAAAGTTATCGACCCGTGGACACCATTGTATGACTTTTCATACCATGCCCTCAATGGCTCTACATATTGATAGCCCCTGGCCCACCTACCAAAGGCAAGATTTACTCAGGCGATACTCTTCCTATCTCTGTATGCTTTCCAGCCTCAGAGCCCCCATATCATATATCCCAATCCAAAAATTTATGGAGTAGTGATTTACAAGTTTGTTCCCCTCTCACATCCAAACGTTTCTAGGGAATCCCTACCTGGATAGCCTATACATCCGCATGTGGTTCGCATGACGATATACATATATAAACAACAAGCCATGGCTAGGATACTCTGACTCAACGAACAATTGTAGTGAAGATATTTCTTGTATGCTCGGGCACAATTATCCCCATATGCCGAAATCTATGATATGAGCAATCCCTGATTTTCATAATCATCCATGGCCATTAAAAGTTGAAAGTCATCGACTCGTGGACACCTTTGTATGACTATGAATACCATTCACTCAAAAACTCTTCATATTGATTTCCCTTGGCTCATCTACCAAAGCCAATATTTCCTTAGGCGATGCTCTTCCAAGATCCGTATGCTCACCGGGCTCAGAGCCCCCACACCACATCTCCTAATCCGAGAAACCATGGAGTTAATGTTTACACCCTCAATCCCCCACCCTGTTCAGAGTATAACTGACCATGTTAACACAGTTATCCTTCGAGTAACTGTAGAAATAGTCACCCAATGGTCCGGAATCTATGAGAGTTAAAATAAGAGAACTTCGTCCTTACCGCATGATGTTAAACTACATGGAGTAAAGGTACACACAATGTGCAAGATAAATTAGTGTAGGGAACTCTTCGAGTCTTAACAGCAACCGGGGATGAACATCCCCGACATGTCCAGATATTTCCTTACAAAATGACAGACTTCGTGGCCCAGAAAATCACGGATCCTCACAATCATTCATGGACATCAGAAGTGGAAATTCATAAACCCATGGATACCTTTTCATGACTATGCATATCATGCCCTCAATAGCTCTGCATATCGATATCCCCTGGCCCATCTACCAAAGGCAATATTTCTGCAGGCGATACTCTTCCTAGCTCCGTATGATTACCATCCTCAGAGACCCCATGTCATCTATCCTGATCTGAGAAGCCCCAAAACCATAGTTTACACCATCAACCCCTCTCCAAATCATGGAAATTCTGAGATATTCGATCCTAGTTACATTCTAATCAAGAGTGTCCTTTGCAACTTCGTCCTACCACATGACGATTAAAACTGCACAGAACATGTCTTTACTGCAAAGACCAATCATTAGATATCTAGGGAAATGCCTCCAACTACAAGAATTCTGACGGATTTAAAAATTCCCCCAGTCCGGGCTACATGACGTTAAACTACACAGTATGTTTAAAAATTATCTCTTTCCTCACCGCCTGACGCTAAACTTCACAGAAGACAAAATACTCATACGTCCTTACTACATGACAATAAACTGCACATTATCAAATAATAAAAATTCCCTCCATCCTCACCGCATGACTTTAAACTACATGGAATTCATCCTCACCACATGTCGTTAAATTGCACTGAATTTAAAATAACCTTGTCCTTGCCGCATGACGTTAAACTGCACGGTCAAACCTGTCATGGGTTTAGTCAGGAATGGATGATTTCCTCTGTCCCTCAATGCACGGTCCATACCCGCACAAACCACCATCTCACACCAGCATGAGAAGGTATGAATTCACCCATTACTGGGAAGGTTAGCCAAGATGTTTCTCCTGTATCCAGGCACCCTCTTTTAATAAACCATACTCTGTACTCAGAAAAAGCTGAACTCTTGTAAGCCGCCCATGGTGGTCCAGAATCTCATCTTCCTTGAAGTTTCCTGGCTATCGGGAGAATACAATCATTGACCTAAGGACACATTTTCCTGACTATTCATACCATTCCCTCAGTGGCTCTGCATATTGGTTTCCCCTGACCTATCTACCAAAGGAAAGATTTCCTTAGGCAATGTTTCTCTCCGTACGCCTCTTGGCCTATGAGCCCCCATGTCCATCCCAGGATTTGGAAACCCTCTGATCTACAGTTTACCAACCTTTCTTCAAAACTGTGCCTAAGTATGGTGGAATGTCTCTGGCGAGATTACTACGAACCAGGGGAAGCTATTCCGTTTTAAAAGAATGTCCCAGCTGCATGATTTTAAACTGCATCAAGCTCCAACCATCCTTCACTCTAGCTAAATGCATAAGATAGTGGCCTCCCGACCACACTCATGATTAGTACATATGTACCAAATCCCATTTAGAATTAACATGCATGTTTAAGCCACACCTAGTGGTTTTCATAATTCTCCAAGCCATCTATATTGGTTTCCATAATCTGGTCTCCCATGAAGACCTCAGGCCATTAGAAATGGACAGTCCTTGACTTAAGGACACCTTTTCATGACTATGCTTACCATTACCTTAGTGTATCTACATATTTATCACCCTTGGCCCATATAAAAAAGGAAAGTCTTCAATAGGTGATGCTTTTCCTACCTCTTTATGCTGATACGACTCCCATGCCCTTCAACATGCCCTACATATTGTTCAAATCCAAACATGTTCCCCCATGTGCGTCTGAAAGGGATTGAGACATCTTTTAATCAACCAAAACACGTCGGGGCCCTCGCCCCACTATATCCATTCAAATCTACTCAACCTAAAACATCAGTAATGATAGTCTTGTCAGTGGGACTTTAAACCGGTCACAAAAAGAGTCGCAAAGCCCGTTAGGCCAAAGACGTGAAAAGGGCGCCCTAAGAAAAAGTCGGGATATACCCGCTGTCACGACCCCCTCCCACCAAAGATGCCCTTCCTGAGATGGCAATGGCGAAATGGAGATAATTAACCCCGAGTCTCGCCTCCAGTAGGCCCCAGAGTGGCGACTAGCACCAAGGGTATGATTTTCCACAAATATTGGAGGAATTACCATTTTTATTTATTTAATATCAGGAAATAGGATGAGTCAAACGCCAAAAGAAAAAGGAATAAGTATATGGAAATAAACCCAAAATCAAACCCAAATGCATGTTTTTATATATAAAATAGAAACAAAGGTACAAGGTTTTATAAAATGAAATACCAAAAAGGAAAGAAAAAAACTAAAAGAAACCAGCAACTACAATGCCCAACTAGTAAGGTCCCGCACGGTCCCTGAAGTCCTCCTAAAACCTGAAAGTAAACGTAGGGTGAGCATTCAAGTATACTCCGTAGGAAAACCTAATGCTCTCGTGCACAAGTGGGGAGACATCCTAATTTCCTATGAGAAAACAGAAGGAACCAAACCTAGAAAGGAATCTATCAACCAAACCTCACCAGCCACACTCACCAAATAACACAAGTCAATAGAGTATAGTAGTAATATTATCAATGTATGGGTACCCTACACCACTTTCCCATTGGATACTACTCAAACCCTCATGCCTAACACTCTGATGCTTCCCCCTCTTACTGAGCAAGTTTCGCAACTTGGCCATACGAAGCTCGAACTAGTGTCGCAACCTGGCCATATGAAGCTCATAGTAACCTACCAACACTCAATCCTTAGCCATCACATTCCAAATCCCGCCGAAAATCAATCCTCGGCCATAACATCTCATCTCAAATACACCTATGAACCACATCACATCTCATCCCGATGACACCCAGGAAGCACATCACATCTCATCCTGAAGATTCTTGGGAAACCACATTTTTCGTAACCTGCCGGAAGGATCTTGGGCTATAGAACATGGAAGAGGGAGTACAGGGAAGAACAGTAACCACCCTTCCACAATGTCCTTTGGATGATGGGAATAACACCCCCATCCCACGGGTGTTTGGCACATAGTTCTCACCATGGGTGGGGTGTGTAAAGAAACATAGAAAGTGCAAGGTATATATAATCAAACACTCAGCCCAACCTAAGGCTTCTACACAAGAGATCTGAGCATGTGCCTTGACACAACTACCACGAATATGCACAGAACAATAAATCCCAAAACCCCATTAATGTTTTCATGTTTCAACAGCTTTAGTTATCAATTCTTTTACCTATTGGGAAACTACCAACAACCATACAAAATCGAGTGTTCATAAAACATATCTCTTCCAACCACAAAAAAAGTTAGGGAAAACACAAGCAATTACATACCATTTACATCATCAACCAATCAATCCCATTGATTATTCCCGTATTATCATTTCCCCACAATTCATTTATCAACTTTCCATTTTTATACATAATCACAACCCATTCCTGCAGCCCTGATGCCCTATTCCACACGTCTCCCATAGTCAAGTAAACCAGCAACCCTGCTGCTCTCCACCATAACCCAATATCAATTATCCCGCAACCCCGCTACTAATCATCAACAACCACATCACACAACAACCCAAAAATTACCACTTCATACATCAAATAACAAAACCAACCCAACACCAACATGTTCATTATTTCTTTTTGTTCGACTGGGGTGATCAGACAAGGGTTCCATGTATTTATTTAATCAGCCAACTTTACGTGATTAACCAATTTCCACATTCAATGAAATTCCCATCCACAAGAAAATATAGAAGGAGAGGGCAACATTTAATTGCGCAAGAAACGGCCCCCAACAACCGTGATCTTCAGTAAGAATAATCCTATTCAATTCACAACATAATCACATAATAAACATGATAGAATAACAACATAGACAATCTTCCCCAAACCCATTCTTTAATCAGTTATTATCTTTATTTACTGGTTCAACTGTATCCCTTGAAAACAAGAGGAAACCCACCCCGCATGATGCACAATTTAGAGAGATGAAGGTAAGATCCCTACCACAATAGGTTCTGATGTCCTTCTACTAACACGACCACCACGATCACAAGGCTTCTCCCAGAATGACTTGTTAGAGTCATTTGTCAAAGACCATCGTTCCCGTCAATTATCAGCAGTCTCCTCAGTTGTAAAATTTGGAGGGTAAGTTGAAGAAGAGGTAACAGAATAGTGTGTACGATGTTCTCCTCATTGACATGATCCCGTAGTCACTGACAAATCAACGATTGGAGTCCGGATGAAGAAGTTAGGAGGATGACTTCTCAGGCGTCTAGGAGTGTCGTCATGTGGAGAATAAGAGAGGTCCATAAATAATAAACGACCCTCTATTAGATAGACAATGAAAAGGAGAATGGTACTCACGATGAATTAATGAATACACATCATAACCGTATAATCGTTACACATTGACTGGTCAACACGCGACACATCACGCGGTTTCCACGTGTTTTAATAATAATGTTAATAATAAATTAATATTACTTGTTTCTTTGACCTGAGACAAAATTCATAAAAAGATATTCATCATTGGTTTTAAAATGATCATCTTAATTTTAGGGTTACGTAGTCACTGACGGTTCATCAAATAGATATCATATGAGGGAGTTATCATCAAATTAAGATTTGTTTAACCAACTAATAATAATAATAATATATTTATTTAAAAAAAGAGAGGATATAAGTCTCTCTCCAATCACAATATTCAATTCACTCACTCCCAACACATTCACATCACATGTGCCTCACATGGGATTTTGATTATTTTGTTTATTTATTTATTAATATAAATAATAGTAAATAAGACCTCAAAACAAGGGTTTCATGATGAACGTGTAGCGCCCCCAACACATTAAATCCTTTCCAAAAATTATATATGTTATTGATAATAAGAGTAAAGGAGGCGTTGGGATCTCCCCTCCTCAAAAACATACACAACAATGCGCCTCACCATGACCCTCATGCGCCTAATGGTTAATTTATTTTATTTAATTATTTTATTAATTATCATCAATTAATAACCATTAATAAAGTCCAACACTCCATCAAATCCATGCTCACACCCCCTTTTGAAAACAATTAATTTCATTTACCAATCACACACATATTTGTGTCACCATTATCATTATTATTTAGTATAATAATAATAAAAAATCTCCAATTAGAATTTATTAACTCATCACCAATTATTAATAATAATTATTATTATTATTGACGTTCGCCGCATTCACCATGTTAAACCACCCCGTTGGATATCTGAATCTGACCATGCCACGTCAATGTCGCATAACATCCGTCAATTTAATTATCTAATTCTATTTTTTTTATTTCACACTGATTAAATTGAAACCAATTTTATTAAATTAAAACCATTCAATTTAATAAACCCAACATATTTTTACGCCACCATTATTATTATTATTTAACATAAAAATAATAATGAACTCACCATTAATTTTATTAACACACCACCATGCTTCCACTGCACATCTTCATTTATATGTTTTCAATAAATATCATAACTCATTTTATTAATTTATCATTAATATTATGAATAATATTAATAACACAACACCTAATATTATTATTCTAATTTAATTCTAACAATTACTCAATTAATTGTAAACTGCCCACCTTATTTTATTAAATTATTATATAAAAATAAAACCCCTTTTAATTTAATTAATCACACACTTTATATCACCATCTTTATTATTTAATATAATAAATTGAAAAACCATCTTTTAATTTTTATAAATTCTTCTTCGTTTTTATCATTATTACGCACACCATGTTGACCACATCCATCTTTTACAAAGGAATGGACTGGAGAGGTCCGGGCCATTACATTAGATACCTCTCAAAACATTCTCATCCTCGAGAATTAAAAACCAATCCAAAAGAAAGAAGGGGTCTGAATAACCACCCCAAGAGATACCTCTTAGGGCTCTCATTATAAATGGAAACAAACCAACAACCTTAATAATATGAGTTGGGAATCCATTTTCCCTTGTTGAGATATTATCCAGTTTAGGCAGCACTGACTCACCAGCATGTGTTTAATCGCATCCACATTAATGCGTCTCGAATATGGATTAAGTCTTCCCACTTCAATATATTAGGATTTCTCCCTTATTCTGCCACCAACACTGCACAAAATAACCAACCCACTACCCAAACACATGGCTTGGGAAATTCCTTCTCCCATGTCGAGATATTATCAGCTTTAGGCGGAAATGACTTTCCTACACTGGTTTAATCACATCCACATTAATGTGTCTTGATTAGGGATTAGGTCTTCCACTCCTCACATGATAGGGCTCTTCATGTACATTTAATGAAAATAGGGAAACAACGCAGCATTAAAAACTCACAAAAACAAGGTCCAGGCCCAAAGAATGAGAAAAACAGAGTTCAAAAAATGGACTATAATGATCCCAAACAAAACATAAATGAGAGCATTCAAGAAAACGCATACACATCTCTATCGATCTCTGGTCCTTCTAGAGATGTCGCCTCTGTTGCATGCAACTATCCTCGCCCATCTATTCTTGATCGATCCTTCGCTGATAGACCATGTTTTCCTACTGGTCCTCAAATGCCCGAGTCACCAGTGGACAATGTCTAGGTTCCATAACCATACTCAAAACAAGGAACGCCTAAGCCCGAGTAGTAAAGAAATTATTCTCAAGGTCCATTTTATCATTTTATTCTGATTTCATTCCCAGAACACCCAAATCAAGTAAAACGCAAATCATTATGCTATATGTACCATTCCTAGGGTCTCTACCATGCAATAAATGCAGTCTCACTTGGTCGTTCGATAAGCTCAGAGTCCTTGCATCAGATCACGGGGGGCCCTAAAATCCCATGTTCTAGATGGTCTTCCCTGGCCTATGTCACACACCAAGATCAGCTAACATTGTTGCCCAACCATCCCATGCAATCTTCACTGTGCCTAATCTCCAGACTCCATCCTATCTCTCAACCTCCCTTTAATACCATTCTGTCACGACCCCCTCCCACCAAAGATGCCCCTCCGGAGCCGGCAATGGTGAAAGGGAGATAATGACCCCCCCCCCCCCCCCCCGAGTCCCTCCTCCAGCAGGCCCTGAAGTGGCGACTAGCACCAATGGTATGAGTTTTCACAAATATGGGATGCATTACCCTTTTTATTTATTTATGTTTGGGAAATAGGATGAGTCAAACAGTAATAGAAGAAGGAAGAAGTATATGGAAATAAACCCAAAATCAAACCCAAATGCATGTTTTTATATATAAAATTGAAACAAAGGTACAAGGTTTTATAAAATGAAATACCAAAAAGGAAAGAAAAAAACTAAAATAAACCAGCAACTCTAATGCCCAACTAGCAAGGATACGCATGGTCCCTGAAGTCCTCCTGAAACCTGAAAGTAAACATAGGGTGAGCATACAAGTATACTCAGTAGGAAAACCTAAATATCTCGTGCACAAGTGGGGTGACATCCTAATGTCCTGTGAGAAAACAGAAGGAACCAAACCTAGAAGGGAATCTATCCACCCAACCTCACCAGCCACACTCACCAAATAACATAAGTCAATAGAGTATAGTAGTAATATTATCAAAGTATGGGTACCCCGAACCACCTTCCCACTGGATACTACTCAAACCCTCACACCTAATGCTCTGATGGTTCCCCCTCTTCCTGAGCTAGTGCCACAACTTGGCCATATGAAGCTTGAGCTAATGTTGCGACCTGGCCATACGAAGATTATAGTAACCCGTCGACACACAGTCATCGGCTATCACATTCCACATCCCACCGACACTCAATCCTTGGCCATAACAACTCATCCTGAATACACCTGGTAACCACATCACATCTCATCCCGAAGACACCTGAGAACCACATCACATCTCATCTCGAAGATTCTTGGGAAACCAAATCTATCGTAACCTCCCTGGAGGATCTTGAGATATAGAACCTGGAAGAGGGAGAACCGGGAAGAATAGTTACCAGCCATCCACAATGTCCTTTGGATGTTGGGAATAACACCCCCCATCCCATGGGTGTTTGGAACATAGTGCTCAACATGGGTGGGTGCGTAAAGAAACATATAAAGTATAAGGTATATATAATCAAACACTCAGCCCAACCTAAGGCTTATACACAAGAGATCTGAGCATGTGCCCTGACACTACTGCCATGAATATGCACACAAAAATCAATCCCAAAACCCCATTAATGTTTTCATGTTTCAACAGCTTTAGTTATCAATTCTTTTAAATATTGGGAAACTATCAACAACCAAACCAAATCGAGTGTTCTTAAAACATATCTCTGCCAACCACAACAAAAGTTTGGGAGAACACAAGAAATCACATACCATTTACATCATCAACCAATCAATCTCATTGATTATTCCAATATTATCGTTTCCCCACAATTCATTTATCAGCTTTCTGTTTTTATTCATAATCATAACCCATTCCTGCAGCCCCACTACCACATTCCACACGTCTCCCACAGTCAAGTAAACCAGCAACCCCACTACTCACCACCACAAACCAATATCAATTATCCCATAGCCCTGCTATTAATCATCCACTACCACATCTCACAACAACCCAGAAATTACCACTACATACATCACATAACAAAACCAACCCAACACCAACATGTTCATTATTCCGTTTTGTTCGACTGGGGTGATCACACAAGGGTTCCAGGTATTTATTTAATCAGCCAACTTTATGTGATTAACCAATTTCCACATTCAATGAAATTTCCATCCAAAAGAAAATATAGAAGGGGAGGGAAATATTTAATTGCGCAAGAAAAGGACCCCAACGACCGTGATCTTCAGTAAGAATAATCCTATTCAATTCACAAAATAATCACATAATAAAAATAATAGAATAATAACATATACAATATTTCCCATACATGTTCTATAATCAGTTATTATCTATATTTACTGGTTCAACTGTATCCCTAAAAAACAAAAGGAAACCCACCCTGCATGATGCAAAATTTAGAGAGATGAAGGTAAGATCCCTAACTCAATAGGATCTGATGTCCTTCTACGAACATGACCACCACAATCACATGGCTTCTCCCAGAATGACTTTTTAGAGTCGTTCATCAAAGATCGTCGTTCCCGTCAATTATCAGTAGTCTTCTCAGTTGGAAACTATGGAGGGGAAGTCTTAGAAGAGGGAACAGAATAGGGTGTACGATGTTCTCCTCATGGACATTATACCACATTCACTGACAGATTAATGATTGGAGTCCGGATGAAGAATTTAAGAGGATGACTTCTCAGTCGTCCAAGAGTTTTGTCATGTGGAGAAGAAGAGTGGTCCGTAAATAATATGAGACCCTCTATTATATAGAAAATGAAAAGGAGAATGGTACGCAGCATGAATTAATGAATACGTGTCGTAACCGTACAACTGTTACACATTGACTGGTCAACACGCGTCCCATCATGCGGTTTCCATGTGTCTTAATAATAACGTTAACAATAAATTAATATTAGGTGTTTCTATGACCCAAGACAAAATTCATAAAAAGATATTCATCAATGGTCTTAAAATGTCCATATTAATTTTAGGGTTACGCAGTCGCTGACGGTTCGTCAAACAGATATCGTATGAGGGAGTTATCATCAAATTAATATTTGTTTAACCAACTAATAATATTATTATTATATTTATTTAAAAAAAGGGAGGATATAAGTATCTCTCCAATCAAAATTTTCAATTCACTCACACCCAACACATTCACTTCCCATGCGCCTCACATGGGATTTTGATTATTTTGATTATTTATTTATTAATATAAATAATAGCAAATATGACCTCAAAACAAGGGGTTCCATGCTGAACGTGTAGCGCCCCCACCACATTAATTCATTTCCAACAATTATATATGTTATTGATAATAAGTGAAAAGGATGCGTTGGGATCTCCCCTCCTCAAAAACATACACAACAATGCACCTCACCATGACCCTCATGTGCCTCATGGTTAATTTATTTTATTTAATTATTTTATTAATTATCATCAATTAATAACCATTAATAAAGTCCAACTCTCCATCAAATCCATGCTCACACCCCTTTTTGAATACATTTAATTTCATTTACCAATCACACACATATTTGTGTCACCATTATCATTATTATTTAGTATAATAATAATAAAAAATCTCCAATTAAAATTTATTAACTCGTCGCCAATTATTATTATTAATAATAATTATTATTGACGTTTGCCGCAATGACCATGTTAAACCACCACGTTGGATATATGAATCTGGCCATGCCACGTCAATGTCACATAACATCTATCAATTTAATTATTTAATTCTATTTATTTTTATTACACACTGATTAAATTGAAACCTCTTTTATTAAATTAAAACCATTCAATTTAATAAACCCAAAATATTTTTATGCCACCATTATTATTATTTAATATAATAATAATAATGAACCCACCGTTAATTTTGTTAACAGACCACCATGCTTCCACTGCAAATCTTCATTTATTTGTTTGTAATAAATATCATAACTCATTTTATTAATTTATCATTTATATTATGAATAATATTAATAACACAACACCTATTATTATTATTCTAATTTAATTCCATCAATTACTCAATTAATTTTAAACTGCCCACCTTATTTTATTAAATTATTATTTAAAATTAAAACCCCTTTTAATTTAATTAATCACACACTTTATATCACCGTCATTATTATCTAATATAATAAACTGAAAAATCATCTTTTAATTTTAATAATTTCTTCATCGTTTTTATCATTAATAATTATCATTATTATGTGCGCCATGTTGACCACATCCGACTTTTACAAAGGAATGGACCAGAGAGGTCCGGGCCATTACACCTGCTGGGTCCACACTTAATGGAACCAAGAAAAATTATGTTATTGACAGAAAAGGCAAAAAGTTTGTGGGTTTTTTCTATAAAATCCTAGAAATAGTCAAACTATTCTCGTTGGATCCCAGGGTCCAAGAAAAAATTAGAGCTCGTTTCTATTTTTAACTTTCTTTATGAACTTTGAATAATTCTGATTCAGTGAGTTGTTATTTATACAATATTCATTCCAGTAACAATAAATTTTACAGCAAAGAAAGATCGACAACAGATTGTATTCCATTTGGACAAAAATGGAGGACATCCAGAAGCCGAAGTCTCTCCTTCGCAACAATAAAAGTTGTATAACAGAGTGTACAGAAGTTGATCTGGCAATCAGAAAGAAGCATGGACCATTCTCTCCATCAGATCAACAACTGTGCGGAGAATGTTATTGCAAGTTTTCTCCAACACGGACTTCTCCCTTGCCTCAACATCGGACACCGAACGAGTATTCCTCACTGTCATTTGGAGACTGTCGATCCATTTCCTGGTAGCTTCAGGGTCACTAGTCAAAGATAAAAACTGATCCCTCAGTATCACTGCTCGAGCTTCGCATTCATGCAACTCCACAAATAGGGTGGCCACCTGATATTGAGAGCTCGCCTCTAGTGCAATCAGCTGACGGAGCTTCATCATTGCTTCCTTAATAGCCCAGGTCCCGCAATAAGAGGCCTCAAGGTGAGTAGGTTTGTGTTCACTTGCGGCAACCTCCCCATGGGAAATGATAAACCAGTAATAGAGAAAATGAAGTTGTCGATAGTAGAATCCACTTGACCCCAAACCTAGGAAGAGTTTCCAAAGGCCTTCTGTTTTAGTCTCCATCTATTCCATAGGGGTTTCAACAACAATCTCACAGATCCGGGGCCATGACCACCTTCACACTACTTGGTTGTCCTCCATGACACGAGGCTCTTTGTTATCCTCTCTAGGTAACACAGGAATGATGTCTGTCATTGCGGTCAGAGAAGACATGTGAACACTAGAAGATGGTTCCATGACTGGAGGGTCAGAAGCTTCTAGCCCGGGTTCAATCTTGGGAGTTGAGCTAGTAAGCCCAGTATCTACCAGTGGAGCTTCGGGAATTACATCACGGGGGCCCGAATTCATGAGGTCATCTACATTTTCATCCAAAAGGGTTGGATCCGTCTGAGATTTGGCCAAAGAAGGGTTGGAAGAGGGAGATCCCCTGAGCAACTTCAAACTTTGAGCCATCAATCGGTCCTCCCTCAAAGATGATGAGGAAGGTGTGGTTAGCACAGTGGCCATAGTTACCCCTGATTTGGGAAATTTCTAGACAGCATTCCCCAGGATCCCATCTAGATGATGCTTTATCTACATTCTCACATACTCCAAGGATAGACTGTTAGTTGCTCCTATGTCAGGAAGGGAAATAATTGTGCCAGATACCTCTCACATCAACATCAACCACCATTGATGGAGAATGGCCAGGTGCATTCCTCGGACCTGAGGATGGGGAAGGGAATCCTGGAGTTTCAGGCATCCAAACTGGCGAGAAAAACGATAGGGGGAGTAAAACTCACAAAGAGAAACTACATCAATATGGGTGGATAAAAACTCATCCCATAGTGAAATCATGTAAGAATTATCTTCTAAGATCTCCCTGTAGTTGTCAACCACGATGCTAGAAGGAGTTGGTTAGGGAGTGAAAGTGAACTGGGAAAAGTCACTCAGAAGCTTGACGACTTAATCATAGCTAAGGGACATCAGAAGAACTCCAGCTATATCAAGCAGGGTAGGCCGAATATTAGGAAGAAAAATGACTGAGTTATGACGATACTCATAACAGTGGCAATGATCCATTACCCTGCTATATAAGAATAGAAATGGCCCACTCAGATGATAGGGCGATCCGCCCTCCTTCATGTGGCTCACTAATTCGTAAATATGAGCCAAAGAGGGCACGAACAGTTTCACCAGGCGGCCCCCCACCAGTTCAGCTGCCATCATCAAGGAGCAAGCCTTGACGCTTGGGTTGGTATCCCGATATAGGAAAAGCCACCAGCTCAAAAACATGGAAAAAATACCCGCCAGTCTGAGTATTGGTGGCACACTGAGGCGCACCTCATAACCCCATGAATGATAGTCACCTGCCTCTAGAACCTCCCAGTAGGAACCTGTGATAGTTCATTATTATTGAGAAGGGTGAGTCTTGAGGCTCTTGATCTTTGGCATAGGACCAATGACCTTAAAAAATAACCCTATCCAGGTGTGGTAGGGAGTAAGAGAGCATGCGCACAGGGGTCAACCTAGTGAACGCTCCACCATAACCAACAGGTCCGTCACTAATGAAGCCACGTATTAGACATCATCCCATGTGTAAATTGTGGGAAGAAACTAGTCATACTTCTCACTAATGATCGGAAGCCCTCCTAGATGGTATATGTCTCATAAACTAATACAAACTTCACCATGGGTTTGGTGGAATGTGTTAGGGCTCAAACACCAGTGAATGAGCATGTCAGGTAGGATCAAAGATGATGGGTAAACAAAAAACTAGGAAGCCCACACTATAGAGTACAGATTTACCTCTTCCAGTGACTTAGGAAATTCTCAGCAATGATAATGGACCCAGAAGGCCCAGGCCCAATCATTTGAGAAAATACTACCAGACCGAAGATCCCACCTGGGAATCCATCCCGCGTCAGGATCCACTCGAGCAAGGTTCATAAAGGAGGGGTAACTCTTGATGAAGAACTCTTGGTAGATGTCTTGAGTGGACCGACCACTTTGAGTCCAAATAGTTCCTCTCAAAATAAAAGCATCTTTCGGATCAGAATCATAGATAATATCTCCTATCTGGGTGAGGCTCGTTTGAATACACTTCAGCGCTGCTTCCAAACAAGGGGACGAAAGACCTAAGAAGACATGGGGATATGGACTTCATCTTGGAGGGAAAGAACATGAAGTGGAAGACGATTTGATAACGGATAGCCCAGAAGACTGGGAGAGAGAAAGTCCTTCAAAACACCAGCATCGGGAATAATGGATCAGCTAGGGTCCTCTTGGATGCTCTCACCTCAATGGATCATAGCCAGACGTCTCCCTAGACCAATCAGAAGAGGCTCGACAGCAGGCCTGGGTGCAGGTCTTGGAGGAACCGAATTTTCTCCCTGCATTATAAAAAGAAGGAAAATGGTTAGTCCAAAATAATAAAAATTGGACAAAATACCAAGTATTTGGAAAAGGACTCCATCAAGGAGCCTTCACGAAAAAATATTCAGGATGGCCTCAAAAGGTGGTTCGTGACAGCTGCATCCCGCGAACTAGCCCCATGTGGAAGAAGTCCGAGATAATTTATCCCGTGGAGAGTTGGCCAGAAAGCTGCGAACCAGGATGCCCCATGGAATCCCAAATACGAATTTAAATTTTTAATGTTCAGAAATCTTTAAATAATTTAAAAGTCTGGAAAATATCTGGTCCGAGGACATTCAAAACCACATAGCGATTTCCTACATGGCCCATCGTGACTTACTTTTTAATTGATGAAAAGTTTTAGTTCACGGTTGGGAGATTGGTTTGTGGGTGAAGGTAAGCATAGACGAGGAATGGTTAGCTGAAACAGAAGCTGGTTCGCGGACGAGGAGTTTCGAAGAAGAGCAGGCGCATGGAGACAAAAATAGAGAGCTCCATTTTAGTGAGGAATCTAGTAAAAGAGAAGGGTAGGGGCTCCCTTGTTTATAGGTGTGGTCCCCTATTGGGTCCACTCCTTTACCGAAAACTATCCATGTTTCAGGACCACAGTACATTGGAATATCCTCCTCTTCATTCCTTTCTTACCCCATTCCGATAGGGGAATTTATAGGGGCCTGAAAAATCTGCAAAAGAGAATGAGAATCCCCCCTTAATTTGAGAAAGGATTATAACCAATTTCTCTTATAGAATTGGGTAAAAATGAGGGGAATACTCATGATTGGAAAAGGACAGACCGATCTGCATACCAGTCCAACATTGATGGTAGATGGTCGGTTCAACGAGACGCCCCCTCTGTGAACCAACATCGTTCGCAAAACGGAGGCAGTGACCCCTCCGCGGGTGCAATGTAGGACGAGCACCAGGCCAGTCCACCACCAAGAACCACCCTACCGTGAAACATGCCAACGGGCCCAGACCACATGCATTGTCTTTCATGGAATGGAGTCAGATCCCTGCTCGGCCACAAAGCACCCAATGAATCGATTTAGTTTTTGGGTGAGGTGCATTCAATGCCCCCTTCGAGTTGCGGATTGACCGAGACATCCATAAACCGGGTTTTTGGTCATGGGACTCTGTAAAGGGTTCCAGAAGACCACATATACCCCTTTTATCCCCTCTATAAAAGGACATCAAAGGAGAGAAGAAAGGGAGATTGATCAGATTCAGGTGGAAGGATTCCAGAGGAAGGAGCTTAGGATTTCACGAACAGTGAAGTTTTAATTCGCAAACGAGAATAGGTATAGAACTGGAAACAAATTAATAGGGTTCCGAAAAATGCATAATAAATTGGTGAACCACGAACTTAAAATAAAATGAATAAATACCATGAGCCATGGCCCCTCTGCGGATGTACTCCTCATGGACCAGGGAGTTTATGCCCCCTTTTCGATCCGACGCACCACTTATCACCCTCCTAGGTGGGCGAAGCCCTGACCGGAGAACCCTTGGCCGGTATCGCCCCTGGCCGCCGATGATCGTACAAACTCCACCACATACCACCTTGTATGCGGGATGAACCAGAAGCTGCATACCGTCCTGGTACGCAGGATGCACATCAGTGTGCGTACCACCCTGGTATTTGGATGACCTCTCCAGCCGCGTTGCACCCTCCTATGTGTAGGGCGCCGCTCCTCATGCACTCATGCGGCCTGCCAGCTCCTTTGGTGTTCTCGTTCCCCGAGCTAGATAGAACCCTTCCAATCTGGCCCGATCATTCCCAATCTCTTCATTGGCATATTCATCGGCCCCAAGCCAAGGCCTCTACCAAAGCCACCAGACCTGTATGATGAAGCCTTCAGGTGCATCAGTGCGCCACTTTGACTTCACAAACCCACAGTAGAGGACAAAGGGGTTACCTTGGACCTTGAGCGTATTCCGGAGGCATTCTTGGGTTCACATTCCCACGGTTGTGCAGGGTCTGAGCCTGTGAGTCCCCTTTCTATCTCTCCACTTTTCAGGATCAAGGGACCCTACTCGCACTTCCTTTTGACGAGCGTCGGCGGTGAGCACTTCTCCCCTATCCTGGGAGTGGCTGGGCATCCCTCCTGAAGTAAGCGTCACACCATCCTCGCCAAAAGCCAATGGTCCTTCCCCTCTCATCATGGAAGGATCATTGCTCCGCTGCGTGACTCCTACCTTCCTCCATCATCAAGGAGAAGGAGAGTATAGCAGTCCTGGACTTCTCCTTCGTTCGTCGCCTTCCTCCCCTTCCCGTGGTAGGGAGAATGTGCAAGACTTTCGAAATCTATTTCATTCTCTTGTTTCTCGCACCGAGCATGACCCACGTGGGCTTAGAGATTTGTGATGGTCATGACGTCCACATTAAGATGGTGGTCCAACAAAACTACGTGGACTTTGATTCCTATCTTCTTGGAAGGGTACATAGGAAGGCTCCACGAGGTCCAAGCGCACCACCCCAGTTTTTCCGACCTCCTTCACGTCGGTTCACCAACACCTTGGGCTGCTTTAGAGCGCAAGACCCATCCCAAAATGAACTACGTGGATTTTGATCCCCGTTTCCTAAATAGGGTACGTAGGAATCCTCCCCAAGGTTCAATCCCAACAACAGGCAACTCTCACGTGTAATCCCTAGTCTCCCCAAACTACATGGATTCTAGTTCCTCTCATGAGGATACATAGGACGCCCGTATCATGGGTTCGATCCAAATGCTCAAGTCGTTATCTGTCCCCCCTGGGGGACAATAAACTCCAGAGTGCCCAGTTATGAGGCTTTAAACCAGTGCCGTCTCAATTATCCCAAACTCCTCAGAGTCATTATTCCAATGAGGGATGGTAAACCTTGGGCCTAAATGATTCTGAATCCCTATGTTCAGCTGACCATTGCCAACCAGGAGTAATCTGTGGATACTATGCTTGGGTATAAACCAATGATTCGCGAACATATGAATACGTCTTAAATCTATAAGAGTGTGCCGAAACCGGAAATAATTCCATCCAAAAGGGTGAGATGAGCCTAACTACCCATCCTCTTGAACAATGAGAGTTCTTAAGCATCGCTGGACAAATCACCTAGAGAATGTATGACTTTGCAAAGTAGGTCCACATATCGTTGGATATGGAACCATTTGGCATTTCGAAACGAAAATAGTGCACCTGATATGAGTGATTAAGCAGAACCCGTCCTTCTCTAATCAACTGTCAGGCCGTGCCCACATTTTCCCCACGTTCGTTGCGAAACAATCCTTAAAAAACATTAAAAATTGTAGATAACCATAAATACATAAAACAGACAAAAAACCCCGAAAAACCAAAAAAAACCAAAAAACCCCAAACAAACCATAAACCTCTCAAAATACCTCAAATCCCTAAAAAACTATAAAAATTCTAAAATACATAAAAATACCTAAAAATGTAAAAAACTCTAAAAACCTGAAAAACCTCTAAGAAAAAAATAAAATCATAAAAACACTTAAAAACCTATAAAAACTAAACACACTAAAAACCCTTAAACTCTAAAAAACCTAAAAACCTTAGAAACCATTAAGCCCCTAAAAACTATAAAAACCCTGAAACCCCACTAAAAAAACTAAAAACCCTTTAATCCCCTAAAAATTATATAAAACTATGAAAACCCTTTACACCCCTAAAAACTCCAGAAACCCTATAAACTCATAAAACATTAAATACTGTAAAAATGATAAAAAACTAAAACCCTAAAAATAAATATAAAAACATAAAAACCATAAAATTCCTAAAAAATCACAAAAGAAATCAAAAAACCTAAACAATCCTAAATGTTTGAAAATCCCTAAGAAACCTTCAAAACCTAAAAACACATAAAATCCCTAAATACCTAAAAATGGTAACACTAATAAACCCTAAAAACCTTTAAAACATAAAACCCCCTAAAACCATTAAAACCCCAAAAAACAGAAAAAAATTACCTATAAACTCTAGAGACCCCTTAAACATATAACAAAATTAAAAAAATATAAAAAAACCATTATAGCACTAAAAACACAAAAAACCCTAAAACAGAAAAAACCATAAATCCATAAATCCACTAAAAACCCTAAAAATCCCTAAAATTCCATAAAATCCTTAAAAATCTTTAAAAACATTAAAATACTAAAAAATATATTCAAACCCAATGAATATAGTAAAAACCTAAATACACTTGTATACCCTAAAATTATTAAAAAACTAGAAACCCTAAAATCTCAAAAAAAAATCCTAAACCTATCAACATCCCAAACACCCTAAAGAATCACTAAAACCCCTAAAACCATAAAACCCCTAAAAACCATATATGCCCTAAAGATCTTATAATATAACTAAAAACTATAAAAACTCTTTAAACCCCTAAAATGTCCAAAAACTATGAAAACCATTCAAAATTCATAAAACTATAAAAAGAAACAAAACCCCCATGAAATCCCTAAAACCCTAAAAACATTTATGTCCCTAGAATCCACAAAAATAATTAAATCCTAAAAAATCCCAAAAAATCCTTAAAAACCTAAAACCCCCAAAAACCATGAAAACCCCTCAGAAAAAAATAAAAACCTAAAACTCCTAAAACCCTAAAAAACCCCAAATATTTTAAAAAGGCCCGAAAACCCTAACACTCCTAAAACCATAAAACCCCCTAAAGTACATAAAACCAGTAAAACCCTAGTGGAATCTATAAAAAACATTTAATCCACTATTAACATTAAAAAAACCTAATAACCATTAAACCCAAAAAACATAAAAAAACATTGAAAACCAAGAAACCAAAAATCCAGAAAACCTCAAAATCCATAAAGACTCTAAAACATTTAAATTTTGTAAAAGGAATACAATCCCTATAAATGTAAAAAACCCTAAAAATCCTTAAAAAAACCCTATTAATACCTTTAAAACCCAAAAAATATAAAACCCCAAAAAATATGAAAAAACAAAAAACCCTAAAAATGCTAAAACCCCTAAAACCATAAAAACCCTAAAAAATTGAAAAATAGTAAAACCTATAATCCTTGTAAAATTGATAAAAAAATCTGAATACCCATTAAACCTAAAAAAGGTTGAAAAACTCTACGAAACCTTAAAATCCTTACAAAACTCAAAAAAATAAGACTCCCAAAGAACTATAAAACCCTAGAAACATAAAAACCATCAAAATCCATAGAAACCAAAAAACATTATATCCCTAAAAAGCCTCAAAATTTCCTAAAAACAAAAAAAAACCTTTAATCCTTGAAAAAACCAAAGAAAACTTTACAAAAAAAATACTTAAAATAGAAAATACACAAAAACTCTAAAACCCACCAAAAACCCCAAAAACCCCTCAAAATCCCTAAAAACCCTAAAATCCATTCAATTCCGAAAAAATCACTTAAAATACCTAAAACATAAAAAAACAAAAAACCCTAAAACACGCTAAGAAAACCTTGAAATCCAAAAAACACATAAAAGACCTAAAAACCTAAAAAATTCTAACACCCCTATAACCATAAAAAGTATATAAAATCCCTAAAACCCCATAGAAACCACAAAATAACTAAAATATTAAGAACCCTAAAACAACTAAAAACTATAAAATCCATTTAATCCCCTAAAAACATAAAAAAATATAAAAACCGAAAAAATAAAAATAAACTCGAAAAAACCAAAAAACACCTCAAAATCCATGAAAAGAAATCCACATGATAAATTCCTAAACAGTTCCTGAAAATCTATAAAAAACATAAAAAACCCTAAAAACATAGAAAATTAATTACCAAAAAAAACTTAAAACCCCTAGAAACACTTAAAAACATAAACTCGCTAAAAACAAAAAATTCCCCTCAAAATCCCTAAAACCCCTAAAACCCATAAAAATCCTAAAATTCCCTCATAATATAAAAAACCTAAAGACCCCAATGACCCTAAAAAACAAGAGAAACCACAAAATAATAATACCCCTTAAAAGCCAAAAAATTTCTAGAAACCATAAAACAAGAAAAAAATCCAATAAACAAAAAAAACATAAAAGCCCTAAAAACCATAAACCCATAAAAACCCTAAAAACACTAAAAACATTAAAATTTTTTTATAAACCTACAAATTTTAAAAACACTAAAAAATTAAAATCATAAAAAACTTAAAAACCATAAAAACCCAAATAACATTAAAACCCTCAAAAACCCTAACAAAATAAAAACCATAAAAATCTTAAAAACCCAAAAAATTCCCTAAAAATGTAAAAACCCTAATATCCCTAAAAAATACATAATAAAACCTTGAAAACAAAAAAAACATAAAACCCCTAATAACTTATAAATTACATAACACCATAAAAACCAGAAAAACCGGAAAAACCACAAAAAACTATAATAACCCCTAAAAACCATAAAAAACACGAAAACCCCATAAAAACCCTAAAACCAGTAAAAAATATAATAATATTTTAGAGCCATAAAAATTTTAAAAACTATAAAAACATTTAAATCCATAAAATTTTAAAAAATCCTAGAAACACAAAAAAACCATAAAACCCATAAAAATACTAAAAACCACTAAAACCCTTCAAAATCCAAAAACACCAAAAAATCCATAAAAATACAAAAAATAACTAACCCTAGGAATCCTTATAAATTCATAAAACTATTAAAACCAAAAACCATTCTCAATCCCTAAAAACCACATAAATCATAAGAAAACTTATAAAACCTAAACACCTCCAAAACCCCTAAAATCCTAAAAAATACTAAAACCCTAAAATTCCTAAAAGTCCCTAATAACCCTAAACTACTAAAACCCATAAAAACCCCTAAAATCTCTAAAACCCTAAAGATCCATAAAACCCTTTAAACTAATAAGAACTCTAAAAAATCATTAAACCAATAAAAAATTAAAAAACTATAAAAACCTAAGAAGCATTAAAAACCCAAATAATCTCCAAATACACAAAAAAATTGAAACTCCAAACAATCCCTATAATTTCCTAAAATCATAAAAATATCTTAGAACCCTTAAAACCCCAAATTTTTTTTTAAAAATTAGATACATATATGATGCATAAATACCTCAAAAATACTAAAAACCCTAAAATCCTATAAAAACCATGAAAGCTGTAAAATCCACTAAAGCCTCTAAATCCATTAAAATCACTAAAAATAATAAAAATAAAAAAACCAAAAAAACTCTCAAGGGAGGGGAAAAACCTAGAATAAGTTGGTTTTATCCTCTCATCCTAGTGATTATGAAATAAGTTAGATGTAATGAAGACAAATAATTCATTATGAAAATAGAGATGAAACTAGGGAGGACCCTACACATCACAGCTTCTTGCTCTATGATTCAGTCTTTGAGATCTACAAATAGTAGTGGGATGACCCTCATTTTATAGGCACTAGTTAGTATCATGTAATATTGAATGACATTGTGGATTGGTCCAGACATGGTCCCTTGTTGGTATCGATTCTTAAAATGAGTAAACAATTATAGATATGTCAAATCCGGCTATCTAAATCTCGTCCTGACTATTTTCACAATGTGTAAATCATGCACCACATGTAGTGAATTCATGAAATGCAGCTCATTGTTCATCTTCACTTGTGTCATGGAATGACCCAGATGTGTCATGTCGTGATACATGTCTACTCCACTTTCTGATAATTTCATCCATATCATGCATCATGTTACTTTCATAACATGCACCGGCACACAAAGTATCATTGTTACACAATGTGTATTTCCATTTTACTACCCCATAATTCTCATTTTCCCTTGGATATTTAATTTAGTTCTTTGTATGTTCTCTATGACCATCCTTAAAAAATCAAATGTCATGTCATGAGCTTTTCTTATGGAGCGATGTCTCTTTTTTCCCCTTTTCTAATTATTTGTTTTATCCTATCATAAAACAGAAAATGAGTTAAACCCTTCAAAAATGTCCAAGAATAATCACTTAAATAGAGAAATCAATATATTAAAACACCGTAAAATTCATGAATGATAAAATTATATAAGAAACATTAAAAACAAAAAAACACTTAATACCACTAAAAAACATAAAAACCCTAAAAACCATAAAAATTATAAAAGGAAAAAAAACCATAAAACAATAACAACACTTAAAAACCTAAAACCCCCCAAAAACATGATAAAACTATACAAATCCTATAAAAACTATAAAAAACCATTAAACCCCTAAAAATATTCAAAACACAAAAAGAGTGACCTAAACAAAAGTTGAGACATACCTGTTGGGTCCCCGCCAAATGGGCACAGGCAAAATTATGGTATTGATGGAAAAGGAAAAAAGTTTTTAGGGTTTTTGTAAAAATTCCTAGAAAAATTCAAAATGTGGTCGCAGAGTCCCTTGGCTCGGGAAAAATTTAGAGCATTTTCCAATCACTCATCGATTTTCAGGACCACTCTATATCGAAATAGCCTTTTCTTCATTCCGATCAGACCCTATTCCGATGGGGGCATTGGTAGGGTCCTAAAAAATCCACAAAGAGGAATGGAAATTCCACTTAATTTGAGAAGGGATTCTACCATATTTCCCTCATATGATTGGGATAAACATGATGAATACTCAAAAATGGTAAAAGGAACAACCGGCCCGCATACCGGTCAACATCGATGGTACGTGGCCGGTTCAGCAAGTCGCCCCCTCCGCTGACCACTTTCGTTCGCGGAGCAAGACGAGCACCAAGACGATCCTCCATCATGAACTACCCCTCTGCGGACTTCTATCGTTCGTGGAACAGAGATAGGGACCCTCTGCAGGTGCGAAACAGGATGGGCGCCAGGCCGGTCCACCGTCACGAACTACCCCAGTAACAATCCACGTCAACTAGCCCAGACCGCAAACACCTTCATTCGCAGAACAGAGATGAAGCCTTGCGCAGCCGTGAATCACTCCCCAAACTAGTTTGGTTTGTGGGGATGGTGCATTCAATGCCCCACGTGAGTTTCAGATTGACCCAGTAATCCATAAAACGGGCTTCTAGTCATGGGCCTCCACAAAAGGTAATGCATGACCATAGATACATCTCTTTCCCCACTCTATAAAAGGTGATCTAGGGGGAGAAGAAAGGGATCGATGAGATTCTGGTGGAAGTATTTCGAAGGAAGAAGCTTAGGATTTCACAAACAGTGAAGTTCCAATTCGTGAACCAGAACATGTATGAAACTGGAAATGAATTAATAAGGAACCAAAAACACATAACAACATGGTGAACCACAAACATAAAATATTAAAAAAGAAGACCGCAATCCAGGGCCCTCTGCAGATGTACTTCCCACAGATGAGGGATTCTATGTCCCTTTTTCGATCCGACACACCGCATAGCAGCCTTCTACACGGGCGAATCCTTGACCAACGAACCCCTGAATGGAGTCTCCCCTGGCCGTTGTCACTCGCCCAGACTCCACCGTGTACCACCCTGGTACACAATCCAAAACTAAAGCTGTGTACCACCCTGGTACGCAGGATTCCTATCATTCGGTGCACTACCCTGGTACGTGGATGGATTCTCCAGCTGCGTAACACCCCCCAAAGCGAAGGGTGTCCCTCCACATACACCCATGTGGCCTGCCAACTCCTTCAGTGTTCCCATTCCATGAGTCAGATAAAATCATTCCAATCCAACCTGATCCTTCGTAACCCCCTCACTGGCCTATTCAATGTCCTCAAGCCAAGGCCTCTACCAAAGCCACCTGATCCGTTTGATGAAATCTGCAGCTACATCAGCAAGCTACTTTGAGTTTACATACCCACGGTAGGCAAGGGAAAAGGGGATACTCCGGCCCTTGAGCGGGTTCCTGAATCATTCCTCGGTTCACATACCCACAGTTGTGTGGGGTCCAAGCTCGGGGGGTCCCCTTTATGCCTCTCCACTTTCCAAGAGTAGGGCACCCCGCTTGTGTTTCTGTTCGACACCAGTGGTGAGAAATTCTCCCCTCTTCTGGGAGTGACATGGCAAACTCCTTGGTGTAAGCCCCAAGTCATTCTTGCAGGAGGTAGCACCAATTCACCTCCGTACTTCCCCAGTGCCAAGGACCAAAAGGGGATATAGACACAGGGGTTTTCATTACCCTTTCCCTCTCCTGCTGGGCTTTGTCACCATTGGTCCTCGATCCTGTAATATGTCTGAATCTCCAATTCTCTGGGCCGCTCCATGAGTAAGCCCCACTCCGCTTCCCACAGATGCACCATTTGCGACATGATAGTCAGGTCTCTGCTGCCCCTTGTTTCTCACACCAAGAATGACTCACATGGGATTAGAGTATGCACCGACCCTGACCCCACCCTCTGGTGAACTACGAGGACTTTGATCTATGTCAAGGCATGGTACGTAGGAAGAATCTACGGGGTTCAATCCCACCACCCGGTCGTTCCGACCCTTTTACGTCAGTTCACCATCTCTATGGACTACCTCAGAGTGTAAGACCCATACACCATCTCATTGGGCCACCTTAGAGTGGAAGACATTATCCTTCGTCCTGCATGACATTAAACTACACAACCGAACAACGTGGATTCTGATTTCCCTCACGAAGATTCGTAGGAATCATGTATCACGGGTTCGATCCAAACGCTCAAGTTGTAATCTGTCACCCCTGGATGACAATAAACTCCAGAGTTCCCAATTATGAGGATTCAAACCAGTGTCATCTCAATGAGTCCTAACTCCTCAGATTCATTAATCTAATGAGGGATGGTAAACCTAGGGCCTAAATGATTTTGAATCCCTACGTTCAACTGACCATTTCCAACCCGGAGTAATCCATGGATACTATGCTTGGGTATAAAACAATGATTCACAAACATATGAATACATATCAAATCTGTAAGGGAGTCCCGGAAGAGGCAATAATTCCCCCCCTAAAAGGGTGTGATGAGCCTGACTTCCCATCCTCTCGACCAATGTGAGTTCTTAAGCATCGCTGGCCAAAACACCCAGCGAACGTCTGCCTTTGGAAAGAAGGTCCATGTATCGTTGGATATGGAACCATTGGACATTTCGAAATGAAGATCGATATACCCTATCCGAGTGATTGAGCATAGCTCATCCCTACACAAGTTCAACAGTTGGGAACGTTGGTCCACTCCATCCGATTTGTTGCGAAACAATCATTAAAATCATAAAAATCCATGGTGCCTCCATCCCCTTCTTCCTGCTCTCTCTCACAGGCTTCACTCGGCAACACTATGGTGATGTCGACCAACCCTCGATGGTGATGGTCCTTAGCGGCTGATGATGGGCATTTGGCGATTGGGGCGTTATGGCTTCGACGTTTTGAAGAGGAATGGTTTATGTGCATTGGCGACCCCATTCATTGACCACGGATCTGGGTCTCAACTAAGGCAGCTGACAACTTCGTGTGATGGTTCTTGGAAGATGATGGCTCAGATCGAGTTTTCAAGGAGGCGACTTTGGTCTGGCTCAGTTGTGGCACTTCAACTCAGATCTTCTTTTTCAGACAACACTCCTCGTTCATTTCTTGGATCTGCGGAGGAGATGTCGTGCGGATGGGTCGAGTTGGTGCATGTGGTTGAGGCTGATTATGTCTTTCCACAATTACTGAGGATCAGATCTCGGAGGTTCTGGTATTTTCTTTCTCTTGAATTGTGGATTCCACATTTTTTTGGTGCGCTGGTGGTTTCTGCATTTCATTTGCTACAACTTTGTGGGTGTTCGTTTGGGATGCTACTACGGTTTTTTCTGCTTGTGGAGTGGATTGACTTCTTGGCATGCCATTTGGTTGGAGGGATGTTCAAGTTTCTATTTAAGATGGCTTTGGAATTTTTGATGTTTTTGATGCTTCTAGGGGAATTAGTGTGTACTGCTGCGGGTGATTGGTGGTTTTCCTTTTCTGTTTTGCGTGGTGCGGAAGGAGACTGCCAGAATTGGTGGCGTTGGTTAGTACATGATATAGGGATGGGAGGTGAAGAATCTATCATTTATGATTTTGGTTCTGGTGGCTTTAAGTTGTAGCTGGTGACTCTCCTTGGTGAAGAGGTTCTAGAGGATGTGGATGTTTTGGTTTCATATTACTGTTGGTTTGACCCTCCTTTGATGCTGGTTGTATTATACCCCTGGCTGTGCTGCTGGGTGCGTTATGCTGGAATGTTGGTTGGTACTTGGTTGAAATGTGAGGAAAACATCAATCTTGTTTCTTCAGTTGGTGGTTCTATTATGAGGAAGAAAGACCTTCCAAGAGTGGTGGTGCGGGCTAAAGTGGGAGCTAGTGTTTTTGGAGATGTAGCTAGATTGGTTGTGAATCGGTGTGGATGTTGGCGTTTGTTACTGGTTAATGGTGATGGATGCTGTCTTTCCCTTGGGTGGTGTGGATGTGATTCTGGTAGTGGGTGTGAAGAAATATGATGCTGCTTGGCGCTGACTGCTGCCTCACTATGAGACGGTGAAGTGAATGTGATTGGCGAGGAGATGATGGAGGCTGGAGACAGTGAAGCTGCTATCTGGTTACTGCATGGATGGGAGGTGTTGAAGGTGTTGGATGCTAGAGCATGTGAGATTGGATGCTGGTCTCTACTTGGATGTGAGCTTTGGATTCTAGTTTCTACTTGGATGAAAAGTGATAAAGGGGTGATAGAGCTGTCGACTACTAGAATTGGCTGAGATAGTGCTAAATCTGCTGTGAGTTTGGCGTTGTGTCTTTTCTTCTTTTGAATTTTCTTTTTTTTTGTCGTCTTTGGGTGTGTGTTTGTTAGGGGCTTTTGGGTGGGGGTTGATTGACCCCACCTCTCCCTTGTCTTCAGTTTCTTCATGTCTTTTTTCTAATAAATTTTGGGGGTGCCAGGAATAGCCTGTCCCCGAGCCTTCCTTGTCCTAAACCCCATATGAGACATAAAAATTATAAAAAACCCCTATAAATCTCTAAAAATATAAAAAATCATAAAGACCCTAAAAACTCTAATAAAACCTTACAAACAAAAAAACAATTAAAAACCCTAAAATCATAAAAACTCAAAAAAACCTAAAAAATTAAATATAATAAAACGCCAAAAAACACTCAAAATCTCTAAAATATCTATAAAAATTTGAAAAATCCCTAAAAATCAAAAAAAAAATAGAAAAACAGTACAAAATCTAAAAAACCATAATAAAACCATAAAAACATAAAAACATGTCGAATCCCTAAAAACATAAAATGATAAAAACCCTAAAAACATAAAAATACTCTAAAAAGACTCTAAAAAGACCCTAAAACACCTAAATCACCTAATTTTTATAAAGCCCCTAAAAACAGTACTAAACTCTAAAAATCCATGAATACCCTTAAAATCCATAAAGGTGTGGATGGTTGCTGGTCCACGGGAATGGTTTCGAATGCGTCTAAGGTGGGGGTTGAGAGGGCATCTAGTGATGCTTCCTGCCATGTGACTGAGTAGGGGGAGGTGGAGGTGTAGGTGTCAGAGAATAAGATGGAGGAGGTGGCTGGGCAGGGGACAGTGGAAAAATTGGAGGGGGAAGCTTCTCAAGAGAGCACACTTGAAGCAAGGTTGGGGTGCGGGCAGGGGGAGGGACTTGGGATAGGGGATGCCCCCGAACATAGGGGTGCTACTGCACAGGAGGTGATTCCAAGGGAGGAGGGGCTTTTGCAGCTGGCGGACAAGCCTGACTTCTCGGCCACACATGATGATGATGGGACGGTCCTTCTTGGGGAGGATGGGAAAATGCCTCTGGTTTTTGTCACTAGAAGTGTAGAATTACTTTCCTTAAGGGATCTAAGATTGCCTTAGGATGATATTTTTGTTGAGTGCCCCCGTAATCAAGAAGCCTCCTCTATCTCGGATCAAGTGCACGGAATGGAAGTGGAGGAGAGCTCATTTGAGATCTAGAAGGTGAAAGGGATCGATGATGGTCCCACCACGATCTACTCAAAGAGGAGGAGGATGCGGGATTACTCCACTCTCCCCAGACCCATGGTTACTCAGGTGTCTTCAAAGGCAGTTAAGATGAAAGTCAAGGTTAATAATCGTTTGCAGCCGCATTCCTCGGAACAAAGAAAACACAGGGAGAAGTTTCTGACGCTCTTCAAGCTCAATGAGGATTATGAGTCAGGATGGGATGACTCTGACTCCTACTATGATGATGCACCCTCTGGATATGGTGCGGATGGTGACCCTTATGGTGTGGATTCTATTTTGGTTTTTGGTGGTGACGTTGACTGATCGGTTTTCTTTTTCTTCTTTGTTTTCCTTTTGATATTTTTTTGGGACTTTGGGATGTTGATGTAAAGGGTTTTTGGGTGTGGGTCGTTTGACCCCTCCCCTCCCTTGTCTGATGTGGCTGTTGTGGTTCAGTGATGGGCATGGGTGCTGGTTTCCCCCCAGGCTGTTGTTTAATTGCTGGTTAGGTTGTGCTATGCTTTTATTCTTTTCCTGGATGTTGGCAGCTCTATGCCCATGTTTGTGTTGTTGTGTGCGTTCTTCTGGAATTTTGGTTGGTTATTGGCTAGAATGTGAGGAAAATGTCGATCTTGTTGCTGCTGCTGGTGGGTTTTTGGATGTTGGTTTCTATTACCGTTTAATGGTGCTGGATGTTATATTGCTATTGGGTGCTACGGTGGTGTTCTTGGAGGTGGGTGTGAAGAAATTTTCTACTGCTTAGTGATGACTGATGCCTCACTACGAGGCGGTGAAGAAGAATCTTGTGTCTTTGATGATGATGGCTCTGTGATGATTGGATGTTGGTGGTTCTGTGATGTTGGATGCTGGTGGTTATGGATGTTGGTAGCTCCTTGGATGGGATACACTAAATATGCTATTTTTTTCTTTATTGTCGGCTGCTGATTGGCTGGGGGATGCTGTCGGTGTTTCTTTGGTTCTTTTCTGTGCTTTGGATTTTTCATTTTTTGCAGTCTTTGGGTGTGTGTTTGTAAAGGGGTTTTCGGTGTGGTTCGTTTGACCCCTCCCCTCCCTTGTCTGCTGCGTCTTTTATTAATCTAATAAACTTGGGGGGTCAGGAATAGCCCGACCTCTGAATCATCCTTTCCCTAAAAACAGTAAAAAACACAAAACCCATAATATATACCTCAAAATATCTAAAAACGTAAAAAACACAAAAAACCTAAAAAAACCCATAAGAAAAACGTAAAAACCAAAAAACCTTTAAAACCCCTAAAAACAAAAAAACAATAAAAATTCCAAAAAACCATTAATACCTTAAAAAACCAAAAATACACTCAAAATCCCTAAAAACTCATAAAAATACAAAAATACAAAAAATCCATAAAATTTTAAAAACACGAAAAACCTAGAACACCCCCTATGAAAACCATAATACCTGAAAAACACTTAAATCCCCTAAAAAAATAAAAAACCCTAAATACCCTAAATATACCCAAAAGAAGAAAAACTATGAAACCATAAAAACCTCAAAAAAATAAAATGCACTAAGAATCCAAAAAATAATAAAAAAAATCTAAATACCATTTAAACCCATAAAAACATTAAAAACTATAAAAATAGTATAAACCCTAAAAATTAAAAATACCCAAAAAACCTTATGAAACCATAAAAACCCTATAAACCCTTAAAACCCTAAAACTCTCAAAATCCCCCAAAACCCTAAAAACCTAAAAAAACCCCAAAAAATCTATAAGAAACATAAAAACCCCTAAAAACACTAAGAAAAAATTGAAAACCTAAAAAAACATAAAATCTCTATAAAAATTAAAAAACGCTAAATATCCTCAAAATCATTTGAAACCTAAAGATCCTAAAAATCCCCAAAATCTATAAGATCCCTAAAACCCATTAAAATCCGAAAAAGAATATATCCCTAAAATGAAAATAACTGTAAAACCCTTGATAATACTAAAAATATCTTAAAACACTAAATAAAATTAAACCACTAAAAACCTAAAAAACGCTAAATACCCTAAAAATCCTAAACATTAGCTAAAACCATAAACCCTGAAAAAACATAAAAACCCAAAAAACATTAAATACACCCTACAAACCCAAAAAAGAAAATTAGAAACCACTAAAATCTCTAAAATCCCTTTAAACCACTAAAAAAAGTTACAAACCTAAAAATCAATAAAAACCTTAAAACCTTAAAACCCTTAAAACTCTCAAAATACATAAAAACCATTAAAATCATAAAACATCACAAAAAACATTAAAGACTCTAAAAAATAGAAAACCCTAGGATAACATAAAAACCCTAAAACCCATAAACCCATAAAAACCATTAATACCTTAAAATACTAAATACAATTAAAACCCATGAAAACTCTAAAATACCCTAAAATTTAAAAAATGTAAATAACCACGAAAACCCTGAGAACCCATTTTAAAACCATAAATAAATAGAAACACATAAAACCCCTAAAAACACTAAAACCTGGAAAAACCATAAAACCGTAAAACCTTTAAAACCCTCAAAATATTTAAAAACCCATGAAACTATAAAAATCCCAAAACATCCTTAAATTCCAACAAATGTAAAAAACCATAGAAACCCCAAAGAACAAATAAAAAATTAAAATCATAAAAACACATAAACCCCTAAAATCTCCAAAAACACTAAAACCTAAAAAACCCTTAAAAACTCTCTAAAACCACTAAAAACCAACCACAAACCCCTAAAAACCATAAATACACTAAAACACCAAACCCCCCCCCCCCCCCTAAATCACTACAAACCCTTTAGAAATCAAAAAAACATTTAAAAACACTAAAAACCCGAAAAACATAAACGCCCCAAACCCCCAAAATCCATAAAAACACTGAAAGCCCCAAAAAACTGTCAAAACCCATCAAAACCTGAAAAATCCATCAAAGTCCTAAAAAATCCCCAAAAATCCCAAAAAATTAAAAAAAATCTGAACAAACTGAAAACCCCAAATAATACCTTAAAACCTATAAATTCTTAAAACCCCTAAAAAGAAAAAACCCCCTAAAATCCTAAAAAACCTTAAAACTCTTAAAATCCCAAATGATGATAAAACCCCCAAAAAAAATTCTAACAAATACCAATAATTCCTTAAAAATGAAAAAATAATTAAAACCATGAAATATCATATTAAAAACTTGAAAACATAAAAACACATAAACCCCCAGAGACCTAAAAATTCCAAAAACCCTAAAAATACCCTAAAACCAGATAGAACCCATAAAGACCCTAAAAATATAAAAAACCCAAAAACCCAAAAAACCCTACAAGCCACTACAAAATTTATAAATCCTTTAAACCACTAAAAAAAATCATAAACTTTAAAAAAACCTTTAAATCTGTAAAAACCCATAAAAATTCCCAAAAACACAAAAAACCCTAATGTACCTATAACCCTGAAAACTCTTAAGCACCTTTAAAATATTGAAAAACACTATAAACAATTGAAAATCGTAAAATATCCCTAAAATTCACTAAAAATGTAATAAACCATAAAACGGTTGAGAACCCATATGAAAACCTCAAAAAAATTAGAAACACTAAAACCCCCAAAAAATCTAAAAAATGCTGAAAACCATAAAACCCATAAAACCCCAAAAAAACCTCAAAATCCATAAAAATCCTAAAGGCATTAAATATCATAAAAGTCTACAAAAATACCCAAGAACATAAATAATCCTAAAAAAAATGAAAAACATATGAAAACATTAAAAACACATAAAACCCCCCAAAAAACAGAAAAATGCTAAAATCCTAAACAGCCCTAAAAATAACTTAAAAACCCAAACCCCCTAAAATTAATAAAAACCTCTAAAAACATTGAAACCCCCAAAAACCACATAAAATCCCTAAAATGCTGTAAAATTTTTAAAATCCATTTAAACCCCAAAAAACCATAAAACAATAAAATCCCTTAAACCCCTAAAAACTCAAAAAAATAAAAGCCCATAAAAAACCATAAAACCCCTACAAATCCCTAAAAACTCGTATGAAAACATTAAAATCTAAAAAAAGATAAGCCCCATAAAAAATACAATATGATAATAACCCATAAATTCCATAAAAACACAAAAAACCGCAATGAGCCTAAAAATCCATAAAAACCATAAAAAATAAAAAATCCAAAAAATCCAAAAAATTTCTGAAAACATAAAAAAAAACCAAAATAACTAAAAACCCAAAAAACCTTAAAACCTAATAACAATTTGAACTGCTAAAAACACTCAAAACAATAAAATCACTAAAAACCCTAAAGAGGCCTTATACCCCGTAAGACCCCCTAAAAACCATAAAAACTCATAAAACCCTCAATCCCATGAGAATAACTCAAAATGATAAAGACCCTTTAAAACCCAAAAAACATAAAAAACACTAAAAATCTGAAAACAATATAAAACTAAAAAAACCCTAAAAATGAAAAAAAAACAATAAAAACAAAAAAACCCTAGAAACCCTAAAAATTATTAAAAACCCTAAAAAACTATGAAAAAATAAATAAAAATCCATGAAAACATAAAAAACCATAAAACCCCTAAATATACCTTAGAAAACCATAAAATCCTAAAAACACATAAACCCATAAAAACCCTAAAAACACATAAATCCATAAAAAACCTTAAAAACTCAAAAAATTTTAAAAAACATAAAAAACCCTAAATACTTTAAAACCCCTAAAACCCCCTAAAAACATTATAATACATAAAAACTCATAAAAACCCTAAAAACTACTAAAAACTCTAAAAAATTTGAACCCCCAAAATATTAAAAAGCTCTAAAACCGTTAAAACATTAAAAACTCAAAAAAACCATAAAACCCTAAATAATTAAAAAATCATAAAAATACTAAAACCCCCAAAGTCCTTAAAATTCCAAAAAACCCCTAAAAACCCTCAAGAAACTTCATCAATCCCAAAAAATGTAAAAACCCAAAAATTTTAAGAAAACCTTAAGAACATGAAAACACTTTAAGCCCCTAAAAACTAAGAACCCTAAAACCCTAAAAATGTAAAACCCCTAAAGCCCTCAAAATCCGTAAATCCCATAAAAACCATTAATATCCTAAAAAATATATAAAAATATTGAATAAACAAAGAAACCCTAAATTCCTTGTAAAACCCCTAAGAAAAACCTGAAATCCTAAAAACACTTTAAAAACCAAAAAACAATAAAAATCTAAAAAACCGTAAAAACTCAAAAGAACCTAGAAACCATAAAAACCATTAAAAATTACTCAAAACCATAAAAATAATTAAAACCCCATAAAAACTCTAAAAACCTCTAAAACTGTAAAAACATTGTAAACCACTAAAAATATTTTAAAACACAAAAAACATAAAAAACATAAGAAATTCAAAAAACACTAATGAAAAAATTGTTAAACCCTAAAAATCCTCAAAATTCCTAAAAAAACTAGAAACCCACAAAATCCTAACAACACCAAGGAATCCATAAAAACGTAAACATCCCTAAAATCCCCAAAGTCCATAATAATCTAAAAACACAAAAAATACCTAAAAATTTTAAAAACACTAAATCCTCTAAAAACTAAAAAAAACCTATAATACCTGAAAACTATAAAAACCCTTAAAACCCTTATATCCCTAAAAAACTATTTAAATTCGAAAACTATAAAAAATACCTATAAAATAAATACCCAAAAAACCCATAAGAAAACAATGAAAACATAAAACTCATAAAACCACTAAAAAAACTGAATACATTAAAACCCATAACACCCCCTAAAAGTCCCTAAAAACCATAGAACCACTATAACCTATAAAAACGCTAAAACCCACTAAAAACTCTAAAACCACTTTAAAACCTTAAAATAATTTAAGACAATAAAAACCCTCAAAATCCCTAAAACATAAAAAGCCTTAAAATCCTAAGAAATCTTTAAAAACATAAAAACACTTTAAACCCATAAAAACAAAAAAAATATTAAAAATCTTAAAATACCAAAAAACCCTCAAAATCTCTAAAACCCATATAACCCATAAAAATACAAAAAATCCCTAAAATCCTTAAAAAGGTAAAAACCCTAAAACCATAAAATTTTTAAAGAAAACACTAAAAACCTAAAAACATTTAAAAACTATAAAAACAATAGAAGACCTTAAAGACCCCAAAAATTTTAAAAACCCTAAAAACTTTCCACACCATAAAAAACAAAAACAACACTGAAAACTGTAAAACCAATTTAAACCCCCAAGAAACATTAAAAACCCAAAAAACCATTAAAACCCAATAAAACATTTTAAAAACCTTAAAAATCCATAAATCCATAGTTACCTAAAAAAACACAAAATCCCAAAAACCCTAAAAATCCCAAAAACCCCGACAAGACCATAAAAATAATTAAAATCCCAAACAAATCCATAAAAATATATAAACCCTAAAAAAAGTGAAAAACTATTAGAAAACCATAAAAACTGAAAAAATATAAAACCCATAAAAACCTAAAAATTCTTAAAACCCAAAAAATCCTCAAAATCCCTAAAACCTCTCAAATTCCCCAAAAAAACTAAAATCCATAGAAATAAAAAAAACCTCTAAAATCCAATTAAAATGTAAAAAATGTAAAAAACCATGAAAATCCGTAAGAAATCCTTAAAATCCTAAAGTCACTTAAAACCCCTAAAAACAGACAAGAACTAAAATCCATAAAATACTAAATACCCTCAAAACCCCTAAATAGCTTAAATACCATAAAAATCCTAAAAAACCTAAAAATACATAAAACCACTAAAACATTAATAACCCTAAATGGCTAAAATCCCATAATAAAAAATTAGAATATATAAAACATAACACCCCCAAAAACCTTAAAAACCCAAAAAACCTAAAAAACCTAAAAACCTTAAAAAGTCCTAAAAACAATCAATATACAAAAAAACCCTAAAAATGTAAAATATCCTGAAAAATATCTTAGAATCCCTAAATACATAAAAAACACTACAAACCTTGAAAACAGAAATAAATAATTAAATCTTAAGAAAACAAAAAACCCATAAAAACTCAAATAATCCTAAAACCGCAACAAACCTTAAAAACCCTAAAACCCATAAAATCCGTAAAAATAATAAAAATTCACAAAAAATATCTAAAAACGATTGTACTCTAAAAATCATTGAAACCACTAATAAACTATTAAAAATTTAAAAAATCTTAAAACCCCCCCAAAATATATAAATTTTAGAAACCCCAAATAACCCTAAAACCCAAAAAAACCGTAACTAAAGATAAAAACCATAAAAAATTACAAAAAAATACACTAAAAATAAAAAAAATCCTAAAACCTCAAAAAACATTAAGAGAAAAAAACTATAAAAAATCTTAAACCCCTAAAAACCTAACTAAAGATAAAAACCATAAAATATCTAAAACAACCCTAAAACCCTAAAATTCCCTAAAATCTATAAAACACATAAAACCCTAAATACCATAGAACACCTAAACACACAGTAAAAATTCTAAAAACACTTTAAAACCATAAAATAATTAAAAACAATAAAAACATTAAAAATTCTAAAAACATAAAAAACCCAAAAAACCCAAAAATCCCAAAAAACCCAAAAAACCCAAAAAACCCTAAAACCACCAAAATCCCTAATAAACCTAAAAAATCCTAAAAATCCTAAAAAGCCACTAAAAATACTCAAAAACATAAAAAAACCCTAAAAACAGATAAGAGAACATATAAAACATAAAAACACATAAAACCTTAAAAAACCCCTTTAAACCCCTAAAAATGAATAAAACCCTAATCTCCTCAAATTCCCTAAAAACCTAAAAACCCATAAAAATACAATGAAAAGAACATAAAATACATCAAAATTTATAAAACCCTAAAAAGGATGATAACAACTAAAAATATTCAAAACCGATAAGAAAACCATTAAAATATGACAACACATAAAACCCATAAAACCCTAAAAACTTTAAAAACCCAAAAAACCATGAAAAAATATAAAAACCCTAAAACATTAAAAAAACATAAAAATATAAAAAAACAAAAAACCGCCAAAAACTATAAGACCCATTTAGATCCCTAAAAATGTTAAAACTCTCATAAAAAATATTAAAACCCATAAAAACTCAAAAAACCAAAAAAAAACAAAAAAAACCCTAAAATCCTAAATGCCCTAAAAACCATAAAAACCCAAAAAAATAGATAAAAATAAATTTGAACATAAAAATGTATGAAATACCAACAAACCCCTAAGAAATAACTAAAAACCTAAAATCATGTAAAACACGAGAAAAACCTAAAAATTCTAAAATCCTAAAATAAATTCAAAAAAACAAAAATGACCTCAAAATCCCAAAAAATCCTAATAATCCATTCAAATCATAAAAAGACCTATAAAATCCATAAATACATAAAAACTGATAAAATACTAGAAAAACTCAAATATAACATTAAAAACTAAAAAACATAACACCATAAAAATAGAGAAAACCCTAAAAATCCTAAAAGACCACAAATCCCCTAATAACCGCTGAAAATATAAAAACACATAAACCCCCTCAAAGTCCATAAAAACCCTAAAACCCCCCTAAAAACGCTGAAAAACCTATTGACCCTTTAAAACTTTAGAAAAATCTAAAAACATTCAAAACCCCTAAAAATAAAAAAGGCTATAAATTAAAAAAATCATACTGAAAAGCCTTAAAACCCTTAAAACCTCAAAATGCCTAAAAATCCTAAAAATCATAAAAATCCAACCTCTAAAATCCTGAAAATCCTAAAACAATGAAAATCCAACAAAAAAATTAAAACCTAGAAACACATAAAAATAATAAAAAACCTAAAAAGTACCAAAAACACAAAAAACCATTAAAACCATAAAAAACCCTTAAAATGCCAAAATACCTAAAAATCATAAAAATACTAAAAAATCACTAAAAAAATAAAAACCATATAAAAAAATAGGAATACCTTAAAACAAAAAAAAACTAAAAATTATTAACAAAATAAAAAAATGTTAAAAACCTTAAAACCCCAAAAAAACATAAACCCAAAAACACAAAAACCTTAAAAACAATAAAAACCAAAAAAAAAATGAAAACCCTTTAAAAACATAAAAACATTAAAAAACTCTATAACCCTTACAACTAAAAAAACACACAAAAAATATGAAAAACCAAAAACAAAAAAAAACCTAAAACACCTTAAAAACTTCAAAATCCCTAAAATCTACGAAAACCATAGATACTAAAAAGGCCATAAAAATTTAAAAAAATGACAATCCCCTAAAATTCTTGAAACCTTCAAAGAAAACCTTAAAAACTAAAAAACACATAAAACCCCTAAAAACATTAAAAAGAATAAAAACCCTAAATAAACCCAAAAAAATCCAAAATACCCAAAAAATACCTAAAAACCATAAACACCCATTAAAAACCTAAAAGGCCCTAAAATATCTAAAAATGTTTCAAAACAAAAAAAACAAAAAAAACATAAAAACCTAAAATCACTTGAAACCCCTAAAAACACTAAAAATTCCCTTAAAACACATAAAAACTATAACCCAACACCCCACCAAACATTAAAAGAATTTTAAAACCCCACAAAAACATTAAAAATTCACTAAAAACACTAAAAACACTTTAAACACCCAAAACGTTAAAAAATCATGAAAATCAATAAAACCCCTAAAAACTCAAAAAAAACCCAAAGTAAAAAAAACCCATAAAAACCCAAATGACCCTCAAATCGCATGAAAAACTAAAAACCCATAAAACTCATATAAATCCCTACGATTCCCTAAAACCATAAAAACCACTAAAACCCTAAAAATACATAATAAATACATTAAAAACCTAAAAACATATAAATCCCCAAAGACACTAAAACCCCCAAAACCTTAAAGAAAATAAAAACCCCACAAAATCCATAAAAAACTAAAAAAAATAAAAATCTATAAAAATACCTACAAACACTGAAAAACATAATAATCCAAAAGTCCTAGAAAATCCCAACGAAAACATTAAAAACCTAAAAACACTTCAAAACCCTAAAAACCAAAAAATTAGAAAAAACATTAAAAACCCTAAAATCCATCAATTTCACTAAAAAATCTAAAAAACAATAAAAATATTAAAATGTCCCTAAAAACATAAAAAATGATAAAACCCCTAAAAACCCCAAAGAAAACCCTAAATTTTTAAATAAATTTTAAAATTCTAAAAACCTATAAGACACTAAAACCCCAAAAACCATAAGGACCCTAAAATCCCTAAACCCCCCTAAAATCACTAAAAACCCTTGAAAACCATTTTAAACAAATAAAAACTATAAATACCAATAAAAATTGTAAAAAACCTTTAAAAACCTAAAAATGTATGAAAACTATAAAAACCCATAAAAACATAAATAACTAAAATAATCTAAATACCCAAAAAAACCATAGACACCCTAAAAACCATAAAACTCCTAAAAACATAAAAATACCTAAAAATTAAAAATCCCTAAAAACCATGTCTAAACCTAAGAAAATTATAAAAAATATGAAAACAACAAAAACCCCTTAAAAACTAAAAATGACACAAACCCAAAAAAAATTAAAAAAACTCTTCAAAATCCATTCAAACACTAAAAAACCATAAAAAATAAAAAAAATCTTAAAACCTTGGAAACCCAAATGAAAAAACATAAAATTATATATACACTTAAAACCCAAAAAACCAAAAAAATTCTAAAAAGGCAAATAACCATAATGATACCCTAAAATCCCCAAAAAACACAAAAACCCCAAAAAACACCTAAATATATTTAAAACCATTAAAACCCATTATAATCCTAAAAAATAAACAAAAAATAATAAAAACTTATGTTAAAACATTCTAAAAACATTTAAAACCCTAAAAACTCAAAAAACATTAAAATCTATAGACACCTAAAATAACTAAAAACCCTACAAATCTATAAAAATCATAAAAATGCATAATTTTTGTAAAAAATACCTAAACTTCCCTAAAAACATAAAAAACCTAAAAACCCTGATAACCCCAAAGAAAACCATAAAATTATAAAATAATTAAAACTCCTAAAAGCCTAAAAATGATTAAAAACCTAAAAACCCATAAACCACTAAATACCAAAAAACACAAAATCCATAAAACCCTTAAAAACCATTAGAAATATTAAAAATCTAAAAAATTCCTTAAAAACATATAAACCCTAAAACCCAAAAAACCAAAAAGAACACCGTAAAAACATAAAAACACTTAAAACCCCTAAATACCTTAAAAGGTTAAAAATACCAATAACCTTGGAAAAAACAATATACTGAAACCCCATAAACCCCTGAAAACATTAAAAACCCCTAAAACCTATAAAAATTCATTAAACCAAAAAAACCTCTAAATCCTTTTTAAACCAATAAAATTGATAAAGAAAACTCTAAAAACCTTAAAAACCATAAAAAATAAAAATATATTCTTAAAAAAAATTAATTACTAAAAACTATTTAAATACCCTAAAATCCATAAAGATCTAAAAAATCCATAAAATTTCCTAAAAAAATTACTAAAACCATGAAAATCCCTAATAAATCCTTATAAAACTTAAAATCCTCTAAAACCCATCAAAATACTGAACACCACTAAAACAATAAAAATACTAAAAATGCGATAAAGATCCCTAAAAATTTAAAAATCCCTAATATCCCTGAAAACCCTATTAAAATGATAAAAAAAATAAAACATAACCCCCCCCCAAAAAAAAACTACATAAAAACCCCTGATACTTATAAAACCCATAAAAACCTAGACAATCCCTAAAATCCCAAAAAACCCTAAAAATACTAAAAATTCTCTAAAAAGAACAAATGATATAAAATCGCTAAAAACACTAAAAACCCAATATAAAACCACAAAAACAAAAAAATCTAAATCCCCTAAAACCATATAAATTTATAAAAATGCTACAAAACCTTAAAAGAACATAAAAAACCAAAAAACCCCTAAAACCCAAAAAACCCCTAAAAACCATAGAAATCCCTTAAATCCCATAAAAAATAAAAAACCCACAAAGAACTCTAAAAACCCTTTAAACAACTGAAAATGTAAAAAAAAACTCTGAAAAACCTTAAATATCCTAAAAACTCAATAAACCCCTAAAAACCCAAAAAATTATAAGAATACTAAATCACCTAATATAACTTAAAACCCCTCAAAATCCATAAAAACCCATTAAAATAATAAAAATTCCCAAAATATCCCAGAAAACATAAAATCTCATAGAAATTCATAAAATCCATAAAAAACTAAAAACATATAAACACTTAAATCTATTAAAACCAAAAATAATGTTTGAAACCATAAAAACCCTAAAAATCAGTAAATCCACTCAAAAACCAAAAACATAGTAAAAAGCCATACAAAATCCTAAAAAATCCCAAAAAATTTTAATAACGGAAACAATCCTTAAAAACCTAAAAATCTTAATAAAACACTAAAGAACTAAAAACAAATAAAACCCCTAAAGGACTTAAGAGATGAGAAAAACCCTTGAGTCCCTAAAACCATAAATCTAATAAAATAAATAAAAACCCTAAAAACAGATACAAACCCTTAAAACCCCCACTAAAAACTATTAAAAAAATTAAAACCATTAAATGTTGAAACCCCATAGAAAACATTTAAACCCTAAAAACTAAAAAACACTAAAACCCTGAAAAAAAAACACAAAACCCTAAAATCCATAAAAACTAGAAAAACCTTCAAAATAGATAAAAATAAAATAAAACGCCATAAAAATCTATAAAAATCCCTAAGACTCCACAAAAAATTAAAATACCTTAAAATCTCAAAAGCCCCCCACAAAATCCCTAAAAACCTAACACTACTTAAAACCCATAAAAAACTAAAGATGCTAGAAACCCTAAAAACCCCTAAAAAACTAAGAAAACCTTAAGATCCTAAAAGAACATTAAACCCTAAAAACCTAAAAAATTCTAAAAACCTTAAAAGTCACCAATAACCCCTAAAAACCAAAAAAAACCCTAAAACCCATAAAAACATAAAAATCCACTATAAATCCAAAAAGCTATTTTAACCCATAAAAATGTTAAAAAACTCTCTAACCCTTAAAAACCCTAAATAACTCAATAGACAAAAAAAATCCCTAAAACCTCTAAAAAACCTAAAAACACCAGAAAGCCCTAAAAATCTATAAAATATAAAAAACCCTAAAAACCGTAAAACCCCCTAATAAAACTATAAAACCTAAACAAAATTAAAAATTCAAAAAGCACGAAAAATGTTAAAAATCCTAAAAAAACCTAAAACCCAAAAAATAAATAAAAAACCTTAAAACCCATAAAATCTTATAAAATCCCTAAAAATCCAAAAAAAACTAAAAACCTCTAAAGACCTTGAAAACCACTATGAAAATACTAAAAATAAAAAATCACTTAACACACCTAAATAATGGGAAAATGTTAAAATCCTAAAAAAACAAAAACTATAAAAACTGTTGAAACCACTCAAAACCATCAAGAACCCTAAAAACCAACAAAACTCATAAAATAACACTAAAAATATAAAATTATTTTAATCCCTTTAAACCCTTAAGGACGTTAAAATCTCTTAAAAATTTATAAAACCCTAAAATATTCACAAAAAAAATCTAAAAGCCAAAAAACAATTAAAACCCCAAAAAATTCCCTAATATTCCCTTAATATGAATAAAAACCTAATAAACTTGAAAACTCTAGGAAAAAATTAAAAACCTAAAAAAACAAAAAATCCCTAAATATAAAAAATATAAAAACCCCTAAAACCCAAAAACCCGTAAAATCCCTTCAAATCCCTAATAATCCAAAAAAACCAAAAACAAATCGATAAAAGTCTAAATTATCCTTATAATTTATAAAACTCTAAAAACCATGAAAATCCATATGTATCCCAAAAACCCTAAAACAAATCAAAAAAGGCCCTAAATCTTCTAAAAATCGCCAAAACCAAGAAATTCCACTACAATCCTTAAAATCCCATTAGAAACGTAAAACAAATAAAACTCTAAAACCCCTTTAAACCCTTGAGAACAATAAATTTTTTTAAAAATCCTTAGAAACACTAGAAAATCAAAAAAACCTTAAACCCCCCCAACCCACAAAACCCCCCCAAAACCTTAAAATACATAAAAATCTCTAAAAACCTCTAAAAAATCAGAAAATCCCAAAAATACCTAAAACATCAAATCACAAAAAAACCTGAACACCCCTAAGGAAATATAAAAAACCAAAAAACACTACAAACCTCTCGAAACCCTAGAAAAACTAAAACACATAAAAACCATAAAAATTATAAAAACCCTAAAACCCCTTAAATTTCTATAACCATAAAAATCCAAAAAAAACCATAAACATGGAGAAATCCCTAAATCCCACTGAAACCATTACAAACCCTAAAAAACCAAAAAAACCATAAAACCCCTCAAAATCCCTATAAACCCTATGAATCCATGAAAAACATAAAAACCAATAAAATCACTTAAAATTTAAAAACACCCCTATGAACCCTAAAAACCATAATAAAAACTTAATAACCTAAAAATACTTAAGACCAATAAAAACCTAAAAATTCTAAAAAACCAAAAAAAACTAAAAACTCTAAAAACTAGAAAAACCCTCAAAACCATAATAACCCCTTAAATACCCTAAAAACAACTTAAATCTCTAAAACCTCTTTAAATTACCAAGAAATTAATAACTATAAAGCACCTTAAAATTCTTATAAATTCAAAAATCCCTAAAAAACATAAAAACTCAAAAAATCTAAAACATTCAATATCAATAAAACCTATAAAAACATAAAATCGTAAAAATCCTTAAAATCCCCAATAACCTAGAAAACCCCTAAGAAAACCATAAAAACCGAAAAACACTTAAAACCCATAAAAACCAAGAAAACACTAAAAACCATAAAAAACTCTAAAAACTATAAAACCCCCCTACACCCTCAAAATATCTAAAACCAAGAAAGACCATAAAAATCCTAAAAATCACTAAAAATCCAAAAAAATACAACAAAACACTGAAAACCCCTAAGAAAATGTTAAAAACATAAAAACAAAAAAAACCTAAAAACCCAAAAAACACTAAAAACCCTAAAAGGCCCTAAAACGCCTAAAAAACCTAAAAAATATGAAACCCCTTAAACATAAAAACCCCTAAAAATCTAAAAACCATAAAACCAAAAAAATCTAAAAACCTTTTTACAGCATAAAACGTTAAAACACTCAAAAAATCATATAACCTGAAAATCTAAAAAAATCCCCAAAACCCCAAAAAAATCCTTATATCCACTATAAACCCTAAAAACACTAAAAATCCCTAAAACCCCTTACAACATGAAAAATACTGATAAATCCTTAAAAAGTAAGACCCTTTAAAACCCTGAAAAACCCCAAGAAAACATAAAACCCTATAAAGAAAAAAACAAAACCCAAAAACTTAAAAATTCTAAGAACTCTAAACCCCCTAAAATCCCTAGAAAACCCCTAAAACCCCCAGAATCCCTAAAAACCTTAAAACTCCATAAAAATTAAAAAAAATGTTAAAAATTAATAACGGTTAAAAAAACACTAAAACCCTGAATAACCATATGAAAAACATAAAAACCTAAAAACACTTAATCCCCCTTTAAAAACATAAAACGTTAAAACCCAAAAAATAATGACACCCCTAAAATCCCTAAAAACCCAAAAACCATATAAATCCTAAAAAAACAAAACATCCTAAAAAAAGGAAAAAATAAAAAATATGAAAAAACCTAAGAAATCATTAAAAACTAAAAAAATTTAAAACCGTTAAATTCCTAAAAACTCTATAATCACCCAAAACAACAAAACACCCCTAAAAACACCAAAAACCCATAAAAACCATAAAACACATAAAATGTATATAATGTCATAAATCTATTAATATTTAAAAAATCCAAAAAACAATGAAAACACCAAATATAACCTTCAAAACCAAAAAATAGTTCAACCCCCCTGAGAAACTGAAAAAAACTAAAAACCCTAAAATCATAAATAAACCCTAAAATAACCATAAAACCCCTGAATTAATTAAAAACCCCCAAAGCCCTTAAAAAATTTAAAATCCAAATTTAACCTTAACCCCCCCCCCCTCTAATAAACCACTAAAAACACTAAAAAAAATTTAAACCCAAAACAAAACAATATTTAAAACTCTAAAATTTCTTCAAATCCTAAAAAACTCAAAAAAAACACTAAAATCCAAAAACAAACCATAAAAACATTAAAACCCTTAAAAACATAAAAACCATAAAAAACCTAAAACTCCGAAATAATCACTATAAATCACTGTAAACATAAAAAACCCTAAAACCCTTGAAAACCCATAAGAAAATATTACAAACCTAAAAAACTTAATGCCACTAAAAATTATAAAAACTCTAAATACCATAAGAACCCTAAAAACACCTAAAAATCATAAAACCCCTCAAAACAATAAAATCCAAAAAACTCAAAACAATCTTAATGCTTCAAAACACCATAAAACCCCTAAAAACCTTTAACATTCAAAATCTCTAAGACCCTAAAATACCATAATATCATAATAAAACCCCCCAAAAAAGTTAAAATGTTAAAAAAAACCATAAATAACATGAAGAAGTCTATAAAAAACAATTAGAAACCCTAAAAACCTAAACAAACAATAGAAACCCTAACCCCCCCCCCCCCAAAATACGAAAACCCCTTAAATCTATAAAAATCGTAAAACCCTTTAAAATTCTCAACAATCCTTAAAAATCCCTATGAAAGTAAAAAATACTAACAAAATTGAAAACCCAATGAAAACCTTTAAACCCAAAAAATGTTTAAAACCTATTCAAAAATTAAAAAATGTTAGAAACCCTAAAAACACTTAAAAGACCAAAAAACATATAAAAATCCCTGAAAACCTTAAAAACCATAAAAACCATAAAAACACTAAAATTACATAAAGAATTAAAAACCTCTAAACACTCTAAAAACCATATTAACCCAAAAAATGATAAATTTTTTTAAAACCTCTAAAAAATATAACTAATTAAAACCCTAGAATCCCTAAAAATAACTAGAACCCAAAAAAGTCCCTAAACCTCTAAAACCATAAATATCCATAAAAAGAAAAAAAATTCTGAAAAAAAATAAAAACCAAAAAAAATCCTAAGAAAACAATAAAATCCTAAAAAATCATAAAACCCCCCAAAACCTAAAAAATGCTAAAAACCCTAAAATTCGTAAAAATAATAAACACCCCTAAAAAAAATTTCATTTAAAATCCCAAAAAATCATAAAAAACCTTAAAAATCTCTGAGAATCCCAAAAAACATAAAAATACTAAAAATTTGAAATACCCCTAACAAAAACTTTAAACCCTAAAAAACATAAAACCCCTAAAATACCTAAAAATAATAAAAACCTATGAAACCCTAAAATACCCTAAAATAATAAATTTCCATAAAAACACCTAAAAACCATACACACCAAATAATTTTAAAAAAACCCTAGAAACCCATAAAAAACACTTCAATTACTAAAAACTGATTAAACCCATAAAATTGTAAAAATATATAAATAACTCAAGACCCACAAAAAACACTAAACAACCCTAAAAACCTAATGAAACAATAAAAAATCTAAAACCCTTAAAACACCTAAAACCGCTCAAAATACATAAAACACTAAAAAATATAAAAAACTAAAAAGGGACTAAAAATCCCTAAAAATGTATAAAACCTTGAAAACCCCTATGAAAATCTTAAAAACCTAAAAATAGTTAAAAACCATAAAATCATAAAAATGATAAAAAAACCTAAATCCCCTAAAAATATAAAAAACCCTAAAATCCTAATGTCGCTCAAAATCCCAAAAAACCCTTAAACCCCTTAAAATTAATAAAAATACCCTAAAATCCCTAGAAACATAAAAAAAATATAAAAATCCAAAAACACCTTAGAAACTCATATAAACTCTAAAACCCCTAAAATCCCTCAAAATCCCAAGAAACCATCAAAACCCATAAAATCCTAAAAATCCCTAAAAATAAGAAAACCATAAAACCCATGAAAACCCCCTAAACACCTTTAAAAACTAAAAAAAATAAAAACCCCTTAAACCCTTAAAAATGGAAAAACATGTAAAAACAATATAAAACCCTATTAACCCATTAAATCCATAAAAGTACATGAAAAAATTAAAAAACCCTAAAGATTCTAAGAACCAATTAAAATATCTGAAAACCATTTACAATTTTAAAAAACACTAAATACATTAAAACACCAAAAAACAAAAAAAACCCTTAAAACAAAAAAAACATTAAAACCATCAACATCCAAAAAACCCCAAACCCCATAAAAATATTTAAAAACCCTAAAAAGATAGAAACCCTAAAAATTTTCAAAGCTACTAATAAACCTTAAAAAATTAAAAGCACTTAAAACCTCTAAAAATTCTAAAAATGCTAAAATTCCAAAGAAAACTTAAAACCCTAAGTAACCATAAAACCATCAAAATCCATAAACATCCAAAAAAGAATAAAAATCCTAAAAATACCAAAAAATTGTTACAAAAAAAAATCCCTAAAAAACTAAAAAATACTAAGAATATCATAAAATCCTAAAAAATACTTAATAATCCTAAGAAAATAAAAATGATAAAAACCCTACCACCCCAAAAGACACTAAAAACTCGAAAAAACCATAAAACCCCTAAAGTTCATAAAAACCCAAAAAAATCCTAAAAACCCACTAAAAACTCTGAAATCCCTTTAAACACCTAAATATATTAAGAAAACTCTAAAACCCCTTTAACACCCTAAAAACTAAAAAACACTAAAAAACACTATAAAAACCCAAAAACCCCTCAAAACCATAAAACCCATAAAAAATCTCCAAAAACCCAAAAAACCATAAAAATCTTCAAACGAAACTAAAAATTCCTATAAATGTAAAAACCATGAGAACACCTAAGGAAACATTAGAAAACCAAAAAAAAAACTAATAAAAAATATAAAAAATATAAATCGCAAAACTCCCTAAAAACCAACAAAATCTCTAAAACACTAAAAACCTTTAAAGTCCTAGAAAATCCCTATAAATCTCAAAAAATGCCTAAAAAAATAAAAACCATAAAAAACCTGAAAATGCCTAAGAAAACCATAAAAACATAAAAAAAACAAAAACCTAAAAAAATCTAAAGCCCCTTAAAAACACTAATATCCTAAAAAGCATCAAAATCCATAAAAAAATAATACCCAATAAAAATCAGGAAAAAACCCAAATAATCCCCAAATATGTAAAAACCCAAAAACCCTGAATAAACCATAATAAAACACTAAAACACATAAAACCCCTAAAAAGTATATAAACCCTAAAAGCCCTAAAAATACCATAAAAACATAAAACCCCCAAAACCCATAAAAACAAAAAAAACTAAAAAAACCCTTAAAATCGTAAAAAACTAAACCAAAAAATAATAAACAAAAAAACCATAAAAACCCTAAAACCCCTCAAAATCTATAAACACATAAAAACCATAAAAACCCAAAATAAATCATTCAAAATCCCTAAAACCTTAAAAAACCCTAAAAACCCTGAACAACCCTAAAAACCCATAAAAATAAAAAAAACCTTAAAACCCTTATAAACCAATAAAATGCTAAAACCCCTAAAAATCAATTAAAACCCTAAAAAACATTACAACCCTCAAACTCCATAAAAATCCTTGAAACCCTAAAAACCCAAAAAAACCCCCTAAAATAAAATAAAAATGTAAAAAACCATAAAAACCCAAAAATATAAAAAAATCCTTTAAAACCGAAAAGAACATAAAACCCCTAAAACCCTATAAAATTATAAAAACACTAAAAACCATAGAAATAACGTAAAACCCCTAAAAACCCAGAAACCCTTAATTCTCCTAAACCACCTAAAACCCTAAAAACCAACTAAGAATTCTTTAAACCCCTAAATATGTTAAAAAACCATGAAAACCATACAACCACTATAAATTCAAATGAACACTAAAAACTCCAAAAAATCATTAAAACCCTCAAAATCCATAAAAATATTAAAAACTAAAAAACCTTTAAAATCCATCATAAAAACATAAAAACCTAAAAACACTTAAAAATCCTAAAATTCCTAAAAATGAAAAAAAACATAAAAACCAAAAAACCCATAAAAAACCTCAAAATCAGTAGAAACCCTAAAACCCTAAGACACCATAAAAATCCTAAAAAGAGTTAAAAATCCCTATAAATTTAAAAACCCATAAAAATCCATAAAACCACTAAGAAAACCTTAAAAACCTGAAAACAATTAAAACCCATAAAAGTTTAAAAAGGTTAAAAACCCTAAACCCCTAAAAACATTAAAATTCCCCAGAATCCTTTAAAACCAATAAAAACACATAAAACCACTAAACCACTAAAAACTCTAAAACCCTATAATCCACTAAGACCATTAGAAAACACTAGAAAATCCAAAAAAAAATCAAAATAACACTCAAAACCCAAATAACCAAAAAACTCCTAATATTTCCTTAAACCCCTAAAAATAATAAAATATTTAAAAACAACAAAAAATACCTAGAACATAAAAAATACTAAAAACCATGAAAATCACTATGAAAAACATAAAAAACATAAAACTCCTAAAATATTGAAACGATAAAACCATGAAAAGGTAAAACTCCTAAAAACCATCAAAATCCCAAAAACCCAAAAAAACCATAAATTCCCTAAAAATCCCAAAAAGCATGAAAACCCTAAAAATACAAGAACCCACCAAAGAAAAACTTAAAAACCTAAACCCACATGAAATCCCTGTAATCCTAAATAACTATAAAAATCCTAAAACCCTAAAAGTCCTAGAAAACCCTAAAAACACTAACAACAATAAATTCCCTCAAAACCAGTAAAAATATTAAAAACATTAAAAATATTAAAAACCATAAAAAACTCAGAAAACATGTAAACCTCAAAAATATAAAAAACCCAAAAAACCCCTAAAATCCTTAAAACCTTTAAAAATACATAAAATTCCTTATAAATCAAAAAATCCCTAAAAGTTAAAAAACTGTAAAAACCCTGAACACCACTATGAAAACCTTGAAAGCCTAAATGTTCTTAAAACCCCAAAAAACCTCAAATAGCTAAAACCCCCCAAAAAAGTTAAAATGATAAAACACCTAAAATCTCTCAAAATCCCAAAAAACCCAAAAATTCCATAAAATTCCCAAAAATCCCTAAAAATATAAAAACCCTAAAAACCATGAAAACCCCACTGAAATCCTCAAAACCAAAAAAAAACCTAAAACCCATAAAAACTAAAAATGTAACACCCAAAAACCACTAAAAGACTCTAAAAACTTTAAAAATCCTTAAAATCATAAAACCCCTAAAATCATTAAAAACAAATAAAACCCCAAAAAACCATGAAAATCTATAAAAACCATTTAAACCCCTAAAATGTTAAGAACTCTAAGAAACCTTAGAATCCCTAAAAACACAAAATAACCCAAAAACAAATTATGAAAAAAACACTAACAACCACAGAATCCCCAAAACCGTTAAAACCCATAGAAATCCAAAAAACCCATAAAAACGTTAAAATTTTAAAAATATACTATAAATCATGAAAACACTAATAAAATAATAAAAACCTAAAAACAATTAAAACCCATAAAAACATAAAAAACACTAAAACACATAAAAACCATTAAAACCTCTAAAACCAATAAAAACACAAAATTCCCTAAAAACCATAAAAATACTAAAAAATACCTAAAATCCCTTAAATATAAAAAATATTAAAAATCCTAAAATCCCATATAAAACCAAAAAAAACTCAAAAAAACTTAAAACCGTTAAAATGATAAGAACACTATATTATCCCCATAAATACCCTAAAACGCCAAATCCCCAAAATATTGAAAAAATCCACAAAAAACCAGGAAAACCATTAGAACCATAAAATAGTAAACAACCACTAAATAATTTAAGGACAATTTAAATATCTAAAATCATTAGAAGCTCTAAAAAATACTAAAAAAATTAAAACCCCTAAAAACCCAAAAAACTCGAAAAATCCTAAACAATTCCTAAAAATCCTTTTAGACCAAAAAAACCCTATACACCCCTAAGAAAACATTATAAACCTAAAATCCATTATAACCCCTAAAAACCAAAAAAAATGCTAATAACCCTAAAAGAACTTAAAACCCCTAAAACCCATATAAATCCCTAAAAACCTTAAAATTCTAAAAAAAATAACAAAATACCGTTGAAAAATAAAAACCCTTAAAAACCATGAAAACCCTTATGACACCCATAAAAATATAAAAACACTTAAAACCATTAACAATGCAAAAAATGATAATAAACCTAAAACCCTAAAAATCATCGAAACTCTAAAAACCACTAAAAACCATAATAATCCCTACAAACCTTTAAACACCTAAAAACAAATAAAAACTCAAAAAACCCTTAAACCCTTAAAAATGGAAAAAAACACTATTAAACCTTAAAAACAAAAAAAAACTCAAAAAACCAAAAAACAAGAAATAATCATAAAAATCATAAAAACCCTATAACCCTCAAAATCCATAAAATCTATTAAAAACATATAAATACTAAAAAACCCAAAAAAATCCCTAAAAACAGATAAACCATGAAAAAAAAGAAAATATTAAAAACCTAAATAAATAAAACCCATAAAAACATAAATAACAAAAAATCATAAAACACTTAAAAATCTCTAAATCCCACAGAATCCCTAAAAACCATAAGTATCAAAAAAATAACAAAAATACCTAAATATGAAAATAAACTAAAACCCAAAAAACACAAAGAAATCTAAAAAAACCCCTTAACAACTCTAATAACCCATATAATCATTAAAAATATTATAAACCCACTAAAACTAAAAAACCATTAAACATCTAAAAGTGTTAAAAACTCTAAATCCCCTTAAAATCCCTAAATATCACAAAAAAACGAAAAATCCCAAAAAAACCCTAAAAATACTAAATCACTAAAACACCCCAAATTCCATAAAAACCAAAAAAATATTAAAAGTCTAAATAATCCATATGAATCCCTAAAAAATAAAAAACGTAAAACTGTTGAAAACCCACAATAAAACATTAAAAACCTAAATACACTTAAAACACCTAAAAGTTAAAAACCCTTCAAAATACTAAAAAGACTCTAAAAACCCAAAACACCCCTACAAATCATTAAAACTCCTAAAACCATAAAAACCCCTAAAACCCATAAATACTATAAAACTACGTTTTATTGGAAAGGATAGAGGTTGTGCCTCTTTTATTAAAAACAAGTAATGGAAATTTCCAAGAGAGTACTGGACTCAGAATGAACAAAATCAAAAACCAATAGTTACTTGACTATCTTTCTCATCAGTCTTTCAGTGAGTTTTAATTCCTACTATTTAAGAACAATCCATCCAACATTCCATAGACCTTGCCCCCAACCTCTTACTCTCCCCATATTTGATGTTAGAATCATAAACCTTTCCAGTAATGTTTCAGCATCTATTCTAATATCAAATTTCACTTCTTTACGTTTCTCAGGAGAGACTCCACGTGCCACTAGATTCATCTCCTCTTTATATTTAATTTCATCAGATGGAGCAATCATATTTTGTTGCATCAACTAATTAGTTGTGCACAGGATGGAGACCTGAAACATATCAATCCCAACAAAACAGTAAAAACCAAAAATAACATAAAACCCATATAAAACGTAAAAAAATTATAATAAACCTAAAAAACCAAAAACATTAAAAACCCTAAGAACCCCACCAAATCCCTAAATCTATTAATCCAATAAAAATTCTAAAAAAAACCAAAAAAAACCCAAAAATGTAAAAAACACTAAAATCCCTAAAAACCCTATTAAAACCATAAATCCCAAAAAAAACACTTTAAAACCTTTAAATACATAGAAATCCTAAAACCGATAAGAGTCCCTAAAACCCATAAACCTCATAATAACCCTAAAAACAAAAGAACCATAAAAATCCACAAAACGCTAAAAACCAAATAAAAACACTAAATACTATTTAAACCACAAAAAATGTTAAAACATTAAAATTTTTAAAAACCATAAAAAACACAAAAAACACAAAAAACCCCCTAAAATCCATAAATGCCATAAACACCCTAAAAACCCAAACCCCCACAAAATCCCAAAAAACCCTATAAACCAAAAAAAATCCTACTAAAACCCTTAAAATTCCTAAAAATTTATACAGCATAAGAAAACATAAAAAACACAAAAAAACTAAAACTCTTAAAAACCTAAAACCACTAAAAACTATAAAAATCCCTAAAAACCTAACAACCCATACATATCCAAAAAATACCAAAAAACTCAAAAATGATAATTACCCTTAAAACCCTTAAAAACCATAATAAACCAAGTAATACATAAAAATAATTAAAACCCATAAAAACCTAAAAATTGATAAAAAGCCTAAAAGATGTTAAAACCATAAAAACCATAAAAATCCCTAAAAAGGTTAAAAACCTGAAAACCCATAAATCCCCTGAAAACCAGTAGAAAATCTATAAATCCTTTAATTACCTAAATTATATTTAAACACTAAAACCCTTAAAAACCCAAAAAACCAAAAATTTCATAAAAACACTTAAAAACTCAAAACCCTCAAAATCCATAAAAACACTAAAACCCATAAAAAACAAAAAATTCCCTATCAATTCCTTAAAACATAATGCTCCCTAAAAACCCTAAAAACCTAAAAAACTAAAAATCATTAAAAACCCTAAACACCATAAAACACCGAAAACTCCTAAAAAATCTAAAAACGTCAAAATACCTAAAACCATTAAAATACATATAAATCCTATAAAATCACTAAAATCATAAAAAATATAAAAAACCATAAACCATTAAAACCTCAATAAAACCATAAAAACCTAAAAACGCACAAAACCCCTAAAAACCTAAAAACACAAAACTCTAAAACTTATAAAAACCTTAAAAAATCATTAAAACCCTTAAAATCTCTAAAAACCATAAAAAGAATAAAATCCCTAAAAAGACATAAAATCCCAAAAATAAAAAATCGCTAAAAATGAAAACCCCCCTAAAAACCAGACACCCCTATGAAAATCGTAAAAAACTAAAATCCCAAAAAACAATAAAAACCCTAAAAATGAAAAACTCCTAAAAACCCCAAAAAACTCTAAAAAGATAAAAATACTGAAAAAATAAATATCCCTAAATATATTAAAAAATATTAGACACACTAAAACCCCAATAAAATATCTAAAAACCATTTAATTCCCTAAAATGTTAAAAAACTCAAAAAACCTTAAACACCTAAGAACCCAAAAAAACCTATCATTACAAATACCATAAAACCCATAAAAAGCCTATAAAGATAATAAAATCCCAAAAAAAATTTAAAATCAACTAAAAACCATGAAAAGACCTAAGAAAATATTAAAAACATAAAAATGCATAAACCTCTTTAAGACCAATAAATTATAAAAATCATAAAAAAACCATCCAAACCATAAAACCCTCAAAATCCATAAAAACCCTAAAAAGCATAGAAATACCTAAAAAACCATACAAACCCTAAGAACCATTAATAACTCTAGGAATCCTTTAAACCCCTGAAAAACATTAGAAACTCTAAAATAATTAAAACCCTAAAAATCAAAATACCCCTAAAACACCGGAGAACCAAAAAACCTAAAAAACCATTAAAATGCCTAAAGAGAAAAAACCCATAAAAACCCTAAAAATTCCTCAAATTATTAAAAACTTTAATAACATTGAAAATCACTAATAAAACCTTAAAAAATAGAAAACACATTATACCCCTAAAATATTAAAAACCCTAAAACCCCCAAATTTCTCTATAACCATAAAAACTATCAAATTCGAAATGAAGTCCTAAAAATTTCAATTATCTTAAAACCACCTAAAACCCCACAAATATCCCAAGAAAACATTAAAATCCTAAAAACATATAAAACATCAAAAAAACCTAAAAAAATGATAAACCCATGGAAACCCCTAAAATCCTTAAAAACCGTATAACATGAAAAATCCATAAAACCTTAAAAAATATAAAAAACCTGAAAACCCCTAAAAACCTTGAAAACCATAAGAAACCCATAAAAACACTTAAAATCCCTAGAAAACATTAAAACACTAGAAACCCTAAATATTCTAAAAACCTAAAAAAATCTAAAAATACCAAAAAACCAAAAAACCACTAAATACAATAAAAACCCCTAAACCTATTTAAAACCCTAAACCATAAAAATCCAAAAAAACACTAAAAATTGTAAAACCCCTTTAAAACGCCAAAAATCTTACAAAACCAAATAATATAAAAACCCTAAAAAACTCAAAAAATCCTAAAATCTTAAAAAACCAAAAAAACACTCCAAATTATATAAACCTAAAATCCCATTAAAATACTAAAGAAGCCATAAAAATCCAAAAAATATAAAAACACAAAAATCCCTAGAGAAACCCTAATAAACACATAAAAACCTAAAATCACATTAAACCCCTAATAACATAAAAACACTAAAACCCTACAAAACATAAAACCCTAAAAACCCTTGTAACCCTAAAAGTCTATAAAACCCATAAAAATCCAAAAGACCCTAATAACATAGAAATATAAAAACCTATAAACCTGAAAACCCCTAGTAAAACCTTATAACATATAATAAATTAAAATCCATAAAAAAATATAACATCCTAAAACCCCTAAAAGGACCTTAAAACCCCTAAAACCCCTAATACCCAAAAAATCCCTAAAAACATTAATACCGCTAAAAAATAAAAAATCATACAACACCACTAAAAACTCTGAAAACCCTCTAGACCCGAAAAGATAATAAAAATATCTAGAAATCATTTAATCCCCTGAAAATTTCAAAAACACTAAAAACCGTAATATCCTAAAAACACCTAAATAACCCTAAAAAACTCAAAATACCAAAATACCTTAAAAACCATAAAAACCCCAAAAAAATCCTAAAAATCCGAAAGAAATAAAAACCCTAAAAAATTTAAAAACCCTAAGAAAACCATAACGACCTAAAATCACCTAAAACACCTAAAACCTAAAAACACTAAAACCCTAAAATACCCAAAACTGCTCAACATCCCTAAAAACCCTAAACCCATAAAAATATTAAAAAATATCAAAAAAACTCTAAAGGAAAAAAACCCTACAAACAATGAAAACCCCTAAGAAAACAATTAAAATGGGAAAACGATTAAAACCCATAAAAACCAAAAAATTATAAAAAACGCTTAAAATCATTAAATACCGAAAAAACCTTAAAAACACATAAAACCCAAAATTCCAATAAAAACACTAAAAACCCTATAAAACCCAAAAAAACATAAAAAACTCTAAAAACCTTAAAACCCAAAAAATCCATAAAACCTTAAAAACTCAGAAAAAACATTAAAACACTTGAAACAAAAAAACTTGAAAAAAACCCATAAATGCCTTTAAAACCCTAAAAATAATGAAAATCCTAAAAGTGATCTAAAAATATATAAACCATAAAAAACCAAAAAAACCTTTAAACCCCTACCTAAAACATTAAAACATAAAAAAAACCATAAAAACCTAAAAGTAAAAAAAAATCCAAAAAATGATAAAAATAATAAAAAACCGAAAAACCCTCAAAATCCATAGAAACCCTAAAAACCATAAAAATACCTAAAAATACATTAAAACATAAAAAATTATAAATAACTTGGAAAACCAAAAGATAACATTAAAAACCTAAAAATAATTAAATCCCCTAAAAACACTAAAAACCATAAAACGCTAAAAAGACCACAAAACCCTCAAAACCCCTAAAAAACATAAAAATATCATTAAATCCCAATGAACAGTAAAAAATATAAATACCCTTTAAACCATTAAAATCATTTAAAAACTCAAAAAACCCCTTAAAGCCATAAAAATTAAAAAAAAAATAAAAATTCCCAAAAAACCAAAAAACCCTTAAATTCGATAAAAACGCTAAAAGACTATAAAAATAAAAAATCCCCAAAAATCCATAAAAATTTTAAAACCCCTAAAAACCCTATGAAAACCTTAAAATCCTAAATACACTTAAAAATCTATAAAAATGAAAAAGATGCTAAAAATGCTAAAATCCCTAAAATTCCCCCAAAACCCAAAAAACACAAAAAACATATAAAATCCTAAAAATCCCTAAAAACCCATACAACATAAAAATTCATAAAAACCCAAAAAACCCATCATTATATATTAAAAAACCAAACACACTTAAACACCCGAAAAACCTAAAAACACTAAAAACCCTAAAACCCCCTAAAAGACCCCAAAAACCATTAAACCCCTTAAACCCATAAAACCCCCTAAAACCCATAAAAACCCTAAAAACAATAAAAACACGATAAAATATAAAATCTATAAAACCCCAAAAAACAAAAAAAAAATCCCAAAAGACCCTCAGTTTCCCTAAAACACTAAAAACAAAAAATCCTAAAAAATACATAACAATTTATAAACATATAAAAAAACCTAGAAACCACAAAAAACCATAACAAAACCTTAAAAATTTAAAAACACAAAAAACCCAAAAAAGCTAAAATTTTTAAAAACCTTAAAAACCCCAAATTTCCACAAAACCACTAAAAACCATCAAAATCCCTAAAAACACTAAAAACTATAAAAATCCTAAAAATCATTAAATTTACATAAAATGTAAAAACCATAAAAACCTTGAAATACCCAATGAAAAACTCAAAATACTGAAAAAACTTAAAGCCACTTAAAACCTAAAAACACAAAAAACTATTTAAACCCTAAACTGTAGCAAAATCACTAAAAATAACTTCAAAACCATTGAACCCCTAAAAAGATAAAAACAAAAAAAAATTAAAAAAACCCTAAAAACACTTAAATCCTCTTGAACTATTAAGAACATTAAAAACCATTTAAATCCTTTTATATGTTTAAAAAACACTAAAAACCTATAGACCCCTAAAAAACTAAAAAAAACCCAAAATATCTAAAAAAATAATAAAACCATAAAATATATACAAAACCATCAAAATGCCTAAAACCCCTTAAAACTAATAAATTACTAAAAAATTCCGGAAAATACCTAAATATATAAAATCCCATAAAAACCTAAATGATCCCTAATAAGACATTATAAATATAAAATCACTTAAAACCCCTAAAAACCCTAAAACCCGAGAAAACTCTATAAACAATCCAAAACCCTAAAAACCTAAAAATCCTTAAAAAATAAAAATCCATAAATATCACTAAAAACCTAAGAAAACTCCAAGAAAACCTTAAAACCTAAATACACTTAAAACCCTAAAAATTATAAAAATTCTAAAAGACCCTAAAATATATAAAACACCTAAAAATAAATAAATAATCCTTATGAACATAAAATCCCTAAAACACATGAAACCCACAAAGAAAACCTTAATAGTATAAAAACACTTAAACCCCTTAAAAACATGAAAACCCAAAAATACCTCTAAAACACCTATAATCACTAAAAATCCCTTAAAAACATAAATACCATAAAATTACAAAAAAAACTAAAAATAAATAAAATGTAAAAAAACTTGAAAACTCCTACGAAAATCATAAAAACATAAGAAAACATAAAACCACTAGAAACCAAAAAACAAAAAAAACCCCCGAAAATCTCCTATGTAAGAGCACAATTTTTTATGAGGTATTCATCTTGTAAGCATTCAGTTAAAACCATTTTTTATGTTCTATTTTTGTGTTAGACCCTAGAGCTGACACTACTGGCCAATTGGGTGTTTTTTAAACATTGAATCAAGGGGGATGATGGTAGCCTACAAGCCAAGTTCACAATGTGTAGCAACCCTGTATCACGATACTGTATTTGTGGCGGAACTGTAGTAGTAGCAGTACTATAGCGATAGAGGCACTATAGAAGGAACTGTAGAAATAGTGTTACTATAGAAGGTTTTTTAGAAGCCTGTGTAATGTAGAATAACTATTCACTAAAGGGACTTTAGGTCCAAAAATGGGCTTTCGAGCCTTGTATTTAGACCACTTGGTTTTGGGACTTCAGGCCATGTAACGGGTCTCCATTACCCAGTATGTAAGAGGTATTTGCATTAAATAAAAATTGAGGCTTCAACCCCAACATTAAAAAAAAATATATCACTTACATGTCATATAAATTTCTGGGGTATGTTTTTAAAATAAGAGGTTGGACATTGTTTTTTATAGAATTCTTCCTCTCTCTTATGTAGAAGCTCTAAAAGAACCACCTTTGAGGCATAAAATTAGAATTTGTTGTCATTTCACCATATGAACTCTAATTCTACTTTCAATCATCTATTTGGTTAGTTCTGATAAGTTTTTCACTATTTAGGCTTGTTTCATTGTTTGGATTTATATTGATGGTGCAATTTTGGTTAGATAACTTATTCCCTTTTTTGTGGTATTCATTTGTTATTATATTTTCATATTATTATGGCTAATTTAAGAGCCAATATTATATGAGTATTATACCGTAGGTATATAGTTTTTGGTATATACCTTTTCCATTACTCTTTTGTTGTTTTATAGCAAGTTTTCATTGTACCATATGCCAGAATCTTTAGGGATTGATCATAATTTTATTATGTTACTTAATTAAATTTTTGTAACCTAATTAGGATTCCCACTTAGTAAAATTATTTTTATATAGGTGATTCAACTGAAACTAAAACTGTCTTTTAGGTATGTTTGAGTATATTATCTATGATATACTACCTCATTGGGTGTGTATGATCCCATATTTGAAAGAGGGAGACTTGTTAAATTTCATGAGATATTAGGAGAGGTTTTTATGCCGATTTTTACATGTGGTTACATGTTGTTAAAATGGTTGAATATGTTAAATGGGAATGTGAAATTGGTTATGAAATGATTAATGAATTATTTTATGATTCCAATTCCTTGTACATTTATACTCCTTGGATTTATATGAATTTCTTTCTATGGCCATTTATACTCCATGGATCTATATTAATTTGGATGCTTGAGACATTTCTAAAATTTGGATATATATTACTTGGACCCCGTGTACAATTCTCCTCCTTGGGATCCACCCCTGTCTTTATCAACTGGTCTATAAATGTGCTCTGTGGACTCAAGGGGATTCCTTGGTCATGGACCATAGATCTGAACCATATAATCCTGAAACTAGATTACTTAGAATAGGACAAAGGGGATGCTTGGACATTTCTACTCCTTGGATCCATTATGTTGGGTTTAACACTAGATTAGAGTAATAGGCTATTGTGGATGGTTTTTTCATTTTTTATAGCTGGTTCATGTTTATGATTTCTTGATTACAGTTTTCCCTTGTTATGGTACTTGATTATTGTTGACAATAAGGACAGTTTCACTTCTATATTTATCACATTATAAATTTTATATATTACACACTATTTTAGATTATATATATAGACTAGAATTGTTATAGACACCATTGGTGGTGGCCTGCTCAGTGTTATCTCACACATTGTTCAAGAATTCATTGGGAACTTGTACAACTTCATGGATGTGGGTAGGAATAGGGGTAGGAACCCTGTTTATGATTCTTGATTTTCTCGTTTTTTAGGAGATAGGGAGATCCGGACCTATCAATGCTCATGATTCTGTCTATAGATTTTTATTTTTATTGTTTTGTACTTTTGATACTTGTATTGTATTGGATGCCTATTTCCATATATTTCCCACTATTTTTTAAAGAGACATGACATGTTCATAATATTTTATATGACACAAATTTTGGAATTTTTTATTTATACTATCTATATATTATCTCTTGTTGTTACGATTAGTATTATTTCTTCCAATATTTACTACTATTGTTATAACACTATGATATACTATGATCATGACTTTATTTTCTACCCAATGTTCAACCATATACCCTTTCGTTTTGTCAGTAGCCTCTAGAATATAAATAGGAATGTTCGGGGCAATACAGCCCACTAACTAGGGGCATCATTCAGTGGATCTCAGGTTAGGAAGTTAGAAAGTGGTATCAGAAGAGTGTTTCTTTTCAACCTTTTTTTGAGACAATAGACAATATATTAAGAGTTTATTGGATCTTGGTTATAATTCATGCATGGGAGTCGATAATCCATATTCAAGGAAGTTATCAGGTTTCCTAAAAGGGAATTTTTGTTCATTATTGTGCTATAATGGTTAATTTGACTTCTCCATTAGGTGAAACTCTTGATTTTTTATGTTCCTTTTGATTATGGAGTTTACTATGGCATGATGATATGATGTAATTTCATCTCATTAATCATTTTAGTCATATAGGGAATTCAAATTCCATTCATTATGTCATTCCATATAGGATGTGTTTCGTGACTACATGTCATTTATATTATATTCCTTGTGTCATATATTTATAATTTTTCTAATGTCTCGTATATGGGATTGATACAAAAAATTGGTAATTATGGTTATTTCATTTATCTAAATGTGTTCTCCTACATAGGCTAATGTATAGATCTTAAGCAAACAATTATGGAACATTAAGCCATGGACCATTGGTCGCATGGGTTGGAATGTGGCATGGTTGTGATTAAATTGGTAGCAAACTTAAATTTATAAGTTGTATGGTCTCTTATAAGTTTTTAATGGTGGTATATTAAATTTAATCATTTAAATAGAAATTTAATATAAATAGAATCATAAATGACATAAATTTTTGAAATAGAGATTTTTTCCCACACCCGAATTTTGGAGTGGGATGTAGGGAGTGTTTCTAGTGTTCCTAAATGTCACTCCTTTTACCGAGCCCTATATTTTGCATTGGGAAGAGGGGTGGGGCTTCTTTATAAGAAGTATTGGAATTGTTCTATTCTTATATTTGTGAAATTTTAATTATTTATTATTTTTTGTGGTGTGTGCTTAGTATTTTTAGAAACATTCCACTATAATGTTCTCGAGTGGTGCCCCATGTGGGTGGCGACGACCATACTCTAGAGTTGGTGGGCCCAGGGCCATCGTTAGGGACTCTAGTAGTTTTACTTGTGGTACCACTATTTATACCAAATATGGATTCTGATTCACAATTCTCTTAGATTTATTATGATTTATGCAGACCATTTAGGGATCCTTTTAATCTGCCTTGTCTATGTTAGAGCTGATGCATGTTTTCAAGTAGATGAATCTTCCCACTTTCAAAGGTGATGATGGTCTAAAATCTAATGATATATAGATTTATAATTTTTTATTGATGCTAGGGAATATAGATACAAATCTTGATAGGAGAGTGAATCTCGTGATATATATGATTTGAGGAGTAGATAATCACTATTGACATGTTTTAAACCAAGATGAAACACATATGGATATGGTTTTGAGGGATTTCCATTCTATGTTTTATGAATACTTCTTTCTTGAGACTTTTTGGGTTGAATAGGCTTAAAATTTTATACGACATTAGCATTATGTGATGCCCATTATATAGTATTCAACCTGTTTTTTTAGATTTAATTTCATCCGTGCCTATCTATATGGCTGATGAGATGTCTATTGTGAGGCACTTTGATGAAGGGATGAAACATGTTTTTTGATAATGTGTAACATGTTTCTATATTAAATGATAGTTGAGATAGAAAATAAGTAACTGATTACTAAATGTTACTCGAGAGTATCTGGGGGCCCAATGTGGGGTAGCATAACTCGTTGACCCAGAGTTTCTGTGTTAGGTGGATGTAAATGGCTCTATGAGACTTCACATTACGGGAATACTAGCTAATGTATAAGTGCTCCTAGTTCTGGCTTCTGTCATTAGAGTTGGTGAATGTGAAATATGATGATACATTCTGATAGATACATAGTCGAGTACCTAGTATGAAACATGTTGAGCCATATATAGAGGTTTTATAGGACCTTCCCCCTAGTGTTCATTGGAAGAGGGTCGAATCTGACTCTATGTCCGGATTTGAGATAGAGTACTATTAGTTGTTTAAGATGATGGGGTATTCATGGCCACGGGAGACAGAAACCAATTTCTGCTTGATATCAGAGTGGTCTTAATCTAGGTATTTAGGTAGTATCATAGGGATAAGATTCAGGCTAGATATATTCTACACTGCTGATACATAAGGAGTAGAGTGTCAGGTCATCTTTGGTGAGAGGTATGATCTTAGTATCCTCCACTATCGTATCTTCTCTTTTCAATATATGTTATCTACATTATTTGATACTTTTTCATGTCATAAAGATCCTTGGGCTAGATTTTCTATTTTCTGATAGTGTTATAACACTTGATACACTATTTGGGATTAGAACAGAGAGTGTATTCCATTGCATGGAGTCCCCCTTTGAGGTAGGTGGGTGTCACTTCATATGGGACCTATTTTTATTTGATATTATAGGGTTTTTTATAATTCTAAGGATGGTCTAATTGGTCCCCTATCATGCTTATGTGAACTTCCATCTCTGAAGGGTGTCCTTTACATTACAAAAAAGATGGGTTTTTATTCACATAGGTTAATGGGATGTTTAGGATAATATAGATGTACTAGAGAATCGTGGGTTGGATGGTGTGATAGCCCATATTTCTAGCTTATATTTCGATGTTTAGTGAAAATGTATCGATGAATTCCCTCCATTTTTTGATCATTTTAGGTATTGTTTCTCATACTAATTATCTAGTGCACGTTTAAAGAGGAAGGTGTAGTTCTCTACCATGATATTTATGGGATATACATCAATATCCATACCTCTTTATAGGTTGTCGAATTATAAGTTTCAAGAGATCAAGCGATATCTAGCGGACTTGCAGACAAAGGGGTTTATATAACATAGTAATTATTCTTCGGGTTCACTTATCCTTTTGTGAAAAATGTAGATATAACTATCATGATATGTGTAAAATACATAAAATTTAAAATTTTATAGTTAAGAATCAATATCCTTTACCGCGGAGAGATGATAGTTTTGACTAGATCTGAGGAGTGGAGTTTTCTCAAAAAATAATCCGAGGTTGGGTTATCACGAGGTGTGTGTTAGGTGAAAATATATACCTCATATAGTTTTCCATATCATATATGGAATTTATGAGTATCTAGTTATTCCATTATATCTCATCAATGAACTATAGGTTTTCAAGCACTTGGTGAATCAGGATTTACACCTATTTATGGATTCTATCATTGTGGTTTTTTTGGACAATATCTTTTTGCATTCTCAGACTCAAAACGGTCATTCCAAACACCATGATTTTATTCTAGATATACTAAGATTCCATAGGGTGTTTTCCAGTATAAAAAAATGTTAGTTATGGATAAATGAAGTTCACTTCTTGAGTTACATCACGTCCGAGAAAGAAGGTTCTGCGGATCTAGAGATGGTGAGTTCTATGGTTTATTGGGAGCATCATAGGAATATATTTTATATCTATAGATTCTTTGTATTGGTCAGTTAATACTAGAGAATAATCCAATAATTTTACTTTTTATCTATGCCTCTCATGGTCTTGACCAGGAAAGGGTTTAAATTTTCTATGGTTTGAAGAGTCCGAAAAGGCTTTTAAGGATCATAAGAGAATATTCATTGCAGTACTGATTCAGATTCTTCTAGATCTTGGAAGAAGTTACAATGTTTACTATGAGGCATCACATATTGATTTGGGAGCTTTTTTATCCAAGGGATTCATTTTTGGCATACGGTTCTCTCCAGTTAAGACCTCATGAGTAGAATTACTTGACACATAACCTTGAGTTACCTACAATTGTTCATGCTTTGAGTTATTGTTGGCACTACATTCATAGAGATAATTTATGGTGTTTACAGACTTCAAAAGACTAACGTATATATTCACATAGTGTGATGTGAATCTTAGATAATTAATTTTGGTTTATTATCATTAGTCCTTTTATTTTGTACTATCATATATGCCTAGTAAAGAAAATGCAGTAGCAAATTCACTAATATGGAAGTCTCTAAAATTTGTGGTTCATGATGCTAGTAGTGAGTGACATCTCATAGAATTATTTTTAGAAATTCATTTGATGGTGTTGGATAGTTAGGAATATAATTTCCTCTCATAATTATTAGGGAATTGAACTCTCTAGATAGGGTGATGATGAGGAGGCTGTCAAATTATGAGGTGTTGGTCCTATAGGAGAGTGTGGCAGGTGAGGACATGCCTCTTGGTTGGACAGTTTGTGAGGATGAAATTATGCATATTCATAGATGTTTTTGGGTTCAAATAGACAATATAATGGATTTTATGGGAGAAATTATTGCATTATCTTGGAAAGTACATCATGTTGTCACCATGGTGTATTGATACTTGCATCAGCAATACTGGTGGTCTGGGATGAAATGAGAGGTAGTTGACTTTTTCAGCAGGGGATCCACCTATCCGTAGCTGAAGGGAGAACACCAGTGACTGACTGGGATTTTATAATATTTTTCCATTAAAAAGTAGAAATGTGATATTCTTCTAAAGGAGTTTGTGACCATTTTATTGAGGTCACGTCAAGCTAGTAATTTCATATGGGTCATTATGGAAAGGCTCATGAAGATCCCCCATTTTCTAACACTCTGGGTGAACTTCTTAGTAGATGATATTGGGATACTTTAAATATAATATATTTCATTCATTTATATGGATCCTTAAATAATTGTATTAGATATGGATTCTTATTTTTCATATTAGTTTTTGAAAGTCTTACATAGGGAATTGGGTATAAAGCTATGTTTGAGTATGACATACACCCTCTGACTGATGAGTAGTTAGAGCCTACCATACCAGTGTCCTAAGACATGCTACAGGGATGGTTCATTAATTTTGGGGAATATTTGGAGAGTAATATATTCCTAGTATGGTTATCCTATAATAATAAATATCAAGGGATTCTAGAGATAGATCCTTATGAGGATTTTTATGATAGGCTATTTTGATCACCTCTCTGCAGGTTAGAGGTAATAGAGGAAACATTACTCACACCTCATCCCATTCAGGGGGATTTGGAGTAGGTCTAGTTGATTAGAAAGTAGATGGACACTGCACAATCTAGAAAGAAATCTTAAAGTGGTCGTTGATGATGACCTCTAGAGATTGAGGTTAGGGATCGAGTATTTTTTCATGTGTCATTGAGGTTGGGGAATAGATTGATTCAGAGATAGAGTAATGTTTCACCATGATTCATTGTGTCATCCGATATTATATAGAGAGTCAGGCCGGTATCCTATCTGTTTTCCTTACTTCAATGGTACAAATCTATGCATGTCGTCTTCCATGTATCTCATCTACACCATTATCACTTAAACGCATAACACATTCTTCATTATTAGGATGTTGGGATGTAGGTAAATGCATCTATCGAGGAGTATCCTATACATATTTTTCATTAGATCGTAATGTCTCTTCAACATTGGCTTGTCCCTCTAGTATGTGTGCTATTGTATGAATTCTATGTACCAGATGATATTTGGGATCGAGAGACCGATGTACATGCCCAGTTGCTAGATTTATTCTCAGACAATGCTTGACCTCCCTTTGAAGTTCAATTATAGATAAATTTCATTAATGTGGAAGATTTTAAAAACTCGGTTTTTCTATAAGGTACAGGTCCTTTTAGTTTTTGGTTAAAACCCTTGTTAAATTTCGCTTTTTGGCATTGACCGTAGAGCCGGTCGGTTTGGTTAGTTTAGTGTTTTTGAAACAAGGAAGCATGGGTGTCACATCATGACATAGACTTATTATTATTGTTGTTATTTATTTTTAGCCTCATTTTTTGAGTTTTGTGACGATCTGTGTTAGATTTTTTTTTGTTTTTATCATAGGCGCACGTTGGGCACATTGTTAGTAGACAACATGTGCAACCTCTCTGATTCATATATAATTTTTTGAAATAGCCAAATCACATGACCAGTGAATGTTTTGAAAAACCATGTGGGTTAACCATCTGTGGTGATCCAGTGGCCTAGTGAGGGGTGCACATTTGGCACATGGTTTGGCCAATGGTGTCACCAAACCTTGTGTAGTGTCCAAGCATAAAAAAACTAAAACCATTAATATCCTTAAAAATACTAAAAACATTCAAATAAACTAATGAATCATTTAACAAAATAACTTAAAACCCCTAAAAATCCAAAAAAATTTAAAATTCAAAAGAAAACCTAAAACCATAAAAAACCATGAAACCCTCAAAATCCGTAAAAATAATAAAAGCATAAAAAACCTAAAAATCCCAAAAAATCCCTAAAAACATAAAAAACCCTAAAACCCTAAAAATTCCTAAGGATACCATAGAAACCTAAATTACATAAAACTCATCAGAAAGAAAAAAACACTACAACCCAAAAGACACTAAAAACTCAAAAAAACCATAAACCCCTAAAGTCTTTAAAAATCCAAAAAACCCATAATAACCTGAAAACCCACTAAAAACTCTAGAAACCCTTTAAAAACCTGAAAACATTAAAAAATTATAAAACCCCTTTAACACCCTAAAAACTGAAAAAGAACCACAAAAAAACATATAAAACCCTAAAACCCCTAAAAACTATAAAACCCATCAAAATTGCTAAAACCCTAAAAACCATAAAAATATTCAAACAACCTAAAATCCCTAAAAATGTAAAAACTATGAAAAACCCTACGAAAACCTCAAAAAACCAAAAAATACATTAAAATAAGAAGAAAAATAAAAAAATAAAAATCCCAAAACTCCCTAAAACAGTAAAACCACTAAAAATCCACAAAATATATAAACCCTAAAAACCATTAAAGTCTTATAAAATCCCAACAAATCACTAAAAATGAAAAAAACCATAAAACCCATGAATGAAACCAGTAAAACCATTAAAATATATAAACACATAGAAACATAAAATATTCTAAATTCCCTTAAAAACATTAAAAACATAAAATCCATCAAAATCAATAAAAAATAAAACCCCATAAAATTCATGAAAAACCCAAAAAATCCCCCAAAATGTAATAACCCTAAAACCCTGAAAAACAATAATGAAACTCTAAAAAACATAAAACCCCTAAAAAAATCTATAAACCCTAAAAATCCTAAATATAATATAAAAACATAAAACCTCATAAATCCATAAAAACCCATAAACACCTTAAAACACCAAACACCCCACTAAAAACTCTAAAACCCCATTAAACCCATATAAACCCTAAAAACTATAAAAACCCTTAAATTAATAAAAACTAAATTAAAAAATTAAACCCAAAAAACCCTAAAACTCCTCAAAATCTCTAAAAAACTGAAAAACCTTAAAAATCCTAAAAAATCCAAAAAAAACCCTAATTTTTTTTAAAAAACCTTAAAACCCCCAGACAACCCAAATAGCCATAAAAATCTAAAAACACCTAAACCCTAAAAACATAGAAAATACTAAACCCTCTAAAAATCCATTAAAACCATAAAAACCATTATAACCCTGAAAGTTCGAAAAACCCCATAAAACCCTAAAAACCTAAAACCCCCATAAAATTACCTAGAAGCATAAAAAACCATAAAACCTCTAAAATAAAGAAAGATATTCTCAAAAACCAAAAAACACTTAAAACCACTAAAAACCTAAAAAATTATAAAAACACTAAAATCCATAGAAAGACAAAAAAACCCTATAAAACCATAAAACCCCCAAAACCCTTAAAAAAACTAAAAAACCTATAACCCTAAAAACCAATTAAAAACGCTTTAAACCCCTAAATATGTTTAAAACCCCTTGAAAACTATAAAACCCCTTAAAATTCAAAAAACCCTAAATCCCCAAAAAACATAAAAATACCTAAAATCCATAAAAACATTAAAAAATATAAAAAATCATAAAAATCCCTATAAATCCATAAAAATGTAAAAAACACTAAAAACCCTGAAAATCCATCAGATAAACATAAAAACATAAAAACACATAAAAATCCTGAAATTCCTAAAAATGCTAAAAATCCTAAAAACCTCAAAACCCCTAAAAACCATCAATATCCCTTGAAACCCTAAAACCCTAAAACCCCATAAATATCCTAAAAAGCTTTAAAATACCTACAAATATAAAATCCCCTTGAAATCCATAAAACCACTAAGAAAACCTTATAAACCTGAAAACACTTAAAATCCATTAATGTTTAAAAATTCTAAATCCCCTAAAAACCCAAAAACCCAAAAACTCTCTAAAATAAATTAAAATCCATAAAAACCCATAAAACACCGAAACCACTATAAACTATAAAAACCCTATAAACCACTAAAACCATTACAAAAAAATAAAAACAAAAAAAAACCAAAAAAAATAAAATAATAACATGAAAAAGCCAAAAAACCAAAAAACCTCTCAATATTTTTAAAAACCCTAAAAACAATAAAAATATTTAAAAATAACTAAAATTTCTTAAAACATAAATAACTCTAAAAACCCTGAAAATCACTATCAAAACCTTAAGACACTAAAACCCCATAAAATAGAAATGATAAAATTCCTGAAAACTAAAACTCCTAAAATCCATAAAAAACCTAAATAACAAAATAAAACCCAAAAAATCACAAAAAATCCCAAAAAGCATAAAAACCTAAAAATTTATAAAAACCCTAAAACCCTAAAAGTCCTTGAAAAACAAAAAACCCTAAAACCCTAAAAACAATAAAACTATAAAGTCCCTTAAAACCACTAAAAAATTTAAAAACAATAAAAACCGTAAAACCACTATAAAAAACTAAAAAAAAAACCTAAACCCCAAATAACAAAAAAACCACAATGCCCCCCAAAATCCTTAAAACCCCTAAAATACATAAAAATACTTAAAACTCAAAAAAAGCCCTATAATTTAAAAAACCCTACAATCCTTACAAACCACTTTGAAATCCTTGAAATCATAAATGTACTTAAATCCCCAAAAAAACATATATATGCTAAAATCCCTAATAAAATCTAAAAAATATAAAACACCTCAAATCCCTTAAAATCCCTAAAACCCTAGAAACGTAGACATGAATGGTGAATTCCACACTCGGTTGTGCATAACCTCCCTGTAAATCCTTGTACTTACGTTTTTGTTAATAAATTTTTGGGGCTGGGATAAGCCTGGCCTCGAACCTGCTTAGCCTAAAAGCCCTAAAATCCCATAAAATTCCAATAAAAATCCCTAAATATATAAAAACCCTAAAACCCTAAAACCCCCACTGAAAACCATAAAAACCTAATAAAACATAAAACCCCTACAAAAACTAAAAAACGATAACACCCTAAAACCCCTAAAAGACTCTTAAAACCTTAAAACCCCTAAAAACCATAAAACACCAAAAACAATAAAATCGAATGAAACCCCTAACAACCATGAAAACTTTAAAACCCATTAAATGCCTAAAAATGTTAAATAATCTAAAAATCCTTAAAACCATTAATTTTTTTTACAAGAACCCTAAAAACTAAAAAATTACGATAAAAACACTAAAGAAACCTCAAAATCCCTAAAACCCCTAAAAACTATAAAAATCAAAAAAAAATAAAAACACTAAAATTGTAAAAATATACTATAAATCATGAAAAAAACTAATAAAATACTAAAAACATAAAAACAATTAAATCCCCTAAATCTTAAAAACCACTAAAACCCTTAAAAACCCTTAAAACCCCTAAAACCCATAAAAACCCAAAAGTCCCTAAAAACCATTAAAATCCTAAAAAATCCCTAATGATCCCTTAAACATAAAAATTCTCAAAAATCTAAAAAAACCCTATAAAACCACAAAAACCTAAAAACTCTTAATACCCCTATAATGATAAAAACCCTAAAATAGCCCAAAAAATACCATAAATTGAACAACCCCCTAAAAATCGTAAAAACCCCCAAAAACCATTAAAACCATGAAAAATATATAACAGTAAAAAACCACTAAAAATATATAGACAATTTAAACCCCTAAAAACATCAAAAACTCTAGAAAACCTTAAAAACTCAAAAATCACAAAAAACAAAAAATATCCAAAACGAACATAAAATCCATAAAAACACTGAAACCCCTAAACCCCTAAAACCCCTTAAAACCCCATTAACACCCTATAAATCCCTAAAAACCCTAAAAACCTTAAAAATCCTAATAAATAAAAAACCCTTGAAACATAAAAACCCCTAAAAACCTTGAAACCCCTTATGACACCCATAAAAATAAAAAAACACTTAAAACCCCCAAAAAAACCAATAAATGATAATAAACCTAAAACTCAAAAAATCTGTAAAACACTAAAAACCCCTAAAACCGACGATAACCCCTACAAAACGTAAAACCCCTAAAAACAACTAAAACTCAAAAAATCCTTTAAACCCCTAGAAATGGCAAAAGACACTAAAAAACCTTAAAAACCAAAAAACACTTAAAAATGAAAAAACCAGGAAAAATCATAAAATCATTAAAAACCATAAAAACAATTAAAACCCACAAAATACCTAAAACACATTAAAACCATAAAAATCCTAAAAAATCATAAGATATCCTAAAAATCCTAAAAAATACCTAAAAACCTAAAAATAATGAAAACCAAACAGAAAACATTAAACACTTAAACACGTAAAACCCATAAAAACATAAATAACAAAATAAAAACTTAAAACCCTTGAAAAGCTCTAAATCCCTCAAAATCTCTAAAACCTATAAATATCAAAAAAACATCAAAAAATAATTATAAATGAAAAAAATAATACTCATAAAAACACAAATATAACTCAAAAAACCCTTAAATACTCTAATAACCCATATAATCATTAAAAATAGTAAAAACCCACTAAAAATAAAAACAATTAAACATATAAAAGTGTTAAAAAAACTCTAAAACCCCTTAAAATCACTAAAAATCACAAAGAAACCTAAAATCACAAAAAACCCTAAAAATCCTAAAACCCTGAAACACCCCAAATTCCCTAAAAACAAAAAAAAACATAAAAATCTAAAAAATCCATATGAATCCCAAAAAATAAAAATCCCAAAAACCATAGAAAACCATAAGAAAACGTTGAAACCTAAATACAATAAGAACTCCTAAAAATAAAAAACCCCTAGAAATACTAAAAAGACTCTAAAAACCCTAAAAACCCCTACAAATCATTAAAACCCCTAAAACCATACAAAAAAATCCTAAAACCCATAAATACCATAAAACTATTTTTTTTGAAAAGTTTAGAGGTTGTGTCTATTTTTATAAAAACTAGTAAAGGAAATGTCCAAGAGAGTACAAGTATCAAAATGATCAATGTACACAGCCAACATTTATTTTTTTATCTATATCATCATTCTTTTAGTGAGTTTTCTTTCCTCATATTAAAGAAAAATTCATCCCACTCTCCCTCGACCGTGCCCCTGACCTCTTTCTCTTCCCCTGTATAAGGGTAGAGACTGAAGCCATTCCAGTAATGTTTCAGCATCAGTGTTATCATCAGATCTATATTATTTACATTACTCAGGAGAGACTCCACATGCCACTAGATTCATCACCTCTTTATCCTCAATTACTTCAAATGGAGAAATAATCTTTTGTTGCATCAACTCTTCAATTGTTCCCTGGATGGAGACCTGTGACTTATCAACACAAAAAAAACAGTAAAAACCATAAATAAATTAGTACCCATATAAAACCTAAATGAATAATAATAAACTGAAAAACCACAAAAACATTAAAAACCCTAAAACCCCACTGAATCCCTAAATCCCTAAAACCCATAAAAATCCAAAAAATACCAAAGAACCCCTAAAAATGTAAAAAACACTAAATTCCTTAAAAACCCTAAGAAAACCATAAATCCAATGAAACACTTAAAACCCCTAAAATACTTTGAAATTCTAAAAACCATAAAAACTACCAAAATACCTAAACCTTATAATAACCCTAAAAATCCTTAAAAACATTAAAAACCTACTAAAAACTCTAACTACTATTTAAACACCTATAAACCTAAAAAAAATTAAAAAAATAGTAAACATCATAAAACTCAAAATAACCCTAAAACCCATAAAATACATAAAAATGCTAACACCCCTAAAAACATAGAACCCCTCAAAATCCCAAAAAACCAAAATAATTATAAAAATCCTAATAAACCCTTAAAAACCATAAAAACGTATATATCATAAGAAAACATAAAAAAATTTAAAACTTCTAAAAACCTTGAACAACTAAAAACCATTAAAAACCCTAAAAACCCATACAAATCATAAAAATACCAAAAGCACTAAAAAGTTAATTACTCTAAAAATCCTAAAAAACCCTTAGAAAACCATTAAATCATACAATAATTAAAACCCAAAAAAACCCTACAAAATGATAAAAACCCTAAAAACAAAAAAATCCCTAAATTTTTTTAAAAACCTGAAAACCCATAAATACCTTGAAAACCACTAAAAACTGTAAATATCATTGAAACCCCAAAAATATAATTTTACTCTAAAAGCCCAAAAAACCAAAAAAAATAAATACCCATAAAAACACAAAAAACCATAACAACCATAAAAACTCTTAAAACCTTATAACCCTAAAAATCCATAAAAACACGAAAACCCCTAAAAATACTAAAAAATACATAAAAATACTTAAACATAAATTTCCGTAAAAACCCTAACAAAACCATAAAAATCTAAAAATAATTAAAACCATAAAACACTAAAAATGGTAAAAACCCGAAAAATCCCTATAGACAATAAAAACCTCAAAATCCCTAAAACCCTAAAGCCCTCCAAATCCCAAAAACCATTATAATATGTAAAAATACTATAAAATCCTTAAATCCCCAAAAAAATAAAACCATTTAAAACCATTAAAACCCTAATAATACCATAAAACCAAAACACGCACAAAACCCCTAAAAACATAAATACACAAAAACACCCTAAAACCTATAAAAACATTAAAATCCTAAAAACTCTTAAATTCTATAAAACCATAACAATCATAAAATCTCTAAAAATCCTTCAAATCCTTAAAATGGAAAATCCATAAAATAGAACCCCCCTAAATACCATGAAATCCGCAAAGAAAACCATAAAGACCAAAAAACAATAAAAACCCAAAAAACTGATAAAACCAATAAAAACCCCTAAAACACTCCAAAAATCATAAAACTACTAAAAATATAAAAATAAATAAAAACAAAAAATAATATTAGACACCGTAGAACCCCAATAAAATCTATAAAAACCCTTTAATGCCCTACAAATTTTAAAAAACTCAAAAACCCTTAAACCCCTAAAAACTCAAAAAAACATAACATCAAAAAAATCCTAGAACCCATAAAAATCCTATAAAAACACCAAAATACCAAAAAAATTAAAAACACCTAAAAACCCTAAAAGACCCAAAGAAAATATTAAAAACCAAAAAACAAATAAACCCTTATAAACCCTAAAAATGATAAAAAGCATAAAAACTATACAAACCATAAAACCCCTCATAATCCATAAAAACCCTAAAACCCATACAAATCCAAAAAGGCTCAATAAGTCCCAAAAAACATGAAAAAACCCTTAAACCCCTAATAAATCCTGATAAATTCCTAAATCCCTAAAAACACATAAAACCCCAAAAAATCTACAAAAATAGTAAAAATCCTAAAAAACACTAACCCCCCCCCCCAAAAAAAATTCAAAAAAACCATAAAACCCCATACAAACACCACAATAAACATATAAATCCCTCAAAAACTGATAGAGAATATAAAAACCATCAACAACTCTAGGAACCCTTTAAAACCCTAAAAACACAAGAAACTGTAAAAACCTTAAAACCCCTAAAAATTAAAAATACCCCTAAAACACCATAAGTCCAAAAAAACATCAAAGTGCATAAAGAGAAGAAAAACATAAAAATAAATATAAATTCCTAAAAATGTAAAAACCCCTTAAAACATTAAAAACTACTAAGAAACCATAAAAACCAAAAAAAATTAAACGAATAAAATATTAAAAATCTTAAACCCCTAAATATCTCTACCACCATAAAAACTATTAATATACTAAAGATGTCCAAAAAAACCTTATTAAACTCCTTTCTGGATCTGCTTCCCCCTTTCCTCAAATTTAGACCTCTCCAAGGGTTCCTGATCTGTTCATGGGACATCCTTAGCTCCCCCTATATATGTTGGAGTTCCATGAGGCCTCCCACCACCTTAAATGGACACTGATCACCAGATTCCACAATGGTCGACCTTCGGTGGATGAATTTGATAGGTTCATCTATGGATGTTGGGGCCTCCCAGATCTTTAGACGGTAGGGATTATGGACAACCACCATATTATGATCCGTTTTACTTATGAAGAAAATCCGATTCATGATTGGTCCTCGGCACCTAGTTCTTACAATGCATTTAGATTCTTTCTTTTTCGATGGAGCTTCGATATTCACTCGAAGAATGACTCCCCTTCTATGGCTCTTTTGATTATTTCCCCTTGTCTTCCTTTATATTTTCAAAATACATCTATTTTGTGTATGTTGGGGAGCCTTGTTGGGCGATTCCAGTGCACTGATAAGAATACGGAGGCTATCTGTCGTTCAGTCACTCCAAGGGCCTGTAGTGAAGTCGATGTCTCAAAGAAGCCGCTTGATTTTGTGTGGATCTCTGTCGGTAAGGAGCTTCAGTATAACAAGTCGGTTGTGTATGAATCTTGGTTTGATATTTGTGACTTCTACATGTTCTTGGGGCATGCTAAGGAGGACTGCAGGCGTAGGGGTCAGTGAGAGAACTTGGTTAAGTCTGGCCAGTAGGTTTCGCACTCCCAGCCTATGCAGCAACCTCATATGGATTCGTTGGATAGTAGAATTATTTTGAAGAGTAGTCAATCTCTATCCTCTGTTCAGAAAATTGATGGTGTGGAGGTCCGTGGTGGTAGCAACATCTGTTTGATGTATGCTGAGCTGGAGGATGTGTTTGGTGCACGTGTCCCTCCTACTATGGATTTGCTGAGGGTGATTGGCTCGGTGAAACTATCTGGTGAGGGTCACCAGGAGGTCCAATCTTCACTAATGAAGTGAGGCATAATGAAGGGCCCCCCCTGTAGTGACCACAAGGATCATACTTCCCTTAAGAAATCGGTTTAATGACTTGGTTTATGATGTGTTGGGGCATGATCCACAGGGTGTCGGTGAACACGGCCCTATTGTGGAAAGTGAGGAAAGCTTGTTGGCTTCTATGCAGGCTATCAGGGACGGTCATGGGGTTGAGAATGGTAGGATGAATGGAAATGGTTCCCAGATCCCTATCAATGTCCTGCTTGAAGCGGATAGAGGTGCATATCCAGATATGGTCAAGGCAGGGGACATCCTACTGATGACTACCCGACATCATCCACCTGAACCAAAGGTTGGCGTGGTGTTCACCAGGCTGAGGGCCGATCAGGGGATCGAGACTGGTGTGCATGTTGCTAGGCTATGTGAAATGGGGGTGTATCCTCCAAGTATTTGATGAACGCTCCTGAGTCCCATGAACCAATTCTGATCACAGTGGATGCATCAGAGGTGCCCATCCCCTTTTGGCCACATGATGCTAAATTTGTTACAGATGGTATGATTAGGAACAATGAAGATGGGAACTCCGAATGTTTGGTTCTGAAAGACCTGGCTTTGGAGGACCCTAATGTGATAAAAGTACCTATACAGATTTCTCTATTGCAGGATGGAATGAAACCCCAGTGTTTTATGTTTTTGGGGGAGTGTCTTTGATGATGATTTTACGATGATATCCATCAGGCCCAAATTTTGAAGGACAAGGCCCTACTTGTAGATTATTACTCTTTTGGGAATGAAAACATTGCAGGGGGCCTATCCCGGGAGTGGATTCCACCTCCCACCTCTTGTTTAATCAATCAGGAGGACACTATTATCCCTGTCCAGGATAAACATGGTGATGTTGACACTACAGTCCTGAAAGTGAGGAGGCCAAGGATGGACTACTATTCCTTTCCAAGAATGGTATCTACAAGGGCATTCAGTAAATCTTCGAAGAACCCCTCTGGAAAGGTGGTGCGGCCTGTTAGGAAGAAGCTGAATATAGAGAAGGTGAAGTTAAGGGAGTATTACATGAACTTTATGAAGCAATATGACTCTTCTAAATGGGATTCAGCAGACATTGATGCGGCCTCCGGTTATGGTTCTGAGGGGGACCCCCCGGGTGCCAACTATGATTATGATGGTGGGGAAGGCTGGTAGACCATGTGCTGGTGTTTTTCTCTATTCTTTTCCACTTTCATCTCTCCTTTGGACATTTTCTTTCTCTTAGTTTTCCTTTTGGGGATTTTTTTTGGGTATGGGTTGATTGAGCCTACCCTTCCCCTGCCTGTTGTGTCTTTTTTCTTATTAATAAATTTTAGGGGGGTTAGGAATAGTCTGGCCTCACACCTCTTTTTCCCTAAAAACCCTATAACAATAAAAATATATAAAACCCTAAAAAATATAAAAATACAAAAAAACATATAAAAAAACCATAAAGTCCTTTAAACCCATTAGAATACCATATAAACACTTATAACCCTGAAAATACATTAAAACACTAAAACCCTAAAAATGCTAAAAACCCTAAAAACCGTAAAAATACCCAAAAAAATAAAAACCCCTAAACCCATTAAAAACCCTAAAATCCCATAAAAATAAAAAACCACTAAAAATAGTAAAAGCCCGCTAAAACCCAAAAAACCTAAAAAACCTAAAAAACCAAAAAAACCAAAAAATTTTAAAATCCCTAAAAAACTCAAAACAACCTAAAATCCTAAAAAACAAAAATAACCCTAAAAATTCGTAAAACCCTTCAAAAATTATATAGACCTAAAAACCCATTACATTCCTAAAGAATCAATAAAATTTACAGAAAATATAAAAAAACAAAAAAACCACTGAGAAACTATTAGAAACATTTAATAACCTAAAATAACTTAAAACCCCTAATAACCTAAAAACAATAAAACCCTAAAAACATGACAACCCTAAAAATCCATGTAACCCTCAAAACCCATAAAACCCCTAAAACCCATAAAAATACAAAATTACCGTAAGAAACATAGAAATATAAAAACCTAAAAACAATAAAAAACCCTTAAAACCCATTTAACCTATTAATAATTAAAATCCCTAAAAACAAAAAAAACAGAAAATTCTAAAACCCCTAATAGGACTTTATAACCCCTAAAACCCCTCAAAACCAACAAATCCTTAAAATCCTTAAAACCATAAAAAAATATAAAATTATATGACACCACTAAAAACATTAAAAACCATTTAGACCCCTAAAGATAATAAAAAACTCTAGAAAACATTAAAACCAAAAAAAACTCAAAAACACTAAAAACACTAAAAACCCTAAAAACCATAAAACCCCAAAATAACCCCAAAAAACCTCAAAATACCTAAAAAACTTAAAAATCATAAAAAATCAAAAAAAAGCCTAAAAATCCCAAAAAAAATTAATAACCCTAAAAACCGTGAAACCCCTAAGAAATCTATAATGGCCTAAGAACACCTAAGACACTTAAAAACATAAAAAACACTAAAAACCCTAAAAAAACGTAAGCCCACAATAAACACCTAAAATCCCCAAAATCCATTAAAATACTCAAAAATATAGAAACAACTATAAAGGTATAAAAACCCTAAAAACCATGAAAACCCATATGAAAACCATTAAAATTAGAAAATAATTAAAACCCCTAAAAACCTAAAATTGATAAAAGCCCTAAAAGTTATTTAAACCCAAAAAAACCTTAAAAACACATAACACGCAAAAAACAAATAAAAAACTAAAAACCCTATAAATCCCAAAAAACATTAAAAACTCTAAAACAATATGATCCAAAAAAATCCAAAAAACCATAAAAACACAAAAAATACATAAAAACCCTTCAAACACTAAAAAACTCGTAGAAACCCATAAATTCCTTAAAACCCATAAAAATAAAAAAAATCCTAAAAGTGAACTAAAAATACATAAACCATAAAAAAAACTAGAAACCCTAAAAACCCATATGTAATTTTTTAAAACTTAAAAAACAAAAAAAATCCCATAAAAACCTAAAATTTCTAAAAAACATAAAAACCTCAAGAACACTAAAAAAATTGAAAACCATCAAAATACCTAGAAACCCTAAAAACAGTACAAATACCTAAAAATACATAAAAAAATATTTTTTTTAAAAAACATGGAAAACCCAAAGAAGACAATAAAAACATAAAAATAATTAAAACACATAGAACACTAAAAACACTAAAACACTAAAAATACCACAAAACGCTCAAAACCACATAAAACCGTGATAAACCCATCAAAATCCAAAGACCAATAAAAACTATAAATTCCCCTCAAACCGTTAAAAAAATTTAATAACTCAAAAATCCCCTTAAAACCCTAAAAAAACTGAAAAAACCTAACCCCCAAAAAATCCTAAAAACGCCTAAATTCCATAAAAACGCTACAAAACTATAAAAATAAAAAAACCCTAAAAAACACTAAAAATTTATAAAATCCTCTAAAAACCCTATGAAAACCTAAAAAACCTAAATACACATAAACCCCCTAAAATTCCATTGGCCCTAAAAATGCTAAAATCCCTAAAAATCCTCCAAAACCCAAAAAACACAAAAAACCAATAAAAATACTAAAAATCCCTAAAAACCCCTACAACATAAAAAATCATAAAATTCTAAAAAACCCATCATAAAATATCAAAAACGCAAAAACCCAAAACAACCTAAAAACCTATAGAAATTAAAAACCCTAAAACCCCCCTAAAAGACCCTAAAAACCTAAAATCCACTAAAACCCATAAAAACTACTAAAAACATTAGAATGCCATTAAAAAATAAAAACCACTAAAAAATATAAAAAATTTAAAACCAAAAAAAATCATATAACCCCTAAATACCCTCAGATTCCCAAGTACACTAAAAACCATAAAATCCTAAAAAATACCTAACAAATTATAAATATGTAAAAAAAAACCTAGAAACCCTGAGAACCAATAAGAAAACATTAAAAAACTAAAAACACTTAGAACACCAAAAAAATATGAAAACATTAAAAACATTAAAACTCCAAAAATTCCCATAAACTCCTAAAAACTATTAAAATCCTAAAAAACCCCTAAAAACAATAAAAACCCCAAAAATTCATATCAATTCCAATAAATGAAAAAACTCTAAAAACAGATATTAAAACCCCAAAATCCTAAAAACATATAAAACCAGTAAAAAAAATAAAAACAAAAAATAACTATTAAAACCCTAAAAACACTAAAATCCCTAAAAATAACCTAAAAGATTTAAAACCCTACAACCCATAAAAACCCAAAAAACTAAAAACCCCTAGAAACCCTAAAAATATCCAGAACAATTAAATACATTAAAAACCATTTCAATCTGTCGATACGTTTAAAAAAACTCTGAAAACCATTTTGACCCCTAAAAAACTAAAAAACCCTAAATTTCTAAAAAATAATAAAACCCTAAAAACCATACAATACCATGAAAATCCCTAAATCCCCTAAAAACCAATAAATTCAAAAAAATTCCTAAAAATCCCTAAAAATATAAAAACCCATAAAAACTGAAAGAAACCTAATAAAACATTATAAACATAAAATCATATAACTAAAACCCTATAAAACCCTAAAAACCATCAAAAAACCAAAAACCATAAAAATCCTAAAAAACATAAAAAAACCCTAAAAATCACTAAAAACATAAAAAACCCTAAAAACCTAAAAACACTAAGAAAAATGTAAAACCTAAAACCCTATTTACCCCTAAACAATAAAAATTATAAAAACCCAAAAAGACTTTAAAAACCCCTAAAATCCATAAAACCCATAAAAATATTAAAACCCATAAAAAACTAAAAATATAAAATCCATTTAAGCCACTAAAACGGTAAAAAACAATAAAAACATTTAAACCCCAAATAACTCAAAAAACAAAACAAACCCAAAAAACCCTAAAAATACTAAAAACCCTAAAATATATAAAACACATAAAAATAAATAAAAAACCTTAAAAACATTAAAAACCTAAAACCCATGAAAACCAAAAAAACCATACAAACATAAAAACACATAAACCCCCCAAAATACTAAAAGCCCAAAAGAACCCTAAAACCCCTATAAACGCTCAAAATCTCTAAAAAACATAAATACCATAAGAATCCAAAAAAATCTCCAAAAATACATAAAATTTTATAAAAACATGAAAACCCCTGAAAAAATCTTAAAATCCTAAAAAAACATAAACCCCTAAAAACCTAAAACCCATAAACCCCAAAAAACACCTATGTTAGAGCATAATTTTCTATGAGGTATTGATCCTATTAGCATTCAGTTTAAAATATTTTTTATGTTCTCTTTTTGGATTAGTCCCTAGAGCTGAGCCTATGGGCTGATTTGGTGTTTTTGAACCATTGAATCAAGGGGGGATGAAGGTTGTCGGCATGCCAAGTTCACGATGTGTACTTAGAATAAAGGTTTTGCTGTCATTACACAATTTTTAATAGCCTATATAGTTAAATTCATAGTTTCTAATGATATTTCTGTAGAAGGTAATTCTTTAGAATTAATTAGCATATAAATCATTAACATTTCATGAAAATTCCTGGGGTCAGTTTTTAAAATAAGAGGTTCAACATCATTTTTTATAGAATTCTTCCTCTTTCATGCGTAGGATCTCTAAAAGAAGCTCCTTTGAGGTATAAAACTTGAATTTGATATTTTTTCATCATCTAAACACTAATTCTATTTTCAATAATCTATTTGGGTAGTATATGATAAGTGATTCACTCTTTAGTCTTGTTTCGTTGTTTGGATTTCTATTGAGGGTGCTATTTTGGTTAGAGAGCTTATGCCCTTTTTAGGGTATTCACATGTTCTTCCATTTTTTTCTTATTACGGCCATGTTGGGAGCCAATATTAGATAATTATTATACCATAGGTATATAGTTGTTTTTCTATACCGTTTCCATTAATATTTGGTTGTTTTATTACTAGTTTTAATTTTCCTATATACCAGACTTTTTTGGGATTGATCTTAAATTGATTAAATTACGTAATTAAATTATTGTAATCTTATTAGGTTTCCCAATTAGTAAGATTATATGGACAGAGGTCATTCACCTCAACTCAAACCATCTTTTAGGTATGTTTGAGTATCTTCCCTATGATATACTACCTCATTGGGGGTGTGATCTCATCTTTCGAAGAGGGTGACTTATTGAATTTCATGAGATATTAGGATAGGTTTTTATACTGATTTTTACATGTGATTACATGTTGTTAAAATGGTTGAATATGATAAATGGGAATGTGAAATTGGTTACAAAATTATTAATTAATTTTTTTATGATTCCAATGCCTTGGACATTCCTACTCCTTGGATTTTATTGACTTGGATGCCATGGAGAAATATATTCCATGGATCTATATTACATTGGATTCCTGAGAAATATCTACTATTGGGATCTATCTTACTTGAGCCAACTTGTACATTTATTCTCCTTGAGATCCACCCATGTCATTATTGACTATGGTATAGATGTGCTCAGTGGACTCTTGGGGATTCTTTGGTCATCGAACTTGGATCGAAACCATGTAAGCCTGAAACTAGATTACTCAGAATAGGCCAAAGGGGATGCCTTGGACATTTCTACTCCTTGGATCCATCATGTGGGGTCTAACACTTGACTACAAGGAATTGGATGTTGTGGATGGTTTTTCATGCTTTATAACTAGCTAATGTTTTCAATTTCTCAATTATAGTTGACCCCAATTATAGTACTTAATTATTATTGATAATATGGACAGTTTAACTTCTCTATTTATCACCTTATATGTGTTATATATTGTACACTATTTTAGATTATATATATATACATGACATATTGTAGAAACCATTTTTGGTGTCCTACTCAGTGTTATATCACACATTGTTCAGGACGTCATTGAGAACCTGTACATACTTCATGGATTTAGGTATGGATAGGGGAAGGAATCTTATTTATGATAATTTATTTTCTCATTTTTGTACGAGTTTGGGAGAACCAGGCCTCTCTATGCTCATGATTCTATCTAGAGATGTTTATTTTTGTTTTTTTTCACTTTTGATAATTTTATTGTATTGGATTTATATTTCCATATATTTAATACTATTTTTTATAAATACATGACTTGTTCATAATATTGTATATGGCACAAATTTTTTTCCTTGTTTATTTATACTATCTGTATATTATCTTTAGTTGTTACTAATTAGTATTATTTCTTCCACTATTGACTGTTGTTGTTATACCACAATGATATACTATGATCATAAAGTTATTTTCTCTCCAATTTTCCACTATATACCCTTTCATTTAGTCAACAGCCTCTGGTATATGGTGAGGAATTCTTGGGGCTATGCAACCCTCTAACTCGGGGCACCATACAGTGGATCTCAGGTCAGGGTGTTACAAAGTTGTATCAGATGAGTGTTTCTATTCATCCCTTTTTATTTTGAGACAATAGAAATTATATTCAGATTTTATAGGATCTTGTCTATAATTAATGCATGGGAGTAGCTAATCCACATTTGAGGAAGTTATCGGGTTTCCTAAATGGGAATTGTTGTTCATTATTGTGCTATTACGATTTACTTGACTTCACCATTGGGTGACACACTTGATTTTTTATGTTCCTTTTGATTATGGAGTTTACTATGGCCTGATGAGATGATGTCATGTCATCTCATTCATCATTTTTATAATATAGGTAATTCACATGTCATGCATTATTCCATTATAATTACGATGCATTTTGCGACTACATTTCATTAATTTTATGTTCCTTGTGTGATATACATGTAATTATGCTACTGTTTCATATATGGGACTGATAAACTCAATTGGTACTTAATGTGCATGCGTTGATCTAAAAGTGTTTTGTTACATAGGCTAATGTATAAACCTTAATCAAATAATTATGGAACATTGATCCATGAAACATTGGTCACATGGGTTGGAACATGTAATTGTTGGGATTTAATGGGTAGCACACTTATATTTATAAGGTGCATGGTCGCTTATAAATTGGAAATTGTGGTCTATTGATTTTAACCATTTAAATATAAATGTAATATAAATGAAATCATAAATGAATAAATTTTTGAAATGGAGAGTTTGACCTATACCTAATTTTACGAGTGGGATGTAGTCAGTGTGTCTAGTGTTCTTGAAGGTCACTCCTATTACCCAGCCATAGATTTTGGAGCAGGAAGAGGGTTGAGGCTTGTTTATTGGAAGGATTGGAAATGTCCTATGATTATATTTGTGACCTTTTCATTATTAAATATTTTCTTTTGTGTGTTCTTTTTATTTATATAAACATTGCTCCATGACGTTCTCGAGTCGTGCCCCATGAGGGTGGCGACGACCATGCTCTAGAGTTGGGGGGCCTAGGGAATCGGTAGGACCTCTAGTAGTATCAATTGTGTCACCACTAGTTATAACAAATATGGGTGATGATTCCCAATTCTATGAGGGTTTCATATGATTTATGAAGAACATTCAGGGATCCTTACAATCTGCATAGTCTATGGAAGTGATGATGTGTGTTTTCAAGTAGCATATGCTTCCAACTTTCTTCGAGGATGGTTGCCCAAAAGCTAATGATATATAGATTTATAATTTTTGATCTATCCTATAGAATATAGATACACAACCTGATATAATAGTGAATCTCGTGATGTATATGATTCATGGATCAGGTAATCACTAGTGACATTTTTTTGAACAAATATGAAACACATATGGATATGGTTTTAAGGGATTTCCAATGTATTATTTACGACTACTTGTTTCTTGAGACATTGTGGGTTTAACAGGCTTGTGATTTTATATGTTTGTATCATCATGAAATGTCCATTATGGAGTATTTAACATGTTTTTTTGATATTTAAGTGCTTTGTTCCTATCTATCTGGATAATGAGATGTCTATTATAATACACATTGAGGAAGGGCTAAAACATGTAGTTCGATCATAGGTAGCATGTTTCTCATTGCTATGATAATTGAGATAGAAAATAATGAACTGATTACTAAATTTTACTTGAGAGAATCTTGGGGCCTAGTTTGGGGTAGCGTAACTCCACGACCTAGGGTTTCTGTGTCAGGTGGAATGAAGTGGCTCTTTGGGAATTTTCATTAGGGGAATACCAGCCAAAGTATAAGTGCTAATAGTTCTGTCTTTTATCATTAGAGTGAGAGAATGGGAAATATGATGAGCCAGTGTGATAGAGACCTAGTTGAGTACTGAGTATCCAACAAGATGAGCCATATATAGAGGTTTTATAGGACCTTCCTTCTAGTGGTCATTATATGAGGGTCAAATATGACTCTAGGTTCGGTAGTAGGATTTACAGCTCTTTGTCAGGATTGGAGCTAGAGTTCTACCAGTTGTTTAAGATGAGGGGGTATTCGTGGCCACGGGATCCAAAAACTAGTTTTACCTTGATGTTAGAGTGGTCCTACTATAGGTATTTAGTTTGTCTCATAGGTCTAAGATTCATGCTAGATATATTCTACACAGCCGATACCTAAGGAGCAGAGTGTCAAGTCATCTTTGGTGAGAGGTATGATCTTAATACATTTCAATATAGTATCTTATAATGGTATTATAACACTCGATACTCCATTTGGGATTAGATCAGATAGTGTATGTGAGTGCATGGAGTCCCCCATAAGGTAGGTGGGTGTCACTTCATATAGGACCAATTGTTCTTTGACATTATAAGGTTTTTCATAATTCTAAGGATAGACTAATTGGTCCCCTACCAATATTTTGTGAATCTACATCTCTAAAGGGTGACCTTTACATCACCAGAAAGAGGGGTTTTTATTCTCATAGGTGAATGGGGTTTTTTAGGTTAGTAGAGATGTAATAGATCATTATAGGTTGGATGGATTATTTTTTATGTTTAGTGAATACTTCCAGAAGACTTCCCTCTATTGCTTGATCATTTTAGGGATTTTTTATCAAAATAATTTTCTATTTTACCTCTATAGATGAAGGTGGATTTCTCTATAAACATATTAGTAGGATATACATCGATATCCATACCTCCTTATAGGATGTCCAATTCTATGTTTCAGGAACTCATGATATATCAAGTGGACATGGAGACAAAAGGGTTTATATAACATAGTTCTTATCCTTAGGTTCACTTGTCCTTTTGTAAAAAAGATCAATAGAACCCTCAAGATATGTGTGGAATACCTAAAATTGAACAATTTTATGGTTAATAACCAATATCCCTTACTGTGCAGATATGATCATTTCGAATAGATTTGAAGAGTGAAGGTTTTCTCCAAATATAATTTGAGGTCGGTATATCACAAGGTGTGTGATTTGGTCAAAATATATACCTCATACATTTTTTTCATAGAATATATGGAATTTATGAGTATCTAGTTATTCCATTCTATCTCATCAATGCAATAGAAGTTTTCAAGACCTTCATGAATCAGTATTTACACTTGTTTTTGGATTCTTTCATTGTGCTATTTATAGACAACATCATAGTGTATTCTCAGACTCATCATGAACATTCCAGACACCTTGAAATCATTCTAGATATACTAAGATATCATAGGGTGTATTACATGCTCCAAAAATGTTAGTTATGGATAAATGAACTTTACTTCTTGGGATACATCATGTCAGGGACAAGAGTGTCTATGGATATAGAGAAGGTGAGTACTATAGATTATTGAAGCAGCCCAATAATATATTTTATATCCAATATTTCTTGTTATTGGTCAGTTATTACTAGAGAATAATCCAATAATTTTCACTCGTATCTATTCCTCTCATGGTCTTGACCAATAAATGGATTAAATTTTTATGGTTTGAAGAGTCTGAAATGGCTTTTAAGGATCTTATGGTAATATTGATTGTAGTTCTAATTCTGATTCTTCCAGATCGTGGAAGAAGATAGAGTGTTTATTGGGAGGCATCAGGTTTTGAGTTTGGAGATTTTTGATCCAGGGGATTGATATTTGGAATACGAGTCTCACCAATTGTGAATTCAAGAGTAGAATTACCGGACACATAACCTCGAGTTACCTAAAATTGTTCATGCATTGTGTTTTTGTTGCAACTACATTCTTAGAGATAATTTTATGGTGCTTACAGACCACAAAAGACTGAAGTATATATTCACATAGTGTGACATGAATCTTCGATAATTAATTTTGGTTGATAATCCTTAGTAATTTTATTCTGATCTATCTTATATGCCTAATAAAGGAAATGAAGTAGTAGATTCTCTAATCTGTAAGTCTCTAAAATAGGTAGGTCAGGAGGCTAGTAGTGAGTGGCATCTCATGTAATTATTTTTAGATATCCATTTGAAGGTGTAGGATAGTCATAGATAGACATTCCTCGAATCATTATTAGTGAATTTAACTCTTCTAGATAAGGTGATGATGAGGCAGCTGTCAAATTATGAGATTTTGGTCCTATATGAGAGTGTGGTAGGTGACGACATGCCTTTTGGTTGGACAGTTAGTGAGGATGAAATTCTGTATATTCATGGATGTTTTTGAAGACTAATAGACACATTCATGGAGTTCATGTGATAAATTATTTCATCATCTTGGGAAGTACATCATGTTTTCACCAAGATGTACTGACACTTGCTTCATCAATACTGGTGGTCAGGGATGAAATGAGAGGTAGCTGATTTTTTCATGCGGTGATCCACCTATCAGTAGCTGATGGAAGATCACCAATGACAGACTCGGATTTTATAATATTTTTTAATTCCAATGTAGAAATGGGATAATTTTGTAATGTATTTTTTGACCATTTTATTGAGGGATCCTCAAGGTTCTAATTTCATATGGGTATTTTTGGAAAGGCTCACGAAGGTCCCCCATTTCCAAACAATTTTGGTGAAATTCATAGAATATGATCTTGGGATACTTTAAATATAATATATTGTTTTCCTTCATATGTTTCCTTAAACCATTGTATTAGATAGGGATTCCAATTTTTTATATCAGTTTTGGAAATTCTTACATAGGGAATTGGGTAAAAAGTTGTGTTTGAGTAGGACATACACCCTCTGACTAATGGGCAGTTAGATCCTACCATACCAGTATAAAGGAAATTCTATAAGGATGGTTCATTAATTTTGGGGAATCTTAGGATAAGAATACACCCCTAGTATGTTTATCCTATAATAATAGCTATCAGATGACTGTCGAGATGGAAATTTATGAGTATTTTTACAGTAGGCCATTCTGATCACCTCTATACTGGTTAGAGGTAAGATTGGAAACATTACATACAAATCATCACATTCAGTGGGATATTGATCAGGTCATGTTGAATAGAAATTAGATGGATATTGCACAATCTAGAGAGAAATCTTACATTGATCTTCATCGATGACCTCTAGAGATTGAGGTCAAGGAATGAGTCTTTTTCATGTCTCACCGAGGATGGGGAATTGATGGATTCAAATATAGAGTAATATTTCACCATGATATAGTGGGTCATTCGATATTATATAGACAGTCAGGTCGGTATCCTATCAATTTCAGTTACCTCAGTGGTACCAATCAATGCATGTCGTCTTCCATGTATCTTATCTACACCCTTATCACTAAAACACATATCACAATATTCATCATTAGGATGATGAGATGTAGGTAAATGTGTCCATAGAGGGGGTAACCAATACATATTTTTGATCATAGCATAAAACCTCTTCTACATTGGTTTGTCCCTCTAGTATCTGTGCTATTGTAGCACAACTGTTTACAGGATGAGATTTGGGATCGAGAGGCCGACGTACATGACCATTTTCTAGATTTATTCTCAGACAATGATTTACCTCCCTTGAAAGGTCAATTATAGATAAATTTATTTAATGGTGAACATTTTGAGGACTCAGTTATTCTATAAGGTATATATCCATTTAGTTTTTGGTTAAAACCCTTGTTAAATTTATCTTTTTGGCATTGACCCTAGAGCAGATTGACTGGGTTGGTTTAGTTTTTTTGAAACGAGAAATCATGGGTTTCACACCATGACCTATAGATATTAATTATTTTATTTATTTATTTATTTTTAGCCTCATTTTTTAGTTATGGGATGGTCTGAGTTTATTTTTTTATCATAGGCGCACGTTGGTCACATAGTTAGTAGAAACCATGTGAAACCCTTGTGACCCCTCTATAATTTTTTGATAGAGCCAAATATCATGGCCAATAAATGTTTTGAAAAATTCTGTGGCCTAAGCATCTATGGTGATCCAGTGGCCTATTGAGGGGTGCACAGTTGGCACATGGCTTGGCCAACTGTGTCACCAAACCAGGTGTAGTTTCCAAGCATAAAAAAATGTTTTTACAACAACAAAAACTATAATAATAATAATTTTATTATTATTATTATTATTAAACACTTAAATTGGTCTCCCCCATCCCCCATCCATGCATAACACCCCCAACCTCCTCTCACTCGACCATCCACCTAGGAAGGATCCCTTGCATGCACAAACTCCCCACCCCTCCCTTTACTCACCGAATTTTCATCCAATTTTGGGTGTGATCAACTATTTTGAGTTTCTTATCTCATTATCCTTTCTTATAATTCTCATTTTCTCAGTATTATTTTCTCTTGGGTGGGGCACATGATTTAGTTAAATCCCTAACCCCCCTTTTGGGTATTTATCTTGTTTCTCCTTGATGTATATGGTCATTGGGTCTTATGGGGACTAATTCTAGAAACAACCAAGGAAGGGAGTGGATTCACACTGGGTTTTGGGTAGGTTTGGTTATGTTATTCAACTGTGAAATTTTATATTAGGTATTTTTTAATTTTTTAATTTCTATTAGTTTTATAGTGAATTTAGAATATAGTTAGTGAAGGAGACTTACACCCATATGCATAGGTAAAGAATATATATATGTATATCTTCTTAGTATATATTCCCTCATGGAATGAGGAATATATAAATTACAACTAGGGGTATTTAAATATATATATGTGTGTGTGTGTGTGAGTGAATGATCATATACATTTAAGAATAAAAGGATGGTATCTTTTCTTTTGTGGCCCTTTTGGGCTTGTTTTAGATTTCCATTTTTAAAAAATGCATGTTTTCAGGTAGGTTACCTATTCTAAGACCTTTAATTTGAATTCCATTCCTTCACTCGGTTCCTATGTTTTACCTAATATTCTAATAGGGGTTCCCTTTTTTATGATTTTTTTATCTTTTTGGATAGTAGTGAATTTTAAGTGTTTAAATAGTTTTCAAAACGAAAAGTTTTTCATATTTTTAATGTTATAAGGCCTAGTCGAAAGATTCAATTTCATTATTGAAATGAAAACTCCTTTTTAATAAATAACCTTATAATTTAATGGTCATGTCTGTTAAATTTGTGACATGTTAGGTATTCCAGGAATGGATCTTGTGATTTTTTATGGGTTTTGTAATGGTAACAAAAGTTGTACTTAAAAATGGATTTTAGAGGTGAAATAATGGATTGGTTTTTTAGTAAAAGTATGTGAAATGTATGTATATTCATGCTTGATAAAAAATCACATCCATTTGGGAATGGAACATTTTAATCCTATGTATCTAGGTGGATAGACTAGGTTTAGTATTCTTGGTGAGTAGGAAAAGATGAGGCTCGTTCTCCCTATAAATATTACATTACAATACTAACTAAACAATAATGGTACAGATAGGTTGGATCGAGAAGGAGAGCATAACTTTATGTATTTGGTTGATCACTATGAGTAAGAGGATCCTAATACCCAAACAATCCTAGATAATTAGGGATATTTCATGGTGATTTCTATTATTTACCTCGATTTTTATATGGTAACACTTTACTAAATGCTTTATTCTCAGTTTTCTATCACATCAAAAATAATTGAACATATGTTTTAATTTACACTACTGTGTAGAACCTAATGAAATGATTTTTTTACCATATGATCCTTTATGTAAACCAGTTTTTGGAAAAATTCATTCCTCTATTATAAATGCTTTCAAGGAGCAAGTGAAAAAATTGATTTTAGATGCTCAAGACCTCTACTTTTCCTAAAATGGATAAAAATTTACATTTTTATTTATATTTTCAAACTAGTATGAATTTGTTATGTTTTTAAAGGTAATAAAAACATAATAGTTTATTCATGAGTGACTACTATGTTTTAATAAACATATTATTGATCTATCATTATTTTTAGCATCTGGTGATACTTCCAACTCTGACATGGTTGTCGCGGAAAGATGTTGGTTTAGGGGATGAAGGTGGCCTTTAAGGTCACATGGAGGTATGTTCAATTTTATTTCTTCTTTTATTTCGTTTCACTCTCACTTGTTCAATTTTTATTTATTTACTTATCTATTTTTCATGGGGTAAATCATTCCCAACTTTTATTATTGATTCCTAACAATAGTTTCCAACCAAGGAGGAATGGGAACTGCTCTAAGGCCTTGTTGGGATCTAACTCATGTGACCAGTTCTGTGTTGATCCAATTTGGTTTATGAGAAAATTGTATCAGAGTAATAACCCATTGTTATTTGGGGATATCTGGTAGTTTTGTGGTTGATTTTTTAAATTCAAGTATCCAGTCATGGGTAGGTTCTTAATCAACACATATCTGGAAGGATTATTGAATTTCTATGGTAGTCAATGATGGTTGTGCCTCAAAATATGAGCTTGGTCATTGGGTGTTGTCATGGTACATGGTTTTTATTTGAGTGCTTTTGGTTGTTTTTTATTATTTGGTGTTTATTATGGGAGGGAGTAATAGGATTCATGGTTACTATTTATGGTCCACTAAAATATGCACAGACCATACAACTACTTATGATGATTTTTTCTCACCTGATTGGTACACGGTCTTCCAAACCGTGTAGACAAGCTATGTGTAACGAGTTTCCTACATGATTTTTTGATTTCTAATCTATTAAGGGGATTATTTTATATTTTTATTGGATTGAGTTGATTTTTGGGTCTTTTAATTTAGATTTTATAATTATTTTTGGTTAGCTAAAATAGTGATTCGTTTATCAAAAATGTGATTTTTAGAATAAAAACATTGATTATATTTGAAAGTGAAATGTTTTTTTTAAATTGGAGTCATTTTAGAAAGTGATTTGGGATTTTGGGATGTTTTACGAAAGGAGGGATGAATATTTTTGGGGTATTTGGAATTTTTTTTAAACGATAATGGGTGGTTTTGAAAATTTATTTATAACATTTTAAACAGCATTTTGGAAAGATATTTTTTCTATTTGACCCTTAGTATTACATTGAATTCACACATGTATATATTCATGTGGTGAGTTGAAATTTATTAGTATGTATCGATGTGTTCCTGATCAAGAATAAGAAATTATATGTGTGGGGATTCATGGAAAACTATTGGTAAGTGACCTCCATTTTAGCTTGTTTTTCATGGTGGAAATGTTTTTATAAAAGGGGACTGTGATTTTATGATAAGTGGTGATTTAGAATGATTTTAATCAAAGAAGAATTGAAATGTGAAGTGGATTTTGAAATGGTTTTTATGTTCAAATTATTTTTAAGTGGAAAATGGTTTTGAATTTGGAATGGAAAGTTTGGTTTTAAAAATGGGTTTTTTGGTTCGATTATGGGGTGTTTTGGTTTTGAATTAGTTTATTTTTTTGGTGAAATGATATATATATTGAGTTATGGTTGATATTTGGTTTGATATTGACTTGGTTGAGTATTTTATATTGTTTAGAGTATGCCACCCAGAAAGGCACTGAAGGTTTCTAGGGAGTTTCTTCTGATTTTGGTTTTTTTGATACTCCCAGTGGAGTGGGGGAGTCATAATATTTATATGTTTCCAATTTTTTCATGGTGGTTGAGGATCATTATAGGTTCGAGGATGTTATAGATTATAGGTTTATATATAGGTCAAAAAATTATGAAGGTCCACATTAACAATATTTAATAGGCTAGTTTATTTTCCTCAAAGTTAGCACCGAGCGATCAGTTAAAAGATCTTCTATTCATGTAGGGTCTCTGTTTAGATATTAAAAACCATTTTATCATATCTAAGAAACTTATATTTTGGGATGAGGTGAATGAGGTTCCCCTATCTGAGTTGGTTGGAAAATGGTGATCTATGGTTGTTGGATTTCTTGTTTCTCAAGATTCTTATCAAGGGTTCCCTATCCAGTGATGAGTGTGAACTGGAGAAACCTATTATTGGGGTGTATACTTTTTCAGTTACTGATTCTCATTCAGTATACTAATAGCTAGTTTTCCATAAATGTAGTTGATTCAAGAACTTTATACTATTTTACATAATCCATAGAATTATTGTTGACAATGTGGTTTTGGAAACGTTCTGTAAATTGTTTTCTAGGAGAGGAAGCCCCGGTCAAGGGTTTTTAGTTCTTGACCACGAGGTAGTATATTATTTAAGACATTAGGGCTCTAGTTAGAGGTAATAGTGTGAATATTTTCATGTATTCAGGGAATTTTTAGTGGTGGGGAAAAATTAACATACAACTAATTTTCTTCAACGTAGAATAAGAAGTTGTTTGAGTTTTATTTTCCTATGGTAGTTTATTTGGGAACCCCCTCTCCATTTTGTTTTTGTTGTTTTGGTAGCTTTGTTTTAGAATGGTTTTAATTTTTTAGTAGTGTTTGTTGGAGACGTCTTATAGAAATTAGGAATTATTGATCAGTATGGTGCTTACTATTTTTATCTTACATTGGGGATACTTTTTTGGGGGGTCTGTCCATGCTAGTAAGTTACATAATGGTGGGGAGACCGACTATGGGTATCGTTGAAGTCTTCTCTTAAACTAATCAAGTGTAACATGGGATGTTCAGAGGTCTCGCTATTGTTAGATGTTTTTTTTGGATTTGTGTATTATTTCAATTTTAGTAAATCATTATCTAACCAGACTCCAAATAAGGTGGGGAGACCACTATAGGATGAGCTCATGAGAAACTCAGTCTTCAAGTCATTCATGATGGGGAAATTTATCTTTACCTATCTTCCCAAATTCGATCATGGAAGTTTGTATTTCTTGTGTAGTGGTTCATGTGATGAGTTCTCATGGAAATCACAAATAGACCAATTTCAGTTTCTCTTTGTGATAATTATGTTTGGATTTAGTTTGTTCTTTGTTTTGAGGTTACGTTTAAAGATATGAGCCCCTCAGTACTCAACCCGTTGTTTTCCAGTTCGATTCCATTCACCTCATCAATTTTATCTTTTGATAATGAACTAGTTATTTAAGGATGAACTTGCTAGATTATATTAGAAATTGAATTTTTAGGTTTGAGATGAAAATTGAGTTCTCATTTATTGATCCCCTAGTGGTAGGGTTTTAATTTTAGGGTTTTATCTTGGTTGTGTCTCAGTTAATTAATACTTTTGGGACATTATGGGTGTAGAAAGTTTCATGTTGGGAATAATTGTTACACCCTACCCTGAAATATTAATTATTTTTATTATTTAATTTTCTCCCATTTGATTTTTAGGCTGGTCTGAGTTTAGATTTTGAATTTTTTGGGTTTCTAGCATAGGCACATTGGTTGATCCACAATTAATAGAAACGGTGACCAACTCTTGCAATTTGCCTATAGTTTTTGATATAGATGAATCACATGGCTGATGATGGTTTTAAAAACCATGTGTCCTTCCCATGTGTTGTGTTATAGTGGCTAGTGAGGGGTGCACAATTGGAATATAGTTTGTCCAACAATGTAGAAAAACCATGTGTAGCGTCCAACCATAAATAAATAATATTATTAATAATTATAATTTTTTATTATGATTATTGTTATCATTATTTAGATTAATATTATTATTATTAATTAACACTCAAATGGGTCTTCCCTAATCTCTCTCCATGTGAGACACACCCCTCCTCCTCTTGCTTGATTTACTGCCCTAGAGGAATCCCTCCCACACATGGCCTCCCCCTCCCACTCCCTTCGATCATCAATTCTTTATCTGTTATTCAATTTCACAAAATTTTTAATTAGGTATTTTTTAATTTTTGAGTTTCTTGTATTTTTATAGTGTTTTTTGGACCATCATTCATGAAGGATAAATACACCCATATACATGGATAAGGCATATATATACCTTCTTTGTGTATATTCCATCATGGATAGGGTAATGTATACATTGAATCTAGGGGTATTTATATATATTATTATTTTTTCATAAGGATGTAAGCATAAAAGGATGGTATATTTTATTCCACAGCCCATTTGGGGTGTTTTGGAAATTTTATAATAAAAATCAACATGTTTTGAGGTAGTTTCTCTATGATCGTTCCTTTTATTTGAATTCCACGCTTGATTAATAGTTTTTAAAATGTGTTCTTAAAATTATATAAAATTTATATGCTATTAAATGTGAATATTAATTTTTGGAAATGAAATTTCACTCACAAACCTTGTTTTTTCTAATATTCTAATAGATATTACATTTTTAGGCACGTTTTTATCTTGTTTTAAGTGTAGTTAATTTAGATGTTTTATTTTTTTCTAAATTAAAAGTGTTTCTAAATTCTAATGTGATATGTTCCAATTAGAACCTTAACCTTTTTAGAAAAATTAAAACCCCTTATTTATAGATTCCCTCCATTTTTGAAATTTGATGTTATTTTAATATGTGACTTGTTCGGTGTGCACGTAATGATGTTTGTGATTTTTTTTGCACAATTTGGAAATGTAAAATGGTTAGTGCTTACAAAGGGAGTTTTCATGTGAGATAGTGGATGGATGTTTTTAGAAAAATTATATCGAATGTATGTATTTAGTATATTGATAAAAACTAACCTTCATTAGGATTGGTACATAGGAATCCTTGGTATCTAGGTGGGAAGACTATGTCTAGTGCGCTAGGTGAGTCAGTGGGGTCAAAGCCCAGTCTCCCTAGTAGGATCATGAAACTTCATGTCTATAGTAAACTATTGAGAGTAAAATGATCATAGGACACCAAATAAACTAGTTTATTATATATTTCCCATGGTTAATATTATCATTTATAACTTTTTTTAAATGGTACTTCATTACAAAATGATTTAGGATTGGTTTTACTTTCATTTCAGAAATAATTAAAAACATGATTTACCATCCACTGTTTTATAAAACCTAATGAAATTATTCCTTTATTGCATGACAATTTATATAGAGGGGTTTTTAAATTAATCATTCCCTTATTAAAAATGTTTTTAATGTAAAAGAGAAAACAATTGTTTTCAAAAGCTCTATCCTACTACTTGTTTTGAATCAAATAAAAAACTATTTCATTTATTTATATTTTTAAATGTACATGATATGGTGTTATTTTTACAAGGCATAGAGAATAGTTTATTCCGAAATTCTTACTAATTTTTAATACTCACTCCTACAGTAATATCATTTTTTAGTTTCTAGTGCTAATTCCAACTCAAACTCGGTCACCATGGAGAGATGTTGGTTCCGTGGTTTATGGTGACATGTGAGGTCACATAGTGATATTTATTGTTTTATTTATTTTCCACCACTCATTTGGTATTAATTTCATTGTTTTTATTTATTTATTTATCTATTTTTCAGGGAATAAATAATTCCCAACTAAGTATTCCTGAAGGATACTAATAGTTTTCATTCTGGGAGGGTTGGGAATGCCCCTAAATCTATATCATGGGCTAGCATAGATGACTGATTCCGGTTGACCTGAGAAATTTTATGACAAGGGAGGAGGAATAAGGTAGCCTTCGGTCTATATAAGTGGCATGTACATAGTATACATGAAAATTATTCATTACAGGACGTGTAATGGAATGGGAAGGTCAATTCACGATGTGTAATGGAATTTCTCTTAGAGGGAACTCCTTAGTATTACATAACATGTAAAAGATTTCATAATTTTTAAATTACTAAGTTCAATTTTAAAAATAAGAGGCATGGCCTCATTTTTCACAGAATCCCTCCTCTCTCCAACATAAGATCTCTAAGAGATGATCCTTTGAGGCATAAAACTATGCATTGATGTTATTTCATCATCCCACCTCTAATTTAACTTCTAATTATCATGTTAGATAGTCTTGAGTAAGTACTTTACTCCTTAGGATCCTTTAATCATTATCCTTTATATTGTTGGTGCTAATTTGGTGTGAGCACTAATGACCTATTATTAGGGTGTTCTTCCATTCTTCTATTTTCATCCGATTGGGGCTAATTTAGGAGTCAATAATGATGATTTTTCTACCATATGTAAATGGTAGGTGGTTTATTCATTTTAACTTTTTTTTATTTTATATTTAGAAATCATTGTACCACACACTAAACATTATGTGCAGTTCATTTAAATTGAAGAAATGTCATGATTGATTTTTTTGAACCTAGTTAGGTTTCACAATTAGTACCATTATACGGTTTGAAGTCATTCACCCCCAACCTAAACCACCATTGGGGTGTGTTTGAGTATCATTCTAATGATATACGACCCCATTAAACATGTGTGATCTCACATTTGGTAGGGGGACCCTTGGTGAATTAGATGAGATATTGGGAGAGTGTGTTATGGCAAATTTTCCACGTGATTACATGGTTTTATAATGATTACATGGGTTGAATGGAAATGTGAAATCAACTATTAAATGATTGAGTAATTATTTTATAATTTGAATTCCTTATACATTTCTACTCCTTGAATTTGGATTAATTGGATTCCATTAACATTTTTACTCCATGGATCCAGATTAATTTGGATTCCAAGGACATTTCTACTCGCATTATCTAACATTCTTGGACTGCCTTGGACAATTCTACCAATTAGGCTCCACCCAATACTTTACTGAATTAGCTATGGATGAACACCATAGACTTGAGGGGATTCCTCAGTCATGGAGGCTAGATCTGACCCATGTAAGACTAAAACTAGATTAGATGGCATATTCCAAATGAGATGCCTTAGAAAAAACTACTCCTTAGATCCCTCCAATGGGGTTTGACACTATTACACGACATAGGCCATTATGGATGGTTTTTTCATACTTTATAGCTAGACTATGTTTAAGGGTAATTGATTATTGTTGACCTTTGTTATGAGTGATTGATTATTGTTGAAAGGATAAATAGTTTAACATATTCATTTATCAATTTATTTTTTTATATATTGCACACTACTTTCGCTTATATACATAGAATAGACTTGCTATAGACACTATTAGAGGTTGATTGTTGAATATTATCTCTTATAATATTTGGGCCACTATTGGGTTCACAAACAGACTTCATGGATGTGGGTAAGGATCATGGAATGCGACCACATTATAATGCTTGATTTTCTCACTTCTTAAGAAGAGGGAATGACAGGACCAAGCTTTTCTCGTGACACTATCTAAGGATAGATCTTTTTTTACTTTTATTATTTTTGGGCTTTTGTAATTTTTATAGTTGTATTGTATTGTATGCATGTTACAATGTATTTCATTCCATTTTGTATAGAGATAATACATTTTCATCATATTCTATATAAAATAGATTTTGGCTTTGTTTATTTATACTTTCTGGATGTTATCTTCTATTGTTACTTATTGGTAATATTTCTTATGCTATTGAATGTTGTTGTTATACTATTGTGGAACACTTGGATCATGAGGGTATAGTATCTTCAATGTTCCACCACAGACCCTCGCTTTCATTGGGCATTCCTTGGCATACGGGGATGTGCACATGAGGTTATGTGACCCACTAGATCATGGCACCATTCAGTAGCTCTTAGGTTAGGATGTTACATCATAAAATCCATAAATACCCCAAAATTGCATAAAAACCTTAAAACCCTATAAAAACCCTGAAAAAACATTAATTTTTTTTTAAAAAATTATGCCCCTAAAATGGATGGAAAACTCTAAAAACCTTAAAAATCATAAAAAAATCAAAAAAAATCTCCAAACCCCATAAAAACCCTAAAAACCCTCAAATTTTCTAAAAACCCTAAAACCCCATAAAAATGCTAAAAATCTATTAAAATCACTAAAAATTAAAAGATCCTATATACACCAAATACCATAAGAAAAACTAAATATCCTAAAAACACTAAAAACCACATATAAATAAAAAATCTAAAAAACACAAAATACACTAAAAACTCAAAATCCCCAAAAATATATAAAATGTTAAAAATCTATAAAAGACCAAAAAAACCTTAAAAACGTAAAAGCCCCTAAAAACTTTAAAAACTATAATAATTCCTTAAAAACCTAAAAAACTTAAACCCCCCAAAAATCCTAAAAATGATAAAAAAAACCTAAAAACCATAAAAAGACACAAAAACCCAAAAACCCAAAAACCCCATTAAACCCACTAACAACCTTAAAACCCCTAAATACCCATAAAACGCCTAAAAATACAATAAAAATTATAAACACCATTTAATCCTCTAAAAATTTCAGAAAAATATAAATAACATAAATACCCTAAAAACATAAAATCCATAAAACACTAATTAACCATAAAAACCACAAAAACCATAAAACCATAAAACTCTCAAAATTAATAAAAACCATAAAAATCCATAGAAATCCAAAATACTCAGAAAAAATCCCTAAAAACATAAAAAAAATTTAAACCAAAATACACCTAAGAAAACCCCTAAGAAAACCCCAAAAATATACAAACAATTAAAATTATAAAAAAACCAAAAAATACTAAAAACCCTAAAACGAACCTGAAAGCCTTAAAAACACCGAAATTCCATAATATAGCCTAAAAACATAAAAACCACTAAAAACTCATAAAATCAATAAAACCACTTAGTAATCAAAAAATCATTTAACCCCTTAAATAATTAAAAACACTAAAAAACATTAATAACGTAATAAACACCAAAAAGCTATAACCCCCCCCCCCTAAAATATCTAAAAACCCTAAAACCCCTCAAATTTCTAAAAACACTAAAACCCATAAAAATCTTAAAAATCCCAGAAAATTTTTAAAAACATAAAAACCCCTAAAAACTATGAAAATTCAAAAGATAACCCTAAAAATGAAAAACACTTAAAAACAGAAAAACCTAAAAATTCTAAAAACCATAACCATTCCTCAAGTCCTAAAACACCATAAAAATCATTAGAATACATAAAAAAATTAAAAAAACAATAAAAATCATGAAAAAGACAAAAAACCCAAAAAATATAAAAACACATAAAAACCATAAGAAAACCATAAATCCTAAAAACACATAAAACCCCCAAAACCCTAAAAAGGAACTAAAATCATATATACATAAAAAGGCTCTAAAACCACAAAAAATAATAAAAACTTTTAAAACCCATAAAAAATATTATAAGAACATAAAATCCCCAAAACCCTAAAAAACAACTAAAGCACTAAATCCCGTTAAACCCTTAAAAATATTAAAAAATCCAAAAAAACATAAATAAACCCAAAAACCCAAAAATCCATCAAACCCTAAAAATCCTAAAAACCCAAAAAATTCCTAAAAACTAAAAAACAGTAAAATGAAAAATAACCCTAAAAATACCTAAAAACCTAAAAAACCAAAAAACCCCTAAAATTTATTAAAAACATAAAAAACCCCTAAAACCCCAAAAAGACTAAAAATGATAAAAAAACCCCATAAAAACTTTTAAAAACCATTCAAAATCCCTAAAAACCATAAAACCCATAAAAATTATAAAAAAATCAAAAAATCACTAAAAATATAAATAACTCTAAAAAACCTGAAAACCCCAAGAAAACAATTAAAATCTAAAAACACATAAAACCTATAAAAACCAAAAAATTGCTAAATTACTTAAATCCCCAAAACCCCTTAAAAACCATAAAAACCCTTAAATCCTTAAAATAACCCTAAAACCCCTAAAAAACCACTAAAAACATTGAAAACCATTTAAACTCCTAAAAATGTTTAGAATATTCTAAAAGCCTTTAAAACCCCAAAAAAACTCAAAATACCCTAAAAACTCAAAATAACAAAACCCCCTACAAACCTAACAACTCTAAAAATCCCTAAAAACCATAGAAATCCTAAAAAAATCCCTACAATGAAAAAAACACAAAAAACCCTAAAACCCCCCAAATAAAACCATAAAAACCTAAAATCTCATAAAACCTTAAAAATGGTAAAAACCTTCAAAAACAATAAAAACTAATAAAAACACCAAAAAAATTAAAAATACCAGAAAATAATAAAAACCCCATATAACCACTAAAAACATAAAACCCCTTTGATACTCAAAAAACCCAAAAAGCTCAAAAAAACCATTAAAACCCTAAAAATCCAAAAAACCCTTTAACATCCATAAAAACATTAAAACCCATAAAAAACAAAATCCATATGAATCCCTAGAAACATAAAACCCCATAATATAATGAAAATCCATAAGAAAACCTTAAAACCTAAAAACAATTATAATCCTTAAAGCCCTAAAAACTATAAAAAGACCATAAAACCCCTAAAACCCCTTAAATACCATAAAATTACAAAAACCCATAGAAACTCAAAAAACCAATAAAATTATAAAACCCCTAAAAACTATAAAAACCCCTTTTAAACCCTTAAAATGATAAATTATTATAAAAAACCTCAAAAACCATAAAAACTAAATAAACCCCTTAAAATCCAAAAAAACCCAAAAACCTCTAAAAAACCCCAAACCCTAAAAATAATGAAACCATAAGAACCATAAAATCCTAAAAAATACTTGAAATCCATAAAAACATTAAAAACATAAAAAGCACTATAAACACTAAAAACACTGAAAACCCATAAGAAAACATTAAAAACATAAAAACCCGTAAAATCCCTAAAAATGCTAAAAACCAAAAAAACCCTAAAAACCATAAAAACCCATGAAAACCCTAAAAACCCCCTAAAATCCTTAATACCCATTTAAAACCCAAAAAACGTTAAAAAACACAAAAAACCTTAAATTCCAACAAACTCAAAAAACCCAAAAATCAAAAAAAAACTCAAAAAACCAAAAAACATCTAGGAATTTCTAAAAACCCTAAAAACCCATACGAATCCTTAAAAATAACTAAAATCCTTAATTTCCCAACCCACCTTCTCTATGCAGACGGAATTCTCTTGTTTGGGCAGTCCGATAAGAAAACTTTGTCCATAGTCAAACAAATCTTCCACCACTATGAGTGTGTGGCTGGGCAGGCCATTCGATAGATTAAGTCATCGATTGTTTTTGGCAATGGTGTCTCTTCTACAAAGCAGACTCACATTGCCATCATTATGGGTGTAAAGAGAGGCTCCCTTCCCTTCACCTACTTGGTCGCCCCTCTCTTTTGGGGGAAAGAAAGGAGCTTCTACTTTGAAGGCATTGCCTCTAAAATCATCTAGAAAATGTCAAAATGGAAGGGAAAATCCCTTTTTCTGGATAGAGGGGTCTGATTGATTAATTCTGTTATCACCTCAATGTTCCTCCATGCTTTTTCCATTTATAGATTCCCTGCGAGTCTCATCAAAAGCTTAAATACCAAAATAAGAAACTTTTCTTGGATAGGTTCTATTGCTGAGCATAAACTGGTCTCTATTGCCTGGAAACATTGCACAAAGCCACTTGATATGGGTGGGATTGGTATCAAGGACCTGCGACGTTTCAATGATGCTAGGATTGGGAAATTCACTTGGGGCTTGATTAATACTCAAGATGACGGACTTCACTTTCACAAGGATATATTCAAGAACAAACTATATGAAATCTTTACTGGGTATCTCTCCTCCTCGGTATGGACGACCTTAAGATCCTCGTACAAAGACATTAGGTCCAAAGAAAAATGGATTGTGTCTAGGAATTCAAATCTGAACTGCTGGTCTACACAATGGTTGGAACATCCCATCTCAGAGGTTTTGATGCCGTCGCCTAACCTGGAGAATCTTACCATTGCTGATCTCGTACGAAAATGTGATGCATCAATTGCCCCTCCTGGATAGTATTTCGATGCAAGTTCAACAGTATGCTTTTGCTGATATTGACACGCTAATCTGGATGCCCAGCATGGTTGGAAAATTCAATACCCTTGATTACTACCTGTTGAAGTTCCCACCTGGTCCTGTCTCACAACTACGGATGATTAAATTCAGGACACATTTCATTCCCCCTCACACTTCACTCTTTTCTTGAAAATTTGGTGAAATAGGCTCCCAACACATGATCATCTCTAGATTGCTAGATGGAAACGTTCTTCTGTCTGTTTCTTATGCAGGAAAGCTGAGGAGAGTTGAAACCACATTTTCCTGCATTGTACCTTTGCTACGGAGCTATGGCACTACCTATCACTGAGTTTTGGGCTGGCCTGTTGTTTGCATGGGAAACTTGTGACTTCTTACGCGCACTGGTTGAGCTGAACTGGAGTGACCAGGTCCTGAATCTGTGGCTGGTTGTGGTGACTGCGACCATTCATTACGTTTGGGCTACCCGGAATACAGCTGCATTCAATCGGAAGCCCCAATCGCTGTAGGGGGAGTGGTGGCGATCAACAAGGTGAAACACTGCGCCTCACAGATACAAACAGGTTCAATGTTTAACGATGTCAATGATCTGACAGTGCTGCGTTCACTTGGTGTATTTGGAAGGAGTAGAAACCACTAGTATTAAAGTATATTAGATGGATCCTTCCACATCCATCATGGATAACGGAAAACCCTGATGGCGTGGCCCTTGGAGCTCCTGGCCCATCGGGGTGTGGTGGCATCTTCTGCACCACTCGGGGCTTCTTGAAGGGCTGCTTCTTTCAGTTTCTTGGGGATGGATGTGCTTATGAAGCGGAGCTGTTGGCGATCATAAAGACTGTGAGGTTTTCATGCCAGTTCAATCAGTCACATCATTGGATTGAATCAGATTTGTTGTTTGCGGTTTCTACCTTAAAGGGACTTTCCATGGATGTTCCATGGATAATTTTTCCGCATTGGATTGAGTGCCTTATCCTGACTCGGAACCTGAACCTCAATTTTTCGCACGCTTACAGGGAAGCTAATTCGGTTATTGACACCTTCTCCTAACAGGCGATTTAAGAATGATCCTCAATGTGGTCTTTTCAACCACATCTTATTATATTCCATTCATGGACTCATATCAGAAGGGAGAAATTCACACTCACCCTTGCTGGCCCATCTTGTAGCTGTCTCGTTTATGTTTTTATTGATTTCAGGGGCTAGGATTTCCTGGCCCTAATCCACTTCTTCCCTAAACACATTAAAAATCATAAACCCATAAAAAACCTAAAAACACTAAAAAAATCTAAAACCCCATTATCACATAAAACTGTTAAAAACCTCTAAAAACCCATTAAAATCCTAATAACCCAAAAAACATGAAAACCCCAAAAAAATCCCTAAAACCCTTAAACCCCTAAAAACCCTAAAACCTTTCAAAATCCCCAAAAACCCAAAATAATAAAAAATTTAAAAGGACCCAGATATCAAAAAAATGTAAAAAACTATAAAAACCATGAAAGCCCGCTATGAAAACACAAAAAACCTAAAACCACATAAAACCTAAAAAAACATAAACTTGTTTAAAACCCTAAAATCCCAAAAAAAACTCTAAAATACATAACATTAATAAAACCCCAAAAAACCATAAAAACCCATAAAATTTTTTATACCCCACTAAAACATCTAAAAAACCTTTGAAGCCCTAAAAACATTAAAAAGTTATTCAAATCCTTAATAACCCCTAAATACAAAAAAAAAACATAAACCCACAAAACCCAAAAACCCCTATGAAACCCAACAAACTCTCAAAATCCATAAAAACTCTTAAAAATCATAAAATCATAAAAGTTCTATTAAAATACCTAAAAACATAAAATTCCTAATGAATCGAAAAACCCCTATAAAGACTATAATAGCTGAAAAACACTCAAACCCCCTAAAAATCTAAATAACTCTAAAAATACTAAAAACATAAAATCCCAAAAAACCACAAAACCCCTAAAATTCATAAAACCCACAAAAACCCATAAAATCACTAAAAACATCTAAAAACTCTAAAATCCATTTAAACCACAAAAATCATTAAAAACACTAAAAAATTAAAAACACTAAAATCATTAAAAACACTAAAAATCACAAAAAAAACTCTAAAACCCACAAAAACACAAAAAAAACCCAAAAATCCCCAAAATAAATTTAAACCCTAAATAACATAAGAACTCTCAAAATCCCTAAAAACCATAAAACCCATAAAAACCAATAAATATCATAAAAATATATAAAACCATAAAAACATAAAAAATAAAAATAACCATGAATGTCCCTAAAAAAACACCAAATCCTAAAAACACTTAAAACCCATCAAAAATCTAAAAAATGCTAAAACCCCTCAAAGCCCTAAACAGAACCTTCAAACCCTAAAAACCCAAAAAACATAGAAAATCCTAAGAACTATATAAAATACTAAAAAACCATACAAAGATTAAAAAATACTATAAACTAAAAAACCATTTAGACTCCCCTAAATTTTTTTAAAAAATCTAAAAAACTTAAAACCACTAAAAAACGAAAAAAACAGTAAAACCCCAAAAAAAAACCTAAAATCACTAAAAACACTAAAAACCCAAAAAAATTCCTATATACCATAAAACCCAAAAATATTGAAAACCCCTAAAATCCATAAAAATATCAAATAATAAAAAGAACCAAATAAAACCTTAGGAAACTAAAAACTCTTAAAACCAATAAAAAACCATAAAATGATAAAAACCCTAAAAATACTAAAAACCATAAATACCGCTAATACCATAAAAATCCTAAAAACACATTAAAACCCTAAAAAACAAAAAAAACACTAAAAACACAAAAAAGTCTGAAACCCCTTAAGACATAATAATCTTTAAAAACCCTTAAAACCCCTTAAATTTAAATCAACCCTAAAAGCCCAAACAATCCATAAAAACCCTGAAAACCCAAAAAACCTAAATAACCATAAAAACGAAAAAAACCCTTAAAATCTATAAAAATAATAAAAAATCCAAAAAATGACATAAAATCCCTGAAATACCCTATGAAAAGAAAAAAAATATAAAAACACATAAAACCTATAAAAAAAAAGTTAAAAACCTAAAAACACCTAAATTCCGTAAAAACCCACAAAATCCATACAAAACAATAAAAACCCTCAAATTCTAAAAATTCCCTTCAAATACATAAAAATAAAAAACTGTAAAAACCCTGAAACCCCCTAATAAAACATTAAAAAACTAAAAACACATAAATCCACAAAAAATGATAAATACCCTAAAAGTTCTTGAAAACCCTAAAACCGCTTAAGAACCATAAAAACCCAAACACCCTTTAAAAATCATAAGAACACATAAAAACACAATAAACCATCAAAAAAGTATAAAAAATTAAAAAACCCTAAAATATCAACGTAAACTCTAAAAATCCCCAAAAATCCCAAAAAAACTCAAAAAACCCAAAATACCCAAAAAATCCATAAAACCCCGAAATTACCTAAAAACAATAAAAATACTAAAAGTACCTAAAAATACTAAAAAACTAAAAACAAAAAAACCCTTACAAAACCTATGAAATCCTAAAGAACATAAAAATGGTTAAACGAATAAAATACACTAAAAACACTAAAGACCAAAAAACCTAAAATCCCATAAACCACCTAAAAACCCTTAAAACAAAAAACCTATAAAAACGTAAAAAAAAATAACAACTCTAAAAACCATTTAGGCAACTACCATCATTAAAAAAAATATAAAATCCTTGATAATACTAAAAAATCAAAATGACCCTAAAACCCTAAAAAACCATAAAAACCTAAAAACCCTCAAAATCAATAAAAACCTTCAAAACCATAAAAATCCTAAAAAAATCCTAGAAACCCCTAAAATTGTTAAAAAACTAGTAAAACCCATAATATCATGAAAAAACATTAAATATCCCAAAAAAATTTAAAAAAACCCTAAAACCATGAAAATCTTGAGAAAAAATTAAAAATATTTAGAACCCCTAAAAACCTAAAAAATGATAAAATTCTTAAATCCATAAAACTACTAAAAAGATAAAAAATCATAAAAACCACAAAAAACCTAGAACCCACAAATAACACTAAAAATTCATTAAACCTGTAAAAAATTTTAAAACCCATAAAACACTAAAATATATAAGAAATACTAAAAACCTAAAAAAACATAAAACCATAAAATCTCTTAAAATCACTTAAAACCCTCAAAATACCTAAACACCCTAAAAACATACAAATCAAAAAACGCCTTAAAATCCAAAAAAAACATAAAAAACTAAAAAACCGTAAAAACCCTTAAGAAAATTGTAAGAACTATAACCCACATAAAACCCCTAAAAACCTAAAAATGCTAAAAACAATAAAACACTAAACCCCTAAAACTATAAAAACCACTAAAAAGTATAAAAAATCGTAAAAACCAAGAAAATACAAAAAACTAACTAAAACTATAAAAACACTTTAAACACGACTTTTTTAAAAAAACATTAAATAACCTTAAATCCCATAAAAATCACAAACCCCTAAAAACCCAAAAAACCATAAATCTAAAAAAAACCCTAAAAGCCTCGAAATCCCTAAAACATATAAAAATCCGAAAAGACCTTAAAATCCCAAAAACATAAAAACACTGAAAATTATAAAAACCTATAAGAATACTGTAAAACATAAAAACACTTAAAACCCAAATAAACATAAAAGATGCTAAAAACCATACAACCCTAAAAACCCTAAAAACCATAAAACCCCTAAAACCTTAAAAACTGTAAAAAAACTAAAAACTAAAAACACAATAAACTCTACAAAACCATTTAAACCCCAAAAATGTTTAAAAACTCTAAAAAATCTAAAAACACAAAAAAACAAATAAAAACCCTAAAATCCCAAAAAATTATAAAACCCTTAAACAACCCTAAAAACCTGAAATTATCTAAAATCCCTATTAAAACAAAAAAATCATTAAAATACCACCAAAATTCTTAAAAATTTAATAACCCCTAAAATCCTTGGAAACCCCTATGAATTCATTAAAAACCTAAAACGCATAAAACCCTTAAAAACAATGAAATACTAAAACCCCAAAAACCCCCGTGAAAATCCTAAAAATCATAAAAATGCTAAAAAAAATTAAAACACTGTAAAAAACCATAAAAACCCAAGAAAACCATAAAACCCCTAAAATCCCAAAAAAACCCTAAACCCCTCAAAATCCCAAATAACCCTAAAAATAAAAAATTCCGAAAAAGCCCTAAATGTCACTAAAAACATTAAAAATACTAAAAAAATGATAACATTAGAAGCCATAAAAACATAAAAACTCTTAAAACCACTAAAACCCTAAATATACTAAGAACCCAGAAACCCTTAAAAACACAAAAAACCCAAAAAAACCCCAATAACCCCTAAATACGTTAAAAATCCTTGAAAAAAATAAAATACATTGAAAACTAAAAAACCAATCAAACCCATAAAAATGATAAAAAAAATTCCAAAAAAAACATGATAACCCTAAATAAATCAAAACACATAGAAAACTAAAATTTTTATTAAAACCATAAAAACCGTAGAAATTATGAAACACCCAAAATCCCTAAAAACACTGAAAAACCTAAAAAACTAAAAAAATAAAAAACAAAAAAATTTAAAACCCATAATGACTATTATATCCCCTAATAAAGCATTAAAAATATATAAATATATAAATCCCCATAAAACCTAAAAAACATTAAATACCCTAAAAACTCCAAAAAACCCAAAATTCCAAAAACCCTTCCAAATATAAAAATAACATAAAAACGCATAAAAACTATAAAAACACACTAAGAACTCTAAAAACCCATTAAACCCCTAAAACATTGAAAAACTCTAAAACCCATTAATAACAATAAAAACAAAAAAAAACCCTAATCCCAAAAAACCAAAAAACCTTAATAATATATTAAAACCCTCAAAATCCATAATAACCATAAAAATAATTAAAATGTTTAAATGGTATTAAAAATCACTAATAATGTAATCAACCCTAAAATCCTGAAATCCCATATGAAAACCTTCGAAACATATTAACACTTAGAACCAAAAACACCTAAAAATGCTTAAAACTGTAAAAATCCCTAAAACAATGGAATCCCATAAAAATTATCAAATCCATAAAACTGTAAAAAACAAAAAAAATCCAACAAATCCATAAAAATCATAAAAACATAAAAACAATAAAAACTCTAGAAACACATTATGAAAATCTTAAAATACCAAAAACACATAAAACCCCAAAAAACATAAAAATTTCTAAAACCCCCAAAATACTATAAAATCCTTAAAAACCTAAAATTCATTAAAACATTCAAAACTGGGGTTTTTGGGTTTTTTTTAATTTATGGATTTTTTGATTCATAGGGTTTTTTAGAAGTCTGAGTCAGCTCTTATATCCATAGAGTCCCAACCCGACTCATAATCCTCTGGCATTATTAGCACAGTCAAAAGTTTCTCTCTGGGCCTCTCTTGTACTGCATTTCACGGCGGATGCTCCTACTAATTGACATTGATATTCAGCTTGACCGACCTCGAGCTGGCCCGGGTCGCCATCAGTCTTGGAAGGGAAGAGTAATCCTTTTGATTCCTTTACTTTTGGGGGAAGATATGGAACTGTCCTCATGGACTTCCTTCTCACGTATTACTCCATCCCTGGCCGTAGTTGAGGCCACTTTGTTCCCAATATTACTTCCTACTCCAATTGTTGTGTCACCCCTTTTTTAGAGCTTTTTATTTTCATTCATACACATGTAGATATCAGCATTTAACCTACGGTCATCCTCTGCAAACCTCTCCCTAAGTCTCCTAACATCATCCTCAAGGGGAAACCTTTCCCTTTCAAACATCATCATGTAATGCAGCAACACACAATGGTCTTTAGTAGATGGAACACCATAAACTGCCATGGCCCTCTGCAGGTTTGTAGCCATCTCTCCTTCATCAATGATGGGTCCTAGTGGAGGGATCCTAACCGGATCATCCACATGAGTACCAGGAAAACCCTCCATACAGATAGTGCTAATCTCACGAGCAAGATGATATATCCCAACCCCCATGTTAGGTGTCTCAGCATCGTCACACCCAGTATGCACCAGGGGGTAGTTCGCCAACTGGGGCATTGGACCCCAAGACTCCAGGTCTGATCCTCCCCCACAATCATCTCCCTCTCATCCGAGGACATTTTCCACTCATCCCCATCCCTCATACAATGCTCAAGAAACCGCCCCGTGCGCGAGTTCACCCACCCGGATATATGTATCAACCATCTCAGGTGAGGCTAAGTCCTAAAAACTATTTTACAGAGTCACATCATTCACGTCCGACAGTATGATACTATTAACACCCCCTCTACTCTTTTTTCAGTCCATAGGCTCCCCTTCCAGAGATAGTGTCAGGGGAGTCTCCAGATGCTCATTCCCATGCCAAGCTTCTAGCATAGTAGGCTTCCTCTTTTCCAACTATCTCCCTAAAAAATTACCACATCAACAAACCTCATCAGCACCAGACTGAGTTCTCCCTTAATCCATGAGCACTGCTTCAACGACTGCATCTCCTGATTCAAATACATTCCCAGCCAAACTTGAACTGAAACCACCCAATTCCATCACTACTACTTCAATATCACTCTCATGCATCCAGTCTTTCATGAGAGTAACAAGGACTACAGAAACCAATGGTTGGAAGGGAAAAGGCTCGGTCACCCCTTTGACCCCATTCTCCTCCACTAGACCACAGTTGTTCTCACTAGAATTCAAATGAACCAGGTTTAAACCATTCATACCAGGGTTAGCACATCTTCCAGACTGAGAATTATGCCTGAAGGTCCAATAGCTAGAACAGAAGACCAGCATGGATTCAAAAATTATTGGCTACTTCCAATGGATCTCATCCCCCATAGAAATCCAGATAGTATACACCAGATCCTTTGAAGTATCAACATCAACGAAGGCCTTTTGGGCGACAGGGTGAAAGAGGGATCGAGTCCTACTGTCCACAGAGAGGAACCTCCCCACCATATATTCAAGCATATAAAAAATAGATATGTTTTGGAAGGGAATGTAGAGTTCAGGGAATCTAACCTAAGTCGCAACCATCAGGGAGTTACCCTTCAGGTGAAAGTCAAAACTCCACCTAAATAGGGAGAAGCGAGCGACATTATAGCTTCAAGGTGCGACGGGCCAGTAAAGGATCAGATCATCCTCAAACACGAAGTGAATCATGATTTGGGATCGGTTACCCATACCCATCATCACATGATCCTCAAGATTCTAGAGTTCAGAGACAAACCAGTCAAAAGTGTCCACCGGGGGGTGCCACTTCAGGAACCTTGAACCAAAGTCATGTGGTGTATATTCAAGGCTTCTTATTACACTTGAATCGAAAGGGGAAGCTGTGGTTGGCCATCAAAGATCATTGGAACCTTCAAACAAAGAACCATTCACAGAAAATAGGGCAGTGAATTAGGGGAAGAGAAAGGAGAGAAAGAGCGGTCATCAGAGGGAGGACCCTCCCCCGCAGAGAAGGGGGAGGCACTTGGGAAACCATCATCTTCAACCTAGGAGGGAGGGGAAGCCTCCATCGCCTATGGTTTTTCGGGGTTTTTATGGTTTTCATTGGTTTATGTATTTTTAGTTTTTTTAGCGGTTTTATGTTTTTTTCTAGTTATTGTGATTTTTATCAGGATTTCAGGAGTTTTATTATTTTTAGTCCATTAGGCAATTTTTAGGATTTTAGGCCTTGATCGGTTTTAGAGTTTTTTATGTATTTTAAGTGTTTTAAAGGGTTTTTTGTATTTCTAATGTTTTTTTTGGTTTTTTTTTGGTTTTAGAGTCGTTTTCTAGTTTTTATCATATTTAGATTCTTCAAAAAAAATTTACTAGTTTAAATATTTTCTAGAGATTTTAGTGGTTTTAGGGTTTTTATGGGATTTTAGGGTTTTTTAATATTTTTAGGGTTTTTATGGGTTTTATAGTTTTTACTCTTTTTATCATTTTTAAGGGTTTTATAATTTCTTAGGATTGGTAGGGTTTTAAGAGCTACTAATTTTTTAAGGGTTTCTTATGGTTTTTCAATTTTTAGGGTTTTTTATGTTTTTGGGTATTTTTCGGTGTACTAAATAATTTTATAGTTTATTAGGGTTTTTAGATACTATAATGGTTTGTAGGGTTTTTGGTTTTGTTATGGTTTTTTAGGTTGTTATAGATTTTTGGTTTTTTTTGTTTTTATAGTTTACTAGATTTTTTTAATATTTTGAGGTGTTCCAAGGGTTTTTAGTGTTTTAGTAGTTTTTAAGTTTTTATGGGTTTTTTGAAAATTTTATGTGTTTTATTTTTTCCTGTTTTTAGGTGTTTTTATTTTTTTGTGGTCTTTTATGGTTTTTTGGTTTTTAGCATTTTTTTCATTTTTAGGTGTTTAAATTGTTTTTAGGATTTAAAGGTTTTATTGGGAATTTTCATGGTTTTTAATTGGTTTTCATTTTTAGGTATTTTTGGGAGTTTTTATTATTTTTATACACTTTTAGGGATTTATGGATTTTGATGGATTATGGTTTTTAGGGTATTTAGGGGTTTTTAGTATTTTAGAGTTTTAGAGTTTTTAGGGGTTTATAGTGTTTTTAGGTTGTTGGGATTATCTTAGGGTTTTTAGGATTTTTTGGTTTCTTAACATTTTTAGTTATTTTTATGAGTTCTAGGAATTTTTTAGGATTTTAGAGATTTTGAGGGTTTTTTAGGTTTTTTAGGGCTTTAGGGTATTTATAATTTTTTTGGGTTTTTAGGGGGTTTTGAAAATTTTAGGGTTTTAAAGGTATTTAGAGGTTTTTAAGGTTTGAGGTGTTTAATTTTATTTAGAGTATTTTTTTTGTTTTTTCTTTTTATGTATTTTAGTGATTCTTAGGTTTTATAGGGTTTTTTTATTTTTTTAGGGGTTTCAAGGTTTTTATGGGTGTTTATATGTTTTCTTAATTTTTAGGTTTTTTTGGGTTTGATTGTTTTTAGGTTTTAAATGTTTTATTATAGTTTTTCTTGGTTTTTAGGGTTTTTAGGTTTTTAGTGGTTTTTATTGTTTTCCATGGTTGTCTTTTGTTTTTTTGGGATTTTAGTTATTTTTAGGGTTTTAGGGGTTTTTAATGTTTTTAGTGTTTATTTGATTTTAGGGATTTCAAGTGTTTTTTTGTTTTTAATGTTTTCTTGGGGTTTTTAGAGTTTTTATGTTTTATGGATTTATAGGGAGTTTTATGATTTTTATGGGGTTTTATGGGTTTTAGAGATTTTGTGGGTGTTTGTGGTTTTCTTGTTTTCTGGGGGGGGGGGGGGTTTACTGTTTTTTAGGAATTTTTTATGGTTTTTAATCTTATAAGATATTTTTTATGTTTTAGGGGTGTAAAGAGTTTTTAGTGTTTTGTGTGGTTTTATGGTTTTTAATTTTAATTTGGCTTTAATTTCTTTAGTAGTTTTTAGGGGTTATTGGGGGGGTTGTGTTTTTAGTGTATTTACAGTTTTTAGGTTTTTTCGAGGATTTATGTGTTATTAGTTTTTACGATTTTCTTTTTAATTTTTAGAATTTTTCATGTTTTTACATTTTTCATGAATTTTAGGGGTTTTCTAAAAAAAATTGGGTTTTATGGATTCTTATGGATTTTGAGGGGTTTTAGGAATTTTAGGGGTTTTAGGAATTTTAGGGGTTTTAGCATTTTATTGGTTTTTGGGGTCTTTTGTGTTTTGGGGGGTTCAAGGTTTTTAGTATTTTTAATAATTTTAAGGGAGTGAAGGATTTCTAGGGTTTTTATTAGTTTTTAGAGGATTTATGTGTTTTTAGGGTTTTAAGGTTTTTGTGGGTTTTATGGTTTTTAGATGGGTTTAGTGTTTTTAGGGGTTTTAGCATTTTTATGTTTTCTGGTGGGGGTGTTATTGTTTTGGATTTAAGATTTTCTATGGGTTTCATGGTATTTTTGGGATTTTTATAGTTTTAAGGGTTTTAAGGGTTTTATGGATTTTATGGTTTTTGTAGTTTATTGGGTTTTTATGGGTATTTTGTGTCTTTAGGTTTTCATGTTTTTTAATGTATTTTAGGGTTTTTATGGGTTTTTATGTTTTTAAATATTTTTAGGTATTTTTTATGATTTTTATAGTTTTTAGTTTTCTTCATATTTTTGAGTGATTTTTGAGGTTTTTAAGGTTTTTAGGTTATTATGGTGTTTTTGGGATTTTTGGGATTTTAGGTATTTTTGAGTTTATTAGGGGTTTATTTTTTTTATATATATTTAACTATTTTTGGTGTTTAAAGGTTTTTTTTATTTTTTCAGGGTGTTGTTTTTGGTTTACGGGTTTTTAAAGGTTTTTAGCTTTGATTTTTATGGTTTTTAGAAGTTTTAGCGGTTTTAAGGTATTTTAAGGGTTTAGTTTTTTAATTTTTTTAGGGGTTTTATTTCTTCTTATATTTTTATTCTTTTATTAGGTTTTTTCATGGGTTTTAGGGTCTTTTAGTTTTTTAATTATTTTAGGGATTTTTTAAGATTTTTATGGTTTTTAGTGATTTTGAGGGGTTTTAATGGTTTCTAGGTTTTTTATGTTATTTTTAATTTTAGGTGTTTTTTGAGTTTTTATAGTTTTTAGAGTTTTTTAGTGTTGTAGGGGTTTAATGATTTGTTAGTGTTTTTAGTGGATTTTATGTATTTTATAGGTTTTTAGGGTTTTAAATGATTTTAGGGGGTTTTACGGTTTAGGTATTTCTAGTGATTTTTTAGGATTTTTTTTGGGTTTATGAAATTTTGAGGGGTTTTATAGGGTTTTATGGTTTTCAAGGGGGATAATTTGTTAGGGTTTTAATGTTTTTAGAGTTTTTAGTGTTGTTGTGTGTCTTGATGGATTTTAAGATTTTTTTGGGGGTTTTGGTTTTTTGGGACTTTATAGGGTTTTTAAGGTTTTTAGGTTTTTAATGGAATTACGTTTTTTTAGGTTTTTAAGGAATTCTAATGGGGTTTCATGATTTTTTATATTTTTAGGTTTTTAGGTATTTTTTGGGATTTTAGTATTTTTATGGTTTTTGGGGGTTTTAGAGATTTTTAGGGGTCTTATGGTTTTTTTATTTTTGGTGATTTTATGCGCTTCTATGGGTTTTATGGTTTGTTTATTTTTTTTGTTCTTATGTTTTTTTATGATTTTAATGTCTTTCAAGATTGTTTTTAGTTTTTAGAGGATTTTAGGTTATTTATTTTTTACGTTTAAGGGGTTTTATTGTTTTTATTTTTTTAGGGTTTTCTGGATTTTTAGGTGTTTTAGTGTTTTTATGACATTAGGGGTTTCGAGTGTTTTTAAATTTTTAAGGATTTCATAGGGTATTTAGGGGTTCTAGGGTCACTTGTTTTTTTATGGAATTTATGGTTTTTTAAGATTTTTTTTTCTTTTTTATGGTTTTTTTGGATTTTGAGATTTTTTGGTTTTTTTTTGGGGTTTGTGGTTTTTTTGGGTTATAAGTTTTTTGTGTTTTTAAGGTTTTTACTGGTTTAAGAGTTTTTTAATTTATTTAGTGGATTAAAGAATATTTGTATTTTTTATAGTTTTTTAGGGTTTATATTGGTTTTAGGGGTATTTATGGTTTTGGGGGTTTATGGTTGTTTGGGATTTTAGGGTTATTATTATTTTTAATGTTTTTAGTGTTTTTATGTTTTTTTTGGTATTTTAATTGTTTTTAGGTTTTATGTTTTTCTTATAGATTTTCATGATTTTTAATTATTTTTATGTTTTATAGATTTTATGAACATTTTGGGATTTTTATTATTTTCTATGGTATTTAAGGATTTTTAGCATTTTTAGGGTTTTTATAGTTTTATGGTTTTTTTATTTTTATATTTTCAGTGATTTTTAGGGGGCTTATGTTTTTCTAATTTTTTAACATTTTTTTTGTGATTAATGATTCTTTATAGTTTTGGTATGTGTTTATGATTTTCAGGTTATCTATGGTTTTTATGTTTTTAGGCGTTTTAGAATCTTTAAGTTTTTTTAGATTTATGTATTTTAGGTTTTTAAGGATTTTATAAGGTTTTTCAGGGTTTTTTAGGTTTTTTTATGTCTTTATAGAACTTTGGCCTTTTTTATATTTTTATTTTTTTAGGTTTTTTGGGATTGTAAGGGCATTTAATATTTTTATGGGTTTTTGGTTTTTTTGGGTGGGTTTATACATTTTGAGTTTTCTAGGGGTTTAATGTGATTTTAGAGTTTTTAGTCATTTTTAGGGTACTTATTGGTTTTTTGGGTTTTTAAATATTTTTAGGGTTTTTAGGATTTTGGTAGGTTTTGTAGGGGTTTTAGTGGTTTATATTTTTAAGATTATCTTAAGGTTTTTAATTTTTTTATGGCTTCTATTTATTTATAGATTTTTACTACTTTTATTAATATTATTAAGGGTTTTAAGAGTTTTTAGATATTTTAATGGTTTTTATGTCATTTTGGGTTTTATAGAGTTTCTAACATTCTTAGGGGTTTAAAGGTTTTTTACAGTTTTAGTGGTTTTTATGGTTTTTATGGGATTCTAGAATTATTTTTTGGTTTTTAGTTGTTTTTATGTCTTTAGGGATTTTCAATATGTTATATTCATTTTAGGGTTTTTAGTGGTTCTAGTATTTTTGAGGTTTTTAGGGTTTTAGTGGTTTTTGGTTTTTACGGATTTCTTGGGATTTTTCATTGTTTTTTGGGGGTTTTACTTTTTATGGATTTAATGGAATTTCTAAGGATTTTTGTTGGTTTTTATGGATTTTGATGGTTTTGATGTTTTTAAGGATTTTAGAATTTTTTAGGAATTTAGGATTGTTTAGGATTTTATAATTGTTTATATTTTTTAGGGGTTTTAATTTTTTTTTTACCGTTTTCTTGGATTTTTTTGGGGTTTTTTGGCTATTAAACATTTTTGGGCATTTTTAGTGATTTTTTATGATTTTTATTGTTTTTAAGGGTTTTAGGGATTTTGAAAATTTTTAGTTTTTTATATCATTTATTATTTTTAGGGATTTTATGGTTTTTTGAGTTTTTTAGGATTTTGAAGGTTTTTTTAGTTTTTAATGGTTTAGGGGTACAATGTTTTTATATTTTTTGTGGATTTTTTGGGTTTTTATGTGGTTTTAGCTGTTTTATGGTTTTAGGGGTTTTATTGTTTTTATGGGTTTCATGGTTTTTAGGGGTTATTATGGATTTTCTCATTTTCTAAGTTTTAGTAGTTTTTTATTGTTTTTAGGTTATTAAAATTTTCTTAGGGTTTTCAAGGATTTTTGGGTTTTATGTTTTTATAGATTTTTTGGGTTTTTTATAATTTTTATAATTTTTAGTGTTGTTAGGAATTTTTAGGGGTTTTTGGGTTTTTGGGTTTCTTAGCTTTTTAGTTACTTTTTGGTTTTTAGGGGTTTTTAGTGTTTTTATTTTTTATGGTTTTCATAAGGGTTTTAATGGGTTTTTACATTTTTTGGATTTTTAGGGCATCAATACGATATTTATTGGTTTTCGGGGTTTGTAGGGTTTTCAGGGTTTTTTGTGATTTTTATGGTTTTTTCTGTTCTTTGGGTCTTTCTGATTTTTATAGTGTTTAATGTTTTTCTAGAAATTTTTAAATTTTTTGGGGTTTAAAGGGTTTTTAGTTGGGTTTTTGGGTGTTTATTGGTTTTTAGGATTTTAAATGTTTCTAGAATTTTTATGGATTTTTAGGTTTTTATTTTTGTTTTTTATTATTTTAGGGTTTTAGAGTTTTTAGGTTTTTTAGGGGTTTATGTTTTTAAGGTTTTTATTATTTTATTTTGTATTTTTAGAGTTTTTATTATTTCATTACATTTTTAGATATTTTATGGATTTATTAAGATGTTAATGGTTTTAGGGATTTTAAGGAATTTCAGTTGTTTTAGGGTTTTTAGTGGTTTTAGCTTTTTTTGGATTTAATATTTTTAGGGATTATTTTTGTGTTTGTATGGTTTTAAGGTTTTTAGAGATTTTTTATTATTTTTAGGGATTAAAAGGTTTTTAGTGGGTTTTAGGTATTTATGGGTTTTTTGGGGTTTTAATATTTATTAGTTCTTTTATGGTTTTTATCTGGTTTTTTGCTTTTTAAGGACTTTTTATGGTTTTTAGTGTTTTTAGTGTATTCAGGGGTTTTAATAGTTTTCTTTGTTTTTAAGATTTTCTATGGGGTTTTCCAGGTTTTTTAATGTTTTAGGGTTTTTATGGATTTTTAGGATTGTTAAGGGTTTTAGGTATTTTGTGGGTTTTTAGGGTTTTCACGTTTTTTATGGTTGTTATTATTTTTTAGGTTTTTTTGGGATTTTAAGAGTTTTTAGGTTTTTAAGGTTTTTTTAGAGTATTTTAGGGCTTTTATTGGTTTTTATGTTTTTACATATTTTTGAGGTTTTAGTATATTTTTGTATTTTAGGGGATTTAGGAATTTTTAGGGGTTTTGTGGTTTATTTAGGGTTTTATCGATTTTAGATATTTAACCTTTTAAAAGGGTTGTTAGAGTTTTTAGTGGTTTTCTAGAGGATTTTTAGGTTTTTATGGGGTTTTAATATTTTTTTTACATGTGATTTTTATAGTTTTTAGGGGCTTAGGGTTTTAGGTTCATTTACGGTTTTAGTGTTTTTAGGATTTTATGGATTTTAAGTGCCATTTGGTTTTTCATTTTTTCTAATGTGTATTTATATTTTTGGGGGTTTTTCTCATTTTAATGATTTTAGGAATTTTTTAGGATTTCAATACTAATAGGTTCTTAGTTTTAAGTAGGTTTTTTGATATTTTTAGGTTTTTTGTGGGTTTTTTGGTTCTAGGGGATTTTGAGTTTTCAATGTTTTTAGAGTTTTTTAACATTTTTAGGGGTTTAGTGAGTTTTTAGAAATTTAGTGGGTTTTATGGGAGTTATCAGTTTTTATGTGGTTTAAAGGATTTTATGGTACTTTATGTTTTAGGTATTTTAGGTGATCTTTTTTATTTTGATGTTTTTTTTATTTTTTAGGTATTTTGATGGATTTTTTGGGTTTTAGGGGTTTTACGGTTTTTTTGGTTTTTTAGGGGGGGGGGGTTATAATTTTATTATTTTTAGGATTTTATAATTTTTTAGGATTTTTTAGTTTATCAAGATTTTATAGGTTTTGAGGGTTTTTAGGTTTTTTGGGGGGGGTTTTGTTTTGGGGGTGTTTAGTGTGTTTTGGGACTTTATGGTTTTTATAGATTTAGCATTTTAATTTTTATTAATGGATTTATGTATTTTTTGTCTTTATGGTTTTTTGGGGTGTGGTTTCATGTGTTTTATGATTTTTTATGTTTTTAGGGTTTTTAGGGATTTTTAGTACATTTAGGGGTTTTAGTGGATTTGGGATTTGTGGGGTTTTAGGGGTTTTTCATGGTTTTAGCGTTTTATATTGTTTTTAATGTGTTATATATTTTTTTATATTTTTAGGTGTTTTTAGGTATTTATGGATTTCTTTAGGGGTTTTAAAGGTTTTTCAGGGTTTTTACATTTTAGGGAATTTTAGTACCTTAATAGGAATTTTATGTGTATTTAGGTTTTTAAGGATTTTTAGGGATTTTTGGGATTTTTGGGTTTTTAATAGTTTTTTTATTTTTAAGTTTTTTTAAGGGGTTTAGATTTTTTAAATATATCTAATGGTTCAAACTGTTTTTAGAGTATTTAGTTAGGTTTTTGTGGGTTTTCTGCGTATTTAGGTTTTTATATGTTTTAAGGTGTTTTTATGATTTTTAAGGGTTTTAGGGGTTTCATTTTCTTTTATGTGTTTTTATCCTTTATAATGTTTTCAGGGTTTAATTATTTTTAGGTTTTTATGGTTTTATGGGTTTTAACATTTTTAGGGTCTTTATGGATTTATATGATTTTTTAATGTTTTTTGGGATTTTAAGGTGTTTTACGGTTTTTTATTGTTTTTATGGTTTTATGGATTTCTAGAGTTTTAATTTTTATAGGGGTCTAATGGTTTGGTAGATTTTTTATAATATTTTTAGTATTTTATGGGCTATTTTAGTTTCATAGTTTTGTAGAGGTTTTATGGTTTTTATGTTTTTTAGGGTTTTACTGTGTTTAGGGTTTTTAGAAATTTTTAGGGGATTTAGTTTGTTTTAGGTTTTAATGGTTTTATATGTTGTTAAAAAGGATTTCAATGTTTTTTAATTTTTTTATGTATTTTTTAGTATTTTTATGATTTTTAGTGTTTTTAGTGACTTTAAGGGGTTTAGGGTTTTATGAATTTTTGGAATTTTTGGGTTTTGTTTTTGATTTTATAGAGTTTTTATGTATTCTAGAGTTTTTAACGTTTTTGGGGTTTGAAGGGTTTTTATAGTTTTTAGTATTTTTTTTTAGGATTTTATATGTTTTGGGTTTTTAAAGTTGAAGGGGGTTTTTGTGATTTTAGGGTTTCAGTGCTTTTCAGGGTTTGTAACAGTTTTTAGAATTTTTTGGTTTTTAAGGGCTTTTTTGGGATTTAGTGTTTTTATGGGTTTCGTAGGTTTTTAGGGTTTTTTAAGATTTAAGAAAATCATTTTTTTGGGTTCAATTGGTTTTTAGGGGGTCTAGGTTTTTCTAGAGTTTTAGGTTTTTTAGGGGTAATAGGGTTTTTATGGTTTTTTGGCGGATATTAATGTTTGTTGTGTTTTATGATTTTTTTTTTGATTTTTTGTCATTTTTATGGAGTTAGAGGGTTTTACATGTTTTTATTAGATTATATAGTTTTATGATATTTTAGGGGTTTAATAGTTTTTTGGTGTTTTAGGGTTTTTATGGTTTTTAAGGATTTATTCGGTTTTTAGCATTTTAGGTAAATTAGGGATTTAAAGTTCTTTTAGTTTTTTATATTTTTCATCATATTTTTGGTTTTTTTTACATTTTTAGTAAATTTTAATGTTTTTTAGGATTTTAATGTTTTTATGTGTTCTAGTAATTTTTAGTGTTTCTAAGGTTTTTAAGTATTTTAGGTTTTTATTCGTTTTTTTGGGTTTTATGGGTCTTTCTAGAGTTTTTAGGTTTTTTAATATTTTTTAGTGTTTTTCAACGTTTTTAGTGGTATAAAGGGTTGTTAGACTTTTCCGTGGTTTTAGGGGTTTTATCAGGTTTTATGAATTTTTATAGGATTTATGTGTTTTATGGTTTTTAGGTTTTTTTAGGGTTTTTTTTCATTTTTAGGTTTTTAGGTGTTTCAATTGTTTTTTGGGTTTTAAGGTGACCATAGGGATTTTTAGGGTTTTTGGTATTTTTTATGATTTTAGGGATTTTTTAGGATTTTTATTATTTTTAGGGTTTTAAGGGATTTTTATGGTTTTTTGGGGTTTTGGGTGGTTTTGGGGTTTTTAGGGGTTTTAAGGGGTTTTAGAGATTTTATCCTTTTAGGGGTCTAAATGGATTTAAGGTTTTTTGTGTGTTTTTTGGGTTTTAGGGATTTTAATTTTTTTAGGTGTTTTAAGGTTTTTAGGTTTCTTATTTGGGGGGGTACTGTTTTCACTGTTTTTATATTGTTTAGGGGTTTTACTAATTTTTTATTTTTAAGGTTCTCTTAGGGTTTTAGGGGTTTATGTCTACAGGTATTTTACGTTTATAAGGATTTTTAGGGATTTTATGGTTAATTATTTTTTTAGGTTTTTATGGATTTTGAAAGGGTTTTTTGGTATTTTGGTTTTTTTTTTAAATTAGAGTATTTCTGAAATATTTTGAGGTTTTAAGGTTTTTTTAGATTTCATTAACATTTTTAGGGGTTTAAAGGGTTTTTATGGTTTTTAGTGGGTTTTTAGAATTTTATGGGATTCTAAGGTTTTATGTGTTTTTTGGTTTTTTGGGGTTTTTTGGGGTTTTTTGGTTTTTTATATTTTTTTTATTAGCATTTTTAGGATTTTTAGTCATTTTATTTTTTATTAGTTTTTATGGTTTTTTAGGGATTTTGATGGGTTTTTAGATTTTTTGGGATTTTGTGGATTTTTATAACTTTTATTAGTTATTTGTTTCTTTTCGAATTATGATGGTTTTAAGGTTTATTTGGGTTTTTAGGGTCTCTATAGTTTTTTGGGGGGTTTAGTGTTTTCTTTTATATTTATAGATTTATTAATATTTTCATATTTTTAACAGTTTTAGGAGTTTAAGGGGTTTTTAGAGTTTTTAGTGGTTTTTTTTGGCTTTATGGGGTTTTAGGGTTTTTATTGTCTTTTGGGGTTTTATGGTTTTTAGGATTTATTTGTTTTTAGGTTTTTAATGTTTTCCTATGGGTTTAAAGAGTATTAGGGTTTTTTATTTTTTTAGGGGTTTTTGGGATCTTTTATGATTTTATAGTTTTTTAGATTTTTTGGGGATTTTGGGGGTTCTTACTATTTTTTGGGTTTTAGTGTTTTTAGGCTTTGAGGGTTGTTTAGTGATTTATGGGTTTTAAGGGGTTCAAGTGTTTATTATATTTTAGGTGTTTAAAGGGGTTTTATAGTTTTTAGTGATTTTTATAGTTTTATGGGTGTTTGATGTTTTTAAGAATTTCATGAATTATTGTAGTTTTGAAGGGATTTAGGGTTTTAATGTTTTTTTGTTTTTAGTGGGGTTTTAGTGTTTTTAGGGTTTTTATGGTTTTTTATGGTTTTTAGGGATTTTTATGGTTTTTATATATTTTAGGGTTTTTTAGGGTTTCGAGTGTTTTTTAGGATTTTTATGGGTTTTATGAGTTTTTAGGTTTTTATATTTTATTATGGGTTTTAAAGGTTTTTAGGGTTATTTATTATTCTATAGATTTTTATGATTTGTATTTTTTGGTGGTGGGGGTTAGGGATTTGTCGGGGTTTTAGGGTTTTTTGGGGTTTTTAGGTTTGTTTGTCTTTTAGGGATTTCTATATTTTTTTTACAATTTTAAAGTTTTTTATAGTTTTTAATGCTTTTAGGGTTTCAATGGTTTTTTAGTGTTTTTAATTATTTTTGGTATTTTATGGTTTTTTATGGTTTTTAGGAGTTTTATGGGTTTTAGGGTTTTATGGGTTTTTATTTTATTAGCATTTTTATGTTTTTAGAGGTTATAATTATTTTTATGTTTTTGAGGTTTTCTTAGGGGATTTCATTTGTTTTATGTGTATTTACATTTTTAGGTATTTCATTGGGATTTTCTAGAAATTTTTTATTTTTTTTTTGGTTTTTTAGTATTTTGGGTGTTTATGGGTTTTATGGTTTTTTTGGGTTTTTGTGTTTTTTTAATTTTTTAAGGTTTTTATGTTTTTAAGAGTTTTAAAAAAATTTAGGTGATTAAAGAGGTTTTAGAGTTTTTATTGAGTTTTTACGGGTTTGATTGGGTGTTCATGGATTTTTTAAGGTTTTTAGGGGGGTTTATGGTTTTTAGGGGTTTCAGGGTTTTTAAATGTTTGAGGGGTTTTAGTATTTTTTTTATATGTTTGGGCGTTTTAGGTTTATTTAGGTCTGAAGGTTTTTCATAAGAGTTTTAAGTGTTTTATACATTTCTAGTGATTTTAGGGATTTTTTTGGATGTTATGTTTTTTAGGGTTTTTATAGATTTTTAGTGTTATTAGGGGTTTTTTAGTTTTATTGTTTTTGGGGTTTTTTATTTGGGGGGGGGGCGTTAACGTTTTTAGTTTTTTGAGGTTTTCATGTTATTAATAGGTTTTTAGAGTTTTTACTAGGTTTAGGGTTTTATTGGATTTTAGGGGTGTTTTATGGTTTTAGCGTGTTTATGTTTTTTTTTTGCATTTGAAGTGTTTTTAGGTTTTTAAGGTTTTTCTTGGGTTTTTACTATTATTTGGGTTATTTTATATTTTTTGGGATTTTTTATGATTTTAATGGGTTTTTATGGTTTTTAGGAATTTTGAGGGGTTTTAGGGATTTTAGGGGTGTTAGGGGTTTTTAGGATTTTAAGCTTTTTTATTACATTTATAAGTTTTAAGTGTTTTTCGATTTTAATAGATTTATTAGGTTTTTCGGGTTTTTAGGGTTTTTTATGTTTTTAGTGATTTTTAGGGATTTTTATTTGATTTATGGGTTTTAGGGTTTTAGGGATTTCTTGGGGTTTTTGGGTTTTTGGCTTTTTTAGGGTTTTTATGGTTTTTACAGCTTTTAACATTTTTTATGGTTTAAATCGTTTCTAATATTTATATAGTTTTTTATGTTTTTAGGGTTTATAGGGTTTTTAGAGTTTTTGGTGGGTTGGTTTTATGGTTTTTATGTGTTTTATAGGTTTTAGGGTTTTTTGAGGGGTTTAAGTGTTTTTAGGTTTTTAAGGTTTTCTTGGGTATTTTAGTGTTTTTCTTGTATTTTTTTTTTGTTTTTTAGTATCTTTAGGGATTTTTTGTGGTTTATAGTATTTTCGGGATTTTAGTGATTTTGTGATCTTTTTCTGTTTTTATGGTTTTTAGGGATTTATGTTTTTTTGGGGGTTTTATAGTTTTTTATTATTTTTAGGGGTTTAAATGGTTTTTAGATTTTTAGAGGGCTTTCAGGGTTCTTATGGTGTTTTAGGGTTTTTATTGTTTTTATGTGTTTTAATGGTTTCAAGGGATGTAAACCTTTGTGTGTTTTTAGGTGTTTATGTGTGTTTATATTTTTAAGGTTTTGTTTAGCTTTCCTAGGTTTTTTAGGTTTTTTATGATTTTAAGGATTTTTATGGATTTTTAGGTTTTTTATGATTTTTAGGGTTTTTAATTATTTTGAGGGTTTTTAGGATTTGAAGGGTTTACTTTGTATTTTTTTGTGTTTTTTGTGTTTTTTTTGTAGTTTTAAGGTTTCTTAATGTTTTTTAATATTTTTAGGGGTTTAAAGGGGTATTAGTGTTTTTCTTGGTTTTAATGGTTTTATGGGATTTCAGGGGGTTTTAAGGTTTGTAGCGGTCTTAAATTTTTTTTAGGTTTTTTAGGGTTTTAAGTGCTTTTTATATTTTAGGAATTTTGTAAGAATTTTTTATAGTTTTTAGGGTTTTTACATTTTTTTCTATTTTTAGTGGTTTTTTAGGTTTTTTATTATTTTTATGGGTTTTACAGATTTTGGGGGTTTTAGGGTTCTTATGGTTTTTATGTGTTTTTGGGTTTTAAGCTTATTTTTTGTTTTTAGGATTTTTAAGGTTTTTAGATTTTTTTTATAATTTTTAGTTTTTAAAAGGTTATTTGAGTCTTTAGTGGCTTTTAGGGTTGTATGGTCCTGAAAATTCCACAAGGGGGAAATCCATTAACCCCAAAATATGGAAAAGGACTGAACCGGTCCACGTACTGGCTACCTGCAACAGCATGCAGCCAGCTCGGTGAAATGTCCTCCCGCAGATGCTGTCGTTCGCGAAATAGGGGTGGAGCGCCTACGCGAGCGCGAACCAGGAAGACCGTCGGACGCCAGGCCGATCCACTACCGTGAACCGTGTCAACCGGCCCATGTCGTGCATGCCATCGTTCACGAAATGGAGGAAGAATCCGCATGCGGCCGCAAACCTCATTGCTCGCGAAATGGAGGTAGAACCCGTATGCGGCTACGAACCTCGTCGTTCGGGGAATAGAGTCGGAGTCATGCACAGCCATAGAGAAATTCTGCGAAACTCAGTTCCAAAATTCCCAGGTTGATCGAGTCGTCTGCAGGTGGGGATGCCCTCATGGGCATCCACAAAAACTGCCATGCGCCCATCAATTCAACCTTTTCGCGACTCTATAAATAGTCACCGAGGGGCACCAAAAATAATGGACTGAAAGGATGGGTGAAAACCCATGGGGCGACGCTGGATAAGTCGCTCCCAATAGTAATGTTCCACGACCATCCGCATACCCCATATCGTCCACAGATGCACTCTTCCGCATAGAGGAGAAACCAAACTGCGAACCACTTGCGGCCAACACCTCTCCAGATACCGTCCACATCCATCTCCTATGTCTCTAGTTCCTCGAGCCGCCCCCTCCATTTACCAACATTGTTCGCAAAACGGAGGCGGCAACCCCTCCGCAGACGTCCATCGCGGCCCGCTCTGTGGCCATTTCCTTTGCGAACATCCTAGGTGGCCAACTCCTATGCAGCTCGCTCTTCCGCATCTGCTCTTATGCATCCATCTCCTACGTGGCCCTCCCCATGCAGAAAACCCCATGCACTCGTTGGTCCATACCACAGGGGTTGCGCCCCCGTACCCCTGCCCAGGAGCAGTTCCAGGCTACGGTCTCGGCCTTCGCTATTATCACTAACCCCCATGAAAAATGGAGAGTCGCACCGTGAACTTTTCAGGTAGGGTCAACGATATTTTCTATTGCACCCTTATGCCGCTCCAACATTCGTCCTATTAATGCCATGAGTCGAGCTACTCTTCACGAGACTCCTAAAATTCCATTACCTAGCTCCCATTCTAAGTTCATCGAGAAACAACCACCCTTGAATAAGTCCCACGCCAACCATTGGTGGGTATCTTTTATCTAGTCATCCTGACCACATGACGTTAAGCTGTATGGCCCTCGTTCTATCCATAAGACATTAAACTATACAAAAATATTACCTAATACATGATATTAAACTGTAATGCCATTTGTCTTATCTACATGACTGTAAACTGTAGTACAACATCTGTTCCAAACATAGGATGCCTCTTTCTCCAAACAATAGATGGCTTATGCTCCAAGTATGAGATTCCTAATGCCATGATTACAGTGGTGTAATTTCATGACCGTTGGAATCCGTTCAAACATTCCATCACTCCACCTCAGGCTTTTCATGTCCATCATTCGGATCTTCATACTCTTCTAGGCATGAACGGAACCCTAATGGCATGGTCTCATGCCACATCATCTCACCTACTGTCCTGGGCCAACGCCTCAGAAGACTTTGGACAAAACATTGAGTTAGGTCCTATGTTTCGAACACTATCAATAGTAGACCCTCATTAGTTTTTTCCTATTTCAGGATAGCACGGTATGGATGTTGTGTTTCGAACACGGTCAACAGTTATCCCCCATAGTCACACCACCCTCACTGCGTTCTGAATGTTGTGCATGTGATTCACACATTTCATCTCCCTTTTTTCGGACGGATTACAACGCCCTTGGAGTTATCCCTCTTATGAACTTGAGCGTAGGCGTTGGCCCCCATTATATTCCTCAACCCACCATTGGGATGGGATGCCCCCATGGCCCGACAAGAGGAAGACACCTCAGGCCTCCATCCTATATTAAGTCCCAATTTCCATTTCTCTGGGCCGCTCCATGCGTAAGCCCCACTCCGCTTCCCATGGAAGCACGTTTCGTGACATGATCGTCAGGTCTCTGCTACCTCTTGTTTCTCACATCGATCATGACTCACGTGGGCTTAGAGTAAGCACCGACCGTGACCCCAACCTCTTATGAATTAAGAGGACTTTGATCCTTGTCAAGGCATGGTACATAGGAAGCCTCCACGAGGTTCAAACCCACCACCCAGCCGTTCCGACCTCATTCACATCGGTTCATCCTTCATCCTGCATGACGTTAAACTGTACTTGTGAACTATGAGGACATTGATCCATGTCAAGGAATGGTATGTAGGAATCCTCCATGAGGTTCAAGCCCATCATCCATTGGACCCCTGGTCCACCTTCACGTATGTTCATCCTTCATACCGCATGACGTTAAACTGAACTGCCGAACTATGTGGACTTTGATCCATGTCTCCTATGTGGGGTATGTAGGAATCTTCTCCGAGGTTCAAGCCCTACAATCGGTCATTATGACTCCCTTTACATTAGTTTACCCACATCTTGGGCTGCCTCATAGTTTATGCCACATCCCAAACCAAACTATGTGGATTCATATTCCTCTCGTAAGGATATGTAGGAAGCCAGTATCACAGGATCGATCCAAACTCTCATGTCATTACATATCCCCCTGGATGACAATAAACTCCAAAGTTCCTAGTTATGAGGCTTTAAACTAGTGCAGTCTAAATGGGTCCAGAATCCTCGGGGTCATTAATTCCATGAGGGATGGTAAACCTCGGGCTTAAATGATTTCGAACCCCTGCGTTTAGCAGACCATTGCCAACCAGGAGTAATTCGTGGATACTATGCTTGGGTATAATCCAAATATTTACGAAAACATGAATATGAATTAAAGCTATAAGAGTGTCCTATAATAGGCAATAATTCCCCCCAAATGCTACAATGAGCTTGACTTCCCTCCCTCTTGACAAATGTGAGTTCTTAAGAATCACTGGCCAAATCACCCAGGGAGCACCTGCCTTTGGAAAGTAGGTCCGCGTATCGCTGGATATGGAACCATTGGGGGTTTCAAGAAAAAATTAGTGCACCTGATAGGAGTGATTAATCATAATCCAACCTTCTCTAATCAACCATTAGGTGGCGCATATTTTTCCCCATGATTCGTCATCATCAGGAAATAAGGGTTTTATGGGTTTTTAGTGTTTTTAGGGGGTTTTATTGTATGTTTTTAAACATCATGGAGGTATGTATTTGTTTAAATTTTGGTTTCAATATATTTATTTAGGTTAATGAAATGTTTCGTAGGTGTATAAGGGGCCTCAGGGGTGTTTTGGGAGTTGAGGACATGAATGAGATAGAAAAAGGTGCTTTCTGCACTTGTTTCGCGGTTTTCACATGGGTAGTGAAAATTGTGTGAGGGGATGGAAAAACCATAAAAATTGAGAAACTGGAATATCACATGGATAGAGCATGAATTTTAAGATGTACGGGTCTCTCCATCAAACCGTGAAACCCAACATCCTTCGGTAGTGGATCCCACATAGTTTTCGCACAGTTTGTAAAACTGTGCGGGTAAACCATGTGGCCCTATATGGTTCGGTATATTTTAAAAATGACTCCTTGGGTTTTTATGTTCTAACTATGTATTCTCCTCCAATTCACCTCAAAAAACCCAGGGGATGAACCCTATAAATCCATGCTTCCAAGTGGTGATTCTCCTTCGATCTTAATAAGTATGAACCAACGTTGGTTCTGAATCAATGCTTTGGGTATGCCTAATGCTTCTCGTGGTTTTATTTATGGTTTAGGGTTTGAATCCTTCTCTTATCTCCATCTAAAAATGTAAAAATCCATTTTTTGGTGAGATATAGGTTGAGTATTTAAAGGGTGGTTGAATTGCGATCTACGTATACGATTAAAAGTGTGTTCATCAATAGATTTTAGGTAGTTGTTCTAAAAGTTATATCCCATAGTTTGGTTGTAGATTTTTTCACATTATGTTTTTTTCATTGTTAATTTTTTTTATATTGATTCCCTTGATAAGGATCAATAAAATGGGAGTCTAAATGATGAATAAGAACCCTCATGGATCCCATGGGATGCATCGAGAATGGGTTGACCTATTTAGGGTAGTCCATGGGGTTTTCTAATTCTCCCAATCCTATAAATCGGTAAATTAAGTGAAAGATCATTGTGTGATAATGTAGATATCTTGGTGATTATGTCGATATGTTTAACGGATGTGAAATCAAATATTTGTAATTTTTTTAGATTTTGGTAATGTCTTAAGGGGTTGTTTGTCATGGAATGGAAATGGGTTAATTGGGTTAATTGAGATTGTGACTTGTGGCTTATGAATTATGATAGAAACTCATAATGGAGTTAGTAAATAAGAAGTGGAAATATGTTAAATTGGAAATGTCCTGTGAAATGAGAAATATGTTTAAGGGGATATCAGAAGGGAATTGATGGATATATGAAATGGTTTGATATAAGGTAATTATGGAATATGCTTAGTGAGGTAAGCATGATAATTTGGAATTGGACTAAATGGGATAAGTATTGTAAGTAGAAAACATGCTAATGGGTTATGGAATAACATTAATTCCTTTATTGATTGTAATGGATTATGATTTTTATATGTATTGTTTGTGTTTGGTTGTGATATGGTAGTGTGTGGTTAATGAATGAATAACCATGTGCACATGGCTTACGGTGTGGGATAAAGTACTGAGGCTCCTCCCACTAGTCTAGTTGTACTGATGCTCTATCTCTACCCACAATTCATGGGTCAGGAAAGGGGAAGGATCCTTATAACCGTAACGATTTCATACCACCCAGATCAAGGCTTCAAGGTCAGCATATTGTGTTTGTTATTTTGTGTTATTGCTAATGAGATAGGGACTTGACTAATTCCCTTATGCAGAATGATAAATACCACAAAATTTTGTTTGAAAGATGTAAATGCTTAACCCATGAATTACATGTCATTAATGAACTATGTAATGAATAAGATTCTCATAATGAATTTGGTTCTATGTTTAGGAAGGGTTAGGTTAATATTGTTAACTAGTTGACTAAACTGTCTTTTATTTACATAATATCTATTTAATATATTTCATTTATTCCATTCCTGCATGCACTATCTATTTAGACTGGATATTTTGTAGACATCGTTGGTGGTGGCCTCCTAAGTTTTTATCACACCCTTCTTAGGTCGTCATTGGGTACCTGAAAATATTTAATGCTTGTAGGTCAAGACAAGGGCAACAACCCTGTGCTAGGGAGTTGAGTTTTGAATTGGACATGCATGGATGAGGTTCTGGACATAAAGTCAGAATTGTTTTATGGATTTCACTATTGTATTTATTTTTTATTGTGTTCACTTGGTATTATAACATGAAATGATATATTTACTAGTGGTTGTGGTTTGTACCCAGTTTTGGGAATTGTTATTTATGCATGTTTATTAGTTATTATATGGTTTTTTTACACTTTTATTTATTTTCAGTTGTGGATTAATCTGGTAAAGAGGGTATCATCTCCTCATGTGACATTTCCACCCTCACTGTTAGTCAGAAACCTCTAGCATAAGGGGAGTTATGCTTGAGGTCATGTGGTGACCTAGCTCAGGGAACCTGTTTAGTGGCTCTTGGGCCGGGGATGTTACAATGTGGTATCAAAGGGAGGTTCCATTCTATGACTTACTAAATGGGGATGGTATACAAGAGGTTAGAAATGAGTCGGGCCTTTTCAATGAGTGTGTTCTTGGGACTATCTAACCCCTATATGATGGAAAATCCATGTCACCCATGGTGGGAATTGTTGTTATTGTCGTGGGTAGTTACATTTATTAATATTCCACCATTGGGCGGTACACTTATTGTTTGATATGAATATTTTCTGATATTATTCTTATGGATGAAATGGCATTATGTTTTTCATTCATGATTTATTCTAGTAACATAGTTATATAAGTGATACACATCAAGGTAGGAAGACACACAAGATGGTTGTGTGGGACTTAAAGGGTAAGATGCATTTGATATATTGAATGTGATCAAAATGGTGTCTAATGAAATGATGTATATGGGTAAAGTGAAATTAAAATGTGAAATGATGATTATGGAATTGTAATTATATTAAAATGTAGTTGATGTAGTTGTGATATGGGAATAGTTTTGAAATGGTGTAGAAGGAAAGGATTTTAATCATGTGAGTTGTAACCATGTTTTAATTTGGGTCCTCATTAGGGATGGTTGAGGGTAGTGTTCTAGGTAAGAAAAGGTTGTTTGGATGGTGTATGAGAAATGGTTTTTATAGAAATTGGTTATCCATCAATTATATATTTTTTTAATCTTTACAGTTTGTGTTTTAAAGATCTTGTTTGGCATTATAGACAAATGTCACCACAAAGTCATGTATCGGTTGGGAAATAAGAGTACATTGTTGAGAATGATCCCCCATTAGTGGAGTAGGAAGATGTAGTGGTTAAATATGATAGGGAAGAGATGTTCCATGAGAAATTGTCTTATTTTATGCAGATGATGGAATGGGACCCAAGGTGGGTTGTACCAAGTATGTTGAAGCTAAGAAGGGAGTTCAAACTGCTACACCATCTGAAATTTATCCGAGAGGGTGGGATAGAGGTATATGAGTTCTGAATAGATTCCATTATTAAAATTATTGATCATCTAGATATTCCTTCTGAGAAGCGAGTCAAGATAGTGGCCTATGTACAGTGGGGCCAAGAAAAGTGTTGGTGGAACATTATAGTTCAAACATATTAGACTATAATAATGGTGTAGAATTATTTTTATGAATGGTTTTAGGAATATTATTTCTTAAAAACCTTGAGGTAGGAGAAGACTACAAAGTTTATGAGTTTGACATAGGGGGTGTGTCAATGATAGATTATGATAGTCACTTCATTAACTTTTTCCATTTCATTATGATGTTCTATAGACATGAGATGAATATGGATAAATTCTTGTAGGACAGGAATAAGAACTAGATTAGGTATCATGTGAATATCTTATATCTCGAGATGTTTTTAGAGTTAGTGGACCAAGATCTTATATCAGAATGTTACCTGAAGTAAGTTTTTAGGTGGTGTAATTGTGGTGCCAGCTGGGCAGAGAGATGGTATAGATTATGAGGGTAGGATGTGTAATTTTGTGAATTTCCAAATAAAAAAAACCATATAGTAGTCATAAGAGAGGACTAGTTCCTCAGGGTGGTGATCAGGTGTTATGTTACAAATGTGGAAGGTCAGGGAACATACAGGTTCAGTGTCCGAGAACACAATTCTAGTGCCAATCATGGGGCGGGATGGAAAATATATAGAGGTTCTATTATATCACTCTATAGTTGGGCATTGATTGAGGTTAAATGCAGATTCCTTGTCTAGGTAGGGGGTCAGTCACCCCATATTAGGTAGGTAGTTGGAGCTCCATGGGTCATAATAGTAGGTTTGTTGGAAATAGATCTCTGGGGAGAGAATATCCATACTAGTATGGCAGTGCAGTGCATGGTACACAGGATTAAACCTTGGTTAGAGGGGCATGTTATTGTCCCAGAGTTCATTTTACACCTATAGGTGGTAAGACTGGACTATCTACTATACGAGGTATGATTATTATATCTTCCACATTCAGTAGTGACTTATTTGACATAGGTGATATGCATTCTTTTATTTCTGAACAATTCATAATTGTGTTGAGCCTAACATTGGAAAGTGCATGTGGGGTTATTTCAATTGATACTCTGTTGGGTGGGGGTGCGATATGAGGACATTAAATAGTATAAGGGTTTTTCTTTGGAGTTTAGTGTATATCATTTCCTAAGGAATATTTTTGTGCTTGAGATGTTAGGTTTTGACATGATTTTGGGATGGAATTGATAGTGTTGTATCAGTCCCAGATCAACTGTTACTGATTCTGGGTAACATTTACATTTCTTGATAGAGACACTTATGTCATCCATGGTGAGTGGGCTATTCAATCAGTCCATGGAGGAACAATTTTCTAGCTATTTGGAGAACTCATAACCTAAGAGACTTCTTTTTTGCTCAATAAAGGGGGAAGGGAGAACCCAATTTTCTATCCCTTTGTGAATCAATTATAGGATGTGTTTCTTAAGGAATTCGCAGGGCTACCACCCAAGGGGATGTTGAGTTTATGATCAAAAATTTTTTACGAGATAAAATAGTTTCCATTCCTCTATATCGATTATTTATAATAGAAATATAGGAACGTATGTTTTAGATTGAAGAGTTGGAGAAAAGGGGGTTCATCTATACAAGTACGATGCCATATGAATCTCCCGTGCTATTTTCTAATAATGATGATGAGTCATTGAGGTTATTTTCCCATTACAGGAAACTAAATCAGATGATAATTAAGAATAGGTTCTCGCTTCCTAGAACTGATGACTTGTTTGACTAGCTAAGATGTGTTTTAGTGTTTTCTATGATTGATATGAGATTAGGGTATCACCAGCTAATGGTGATCCCTTATTACATACAACAGAAGAAATTTTGGAGTAGGTATGTGTTTTATGAATTTGGGTTGATGTCGTTTGGATTAACCAACACACTAGTTATGTTCATGGATTTAATGAACTAAATATTTCACCCATATATGGATTAGTTCATGGTTGTATTTTTTGATGACATCTTGGTGTACTCAAGAAATATTTATGATCATAGAAAACATCTTTAAATAATGATATGTATACTAAGAGAGAATATTCATTATTCCAAGATATCAAAATGTTATTTTTTGATTGATACAGTTCATTTATTGGGACACATAATTTATGTGTTAGGTGTGTCAATGGATCTAGAGAAAGTTCAGGTTGTGGTGTCTTGGGAGCAGCCGAAGAATGATTCTAATGTTTGGAGTTTTCTTGGTTTGGGTGGTTATTATAGAATATTCATTAGGTATTTCTCCTATTTAGAAGAACCAATCTCATGATTGACCAAGAAGGGAGTTACATTTGAGAGGTTAGAGGCCTGTATGAATTCTTTCCAAGTGTTGAAGAATAGTTTGACTACCACACTGATTCTGATCTTACCTGAACCATGTAAGAGACACACCTTTTTTTGTGATGTGTGTGGTGTTGTACTAGGGGAAGTACTGATGCAGGATGACTAGATTGTTGTTTATGGTTCAAGGCAGTTGATACCACAAGAATGAAATTAACATAATCATGATCTTGATATAGCAATTTGGTTTATGCCTTAATTTTTTGAAGGAATTACTTTTTGGGAGAGTGTTTCATGATGTTTACTGATCATAAAAGTATTAAGTACATATCCTATTAGAGGGATTTGAATCATCTGTAGAAAAGTTGGTTCATGTACCTACAATCCTTTGACTTCAAGTTCGTTTACACACCATGAAAGCTGGAATACTCAGAATCAGGTGGTTCAAGAATCCAACTCTGAGTCACGAATGATTGATTGTTTTTTCTGAGATACACCTAGAAGTAAATTATGATAATGGGAAAATTACCCTTTCATCCTAAATAGTTGTCTCTGTGGTTTTGAGCCAGGTCAAGGAGACTCAATTGGTGGATCTAGTGTGGTTGGATTTGAAGGAAAGTCATAAAGGTGGGGAGTCAACTTCAAGTTGTATTGTTGTTAATGATGGAATTTTTTATTTTCATGGATGTGTTGTGGTGCCAATAGGTGTGCGAGAAGAGTTTATGTATGAGTTCCATGCATAAAAGTGGGAAGTAAATCTTGGTATGACCAAAATGTATCCTGATCTTCATCAGTAGTATTGGTGGCTGGGAATGTAGAAAGTGGTTGTGGGTTTTTTTCCACGATGTATCACCTATCAGCAGGTGAAGGCTAGACATTAGAGCTCACGTGGGTTATTACAGTCATTTCCTATTCTGGAGTTGAAGTGGAATAACGAAATGATGGACTTCATAGTGGGTCTTATAAGGACAACTCAGAAGAATGATTCAATCAGTGTGGTTTTGGAATAGATGACTAAAGTAGCTCATTTCTTACTTACCCAGGAGACATACATTACTGATCGGTTGGGTGCGTTATATGGTAAAGAGATTGTATAGTTTCCTATTATTCCATGAACAGTAATTTTGGATCCTAATTTGGGTTTCACATCACACTTTTGGATGCGGTTATAGAAGGCACTTGGTAATCATGTGTTTTTCAGTACAACCTATCATCTATAGATGGATAGGTAGTGTAAGGATAAAATCTAGGTATTATAAGATATTTTGAGAGCTTGTGTTTTGGATTTTTTTTCATGAGAGAAACAATTATTTCTCATTGAGTTTTTTCAACATAAACAATTTTCAGGATATTATTTTGATGGCACCATTTGAGGTACATTATGGTAGACTATTCAAATCTCCATTGTGTTGGTTAGAAGTGGGGGATTCCGAGTTTTTGTGACAGAGTATCATGCACGATATTTCCAAAAAGGGTTGATTGATTCATAAACTGATCTTAATGGATTAGAGTATAAAGAATTCATATGCAGGTCAACATAAAAACATCTTAAATTTATGATTGTATAAAGTTTTTTTCATTGGGTGTCGACAATTTTAGGTCTTCATCGAATTTGGAAGCAAGGCAAGTTGGCACCCAGGTATGTGGGGTCCTTTGAGATTGTAGATATAATAAGACTAGTGAATTATCAATTGGATCATCCAAAATGGTATAGTAGAATAAATTATGTTTTTCATGTTTCAAAACATTGGTAGTATCAACCTAATCAAACAAATGTGGTTAATGTTGAGGGTGTTGTGCTCGAGGCTGATGTGTCCTTTGAGGAGCACTCAGTTCCTACTGTAGATTGTAGAGAGAAGGCATTGTGAGGCAAGTTTGTGCCCTTGGTTCACATTACTTGGATACATGGTAAATTTTAGGAATAAAAAAGGGACTAAGAATCAGATATTCATGACCAATGGCCTGATTTCTTTTATTCAAAAACTTAATAATGATTAGGAAGACCAACATGAACACTAGAGGACATAAGGTGGGAAGGTTGCAAGATCTTGGACATAGTGTAAGTATTTATTCAATTACATTTTGGTTTCAAACTCTTTTTTGTGTTAATGAAATGATTCACAGGTGTATGAGGATCCTTGAGGGTGTTCTGTAGGTTTGGGACATGAAGGAGAAGGAAAAGTAGATTTATGGGCATGATGCACGGTTTGTGTATGCATAGTGAAAACTGTGCGAGGGGAGGGGCAAACCGTGCGACTTGAGATAGTGCCATATCGCACAGTTAGAGAATAGTTTGTAAACAATGTGAGTATCCCTAGGTAACCATGTGACCCAACTTCCCTTGGGAAACAGTTTTAGCACAGTTTGTGCATGTTTTGGAAAATCGTGTGGGTAAACCATGCGGTCCAGTAAAGTTGGGAAAATTAAAAAATTTCAACCATGGGTTTTTATGTTCTAACTCAAGATTCTCCTCTATTTCACCTCCTAAACCATATATTTGAACCTTATCAACCCATGCTTCAAAGAGGTTATTCTACTTCGATCTTATTCCGTTTGGAGTGTCATCGACTACAGATTGATTCTTTAGGTATGTATAATCCCTCTATTTATTTTTATTTTGGTTTAGGGTTTTCATCCGTCTATTTTCTCCATCAATATATCTAAAAACCCATTTCTATAGTAAGATATAGGTTGAGGCCTCAAAAGGTATTTGAATCAGGATTTATGGCTATAATTAAAAGTGAATTTTTAATAGATTTGAGGTAGGTTGTCTACAAGTTATATCCTAATGTTTCGTTGTAGATTTGTGCATGTTTGGTTTTCTCCTTGTTCACTTCTTATTGTTCTTTTTATTCCTTTGGTGAGGTTTTGTAAAATGGGAATCTAAATGATAAATAGACACCCTCATGGTCCCATGGGATGTATAAAAGATGTGTTGATCTATTTAGTGTTACCCATGGGGTGGGCCGATTCCCATGGTCCTAAAAATTGGTAAAGTAAGTGAAAGGTCATCCTGTGATAATTTAAAACAATTGTTGAGTTTTTTGATATGTTTAATAGAAGTGAAAATGGAATATTGGTAATGTTGTTATATATTTATAATTGATTATGGGGTTATTTGGAATAGCACAAAAATGGGTTAATTAGGTTAATTAATATTGTGACTTATGTATTATGAATTATGATAGAAATGAATAAGGTATTTAGTACAAGAGAATAAGTGAATATGTTAAATTGGTAATGGTATGTGAAATGAGAAATATTTTAAGGGGGGTTTCATTAGGGAATTCATGGATATGTGAAATGGGTTTATATAACAGAATTATTGAATATTCGTAGTGAGATAAGCATGAGAATTCAGAATTGAACTAAATGGGCTAAGTAATGTAAATGGAAAAAAAATAAATGGGTTATGGATTAACATTAAATCCCTTGTCGGTTTTTATGGATTATGATTGTTATCAATATTTTATGTGTTTAGTTGTGATATGGTTGTGTGTTTGAATGGATGAATAAACATGTGAATGTATATTTATGTGTGGGATAAAGGTATGAAGATCCTTCCATGGGTCAAGTAGGAATTATGCTTTAACTCCACCCACAATGCATGGGTTAGGGAAGGGGACAAAGCTCTATTCTCCAAAATGTTGTATACCACCTGAACTGAGGCTTCGAGGTGAGGATATTTTTTTGGTTTTGGTGTGTTATCCTTAGGAAGATACATACTTGACTTATTACCTTATGAATAATGATAAATTTCAGGAACTTTTATGTGAAATATTTAAATTCCTAACCACTGAATTACACGTCATTGATAAACTAAGTAATGAATAAAGTGAAAAAATGATTTTGGTTCTATGGTTAGAAAGGGTTAAGTAAATACTGCTAACTAGTGGCCCAAACTGTCTCTTATTTACTTATCACCTTTTTAATATTTTTCGTTTATAATATTCATGTATGAACTATCTATTTATACTAGATATTTTTTAGACACCAGTTTTGGTGGCCATTGAGTTGTACTCACACCCTGCTCAGGTCACCATTGGGTACCTGAGCAGATTTCATGATTTCATGTCATGAAAATGGAGAAGGCCTTTTACATGGGGTTGAGTTGGGAATGGTACATGAATGGATGAGGTTCCAAACATTGATTCAGGACAATTTTTTGGAATCTTATATTGTATTTATTTTGGGTTTTATTCACTTGGTACTATATCATGACATGACATATTTACTGTTCGTTGTGGTTTGTACCCAGTTTTGGGAAATGGTTATGTATGCATGTCCATTAGTTATTCTATGATGTTCCACTTCTCTATTTAATTTTTTTGGATTTCTCTAGTAAAGAGGGTATAGTCTTCCCATGTGACTTTTAGACCCTCGTTGCCAGTTGCAAACCTTTGGGGTATATGGAGGCATGATTATGGTCATGTGGCGACCCATATCAGGGTACCTGTTTAGTGGCACCTGGGCTGAGGATGTTAAATTTACTCTTATTTTGGGTTTTATAGTTTTCTAGTTTATTTTATGGTTTTTGGAATTTTTTATATTTTTAATGGATTTATGTGTTTTTAGGTTTTTAATATTTTCTTAGTGTATTTTAGGTTTTTAATATTTTTATGTTTTTATGTTTTTTGATGTGTTCTGTAGTTTTTTATGGGTTTTAATGTGTTTAAGGAATTTGGAGGGTTTTAGGGTTTTCAGGTTTTTTATGGTTTTTTTGGATTTTAGTGTTTTTAAATTTTTAATGGTTTTAATAGTTTTTAGATTTTTTTAACGTTTTATGGGGTGAATGTGTTTTTATATTTTTATTGGGATTTGACACATTGTTTTGTCGCCTGGAGGAAAATACATCAAAATAAAATACCTTAGGGAGATGATAAGAGAAGAAATAAAGAAGGCCAAGTATAATAAAATCCTCCATAGGCCATTTCCCCCAACTACCCCAAGCACCTTTGGCATGTACGGTGCTTGCATGAAACCCTGTGAGGTCAACCTATATGAGCACCAATGTAATACAACTGATAAAGATAGCCCCTTCACCCAAGGTCACATATTTCCATATAAATAGGACATTGGGGTGTTCATTTGAATGGACAAAAATTCCCAATGGCCAAAAAATGCTCTATTTTTCTTTGTGCTTCTTTCAAGCCCTCTAAAATCTTCAAGGTATCTTTATAAAACCTAAATAAGATGCGATTAAAGGGAGATAGTGAAACTACTTACCTACCTCGGTATAAAATAATCAATACATTCATGAGGGACTCACCCAACCCGTGATTAATGAAGACTAGCGTCAAGCACTAATCCTTAACTAGGGATCTATGTGAGTCACTTTCGGGAACACCTACGGAGACCCTTTAATGCCTGAGTAGTGTATCACCCAATTGTACTTTCCCATGTATTATATCACCCAATGTGCTACCAATTTCCCAAGTCCTACCTACATGGAGCACCTTCTACTCAAGCCACATTGGTTTTCCCTAATATCTACCCTACTCAAGCCACTCATTGTGACTTTTTAAAGGCCATACATGGAATGACTTATCACCCTATTGATCCCTTTTATGAGTATAATTATGTTAAAACCTCCGTAAAGTCCTTCAAAATTTTACAACAATGGTGAGTGACACACTATCATGTCCTCCATTTTGGTGTGTATTCCAATGGTTGGAGGTTTCCCACACTTATCTGGTTGGCCGGTCAGGTTCCTCAGGGTGCATGTGTGTGTGTATCCTTATAGTCATGATTACCCTTATCCTAGAGATAGTGTTATGGAGTTCGTGGTATTTTGAACTATGGTTTGGACCATGTCCTTCCCTTCTCATATCTAAGATTTGGATCCTCCAGTTCCTAGTAGGAAGGGTGAGGATTATGCATTATTTTCTATTATGCATGTAATGAAATCCTCCACCCTCACTACATAACTGAATTTAGGGCATCACTCATGGTTTAATCCCCTAGCCTTTCTTGCAATATGTTTCACTCTTTCTACTCTTTGCCTCCTGGCCATTGGGTCAGAGATGGGATGGTTACCCGAGCACTCTCTCCTTTCTCCTATTCCGTTCTATCCTCAAACTCCATACCATAGACCCATTTATAGTTAATTTGAAGAGATGTAACTGTCATACCCTCATCCTCTTCGACCATTTTCCTTGGGTAGATGAGATTGGAACAATCAACACACCATCACTCTCCCTTTTGAATTTGTTACCAGGGCCACCTATAGACAAAAAGATTAGATAATGTGGTTTGATAGTTATTCTATTTCCTTTTTTTCTCACACCAAGAATAAATAATGTGGTCATAGTGGATAATGACAATCACAACAACCACACGTTCCATGTAACCTAATGAACTGCGAGAAACATGATTCCCTCCATAACTGGTATATGTAGGTTGCCTTCCTAAGGACTTATATCCATACCATATCATCCATGAGATGGGAAACCACATCCCTCAATGTGAATCCTCCTCAGAAGTAATCCAAAATATAAGTCTCTAAACCACCATGAGTTGAAAAATCTATCAGGGTCTCTCTGTAGGGAATTATTTTTAGGAATAAGACCCCGCATAACCATCTCAAAGGGTCATACTCATGTGCGTGAAAAACCTGCATAGCCTCTATAGGTATGGGCCCTTATAACTAAACTATGTGGGATTTGATTCCCCTCTAAAGGATATACATAGGTAGATACGCTAATGTATATACCCAATAACCCAAATAAACCATGCAATATCTAGGATACATTCCCAATTGTTTATAATTCATCATTGGAATCCATATTATTCACAGGTTCCCTAGGCTGGTTTGACATAATTCATATACCAAACATTGACTAGACACCTTCTTCTTAGACTTATTTTCCACATGACGTTAAATTGTACAGTTGAGTCCTTATTACATGACTGTAATAGGTATTATGTTTCTCATTAAGTGGTTTTGAAATACATGGTTTCTCATTCCTTCCAAAAGGATACATAGGAATCTCATTTGTCGGTTTGATCCTATCATCAAATTTTTTTTGTCTCCCTAGATGATGATACACTCCATAGTGCCCCATTATATGGCTATGAAACCAGAACCATCATGATGATGATAAAAGAATATCTATGTAGTATATAAGAGGATACCGGAAATGGAGAACTTCATATACAAATATATATCTCCATTGATGAAGAACCTCAGATACATACAGATGATTATAAGATCAATAATACTAATGATTGATTGTAAACTCTGGGATGACCCATTTCATACTGGGAATTAATAATAGATTCATGAACATTTCATAAATCTGTTAGAGAGACTCATAGTAGGAAATAATTCTCCTGAAAGGGTGTGATGATCTTCACCTCCCATCCTCTCGACCTATGTGAGTCCTTAATAATCGTTGTGCAAAACTGTTAATGAGTGCCTGCCTTTGGAAAGTGAGTACCTTTGGATATATAACCATCAGGTGTTTCAAGTTTCACTAAAAATACCACTGGAAACCATTAAAAAAAATTGTCATGAGGCATGAATTCAAAGGGGAAAATGGTAAACCTAACGTGAATCCTTTACCAAGATTATAATGTCACCCACCTATCAAGTTCCATTAATTTGAAAAAGGAGGACCAGAAAAGGCAATCAATCATGAATCTGTTAGTTAAAATTATTTACTTCTGTGATAGAGTTCCTTTTTTATGTTTGTCATGCATCTAGGAACTTCTTTCCAAGAACTCATTTCTATCCAATAGAGTCATTAAATATTCAACCAACAAACTCCTTCGATGATGCATGCACTAAGTATTTTTTCACATGGAGGATGCCATCACCATCCCAGCATCTTCAACACTGGGTATTAAAATCAGTTGTATTGGAATATCTCCAAAACGGTATGATCCCGACCCTAGAGGTTTCTCGACCTGACCTATAATTCGCAAAGCCCCACCGATCGTATAGTCAATGAACACCAGTGGTCCAAACATAGATGGTGTCAACTGCCATCTTCAAACATTTTGAGAGTTTGTTCCCAAAACACAATAACCAATATCACACATGTCATAGGGGGGTGGATCAAGAGGCCACATACGACCTCATCTAAGAGACACATGGGTCTTTCTCAAGGGATCGTTCAAGGAATCATCGCCGCCAATGTGACATAGTAGTGAGCCCTCAACATTATGGGGTGTTTTCCTCCACTGTCTAGCATAGGTCCTTTGAACCCGAGCACACACAAAATCCCACCAGGGGTGAAAACAGGACAATAAGGATTTATTTCACACCTATTACCCCTTTGGATAATCCCACCAACCTAATTTGGTGGAAAATTGTGAGAAAAAACATATACTCGACCGCATTCATTTATCTAGACAGCAGACTCATTTGGAAGCACTCAACGATACCTACTAATCAAATATGGTGGAATACCATGAGAAAGAACATACAAATACCTACACCCACCAATCCTATTAGTGGCCTCATTTGGGATCACCTAGAGAATTTAGTTGGAAAGTATCTATGACGAGAAGGGGTAGACCCAAGTCTCTTCCCCCAAACACGAGTAATTCATGTATCCACTGGTATAAAAGGGATGATAGAAGAAAGAATATACACCTACTCTAGATGCATAATGGTTATATATCCTTATTATATTCTTTGAATTCCCCAAGCATATCATGACGTTGGTGAAATGGAAAACTCAAATCCCTACCCATATCCTACAGACTTTATAGTACATCATAATAGTTAAAAGAGTAGTTCAAAATGGATGGACACAAAACTCTATCCCCATAAATGGGGTTTCTCATCATCATGTCACTCTAGAGTGGTAACACACCTATAATATCATCCAGAAAAGTCATGGAGAAAACTCCCCCATATTATATGTATAACTGAATTGGGAACATAAACATGCTCTAACTAGAGGAAATCAGCTTATCCTAATGAACATTAAAAGATAGACACAAAAACCTTCCCATGAAAACCACTACTCCCCAAAAGTGGCCCCAATCATTTGAAAGAAGGCATCCAAGAATAAGCCTCATCAAATATTATTAGAAAATCATGAGTTGATCTATGATCCATCTCCACTTAATGTTGGAGTTCTTGAACCTCAAGACACTTATCTATCACAACTAAAGACCCTACCATCCCATTAAAAATTTATGAAACCAGTAGTAGTAATTCTAATGGTCCTCAATGGACACATCACTATGAATTCTTGCATCATTTCTACAATTTGATCAATCTCAGAAGCACATCTCCTGATGAGATCCATGAAAACACTTTTTTGTCCACAACATCAAGTAGGAAGAGGGTATTCCCCTGGGTGTAATCCACTTTGGTGGTCCTCTCTATAATGGAATTCAATGAAAATGTTCTCTTTGTATTAGTGTTTCTCATTTTAAAGATAATTGACCAATTGGAAATGTAGTGGTGAGAAATACATCATTTCGTGAGGCACTTGCAACCACAAGGAAAGTCATGTTTGATTACCTATCATTGTCAGGTGAAATCATTTTATAACCAAATGATAGACTAATGAGATGTTCATTCTACAAACCACCATTAGGTCAGATACCTTCCAGTGAAATAAAGGATTCCCTATAGATTTGTTTTCCTATTATAATGTGATGGGAAGAATTCCACTATGTTCAGACTTGGTAGAGGAACCTCTAACAAAAGATGAAGAATACACGATAAACATAAGGAAACAACTTTCTAAGGATAAAATAAAAATATTGGCATGACCATTGGCCACACCTCAATTTAGAATTCCATAGGTGATGTTAGAAGATTGTGTGCCCAACATCTGCCTCAACATATGGAAAAATCATCTTCACTTAAAATAAAAAGTCTTACCATATGATGACTATCAATGTATTTTCAAGGTAATAGAGAGGTTAAAATTAAAAATTAACTTGGCATCTCTCACAGATTAAAAATATCATAAGATAGATAAAGAGTAAGTATCCCTTCAATGTGGAAGCCTCATCAAATTAATGAGGTTGTGATAGGTGATTGCAGACACCCCAAATCGTGTTCATATCATAGTATGGTGTGTTCATGGATCATTACATTTCACCATGCACACCAACTAGAAAAGCTCTCCTAAGGTGGTAACGTGAAATGTTATAGCTTCAGATTGGATTAAAAAACCTAGTATTTTCATTTCCAAAGACTTTATCAATGAAAACAATCCCTAACCAACTCTCACTAATGTTGAGATAGATTAGAGTAGTCTATTGAGATACTTTTTCATCATGAATCTAAGAATATCAATCAAGCCTACTACATAGAGTATGTATTCCATCATATAATGAAAATATAATAAATAAAACAATGGCATTCAGAAATGGGCCATTTATGTGTGTTCTGAATGATTAACCCATCCCACGTTAAAATAATCTCCATAAAATTTGAATATAATTCATGGTAATTTTATCCATGATAGGTTTGGATCAACCCCAGTCCATAGGGATGGGTGGTTTTTAAAACCTACCCTCAGGGCCAGAAAATTGGTCCTACATGTTTGTGAAAGAGGAAAAATAATATCCCAAACCCCCATGGAAGGGGTATTTTAACTAAAATAACCCCCTCCTTAATGGGAACTAGTTTTCTACTATTTATCCTCTTAGTTTGTCCCATCCCATTATCTAGTACATTCACTTGGACCATGCATGACTGAACTATTTGGAGATTCCCTTCATATTACTGTACACCAAAAAATTCCCATAGAATTAGAAAAGGAGAAGAAAATGCCTCATGGAGGGTGCAGAATAAGGTGGTCTCGCAAAGAAACTGATATAATTCCCAATATGTGTTTCACATTATCAAATATCATCAACACCAACCTCATAGATTTTACAGAACATGAGGATAATTCAGAGGTGTTATAATAGGATGTTTTAGTTATTGTATTAGTCCACAGCGAAACAATTGAAGGAGGTGTGCATACTCAAAATAAGAGCCTCTCCATAAATTTTTAAAATCCCACAAACAATCTACCTTTACTTTCTAAGAAGAGGGAAAAAGGTAATGGTCAAATCATGCCTAACCTCCCTCCTGAAGAGGCTAAGTCCCTTTCACTATAGATAATATTTTCATACCAATAGGTAGAGATGAATTAATTGAGGATAATTAGTGAATAATTACTCTGAGGAAAACTTCTTGCTATCTATGTTTTGAAAGAAAATCCATATGCTTCACTTCCAATTGGCACACCTCAACAAAGGTAGTTTTTCAAAACAACTGAAGTAGACATGGAATATCTACTCAATGGAGGATACCAACCACTAATATTTTTGGAAACCATAGTATAAGATCTTGAATTACCTATAATTCATGTGAAACTAGAGTAGGGTTAGTAACACCCTTATTGGCATGACCATATCGATTAACTACGATATATACTAGAAGTGCAACCACCGGTGGTCTTACCATCCACTGTACCTATTTAGGACCCATCCATCACACCTATTTAGGATCCGACTCATCTAAACATTCCTCGAATTCTTATAAACACTATTGAGTCACTGATAGTTTGATTGGAAGACATGGACAAATGGAATGAATTGATACATCTAAAAAAGAATCCTTACCCGGAATGGGTAGATATAAATTTTCCCCTACCAATCTTTGAGAATCCCACATTTCCAATCCTCTAAAAATCCGAAGATTCATAGAAACACAAGACTCATTTGGAATATTGTTGTTATCCAATGATGGGTACCCCATAATAATGGGAGTCGGTGAAACATAGGTGCTTCATGCAGTCACTACAAGGAAAATAAATTGTGTGTCACACAAGTTTGCATTCTCTATCAATTACATTATGGGAAGTTCTCTATCAAGATTTCCATTTCCAGTTCAACTAAACACTATAGAAGACAATATTCTTTGATCTCACAAATTGTAAACAATGGGAGAATGAAAGAGTCTCAGATTTCATTACTTAGTGGAAAGGATTAACATACTCCTTAAACCCACCACTCCCTAAATAAGAGTTTTTTATTGTCTATGTAGTGAATCCTGATGAAAAATTTAGCACATTGTTGATCCCTATGAAATACATATATGGGTATTGAGACCTTTCCTCAATTGATCAATAGATAGAGATCTCCATTGTAGAGACCAAATCCAAGTCCCAGGTAATTCCAAAAACTCAAGGAAGGATAATGGGAAAATAATGCGGTAGTACAGTGACACTTAAGAAGGCCCACGTACCTGGTCGTACTTCAATGCCTACACCATATCGTACAGAGCCACCTCCAATGAATTTGTTACAACAACAACCTCATCAATTTGATCAAATAGATCAGAGGTATAAATACATTTAGAAAATGTAAAATACATTCTATTATTTTATAAATGACCAAGTCCCTGGATACTTCATCTTGACATTAGAAAATAACTTAGTTAGGTTTTCAATGCCCAAGAAGCCCAGAAAAGAAGGTGATAAAGTTCTCAAAAACTACTTCAGCTTCCATAAAATTCTTGGGCACCACATCCAGTATTGTTTTGTTTTCAAAGACCTCATGAACATAATGGTGGATTCAAGGAATGTGAAATTGGAGAATTCACCTACTCAAGATTCCTTTATTTTTTCCACCAATATGGAGGAGGATAATGAGTGGCACGAATTCGATAGTAGAGGTAATCAAAATTTCAATAACTAGATGATCAAAAATAATATCAATTGAACTCAAGCTACACTTAGAACACATATTAAATAGCTAGTCATGCTTTCAACTACATCAGCTACAATGTATACAATTCTATAGGAAACACAATCATCTAAAAACAAGTCCTCCAAAAAGTGACATAGCTAGAAGAGCAATGATCAAGTACATTAAGATGACCCTGCACTAAATCCAAAAATTTCTTTGAGTTTAGAAGACTTCATACCAATTTTCCCAAAATTATTACCACCACCCCACTAAATGGTATAATAATAGTCGACACATCAGACAAAATATTCATCAAATGATGAGTTGATTTCTGTATCCATTAATGTTATTAAATCAATGGATCCCATTTCACATGATAATATTGATTATGAACCCAAATTCCCCACACTTTATTAGGCAACTAGGGAAAGAGGCCATCAGAATCGAGGGTACCAAGGAAGATGTGGTCATTCCAAAATCACTACATTGACCATTCCCCTACATGAACCGTCTATGCGGATGAAACTCTTGGAAGAGACCTTTAGCGAGATCAATAGGAAAAAGGTGTCTCCTGCAACCATGATAGGGTCTACCAAGACATGATCATCATAGAAGTTCAAATAGATAATATGAAACCACCTCTTTGATAGGTAGGTTGACCTAGCCGACTAAATCCATCTTGAAAAAAATAATTTCTAGCTCCTACCCCATGGGATAGTCCATCTACATCATGAATATTAGATCCCAATATGCCTACAAAAGAGAATCCCCATGTGGGAAAGCATAGACCTATGGATCATAATTATGATTTCTTAATGTAACTGGGCGAAGTACTTGCTAATGTATCAATCCTAGATGCTTTGACTCTATCAAAGGACCCCCAAGAAGAACATATCTAGGCCTTGTCAAGCCCCCAAGAGTTTGATGTCGAGGTTTCTTCTACTAGGGTATATCATGCAGAGAATGATCCTTCAGAATGTCATGTGGTCATATCTTTCATAGATCAAGAGAAAGATATTATCATATAAGGAAACATCATACCACTATATATATTCATAAGGATAAATTACATTGATATAGCATGATCCTTTAATGTCAATGTATCAGGATTCAATCTCATTCCAGTCTGGAAACTTCTCTAATCGGGTCTCAATGAATCTCTCTTATCCCCCTCCACTTTGATGATATAGGTTTATGATAAGTATGATAAAGATAATCTTGGATATATTTCTCTCAAAACATAGTTTGGCGATATCATGTCCAACTTAGAGTTCATTGTTGTTCATCGTGATATAGCTTTCAATTGAATTCTAGGAAGACCTTGGCTGCATCATCATGTGTACATTCCTTTATCATACCAACAATGACTGTAATATAGTATCAATGATCCAACTGGGACATTGCATGGTGGTAAGGCCCCATTTAAATCCTATGAATCCCAATACATTGATGTCGGGGTCTATCAAAATGGTGAAAATTTGTCCATGACGGATGATGTCACTCGAATTAATGCCCCAAATGGATGAATGATGATCCCAGATAACCCTTTCAATAAGTTTAGAACAAATTACATGCTTACCATTAATCAAATCGAAGGTGTGGGCCTGAATTCAAGAACTCATTCAGAAACATATCTAATGTTAATTGTGATAGTTGAGATAGATGGTTCTGAAGAAGTTATCAACTCTTAAATTGATAATGAAATCTTGGAAGAAAATGTCTTCATTTCATCCCCTAATCTCAAAAAATCCATTTTTCATCAGATAGGTTGGAAGAAGTTGATATGAAAATAGGGGAATATGAAGAGGCTCATTCATAATCCCTTATTTCACCTTCATGGAAACAAGAATGATTCTTTCCAGAAAGTGATCCTAAAATGGTTTCATCATTAACTGGATATCCAAATAAGGACTCCCCTTTTACCTCTAAAGAAATTTCTTCATCACCCACTCCTCAGGTAGTGCCGAAAGTAGTAATGAATGAGGAAGTGGTAGAAGAGGAATATATCAAGGACACCACTATAGAATTTGAGTAAGGCATATCCACCATTGTGGATAAAATCATAGAGATAAATCCAAGTACAAAAGAAGATCAAAAAATAACTCAAATTAGTGTGGGAATCACTTACGAAGAAGATGAGGTATATAAATACTTCTTGAATCAATAGTGGAATGTGTTTTCGTAGAATTAAAAAATGATTCCAACACTTGACCCTTATATTAAAACCCATCATTTAGGTTTTCTGGAAGATTATCAACAATAATAGTAGGCAACCATAAGGACATTCCCTACTCATTCATTCAAAATCGGGGCTGAAGTGAACAAGGTCATCAAGTCGAAATTTATATGAGAGGTAAAGTATCCAAAATTTCTATCCAACATTGTACCAATAAATAATTAGAATTGAAAAAATATAGTTTTTATTTATTTTAGAGACCTCAACCAGAAATTTCCCAAACATAACTTTCATGTTCCAACCACAGAACTCATAATTGATGTAAAAAACTATTTACGAGGCCTCAAATTCATGAATGGATACTCAGGGTACAATAAGAATTGTATGGACCTATAAGATGATGAATCCACATCTTTCAAACCCCCCCAATAGAGTATTCTATTATAAGGTAATTCCCTTTTTCTTAAGGAATGCATGTGTCATAGACCAACATGCCATGCATCACATATTCCAACCCTTATTAGAGAATTTTTTTGAATTATATGTTGATGATCTAGTGTTCAAGTCCCAAAAACGTTTTGAGAACTTGTATTACCTAGAAACCATCTGTAACAAGCTTTTGTAGCATATTCTAAAGATGAACCCCTTAAAATTTGATTTTGGGGTAACCTCAGGGAAATTTATAGGATTCATTGTACACCATTGTGGAATCAAAGTTGATCCTAAGAAAAAAAAATATATAATTGGCATGTCACCTCATTGAAAAATAAAATATTTGAATGGACATCAAGGAAACTTTGCCTGCATTCAGTTCTTTATAGAAAACCTCATAGGAAAATGTTTTCACTTTACCAAACTAGTAATGAAGGGGTCACATATCATTTTACCAATGACTTCCAGGAGTCATGTTATAGCCTCAAGAAATACCTCTTGAGTCCAATGGTATTAAATGCACATGTTGAAGTAATAACAAAAATTTTATATGTGACACCCTTAGATCAATTTTTCGGATCCTTCCCCACATAAAAGAGTGATCATAGGAATGAAAATAGCCTTTATTATTTTATCCAAACTATTCATGATGATGATACTTATTATTTTAATATCAAGAATAGATTCCTATCATTAATGTTCATAGTTCATAAGTTGAGGCACTACCTAGAGTACCACAAGATCTACTTGGTTTCTCAAAATAACCCTCTCAAATTTATCCTTTGTCATCCTACACTGACAGGATGTATGTCATGGTGGGAAGTTATTTTGTAGTTGTTCAACATATAGTTTTTACCTCAAAAATCATTGAAAGGCTTGGATTTAGTAGAATTACTTCCAATGCATCTATATATAGAAGAAAAAATTTTATATACTGAATTTCATTGTGAATAAATATTCTCTATTAAAAAAGATACCCAAATTTGGGAAAATTATTTTGATGGTTCATATAGGAGCCTAAAAGGAAAGATAATGGAATACCCTACACTCAAAAAACAAGGGTTAGGGATTGTGATTATCTCCCCAGAGAAGATAGTGTTTCCATACTTCTTCCTATTATCAGAATGTTGTACCAACAATTTGGTGGAATATCAAGCCCTCAATACAGGATTGGAATTATAAATCCAAATACTGGTAATCCCCATAGAGGTGAAATGTGTCTTAGAGTTGGTGATCAAGGATGTCAACATGTATTTCGACATCAGGAAAGAGGATATGATTCCCATGTTTGACTATGTTTGATGGTTATTAGATGAATTCCCCTCAGAACCCATATTGACTCTTGTCTCATGATCACAAATAATCCTGGATGATGCATTGGTAAACATAACTATAGCTCTGGTAGATCTAAACGAGGATGAAACTTTCATTTTAATCACCCATAATCAGATGACCTCACCTTTTTTTCAAGTCATAAAAGAGGATATCAATAAAATCAGCCCCATCCTAGTATTATAGGGTCCTACCAAGGGATGGATGATTCTAATCATGGAATTACATTATGATGGGGTGCTCCCACTAGATAGAGCTCTAAGAGAGAATATCCAACAATGAACAATTAGTTTCTTTATTTATGATGGTCCAAATCACTATAAATTCATCTACAAATAAGGTTTTGATGGATTCCTTCTCAAATGTGTTATTGTATAAGATACAAAAGTTGTTATAGAAGAAGTACATGAAAGAGGATGTGGTGAAGAATAGCCATGGAACATGATTTCTAATAAAATCTAAAGGCTTGGATACTTATGGACTTTGCAGACATAGGATTGTACACAATTCACCAAGAAATGTCATTCTGGTAAATTGCATGCTTACATCATCCATCAACCCCTGGAGTTTCTACACACATCCATATACTTTTCGCTATTTTATATATAGGGAATGGATCTTGTGGGGTGTTTCCTCTAGAATTGGGGATGTCCTCATTGATTAAAGGTTCAAACATTCCAATCAGTTTCTAATGGGTTTGTTCGTAGAACTGAAAACATCCAATGATTCCATATCCATTTGGACCTACTTTTCAAAGGTAGGCACTCATTAGTTGTGGACTGATAAGGCTTATGAATTTTCATTGGTCGAGAGGATTGGAGGTTGGACACATCACACCTTTTTTTGGGGAATTGTTGTCTACTTTGGGACTCTCTTTATAGATTTAATTTATGTTCATGAATCCTTATTACATTACCAAGTATAAAATGATCTTTTCATTAGATCTAAAAATCAATGATTATTATATGTTGGAAATTTAGAGAATATTTTATATGTATTTGAGGTTCTTCATTGATAGAGAATCATCTGAATTTGTTAGAGATTCTTGGTCAATGGTATCCTTCAACACATTTTATAAAAGTCTCTTGGTCATTATGATGACCATGCTGGTTTTAAAGCCATTCAGTGGGGAACTTGAAGTTTATTGCCATTCAGAAGGACATGGGTTATTTCAGAGTTGGGATCAAACCCACAGATGGGCTACCTACGTATCCTTTTTTTGGAAAAGGAATCAGTACCCACATAGTTCGAGTAAGGGAGTATGATGTTTATGAATGATTGATGGCACAAAGAAAGATGCCATAATTACTTTTACACTCTAATCTCATGTGAGTCATGCTCGGTGTGAGAAACAAGAGGTATTGGTAAAACCAGGCAATTGTGCCATGAAAGATGCAATCATAAGAAATTATGTGGGGCTTATGTTATGCATGACTTCCCAAACAGATGAAGATTTAATATTTATTCAGGGAAGAAATCTAGGAACATGGTCCATAACGGTATATGTGCTTCAGGGAGATTTGGATACTCTAATCTTGGGGCCTAATCCTAAAGAAGATTCCCAAGTTAGGAAGGGACTAATGATTAGGTTTTACTCCTGATAAGGAAACCCAGATCAAAAGTAAATTAGGACTAGTCAATAGAAATTAAGACTGGGGCTTACTCCTAAGAAGCAGGCCCAGGTTAAGGGACTTTGAGATATTAAGGGACTTGGGGCATACTCCTAAATAGTATGCCCGTATTTGAGACTGCATCTTACTCCTAAAAATTAATCCCAGGTTAAGAGAATTACGGTTGGGGCTTATTCCTGAGGAGGATGCCCAAATTAATAAGGACATGGTGCTTACTCCTAAGGAGGATGCCCACATTTGTATATTTGAAACAGGGGTTTATTCCTGAAAAAGAAGCCTAGGTTAAAATAAATTATGGTTGTGGCTTACTCCTGAGGAGGATGCCCAAATTAGGGGACATGGGACTTACTCCTAAAGAGGATTCCCATATTTTGGGAATTATGATTTTTGGGAACATGGGGCTTACTCCTAAAGAGGATGCCCAAAATTGAGGGAACATGATGAATAGGGCTTACTCCTGAGAAGGAGGCCGAGGTTATGGAACGCGGGGCTTACTCCTAAGGAAGATGCCCAAACTAATGAGGACTGGGGCTTACTCTTGAAAAGAAGGCCCAATAATAGGGTTCTCTCATCTTAATGAATGAGGTTGAATGAACGAAATCTCTAATTTTAGTGACATAAAGATGTGTAAATCACTATATTTTGAGAGATGTTCCACAGAATTCCTTTCAGATAAGGAATTAAATCATGAAAACATGCCATAAATGGATTTGGAGAGTGACTTGAAGACTGAATCATGAATAGGAAATGTGGAATGGCATAAGAGAAGTGAAATGGGAATGAAGGGAAACCAAAAATATAGGGGCGCGCAAGTACTGGCAGGCACGCAGGTACTGCGTGGGCGCGCAAGTCCTGGTCGCGCAGGTATACCTACGTGGCACATAGGTACTTGTGTGATTTTAAATCAGCATGGTAATTCTTGGGTGATCCTTGTCCAAATCCTTTAGAATTATCCTGAGGTGCTCCCAGAAGAGTGGCGCGCAAGTTTCAATGAGTATGTAAGGAGGCGCGCAAGTGTGTCCATTTTCCTTAAGGGTAAAAAACTTAGGCTCACAATTGTTAGTGAATTCTAACACATAGAATATATTCCTCTTGTTTAGACCTTCCATTCTAGGTAACGAATTACCTTAGAAGTGTTCAGAAGACTTGAAGAAGAGACTTGGGTGTTCAGGGCTCTATATCTGAATTCTGGAAAAAATCCTCCTCAAATGGGGGGCCCAACGGGGGTATTTATAGGCTAGAGAAGACCCTGGGTGGTTTTCAAAGAGTGCGCGCAAGTAACTTTCACGACCATTAGGGGGCGCGCAAGTATACTTGCGCGACCATGAGGGAACTTGTGCGACCCAAGGGTATTTGACTCCTTTTTCATTTCTTTGTCGATTTTTGATGTTTTCTTCAAAGTATGAATCAATTTGTGCTAAGTCATTTCAATTTCCATTATTTTAGACAATTTGATGAAAAGTAGCATTAAAAAAAGTCCCCCCTCATAGTTGGATCCGAAAGAATAAGGATGTGACTCTGAGGAAAAGAAGAAAATGAAAGGGAAAGAGGCGCGCAAGTGTTTAGCACACAACACTCGCCGTGCAGGTGCGAGTCACGCAGGGCTGGAGTGCGTTGGCTGTAGGTGCGCAGGTGGCTGGCCTGGCCTATATATATGCGCTAATTTTTCACACATATCATCAAATTTTGGATTTTTGAGCTCTCGCCGCGCAAGTTACCTTTGTCGTGAAAGTTTCTCTATTTTCCGCTTTTCCTTTGCTGTCGCACTGCTGTCAAGGTATTTGGACTTGCACGGTGATACTTGCATGGAAATAACTTGCGCGGAACATTATACTTGCACGACACCTCCACACTTTCTCTCCTTAATTCCTTTTCCATTTCTTTATAATTCCTTCACAAATTTTATGAAAAATATACCCATTTAAAAGTTAATTTATTCAACTTTTGTTCAGATTCAAATGGCTCCCAAAAGAATCAGACTGGCTGATGAACTGGAAAGAAAACGTCTTGATGATATGATGAACATCATTGGCCATGATTAGTATACTGTTTGTGATAGAAATCATCCAGATTTGGCTATGTATTTGAAGAAATATCACATTGATTTCCCACAAAGAACTTATCTACCTTTGTACGGTTATGGTCATCTGTGAGAAGTCACTATTATAGAAGCAAAGAACTATCTCCTAATTTCATGGTTTCAGAATTACACCAATTTCCTTCATCAAATATCTCATGTGGAGGAGGATTTATAAATTTTAGAATAGTGGAGAAGGCCCACATGATGCATCATAGCCCTTGTACGCAAGATATGAAACCTCATAAGCCTGATCTGCAACCACATTGTCAGCCTTCAATCTTCCAAAATACTCAGATGGATCAATCCAAAGGCTGGAAGAAAAGTTTGGACTTCCGTCCTGGGGGAGGTGTGAAGCCAACTTTGATGTGGGCATACAGGGTGCGACAAACCTATGTAGATTTTGTTGTGGATTTTAAAGTAGTTGCAATATACGAAGCCGTCTAGGTTGGGAAAACATATGTTTACAGACATGATAACTTAGTACTGGAGATACTTAGCCACTAATTCCTAGAAACCAATAATTTAAATTTGAATCATGGAGAAGTAGGCATTAGTCTATGGTATGTCCACATGATCTCAGGGGATCCAATTTTGGGTGACATGTATGAGGAATTCATCCCTCCCAAGGTGACTTGGAATGATATAGAGAAGACCCCTGCTTTAGCTCGGGAATTATTTAAAATCTTCCATAGGATCAAGAGTTCAGAGACCTCCATAACTCATTCTAGAATAAATATTCATCCAGAGGAGTGGATGAATATATTTCTTATTGAGAAGAAATATAAGGATCCAAAGGATAAGGAGCCAAATGAGAAAGGATCCAAGAAAAATAAATCCAAGGATAAGAGGCCCACTCGTCCTACCACCTGCCCAAAAACCGAGAAGAGGGGTTCTCCTGGCTCATTCTTGACAACTCTAAAAGTAGGAGAGTTTGAGAAATGGGGATATGAGATGAATAAAAGTATCCCAAAGAAGACTCGTCTAGCTGGCTTCTTGGATTTTTGGCTCAATGTTTATCTCTTTCCAATCAGGGACTCGAAGGGAGACATCAGGCCAGTGACCTTCGTTATTGCGTCAAAGCAGGCTGAGGAAAAAATGGTTGGGTTGGCTACCCCCATTTTAGTAAAGATTCACAAGATATTACCTCATGTATTCATGGGTAAATCTCTTTTGGGAATCGTGTAACCATTCCATGTTTTATAGGGATGGATCACCACTCACTTCAGGGCTTATAATGTACATAATGGAGTACAAATTCCTGGAAGTTCTTTCAGGCCATCAGTGAAAAAATTCTCTGCAATTTCTCCATTAGATCTTAATGATTATGAAATGAAAGTGAGGTTGAGAATGTTTAAGGAATTTAACTTTTTACCCTATGGAAATCCACCAACCGGGCGGTTTGTTGATGATGGAACAACCCATTTGGATATGAGGGCATACATGCTGGCCTGCAGAGATGGTGTGTTGGTCGCCAGGATTGATAGAGAGATTATATTTGAGTCCTATTCTCCATATAGATTTGCACTACAATTCTAGTGTTTGAAACATATTGATGTATCTCCCCCTGTACATGTCAGTTTAGAGCAACATCTGATGGTTTCTCGGAAACTATGGTTGCTGGAATCTAGGGAAAAGACCGGGGCAGTGTTTGATCTAACAGTTGAAAGAGCGGCACATTACTTAACTACATGGTATACCAAGTACTGGATAGCACCATACCCTAAAGGGGTGTTGAATCACCCAGTTTATCAGGTGGGGAAAAGGAAGAGGACTGTAGAGAAAGAAACCCTTCCTCATAAAGGTGATGCTTCCCCACCTAAGGCTGATTCGCAAGATTCCTCCTCTAGGACTAATTTACTGGATTCCCATGATGGGGATGATGAGGCACACCAAGTGGAAAAGCGGCCTCAAGCGCGATATAATCCTCCGATTAGTATCAAAATACCAACTCCATCAACTCCGGGTGAGTTACTTCATTGTGGTAATTTAATCACCATCATTTCATAAAGAAATATGTCTTATTTTCTTATTCTCTATCAATAGGTGCTGGAGCTAGAAAGAAATTGAATTCGATGATTTTAGGACCTTCCTTGCAGCCTTCTGGTACACGCACTGAATATCTATGACCAGAGGCTATCCAGACAAGGCAGAGTTTATACTGTTGTATTGAAACTGCCTGGCAGGATTTATGTGAGGGGCTACATCTCCATGGAATAGGGACTCTTCTGGCTTCTACCGATATTAATTTCTAAGATAGCCCCGATGACGTGCGAGCTTATATCAGAGAGATGGAAATGATCATATATGTCATTGATGATTCAATTCCATTCACAAAGTCGGAGAACGAAATGATAGATCGTGGTGCCGCTGAGGGGACTGATGAGGAGTGACATGATTACGTGGCTCCTGAAGATGTATGTTTTATTTACTTATTTTCTTTGTAACTTGATTTCAGTCAAATCATTGTTACTTAAGGAAATTATTTTCTTTATTTTACAGATTGAAAAGAAAGGAACTATTGAGGTTCCTTCGCCACAATGTAGCCCTGGTGGCATTTCCATTAGGGATGCTACTAAATCTCCTCGCAAATCCGGTGAGATATCTCCAGGCCTACAGGTCATGGATGAGGAGCTGGAAATGGATTTTCATTCTCCAATTTAGGTACCTATAATGGAGACTTCCGAAACTCCCAAAAATCCAAGGAAGAAAATGCAACGAAGGAGGAAGTCCATAACTAAATGCTTCATTGGTAGTGGTAAGCCCTTTGGATAATCATGAGTCTTAAACCATGAAAGGATTTCTCATCTTCCTTGGGATTGTAGGGGATTCATCAATTTCCCCTCTGAGGGAGAGGACTGATCCTCCTTTGAGAACTACGGTGGGTGCTGTGGAACAATCGCAAATTCAGGATGACTTGGATGCTCCTGGAGAAGAGCCAACATTTATTCCCAGTATCCCTCCTGCTACTGTTGCACAAAGAGAAGAACCTACTTATGGTAAGTTAACAATGCTTCTTAAAATGCTGAATGAAACACCGACTGACTTCCATTCCGTGATACTTCAAGTTCAACTCTTGCATTAGAGCTTCCGGCGGCTGTTGCAACTGATGCCACGATTTTTTCCAAAGATGCTACCCAGGGTCAGGGACCACAGGACATAAGTCGCCAAGAAGATATATCAAATTCTCTAACTTGTGAGACTAACCGGGATTCTGAGATGAAATTAGATGAAATGATGAATCTTGGTTCATCATTCTAAGATTTTATAAATCATGTTAAATTACCATGTAATTTAGAAGATTATGGAAGTGAGTGTTATCCTTCATCCTATTAAGAATAACTTCTTATTACATGTCTAATCATGATTGGTTAAAATGTGCAGTTTTTTCTGATCAAGATATTGAACTACCCATTCCTGGAGAGGGTGTGGACATTGATGTCTACCCTACCATTGTAGAAACATTAGCTCAAGTGGAGCTAAACCATGTAAAGATTCCTCAAACTCATCCTGAAAATCCTGTTGAAGCTAGGAAAGATGGGGAGGAGCCTTCTCAGGTTGCTGATCTACCGTTGGGTAAGGAATAACAATATTTGTGATTGTACTTAATTTTCAAGACAACCAATTCTTTTTTATCCTTTGAAACTAACCAAAGCATTCAATTAATTATGCAGGGCCATCAATTGCAGGGGGTTTATCTGGAGGTGATGCTTCATCCTCCGCCTCAACGGGAATTGAAAGCGAAGAAGCTCAGGTCAGGGGAAGGAGCAGAACATGGCACTTCCCTAAGTGCATTAATCCCAGATTGTACTCCCCCCTATGACAGTGACGTTGAGTCGGACCCAGAAGTTCAAAAGGCATTCCAATTTTCATGACAAAAGGAATAGCAGAACATATGGAAAATCATATATGAAGTTCCACTAGAGGTGCTTCCACCGAAGATTCCCCAGCTGTCATCCCTATTTGTCATATTGGGAGTTGGTGGTTTTTTTATATGAAAAGATCCATGCCACGGTGAAACAAGTAATATCAAGGAGGGAATAGGAGAAAATGTGCCGTGATGATCTAACCAGGGTGAAGCTGTCAGCCAATATTACTGAATTTGAGGCTATGGTATCCCGAGCTGAGGCTGACTATGCTGCCAAGATGAAAGAACTGAAGCATAAGATCAAAGATAAAGTCGTCTAGCAAATGAACCTTCATCAACAGTTAGACAATGTTACTGGGGAACTAGACCAACTCAATAATTCATTGGAGGGAGCTCAAATGAATGGTATGAAGGCCATCGCAGATGCCATGAAAGCACTCCATCAGGCAGAAAAGTGTGAAGGTGGTCGGGTGCATGAGCTTCAAGTAGCTGCTGATGAAGCTCGAGATACTGTTCATCAAGTGAAGACTTATGTTGACATAATTTTGTAATTTCTTAGAAAAGAGAAGAGACTCCAATCTGTGGATGCCATTCTAATTCTTGTGCATCAAATAGAAAAAATTCTTTCATCTTCAATCACTTGTGCACGTATTTTCCTGCTACCTGCTTTAAATTTTTACCTAAGCCAATGGGCCTAGTAAGCATAGTTTTATTTTTTCTAGGATTAATATAAATAACCCTAAAATTTTTGAATATTTTAATTTATAAATATTACCTAAATCATAAAAAATGTATGTTTAGTGAGCCGGAACTTGACTTTTATTCAGACTCCCCTTGTCTTTTGTGGGCAGTTTAAAGTCATGCACGTCAGACATAAAGAGGCTAATGTTTAAGGTCGAAATAGCTTTGACTGAATGAATTATAATTGACTCAATTCCATAACAATTTATCTAAAAACATATTACCACACTCAAGTATGAGGGAAAAAATGTAAACCATGACTTAAGAAAATTTTAATCTGAGGAATGATATGAAAAAGTGATAAAAGCCATTAGAAAAAGTAGTTCCCAAGAATGAAGTTACCATTATTTAACAAACCTGTTAGGGGGTTGAATTATGCAGGGACACCTAAAGGCATTGGCTGCATAGTCAAATAATAGTATCTTTTGGCTGACAAGTCTGTTATGTGAACAGTTTATGCAAGGCCGCCTAAGGGAACGCGATGCATAGTTAGGCAAAAGAACTCTCATAAATTTACCTTTATACTGCTAAAATATAGTGGAAGTTTATGGAGATTCAAATTTTCCAAATCATATAGTATGTTGTATGGAGAGAGGTACTTGAATATGGAGAAGATATTTCCAAACAATATTATCCATGAACTTGATAAATGTTACCCCTACAAAGGTCTGACCCAAGCGTGGGGAAGAGAAATATAAACCATAGACTTGAATATTTTTAGATCATGAAAGAGTATGAGACAAATATGTAAAGATTGGCTATTTTTGCGGATCCCTACATATCGTCTTTAAGACAACTAAGGACCAAAATAGGTTTTCGTCTTAAGAATGAAGTTACCATTATTTAACAAACCCGTTAGAGGGTTGAATTATACAGAACCACCTAAGGGCATTGGCTGCATAGTCAAATAATAACATCTTTTGGATGACATGTCTATTATGTAGACTACTTATGCAAGGCCGCCTAAGGGCACGTACTGCATGGTCAGGCAAAAGATCTCTCAAAAATTTGACATTTTTGTGACTAGAAGTCAAGAAAAGGGTTATGAAGATATGATAATATTTAAGGTTTGGATTATGACACATAAAAAGTGGGTATTTTCCAATGTATGTAGAGATACACAGATCAATGATAACCATAATAATGTTGTGGATGGGTCTTGAATTGAAATATTAGACTTCACTACGTATCTCATAAGGATGGGAATCAATCCATATGTAGTTCTTGAAATATAGTTTAATGTCATTTGGGACTAGAGGTTTGGAGATCTTAGTTTAGGGTTATAGAGCTTGGACCATTATAAGAAATACACAGTGTGTGTTTTCATGGGGACTTTTCAGCCAGGCGAATGAAAGTGGAATTTGGGGTTAGGCCTAAAAGAGATGGGGCCAGATTCGATGGACACTCGAACGTTCCTACGTATCTCATATGGATGGGAATCAATCCCACGTAGTTCTAGAAATACCCTCTGTACAAATTTGGTTCGTACAAGTGAAGGGTGAAAGGGGACTTTAGTGCAATGATGGTTTGGCCCAAAATAAATGGTTCGGGAATTTCCATATATGCATGTAGTATTTGGAATAAAACATGATTTGAAAATAAATGTAAATGATGATTCCCTCTTAGGTGATGGTATCAATGAATATTTTAGTTTATTATCATACATGACTGAAATGTTGTATAATTTAACATCATATAGCAAGGACGAAGTTGAACCAATGTAAATATATTGATTCTAGGGGCGGTTTCACAAATCAAAATCTTATGAGATGGAGGTGAACCGATGTGAAGAGATTGGTTTTGGGCTTGAACCCTGGGAGGTTGCCTGCGTATCCAGCCTAGAAGGCAAGGATCAATGTCTGCGTAGTTTAATTAAAGAATGAATTAGAAATCAAGTTGTTATTGGGGACAATGACATAAAAAAATGGTGTTGGGACTTACACATGGTTAGCGGCCCTGAGAGGGTGTTATGGTTGAAGTTTTCCCTAAGATCGTGTGAGTCATACTCGGTGTGAGAAACAATAGGTAACAACAACCTTAACAATGCACAATTTAATGTCATGTAGGACATATGAAGGGACTACGTAGTTTAAAGTCTTGCAGTTAGGATTATTGGTGCTGCACAGTTTAGTGTCATGTAGCAGGGACAAAATACAGTTTAACGTCATGTATGACGTATTAAGGGATTTCTGTATAGTTAAGCATCATGTAGTTAGGACGACGGGGACAATACAATTTAATGTCATGTTGGACAAAAGGTGGATTGTGAAATTTAATGTCATGCAATAAAGACTAAAGAGGACACATTTTAATGTCATGTTCGACGTATTAGGGACTTCTTCACAGTTTAACATCATGTTGGATGAAAAAGGGACGATAAAGTGTAGTGTCATGTTAGACTAAAGTGTGAATAGTTTTTAAGGTCATATGCATGGACCATTGCTTTTTCAATTTAACTTCTTGCTAGTTGTAAGGGACTTCTGTATATTTTAGCATCATGTAGTTTGGACGTCACAGTTTAACGTCCTGTTGGACGTAAGTGCCAATAGTTTAAGGTCGTATGCATGGACTGTGGATGGTGCAGTTTTAACGTCTTACTGGACAATATGAAATTCCAATAGTTTAAGGTCGTATGCATGGACCGTGGATGGTGCAGTTTTATCGTCTTGGTGGACAATATGAAATTCCAATAGTTTAAGGTCGTATGCATGGACCGTGTATGGTTCAGTTTTAATGTCTTGCTAGACAATATGAAATTCCAATAGTTTAAGGTCGTATACATGGACCGTGGATGGTGTATTTTGTGTTTATACAATATACTTCTTCAGAAATCTGGCATTGGTTGGAGTAGTGATGAGTTCTCCATCCATTGAGATTAAAGAATAAGCTCCATTGGAATAGACCTTATGTATTGAATAAGGTCCTTCCCACTTTGGTTCAAGCTTTGGAGGTTTCTTTCTTGGTATCATTGGATTTTTGAGAACTAAAACCAATTCTCCATGAACGAATGAACGAATATGAATTTTTTTGTTGAATGCTCGTGCTATTCGATTCTGATAGACTTCCAAGTGGTGCAGTGTGCACAATCTTTTCTCATCTAACCATTCGAATTCATCCAATCACTTTTGATATTTTTCATCTGTAGATGACTGATCACAAATGGCTACTATGAGCAAAGGCAGTTGAATTTCAATGGGCAAGACTGCTTTCGTTCCATATACCAGTGAATATGGAGTTGACCGCGTTGCGGTGCGGGTGGTGCTATGATAATCCCATAAATCATGAAAGAGTTTATCAGGACATGACTTCTTATCTTTATCCACCACCTTTTGAAGTATATTCGACAGTGTCTTATTGAAGGCTTCTATCAATCCATTGGCCACTTCATGATACCAAGACGAATGATTGGATTTGATGTTGTATTCTTGATACAAATTCTTCACCTCAGATGAACAGAAGTTGGTGCCATTGTCCGTCAATATGGTATGAGGGACACCAAATATAGTAATGATGTTAGACTTGATAAAGATAACACTTTATTTAGAACTAACTTCTTTGAGAGGTACTGCCTCTACCCATTTGGAAAAGAAGTCAGTAGCAGTAAGAATATACTTAAACTGCTTGGTCGTAGCTGAAAGGTAAGGTCCCACTACATCCATTCCCCATGTAGAAAATGGCCACGAGTATTTAGCTGTATGAAGCTACTCTAGAGGTTGATGAATGAAGTTGGAATGTACATGACATTAATGACCCTTCTTTGTGAAATCAACACAATCTTGTATCATTGAAGGCCAAAAGTATCCAAGCCTTTCAATATTATCAGAGACTCTATGTACAGACTGGTGGGCACCTCAAACTTCTTCATGTACTTCTTTCATAACATCCATTGTCTCTTCACCATCAATGCATATGAAGAGAACTCCATCAAAACCCCTTTTGTAGAGAACTTTCTCTAAGTGATATGGGCTATCATAAAGAGTGAAATTGACCATGTGTCTCCAGAGTTGTTCTTTTCCGACTCTATCAGGTGGAAGTGTTCCATTTTAAAGGTATTCTTTGATAGGTGTCATCCATCCTGTAGTATGACCAAATGGTTCAGAGATGGGACTAACTTCATTGATTTCCTCTATTCTGGCTTGAACATAAGGTGAAATTGTACGATGGTGGGTAATACTGATGGTTGTCTCGTCCCAATTTAGATCTGCCAGAGCTATGGCTATATTAGTCATTGAATCAGCATGGGCATTTTGTGATCTCAGGACATAAGAAAATGTCAGTTCCATAGGAAATTCTTCCATTAACTCCCTGACGTAATCATACAAAGGGACTAATCCTTCTTTTCTGATTGCATAATCCCCATTGACTTGTTTGATTACCAGGTCTGAATCACCTTTCACCTTTATGTGATTCACTTATGCTTGAAGCGCTAATTCCAATCCTACAATGAGAGATTGTTATTCTGCTTCATTGTTTGTCCCGCATCCCAATAATGAGAATGAATAAGGATACAATTCCTTTTCTGGGGAAATAAGAATAACTCCTAATCTAACATTGAATTTAGGGCTTCCATTTTCTTCCCTGTTGGACTTTTGGAAGCACCATCAAAATACATTTCCCATACACGAGGACTATCCTGAATAGTGAAGACTTCCTCATCAGGGAGTTCAATATCTGAAGATGTATCTTCTACTGAAGGATTTTCAGCAAGGAAATCATCCATATCATGTCCATTTATTGCCTTTTGAGACACATATTGAATATCAAATTGCTGCAAGATAACATCCCACCTTGCCAGATGTCTTGTAAGCATTGGACGACTAAATATGAATTTGAGTGGGTTATTGGGAGATACCAATTGGACCTCGTGATGCTGCAGGCAGTGTCTCAACTTCTGAACTGCAAAGATTAATGCCATGCAGCACTTCTCAATACTTGAATATCGGGTTTCTGCTTCAAGCATAGTCTGAGAGAGATAGTGTAGGTTGTTTTCATTCCCAGTATCAGTCTTCTAAGCAAGAAAGGCACCCAGTGATCCCTCTAAGGTTGTCACGTAGAGGATAAGTGGCCTTCCACCAATAAGTGGCATAAGTACCTGTGGACTCAATAGATACTTCTTGAGAATATCAAATGCTTCTGGACATTCTTTAGTGCACTTGTAAGTGACTCCCTTCTTCGTCAATTTGGTGAAGGGTAAACTTTTTCCTGCCAAATTTGCGAAAAAACGTTGTATATAGGATAATTGTCCTTAAAGTCCTCTTAATTCTTTCAAATTTTGAGGAGGTGACATACCAAGGATTGACTTGGTCTTCTCAGGATCGACATCAATACCATGATGGCGTACGATGAAGTCGGGAAATTTTCCTAAGGTTACCCCAAAAGAACATTTTAAGTGGTTCATCTTCAAATTATGGTGTCAAGGTTTGCAAATTATTACTTCCAAATAAGCCAAGTGATTAGAACATTGTTTGGATTTGACCACCAAATCACCCACATAACATTCAACTAACATCCCTAAAAAGGGTTTAAAGATATGATGCATGGCACGCTGATTTGTTGCACCTGCATTCTTTAGGCCAAAGGGCATTACATGATAGAAAAACACACCATAAGGGGCTCTGAAGGCTGTAGATTCTTCATCTTCTGGAGCCATTCAGATTTGATTATATCCGGAATATCTATCCATGAAGGAAATCGCTTCATATCCAGCTGTTGCATCAATTAATAGTTCTATAATCGGAACTGGAGAATCATCCTAAGGACAATGTCAATTAAGATCTCTAAAATCAATGAAAACATTAATTTGAAAATTCTTATTTTTCACTGGGACAATATTATCCAACCATTTGGGATATTGAACTTCTCTGAAGAAGTTAGCTTTGATGAGATTATCCACTTCGGCTTCAATTTTGGAAGCATAGGTTGGGTGTTTTCTTCTAGTAGCTTGTTTGAATCCTCTATGTTCTTTTGGAAAACCCAAATGATGAGTGGAAACATTAGGATCAAGCCCTGGAATCTCTATATAGTTCCAATCAAATATATCTCAATTTTTCTTTAGAAAAGAAATATACATCTCTTTCTCTTCATGATTCATGGCCGCTCTAATTAAAGTGGGGCATGGATCTTCTTTTGTACCTAGATTTATTTCTCTGAGTTCATCCACAGTGGTAGAGATACCCTCTTCAAATGTTGGAGGAGAATCCCTGAGATCTTACTCTTCTTCTTCAACATGTGTTATTTCTTCCGTTTCTACTTGCATAGTGGATGATGAATCATAATTTCCATGATAACATGAGATGTTAAAATTTGATCATCTTGAAGAAGAAGCTCCCATTTTCAACCTAATTGATGATGAAGGGTCTACCATGGGTAATAAATAGGAGATAATGGATTGAGAATTGACATCATTATTCACTTATGACATTTCTATAACTTCTTCTGTCCTGATTGGCAATGTATATACTTTCTGGATTTCAGCGGATGAAATGAAGACCTCTACATTTGGGCTTTCATCACTCATTGGTGGATCAACAATTTCTCCAATGTTGTCTGGCTTGATTGCCATAATTGACATTATGGATATTTCCATAAGAGTATTTTTATTTGGGTCTATCTTTTATATTTGACTGATAGGAAACACATAATTTTTACTCACATGTGAAAATGGATTTACTGTAATCTTGTCCAAACCATATGGAGGATTAACATTGGTAAGCTCCCTTGTTGTGGATTTCTCCTTTCTCTTCATGTGATAGAATTCCGCCTCAATGTATTGAGATTCACATGTCTTGAACGGGGACTTATCACCATTCAATGTCCCAACTTGACCATCAAAAAACTATTTGAGACATTGATGGTATGATGAAGGGATAGCCGCATGTTGATGTTGCCAGGGTCTTCCATGCAAGATGCTGAAACCTGAATCTTCATCAACAACCATGAAATTTGAATTGGATACATGATCTCCAAACTGAGTTCTGAGTGTACTCTCATCCAGTGGTTCTTGTTCATTTTTATCATATCCTTGTAACATCATAGTAGAAGGTGATAAATTAGATTCCTTGAGGCCCAATCGACGAAGTGTACGAATGGGGATGAGGTTGACTCCTGAACCATTATCAATGAAAGCCCTCCGGATTTTCACACCATTGACCTTTCTAGATAAGTACAAAGGTCTAATATGTCCATGCACGACACCATCTTCATCTTCATCAGTAATAGATATCACGACATGGAATTCTGTAGGATTATTCTCTACATGGTAGTCTTCAGCTACAACAATTTCAATCTCAAACTCTTGAGGACTAGAAAAAGCCTCAATGAGTGCCTCATGAAGATCCTTTGATAAATTCAAGGCATCCAGAATTGATAACTTGGCTGGTACTTGGGCTAGGTGTTTCAATATATCATACTTTTGATCCAAAGGTCTGTTTTTCCCAACAGGAACATGTGGTTTCATAGGTGCCTTAGAAGTTGATTCTTTGGAAGTTGATGCATCTTGTATTGGGGTAGGAGTTGAAAATACTCTTGGCCATGGAAGATCAGACCAATTAGGTCTATTTTCTTACTGAGAAGAAGAAGGTGGAACTTTCAACCAATCTTCTAGAAAAACTGTTCCATGACTAAATTTTCTATTGGTGGAATAACATGCTTATTCTTGTTGAGATCACTGAAGGTCTCTACCACGAGTTTCTGCCGCATACACAGTTCTAGTAGGAGTAGAATTGGAATAGTGGACTCTAAAAGATCCACGTCTTCCCCTATACCCTGAGCCTCTGGAACTCCCTCTGATTCCTCTGTTTGATATAGGGAATTTGGGTTCATCAAAATCGAAACTACGACTGGAATATGGATCTGTTAATTGAATCATATTAACAAAAATGAAGATCAACTCTTCATTCGATGAAGACTCTGCCTGATTAGCCTGTTTAGGATGTGCCGTTTGGTGGGGCAGTGCCCGTCTCTTTGAAATAAATGGCATGAAATCTTCCAGAGTCAAAGACAGCTTAGGATTTGACACATACTCATCTTCCTCTTATTTCTTTTCTTTCTTTGAACTATGCTTCCCTTTTGAGGATTTTCCCTCTGAAGAGAATTTTTTTGTGGAATCCATAGAAGAAGAAACAATTGGTTCCTTCAATTGCATTCGCAAAATGGAATGAGTTCGGTTGATCATTTTACTGACCATCCAATCATCATATTTCTGCACATTTTTTCTTTTAACTTCTTGACATTCGCCTTCTTCCTCTAGAAATGTAGTAGTAACACATGCTACATGGGATTAAGAGCCTTTTAGTTTGACTTATCCCGAGTCGACCATCTTTTTTAGGAGGTCTTTGAAGACAAAACACTCATGAATGGGATGCCCCAACATTTTATGAAAGGGGAAATAATTGGGACGGTCTGCATCTCCTTCCTTGTTTGGCCTTTTGGGTCGTGGAAATTGAACCAAATTATTTTCCAGAGTAGAAATGAAGTAGCCAGGAACTTGTTCATTTCAGAAATAGTAAACATTGCTTTTAAAATCCTCAAATTGTTTTCTTCATTGATCTCTTTGATCATATTGACAAAACGGTCTCTATTGTTGGCGCTCATGAGGTGGGTCCCTTCGGGAAGATGAAGGTTTTTAAGTAGAATTATGTATAGGTGCTTGCTTAAGAATAACTGTAGCAGTCTCTGCATTATGGAATCTCCTTTCTAGAGCTGATGGAATTACACGAGCTTTAGCCTTAGCCTGTATAAGAGAATCTTCAATATACTGAGCAATTGAAGGAAGGTCTCAAAACCCTCCTGTGTATTTCATAGGGATCAATGGCATGCGTCATTTTTCATGCAGATTTTCCACACAGATTGGCAACAGTTCCTCTTGGGGGAGTGCTAAGCATAGGGAATATGTTAATCCCTTCCAGCAAGCAATGATATCTGAGCCCCTTTAATTCTCCCTTTTCTTACAGTTTGTAAGATCAAAAACGGTTGTCTTTGGAAAAGTTGAGCAGAACTGAAGAAGGAATTTTTGGTGAAGATCCTCCCATCCGGTAATTGAACGGGATTGCATGCTTGTATACCAAAAATAAATTTGGTCCTTGCAAGGTTCACACGAAGAATCTGAGTTTCACAGCTTCTTGCTATTCCGGAGTTCCCATCACAGGATATCAACAAGACACATAATGCGTCAAATGATTTTCAGGATCGCCTGATCCATTGAAAATCAGGAATACATGGTTCCCAAAACATGATGGGGGAGGGATTAAGTCTACCCATTCAGGGTAAACTCTTTTTTATGGTTGAACCTACACACGCTTCCCTTCCATAGTCTCTAACCAATCTGTTAATGACTCAATGGTAGTTATTAACTTTTTAGAAACATCTTGTTGAACTTGGACTTAGTTAGGTGCAATGAATGGATCTTGGACAGATGTGGTGGACGGTGCTGCAACTGATGGTAGCACCACCAATTGTTGTTGAACTTGACACGTAGGATTAGACCTGTGAGGGTGTATTGATAGAGGAGGATATTCTTGATCCATCTCAGTAGATGCAACAAATTCCCTTGGATGACTGACTCCAGCACGCTTTGGAAGAAGACTACCCTGAAATAGTTCTACATTCATCTTCCTTAATTCCTTTATTTCTTTCTCTTGTTGCACAAATATTTTCTCTAGTGAGAGTGATTGGCCTTCTCCAGAGGAAGGATATGTAACCTGATTCTTTCCCCTCCCTTTTTTGGATACTTTTTAGAGAGAGGGTTGTGTGTTACTTGAAGGAACACCCAGGTTCTGAGTAAGCCTTTGATTTCGTGTACACACACCTTCTTCATTTGTATTTGTGCATACAATCTTCTTGAGCAGGAACCTCTTCATCTAAGTCCCCTGATTGAGCCTCATGTTTTGGAGGATCAGCAACAACGACATTGATGACATTGATTGATGCATAACGCATTGCATCCCTCTTATCAGTATTTCTGTGATATTGTCTTCTTCTATGTTTTTAATGAGACATTGCCTTTTTTGATTTCATCCCTTAGGAACATCTTGACGAACCATAATTTTGAGGGAATCTCATGATAATTTGGCTCTTCCATTATCCTGTGGCTTCTTCCCCAATCGAGAGAAGACCTACTTTCGCAGAGGAAGGGATTGATGATTTGAAAAAGTCCCTAGTCCGGTGTACTGGGGTTGTTCCTACTTTTCCCGCTCAACTCCTCAAATCATATTTGTTGATTCCGAGGGTTGGTTTAAAAGAGTCCCTAGTTTGGAAAGCTGGGGTGGCTCTTGACATGATATGTCTGATACTTTCTTAAACACTCTCTTGATCTTGCGGACCTTAGTCCTGAAATTAGCTGGATGCATCAATAGACATCCACTTTTATCACCCAGTTAAAAAGACCATTGGATGATTTCTGACACTTCTATCACTTGGTGATGTGCTTGCTCCAAACAAGAGGCCTGTTCAATATTCCAGTTCTCTTGATGCAGGAGTAATTCAATAACTTGTTCTATGTATGCTTGATTTTGAGAGGAACTAATTGAAGCATGTTCTTAGGCAAGCTTTTGATTAAAAAAAGCCCATTGACTTTGGCCGGCCATGGGCAATAACATTTCATGATACCATTTTTGGCAGGCTTTGCTAACTGGAGAGCACGGTGAAATGTAGTGCCCCATGAACACCCAATCCTCTGACATGAATACCAGATGGGGCATTTGTAATTAACTGGAACAATCTACTTAGTGTACCAAGGCATGAACGTTGAAAGGCTCTCTACTGCTTTTCAACCTTCAGATATCGAGAGACTGATAGAGATGCCAAATCAATTTGATGTTGTAACCCTTGTATTATCTTCACATGATTTTCATATTCATCATTAGATAATATTTTATTTTTGAACTGACAAAGAGTTTTCCATATGTTGAGATGAATATCATGAATTCCATCTTCCGTCAACATCTCTGGAATGTCATACTAAGAGTCAGCCAGAGGCCAAAACATGACTGGCACTTCACCTTTCGCCAGTTGTTTTCTCATGTTCAGCATTTCCTCTTTATTATTCAATGAAGATTCTTCTACCTGATTTGACCAGAGCTTCTTCTTCCTTGTTGCTTCATCAGATTCAACATGATTGGTAGAGAAATCACTGATTAAACTAGAAGATGCATGACTTAGGGGTGGTTCAGATAATGACTTACACCATGGTCTATCTTCTGGTTGAGAAAGGATTTCACCTGCTAATGGTAAAGCATTAGACATGACTGGATTTATTTCTGCAAGTTCATCTAAATAAGAGGGCTTTCTTGGCACTACATTGTCCAGTGGATCATTTTCCAGGAAATGTGTATCACTTCTGCGGAGAGGAATTTCGCAGCGAAATTCGTCATCATGGGGAGGACCACCATGGTGGGTTACAGCAAAAGATGAGATCTCTTGCTCCATGGTCTTCTGACCACACAGAGGGTTCCTGTGACTCTCACCTGAAGATGAAACTTCGAGATCGACCGAAAAATCATGAAGTAGGCCTTCATGAGGAAGTGTCTATTGAAGAACTTTGGAATTAATGTTCCCACTATTGGGAAATGAGGCAGTAGAATCATGGATTCCAACAGATAACTGTTTGGGGGCTTCAAGAACTCCAGCATCGAGCTAGGCCTTGTTACATATTGGCTCTTGATTTCTTGATTGTGTTGGGTGAGTCTTTTTCTTAGACGCCTTCTCACTCACCTTGTAAACCAATTGTTGAAGAAAGTGGCTACTATGAGCAGGTGTTTGTGCCTGATCATGAGAGATGGTCAGGTTAGGCTGACGATCTCCACTCAAATCAAGTGTATGTGCCTGACTTGGTTGTCCGTATGATATGGGGGAGTACACCCCAAAACCCTCTTGGACTGGAAAAGAGGTGTGTATCTGCTCTAATGTGATCTATTAATGTGTCACTCCACTGGTAGTGATAGATTTATGTGTCTTTCCATGAGATGTTGCGGAAGCTGTTATAATATCCTGTTAGGCATCCAGAATATGAGCAGGAATTTTCTTATGCTCTTTCACCATTGATAGGATATTCTTTGTGACTTCAGCTATCGGAACGGGGATATACGTCCATTTCGTGATTGGATTAGGTGTTTGTTTCTGCTCCTGTCCTCCTTTTCCTGTCAATGAATCCTGACAGTACTCATGTTTGGGGGTAGAGAGTTGAGTCTGCCTCCTGATTGTCACCGGAGCTTTCCGACTAACCTCTCCTGGTGCTTCCAAATGAGACTGTTGGTAGGTTTGATCAATACTAGAAGGTGTATGTGCCTGATGATTGCACTCTACCAAACGTGGTTGAAAAACTTCCTTCAACACTGACAGATGAGACTACTGGCAGGATTGATGAGTGTAAGCAGGTGTATGAGATTGTTTACCAGTGGTCAATACATTGGGTTGGCGGGATCCATCCTATGTAGTCAGACAAGCCTTTTGACTAGCTAATGATGTATAAATAGGTGTATATTCCTGCCTATAGTACTCCGCCGGAATTTCCTGGCAGGATTGGTGTGATGCTGCCAGACGAGTCTGCTGGACAACGGAATTAAAACAGATGGGTGTGTGTGCCCGCTCGTTTCTTGCCACCAAGTTATTTTGGTGGACTTCTCCAGAGATGGAAGAGATGAGAACCTACTCACTGTTAAACGGATTTTTCATCTGGCGATTTGTCTTTCCTGCTCGGGTTCGAGGAACCTGAGCCGAACGCCTAGAAACGATACCCTCATCATGTTGAGGGTGCACTGCCGCACGAGTCTGGCGGCGATTGTTGATGGGAGCCCTCGGGAAGGACTCATGTCTCATTGAATTAAGGCCCTGAGGCACCTACTCGTTCACCTCCTCAGAATATGGGGGTGAATGGTGATTTCGTTCTGGGGATAACGACCCAAACCGGTTGGAGATTGTGGTTAGCACCGCCTGCTTCTTAATCACTGGTCGTCGTTGTCCAGATGACCGATGTGAGTTGTTCACTTGGAGGGCTTATCGGGCAGCCTCCAGAGATGGAATGGTACCGTGTTGATGGTTCTCCTTATCTAGTCCATTTGATACCCAGTGTTGAAGACGCTGAGTAGGTGATGTCTTCCTCAGAGCAGATGACGATCCAGCAGGAGTAGCAGCAGATGCATTCACAATAGAGGTTTTCACAGCAGAAGTATTCACAGTTGTGAACTTAAAAAATCCATTCTTGTAATGCAAAAGATCTTGGAAAAGAGTGAATGTTTGATATAATAGACATAATCAAGATAAGTCCGGCCACTACATCTTTTAGATGAGAAGATATGTTATTGATTTCTTTGTTGGACCACTCATTGAGTTTAAATAGGGGCCTAACAAATAAGCAAATCATCATTTTAACTTGGTTAAGGATTCATAATGGGTTCACCATTTTTTTTCCTCTCGAATTGGGGATGACCTCATTGATTAATGGTTCAAACATTCCAATCGGTTTCTAACGGGTTTGTTCATAGAACCGAAACATCCAATGATTCCATATCCATTCAGACCTACATTCCAATGGTAAGAACTCATTAGTTGTGGACTGATGAGGCATAGGAATTTGCATTGGTCGAGAGGATGGGAGTTCAGACTCATCCCAACTTTTTGAGGGGAATTATTGTCTACTCCGGGACTCTCTTTATAGATTTATCTTATGTTCGTGAATCCTTATTACATTACCATGTATAAAATGATCTTTTCTTTAGACTTTACAATCAATGATTATTATATGTAGGAAATTTAGAGAATCTTTTATATGTATTCGAGGTTCTTCATCGATAGAGAATCATCTGTATTTGTTAGAGATTCTTGGTCAATGGTATCCTTCGACACATTATATAAAAGTCTCTTGGTCATTATGATGACCATGCTGGTTTTAAAGCCACTCAGTGGGGCACTTGAAGTTTATTGTCATTCAGAAGGACATGGGTTATTTCAGAGTTGGGATCGAACCCACAGATGGGATACCTACGTATCCTTTTTTTAGAAAAGGAATTAGAACCCACGTAGTTCGAGTAAGGGAGTATGATTTTTATGTATGATTGAAAGCTCAAAGAAAGATGTCATAATTACTTTTACACTCTAAGATCACATGAGTCATGCTCACTGTGAGAAACAAGAGGTATTGGTAAAACAAGACAATTGTGCCCTGAAAGATTAAATCATAGGAAATGATGTCGGGCTTATGTTATGTATGACTTCCCAACAAATGAATAATTAAGATTTTCTTCAGGGAATAAATCCAGGAACATGATCTATAAAGGTATATGTGCTTCAGGGAGATTTGGATACTCTAATCTTGGGGCTTACTCCTAAGGAAGAGGCCCATGTTAGGAAGAGACCTATGATTTGGTTTTACTCTTGATAAGGAAACCCAGATCAAAAGTAATTTAGGACTGGTTAAGAGAAATTAAGACATGGGATTACTCCTGAGAAGGAGGCCCAGGTTAAGGGACATTGAGAAATTAAGGTACTTGGGGCTTACTCCTAAAGAGGATGCCCATATTTGAGACTGGGGATTACTCCATTAAAAGAATACCAGGTTAAGAGAAATATGGTTGCGGCTTATTCATGAGGAGGATGCCCAAATTAATGACGACATGGGGCTTACTCCTAAGGAGGATGCCCACATTTGTAGATTTGAAACTGGGGTTTATTCCTGAAAAGGAAGCCCGGGTAAAAATGAATTATGCTTGCGGCTTACTCATGAGGAGGATGCCCAAATTAGGGGACTTGGGGTTTGCTCCTAAACATGATTCCCATATTTAGGGAATTCTGATTTTTGGGAACTTGGGACTTACTCCTAAGGAGGATGCCCAAAATTACGAGAACATGATGACAGGGGATTACTCCTGAGAAAGAGGCCCATGTTAAGGAACTTGGGGATTGCTCTTACTGAGGATGCCCAAATTAATGAGGATTGGGGCTTACTTCTGAAATGGAGGCCCAAGAATAGGGTTCTCTCATCTTAAAGGATGAGGTTGAATTAAAGAAATCTCTAATTTTAGTGACATAAACATGTCTGAATCACTAGGTTTTGAGAGATGTTCCATGAAATTCCTTTCAAATACGGGAGTCAATCAAGAAACTTTCCATAAATGGATTTGAAGAGTGTCTTGAAGACTAAATCTTGAATAGGAAAGGTGGAATGACATTAGAGAGGAGAAATAGGCAGGAAGGGCACCCAAAAATATAGGGGCACACAATTACTGGTAGGTGCGTAGGTACTGCGTGGGCGCATAAGTCCTGGTCACACAGGTATACTTGTGCGGCACATAGGTACTTGTGTGATTGTAAACCAGTATGGTAATACTTGGGAGGTATTTGAACAAATCCTTTAGAATTATCCCGAGGTACTTCCAAAAGAGTGGCGCACAAGTTTCAATGAGTAGGTAATGAGGCGCACAAGTGTGTCCATTTCCCTTGAGGGTAAAACACTTAGGCGTGCAAGTGTTAGTGAATTCTAACACTTAGACCTTATTCCTCTTGTTTAAACCTTCTATTCTAGGTAAAGAATTACCTTAGAAGTGTTCGGAAGACTTGAAGAAGAGACTTGGGCGTTCAGAGGTATATATCTGAATTCTAGAAAAAATCCTCCTCAAATGGGGGGCCCACCGGGGGTATTTATAGGCTGGAGAAGACCCCGGGTGGTTTTCCAAGAGGGCGCACAAGTCACTTGCATGGCTTTTAGGCGGCACACAAGTATACTTGCACGACCATGAGGGAACTTGCGCGACCCAAGGGAATTTGACTCATTTTTCATTCCTTTGTCGATTTTTGATGTTTTCATCAAATGATGAATCAATTTGTGCGAAGTAATTTCCATTTCCATTCCTTTAGACAATGTGATGAAAAGGAGCTTCAACATGGGGCCATACCCTCTAGTTATTTTGAAGAAATTAAAATACATCCTAACTACTAGCTATTTATTCTATAAATGGTAATATGTGATACACCTATAATAATTCAGGGCCAAAATAAATGTTTGTTCATCAAAACTAACATTATTACTGTATTTTGTGTCCATAATACAATATTTATGGAAAATGAAACCAATTTATTCTCAAATTAGGTGAAAATGTTATATCAGAAGAACAATATAAAATTAAACCATTCAGCCCGCTATCATGAAGTAGTTAATGGAAAAATAGAGGCCTTTGACAAGACCTAGTCGAACATAATATGTAAAATGGTGAATAAAGATAAAAATCATGTCCTGAAAAAATATTTAATCTTGTATGGTCTTACAGGATTACGACCCATACTGCCACCTGAGCAACCCCATATTCGCTGGTACATGGGAAAAAGTAGTCTGTTCCATTGAGGTTTAGTTTCAATCACTCTATGTTTCCATCTATGACCAACTATCTATAGATGAATAATCCCAAAAATGAATCGATGAATTAGAAAAAATGAATGAAAAGAGATTTCATATATTGAATCACATGGAATTCTACCAAAATAGGGTAGAATGAGCCTTTAAGAAGAGGTTTTCTCCCCATTCATTCCTAAAAGGATAATTGGTATTGGTACTTAGGACTCTAATGATACTAGGAATGGAGCCACCAATGCTTGAGCCGAAGTGGGATGGAACATACTCCATAATGAAAGTCCACTCAAGTAGATCGTATACCATGATCTTACACTACAACATAAATAGGGTTTAGCAGAGGTTTTGTGGTGGCGGTTCACAAAACCACTGCAAAATGTTTTCCCAAAAAGGTTTCATGGCGGTTTTTAATAAACCGCCGCTAAACCCATTTTTTTAAAAAAAATCCCGACCATTCCCTACTCTGACCCCCGTTTCCACCATCCCTCCCGACCCCTCGTGCTCCCTTCTTCCCGCAACACCCCCCCTGATGACCCCACGATGTCTCTGGCGAATGCGCGACCTCCGTCTCCGGCGACCCCGCGACCAGCGTCTACGGCAGAGTCCACGACCGGCGACCCGCAACCCCCTTCTCCCGGCAACCCTTATCACTGCACCTGTGACCCCAATGTGAGTTTTCCAACATTTTTTATCTCTTTTTACAAGATTTTGTGCAATATTTGTTTATTATTTTATTAGAATGTTTGTTACTCCAAGTTGTATCATGTTAATTTGAATAAAATTGTTAATTTGATACCTATTTCATGTTTAATTGAAATTGTTATTCCATGTGTTAATGGAATTGGATAAGGAAAATGAATCTGGAAATACTTATTAATGATAATAATAAAGAGGCACGTTAGTGGAAATTTTCATCCTTAAAATTCAGTGAAACATGATGTTTTGATTGAAATAATAATTAAATAATTAATAGGTTATGGTAGCTAATTCCATATGTTTCTCATTGTTTTTACCTATGATAAATGAATCAGTTAATCCAAAATAGAAATAAAACTGATTTTTTGATAAAGATAACTTTTTGGGGTCGAGTGAGCCTATTTTCATGTGATGTTCAGATACATTGTTTCTAGGGCCTATATGCCCCATTGAGTATTTTAATTGTTTATTTACTTCTATATTTTATTTTTAATTGTGTATTTTCATATGATTCTTTTTGATCTTGGGATGGATGAAGATTGAAGGTATATGGTTAATAAGAATTGGGATTTTAATTACAGTTGGCACCTGATATGGTGGATTCATGGTGATATGCATGGTGTATCAGGATTGATTGAATGGGTTGAACATGTGATTTCTCATTATTATGTTAAAATATAGGATAATTTCTTATGAAAAAAACTTATTTAAATTTGAATTGTGATTTCCTATTATTTATTGGAAATGGAACATTTAGTGGTTTCCTTGGTAGAGACTCTTATGTATGGGTAGAATGGGACTTATTAAAGTTGTCTTGCAATATAACCACAAGAATTCTCCATAGACCTCCTTTTTAATGATGGATTAGTTGATTGGTTCTTGAGCCTAGTGAAATTTTTAATCATAACACGGTGTTAGGTTTGATGCATTCTCATTTTAGGTTGATTTCCTTTGGTAGGTAGTGCCCTTAGAACATTAAGACCATTCTATTACAAGGAGTTTTATAATTCTTGGTTCTATATTCAGGTGTTTTTGCCCCTCGTATGACTCTTTAGTTCTAATTAAACCATTTTTTTGTGTGGTTATTGTGTTTTTGGCCATTTTTATTTTCATGAGTATCGAGAAATGCTTAGTTTTAGTAGGATAGGCATACCTCAAGCATTGTCATCTACTTTTCAGGTCACATGACCCATTATTTTCCTCAGTGTTGGACAACATTGTATGCTTTCATTCATGTTGATGGTCATATGAGTCAATATGATGTTGGTTTAAATCTGCTTTATGTACCTACTAATTCTTTAATGCATAGGCTGGAAAAATAATGCATAGTAATCAGGATGTGCCAATTTCTTATGGAACCTATGGTAACATGCTTACATCTATGTTTTTCCTGTCAAGTTCTAAATGATGTAATGAATGTATGGAGTCTGGTTAAATCGTTGAACCATGGCTATTTTTTAAGGTGTCTGGTCATCTATGGAGTTGAGTGACCTATGAATTAAATTATCAACTATGTCTCAATGCATTGGCAGACTTCAAAAAGAATAAGGTGTTTTGGCATGTTGGTCGGTTTGGTTTTGGACCTCTTTATGATTGTTTTGACGTAATGAGTGTGCTTGAGAGGAGAATCAAATGTATGTTTGATGTGAATATGATATAGATAACTTATTAGTGGCTGATATATCTCTAATTTTGATAACTAGGACACTCCAAAGGTGGGGAGAATGTTTTCATTTTTGTTAAACATGTGTCTTTCCTGGTGGAACGAACACAACCTAAGATGTCAATTGAAAAATGGAAATTTTTTCTAGAATTTATTTTGAGATCTCGTTTCATGAATCTCTTCAGTTATTTCTTGGAAATATGACTTTAATATGGTTTGTTGTGTATGAAACCATTGAGAAACATCATTCCTCTTGGAGGACATCTATGGTCAAGCCTAAAAAATCACATAATGTCTCAGATTTAAAATGCCTTATGATCAGTTTCGATCAAACTTCAATGGGATGTTGTTTAAGGAAACATAAATGTGTGATCAACAGTTTTATGATAAGTGTTTAACCCGATATTCTTACTGCTCTTCAATTAGGTGTTGAAGCTGTCTCCTATGGACCGGACTTGTTCGGTTGGTCTGAAGTGGTAAATGTGATCAATGAATCATCTTTATTATATTACGCATACTTTATGATCAATGGGTCATCATTATTATATTATGTTTCTGTAATCTTACACTATCGTATATTTTGTGTAGGCACATTGTGATATACATGGATTAAAGATGGATCACATTATCGAGGAACACACCTCAGTATGTTAAGGTATTGAATGAGTTATTAGATTTTGCAATTTCTAATCGATCCATTGAAGGGAGAATAAAATTTCCATGTCCTAAATGTAAATTCAGTATATGGTTGAAAAGAGATGATGTTTATGAACATTTAATACTGAAGCAATTCCCTGGTCAATATTTGCGTTGGAATTGGCATGGAGAATCGAACGTTACAGAATGATTGATCACTGATGTTAATCCACAGAATGAGGTCCCAAGTTCGTCGACAATGGAAAATGAAATGAAAAACCTCATAAATGATGCATTCGGCACTGCAAGACAATACTATCAGCATCAAAACATATCAGAAAAACCAGAAGAGGGTGCTACAAATTGCAACATGACAAGTGATGTTTTTGAGAATGTAACATAGGTAGATCAAGATTGTAACATATCATTGGATCCTCCTCTTGATTCTATGGAGCCAAATGTAAGAGAAAACTTTACTGAGGAAAATGCATTTCATGATTTAGTTGACGATGGAAATCAAGAGTTGTATAGTGGGTGTTTGAAATATTCAAAGCTTTCATTTTTTCTAAAGTTGTACTATATCAAATGTCTATGGGGAATTACAAATAATGCAATTTCCATGATATTAGAATGTATTTGTGATGCATTTCCTAAAGCAAAAATCCCAGAATCTTTTTATTATATGAAAAAATCTATTGACAAGCTTGGTCTGAATTGTACAAAAATTCATGTATGTCCTAATGATTTTATGCTTTATTAGGGAGAGGATTCAAGTAGATAGAATTTAAAGAAAATTTCTTCTTCTAGATGGCAGGAAAAGGGTGATGTTGGAAGTCTGAATGAACATAATTTCATGGAGAAGAAGAAAAGGAACACAACTGCAATGGTTTTTGTGTTACTTTCCTTTAAAGCCTCGATTGCAAAGATTATTCATGTCATCAAAAACTGCTGAATACATGAAGTGTCATTCTGTAGATAATAACAATGATAGGTTAATGAGACATCCAGGAGGGGTTTTTATTGACCCTTTGTGCAATGGAGATGATCTTTTCTCCATCTTTTTTTACTGTAATGATGCATTTAACTGTGTATTTGGTTGAGGAAGCTAAATTAGGAGGCCCCATTCATTATCGATGAATGTATCCAATTGATACGTACTTTATTTATATATTTTTCAGTTACATAAATTATTTTTGGAACATAATTAAATGAATAATTATGTATATTTTATTTCAAAGATATATTGGTAATTTGAAATCATACGTGAGAAATAAAGCTCAACCAGAAGGCTCTATTACTGAAGGCTATTTAGCTGAGGAGTGTCTTAACTATTGTTCTCGATACTTGGATTATATTCAAACAAGATTTAATCGAGTTGGATGTGTTGATGACACATCGACTCAATCTCAAATACACCAGAAATCCAAAATATTTCTTTCTATTGGTCGATCAGTTGGGAGGACCTCAAATGTGACACTGACTAAATTGGAATTATTACAGGAACATAGATATGTTATGCTGAATAGTGAAATTCCAGATCCATTTATTGAAGAGTTGAGGATAAAAACAAAGAGATGAATGAGAGGCCGAACATGAAATGAGAAAGATATAATGAAAGGTGTTAATAAAGAGCCTGTAGAATGGTTTGCATGACGTGTTAGTTCATAAATATTGCAATAAATACGAATATTAGTTTGACACATAAATTTTGTAAATCTAATAATGTATATTTATTTTCTTAGATCATGAATAATGATACTCAAGAAGATGTGTCAGAATATTTGAAGTTTCTTTCTAGAGGTTGTTGACGCTCCTTTCGTCACAGAAACTAAACATCGGAAAAGGGAATATCTGAGCTCAAAGTGATTAATCCTTTGAAGAAACATCAAAAATCGACAAAGGGATAAAAAAGGAGAACATTGCCCATATATCGCGCAAGTTCCCTCTTGGTCGCGCAAGTACACTTGCGCGCCGCCTCAATACTTGCGCGACTCCTCATATTCGTGCAAGGGACTTGCGCGACATATGTGGTAACCGCCTGGTAACCGCCCAGTAACCGCCCGGGGTCTTCTTTTGCCTATAAATAGACCCTGTGGGCCCCCCATTCAAGGAGGATCTTTTTCCAGAAACTCGGATTGAAGCTCCCGACGCCCAAGTCTCTTCTCAAAGCTTCCGGAACACTTCTAAGGTAATTTCTTACCTAGAACGGAAGATCTAAAGAGAAAAAGGAAGGCCGAAGTGTTGAAACTTATCAAACACTTGCGTGCCTACTTAATTCCTGCAATATAACTTGCGCGTCCCTCTTCTGGAAGAACCTTAAGAGGATGGTAAAGGCTTTAATAAAGAGTCGCTCAAGCATTTCAATACTGGTTGAAAATCGCGCAAGTACCCCTAATGTCGCGCAAGTATACTTGCGCGACCAATACTTGCGCGCCGCCGCAGGACTTGCGCGCCTTTCAAGACTTGCGCTCCCCTAGCTTTTTGGGTGCCCATCTTGCCCATTTTTACCCCTCTTAAGCCATTTCACCCTTCCTATTCAAGATTCAATCTTCAAGATACTCTTCAAAGCCATTTATGGCATGATTTCTTGATTTGACATCCTTATCTGAAAGGAATTCTGTGAAATATCTCTCAAAACCTAGTGATTTAAACATCTTTATATCACCAAAGATTGAGAGTTCATTCATTTCAACCTCACCCTTTAAGATGAGAGAATCCTAACCTGGGTCTCCTTTTCAGGAATAATCCCCAGTTATAAAAACCTTTAATCTTGGGCATCTTTCTTAAGAATAAGCCCCAATCAAGTGCTTTAATCTTGGGCATCCTCCTCAGGAGTAAGCCCCAAACCTTAATCCCTAACCTGGGTCTCCTTTTCAGGAATAAGACTCAGTCATAACCTTGGGCTTCCTTTTCAGGAGTAAGCCCCAAGTCCCCTAACCTAGGCTTCCTTCTCAGGAATAAGTCCTAGTCATAAATCTTGGGCATCCTTCTTAGGAGTAAGCCCCAAGTCTCTTAAAATTTCTCTTAACCAGTCATAAATTACCTTTGATTTGGGTTTCCTTTTCAGGAATAAAACCCAATCATAAGTCCCCTCCTAACTTGGGCATCCTCCTTAGGAGTAAGCCCCAAGATTAGAGTATTCAAATCTCCATGAAGCACATATAACTTTGTGGACCCTGTTCTTGGATTTTCTCCCTAAAAGTAAATCCTAAACCTTCGTCTATCTGGGTAGTCATCTATACATAAGCCCCAAAACAAATTCTTATGATTGCATCTTTTATGGCACAATTGTCTAAATTTTACCAATACCTCTTGTTTCTCACACCGAGCATGACTCACGTGAGCTTATAGCGTAAAAGTAATTATGACATTCATCTTTGAGCCATCAATCGTAAAACATCATATCCCATTCCTCGAACTACGTGGGTTCTGATTCCTTTATCAAAACAAAGGATACGTAGGTAGCCCATTTATGGGTTCGATCCCAACATTGAAATAATCTCTGTCCTTCTGAATGACGATAAACTTCAAGTGCCCCACTGAGTGGCTTTAAAACCAGCCTGGTCATCAAAATGACCAAGAGACTTTTATATAAATGTTTTGAAGGATACCATTGACCAAGAATCTCTAAACAAATATAGATGACTCTATATTTATGAAGAACCTCGAATACATATAAAAGATTCTCTAAATTTCTTGCATATTTAATCATTGATTGTTAAAACTAAAGGAAAGCTCATTTTATACTTGGTAATGTAATAAGGATTCACGAACTTAACTTAAATCTATAAAGAGAGTCCCGGAGTAGACAATAATTCCCCTCAAAAAGGTGTGATGAGTCCGACCTCCCATCCTCTCGACCAATGCAAATTCCTAAGCCTCATTAGCCCACAAGCTAATGAGCGCCTGCCTTTGGAAAGTAGGTCCAAACGGATGTGGAATCATTGGATGTTTCCGGTTCTACGAACAAACCCGTTAGAAACCGATCGAAACGTTTGAATCTCCCGTCCAGGAGGTCATCCCCGGATTCCGCGCGAAACAAAAATGGTGAACCCGACGTGAATCCTTAACCAAGTTAAAGTGATGTTCTTCTTATCTGTTAGGCCCTTTGGGCCAACAAGGCAATCATTGACATATGATCATCCAAAAGATGCAGTAGCCGGATTCATCTTGATTATGTCTGTTACATGGAACAGGCACTCTTTTTTCAAGATATTCTACAAAAAATGGCTTTCCTTAAATTCACCCCTGTGAATACTGCTGCTGGGAACACCTCTACTGTGAGGTCTGCTGCTGTGAAAACCAATGCTGCTACTCCTGCTGGAACGTCATCCGCTCTGAGGATGACATCACCAACTCAGCGTCTTCAACGCTGTGTTTCTAATGCACTGGTTAAGGAGTACCATCGCAACGGTACTATCCCAACTCTAGAGGCCGCTCGTCAAGCCCTCCAAGTTAACAATTCTACCTGGTCGTCCGGACAACGGCGACCAGCAATCAAGAAGCAGACGGTGCTGACTACCGTCTCCAACCGTTTCGGGTCGTTATCCCCGGAACGCAATTTCCATTCACTCCCTTACTCCGAGGAAGTAAATGAGCAGGTCCCGCAGGACCTTAATTTAAAAAGACAGGAGTCCTTCTCAAGGGCTCCCATCAACAATCACCGCCAGACTCGTGCGGTAGTGCGCCCTCAACATGATGAGGGTACCGACTCCAGGCGTTCAGCTCAGGTTCCTCGAACCCGAGCAGGCAAGATGAATCTCCAGAGACGGAATCCGGTTAACAATAGGCAGGTTGTCATCCCTGCCATCTCCGGAGAAGTCCACCAACCTAACTTGGTGGCAAACAACGAGCAGGCATACACACCTGCCCGTTTTAATCCCGCTGTCCAGCAGACTCGTCTGGCAGCATCAAGCCGATCCCGCCAGGCAATTCCGGCGGAGTACCATAGGCAGGAACATACACCTGCTTATACATCAGCAGTTAGTCAGGAGGCTCGTCTGACTACATATGGTGGATCTCGTCAACCGCGTTTGGCGAAGTGTAATCAGCAGGCACATACACCTGCTAATACTAATCAAGCCTACCAACAGTCTCGCTTGGTAGCGCACGGAGAAGTCAGTCGGAAAGCCCCGACGACAAACAGGAGGCAGACTAAACTCTCTGCCTCCACACTTGAGTACTGTCAGGATTCACTGACAGGAAAAGGAGGACAGGAGCAGGCACATACACCTACTCCAAGCCCGGAATGGACGTATATCCCTGTTCCGGCGGCTGAAGTCACCAAACATATTTTGTCAATGGTGAAAGAGCAAAAGAAAATTCCTTCTCATATTCTGGATGCTTGCCAGGATATCATAACAGCTTCAGCATCATCTCAGGGACAGACACATAAATCTATCCCTAGCAGTGGAGTGACACATCAACAATTCACTCCGGAACAGACACACACATCTGTTCCAGTCCAAGAGGGTTGTGGGGCCTACTCCCCCATATCATATGGACAACCAAGTCAGGAACATACACCTGATTTGAGCAATGATCGTCAGCCTAACCTGACCATCTTTCCTGATCAGGCAAATACACCTGCTCAGAGCAATCACTTTCGTCATCAAGTGGTTTCTAAAGCGAGTAAGAAGGCATCTAAGAAAAAGATCCGCCCAGCACAGTCAGGAGATCAAAGGCCAATCTGCAACAAGGCCTTGCTCGATGCTGGAGTTCTTGAAGCCCTCAGACATTTATCTGTCGGAATTCAAGATTCTACTCCCTCAGTTCCCAATAACGGGAACATTAATTTTGAAGGTCTTCAACAGACACTTCCTCATGAAGACTTGCTTCATGAAAATTTGGTCGATCTTGAAGTTTCTTCTTCAGATGAGAGCCACAGGAACCCTCTGTGTGGTCAAAGGGCCAAGGAGCAAGAGATTTTATCTTTTGCTGTATCCCATCATGACGGTCCCCCTCATGGTGATGAACTTCGCTGCGAAAGTCCTCTCCGCAGTAGTGATTCATGTTGTCTCGAAAATTCTTCAGAAGGCAATGTAGTGACGAGAAAGCCCTCCTATCTCGAGGTACTTGCAAACGTAAAACCAGTCATGTCTGATGCTTTACTATCAGCAGGTGAAACTATTTCTCCATCAGAAGATAGCCTGGGGTTCAGGTTATTCTCCGAACCATCCCTGGGTCATTCATCTTCCAGCATGAATAGCGATTTCTCTACCAATCTTGTTGAATCCGATGAAGCAACAAGGAAACACCAACTCTGGTCCAAACAGGTAGAAGAATCTTCATTTAATGATAAAGAGGAAATGCTGAACATGAGGAAAAAACTGGCAAAAGGTGAAGTACCAGTCATGTTTTGGCCTTTGGATGACTCCCAGTACGACATTCCAATGATGTTGACGGATGATGGAATCCATGATATTCTTCTCAACATATGGAAAACTCTTTGTCAATTAAAGAAGAAGGTATTATCTTACGATGAATGTGAAAATCATCTTAAGATAATATAAGGGTTACAACGCCAGATTGATTTGGCATCTCTATCAGTCTCTCGGTATCCGAAGGCTGAAAAGCAACAGAGAACCCTTCAACGTTCATGCCTTGGCGCACTAAGAAAATTGCGTCAGTTAATTGCCAATGCTCCATCTGATGTTCATATCAGAGGATGGGGTGTTCACGGAGCACTACATTTCACAGTGCTTTCCAGTCAGCAAAGCCCGCCGAAAATGGTCTCATTCAATGTTATTGCCCATGGCCGGCCACAGTCAATGGGCTTTGTTCATAATCAAAATCTTGCTCAAGAACGGGATTCAACTAGTTCCTCGCAAAATCAAGTATATAGAGAACAAGTTGTTGAATTGCTCCTACATCAAGCAGGTGAGAATATTGCACAAGCCTCTCGTCTGGAGCAAACACGTCATCAAATGACAGAAGTTTCGGAAATCATCCAACGGTCTGTTGAACCAGGTGATAAAAGTGGATACAGGTTAATGCATCCAGCTAATTTCCAAACTAAGATTCGCAAGATCAAGAGAGATTTTAAGAAGATCTCAGACATAGCATGTCAAGAGACACCCCAGCTTGTCAGACTGGGGACTTCTCTAAACCAACCCTCAGAGTCAACAAATGGGATTCGAGGAGTTGAGCGGAAGCAGCAGGAACATCCCCAGTCCACCGGACTGGGGACTTTTTCAAATCCTCAATCCCTCCCTTAGAGAAATTCAGTATTCTCTCGATTAGGGAATAAGCCTCAAGAGGAACGAAGAGCCAAGCTGTCAGGAGATTCTCTCCAAGTGATGGTTCTCCAAGAAATTCCTGAGGGATCAAGTCAACGGAATGCCATGTCTCATCATGGACATGGAAGGAGACAATATCACAGAAATGCTGATAGAAAGGATTCCATGCAATATGCATCCATTAATGTCATCAATGTCGTTGTTTTTGATTCACCAGATGAGGCTCAGTCAGAGGGATCAGACGAAGAGGTTCCTGCTCAAGAAGTTGCGCACACAGACCTAAATGAAGAAGGTGTGCGCACACGTAATCAAAGGCTTACCCAAAATCTGGGTATTCGTTCAAGTAACCCACTTCCCCCTCTCCGAAAAGGATCCAATAAGGGGAAAGGAAAGAATCAGGTTACTTCTCACCCTTCCTCTGAAGGAGGTCAATCTCTCTCATTAGAGCAAAGGTTTGCACAACAGGAGGAAGAAATGAAAGAATTAAGAAGGTTGAATGCAGAACTACTTCAGAGTAGTCTTCTTCTTAAGAATTCTGAAGTCCGACAGCCGAAGGAATTTGTTGTAACTACTGAGATGGATCAAGAATATCCTCCTTTATCAGTACACCCTCAGAGGTCTAATCCTACGGGTCAAACGCAACAACGGTTGGCAGCACTACCATTTGTTGCAGCACCAACCACCACATCTGTCCAAGCTCCATTCATTTCACCTACCCAAAACCAAGTTCAACCTGACATTTATCAAAGGTTAATAACTACTATTGAGTCATTAACAGCTCGGTTAGAAACTATGGAAGGGAAACGGGTGAAAGTTCAACCTGAAAAGAAAGTTTACCCTGAATGGGTAGATTCAATTTCTCCTCCATCCAGTTTTGGAAACCCTATGTTCCCTACTTTCAATGGATCAGGCGACCCTGAACAACATTTGATGCATTACGTGTCTTGTTGTGATCCTATGATGGGAACTCCAGAGCAGCAAGAAGTAGTGAAACTCAGATGCTTCGTGCGAACCTTGCAAGGACCAGCTTTTGTCTGGTATACAAGCTTGCAATCCCGGTCAGTCATCAGATGGGTGGATCTTCATCAAAAATTCCTTCTTCAGTTTAGCTCAACTTTGCCAAAAATGACAGTTTTCGATCTTACAAACTGCAAGCAAAGGGAAAATGAAAGAGTCTCTGATTTCATTGCTCGTTGGAAGGGATTAACGTATTCCTTGAGTTTAGCACTCCCTCAGGAGGAATTGTTTCCAATCTGTGTGGCAAATTTGCGTGACGAATTACGCACGCCATTGATCCCTGTGAAATACATAGGAGGGTTTCGAGACCTTACTTCAATTGCTCAACAGATTGAAGATTACCTTATACAGGCTAAGGTTAAATCTCGTGTAATTCCATCAGCTCCAGGAAGAAGAATGGGTAAAGCAGAAACTGCTACAGTTATGCTTAAACAGGCACCTGTACCTATTTCTACTTCAAAACCTTCATCTTCTCGAAGGTCTCCACCTCCTGAACGCCAACAACAAAGGTTGTTTCGTCCAAATGATCAAAAAGATCAACGAAGAAAACAATTTGAGTATATGAAGAGTAAAACATACTCTTTCCGAAGTGAGCAAGTTCCTGGTTACTTCATTTCAGCTCTGGAAAATAATTTGGTTCAATTACCAGTGCCCAAGAGACCAAACAAAGAAGGAGATGAAGACCGTCCCAATTATTGTCCCTTTCATCAAATGTTGGGGCATCCCATCCAGGAGTGTTTTGTATTTAAAGACCTCCTGCAAAAGATGGTCGACTTGGGACAAGTCCAATTGAAGGGTTCTTCAGCTCATGTAGCGTGTATTACCGCTACAGATCCAGAGGAAGGAGGCGAGTGGCAGGAAGTCAAAAGCAAAACTGCGAAAAAATATGATTATTGGATGGTCAGAAAGACAATTAATCGGACTCATTCCATTTTGCGAACACAATTGAAGAAGCCAATTGTGTCTCCTACAAAAGCTACAGTAAAGCCTCCATCAAAAGAGAAATCCTCAAAAGGGAAGCTCAATTCAAAGAAGAAAGAGGAATCAGGAGAAGATGAGTATGTATCAAAGCCTAAATTGTCTTTGACTCTGGCAGATTTCATTCCATCTACTTCAAAGCCACGGGCACCGTCCCACCAAACGGCACAGCCTAAACAGGCTAACTTGGCAGAGTCTTTATCAGACGAAGAGTTAATCTTTGGTTCTTTTAATATGATTCAATTAACAGATTCATATTCCAGTCTTGATGAGCCTGAATTCCCTGTATCAAATAAGGGAACCCGAGGAAGTTCTAGAGGTTCAAGATATAGGGGAAGACGTGGATCTTTCCGAAGCCACTACTCTAATTCTACCCCTGCTAGCACTGTATATGCAGCAGAAACTCGTGGTAGAGCTCTTCAGCGAGCTCAAAATGAACAAGCAAGTTCTTCTGCCAATGGTCAACTCAGCTTCGGCACAGTTATTTTGGAAGACCGATTAAAGGTTCCATCTTCTTTATCTCAGCAAGTAAATGGATCTAATCAGTCTAATTTTCCAAAACCAAAGATGTTGCCAACTTCAATACAAGATGCATCAGCTTCCAAAGCATCTGCTTCCAAGGTACCTGCTAAACCGCATATTCCTATTGGGAAACGCAGGCCTCTAGATCAAAAGTATAATATATTGAAACACTTGGCCCAATTACCAGCCAAATTATCAATTTTGGATGCTTTGAATCTATCAAAAGATCTTCGGGAAGCACTCATCGAAGCTTTGTCAAGTCCTCAGGAGTTTGAAGCTGAAATTACTGCAGCTGAAATTTATCACATAGAGAATAATCCTGCAGAATGCCATGCAGTGATATCTTTTACTAATAAAGATGAAGATGATGTTGTGCATGGGCACATAAAACCTTTGTACCTATCTGGCAAAGTCAATGGTATAGATGTTCGAAGAGCTTTTATTGACAATGGTTCAGGAGTCAACCTCATGCCCATTCGCACACTTCGTCGATTAGGCCTCACGGAATCTGATTTATCTCCTTCTACCATGATGTTGCAAGGATATGATAAAAATGAACAAGAACCACTGGGAGAAGTTACGCTCAGAACTCAGTTTGGAGATCTTGTTTCCAATTCAGATTTCATGATTGTTGATCAAGACTCAGCTTTCAATATCTTGCTTGGAAGACCCTGGTTACATCAGCATGCAGCTATTCCGTCATCATACCATCAATGTCTCAAATACTGTTTCGATGGTCAAGTTGGAACATTGTATGGTGATAAGGCCCCGTTCAAAACATGTGAGTCTCAATACATTGAGGCGGAATTTTATCACATGAAGGGAAGAGAAAAATCTACAATGAAGGAAATTACCAAAGTTAATGCTCCATATGGTTTGGAAAAAATTCCAATAAATCCATTTTCACATGTGAGTACAGATTATGTGTTACCTATCAGTCAAATTGACAAAATAGGCCCAAATCAAAATACTCTTATGGAAAGATCCATAATGTCAATTACGGCAATCGAGCCAGACAACATGGGAGAAATTGGTAACTTACCAAGCAGTGATGAAAGCATAAGTGGTGACGTTTTCATTTCGTCTGCTGAAATCCAACAAATATATACTTCGCTAATCAGGCCAGAAGAAGTTATAGCAACACCAGAGGTGAGTGTTGATGTCGATTCTCAATCCATCATCTCCTCTTTATTTCCCAAAGAAGACCCTTTTTCATCAATAGGGTCGGAAATGGAAGCTTCTTCTTCAAAATGTGAAAATTTTGACATCTCTTATGATCATGAGAATTTCGTTTTTTCATCTACTTTGCAAGTAGAAACGGAAGAAATAACACATGATGAAGAGGAAGAGGAAGATCTTAAAGATGCTCCTCCAGCATTTGAAGAGGGTATCTCTACCACTGTGGATGAACTCAGAGAAGTAAATCTGGGTACAGAGAAAGATCCACGCCCCACTTTAATTAGTGCGGCCATGAGCCTTGAAGAACAAGAGATGTATATTTCTTTTCTAAAGCAAAATAAAGATATTTTTTCTTGGAATTATACAGAGATGCCTGGCCTTGATCCTGATGTTGCCACCCATCATTTGGGTTTGCCAAAAGAACATCGAGGATTCAAGCAAGCCGCGAGAAGAACACACCCAACCTATGCTTCCAAAATCGAGGCTGAAGTGGATAAGCTTATCAAAGCTAACTTCGTCAGAGAAGTTCATTATCCCAAGTGGTTGGCTAATATTGTCCCAGTAAAGAAAAAGAATGGACAAATTAGTGTTTGCATCGATTTCAGAGATCTTAATCGGTATTGTCCCAAAGATGATTTTCCAGTTCCGATTACAGAACTCTTAATTGATGCGACAGCTAGCTATGAAGTACTTTCTTTCATGGATGGATATTCTGGATATAATCAGATCCGGATGGCCCCAGAAGATGAGGAATATACAGCCTTCAGAGCTCCTCAAGGTGTGTTTTGTTACCGGGTGATGCCCTTTGGTTTAAAGAATGCAGGTGCAACATATAAACGCGCCATGCATCGTATCTTCAAACCTTTTCTAGGGAAATTTGTTGAATGCTATGTAGATGATTTGGTGGTTAAATCCAAACAACGTTTTGATCACTTGGCTGATTTGGAAATCATATTCCACAAGCTTCGACAACATAATTTGAAGATGAACCCCTTAAAATGTGCTTTTGGGGTAACCTCAGGAAAATTCCTCGGCTTTGTTGTACGCCATCGTGGTATTGAAGTCGATCCTGAGAAGACCAAATCAATCCTTGGTATGTCACCTCCTCAGAATTTGAAAGAATTAAGAGGACTTCAAGGACACTTAGCCTATATTCGGCGTTTCATCGCCAATTTGGCAGGCAAAAGTTTACCTTTTACCAAATTATTGAAGAAAGGAGTCACTTACCAGTGGACTGAAGAATGTCAAGAAGCATTTGATGTTCTCAAGAAATACCTCTTAAGTCCACCAGTACTCATGCCACCTGTTGAGGGTAGGCCTCTTATCCTCTATGTGACAGCTTTAGAGCGATCATTGGGTGCCTTTCTCGCTCAAAAGAATGATGCTGGGAATGAAAATAGTCTCTACTATCTTAGTAGAACTATGCTTGAAGCAGAAACCCGGTATTCGAGTATTGAAAAATGCTGCCTAGCATTAATCTTTGCAGTTCAGAAACTGAGACACTACCTGCAACATCACGAGGTCCAATTGGTATCTCGTAATAATCCACTCAAATTCATCCTTAGTCGTCCAATGCTTACAGGACGTCTGGCAAGGTGGGCGGTTATTCTACAGCAGTTCGACATCCAGTATGTGTCTCAAAAGGCAATTAAGGGCCAAGCTCTGGCTGATTTCCTGGCTGAACACCCTTCAGTGGAAGACACGTATTCAGATATCGAACTCCCTGATGATGAAGTTTTTTCTATTCAAGAGAGTCCTCAAACATGGGAAATGTATTTTGATGGTGCTTCTAGAAGTCCAACAGGGAAGAAAATGGAAAATCCTAAATTCAACAAAGTTGGTTTAGGAATTGTGCTCATTTCTCCAGATAAGGCAGTGTTACCTTATTCCTTTTTGTTGTGGGAAGGTGGTACCAATAATGAAGCTGAATACCAAGCTCTCATTGCAGGCTTGGAGTTAGCACTTCAAGCACAAGTGAATCACTTAAAGGTGAAAGGTGATTCAGACCTGGTAATCAAACAAGTCAATGGGGATTATGCCATCAGAAAAGAAGAATTAATCCCTTTGTATGATTACGTCAGAGAGTTAATGTCGGAATTCCCTTCAGAACCGACATTTTCTTATGTCCCAAGATCACAAAATGCTCAAGCTGATGCACTGGCTAATATAGCCACAGCTTTAGCAGATCCAAATCGGGACGAGACAACCATCGATATTGCCCACCGTCGTGCAATTTCACCTTATGTTCAAGTCAGAACAGAAGAAATTAATGAAATTAGTCCCATTCCTGAACCATATGGTCATACTACAGGATGGATGTCACCTATCAGGGAATACCTTCAAAATGGAACACTTCCACCTGATGGAGCCGAGAGAGAACAAATTCGGCGACGTGTGGTCAATTTTACTCTTTATGATGGTCCAAACCACCTCGAGAAAATTCTCTACAAACGTGGTTTTAATGGAGTTCTCTTCAGATGTATTGATGGTGAAGAGACAATGGCTGTCATAAAAGAAGTGCATGCAGGAGTCTGTGGTGCCCACCAGTCTGGACATAGATTGTCTGATCAAATTCGAAGGCTTGGATACTTCTGGCCTTCAATGATACAAGATTGTGTTAATTTCACAAAGAAGTTTCATTCATGCCAAGTATATTCCAATTTCATTCATCAACCTCCAGAGTTGCTTCATACAGCTAAATACTCATGGCCATTTTCCACATGGGGAATGGATGTGGTGGGACCTTACCCTTCAGCTACGGCCAAGCAGTTTAAGTACATTCTTACTGCTACTGATTTCTTTTCCAAATGGGCAGAGGCAGTACCTCTCAAAGAAGTCAGTTCTAAATGCATTGTTAGCTTCATCAAGTCTAACATCATTACTAAATTTGGTGTCCCTCATACCATATTGACAGACAACGGCACCAACTTCTATTCTTCTGAGGTAAAGAGATTGTATCAAGAATACAACATTAAGTCCAACCATTCATCTCGATATCATGCAGCGGCTAATGGCCAGATAGAGGCCTTCAACAAGACTCTTTCAAATATACTGCAAAAGATGGTGGATAAAGATAAGAGGTCATGGCCTGATAAACTCTATCATGCTTTATGGGCTTATCGGACTACCACTCGCAATGCAACGCGGTCTACTCCATATTCATTGGTATATGGAACAGAAGCAGTCTTGCCAATTGAAGTTCAATTGCCCTCACTCAGAATAGCCATTTGTGATCAGTTATCAACAGATGAGCAATCCCAAAAGCGGTTGAATGAATTGGAACAGTTAGATGAGAAAAGATTGTGCACTTTGCACCACTTGGAAATCTATCAGAATCGAATAGCACGAGCTTTTAACAAAAAAGTTCGTCTTCGTTCATTCATTCAGGGAGAATTGGTATTGGTTCTCAGAACACCAATGATACCAGGAAAGAAGCCTCCCAAGCTTGAACCAAAATGTGAAGGACCTTATTCAGTACATAAGGTCTACTCCAATGGAGCGTATTCTCTGATTTCAATGGATGGAGAACACATCACGACTCCAACTAATGCCAGATTTCTGAAGAAGTATTTTGTATAAACACAAAATATTGTTCCCAGAACCAAGACTCTTACATTTGGTTCATACAGCAATGGTCCAGTATGACCTTAAACTACAACTTCTTCTAACATGACATTAAACTGTGTCACACTTCTGTCCGAGATGACATTAAACTATAATACGCCCAGCATGACGATAAACTGTACGGTCCATGCATATGACCTTAAACTATTCGCACTTATATCCCTGCAACATGACACTAAACTGTGCAGCACCAATAGTCCTAACTACAAGACTTTAAACTGCATAGTCCCTGATTTTGTCTTACATGACAATAAACTGTATAGAAGTTCCTATATTTTGTCCGAGATGACATTAAACTATATTGTGTCCTAGCAACATGACATTAAACTGTGTGGCACTTTCATCGTCCAACATGACGTTAAACTGTGTCAGTTCCCTTATCGTCCAACATGACGTTAAAATGTCACATTGGTTATTGATATGTCCTACATGACACTAAACTGTATATGTCCGAGATGACATTAAACTATATTGTGTCCTAGCAACATGACATTAAACTGTGTGGCACTTTCATCGTCCAACATGACGTTAAACTGTGTCAGTTCCCTTATCGTCCAACATGACGTTAAACTGTCACATTGGTTACTAATATGTCCTACATGACACTAAACTGTATATGTCCGAGATGACATTAAACTATATTTTGTCCTAGCAACATGACATTAAAACTGTGTGGCGCTTTCATCGTCCAGCATGACATTAAACTGTAAAAAATCCCCAGAACTGATATCCTCATATTGGTTCACCTTAGTCCTAGATACATGACTTTAAACTGTACAGCACCAGTTCGTCCTTGCTATATGACGTTAAACTATACAGCAATGGTCCCGTATGACTTTAAACTGCATCATTCCTGGTCCATGTATATGACCATAAACTATTTGCAAATATGTCCAGCAAGACGTTAAACTGTGACGTCCTAACTACATGACGCTAAACTGTATAAAAGTCCCTCACGTCCGGAAAGACGTTAAACTATATAATCATCAAAAGTCCAGCATGACATTAAAACTGCACAATCCCCCTTTCGTCCAATATGACGTTAAACTATATTGTCCCCATCGTCTTATCTACATGACGCTAAACTGTACAGAAAGTCCCTTTTTTTTTATGTCCTACATGACATTAAACTGTACATCGTTAAGGTTGTTATTACCTCTTGATTCTCACACCGAGTATGACTCACGTGAGCTTAGAGCGAACATCAACCATAACACTCCCTTTGGGCCACTAACCATGTGTAAGTCCCAACAACATTTTTTAGATCATTGTCCACAAGAACAACTTGATCATTAATTCATTCTTTATTTGAACTACACAGACTTTGATCCTTGCCCTCCAGGCTGGGTATGTAGGCAACCTCCCAGGGTTCAAGCCCAAAAAACAATCTCTTCACATTGGTTCACCACCATCTCATATGATGATGATTTGTGAAACCACCCCTGGAATCAATATCTTTACATTGATTCACTTTCGTCCTTGTTATATGACGTTAAACTATACAACACTTTTGTCCGGTACGACAATAAACTACAATATTCTTTGATTTCCTCATTTGATAAGGAACCATTATTAACATTGATTCTTTTTTCAATCATGGTTTTCATTTTTCAAAAGACTACGTACATACATGGTAATGCCTAAACTTTTTATCTTAGGTTAAAACCATCATTGCACTAAAGTCCCCTTTTCACCCTTCACATGTACGAACCAAATTTGTACAAAAGGTAGATCTAGAACTACATGGACTTGATTCCCATCCTTATGGGATACGTAGGAACATTCGAGTGTCCCTCGAATCCAGTCCCAAGTCTTTTGGGCCTAACCCCAAATTTCACTTTCAGTCCCTTGGCTGAAAAGTCTTCATGAAAACACACACTGTGTATTCATTATTATGGTCCGAATTCTATGACCCTAAACTAAGATCACTCATACTTTCGTCCTGCACGACGTTAAACTGCATTTCAAGAACTACGTATGGCTTGATTCTCATTCTTATGAGATACGTAGTGAAGTCCAAGTTTCAATTCAGGACCCAGTCACAACATGATTATGGTTTTCATTGACCTATGTATCTCTATATACATTGGAAAATACCCATCTTTATGTATTATAATCCTAACCTTAAATATTTTCAGATCTTCATAACCCTTTTCATGACTTATAGTCACAAAAATGTCAAACTTCTGAGAATTCTTTTGCCTGACTATGCAGCACGTGCCCATAGGTGGCCTTGCATAAACAGTCCACATAACAGACTTGTCAGCCAAGAGATGCTATTTATTTGACCATGCAGCCAATGCCCATAGGTGGCCCTGCATGTTTTCAACCCCCTAACGGGTTTTTTAAATAATAGTAACTTCATTCTTGGGAAGAATGCCTCTTTTGTCCTTATTTGTCTTAAACGACAGTATGTAGGGATCCGCAAAAATAGCCATCCTTAACGTATTTGTCCCATATCCTTTTTCATGATCTAAAAGTATTCAAGTCTATGGTTTATTCTTCTTCCCTACGTTTTGGTCAGACCTTCGTAGGAGTGATATTCATCCAGTTCTTTGATATTCTTGTTTGGAAATATCTTCTCCATATTCAAGTACCTCTTTCCATACAACAAACTCTATGCTTTAGAAAATTTGAATCTCCATAAACTTTCACTGACTTTTAGCACTAGGAAAGTAAATTTCTGGGAGTTCTTTTGCCTGACTATGCAGCACGTGCCCATAGGTGGCCTTGCATAAACAGTCCACATAACAGACTTGTCAGCCAAAAGATGCTATTGTATTTGACTATGCAGCCAATGCCCATAGGTGGCCCTGCATATTTCAACCCCCTAACGGGTTTTGTTAAATAATAGTAACTTCATTCTTGGAAACTACCTCTTCTAATGCTATTTAGCTCTTTTTCATATCATTCCTCAGATTCAAATATTCTTAAGCCATAGTTTACATTTTTTTCCCTAATACTTGAGTATGGTAAATATGTTTTCAGATAAATTGTCAAGGAATTGAATCCATTTTAATCCATTTTTCGGTCAAAGCTATTTCGACCTTAAACATTAGCCCCTTTATGTCCGGCGTGCATGACTTTAAACTGCCCACACAAAAGGCAAAGGAACTCTGAATAAAAGTCAAGTTCCAGCTCACTAAATATACATTTTTTTTGTATGATTTAGGTAATATTGAGCAGTTAAAAGGTTCAAAGTTTGTAGGGTTATTTGTAATAATCCTAGTAAAAATCAAACTATGCTTACTAAGCCCATTGGCTTAAGTAAATTTGAAGCAGGTAATGGAAGAATGCAAGTACAAATGATTGAAGACAAAAGTGTTTTTCATTGATACACAAGAGTTAGAAGGACATCCACAGACTGGAATCTCTTCTCTTTTTCAAGAATTACAGAAGATTGTCAACATAAGTCTTCATTTGATGTATAACATCCTGAGCCTTATCAACAGTTACTTGAAGCTCGTGCACTTGGCCAGCTTCACTCTTTTCAGCTTGCTGAAGTGCCTTCTTAGCATCTGCAATGGCTTTCATGCCATTCATATGAGTTTCATCCAATGATTTATTAAGCTGATCAAGTTCCCCAGTAACAGCATCTAACTGTTGCTGGAGCTGCACCTGCTGGACGACCTTTTCTTTGATTTTTTGCTTCAGATCCTTCATCTTGACAGCATAATCAGCTTCAGCTTGGGATATCGCAGCCTCAAATTCGCCTATGTTGACTGACAATTTCACTCTTGTCAAATCTTCGCGACTTGTCTGCATTTGCTCCCTCCTGAAAATAATCTGTTTCACCGCAGCATGGATCTTTTCATACCCAAAACCACCAAGTCCCATTATAACAAATTGGGATGACAATCGGGAAATTTTTTATGGTAGCTCTTCTAAAGGAACCCCCGATATGATGTTCCATGTGTTGTTCCATGCCTTACATCGTGAAAAGCTGAACGCTTTGAGCATCTCTGGATCTGATTCAACATCTTCGTCATAAGGGGGTATGTAATCTGGAATTAACATGCTTAAGGAAGTGCCTCGTCCTGCTCTTTCCCCTCTGACTTGGGCTTCTTCACTTTCAATTCCCGTTGGGGCAGAGTCTGAAGCCTCATCTCCGGATCTAGCCATTACAGTTGATGGCCCTACATGATCAATTGAAAGATTTTAGTTGAATCTTAAAGGATAACAAAAGAATGGATTGTCTTGCAAATAAAGTACAATCACAAATATTGTTATCCCTTACCCAATGGTGGTTCAGCAACATGAGAAGACTTCTCCCCATCTTTCCCAGTTTCAACAGGATTTTCAAGATGGGTCTCAGGAGAGTTTATTGGATTTAGCTCTACTTGAGCTAATGTTTCTACAATGATAGGGTTGACATCAGTGTCCACACCCTCTTCGGGCATTGGCAGTTCAGCATCTTCTACGGAAGAAACTGCATATTATTTTACATCATGATTAGAAATATGTTTTGTTTTTAAAAGAAAAATTTGGGCGAAGGGTAACACTCACGCCCAAGGTCTTCTAAATCACATGACAATCTAGCATGATCATAAAATTCTTCAAAAGTCATTCCTTGATTCATCATTTCATCTAATGATACTTCAGAATCTTGGTTAGTCTCACCAGTGGGAGCATTTGCTACGTCTTCTTGTTGACTTATGTCCTGCAACCCCTGACCCTGGACAGCATCTTCAGTAGTGGGAGGGATACTGGGAATGGATGGTAGCTCTTCTCTAGGAGCAACCAAGTTAGCTTGAGTCTGTGGTTGTTCTACAGCACCCTCCACGACCTTTGAAGAAGGATCAGTCCCTTCCCTCAAGGGGGAAATTGAAGAAGCCCCTGCAATCCTCAGAAATATGAGTAACCATATGATTATGGGTATAAACTCATGATTGTTCGAAGGACTTACCACTGCTAATGAAACGTTTAGCTAAGGATTTCCTCCTTCGTTGCCTTGGCTTCTTTTGTTTTTTTGGAGTTTCGGTTGTCTCCTTTATTGGCACTTGGATTGGCGAATGAAAGGCTATGTCCAGTGCCTCATTCATGGCCTGCTGGCCTGGAGATATCTCGCCTGGTTCGCGAGGAGAATCAGCAGCAGCCCCAACAGCGGTACCACCAGGGCTATATTGTGGCGAAGGAACCCCGGTCCCTTTCTTTGCAAGCTGCAAGATGAAGAAAATAACTTCCTTAAGTAACAAAGCTTCAACTGAAATCAAGTTTCAAAGAAAATAAGGAAATAAAACTTACATCTTCAGGAGCCACGTACTCTTGCCACTCCTCATCTCCAGAACCACCAGCCCCCTTAGTGGTGCCACGATCAATCATTTCCTTCACCCGCCTGGTGATAGGAACCGAATTATCAGTGGCATATATGAGCATTTCCAGCTCTCTGATATAAGCTCGCACTTCATTGGGGTTATCTCCGTATTGAAGGTCTTTAGAAGCTAGAAGATATCCTATCCAAGGAAGTTGTAGGCCCTCACACAAATCCAGCCAGGCGGTCTTAGTATCACAGTATAAGCTCTGCCATAGCTGAACAGCCTCTGGTCTTAGATATAAAGGCTGTGAGGAAGGTCCTACAATTTTTGATTTTAATTTCTTCCCGACTCCTGCAACTACAGATAGAGAATAAGAAAGTGAGACTTATTAATTTATAAAGTAGCAGTGATTGAAGTTATTACAATCAAATAACTCACCAGGAGCTGATGGAGTGGGTCTTTTAACTCTGGCCGGAGGATTATATCGGGCACGAAACCGCTTTGCTGCCGGTTGTGCCTCATCATCCCCATCATGATAATCCGAGGAATCAGTTCTAGAGGAGGAGTCTGTTGAACCTATTTCAGGAGGAGAAGCATCACCTTCATGAGGAAGAGTTTCTTTCTCTACAGTCCTCTTCCTCTTTCCCACTTGATATACAGGATGATTCAATATCCCTTTAGGGTATGATGCTATCCAGTGTTCGGCATAAAATGTAGTCAGATAATGTGCCGCTTTTTCAACTGGTAGATCAAATACTGCCCCAGTCTTCTCTCTTGATGTCAGCAACCATAGTTGTCGAGCAACCATCGGATGTTGCTCTAACCTGACATGTACTGGAGGGGATACAACAATCTGTTGCAAACATTTGAATTGGCGTGCAAATCTATATGGAGCATAGGCCTCGCATATGATTTCTCCATCAATCCTGGCTACTAACACGCCATCCCTGCAAGCTAGCATGTATGCCCTCAAATCCAAAGGGGCTTTCCCATCATCAACAAACCTCCCAGATGGCGGACTTCCATAAGGAAAGAAGTTTAATTCCTTATACATGCTTAGTCTTACTTTTATGTCATAACCATTGACATCTAATGGAGCAATTCCAGAGAATGCTTGCACTGACGGTCTGAAAGAGCTTCCAGGAATTTGTAATCCATTCTGTACATTGTAAGTCCTGAAGTGAGTGGCGATCCATCCCCACAAAACCTGGAATGGTCCCACTATTCTTAAAGGAGATTTACCCTGGAAGACGTGAAGTAAACTCCTGTGAATCTTTGCTAAAATGGGGGTAGCTAACCCAACCATTTTTCCCTCAGCCAACTTGGCCGCAATGACGAAGGTCCCTGGCCTAACGCCTCCCTTCGAATCCCTGACCCGCAAGAGATAAATACTGAGCCACATTGCCAAGAAACCCGCCAGACGAGTTTTCTTTGGAATTCATTGATTCACTTCATAGCCCCATTTTTCAAACTCTCCTGCTTCTAGAGTTGGCCAGAATGTGCCAGGAGCTCCTCTCTTCTCAGGTTTTGGACAAGTGGTAGGACGTCTGGGCCGGGTATCCTTGGATTTCTTTTTCTTGGATCCTTTTTCCTTTGGATCCATCCCTTTCTTCTCAGTAAGAAACACATTCATCCATTCTTCCGGATGGATATCTTTTCTGAAATGAGTTAATGAGGTCTCTGAACTCTTGAGCTTGTGAAAGATTTTGAATAATTCTCGAGCCAAAGCAGGAGTCTTCTCTGGATCATTCCAAGTCACCTTGGGAGGAATGAATTCATCATACATATCGCCCAAGATTGGAGCTCCTGAAATCTTGTGGACATCCCACAAACTGATACCTACTTCTCCATGAGTCAAGTGAAAAGAATTAGTCGCTGGACTCCAATGGCTGAGTATCTCTGGCACGAAGATATCATGTCTATAAATATATGTTTGCCCAACCCAAACAGCCTCATATATTGCAGCTCTCTTCAGATCCTCAATAAACTCTGCGCAAGTCTGTCGCACCCAGTATACCCACATCCAAGTTGGTTTCACACCTCCCCCAGGACGGAAATCCCAACTTTTCTTCCAGCCTTTGGATTGATCCATCTGAGCATTTCAGAAGATTGAAGGATGACAATGTGGTTGAAGCTCAGGTGTATGTTTTTTCAGATCTGGTGTGCAAGGGCTATGATGCATCACATAAGCCTTCTCCACTGTTCCAGCAGTTTGAAATGTTCCTCCGCCTGAGATATTTGCTGAAGCAAAATTGGTATAATTCTGAAACCAAGAAAATGGAAGATAATTCTTTACTTCTGGAATAATGACTTCTTGCAGATGACCATGACCATACAAAGGTAGGTAAGTGCAGTGAGGAAAGTCGTGATGATATTTCTTCAGATACTTAGCCAAATCTGGAAGAGTGCTGTTTTTGACAGTATAGTAATCAGGGCCAATGATATTCATCATATCATCTATCCTCTTGCTAGCCAGTTCATCAATTAATCCAGGTCTAAAAGCCATTGAATCTGCACAGGAGTTGAATAAATTAAACTCTTAAATGGGTTTTATTTTTCATAAAATTTGTGAAAGAATTTTAAAAAAATGGCTAAGGAATTAAGGCGCGCAAGTATGGAGCTGTCGCGCAAGTGATACATGTGCCGCGCAAGTTTTGGTCGCGCAAGTATTACCGCGCAAGCCCCATTACCTTGAGAGTAGCACGGCAGAGAAGAAACAGTGAAAACAATAGACTTGCGCGGCGAGGAAGACTTGCGCGGCGAGAGCTCGAGAAATCCGGAACTTCAGATGCCATCTACGGCCGGAAGCCGTGTATTTATAGGCTCGGAAGCCTATCTGCGCGCCGCACCCAGAGCGCTCAAAGCCTGCGCGACGCAGACTTGCGCGCCACCCACTGACGCTGAAAGACTTGCGCGCCCTCCCTTTTCCTTTTGAGGAATTCAATTTCCTCAGAGTCAAATCCTCATTTTCTCTCCGGATCCAACTCTGAGGGGGGACTTTTGTTGACGCTCCTTTCGTCACAGAAACTAAAGATCGGAAAAGGGAATATCTGAGCTCAAAGTGATTAATCCTTTGAAGAAACATCAAAAATCGACAAAGGGATAAAAAAGGAGAACATTGCCCATATATCACGCAAGTTCCCTCTTGGTCGCGCAAGTACACTTGCGCGCCGCCTCAATACTTGCGCGACTCCTCATATTCGTGCAAGGGACTTGCGCGACATATGTGGTAACCGCCTGGTAACCGCCCAGTAACCACCCGGGGTCTTCTTTTGCCTATAAATAGACCCTGTGGGCCCCCCATTCAAGGAGGATCTTTTTCCAGAAACTCGGATTGAAGCTCCCGACGCCCAAGTCTCTTCTCAAAGCTTCCGGAACACTTCTAAGGTAATTTCTTACCTAGAACGGAAGATCTAAAGAGAAAAAGGAAGGCCGAAGTGTTGAAACTTATCAAAAACTTGCGCGCCTACTTAATTCCTGCAATATAACTTGCGCGTCCCTCTTCTGGAAGAACCTCAAGAGGATGGTAAAGGGTTTAATAAAGAGTCGCTCAAGCATTTCAATACTGGTTGAAAATCGCGCAAGTACCCCTAATGTCGCGCAAGTATACTTGCGCGACCAATACTTGCGCGCCGCCGCAGGACTTGCGCGCCTTTCAAGACTTGCGCGTCCCTAGCTTTTTGGGTGCCCATCTTGCCCATTTTTACCCCTCTTAAGCCATTTCACCCTTCCTATTCAAGATTCAGTCTTCAAGATACTCTTCAAAGCCATTTATGGCATGATTTCTTGATTTGACATCCTTATCTGAAAGGAATTCTGTGAAATATCTGTCAAAACCTAGTGATTTAAACATCTTTATATCACCAAAGATTGAGAGTTCATTCATTTCAACCTCATCCTTTAAGATGAGAGAATCCTAACCTGGGTCTCCTTTTCAGGAATAATCCCCAGTTATAAAAACCTTTAATCTTGGGCATCTTTCTTAAGAATAAGCCCCAATCAAGTGCTTTAATCTTGGGCATCCTCCTCAGGAGTAAGCCCCAAACCTTAATCCCTAACCTGGGTCTCCTTTTCAGGAATAAGACTCAGTCATAACCTTGGGCTTCCTTTTCAGGAGTAAGCCCCAAGTCCCCTAACCTAGGCTTCCTTCTCAGGAATAAGTCCTAGTCATAAATCTTGGGCATCCTTCTTAGGAGTAAGCCCCAAGTCTCTTAAAATTTCTCTTAACCAGTCATAAATTACCTTTGATTTGGGTTTCCTTTTCAGGAATAAAACCCAATCATAAGTCCCCTCCTAACTTGGGCATCCTCCTTAGGAGTAAGCCCCAAGATTAGAGTATTCAAATCTCCATGAAGCACATATAACTTTGTGGACCCTGTTCTTGGATTTTCTCCCTAAAAGTAAATCCTAAACCTTCGTCTATCTGGGCAGTCATCTATACATAAGCCCCAAAACAAATTCTTATGATTGCATCTTTTATGGCACAATTGTCTAAATGTTACCAATACCTCTTGTTTCTCACACCGAGCATGACTCACGTGAGCTTAGAGTGTAAAAGTAATTATGACATTCATCTTTGAGCCATCAATCATAAAACATCATATCCCATTCCTCGAACTACGTGGGTTCTGATTCCTTTCACAAAACAAAGGATACGCAGGTAGCCCATTTATGGGTATGATCCCAACATTGAAATAATCTCTGTCCTTCTGAATGACGATAAACTTCAAGTGCCCCACTGAGTGGCTTTAAAACCAGCCTGGTCATCAAAATGACCAAGAGACTTTTATATAAATGTTTTGAAGGATACCATTGACCAAGAATCTCTAAACAAATATAGATGATTCTATATTGATGAAGAACCTCGAATACATATAAAAGATTCTCTAAATTTCTTGCATATTTAATCATTGATTGTTAAAACTAAAGGAAAGCTCATTTTATACTTGGTAATGTAATAAGGATTCACGAACTTAACTTAAATCTATAAAGAGAGTCCCGGAGTAGACAATAATTCCCCTCAAAAAGGTGTGATGAGTCCGACCTCCCATCCTCTCGACCAATGCAAATTCCTAAGCCTCATTAGCCCACAAGCTAATGAGCGCCTGCCTTTGGAAAGTAGGTCCAAACGGATGTGGAATCATTGGATGTTTCCGGTTCTACGAACAAACCCGTTAGAAACCGATCGGAACGTTTGAATCTCCCGTCCAGGAGGTCATCCCCGGATTCTGCGCGAAACAGAGGTCCTTTAAAACAAGTTAGAAAGTTCGACGCTTATAATGTGAATGGAATTAGATTTCATACAGTCGATTGAGAAGTTGGTTTGAAAACATAGAATAGTGGTATATTTAAATTTGCTGAAGTGGAATACTATGAAAAGCTGCATGATATTATTTAATTAAACTACCAAGAACATTTTTCTGTTATTTTATTCAAATGCAAATGGGTAGATATTATCAGAGGTGTTAAAAGAGATTCCTTGCAATTTACTTCTGTGAACTTCACTCACTTGATGGATGTTGGTGATTCTGAACTGCATGATCCATATATCATAGCATCGCAATAAAAAATGGTATATTATGTAAATGATGTTGTCGATGAAGGGTAGATTGTAGTTGTTCATTTAATACAAAGAGATTTGTATGATATGGGTGATGAAGTGGATAATTTGACCTCTGAAATTGAATTTAATCAACAACAGGCAACAAAATTATTTGTCCATCATGATATTGAAAATATTAGTCTAGAAAGGATGAATGAATTGGATGAAGAAATGGAGCAAGAAAACAACATGATTGAAGTGGAAAATGATTGTATGTACAATTATTTATTTAATCGGAAACCACTTGTTTCATTTCTGCAGTCATTCATTATCATTGTTATATATTTTTTGTCTGTTAGTACTGGGCATCTGTTATCATTTTTTAATTTTTTTTCTGCATAATTTTTTAAAAATATATATTCTAAACATATTTTTATTTGATTAAATGATAGGAATGCCAAGGAAGAAGCGGTATACTATTTCATCTAGTTCCGCGACAGATGGCGATCCATCTGGCTCCCTCCTCACGACATCTGAGGCACCAAATTCCTACACTCCTGCACCATCTCCCCCTGCACCATCTCTCACACCATCTTTGGATGTCCCATAAGAGGGTGAGTCTTCGACTCCCCCTTCAGGAGCCTCAGCAGTGGGGCAATGACATGCCCATTCCAGTTCATCACGGGCATTCTGGAGTGTCACTGTCATAGGTAGAAATTTTAATTAAATAAATTTATTACATTTTTCTTATACTAATTTTTTACTCATTAAAGATGAAAAAAATACAACTGTGGAGAAAAAAATAAAAAGTGCATATGTTTGGAATATGACTGGCGATAAGATAGTTGTTCCATTTGATTCTTATGGGGTCCCAACGGATGACGCCGCAGGGTTACTTGGCCAGATTTTAGGCCAGCTGGAAACGGAGCCCATTTCCCTTCCTATTGCATATGATGATTTGATACATATGCCTCCAAGCTGGAAAAATGATTTTTTTGATTCTCAAATAAAGTTAAATTTATTACATTATGGTTTAATTGAATTTCATAGTACTAATATGTTCAAAATGAATTTCTATATACAGATGTTCTTCGACTTCATAGTTGCTGATGTGATAGCACATAAGTGGATGTTGAAAAATCTAGGTATGAAATGGAAATATTTCAAATTGATATTGTGGTGTGATATCAACGATACCTCATTAACCGTGAAACAAATGTTTGAGAAGCTACCCAGTGGGGTACCGAAAGAACAGTGGAAAGTTTTGGTTGACAAACATCATGATGAGAAGCGGATAGTATTGAAATATATATTATTATATTATCCTCATTTTACATTTATAAATGTATATGAAGAGGACATGAAATTGAATACATTACTATTAAATTGCATTTTTTTGGATCTCTCAAGAAAGAATGCTTCAAACCGGGCTAAGCAAGTCATCCCTCACACTGTGGTCTCAAAAAGATTTTCTAGATGTCGAACGACATATGTAATCTTTTAATTAGTTTAAATATTTATAAGAAAGTATTATTTGTTTACTATTTTGAATTGTTGATTTATCTTTGCTTAATGTAGTCACAGAGTTTAGGGCATGAAGCTTCCCGAACTGAACTGTGTTTGGATGTTCACAAGAAATCAGATGGATGTTTTGAAATGAGTCTGCTAAAGAAGTTGGGGTATGAAGTCAATTTTTTATTATAATAACATATTATCAGTTTCTACTGTGTTAATATATATTGATATTTGATTTATAGGTAATAATTAAAGAAATATGGGATGCCAATCCTACGCAGTCCTACTCAGTCTCCCAGGATGACCTGGTTGCTAATGTCCTTGGGAAGGAGCATCCTGGTAGAGTGTGTGGGATCGGTTTGGGACCCGTTCCATCTGAGGATTTTATCAGGCCATCGGGGATGGCAGCTGTATCTACTCCTGGATTTAGTCATCCCATACCTGGAGATTCTCAAAAAGAGATTGTTTCTCTACGAAACACAATTCACCAGTAGGGAAATCAGATATCTGCTTTATAGAAAGAGTTGATTGAAATACATCAGCATATGAGCAGATATTCCCCCGGTGGTAGTGCATCGACTGGTGGTATGCAGTTAAATAAAAAAAATCAAAATTATTTATTTTTCTAACTTTCATTGGTTTTAGGTTTTAATATAAATATGCAACCGTGTTTAATTTTCATTATAATGTTCTTACAGGTGAAAGCAGAAAGTGGTGATGAAGGTGGCGAAGGTAACGATGCATCATCGGACCATGAGTAGTTGTATTGTTCATGTGTTGAACAAATATGGGAACAATTGCTTTGTATATATTACATTTGTGGAACATAGTTTCCACTAAACATTTTCATGTCCTAAAATTTCATTGATTTATCATGTTTCAGTTTATGCGTTTTGTTGATTTATAATGTTTCTTTTTATGTCTTGATTTCTCAAGTCTGGTATACAACATTCCGTTTAGGCAAGTGTTTGAATTGGTAGTCTAGATTTTGGATTAATAGGAGTTAAACCCATTGTTGATGTGTTGAACAAATTGGGTCATTTCACATGTTATACTATTTTGAATTTGAACTAAGTAATATTCTCTTATGATGAGATGGTTTTAATATTTTTTAGTGGTGAGGGGGTAGTGGATTTATCCACACCTACTTCATACTCAATAGAATCATGTTTCCCAACATAAATTGGGTTATCATTGAAGAAATATACTATTGTGTTACCACCAATAGGAAACACATATTTACATTTTAAGCTGGATATCATTGATTTGGGTGTGATCCCATAGGATGACTGATACTGGAGATGACCATGAAGAAAAAATGATTAAAAATCCCCCCACCCATGTGGGTTATGTTTTACATTGTAATTTTATTGTCACAAATGCCACTTAGGATAGATTCTGATGCTTTTAGATATTAGAGCATTGTAACCATCCCTAGTATATTATCTAGATATTCTAATGGGCCTCATGGTTGTTTAAACTAGTAGTGGTTTAAATATACTCATGAGTGTCAGTGGTTGGATATCCCCAGTGGCATCAACTTTTAGATGCTTGAGTATAGACAATAGGAAAAACACACTATACATCTTCTTGAGTACTCGAGGTCACATGTTAATAAAAATGTCTATAGTGAACATGATACTCATAATGAAGTTCTAAGGTGATTTCTACTTTATGGTGGACATATTTATCCAAATCAATATGATAAGAGAAGAACATGTTCCATTGATCTATTTAAAGGATACAAAAAGGTTGGATGTGAAATAATGGACCAATGGTTTTTCCAGAGAATATTTTTAGCTGGACAATCTGTGGGAAATTATTACCTATAGATTACCATGAGTGTCATATAATGTCAGGATAGAACCATTTAGATGGTATTCCTAAAATAAGGTGTGAACCATCACAAACTCATTTTACAAGGGTAGGAGACAATGTATGTCAGGGTATGGGGAACATATATTCATAGAAATTGAATCATGTGTATGACATAACAATTGTTTTCATGCCTCACCATTGTCTTCCTTATGGGTACTATCAGGTTGTTTTTGGTCTTGAACATAATTGGTGCATTTGGTGATTCAATTTTAATTTATGGATGTGATGAAGGTATTGAAAAGTAAACACAATGAAGAAACCCATCAATACATCATCAAATGTAAGAGTTCATAGTTTATGAATTCAATTCCATGTTAATGGATTCACATTAGGTTAACTATTTTTTTACGAGAACCTCCAATGGGATTCCATGTATATGGATATTTGGTATGGATGTCCTTTTAGAACTAAATTACAATGAAAGGTGTTAACTAGTGATTCATATACTATAGATTCTTCAAAATAGGTACTGGTAAAAGGTGTGAAATTTTGGGATCATCAAATTTCTTTGGGTGGAATCATTTGAATTAATGGATTCCCTTATAGATTTTTGATTTTTAATGAATAATATCAAAATACTAGTGTTTAACGAGTTACCCCTATTTCTATGATCTCTCTAAATCTGTGTAGATATGAAAATATATGATTTTTAGGTTAATCATACATATAATATATGTTTATGATTCATATACTTAAGGCCACATAGTTAGGAAATTATTCATTTTTCTCCATACAAAGAGGTCGTAGGTGTCTACATTATTGGGATCAGGCCCATGCGATGAGAATCATATGAATCTCTATAAATAGAATCATACCACACATAGTTTATTAATGATTATTGGGATACATCAAACCATTTATGTTCAATCTAAATAGAAATATTTCATGAATATTAACTTTTTGTGAAGGGGAACACTTTTTGAAAGGTACCTAGAAGTAGATAGTGTTTGAATTTATCCTGAGTTTCAATTTCAGTTTCATCTTGGTCTTCAATGACTAATTTGGAGAAGGTATGGTTGTAGATTTCGCCTATTAGAGGTCCTATATATTGTTTTCAATATCATATATGTTGGTATGATGATAATGGATGAATGCTTAAGAGGATGGGGAATACAACTTGAAGGTGGATATGATATTCATTTTTGGTTTGATTTGTCTTTCTGGGTAGGGGTGCAGCGGAAGCATTTTTTTCTGATCAGCTTTTAGCGGTAGTTTAAACCGCCGCTAAACTGTGAAAACCACCACAAAATGTTAAAAAAAATTACATTTCACGGCGGTTTTAATGGCCGCTACATAGTGGCATTGCAGGTGCTCCTTCCGCGATGGTTCACATTACTTCAGCGGCAGTTTTACGGCAGCTAGATTTGAGTTTATTCGTGGCGGTTATAACCACCACGAATAAACTGATGTCAAGGGCTCATAAAAACCATCGCCAAACTCAGTAAAACTACCGAGAAATTAGGCATCTACAACGCTTTCCTTAAACCACCACAGAACGGAAATAACTTCCACTAATATATTGGTGACGTCGAATTAGGCAGCAGTTTACAGAAACAATCGCCAAACCATGTAGTGGCGGTTTAAACCACTGCTAAATAAAGATTCTCTTATAGTGTTAGTGGAAGGAGAATTTATCCTGACACCAACCAAATAGAGGTTCCTGATAAAAAATTTCACATAATAACACCGAGTTATTACTAGCTATAGGATGTCAAACTGCATAACACTATATAAATCCCCACTGCAAGACGTTGAACATCGTATCTGGTCCTAGTCATACAACCCAAAAAATGCAAGATATCATTCTTCCTCATTGCATGACATTAAACTATGGGATTTACATCTCTCATGGTTGAAGTTAATAAACCCCCAAAATACAATGAGTTGACACTCCCCATGGTCCATCAAATATGATGAAGAAAGGATTGGTTGTTCTCGTGCATAATCCCCACTCATATCACTGTTACCCCATAGTGGAACTTGAGATCATTTATATGTATAATCCCTAATGTAATCATGTCATTATTGCAAGACATTAAATTGAAAATATCTTTTAAGAACTATGTGAGACCTAATTCTCATTCCAATGAGAAACGTAGTGATTCCCATATCTTTAATATTGGGTTGAGTTATGATTAAAACAAAAGAAAAATCCCATTCAGTCATTGTGTGTATGAATTAATCCTACATAGGGAATGTTTTCCATAACTACATGGGGATTTATTCTCATTTCAATGAGATATTTAGTGATGACCATATATCTTATCATGGTTTTGATCATGATTAAAGAAAATAAAAATCCCATACTATTCCCTATGCAAGAATCAAATCTATGTAGGGAACCTTTCAAGGACATTCATCTTGATTCCCATTACAATGGGATGTGAATTGATGCCAAAACATCATGTATCAAGCCCAACCACCATCCTAGAAAATTATAAAGCCCCTTTATCTATTTCAAAGCCTAGTTGAAACGGGGGAGAAATCTCCAAGAACTACATATGTATTGATTATTTCCATATAAATCTACATAGTGATGTCTGGTTCCAACACCTTAGTCTATCATAACATTCTTCTCCTTCTATGTCAGTTAATATTCATTATTATCTCATTATGTTAAACTATATATAATTTCATGAACTATGTATGGCTTTATTCTCATCCCAATGAGATACACAGTGATACCTGAATCCTATCTCTTAGCACAGCCACCACATAATCGAAATTCCCCTATCCTTCACTTGTTTTACCATTATGTTGTATAAGAAACCTTTACCGCTTCTTGTTTCTCACAATGAGCATAGATCACATGTTTTTAGGAGTTTGGTAAATGTGTTATCTACATAAATAAGGTGTATTAATTTAGATGGGGCTATCTTGGTAATGGATGTAAGACCCTCAAAAGCACACTAGATTCCCTTATCACATGAAAATAAATTGAACGATCTATTTAATAACTACATGTGGTTTGATTTTTCCATAGAAATATACATAGTGACTCCTGGGTTAAACACCCTATTCCATCTACAATATTCATTTTCATGTCATAATAACCAATGTCCATGCTGTAGGACTTTGAAATACATAGTATCCAAAGAACTACACATGGCTTGATTCTCATCCCATTGTGATACATAGTGATTCCTAGGCCTCATGTCCTAGTCTCATCCATAGGGTAAAGAAGAAATACCCCCTCTTCTACATTGAAATAATGGTCTATATAGGAGATATTAATTTAATTCCCCTCATAAAAGGGGACTTACCAAGGAAATGGAGATATGCCCTTTTTATATATGAGTCAGATCTATGTAAAGGATTCCAAGTGGACCAGAAAACCCCTTTATGCTAGGACATATCCCTTCCACATTTCATACTCTTAATCCTGAATAATTTCCTATATTCATAATATTTCCATGGCTTCAAGTGGAAGAATGCATATACCCGAGGGCTCATTTTTATAACAATTTTGTAATTAACCCCAATCATCTTTCAATAAAACAACCCTAATAACATTTATGTTATCCAAAGGATTCCACTGATTGAATATGAATTACATGGCCCATTTTTCCTTATATAAAATATTCCAAAAACTGATTTTTAAAATAGAGGTAAATTCCCCTATAGGGGAAGAATATTTTATCCTTATAATATTTGAAAACAACACAATAAACCCATAATTTAGTGTCAGTTGTCATCCCGTGTATATTCATCATGTACCCTTTCTCATAATCTGAGAACCCCTAATACAATGGTTTACAATTTCCTCCATCATTTTCAAAGTATATAGTAACACCATTGGATATGTAGGTTACATTTTATCTATTGTTTCCAGAATATCATGGTCTTAGTCATAAAACCTAAAACTATATACACCATACTTCATGCTCTTGGGTTAGACCAGTATGGGAAACCTATTTTATCCATTCTTGGAAAATTTTGAATGGAAACACCCCTTATGTGCTGAGGTAATTTCTTCATGCAAACAAAACATCATGCCTTATGAAATCTAAATATTTGCAAACATACATCATCTTTTTAGTGAAAGAAATTTATAACTCTCAAGGACATATTTTCCGGACTATGATGTAACATACCCCAATTGGAATTGGATAAGTCACTCAAAAAATTTAGGGCCTATTATCCAAAGGATGCCTTTGTTTTTTTAACAGAAATAGAGACATGAATTGGTCACCCAATTAATGCTCCAAATAAATTAATTAAATAAAACGTATTACGATACAAGCACAAGTTCTAGTGAGTTTACACAAACCCAAAAGTGATGGAATAGCATGACGATATAACAAAGAATCTCAAACACAACAATAAATAAGTGAACCAACTCCGAGCAAGATCCAATGCATCAATATATCGAAGCAGAGATGTAGGTTTGACCATTAAATAAGAACAGAGGGTAGTGCACTTAAAAACAGAGCATCAGTAATCAAATAAAATCAAGGAGTTTGTCTATACTCTTTCACCAACCTCTTATTAAACACTCAGGTTTTGATATCAAGATAAGTTTATGCAGAAATTTCACCATCTTTGAGCCTTTGATAATGTAATTCATCTCGTTGTTCTAATCGAGATTCCAAATTTTCACTCACCTCCTTAGAATCTAGGTCTGCATACTTCATGACCGGGACAGAGACTTAATTATGTTTATCATCAGGAGGTGCAATAGGAGGATCATCCTCATGTTGTGAAGGAGTATCTATAGCCATTATTCTAGAATCTCCAATGATGGTTATATTCAAGTCAATCATATTAATTGATTTTTTTGATGCAATGTTATTCTTTTTATACGTATCAAGTGATATCGTAACAATTATTCATTCAAGGTGAGAATAGTCTCTACATTTCCTCATTTGTTTGGGATTGGGAATAATGAATCCATCAGCACCCACTATTTAATTTTTCCCTTTTCTAGAGATTGATTTTAGGAAGTCTTCCTCAATTTTATCATCTTTCTCATCAGCCTCTAGCAAGGATCTTATCTATGTTGGGCATGTGACTGGGTCATATTGAGAAAGTTCATCCCGATCCTACTCATTATTGGGGTCAATATGAACACCTTGGATAGAATAAAAAACCCTGGAAGATTCCAGGTTTAGATAAACTCTCAACATTGACAATGACTTGAGGCAGAGATTTACCATTCTTTTCAACATCTTCACTTTTACCACCAAAGGGGTCCTTACTTCCATAGGGGCCAGCAAGAACCATCACTTTCTTAGACTCTCACGTGCAATATTCTATAGCCATCTTCAGATTTCCCTTCTCAACCCATGTCTTGCGAGCAGGTGTGTAGACTGTCTTACCACGTGCACTGGATAAATGTCCAATTTTAAAACATTTTTAAAAATATGTAGCAAACATTAATAAATCATCTCTTGTAAGAATCCATGGCTTTCATTTTGAATCTAGATTTGACTTGGAATAAGTTTAGTGAAATTGATCTCAGTAGAAATCCTAGAAACCGAAGGCCTATAAATTTTTCTTATTGCAATGTCCAACTAAAATGGAAATACACTAAGACCGACAATGAGAAACATGTCAATAAGATTAAAGAGATGAATCAATAGACCAGAGAAACCAAGCCAAATAGGAAAAGTAGGAGATTCAATGTCAGGATCCAAATCAGGATTCCATTTCAGAACATTCAAAGTACATCCTCAAAAAAACCAAGATCCCCTCAGAAAAAATCGATAGTATTCATTTTCAGATGAGAACCGAAGAATGATTTTGAAGGAATTATGTAAACCAAATGTGAAATACCACAAACCCAATAGCTTCGATATATTTTCTCAAAAATATTAATGAAGGTCTACGCAGAATAAACTCTCCAACAAAAATGAAGCAAAAGTCCGTGGATAAAATAATTTCCTCATTGGAAGAAAAAGAAATCGGTAAATGACCCCAATGCCAAAAAGTTTTCAAATAAAGGTGAATCTCATCATCCTCAACCCCACCCCCACTAGGAGGCACATTAGTCTGTTAAGGTTTACCAACATCAACATCTGCATGGGATCAAGGATCATCCCTAGGATTTCTCAGATGATCTCCTGGGGTCAAAGACTCCATTTTCCCCCAAAGGATGCTACTATTGACTGTGTAGTACATACCCTTATCAACCTTCTATTTTACAACCCATAAAATGGGTTTTTAAACCAGAGGTAACTTCATCCTTCGGGGATTCATCCTCTAACATCATTGTACCCTTTTCATACAACTCTTCGGATTTAGATGTACCCAAATCACATCTTACACCTTCAACATCTCACTCCAAAATATGATAGCATATTTTAAAAAAAATGACCGTGAATGGGAGAATCATCAACCTTTTAGTCAATGCTAAAGACATTAAAATTGTATCCCTTAATTTCCATTAAGTGCGACAATAAACTATGTAGTATAATTTACTCACCGTAAGACATAAAAATACAGGATTAATGTCTTAGTTTCATGACATTAAACTACGTGATGCTTTAACCCTTGTCATAATGGGTTTGTCCTACTGAAATTGGTTATTTAAAAAAATTTACCCTCCTTCACTTGATCCAAATTCATATAGAAGTTTATTCCCATTTAGGGATTGTACTAGTAAAGATATTCCATTCATTCTTAGACACTTCCCTTTGGCAAAACCACCCATCATGGCCTTGAGAAATCTGAAACTTAAACATTGTCCATCAGTAATAGAAGTTTGTAATTTTTGAGAAATTCTTTATCTGAATATGATATAATACAACGTGGTTTTATTTTCATATATTGTCTAAAATATTTAGAGAATGTCATCCAATGGATGCCTCTATTGACTATGCAGTATGCACCCTAGTTGGCCTTGCATAAAACATCACAAAAAATGATTTTTTCAGTTGTTGTTAACATCATCTTCAAGAGAGATCTCATATATTCCCTAATATTGTGTTTTAGATCTAGGAACCACAAAACTACGACTTAATATTTTCCATTGGATTTCTGAATAATGATAGAACATTCTCATTTCATACGCCCTATTTGGTCCATCATTTAAAATTTATGGTCAAATCCGTTCAACCTAAAAATACCATCCTCATTAGTTTGACATTTATGACATTAACCTTCCCAAAAAAAGACGTTGTACCTTCCATATGAAAAAACCACAATGGGATCTCGGGACAAATGTTGAGTATTAACTGACTAGACATGTTCTCCATGTGGTTTAGAAAAAATAAAGCAATGAAAATAAATATGCACAAAACTTGTTAGGATTAAAACGCATAAAAGGTGGTCTAATAAAAATACAAGTTTTTCCCACTAGGTATCCTTCTTACTAGGACTTATGAAAAAATTAGGGTGATGACATAAAAATGAATAAAGTTTGTAGGGTTTTCCATATAACCCAAGAAATTGTTAAACTATCCTCACTAGGCCCCTTGGATTAGGTAAAAATTAGAGTGCCCCAATCCCTATCATTTTGATTATGATTAGTTGGTATAAAGATTTCATTATAGGAAAATCAACTTTGACATTATGATCATTTTAATAGAGCATGGATGAAGACATATTTTATTGGAAAGAAAATTATTTTCATTTTGTGAAAAATTAGAGGATCATCCACACGATGGAGTCCCTATATTGTATATTACAAAAGTAATTTAACATAACTCTTCATTTATTGAACAACCTCTTGATCACCATCATCCACTCATTAAATCTCTCTTAATTAACTATATTGAGTCTCGTTTGATGATCAAAGTGATTCTTTTGTAGTGGAAATGGTAGTTGACCATTATATTTGGGATTCTACCAATGAATGGTGGAGTTGTTCGAGTTACCTCTAAACGGGATCCAATTATTACTGAAGGCATAGTGCTTGAATGGTCTTCTCCATGATCTTACATTAAAATTCCCCTAGCTTTGTGTTATGGATGACCTCTTATTAGGATAATGCAACTTGAAAATCATCAACATTGGCCAGCAGTTTGGCCTTTATGAGGTATGCTGAAGCTTATTATCTTTCATTCACCTTCAAATAGTCTTCTATAAAACTGTGTGGATTGGGTGGTAATCAAATCCAAAAAATACTAATATACCCTAATAGAAATAGAAATCAACCAAGCATAGAAGGTAGGTATTCTAGAGAAATATTTTAAATTTTCTTCCAAATGATCCACCAAGCCCATCCACATGTGAAAATGAGAGCAACATGTAGCTCTAAGTCTGACTCGGAGCCGCTATTAGTGGGTGGAATGTACTATGAAACTAAATCACTCAAAGAAGTTCCCAGATATACTCCCACCAAGATAGTGGCTGCCTTACCTTCTAATGTTGGGTGAGCTGGTATAGTAGTACCACCATTAGACCTAGTCGCAGAAGCAAATAATCCTAAACAATGGTTTAGAATAATTTTAATCCTAAAAACAATACTAAAAATTGTTCACAATCATAATATTTTGTGATCCTTATACAATTGAAAATCAAAATTATTGGAGGATTTATCCATAGCATCCTTTTCTTAGCAATTTGATCTAGGACCTCTTGGTGAGGGGTTCCATCCTAGGTCTTCTCAAGGTTCACCAAATGAGGCTAATAAAGACTTAATGTTTCATGGTATGCATGATCTACCCCCATAACAATGTGATTGAGATTGTCATAAAAATCTTGGTCATGTTCCATCACTGCGACATTCTTCATAGATGGAGCCATATGTACAAATTATCCATGATTAGAGAACTAGGAATAAAAGGATTAGTTACACAAAGTAAAGACTCATGTCCATTCAATTCACACTTAAGTGATTCAAATTATTCCAAATTGGTGGGAAGTTTAATATGTTCCAATATTTCATTAATGTTCATGCCAATATTTTTCAGGGAATCTATTGACATTCTTGGCCATTTGGTAATCATACCTATGGAGATGTTTGGTATATTTGGCTCCTTACCAGCACATCACCCTCCTCTGATGGATTGAGACCCTCAACAACATCCTCAGTGATAGTCGTAGGGTCAAAATCAGTCATCGTTGGGCCCTTTGGTGCAATGATATGACCCTAAAATATTATAGAGATAGAAGTCATCCATTGGTATATGACATCATATTATGTACCTTTGGAATTACCAGATTCCTCCTCCCTTTCTACAATAGGGACAGGAGCATTTATTGGAGCAGATGATGCATCCTCATCCCTGGACACCTCTTCTGTTGAGGTATATGATTCTACAGTAGGGATATTTTCTCAGTATATAGTTCCCTCATTATCCCGTATAGGATCATTTGTAAGTCCCGTGAGAGATTTATGGGAATTATTTCATACAATACAATGAGTTTTAGGCACTTGTTCTGAATAAAGAAGAGATTAATGGTCCCATGATGACTTACTTCTACTGGAGAGGATTTTTGAAAAATATTTCACCATATGGAGTTCCTTATTATTAATATTTTTTAAACAAATGGGGACTACCATTGACATCCTCAATTAAAGGTATTACATGTAGCTACGGGAATTATCCTACCATCTTAGCCTCCATTGTTTATTTCCCAGGTTATTGTTCTCCCGATTTAAGGGGAAATTCATCGGTCCCAATAAGGGTGCCAATTTGGACATATATTGGAGAGGGAACATCTATTGTTTTCCCCTCATCCCGCTACAAATCAAAATGAAATTATCCTCAGCAAAAATTCATTATCTCAGATAAAAAGGGAAGGAATAAAATAATGGATTACAAAATACGAACTTACATCTTTGGGATTAACATGATCAAACCACTCCTTGAAAGACAAGTGGTCAACCCCATTAGCATCATCTCATTTCACTTTATCCTCCACCTGTTTCATTGCAATAATTTATTCATCAGTTGCATAAATGAGAATCTCTATATCTAAAATGTAAAACCTCACTTCACCAAGATTATTCTCAAAGAGAATATCTAGTGGGGCTCAAACATCTCTTATCTCTGGGATTTACATCCCTACACGTAGGAGAGACCAAGTGATTTCAACATCAAGGGACATGTCCTTCAAAAATTGATCTTCCTTTCGTCATAAGGATTCCATGTACATCATGAAATGTCATGATGATGATTCTACGGCCTTTGATTTCACAATTTTACCTACCCTCTCCATCACATATGAAGGAATGAAAACAAAATATGAGTCCCTTATTAGTAGAGATGACTAGAACATCTTGGTGTGACATCAGTTTGTGTACCCCATTTGATTATTATCAGTGGAATAAACCTTGAATGTGGTATTTTAGGTGATCTAGTAACCTCCTCATCCTCACCCACTGACGCAGACAAAGAAGCCCCCAAATGAGATGAAACACCTTCCAAAAGCGGGGAATCCTTCTTACTCATCTTACTCTTCCCAACTTGAGGAAAAAATTCTTCTAGAAACCCTTCAGGGTATGATGCAGTACATGATTCGACATACTGATAGGTTAACCCACTAGTTTCATCTAATGGAGGTAGGTTTACCAGTACCTGCATTAACTACATGGTTGTGAGAATCCATAAATGTTGAGATACCATCAGATGCTTTTCAAAAAATATATGAACTAAGGGATACAGTTATCTATTGTAGGCACTTGAACATGAATACAAACCTATAGGGAGAATATGCCTCATATATAATCACACCATCGATCATGGTCACTAGCACACCAACCCTAAATTCCATAATATGTGACATCAACTCATTTCTATCATTTTTATCATCATTAAATCTCCTAACAGTAGGATTCATGTAGGGAAATAAGTTGAACTCTGTAAATAAACCCATACTTATTTTGGATTTTGTTTGGTTTCAAATAAAAAGTCACAATACTGGATATAGCCTGGATATAAGGTCAAAAATAACTCCCAGGAACCTTGATCCCACTTTATATGGTGTTTGTTATGAAGTGGGATGTGACCCATCCCCACAAATCTAGAAAAGATCCTACTATTTTGAAAGGATCCTTCCCTGCATTAACATGTAGTAGGATTCTATGGATTTTTTCTAGGACCGGGATGGATAGCCCCACAAAATCATTCTCTGCCAGACTGGATACTAAAATGATTGTTACAAACCTCGTGCCAACACTATAATCATGGATAGATAGGAAATAAGATATAATACAAATGGATAGAAATCTTACAACACATGTCTTAGTCAGAATGATAGGCTTAATATCATATCTAAACTTCTCATACTCCCCCTTCTCCGATTCTTTCCAACATGTGGCAGGTGCGCTTCTCTTCAGCATCACAGGACAACTTGTTGGATTCTTGAAAGTGGGGCCTTCCCCCTTCATCCTCAGGAGAGTTCTCATCCACACCTCTGGATGAATATCACCCATTATGTAGGGGTCTTCCTTCTTAATATCACGAGTATGTCATAATTTAAAATTTGCATCATGTCGTAATCAGAACACATCAGCCACTGAGGGATAAATTCATAATACATATCCCTGAGGATCAGATCCGCTAGATATTTTGACAATCCCCAAAACTAATGCCAACATCTCCATGAATCAGATGGAAATAATTCATTTATGGTTTCAACATATTCAGTAGCTCCAGAATGAACTCATAATTCATGTACAGATAAGTTTTTCCCAACCAAAAGAATTTTTATATGTTCAGGACATTCAATTTAGTTACTAATTATTTAGAGTCTTAACACAACAAATATGCCCACATCCATGCAGTCCTAACAACCCTCTTGGCCCGAAGTCCCAATATTTCTTCCAACACTTTGACTGATCTATCTATGAATCCCAAATGATGGATTAATAGAATTGTGGCATTAATTAAACTTCGTGTGGTATTAGATCCATAGTACACTGGTTTTAATTCATAATAGAGTCCATGGATGATGTCCCGACATTGATATATGAAACCATGTGGGAAATTATGAAAGTTGTGAAATTCATGTATTCTTGAAACCAATAGAGTGTGGTTTTGTTAGTTGGATCCAGTATAAGGACCTCTCGAAAATGGCCATGACCATAAAGTGGAAAATAGACATTCTTTGGAAATTTATAGTGATATTTCTTCAATGATCCCACCAGATCAGGTAGATTTGTATCACAAATGTCATAATAATCATGGCTTGTGACTTTCATCATCTTATAATGTGTTTACTATCCTATTTATGAGAAATATAAATATTTTTATGGCCATTTAACCTGAATATAAGTATCAACTTTGTTTCATGGAATGTTATTTTTAAAGAGAGTTGTGAAATTAAAAAATTTGTCCAAGGCATGAACTCGTGGAAAGAAGTTGCATAAGTTCTTTGGGAAAGTGCATCACATAAGTGAATCTCTCATGATCCCCATAGAAGTAACTGACCTAGGCACCTACATTATGTGGTAAGATACATACTGTGTCTTCCTGAATAATGTTTTCAGTAAAAAATCATCTACGGTGGGTTTGTGTGAGAGAGTAATGGGGAAATACTTGAATTTTTGGAGTCATGAGAGGTGTTCATCAAAATGAGGACCCTATTTATATTCATGGACACCCCCTCTATGGACTTCATGGGGAAAAAACCTACAAGACATGCTTAAGTAGAGAACAAGAACAAAATACCTATGTGGATAAATTTTTATTGTTACCTAAGCACTTCATCAATCTTTTCCATCCCATTACCTCAGGATCAGACCCTCTCCCTTAAATCAGATCCATTTTGAAGGGGGGATTTTTTTGAAACTCCATTTTGTCACATTGATGAAAATGAAGTATAAGGAAATACATTAGGGAGATGATAAGAGAAAAAATTATTATGGACAAGGATAATAAAATTCACCAATGGCTATTTCTACCAATTTCCCGAGCACCTTCATGATACACCGGAACGAGATAGAACCCTTTCCCATGGTCCCATATTTACATATAAATAGGACCCTGAGGTCTTCATTTGTATGGAAAAAGATTCTAAAAGCCCATTCGATTCTTTTGTTGCCCAAGCACTATGTTTAATCACTCTGATATCTTCTACGTATGTTTATAAAACCTAAATAAGATGTGATTAATGGGGTATAGTGAAACTAAATTCCTCCCAGGGTTAGAAATAAATAATACTAGCATGAGGAAATCACTGAACCTATGATTACTGAAGTCTAGCATGACACAAACTTCCTTAACCAAGGACCTATGAGATTCTCTTCATGGAACACTTCTGGAGACCCTATAAGGTTTGAGTAGGGTCTCACACAATTATAGTCTCCCAAGTAGTCTGTCGCCCAAGGTGCTACCAATTTTCCCAGGCCTACCTATGTGGAGCACATCCTCTGTGACCCACCTTGGCACTACCTATCCTCCAGCCTATGTGAGACACTCATCATGCCTTCTTCAGAGCCATCCACGGTAGGAATTCTCCTCCTTTGGCTCCCTTGTCTATGAGTGATTATGTTGATGCCTCCACTAAATACTATGGAATTGGAAAACCATGTTGAGTGGCATAATAACATTTCATCCATTTGGGTGTGTATTTCTATGGATAGAGGTTTCCCAAACATATCTGGTTGGATGTTCAGGGTCCTTATGATGAATGTGAGTGTGTATCTATGTGATCATGAGGACCCCTAACCAAGGGAAAGTGTTAGGGAGTTCCTAGTCTTGGGAACAAGGGTTATGATCATGTCATAATCTCCACGTCTCTAAAACATGAAACCTCTAGTTCCTTATATTGAGGGTATGTAGTAGTCATGATTTTCTCTATTCAACAAATAATGACATCCTCTTACCTCACTACAGAACTTATTTTAGGGAATCTCTCATGGAGTAATCCCCTAGACACTATTTCTGGACATTTCACTCTTACTCTTCTCTCCCTCATGGCCAGTCGGTTAAAGAGGGGATGGGTACCTAATCCCTTTATCCTATATCATTATACCTTCCCACTTATGTATCCATACCCTGGTCCCATTCTAGGGTAAATTGAAGAGAGGGAAGTGTCGTACCCTCAGCATTTTCCACCATCATCCAGGGGTAGAGTAGATTAGAAAACTTAACACCGCATCCCTCTCCCTTTGGGCTTTGTCACCAGGTCCACCTATAAAAAAGAAGATAATTTGGTTTGTTGGATCTTTTATTTCAACATGTTTCTCACACTGAGCATGACCCATGTGTTCGTAGAGGATAACAAAGATCCAAACAAATTCACGATTCATGTGACCGAATGAACTATGAGAACAATAAATCTTTTAATATCTGAGATACATAGGATACCTTCCTATGGCCCTATCTACATACTATATCATCCATGAGATGGGAAAAAATACCCCTTAATGGGTAACCTCCTCAAGAGTAATCCCCAAAACATGTATCCAAACCAACATGAGTTGATACATCACTCAAGGTCTCTCTTTGTGGAATCCTTTTTAAGAATATATCCCAATATAACCATCTCAAAGTGTCATACTATCCTATGAGAGAAACCTACAAAGCGTCCATAGGCATGGTTCCTCATAACCAAACTATGTGGGACTTGATTCCCCAATAAATGGGATATGTAGGAATCCTCTAGGAGGTCTAAACCCAATTCTCCAAATCAACCATGTTCTCTCTATCCCACATTCCTAGTAGGTTCTAATTAGACTTGGGAATCTATGTTTTTCCCAGGTTCCCTAGGTTGTTTCGGTGTACGTCTTATATGAAACATTTACTATACTCCTTTCTCCTTGATATCATTTCCACATGATGTTAACCTATACGGTTGGGTCCTCATCACTTGACCATAAAAGGTATTATGGGTTTCATTAAGCATCACCAAACTACATGGCTTCTGATTCCTTTCAAAAGGATGCATCAGAAGCCCATATATAAGTTTGATCATGAAATAAAAATAACATCCTCTTCTGGGATAAAGATACACTCCACATTGAACCACTATGTGGACATAAATCCAACATCAACATGATAACAACCAAATAATATCTATGTAGTATATAAGAGGATACCATCGAAGAAGAAGCTCAGATACATACAGATATCTCCATTGATGAATAAAATAAGATACATACAGTCGATTTAAATATCAATACATCCGGATGATTGATTTTTATCTTCGGGATGACCCACATACTATAGAAATATTAATAATGGATTCATGAGCATTTCTTAAATCTATAAGAAAGTCTGGGAGTATGAAATAATTCCCCCCAAAAGGGGGTGATGAGCCTGAACTACCATCCTCTCAACCATTGTGATTTCTGAAGAATCATTGGGAAAAATACCCGATCAGTGTCTATATTTGGAAATAGGGCCCCTTTGGATATAGGACCATTGGGTGTTTCCAGTACCTTGAATGAAACCATTGGAAGTCATTCAAAAATAGAAAATCTACATGAGGTACAAATTATGAGGGTAAAGATTGAGGTTTTTTGTTTTTTTGTTTTTTATAAGTTTTTAATGTTTCTTAGGGTGTTAGGGTAATTTTTTTTATTTTTCTATCATTTTTAGGTTTTTAGGGTTTTAAGAGTTTTTTCTTTTTTAGGGGTTTTAGGCATTTTAGGTTTTTAATGATTTCTTATAATTTTTTATGATTTTAGGGTATTTTACATTTTTAGGGATTTTGAGGTATTTTTTATGATTTTTATATTTTTTAGGGTTTTTAATGATTTTGATGTTTTAGTGATTATAAGGTTTTAGGGATTTTTTATATTTTTGAATTTCTTGAGTTTTTAGGGAATTTAAATTTTTTATATTTTTTTATATTTTTTTAATGATTTCAGGGGTTTAAAGGGTTCTTTAGAGTTTTTAGTGTTTTTGGAGATTTTGGGGGTTTTTGGTTTTTGAAGGTAGTTAGGGTTTTATGGTCTTTATGGATATTAATTGTTTATTGGGTTTGAAGGTTTTCATAAGGGTTTTCTAGGTTTCTTGGGATTTTTTTGTTTTATGATTTTTATTGATTTTTAGGATTTTTATAATGTTTAATTTATTAAGGATTATTAGGGGTTTGGGTTTTTTTTGGGTTTTTAAAATTTTTTATGTTCTTTCAGGGTTTTATGTATTTTTAGGTTTTTAAGGTCATAATATTTTTTAGGGTTTTTAAAATTTTTTAATTTTTCAAACATATTTAGGTATTTTTGTATTTTTATTGTTTTTAGGGTTTTTTGTGATTTTAAGAAGGTTTATGAGTTGTTAGGGTCCTTATCTTATTTTTTAGGAATTTTTTGATTTTATAGGGTTTCTAGGGTTTTTCAATCTTTTAACATTAATGGTGTTTAATTGGTTTTTAGTGTTTTTAGTGGGTTTTATAGGGTTTCTCGGTTTTTATGGTTTCAAAGGTTTAATGGTTTTTAGGGTTTTTTACATTTGTTGGTTTTTGAGGGTGTAAATTGTTTCAGTTTTTTTCGGTTTTCTGAGTGGTTTTTTGGGTATTTTATGTTTTTAAGTGTTATAATGGTTTTTAGGATTTTAATGGTTTTTAGGGATTTTGAGGGTTTTTACTATTTTTTTTGGGGTTTAGGGTTTTATGTTTTTATGGGTTTTTGAGTTTTTTTGTTCTTTAATGGTTTTATATATTTTTAAAAAAATTTATGGATTTTATGGTTTTTTAGTGTTTTTAGTGTTTTTAGGGGTTTTATGGGTTTTTAGGGATTTCGGGGTTTTTAGAGGTATTTATGGTTTTTAGGAGCTTTAAGGGGTTTTAGTGTCTTTTAGGGGGTTTAGCATTTTTTAGTGTTTTAATGGGTTAATGGGTTTTTTTAGGCTTTTAAGGTTTTTTATTTTTTCTAGGTTTTTTAGTGTTTTTATGTTTTTTAGGTAATTTTAGGCTTTTATGGTTTTAGGATTATTATCGATTCTGAGGGGTTTTAGGGTTTTTATGGGTTTTAGTGTTTTCTTATTTTTAGGGTTTTTAAGTGTTTTTTGTTTTCAGTGTTTTCTTATGGATTTATAGGGTATTTATATTTTTTAATGTTTAAGGGATTTTAGGGATTTTTGTACTTTGTTTTTTTATGGTTTTTATGGTTTTAGGGTTTTTATTATTTTTTGTGATTATTAGTTATTTTATAGTATTTTTGGGGTTTTATGTCATTTTGAGTTTTTAGAGATTTTATGGGATTTTTAGGGTTTTAGTAGTTTTTATTCTTTTTATGGTTTTTTATAATGTTTAAGGATTTTATTTTTTTGTATTATTTTTAGTTTTTTATTTTTTTTCTTATGGTTTTCAAGTTTTATGGTTTTTTGGGTTTTTAGGAATGATTTGGAATTTTAGGTTTCTTATAGTTTTAAGGGTGTTTCGGGATTTTGAGGGTCTTAGGGTTCTTTTGATTTTTTTGGGTTATTACGTTTTTTTGAGTCTATTAGGTTTTTATGGGTTTTTATAATTTTTTAAAATTTCGAGGTGTTTAATGGGGATTTTTGAGTTTTTAGTGGGTTTTAGGGTTTTTATGGGTTTTAGGGGTTTTAATGGGTTTTTGGGTTATTATGGTTTTTAGTGGGGTTTATTGGTTTTAGGGTCCTTTTAGGGCGTTTGGGGTCTTTTTTGTTTTATTTTTTAAGGGTTCCAATTGTTTTTAGGTTTTGAAGGTTTTATTAGGGTTTCAGGTTTTTTATATTTTTAGGTATTTTTTGGATTTTAAGGATTTTTTTGGTTTTTTAGGGTTGTTTGAGATTTTAGTGTTTTTTTTATTTTATAGTTCTTCAATTTTTATTGGGTTTTTATATTTTTTTGGGATTTTATGGGTTTTTAGTGTTTTTAATGTTTTTATGATTTTAAATTGTGTTTAGATTCTTGAGTGGGTTTTAGGGTTTTTATATGTGTTAGGGGTTTTTATGAGATTTAGAGGTTTTTATGGGTTTTAGGGGTTTTAGTATTTCCAGGAAATTTATTGTTTTTAGTGTTTTCAGGAATTTTAATATTGTAGGGGGTTCATGGGGTTTAAGGATATTTTACATTTTTATGGATTTAAATGGAATTTTTTTATATTTTTATGGTTTTTAGGGGTTTTTATGGATTTTAATGGTTTGGGGTGGGGGGGGGGGTTAGTGTTTTTAGGTTTTTTAGGGAATTTATATTTTTTGGTTTATATGGGTTTTATGTGTGTTTAGGTTTTTATGGTTTCTCAAGGTTTTAGGGTTTTTTACATTTTTAGGGATTTGGCGAATTTTTTGGGGGTTTTTTGGTTTTAAGGGTTTTAGGGATTTTGAGGGGTTTCAGGGTTTTTATTAATTTTCATTTATTTATAGTTTCTTTTGGTTTTAGGATTTGTTATGTTTTGTGGGTTTTTATGGTTTTTATAGTAGTTTTTAATATTTTTATGAGTTTAAAATGTTTTCAGGTATTTAAGCGGTTTTTGGGTTTTATGGATTTTTATGGTTTTTTGTGGTTTTTGGAATTTTTTGGGATTTTTTAGGATTTTTGTGGTTTTTAGATATTTTGAGGGTATTATGGTTTTTAGGATTTTTATAAATTTTTTTGGGATTTTAGGATTTTTTTTTAGCTTTTAGGCATTTAAAGTATTTTTAGCGTTTTTAACATTTTTGGGGATTTAATTGTTCTGTAGTGTTTTCAGTCGGGTTTTCATGATTTTTTGAGTTTACTATTTTTTTATGTTTTTATTGGGTTTTTTGGTTTTTAGGGGTTTTTCGTTGTTTTAATGTATTTTTTTTTTTTAGGTTTCTGGAGGTTTTAATTTTTTTTTGTTTTTATGGATTTCATAGTGTTTTTTGGGTTTTTTTGGGTTTTATTGTTTTCAATGGTTTTTATATCTTTTTTAGTATTTTATTGTATTTTTTAATTGTTTTCAATTTTTTCGGCTTTTAGGGTTTTTATTGGTTTTATGGTTTTTTAGGGTTTTCGTGCTTTTTTAGTTTTTAATGGTTTAACATTTTCAGTTTTTTTAAAATTTTAAGGGGTTTAAATGGTTTTTAGAGATTTTAGTTAGTTTATATGTGTTTTTAGGGATTTTAATGGGTTTTATGGTTTTTATGGTTTTTAGGGATTTTTTTGTTTTTTAGGTGTTTTAGCATTTTTTTGTTTTTTTGGGGTTTTAAGTGTTTTTAGGATTTTAGGTGTTTTATGTGTATTTTGTTTTTAGGGTTTTCTTATAATTTTTCATGGTTTTTATGGTTTTTTATGTGTTGAATGTATTTATGTATTTTTATTGAAATTTTATGGTTTTATTAGGGGGTTAGGTGGAATGGAAGTTGTGAGGCCAGGCTATTCATGGCCCCCCAAAATATATTAGAAAAAAAAGACACTTGAGACAAGGGAGGGGCGTAGTCAATCAACCCAAACCCAAAACCTGTAGACACCCCAAAAAAGCCAAAAGTCCTTAAAAACCAAATAGACACACAAAAATATACAAAGCCGAAAAACAAAGTCATCTCCATCAGCATCTCCCAGCCAACCAACAACCAGCATCCCGCAATACATATCCCATCATCCATCACCTCCTTGCCAAGCATATCCACTGCCGGCAACACAAATCCCCAAGAACTAAAATCATAACTAGCTGCTTTATCACATCCTAGCCATGTGGTAACCAGGATCCAACACCTCATCTTCAAACAACCAGCACCTCTTTCTATCACCAAACATCTCCCAACCCCCGCTTCAGTTCCAGAAACCAGCATAACCAATTCCAACCCTCACAGTCATAAAATTATTCGAGTACCCACCACCTCTTGTCCTCAAGGAAAGCGGTATCCCATAACCAGAAGCTCAACATCCAACAACCATCACTTCCTCTCTAAATAACATCCAGCAACCAGCAACTCCAACCCAACAACATGCATTCAGAGGAAAACAAAATAGGAACAACATCACACACATCCAGGTCTACCATGCAACCAAGAATCAAACAACATCTAGTCACACCATTTATAGCTTCTAGAACCTCCTCCCGAGGAAGATCCACCACCAGCAACGAAGTACTAGAAGAACCAAACTCATAAGAATCATCTTCTACACATCCCATTTCAGTAGAATATATCATCAAGAACCAAATTTTCTGACAGCCAACTACTCCTTCTGTGCCTTGTAAACAAGTATCAAAACACAACTTATCTCTCTCATCAACACACACCAAATTCCATAGCAGCATAAAAAATTAGAACAAACAAGAACCATATCATCCAAAAACTCAAGTAGAAGGCCCCTAACTAGATGATGATCACAACTAACGGACCAAACCACCAGCCGAACAATCCATAATAGCAGATCACTAATGCACCCACTGAGTATAAGAACACTGAAACCACGAGCTACCGGCACCCCATAAGCATAGAAAAAATATAGGCACAACACCACAAATAAATATGTCATACTATATTTGTAGCGCCATCAAGAAAGAAACCTTCCAGGCCTCCGCTTGGAGGATACTGAGATGTACAAACCCAATAAAAAATGATATCATCTGCACATCCTATAGCCACTAAGTCGATCCTATCTCCCCCAACGTAGAAACGAATAGAAAATTCAAAAATCTGTCACAAATCCAGAGAAGCCACCATGGTCCACCCATCCCCAGATTGATGTTGCAAGACCTCTCCTCACTGTGATGTTGAAAAGACCAGAAACAGAATAGCTGAAATAGCCTTCTTCTCCATCGATTCCCACGACCTCACTGACCAGTCTTTGGAAACCCCATATCTGGGAAAACCCCCAATCATAGTTGAAGTCCAAAGTCGACTGCCAAGTAGTCATTGGCTTCATCACGTTCCATATCATAACAATCTGAAGGACACGTAACCTCTATAGTTATCGATTCCAGAACACGCCAGAAACGAAGCAATGCCCCATCCAAATGTGACAATTGTCGGAGAAGTTGAATTCACCGAAGACCGAGAGACACCGCCATCTTGATCTTAGAGAGCACAACCAAAGAACATTGTTGTCGAAAACAAGGAAGAAGTGAGGAATCAACACCAAAGAAATGATAAAAAACAAGGGGAAGATCTGGAGGAGGCATCGAGCGAGGGGAGAGCCAAGAGAGTGCACCACCACCTCTTCTTAGGGGGTTAGGGGTTTTTAGGTTTTTAGGGGGTTTTATATTGTTTTTGGTATTTTTTGGTTTTTAGTTTTTTGAGTTTTTTTTAGGTGTAATATGGGATTTTATGGGGGTTTTAGGGTTTGTAGGGTTTTTATTATTTTTAGGTTTTTTAGGGTCTTTTACGATTTCAGTGTTTTTTACGGTTTTAGGAGTTTGAATTTTTTATTTGGTTTGGATGATTTTATTAAGTTATTTCAAAATTTTATGGGGTTTTTAGTTTTTAATGATATTTAGTGATTTTTTGGAATTTTTGGGTTTTAGTGTTATTAATATTTTTGTGGTTTTGGGGGGTATTCTTATGGTATTCATGGTTTTTTATGGTTTTTAGGGTTATAGTTTTATTGATTTTTTGGGGGATTTAAGATTTTTTAGGTTTTTAATGTTTTCTTAGGGGTTTTATGGTTTTATGGGTTTTTATGTTTTTGGTATTTATAGGGATTTTTATACATTTTTATGTTTGTTCGGGTTTTTAATTTTTTTATCGTTTTTGGGGTTTTAGGATTTTTTGAGTTTTTTAGGGTTCTATGTATTTTATGATTTTTTTATTTTTTAGGGTTTTATAGTATTTAGTGGTCTTTTGGTTTTATGGGGTTTTAAGGTTCTTGTGGTTTTTAGGGGGTTTTTGGTTTTCTTGGTTATAGGGATTTTTTTATTGTTTTTAGTATTTTTATGTATTTAGGTATTTTATGTGTTTTTAGGTTTTTGAGGTTTTCTTAGGGGTTTTCAAGGATTTTCTGGTTTTTTATGTTTTTATGATTTTCTAGTTCTTTCTCAAGAAGGTTATGAATTTTATGTATTTTGATAGTTTTTATGGGTTTTTGGGTTTTGGGGGGTTTTTTTTATATTTTACGGAGTTTTTGAGTTTTAAGGGTATTTATGATTATTAAGGTTTTTATCTTTTTATAGATTTTAGGTTTTTTATAGTTTTTAGGGTTTTTAGTGTCTTTTAGGGATTTATTCTTTTTTACATTTTTAGTTGTTTTATGTGTTTTTATATTTTTAAAGTCTTCTTAGGGGTTTTTAGGGATTTCATAGTTTTTTAAATTTGTAAGGAATTGTTTAAAATTTTTATGATTTTGAGGAATTTTGATGGTTTTTAGGGTTTTTGGATTTTTGGGGGGTTTATAGTGTTTTAAGGTTTTCATGATTTTCTTATGGTTTTTCATGGTTTTATTAGTTTTTATGTTTATATGGTCTTTAGGTATTTCTAATGATTTTTATGGATTTTAATGTATTTTTGGATTTGAGGGTTTCTATTATTTTTTCACGGTTTTATTGTTTTTAATGGTTTTTGGGATATTTTATATTTTTTTGTTTTTAGTAGTTTAATGTGTTTTTAACATTTAAATGGATTTCAATTTTATTTGAGTATTTAGTTGTATTTAGTGTTTTTGTGTGTTTTTATGGGTTTTAAGGATTTATGGATTTTTATGTGTTTTAGGGTTCTTCAGGTTTTTAGGAGGTTTTAGGGGTTTTACCATTTTTTAGGTCTAAGTGGTATTAACTATTTTTATGTTTTTAAGGTTTTATTATGGTTTTATTGAGTTTAATGGATTTTTATATTTTTAATTATTTAATGTATTTTTTTAGGATAATTTTGGGTTTTGGGGGTTTGGGGGGGGGGGGAATTGTTTGTTATGTGGTTTTTGGTTTTCTGGTTTTAGGGGTTGTATGGGCTTTTATTATTTTTAATTATTTTTGTGTTTTTTATGTTTTTAATTCTTTTATGTGATTCAATGTTTCTAGTGTTTTCTTAATGTTTTTTTTGTTTTTATCAATTTTTATGTTATCATGGATTTTTTTGGGATTCTTCTATATTTTTATGGGTTTTAATGATTTTTGTGGGTTTTTATGTCTGTTGGGTTTTTAATGGGTTTTATGTTTTTTTGGTGATTACGGTTTTTTAATTTTTAAGGGTTTTAAAATTATTTAGATTTTTTAATGTTTTAAGGGGTTTAAAGGTTGTTATTGTTTTTAGTTGGTCTTTAGAGTTTTTATTGGTTTTTAGAGTTCTTAATGGTTTTTAGATTTTTTTTGGATTTTAGGAATTTTTATGTTTTCTATGTTTTTTTGGGGTTTAAGGTTTTTTTGTTGTTTAAAGTGTTCTTATTTTTTTATGGATTATAATTGTTTTTAGGGTATTTTTGTTTTCTTAGGACATTTCATGTTTTTTAGGGCTTTTATATTCTAAATTAGTTTTAGTTATTTTTTATGATTTTTATGATTTTGTTTCGTTTTTATGGTTTTTATAGTTGTTATGTTTTTATGTATTTTTAGCTTTTTATTGTTTTTAAGGGTTTTTGGGTTTTCAATTTTTATCTAGAGTTTTTATGGTTTTTAATGTTTTTGGATTTTTTTTTACCTTTTTAGGGGTTTAAGGGGTTTTGAGTATTTTTGTGGGTTTTAGAGGGATTTATGGGGTTTTGTGGTTTTTATGGATTTTTATGGATTTTTATGGATTTTTATGGTTTTTAGTGATTTATATGATTTTTAGGGTCTTTTAAGGATTTATAATTTCATAGGGTTTTTAAGAGTTTTATTTTTTAATATTTTATTATATATTTCTAAGGAGTTTAGGGGTTGTTTTTTATTTTTTAGGTATTTTTAGGGTTTTTTAATTTTTTATGGTTTTAAGTGATTTTTGATATTATGGGTTTCTTAGGGATTTTTAGAGTTTTTATTGTTTTTATTTTGTATGGATTTTTAGGTTTTTTTATGATTTTAATGTTTTTTGGCATTGGAGGGTTATTACTGGTATTAGAGTTGTTCTATTTTATTTTTTTAGTTCTTTTATTATTTTTGGGTTTTACGGTCTGTAGAGTTTTTGAAATTTTAGGGGTTTAAAATTATTTTATAATTTTAAGTGGTTTTTACAGTTTTTATGGGTTTTAGCGTTTTTTTTCGTTTTAAGGGATTTTATGGTTTTTTGGGGTTTTGGGGTTTTTACGGTCTTTTAAGGGGTTTATCATTTTTCATGTTTGTAGTTTTTTTGTATTTTTTATAGTTTTTAAGTTTCGCTTTGGGGTTTTCATGGTTTTTACGTTCTTAATTGATTTTATAGGATTTTTATGATTTTTTGGGATTTTTAGGGATTTTTTTGAGTTTTTAGTGTTTTTGGGATTTTAGACTTCTTTAATATATTTAGGGTTTTATGTTTCTTTAGGTTTTAGTATGTTTCTTAGAGGTTTTTATCATTTTTTAGGTTTTTAGGTTTTTTTGGGCTTCTCATGTTATTTTTGAATTTTTGGGTTTTAGGGATTTTGAGGGGTTTTAGTATATTTTATGATTTTGATGGTTGTTTGGGATTTTATGGTTTTTTGAGGTTTTTAGGGGTATTAGAATTTTTTAATCTATTAGGCATTTAAAGGGTTTTTATAATTCTTTGTGGGTTTTAGAAAATTTATGGGTTTTTAAGGTTTTTAATGTTTGTAGGGGATAAAGGGTTTTAGAAATTTTTAGTGTTTTAGGATTTTTTAGCATCTTTATGTTTTTAGCAGTTTTAAGTGTTTTTATATTTTTAAGGTCTTATTAAGGGTTTCTCAGTTTTAAGAGTTTTTTTATGTTTTTAGGGTTTCTAGTGATTTTAATAATATTAATTTAATTTTTGGATTTTATGGATTTTGAGGGTTTTTAGTGTTTTGGGTGTTTTTTGGATTTTTTATGGTTTCTTGTGTTATAAGTGTTTTTTTGTGTTTTTGGTGTTTTTATGGTTTCTGGAGTTTTTAAAAAATTTATGGGTTTAAAGCGTTTTTAGATTTTTTAGTGTGTTTTGTAGGTTTTTATTGAATTTTAGGGTTAGGAAGGTTTTTAGGGGGTTTCTTTTTTTGGGGATTTTTAGTTTTTATGTTACTTTTAGGGGTTTTATAATTTTTTGCTTTTTTGGGTTTTAATCTTTTTTAGGTTTTCAAGGATTTCATAATATTTAACAGTTTTTAGGGTTTTTTATGTTTTTCTAGTTTTTAAGGCTCTATTCGATATTTATGGTTTTTAGGGTTGTTATGTATTTTAAGTATTTTAGTGATTTTAGGTGGTTTTTATCTTTTTAGTGGTTTTAAGTGTTTTTAGAGTTTTTTTTTCATTTTTAAGGGTTTTAAGAGCTTTTAGGTTTCTAAGGTTATCGTAGGGGTTTTAGAGTTTTGACATTTTAGGGTTTTTTAGGGATTTTTTAGGTTTTTAATGGTTCTTAGGGTTTTACAAATTTTGTATTTTTATTGGTTTTTTAGGTCTTTTAGGGATTTTTCTTGTTTTTAGAATTTCAGGAATTTTATGTTTTTTAGGTTTTAATGATTTTCTCAGGGTTTTTAGGTTTTTTGAATTTTAGGGATTTCTTAATATTTTTTAGAATTTTTTATGGTTTTAGGGGTTTTTATGGATTTTGAGATGTTTTGGGTTTCTAGGGGTTTAAGATTTTTTGGGGTTTGTACATTTTTATGGGTTTAAATATTTTTTAGAGTATATGAACTTTTATAGGGGTTTAAAGTGTTTTTATAGTTTTAGTGGATTTCCCTGGGTTTTATGGGTTTTTAGGTGTCTTTATGGGTTTTGGGTTTTTTAGGTTTTTAGGTTTTTTTTCAACTTTTGAGAGTTTTTTTTGTTTTTAATGGGGTTTTAATGTATTTTTGTTTTTATGGTTTTCAAATGTGTTTTCTAGATTTTTAGGGTTTTTTACGTTTTTAAAGATCATTTTGGATTTTTTTGAGTTTTTAATGTTTTTATGGATTTTGAGGGTTTTAGGGGGTTTTAGAGTTTTTATGGGTTTTATGGATTTTTTATTTTTATGAGTTTTTGTTGTTTTTTCTGTTTTTAGGGTTTTTATGGGTTTTATATGGTTTTAATCTTTCTAGAATTTTTAGGTTTTTAGAGGATTTAAGTGTTTTTCAGTTTTTATGGATTTTATAATGTTTTTTCAAGGTTTTTTTGGGTTTTTTACATTTTTAAGGATTTTAGGGATTTTTAGGTTTCTTATGGTTTTAGGGGCTTTTCGAATTTTATTGGTTTTTATGTTTTTTTAGATTTCATTAATGTTTTCCTTCGTATAAAGTGTTTTTGGGGTTTTGGGTGGTTTTCTAGGGGTTATGGGTATTTATTTTTTAAGGTTTTTATTATTATATGGTTTTTTGGTTTTTTTTATGGTTTTAAAGGACTTTTATTGTATTTATTGTTTTTAGGGTTTTTAGTGGTTTTAAATGTTTTTAGGCATTTAAGGTTTTCATAGGGTTTTCTAGTGTTTGAGGGTTTTTACATTTTAATGGAATTTAAGTATTTTTTATGTTTTTTATGAGTTTTAATGATTTTATAGATTTTGATGGTTTTTGGTGTTTTAGGGTTTTAAAGGGGTTAGGGTTTTTTTATTTTTTTCGTTTTATGGGTTTGAAGTGTTTTTTGTTTTTTAATGTTTTATTATATTTTTGCTATAACTTGTGGATTTTTTACACTTTTATGGATTTTTATAATTTTTTGTTTGTTAGGGTTTTTAAAGGTTTTGATGGGTTTTAAGGGTTTTTTGTGGTTTTAGGGATTTTATGGGGTTTTTGGGTTTGAGGGATTTTTTTGGGTTTTAAGGGGTTTAAAGGTGTTTTAGAGTGTTTATTTTTTATAGGTTTAATGGATTTTATAGTGTTTTTTAGTGTTTTCATGGATTTTTAGGGTTTTTATGGTTTTATGGGTTTAAAGTTATTTTTACTTTTTTTAGCATTTTTAGGGGATTATATGTTTTTAGTTTTATATTATTTTCTTAGGGGTGTTCAGGGTTTTAGGATTTTTTTTAATTTTTAGGGAATTTTTTAGATTTTTAACGTTTTTTGTTTTTTAGGAATTTTGAGGGGTTTAGGGTTTTAGAGTTTTTAGGGGTTTTAGAATTTTTTATGTTTTTTAGGGGTTTTAAGTGTTTTTATGATTTTGATTTTTTCTTTGGGTTTTACAAGGTTTATGGATTATTATGTTTTTAGATATTTTCAGGTACTTTTTATATATTTATGGTTTTTAAAGTTTTTATGGATTGGGGGGGTTTGTTTTTCTATTTTTTGGGGGGATTTTTTTGGTGTTTTTTAATTTTTATGGTTTTTTAATGTTTTCAAAATTTTTACTTTTTTGGGGTTTAATCTGATTTGAGAGTTTTTAGTGGGGTTTTTGGATTTTTATGGGGTTTTAGTATTTTTATGCTTTTTAGTTATTTTAGGGTTTTTGGGTGTTTTTAGGGGTTTTTGTTATTTTTTGGGTTTTTCTAGGTTTTCAGAATTTTTATGTTTTTATGGGTTTTATGTGTTTTAGGATTTTTTGGTTTTTTTACCATATTACAAGTTTTATATATTTTTTACATTTTTAGATAATTTTAAGGATTGTATTAGATTTTTATGGTGGTGCTATTTTTTGGTTTTATGTTTTTTCAATGTTTTTTTGTTTTTATAGAATTTTATGTGTTTTTTTGTTTTTAATGTTTCATTAGGATTTTCCATGGGTTTTGGGCTTTTTTATGTTTTTTGAATTTTTTAGGGATTTTTAGGAATTTTATGGTTTTTAGGTTTTTATGGATTTGAGGGTTTTGGGGTTTATTTTAGGTATTTTATGGGTTTTATTGTTGGGGGGTTGGTTTTTTTTGTTTATTCAGGTTTAAATATTTTTTATTTTTTTAATGTTTTTTCTATTATGAATGGTATTTAGAGTTTTCAGTGGGTTTTTAGGGGTTTTAGGTTTTTTATGGTTTTAGGGGTTTTTATGTTTTTTAGGAAAAGCAGGTTTGGGGCCGGGCGGATCCCAGCCCCACAAAATATAATAACATAAAATAAAGGTACAAGGCATTATAAGGATGGTTTGCATAGCCGAGTGTGAAATTAACCCTTCATGTCTGAGTCCACAAGTGGAGTGCAGAAATCTGGTGCAATAAATGACCACATGGAACATCCATCCTCAATTGCTTTCTTGGAGAGTATGTCTGCCACCTTGTTCGCTTCCCTGTATAGATGTGTGACCATAATGTTCATACCCTGAGAGATTCTCAGACAGTCAACCCATTGTGGGGGGAGCCTCCATGGGATTGTCCTTGATTTGCTTTTGAGGGCATCCACCGCCAACATCGAGTCAGATTCAATCCATAGCTGCGTCCACCTGAAGTGGACCGCAAACTGTACAGCCTTAATCATGGCCCATAGCTCCGCTTCATAAGCACATCCATTCCCAATGTAATGATAAAATCATCCTTTAACAAAGCCACTATACGTCCGGAAAACACCACCACACCCGGAGGGACCAGGCGCGCCTAGGGCTGCACCATCCACATTAACCTTTATCCATTCTGGGATTGGTGGTTTTATTTTTTTTAGGGGTTTAACTATTTTTAAGTTCTTTTAGGGTTTTAATTGTTTTTTAGGTTCTTAGGGGTTTTATGTTTTTTATGTTTCTAGGGTTTTCATAGATATTTTTATGGTTTTAGGATTCTTATGTATTCTTTGGGTTTTAGGGTTTCTAGGAATTTTTATGTTTTTAAGTGTTTTATATGTTTTTAGGTTTTTAAGGGTTTCTTAGGGGATTTCAGGGTTTTAACGTATTTTAAATTTTTTGATATTTTCATTTCTTTTTTAGGTTTTATATTTTTTTAACGAATTTAGGGATTTTGAGGGGTTTTGATGTATTTAGGCATTTTGAGGTTTTCATTTGTTTTTGGGATTTTGTGGGATTTTTTGTGTTTTTTAGCAATTCTTAGTGTTTTAGTTTTTTTTATTGTTTTTAAAGTTCTAATATTTTTTTGACTATATTTTTGTTTTTTGGGTTTTTATAGGTTTTTATGATTTTTTATGGTTTTGGGGGGTTTTATTTGTCTTATGGGTTTTAGGGGTTTTTATGTGTTTTTAGAGTTTCTAGATTTTTTTTGGATTTTTTGGATTTTTTGGATTTTGGTTTTTATTAATGTATTTCAGGGGTATTAGGTTCTTCTCCTTTTAAATAATTTTTTTGGGTTTTTTATAATTTTATGGTGTTTATGGTTTTACAGATTTTGAATTTTTTAGGGTTTTTAGTGTTTTTCTTGGGTTATAGTGTTTTTTTGGATTCTTAGGGGTTTAATGTGTTTTTAGGTTTTTATGGTTATGAACAATTTTATTGATTTTAAGTTTTATTTTAGGGTTTTTATGGTTTTTATGGTTTTTAGGGATTTTTAGGGGTTTTAGAATTTTCATGAGTTTTTAGGGGTTTAAAGGGTTTTTACAGTTGCTAACATTTTTATTGTTTTCAATTGTTTTTATACTTTTAGTGGGTTGTTATGTTTTATGTATTTTTAATGTTTTTATGTTTTTAGGGGTTTTATGGTTATTAGTGTTTCTAGGGTTTTTATGGGTTTTAGCATTTTTTGGTTTTTTAAGTGTTTTAAGTGATTTTAGATTTTTAAGGCTTTAAGATGTTTTTTTGGGTTTTTTTATTTTTTTTACATTTTTTAGGGAGTTTTAATATTTTTTATGATTTTTATTTTTTTATGTTTTCATTTATTTTGAGTGATTTAGAGAACTTAGGGTATTTTTTTGTGTTTTTTTGGTTTTTTGATTTTGTAGGGTTTTAAGGTTTTTTAGAGATTTAAAATGTTTTTTGGGGTTTAAAGGGTTTTTATTGTTCTTATGTTGAATTACAGTTATTATGGGTGTGGGGGGATTTTGATTTTTAGGGTTTTTATGGTTTTTATTGTTTTTTGAGTTTTTAGTATTTTTTGGGTTTTTAGGGGTTTTATGTTTCTTTTGGATTTCCTTGCAAAAAATGTTTCTTTTGGTTTTTAATGTTTTATCAATTGGTTTTAGGGTTTTTAGGGTATTTTTCATTTTTTGTTTTGATTTTTAGGTATTATTAGGATATTTTTTGTTATTATGATTTTTAGGGATTTTGATGGTTCTTAGGGTTTTTTGGGTTTTTATGGTTTTTATGGTTTTCTAGGGTTTTTAATGGTTTATGGGAGTTTTGTTTTTTGTTTTATAGGGTTTTAAGGATTTTTAGATTTTTGTTTACATTTTTTTTAATAAATGGTTTTTAGAGTTTTTTGGGTTTTTAGGTTTTTAGGGGTTTCTTGGGTTTTTATGGTTTTTAGTGCGTTTTATGATTTTCAGTGGATTTTTTGGTTTATAGGGTATTTCAGGGGGTTTATCATTTTTAGTTTTTAGGGTTTTTTGGCGTTTTAGGTTTTTATTATTTTATTTGGGTTTTCCAGGTGGTATAGGGTATTTATGTTTTTTTTGGGATTTTTAAGGAATTTTTATGATTTTTATAGTTTTTAGGTATTTTAGGAATTTTAAGGGTTTTTTTGGACTTTTGGATATTTTAGGTGTTTTTAGGGAATTAGAGTTTTAAATTTTTTAGGGGAAATAAATGTTTCTAGGTTTTTAAATGTTTCTTTGTGTTTTTCAGTGTTTTCAGTATTATTTACATTTTTAGGAATTTTCAATTTTTTAAAGAATTTTTATGTGTTTTTTTGGGTTATTTGGGAGTTTTTATTTTAAAGGGTTATTATTTTTTAGGGTTTTTATAAATTTTTTAGTTTTTATGGTTTTTTATTTTTTTAGTGGTTTTGATTTTTTTATTGGTTTTAATGATTTTAGGAGTTTAAAAATACTTTAGTTTTTTTAGAGGTTTAATGGGATTTTATGGTTTATTATGATTTTAGGGGTTTTAGGGTTTTAAAAGTGTTTTTATCATTTTTTTTTATTTTTTACAAGTTTTATGTTTTTGTAGGTTTTTAAGGTTTTCTTTTGGTTTTGTATATTTTTTAGTGCTTTTAAATTTTTAATGATTTTGTGTATTTTGTAGGTTTTTCGTGATTTTTTAGGGTTTTATAGATTTTTAGGGGATTAGGGTTTTTTAGGATTTTTGGGTCTTCTTGGTTTTTTTGAGTTATTACGTGTCTATGGATTTTTAGAATGATTAAATTTTTTTGAGTGGATTAAATGATTTTTAGAGTTTTTAGTGGTTTTCAGAGTTTTTATGAGTTTTTAGAGGTTATTAAGGTTTTTAGGGGTTTTTTGTTTTTAGAGTTTTTAGGATTTTTTACGGTTTAAAGGGTTTAAATTTTTATCGGTTTTAAGTGTTTTATGTGTTTTTAATTTTTGGACATATTTAAATAGGGTTTTCAGTGTTTTTAGGGTTGTTTATGTTTTTAGGGTTTTTTTATAATTTTTATTATTTTTGAGGGTTTTTAATGATTTTGGGGTTTTTGGTTTGTTAGGGGTTTGATGTTTTTGGGGTTTTCATGTTTTTTATGGTTTTAAGGTATTTTATAGTTTTTACTGTTTTTTTATGTTTAATTATTTTTTAGTGTTTTTAATTGGTTTTTTGGGGTTTTATAGTGTTTTATGATTTTTAAGGTTTTAGGGGATTTTATTGTTTTTAGGGTATTTAGTGTTTTTAGGGACTTTTAGGGTTTTTAGTATTTTTTTTTGTTTTTTATGGGCTTTAGGTTTTTTCATGTTTTTATTGTTTTCTTAGGGGACTTTTAGGTTTTAGGGTCTTATTCATTTATAGGGATTTTTAGTGTTTTAAATGGTTTTTCGGTTTTTTGTGTTTTGAAGTATTTTTAGCGATTTTAGGGGTTTAAATGGATTTTAAGGTTTTCATAGGAGTTTTTAGGGGTTTAAGGGGGCTTTACATTTTTTTTGGATTTTTATGTCCTTTTTAGGACTTTTATGGGTTGATCGGATTATTAGTGTTGTAGGGTTTTTTGGGTTTTTTGGTTTTTTGGTTTTTTGTGTGTTTTTAGGGTTTTTATGTTTTTATAATTTTGTAATGTTTTTAGAGGTTTAAAGGGTTTTTATAGTTTTGAGAGGGGTTTTAGTGTTTTTATGTGTTTTTAGTGTTTGTTATGGTTTTAGGGGGGTTTTTTATGGTTTTTAGTGTTTTTAGGATTTTTAGGTATTTAATGTTATTTACAGTTTTTAGGGGCATTGATTATTTTTATGTTCTTGGGGTTTTCATAGGGGTTTCCTGGTTTTTTATATTTTTAGTGATTTTTTGAGATTTTTAGGTTTTTTATTGCAGTTTATTGTTTTTAATGATTTTAAGGGTTTTAGGGTTTTTATTGTTTTTTTGGTTTGTAGGGGTTTATTGAGTTTTTTACGGGTTCTACAAGTTTTTATTGTTTTAATGTTATAGGTGTTTATAGAATTTTTAGATTTTTAGTGGTTTTTAGGGTTTTTATGTGTATTAGGGTTTTTTATTGTTCTATGTGTTATATGGTGTTTAGGGTTTTAGAATTTATAAGGTTTTTATGAGTTAAAAGGGTTTTTATGTTTTTAAGTTTTCATAGGGTTTTCATTGTTTTTTGTTTTTTTAACATTTTTCTGGAATTTTGGGGATATTTAGGATTTTTATGGTAATTTATGATTTTAAGGAATCTTCTTTATGGTTTTATTAGGTATTTTATGGGTTTTATGGATTTTCTCCTTCATTTTTAGGTTTTTTATAGTTTCTTTAGTGTTTTTATGGTCTTTAATTGGTTTAAAACATTTTTAGGGATTTATATTGTGTTCTTGTATTTTTTTGGGTTTTATAGTTTTTAATGGATTTTAGGGTTTTTTTTTTGTTTTTATAGGTTTTCAGTGTTTTTAGGGTTTTAGTGATTTTTTCATTTTAAATGATTTTTTGGGGGATTTAGGTGTTTTTAGGTTTTTAAGGATCTCATAGTGGTTGTCTTAGTTTTTAGTGTTTTCAAATTTCTGTGCATTTTTTGGGAATTTTTTGGATTCTTAATGTTTTTATAGTTTCTATGAATTTTTTATGGTTTTAGGTTTTATATAGTTTTTACGGTTTTTGCGGGTTTAGGGGGGTGTTATGTTTTAAATTTTTTTAGATTTTTTTACATTTTAGTTGGTTTATAGGGTTTTAGAGTTTTAGTAGGTTTTTGGGGTTTTATCTGTATTGGGGTTATTTATGTTTTTGGAAGATCTATGTTTTTAGGGTTTTTAGGGTTTTTAGGGTTTTCAGGGTTTTTATGTTTTAGGTGGAGTGATTTTAGTTTTTTAAGGCTTTTGTTAGGGTTTTTGGTGTATTTTACATTTTTATGGATTTTAGGGATTTATTTATATTTTTATGTGATTTTGGGGTTTTTATGGATGTTTTGGGATTTATTGATTTTTTGGGTTTTTAAGGTTTTTATTGGTTGTTTGGATTTTTATGGTTTTTTTGTGTTTTTTTATTTTACATAGTTTTTAGTGTTATTTAACGTTTTAGGGGTTTAAATGGTTTTTATAGATTTTATGGTTTTCAATGTTTTTAGGGGTTTTTATTGTTTTTAGGGGTTTCTAGGGTCTGTTAGGGATTTTAATGTTTTTTATTTTTAGGGGTTTAATTATTTTTAGGGTTTTAATGGCTTCTTATGATTTTTATCATTTCATAGGATTATTAGGTCTATTTTAGGATTTCTATAGTTGTTTCCTGTTTTTAGGGATTTTGAGGTTTTTTTTGGATTTTAAGGGGTTTTAGGTTTTTCTAGGTTTTATGGTTTTTTGTCAAATTTATAGTTTTCTTATTTTGTAATGGATGTGGATATTTTTTAGTGTTTTTAATGTTTTTAGGGATTTAATTATTTTTCATGGTTTTTGGTTTTTTATGGGGTTTTAGTGGTTTTAGGGTATTTTAATGTTTTTAAGTGTTTTTATTATTTTTAGGGGTTTTTATGGTTTTTATGGGTTTTATGGTATTTTATTTTTTTTGTATTTTTATATATTTTTGGGGTTTAATGTTTTTTGAAATTTTTTCTTAAGGATTTTCTTGGGTTTTCAGTTTTTATTATTATTACGGGGTTTTAAGGATTTTTTTTATTTTTATGTGTTTTTAGGGTTTTTAGGAATTATGAGTGTTTTTAGGGTTTTTCATTGTTTTTTGGTTTTATATGACCTTTTTGTGTTTTTAGGTCTTTAGTGGTTTTTTATTAGGTTTTTAGGGTTTTATTAAGGGTTTTTATGGCCTTTTACATTATTATGGATTTTTTCGGGATTTTGGAGGATTTTTATGGTTTTAAAATTTTTAGTGATTTTTAGGGTATTTATTGTTTTTAGGGTTCAAGGGTTTTTTTTTCTTTTTGGGGGTTTTATGATTTTATTTAGTTTTATAAGGTTTCTAAAGTATATTATAGTTTTTAACATTTTTAGGTCTTTATAGAGTATTTAGGTTTTTAGTTCTTCATAAGGGTTTTTTTTGGGTTTTAGTGTTTTTATGGTTTTTATGGTTTTTTTTAGTTTTTTGGGTTTTTAGGGATTTTAGGGTTTTTATCATTTTTAGGTTTTCAGGTGTTTTTAGTGTTTTTTTGTTTTTCTGTTTTTCGGAGGTTCTTTCTATGTTTTAGGGTTTTTTATGTTTTATGTATTTTTATGGATTTTCTTTGGATTTTACGGGTTTTTATGGTTTTTATTATTTTATGGGTTTTTAGGGTTTTATGGTATTTTGGGATTTTAGGGATTTTATAGAATTTTTTAGGGATTATATGTTTCATAGAGTTTTTAACATTTTTAGTGGTCTAAATGGTTTTTAGTGTTTTTAGTGGTTTTAGTTTTTGTTTTGGTTTTTAGGGTTTATAGGTTTTTTAGTGTGTTTATGGTTTTTTGGGGTTTTTGGTTTTTTAGGATTTTTCAATGTTTTTAGGGTTTTTAGGGGTTTTTAGGGGTTTTAGGTTTTTAGGTTTTTCTTAGGGGTTTTTAAGGATTTTAGGGTTTTTAAATTTTTTGGGAATTTTTGGGCTTTTTAAAGATTTTATGGTTTCTAGGGTTTTATTGTTTTTTTCATGTTTTTGTATTTTTTTCAGTTTTTGGGAGTTTTTATGATTTTTTAGGATTTTTTAAACCTTTTTAGGGTTTTAAAGGGTTATTAGAGTTTTTTTTGGTGTTAGTATTTTTATAGGGTTAAGAGTTTAAATTGTTTTTAGGTGTTTTTATTATTTATATGCTTTTTGAGGGTTTGTAGATTTTTTTAGGTATTTGGGGTTTTATGTGTTTTTTTGTTTTTATAGTTTTCTTATGGGGTTTTAGAGTTTTTAGGGTATTTTTATATTTTTTGGAATTTAGGCATTTTTATGGATTATTATGGTTTTTAGAGTTTTTTGGGATTTTGAAGGGTTTTAGGGTTTTTAGGGTTTTAATGTTTTTTGGGTTTTAGGTTATTTCATTTTTAGGGGTTTTAAGGTATTTTATATTTTTTATCATTTTAGGGGTTTAAAGGAGGGGGATTGAGTTTTTAGTGGTTTTAGGGTTTTAATGGGGTTTTAGAGTTTTTTTGTTTTTAAGGTTTTATGATATAATGTTTTTAGGGGTATTAGGTGTTTGAGGGTTTTTAGTGTTTTCTTGTTTATTAGGGGTTTTAATTTTTTTAGGTTTTTATGGTTTATTGGTTTTTAATGATTTTGGATGTTTTTAGGGATTTTTTTGTATTTAAGGATTTTTATTGATTTTTATGTTTTACGGATTTTTAGGGTTTTAGGGATTCGTAGGGTTATTAGGGATTTAGATTTTATAGGGATTTTTTTGCATTTTAGGTTTTTATTATTTTATTTGGGTTTTCAAGGTGTTATAGGGGTTTTTTATGTTTTTTGGGATTTTTAAGGAATTTTTATGATTTTTATAGTTTTTTGGTATTTTAGGGATTTTATGGGTTTTTTTAAAATTTTTATATTTTAGGTGTTTTTAGGGAATTAGAGTTTTTATTTTTTTAGGGGAAATAAATGTTTCTAGGTTTTTAAATGTTTCTTTGTGTTTTCCAGTGTTTTCAGAATTTTTTACATTTTTATGAATTTTCTAGTTTTTCAAGAATTTTTATGTGTTTTTTTTGGGTTTGTTGTGTGTTTGTATTTTAAAGGGTTGTTATTTTTTAGGGTTTTTATAATTTTTTTAGTTTTTATGGTTTTTTTAGTTTTTAGTGGTTTTGAGTTTTTTTATTGGTTTTAATGATTTTAGGAGTTTAAAAATATTTTAGTTTTTTTAGAGTTTTAATGGGGTTTTATGGTTTGTAATGATTTTAGGAGTTTTATTGTTTTAAAAGGGTTTTTATCATTTTTTTATTTTTTACAAGTTTTATGTTTTTGTAGGTTTTTAAGGTTTTATTTAGGTTTTGTATAATTTTTAGTGCTTTTAAATTTTTAATGACTTTCTGTATTTTGTAGGTTTTTTGTTATTTTTTAGGGTTTTATGGATTTTTAGGGGATTAGGGTTTTTTAGGATTTTTGGGTCTTCCTGTTTTTTTTTGAGTTATTATGTGTCTATGGATTTTTAGAATGATTAAATGTTTTTGAGTGGATTAAATGATTTTTAGAGTTTTTAGTGGTTTACAAAGATTTTATGAGTTTTTATAGGTTATTAAGATTTTTAGGGGTTTTTTTGTTTTTAGAGTTTTTAGGATTTTTTACATTATAAAGGTTTTTAATTTTTTAGGTTTTATGTGTTCTATGTGTTTTTAATTTTTGTACATATTTCTATAGGGGTTTTAGGATTTTTAGGGTTTTCTATGTTTTTAGGGTTTTTTATAATTTTTATGATTTTGAGGGTTTTTAATGATTTTGGGGGTTTTTGGTTTGTTGGGGGTTTGATGTTTTTGGGGTTTTCATGTTTTTTATGGTTTTTAAGTTATTTTATAGTTTTTACTGTTTTTTATGTTTAAATATGTTTTTAGTGTTTTTAATTGATTTTTAGGGGTTTTATAGTGTTTTATGGTTTTTTAAGGTTTTAGGGGATTTTATTGTTATTATGGTTTTTAGGGTTTTTAAGGACTTTTAGGGTTTTTAGTATTTTTTACGTTTTTTATGGGCTTTATGTTTTTTCATGTTTTTTTTTGTTTTCGTAGGGGACTTTTGGGTTTTAGGGTCTTATTCATTTATAGGGATTTTTATTGTTTTAAATGGTTTTTTGGTTTTTTGTGTTTTGAAGTATTTTTAGCGATTTTAGGGATTTTAAGGGATTTTAAGGTTTTCAAAGGGTTTTTAGGGGTTTAAGGTGGGTTTACATTTTTTTGGATTTTTATGTCCTTTTTAGGACTTTTATGGGTTGATCGGATTATAAGTGTTGTAGGAATTTTGGGTTTTTTTTGTTTTTTGGGTTTTTGTGTGTTTTTTAGGGTTTTTATGTTTTTAGAATTTTGTAATATTTTTAGAGGTTTAATGGGTTTTTATAGTTTTGAAATGGGTTTTAGTGTTTTTATGTGATTTTTGTTTTTGTTATGGTTTTAGGGGGTTTTTTATGGTTTTTAGTGTTCTTAGGATTTTTAGGGATTTAATGTTATTTACAGTTTTTAGGGGCTTTGAATATTTTTATGTTATTGGGGTTTTCATAGGGGTCTCCTGGTTTTTTATATTTTTAGTGATTTTTTGTGATTTTTAGGATTTTTATGCAGTTTATTATTTTTAATGATTTTAAGGGTTTTAGGGTTTTATTTTTTTTGGTTTTAAGGGGTTTTTAGAGTTTTTTACGGGTTCTACAAGTTTTTAGTGTTTTAATGTTATAGTTGTTTATAGAATTTTTAGATTTTTAGTGGTTTTTAGGGTTTTTATGTGTATTAGTATTTTTTAGTGTTCTATGTGTTTTATGGTGTTTAGGGTTTTAGAATTTATAAGGTTTTAGGGTTTAAAAGGGTTTTTAGGTTTTTATGTTTTCATAGGGTTTTCATTGCTTTTAGTTTTTTTACATTTTTCTGGAATTTTGGGGATATTTAAGATTTTTATGGTTATTTATGATTTTAAAGAATTTTCATGATTTTATGGTTTTGTTGGGTATTTTATTGGTTTTATGGATTTTATCCTTCCTTTTTAGTGTTTTTATAGTTTCTTTAGTGTTTTTATGGTCTTTAAGTGGTTTTAAAAATTTTTAGGGATTTAAATTGTGTTCTTGTATTTTTTTGGGTTTTACAATTTTTAATTGATTTTTTGTTTTTTTTGTTTTTATAGGTTTTTAGGTTTTTAGTGTTTTTAGACTTTTAGTGTTTTTTACATTTTAAATGATTTTTTGGGGGATTTAAGTGTTTTTAGTTTTTTAAGGATCTCATAGTGGTTGTCTAAGTTTTTAGTGTTTTTAAATTTCTGTGCATTTGTTGGTATTTTTTGTTATTCTTATTGTTTTTATAGTTTCTATGAATTTTTTATGGTTTATATAGTTTTTACGGTTTTTGTGGGTTTGGAGAGGTGTTATGTTTTAAAGGTTATTAGATTTTTTTACATTTTAGTTTCTTTAAAGGGTTTTAGAGTTTTAGTAGGTTTTTGGGGTTTTATGTGTACTAGGGTTATTTATTTTTTTGGAAGATCTATGTTTTTAGGGTTTTTAGGGTTTTTAGGGTTTTCAGGGTTTTTATGTTTTAGGTGGAGTTATTTTAGTTTTTAAGGATTTTGTTAGGGTTTTTGGTGTATTTTACATATTTAGGGATTTTAGGGATTTATTTATATTTTTATGTGATTTTTGGGTTTTTATGGATGTTTTGGGATTTAATGATTTTTTGGGTTTTTACAGTTTTTATTTGTTGTTTGGGTTTTTAGGGTTTTTTTGTGTTTTTTTTCATTTTACATAGTTTTTAGTGATTTTTAACGTTTTAGGGGTTTAAATGGTTTTTACAGATTTTTGAAGGTTTTATGGGATTTTAGGGTTTTCAATGTTTTTTGGGATTTTTATTGTTTTTAGGGGTTTGTAGGGTCTTTTAGGGATTTTAATGTTTTTTATTTTTAGGGGTTTAATTATTTTTATGGTTTTAAGGACTTCTTATGATTTTTCAAGTATTTTATGATTTTTATCATTTCATAAGATTATTAGGTGTATTTTTGGATTTTTAAGAATTTTTTCTGTTTTTAGGGATTTTGAGGTTTTTTTGGGATTTTAAGGGGTTTTAGGTTTTTCTAGGTTTTTATGGTTTTTTGGGATATTTATAGTTTTCTTATTTTGTAATGGTTGTGGATATTTTTTAGTGTTTTTAATGTTTTTTGGGATTTAAAGTGTTTTCAAGGTTTTTGGTTGTTTTATGGGGTTTTAGGGGTTTTTAGGGGATTTTAATGTTTTTAAGTGTTTTTATTATTTTTAGGGGTTTTATGGTTTTATGGGTTTTAAGGTATTTTTTGTTTTTTGCATTTTTTTTCTATTTTTAGGGTTTAATGTTTTTTTTAATGTTTTTCTTATGGATTTTCATGGGTTTTAGGTTTTTTATATTTTTACGGGGTTTTAAGGATTTTTTATTATTATTATGTGTTTTTAGGGTTTTTAAGAATTATGAGTGTTTTTTAGGGTTTTTCATTGTTTTTTGGTTTTATATGACTTTTTGTGTTTTTAGGTCTTTGGTTGTTTTATGTTTTATTTTGTTTTTAGGGTTTTATTAAGGGTTTTTACAGTCTTTTATATTATTACGGATTTTAAGGGATTTTGGAGGATTTTTATGGTTTTAGGATTTTTAGTGATTTTTAGGGTATTTATGGTTTTTATGGATGAAGGGTTTTTTGGATTTTTGGGGGTTTAGGATTTTATTTAGTTTTATAAGGTTTCTAAATTATATTATAGTTTTTTAACATTTTTAGGTCATTATAGAGTATTTAGGTATTTAGTTGTTCTTAATGGTTTTTTTGGGTTTTAGAGTTTTTATGGTTTTTATGGTTTTTTTATTTTGGGTTTTTAGGGATTTTTAGGGTTTTTATCATTTTTAGGTTTTTAGGTGTTTTTGGTGTTTTTATGTTTTTATGTTTTCCGTAGGGTCTTTCTATGTTTTAGGGTTTTTTACGTTTTATGGAATTTTATGGATTTTTTTGGTTTTTACGGGTTTTTATGGTTTTTAGGTTATTATGGGTTTTTACGGTTTTATGGTATTTTGGGATTCTAGGGATTTTTTAGAATTTTTTAGTGATTACATGTTCCATAGAGTTTTTAACATTTTTTGTGGTCTAAATGGTTTTTAGTGTTTTTAGTGGTTTTTGTTTTTCTGTTTGTTTTTAGGGTTTTTAGGTTTTTTAGTGTTTTTATGGTTTTTTGGGGTTTTTGGTATTTTATGATTTTTCAATGTTTTTAGGGGTTTTGGGGTTTTAGGTTTTTAGGTTTTTCTTAGGGTTTTTAAATTTTTTGGGATTTTTTGGGCTTTTTAAAGATTTTAGGGTTCCTATGGTTTTATTGTTTTTTTCATGTTATTGTATTTTTTTAGTTTTTGGGAGTTTTTATGATTTTTTAGTGTTTTTTAAACTTTTTTCAGGTTTTAAAGGGTTATTAGAGTTTTTTGTGGCGTTACGATTTTTATAGGGTTTAGAGTTTACATAGTTTTTAGGTGTTTTTTATTATTTATATGCTTTTTGAGGGTTTGTAGATTTTTTAGGTTTTTGGGGTTTTATGTGTTTTTATATTTTTGTAGTTTTTTTATAGGGTTTTAGGGATTTTAGGGTATTTTTAAATTTTTTGGAATTTAGGCATTTTTATGGATTATTATGGTTTTTTAGAGTTTTTAGGGATTTTGAAGGGTTTTAGGGTTTTTAGGGTTTTAAAGTTCTTTAGGGTTCTATGTTATTTCATTTTTAGGGCTTTTAAGGTATTTTATATTTTTTTTATCAATTTTAGGGGTTTATATGGGGGGATTGAGTTTTTAGTGGTTTTAGGGTTTTAATGGGTTTTTATAGTTTTTTTGGTTTTTACGGTTTTATGGTATAATGTTTTTAGGGGTATTAGGTGTTTGAGTGTTTTTAGTGTTTTTTTGTATATTAGGGGTTTTAATTTTTTTAGGTTTTTATGGTTTATTGGGTTTTAATGGTTTTGGATGTTTTTATGGATTTTTTTGGATTTATGGATTTTTATTGTTTTTTATGTTTTTATGGATTTTTATGGTTTTAGGGATTCGTAGGGTTTTTAGGGATTTAGATTTTTTAGGGATTTTTTTGGGGGGTTTTAGGTATTTTACCATTTTTTTAGTTTTTTTAATGTGTTTTCGAGTTTAAAGGGGATTTAAAATTTTTAATCATTCTTGTGGTTTTTATGGCATGGAATGTGCGAGGGTCGGGCTATTCCCGACCCCCCCAAATTTATTAATTGTTGTTTTTATGGTTTTCTTAAGGGTTTTCAAAGGATTCCCGGTTTTTTAGTTTTTATACATTTTTTGGGCATTTTCCGGATTTTTTGGTTTTTAGGGTTTTAGGGATTTCTAGGGTTTTATGCTATTTAAGGGTATTAACAGTTTTTTGGGGTTTCAGGTTTTTTTAGTTTATTAGTATTTTTACAGGTTTTTATTGTTTTTCATATTTTTAGGTTTTTATACTGTTTTTAGAGTTTTTAGTGGTTTTTGGATTTTTTGAGTTTTTTGGGTTTTCTGGGTTTTTAGGTTCTTTTAAGGTTTGAAGTGTTTTTATGTTTTTAGGGATTTTATGTAATTTTAGTTATTTATGTTTTTCTTAGGGGGTTTCAAATCGTTTACGGGATATTTTTCTTTTTAGGGTGTTTAGGGATTTTTTTTGTATTTTAATTGTTTTTAGGGTTCTTTGGGATTTTTATGGTTTTCTATGATTTTTATGATTTTTTAGGATTTTTAGTCTTTTATGGTTTCTTAAGGGGTTTAAGTGTTCTTAGGTTAATAAATTTTTCTTGGGGGGGGGGGGGGGGGTTGGGTTTTTTGGGTTATTTTTGTTTTTAGGGACTTTTCTTTAATTTTTAGGATTTTTATTGATTTTTAGGGTACTTAGGGATTTTGAGTGGTTTTCAGAGTTTTAGGGCTTTGTATGAGTTTTATGATTTTTTTGGGTTTTTAGGTTTTTTTTCAATTTTATCATTTTTTATAGTTTTTAACATTTTTAGAGGTTTAATGGGGTTTTAGTGTTATTAGTTGGATTTTAGAGGTTTTTGGGATTTCAACAGTTTTAGGGATTTTTATAATTTTTTTGGATTTTTGGATTTTTAGTGTTTTTTAATTTTTAGGGGTTTTATGTGTTTTTAGGTTTTTAATATTTTTTAGTGTTTTTTCTATTTTCAGGGGAAACAACATTTTTAGGGTTTTTTATCAATTTTTTAGGATTTTTATGGGTTTATATAGGTTTATGGATATTAAGGGTTTTAGCAGTTTTATGGGGTTTTAACGTTTTTATAGTTTTTTTTGGGGGGGGGGGTTGAATTTTATTCATGTTATAAATGTTTTTTTATAAAATTTTACTTCATTAGGGGATAAAAAAATTTTATATTTTATTTGTGTTTTTAATATTTTTAGGGGGTTTTATAGATTTTTGTATTTTATGGTCTTTTGGGGTTTTAGCATTTTTAGGTTCTTTAGGTGTTTTATGTGTTTTTAGGATTTTACGATTTTCATAGTTATTTTTCTAGGTTATTTTGGGATTTTATGTTTTTAGGTATTTTTAAGAGTTGTTTAGAAATTTTAAGGTTTTTATGGTTTTTAGTGATTTTTTTGTTCTTGTGTTTTATGTGTTTATGGTTCTTTAGGGTTTTTAGCATATTAATATTTTTATGGGTTTTATGTGTTTTTAGGTTTTTAAGGTTTTCTTATGTGTTTTTAGGGTTTTTGAGTTCTTTTAAATTTTTTGGGAATTTTTGGGTTGTTTATTATTTTTAGGGTATTTAGGGTTTTTAGGGATTTTAGGTATTTTAGGTTATTTAATGTATTTATGGTTTTTGGGGTTTTAAGAGGTTTAGAGTTTTTTTGGGTTTTTAAGTTTTTATAATATTTTTAACTTCTTTTTGGGTTTTATAGGGTTTTTATATTTTTAGTGGTTTTTTTGGTTTTTTGGGATTTGGGGTTTTTATGGTTTTAAGGGTTTTTAATGTTTTTTGAGTATTTAGTGTTTATTAGGGTTTTTAGAAGTTTTTAAGTTTTTATGGTTTTTAAGTGTTTTTAGGTTTTATGGTTTTCGTTGGGGGGTTTTAGTGTTTTAAAGGATTTTACGTTTTTAGGGCATATTAGGGGTTTTTAGGTTTTTTTTATTTCAGGGTTTTTATGGATTTTGAGGATTTTTAAGGTATTAGGGTTTTTAGGGTGTTTATTGGTTTTTTTATTTTTAGGAATTTTTTAATTTTTTTGGGTTGTTAAGGTTATTTAGAGTTTCTAATATTTTAGGTGTTTAAATGGTTTCTATAGTTTTAGAGTGTTTTTAGATTTTTTACGTGTTTTTAGTGTTTTTAATAGATTTTATGGGTTTTTAGGGTTTTAGGTTTTTTAGTGTTTATAGAATTTTTAGGGGTTTAGGGGTGTTAAGAGTTTTTTTGGATTTTATTGTTTTAGATTTTTTCAAGGTTTTTAGGGTTTTTCAAGGATTTTAGCGTTTTTTTAATACTTTAGTGATTTTTTGAGTTTTTATCACTTTTGTGGGTTTTTATGGTTTTTAGGGAAGTAAGATGCAAGGTTCGGGCTATTCCCGGCCCCCCAAATTTATTAGCAAGGAAAAAGAGACACAGTAGACAAGGGAAGGGATGGGTCAAACGACCCACACCCCAAAACCCCTTACAACTCACGAAAAAAAAGAAAATCAAAAAAGGAAAACAAAAAAAAGGAAAAAACACACACAACCAAGCAGCCACCACCATCATCCATGGGTTTTTTAGTTTTTCAGGGTTTCAGTGTTTTTTGGTGTTTTTTGGAAATTCAACATTTTTAGGGGTTATAAATTTTTTTATGTTTTTTTTTATTCTTATGGATTTTCTTGATTTTAGGGTGTTTTTTTCCTTTATGGATTTTTTTTGAATTATAGGGTTTTAGGATTTTTTTAGTTTATAGTGTTTTCTTGAGTTTTTTATAGTTTTTATGATTATTTAGATATTTTGGAATTTTTTGTGGATTTGAAGGGTTTTTTGTGTTTCTATTTTTTTAGATTTCTATGGGTTTGGGGGGGTTGATTTTTAGGAGTTTTTATGGGTTTTAGGGGGTTTAGGGATTTTAATGTATTTTAGGTTTTAAGGGGTTTTATATATTTTTTGGTTTTTAATAATTTCTTAGTGTTTCTTAATGTTTTATGGTTTTTTAATGTTTTAATGGATTTGTAGTTCTATTATAGGATTTTAATGGTTTTGGGGTTTTTATAGATTTTGAGAGTATTAAGTATTTTTTTTGTGTTTTTAGGATTTTTAGTGATTTTTAGGGTATTTATGGTTTTTATGGATGAAGGGTTTTTTTGCTTTTTGGGGGTTTTAGGATTTTATTTAGTTTTATAAGGTTTCTAAATTATATTAGAGTTTTTAACATTTTTAGGTCATTATAGAGTATTTAGGTTTTTAGTTGTTCTTAATGGTTTTTTGGGTTTTAGAGTTTTTATGGTTTTTATGGTTTTTTTATTTTGGGTTTTTAGGGATTTTTTGGGTTTTTATCATTTTTAGGTTTTTAGGTGTTTTTGGTGTTTTTATGTTTTTATGTTTTTCGTAGGGTCTCTCTATGTTTTAGGGTGTTTTACGTTTTATGGAATTTTATGGATTTTTTTGGTTTTTATGGGTTTTTATGGTTTTTAGGTTATTATGGGTTTTTACGGTTTTATGGTATTTTGGGATTCTAGGGATTTTTTATAATTTTTTAGTGATTATATGTTCCATAGAGTTTTTAACATTTTTAGTGGTCTAAATGGTTTTTAGAGTTTTTAGTGGTTTTTGGTTTTCTATTTGTTTTTAGTGTTTTTAGGTTTTTTAGTGTTTTTATGGTTTTTTGGGGTTTTTGGTATTTTAGGATTTTTCAATGTTTTTAGGGGTTTTGGGGTTTTAGGTTTTTAGGTTTTTCTTAGGGTTTTTAAATTTTTCGGGATTTTTTGGGCTTTTTAGAGATTTTATAGTTTCTATGGTTTTATTGTTTTTTTCATGTTATTGTATTTTTTTAGTTTTTGGGAGTTTTTATGATTTTTTACTGTTTTTTTAAACTTTTTTTGGGTTTTAAATGGTTATTAGAGTTTTTTGTGGTGTTACAATTTTTATAGGGTTTAGAGTTTACATAGTTTTTAGGTGTTTTTATTATTTATATGCTTTTTGAGGGTTTGTAAATTTTTTAGGTTTTTGGGGTTTTATGTGTTTTTATGTTTTTATAGTGTTCTTATAGGGTTTTAGGTTTTTTAGGGTATTTTTAAATTTTTTGGAATTTAGGCATTTTTATGGATTATTATGGTTTTTTAGAGTTTTTAGGGATTTTGAAGGGTTTTAGGGTTTTTAGTGTTTTAAAGTTCTTTAGGGTTCTATGTTATTTCATTTTTAGGGGTTTTAAGGTATTTTATATTTTTTTTAATCAATTTTAGGGGTTTATATGGGGGGATTGAGTTTTTAGTGGTTTTAGGGTTTTAATGGGTTTTTATAGTTTTTTTGGTTTTTACGGTTTTATGGTATAATGTATTTAGGGGTATTAGGTGTTTGAAGGTTTTTAGTGTTTTTTTGTATATTAGGGGTTTTAATTTTTATAGGTTTTTATGGTTTATTGGGTATTAATGATTTTGGATGTTTTTATGGATTTTTTTAGATTTAAGGATTTTTATTTATTTTTATGTTTTTATGGATTTTTATGGTTTTAGGGATTCATAGAGTTTTTAGGGATTTAGATTTTTTAGGGATTTTTTTGGGGGTTTTAGGTATTTTACCGTTTTTTTAGTTTTTTTAATGTGTTTTAGAGTTTAAAGGGGATTTAAAATTTTTAATCATTCTTGTGGTTTTTATGGAAAGGAATGTGTGAGGGTCGGGCTATTCCTGACCCCCCCCAAATTTATTAATTGTTGTTTTTATGGTTTTCTTAAGGGTTTTCAAAGGATTCCGGGTTTTTTAGTTTTTATACATTTTTTGGGCATTTTCAGGAATTTTTGGTTTTTAGGGTTTTAGGGATTTCTAGGGTTTTATGCTATTTAAGGGTAATAACAGTTTTTTGGGGTTTCAGGTTTTTTTTAGTTTATTAGTATTTTTACAGGTTTTTATTGTTTTTCATATTTTTAGGTTTTTATACTGTTTTTAGAGTTTTTAGTGGTTTTAGGATTTTTTGAGTTTTTTGGGTTTTCTAATGTCTTTATCTGGTTTTATGGTTTTTAGGGTTTTTAGGGTTTTTAGGTTCTTTTAAGGTTTTAAGTGTTTTTAGGTTTTTAGGGATTTTATGTAATTTTAGTTATTTATGTTTTTCTCAGGGGGTTTCAAATCTTTTACGGGATATTTTTCTTTTTATGGTGTTTAGGGATTTTTTTGTATTTTAATTGTTTTTAGGGTTCTTTGGGATTTTTATCGTTTTCTAGTATTTTTATGGTTTTTTAGGATTTTTAGTCTTTTATGGTTTCTTAAGGGGTTTAAGTGTTCTTAGGTTATTAAATTTTTCTTGGGGGGGGGGGGGTGGGTGGGTTTTTTTGTTTTTAGGGACTTTTCTTTAATTTTTAGGATTTTTATTGATTTTTAGGGTACTTAGGGATTTTGAGTGGTTTTCAGAGTTTTAGGGCTTTGTATGAGTTTTATGATTTTTTTGGGTTTTTAGGTTTTTTTCGGTTTTATCATTTTTTATAGTTTTTAACATTTTTAGAGGTTTAATGGGGTTTTAGTGTTATTAGTTGGATTTTAGAGGTTTTTGGGATTTCAACAGTTTTAGGGAATTTTATAATTTTTTGGACTTTTGGATTTTTAGTGTTTTTTATTTTTTAGGGGTTTTATGTGTTTTTAGGTTTTTAAAGTTTTTTAGTGTTTTTTCTATTTTCAGGTGAAACAACATTTTTAGGGTTTTTTATCAATTTTTTAGGATTTTTATGGGTTTATATGGGTTTATGGATATTAAGGGTTTAAGCAGTTTTATGGGGTTTTGACTTTTTTATAGTTTTTTTGGGGGGGGGGGGTTGAATTTTATTCATGTTGTAAATGTTTTTTTATAAATTTTTACTTCATTAGGGGATAAAAATATTTTATATTTTATTTGTGTTTTTAATATTTTTAGGGGGTTTTATGGATTTGAGTATTTTATGGTCTTTTGGGGTTTTAGCATTTTTAGGTTCTTTAGGTGTTTTATGTGTTTTTAGGATTTTACGATTTTCGTAGTTATTTTTCTAGGTTATATTGGGATTTTATGTTTTTAGGTATTTTTAATTGTTGTTTAGAAATTTTAAGGTTTTTATGGTTTTTAGTGATTTTTTTTGTTCTTGTGTTTTATGTGTTTATGGTTCTTTAGGGTTTTTATAATATTAATATTTTTATGGGTTTTATGTGTTTTTAGGTTTTTAAGGTTTTCTTATGTGTTTTTAGGGTTTTTGAGTTCTTTTAAAAATTTTGGTAATTTTTGGGTTGTTTATTATTTTTAGGGTTTTTAGGGATTTTAGGGGTTTTAGGTTATTTAAGGTATTTATGGTTTTTGGGGTTTTAAGAGGTTTTGTGTTTTTTAGGGTTTTTAATGTTTTATAATATTTTTAACTTCTTTTTGGGTTTTATAGGGTTTTTATATTTTTAATGGTTTTTTGGGTTTTTTGGGATTTGGGGTTTTTAAGGTTTTAAGGGTTTTTAATGTTTTTTGAGTATTTAGTGTTTATTAGGGTTTTTAGAAGCTTTTATGTTTTTATGGTTTTTAAGTGTTTTTAGGTTTTATGGTTTTCGTTGGGGGGTTTTAGTGTTTTAAAGGATTTTACATTTTTAGGGCATATTAGGGGTTTTTAGGTTTTTTTTTTATTTCATGGGTTTTATGGATTTTGAGGTTTTTTAAGGTATTATGGTTTTTAGGGTGTTTATTGGTTTTTTTATTTTTAGGAATTTTTTAAATTTTTTGGGTTGTTAAGGTTATTTAGAGTTTCTAATATTTTATGTGTTTAAATGGTTTCAATAGTTTTAGAGTGTTTTTATATTTTTTACGTGTTTCTAGTGTTTTTAATGGATTTTATGGGTTTTAAGGGTTTTAGGTTTTTTCGTGTTTATAGAATTTTTAGGGGTTTTGGGGTTTTAAGAGTTTTTTTGGATTTTATTGTTTTAGGTTTTTTCATGGTTTTTAGGGTTTTTCAAGGATTTTAGCGTTTTTTTAATAATTTAGTGATTTTTTGAGTTTTGATCACTTTTGTGGGTTTTTATGGTCTTTAGGGAAGTAAGATGCAAGGGTCGGGCTATTCCCGGCCCCCCAAATTTATTAGCAAGGAAAAAGAGACTCAGTAGACAAGGGAAGGGATGGGTCAAACGACCCACACCCCAAAACCCCTTACAACTCACGAAAAAAAAAGAAAATCAAAAAAGGAAAACAAAAAAAAGGAAAAAACACACACAACCAAGCAGCCACCACCATCATCCATGGGTTTTTTAGTTTTTCAGGGTTTTAGTGTTTTTTGGTGTTTTTAGGAAATTCAACGTTTTTAGGGGTTATAAATTTTTTATGTTTTTTGTTATTCTTATGGATTTTCTTGATTTAAGGGTGTTTTTTGCCTTTAGGGATTTTTTTATCTTTTTTGAATTATAGGGTTTTAGGATTTTTTTAGTTTATAGTGTTTTCTTGAGTTTTTTATAGTTTTTATGATTATTTAGATATTTTGGAATTTTTTGTGGATTTGAAGGGTTTTTTTGTGTTTCTATTTTTTTAGATTTCTATGGGTTTGGGGGGGGGGTTGGTTTTTAGGAGTTTTTATGGGTTTTAGGGGGTTAAGGGATTTAAATGTATTTTAGGTTTTAAGGGGTTTTATATATTTTTTGGTTTTTAATAATTTCTTAGTGTTTCTTAATGTTTTATGGTTTTTTAATGTTTTAATGGATTTTTAGTTCTATTATATGATTTTAATGGTTTTGGGGTTTTTATAGATTTTGAGAGTATTAAGTATTTTTTTTGTGTTTTTAGGATTTTTATGTTTTTTTGATTTCGATGTTTTTTGATATTTTTAGTGGGTTTTGTGGGCTTTTAGAGTTGTTTAAAATTTTTAGTAGTTTAAAGGGTTTCTTATAATTTTTTTATTGTGGTTTTATGGGTTTTTAGGGGGTTTTAATGTTTTTGGGGTTTTTACTATCTTCTTAGGCTTTCTTAGGGTTTTTTATCATTTTTAATGTTTTAGGGGTTTTATGTTTTTCTAGTATTTCAAGGGTTTTATAGGGTTTTTAGTGTTTTTACATTTTTAGGGAATTTAGGGAATTTTTAATTATTTATTTTGGTTTATAAGGTTTTTATTGATTTTAAGGGGGTTTTTAAGGCCTTTTAGGTTTTTAGGGTATTTTTTGATTTTTTTGTATATAGGTTTTTTTAATTTTTAAGGTTTTTATTGTTTTTTGGTGTTTTTTTAATGTTTTTATGGGTTTAAAGGGTTTTAATAGTTTTAGTGGTTTGTAGGGTTTTTATGGGGTTTTAGTGTTTTTACATTTTTGAGGGGTTTTATGGTTTTTGAAATTTTTTGGATCATTTGGGTCATTATGGGTTTTAGTGTTTTTATGATATTTTGGGGTTTTAAGTATTTTTAGGTTTTAAATGTTTTCTTAAGTTTTTATAGGTTTTAGGGTTTTTATGTTTTAGGGGTTATTATAGATTTTTAGGACTTTTAGGGATATGTACTGTTTTTAGAGATTTTGTGGGTTTTTTGTGTTTTTTGTGTTTTATCATTTTTAGTTTTTTAGGGGTTTTAAATTTTTTGGGGGTTTTATGGTTCTCATAAGTTTTTTTTGGATTTTTAGTTTTTTAAATTTTTTTGGAATTTTTTGGGATTTTTTATATTTTTATGGGTTTTTAGGATTTTAGGGATTTTGTGTGTTTTAGTGGTTATTTGGGGTTTTTTTACTTTTAGTGTTTTTTAAATTTTTAGGGTTGTAATGGTTTTTTATATTTTTATGTAATTTTTAGTGTTCATATATTTTTTAGTGTTTTTAGTGTTTTTTACGTTTTTGTTGTTTTTAGAGTTATTTATGGTTTTTGGGGGTTTATGGTTTTTAGGATATTTAATGTATTTTATGAGGTTTTAGGGTTTTTACTGTTATTTAGTTTTATAATTGATTAAAGGATTTTTAGAATTTGATGTTTTTCAAAGGATTTTTATGGTTTTTAGGGTTTTTTATATTCTTAGGGATTTTTAGTATATTTTTTTTTGGGTTTTTAGGAATTTTGAAAGTTTTAAGTGTTTTTTGGGTTTTGTGGGGTTGTTTTTGGGTTTAGTGGGGTTTTCTAATGTTTCATAGGGGTTTTAAGGTTTTTGTAGTTATTTAAATATTATAATGGGTGTTTAAAATTTTTAGTGGTTTTAGGTTTTTTACAGTTTTAGGGGTTTTATGGTTTTAGGGGTTCTATATTTTTAGGGGTTTAAAGTGTATTTTTATTTTAATTTGTTTTTAGGGTTTTTCAGGATTTTTAGGATTTTTAATTATTTTATTGTATTTTTATGGATTTTTAGAATTTTATGGTTTTTAGAGTTTTTAGGGTTTTATGGTCTTTTAGGGTTTTATGGGATTTTTGGTTTTTTGGGGGGTTTTAAGGATTTTTATAGTTTTTATAATTTTTTGGGATTTTAATGGTTTTTAGGGTTTTTAGTAGATTTTTAGGGTTTTTATTTAGATTTAGTGTTTTGTATGGTTTTATGGGTTTATGGTTTTTAGTGTTTTTTGGGTTTTTTACATTTTTTAGTTTCAAAGGGGTTTTAAGTGTTTTGTTGTTTTTATGTATTAATTAGATTATTTAATGGTTTTTATTAGTTTTTACATTTTATAGGATTCTTAGGGATTCTATAGTATTCCTTATTGTTTTTAGGGATTTATGGATTTCAAGGGGTTTAGGGTTTCTAGGGTTTTATGATGTTTTTGAATATTTATGATTTTATTTGAGCTTTTTAGAATTTTAAGGGTTTTCATATTTTTTTATCTTTTTTAGGGGATTAAAGTATATTTAGAGCTTTTAGTGGTTTTATGGGTTTTATGTGTTTTAGTGTTTTTAAGGTTTTTAGGGTTTTTATGATTTTTAGGGGTTTTTAGTGTTTTTATAGTCTTTTAGGGTTTAATTTTTTAGTGTTTTTTGGTTTTAGGGGGATTTAAGTGTTATTAGTTCTTTTATGGTTTTCATATAGGTTTTAATGTTTTCAAGGATTTTTAGGAATATTATGGTTTATTTCGATTTTTAGGTTTTTAGGGTTTTAGGGACTTTATAGTTTTTTTGGTTTTTTGGACTGTTTACTGGAATTTTTGTTTTTAGGGTTTTAAGGGTTTTTGTATATTTTATTTTTTTATGGGTTTAATAATTTTTTAATGTTTTTAGTTGGTTTTTAGGAGTTTTTTTTTTCATTTTTTGTGTCTTTAAATATTTTATGGGTTTTATGGGTTTCATGTTTTATAGGGTGTTTTATGGTTTTTAAGGATTTTAGAATTTTTAGGGGATTAACGTGTTTTTTTATAATGTTTTCTTATGGTTTTTCAAGGTTTTTTTTGTTTTTAGGGATTTTGTGGATTCTTTAGGATTTTTAAGGTTTTTAGGGTTCTTAGGGTATGAGGCTTTCTTATATTTTAGGGTTTTTTGAGTTATTTAGTGATTTTTATGGTTTTTTTTGTTTTTGAACTTTTTAATGGGTTTAAAGTGTTTTTTTGTTTCCATGGGTTTTTCGATTTTTTATGGTTTTTAGGGGTTTTTAAGGTTTTATTATTTATAAGGATTATTGTGTTTTAGATTTTTTAGTATTTTTATGTTTTTAGGGGTTATCATTTTTATTGTTTTAAGGTTCTCATTTTGGGTTTTAATAATTTTTATAATTTTATATATTTTTTGGGACTTTTAGGGGTATTTTTTTAAAAAAATAATGGTTTTAGGGATTGTTATTGGTTTTCATGGTTTTTAAAGATTTTTAGTGTTTTTTGGGGTTTTTTGGTTATTTGGGTGTTGATGGGTTTTTTGAGTTAATGTTTTAATTTTAATTTTATTTTTTAAGGGTTTTAGTGGTCTAAAGGTTTTTAGATTTTTTAGTGGTTTTTTGGTTTTTATGGGTTTTTAGGGGTCTTAATATTTTTAGGGGTTTTCGTGGTTTTTTGGGGTTTTAAAGTCTTTTAATAATTTTTAGGGTATTTAGTATTTTTTAGGGTTTTGGGGTTTTATGTTTCTTTCAGGATTTCTTAGGGGTTTTTTTACATTTTTCATGTGATTTACATTTTTTTGAATTTTAGGGTATTTTTTTTATTTTTACGGTTCATACCATTTTTATGGTTCTTACCATTTTTATGGATTTTGAGGTTATTTGGGGTTTTTAGTGCTTTTAGGATTTTTTGGTTTTTATGGTTTTTCTTTGTTTTTAGGCTTTTTTTATTTTTAGGGATTAAAGGTTTTTTTTACAGTTTTTACAATTTTAAGGTGTTATAGATAATTAGTGTTTTTGTTGGATTTTGATGGGTCGATGGGGTTTTTATGTTATCAGGCGGTTTTATGGTTTTAGAGTTTTTAGGATTTTTATGGGTTTTAGAGTTCAAAGTGTTATTTAGGGTTTTAGAGTTTTTATGCGTTGTTTGTTATTAAGGTTATATTTCGGTTTTTAAGGTTCTTAAGTTTTTTATGGGTATTTATTATTTTAGGTATTTTTTATGGATTTTTTTTATTTTTATGGTTTTTAGGATTTTTAGGGATTTTGAGTGTTTTTACTATTTTCTAGGGATTTTATGTTTTTTTAGGTTCTAGGAATTTTTTATTTTTTGGGGGTTTTTAATAATTTATTATTTTTTTAGAATTTTTAGGGGTTTAAAGGGTTTTTAGAGTTTTTAGTGGTTTTGGGGGTTTTATGGGTATTTAGGGTTTTTAGGGGTTTTTAGGGTTTATATGGTTCTTAGTGTTCTTAGGTTTTTAGGGGTTTTAAGTGTTTTTTAGGATTTTATGGTTTTCTTAGGGATTATCAAGCTATTTAAGGATTTTTATATTTTTAGGAATTTTAATGGATATTTTATGAATTTCATGGTTTTTAGGGGTTTAGGGATTTTGAGTGGTTTTAGGGGTTTTAGGGTTCTTTGGGTTTTTTGTTGTTATGTGAATTTTTAATGGGATTTAAGGTTTTTATATTTTTTAATGTTTTAGGGGTGTAAGGGGGTTTTTTATTTTATTTTTCAATGGTTTTTACGGTGCCTATGATTTTTATGGTTTTTAATGTTTTTAGGAGTTTCTTCGTTTTTTGGGTTTTTTGGTTTTTAGGTTTTTAGGGGTTTTAAGTATTTTGAGGTTTTATCGTTTTCTTAGGTTTCTTTGGGTTATTAGTGTTTTTATATTTTTTGGGTTTTTTTATCTTTATTTTTATTTTGGGATTTTAGGAATTTTAATTATTTTTAGGGGTTTATGGTATTTTAAATTTTTTCAGTTTTTTTCATTTTAATGTTTTTATAGTTTTTTATGTTTTTATGGGTTTAAACGGGTTTAATGTTTTTCATTGGTTTGTAGGGGCTTTTTTCAGTTATCAAAATTTTTAGGGATTTTTACGGTAATTATGGTTTTTAGGTTTTTTGGGGATTTTATGGCCTTCAGATTTTTTAGGTTTTCTCAGGGTTGAAAGTATTTTTAGGTTTTATGGTTTTATTAGGGGTTTTATGGTTTTTATGGATTTTCACTTTTTTAGGTATTTTCATTGATTTTTATGATTTTTCTTTTTTTGGGTTATTAGGGATTTGAGGGGTTTTATGGGGTTTTTAGTTCCTTTATGGATTTTATGATTTTTTGGTTTTTTCGTATTTTTCTTTTTTGAGGTTTTATGATTGTTTATATATTTTATTAATGTTTTTAAAGTTTTAAAGGCGTTTTACATATTTTAGTTGTTATCTAGTGTTTTTTAGGTATATAGGTTTTTTTAATGTTTTTTAGATTTTGAATAGTTTCTAGGGATTTTAATGTTTTTAGTGCCAGTCTTTTGGTTTTTAGGTTTTTAGGGGTTTTAAGTGTTTTTTAATTTTTAATGTTCTCTTAGTGTTTTTTATGGTTTTTTGGGTATTTTGAAATTTTTTGTTTTTCAGGGATTTTATTTTGTTTTTTTAGGGTCTTTTTGATTTTTTAGGGTTTTTTAGTTTTTTATATATTTTTATCATTTTTTGTGGGTTAAAGTTGTATTAATGTTTTTAGAGGTTTTTTATTTTTATGGTTTTTTGGGTTTATTAATGGGTTTAAGGGTTTTAATGGTTATAGAGTTTTTTTTATTTTTTAGGGTTATACTGGTTTTTAGGGTTTTTAATAATTTTTTTGTTTTTATGGTTTTATTAGGGTTTTTTCAGAGATTTTTAGCCTTTTTACATTTTAGATAATTTCATTGCATTTTAGGATTATACGGTTTTTAGGGTGTTAGGAATTTTTAGGTTTTTCGGGTTTTTTAGGTTTTTTTGGTGGGGAGTATGGTTTTTTTGTGTTTTAAGGGTTTTTTAGTTTTTTAGGGTTATTAAGGTTTTTTACGGTTTTTAACATTTTTAGGGGATTAGAGGGTTTTTATAGTTTTCCCTGGTTTTAGGGTTTTTATGAATTTTTAGGGTTTTTTTCATTTAGTGCAGAAGAGGTGAAGGACTATGCTAGCCTAGCCCCCAAAATTTTTTTAGAAAAAAGACACTGCAGACAAGGGAGGGGTGGGGAGAGGTCAATCGACCAACTCCCAAAAACCCTTAAGGACTCCAAAACCAAAAAAGAAAGAAAATGAAAATTACCAAAAGGAAAACAAGTTAGTCAACGTCACCACCAAAATCAAAAACAAAAGTTGTTCCATGAGGGTCCGTCGCTCCAACATATCCTTAAGCCACATCATCTCCATATGGATCCCCATCAGCACCATACCCAGAGGAAGCATCTGAGTCCACCGACTCCCATTCAGATGATTCCAATTACTTTAGAAAGTTTGAGTAATACTCATTGAGAGTTTGATCCAAATTCCACTATAACTTGATAGCCCTTTCTCCCCTTCCATAGGCATATTACCTAGCTTTGCAGGAGGCTATTATGAACAAAGTCTTTGGCAAAAAAGTGTAGTCCATACTCAGCTTCATCCTTCGCGAGTCAATATATTCATGTTGGGTTCACCATTTTTTTCTCAGAGATGGGGTAATGTTGGATTGGATTTATTGTAGGGGTTAACTGGTATAAAATCACTGATATTGGGTATAAAATCATTGAATGGTCTCCAATGAGTTTGTTCGTGGAGCCAGAGACACCCAATGCCTCTCACATCCATGATTCATTGACCTAAATTCCAAATGCAGGCATTCGTTTCAAGATTTGAATATTGACACTTAAAAACTCACATTGGTCTAGAGGATAGGAATTCAGGTTCATCTCACCCTTTTGGAGTGAACTATTTCCTATTATGGGACTCTCTTATAGATTTAAGTCATGTTCACGAATCCTTGGTTCATTAAAAAGAATGTTTCCACAGATTACCCCTAGGTGACAATCAATCATGATTACGCATGGGTTTGAAATCATCCATATTTATATGAGGTTCTCTATCAAGGGAGATATCTATATGTATAAGAGGGTCTCCATAAATGTTACCCTCTATGGATATATCAAAGATTCCTTTGTTTATTGAGATGATGGTGGTTTTAAGCAACATGGTGGGCGCTCTAGAGTTTTCCGTCATCAAGGGGGATTAGATTTGTTTTGAGGTCAGGATTGAACCTGTAATATGGACATCCTACATATCCTCGTGAGAGGAAACATAATCCACATTATTTTGTTACACATAATGGGACACATCACCTTTTATGGTCAGGTGATAAGGTCCTAATCATGTAGTTTAGCATGATGCGATAGGGATGCTCAGGTGGAAGGTACCTGGTCAAAGATGATTTGGGACATATACCAAAATGGTCCGAGATAATTGGAAGAGATATGGTCTCCTGGGTGGATATGAACCTATTGATAATGTGTACTGGAGAACATTAGGGTGATTTGTGTGTTGTGTTTATACCTCATAGAGGATTCCTACATATCCGAGTTAGTTAGAAATCGAAGGCCTCAATTTTTGTTTTGATCTGGGACATACACTTTTAAGGAGGCCCATTAATTAGGGAATGATTAGGGATTATGCATGGGAGCTTTCCACTTAGTGGTACATCAATGGTAATGCGTCCATTTGAAAACTTTGGTATGGTTTTGGGACTTATACCATGATGGAGGCCCATTTAGATTGATGTTGAGACTTGAATCTATGGAAAAGGCCCATTTGATACTTTTGGATCAGGTGTATGTCATGATCACCACCAACCAATAAGTCCACATGAGTTATGCTCAGTGTGAGAAAAAAGAAGATGCAGTGGATCTGAAGAATGCATGTCCTATTCCATCCATTGGTAGATGGTTCTGAAGCCCAAAGGGATAGAGAAAGAGGGTGTTCAATGTGTTCATTTCTTCTTCTATTTTGGTAACCAGGATAGTCATATATAATGATCCATTTGACTACATCTCGTGTGATGGAAAAGATGAGAAAAACGGCTACCTCCTACAAGAAATGATAGGGCATTACCTCAGGAGGAGTTCCCTAAAATTGATTATATGGGAAGGGAATGTTCATTGTTAGACCTCATCAAAGGGAAAGGCCAATGGTTCCTCTCAATTCCCAGAATAGCTAGGTTCACATAAGAATATCAAGGTCTGAACATGTGTTACCATAGGAATGTAATCTTGGGGACATCCCTAGGATCCACCTTTCTATGGAGATTACCCATGTGAATCCACTTACCTCGAGTATGTAATCCTGGAAGGATACACTAATCTGCCTGATGATATTTTCATATGTGTCATGTGGATTTGGAAGGGGCCATGGCCTAATGTTGTTGGAATGGTTTATAGTGGGGCCAACATGGGTGATGATAACATGAAATAAGTGGAAGTTTGGATCTATAAGGTATAATTCCCTAGGATTCCTGAGTCCACAGAGAATTTTCGTACGTGGTATGGATTCCCTCTGCATATCATATTGTTATGCGGGTAAGGGAGCCATCCGTGCACCATTTGGGCATGAGGACCTTGATTCAGTCCACGTAGTGTTTTTCTATGTAGGATTGAGTTCCTTCTTCATAGAGATTTTCTATGTGGGGTAGGGTTCCACCCACATAGCATTTTTCTATACAGGATGTCTATGTAAAATGGGGACATTATTTTTCACCCTACCAGAATTAAATCCACAAAGGGGTTTTATTGGGGTTTGTTGACCGATGAATGATTTTTTATTTCCTCCTTAATTCTATGTAGCGGGATTTAACTATGAGGAATAATCGAAGGAGTTCATCATTTTCAGTGCCTCAATTTGGATCACTTCAGCTTCATCTGAGTGTTTCCCTTGTTCTATGTGACTATCCCTTTTTTTTGGAGCAGCTCATGTTATATTTATAGAGATGTAGAGGAACTATATAATGAAGTATCCAATCATCTTTGGTGGGCTGCAATGTGTCTTTTTTGGTAGATCACAAAGGACATAGTCAGTAGAGGGACCTTTTACTGGAGCTAAAATCCTCGACTCATCCCACAAAATACTTAATATCATTTGTTAGAGCTGATGAAATCATCTCTCTCGAAAAATTATTTAGTATTGGCAGGTGGTCATTTGTGGAAACAGATATCGCCACCTATGTTTTGTAAATTAATTAGTTCATTTTCATTGTTTCCAGTTCCATTTGTAGGTGCCACATATAGGGTTGTAAATCCAGGTAGAGCAGCAATCCACGATTGGATTTTCCATTCATGATTTTCTTCATCCGTTATTATTTTTTCCCTTTGAACATTTTTTATCTATTACTTCTATTTGTTTTTCATTATTTGAAAAATTGATATAAGTATGTTATTCTTTTATGAGGAATTTTTAGAACCCAAAAAATTTGCCCCCATTGGAAAAGATACTGATCAGGATGAAGAGGAGGTCATTTCGATGTATAAATTGGTCATATTTTGAATTGGTTTGTGGAATGAGGATGGATCCATAGGAGGTGACTAAACATATATATATGGGGCCCAAATCATTTTTCATTGATCAATTCTCTTGGAAAACCCGATGCTTTTGTGAAACCACAACAATGTACGACTTCCAAAAATTTTCAATTTTATGGATCAATTTTTCTGCGAACTAATATTTTTCAACCAATAACAAAAATACATTAATCGCAAATGGTGGGTTACAAATTATGTATAGATAGGGATGCCTTGTAGATTGATCATTATGTAAATTCCAACTTCTTCAGGATAGTGTATTGTGGGCCATTTCCTTCACGGACCATTGGTTTTTGGGATGATAGTTTTCTGTAAATCAATAGTCCACGGACCCATACTTCTGTGAACTAATGGTCTATGAGAATCATCATTCATTTTAAATTGAATTTTGTTTTAGAAAATGAATTTACTTCCAAACCATGATGTATAAAATTGGACGGACCCTGCAAAATCTATTTCTACTACTGCTTCATCTCCCACTATGATAGGTGTTCTCTCAACCAATGATGAAAGGAGGAATGCTCTGGTTGATTTTTTCAAAAATAAATTCATCATTAAAATGATTCATAATCTCCTTTCGGGACTTCTTAGTAATGTTCAGAGAGTATATCTGGACTCAAATACATTTCCTCTTTATATATTTGGGTTACCATATGACGAATCCATCCCAGATCCTCACTCATCAAATCAACCTTCCATCTAAATTTTTAAAAATAGAAATATTCCACAAGACAACATTTCTACAAAGGGGGAATTTATCCGAGAGTCCATTAAGATATCTTTTGAATTATACTCCTCAGTTGTTGGATGAAACACTATAAGCATGAGATGAAAAAATTAATTGCTATTATAGAATTTCCTGGAGAGCCACTACAGGTGAGAAACAATTTTGGATATCAAAATTGTTCCTTCATCCTGGGGGGGTCATTTGGTTTAGACTAGTGGTGGCCCATTTGGGTTCTCCATAACTATGAAGAATTCAAAGTTGTGTTGCAAGCAATGGGTTTATATGAGTTGGTCTGGGTTTCATAGAAATATACCCACCTAAATGAAGAGATTATCCCATATTTATTGAGAAAGTGGATCTCAGACACCAAAACCATTCACTTGGTGGATAGGGAAGTCATTATTAGTCTTTGGGATGTCTAGCTAATTCTGGGGGTTCCCATTTTCAGTGATATGTATGATGAATTTATTCCACCCTCTTTTACCTAGGATGATAAGGAGAGGAATCCCCCACTTTCAATGAAACTCATTTCCAATTAAAAATCCCTTTTATATGATAATGACCATCTCCCAAAGAAATATTTTATATTTACAAATTGGATTAATTCTTTTTCCATGTGAGGTAGTTATGATCCCCCTGAACAGAGAACGAGGACTTACTAAACCATTAAAACGTGAAGGTGGGCTGGTTCCTATTAGCACATTGTATAAGATGGTCGATTCAAAAAATGGGGTTGGAGAGTCCTTCTAAACGATGATCAGTTATTCCATTTTATGGTCTTCTTGTACATGTTTCTATGTGGGTAGATTCTTCTTGTACATGATTCTAATACTGGGGTAAGAGTCACAAATTTTATTATGGAGGCTCAATTAGCCACCGGTTGGTGTATTAATCTTGTTATCCATGTGATAGTGAAAGTAAAACATATATTGAAATGAATTTGTGAGGGGTGTCCACCATATTAGCTGGTAGGTCCCTTCCATATTTTTTGAGGCTGGAAATCAGATCATGTGGGAGGCTACTCATTTATCAATCCTCAATAGATCCTGGAGTCCATTATCTGATAATACCTCCATATCAAAAGAGGGGCAATGTCATCAAAATTTAGTGAATGGTAGGTGAAGGTACTCATCAACCACCATGAAATTTCACATGTCAACCTTAAACATCCTCTTCTAGTATTATGGTGAATGAAGAATCCAGGGATTTCATAAAGAGTGAATACATTTTCTCCCTTAGAGAGGGCATCTTAGTTTCTAGGATTTATGAGGAACTTATCAGCGAGGGATATTAGACATGAAAATTTTCACATCAATTCAATTATGTCCAAATGAAGTGTACATGAACCTCAATAGGGCATGCTCAGAGAGACATTTAATGATAGATTAGAATATTTGAATGATGTTTACTCTAGAGGAAACCCAACCATAAATCAAACATCCTTTTGCCATGAATTTACTTCATTACATTATTGTATCCTATGAAAATACCACGATCTTATCATACCTCACTGATCAATTGGATAAACTTATTCCCACAATAAAGACCCATTATTTAAGAGGATAAGGTAAAAAAAAGGAAAGCACTTGAGAATTCTAGGCCCAGGAAGAAGCTAAGAGAATCCCTTGTTTTTTAACATCCCAGGAATGTTGTGACGGCCTAGGGCACAACCTCCCATGTTTCCTATTATACTTATCAAGATCAATCATCTATCCATTTTGATTCCTCTTTCCTATTTTCCTGTAGAAAATGGGACTCCCTGAGGAAGGCCCACTAAGCTTGTGATTTGTGTTATTTATTTCAAGAGAAGGAGGTCACACTTTCTGCATATGGTTATATATCGGCTCTTACCAAAATCTGTTATGATAACGACCCTGAGATGGTGTATGTCTATATTTGAAATCACAGAGAGTAAATTCATTCCCTAGGAAACAATCATAGATACTCTAGGTGGGTACTCACCATACAATAGTTCTAAGTAAACAAGGATGATGATAAAAATAATAATTCTTATGGGGGAACTGATGAAGTTGACCCTCCTACCACAACTGGATTAGTGTATATTTCTCATTCTCCCCTATGGTCTCTCAAGTGATTAGTTATAGAGGTTTATGAGATAGATGAGTTGTAGGAAATAGATTACAACTACCGGAACCTATCCCACTTCCCCAGGGTAATCTTCCCACTTTACACATCCCTATTTCTATGGAATTTCTATAGTCTTAGAAGGCTTGGGATACTTTGAGGGCTATTATGTTGGATTAATATATTTGGGAAATACTTCAAAAATAGCCCCTTATACCAATGGACTTTTGATCTGTCATTTCTTTTATGTTGATTTCAGTTCCGGAGGTTCCATTCAAGGTGACTATACAATGGAAGAGATGGATACTTACCTCAACTCTTTCAAGGATAGAGTTTATTGGTATGAATGAGTAGAATACACAGAGATAATCCTAAATCCATTCAATACAATCGAAGTGGTAGTTACTATGGTTCATTTCATCCCCGTTACCCTTTTTTATTATGACCTTAAACCCTTATTCATCATTCTTATAGGAATCTAATGAGATTCGGGTGGTGCCTGATTCCCCAAAATACACCCCCATGGGTGCCATAGCTGGATATAATGTCCCTTCTGATGTGGGATCCACTCGAGAGGACTCTCCTAGAACCATGGGACATATGGAGGTGGTCCTTGAGGATACAAACCACGTGTTTCTTCCTCTATCCCAATAATCAACTCCTTTTAGAAGCCCATCCCCATCGATTACCATGAGGCATCGTTAAGAATCCCAACTCTCGATAAACAATATAATGTCAAGGATAATAGTTAATCATAAATTTTTGGTTGTATTGATCATCATTTAATAAATGACTACTCATCATGCTCATAACATGGTATAGGTATAATAAGTAATAAAGTTGAAATAGTATGGGTGTTTGTAGCTCCTTCTTCTTCAGAGGTACAAGAGATCTCACTAGTGGTTACGGTTGAATATGAAATGGAAGTCAGGCCAATCAATCCAATTGGGGGCATCACTATCCCTAGTGGGGCATCTTTTCAGGACCAAAAAATCTCTATACCAATAGTGGTAGAGTCTTTAATGGTTGAATATTTAGTCGAGTATGTTGATCCGGCTTTTGTAGAGATGAATGTACTGACCTCACCAACATTGGATGAACTAGATGGGGAGTTGTAATTAAATAATAATATCAGGGAGATCTCATGTCATGGGAGATTGATCACTCTTATCAAATGACTTCTACCCCTATAGAGGGGGTGTCTTCAGGTGTTGATGTTCAAGTTGATAACACCTATCCCCCTCCTCTAGGGGACATTTCCAGGAGGGAGAGAGTAATTCCGGTTCAATGGGAATCAATATTGGTGGTCACTCTGAGTTCTATGGTGATTATTCCCATGGGAACATTTTTTGTGCGTGATCTTATGGAGTCTTCCAATCTGGAGGAGCATGGACCCACACCTTGGGTGTCTCTTGACTATCCCAAGTTCCATTCATGGACTGGGGATAAAACACTCACTCTATCGAGTGGTGATGACACAATGGGGGTCAAGGATGTTGATATTCAAGAAAGAGGAGTCTGGTTCTCTACCCCACCAACTATCCCCTTTAGCTGTCAGGATTTAGATACCCACTTCTTTCAATCTTTTAATTTTAGAATCACAATCATGTGCTCTTTTTGTTTCAATTGATGCTTTGACCCTCTATCCCACTAATACTACAAAAGTAGTGCCTACTGAGGAGTCGAGTCACACTGAAGTTGTTGGATCAAGACCCTCCCCGATAGAACTCATTCCAAAATATATCCCACTATCCAAGAGTCACTCTGAGGTAGACCAAGAAGTCATGGATGACCTTCACACTACCCATCAAAGGCAATGGAAGGGTATATGGATGTTCATGTCTCAAACCCTCATTGAAAATTTTCCAAATAAAATTCCCAAGATATATCACACATTTTTATTCTATGCGTATGTTTAATAAGACTATCATCTATCCATGACATCATGATGTAGGTAATCATTACCTTGGTGGGAATTGGCATGCTCCAGTCTAATATTTTTTCCATGGAATCCATGTCCCACCTTTCGGATTCTATAAAAATCCTTCTAAAGGAAGATATTGAGCATACTTGAATGACCGTGAGGCGACAAGGTGAAATCATGGAGAAAATGACCTTAGAAGAGCTGTTTCATCAAGAGGTTGAGAGGGTTAGAACAGAAGTAAAATTCCTTATGCAGGAGTTCACCTGCACCGAGGTAGCATTCAATGAGGGGAAGCGACTAGTGGAGGAGGAGGAAAATTATATATTTGATGTAGATGAGTTGGTGGAGGAGGTGCTGGATGGTGTAGCTACTGAGACTATATCTCTGTCTGATCTTCGTCGAGCTATAGTGGAATCAGACTAGGTGTTGTTATAGCGTTATGACTCTGTTGAGAAGATCCAATGATCACAATGTCCCACTCATTTTGAGAGACTCAATATTATAGATTCTCCACCATTTTTCATCAAATGGAATGAAAATATTACTCTCTCTAGTTCTTATCCTTTATATATTCCTTTATTGAGAAATAGTTTTAACCGATATTATTTTGAAAGATAATATCCACCGAACATTGGTTTAAGTCAATTTATGGGATAATAAAATTGAAATGATCATGTCATGCTCAAATTTTTTCCTGATCCATGTGACTCAGTGTGCATTGTTTTTACAATCTATAGGGTTATATAGGAAATCCTACTAAAATTGTTTCTTTTTTTCTATCACCCTAATTTTCTCCTATGCCCATTGTGGAAAGGACTTAGTGAGTATAAATTGACTTTTTCATAGGCCATCCTTTGCATGTTTTCGACCAAATAGGATCAGTGTCTCTTTATTTTTTGATTTCTCTATTTTTTCCCTAAAACATGGAATGTATAAGTTTATTGAGTTGATAATAAACTTTTACTAAGGGTTCCCACAATAGGTTTTCATCCTACTGAGTTTTCAGTCTCTTTTCATGAATAGTTTAATTTCGTTTTAATTGGACTAACATTACAATTATTTTAGTTCAAATAGATTTGACCGTGAATTGTGGGGTGAGGGCCCCAAAGATATTATAGGCCAATTGTGTCCTAATATTTTTCATACAATATGGGACTTTTCTTGACCTTATTTTTATTATTTCTAAATTTGAAACATGATATGGGGAAAGTAATCAATGGGGTTTATGTAGGTATGAAAATCCTCTCCTAAGGAAAATTATTACTTTGTTTGATAGGCCCCCTATTTTGGAAGACTTTTGAAGATGAAACTGGGGAATATTATTCATTTTCAAACAAATGTGTTCTCAAGACACTAGCTTTCCATTTCTGATGGCCTTGTAATTTTATGGTTATTCATATTTTATAAAAGAACACAGTGGGTGGCCTATAAAGTGGGAAATGTCTAAAAACTATGAGTGTGTCTGTATCGACTATAGATGGGAAACCACTCCCACAAAATAAAAATTCTTTTGTAAAGGAGGGTTAAAGTATGGTTTGGTTTAATGTATTACTTCCAAGGAATTCAGGATTTAAATTAAAACCTAGGGGTAAACGATTATCCATATTCATGGTAGTCTAACAAGGAATGTTCTATCATCTTTAGGCATGAAGTTGGGGGCGATATAAACTATAATTTGGGTGGTTCTTGAATATAGGAAGTGAAATGGTATGTAAGCATTATTTGATATGTAGAGGTAAGAAAATACTCTCATGAGGATTAATTTTCCTATGATTGATATGATTTATTGTGGGAATCTTATTCAGAGACACTAGGGTATATTGTGCATAGTCAAATAGAGGTGTCCCTATGACATTGACCTTCCATCTACGATTATTGAGGAAGGATATTGGGTTTCATACCCTTCCAAACACAGAGTTTGGTATGTGAAAGGAGGGTTAATGAACAACAAAGTGGAATTTATAGTTGAAATTTCCTTATAATAGGTTAGGACATTCTCCCTAAGAATGTGTGAGGGGGTTCCCTGCATAGGTCTGACCCATGAATAAGGAAGGAAAATTAGTTGTATAGTTTAACATCTTTCAGTAAGGACAAATTCATATGAGTGGGGTATTTATTTTGTATGATCCCACCAATGGGATGGATCATATTTAACTTTCCACTGAACTTTTATTTCATGAAAATGAACCTAGGGGAAATATTCTTTTTTGTGTACGGAAACAACTTCTGTAGGTCTATCCCATACACCAATACAGATAATTTGAAATATTTATTGTGGCAGGACCCAAGGATGAACATTGGGATTAAATTATCATGTATTTTAATGTAATATGATTAGAACATTGTTATAAAAGCCAAGTGTAACTGAAGAATAACAGAGTTGGGATGTTATGACTTCCTCGGACATGTGGATGAAGGGAGGTTTAAATCATGATCCTAGGTATCCCTAAATTAGGAGGAATGATGCGGCCTATAGAATCCATTGGGGAATACTGAGTTAGGAAAATACTCTAATGTGGATGAAATTTCCTCTGGTTTGTAGGCGTACTTCATGGGAAACTTATGCAAAGCCACCCAGACGTATTGTTCATAATCAAACAGTGGTGTCCCCAAGACATTGATCTTCCATTTCTGAGAGTCAGGGAGGTTTATAGAGATTCTATTATGACTGAGGTATGGAGTTTGCTAAAAGGAAAGTATGTTTCTAGGAATATAGAAAACATTTAGACTGTGACTATCCTTGGAGTTGTAATGTCCCTACATAGAACTAATTCATATTTATGGGGACATATCATTATCTTTGATGGATCTCTAAATGGGGAAAAGAATTGGAAATCACTGAAATTACTCTATAAATAGGGGAAAACATTTTTCTCTTCCTTTCGCTTTGGCTGGGAGAAGGACACAAGGCCTAGGCATCACTATGTATCTTGTAGAAACAATAATCAAGACACACATAGTTCGTAGAAACCTCCCTATGTAGATCATATTCATATACAAGGGGGAATTTTGATCCTTTATTGCAAATGGACCCGTGTTTAGAGATTTCAGTGTTACTACGTATCATGTGAGGGCAAGAATCAAGCCATATGTAGTTATAGATAGTCTTATTTTCATAGATATGTTTCATTCTTAAAAAGAAGGTGCCTTGTTTTAAATGGTTCTATGGATAAGACCTACTTTGGAGTCTAATAAATCAATTTTTTGTTTTTAGGGGAGGGATAATTTTTATTATTTCATGGCTGGGCCTGAGATTGACAATCCAGGTGTCACTAGAAATCTCATTATGATTAGAATCAATATAGACATAGTTATATGAAATTCCATACAATGGTATGACCTAATCAAAGGGAGGGGATTTTTTTGGTGATGGGTGGGCCAGGATGTATAATTCATGTGTCACTATATATCTCATCAAAACGAGAATCTATCCACACATAGTTCTAAATGAAAAATTCTTTGTGCTGGTCTGACCCATGAAAAAGAAGGGGGTATCTGACATTTTCTTTCCGGTGATTAGACCAACATATGATGTTTGAGAATCTATACGTATCATGTATGGATATGAATTAATCTATACATATTTCTTGAGGAACCACAAATTTTAATTTCCTACAATAACGATGTGGATCACCCCATGTGAAAGGTTATGGATCCATGAATATTTTTATCATGTGGTGAGGATGAGTTGTTACAGTTTAATATCACATAACCAAGAAGATAGGTCCTAACTGTGGAACAAATGATGTTGTAATCTAATGATACAAACAATCTTGACATGAAAAGAGACCCTGATGTCAAAGGCTGGTGAGAAAATCATCTCCTTGATGAGGTAAAAGTTTCTTCTCAACCTACTACAAGATGTTTGGGAATCACTACATATCTCATTATGATGAGAATCAAGCCCCACATAGTTCATAATGGAAATTCATTGTTCAGTTCTAACCAATTCATAAAGGGAATGATGCATTTTTTAAAATTATTTTGGGGTGGTTGGACAAGGGCATAAAATCCTAGAATCTCTACGTATATTATGTTGATATGAATCAAGCCATGCATACTTCTTGAATATTTCATGGTATATGGCCAATGCAGGGGAAATTTATTCTTGAGTGAGAGCACTGTGGTGCTACACAATTTAATTTCTTATAATAAGATGATTTATCATGCAATATAACATCATGAGATTAAGATAATTTCCATAATTTTTTTCATCACATAGAAAGGATGGTGTTCCATGCATTTTATCACCATAAAGTGAGGACATAGATTGTTGTGATGTTTAGATTCATGAATCTAGGACATGCACCCATTAGTTTAAATTCAAGTGTCATGAAGTGTTCTCCTTTTGTCTATAGGAAGTATTTTTTTAGGAACCAAGCATTGGTGGGGGTCACAGTGAGATACCCATCCATTGAAATCAAGGAATAAGATCCATTTGAGTAGACATTATGTATGGAGTAAGGTTCCAACCATTTTGTTCCAGCTTCGAAGGCTACCTTCCAGGTATCATAGAAGTCTTGAGGACCATCATTGTCTCTCCTTTGATGAATGACTGAAGGAAAAAACATTTGTTAATGGATTGTGCAATTCAATTTTGGTGAATCTATAATTGATGCAAGGTATGGAATCCATTTTCATCAAGTCACTCAAATTCACCCAGTAATTTTTGGGATTTATCATTTGCATATAGTTGATCATAGAAGGAAATTTGGAGAGAGGAAAATTTAAATTCGTTTGGTAGGATCACCTCTATCTCGTATACTAATGAGTATGTGGTTTCTTATGTGGTGATGTGGGTCATGGTTCAGTAGGCCTAAAAAGCATGGAGGACCTTCTCTGACCATGAATTGTCTTTATTTACCATATTATAGCATATATTGTATAGGGTCATCTTAAAGGCCTATATTTTTCTATTAGCTGCTGAATGATAGTGGGATGAACAGTTGGTATTGATACCATGCTCTTGATATATTTTCTCCAATTCAACAAAATAAAAATTGTTTGAATTGTCTATCAATACTATATGAGAGACATAATATATGGTAATGATGTTGTTTTCATGAAATGACCATATTTATTTCCCCAACCACTTTGAGGGGTACAAATTTTTACCATTTGAAAAGAAGGTTGTTGCTGTGAGAATATACTTGAATGTTTCGGCTATGGTAGGAGGATATGGTCCCATAATGTCTATTCCCCATATGAAGATGGTCTAGGGGTACTTAGCTATGTGAATTAGCTCTAGGGGATGGTGGATGAAATTGGAATGAACTTGACAGGAATGAAACTTTACGGTCAATTTAGTGTAATCTTGTATTACAGTGGTATAGTATTATCAATGTCTTCAAATTTGGTTAGAATGCTTGGGTCCTGATTAGTGGGAACCATAGGCTCTAGTGTACACTTACTTCATGATAGCAGCAGTTTCTTCTCCATCAATGCACTTGAGAATGACCCCATCAATAGATCCTCTAATATAGGACCTTTTCTTTATTTCTTCCATCATACAAAACAAAATTAATTTCTCATCTCCAAATTTGATCACTTATAGCCCTGTCCAGTGGGAGCTCTCCCTCTGAAGGTAATTTATAATGGGGGGCCTCCAATCAGTAGTAGGAACATATGGATCTAGGATGTGGATAATATAATAGATTTATTCTATGTTATAATAAATTAATGGTGAGAGAATCTGATGGTGTGCAATCCTAAAGACCATTTCATCTCAGTCTGGATTGACCAATGTTGTGGCACCATTTTCCAATGCATCAACCCATGCATTTTGTGATCATGAGACATGAATTAATGTTGGATATGAAGGTAATTACACCATTAGTCCTTGAAAATAGTCTAACAAGGGGATCAATTATTACTTTTTTGATAGCATAATCACCTTTTACCTACTTTATGAACAATTCTAAACCACATTTAATCTTCAACTGTTTTGATTATAATTAAAGTGCCAGTTCTATCCCTGTGATGAGAGCATGATATTCTGCTTCCCTATTTTTTTCACCCTTATGATAGTAGGAAGGAGTATGGAAGAACATCCTTTGTTGGATATATGATTAAGATTATCAGCCCCACTTTTTTGAACGTGGGGTTTTCCATACATTTCCCTATCAGGCTTCTATATTCACCATCAAAATATATCACCCATATTTGGGGGTCCTCTTGAACAGATAAAATATCTTCCTCACGTATTTCAGTATCGAATGAAGTCATTTTGGTTTAGGGGTGGTCTTATTGGAAATAATTTAATGTGTGGACATTGATGTATTTTTTGGCACAAATTGGATATCAAAATGTTTTAGGATGACCTCCCATTGTGACACAAATATAGTCAGTATTGGATGGCTGGGAATGTACTTAAGTTGATTGATGTGTGAGACCAGATGACCCTTGTGATATTACAAATAGCGCCTCTATTTCAGAACTAAAAATATCACCACCAGACTTCTCTTTTCGATATATGATTATTGAGTGTCAACATCAATCATAGTTCAGTTGAGATAATAAGGGATGTTTTCACTACCAGTTTCATTCTCATTTGTATGGAATGGTCCTAGGGATCACTCTAGGGAGGTCACATACAACATGAGTGGTCATCTTGCAATAGAATGTATTAAAATTGGAGGACATAATAAATATTTCTTAAGACTATAAAATTCTTCTTGAAAATAAATAGTCTATTGATATAAAACCCACTCTTCCATCAAATAGTTAAAGTAAAATCATTTTCTTGAAAGGTTGGCTATGAAGCATTGAAAATAGGCTAGGTTTCAATAGATTCCTCTCAAATCAGTGAGGTTGTGAGGAGGTGACATGCCAAGGAAGTACTTTTTCTTCTTCGGGTCAACATTGATTACATGATGGCGTATGACTAACCTGAGTAATTTTTTAAGGTAACATCAAAATCATATTTCATGGGGTTCATTTTAATATTTTGTTTTCTCAATTTGTTGAAGATGGTTTCATGATCCACTGGGTGGCCGGAGGGTTGTCGAGATATAACCACCATGTCACAAACATTTAATCCTATGAATATTACCAGGAAGGGTTTAAAGATGTGATGCATAACATGTTGATATGTAGCATAGATATTCTTCAGGACAATGGAAATGACCTGATAGAAAAATACACCCTGTGGGCCTAGAAGGTGGACGTTTCTTCATCTTCTCAAACCATATAGATTTTTATGTATCTTAAATATCCATCCATGAAGGAGAGAGTCTCCAATCTAGCGGTTTCATTGATAAGTAGTAATGCAATAGGGACCGAGAAATCACATTTTGAGTAGTGTTGGTTGAGATCCCTGAAATCGATGAAAACTCAATTTTTTCCATTATTCTTTTTTGAAGAGGATTATATTTTCCATCCATATGGGATATTGGACCTCATGAATGATGTTGGATCTAATGAACTTTCCAACTTGAGACTCTATCTTGGCAGTATGTGTTAGTTGAATCTTTAAGGATGCTTATTTATAGCCCTGATGATCTTCTGGAATGCCTAATTGGTGAGTAGACACCATTGGATCAAGGCCTATAACTTTTGAGTAGTTATAGAAGAAAAATCATGTTGTTTCCTTAGTAAATAGTCATATACCACTTTCTATTTAGAATACATGGATGAAATAATCATGTTGGGTCATGGATCTTCTTTCGTATCAATATTTATTTCTCTAAGTTTGTCAAATATGGTAGAGACTGCTTCCTCAAATGCCTTGGGGGAACCCATAAGGTATTTTTCCTCTTCCTCTTCCTCTTCTACATATTATTCCTTTATTTTATTTTATTTATATTTTTCATATTGAGAAACAATTCTTGAGACGAGTACATTTGAACTGGGAGAAAAGTTGAGATCTTGGTATTTGGATGTTGAGGCAACCTTTTCTGACCCAGCTATCAGTGGGGAATTCTCAAGAGATGTAGGAGTGAGGGATGTTGGTTTGACCTATTCCTCTTCTTCCTTACTGAGTGAGTCAAATTTTATTAGAGCTATAAGTATAGATTGAGGGCACATCTATTCGATCATTTACCATTATATTGGGGGTCAATATATTTTTCAACACTATTAGAATTAGTGGCCCAAACCAAAATCAAAATGACTTCAAAATAAATTTAGGAACATGGACTCATAAAACCAACAAAGATTATGTGAAGTACTTATTCATTACTGATTTATTTATTGGGGTTAGCTGGGATAATTTCCAAACCATTTGGTGGCAGTGATTGAATCATTACCATTGTCTGAGGGTCACTTCCCATTCTGATCAGAGAATACTGCATCAATAGAGTGTGACTCTCCCAATTTTAATTGGGATTTATTGGCATGAAATTTCCAATTTTTTCCATTGATATAACATTTCATGCACTGATGGTATGATAAGGATATCACCATGTTCTGATGCAAATAAGGACTTCCTAACAAGATGTTGGAGGTCATGTTTTTCTAATCCACCAGAAATTATGAGTTGTCTACAAGGTATCTAAACCATGTTTTGATCTTGATTTATCATAATATATTCTTCTCACTTTTTCATATCCCAATAGGGTTGTGGCAAATGGTGTCGTCTTGTCTTCCTTGTATCTCATAAGATGAAGTCTTCATACTAGGATGAGATTAACTTTAGATCCATTGTTAATTAATAATTTTTAGATATCAAAACCATTTAACTTTATAGACACATATAAGGGTCTAATATATCCCTACATTATTGTGTCTTCATCTTGACATGTGAAGGAGATAACCATGTGGAATTATTTAAAATTGGTCTCTGTCTGATAAAACATGGTGGATGCCACTTCAACTTCAAACACCTCGGGGCTCAGTAGAGAATCTATGAGTTATCCCCAAGGGTCTTTTGACAAACATAGGGCATCCATGATTTATAGAATGGATAGTGTTGAAGATAACTATTTCAGTATTTCATACTTCTAATATAAAGGTCGGTGCTTTCCAGTATAGGTATGCTCATTTACAGCAATGTTAGGGGCACATGTATTAGATGAATATGGATCAATCCTCAAGACATGAGCTAGAGGGGATTTCATTCGTTGTGGGTTGTATCGGGTTGGTCTACCTATACGCCAACTGATATTAGACATATGTTCCTCTTCTAATGGATATTCTATATTTATTAGGACAAAGTGGATTCTGGTAGGCGTAGGGTAATTTTCTTGTTCCTATTGGGCCTACTGAAGGGATATTCTGTGAGTTTCTACAACATTGATGGTTTAATAGTGGGTACATCCATAATCAAGGTTTCTACCACAGATTCCACTTCCTTGGTATCCCTAAATTCTATGGACTCTTCCTCCAGTTCATTAATTAGATTTAGTGAACTCAATTTCATAGTCATACTCCTCATTAGAGAAGGGATCCATTAAGTGAATGACATTAATGGAACCAAAGATCAACTCCCTATTTAACAAAGATTTTGACTGACTGAATACTTATGGTGTTGTTGTTTGGTGGTGTGGTGCTCTTTTTTTTAACTCTAATGGAATAATGTCAAATATGGTTGATGATGGCATTTCTCTTTACATGATTTCATCTTCTTTCACATTCTATCTGCCTTTATCGTCAAACAGCTTCTTGGATGATCGAGTTCTAGAGGGTTGTGGGGTTGAGGGCATCGATTGTGTTTTAGTAGGAGCATCTGAGGGTATATTTGGTCATTTAAACTGTGCATGGAGAATACCATGAGTTAGGTTTATTATAATTCAATTTATCTATCTACTATATTTTCTCTCCCTTTCTGAAAACATCTTTCCACTCATGTACTTCATTAGAATCAGTAAAGGATACATATTCCACTTGTGATAGCGGTGGTCCCCTTTTGTCTATACTTGAATCGGTCATTCTGTGTAGGAGGTATGTAAAGATGAATCACTCATGGATAGTATGTCCCAGTATCTAGGGGAAGGGACAATAATATATTTGATCTTCAATACCGACCACTTTGGCTATTTTCATCTCTAATAGACAATGGACATTATAGTTCATTGCAGATATAAAATATCAATAAACTGGTTCATCTCATAATAGGTAAACTTTATACCTTTGTTACTTGAATTTATTTCTCCTGGGCCCCTCTACTCCAGTTGTCATGGTTGGGCCTATTTTTGAATCTTAGGGGGGCCTCACACGATTTGGTGTAGGCCTTGGTCATAGAGCTAGTGCAGGGGATGGCTTAAGTGTGACGAATACTGTTCCAGTTCTCCTTAGTCGTTTTATGAGGAATGGTGGGGATACCCAGGACATGATTTTAGTCTGTCATATTTATTCTTTTATTCTTTGGGAAATGGTAGAAAATTCCAGAAATCCAATTTCATATTTCTCTTGGATGAGTGGAATTCATATCTCTTCACAGAGGTTATTGATATACATAGTAATAATGTCTTCTTGGGGGAGTGGCTAGATCAAATATTAGCCTATCCCTTTCCATTTGGAAATATAGTCTGATACTTTATCAATATCCTTATTTTTATAGTTCGGGAGTTCACTGACTGTTGTCTTTGGAAGCATTGAGCTGAAGTAGTAATGTAATTTTCACATGATATCCTCTCATCCTATTATTGACCAAGATAGTAAATTAATATACCATACACAGTTTGACCCTTGAAGAGTTTGCATGAATCATCTATGTTTCACTGCTTCTTTTTTCTCTTGGGTTCCAATTATGGGATCATAATATGATTCATAGTGCATCATATATTGGTACGGGTCACCTGAACTACTAAATATCGAGAACATGAGACTCCAATAATTTATTTTCTAAAGAGTGTTTCACACCCAATTGAGGTAAGGAATCCATTTAGGATACACTAGTGTGTTCCACACTTCCTTGGATTCTAATAGATCTTCAAATGAATCAATTTTATTGATTATTCATTGGTGCACATCCTATTAAACATTAGAATTGGATGGTATGGTAGGGGAAAAGATTTGGTGTCATAGTTCTTCTAGTACTTGAGGCAGATATCTAACCAAGTGAATCTTTGGAGTATTTTCCTACATCCTTTTCAATTATTTCCTTAATGGGCGGTAATATTTATATCCATATATAACTGGGTCTAAGTAGGTCGATGGTCCATGCATCATGGTGGGTGGACGTCCTTTCTTTGTTTCATTTTTAGGATAATCACTTATAGATGAGGTACACCTACTAGAAGTGTATATGTTATCTCCTTTCATGGAGAATATTCAATATTATGGCTTCTTCAAAGCAGCCCTGTATTGATTCACTTTAACTCTCTCATTTATTCACCCCGCCAAGAGAATCTCTCCTTGAGCACAAGGGGATCATTTTCATTGATATGAGGAGGTGTTTCATGTTAGTCTTTGTTTGTATTCTTCTAATTGTTAGGGATTTATAGAGAAAGTGGTGAAATAGTTATTGGGGGAACACCCAAATTTAGGTCACCCTATGGTTCTGAGTAAGCACACCTTCATTCTTAGTCTGGATTGGGTTATAGAAAGAACCATCCACTTATCATTATTATGTATTTGAATCAGTTTCAGTGTTTTATGAAAGATTAATGTCCCTGAATTTCACTAATTCATAATTTATTGTGAGTTGAATACTAGCTTACAAATTTTAGGAGAGCTATTTTCATCCTTTTAAGATCATCTCCTTTCATTTAGGGATCTTCGTCAGGATTCTTAGAGATAAGTAACTCGGAGGGATCCTCTATATAACCTTACTATGTGCCTCCCTTCTAGGGGAATGAGTCATGAGATGGGGTGGAATAGGGAACCTCTCTAATTATCATCCACCCCAAATGGTAAAAGACTAACTTCTGTTGGGCATGTGGTTTGGGTAAAAATTCCCCCAGCCCTATGGGTTGGTTTTCTCCCATTATATAATTTTCCCCTTCCCAGATTTTTCGGTCTTAAGGGGTCATTTTGTGGTGAAAATACACCCAATACTACAAGCTAGTGTTGATCTTGTTGTGTAGTGGTTGCTTCTACTATTGACTATTTCTTGATTTTTCACATTACCATTAGATTGTGAACCAGATATAGTGCTCGGTATAAACATTAACTATTTATTTCTGATTAAATTATCAATACTTTATGATTCGATTCCCTTAGGTGTGATAATTGTTGAATGTTCTTAGTTTCCTAGTTTAGGTGTCTTTTGATGGCTTCCTCACACCAGACATGATGCTTTTGAGACTTAATCATGTTTGATCAATGTTGGGCATGTCATATTTCCTAAATAGAGATTTCATTTGATTTCCACATTAGGATAATGATATTATAGGATTAAATTTACAATGGGTCTTACTGGATGTAATACGGGGTGAAATGAAAAGCATCATTCTCACCCCATCCTGAGATATAAACACCAGATGGGGAATCAGTAATTAGGAATCACAACTTATGCAATTAATAGAGGAAAGTTAGTAGGAGATCCTTATTATGCCTCTATGATTTTGGTTGATGCACAGATGAAGTGGATTCTATGTTTATTCGATTATGTAGCTATTCCACTATTTTGACTTGGTTTGCGTACTTGTTGTAGGGAAAGAACTTTTTTTCAGGAGGCGGAGAGTTTTCCAGACATTGAGAAGAATTTTATATATGTATTCTTCTATAAAATACCTTGTTATGTCAAAATGAGAAGTAGATGTGATCCAAAATAAAACTGGTATGTCATCCATTGATAATTTTTTCTCATAAGGAACATATAATTTTTTCTTCCATGAGAGACTCATCTACTTGATCCTCTCAACTTGGATTCTTATTAACGATTTTATCACATGTACCATGTCTAGTTGGGGTATTGTGGACATGTGAATGGTCTGGCGGTGGTTCAGAAGATGAGCGTAGCCCCGTTTCATCTCCTGGTTGAGAAAGGATGTCACTTCTTATTGATATGATATATGAAATACATGACCCAATCCCTACAAGCGTCTCAACATATGAGGTCTTTTTTATTTAATTCCGAAAGTGGGGGACCTACCCACTGATATAGAACATGACTATTAGGAGGACCTTCACACTTGGTGATACAATGGTGAGGACTACCATCATAAATTTCTCTTTGGATGTTAGGATAATTTTTTAGGCCTATACGATGGGGAGAACCTTCTGGGTGGATTATAGTAAGGGGATGTACTTCTTGCTGAACTAATATGCTTCTATGGGGAGTACCTTCATAGTTTATGCTATCATAGTGAGGAATACCATCATATTTTGATGTCTGACTATAGGGGGAATATCACTAGGGTATGCCCTACGGTGGACCATTCGGTTGGACAACAACAAGGGGATTGACATTTTACTATTTGATCTTTTATCCATGTGGATGGATACCATGAACTTTGTTAGGAGATAACATCTCATGATTAATCATTTCTTTTCCAAGAAGTAAGATTTCATGGTACATGATTATTGGAGGACCTTCAGAGCTACTGGTAAAAATATTGTGGGGGTGTCCTTAGTAACAACAACTTTTACTTCCATAATTTCTTAATGGTTAGGAACATGAGTCTCAACCCATTTGGTGAGGACTCAAAAAGTGCATCCAAGAGACCCAAGTTCAAAACAAAGAGAAGACATAATTTTTTGGAATTTAGAAGGAATTGTAATAATACTATAGTAGGTAGTGTTCAATATTATAGAAACAATAACAATTCATATGTTTGGGCTTTCAGGCCACCAATCTGGGCCTCAAGTCTTTTATGGCTTCAGGCCACCCATGGCCTTCTGGCCAGTAAGGATTCTGGGCCACCTCAATGCCTTCAGGCCACCACAAGGCCTTATGTTCACCTTAAGGCCTTGGGGCCACCTGAAATTGTGCATAATGACCAGAAAGACTCTACAAGAATAAGACACCAAATGAGGATTCAGAGACGGCACATTCACTAGAGCAGAAGCTAAGTATATTTTTTAGAAATAGAGGGTATGGAATTTCCATGAGGACCAGCCTATAAAAGCATGATAATCATAGCTAAACAAACTATGCAAAGGTGGAGATCCAACATCATGATGAAGAATCAGGGTAGAATCAGTTCCATGTAGTTATAATCTGAATATTTCCTAATACCTACAGGTCAGGTAATCTCAAGGTCTATATTCCCTGTAAGGGTTCCCCCTCATCCCATGGAAGGGGGATTTTCAAAAATCAATAAAAAGAAGGCCTTTGGGCAATTCGGGTGTAATGGATTGGAAAGATCCTACGCCACCAGAGATTAGTTTTTGATAGCATTAAAAACTAAAAATTCCAAAAAGAAAATGTTCATGAATATGTTTTTCATTTTCCAGCTTCCATTGGATTGATTAATTTTTGGGTGCCCTCTTATAGGAAACATGGGCTGCTTGCTATCGGTGGAGACCTTCATGTATGAGAGCCTGTTCGAGTGACTCCTGTAGTGCTGTCTGGATACATAGATGGGTATATATAGTTCTGGAAGTGATATATGCCTGCAATGGATCATCCACCATGGTGGAATGGCATCCCATAGTTGAAATGGGTATCTGTTCCCAACCTGATTATCCATTTATCATGGAAAATTACTAAGGACCCTCCTAGATGAGATTTGGGATGAATGTATGCTCTAGAGTGACTACCATATTGTGTGGATGAGTCACCCCTCTTTGGAATGTCGGTTTTTGGGATCGACTCCTTGCTATTTCCATGGATATTTTTGCATCTTGAAAAGTATGTAGGATATGTCCAGTAATTGATTTTTGACCCTAAATCATCTTTAATATGTGTTGAGAGACGTCTTGGATGGTAGGAGAAAATAATACCTATCTGATGTCAGATAAGGAATACATTCATTATTTTTTCCTCCATTTTCTTTTAGTGAGTACTGAAATTTCTCCCATGTGGGGTCAAATGAATGACACATCCCCTAGATTATATGTGGGATACAACAATTGTTTTCTTTGGTCTCCAATGTATTTGTATAGTGGGATTCATATTCCCATGTAGGGATTTGTGTATTCTCATTTGTTGTTGTATTTATCTTAATGGGTTCATATTCATCCTCAGGAATTTTACTATACATTTATTTGGGGTCCATTATATTTGACTGATGGATGTTGGGTGGGATATGGAGTCATGTACTTCATGGAAGTCCTGGTTGGTGTAATGGTTGACGTGTGTGTCTATGATAAATTTTGGGATTCTATTGGATTGAAGTAATCTCTAAAGAGTGTCTGCAATATATGTTATATATATTGAGAGGGAAAAATATTTAAAATAGGATCTATTGACCACATGCATAACTTATGATCATGAAATTTCCTCTTCCATTTTGTATTTGAAAGGGGTTAGAAGACGGGTGAGACCTCTAACTTGGTTATGGATTCACATTAGGTTCACTATTTTTTTTCTCCCTAAAGATATGTATATAACTGGAAAGAAAATAGCCCAACTGGGACTGGGCAATATATCATTTTCATCTCATGAATGATGTTCCACATTCAATTCATTCATGTCGAGTTTTCCATTTTTTCTCAAAGACGGGGGTTTTCAGGATTTGGATGATTTTAGGGGTTTAAATTATATATAATCACTAATATTAGCTATAACATATTCGAATTCTCTCCAATGAGTTTGTTCATGATTCCATAAACACACAATGACTCTCAAATCCATGGTTCATGGGCCTATATTCTAAAGTCAGGCATTCATTGCATGATTTGGACAAGGAAATATAAGAACTCACAATGGATGATATAATGATAATTTGGGATCATAACACCATTTTAGGGGAAACTATTTTATTTTCTAGGGCTCTCTTATAGATTTAAATCATGTTCATGAATCATTAGTTCATTCCCAAGTTTGTTTCCATGGATTACCCCTAGCTAAAAATATTTCATGATTACGCATGGGTTTGGGGTCATCTATATGTATCCATTGTTCTATATCAATGGATATATCTATATATATAAAATGTTCTCCATCAATGTTACCCTTTTAAGGATATATCAATGATTCTTTTTTTATTGAGATTACACCAGTTTTAAGCCACATGGTGGGGTGCTCTGGGATTTACCCTCATCCTGGGGGGACATGAGTTGTTTTGAGGTAGGGATAAGAACTATAAGATGAGCTTCTAATGTATCATCATGATAGGAATCATAACCCATGTAGTTCAAAATATCATAACATGACACAACAAATTTTAAGTTCATGAGACAATAATATAACCATGTTTTTAGTGTCATATGGTAAGGACTCTCAAATGTAAGGTGCTTGGTCAAATATTGTGAGAGACTTATATCGAGGTGGACCAAAATACATGGAATTGATATGGAATCCCAGGTGGATATGAACCAACTGGGAATGTGGATTAGAAAACATTAGGTGGTTTTGGTGTTGGGTTTGGAACTCAAAGATTATTCCTAAATATCCCATTTAGTCAGGAATCAAATCCCTCATAGTTTAGTTTGAGTTTGTACTTACACTTTATAGGAGGACCATTATAGGGATAATGATTAGGGATTATTCATGGGAGGTTCCCACATAGGCCTACTTCATTGAAAATATGTCCCTTGTAATATTGAATTATAGTTTCAAAACATATACCATGGAGGAGGACCATTTGGATTGAGTTTGGGACATACATCTATAGAGAAATATCATTTGATTCTTTGGGATAATGAATATATCAAGATCACTTCCAATCTCTATCCCCACATGAGTCATTCTTGGGATTAGAAACAAGAGGATGCAGTGGATCTGAAGATTGCATATCCAATTTCATCCACTGATAGATGGTGCCATATCCCAAAGGGATAGAGAAAGAGGGAATTGAATGTCCTCATTTATTATTCTATTTTGGTAACAGAGATGGTCATATATAGTGATCTATTCGACTACGTCCCATGAAAAGGAAAGAGGATAAATTGTTTTTCATCCTATAATAAAACTTAGGGGCTTACCTGAGGAGGGGTTCCCTAAAATTGGTGCGAGGAGAGATGGTAATGTTCATTGCTGACACTCATCATAGGGAAAGGCATGTGGTTTCTCTCAACTACCAGAACATTGAGGCTGACATGAGCATCCTGAGGCTGAAATAAATGTAACCATGGAAATGTAAACTTGGGGATAGAATTAGGATCGAAATTTCTATTGTAATTTCCCATGGTACTCCTCTTACCATGATTTTGTAAAATAGAAAGGAAACACTGATATGACGGATGATGTTATCATACATCTTACGCATCTTTGGAAGCGGACTTGGCCTAATGTCGTTGGAATGGTTTGCAGAGGGTCTAACATGGGTGACGAAAACACAACAGAAGAGGATGGTTGGAGCTGATGGTAGAACACCTGAGAATTCCCTTGCTTACGTAGAATTTTATCATGTGGGTTGGGTTTTCATTCAAATAGAATATTTCTATATGGTAAATGGATACATCTACATATGGTATTTGGACATAGGATTGGTCTGTGTATAATTTTTCTACATGGGATTCACTTCCTTCCACACAGTGTTTGTTAAATAGGGAAAGGTTGAACCCATATATCATTATGCTATATGTGATACTTATGAACAAAGGGGTAATTAGTTTTTGACCTATGGGAATTACATCTATAGAGGGGGTTTATGGGTTCACAAAAAAACTGAATCAATTTTTATTTCCTCATTAATGATATACAGAAGACATTACTTGCAGGGAATCATTGAAGGAGTACATATTTTAGGGTGCCTCACTTTGGCTCTCTTCAGATACATACGAGTGTGGCTATATTTCCCTGTGTTGACCCCTTTTTTGGTTCCCACTGAGTTCTATATATATAGAAGTGGAGGAATTTGATATCGGCATAGCTGGTCGTCCATAGTGGTCCACAAAGCATATTTTGCAGGATCCAAAAAAGGACATAGTAGACATGGGGGGCCTTATATGATCACTGAAATACCCACCTCATCCAAAATATTAATTCATATCATTTTCAAGAGCTAATGAAACCACCTCTGTATGAAGTATTTAGTATGTGTTTGGGTGATCATTTGCGGAAGTGAAAATCACTCAGTGTTTCTGAAAATGACTCTGTTTATTTGTAGTGCCATTAGTTTTGGTTTTGGGTGACTCATGGAGGGGTGGGACTCCCTGCATAGCGAAAAACAAAAAATGGATATTCCCTTCATAGTTTGATGAATCCTTCATGATTTTTTCCCTTTCAAAATTTATTCTTGAATTCTTCCTTCATTTTTTCCTTCCTTTTAAAAATTGAAAAATGTTTCTTTTAATTTTCTAATGAATTTTTAGGACCCAACATGGTTTAATAGGATATTTAAGTGTTTTTTGTTTATAACAATTTTATTAGGGGTTTTTAATGTTTTTAGGGGTTTTATGGTTTTAGGGATTTTAACGGATTTTTATTGTTATTTTTGTTTTTTGGGATTTTTAGGGTTTTAAGGTTATATAGCGTTTTATAGTTTTTATGATTTTTACTGGATTGTTTTGAAATTTTTAGGGTTTTTAAGGTTTTTTATATTGTTATTATTATTAGGGGTCTAATAGTTTTTTTGAGTTTCTAGTGTTTTTTGGGGTTTTATGGCTTTGTGGGGGTATAATGTTTTTAGGCGTTTTATTGGTCTTATAGTTTTTAGGGTTATTTAGTGATTTTATCATTTTTTTACACTTTATGATTTTTATGTGTTTTCTATGATTTTTTGGGGTTCTATATTTTTCAATTATTTTTAGGGGTTTTAGGGGTTTTATGGTATTTTTGTTTTTTTTTTGTTTTTTAATGTTTTAGTTGAGTTTGTTAGGTTTTTTTGGGTGTTTAGATTTTTTTCATTATTTTTAGAGGATTCAAGGGGTTTCTTCGTATTTATAGGTTTTATGGGGTTTTGAGGATTTTAGGGGTGTTTATGAATTTTATAATTTTTTATGGTTTTTGGGGTCTGTTAAGGTTTTTATTGTTTTTAGGTTTTTAGGGTTTTTAAGGTTTTTAGATATTATGGTTTACATTGGGGTTTATAAGGTTTTAGGTTTTATATTTTTTTATATTTTAGGGATTTTATAGTATTTTTAATTTTTTTATGGTTTCTAGTGTTTTATTGATTTTGGGTGTTTTTAAATATTTTTAGGGTTTTTGGGATTTTGTTGGTTTTTAGGATTTTAGGGTTTTTTTTTGATTTTTTGGAGTTTTTATGGTTTTTAATGTTTTTTAATGTTATTGATGGTATAAAGGGTTTATTGATTTCTAGTGAGATTTTAGAGTTTTTATGGATTCTATGGGTTCTTAATGTTGTTAGTGGTTTTACTGTTTTAGGGTTTTTAATGTTCTTTTAGTGTTTTAGGTTTTTAGTGGTTTTTAGTGTCTATGTTTTATGGTTTTCATAGGTATTTTCAAAGATTTTATGATTTTTTATGTTTTTTGGGATTTTTACTATTTTTTAGAATTTTTTAAGGTTTTTCGGGTTTTTACATATTTTTAGGGGTTTTAGGGTTCATTGGGTTTTTTTAGGGTTTTTAAGGATTTTGTTTAGTTTTTTACGAATTGTTTGGGTTTTTAGATTTCTTTAATGTTTTAGTTATTTAAAGGTGTTTTTGTGGGTTTTTTTCTTTTTTGGGTTTTTTGTGTTTTATGTAATTTTGGAGTTTTCTGGTTTTTAGGGTTTTATGGGTTTTTATAGTATTTATCATATTTATCATTATTTTCAAGCTTTACAAATTTTTTTGTTTTTATCATTTTTTGGGTTTTTGGGGGTTTTTAGGATTTTTACATATTTAGTTATTTTTATGCATTTTGGGATTATTATGGTTTTTAGGGGATATAGGGATTTTTAGGGGTTTCAATTGTTTTATGGTTTTTATGATTTTTTGTGTTTTTAGGATTCTTATGGGTTTTATGTGTATTTTTTGTTTTAAAGGTGTTCTTAGGGGTTCTCAAGATTTCTTGGGATTTTTATGTTTTTAGGATTTTGAAGTTTTTTGGTTTTTTATGTATTTTTATGGTTTTTAATGATTTTGATTGTATTTTGTGTTTTTAGGGTTTTTAGGGTTTTGTCATTTTCTTTTGGGTTTTTAGGTTTTTTTATGGTTTTAGTGGTTTTAATTTTTTTAGTGTTTTTTAATGTTTATAGGGTTTTAAAGGGTTTTTTTAGTTTTTAGTGGGTTTTTAGGGTTTTTATGGGTTTTAATGTTATTATGGTTTTTAGATGATTATTTGGTTTTTATGGTTTTTTAGGGTTTAGGGTACTTTTAGGTTTTTTGGATTCATAGCTTTTAGGTGCTTTATGAGTTTTTAGATTTTCAAATGTTTTCTTAGGGGTTTTCTCAATTTTTTCAATTTTAGAAATCATAGGGCCTTATAGGAATTTTATGGTTTTTCTAGGATTTCGGTAATTTGATTATTTTATGGTTTTTAAGGTTTTATAGTGTTATTTGGTTTTAAAGGTTTTTTAATTCTTTTAGTGTTTTAACGTTTTGTTAGTGTTTTTAACAGTTTTATGCATTTCAAGGGTTTATACAATTTTAGTGGTTTTAGGGTTTTTGTGGGTTTTTAATGTTTTTATGGATTTTGATGGTTTTTAGGTTTGGGGGGGGGGGTTAGGGTTGTTACAATTTTAAGGGTTTTTATGGGATTTATGTGTTTTTGGGTTTTAAGGTTTTATTAATGTTATTCAATGATTTTAGGGTTTTTTATGCTTTTATTTATATTTAGAGGTTTTTGGATTTAAATTGGTTTTTGGGTTTTTATGGAATTTGAGGGATTTTTGGGGGTTTTTTTTGTGTTTTAGGTTTTTTTGATATAATTAGTTATTTTAAGGATTTTTTGAGTTTTTTAACGTTTTAAGGGGTTTAATGGGATTTTATAGTATTTATTGGCTTTTTGGGTTTCTTAGAGGTTTTATGGGTTTTATGGTTTTAGGGACTTTAGTGTTTTGGGTTATTTAGCATTTTTTAGGTTTTTAGGGGTTTTAATTGTTTTTAGGTTTTATTAGGAGTTTCTTAGGATTTTTTTGGTTTTTTACATTTTCAAATATTTTATGATTTTTTTAAGATTTATGGATTTTAAGAAATATTATTGATTTTTATGGTTTTTATGGATTTCATGATTTATTTTGAATTTATATGGGTTTTATGGGTTTTTTGAATTTTTTAATGTTTTTAATGGTTTAAATGGATTTAAGAGATTTTTGGGGGTTTTATGGTTTTTTGGGGGTTTATAATTTTTAGGGGTTTTAGGGGTTTCACAGTGTTTAGAGTTTTTTTCATTTTTTAAGGTATTTAGAGATTTTTGGGTATTTAGGGGTTCTATGTGCTTTAAGGTTTTCCATGTTTTGTAAGGGTACTTCAGCATTTTTATGATTACTAACATTTTTAGGGATTTTTAGGGATTTTTTTGATTTCTATGGTTTTTAGGGTTTTTAGGTATTTTTGAGGGTTTTAGTGTTTTATGGTTTTTAGGGTTTATATGGGTTTTTCTATTTTTAATATTTTTTAAGGGTTTTAATGTTCTTAAAGTGTTACAACATATTTAGGGTCTGAAAGTGCGTTTTAAATTTTTTTTGTGGGGTTTTAGAGTTTTTTTAAGGTTTTAGGGGGGTTTATGGGTTTCAAGAGTACTTAGGGGTTTAGGGTCTTTTGTGGTTTTTAGAATTATATAGGTTTTTAGGGGTTTTATGTGTTTTAAAGTTTTTATATTCTGCTTATTATTTTTTAGGATTGTAGGGTTCTTTATGTTTTAGTGATATTTAGGTATTTATTAGTATTTTTATGTTTTGTGGGGTATTTAGGGACTTTTAGGCTTTTTTTGGTTTTTTGGTGAACTACTATTTTTGAGTTTTTAGGGTTTTAAGATTTGTTTGGGGTTTTTAACATTTTTAGGTTTATAATGTGTTTTTATTGTTTTTAGTGATTTTTAGGATTGTTATGGGGTTTTCTTTTTTTAAGGGGTTTAATGGTTTTTACGTTATTTATAGTTTTTAAAGTTTTTATAGTTTTTCCATGTTATAGGGTTTTAGTATTTTTAGCGTTTTTAGGGGTTTTAGGTTTTTAAGGTTTTCTTTGGGTTTTTCATTGAATTTAAGGTTGTATACATTTTTAGGGACTTTTATAACTTTTAAGTATTTTTAGGGATTTTTGAATTTGAGGTGGTTTAGGGTTTTTCAGTGTTTTAGGTGTTTTGTGGTTTTTGTGGTAATAGGGATTTTTTTGAGTTTCTAGGGGTTTTAATGTTTTTAGAGTTTTTAATATTTTTAGGTATTTAAAGTGGTTTTATTGTTTTTTTGGGTTTCAAGGATTTTAATATACTTTAAGGGTTTTTTTGGTTTTTTGTGTTTTTTTTGGTTTTTAGGGGTTTTAGTGTTTTTAGGGTGTTTATGTGGTTTTATGTGTTTTTTAGGTTTTTAATATTTTCAGAGGGTTTTTTAGGATTTTTTTGGGGTTTATGAATTTTTTGGGATTTTGAGGGATTAATTTGGAATTTTTTTTTGTGTTTTTAGATAATTTGAGTAAATTTAGGTTTTTAAATTTTTTTATAGTTATTAGTGTTTTTATCTTTCTTAGGTTTTTAAGTGTTTTTTGGTTTTAACGATTTTCATAGGAATTTTCGCGGTTTTTATGGTTTTTTATATTTTTGTGGATTTATAGGGATATTATAGATTTTTAATGGGTTTTAGCGATTTTAGGGATTTTAAAGGATTTTAGGGGTTTTTTTTGTTTTATTGGGATATAAGGGGGGGTTTTTTAGTTTTGTATTGTTTTTAAGATTTAAGCATTTTTTAATTTTTTAAGGGTTTAAATGGTTTTTATATTTTGTAGTATTTTTAGGGATTTAATGGGGTTTTATGGGTTTTATTAGTTTTTATGTTTTTAGGGGTTTATGGTTTTTAGTACTTTATAGTGGTTTTGGGGTCATAGAATTTTTTAGATTCATTGGGTTTAATTATTTTTAGGTTCTTAAGGTTTTTCTATGGTTTTAGGTTATTTTAATTTTAATGTATTTTTTGGACTCATTGAGGATTTTATGGTTTTTTATGATTTTTATGGATTTTTAGTGTTTTATGGTTTATAGTGCTTTTAGTGTATTTAGTGTTTTTCTGGTTTTTAGTGTCTTTAAGTGTTTTAAAGTTTTTAGGGTTTTTTTTGGTTTTTAGTTTTCATTATGATTTTAGGTATTCTTAAAGATTTTTTGGATTTTAATGGTTTTTAAGGGTAATACGGATTTTTATTGTTTTAAGGATTTTTACTGTTTTAGGGTTTTTATAGTTTTTTTGGGTTTTTATGGTTTTTATGATTTTTATAGTTTTTTTTGTTTTAAGAGATTTTAAATGTTTTTAGGTGTTTAAAGTGTTTTTATATTTATTTAGTTGGTTTTTAGGGGTTTTGTGGTTTTTAGGGGTTTTATGGTTTTTATGGGTTTTATGGTTTTATGGTTTTTAACGGTTTTTTTAGGTTAATTTTTTTTTGTTTTTAATATTTTCATGGGGGTTTTCAGGGAATTAGGTTTTTTTTAATTTTTTTGGGATATTTAGGCTATTGTTGGATATTTATGGTTTTTAGGGTTTTTAGGGATTTTAAGGATTTTGAGGGGTTTCATGGTTTTTAGGCTTTTTAATGTTATTTAGGTTTTTAGTTGTTTAATGTGTTTTAGGATTTTAATTGTTCCTTATGGGTTTTTAGGGTTTTTTGGGTGTTTTGGGGATTTTTTGTGTTTTTAGAAATTTTATTGTTTTTTAGTTTTTTTATTTATTTAAAGGGTTTCTGTGGGGTTTTATTGTTATTATTTTTTGGGGGGTTTTAAAGTTTTGTTGAGTTTTAATGGGTTTTAATGATTTTTATTATTTTTTAACATTTTATGGGTTTAATGGGTTGTTAGGGTTTTTAGTGGATTTTAATTTTTTTTGGTTTTTATGGTTTTTAATGTTTTTTGGGGTTTTTTGGTTTTTAGAGTCTTTTAGGGTTTTAGGGATTTTAGAGATTTTATGTTTTTAGGTGTTTTAAGTGTTTTTAGGGTATAAAAGATTTATTAGGGGTTTTCATGGGTTTTAGGGCTTTATATGGTTTAAAGGATTATGAGGAATTTTAAGGTTATTTTTGGATTTTTACTTTTTTAGGTATTTTGAGGGGATTAGGGTTTTAGAGTTTTTACGGGGTTTTGGGTTATTAGCACTTTTAGGGTTTTTATGGTTGTTAAGTTTTTTTAGGTTTTTAATGGTTTCTTAGAAGATTTTAGGGTTTTATAATTATTATGTTTTTATGAATTTTAATGAATTTTTTGGACTCTTATGGTTTTTTGGGATTTTAGGATTTTTAGGGTTTGTACTATTTTTAATGTCTTTTTTTGTATTTTTAGGGGATTTTTATTTTTTTGGTTTCCTAGGTATTTTAGTGTTTTTTAATGCTTTAGGGGGTTTAATATATTTTTAGAGTGTTTATTATTTTCAGGGTTTTAAGTGTTTCATGGAATTTTTAATGTTTTGAAGATGTTTATTGTTTTTAGGGGTTTTAGGGGTTTAGGGACTTCATTTCAGTTTTAAGTTTTTTATCGTTATTAGGTTTTTAGGGGTTGTAATTTCTTTTGGTTTTAAGGTATTATTTTGGGTTGTCTAGATTTTTATAGATTTTATTGATTTTAGGGACATTTAGGGATTCTTATGATTTTTATAGTTTTTTGGGATTTTAGAAATTTTGTTGGGTTATAAGAACATTTTGGGTTTGTAGGTGTTTAATTTTTTTTTTGAGTTTTTAGGCGTTTTTAAAATTTCTAATCTATTAATGGGTTTTATAGTTTTTAAGTTTTTAAGTGGTTTAATGGGTTATTATATTTTTAGTGGAGATATAGGGTTTTATGGGTTTTTAAGGTTTTAGGGGTTTTTAAGGTTTTATGGTCGTTTAGGATTTTTAGGGTCTATTAAGGGAATTATTTTTACATTTTTAGTAATTTTACTATTTTTTAGGATTTATATGGTGTTTTACTATTTTTATTGATTTTTGATGGGTTTTAGTGATTTTTATAGACTTATGGTTTGTTAGTGTTTTTAGAATTTTTTATTTTTTAGTGGTTTAATGTGTTTTTATGTTTTTATGGTTTTATTATGGGTTTTCATAGTTTTTAGGGTTTTTATGTTTTTTTGTAATTTTAGATAATTTTTATGATTTTATGATTTTTGTGTATTTTGAGGGTCAAGGAAGATGCGAGGGTCTGGCTATACCTGCCCCCCCCCCCAAATTTATTAGAAAGGAAAAAAAGAGACACAACAGACAGGGGAGGGGAGGGGTCAAACGGCCCGCACCCAAAAACCCTTAACAACCCCAAAAAAACAAACATTAAAAAAAAGGTCCAGAACAAAAGACAAACAGAATAGAGAGTCAGTCAATAACACCACCAAAGTCATCCAGCTCCACACTGCGACAACCAAAGCTCGGACCCAGGCCAGCACCCACATCAGTAAATCAAAAGTCTGATTCAACACCCATATCCATATAATCCTATCCCGACTCGTACTCCTCCTACATTATGAGCATCGAAAGAAGCTTCTCTCTAGCCCTCTTCTACTCAGCTGTTTATGAGGGCCGCTCTCGTGAATTGACTTTCAGATTTAGCATGACCTTCTTGGAGGTGGCTCGGGTCTCTATAGGTCGCGGGAGTGCGGAGTAATCCTTCCGCAGCCCACACATCGGTGGAGCAGTGATAGAACCATCCACATGCACTACTTCCCCACGAATTACACCATAACTTTCTGCACTTGAGATCTCTTTACGCCCTTATTTTCTTCCTGGACCAGAATTTTCCGCACCCACTTCTAACAACTTATTCTTTTCTTCCTTCGACCTGTACATAGCAACGTTTATCCTGCGGCCAGCCTCAGCAAATCTCTCTCTGAGTCTCTTAGATTCCCCCTCAAGGGGAAACCATTCCCATTCAACCATCATCATATCATGTAGTTTCACACAATGATCTTCAGCAGATGGGACACCAAAACCAACCATGGACCTTTGAGGGTTCTGGTCCATATTGCCTGAAACAGTCAGCAGGTCCTCTACTCCGTTGGTCCCTTCCGTAAAAGGAGGTGAGCCTGCCTCAAAGAGAGTAGTCCCCACATCATCACACCCCACAAGCACCAGGGGGCATCATGCCAATTGGTGCATCGCACCCTAGGACTCCAGGACTTCCCTTCTATCATAGAACCCTCCTTCTTAGCCAAAGTCAATTTCCACTCATCCCCAGCTCTCACACGTTTCGCAACCATATACCCTTGAGAAATCCCTCCCACCAACACATCATCCTCCACCTGTTTAGCTGAGGATAAAACCTAAAAACTATTATGAAGAGTCACAACATGCCTCTCCAAAAGTCTGCTACTTCTAGCACCCCCACTACCCATCTTGCAAACCGTAACCTCCTCTCCCAGTATTGGCGCCAGGTGGTCCTCCAGCTGGTCGTTCCTGTGCCATTCTTCCATCATGACTGCTTTCCCTTTGTCCAGCTGTCCCCCCAAAGCATCAACACAATCAAAGACAATTTCAGAATGGGGCTGGTCCTCCGCTTCAGCCATTAGCACTGCCTCATCAATGACAACTCTTGGAATACACGCATCACTAGCCAGACTGATGCTAAATCCATCCAAGTCCATCAAAGAAACTTCCAGATCAGTCCCAAGAATATGGTCAGTCAAACGAGGAACATTAGCAACCAGACGATGTGTCCTGGTATCAATCACCGTCTTGGCTCCCTTCGCATCCTCAAGAGTATGGGTGGTCTCCCCATAACTCATCTAAACTAGTGATGAACCAGTCCTACCTGGGATAACCCATTTTCTAATATGATCCTTATTCTCAAAGCACCAACAGTTAGAACAGAAAACCGGCCATCACTCAAATATGACTAGTTGCCTCCACCGGAGATCCTCCCCTACAAAAATCCATACAACATCCACCAGATCTTTTGAAACATAAACCTTAACAAAGGCCCTTGACGAAATAGGGTGGCAATGTTCCCTAGTCCTACTATCCACATAGAGGAACGTCCCCACAAGAGTTCCAAGCATTGAAAGAATAGAGAGTTTCTTAAAGGGAATGGGGGGTTCCAAAAATCTAACCCATGTCACAACCATCAGAGAGTCCTGCTTTAGATGAAAGTCAAAGCTCCATAAAAAAAGAGAGAAGTGGGCTCCATTACAAATCCAAGAATCCACCGACCCGTCCAAAACCAAATCCTCCTCAGATGCGAAGAGTATCATGATGTGGGAGCTATCGACCATAACCACCATCACGTGATCCCTAAGCCTTCATATTGAAGAGACAAACCTATCGAAAGAGGCCACCGAGGGATGCCACATTGGGAACCTCGCAACCAGAGTCAGGCGGTGTAGATCTGAGCCTTCAGTGAACTCCAGAATCAATAGGGGAAGTTGTGGGAATACTTCAAAGAGCTCTGGAACCTTCAGAAATAGCACCATTTCTAGGAAAGAGGGTAGAAAATCTGGGTAAGAGAAATCCGAGGAAGGGAAGTCCTCTAAGGGAGGTTCCTCCCGGCAGAGAGGGGGATAGGGGATTCATTTGCCATCATCTTCAACCTAGAAGGGAAGGGAAGCTGCCATTTTGAGAGAGCCAAATCTCCAGAGTCTCCATCTCCTCTTCTTTCTTGGGTATTATGAGGGTTTTGATAGTTTTTAGCATTTTTTTGGGTTTTAAGGTTTTATGTCTTTAGGGTATTTTTATTTTTCATTTTTTTAGGGTTTCATTAGGGTTCATAGGGTTTTTAGGTTATTTTTATATATTTAGGGTTTGTGGGGATTTAATAGGATTTTTATTGTTTTTATGGTGTTTAGGGTTTTTAGGGATCTTGGAGGTTTTACAGTTTTTTGGGGTTTAGGGTTCCATGTTTTTATTGGGGTTTTAGTGATTTTTTTTTGGTTTTTTAGGGTTTTAAAGTTATTTCATAATTTTTTACATTTTTAAGAGTTTAAAGATGTTTTATTGTTTTTATTGGGTAATTAACATATTATAGGGTTTTATGTTTTTAAGGGTTTTATGGTTTTTAAGGGTATTTTGGTTTTTATGGGTCTTAAGGACTTAATGGTTTTTTGGGATTGAAATGGTTTTTAGGTTTTTATGCGTTTAAGTGTTTCTTTGTTGTTAAGTATTCTAAATATTATTTTTTGTTTTTAGGATTTTTTTAATTTTTATGAAACTTATTGGTATTTTTAATATTTTTTGGATTCTTAGGGGTTTTAGGAATTTTTTGGGTTTTTAGGTTTTTTAGTGGGTTTAATGATTTTTATCATTTTTATATTTCTTAGTGGTTTTAGGTTTTTTTATGTTTTAACGTTTTCTTAGTGATTTTCATGGTTTTAGTGTTTTTTACATTTTTAGTGATTTTTAGTGATTTGATATATTTTAAATTTTTTTATAGTTTTTAGGGAATTTGAGGAATTTTTAGGTTTTTTAGGTTTTGATGGTTTTTTGGGTTTAGGGTTTTCTTTGTGTTTTCTGGATTTTTATGTTTTTATATAGTTTTTAGATTTTAGGGGTTTGAAGGGTTTTTATAGTTTTTATTTGTTTTTTGGGTTTTTAGGTTTTATGGGTTTTAATGGTTTTATAGGGGTTTTAGGGGTTTGTAGGGATTTTAGGGTTTTAATTTATTTCAATGTTTTATCATTATTTAGTTATTTATGGTTTTTAAATGTTGTTAGGGTTATTAATTCTTTTATGAGTCTATATGGTTTATTGAGTTTTTAGTAATTTTTATGATTTTTATGGGGTTTTAGGTTTTTTTAAAAATTTTATGGTTTTTATGTTTTTTACGTTTTTAGGGTTTTTAAGGTCTTTCTAGGTTTTTTAGGGGTTTTAATAATTTATGGTTTTCTAGGGGTTATAATTGTTTTATGTTTTTAATGATTTAACAGGATTTTTAGTGGTTTTCAGGTTTTTTGTTTATATGGATCATTATGAATTTTTATAAATTTTATGGTTTTTAGGTTTTTTTATGGATTTTGACTGTATTATTGGCTTTCTTGGTTTTTTGGTTTTTTGGGGTTTAATGGGGTTTTTTGGTTTTTTGGGGTTTATGGTGTTTTTGTCTTTCTAAAACTATTTTGGTGTTTAAAGGATTTTTAGAGTTCATAGTGGTTTTTTTTTGTTTTTTGGGGGTTTTATGGTTTTTAGGAGTTTTTATGGTTTTAGGGGGTTTTAGGGTTCTTAGATTTATTTTGTTATTTTTTCCTTTTTATGTTTTTAGGGACATTAAGTGTTTTTTGGTCTTAAGGTTTTCATAGGTTTTTTAGGGGTTTTTTTTATTTTTTATGTTTCTTGGAATTTTTAGGGATTTTTTTAGTATTTTCAAATTATTAAGGGTTTCTAGGTATTTTAAGGGGTTTTTGGGTTTCGTGGGGATTAAGGGGTTTTTTTTTATTTTTAACGTTTTTTAGATTTTTAGGGGGTTTATTTGTATTCAGGTTTTTAAATTTTTCTTTGGGTTTTTAGGATTTTTAGGTTTATTTTACATTTTTTGGGAATTTTGGGGATTTGTTTATGATTTTTATGATTTTTTATGGTTCTTAGGGATTTTGAGATTTTGTAGGGGTTTTATTTTTTTTCTATTTGTAGGGTTTTTTGAGTTTTTTATGTTTTTGAATGTTTTTTACAGTTTTTAACCATTTTATGGGTTTAAAGGGTATTTAGAGTTTTTTGTTAATTTTTAAGGGTTTTAGGTTAGGGGTTTTATTATTTTATAGTTTTAGGTTATTTAGGGTATTTATTATTTGTAGGTGCTTTTGGGATTTTATGTTTTTATGTTTTTATGTTTTTCATAGTGTTTTATCTGTGTTTTTAGAGTTTTAAAAATTTTAGGAAATTTTCGAATTTTTTCTAGATTTTATGGGTTTTTACAGTTTTTAGTTATTTTTTGTTCATTGGGGTTTTTGTGGAGTTTTATGGGGCTTTTATGTTTTTTTTCAGGTTTTAAGGGTTTTTTTTTGTTTTTTGAGAATTTAAAGGGTTTTTATAAATATTTATCATTTTTAGGTGCTAAATAGGGTTTTATAGTTATTATTGGGGTTTTAGGGTGTTTAGGTTTTTTATGGTTTAGGGGGGATTTATGTTTTAGGCGATTTAGGATTTTTGGTGTTCTTTAGGGTTTTTAATGTTTTTAGGTATTTTTTCTGTTTTAATTTTATTATGTTTTTAAGGTTTATTCGGGGGATATTCTGGGAATTTTTCGGTTAATTAAGCTTTTATTGTTTTTAGGTCTTAGTTTGATTTTATTTGTTTTTATAGTTTTTATGCATTTTTTGGGGTTTTTGGGTTTTTTTGGTACTTATCATTTTTTGGTTATTTGGGGGTTTAAAGTGTTACTATGATTTTTAGGGTTTTCTTAGGGGTTTTCAGTGTTTTTAGGATCTTTTTCATTTTTAGGGTTTTTTAGGGTTTTATTTTTATTTTTATGGGTTTTTATGGATTTTAATTATTTTCTTGTTTTCTATGGTCTTATTGTTTTAGATTATTTAGAATATTTTTAGTTCTTTTGGGGTTTTATGTGTTTTTAGGTTTTTGTGGTTTTATTAGGGTTTTAGGGTCTTTTCTATTTTTAGGGATTTTAATGATTTATTGTGATCTTTATGATGTTAATTGTTTTTAGTGTTTTTAGGGATTTTAGGGATTTTATTATATGTAGTATTTTTTATATATTTTAGGGTTTCAAGTGTTTTTTGGGTTTCCATGTTCTCTTAGAGTTTTCAAGGTTTTTTATGTTTTTAGGTATTTTAGGGATTTTTTGGTTTTTTATGTTTTTCAGGGCTTTTATGGATTTTGAGAGGTTTTAAGGTTTTTAGAATTTTTATGGGTTTTAGGGTTTTTTGAGTATTTAAAGAGTTTTAAGTTTATTTATAGTTTTTTAACTTTTTTATGGGTTTGTAGGTTATTTAATGTTTTGAGTGGATTTCTAGATTTTTTATGTCTTTTTATGGATTTTTACTTTGTATGGTTTTTTATGTTTTTAGGGTTTTTAGGGTTTATAGCAATTTTTTAAGTTTTAGGGGTTTTATGTTTTTTTAGGTTTTATGATTTTCTAAGGGTTTTTAGTGGTTTTTTTAGATTTTTATGATTTTATGGGGTTTTAGAGTTTTTAAGTGTTTTAAGGATTTCAATTAATTTTAGGGTTTTTAGTGGTTTTTTGGGGTTTATGGGTTTTTAGGAGTTTTTATGGTTTTTACATGTTTTTATGGTTTTTAGGTTATTTATTTGTTTTTTTTGGATTTTTAGCATTTTCTATAATTTTAGGGGTTTTATGTGTTTTGTTGTTTGTAATTTTTTCTTTGAGATTTTCTTGATATTTAGGATTTCTTATTTTATTAGGGATTTTTAGTGGTTTTTCAGGATTTTTATAGTTTTTAGGGTTTTTAGGGATTTTGAGGGGTAATAGGGTTTTTTATGTTTTATGGTTATTTATGGTTTTTTGAATTTTAGGGTTTTTTTGTGTTTTTTTTATTTCAAATATTTTTAAATTTTTTAATTTTTTAAGGGTTTAAATTGTTTTTAGAGTTTTTAGTGGGTTTTTTTGTTTTTATGGGATTTAGGGGTTTTAAGGCAAGGAAGGCTCAGGGCCAGGCTATTCCTGACACTCCCCAAAGTTTATTAAATAAAAGAAAGACACTACAGACAAGGGAGGGGCGGGGTCAATCAACCCACACCCAAAATCCCTTAACAAACACACACCCAAAGACCTTAAATACGAAAAGAAAACCCAAAAGAAGCACCAAGCTTCCATCAGCAACCCATCCCTTCACAGGATCTACCAGCCTTCATCATCCTCATAGTCCGCACCAGGCGGGTCTCCCTTGGCACCATAACCGTAGTCCACATCAGAGACTACTGATTCCCTTTCAGAAGAGTCATATTGCTTCAAGAAATTGGCATAGTACTCCCTTAACCACACCTGCTCCACATTCAGCTATTTCTTGACAGCCCTTTCACCTCTTCCAGAGGCATCTTCCTTAGCCTTTTAGGATGCTCTTGTGGACACAGTCTTTATCAAGGATGAGTAGTCCTTCCTCGGCCTCCTCCTTTTTGGATCAACATGGATCCCAACATGCTTGCTTTCCTTCCCGGTGGCCTCCTCAAGCATGTCCCTCTCCTTAAGAACCATATCCATGTTGTGATCCATCCTACTATTATCCTCCAGAAGTTGGTTGAAGGAGGATTCCTGGTTAAGTGGATAGCCTGCAAGAACCCCACAAGGACCTGGGCAGTCCCCCATTGTCAACGTCATCTCGTGAGCATGTGCAGGGTTTCCCTTCCAAGGACCTGGGTGATCCGGGATGAAGGGGGCCTCCTGATTCAGGGAACAGTCAGTAAGAAAAGGTTCATCAGAAGCCATACAAAGGGGGGACACCACACCGGCCAAGGCAAGCTGCAAATGCCCCTCATCCAATGGAGGCTCCAACCCATGATTTCCCTTTTTCCCCTACTCGCCGACATCATTTAAGGGGCCAATAATGTCTAGAACTGACTCAAAATTTAGAACAACATCATGCTTCTCACTTAGCATCTTTATACCAGGCCTTACACTCCCATCATCAGTAACCGGATCCCCTTTCCCCTCCTCTCCATTAATATTGATCACCATTCCCTTATCCATATCAAAAACATCACAGTTGTGTTCAAGAGCCTTTAACTCCCTTATCTCCTGCTCATTAACACCACTCGAGTACCTAGTGTTGTCCAACAGTGGCTCAACTTCACTAGCCTGCTGGGCCACACCCCCTCCACCCCTCTCAGCAACAACAGCCAGCACCCCTCTCTCCTGAACCTCAGACTTCTCACTCCCAGCATCAAAAAGTGGAGACCCTTGCACCTCCTCCTCAAGCTCCAGCCCTTCAAAGCTATTGATGGTTGGGATGGTCTCCCTGCTATCAGATTAGTTTGACTTCCCACAATTAGCAACCTCCCTGTATAAGGAATTCCCAGAATCTGAGAGCTTCAGTTCACTCCTAAAATGCTTGAAGATGTTGGCCACCTTGGGTTGGCACTGAATAACCACTTTACCTCCATAAACTACAGATCTATCCCCCCCCCCCCCGCACAACCGGAGGTCCCTCTTGCACAAACATCTTACCCAAAGATTCAGAACCACTCCCAGAAGCAGGCGCCACCCCCTCAACATCATTCCTTTTAAGCCTGATTGAAACATCCGCTGCATCCTCCGCCAAATTCATCTCCACTCGAGCCTGTCCTTCTTCACTAGGCTCATTTTGAACTTCAGGATCCTTGTGAACAGCCTCCTGCACCTCACCCTGAATCTGTGTCTCTTCCCCAGACACCTCCTGAGATCGGTCCAAAACACAACAAATACCTCCGTTGTACCTACATTCCCGAGCACTATGACCCAGAAGCTAGCAAGATGAGCAGAAATCAGTCCATGACTCAAAGATCACAGGTTGTTTCCACCAAAGCTCCTCAATAATAGCAATCCAACCAAAGTCAATCGGTCCTTTAGAGGCATCAATCTCAACAAAGGCCCTTGGGGAAATTGGGTGAAAAAGTGCCCTTGTTTGGCTATCAACGCATAAGAACCTTCCCACAAGATTCCCCAACATAGAAATAATGGAGAAATTTTGAAAAGGAAGGGAAAGCTCCGGAAATCTAACCCATGTTGCCAGCAGTGGTGAATCAAGTTTTAAGTGTCGATTGAAGCTCTACCGGGAGAGGGAAAATCGGGCACCATTGCATATTCTTGGGGCCGCTGACCAAGAATGAACTAGATCCTCTTATGAAACAAAGAGAATCAAAATGTGAATACTATCAAGAAGACCTACCGTAGCGCGATCCTAGAGGTCCCATTGTTCAAACACAAATATCTCGAAAACATCAATAGGAGGTCGCCAGTTTAAGAAATTAGCAACCAAGGTCAGCCTATGCAGGGCAGAAGCCTCGTTGAATTCCGCAAGCGATAACTGGAGCTGTTGAAATCCTTCATGTTAGTTAGGAACCTTAGGGAATATCTCAATCCGCGGAAAAGGAGGAAGAAGGTCAGGGATTGAGAAAGGGACAAAAGGAAGTTCATCATCAAGAACCAGTAGAGGCCCCTCCCCCTCGGAGGGGGGAGGGTGAGGTGCAAGAGCAGTCGTCGTCTTCAAGGATTCCGCAGAAGGTCGCCATCGTGAAAGAACTGAGCCACCATCTTCTCTTTTCTTTTCCTAAGTGATTTTCATAAACGTGTTGGTGGGTAACGAGGTATTGGGCTGGCCTACCCACCTTTGCGCTGCACATCCCCAGCTAGGCCCAAGGTGGCCAACCCATGGGCTTGGGCCAGTTCCCGCGGAGTCGAGGGGACAATAGGATCACTGGAGTATGGTGCACCTTGCCTTTGTGAAGACATGAACCCAGAACCTCGACAATGGGACGCCACCGCCTTGATCCAACTCACCCAGCCCACGCGGGCATAGGGGTTTTAAGGGTTTTAACAGGTTTTTTTGGTATTTAGGGTATTTTAGGGTTTTTAGTGCTTTCAAAGATTTTTATGGTTTTTAAGGGTTTATAGTTATTAAATTTTTCCTAAGGGCTCTAAAGGTTTAAAATGTTTTTAGGTATTTTTTGGGGGTTTAATATTTTTATGGGGTTTTAGGGATTTTGATAGTTTTTAGTGGTTTTAGTTTTGTTATGTTCTTTAGGGGTTTTAAGGGGTTTTATACTTTTAAGTTATTCTTAGTGGTTTTTGGGGGTTTGAGTGGTTTTTTAAATTTTTATGATTTTTAGGGAATTTTTATTTTTTTTATAGTTTCTATGAATTTTGAGGGGTTTGAGGTTTTATGGGCTTTGGGGGTTTTATGGTTTGTATATTTTTTAGGGGTTTTTTGGTTTTTAGGGTTTTTTACATTTTTGGGGTTTGAATGGTTTTTCTAGTTTTTAGTGGTTTTATTGTGTTTAGGATTTCTAGAGTTTTTAATTTATTTAGTGGCAGTTATGTTTATTATAGTTTTTATGAATTTCAAGGGGTTTCAAGGTTTTTTCCATTATTTAGGTTTTTAGGGGTTTTAAACATCATTAGGTTGTGATTTTTTTCTATGGGATTTTGGGATTTTTTGTTTTTTACATATTTACGGATTTTAGGGTTTTTATGATTTTATGTTTTTAGGGCATATAGGGATTTGAGGGTTTTTAGTTTTTTTAGGGTTTTTTTGCGTTTTTAGTTTTTTTTAAATGTTTTGGGTTTTAAATGTTTTTAAGAGTCTTTAACATTTTTTCATAAAGGGTTTCTAGAATTTATAATGATTTTAAGGGTTTTTGGTGGTTTTATGGGGTTTTAGAGTGTTTTGGGGTTTTATGGTAATTTAGGGGATAACTAATTTTTTGTTTTTTTTGGGTTTTAAGTTTTTTTGTGATTTTAAGGATTTAAAAGGGGTTTTCAGGGATTTTTGGGATTTTTTTGTTTTGGGTATTTTTAGTGATTGATTTATATTTTTATACTTTTTAGTGTTTTTGTGGATTTTGATGGATTATAGGGGTTTTTTGATTTTTATAGATTTTTATGGGTTTAAATATTTTTAGTTTTTATGGTTTTATGTTATTTTAGGTTTTTAAGGCTTTCATATGGGTTTTTGGGTTTTATGCTTTTTAATGTTTTTAGGAATGTCTAGGGATTTTAATATTTTTATGATTTTAAGGGTTTGAATCATTTGTTGAGGGTTTTTCGGGTTTTTCGGGGGTTTTATGGATTTAAGTGTTTTTTTGGGTTTTAGGGTTGTCTTTGAGTTTTTAGTGTTTATAATGTTTTTTATATTTTTTTTAAAAATTTATGGTTTTCAATGGTTTTTAGAGTTTTAGTGGTTTTATGGGTTTTATGGGAAATTGGGATTTTTAATGGTTTTTAGGTGTTTTTATTATTTTTAGGGTTTTTGGGGTTTTTTGTGATTTTAAATGTTTGTTGCTCTTTTTATATATTTTATGGGTTTTAATCATTTTTATGTTTTTATGGGGTTTTGATGGTTTTAGGGTTTTTTGATTTTTTTTTATTATTAAATTTTTTTTTCTTTTTTTATGGGTTTTTAGGTTTTTAAGGGTTTTGAGGGTCCTATAGGGGTTTTGGGTGTTTTAGGGATTTATGTTTTTTTGTGATTTATGGTTTTTTTAGTTTTTTATTGTTGTAAATATTTTTAGAGTTTTTATAATTTTTATGGGTTTAAATATTTTTTACAGATTGTAGTTGGTCTTTAGGGTTTTTATGGGTTTTAGGGTTTTCTTATGGTTTTAGGGATTTTCAGGGTTTTAGAGTTATTTAGATTTTTTTTCATTTTTTATGTTTTTAGGGGGTTTAGGTGCTTTTATTTATTTATGTTTCTCTTAGGGAATTTTTAGGTTTTTAGTGTTTTTTTTGTTTTTAGGGATTTTTTTGGATTTTTATGATTTTTAGTGACTTTTGTTATTTTAATTGGTTTTATTGTTTTTTGTGAGCTTTGGGTTTCATTCAATTTTTTAGAATTTAATGGGTTTTTAGTGTTTTTAATATGTTTCGAGGTTTGAAATGGTTTTAGAGTTTTTAGTGTTTTTTATGTTTTTATGGGTTTTATGGTTTTTATGGTTTTTATGGGTTTATGGATTTTAGGGATTTAGGGTCTTTTAGGGTTTTAGTGTTTTTAGGGGTTTTAAGTGTTTTTATGTTCTGAGGTTTTCTATGGTTTTTTTAGTGTTTCTAACATTTTTTTGTGATTTTTGGGGATTTTTTGTGTTATTATGGTATGTAGGGGTTTTTGGGATTTTTTGGATTCTCGAGTTTTTCGGGTTTTTATGGAATTTTAGTATATTTGGGTTTTATTGTTTTTTCAATTTTAAGGGTTTTTAAAGTTGTATAATCTTTTTAGGGATTTAAAGTTTTTTAACCATTTATAGGTTTTAAGGGTTTTATGGGTTTTTTGGGTTTTTTAGGGTTTTAAGGGTTTTTACCATTTCTATCTTTTTTGGGGTTTTAGGTGTTTTTAGGTTATTATAGTTTTCTTATGGGTTTTTTAGGTTTTTAGGTATTTTTATGGATTTTTATGATTTTGAGGATTTTGAGGGTTTTATAGATTTTTGGGGTTTAGAATTTTAATTTTTTTTAGTGTTTGAAAACTTTTTCAGTGTTTTTTGAACATTTTAAGGGGTTTAAAGGGTTTTTTGAGTTTTCAATATTTTATGGTTTTTAGTGTTTTTAATGTTTTAGGGGGTTTATGGACTTTATGGTTTATAGGGTTTATAGGGTTTTTAAAGTTTTTATGTTTCTCAGGGTTCTATGTTTTCTTTAGATTTTAAGGTATTATTAGGGGTTTTCTGGGCTTTTAGTGTTTTTATTTTTTTTATAGATTTCATGGAATTTTTTATGATTAATATCAATTTTTAGGGCTTTTTTTGGAATTTTGGGCTTTTTTGGGTTTCCAAGGGTTCTAGGGTTTTGATGGTTTTAGTGTTTATTTTGAGTTTTTGGGGGTTTTAATGCTTTTATAATTTTTTAATATTTTTAGGGGTTTAAAGGGTACTAAATTTTTTAGGGGTTTTCCAGTTTTTTTAGGGTTTTAGGGTTTTTTATGGTTTTTAATAGTTTTTAAGGTTTTTAGGTTATTTATGATATTTAGGGGATTTTAAAATTTTTAATGGTTTTCAATGGTTTTTAGGTTTTTAGGGATTTTTTTATAGGTTTTCAATGTTTTCATAGGGATTTTAATGTTTTGGGGGTATTTATTTTTTTTAGGGTTTTTAATATTTCATTGGTTTTTTCTTTTTTATGGATTTTGAGGGTTTTCAAAGGGTTTTAGGGGTTTTAGGGGGTTTCTTTGGGTTTTTTGGGCTTAGGGTTTTCTTAGTTTTTAGTGTTGTTAAATTTTTATTGATTTTTTAACTGTTTTAGAGGTATAAATGGGTTTTTGATTCTTTTATAGGATTTTAGTGTTTTTATAGGTTTTATGGATTTAATGGTTTTTTAGAGTTTTTACTGGTCATTAGGGTTTTTATATGTTGAACTTTTTTTAAGGATAGATGTGTTTTATGGTTTTAGGGGGTTTTAAGAGTTTTAGGGACTTTTAGGGTTTTTAGGGGGTTTTTCATTTTTATGGTTTCTGTGGTTTTTTACTTCTTTTAGGATTTTTAGTGTTTCTTAATGATTTTTAGGGTTTTTAATTTTTTTTGGTTTTTTTGTGGTTTTTAGTCATTTTATGGGTTTCATGGATTTTAATGGTTTTTTGGATTTTTGCAGTTGTAATGGGTTTTATGATTTTTTTTGGATTTTTAGGGGTTTTATGGGATTTTAGTTTTTAGGGTTTTGTTGAGTTTTTTATGGATTTATGGTCTTTTAGATTTTCTCAATGTTTTATGGGTTTAAAGTGTTTTTTTCATTTTTAGTGGGTTTTTAGTATTTTATGGTGTTTTATGGTAGTTTGTTTTAGGGTTTTATGGTTTCTAGAGGTTTTTATGGTTTTTAGGGTATTTAGGGTTTTTAGGTGTTTTTTGGGGTTTTAATATTTTTGTAGGTTTTTAGTGGGATTAATTGTTTTTTAGTTTTCTAAAGATTCCTTTGGGTTTTTTATAGTTTTTAAGGTTTTTTACATTTTTCTCGGATTTTTAGTCATTTTTATGATTTTCTTATTTTTATAGATTTATTATTTTGAGGGGTTGAAGTGGTTTTTAGGGTTTTATAGGTTTTTGTAATTTTATAGTTTTTAGTGGGTTTAAGTGCTTTTTTTGTTTTTATGGTTTTCTTAGGTGCAAACAATGTTCTTTTTTTTCATACATTTTTAGGCATTTTGGGGCTTTTAGTATTTTATGGATTTTAGGGTTTTTAAGTTGTTTATGGGTTTTAAGCGTATTTAGAGATTATAACCATTTTAGGGGTTTAATGGTTCTTTAGAGTTATTTGTAGTTTTTATTTTTATTTTTATGGGTTTTTAGGGTTTTTATTTTTTTTTGAGATTTTATGGTTTTTAGAGTTTTTAAAAATATATAGGTTTTTAAGGGTTTTAACCATTTTTGGGGTTTAAGGTTTTCATTGGGTTTTTTGGTTATTTTAGAGTTTCTGATGATTTTAGGGATATTTAGGTATTTGGTAGGAATTTTATGTTTTAGGATTTTTATGGATTTTTGGGATTATTAGGGGTTTTCAGTGTTTATAGGGTTTTTTTGTGGTTTTATGATTTGTTTTGAGTTTTTTGGGATTTTAAATTATTTTAGAGTTCTTTTATATTTTTATGGTTTTATTGGATTTTTAGTGTTTTTAGTGCGTATTTAGGGATTTTATGGGTATTTATGTGTTTTATGATTTTTATGTGTTTTTAGGGGTTTTATGGTTTTTATGTGTTTTTAGGGTTTTTGGAATTTTTATGATTATAGTGATTATGATTGTTTTAGGCTTTATGGTTTTCTTATAGAAAAGTAGGTGCAGGACCAGGCTATTCATGGTGCCCCCAAAATTAATTAGAAAAAAGAAAAAGCAAACAATGGAGGGGCGGGGTCAATCAACCCACACAAAAAAGCCCCAGACACCGCCAAGAAACCCAAAATCCCCATGAAACCCAAAAATACACACAAAAAACAGACATAGAAAAAAATTCAAAATCATCTCCATGAACACCTCCCAGCCAATCAGCGGCCATCATCTCACAGCACAGTTTCCATCATCCATTGCCTCTTTTCCAAGAAGATCAATCTCAAGCAACACAGAACTACCAGCATTAACATCATAAACATCACCTTCATCACATCCCAGTAAAGCAACAACCATCACCCAACAACATAGATTCTTGCAACCATTGCCTTCTAACTAGTAAGCTTCCATTATTTCACACCTAGTTGCGCAGCTAGAAACATAGGGAAACCATCACCCACACCTAGAACAAATCAGCGTCACTCAAAAATCCTTGTTTAAACCTATAACTAGAAAACCCCTCTTATAACCCAATACTCACACCTCGTGGCTAGATAAATCCCAACACCACTCAACAGAACCAGTATCCAGCACTAATAACCACCCACGACCTAACTAGCCACAACTCAGGAATCCATAGTCCAACATTGCAACCAGAACACAACATAACTTAACCATACATTTATCAATACCGTAAAACAAATAATAAGTTGAGGAACGAAAATCATTAACCTATATCTTCTTCACAAACTGAAGACACACCGAACCCAAACCCCACTCTGGAGAACAAATAACGCCACCACCAATTTTAGTTTTTATGGTTTTTATTATTCTTTACATTTTTATGTATTTTTTGGGTTTTTAGGTTTTAGGGGTTTTTATGGGTTTTAAGGATTTTAAGGTGATTTTTTGATTTTTAGGGTTTTCATGGATTTATTTTGTTTTAGGTTGTTTTGAAATTTTTAGGGTTCTTAAGGTCTTTCAATTTTTTTAATGTTTATCAGGGTTTAAAGGGGTTTTAGATTTTTTATTGGTTATTTTGGGTTATTTATTTGTTATTAGGGTTTATAATGTTTTGAGGGTTTTTATGGTTTTTAGGGTTTTATAGGGAATTTAGTATATTTTAAGTTTTTTAGGGTTTATATCATTTTTAGGGGTTTTAGGGGTGCCCAGTGTTTTTATGTTTTTACAGTTTTAGGAGTTTTAGGGTTTTTATTTGTTATGTATTTTTGGGAATTTTTAGAATTTTTATTTTATTTTTAGTCTTTTTAGTGATATTTATGGTTTTTCCAGTTTTTAGGGTTTTTATGGTTTTTTGGAATTTTACGGTCTTTTTATGTTTTTAGGGTTTATAAGGTTGTTTATTGTTTTGTAACATTTTTTGTGGTTCAAACAGAATTTATAGTTTTTTATGGTTTTAGTGTTTGTTTGGTTGTTATTTTTATTTTTATGTTTTTTTGGGTTTTTAATTTTTATGGATTTTTTGGGATTTTTATTGTTTTTAATTTTTTATGGTTTTTAGGGATTTAAATTATTTTTTTCCTTTTAAGTATTTCTCATGGTTTTTAGAATTTTTTGGGGGGTAAATATTTTTAGGGATTTTTAAAGATTTGTTTTGGATTTATATGGATTTGGGGGGGGGTGGGTTCAATTTTGAGGGTGTTTAGTGTTTTTATATGATTTATAGTTTTTTGGTATTTATGATTGTTTTTGTTTTTTGGGTTATTAAGGGTTATTATAGTTTTTTATCTTTTTTAGGGGTTTAAGGTGTTTTTAGAGTTTTTAGTGGGATTTACAGTTTTCATGGTATTTGAGGGGATTAAATGGATTTCAGGGGGTTTTAGGGTTTTTAGGGCATTTAGGGTCCATTTAGGATTAATAAGGTGTATAAATTTTTTTTATATTTTTAGTGGTGTACATTTTTTTGGGATTTTCAGTTTTCATAGAAAATTTAGGGATTTTATGATTTTATACAATTTTATGGTTCTTCAGAATTTTATAGAATTATAAATATTTTTTTGTGATTTAGGGATTTCTATGGCATTGATGGTGTAGGGTCAGGCTATTCCTGACCCCCCCCCCCCCGTAATTTATTAGAAAAAAGATACAGTAGTAAAGGGAGGGGAGGGGTCAGATGACCCGCAACCAAAAACCCTAAACAACCCCAAACCCAAACAACCCAAAAAACCACAAAGCGCACAAAATCCAAACAAAGCAGAAATTAAAAAATGTCCCCATCAGCACCTCCCATTCAACCAGTAACCAACAACCAGCATCATAGCATCCATCATATAGTGCCTCCTCGCCATGTAGACCCACCTCCATCAACATAGAACCAAAATCACTAGAACCATAAACATCATCTTCCCCACATCACAACCCTACTACACCAATCATCTAGAACCAGATTTTACAACTACTAGCACCACCTTCAACCTTTCCCCGCTAGGCAGCAACCATCACTTAGTAGTTCTGTTTCCAACGATCATCACCTCCAAGCCAGTAAACATCCATCATTTCACATATAACATCATTTCAAGACCACTATACCCCTCACTGAGGACCATTCGACAACACCAAAATTCCATTGTACAGTCCCATAACTAATCTTCCCCCATAGCCACATAGAAAATGCACACCCTGATTAGACAACATCCAACCCCTCACATCAGAACCATCAACCAGCACCAAACCAATCTCATCAAAACCCATTAAATAGCTAGAACATCCCAACATACAGTCCAAAATGCAACACTTAACCAGACCATCATCAACATCATTCATGGTTTTTCGAGTTTTTTTGTGGTTTTCAGGGTTTTTTGGGTTTTTTGGGGTTTTAATGTGTTTTTTTGGGGGGGGGGGGGGTTATGGTTTTTATGTTTTTAAGGGTATTGGAGATTTTTATTGGTTTTAATGGTTTAATGTTTTTATAGATTTTAAGGATTTATTAGGGGTTTTCAAAGTTTTTAGCATTTTACTTTTTTAGGTAATTAATCGGATTTTCTATGATTTGTTTTTGGTTTTTTGAGTTTTTTCATAATTAGAGTGTTTTTTAGTCTTTATAGGATTTTTTATTCGATTTTTGGTGTTTTTATTGAGTTATTTTAATTTTTTAGGTTTTTCGAGTTTTTTAACATTCTTATTTGTTTAAATTGTTTTTAAATTTTAAGTTTTTTTTATGATTTTGATCAATTTTCAATGGTTTTTTATTTTCATGTTATTTTATATATTTTAGCTGTTTTGTGGGTTTTAGGGTCTTTTAGGGGTTTATAAGGTTATTAGGTTTTTCAGGGTATTAAGTTTTTTTTTGTTTCTTCGGTTTTCATAAGGGTTTTTAGGATTTTACGGGTTTTTACATTTCTAGTGATTTTTAGGTAGTTTATATGTTTTTATGGTTTTAGTGTTTTTATGGATTTTCATGGTATTTAGGGTTTTATGGGGTATTAGGGTTTTAAAGTGTGTTTTTGGGATTTTGAGGCGGTGAGTTTTTTAAGGTTAATTTTTTAATTTTTTTATTTTTTAGGGTATAAAAAGTTATTTTAGAGTATTTAGTGTTTTTAGGTTTTTTATTAGCTTTAGGGTTTTTATGTTTTTTAGGGTTTAAATGGTTTTGAAATTTTTACAGGGGTTTTGGGGTTTTAATGTTTTTTGGTTTTTTCCTGGATTTAAGTGTTTTAGGTTTTTAAGGATTTCTTAGTGATTCTTTGGGTTTTTAGGGGTTATTTTATTTTTGGGGATTTTAGGGTTTTATAGGATTTTATGGTTTTAAGAGATTTTGAGGGATTAGGGGTGTTTTAGGGTCTTTAAGGGTTTTTTGTGTTTTTTTAGTGTTTTTATTGGTTTTTTGAGTTTTTTATAGTATTTAGGTGTTTAAAGGGTTTTTAGTGGGGGGGGGGTTTGGATTTTTGGGTTTTTATGTTTTCAGGGGGTTTCATTTGTTTAGGGGGTTTATAGGGTGTTAATGGGTTTTAGGTGTTATTATAATTTTTATGTTTTTAATATTTTATGTGATTTTAGGTTTATAAGGTTATATAAGTGGTTTTCATTTTTTTTGGGTTTTTTTAAATTTTTGAGTTTTTAAGGATTTTTATGATTTTATGGTTTCTTAATGGTTTTAATGATTTTGGGGTTTTTTAGGGTTTTTAGATTTTTCTCATTTTTAGGTTTCATAAGGGTTTAATATTTTTTTGTTTTTTAAGTTTTATTTGTGTTTTTTAGTTTTTTTTTATTTTTCAATTTTTTTGGGAAATTAGGGAATTTTTATGATTTTTATAGGTGTTTATGGGTTTTACCAGTTTTGAGGGTTTTTAAGAGTTTTTGTGTTTTTGGTGTTTTTTTGAGTTTCTAGGATTTTTATAGTTTTTTATATTTTTTAAACATTTTTACGGTTTTAACAGTTTTTTATAGTTTTTATTGGGTTTTAGGGGCTCTTTGGGTTTTATGTGTTATTAGGTTTTCAAAGGTTTTCTTAGGGTCTTTTGGGGTTTTTTCATTTTGAGTGAAATTTTAATGCTTATTTTAGTTTTTTTATTGTTTATTTTTTATTTTTTGGTGATTTTAATGTGTTTTAGGGATTTATTTTGGGGGGTTAGGGGTTTCTTTATTCTTTTATGGGGTTTATGTTTTTTTAGTTTTTTTAGTATTTTTAAGGGATTAAAAGGTTTATATATTTAAATGTGGTTTTTATTGTTTTTATTTTATTAGGGGTTTTATGTTTTTAGTAGTTATGGGGTTTTTAGGGTTTTTAAGTTTTTTTTGAATTCTTAGGGTTGTTAGAGTTTTTATTACTTTTTGGGGTTTTATGTGTTTTTACATTTTTAATGTTATCTTAGGGGTATTCATTTTTAGGTTATTTTTGTTTTATGGGGTTTTTCGGTATTTTAAGGATTTTAGTAGTTTTTTAAAAAAAATTAGGGATTGTGTGGATTTTTCGGTTATTTAAAATTTTTAGGATTTTTATGGTTACATTATGAATTATTTATTTTTTGAGCTTTTTAGGATTTGAATGCTTTTTTGTGTATTTAAATTTTTTTTGTGTTTCAAATGGTTTTTATAGTTTTTGGTGGTATTAAAGATTTTTATGGGATTTATGGTTTCATTATGATTTTAGTGGTTCTTATGGTGTTCATGGGGTTTTAGGATTTCTACGGTATTTTTAGGGTTTTTAGCGTGTTTTACGATTTTCGAGGTTTCTTGTGTTTTTAGGTTTTTAATATTTTTTTAGGAGTTTTCGTGGATTTTATGGGTTTTTTACATTTTATCAATTTTTTGTTATTTTTTACAATTTTTATGGTTTTTATAATTTTTAGGGATTTTAAGGGTTTTAGGATTTCTTATGGTTTTTTTGGGTTTATATGTTTTTTAGTTTTCGGGGATTTTTTTTGAATTTTTAGGGATATTTTTTAGTTTTTGGGGGTTTTACCATATTCTAGTGGTTTAAAAAGTTTTTAAGGATTAAAATGCGTTTTTAGGGTTTTTAGTGTTTTCTTATTGGTTTTCTAGGTTTTAGGGCTTTTATTTTTTTAGTGGTTTTTATGGTCTTTATTGTTTTTACAGTTTTTAGGGATTTTTAGTGTTTTTATCAATATTTTTGTTTTTAGGGGTTTTAAGTGTTATTAGGTTTTTATGGTTTTCTTAGGGGTTTTAAGGGTTTTAAGGAATTTTATATTTTGGGAAATTTTATGTATTTTTAGGATTTTTATGTGTGTTTATGGATTTTGAGGGTTTATAAGGATTTAGAGTTTTTATGGGTTTAGGTGTTTTAACGGATTTATTTAGATTTTTAATTTTGTTATGATTTTTTAGAATTTTTGATGTTTTTGTTGTTGGAAAGTATTTTTTAGAGTTTTTAATTGGTTTTAAGGGGTTTTAGGGGGTTTTATTGGTTTTAGGGGTTTTATGGTTTTTAGGAGTTCTATGGTTTTTAGGGGATTTTAGGGATTTATGGTCTTTTAGTGGTTTTTTGGTTTTTTACGTTTTTTAGGTTTTTACGTATTTTATTTATTTTCATATTCTAAATATTTTCTTTGGTTTTTTAGTGTTTTAGGGTCTTTTATATTTTAAGTATTTTTAGGGATATAAATGAATTTCAGTGTTTTTTGGGGGTTTTAGATATTTTTAGGGTTTTTTGGTTTTTTGGGCATCTAGTGTTTTTAGACTTTTTGGGGGTTTTATTGTCTTTATAGTTTTTTAATGTATATATTTTTTTAAATGATATTTCGTGTTTTTAAATATTTTTAGCGGTTTTATGGGGTTTTAGTGTTTATTTAGGTCTTGACAGTTTTTATATTTTTAAGGTTTTTTAGAGTTTTAGCTTTTTTTTAGTTTTTAGGGGTTTAAGGGTTTTTAGGTTTTTATGGTTTTAATAGGTTTTTGAGGATTTTATTATTTTTTTTTGGGAATTTTAGGGCTTCTTTAGGAATTTATGGGTTATTCATGTTTTAGGGATTTTTTGGTTTTTAGGGGTTTTTTGGTTTTTTGGGGATTTTAGGGGTTTTTGAGTTTTTAGTTATTTTAATTTTCTATATTTTTTTATGATTTTTACAGGTTTAAATGGGTTTTAGAGTTTTTAGATTGTTTTAGGGGTTGTATGGGCTATTAGGGGTTTTTAATATTTTCTATTATGTTATGGTTTGTAGGGTTTTTGTCAATTTTTGGTTTTTAGGGGTTTAAACAACTAATAGTTTTTTAAGGTTTTCCTATGGGTTTTCATAATTTTTAGAATTTTAATGATTTTCTGATATTTTTAGGGTTTTAATGTTTTTTAGGAGGTTTTCGGGTTTTATGGATTTTCTGTGTTTTTTCGGTTTTTATGGTTTTTAGAATTTTATATGTTCTTTGGGGTTTTATGTGTTTTTATGTTTTGAAGGCTTAATTAGGATTTTTCAAGGTTTTTATAGAATTTATATATTTAGGGATTTTAAAGAGTTTCTAGTATTTTTATGGGTTTTAGGGACTGTATTGATTGTGAGGGTCTTTAAGGGTTTTAGGTTTATTTTGGTATTTTTTGGATTATTAGGGATTTTTTTGAATTTCTTCAGGGGTTTTATGTTATTGAGAGTATTTTATAATTTTTAGGGGATTGAAGGGTATTTAGAGGGTTTAGTGGGATTTTAGGGTCTTATCGGTTTTAGGGGTTTTAAAGGATTTTAGGTTTTCTATGATTTTTTGGTTTTTTATGGGTTTTAGGTTCCTTGTAGGGTTTTTAGAGTTTTTATCATTTTTTAGGTTTTTAGGGGTTATATGTGTTTTTAGGTTCTTGATGAATTTTTAGGGGTGTCAGGTTTTCAATGTTTTTATGTATGTTTCATAATTTTATTGATTTTTAGGGGTTTTATGGATTTATTAGTTTTTTTGGATTTTTAGGGGTTTTAGTTTTTAATGGGTTTATAAGGGTTTTATGTGTTTTTCATATTTTAAGTTTTTCATAGGGTGTTTCATGGTTTTTAGGGTTTTCTGTTTTTAGGGATTTTAGTTATTTTTTATGATTTTAATAGTTATTAGGGGTTTTTAAAATTTTAGGGGTTTGGGATTTAAGGGGTTTTTTTGTTTTTTTTATTTTATTTTACATTTCAATTTTTAATATTTTTTGTAATTTTTTAGATTTTTTAAACATTTTTAGTGGCTCGAATTGTTTTAGAGTTTTTAGTGGGGTTTTAGGGTTTTTATGGACTTTATTGTTTTAATGTTTTTAGTAGTATTCATGGTACTTAGGGTATTTTTATTTTTATGGTTTTTACATTTTTTAGGTTTCATACAATTTTTATGTGTCTTTATGTTTTTAGGGTTTCCTTAGAGGTTTTAAGGGGTTTTTAGGGTTTTTAGTTTTTAAGTATTTTAAGGAAGTTTTAGGATTATTATGGTTTTAGGGTTTTTAGGTATTTTTTATATTTTTTCGGTTTAAAGGGGGTTTTATAAAAATAAATTTGTTTTTGTATTTTTTTATGTTTTTTACATATTTATGGGTTTATAGGTTTTTTATGTTTTTAAGTTTTTTAGAATTTTTTTCGGTTTTATTTTTTTATCATTTCGTAGGGGTTTTATCTTTTATAGGGGTTTGAAGTTTTTATGGTACTTTTTTGTTTTAGGGATTCACCATTTTTAGTTATTTTAGGGGTTCTAGGTTTTTATAAGATTTTACACTTTTCTTAGAGTTTTTCATAATTTTTAGCTTTCTTGTAGTTTTTTAGGATTTTTGGGATTTTTCAGTAATTTTGTTTGGGTTTTAATGTTTATAGAGATTTTTTGAGTTTTAAGGGTTTTAGGTTTTTTAGATTTTTTAGGTTGTTTAGGGGGTTTGTGATTTCTGGGGTGATTAAAGGTTTTCTTATTATTTTTTATTGGTTTTCATGTTTTTTCTGATTTTAGAGCTTTTTTGGATGTTATGTTTTTTAGATATTTTGAGGGTTTTAGGGGTTTTAGGGTTTTTTTGGTATTTTGGTTTTAGGGTTTTTTGAATTCTTAGTGTTCTTAATGATTTTATAGTTTTTTACTCTATTCAAGGGTTTAAAGGGATTTTAGAGATTTTTTTTGGGTTTTAGGGGTTTTATTAGTTTTTTGGGTTTTAAATATTTTTAGGGGTCTTATGGTTTTTAGGGGTTTTATCATTTTTAGGTGTTCTTGTGTTTTTTGTGTTTCATAGTTTTAAAGGTTTTAATATATTCTTTTAAGATTTTTAGGTTTTGTTAGTATTTTTAAGTATTTGATGGGAATTTTTAGGTTTTTAGGGTTTTTTGGATTTTGGGGAGTTTTTGGAATTTTTGGGTTTTATGTTTTTTAGTGTTTTATCATTTTTATCGGTTTTAAGGATTTTATTCGTTCTTGTGTTTTTTGTTTTTATTAATGATTTCAAGTGGTTTATGGGTATTTAATATTTTTTTGGGAATTTTTTGGATTTTTTTTTATTTTTATTTTTTACAGATTTTGAGTGTTTTTTGGGTCTTAATTATTTTATTGGGTTTTGCATTTTTTTAGGTTTTTAATGTTTTTAATTATTTACAGACTTTTAAGGGTTTATTAGGGTTTTTTGGGGTTATATTTTTTTTTATGTTTTCAGATATTTTTATGATTTATTGGGGTTTTAGTGATTTTTTTGATTTTTAGGGTTTTTAAAGTTTATTATATATTTTTTAATGGTTTTAGCTATTTAAAATATTTTTATAGTTTTTAGTGGTTTTAATGAATTTTAGTGGTTTTTGGGTTTTTATATGTTTTAGTGGTTTTTTTGGTTTTTAGGGGTTTCTAGGAATTTTTCGGGTTTTGGGGTCTTTAATATTATTAGGGTTGTTAGGGTTTTCGAGTTTTTAGGGGTTTTAAGAGATTTTATGTTTTTATGGTTTTCATAGGATTTTTCAGGGCTTTCAGGGTATTATGGTTTTATTTATTTTTAGATATTTTTAGGATTTTTATGGGTTTAATGTTTTTTGTGATATTGGGAGTTTTTATAGTTTTTAGCGTTTCTAGTGGTTTTATATTTTTTAGGTTTTTAGGTTTTTCATAGGGTATTTAATTGTTTTTGGGGTTATTTCGTTTTTTTGGGATTTTTAGGATTTTTTTGATTTTTTTTATGGATTTTTTTATGGTTTCTAGAGTTTGTATTCTATTTTAGGGTTTGTAGTGTTTTTATGTTTTTATGGGGCTTATTTGTTTTTATGTTATTAAGGTTTTCATAGGTTTTTTTCTTGGTTTTTAGAGTTTGTATGATTTTAACAATTTATAATATTTTTTATTTTTTAAGAGTTTTTAGTATTTTTAGGGGTTTTTTGGGTTTTAGTGGTTTTTCAAGGTTTTTCATGGTTTTAGTGTTTTTAGGGTTTTTATCATTTTATGGTTTTTAGGGATTTTTTATTATTTATATGGTCTTTAGATATTTTGAGATATTTTGTGGGGTTTTAGATGTTTTTCGAGTTCTTCTGTTTTTTTTTTGAGTTTTACTTTTTTTCATGAGTTATTTAGGTGTTTAATGGTTTTTAATTTTCTTATCATTTTTAGTGGTTTAAATTTATTTTATAGTTTTTATCGGTTTTTAAGAGTTATTTGAGATTTTATGGGTTTTTTTGTTTGGGGGTTTATAGTTTTTATTGGTTTTAGGGATTTTTGGATCATTTTAAGGTTTTTGAGGATTTATCATTTTTAGGGGTTTTAAGCATTTTTATTTTTTAACGGACATCTAAGGGTTCTTAGAAGATTTCTAGGCTATTTACAGTTTAGCTATTTTTTATAATTTTTTAGGATTTCTATTTTATTTTATGTTTTTATATATTTTGATTGGTTTTATGGTTTCTAGGGTTTCTATGGCTTTTTAGGGGTTTTAGATTTTTTATGTTTTTAGAGGTTTTATGTATTTTTATTTTTTTAAGGTTTTCATGGTATTTTTGGGTTTTAATGTTTTTAGGGATTTAAGTGATTTTTAAATATTTTTATGGTTTTATAGGGGTGTTATGTATTTGAGGGTTTTTAGAGTTTTTTTCTTTTCCTAGGGTTTTAGGGTAATTTAATTTTTTAGGAGTTTTATGGTTTTTTGACGTTAATAATGTTTTTAGGTGTTTATATTGTTTTTAGAGTTTTTATAAATTTTAGGGTTTTTGGTGGTTTTAGGATTTTATTTGTTTTTTGGTAATTATTTTTTAATGGTCTTTTAAGGGTTTTGAGGGTTTCTTCTGATTTTAGGGGTGCTATGTTTTTTGGAGGTTTTATGTTTTTCATAGGGGTTTTCTGGGTTTTTATGGGGGTTTATGTTTTAGTGATTTTTATTGATATTTTAGTACTTTTATGATTTTTAGTGTTTTTACTATTTTCAAGGGTTTTAGGGTTTTTTGAATTCTTAGGGTTTTAGGGATTTTAAGATTTCCTAGGTTTTTAAGGGTGTATTATAGATTTTCATGGTTTTTATGGATTTTTATGATTTTAGTAATTTCAGGGAGTTTTTAGATTTGTGTGGTTTTTAGGGTGTTTTTCTATTTTGAGAGTATTTAGATATTTTAGGGGTTTTATGGATTTTTTTGTTTTGGTGATTTTGTTGAGTTCTTAGGGTTTTCAAGTATTTATATAATTTGTAATGTTTTTAGGGATTTAATTGGTTTTTATAGTTTTTAATAGTTTTTAGGGTTCTTAGGACTTCAAAGGCTTTGGAGAATTTTTATTTATTTTTATAACATTAGGGATTTTTTTGTTTTCTTAATTTTGTTAGGGGGTTTTATGGGTTTTAGGTGTTTTTATGGGATTTAAGGTACTTTTAAGGGGTTTTAGTGCTTTTAGGTTTTGTAGGGGTTTTAAATTATATTATGTTTTAAGGTTTTTTTGGTGATTTTTAGGATTTTTAAATATTTTTACATTTATGTGGATTTTTTGGATTTTTTTGGATTTTAATGGGTTTTTTGGGTTTTTATGAATTTTGTGGGTTTTTAGGGTTATAGGGTTTTTAGAGTTTTAAGAATTTTCATGGTTTTTAGTGTTTTTATGTGTTTTTTTTTGTTTTTTTACACGTTTCTTTGGGTTATTCAGGGTTTCTAGGTTTTTTAAATTTCATTGATTTTTTATGATCGTTCATTTTTTATTGATTTTTGGGATTCTCAAGGTTTTTTGGGTTTTTATGGGTTTTTTAGGTTTTAGGAGTTTTTTAGTTTTTTCGTTGTTATGGTTTTGGGAGTGTTTTTTACATTTTTGTGGTTGAACATGTTTTTATAATATTTAATTTATTTATGGTTTTTATATATTTTTATATTTTTTAATGGTTTTAGATGTTTTTATGCTTTTATGGGGTTTTAGGGTTTTTAGGGTCTTTTTAGGGGTGTTCGTATTTTTTTGGTTTTTAGGGGTTTTATCTTTTTTTAGGATTTTATGTTTTTATTAAGGGGTTTTATGGTTTTATAGTTTTTTTGATTATAGGAATTTTTAGTGCATTAATAGGATTTTTAGGGTTTTCTGGTTTTTAGTGTTTCATGGTTATCTTAGAATTTTTGGGGGTTTAGGGTGTTTTTGTTTTTTATTAGTTTTATGGGTTTTTTTGAGTTTTTTTTGGATTTTAATTGTTTTTTTTAATTTTTAAATGTTTTACTGAGTTTGAAGGGGTGTTAGAGTTTTTAGTGGGGTTTTTTGGGTTTTATGTTTTTATGGGTTTTATTGGTTTTTAGACGTTCTATGGTTTTTAGAATTTTAAGGTATTTTTGTGTTTAATGGGTTTTTTGGGATTTTAAGTGTTTTAATGTTTTTATTCTTTTCTTATAGTTTTTATGGTTTTCATGAATTTTTATGTTTTTAATTATTTTTAGGCCTTTTTTGATTCTTATATATTTTTAGGGGTTTTAGAGATTTTGATGGTTTATTGGGATTTTTTGGCGATTTGGATTTTTATTGTTTTTTGGATTTTTAGGGTTTAATTTGAGTTTCTATGTGTTCTATGTCTTTTATAGTTTTTTAATGTTTTTAGTTTCTACAATAATTTTTAGTTTTTTTAGTTTGTTATTAATGATTTTGTGGGTTTTTAGGTTTTTTATGGTTTTAAGGGGTTTTTTGTTTTTAGGTATTTTTAGTGTTTTTAGGATCCTTTGGGGTTTTAGGGTTTTACCATTTTTTGGGTTTTTAGGGATTTTATGTTTTCTTTATTTTTTTATACTTTTCTTAGTATTTTTCAAGTTTTTTGGGTTTTGTTTAAGATTTATATATTTTTAGGGATTTATAGGTTTTTTGGGTTTCAAGGATTTTAGTGTTTTTAACGGTTTCAAGTGTTTTTATGGTTTTTAGCAGTTCTCAGGGTTTTTATAATTTTTTATTTTTTTTGTTTTATGTATTTTATTTTTATAATGTTTTATTAGGGTTTTTAACGATTCGAGATATTTTTTTGTATTTTATATAATTTTTTGGTTTTTAGCGAATTTAGGGATTTTTTAGGAATTTTATGGTTTTATGATTTTTTTGGGTTTTATGTTATTTTTGAGTTTTTTAAAGCTGTTAAGTTTATTTGAGTATTTTAAAAAATTTAGTGGGTCTAAATGTTTTTATGGGTTTTTGGTTTTTTGGGGTTATTATGGTTTTAATGTATTTTAGGGTTTTTGGGGTTTTTAGTGTTTTTTAGGTTCTTCGGTGTTTTAAGTGTTTTTTGTTTTTATGGGTTTCTTAGTGTTTCCTGGGTTTCTAGGATATTTTACGTTTTTAGTCAATTTTTTCTCTTTTTTAGGATTTTTATAGTTTTTAGGGTTTTGGGGGAAATGAGGAGTTTTAGGACTTTTAGGACATTTTAGTTTTTTTCTTTTTTAGGGTTTTATGGAAAGGAAGGTGTGAGGGTCAGGCTATTCACGACCCCCTCAAAATTTATTAGTGAAAAAAATATGCAGCAGACAAGGGAGGGGAGGCGTCAAATGACCAACACCCAAAAACCCTTTACAAACACACACCCAAGGACCGAAAAAAAAAACAAAAACCAAAAGCACACAAAACCAAACAGAGAAGAAAATCTGAATAGTCCCCAACATCATCACCTACCCAATTAACAACTAGCATCCATCAGCATCAAAACCATCAGCAACAAATTCAACAACACAGCTTCACTATCTCTTGCCTCTATCAAATCTTCGCCAATCATGTCCACTACCAATATCACAGAGCCACCAACATCAAACATCACAGAACCACCAGCATCAAAACACAAGCATCATCTTCACCGCCTTGTAGTGATGTAGCATCCATCTCCAAGAAGAATCATCTTTCTTCACACCCACCTCTAGGAACTCAACTGCAACACCCAAGAGAACATTACCTACTCCTAGCACCTCTTCTCCAGGAGGATCCCCTGCTAGAAACGTAGAACCAGCAGAACCAAACACATAAACAACAGCTTCATCCCATCCTTTCCCATCATCATGCAGCATCTAGCGCCACCATTTCCAACAACCAAAATCTACTTCATCACTTCGTAAATAAGCAACAACAAACAACCTAACCCTCTTAGTTTTTAGGGAAATTTTTAGGACATTTTTTTGGATTTTATTGATTCTGAGGGGTTTTGTGGGTTTTGGGTTTTTATGGGTTTTTAGGGTTATACGGGATGTTTTTTGAGTTCTTTGGGCTTTGAAGGGGTTTTTAGAGATTATTAATATTTCTAGAAGTATAATGGGATTTTAATGTTTTTAGTTGTTTTCAGGATTTTTTGGGTGTTTTTGGGTTTTGGATTTTTTAGAATTTTTTTTATTTTATATTTTTTTTGGTTTTAAATGTATTTACATTTTAATGGTTATTTATGGTTTTTGAGTCATTTTATTTCTTTTTACCATTTATGGTTTTTAATGATTTTTATGGATTTTATTGTTTTTAGAGATTTTGATTCGTTTTTTGGGGTTTTTGGGATTTTTGGGCTTTTTAGGGTTTTTAGAATTTTTTTCTAATGGATTTTCATGGTTTTAGTTTTTTTACATCTTTTGGGATTTTTAGGGTTTTTTAGTATTTTTATGGTATTGTAGATTTTATTAATTATCATGGATTTTAAGGGTTTTAGGGTGTCTTGGATTTTTTTGGGATTTATGGTTTTTTTAGATTTTTTGGGGTTTTAATGTTTTTGGAGTTTTTTCTATCATTTGTAGGGTGTTTGGTTTTTAGATATTTTGGTGGATTTTTTGAAATTTATGGATTTTTAGGGTTTTTAATGTTTTTAGGGTTTTTTATTGGCTTTAATGGTTTTTCGGACCTTTTCAGGGATTTAACATTTTTTCTGGTTTTTAGGGGTATTATGTGTTCTTTATTTTTTATGTTTTTTAGGGTTTTTATGGTTTTTAGGGTATCTAACATTTTATCATTTTTCCGAGTGTTTTTTTAATTTTATTGTTTTTCTTTTTTCTACATATTTTTGGGGGTTTTTTGGTTTTAAGGGTTTTAGGTGTTTTTATGGTTTTTAGCAATATTTTTTTAGATGTTTTAATTGTTTAGTGTTTTTTATGGTTTTCTTAGGTTTTTTCTAATTATTTAGGATTTTTAAAAGTTTAAGGGGACTCTTAGATTTTGTATTTGATTTTGATGATTTTGTGAGGGTTTTAGGGTTTTTGAGGAGTTTTTTGGTTTTTAGGTTTTTTATGTTTTTGTGGTATTTTGGGTATTTTAATTTTTTTAGGGGTTTTTGTGTTTTTTAGTTTTTAGGATTTTTATGGGGTTTTAGTTTTTTATGGGTTTTATGGGTTTTTAGGATTTGTAGTGTTTTTTAGGGTTTTATTATTTTTAGGTTTTTAGTGGTATTATTTGTCTTTAATTTTATAATGCTTTCTTAGGATTTTCAAGGATTTTAGAGTTTCTATATTTTTTGATTTTTTTTTGTATTTTTATGATTTTTGTTGTTTTTTATGGTTTTTTATGGATTTTGAGGTTTTTTATGGTTATATGTGGTTTTTTAGGATTTTATGAGTTTTTAGGGTTCATAATATTTTTTTATTGTTTTTTAACATTTTAAGGTCCTTAAATGGGTTTTAGAGTTTTTAGTAATTTTTAGGGGTTTATGGGGGTTTCATAATTTATATGGGTATCAAGAGTTTTTAGGTTTTAAAGATTTTATAATGTTTTATAGTGTTTTATGTTTTTTATTTTTTTAGAGATATTTATTGATTTGTAGGATTTTTATTTTTTTTAGGGTTTCATTGTATTTTGGTGGATCATAAGGGTTTTAGGGTTTTTAGGGTTTTATGATTTTACTGGTTTTATATTATTTTTGGTTTTTAAGGCTTTCCTAGGGGTTTTCAGGGTTTTTTTACAATTTTTCATTTTTAGGGATTTTAGGTATTTCAAAGATTTTTAATGGTTTTTAGGTTTTTATGGATTTTGAATGTTTTAGTGGGGTTTTATGGTTTTTTGTGTTTTAGTGTTCTTATGGTTTTAGGGTGTGCGATTGATTTTATGTTTTTATGGTTTTCCTCGCGTTTTAGTGCTTTTTTTAATTTTTAACGATTTTAGGGATTCTCAATATTTTTATGGTTTTACGGTCTTTTTTTTGATTTTGAGGGTTTTAGAGTTTTTTAGGGCTCTTAGGGTTTTTATGGGGTTTTTTGGGTTTTTAGATATTTCGGGTTTAAAATGTTTTTTTGTAATGTTTTTAGGGTTATAAAGGTTTTTGATACTTTTTTTATATGTTTTAGGGGTTTTATGGTTTTTTTGATGTTTTATGATTTTTAGGTGTTTTTATGGGTTTTAGGCGGTTTTACGGTTTTTCGTGTTTTTATGGTTTTTAGGTATTTAGGTTTTTTATGTTTTTTTTGTCCTGATGGGTTTATTATGGTTTTAAAGTGTTTTTATGTTTCTATGTATTTTTAGGGATTTTTAATATTTTTATGGGTTTTTTGGATTTTTAGGGATCTTTAGGGGTTTTAGGGGATTTGGGGTTTTTTGGGGTTTATAACAATTTATAGGTTTTTAATGATTTTAAATTTTTATATATTTTATTTTCATTGGGTGTTTTTAGGGTTTTTTATTTTATTAATAATTTTTAGGAATTTTTAGTAATTTTATGGGTTTTTGATATTTTTAATGTTTTTTGGGGGTTTTATGTGTTTTATGGTTTTCTTATTTTTTTAGGTTTTCGGTGGGGGTTAGATTTTTTATTTTTTAAAATATTTCTTATAGTTTTATGGATTTTAAGTGTTTGTTGTGTTTTTATACATATTTATGATTTTTATGGGGTTTTAAGTTTTTTAGGGTTTTTTAGGGTGTTTAGGGTTTTCAGGGTTTTTCGTGTTTTTCATGATTTATGGTTTTTTATAGGTTTTAAGTATTTTAAGGTTTTTAAGGTTTTTTAGGGGTTTCAAGTAGTTTTAGTGTTTTTTATGATTTTATGTATTTTTATGGATATTATATGCTTTTTATGGATTTTTGGATTTTAAAGGGTTTTATGGGGTTTTATGGTTTTATGGTTTTTTTTTGACTTGTTTATGGGTTTAATGTTTTTTAAAAATTTTATGGGTTAAAATTTTTATAGTTCATATAGGTTTTTAGGGTTTTATAGGGTTTTATGGGTTTTAAGGTTTTACGGGGTTTTAAGGATATTTTTAGGGTTTTTATCATTTTTTAGGTTCTTAGGGGTTTTAAGTGTTTTAGATTTTAAGGTTTTATTATGGGATTTTTGGGTTTTTTTGTTTATTTGCGTTTAAGGTATAATGTGGATTTTTTTTTATTTTTATATTTTTTAGGATTTTTATATATTTTGAGGGGTTTAAGGGTTTTAGTGATTTTAATTATTTTTATAGTTTTTATAATTTTTTTTGGGTTTTAGGTACTTTAATGTTTTCTTTGTAGTTTTCAGGGGTTATAAGGTTTTTATGCTTTTTTGGATTTTAGAGGTTTTATAGGCATTTTTAATGTTTTATGGGTAAAAAGGTTGTTTTGAGTTTTTAGTGGTAGTTATGTTTTTATGGGGAATGAGCAATTTTTATGTCTTTTTTATGTTTTTATGGTTTTTAGGGGTTTAGGGTTTTAAGGATCTTTTTGTGGTATTACCATTTTTAGTTTTTTATGTATTTTAATTTGTTTTTTATTTTTTAAAATTTTCTTAGGCTTTTTAGTGTTTTTTAGTTTTATGTGATTTTATTAGATTATTAGATGTTATGGTTTTTAGTCATTTTATGGTTTTTATGGTTTAAATGTTTTTTGGGTTTTAGGGTTTTTATTTTTTTAGCGCTTTTTAGGTTTTTTAGGATTTTAAGTGTTTTCAGGTGTATAAGGTTTTCTTATGGGATTTCATGGTTTTTGGGGTTTTCTATGTTTTTAGTAATTTTTTGGTCTTTTAATGGATTTATTAATTTAGTGTTTTTATTGTTTTTGAGGATTTTTGTGTTTTTTATTGAATTTATGGATATTTAGGTTTTTAGGGGTTTAAGAATTTTTAGGTTTCATTGGTTTTCAGATCATTTTTCAGGGATTTTAGGGTTTTTCGGTTTTTTTTTAGATTTCTTGGAATTTTTTAGGATTATTAGGGTTTTAGGGCTTTTTTGGATTTTGAGGGTTTTTTGGGGTTTTTAGGGTTTTTATGGATTTTTTGGGGTTTCTAGGGTTTTTTGATTTTTTTTGGTTTTATGGTTTTTCATAGTTTTTTTTGTTTTAGGGTTTTAAAAAGTTTTTATAACTTTTAGTTGTTTTTCGGGATCTTCTATGTTTTTAGATATTTTTTTAATGTTTTTATGGTTTTTTGGATTTCAGGGTTTTTTGGGTCCTATAGTGTTTTAGGGTTTCTATCCTTTTTAGGTTTTTGAGGGGTTTAATGTGTTTTTAGATATTGTGGGTTTCTTATGGTTTTTAGTGGTTTTTAAATTTTAGGGATATTTATAATTGTATTGGTTTTTAGGGCTTTAGGGATTTTCTATGTCTTTACTGTTTTGAGGGTTTAGCATTTATTATATTTTTATTGGTTTTTACTTTTTTTTTCTTAGGGGAATAAGAGGTGGGAGGACAAGCTATTACTGGACACCCCCCCCCCCCGGCGAATTTTTTTTAGAAAAAAGACACTACATACTGTGGAGGGGCGGGGTCAATCAACCCACACCCAAAAACCCTAGAGGCCCCAACAAAACAAAGAATTCCACAAGAAACCCAAAAGAAAAAACAACCAGGAAAAGCATAAAATCAAAAGCATTCCTGAAATAAACTCCCAAACAAACAATAACCAGAATCCCACATCACCATTTTCATCAACCATCACCTTCATTCCATGCATATCCACCACCATCATCACAAAACCACCATAGGTAAATTCATAAGTCTCACCTTCGCCACCTCGCAGCGAAGTAGCACCCATCAACAAACACCATCATCTATCATCACTTCCTAGCAAACCAACATCCATAGACAAGAAACATAGACTCCAACAACCCTCACCTTCAATCCAGTTAGCTTCCAACAACTCACACCTAGTTGCTCAACTAGGAATACATCTGCGGCACCTAAATGCAGGACAACATCCAACACCACTCAATAGAACCAATATCAAGCACCCATAATAATTCAAAACCAGACCAGCACCACAGCCATTAACCTCCACATCATCTTACCTCAAATCCAGCATCAGCAACGACTCACAACCAAACTAGCCACAACTCAGAAGACTGCAATCCAACATAGCACCCAGAACATAACTAAACATGGAAAAAACATCCGCATCAGCATAATACAATAACAAAAATAAGGAGCCAGAAACACAAACCAACATATTCACTTTCCATAGCCACTAGAACCCATCAAGGAGAAGAGAGAGCTAGGGAAACCCTACCAGATTGAGATCTAGAAAAACATATCCAAGCATGGGAATGAGCATGTCGCTACCAGGATGTCGCAGAGCCCACCGTACCCACCTTTCAGCATCGCAAATCCAAAGAGGCTAGCATAAACCTCCCAAGTCTATAACTAGCCACATTGTCAGTGATCGAGAAGGGTCCAACCAGCACCGCCAAACCAACTCGTCACACCATCTACAAGGACTGCAGTGCCAAGCACCAAAAATCTACCCAATCATTATCCATAATTTTGGAATAATATGAAGAATGTTCAAAATAAATGGTAAAGGGCATGACTAGTCTGCATACCAGTTCATCATCAGTGGTACACGACCGGTTTGTCACACCGCGCCACCCGCGGATGTTGTCATTTGTGAAACGGAGACAGATCTTCTACACGGGCATGAACCAAATGGCTGGAATAGTGATGCCGGATCGATTCATATTTGCGCACCATGTCAGCTGCGAACTAGGTGGACCGGCCCCCACAACGCACTATGTCATTTTCAAAAAGAATGTGGATCTATGTGTGGCCGCGAAGCACCCCCGTTACCGAGTTTGTTCAATGGAGAGGTGCATTTAATGTTCCTCGTGAACCCCGGGTGGACTAAGTCATATGTAGGCCTAGTTTTCTGTCATGGGCCTTCGTGAAAGGTGTCGCATGACCATAGATACAACACGTTCTCCCTTTATAAAAGGACAACATGTGGTAGAAGAAAGGAATTGGCTAATTGAGAATCTTATTTTTGGCGATCAGCTCTTTGAAGGAAGGCATGGGTCATTCAGAGAAGGAAGAGGCTTTTGAGAGCTTAGGATTTCACATACCACAATATTCTGATTCACGAACCAGCAACATGTATATACTGGGGACGAATTGTTATGAACTGAAGAATTCATAAGTAAATTTGTAAACCACATACCTAAAATTGGTCAACCACGAACAATGTCCCCTGTACAGATGCACTCCCCAGGAACCAGGGATATTATTCCCCTTCTTTGATTCAACGTGCTGCGTAGCAGCACCTACGCGGGCGAAGCCCTAAATGGCACTACCCCCAGCTACTGCCGCTCGAGGATACTCTAGTTCCATGTACCAACATGGTATGAGGACCAAACCTGAAACTGCGTACCACACTGGTACACGTGATTCCCCTCAGTCCGCGTTCTACACTGGTACGCGGACGACCTTCCATCCGCGTAGCACCTTCCTACGCGAAGGGCAACACTCCTCATATGGCCATGTGGTACGCCAAGGCCTTTGGTGTTTCCATCCACCGAGTCAGATAAGGCCCTTCCAATTCAGTCCAATCCTCTAGAATCCCTTTAGTATCCTATCTATCAGTTCTAATCCAAGGCCTTTACCAAAGCCACCAGACCGGCATGCTGAAACCTCCAAGCACATTAGTGTTCCATCATGTGTTCACATTCCAACAGTAGGTGGAGACAAAGTGGTTAACACATCCCTTGAATGGACATCCGAACCATTCCTAGGTTCCCATACCCAAGGTAGTCCAACATCCAATCCCGGGATCCCCTTTTTTCCTCTCCACTCTATAGGATTGAGGGATCTTTCTTGATTTTCCATTCAATGAGTGCCAGTAGTGAAAACTTCTACCCTCCACTGAATAGAGTAATAGGGCATCGATCTTGGATTAATCCCCACACCATCGTCATCGCACAATAATATCCTTTCCCCTTTCATCTGGGAAGGTTCATTGTTTTTTCCCTTTATCAGCATACCACAGCCTTTGCCGACACGACTTCTACATTTGTTTCCTCCTCGACACTAGGGGAATGAATGTCTCATGGTCTCAGCCCTCCCCCTTCACCATTGTCTTCCAAATATCCCCTTAGTAAGGGAAAAGTGTGTGACTTACCAAATCTTCCACATTTTTTTCCTCACACTGAGAATGACTCACATGGGCTTAGATATTTGTGATGGTCACGACATCCATACAATGATGATGGTAGAATTAACTACATGGTTTTCGATCCCTACCTCCTATGAATGGTAGATAGAACACCTCCCTAAGGATCAATCCCAATTCAGGCCACCAACCACATGTAAGCCTCAACTATACCCCAACACGGGATACCAATCACACCATCAATAAGAAACTAGAATGTGTAATCCCTGACCTTATAGAACTATGAATACCTTGATTCCCAACCAACTAGGATACAAAGGAAATCTCCCTAAGGCATAATACCAACTTCCATGTCTGATACACATCTATCCTTATCAGAATGTGTCCTCATGCCCCTATAAGGACTACCCCTGGGCCGAGGAAATCATTTTCCCTTGCGTCCTATGGGCCGCTTCAGTGTAAGTCCCACACAAACCTTGAATAGGCACTTTTCACCTAGAAGTCCATGAAACATGACGTTAAAATGTACAGTTGGGTCCATTCCACATGACCTTAAAATGTGATGTTCCCTGTTATGTGGCACCGAACTACGTAGATTCTGATTCCTTTCACAAGGATACATAAGAAGCTCGTTTTACAGGTTGGATTCAGATGCTCAAGTCACTTTCTATCCCCCTGGATGACAATAATCTTTAGAGTGCCCAATTATAATGATTGAGACCAGTGATGTCTGAACAAACTCAAACATCCCCGGAATCATTAATCTAATGAGGGGTGGTAATCCTCGGGTGTAGACGATTATGAATCCTGACATATACTAGTGACTTGCAACCCTGTGGTAATCCGTGGATACTATGCTTAGGGATAAACCAATGATTCGAGAACATATGAACACATCATAAATCTATAAAAGAGTCCCATAATAGGAAATAATTTCCCCCAAAAGGGTGCGATGAGACCAACTTCCCATACCCTCGACCAATGTGGGTTCTTAAGTGTCGTTGTCAATATCACCCAATGAGCTCCTGACTTTGGAAAGCATGTCCATGGATCATTAGATACAAGGACCGTTGGGAATTTTGGGCTCTGCAAATAGAACCATTAGAGAATAGAAGAGGCCACTAAGATAGAGAACCTGATAGAAATGATTAAACAACACTGACTCCCTTTAATCAGACATAGGAACCGATCAAGTACCCTTCAACTCAAAACAAAAATGGTGTACCCGACAAGAATTTTTAACCAAGATGATGGATTAACCCTAATCTGAAATACTTTATAATAGTAAATGGATTATTAATATCTGATGGGCCATCATGTTCATTATCCAACCAAAACAAAAATGTACCCATTAGTGAGACTTCAAAGAAGGTGGTGAAATAATCTTACTTCATGCCCCCTTTCATGCTCAAAAGGAGGGACAAGAAAGGTTATTAATTACGTATGGGATTATGGGATGCTACATTGATGGGTATTGAAATTTTTATTTTCTAAATTTTTTATTGGTATGTAGTAGAGCTTCCTTAAATCCAATGGAATCACAAAGGTATTCACAGACACACATGATGATCATTGAGAATACTAGGTCTCCCAATCGATTGAGGACCCTGTCTCCCACCCACTGTCTTCAATGCTGGGTCTCAGATTCACTAATCCAAGAATAAGACCTAAATCGTGCTCTCCTAACTATAGAGGCGGCTATGTACACCCTCTAGTCGGCTAATTACCCTCGGTCTCCCGCCCAACAACGATTGAGAGAGAAGATCCATGTTTCCCCTTTAGTCGTCTCGAACTGTTTCGGGAGCCCGTCCTCAGAATGAGATACTGAATTCCTTCCTTATCTTAGGGTGGTGGATGAGGTCTATGCTGATGAATTCATTCATATTGGAAAGGGTTTTCTCTCCAAGTCCCCTGCTAGAAGATTTCATCGAAACAATGTCACGACCTTGTATCCTCACCCTGAAGAGGATACCACACCAAGGATCTACACCCATGCTCCCCGAGCTCCGGCCCCTCGGACCGCACACCTAGGGCAGCGAACATACAACCAAGAATAGGTCATCACCCTCATTACTGAGGATGAACTCCACTTCTCAGACACAGAGACATATCACAGGCATGCCCATGCACCTATCCGCTCTTCCAAAGTATGCCATCCCATCATGGTGGAAATCTATGAGCAAGCATGCATCCCCACAGAGCCTCATCAAGCATGTCGACCATACAGGATGACACCTACCTAGCAGTCACCTCCCCCTACACATGATCATGAATCCCACCCACAAGATGTGGTGGTAATCCAGTGCCGGCAGGACCATCTCCTTCCAGATGTTCCTGATGCCCGCCATCCGAATATGGTGGCGATCAACAGGTGGGCATGCATCCCTACCAAAAGAGGGCCACCAAATCCATATGGTGGCTAACCAACATATGTAGGTATATCTCCCTATATATGCAAGTAAATTCGGTCATCCTAATGTGGTGGAAAACGGAGAAGTAAGCTAGCATATCCCAGAACAAGGGAAGACTCATTCACCTACCTTGACACAAGAGACTAGTCAGTATCCACTAACCACTGGAGGACCGGTGTAGGAAATTCTTACTCCGATATAGTAATGGGCCCTCATACCTGTTCAATCCAAGGATTACTCTCTACATATCATGTAAATGATGTAGGATCATGCATCGATCCAAGATCATTTCTTGCAGACTTTCCAGAATGTAATTGCATCGATGACAAAAGCAAGGACTCGGGCCCGTGAGCCCATCTCCCCAATTTTGGTGACTCATCTAAGAGATGATAGATCCACCTCGGAGTAGATCTGTATCCCAGATTCTTCCTAGGAGGGTCATCATATATATCCCACGATACAAGGAAAATTGGATCGAGCATACTTACTCGTTCCGACTGCGGGACACCCGTCCATCACGGTGGATGCTCCATAGTAGGCATATATCCCTTCCAAAAATCATGATGTTTATTAGCATATACTAGAAGCATCACAGGACCCAATTATATAGGAAACCATAGGTGATGGCCATTATCAATAGAAGATGGTCCCAGCTGCCCATAAGAGAGTGCCCCAAACACACCGAAGGCATCCAAAAAATAAAGAGGGGGTCCATGACTCCACTCTTCTAGATGTTGGGGTTCTCAAAGGCTCAAAACATGTCTCAAAGTCTTAGAATTCTTCCAACCCATTACCATACTATGGAAGAAGCAGTAGTAGCTGTGAAGGTCCTCCCCCGCAATGTCGCTACCAATGGCTTTGAAGGTCATCCCCAAAGAACCCACGAGGGCCTCCCTCATGGGAATATAATGACCCATCATGAGAGTTTATCTTTTTATGCAAGTCACAGAAGCCCTCCGCGTGACCAGAAGATTGAGAAGCAAGAAGGTCCTCCACTTTCTTCGGTCCGCCCAGATGTTCCTCCCCAGGGTTTACGTTTCAAAAACTCTCCGTGAAATGGGACCATATATTATAATGGTAGTCCTCACCGTAATAGTTGCAACTATGGAGGTCCTCCCCATGGTGATGTCTCATCATGACAAGAAGTTCCTCCCCTTACCGTGTCCTGCCCTGAAGGTCCTCCATAGGGGTTAATTTGTAACAATATTTCATTCATCCGATTATGGTGGTAGTCCTCGCCACTATAATAGTGGATGTCCTCCCCGCAGATATGTAAGGAAACGATAAGGCCCTCCTGTCATTGAGGTACATTCTGAAGGCCCTCCCTAGAGTGTGCCCCACATAAATTTTCCCTGCGACATTTTTGATGGTAGTCCTTGCCATCACGGAAGCTATGATTGTAGTCCTCGCCATCATGGCCGCCATTGCTAAGGTCCTCCCCACAATGGTTTTAAGAAACAAGGAGGTCCTCCCCTTGTAGAACTATGTCTTAAAGGATCTCCTTAGGATGCACACCAAACATCAAACCATGATGGTCATCCTCGCCACCATGACAACCATTACAAAGACCCTCCCCGCAATGGCCTTGAGTAGCAAGAAGGTCCTCCCCTTTTTTTCAGTCCACTCTGAAGGTCCTCCCAAGGGTATGCACTGCAGAATTATTTCTAGCAGTTAGACTTCAAGCTGCGATGGTAGTCCTCACCACTACATCGCTAACTACGGAGGTCCTCCATGCGGTGACATATCATATCGACAGGAAGGTCCCCCCGCCTGAATCATGTACAAAAAATCCCTCCTATGTTGAGGCACATAGACGGAGGGAATCGAAAATGTTATATTCCCATTCAACTATCAACGACATCCTTCTTCAATCAAGAGATGGCCCCAGACCACTTTCATCCTCTATTCCACCCCGGAGCCGCCCCCATAACGATTCGATCCATGCCAGCCCCACTACCTCCGATCATACTATGAAGGAGAATCTCAGTTGGGCTAATCAAGTAGAGGACTCACTGGCGGAGGCACATGATGATGTATTTCACTTGAGGAAACAGCTAGATTGGGATAATATACTCGTATTGTTTTTTCCCACAACTACCTCTCAGTTTGACATACCTATAGAATTGTCAGAAGAAAGCATACATGAAATCCACTTCAATATCTAGACAACCCTTCACCGGTTGAAATTAAACCTCCTACCATATGAAGGGTATGTAGATCATGTCAAGACAATAAGAGATATTCTGTGTCACATTGACCTAGAAGTCCTTCCTTCAGCGCAACATCCGGGATTAGAGAGGCGCAAAAGGGACGTTGAGTAAAACTGCCTCCATGAACTGCACAAATTGTGTCACCTTTTTTATGATGCTCAAATGGGGGTTCATATCTTTGGATCGGGAGAACATGGGGCTCTGCATTTCACCCCACTTCCTATCTAGTAAATCCCATTCAGCATAAAATCATGCAATGGAATCACTTAAACATTGAAATAAAATGATGTCCCTATTCAGGAGAGGTGGTATATCTGACAAAAACCGGTCAAGAGTATGTCTGAAATGTTTCAAGCTCGACGAGAGATATCCATTCATGAACTCTTGAATCAGGCTACCAAAAACATTTGACAGGAATCTCACCTAATAAAAATAAGATCAGAGATTGGTTATTTCCACCCTAGAGGGAATTAATTCGCTGGTGAAATCGACACCAGTTCTGGCTCACCCTTGAATTGGAGCACACAAGATCAGGTGGGAACCAATAGCAGCAGCCGCAACAGCAATATGGGAACAACCCCAACCTGCAAGGATTGGGGAATTTTTAACAAAAAATACCCCCATGAGGCCAGCAAAAATGGGAAGAGGCACATTTCCCATGGAATGGAGCCAACCCCAGCCCCCAGGGCTGGGGTCATTTTTACCTCAACAACAAACCTCCCCAATGAGAATTAGTATTCTCTCATTTGGGGAGGATAGTTAGAAGTGGAGGCTCATGTCCAATATCATCCTTAGAAACATCATTCCCTCCAAGAGGGAGGCGTTCCGTAAGGTTTCACCAAAGATCCTTTCGCGTCACCCTTCATCAAGATACCCAATGAAAATCCCATGATGGAAGGGGGAAACCCAGTATGAGGCACATAAGGTCCTCTTCCTACTTGGAAGATGACACCTCCTCCACCCTGTACTATGCATCTGTCAACATCGTGGAGGTTAACCCCACAGATGGAACCAACGTCGATAAAAATACAGATGGATCAGGAAAAGATGGTTTCGTTCAGGTAGTGACTCACAATGAGCTAATAGGCATGCACACCTAAAACCATAGGGACGCCCTGAACATGGATGTTCCAAAAAATCCCCCTCCACTTCCCCAGTGAGTCGCCAATAGGGAAGGGAACAAAGGCTAGGTTGTCCTCAACATACTTTTTTCTCTCATAACAAACGAGCCTCTAATACTCAAAGAGAGGATTGCTTGGCAGGATGAGGAAATTATGGAATTAAGGTTTATTGATATTGAGATACTCTAGAAGAACTATCTTGTCCTTTACATTCCCCAAGATGACTCATAGTATTCACTTCCACCAAGTGATCCTCAACAACAAGGGTTTTCCAAAGCAAACAAAACAAGGTTAGGCCCCCGCCCAGAATAGCACCTGGCCTATCCAACTGCCAGAACCTGGATTCAGAAGAATACTAAGACTTCCCTCCACTCATGGGGCATCTAGAGCAAGTATATAAAAATACTCCACAGGTACCCCCAATGGAATATGCTCTTCAGGTACTAGTCGAGCCAGCACCTCAATTAGTACCCCATTCTATACTTGTTTGGGATCAGGCCCAACAAGAATGTAAACCAGGGGCTTGGCAACACCATCGAAGCACTGACAGCTTGATTGGAAGCATTGGAAGACTGGCGCGCTCTGATACAGCCCGAGCAAAAACATTACCCATATTGGGAGCATAGCACTCCACCTACAACGAATTTTGGGAACCCTTTATTCCCTATATTCAATGGATCAGGAAACCTAGAACAATATTTGATGAACTACACGTCTTATTACGACCTTATGATGGTAACTCTGGAACAAAAAGAAGCAGTAAAACTCAAATGCTTCACGCGAACCTTACAACCTTCGACCTTTGTCTGGTATAAAAGTTTTCCAAATAAGTCAATAAAAGTATAGGAGGATCGTTGGCAGTAATTCGTGTTCCACTTCAGCTCAACATTCACCAAGATGATGTTTAGAGATCTTATAAATTGCAAACAAAAGGAGAACGAGAGGGTCTCAGACTTCATCTGCAGATGGAAGTGTCTAACCTACTCTCTGAAAAAGGTACTTCCCTAGGACGATATACATTCTATTTTCATCGATAACCTCCAAGATGGGATGAGAATGCCACTCATACCAGTGAAATGAACCACTAGAGTTAGATATTTCTCTGTTACTGCCAAGAGAATCGAATAATCCTTGCAGCTAACTATCCTCAAGTCAGGAATAGCCTCATAGGCTCCTGCAAAGAGAGAAAGTAGAGCTGAAGGATCCTCATTCAGGCTCATGCTTTCCTTCGCACCTGCTCCACTGCTTAGGCCTCCACCGAATATCCAAGGTCCTCTGGCGTATCAACGACTGCCTCCACCCTGGAGATATGATCATAGAGGACCTAGGTTAGGCCAATATTAGGGATTAAGAAATAAATTTTACTTGTTCTAAGAGTAAAAAGTCCACAATTATTTCATAGCCACAATGAATTTCATCTTGGTCCACTTACCATATCCAATAATGCCTAAAGATTTCAGCCTCGATAACCAACCAGATTATAGTCCCTACCATTGGATGTTTGGCCACAATATTCATGAATGCTTCATCTTCAAAGACATCATACAAAGGATGGTGGACTAGGGCAAGGTCAACCTAGGGACTCCCCCAACACACGTAGCATATGTTTCTACCACAGACCCAGAGGAGTGTGAGGAGTGGAAGAAAGTCGTTAGCAAAATGGAGCAAAATTTGATGGTTGGATGACTCAAAATATGGTAAACTGAGCTCCTGACATACTCCGAGCTCAATTGCAGCAACTATTTGTGCCACCAAAAGCTCCTAATGCAACACAACAACCATCCACCACCCCATAACCCTCCAAAATCCAATCATTTAGGCATAATTAGAGGGGGGAAAACATGTACAAGTGGATCAGTCTGTGACAGGGCCAAATCTCGCCTTGACACTTTCAGATTTCATGCCCACTGGCTTAACACAACGGGCACCGACTCACCAAACAGAAACATCAGAGGTAGCCAACCTGGCTAATCTATCATTGAATGAGGAACTAATATTCGGTTCCATCAACATCGTCCATTTAATGGAAATATTATCTGATGAAGAGTATGGTTATGAACTCAAGATCCCAACACCCGATCAGGGGACCAGAAGGAGTTATCACAGAAGAAGAGGATACCAAGGCAGAGGCTACCATGGCTAGAACTGACCTTATGGTTATACCCCATCTCAAACCATAAATATTTTGGAAACTCACAAGAGATCCCTTAAACAGTCTCAATAGGAGCGATAATATTCCCCTGCCCCCACGACCAGCCACTCTGGCCCCATTATTCTACAATACCCATTAGAGGAGGAACAAGTGTCTAGAAACCTATGGTGCATATGTAAACCAACCAGGTCAGGTCCCCAGAATACAGATGCACCACCAACTCTTTCCCCTACGACCGATCTCTCCTAATCTCATGATTTAGCCCCTAATGTTCCCATTTTAGAGCTCCCTCAAATCAAGAAGTGTCTTCCTCTAGAGAAAAAGTATGATTTCATAAATCAACTGGCCTTAGTACCAGCCAGGCTGTCAATCCATGATGCCCTGAGTTTATCAGATGACCATAGGGAGGAACTCATAGAAGCCTTGCTTAGCCCCCAGGAATTTCAAACCGATGTTTCTTCCACTAAGATATATAGAATAGACACTAGCTTGGATAAATGTAATGCAATGATTTCCATCACTGATTTGGATGAATATTCCACCGTGAAAGGAAAAAATCGAACCCCTCTATGTTCCTGGAAGGTTAAATGAACTTGATATCCGGAAATTCTTTATCGACAATTGCTCTGGAGCCATCCTTATCCCACTACTAACACTTCGTAGGTTTGGCTACATTAAGGAAAATCTTACACTCTTAGCCACAACTCTATTGGGTTATGACAAGAGAGAAAAAAATCCAGTGAGATAAATCAAGATCAGAACCCATTTTGGTGGCGTTGTGGCCCATTCAGAGTTCCTTGTGGATTGAATAAAACATGAAATTAAATTCTCTATTAGGAAGGTCATGGCTTCAAAAACATATGGTCGTCCCTTCCTCCTACCACAAATATATCAAAAATTGTATTAATGGAAAAGCTGGGACATTTACCACTGATAAGGCCCCTTTCGAGCTTTCCAAGTCGCATTACATCGATGTAAGATTTTATAATAAAAAGGGGAAGAATTATATAATTGATGGTATTGATTGATTCCCTACCCCAAATTGTTTTGAAGTGGTTCCCAAAGACCCCCTTAAGTAGCTTGGTGAAAAGTATGTGCTGCCCATCAACCATATTGAGAGAAGGAATGTGATTCCGAACATGTATTCAGCTATTCCCAAGATCTCAGTCATTACAGCTGAGTCTAAAAACACAAAATCAAATGTTGACCCTCAATTTGAGGAAGAATGCATGAGTAAGGGTTCCCATGTACCATCCTTGGAATCTCAATATATACCTTCCACACTATCCAAAGTGGATAAAGGACAAGACGCTTGTCACCCTCATACATCTCCCTCTCTAGAGGTTTCCTCAAGACCAATTGAGTTAGAGGAAGTCACTTCCGCCACAGAGAATCCTTGAGACATCTTGCCTCCAACCTCTGGAGAGCCCACATCAAGATCTCTCTCCCCGTTAGAAGAGGAGGAAGAGGATTTGGGGAAGAATAGGAAGAGGATCTTAGAGATTCCCATCGTTCATTCAAAAGGGGTATCTCTTCCACTATTTATGAAGTCCTGGAAATAAACCTGGGTACCGAAGAAGATACCAGACCCACTCTCATTAGTGCACCCATGTCTTCCAAGGAACAAGAAGTATATACCTCCTTATTTAGGTAGCATCAATATGTTTTCACCTAGAATTAAATAGAAATTCCAGGACTTGATCCTGAGGTGGTGACGCACCACTTATGCCTTCCAGAAGAACATCAAAGATATAAGAAAGCCTCCAGAAGGAAGCACCCCACACATGTGGCCAAGATAATGGCAGAAGTCAACAAGATCATCAAAGAATACATCATTTTGGATGTCCAATATCGCATTTGGTTGGCCAAAATAGTCCCTGTCCAAAAGAATAACTGACATATCTACTTTTTCATCAATTTTAGAGATATGAATCGGCACTACCCAAAAGATGAATTCCCAGTCCTGATCACTGAACTATTGATTGATGCGACAGATGGATATAAGGCTCTCTCCTTTATGGATGGTTATTTTGGATATAATAAAATCATGATGGCTTGAGAAGATGAAGAAGCCACTGCCTTCAGGCCCCCCTAGGTATTATTTTTCTACAAGGTCATGCCCTTTGGTCTAAAAAATTCAAGCGCAACATATAAATGTGTCCTTCATCAAATTTTCAAACCATTCCTAGGGAAGTTCGTCAAATTTTATGTTGATGAATTAGTGGTCAAATCAGGACATTTCTCAGATAACCTATTTTATCTTGAAACCATCATTAGAAAATTTTGGAAACAGAACCTGTAGATGAACCACTTGAAATGTGCCTTCGGGGTTACCTCATGGAAATTTCTTATCTTCATCGTATGCCATTGTGGCATCAAAATTGACCCTAAGAAGACAAAGGCTATCTTTGGGTTTCCACCACTCAGCATCCTCACTGAGTTGAGAGGAAACCAAGGACACATGCAATATATCATGCGTTTTATATCCAACCTCACAGGAATGTATCTTCCTTTTATTAGGTTGATGAAGAAGGGAGATACCTACCAATGGACAGATTATTTCCAAGAGAATTTGACAGCCTCAAGTAGTACCTCTTGAGTCCACTAGTTCTCATGCCTCCATTTGAAGGAATGCCACTTATCCTATATGTGATTGACTTTGAGCAGTCACTAAGAGCCTTCCTCACACAGATGAATGATGTCGGCAGTGAAAAATTCTTTTATTATCTCATCTGAACCATGATTGATGATGAGATCTGGTATTCAGATATCAAGAATAGTTGTTTGGATCTGGTCATCACAGTCCAAAAGTTACAACATTATCTACAGCATCATGAAGTCTATCTGATCTCACACAGTAATCCACAAAAGTACATCCTCATCCATCCAATACTGACCAGACACCTATCCTGATAGGCAGTCATCCTGCAATAGATTGACATCCGTTTTGTGCTATAGAAAGCTATCAAGGCCCAAGTGCTGGCACATTTTCCAGTACAACACACCTCAACAGAGACCTCATCATCAGATGTCGAACTCCCTAAAAAAGACGTCTTCTCTATGAAAAAGGATTCATGAACATGCGAAATGTAAATTGACGGTGCATCTAGAAACTTGACAGATAAATGAATAGAAGACCCTAAGTTTAATAAGGTGGGGTTGGGAGTCATACTCATATCCCCAGAGTAGTTGGGGTTTCCTATATTTCTTCCTCTTGTCATAAGGATGCGAAAAGAATGAGGTGGAATACCATGCCCTCGTTGCAGGTCTAGAGCTCACACTCTAGGCACAAGTGCAGCACCTTAAAGTAAAAGGTGACTAAGAACTGGTCATCAAGAAATTAAATGCTGAAAATTCTATTAAGGATGAGTTGATTCCCCAGTTCGACCACATCCAAGGGTTAATGGTGGATTTCCCTAAAGAACTAACATTAACCTATGTTTCCTTGTCATAGAATGTTGAGGTTGATGCGTTAGCCAATGTGGCCACAACCCTAGGTAAACCATATCGGGATGAAAAAGTTATCATAATTTATCACCATTGAATAGTCTTTCCATTTTTTCTATCTAACACAGAAGAAATTGATGAAGCTATCCCTGTCTCTGAGCCATATGCTCATACTACCTGCTGAATGAAACCCATTGTAAACTACCATCAGAGTAGATAACTTCCATTGGACAGGTCTAGAAGAGAAAAAATATAGAGAAGCGCAGTAAATTTTGTTCTATATAGAGGCACAATCCAGTAGAAGGTCCTCTAAAAGAGAGGACTTAATGGACTCCTTCTCAGATTCATTGATGGAGAAGAGACTGCTGACATCATTAATGAAGTGCATGCTAGAGTGTGTGGAGCACATCAATCAGGGTCCAAGCTTTCTCATTATATTTGAAGGAATGGATACAATTGGTCTACCCTGGCATGGGATTGCATGAACATTACTACGAAATGTCACTCCTTCCAAATTCATGCCAAATTCAATCATCATCCCCCAAAGCTACTTCACCAGGAAAAGTACTTCTGGTCATTCTCCATCTGGGGAATGGACTTCGGGGGACCATATCCTCACACCACAGTCAAACAATTAAAATATATTTTCACAGTGACCGTCTTCTTTTCTAGTGGAAAGAAGCTTCACCCCTTAATGAAGTCGGGGCAAGAAGCATTGTCAGCTTTGTGAAAACCAATATCATCACCAGATTTGGTGTCCCTCATTCAAAATTGATGGAAAATGGCCCCAATTTCTACTATGAAGAATTGGAGAAACTATACTAGGAATATGGTATAAAGACCAACCATTCATCCTGCTAGCACGCAGTGGCCAATAGACAGATAGAGGCCTTCAACAAGACCCTATCTAACATACTCCAGAAAACTATGGAAAAAGACCATAAGTCATGGCCAGACTAACTCTTCCATACCTTGTGGGACAATCGAACCACAAATCTCACAGCTACCTAGGGTACTCCGTACTCATCAGTATGTGGAATGGAAGCAGTTCTACATATTAAAATCCAATTTCCATCACTCTGCATTTCCATTTGCGATCAATTGTCTGACGATGAGAAAACTGAAAAGAAATTTGATTAATTGGAGAGAATGGATAAGAAGCGGTTGCACACATTGCACCACTTGGAACTATATCAGAAAATAATTACATGAAACATCAATAAAAATGTTCGTCTTTGGTCTTTCCTTGAAGAAGAATTGGTATTGGTCCTTTGGACCCCGATGATACCTAGAACAAATACGCTAATGTTGGTGCCAAAGTGGGACGGACAATATGTCATACACAAGGTCTACTCCAATGGTGGATATTACCTGACCTCTATGGATGGGTATCTCACCACCACTCCTACAAACGTGATATTTCAAAAGAAATATTTCTTGTAACCGTAAGAGCAGTTTTCATCAGAGCTGTGGGATGTTAAAATGCCAAGCCCTGAATGTCCTTACTTTACAACAATAAACTACATAATAAGGTGTCCTTATGCATGATGTTAAACTAAACGGTATTTTTTCACTATGTCATGAAAATAAACTACGTTGCTCTGGTTTGAACTCTATAACCCTAAACCAAGATCCAAAATTCATGATATTGTGACTTCAAACTATCTATGATTTTTTCCTTGGGGTGCATTCCAAAACTCCTAGCCTCATTCACGTTGGATATGCTATAAAATAATAGCATTTGCCCCTTTTTGGAAGTGATTACTACAGGTACGAGCTCTATGACCCCCAAAATAAGAGAAATATCTCCTTACTACATGACAATAAACTGCATAGAAAATCGTCTGAGCTGCATGACATTAAACAACCATGCCCTAAATGTCCTTACTGCGTGATAATAAACTGCATAGTAGAGTGTACTTACCGACAGATGTTAAACTGCATGATACATCTTCACGACGACATGACAATAAACTATGCCACTCGAGTCCAAACTCTATGGACCTAAACCAAGATCCAATAATCCTGGTACTGTGACATCAAACTGTCCAGCATTTTCCCCTCTAAGGTGCATGTCGGAGGTTCCCAGCCTCATTCACGTCACTTCTTCTATAAAATCATAGCATGTGCCCTTGTTTGGAAGTGATTATTGAAGATCTATGCTCTATGACCCCCAAACTAAGAGAATGATATCCTTACTACATGAAAATAAAATGTATTGTAAATTGTCTGAGCTGTAAGATGTTAAATTAAAAATGCACCTCGTTCTTACCGTACGACGTTAAACAGAACAGTTCTTCGTCCATGTGACATGTTAATAAATTGTGTCACACCGGTCTGAACTCTATGACCCTAATATAAGTTAATGGTGTCATAAAATGCATAATGAGATAGCGTCTTCGCCCGAGAAATCATTTATCTCTCAGAATTTGTAATCTACTGTTCCATGTTCAGAAAACTACATATGGCTTGATTCCTACCCTTGGATGATATGTATCGACGCATGGATTTCTGTATCTTGGCCCAACCACCATGAAAACATCTCCCCCTCATATATATGAGTCATATTTGTGCAAGAAGCCCTTTTGATTTACAAGGACCCTGAGAACTACAAGCGGCTTTATTCCTACCCTTGTAGGATATGTAGCGACACAGAGATTTCTATACCCTGGCCCAACCACCCTTGAAAAAAATATGATGCCCCTCATCCTTACCACATGACACTAAACTACAGGGAGCCCTTCCTTGCTAAAATACGTTAAACTGCACGACACCTTTTATTTTCACATCGATTCATTGTCGTCTTTACCACATGACGTTAAACTACATGAAATCGCTTTTCACATCGGTTCAACACCATCCTTACCATGTGGTTTTAAACTACACAGATTTAAAAATTCTCCCCATCCTTACCGCAAGACGATAAATTACATGGTAGTCATCCTTACCGAATGATAGTAAACTGAAGGGTACAAGTCATAATCTACTCCAGATAAATGGTAAACTATGGCTGGAACACTCCTTTCACATTTGGATGCATCCTTCCGATTAATCAGACTCAAGGACCCAGATGATTTCAGATCTTCATAATCACCCATGGCCATCAGAACTTAAAGGTCATCGACCTGCGGACACATTTACATTACTATGCATACCATTCCCTTAGTCGCTCTGCATATTGTTTCCCATGTCCCATCTACCAAAGAAAAATCTTCCTCAGGTGACACTCTTCTTACCTTCGTATGCTTCCTGGCCCCAAAGCCCCCATACCACATTTCTCGGTCCAAAAATTTCTGGAGAAATGGTTTACATTTTTTCCCCTTCACATCCAAATGTTTCTAGGGTGCCCCTACCTAGTTATCGTATGTATCCACCCGCCGTTCCTATGATGGTCTATTCCCACTACATAACACCTGAGCTGTGCTGATTTAATGCAACAAAGAGTTTCAATATGGTTGATTCTCATATGCTCGGACACATCGCTCCCAATCTACCAGACTCTGTGTCATGAGTGATCTTGAATCATCATAATCATTCATTACCATCAGAAGTAGAAGGTTATTGACCTATGGACACCTTTTCATGACTATTCATACCATGCCCTCAGTGGTTCTGTATATTGATCACCCATACCCAATATACTAAAGGCAAGTCTTCCCCAGGTGATTCTCTTCCTATCTCTATATGCTTATCAGCCTTAGATCCCCCACACCACATCTCCTAATTCGAGAGACCCCATGATTAATGTTTTCACCTTCATCCCCTTTTCTGATCAGATCACGCCAGAGCATCCTAATTCGATTATCCCAGAGGTAACCATAGCATCATCCAACTTTGGTCTGAACTCTGTGATTGTTAAACTAATAATAGATCATCCTTACTGCATGACGTTAAATTGCACAGAATAAAAGTGTACCCCATGCGTAGGTTACATCCGTGCCGAGAACTTTCTACACTTTGGAAAAAACTATGGCCTAATATCCCCAACATGACCAAACATTCCCTTTCCGTACATCAGACCATGTGACCCAGATAATCACGGACCCTCATAAACCTCCAAGTCCATCAGTCATGGAAGGTCATTGAACTGCGGACACAATTGCATTACTAAGCATACAATTACCTCAACGTCTCCACATATTGATTGCCCTTGGCCTATCTACCAAAGGAAAGTCTTCCTGAGACGACACTCGTCCTACCCCCATATTCTCAACGGCCCCAGATCCTTCATATCAATTCTCCTGATCTATGAGGCCCCAGAATCATTGTTTTGACAATATTAAATCTTCCCATGACTTGGAAATCTCAGGGTATTCAGATCTGGTTACATTCTAATCAAGAGTGTCCTTTACAGCAATGTCCTTACCACGTGACATTAAATTACACAGATTGTGTCATTACCGCATGATATTAAACTTCACAGAGACCGTCATTACCACATGAAATTAAATTGCACAGTCTTGAAATAACTCTTCACAGGTTTTATCAGGAAAGGAGGCTTCCCTCTATTCCTCAATACATGTGTCTGACCTCAACAGATCATCGTCTCACACCTACCTAAGAGGGATGAATTCACCCATTATCAAGATATCTTAACCCAAAATTATTCTCCCATGTCCAAACACCCCCTCCTCATGAATTATACTCTATAACCAGAATGAACTGAACTCCCATAAACCACCCCTTCTGGTCTTGAATCCCAACTTCCTTGGAGTTTCCCAACTATCGAGAGAATAAAACCAATGACCGAAGGACACATTTGATTGACTATGCATACCATTCCCCCAGCGTCACTGCATATTGTTTCTGATGTCGCATCTTCTAATGGAATGTCTTCCTTAGGAAATGCTTCTTTCTGAATGCCTCTTGTCCTCTGAGCCCTCATATCCATCCTGAGATTTGGAAACTCTCTAACCAGCCATTTAGAAACCTTTCCACAATCACATATGTGTATGGTGGGACGTTTCTAGTTAAATTCATGAGAACTAGGGAAATCAATTCCTTTTTGAAAGAACGTTCCAGCTTCATGACTTTAAACTGCATCATGATCCAACCCTCCTTTATGAAAACCAATTATGTGTAGGTGTGGTCTCATATCCATATCCATGATTGGTATCGATGTACCCAAACCATTCAAACACCAAGTCCTTTTTAATCCACCCCTGGTGTTTTCCATAACCGTTTTTTAGCCACCCCTGGTGGACTTCATAATCTGAAAATCCCTGATGTAATCCTGGCCATCAAAAAAAGGCAGTCATTGACTTAAGGACACCTTCGCATAACTATGCGTACCATTCCCTCAGTAGCTCTGCGTAATGAGGCCCATGGACCATCTACCAAAGGCAATTCTTCCTAAGGAGATGCTTTTCCTTCCTTTGTACGCCCATATGGCGCCTATTCTCTATGGAGTTCCCTGCATGTTGTTCAAACCAGAGTGAAAAATTCCCCCCGTATAAGTATGAAAGGTATTAAGGCATCCACAATCAGTGAATACCCCATTGGGTCCCTCTTCCCACCACATTTGGTCAAATATATTCGAACTAAAACATCAGTAATGATATTCTTGTTTGCTGGACTTTAAACCCACCACAGAAACATGTATGAATCTTTCCAAGATGAAAATCCACAAAGGTCATCTTGGAAAAAAAGATGAATATCATCTCACCAAGAATACACTTTGTACGACCTTCACCAAACATTGAGCAATAAAAACTTAAGAGGCACAAAGTCTGTTAGATCGAAACCCCACAAAGGGAGGTCTAAGAAAAAGCTAAGCTATACCCGCTAGTTCAACACAAAATGGGCCTAGGAAAAAATTGGGGTATCATTAGAAGAGACACAATGTGTTATTGTTTTCCTATAATACCCTAGCAATAATCGAACAATGCTCAATATGTCCCTTGTCATAGGAAACAATTAGTGCTCAATTAGATTATTTTATTTTACTGATTTCATGTCATGGTTCCAAATTAATACTTTCTTGAAGTGATGTTAATAGGAAGGCACAAAGAAGATGTGTTTAAAATACAAAAGTCAGTTCAATTGAGTTCATCAAAAATAGAGGAACATCCCCAATTCAATGTATCTCTAGAGTGAAAAAAAGGGAGAAATAATAGGGTTACATCCTGTAACATTGGTATAGAACTACAAAAATTCATGGTTCTCCCTTTCCAAAAGGATAGTGAGTGATTTCCACGAGCCATCGATGGTCTGTTCTAAGGAAGCTTTTTCATCTGTTCTGGCTTTCACTATCAGACGCACCTGCTCTTTGATAGCTTTAATGTCCCACCCCTTCTTCTAAAAGGATTCATATTTTTCATGCGAAGAGGCTAGTTTCTCCCTAAACTTGGATATGCCAACTTAACACCCCTAAGTATCTTCCTCCTGAAGAACCACCAAATCATGAACCTTGACTTCCTTGGCCATCATATGATCAAGTGTTTCTGAAATATCCCAGAAGTTTTCCACCTGATAGTGGAAAAAATTGAACATGGTCAACTTTTCCTCGCATGAGGTGAGGAATCCTTGGGAAATGATGAATTTTTAAATAAGGGAGTGAAGGTTCTGGTAATAAAAGACTCCAAAACCCAGATCAATAAATAATCACTGTAAATTGTCCCCCTCGTTGGCGAGATTGGCCAGGGGTGTCTCTACGGCAAGAGAACGCAACTAGTGCCATTCCTCTTTGCGCACTTCCTGGTGTCTTTCTACAACATCAACACATTTCTCCTCCTCTTATCTAACATATTTGTAAGTAATAAAAACCTCCATAGGAGTAGGTATGGACCTAAAGCTAGTCACCCAAGGTGGGAAACATTCCTTTCCCTCAACTGGCCCACCCACTAGAGCCTGATGTGGGGGACTAACCTCAGCCTCTAGGATGATCGATGATACTTTTCTGGTGATAGTCTTATTAAGACCTTGGGAAATACCCTCCAAAGGGGAGTGGTCTGATTCTCCCCCCACCAAAATAGGTTGCACTGATGTAACCCCTCCCTGTCACTTTTGATGACAGACTGAACACATTCTTACCATGTAAATAGGGGCGGGTGGTGTATATTTATTTGTCACTGAAGGGATAGAAGTAAAAGGCGTGGATGTTGCAATTTTTCTAATGAGAGGAATGTGTGATGTTGTTGTTGAGGTAAGAAAAGGGTAGGAGATTCTCAAGGGTTTCTTCACCTGTCGAACAGGCTCTTTCAGCATCCCTGCAGGGTAACAATCGACCCATAGTTGGGCATAATCCGGTGATAGGAAGGTGGTCCCTATTGTGTTAGGAATAATTATCTCTCTAGTATCACCCTCATGCATCATCATGAGCAACAATTGATGGAGAACAACAGGATGAGAATCTCCACAAAATTGGACAATTGGAAGCAGTGCGGTTTGTTGGAGACACCAAAACTGTGTGGAAAATTGGTAGGGGAGGTGTGGTTCACAGATAACTACTCGGTCTATATGGGTGGTGAGAATCTTGTCCCAAATATTGATGAGGTATGAGCGTTTCTCCCAGGAACCACCCCCATTACCTCTCGATGATCCATAGGGGTAGGATGTGGTGTGAACAATAAATGAGAGGCATCATTCAACAGCCCGAACGCATCGGTAACAGTCACAGTATGGGGGTGAATAATAGAAATTCTGAGAAGATCTAGATGAAAGTCATAATAGGGAACATGTGTGGTATGCCAATACTCATAATAGAGGGAAGTGTTCCTCTATCCACCCGTAAAAAAATTGGAATGGTTTGGTGAGACGGTGTAGAGACCTACCTTCCTGAATTTATCCCAATTATTCATAATACTAGGAAAGTATAAGAAAAGACAAATTAATAGGTCGACCCTCCGCCAACCTGTCTTCCATCATCAAGGTGCATGCCTGATCCACGTTGTATGTGTCGTGGGATGGGGAAATCTATCCAATTAAGATCATGGTGAAGAAACCAGCTATCCCAAGTGTAGGAGAAACATTTGACTGAAGCTCATACCCCCATGAGGCATACCACCTTTCTTCATGGGTAGCACAGTATGACCCTAGAGTTTGGGGAGATTGATGGGTTGGGTGAGTTTGACTATATCGTGCCTTCGGCCTAGGCCCATTCATTTGTAAGAATAACCATATAAATGCTTCCAATAGGACAAGGGAACGACCCTTGAGAGGATGACCCAGTAATCCCTCTGTCATAACCAGAAAAATCTTTGTCAAAGGGGACATGTGATTGGTATCATTCAATGTGGTAGCTACTGGGAGAAATTTGTCGTACATATCTCCGAGGATAGGAAGACCTCCAAGCTGGAAGATGTCCCACAAACTAATCCCCACTTCTTCGTGCAGTAGGAGAAAGGTGTTGGTACTCAACCACCAATGGATTAACAATTCCGTAATAATTTATACTGGAGAGAAGATTGAAAACTGAGACACCTAGGCTGCCTGGTACAATCTCACTACCTCCAGCTAGCCAGGTCACTCCCGACAGGTTTGATGCACCTAGAATGCCTAGTCCCACTCATCAGAGAGGCATCCTCTAGCCTGCAAATACAACTTTACGCTCCATCCTCTGCAAGGATTTTCACGGGAGATTCTGATAATGGATGTGTAATATCGGGAATCTTGTCTAGGGACATCATCATGTCACCCACAGTTGCCCTAAGTCCATGCCGAACCTCACCGTGTGAAGATGTTATCCTCAATCAGAGTGGGGATTATTTCTCCTATTAATGAAAAATTGGCGCGGTCATTACATTTTGGAACATCTAAATGGATGAAAGCCTGCTCAGGGTCGAGCAACGATAGAGGTAAAATAGCAGGAAGACCAAAACCGTAAAGTGGCAACTGCAGAGATAATGAGTAAGCTAAGAGGTCTGGCATTAGGAATATTGTCAGAAAGTAGTCATTGGAATGATAGGGTTTTGAAGATTATCATCTCCTTTCCTTTCCATGGCCACCCTCGTCTTCAAAAAATTAGCAGTAGCTCTTGGAGGAACCATTTTTTCTTCCTACATCAGAAAATCATACCATGGTTTAGTATGAAGGATAATATTCAGGAAAAGTCCACATATTTGGTAAAGGATCCACACAGGGTCTGCATAGTACACCCTGCATACCGACCCTAGAGTTGGTTCGTAATACCCATATTCCGTAAACCAGTAGTACATAGAAGAGGTCCGTGGAATCCTGTCCCACGGAGAAATGGCCAACAGACCACGTACCAGCCCCTATTTGGGTTCTTAGAATTTGGGGCTTAAGTAAAGTTTGAAATAAAAATTTCAAATATTGGAGGATAATTATAGTCCACAAACCACTGAACCACATATCATTTTCCCTATGTATCCCTCTATAACTTACTTTTTCATGTTTTTAGATATTAGTTTGTGGATGGGGGAGAGTGCGGACGAGGATCAGTTCACAGAATTTGAAGTTGGTTCGTGGATGAAGTAGTTCACGAATGAACCCTTACGCAGAGGTGGAGTGCAGATGCAGGGGACGAGAGAGCTTTTCACTAAAGGACCCTGTAAAATATCATGTGGAATCTTTTATAAAGTTGTGGTCCTCCCTCAGGTCTATCTTTCTACCATAAACCACTCTAGTTTCAGGACCACTCTACATCAGAATATCCTTCTCTTCATTCTAATTGGACCCCATTCTGATGGAGGCATTTTTAGGGTCCTGAAAAATCTGCAGAAGTGAAGGAATATAATCCCTTAAAATCAGTGGAAAAATCTACCCAATCATCATCAGTAACTTTGGAAAAATATGAATAATGTTTAGAAGAAATGGGAAATGCACTAAATAGTCCACGTATCGGTTCGGCATTAGTGGTACGTGATCAGTTCGGAAAACTATGCCACCAACGGATGTTATCGTTTGTGAAATTGAGGCGGCACTCCTATGCAGTTGAAAACCAAATTGTTGGAAAAGTTAGGCTGGACCAGTCCGCAGTCATGAACCATGCTGGCTGAGAAATAGGAATACCCCCCCCCCCCCCCCGCCACACTGTGTGTCGTTCGCAAAATAGAGGTGGAGCCATTCACCATTGTGAATCACCCCCGTGACCAAGTTGGTTCACATGTGAGGTTCAGTCAATGTACCCAACGAACCATGGGTGGACTAAGTCATCTGTAGTTTGGGTTTTCTTTCATGGGACTCCACAAAAGGTGTTGCATGGCCATAGATACAACCCTTTCCCCCACTATAAAAGGACGTCAAGGGGGAGAATAAAGGGATCAGCGGATTGAGGATCAGATTCTTGTCGATCGATTATTTGAAGGAAGGCATCTGACTTTTGGAGAAGTAAGAGGCTTTCGGGAGCATAGGATTTTGCATACCATGATGTTCCGATTCGTGAACTAGGAACAGGTATAAACTGGGGAAGAATTGTTAATAATTAAAGAATGCATAAGTAAATAGTTTAACCATTAGCTTAAAATTGGTAAACTGTGAACCATGGACCCTACGCAGATGCACTCCTCGCAAACCAGGGATCCTATGCCCCTTCTTAAATCAATCATGCCACGTAGCACCCCCTACCTAGGTGAAGCCCTGACCGGCACTGCCCCCAGCCACCACTGCTCGAGCGAACTCCAGCGCCACATAACAACTTGGTATGTGGACCAAACTCGAAGTTGTGTACCACTATGGTACATGGGATACCCCTCAATCCGCATACCACAATAGTTTGCAGATGAAATCTCCATCCACATAGCACCTACTTACGTGAAGGGCGCCACTCCACATATGGCCATGGGGTCCACCCAGGCCTTTGGTGTTTCCATCCCCTGATTCAGATAAAGCCCTTCCAATTCAGTCCTGTCCTCTAGAATCCCTTTAGTATCCTATCAATTGGCCCCAAACCAAGGCCTCTCTCAAAGCCACTGGACTGGCATGCTGAAACCTCCAGGCACATTAGCGCACCCTCTTGAGTTCAAATACCTACAGTATGTGGAGACAATGGGGTTACCCCATCCCTTGAATGGACATCCAGAGAATTCCTAGGATTCCATACCCACTGTAGTCTAGAGTCTGAGCCCTTTATCCTCTTTCTACCTCTCCACTCTTCAGGATTGAGGGATCCTTCTTGATTTTCCATTCAATAAGCTCCAGTGGTGAGCACTTCTCCCATCCCCTAAAGATAGTAATAAGGAATCCCTCCTGGAGTAATCCCCACACCATACTCGTCACACAACAATAGCCTTTCCCCTTTCATCTTAGACGGTTCATTGTTTTGTGCCCTTTACCAGTATACCATGGCCTCCATAGATGTGATTTCTAGCTTTGTTCCCTCCTCAAAACCAAGGGGAATGAGAGTCTCGTGGTCTTGTCCCTCCCCCTTCTTCATCATCATCTTCATCTCCCCTTACAAATGGAAATGTGTATGGATTTTCAAATCTTCCACATTCTCTTGTTTCTCACACCAATCATGAATCACATGGGCTTATAGATTTGTGATGGACACATCTTTCGTATAATGATAACGGTAGAACGAACTACATGAGTTTTGATCCCTACCTCCGAAGCAGGGTACGTAGAACACCTAATAGAGGTTCAATACGTACTCAGGACACTGACCACATGTATGCCCCAACAATACCCCAACATGTGCTGCCAATCACTCCCTTGACAGGCAACCATCATGTGTAAGCCCTTACATTCTAGAACTTTGCATACCTTTATTTTTGATCAACCAGGATATGTATGAAATCTATCTGATGGATAACCCCAACTTCCAAGTCTAATACCCTTCTATCCTTATCAGACTGTGTCCTCATTCCCCTAGTAGGACCACCCCTGGGCCCAGGAAATCATTTTCCCTAGGGTCCTCTAGTCCGCTTCGGCATAATTCCCATACCAACCTTGACTAATCACTTGTCACCTAGACGTCCTTACCACATAATGTTAGACTGTACAGTTGGGTCGTTGTCATATGACCTTAAAAGGTGATGTTACTTATTAAGTTTCATGGAACTATACGGATTTGGATTACTTTCACAAGGATAAATAGGAATCCTACATTATTGGTTAGATCCAGATGCTCAAGTCACTCTCTGTCCCCCCAAGAAGACAAAAAACTCCAGAGTTCCCAATTATAAGGCTTAAGACCAGTGATGTCTGAACAAACTCAAACATCCCCAGAATCATTAATCTAATGAGGGATGGTAATCCTCAGGTGTAAATGGTTCTTAATCCCACCATATACTGGTGAATTTCAACCTAGGGGTTAATCCGTGGACACTATGCTTGGGAACAAACCAAATATTTGTGAACATATGAGCACACCTTAAATATATAAGAGAGTCCCGAAATAGGAAATAATTCCCCTAAAAAGGGTGATATGATCTCGACTTCCCATCCTCTCGTCTAATGTGACTTCTTAAGTGTTGTTGGACATATCACCCAACGAGCACCTACATTTGGAAAGCAAGTCCATGGATCATTGGATACCAGGAAAGATGTGAGTTTCAGGCTCTATGAATAAAACTGTTGGAGACCGGGTGGGGCCACAGAGATAGGTAACCTAATATAAATGATCAAATAGAACTAAATCACATTAATCAGATACGGGAAATAATCACATCCCCTTTGCTGCAAAATAGAGGGTTTTTAGGGTTTTAGAGTTTTTAGGTCCTTTTTGGGTTTTAACATTTTTAGAGTTTTTAGGTGTTTAAGTGTTTTAACATTTTTTATCATTTTCTTATGTGTTTTTAGGTTTTCCATGGTTTTTATCATTTTAAAGGATTATATAGGATTTTATGGGTTATTTGGGATTTTGGATGGTTTAGGTTTTTTAATATTTTATTGTTTATACAGGTATTTTGTGTTTTTTGGATTTTTATGGGTTATAAGTGATTTTTAGTTTTTTATTGTTATATTCGTGGTTTTCATGTTTTTTATGGTTTTTTTTACAGATTTTTGGGATTTTTGGGATTTTTTTTTATTTTTCAGATTTTGAGGGGTTCTAAGATTTTAGGGGTTCTATGTTTTATGATATTTTTTAACATTTTTAGTGGTTTAAAGGGTTTTTTATAGTTTTTAGTGGTTACTAATATTTTTTTGGGTTTTATGGGTTTTTAAGGCTTTTGGTTTTTGGGTTTTTAGGGCTTCTAACTTCTTTTTAGGGGTTTTAGCATTTTTTATTTTTTAGGATTTTATGTGTTTTTATAGTTTCACAGTTTTCCTAGGGTTTATCAACGTTTATTGTTTTTTTTATGTTTTTAGGATTTTCAAGGGATTTCAGGTTCTTTGGGGGTTTTAGGGTTTTAAAGATATTAATATTTTTAGGATTTTAGGGGTTTTAATAGTTTTTTGGTTTTTAATGATTTCTTAGGGTTTTCTTTTTTTTAAGGTTTAATAATTTTTTTGGTATTTTTAAGGATTTTTAATATTTTAATGGTTTTAGGGGGGTTTAGTGATTTTGAGGGTTTTATGGTTTTAGGGATTATAAGGGTTTCAAGAGTTTTAGATTTTTTATTTTTTTTCTTTGGTTTTTTAGGGGATTTAGATTTTGTATGTTTTTAAGTATTTTTATGGCCTTTTTCGATTTTTATGATTTTAACTCTTTTTAGGGATCTTGAGGGATTTTAGAGTTTTATATATTTTATGGTTTTTAGGTTCTTAGTATTTTTATTTGTTTAGGGGGTTTAAAATTTTTATAGTTTTTTAACAATTTTAGGGATTTACGAGGTTTTTAGTGTTTTTATTGGGGTTTTGTGATTCTAGGGATTTTTAAGAATTTATGGGATTTTATGTTTTTTTTTTTGTTATTATTGTTTTAGTTTGTTTTGATGGTTTTAGGGGTTTATAATTTAATAGTTTTTTAGGGGTTTTAATTTTTTTTATGTTGTTAATGGTTTCTTAGCTTTTAGGGTTTTTTAGGTTATTTATTTTTTTAGATTTTCAGTACTTTTTATAATTTTTATAGATTTTTAGTTATTTTTAAATTTTTTTGTTTTTATTATTTTTTGTGATTTTAGTGATTTTAGGGTTTTAAGATTTTTTATTTTTTTAGAAGTTTTAATTTTTTTTAGGTTTTTAAGTGTTTCTTTTTTTATAGGGTATTTAGAGATTTTTACATTTTTAGGGATATTTAGGTACTTTTATGATTTTTATAGTTTTATAGGATTTTAAAGGATTGTGATGGGTTTTAAATGTTTAAGGGTTTTTTGGGTTTTTAGTGTCTTAATTTTTTTAGGGTGTTTATTTTTTTTTTGAGTTTTATAATTTTTTTTGGGGTTTGAGGGTTTGTAAAATTTTTAGTGAGTTTTTAGTGTTTTATGGGGTTTTAGTGTTTTTATGGTTTCTAGGGAATTTATGTGTTTTATTCTTTTTTTGGGGTTTTAGGCTGTTGTAGGGTTCATAGGATTTTTTAGGTTTTTAGGGGTGTTAGGGTTTTTTTCTGTTCATAATGTTTTATAAGGGTTTTTTTTGTTTTTAGGGGTTTTAATTTTTTAGTTATTTTGAAGTAATTTTTTATATTTTTATGGGGCTTTTTGCAGCGTTAGGTATTTTTATGGGTTTTTGGGTTTTAGGATTTTTATCATTTTAGGTTTCAGGGGGTTTTATGGTTTTAGATTATTTATGGATTTATTAGAGGGTTTTGGGGTTTTATTGATTTTATGAATTTGTTGGTATTTTGTAGGATTTTGTGGTTTTTATAGTTTTAGGAGTCTCAATGGTTTTCGTAGATTTAGGGTTTTATGGGTTTTAGGAATTTTTATGGTTTTTTTGAGTTTTTAAAGATTTTAATGTTTTTATTGATTTTTTGAACATTTTTAGGGTATGAAGAGTTTTTTGAGTTGTTTGAGTTAAAGGGGCTTTAGAGTTTTGGTGCCTTTTAGGGTTTTATGTGCTTTTCAGGCTTCTTATAGTTCTTAGGGTTTTTATGGTTTTTAATTGTTTTAGGGGTTTTAAGTTCTTTTATGGTGTTTAGTATTTTAGTGTTTTTAGATTTTTATGGTTTTCTATGGGGTTTTAGGGTTTTAAGGTTCTTTATGTTTTTAGTGATTTTTGGGGTTTTTTTATTTTATTATTTTTTAAGTTTTTAGGATTTTTTTTGTTTTTAGGGGTTTTAGAGTTTTTAGTGTTTTAGGGTTTTTAGAATTTTTAGTGTATTTAGGGGTCTTGAGCATTTTTTAGGTTTTAAGGTCTTTCGGGGTTTTCGGTGTTTTTAGAGTTTTATTGAGTTTAGATATTTTCATGGATTTTTTATTATTTTTGGTTTTTTATGGGTTTTAGGAATTTTGAGGGTTTTGACGGTTTTTATGGTTTTTAGGGTTTTAAGGGATTTTAATGGTTTTTTTAGTTTTTTATGGTTTTGTGGGTTTAGAGTTTTAAATTTCTATAGTATTTTAAATGTTTTTTTGTATTTTTAGTCTGTTTGGTGGCTTTTAAACATTTTTAGTGTTTTTTATTTCTTTTAGGTATTTTATGGTTTTATGGGTTTTTAGGATTTTTCAGATCTTTTAGGGGTTTTATCAATTTTTAGGGGTTTTATGGGATTTTAGTGTTTTTAGGTTTTTATTTTTTTCTAATGGATTTTCATAGTTTCTATGGTTTTTATGTTTTAATATATTTTTATGGATTTCTTAGGATGTAAATGGTTTTTAGAGTTTTAAGGGATTTTAAGGGTTTTCTGGTGTTTTAGGGTATTTATGGTTTTTTGTGTTTTTAGTTTTGTTGAGTTTTTTAGGGCTTTAAATGTTTTTTAGATTTTTGTAATGTTATTAGGGTTTTAAAGGGAATTATAGTTTTAGTCGATTTTATTTGGATTTTAGGGTTTTAATGGTTTTTAGAGGTTTTAGGGTGTTAGGGATTTTTAAAATTTTAGTGTTTTTTATGTTTTTAGGGGTTTTAAGAGTTTTTTAGATTATAATGGTTTCTTAGAGATTTTAAAAAATTGTAAGATTTTTTAGTGTTTTTAGTCCCTTTTTAGGATTGTTATGCTTTTTAGGGTTTTCAGGGTTTTAGGGATTTTTAGGATTTTTAGTATTTTTGGGGTTTTTACGATTTGTTGTGTTTTTTTGGTTTTCAAAGATTATTTTGGGTTTTTTCTGTTCTATTATTTTTAGTGTCTTTTAGAGTTATAAGGGTTTAAATGCGATTTATAGTATTTGGTGGATTTTATGTTTTTTATGGTTTGTTTGAGTTTTTTGATGTTTTAACGGGGTTTTTGGTTTTTATGTATTTTTAGGGTCTTTTGGGTCTTTTGGGGATTTTTTGGGTTTTAGAATTTTTATGGGGTTTAGGGGGTTTTAGTGTTTTTTGGTCGTCATGGTTTTATTTGGGGTGTTCAGGGTTTTTAGGGTTGTTTTTGTATTTTGTAATTTATGGATATTTTATGATTTTTTTTTGTTTATTGGTGTATAGGTATTTTTAAGGTTTTATGGGTTTAATCTTTTTAGGGTTTTTTGTTTTTTTTTTGTGTTTTTTACTTCTTATGGTTTTTATAGAATTTTATGTTTGTAATGTTTTTAGATATTTTTTGGATTTTAATGGATATTTAGGGGTTTTAGGTATTTTTTGATTTTCTAGGCCTTTTATAGTTTTTAGTGTTTTTTAATGTTTTTAGGGTTTTAAAATATTTTTGGACTTTTAAGTAGTTTTGAAAGGTATTTTGGGTTATTAGTTTTTTTAATGTTGTTTAGTTTTTTATGGTTTTATGGGGTTTTAGAGTTTTAATGTCATTTTGGGCCAAGGAAGACGTGAGGGTTGGGCTATTCCCCCCCCCCCCAAATTTATTAGAAAGGAAGAAAGAGACACAACAGTCAAGGGAGGGGAGGGGTCAAATGGACCGCACACAAAAACCCTTAACGACCCCAAAAAAAGAAAGATCAAGAAAAAAAACTGAAAAGGTCCAAAAGAAAAGACACAAAGAAAAGAGTGTTAGCTAATATCACCACCAAAGACATCCAACTCCACACTTTGGAAAACGATGCTTGCACCCAAGCTAGAACCCACATCAGTAAGGCAGAAGTCGGATTCAACACCCGTATCCATAGAATCCCATCCCGACTCGTACTCCTCCTGCATTCCGAGTATTGACGGAAGCTTCTCTCTGGCCCTCTCTTCCTCAGCAGTTTGTGAGGGCCACTCCCAAGAATTAACTTTGAGATTTAGCCTGACCTTCTTGGAGGTGGCTCGGGTTGCCATATGTCGCGGGAGGGTGGAGTAATCCTTCCGCAGCCTAAGCTTTGGTGGAGTAGAGATAGAACCATCCTCATGCACTTCTTCCTCACGAATTACACCATCACTAGCTTCACTAGAGATCTTTTTGCACCCTTTTTTTCATCGAGGCCCAAAATTTTCAGCACCCCCTTCTAATAGCTTATTATTTTCTTCTTTCAACCTGGCTATAGCAGCGTTTATCCTACAGTCATCCTCGGCAAATCTCTCTCCAACTCTCTTAGCTTCCCTCACTTGGGGAAACCTTTACTATTCAACCATCATCATATCTTGCAGTAGTACACAATAATCTTCAGCAGATGGGACACCAAGCAAACCATGGAGCTTTGCAGGTTCGGGGCCATATTGCCTGAAACAGTAGGCAGGTCCTCCACTCTGCTGGTCCCTTCTACAAAAAGAGGTAAGCCTGCCTCCAAGAGAGTAATCCCCACATCATCACACCCCACAAGCACCAGGGGGCATCATGCCAATTGGTGAATCTCTCCCTAGGACTCTAGTACTGCCCTTATATTGAAGAACCGTCCTTCTTAGCCAAAGAAAATTTCCACTCATCCCTAGCTCTCACACCTTGCACATCCATATCCCATTGTGCAATACCTCCCACCAACACATTATCCTCTTCCTATTTAGCCGAGGCTAAATCTTGAAACCTCTTTTAAAAATTCACAACATTCCTCTCAGGGAGTCTTCTACTGCTAGAACTCCCACTACTCATCTTGCAGTCTGTAACCTCCTCTCCCAGTATAGGGGTTTTTATGGTTTTTAGAGATTTTATGTTTTTAGGTGTTTTATGTGTTTTTATGTTTCTAAGGTTTTCATATTGTTTTAGGGTCTGTTTGGGTTTCTTACATGTTTAGGGATTTTTTTGTAAATTTTAGGATTTTTATGGTATTTAGGTGTTTTATGGGTTATGATGGTTTTTAGGGTTCTTATTTTTTATTGTTTTAGTGGTTTTAGGGTTTTAGGTTTTTAGGATTTTCATAGGGGTTTAAGGGGTTTGATGGTTTTTTATTTGTTGGTATTTTTAGGGGGTTTTATGATTTTTATGGTTTTTATGCTTTAGGAATTTTGTGGGTTTTTTTTATTTTTAGGATTTTATAAATTTTATGGTTTTATGGGGTTTTAGGGTATTTTTAATTTGATTTAGTGGATAAATGTGTTTTTATGATTTTTTAATGTTTGTAGGGGTTTATTGGGTTTTAGATATTTTAGTGGTTTTAGGGGTTTTTGGTCTCATTTGGGGTTTTAGGAGTTTTTAGGATTTTAGGGGTTTTAATTGTACTTTGGTTTTTAACATTCGCTTTTAGGTTTTTAGGATTTTTAGTGTTTTTCTACGTTTTAGGGATTTTTTGGATTTTTTGGATTTTAATGGGGATTTATGGATTTCATGGATTTTGATGGGTATTTAGGGTTTTATGGACGTTTTAGGGTTTTAATTTTTTTCTTAGGGGTATTAAGGGTTTTTTTTTTGTTTTTATAGATTTTTCTTGATTTTTAGGATTTTTTTTATTTTTTGAGATTTTGGGGGCTTCTGTGTTTTTAGGGTATTTAGGGATTTTAGGGGTGTTTTGGATTTTTAGGGTTTTCTGAGTGTTTCTTAAGTTATTAATCTTTTTATTATTGTTATTGTATTTTGTTGTTCAAAGGGGTTTTCATTTTTTTAGTGTTTTTAGGTTTTTATGGGTTTTTAGTGTTTAAATTTTTTGTAGGTATCTTTTGGTTTTTTGGGGTATTTAGGTATTTTAGGGTTTTTAGGGATTTTTAGGACTTTAATGTTTTTAGTTTTATTCGGATTTTTGTGTATTTTTAATTTTTTATGGTTTTCATAGGTATTTTGATGGTTTTTATGTGTTTTCAAATTTTAGTGATTTTTAGGGATTGTTAAGGATTTTTACGATTTTATGGGTTTTAGGTATTTAGAGGGTTTAATGGTTTTTTCGGTTTTTAAGGTGTTTTTAGGGTATTTAGCATTTTTAGTTTTTATGGGTTTTTATTATTCAATGATTTTTAATGTATTATTTTGGGTTTTCAGTATTTTTAGGGTTTTCAAGTCCTTTTTAAGATTTTTATGGGTTTTTAGGGATTTTAGGGATTTTGAGTGGTTTTAGCTTTTTTAGGGTTTTTTTGGGGTTTTTTGGTTTTTTGGGTTTTGAGTGTTTGTTTTTGAGTTTTTGATGGTTTTATGAGTTTTTAGTTGGTTTTATGGTTTTTTTATCAGGGTTTAGGGTTTTTATGGGTTTTGGGGTTTTCTAGTTTTTAGGTTTTATTAATGTTTTAGTATTTTTTTGTTTATAGTGGTATTTATATTGGTTTTTAGGTTTTCTTATGAGTTTTCAAGGTCTGTTGCATTTTTTGGGATTTTTGGTGTTTTTTAATGCTTTTTGGGGTTTTTAAGGATTTTTATGGATTTTTATGGTTTTTTTGTCTTTAGGTATTTTAACAACTTTATGTTTTTTAGTGGGTTTGAGTGTTTTTATGATTATTAGGTTTTGTTGGGGTTTTTAGGTTTTTAGGGATTTTTAAGGATTTCTTATGATTTTTATGGGCTTTCAGGGTTTTATGGATATCTAGGGTTTTTAGTTTTTGAAAAAAATTAGTGTTTTAAGGGTTTTTCTGTATTTTGAGTTTTGTTATAGTTTTTATTTTTTTTATATATTTTTAAGGTATTTAGGTGTTTAAAGTGTTTATATATTTTTTGTTGTTTTTATGAGTTTTTGGGTTTTATTTTTTTCTAGGGGTTTTAAGATTTTCCTAGGGTTTTTAGGGTTTCTGGTGATTTATGTTTTTATGTATATTCAGTTATTTTTTTTTTATTTTTATGATTTTTAGTTTTTCAATTCATTTTGAGATTTTTTTGGGGGTTTTATTATTTTTTTAGTTTCGTATGTTTTTTTTGTAGTTTTTGGTTTTTAGTATATTTATGTGTTTTAGGTTTTTTTGGTTTTCATAGGGGTTTTTAGGGTTTTGGGTTTTTTTTACATTTTTATGTATTTTAGGTATTTTTTATTATTTTAAGGGTGTTTTGGTTTTTTAGGGATTTGGAGGGGTTTTAGGGGTTTTTATGATTTATATGGTTTTTAGTGTTTTTATTATTTTTATGGGTTGAGTGTTTTTATTTTTATTTTCTATTTTTCATAATGTTTGTAAGGATTTAGGCATTTTATGATTTTAGGGGTATTTAGGGATTTTTATGATTAGTATGGTTTTTACCGTTGTTATAGTTTTTTAGTGTTGTTATGGTTTTTAGGGGTTTTGGGTTTTTTTTATTTTTTGTGGTTTTTAATATTGTTTAGAGGTTTTAAAATTTTTATGACTTTTAGGAGATTTTTGTGTTTTTTGTTTTTTAAGGGGTTTTATGGGTTTTTGTATTTTTGTAGTTTTTAGTGGTTCTAAGGGTTTTAGGGGGGTTTAGGGGATTTTTTAGGGGTTTTTATGTTTTTATGTGTTTTAAGTGTTTTTTGGATTCTTAGTTTATCTTATATTTTTTAGTGTTTTTTTATTTTCATAGATATTTGGAGAGTTTTATGATTTTTATAGTTTTTTAGGGTTTTAAAATATTTTGAGGTTATCTGGGTTTTTGGGGTTTTGGGGTTTTTTATCGATTTTTGTGTTTTTTGGGGTTATAAATGTTCTTAGTTTTTATAGGTTTTTAGGGGTTTTCCCGGTTTTTAATTGTTTTTCTTTTATAATGGATTTTAGAGATTTTCTATGATTTTATTATTTATAGGGTTGTTTTTTTTGGATTTATAAGGTTTTCAGGGGTTTTGGTGGTTTTTTGGATTTTTAATATTTTTTTGACTTTGTATGTTTATAGGGGTTTTAAGTGTTTTTAGGTTATTAATGTTTTTTTTGGTTTTTTTTTGGTTTTTATGTTTTTTTTATGTTTTTAGATATTATTATATATTTTTTGGATTTTTATAGTTTTTCCGGGGTTAAGGGATTTTGAGGGGTTTTATGGTTTTGGGGTTTTTATAGGGTTCTTATGGTTTTTTTTGTTTTTAGGGGTTTTATGTGTTTTAGGTTTTTATGGTTTTATTAGGGTTTTCTTGCTTTTTAGTGTATTTTTTATGTTTTTATGGAATTTTAGGGGTTTTTAGGATTTTTTTGAGTTTTTAGGTATTTATGGATTCTAGAGGTGTTGAGGGGGGTTTGGATTTTTATCGGTTTTTTTGGTTTTTAGTATTTTTATGTTGTTTAAATGTGTTAAGAAAATGGAATGTTTTTGGAAATTTTTAGTTAAAATATTTTTAGAGTTTTTATTGGGTTATTAATGTTTTATGTGATTCTAGGGGGTTTTAAGGGTTTTAGGGGTTTTATGGTTTTTATAGGTTTTAGGGTTTTTAGAGGTTTTAGGGGTCTTAGGATCTTATTTTGGATTTTATGGTTTTTATTAATTTTTATGTTTTTAGGGATTTTAAGTGTTTTAGTTTTTTATGGTTTTATTAATGGGTTTCAGAGTTTTTAAGGTTATTAAAATTTTAGGTATTTTGAATACTTTTTTATGTTCTTAGTATTTTTATATATTTTGAGGGGTTTTATGTTTTTTAGGTTTTTATGGTTTTTAGGGGTTTTAGAGGATTTATGGGTATTTAAGTAAATTTTGGTTTTAAAGGGTTTCTTAGTAGTTTTCAGGGTTTTTAAGTTTTTTTCTTTTTTAGATATTTTTAGCTTAACTTTTGAATTTAATGGTTTTATTTAGATTTTAGGGATTTGATGTTTTGAGGGGGGGGGGTTGGGTTTTTTTTTCTTATGGGTTTTATGGTTTTGTTGAGTGTTTTGACATATTTATTGATTTAAAGTATTTTTAGTGTTTTTAGTAATTTTATGGGTTTTTATAAGATTTTAAGAATATTTTGAATTATTTTATGTTTTATATGGGGTTTAGGGTTTTTTCGTTTTTAGTGGTTTTTTGTGTTTTTTTTTTGTTTTTTTACTATTGTTATGTTTTTTAGGATCTTAAGAAATTCTGAGTTATTTTCAATGTTTTATGGATTTCTTTTATTTTAATGAATTTTTATGGATTTTTTTGTATTTTTAAGGGTTTTTGTGGTTTTAGTTATTTTGAGGGTGTTATTGTTTTTAGGGTTTTTGGGTTTTTTAGTGTTTTTTTAGGGGGGGTTATGGTTTTTAGGTTTTTAAAATTTTCTTATGGGGTTTCAGGGTTTTGAGGTTTTTTATGTTTTTAGTGATTTTTGGTGAATTTTAAGGATTATTTTTGTTTTTAGGGTTTTATGGATTTTTAGGGTTTTAGGGTTCTTTGGGATTTAATGGGTTTTATGGTTTCCTTCGGTTTTTATGATTTTTTTGGGTTTTTATGGTTTTTTTAGTATTTAGTATTTTTAAGGTTTTATATGGTTTTAAAGCCTTTTTAGGGGTTTAAAGGATCATTAGATTTTTTTAGTTATATTTACCGTTTTTTGTGGTTAAAAGGGTTTTTAGATTTTATTATGGTTTTTAGGATTTTAGGGTTTTAGGTTTTCTTATGGTTCTTACGGTATTTTATTATTTTGAGGTGTTTTTAGGGGTTTTAATGTCTTTTAGAGGTTTTTAGGGATTCCATAATTTCTAGGGTATTTAGGGGTTTAAGTGCTTTCATGTATTTAATGTTTTCTTTGGGGTTTTCTGGGTTTTTAGGGTTGTTTGCATTTATAGTTATTTTTGGGTTTTTTAGGATTTTTATGATTTAATAGGTTTTTAGCGATTTTTTAGATTTTGGGGGGTTTTAGGGTTTTTATCAATTTTATGTTTCTTAGGGGTTTTAAGTGTTTTTTGGGTTTTAAGGTTTTCTTTGGGGTTTTTTCAGTTTTTTTTACGTTTTTTGGTATTTTAAAGATTTTTTTGGATTTTATGGTTTTTAGGTATTTTGAAATTTTTAGGGGTTTTACAGTTTTTAGGACTTTTATGGGGTTTCAATTTTTATGGGTTTTTTTATTATTTTGGGTATTAAATTTTTTATACTTTTTTAACATTTCTAGGGGATAAAGTGATTTTATAGTTTTTTTGTGTTTTTTAGGGGTTTTCTATATTTTCAAATCTTTTTATGGTTCTTAAGGGGTCTTTGGGTTTTATGGTTTTAAGGGTTTTTAGGGTATTTTAGTGTTTTTATGGTTTTTATCAATTTTTAGGTTTTTAGGGTTTTTAAGTGTTTTTAGTTTTTATGGTTTTCTTAGCGGTTTTAGGGTTTTTATGTTTTTAAAAATCATTAGGGATGTTTATGTCTTTCTTTAGTATTTTTATGGGTTTTAGTGTTTTAGGGATTTTGATTGGTTTTTAGGGTATTTAGGTTTTTTGTATTTTTCTTGGCTTTTTATGTTTTTAGGGTTTCAAGATTTATATATATATATATATTAAATTTTTTAGGGGTTTAAAGGGTTTTAAGAGTCTTACATGGGTTTTCTTGTTTTAATTGGTTTTTAGATTTCTTTTAAATTTTTTGCGGTTTTTATGGGTTTTTGCGGATTTAGGTTTTTTTTGTATTTTTTAGGTTTTTACATTTTCCCACATTTTAAGGGTTTTTGTGTTTTTAGGAATTTAATGTTGTCTTAAATCATTTTAGTGTTTTTATAATTTTTACATTTTTATGGATTTTAATGCCTTTCTAGGATTTTTATGGTATTTTCTGGTTTTTAGGTATTTTGAGGTGTTTTTTTTGGTTCATAGGGGTTTTATGGTTTTTTCTTTGGGTTTTAGGGTTTATTTGGAGTTTTCAAGGAATCTACATTTTTCGTTTCCTTATAATTTGTTGTGTGTGTTAAATCGTTTTTTGTTTTATTATTTATATTTTTGGGTGTTATGGGTATTTGGGGGGTTTAAGGGTCTAAGGTGTTTTATGGGTTTTAGGGGTTTTATGGTTTTTAGGGTCTTTTGGGGATTATTTAGCATTTTAGAGTTTTTTAGGTTTTTAGGGATTTTATATTTTCATAGGTTTTAAAGGCTTTCTTATGATTTTCAAGATTCTTAAGACCATTTAAATTTATAGTTATTTTAATGGAATTTTAATATTTTAATGTGGTTTTAGTATATTTAGGTATTTTGAGGGGTTTATGGATATTTTAGGGAGTTTCGGGGTTTTAGGTTTGTTAGTGTTTCTTTGTTTTTTGGGGTTTTAATGTTTTTTTAGCATTTTAAGGATTTCCTAGGGTTTTTGGTTTTTAATATTTTTAGGGTTTTTTAGGATTTTTAGGGGGTTTTGGGTGTTTTGGGAAATTGTGGGGTTTATTGCTTTTATGGGTTTTTGAGTTTTTAGGCCATTTAAGGTCTTTAGAGTTCTTTATATTTTTTAGGTTGTTAAATGATTTATATATTTTTAGTGGTTTTAGGGGCCTTTTTTATGGGTTTTAAAGGTTTTAGGGGTTTTAGGGGGTTAAGGGTTTTGAGGTCTTTTATAGTTTTTAGTGTTTTTATGGTTATTTATTTGTTTTTAGGTATTTAGTGTTTGACGTATTTTTAGGTTTCTATGGTTTTCATAGTGTTTTATTTGTTTTTAGGTTCTTTTATTCTTTTTTGGTTTTTTAGATTTTTTTATATGTTTTTATGGTTTTTATTATTTTTAGGGGTATGGGGTTTTTAGGGTATTTAGGGTTTCTTAGGGGTTTAAGTGTTTTTAGGTTTTTAGGGTTTTTATTTGTTTTCAGGTTTTAATGATTTTGTAAGTGTTTTAATGGGATTTATGGTTTTTTACATTTCAAGGATTTTAGTTTCCTTTAATATTTTTGTGGTTTTTAGGATTTTTGTAATTTGGAGGGTTTTAATGGTATTCAGTGTATTTTGTTTTTTTGCCTATTTTGGCCTTTTTAGTTTTTTAGGGTTATAATAATTTTTATATTTTTTAAATATTTTTGGTTTTTATGGGTTTTTTAGAGTTTTTATTGGTCTTTAGGGGATTTTAGGATATTCTTAGGTTTTTTAGAATTTTTATGGTTTTGGGGGTTTTAAGTGAATTAATTTTTTAAGGTTTTAATAGGGGTGTTCAGGATTTTTAATGTTTTTTATGTTTTTTAGGGTTTTATTTTTTTTATTCTTTTTTTGGGTTTTCAGGTTTTTTATAATTTTCATTATTTTTAGTGGATTAATGGTATTTATGTTATTTTCCATTTTTAGAGATTTTTAGGATTTTTATAGTTTTTAGGGTTTTTCATAATTTTGTGGTTTTTAGGGTTTTAGGGTGTTTTTGGATTTTTAGGGGTTTTTTGAGTTTTTAAATTTTTTAGCTATTTGAATGGTTTTTAAAAGTTTTTTTGGTTTATGGGTTTGTAACGTTTTGGGGAGTTTTTCTGGTTTTTTGGGTTTCTTTAGTTTTAGGGTTCTTAGGAGTTTCAGGGACTTATAGGGTTTTATCATTTTTTAGGTTTTTAGGGGTATTAAGGATTTTTTGAGTTATTTAGATTTTATTTGGTTTTTTTAATGTTTTTTATAGTTTTTAACATTTTTAGTGATATTTAGGGGTTTTTTGGTTTTTTATTTTTTATAGGGTTTTTAGTTAGTTTTAGGGTTTTGAGTATTTTAGTATTTTTCTGTATTTTAAGGGGATTTTTTGTGTTTTTAGGGGTTTTCAGTGTTCTATGGTTTTTGGGGTTTATAGGTTTATAAAATTTTAGGAATTTTTGGTATTTTTGGTGTTTTTATATTTTTTTATGTTTTTTGGGATTTTGAGGGTGTTTTAGAGTTTTAGGGTATTTAGGGTTATTATGGTTTTCTAGGATTTTAGTATTTTTTGATGTTTTTTGTATTTTTTTAAGGATTTTTAATGTTTTTAAATGTTTTAAGTGTTTAAATTGATTTAAGAGTTTTTAGTGGGTTTTAGGGTTTTATGGGTTTTACGGTTTTGAGGGTGTTTTATGGATTTTTTGGGTTTCTATTGTTTTAGCATTCTAGACCTTTAGGGGTTTTATGTTTTTTATGTTTTTTAGGTCTTCTTATATTTTTTTAGGTTTTTATGGAATTTTTAGGTTTTTAGGGATTTTATGGTTTTTTCTAACCATTATTTTCTTTGTGGTTTTATAGATTTTGATAATTTTTTGTGTTATAGTTTTTTTTGGTTTTTAGTTGGTTTGATTGTTTTTAAATTTTTATTTTTTTCTTATGGTTTTTATGGATTCTAGAATTTGTATGTTTTTAGGTATTTATGGATTTTTTTGGATTCTAATAATTTTAGGGGTTTTATCGATTATGGGGGTTTTTAGGATATTAATGGGATTTGTAGTTTTTTTAATTTTGAAGGATATTTATGGTTTTATAGAGTTTTTTAATTTTTTTAGGGGATTAAAGGGTTTTTATAGTTTTTATTATTTTTCAATGTTTTGTGGGTTTGGGGGTTTTTCAATGGTTTCAGGACGTCTTATGGTTTTGGGGGTTTTTTGGGTCTTTAAAGGTCAAGGAAGGCTTAGGGCCAGGCTATTCTTGGCTCCCCCAAAATTTATTTGAAAAAAGACACGAAGACACTGCAGACAAGGGAAGGGCGGGGTCAAACAACCCACAACCAAAATCCCTTACGGGTATTTAAAGGGGTTCTAGGAAAATTTTTTTGTTTTTAGTTATTTAGGGGTTTTAATTTTTTTGTTTGTTATGGGTTTCTTATAATTTTTAGGGGTTTTAGTCATTTCTAAATATTTCGGGATTTTAATGAATTTTTAATATTTTTATGGTTTCTTAAGGTTTTTAGGGATTTGATGGGTTTAAAATTTTTTAGGGTTGTTGTGTGGGGGTTAGGGTTTCAGCGTTTTAGGTTTTTTAGGGTTTTAAAGTGTTATTAGGTTTTTAATGTTTTATTACGGGTTATTTGGCGTTTTAGGGTTTTTTACATTTTAGGAATTGTTCTGTAATTTTTAGTATTTTTATGGATATTTAGAGTTATTAGATTTTTTGTGGGTTTTTATATTTTTGTGGTTTTTCTGGGTTTTTTTTGAGTTTTTTTGGGTTTTTAATGTTTTTTAGTTTTTTTAAGGTTTTTAATGTTTTAAACCAATTTTAGATTTTTTTTATTGTTTTTTACAGTTTTATGGGTTATTATGGTTTTAGGGGATATTTTTCTTGTGGAGTTTTTTTTGGTTCTTTAGGGTCTTTTATTGTTTTTTATTTTATTTATGATTTTAGTGTATTTATGTGTTTTTATAATCTTATGGTCTTTATAGGGGTTTCAAGGTTTTTATGTTTTCGTACATTTTTCTGGTTTATTAGGGATTTTTTTGTGTTTTTGTCAGTTTTAAGTACTTTGAGGGTATTAATGGTTTTTATGATTTTTAAGGTTTTTAGGGTTTTAGTAATTTCAGGGTTCTTAGGGTTTTATGTGTTTTAGGTTTTTATAGATTTATTATGGGTTTTTAGGGTTTTCAGGATTTTTTTTTTACCTTTTTAGTGTTTTTTTGTATTTTTCTTATTTATTATGGGGGTTTATGTCTTGTAGGAATTTTTTGGGGTTTTAGGGTAATTTAGGGTTTTTAGGTTTTTTGATTTTTAAAGGGCTTAAGGGACATTATTATTTTTAAATTTTTTGAGGTTTTAATGGTTTATTCTCATTTTTAATAGTTTTTAGGATTTTTTAGGTTTTATGGATAATTTACGGTTTTTAGGGCTTATTATGGTTTTAGGGGGATTTAGAGACCTTTTACTGTCATTTTAGGGGTATTAGCATTGTTTAATATTTTATGACCTTTTTTGTATTCAAGTTTTGATGGTTTTCTTATGTTTTTAGGGTTTTTGTGGATGTTTATGTTTATAGGGATATTTAGGGGTTTCTAGGATTTTTATTAGTTTTTATGGGTTTTAGGATTTTGAGGTGTTTTGGGGTTTTATGGTTTTTAGGGTTTTTAGGTTTATTGCCCTTTTAAGGAGTTTTAATTATATTTATGTTTTAATGTTTTCTTACCATTTTTCAGGGGTTTTTATGTTCTTAAAGATTATTTTTTTGGATTTTTACGGTTTTCACTATTTTTGGGAACTGTTTTTTGGATTATGAGGGTTTCAATATTTTTTTTTGTGTTCTTGAGTTTTTTTTAGTTTTTAGGGTTTTCATGGTTTTTTTTTTATTTTTTAATGTTTTTAGGAGTATAATGTGTTTTTATAGTTTTGATTGGTATATTTTTTTTATGGGTTTTTAATGTTTTATAATGTTTTTATAGTGTTTTATGGTTTTAGGGGTTTTTATGTTTCCATGTTCTTTTATGGTTTTAATGATTTTTTGCATTTATTTAGGTTTTTAGGGGTTTTAAGTGTTTCTAGGGATTTAAGGAATTGTTATGGGTTTTCAGTTTTTTAGGGATTTTGAAAAAAAATTATAGTTTTTTGGGATTTTATGTATTTTAATGGTTTTTATTTTTTTTATGAGTTTTAGGGGTTTTATGGTTTTTATCCTTTTTAGGTATTTTTGGTATTGTAGTGTTTTTATGTTTTTAATGTCTTTTAGGGGTCTCAGGGTTTTTAGGGTTTTTTACAATTTTATGGATTTTTAGGGATTTTTTGAATTTTTATGGTTTTTACGATTAATAGGTATTTTGAGTGATTTTATAATTTTTAGGTTTTTTATGGTTTTACGGTTTTTTGGAATTTTTTGGGTTTTTATGGGTTTTAATGTTTTTTATACTTTTTGATGTTTATATGGGATTAATGGGATTTTAGAGATTTTAAAAGGTGTAATGTTTTTATGAGTTTTTTAATTTTTGAAGGTTTTTAGGAGTTTTATGGTTTTTAGGGTTCTTAACAATTTTTATGTTCTTTAGAGTTTATGTGATTTTGGGTTTTTAGGGATTCATTAGAGGATTTTATGTTTTTATGTTTTTTTATGGTTTTGTGGATTTTAGGTATTTTTTGTAATTTTATCGGATTTTAGGATTTCTATGTAATTTGAGATGTTTTAGGGTCATTTATATTATTTATGGGTTTTAGGGTTTATTGTATTTTGTAGGTTTTTAAGAATTTTTTGTGTTTTTTGTTTTTTATGGTTTTCCGAGGGATATTTTTGGTTTTTGGGGGTTATTAGATTTCAGGGATATTAAATGTTTGTTTTTGATTTTCATGGTTTTTAGGGTTTATGTGGATTTCCATAGTTTTTAGGAGTTTTTTGGTTTTTGGATTTTTATTGTTGTTTTGGTTTTGTTGTTTTTTTATTTTTTTATGGATTTTAAGGTATTTTGTATTTTGTTAACGCTTTTAGACATTTAAATGATTTTTAGGGATTTTAATGGTTTTATGGTTTTATTGATTTTTGTTATTTTTAGGGATTTCTATTGTTATTTGGTGTTTTAGGGGTTTAGGGTCTTTCACGGGTTTTAGGGTAATTAATAAAAAATTGATTTTAGGGGTTTTAAGAGTATTTAGGTTTTTAAGGATTTCTATGGGGTTTTCAAGGAATTTATTGTTTTTTATGTTTTTTGTGATTTTTGGTATTTTTTAGCATTTTAGGGGTTTTAGGGGTTTTAGGGATTTTGAGGATTTTTATGGTTTTATGGGTTTAAGGATTTTTTGGATTTTTGTGTTTTCTAGGTTTTTTGGTGTTTTATGTGTTTTCTGATTTTTAATGCTTTCATATGATTTTTCATGGTTTTTAGGGTTTATATATTTTTATGGGTTTTTAGGCACTTTTTATGATTTTATGGTTGTTAGGGTTTTTAAGGATTTTAGAAGATTTTGGGGTTTTTATTGTTCTTATGGTTTTTTTGGGTTTAAAGGTTCTTATTTTTTTTATGTTTTTATATTTTTTAAACATTTTTTTGGTGTTTAAAGAGTTTTTAGAATTTTTAGTGGGTTTTCAAGGTTTGTAAAGGGGTTTTATGATTTTTAATCAATTTTGGGTTTTTATGGTTTTTATGGTTTTTAGAGTTTTTTACGATTTTTTGGGTCATTTAGTGTTTTAGCGTCGTTTTAGCTTTTTAAGGATTTTAATTATTTTTAGTTTGTTTTTTCTTTCTTGGGGTGTTTCATGTATTTTGGGGGTTTTTATGTTTTTATACATTTTTAGGACTTTTTTTCGATTCTTGTTGTTTTTAGGGAATTTTGAGATTTTGATGGGTTTTAGGGACTTTTAGGGTTTTCAATGGTTTTTTGGGTTTTTCTAATTCATTAAATTTTTAGGGGTTTTTTTTGTTATTACGGTTTTCTTAGTGGTTTTAGTTTTTTTATGGTTTTCAATTTATTTGGGGTTTTAACGGATTTTTTTTGGATTTTTAGGGTTTTTAGGGTTTTAGTGATTTTTAGGGTTTTTGGGGTTTTATGGTTTTTATGGGATTTTTTAGATTTTCTGATTTCTTGTTTGTTTAATAGTTTTATGTTTTTTAGAGTTTTCCAAATTTTTAGGGGTTTAATGGGGTTTTAGAGTTATTAGTGGATTTTTCGGTTATTTTGGGGTTTTAGGGGTTTCATGTGTTTTCATGGACTTATTGTTTTAGGGGTTTTATCATTTTTAAGGTTTAAAAATGTTTTTATCCATTTTATGTTTTTAGATGTTTTATAGTTTTTAGTTTTTTATGGTTTTATTAGGGATTTTCAGGGTTTTTTTGGTTTTTTACATTTTTATGTATTTTTATGATGTTTATGGTTTTATGGTTTTAGGAAAGGAAGATTCGAGGGTTAGGCTATTCCCGACCCCCCCCCCCCAAATTTGTTAAAGAAAAGACATAGCAGACAAGGGAGGGGAGCGGTCAAACAACCCACACCCAAAACCCCTTTAAAACCCCAACCCAAAGACCCAAACAAAAGAATGAGCAAAAGGAAAACAAATAAGGAGTAGAAAATAGATCATTCAACATCACCACCAAAATCAAAAATAGAAGCCACACCATAAGGGTCACCATCCGCACCATATCTAGAGTTCACATCATCAAAGTAAGTGTTAGATTCATCCCATCCTGACTAATAATCCTCATTAAGATTGAGGAGTGTCAGAAACTTATCCCTGTGTTTTCTTTATTTCGGGGAATGAGGCTGCTCCCAATTATTAACCTTGACTTTTAGCTTGACCACATTTGAAGACGCCCAAGTAACCATGGGTCTGGGGAGAGTGGAGTAATCCCGCCTCCTCCTCCTCTTGGAGGAGTTCTAGGTGGGAACATCATCCATCCCTTCGACATTCTTGATATCAAATGAGCGCTCCTCCACTTCCATTCCATGAACTTGATCCGGTTTAGTGGAGGCTTCCTGATTAAGGGGGTACTCAACAAAATCTTCATCCTAAGGCAAGTTTAGATCCACTAAGGTAGGTATTTCTGCACTCCCAATGATAGCAACCAGAGGCCTTTGGCCATCCTCCCCAGGTAGGACCGTCCCCTCATCATCATGCCTGGCCGAGTTGTAAGGCTTTCCAGCCAGCTGCAAAGGCCCCTCCTCCCTTGGAATCAGCTTCTGTGAAGCAGCACCCCTGTGTTCAGGGGCATCCCCCATCCCAAGTCCTTCTCCCTGCCCACACCCCAACCCTACTTCAGGTGCACTCCCTTGAGAAGCTGCCCCCTCCAAGTTGTCCATTGTCCCCTGCCCAACCACCTCTTCCAACGTATTATCTGGCACCTACACCTCCACCTCCCCCTACTCAGTAACATGGCAGGAAGCAGCACTAGTAGACCTCTCAACCCCCGCCTCAGACGAGTTCGAAACCTGTCCCGTGGACCAGCAACCAGCCACACTTTCAGAGCCATCCACCCCAACCGCCCCCATGCTGATACCTCCCCTTCTGCCGTAGCATGTCCAGAATTCTCAACATTGTCACTAGTGACACATCTGAGAAAGAGGGCTTGCAAATAAAAGCTCGTGAATGCCTTCTCAATGCCAACAGGAGGCGCCACCACCTGCACTCCCTTACCCATATCCTCAAAAGAAGCTTCTTAAGGTCCAAGGCAGGTATTCTTCCCATCATGATCATCAAAGTCACCAGCAAACACCTCCTCATTACCAGCGGGAGGCGCCACCACCTGCAACCCCTTGCACATATCCTCACAGACAGCTCCCTGAGGCCCAAGGTAGGTATTCTGCTCATCTTTCTCATCAAAATCACCATCCCACTTTACTTGGACTGCGAGATTCTCCTGAATCAACTCCTCTGAATCCAAGACATCAAACATATTGAACAAGGGGACACCCTCATCTCCCTCATTCACTGAAAAAGGTTCACTAGATACCCCATCCACCTCCAGATATCTAGGAGAATATCCAGGAATCACCATGACTCCTTCCACAGGTTTCACCACACCCATACATTCCATTATTCCAAGATCATTTTTCTTCCTGTCAAAAACATCACAGATCCTTGGGTTGGAGAGGGGCTTCCAATCAACCTGCATCAAAACATCCCTGACCGCAAAAACCTCCTTATCCCCAGCCATAGGAAGATTAACCATTCTATTGAGGAGTCCCTCATTGTCAAATCCAAATTCCCCCCAAGGAGGCACAACTCCTAGAGAACCATCAGATGGAGCATACTTGACAGAGAAAGAACTCCTACAAGAAGAGGCATAGTGACCTAGCCTTTGACAGGACGAGCAGAAAGGCACCCAGGATTCAAAGCATACATTCTTATGCCACCTTGGCTCACCTTTGATATCAACACAAAACGTAATAATTGGAACTTTGGACACATCCACCTCAAAAAAAATCCTCGGCGCAGCCGGGTGGCAAGTAGCACTTGTCCGAGAATCCATACATAGAAACCTACCAATGAGGTTACCATTGATGCGGAGGATGTCTGGATTTTGGAAAGAATGGGAAAGACCAGGAAGGGTAATCCATAGAGCCACACTTGGGGGATCATGATGCAGGAGAAAATTAAAATTCCAGCAGAATAAATAAAACTGAAGGCCATCAATAGCTCGAGGATAAAACTCCTAGACAGAGACAAGATCATCTTCATTCTTAAAGAGAATCGGAAAGTGCCAAGCATCCAACAAAACTACAACCACTTAATCACAGAGATTCCAATAAGAATTAACAAACCTGTTAAAATCATACACAGAGGGTCAAATCCTTCCAAATCGGGCCACCAGTCTGAGGTCTAGAAGGGCGGAGGCCATCAAGAACTCCTGGGAAGAGATCTGGAAAGAAGTCACACCATTATCATAGAGCGGGACTTTAGGGCATACATCAATCTCTGGAAAGTGAGGAAGCTATGTTGAAGTAGAAGAAGGAGAAGAGGGAATCCGCGAGGAGGACCCAACCACCGTCTCCCCTGTCCAGGGAATAAGACGGTGCAAAGTCAATGATTCCATAGGCTACGCCTTATTTAACCTCCATGTCAAGGAGCAGGGAGACCATCGTGAGAGCTCCGACACCGCTATTTTTTTTATTTATGGTTTTAGGGATATGTGGTTTTTTATAAATTTTAAATGTTTTTTACCATTTTTAGGTTATTATGGGTTTTAAGTGTTTTTATGTTTTTAAGGATTTCTTAGGGGTTGTTTGGGATTTTTGGTTTCATTACATTTTATGCGATTTATGGAGTTTTTTTGGATTTTTGGTATTATAGGTCTTTAGGGATATTGATGGTTCTTACCATATTTTAATCTTTTTGGGTTGTATTTTTATTTTTAGTGTTTTTATTCATTTTTTGATTTTTTATTATTTTAGGGGTTAAAAGTGTTTTAATAGTTTTTATTTTTTTTATGGGAATTTATGGGTTTTAACGTTTCTATGGTTTTTAGAATCATTTGTGATTGTTATGGGTTTTTAGGGTTTTTGGGGTTTTATGTTTTTTAAGGGTTTTAGGGTTTTCTTAAAGGTTTTCTGGATTTTTTCATTTTTTGGGGATTTTGTTGGGGTTTTTTTTGGATTTTTAAGGGGTTTAGGGATTTTAATGAATTTGAGGGGTTATGGGTTTTATGGGGTGTTTTTGGTTTTTAGGGTTTTACAACTTATTCTCTTTTTAGGTATTTTAAGTGTTGTTAGGTTTTAAATGTTTTGTTAGGGATTTTCAGGATTTGTAGGGTTTTTTGTGATTATAGGGATGTTTGGGTATTTTTTAGGATATTTATGGGTTTTTTGGGTTTTAAGGGATTTTTAGGGGTTATTGGGTTTTTTAGAGACGATAGGGTTATATAGTTCTTTGGTTTTTTTATGTTTTTTGAGTGTTTAGGGGTTTAAAGGGTTTTTAGATTTTTTTTAAAATGCGTGTTCAAAGGGATTTTAGATTTTTTTAGTCGGTTTTTATCGTTTTTATGGGGTTTTAGTTTTTTTAAGGGTTTAAGTGATTTTTATGGTTATTGGTGGTTTTAGGGTGGTTAGGGTTTCTAGTGTTTAATTTTTGTAGGGGGTTTAATTGTTTTTAGATTTTATGGGTTTATTTTAATTTTTTGGTGATTTTAAGTATTGAGGGAATTTTTGGGAATTTTTATGGGTTTTTAGAGTTTCGAGGGGATTTGATTGTTTTTATTGGTGTTTAGGGTTTTTAGATTTTTTTTATGTTTGTAGGAGTTTTATGTGATTTTATTTTAGGGGTTTTAAGTTTTTTTAGGTTTTTTAAATTATCTTATGGGGTTTTCTGGTTGTTAGAGGTTTTTATGTATTAAGGTTTTTTAAGGAATTTTATAAATTTTTGGTTATTAAGGGTTTTAGGGGTTTTCAGAATTTTTAGGTTTTTATGGTTTTTATAGTTCTTTATGTTTTTTAGTGTTTCATAATTTTTATGGGTTTAAAAGGGTTTTAATATTTTATTGGGTTTTAAGGATTTTATGGGGTTTTTTAATTTTTATATTTTTTATGCTTTTTAGGGATTTCTAAGGTTTTTATGGTCTTTGAGGGAATTCTATGGTTTTATCATTTTTTAGGTTTTTTGCGGTGTTTAGTGTATTTATATTTTTGATTTCCTATTATTTATTTTTTGGCTTTAGGCCTTTTTACATTTTAAGGATTTATTTTGGATTTATATTTTTTTTAATAGCTTTAGTTATTTTGTGGGTTTTCCATGTTTATATGGTGTTTTGGGTTTCAGGGTTTATATTTGGGTTTTTAGTTTTTCGAATAGTTTTTATATTTTCTAAAATTTTAGTGACTAAATTGTTTTTAGAGTTTTTAATGGGTCTTAGGGTTTTTATGGGTTTTATGGTTTTAGTTGTTGTTTTTTGGTTTTTTGGGTTTTTAGGTATTTTAGGGTCTTCTAGTATTTTAGTGTTTTTTTACGATTTTAGATTTTAGGGGTTTTATGTTTATTTATTCTTTTAAAGATTTCACAAGGGTTTTAGATATTTTTTTTGATTTTTATGGTTTTTAGGGTTTTAGAAATTCTGTGGGTTTTTGGTTGTTTTTTGGGTTTTATTGTTTTTTGGGTTCTAAGGATATTTTTTTATTTATATTGGTATTATGCCTTTTTAGGTTTTTAAGGTTTTCTTTGGGGTTTTCAGGGTTTTTTATGTTTTTAAAAATATTTAGGTATTTTTAATTTTTTTATCGTTTTTAGGGTTTATATGGATTTTGAGGGGTTTTTATGGGTTTTTAGGGTATTTCTGTTTTTTAACTTTTTTATAGGTTTTTATAGTTTTTAACATTTTTATGGGTTTAAAGGATTTTATATTTGTAGTGGGTTTTAGTGGTTTTATATGTTTTAGGTTATTTGATGATTTTAGGGTTTTTAGCACCTTTTATGGTTTTAGGCTTTTTAGCATTGTTTTGATCTTTACGGGTTTTATGTTTTTTAGGGTTTTAGGTTTTCCTTGGGTTTTTGGGTTTTTCGGTATTTTTTAGTTTTTGGGATTTTTATTGGTTTTTTAGGATTTCTGTGGGTTTTTAATTATTTTTAGAGATTTTTTAGGTTTTTGGGTTTTTGGGTTTTTGTGCTTCTTTGGTTTTTAGTGTTTTTTATGTTTTTAGGGATTTTAAGTGTTTTTAGTTATTCCAAGGGTTTTTAGGGTTTTATGGTTATTTATATTTTTAGTATTTTAGGGCATTTTTAGGATTTTTTTTGTTTATAGGGTTGTTTTGGGATTTTGAGGGCTTTTGGGGGTATTTAGAGTTTTTAATGTTTTTTGGGTTTTATGGGGTTTTTACGATATTATGTGTTCATAGAGTTTTTTAATGTTTTTAAGGGTTTAATGGATTTTTAGGGTTTTTAGTGTCTCTTAATTGTTTTAATTGGTTTTAGGGGGTTTTATGCATTTTAGGGTGGTTTTAGGGACTTTTAGGAGTTTTCATGGTATTTAGTATTTTTTAGGATTTTAGGGCTTTTAAGTGTTTTTAGGTTTTTAAGGATTTCTATGGTAATTAGGGTTTTACATTTTTTTGGGATTTTAAGGTATTTTTTAGTATTTTTACAGTTTTTAGGGGTGTAATGGTTTTTATGGTTTTTTTGTGTTTTTAGGTTTTTAGGGGTTTTAATTGTTTTTCTGGTTTTTAAGGATTACTTTGGTGCTTTCATGGATTTTATTATGTTTTCCCTTTTTAGTGATTTTTACATTTTTATTAGGATTTTTAGGGTATTGAATGTTTTTTTGGTGTTTAGGGTTATTATTGAGTTTTTAAATATTTTTTGTTTTCTTAGAGTTTTTAAAATGGTTTAAGGGTATAACAGTGTTTTTAATGTTTTTACTCTGTATTTGTAGGTTTTATGGATTTTTAAATGATTTTAGGGGGTTTTATGATTTTAAGGGGTTTATGAGTTTCAGTGTTTTTAGGGTATTTTGTAGTTTTGTTGATTTTTGGGTTTTTTAGTATTTTTAGTTTTTTATGGTTTATTAGGGGGTTTTCCAGGTTTTCAATGTTTTATATGTTTTTAGTTATTTTTAGTGATTTTAGAATATTTTTATGGGGTTTTCCTATTTTTATGGATTTTGAGGATTTTTAGGAGTTTTAGTGTTTTTTTGGATTTTAGCATTTTTTTATGTTTTATGTGTATTATGTGTTTTTGCGGTTTTAATGTTTATTTAGGTGTTTTTAAGGTTTGAGGGTTTTTTATATTTTTCAGGATATTTAATAACTTTTAGGATGTATATGGGCATTTAGTGGTTTTATCAATTTTGAGGGATTTTTGGGTTCTTCTGGTTTTAGGTTTTGAAAACCCATAAAAACCTAAAAAGCCTTCACAAACTCTTAAATCCCAACTAAAACACTAAAAATCATAAAAACACAAAAGCCCCTAGAACTGATAAAAAACTGAAAAATACCTAAACACCCAAAAAAGCATAAAAACCATGAAACCCACAATTCCCAAAAAGCCATAAAAACCATAAAAATTTAAAAATACCATAAAAATACCTAAAAATGTAAGAAAAACCTAAAAAATTCAATACCCCAAATAAAACCATAAAAATCTAAAAAAACTTAAAACCCCTAAAAATATAATACCCTTAAAATACACATATATACCTAAAACCCGAAAAATAACTAAAACCACTATAGGGTCCGGAGAAATACGCAAAGGAGATTCTACCCAAATCCCCCGAATAATTGGGGAAAAATGGAGAAAATACAAAGAAGGGATACAAGCAGGATCAATCCGCGAACCGGTTCCGCGAGGCGTCCCCCCCTCCGCGCATCTGCTGTCATTCGTGGAATGGAGGCAGAGATCCTCCGCGGGCGCGAAGCAGGGAGGGCGCCAATCCTGTTCACCGACATGAACCGCCCCAGCCGCGAACCGCGTCAACCAGTTCAAGCCGTATCCGCTGTCGTTCGCGGAATGGAGGCGGAACCCTCCGCGGCCGCGAAGCACCCCCTGTGTTCGGTTCGCAGGGGGGAAACACTCAATGCCCACCACAAATTATTGATTGAACAAGTTAGCCGTAAACCGGGTATTCGGTCATGGGCCCTAACAAAAGGTGTCGCGTGATCGCAGATACATCTCTTTCCCCACTCTATAAAAGGAGACCAAGGGGGGAGGGGATTAAAGGGGGATTCAGACGATTTGAAGGCGGAAGATTGGGACTCGGAGGAAGAGGATTCAGAGTAGATCGGTCAGACTCTGTGGAAGGATTTCTAAGGAAGGCTTAGGATTTCACAAATAGAGAAGTTCCAGTTAGCGAACTAGAGAAGGTATAAACCTGGGAACGAACTAATAAGGAACCAAAAACGCATAATAATTTAGTGAACTATGAACTCAAAATAACGTAAAAAGAGAAGACCGCGAACTATAGCCCCTCTGCGGATACACTCCCCATAGACCAGAGTGTTTATGCATCTTTTCTGATCTGTCGCACCGTGTAGCACCCTCCTACGCGGGCGAAGACTCGACCGACGAACCCCTGATCGGTGCTGACCTTGGTGGCCGCTGCTCGTGTGTAACCCCCCGCGTACCAACCTTGTGCGCGAGCCGAACCCGAAGTCGTGGACCCTCCTGGTTCGCGGACGGCCTCTTAGTCCACGGACTATCCTGTTTCGCGGACGGCCTCTGAGTCCGCAGACCATCCTGGTTCTTGTAAGGCCCCTCAGTCGGCGGACCCTCCTGGTTCGCGGACGACCCCTCAGTCCGCGGATCACCCTGGTTACCGGGCGGCCTCCCTAGTCGCGTAGTAATCCCCTACGCGAAGGCCGCGAAACCCTTCGGAGTTCATGTCCCCGAGCCACGTAAGATCCTTCCGATCTAGCCTAATTTCATGTGACCCCCTCATTGGCCTACTCATCGGCCCCGAGTTGAGGCCTCCACTAGAGCCACTGGATCCGTGCTGTATAACCCTCAGTCGCATCAATGCACTGTTTTTTGTTCACATACCCTTGTTAAGTAGAGGCGATGGGGTTTCCCCGACCCTTGAGCCGATTCCCGCAGCATTCTTGGGATCACATTCCCACTGTAATGTGGAGTCTGAGCTCGAGAGTCCCCTTTCTGCCCCTCCACTTGTTAAGGGCTTCTCGGGGACAGTAAAATACCCATCATAAGGAAGCCCTTATGCACTGCAAGAGAGGAGATGGGCACAAGAGCACCCCTTTCCCTATCCTACTACTCTTTGTCGTCCTTGGGCCTCCTCAGAGTGTAAGCCCTGATCCATCATCATGGACCTCCTCAGATTGTAATCCCCAAAATATCATTATGGGCCACTCCATGCGTAAGCCCCACTCTACTTCTCACGAACACACCTTTCACGACGTGATCCTCTGGTCCCTGCTGCCTCTTGTTTCTCACATCGAGCATGACTCACATGGGCTTAGACTAAGCATCAATCATGATATCTTTTTATGCGCCTCCTCAGAGTGTAAGCCTCAATCCATCACCCTGGGATGCCTCAGAGTGTAAGTCCCAAGCCAATGCGAACTACGAGGACATGGATTCCCTACCACAGGGATATGTAGGAAGCCTCCATGAGGTTCATGCTCGACCATCAATGGACCCCTGGGTCCACCTTTACATTGGTTCTCTGACGCTCTCCATTTCAACTATGTGGACTTTGATCAATGTCCCCTAGGCAGGGTACGTAGGACGCCTCCATGAGGTTCGAGCCCAACAACTGGTCGATCTGACTATCTTCACGTCGGTTCACCATGCCACCCCTAGTGCCGCCTCAATGAGTTCCGACTCCTCGGGATCATTAATCCAACGAGGGATGGTAACCCTCGGGCCTAAATGATTCTAAACCCCTACGTTCAGCTGACCATTTCCAACCAGGGTTAAATCCATGGATACTATGCTTGGGTATAAACCAAAGATTCGCGAACATATGAATACATCTTAAATCTATAAGAGAGTCCCGAAGTAGGAAATAATTCCCCCCAAAAGGGTGTGATGATCCTGACTTCCCATCCTCTCGACCAATGTAAGTTCTTAAGCGTCGCTAGTCAGACCATCCAGCGAATCCCTGCCATTGGAAAGCAGGTCCACGCATCATTGGATACGAAATCATTGGGCATTTCGAAAACCAACACGAAACAAAAAATGGTGAACCCGACATGAATTTTTAACCAAGCATGATGAATTTAACCTAATCGCACCCTATTCCCCCTTTTACTCACAAGGAGGGCCAAGCAAGGTCATTAACTACGCATGAGATCATGAGATGCTGCTTTGATGGGTTGGATGCTTGTATTTGTTATAATTTTTTGCAGGTACTACCTTCATAACTCCCTTCGATACAATGGCGTCCCTAAAGAACTCAAAAGCGTGTGCTTCCAACAACGCAATGACCAGATGTACTCACCTACGGAGGACCCTGTCACCCACCCAGCATCTTCAAAGTTGGGTCTCAGACGCGCTGGTCCGAGAGTACCATGTGAACGGTACTCTCCCAACGGTGGAGGAGGCCATGAACGCCCGCCAATCCTCTAGAACTCACCAGTCGCATGCCCAGCAGCGACCGCAAAGGCAGATCCAGACAACCCCTGTTGTTGTCTCTAACCGTTTTCGGAGTCTATCCCCGGAACAGGACAATGTGTACCTCCCTTATCTTAGGGAGGCGTATGAGGTTGACGTTGAGGACTTCATCCCCACCGAACGGGGTTTCCGCTCCAAGGCCCCCACCGGAATGCGTCATCGCAGTCATGCCGTGATTCAACATCCTCGCGCCGAGGATGATGTCTCCCCAAGGATTCAGGCCCACGCTCCCCGAGCTCTGGCCCCTCGGACCACCCGACGAGGGCAGCAGACATACAATCAGAGACTGGTAATCACCATTGTCCCTGAGGGGGAGTTCCGCTACCCATCCACAGAGACGTACCATGAACAAGAACCTACACCTATTTTCTCCTCCTAAGACCACTATCCAGACATGGCAGCATCATACAAGTCGGCGCGCACCCCCATCAAGATCCATCAAGCACGTCTCTCACACAAGACGGAACATACCAAGAATGAACCTCTCCCTACCGAGGGTCGTGAATCCCACCAACCTGACGTGGTGGCGACCTGACACATGCAGGACCAGCTCCTAGCAGTTACTTCTGATGCCCGCCATCCTGGTATGGTGGCGATAAACAAAGCCCGCCACCCAGATGTAGAGGAAAATCATAGGCGGGCACGTCTCCCCACCAATAAAGGCCACCGAATCGATACGGTGGGAAAAATATATGTAGGGCCAGCTCCCTGTGGATGCAAGTAAAGTCTGCCATCCCGATGTGGTGGCAAATAGAGAGATAAACCGGCGTATCCTAGCATAGGGGCAGATTCATTCACCTGCCCCGACATAGGATAATTGTTTGTACCCACTGACCATCGGAGGACCGGAGTAGGATATTCCTACTCTGATACCGGAATGGGCCATCATACCCGTTCCAGCCAAAGATCTCTCTCTACATATCCTGACAATAATGGAGGAGTAGGTATCGATCCCAGATCATATCTTGCAGACTTTCCAGAATGTAATTGCATCAGTAGAAACAACATGGAATCGGGCCCATGAGCCCATCTTTCCAATTGAGGTGACTCATCTAAGAGATGAGATAGCCGCCTCGGAGTAGATCTGCATCCTTGATTCTGCCCAGGAGGGTCGCCGGCCATATTCTGTGATGAAAGGGCAACCAGATCAAGCAGCTTCACTTGTTCCAACTGGGGGACACTCGTCCATCATGGTGGATGCTCCAGAGCAGGCATATATCCCTTCCAAATGTCAAGATGTCTGTCGGTGTATCCCGGAAACATCACGGGACCCAATTAGATAGGGACCCAACGGTGGAGGCCATTGTTAACAGAAGACGTTCCCTAATACCTGCAAGAGAGTTCCCTTAACATGCTAAAGGAAGTAGGAAAATAAAGAGTGAGTTCATGAATCTGCTCTGCTGGAAGATGGGGTTCCCAACACCGCTAATCATACATCAAAGGCTCTGAACCCTGCCCACCCATTACCATATTATGGGAGTGTTAGTAGCAGTTGCGAAGGTCCTCCCCGCAATTTCGCTACCAGCAGCTCTGAAGGTCCTCCCCAGAGTACCCATGGGTGCCTCTCTCGTGGGCATATGACGATCGATCATGAGATCCCCTCTTATGATGCGAGTCATGGAAACCCTCCACGTTACCAGAAGATCGAGCAACAAGAAGTTCCTCCACTTGTTGCGGTCCACCCCGAAGGTCCTCCCCAGGGTATACACTGCAATCACTCTCCATGCAGTGGGACCACAGATTATGATAGTAGTCCTCACTATCATAGTTGAAACTGCAGAAGCCCTCCTCGCAGTGACGTCTCATCACAACAAGAAGGTCCTCCCCTTGTTGTCGCCTTCCCTAAAGGTCCTCCCCAGGGGTTACGTTGCAATGACACTTCGCACAGCCCGACATCAAATCACGGTGGTAGTCCTCACCAACCTAATAATGGAGGTCCTCCCCGTAGAGACACCAAGCAACGAGAAGGCCCTACCCTCATTGCGGTACATTCTATAGGACCTCCCCAAGATGTATCCCGCAGATATTCTCCCTGTGGCAGCAGTAATGGTAATCCTCTCCATTACCATAGCTGTGATGGTAGTCCTCGCCACCACAGCCTCCATTGTGAAGGTCCTCCCTACATTGGCCCCAATCAACAAGAAGGTCCACCCCTTTGTCGCAGTATGTCCTGAAGGTCCTCCCCAAGATGCATGTCGAAAGTCAAGCCATGATGGTCATCCTCACCATGATGGCAGTTGTTGCGAAGGCCCTCCCTGTAACAATGCTCCGCAGCCAGAAGGTCCCCCCCCCCCATGTAGTGACACGCCTTAGAGGTCCTCCCTAGAGTGTGCACTACAAAAGTCCTCTATGTAGTGAAACACCAAGCAGTAATAGTAGTCCTCGCCATTACAGCCGCCATTGCAGAGGTCCTCCCCACAATGGCATATCATATCGATAGGTAGGTCCTACCCCTGCGGAATACATCACAGAAAAGCCCTCGTATGCTGAGGCACTCAGAAGGATAGGATCAAGCATGTCATATTCCCAGTTAGTCGCTGACGACATCCTTATGCAATCAGGAGACGGTCAAGTTCTGCGTTCATCCTCTGAACCACCTCAGAATCTCCCACATAATGATTCAGCACCTACTGGTCCCACTACCTCATGCTACGCTGATAGTGAGCATCTCGGTTGGGCTGAAAAGGTAGAGGAATCACTAGCGGAGGAGTATGCCGATATGCTTCACCTGAGGAAAAGACTGGCTAGGGATGATATACCAGTTATGTTTTGGCCTACGACCACCTCTCATTTCAAAATACCCAGAGAGTTGTTGGAAGAATGCATGCATGACATCCACCATAATATATGGACTACCCTCCACCAACTAAAATCAAGCTTCCTTCCCTACGATGGGTACGCATACCACGTCAAGACAATGGGATACCTCCTGCGCCACATCGACCTGGAAGCTATTCCTCTAGCACGGAAACGGCGACCTGAGAGGCGTAAAGGAAACACGGAGATAGCCTACCTCTGTGCGCTGCACCAGCTGCGCAACCTCATCGATGACGCTCTGACGGGTGTCTATATCAGGGGATGGGAAGAACATGGAGCTCTGCATTTCACTCCGCTCCCCGCCCAGAAGAATCCGTTCGGCATGGTGCCTTGCAATGTCATCACGTCAAGACGACAATCGAGTGGTCTCTCTATTCAAGAAAGGCAACACTCCCAGCAGAGTCAAGCATTGAGTAAGTCCCAGAAGCATCAGGCCCGACGGAAAAAATCCATTCAAGAACTCCTGAATCAGGCCACCGAGAGAGTGCAATAGGCCTCTCACCTAAGAGAATCCAATCAGTGATCTTTTCCTGCCTCCCCAAAAGGGATTGATTCACAGAAGAACTCGGTACTATACCTAGTTCACCCCTGAATGGGGGCATGCTAGATCAGGCATGTAGCGATTGCAGCAGCCACTGCTGCAATCTAGATTCAACCCCAGCATGCAGGGCTGGGGGAATTTTTAACAACAAATACCCCTGTAAGACCAATAAAACCTTGAAGGGACTCGATGTCCAAGGAATGGGGCCAAACCCATCCCTCTGGGCTGGGGGCATTATTACCCCCTCAACAACAACCTCCCCCATGAGAGTTAGTATCCTCTCGTCTAGGGAGGACAATCAAAAGGGGAGGTTCCTGTACTATCCCATCATTTGAATCATCATCCTCTCCGAGAGGAAGGTGCATCTTAAGGTCACATCAAAGAACTCTCCGCGTCACCCTTCATCAAGAAGTTTGAAGGCAATCCCAGGTCACGAAAGGGAAGACCAGCAGAAGATGTGGGAGATCCTCTTACCATGTGGAAGATGACATCTTCTCCACCCTGCGATATGAATCTATCAATGTTAGAGAGGTTAACCCCATGGGTGACACCAGAGATACTACAAATCAGGATGGATCGGGAGACGATAGTTCTGGTCAGGCTGTGACTCTCAACGAACCACCAGGTGTGCACACCCGGAACCATTGGGCAACCCTAAATATGGTCTTCCTTCCAGCCATCCCTCCTCCACCTACCATGCAAGCTTCCAACAAGGATAAGATCAAAGGACGGGTTACCCTTAACCCTCCTCCTTCTCTCGACAAAATGAGCCACTCACGCTCGAAGTGAGATTTGCTCGATAGGAAGAGGAGATGAAATAATTGAAGCAGCTTAACGCCGAGCTACTCTAGAGGAACCTCTTTATTGAAAGTGTGTCCCGGGAGGAACCACATTATGCAATCCCAGCAAGTGCACCTCAAAGACTAAGGTTTTCCCCAAAAAACGTAACACGGTCAGGGCTCCCGTCCAATGAAGCACCAGGACCGTCCAAATACCTAAATGTATATTCAGATGAATACCAAGCTTCCCTCCACTCAGGAAGCAACAGGAGCATGTATGCCTAATCCCTCCGAAGGTGCCACAAACGGCACACGCACCACTAGTGCCAGCCATCCCAGATCCTCAGGCAATGCCTCAGGCTATGCCTGGCCAGGACCGGGCCCAACAAGATGTAATCCAGGGTCTCACTAACACAATCGAGGCACTAATATCTAGATTGGAAGTGATGGAAGGTCGACACGCTCCGATACAGCCAGAGCAGAAACCCTAACTGGATTTTGTTAGCAACACACCACCTCCACCCAATTTTGGGAGCCCTGTATTCTGTATCATCAATAGATCATTAGATCCGAAACAACATTCGATGCACTATGCATCCTATTGCGACCATATGATGGGGACTCCAGAATAGAAAGAAGTAGTGAAACTCATATGCTTCGTATAGACATTGCATGGATCTACCTTTGTCTGGTATACGAGTCTACCAGCCCAGTCAATAAAGAGGTGGGAAGACCATCGGTAGTAGTTCCTGTTCCACTTCAGATCAACGTTGCCTAAAACAACGGCCAACAATCTCATGAACTGCAAGCAGAGGGAGAACAAGAGGGTCTCAGATTTCATCGCTAGATGGAAAGGTCTGACATATTCATTGAACATGCCAATGCCTAAAGATGAGATGCTGGCCATATGCATCAATAATCTTCAAGATGAGCTGCGAACACCACTCATACCAGTGGAGTGCACCACTGGATTCTACCATCTCTCGGTCATTGCCCAGAGAATTGAGGATTCCCAGTAGCGGACTAATTCAAAGTCTTGAATAGCCTCGTAGGATCCTTCAAGAAGAGACCCTAGTGTTGAATTTTCCAATGTCACAATCAAGATGGCCCCTATGCCCGCTCCACCGCTCAGGCCTCCACCAAATCAACAAGGGCCTTCTACATATCTGCGCCCCCCCCCCTCCTAAATGGGATGATCAGCGAGGACCGAAGAGGAACCTGTTTGAGGAACAAATACAAATGGTATACTCGTTCTGAGATGATCAAGTCAACAACTACTTCATTTCCTCCATGAATTTCAACTTTCTCCACCTCCCAGAGCCGAGAAAACCCGAAGTGGTCGGCCGCGATGACAGGATAGATTAATGGCTCTACCATTGGATATTAGGGCATATTATCCGAGAATGATTCGTCATCAAAGCCCTCCTGCAAATGATGGTAGACACCGAACAGGTCAAGCTGGGACCACCCCCAGCACATGTGGCATGTACCTCTACCACCAACTCCGACAAAGAGGAGGGGTGGCAGAAAGTTACCAGCAAGCAGGGGCTAAAATTTGACAACTGGACGACTCAGAATACTATCAACCGAGCCCAGGGCATATTTCGAGCTCAACTACAGCTGTCGGTGTTGCCACCAATCGCCCCTGACATCGCACAGCCGACGACATCGACCACATAAACCTCCACGAGCTGGTCATTCGGGCATAATCGAAGAAGGAGGAAACAATCACAAGAGGAGCAGTCCGCGACAGGGCCAAAGTTTTTCTCGACCCTGGAAGATTATATGCCCCCAAATTTGGTGCCACGGGCACCGACACAGCAAACAGCACCATCAGGGACAACCGACCAGGTTGACCTGTTAGAGGATGAAGAGAAACTTTTGGTTCTATTAACTTCATCCATCTTATGGAGTCATTCCGTGACGAAGGGTATGGTTACGAACCCGAGTTCCCTACACGAGGAGTCGGGAGGAGGAATCGCAGAGGTAGGAGATATCAGGGGAGGCGCAGCCACGACCGAAACCAACCCTATGGGTGGACCCTTGCCCAAACCGTTAGTATCGTGGAAACCCATGGGATAGATCTTAAATGGACTGAACAAGAGAAAGAATGACCCCCCACCTCCACAACCAGCCACTCTGGCCCTGTTATTCTGAGATACCCACCAGAGGAGGAACAAGTGTCTGGACGCCTAGCGCACAAATAGACTGGCCGGACCGAGACCCCAGAACACGGGAACACCATCGACATCTGAACCCATGGTCGGTGCCTCATCATCAAATGCTCCAGCACCTAAATCACCCGCGAAGACTCTCTCGCCAACGGAGAAGCATCGGCCGCTGGAGTAGAAATACGATATCCTTAAGCAGCTGGCATCGGTACCAGCCATGTTTTCAATCCTCGATGCCCTAATTCTATCAGAAGACCTCAGGGAGGTGCTTATAGAAGCTTTGATCAGCCCCCATGTGTTTCAAGCCGAGGTAGCTGCCCCTGAAATTTATCGGACGGAGACTGACCCGGCTGAATTCAATGCGGTGATTTCCTTCACTGATCAGGATGAAGATGCCATCATGCAAGGACACATCAGATGACTATATGTGTTCGGCGCACTGAATGGTATTGAGATCCTGAAATTATTTATAGACAATGGCTCTAGAGTTATCCTCCTCCCCCTACAGACACTCTGTAAGTTGGACTACATTGAGGATGACCTAATTCCCTCAGCCACAACTCTGTTGGATTACGACAAGGGTCAGCAGAAACAAATGGGAAAAATTAAGTGGAAGACCCATTTTGGTGACCTGGTAACCTACAAAGAATTCCTGGTGGTCCGGCATAGCACAACATTCAATGCAATGCTGGGAAGTCCATGGCTCCATAAGCACACGACCGTTCCTTTATCCCACCACCAGTGTATCAAGTACTGCGTCAATGGAAAAATTGGAACATTGCATGCCGACAAGGCCCCTTTTGAGCTCTCTGAGTCACATTACATTGATGTCGGGTTCTATGATCATAAGAAAAAGAACCCCTTGGTCGATGGTGTTGACTGGATCCCCGCTCCAAATGGCCTGGAAATGGTTCCTGAGGACCCTCTCAGGTATGTTGGCCGAGATTATGTCCTGACCATCAACCATGTCGAGAGTAGGAGTTCAAGCACAGGAACACATTCAGATGTCCTCATGACTTCATCCACGATGGACATGCATGACAATGCGGTAAAATCCGACAACCCTCGATTTGGGGAGGAATACTCAAGTAGGGATGTCCATGATGCCTCTCCATCAAACCCTCGAAGGCTAAGACCGGAAGATCTCTCCTCGTCGGATCAAAATGATGAGGACTTGGGAGAAGAAGAGGGGGGATATCTTAGGTATGCATTTCCTGCATTTGAGGAGTGTTTCTCCACCACGGTGGATGAGCTCAGGGAAATAAACCAAGGTACCAATGAAGATCAAAGGCCTACTCTCATTAGTGCAGCCCTACCCCTCATGGAAGTCGAGGAAAGAAATATTTTCAGCTTTATGAAGACCAATATCATCACCAGATTTGGTGTCCCTCATACCATACTGATGGACAATGACACCAACTTCTTCTCTGCTGAATTGGAGAAACTATACCATGAGTATGGTATCAAGGCTAACCACTCATCCCGTTACCATGAAGTGGAAAACGGACAGATAGAGGCTTTCAACAAGACTCTGTCCAACATTCTCCAGAAAATGGTGGACAAAGACAAGAATTCATGGTCGGATAAACTCCTCCATGCATTGTGGGATTATCGAACCACAATCTGCACCGCTACTCAAGGCACCCCATACTCATTGGTGTATAGAACAGAGGCAGTCCTTCCCATTGAACTCCAACTTCCCTCACTCCGTGTTGCCATATGTTATCAATTATCTGATGAAGAGCAGTCAGAAAAACGTCTAGGTGAATTGGAACATCTATACAAGAAATAGTTGCACACTTTGCACCATCTAGAATTATACTAGAACCAGATTGCACGAACCTTCAACAAAAAGGTTTGTCTTTGGTCTTTCTTGGAAGGAGAATTGGTATTGGTCCTCCAGACCCCAATGATACCCGGAAAGAAGCCTCCAAAGCTGGATCCCAAATGGGAGGGACCATATGTTGTACACAAGGTCTTCTCCAACAGAGCATATACCCTGAACTCCATGGACGGACAATTTACAACCGCTCCTACAAATGTGAGATTCTTGAAGAAGTATTTCACATAATAAATAAAAGTAGTTATTGTTCGAGCTACATGACGTTAAACTGCCAATCACCCAATGGTCCAAAATCTATGACCTTAAACTAAGAGCATCCCGTCCTCACTGCATGACGTTAAACTGCACAGATAATATGAGTCAAGAATTCCCTCCCCCCCATGTATGGACCAGACCTGCACGAGGTGTATTCATCATTCGAGCTGCATGACGTTAAACATCCTAGCACCCAACGGTCCAAAATCTATGACATTAAGCTAATAGTGTCACATCCTCACCGCATGACGTCAAACTATGCGGAGTTCATCCTCACCGCATGACATTAAACTACACAGAATCTAATAATACCCCTCGTCCTAACCACATGACGTTAAACTGTGTGGACCTCGTCCTCACCGTATGACGTTAAACTGCACGGATTTAAAATAACTATGTGCGTCTTGATTCCTACCCTCGCAGGATATGTAGTGTGTAACACCCCAAGCTTCTACGGTACGGTTCTCTTTGAATAATGTGATAGCATGTGTTGTACGCAACATCGAGTTCTAACACAGCACAACCAATCAAACTAGCCGTTATGAATAGTAATACCGACCTTTTGAAATTATATATATTTTATATTTCAAAATTGACTTCATTTTTGGTTTCGGAATATCGAAATTATCCTAAGATGAATTTTTGGTATTTTTCTGAGAACTTCCAATTTTTATGAATAGTGAAAAATACTTAAAAACAACTTTTTTAATAAAAATAATTTATAGTGATAAATTATATTATTGAGTGGTCTTAAAGTTTAATTAGAATATATTTTTACCAGTTTATCCAATGGTGTTCATTATAATTAATTTCACTTTGAAATTGGACCTAAACAATTGTCAATCTTTTGGTATATATTGTTTCTTAAAAAGACTCTATTTGTCGTGACAGCAGAAATTATTTATAAAATTAATTAATGCAACTTATATTTTTGGAATTTTGTAAAATAGACATCATTTTTGAATTCAGAGTATCAATTATAGCTTAGGGTAAAATTTTGGCATTGTTCTGAAAAACATCAATTTTTGATGAATAGTGAAATTACTAAGTGGTAGTTAAAAAACTGAATTTTTCATAAAACATAATTTTACCGCATCTGTGAATGGAATTTCGAAAATCTGAGAGACACGGTTAATATCAAGAAGTAAAATGTGGTTTAATGAGATGAAAATAATTTTTGATGAATAGTAACTTTTTACTTTTATTTGCCACGGTTAAAAGTAAATAGGGTAATTAAGGGTAAAAATGATATTAATATTACCCTAACACATGTCCTAATTCTATTGGACAAGTGTATCTCGACCGAAAACAACGTTAGGAATAAAATATTATCATTTAGGTCCACTTTGATTAGATTAGGACATTTATTATTATTTAATTCAAAGAAGAGTTAAAATAGTTAAAATCAAAGTTTATTTACTAAAAAAATTTTAATATAGGGTTATTCATAATATAAATTCGATTGTAAATAATCATTATAAAGATAAAAAGATTTCATACATAATTATATTTTATTTATAATTTTTAGATATTAAATAATTTAATTTATTTATGACACAATGATGATACAGTAATTACCATAATAGTGAAAAATTAAAATAATTGATATTAGAAATTCCCAAATAAATATAATTTGAGACTTTTAATGAATTAAATTAATTTTCTAGGATAATATGACATATTAGGATTTATTTATTTGACTTTTTTTGAAGTAATAATTTTGTTTTAAGTATCACAAAAATCAACTATTGAATAGTGTCAAAATTGACATAAAAGAGTTTTTAAAACAAATATTAAATTATTAATTGATATTAAATTCCTAAAAATATAAGGTTTGGCCAAGAAACTTATATCATGATATTGTTATCATTAATGGACCACTTGGGTGTCTCTTGGATGTATATAGTATGTTTATTAACTATATAATATAAAAATACAAAGTGACATGGTAAATGTCAAACTAATTAACTAAGAGTTAAAACTAAAAGATAAGGTTAATATAGTAACCCAAACCTGTCTAAATTCAATTGGTTGAATGTTTTTCGACCCCTCCCCACCTTAACCTTTAAATAATAAACTTTTCATCCATTAGAAACCGAATATAAATTTATTATAAAATAATATTTCTAGATTTTCCAAAGGTGCCCCTCACCCCTCTTATAAAAAGGAACTCCCCCTTCTCATAACTTCACACCGTAGAAGCCTTTTGGTTCGGCAATACTCTTCCCATATACACTCTAAACTTCCCTCACTTCATCCTAGAGGTCTTCCTTTAGTCATAAAGCCAACTGAAGAGCCCTTTTGATCAAATCAAAAGGAAGAACCCGAAGAAGAGGTAATGATTTCACCACCCTTTTCCAAGTTCCTTTCTTCTTCCGCTTCTTCCGACTTTTTTATTACGATTCTAAAATAATAACTCCAGTATCTTATATATAATGTTATGTTATTATGAATATTGTACAACCATATTCAGTATTCTATCCATCCTTTGAATAACATGTCACCATACGCGTGTACGTACGGCTTACCGTCTCCACGTCGTGGTGTAATTGTTATTCAATAAATTATTATTTGGATGGGTGTAATAATGATGTGTAACTCATGTAAATAATAAATATAACATGATAAGGATTCTTTATATATGTTTTACCATCCATTTATATATTATTTTAATATCAAAAGAATGATATTGTCGCTCGTGCGTACGTACGGACTACCGTCTCTACAAACGTGATGAGATTCATTCTCCATCATATCCATTCAAGTATAATTATCATTTGATGATTAATAATAGTATCTAAGTAATTGATATGATTCTGGATATTATTAAGATACAACCTATCCATTACAAACATGGCTTACGTAACAAAACATATAAAAGAAAACAAGTATGTTAACACCTGAAACAAAGATAATACTAAGATATTATTAACAAAGCAATGTTAAAAGATCATATATGATATCATATTAATGTATATGATTCTTGTATAATTTAATAACAATTATTTCACCATTTTACAGGAGGTTAACCTACCCCAACCAAGGAAAAGTACAAGGTAAGGGTTATTTCACAATCTCTTCATTATCCGAGGTTGTTTATACGTAATAATTTATTGGGATCTCTTTATCATCCACATCCATGTTTTTAAAAAATGTATTTCAAAACATTTCTAATATTTTAAAGAATATGGGTTAAAGTCATTTATACCCTTGTTTGACTTTTTATAAGAGTTTTATAACGAAATCATTCCATTGTTTTCCAAACAAGGTTCCTTTTAACTTTTCGACAGAATTAAGGTAAGAATGTTTTTTTAACTTATACGGCGGGTGCGGTTATTTTCCGCCGTTATAAAATAGTCAAAGCTTCCCTTACAAGATTATAAGAATATTTTCAAAGAAAATGTTATATTTTATAAATATATTACTCTTAAATTATTTCAAAATAGAAAGAGATATTTCTCTAAAAAGTGTTTTTATTTCATCTATGTCAACATCCTTTGATGGATTTTACGCTTATTTGAAGTTGATTTATTATGATAAAAAACTACTATATTGTATTGAAGTTTTTTTTATATGTTTGACTGTGGATGTGCTATTTTTATACCATTCATAGTTTATGGTGAATGTATTGACATTTCGTATGCTAGTTTTAATACGGATGTTTATGTTATGTTTAAACCTTTTCATATGGGAATGAATTAGACATTATATGTGACGGGTGGAGCCCGCTATAGCTCCTCGATGCATCGGTAGGTCTCATGGGACAAACTAGTGTCTTGGCACAAGGCCTTGACAAAGTCTTATTTGTAGTCTTGTCATGAGTCCTTCGCTATGTGGTTATGATAGTCTGACATTATGCATTCCATCATTATGAAAGTGGTTATTGATATTGCATGTGATTATTTGATTAGTAGAATATCCATGTGAATAAGTAAATGGAATTATTTCATATTATTTTTTCCATAGTATGTTGAAATTCAAGTTTAAAAGGCTTTTGTTTTAGTTATACAATGCCTTAAATGTTTATTCTTATTTATGAAAGTTTCCGCTATATTGTTATCCTTACTGGGCATTTGAGCTCACCCCTTTTCTATGTTTTATTTTTACCAGGATGTGAAGAAGTAAATTATGAATGACCTGCAGGGATATTATGAGGGGATAATAGTGTGGAATATGGAGACAATATGATGTTGTAGTAGTTTTTCACTTTATGATGTAATGTAAAACATTATGAATATATCTACTATTTCCAAGGCTACTAAACCAATCGGTCTTTCGAGATTTTATCTTTCTTGTGATCATGCCAATGTTATGTAATAATGAACCGACTCTGGGTAACTGGGGTCGGGGCATTATAGTTGGTATCAGAGGAAGTTCAGTACAAACCATGGAAGCTATATTTAGATAAACTCTGATTAGAGCACGTAGACCTAAGATAAACTTTGAGGATTAGTATAGAAGAACTTCCTAGAATTTTGGTATTGTAGAGATTTTGTGAGTTTTCCAAGAAATACATCCTTGTCTGGATACGAGCAGGTAGAGGTGGCTCTGGCACAGATGTACCTAGGGGTAAAACCCGAAAACATCGCTTTGAGCTAGACTCGAACAGGAACTGGTGCACGACAACGGGACATGCTGCACTCTTGATTACGACACTACTAGAAGATATGGTTAGGATAACTCTCATTTTCTTTACAAATCATTATGAAGGGTTTATGAGTATATACTTCCTCAAAGAAAACATTTTTATGATTATGGATTATATCCATAAATAGTTCAATTTATGTTAAGTGTTTTATAAGTATGGGATTATGTATTTTGATTCATAAACTGATCTAGTTTATGCCATTGTTTAGAAATGCCGCCTAGTGGAAGAAATGGAGACCGTATCAATGCACGCACTCCATGTAGGGATTTCCCTCCTGCTCAAGATAATTATATTGGAGCTGGTGATGCAACTGGTGCCGATCATCTAATCACCATATTGGGACAACATACTCAGGTTATGAATAATAACCTTACCCATATGGAGCACCCTGATCCGCAGCGTGGAGGATCAATGTTAGATCGATTCATGAGGCAACAACCACCAATGTTCAATGGGAGTACAAATTCCTTAGTAGCTGAGCAATGGATAAATTCCCTAGAGAAAATATTTCAGGCTTTGGGGAGTAGTGAAGGGGAAAAAGTTATCATGGCAGTTTAACGACTCACTGGAGATGCTGATCAATGGTGGTCATTGATTCAAAATACGAACGAAGATGGTGAAGTATCAAATATGTAATGGAGGGAGTTCAAATATTTTTTTTAGAAAAATACTTTCCTTGTGACCATCGAGCAGATATGGAAAGGCAATTTCTAAGTCTGAGACAAAAGGAGGATGAGAATGTCACAAAGTATGAGGCTAAATTTACAAGGTTAGAAAGGTATGTTGGAGATTATATACGTATCCCACGAAGTAAGATTTATCGTTTCTTTGATGGGTTAAAACCATTTCTCCATCGATCATTAGTCTTAAAATCCTTCTCGTCGTACGAAGACATTGTCTCATGTGCTATCAAGACCGAAAAGGAATTCTATAAGTCTTATGACTTTAAAGCAAAGCAAGATAAGAAGAGACATGCTGATCAATCTGGGAATGGAAATAAGGGGAAGAAGGGAAAGGTTGAATATCCATCCTGGGGTAAATGTGGTAAGAAACACCCTGGTACTTGCTTGAAGGGAATGGGAGTCTGTTACAAGTGTGGTGAAAAAGGCCACCAAGCTCGTGATTGCAAGGGGAAGAAAGAAGCTCCCAATGTTCAGTGCTAAAATTGCAGGGAGATGGGGAATTATGCAAATTAATGTCCTAAGCGTCAGGAGAACTTATCTCAGAAAAGGCCAAGGGTTCAAGGCCAAGCTTATGCTATCACTACTGTTGAGGTAGAAGCTCCAAAAGACGTGGTGGCAGGTAATTTAATGGTTTCCTCAAGTTTATAAAATGCATTATTTGATTCTGGATCATCACATTGTTTCATATCTTCCCATTTTGCTAAGAAAATTAGATATTTCCAATTTGATTAAACAAAGGAGTTGTCAGTTAAAACTCCTAAGGGAAATATCATTGCAATATAGTTTTGTGAATCAGTCCCAATTAGAGCACATAAATGTTCTTTATCTGCTGATCTCATCGTCATACCTATGATTTAGTTTGATATAATCCTCGGTATGGACTGGCTTTCGGACTATGATGTGAAGATTTATTGTAAGAATAAAGAGGTTATGATTCGTGATGATGATGATAAGGAACACCTTATCTTTAGAGCATAATCATCACCACCTAATTCTTATCTAGATCCACCCCCAGTAGCTCAACTAAATTCAATTATTGGGGAGGAAGAGAATGAAATTACTGTGGGTGAGGAAAGGAATGTTGAAATAGAGGATGTACCTGTTATGAAAGAATATGTAGATGTGTTTCCGGAAGATTTACCTGGACATCCTCTAGAACGAGAAGTTGAGTTTTCCATTGATTTAATTCCTGGATCAAGGCATATATCGAAGACCCCTTATATAATGGCCACTGTAGAATTAGTCAAACTAAAGAAATAACTAGAGGAATTGAGTAATAAAGGATTTATTCGCCCTAGTGTTTCTCCATGGAGAGCCCCTTTTCTTTTTGTTAAAATAAAAGATGGATCCATGAGGTTATGTATCAACTACATGGAGATCAATGCTATAATAATCAAGCCAAGGCTAGGCTACTTTTACTCAATGGACAATTGCAGTGAAGATGTTTCTTGTATACTTGGACGCCATTATCCCCACGTGTGGAACCCTATACTGTGATCAATCGTGGATTATCATAATCATTCATGGCCATCAGAAGAGGAAATTTATCGAACAGGGGACAACTTTGTACAACTATGCATATCATGCCCTCAGCGGCTCTGCATAATGATATCCCCTGGCTCGTCCATCAAAGGGAAGATTACCTTGGGCGATTCTCTTCCTAGCTTCGTACGCTTACCGGTCTCATAGCCCCCACACTACACCTCCTGATCCGGGAAAACTCAATGTTGCAGTTTACAACCTTCATCACCAACCTTTTCCAAGTATATCAGAACATGTTGACCCAGTTACCCTTCGAGTGACCACAACAATAGTCACCCAATGGTCCGAGCTCTATGACCGCTAAACTAGGAGTATCTTGTCCTTACCGCACAAAGTTAAATTTCATATAGTAAAGGTACACCCCCATGCACAAAATAAATCAACACTGGGATCTATCTAAGCTTTAACATCATCTAGGGCCGAATATCCCCAACATGACCGGACATTTCCTTCCCTGAGGGCAGACTTCATGGCACGGAAAATTTCCGATCTTTATAACCATACATGGCCATCAGAAGTGGAAAGTCATCAACCCAGAGACCCCTTTTCATGACTATGTATACCATGCCCTCAGCGGCTCTGCATATTGATAGCCGTTGGGCCATCTACCAAAGGCAAGATTTCCCCTGGCGATGCTCTTCCTAGCTCCGTACGCTTACCAGCCTCAGAGCCTCTATGACATCTCTCCTGACCCAAGAGGCCCCAGAACCATGATTTATAACATCATCCCCCCTCCACGTCTTGGACATGCTAGGATACTCAGGCCCAGTTACATTCTAATCAAGAGCGGCCTTTTTAACTACGTCCTCACAGCATGACGTTAAACTACATAGTCGATTATCCACACTGCATGACGTTAAACTGCACAACATCCTTTAATAATTCTCTTCATCATTACTACATGATGCTAAACTGGACGGTCAAACCCACCATGTATTCAGTCAAGAACAGGGGCTTTTCTTTGTCCTTCAGTGCATGGGTCAGACCAACACAAGACACCATCTCACACCCGCGTGAGAAGGGATTACTTCACCCATTCTCGAGATGTTCAGTCAAGATGTTTCCTCCTGTATCTAGGAACCCTCTCCTCATAAACCATACTCTACACTCAGAAAAATCCGAACTCTCATAAAGCCACCCCTGCTGGTCCTGAATCTCAAACTTCCCTGAAGATGCTTGGCGATCGGGTGAATACAATCATTGACCTAAGGACACGTTTGCATGACTATACATACCATCCCCTCTGCATCTTTGCATATTGATCACCCATGGCCCGTCTACCAAAGGCAAGACTTCCTTAGGCAATGCTTCTCTCTGTATGCCTCTTGGCCTCTGAGCCCCCATGTCTATCCTGGGATTCAGAAACCCTATGAGTTACAGTTTACCAACCTATTTCACAACCCTTCCTGAATATGGTGGAACGTCTCTGACAAGATTACCGAGGACTAGGAGAAGTCGTTCCATTCCAGATGATGTCCTAGCTACATGACTTTAAACTGCGCCAAGCTTCAACCATCACTTACACTAACAAAATGCATAGGAAAGTGGTCTCCCGACCACACCCTTGATTGATACAGATGTTCTCAAAACCTTTCATACGTGACATACCCTTTCCAAGCCACCCTTGGTGGTTTTCATAATTTTCCAAGCCACCCATGGTGGTTTTCATAAGCTGGACATTCATGAAGTCCTATGGCCATCAGAAATGGAGAGTCATTGACGTAAGGACAACTTTTCACGACTATGTATACCATGCCCTCAGATGCCCTTCATATTGATCACCCCTGGCCTATCTACCAAAGTCATGATTTCCTTAGGCGATGCTCCTCCTACCATTGTATGCGGATGTGGCTCCCATGCCTTGAGACATGCCCTGCATGTTGCTCAAATTTAAACATGTTCCCCCCATGTGCGTCTGAAGAGTATCGAGGCATATTTTAATCAACCAAACCCCATTTGGGTCCTTGCCCCACCATATTTGGTCAATATTGTTCGACCTAAAACATCAGTAATGATAGTCTTGTCGGCAGGACTTTAAACCGCTGACAAAAAGTGGCACAAAGCCTGTTAGGCTGAAAACCCGAAAAGGGAGACCTAAGAAAAAGTCAGGCCAAAACCATTGGGATCACACTAAATAAGCCCAGGAAAAATAAGGGTATTAAAAGAAGAGACAAAAAGTTTGAAGGGATTTTCTGCAAATCCCTAGCAATAGTCAAACTATGCTCACTGGACCCCATGGTCCAGGAAAAAGTTAGAGCTTGTTTTATTTTTATCAATGGTCCTAGGCTTGGATTATTCTATGTTCGGGGAATTAACATTTGCAGCGATCATGCCAAATAATTTCTATCACAGGATAAGGCGACTAGAGCACTGAGGAGAAATATTTCTTTGTTCCATAACAATGTTGGTAGGAAGGGCATCCACAATCTGGAGCCTCCTCTAGCGTGAAAGGTAATTACAGGAGTTTATCTATGGATTCACAAAGCTTTATCAGGTGCTGGTGAGAATCCTCGATTGTCTGAGAGAGATTCTACAGTAAGGCCATTTCATCTTCTGCACCAGCCTGCAACTCTTCCACCTCCTGGGTCACCTTTGTGCTCGCCCTCATTTCCTCCTCCATCCATCGCTCCCCTTCTTCAATCATGGCGGAAACATTGGCCTCTTCCTTCCGCAGCAGCGATATCTCATTCCTCAGCACACCCAGGTGAGAATGCTGCTCAATAACTTTTCTCTGGATCCTCGTAACTACCCTGGCGTGATCATGAGACTTTGTTAAGAAATGTTGTCAGGTTGCAGAAAGGTAGGCTTCATATTGGGTAGCAAAAAGGAAAGATTCGAAACCGCCCAATATTTCCTGATCAGCAGCCACCTACTTGGGTATGTCATAAACACCATGATAGTCAAAGCTGTCAAATCCTAGCAGCATAAACAGATTGCACAACTTTGGTAATCTGGACGGCATCTCGGCTAGGGGAATCTGAGAAATCAATCTCCAAATTTTCTCCCAAGCCCTTTGGTGAGCAGGACGAAGACTGGAAAGGACTTGTTGATCAGGCTCAGAGTCACTCCCTAATGAGGACACATACTCAGGGATGAACGTCACAAAGGAGGGACCCGGTGCGGCTTTACCCGCAAGCTCTGGCACTATAGCATCTTCACCCCCGATGGTTGTGGTCATAGGCATGGTTGGGTCTGACGACACGATCGCCAGTGCCAAAGCTCGTGGTCATGAAGCCCAAGAGTCAATAAGACAGATAAGTACCCCTAATTAGAAAAGGGAAGGAAAAGGAATTAGTGGAAAGAGATCGGTAAACTTACTCCTGATCTTCAAGGTGTCGACATCCTTAAGCTCTACACCACAGCGACAGCCACTCGATAAAGATTCTACATCCTCAAAAGGCAAGGGAGTCTGGGGAGCCCCTAGAGGAGTCCAGGACCTAAGGCCATGAACAACACTAGTAGCTTCCAAATCTGTCCCCAGGAAGTCACCTACGGAGACTAAGCTCGTGGAAATCACTCCCCCAGTAAACAAGACAGTGGCCCGCTCCGGGTTGCAAAAAACTGTACTAATGGAAGGCTCTTCCCCCATCACCACGAGATCCATTGGGTCTGAAGTGGCTTGCCCTGTCAGAACGGGAGGCCCCTCAACGATTATAGGCACCCCATTTTCCTCCAGAATTGAAAGGGATGTTTGATCAGTAGGAGTCTCGAATACTAGCAGTTCCTCTGCTGATGTATCTCTGACTGATGAAGGCAGGAGTAAAGGATCCATATTACTAGCCCCTCCAGCAGGGCTCTCTATCTCATCACGTCTAGGTGTGGCTACAGGAGGCTCTACAGATGGCATGGAGTTTGAAGGTATGATCGCTTGGGTAGCCGCAGCCAGATCCCCAGGTGACCCTGCACCAAACGCCAAAACAGCTAATGACTGGCAGAGTCCGGATATGCAGGTTGGCAATTAAGCAAATGGAAAGTCATGATTACCCAATGACCCATGTCTGAGCCATTCTGATAAATAGAACGCTTGTTGTTTTCTTTGTATATGGCTAGGGTACAGTTCTCCCAGAGTTATGGGAGGAGCTGGAGGACGGAAGACCCTAGCTGGATCCGAAATGGTCGCCTCCATATGCTCAGCCGCGCCAGGGGACCCCTCCTCGATGACCCCTCTGGGCAAAAGTGCATGCTCACCCACTACGGTACCACGTGGAGTATACTCCGGAGAGGTAATTTCCCCCTCAGACTATTCGATACCCTGCACAAATGGGAGAAACCTTAGAACCTCTTTAATAAAGGGTGAAGAAAGCCTGAATGGGTGGTAGAGAAACATCTTCTTCAGGGTCGGACAATTTGGGATGTCTAATCATCATGGACACCCGGGTGATCCCGTAGATCCGGTTTCGGAGTGAGCGCATGTATGCGTCCATATCCTTCAATGATGCGACCGTGTCACCCAAGTCCTCATCTAACTGAAGGTGTGGAAGAGCAAAGATAAACCTATTACATGGGATCTTGAGAGGGCTCATTTGGAGTAATTCCCAAACCACTTCATCTGAGCCTCTGGCCCTCAGGTCATCCCAAATCCTCCATGCATCTGGGAATGCGTCCGTAATAGGAACAACTAGATTGGAAGGATCAAATTGAGAGGGTCGGGCAGTGGTAGGGGTTGATAGGGGCGCTAATGGCCTTTTATGTGTTCCGGATCTCACCACCGCCATCGAACTCTCTGGGGCTACCTGTGGATGGGACCTCACAAGTAGGGAGGGGAATTCCCTTGCTTTAGCCATGAAGGGGAGATCATCAAAATCATCACCCCCTAAAGATTGGTCACTTCCTTCCCCTATTCATTTGTCACCGGATGCAGCATGGCCTGGACTCGGTGGGTTAATACCGTGAGAACGTGGCACGCGTCAATATAGGATTCAAGATCCTAGAGATATCGATTAACCTGCTCTAGGTCCACATCATAAATGATGTTAATAGGGGAAGATATGTAGCCCAACCTGTCAAATGCCACTTCCGATTCCTAAAGATACTACCACTGAGAATGGGGGTACTGGCTATAAAAGGACGATCGACCTTTGAATTCATCCCATTGACCCCAGCCCATCGGAAAATCAGCATCTGTAGGAATAACCACCCCATCCAGCCAGCCTTAAGGGAATGAGAGGATACACCTCTGTCTATTAGGATTTTCCCTGGAATCACAGGACCAACAGGGTGGCGAAGGACTTTGCCCCCCCCCCTCTGATTCCTCTTGCCCTTTGATGGCTTGGGACTTGAAATGGTAGGCACCAATGTCCCTAACTGGCTATTTGGGTATGATTGTACCCAAGAGTCATCATAATTCTTGTATAATAAGGGTGTGGAGTTTACAAGCATGGGAGTCATAACCTCACAACCGATATCCTCCCAGGTAAATATTAACCATAGTTGACTGGACACCATTAAATGACAGTTCTCACAGGCACCATTAAGTGCGGAAGGACATAGTGCCTAGACACAACCAAACTGGTGACCACATCAGCAAGGCACGTACCCCTCGCAAGTCAGTTCCCCGCCAATACCAGCCACCAGAATACCCTCTCGAAGGGAAAAGAGGTAGCCCCTCTTGTAAAAATCCTCTGTTATAGTGTTCGTGATTACACAAGTTGGGGAAGGGAACTGATGGAAATTGAAATGATCATAACATGAGATTCGACTTGATAATAGACACATGTTCTGAACTGTCTGTTGATTATCCTTCTGTTGGGTCGCCCACTCTTCGGGCATAACCCCGCTAGTCAGTTGCAAGTATGGCCGGAATGTGGTGCCTGAAATCTGAAGAGGATTGATGAAGGTGTAGAAGTTCTTGATATGAATTCCTAGATATCCCCATAAAATCTGAAAAGGATCGTCCACTCGGTTTGGTCGGATCCCATCGATAATATTACCAAGCAATCTATAAATCATGGCCAGCACTGGGACGGCTAGGTTGATAACGTTGCTGGTAGCCAATTGTGCCGCCATGAAAAATGTATAAACCCGTACGCCACTAGACTCGCGTATAGGAAATAGCCAGCTGCTCAAAAACATGGCTAGAAACACCGCCAGACGAAACAACCGATCGACATCTGGGAAAAGATTCCAGCCCCAGTCGTTTAATTGGCCTTGCTCCAGGTTCATCCAATAGCTGCCCTTATACTTTCGGAAATCCAATGTATGGAAGGTCATGGGTCTATGAGAAAGAGATACAGACTGACTCTCTCTGGAAAAATCCTTGATCCAGTCATGATACTGGATAAGCTGTCTCATAGATGTATCTTTTGGATGCTCCTCATGACCAGGGACATGCTTTTTCAGAGATTTATCCTTAGAATGTTCCTGGGCCAGATCAGTGAGCCGCTTAACCAAGGGAGGGGTTCTCCCTTCGTAGTCCAACACGAAAGGGGGAGACATGAATTCATCATACATACCCCCAATAATGGGGACCTTTGAAATCTAAAAGACATCCCAATGACTAATTCCTACCTCCCTGTGGACCAGATGAAAGGTGATGGTGTCCGGGCTCCAACGACTCATACGATGCATGGCGAGGGCTTGAGGCCAGTAGGTTTAGGTCTGGGACAACCACACAACTTCATACAAGCCTACGTCTTTCAATTCTGACTCGAACTCCACACAGCTCTGGTGGACCCAGAAGGGCCACCCCCAATCCAAGGACATAAATGCTCCTCCCGGTCAGAGATCCTGATTCGCTGACCATCCATGTTGGTAACATACCATGGCATTGTGGTCAATGCTTCAATAGAAGTGGATTGATCCTTCCTGTTGACATTGTTCTCCTGTCAGAGATACTAGAAGGTGATTCAACACAGATCCGACAGCTGTGTCCCTTCAGGCCGGCCACCCGTTGACAGGTATCACGAACCAAGGGATAGTGGCAGTGAATATCCATGCATCAGAATTGTTGTCACATGATGGTACCAGAATCGGGGTATCAGACAGAAAACTGAACACATAGGCAGGAAGGCTGTTATAAAAGGGGGTACTCTTGCTATGACTTAGAGAGCCGACCATAAAGAAAGGAAGATAGTGGGGAGTGGCAGACTCCATACTGAACAGAGCTGGCCATGTCCTTTAGGCGTTGATCACCAATTGGGAGAGGCTCTACAGTAGGCCTCGGTGCAGAATGAGGGGGAACCATATCTTCTCACGGCATGACGAGGGAAAACAATCAGTTAGTCCAGAATAAAATGTTTTCAGAAAAAAAAACAAATACATGATTGAGGAGCCTTCATAGAAAATTCTGCGAGGAGGCCTCAAAGGATGGTTCACGATGAAAACATCCCGCGAACCAGCCCTTCTCGAAAGTAGTCAGTGAAACCCTGGCCTGTGGAGCGTTGGCTAGGGAACTCCAGACCAGGTTACTCTGCGGAATTTCAATCCTGAATTTAAGTGGTTAACTTCAGAAGACATAGAAACTTTTAAAGTTCAAGTTATTTTAGACCACAGAGCATCGAAACCGCAGAGCATCGAAACCACAGAGCATCGAAACCACCGAACACCAAAACTGTGAAGCAAGCTCCTCTGCAGCCTATCGTGACATTATTATTAATTAATTAAGAGTAATGATTCATGGTAGGGGGATTGGATCGCGAGTGAAGGTGACCGCAAAGGTGTAATGGTTTTCAGAAGTTGCAGCTAGTTCGCGGACGAAGCACTTCGCGAAGGAATGAGCGCGCAGAAGCGATGTAGTTCTGGTTTTGCGAAGAATCAGGTAAAGGAAAAATGAAGGGACCTCCGTATTTATAGGTGTGGTCCCCTACTGGGTCCACCTCTCTACCGCGAACCAACTGAGTTTCAGGACCACTATGCATCGGTATGGCCTCTTCTTCGTTCCGATCGAACCCCATTCCGATGGGGGGCATTTGTAGGGTCCTGACAAATCTGCAAAGGAGATTCTACCCAAATCCTCCAAAGAATTGGGGAAAAGAATGGAGAAAATACAAAGAAGGGATACAAGTAGGACCGGTCCATGAACTGGTTCCATGAGGCTCCCCCCCCCCTCCGTGCATCCGCTATCGTTCACGGAATGGAGGCGGAGATCCTCCTCAGGCACGAAGCAGGGCATGCTTGAATCTTGTTCACTAACCTGAACTTCCCCAGACGCGGACCCCGTCGACCGGTTCAAGCCGGATCCGCTATGGAGACTGAGATCAGGAGTCCCCTTTCCGCCCCTCCATTTGTTAAGGGCTTCTCGGGGATAGTAAAATACCCATCATAAGGATGCACTTATGCACTACAAGAGAGGAGATGGGCATAGGAGCACCCCCTTTCCCTCTCCCGCTGCGCTTTGTCACCCCTGGGCCTCCTCAGAGTGTAAGCCCCAACCTATCATTATGGGCCGCTCCATGCGTACGCCCCACTCTACTTCTCACGAACATACCTTTCGCAATGTGATCCTCTGGTCCCTGTTGCCTATTGTTTCTCATACCGAGCATAACTCACGTGGGATTAGAGTAAGCATCGACCATGACATCCTTTAATGGGCCTCCACATAGTGTAAGCCACAATCCATCGCCCTGGGCTGCCTCAGAGTACAAGTCCCAATCCAATGTGAACTACGAAAACTTTGATTCCTTACCACAGGGATAGGCAGGAATCCTCCATGAGTTTCAGGCCCGACCATCAACGGACCCCTGGGTCCACCTTCATGTCGGTTCTCTGATGCTCTCCATTCGAACTAAGTGGAATTTGATCCCTTTCCCCTAGGAAGGGTATGTAGAAAACCTCCATGAGGTTCAAGCCCAACAACCGGTCAATCTGACTATCTTCACATCAGTTAACCGTGCCACACCTAGTGCCTCCTCAATGAGTTCTGACTCCTCGTGGTCATTAATCCAAAGAGGGATGGTAAACCTCAGGCCTAAATTGTAACACCCCTAGATTTTATGAAAAATATTATTTTTAATTTCATTAATGTTGTGTGTTGTACGCTACACGAAAAGGAGCTTGCAGAACACGCATCCTTGACTTGCATTTCATTACACGCAATCGTGACCTTCCTCGATAGCGTGTGTAGTACGCAATAACGAGTTTCACTAAACTACGATATACAATTAAAATTTTATTAGAACTAGCCATTATGAATAGTAATAACCACTTTTTGAAATTTTGTAAATTTTATTTTTCAAAATGGACTTCATTTCTGGATTCAGAATATCAAAATTAGCTTAGGGTGAAAGTTTGGTACTTTTCGGATAACTTTCATTTTCTGATGAATAGTGAAAATTACTAAATTTTAATTAAAAACAACCTTTTTAATCGAAATAATTAATAGTGATAAATTATTAATTTGATAGGTTTTAAAGTATATTTAGAATTTATTATTACAATTTAATACAACGTTGGTCATTGGATGTAATTTCACATTTAAACCAGACATAAACAAGTGTCAATCTTTTGATAGTTATTTTCTTTTAAGAACACGCTATATTTTTTGACTACGGGAATTTATTTTTAAATTAATTAATGAAACATATATGTTTTCAATTTTTTAAAATAGACATCAATTTTGAGTTCATAATATCAAATATATCTTAGGCCTAATTTTTGGTATTTTTCTGGAAACTTTCATTTTTTGATGAATATTGAAACCACTAAGTGGTAGTTAAAAAAATGAATTTTTCATAAAACTTAATTTTCCCACTTCTGTGAGTGGAATTTCAAAAATCCGAGAGACATGGTTGATGGCAGTAAGTAAAATGTGGTTCAATGAGATGAAAATAATTTTTGTTGAATAGTAACTTTTTACTTTTTTTACCACGATTAAAAGTAAATAGGGTAATTAAGGGTAAAAATGATATTATTATTACCCTAACACATGTACTAATTCTATTGGATAAGTTTAATTAGACCAAAAACATCCTTAGGAATAAAATATGACCATTTAGGCCCACTTGGATTAGAATAGGAAATTTATTATTAATTTATTTATAGAAGGGATAAAATAGTTAAAATCGAAGTTTAATAAGTAGATAATTTTTAATATAGGTTTATACATAAGATAAATTCGACTATAAATATTCATTAGAAAGATAAAAGGATTTCCCACATAATGGTATTTTATATGTAATTTTTAGACATTAAATAATTTAATTTATTTATGACACAACGATGATGCATTAATTATCTTATTAATGAAATATTGACATTATTGATGTTATAAATACCCAAATAAATGTAATTTGAGACTTTTTATGAAATCAACTAATTTTATAGGTTAATATGACATGTTGGTATTTATTTAATTAACTTTTTTCGAACTAATCATTCTGTTATTATTTTCACAAAAATCAATTACTAAATAGTTTCAAAATTGACATAAAATAGTTTTTAAAACAAATATTATATTATTAATTGTTATTTTATTCCTAAAAATCTAAGGTTCGGACAAATGACTTAGATAAGGTTATATATATTAATAATAAGTAACTTGGGGTTCGTTTGGCTTCTTATAGTAAGTTTATTAACCTTATGTTATTAGAACACAAGAAGACACGGTAAAAGTAAAATTATTTAACATAATGTTAAATATAAATGATAATGTTAAAATAGGAATCTAAACTTGTCTAAATTCTATTTTATGAGAGGATTTCGACCCATACCCACCTTAGCTTCGAAATAAAAAATTTTTGAGCTATTTAAAACCGAATTTCTCTTTATAATAAAATAATATTTTTAGTTATTCCAAAGGAGCTCCTCTCCTCCCTTATAAAAGGGCACCTCCTCCCTCTCTTCCTCACACCACTTTGAGCCATCAAGCTCGGCCAACCCCTGAAGAATTATCTTCTCCAATTCCCTAGTAACATCCTAGACGTATTGGTCTTCTTAAAAGACCAATTTTAGTGCCCTAAGAGGAGGAGTCAAAGAGGCGCTTCAAAGAATAGGTAATGTCTGTTACCGATTCTTTCAAATTTATTTCTTCTTCCACTTCTTCTTCTTAGGTTTTTTCATTATGAAGTAATAACATCAGTATCACTCGTATACTGATATGTTATTATAAGTATGAAACATCACTATTTCACCATCTATCCATCCTACGGAGAACGAAATCACCACGCGTGCGTACATACGGAATACCGTCTCCATGCTGTGGTGTAATCTATTATCCACCACCACCTTACTTGGATGGGTATAATGGTGTACATAAAAACTATATATGATTATTGTAAAGTGATATTGATTCTGAAACAGTATACATACACTCCAATACAATTCCATGATCATGAGAATGATATCATCGCTCGTGCGTACGTACGGACTACCGTCTCCACGACGCGATGAGATTCATTCTCCACATTAACCATTCATGAATTATTATAAAGTATATATAATAAGTAATCATGAAATATATGACATAATAATGATACTGGATTTATGTGTATATATATGTATGTCGTCTACTTAATTCCATTCAACTCAATAAGGAAACGAAAACAGTGTTCATGCGTACATACGACCTACCGTCTCCATGAACATTGTATTTCTTTCCATTTACTGATCTATTATATATATGTATATTCTGAATATATATTATATATAAATCATGTTTTACATTATGGAATTAAGTAATCATGATCTAAGTAATCATATGAATAATTACAAGTCGAAACACGGATGACAAATGAAACGATTTTACCAAAAACGCTCTTTAACATGGAATTTACAAAAGAACGGGTAATAGGAAGTCATAAGTGAACCATATATGATATCATAACAATGAGTATGATTCTGGAATAAGTCAATGATATTATTTAAATCATTATACAGGAGGTTCGGATACTTATAAAGCAAATCAGACCTAAGGTAAGGGAAATATCACAATCTCATTTTTATCAGAGATTGTTTATACTTTAGTATTTACTGGGGTGTATTTTATCATCCACATCCATGTTTCCTAAATATGTAATATTTATATCCTTATACAATAGTTTATATCCAATTTTACCCTACGGTGATATTTTAGTAATAGATATGAAAGGAATCTTTTGTCGTTTTTCATACGAGGTACTTTTTGACTTTTCTGACAAAGGTACGAGGAGAATGTTATTTTTAACTTATACGACGTGAATGGATTTTTACGGTTTCATAATGCCTCATATTCATGAAGCTTACTCTACATGATTTTATGAAAATTTTCCTCAAGAATTCATTTCAAGTGTTTTATCAAAACCATTTTCCATCTAAGATGACATTATTTCACATGTGTATGTTTCAAGTATAAAGTCTATATGATTTACATGGTTTCACTTTTGTCATTATGAAATGATATCCATTTCTTTTATATGGATTATGAAATGATGGGATGATGTTTATGAAAACCATTTTATTCTTTAGGTTATGATGAATGTTTTAAGTTTATTTTGTGGCACAAGTAAGAATTATTTCACTATGAGATTGGTGGGACCTATATCTCCCTCCAATGCATTGGGTAAAGATTTATATCTCATGAGATAGACATGGCTGGAACGGAAAGTTAAACTGGTTCAGTAATACAGGACTGGAACGAGGAGTGAACTCGATTCAGAAAGGGACTTTGTCCACTAAGATGGTCTTGGAAGCAATGCCTTGGATACTATGGAAATCATATCATGTGCTTAATGGTTACCACAATTACATGTTTTAATCCAATGATATTTTATCATTCTTAATGTTTCATTGTGATCTATGCCTTACGTACTTCCATGTTTTATGTCATTGCTCAAGCTTTTGATGTTTAAACATTATGTTCATGTTTTTAAGTTCAAATGTATATAGTATGTTTTATTTCATCCATGCTTACCCTTATTGAGCATTTGAGCTCACCCTTTTTATGTTTTCTTTTCCCCAGGATATAAAGAAAGGTTTAAGGTAAGAAAAAAAGGGGAAGATCTTTATGGGAGATGTTGATGATCATTCACCACGATTAGAAGATTTTATTCCGAGTTTCCAAAGACACTAAACTAGTACGGTCCTTGTGTGTATATTTTTGTTATGTATTAAGTATTCCGCAAAAGTAATTTAATGTCCATGTACGTCAAGCTTCAGGTCTCTACAGTTGGTATCAGAGGAAATGTTTAGTCAACCTTTGGAAACTAGGATGCGAAAACGTTAGTGAGATCCCGAGAGATATTTCTACGGTATGTCTGGGGATTCCCCTAAAGATAAGTATATGTATAGGATATAGTCCTAGAACTATGGTAACGATATTAGATTAAACCAAAGATGTAAGATATTGAAGTTACTCCCCCTTTATTATGATTTTTTCCTCTCACACTATTCTTTTTGGGTTTTAGAAAATGGCTGGAAACAGGATGATTCATGATAATGGAGGATATGATGGACAATGTAATGATATTATTCATGAACAACCAAATGAAATGGGATTCAGAAGTCCAAAAATCATTATTATGTTGAATCAGCAATCTCATAATATGATCAATAAAGTAAAATTTTTTAAGTTTCCTGACTCAGCTAATAAGAGAAAGATGGAGTTTCATGATGATCATAGAGGAAATAAAGTTCAATTTCCCCTATGTAAATCATGTGGGAAGAGGCATCAAAGAGAATCTTTCAAAGTAACTGGAAGATGATTTGGGTGTGGAAAAGAAGGACACAAAGCCAGTAAGTGCAAAGGAAAGGGTTCAGTTAACACCAGGGATGATGATAATGGTATTGCTATGACATCAACAATGGTTGAATGTTTTAAATGTGGAATGTACGGGCATTATGCAAACCAATTCCCTAAGGGAAAGTCTCATGAAGAGAATCAGTATGGTCGTATGGGTAGTATTTATGTTGATGATGATGAAGAGACTACAATTGATATGTGAGATGAAAGAATTGTTGAAGCTCGGTCAATGGTTTAATCATGTAGTGGAATGATTACATGTTTATCATGTGTAATGTTGTATATGTAATCTCATGGTACTATAGAGTAAAGAGACATCTAAGGATTGTTAAAAGATTGTCTTTCCTTGAGTTTTTAAAGTGTATGATTAATGGTACCAGTATCCATGAAAGGTTATTTAGATATTTTTGGAATATAGATGATATTCACATAATGAAGGGATAAGGAGAAAATTAAATTTTTGATAGTATTCATGAGCTCATGACCGATATAAGGAGAAGGTTATATCATGGATTGAGTATATAGAATTTTTGGGTTTTGGTATGTGGAAAGAGTTAACTTTTGACTGCATTAATGTTTTACTAAGGTTCAATGGGTATTCATTTTTCAAGAGAATACATGATTAAGGTATTCACATGTTTGTAATTTGACCAACAAGATATATCTTATGATATATGGGGGATAAATGATGGAATTCATGTGATTGTTATGTGACATTTCAAGTAATCATTTTCTTTATACTATGAGCTTGGACCAAAGTATTTTAGATAAGCCTAAAGATTGGAATGGATTATGTTGGACATAAGTTAGGATAGAATTTTTTTCAATATTATTGATTGGATGTTATAGTAATATAGCTGTAGAAAATGGACAACCTACAGGACAGGCGACAACCCATCGCGTCAGACATGGTTGTGGGAATCGAACCCACAACCGAAGTGCGACTGGCCTTTATCGCCTACCACTGGCCTACAGGATGTCCCTGTTTAGTAGAAACTAGTTTTATTATATTAAGCAGTATGATATATGAAGTATAAGTCCATTTTAGGAACCATATATGATTAATCTCACTGTAGATGGACTTATGTATTTTTGATAACTTTTATAACCGTTTTTTTGAGACAGATGGAATGACCCATCATTCTAACACATGATCTGCTAACACATCATGAATAACAAATTCAACTTCATTTCATTAAGGGATGAAGTGGAAATTGTTCAATTAATGAACAACAGTGAGATTGTACCAAAATCATGTAAGTATTTCTTTTAATTCATCAACATTAGGGAAATGTTCTTGAAAACCAAAAATTTTGTCCTAGTGCCCTTATATCCGATGAATCAGATGGTACCTTAGATCATCCGAAATCTATGGATTTGTGATTGCTGGCTTTTCCATAGCCATGTTCTCTAAGTGATAGTTAAAAAAATGAATTTTTCATAAAACATAATTTTACCGTTTCTGTGAGTGGAATTTCAAAAGTCCGAGAGACATGGTTTATGTCAGAAAGTAAAATTTTGTTCAATGAGATGAAAATAATTTTTTGTGAATAGTAACTTTTTACTTTTTTTTACCACGGTTAAAAGTAAATAGGGAAATTAAGGGTAAAAATGATATTATTATTACCCTAACACATGTCCTAATTCTATTGGATAAGTGTAATTAGACCAAAAACAACCTTAGGACTAAAATATGACCATTGAGGCCCACTTGGTTTAGATTAGGACATTTATTATTAATTTTTTTAAAGAAGGGATAAAATAGTTAAAATCAAAGTTCAATAAGTAGATAATTTTTAATATAGTGTTATACATAATATAAATTCGACTATAAATATTCATTAGAAACATAAAATGATTTTCTACATAATGGTATTTTATTTCTAATTTTTATACATTAAATAATTTAATTTAGTTATGACACAACGATGATGCAGTAATTATCTTATTAATGATATATTGACATAATTGATGTTATAAATACCCAAATAAATGTAATTTGAGACTTTTTATGAATTAAACTAATTTTCTAGGTTAATATGACATGTTAGTATCTATTTAATTAACTTTTTTAGAACTAATCATTCTCTTATGATTTCCAAAAAAATCAATTACTAAATAGTGTCAAAATTGACATAAAATAGTTTTTAAAACAAATATTATATTATTAATTTTTATTTTATTCCAAAAACTATATGGTTTGGCCAAATGACATAGATCTGGTTATATATATTAATAATAAACAACTTTAGGTTCTTTTGGATTCTTATATGAAGTTCATTAACCTTATAGTATAAGAACACAAGAAGACATGGTAAAAGAAAAATTATTTAACTTAATGTTAAATCTAAATGATAAGGTTACAATAGGAACCTAAACTTGTCTACATTCTATTGGATGAGAGGATATCTACCCATACCCACCTTAGCTTTGAAATAAATCAATTTGGAGCTATTTAAAACCGAATTTGGCTTTATAATAAAATAATATTTTTAGTTATTCCAAAGGAGCCCCTCTCCTCCCTTATAAAAGGGCACATCCTCCCTCTCTTCCTCACACCACTTTGAGTCTTCAATATCGGCCAAACCCTACCAAATTCTCTTCTAAAATTATCTAGAAACATCCTAGAGGTCCTGGTCTTCTTCAATGAACAATTTTAGTGCCCTAAGAGGAGGACTCAAAGAGGCGTTTCAAAGAAGAGGTAATGTCCATTACCGATTCTTTCAACTTTATTTCTTCTTCCACTGCTTCTTCTTAGGTTGTTTCATTATGAAGTAACAACATCAGTATCAATAATATACTGATATGTTATTATAAGTATGAAACAACCCTATTTCACCATCTATCTATCCTACGGAAAACGAAATCACCGCGCGTGCGTACGTACGGAATATCGTCTCCACGCTGTGGTGTAATTTATTTTCCACCACCACCTTACTTGGATGGGTATAATGGTGTACATAATAACTATATATTATTATTGTAAAGTGATATTGATTCTTAAATAGTATACAAACACTCCAATGCAATTCCACAATCATGAGAACGATATCATCGCTCGTGCGTACGTACGGACTACCGTCTCCACGACGCGATGAGATTCATTCTCCAGATTAACCATTAATGAATGATTATAAAGTATATATAATAAGTAATCATGAAATATATGACATAATAATGATACTAGATTTATGTGTATATATATGTATGTCATCTACTTAATTCCATTCAACTCAATATGGAAACGGAAACAGCGTTCATGCGTACGTACGACCTACCGTCTCCATGAACGGTGTATTTCATTCCATTTACTGATCTATTATATATATGTATATTATGAATATATATTATATATAAATCATGTTATATATTCTGGAATTAAGTAATCATGTTCTAAGTAATCATATGAATAATTACAAGTCAAAACACGGATGACAAGTGAAACGATTTTACCCAAAACGCTCTTTAACATGGAATTTACAAAAGAACGGGTAATATAAAGTCATAAGTGAACCATATATGATATCATAACAATGAGTATGATTCTGGAATAAGTCAATGATATTATTTAAATCATTATACAAGAGTTTCAGACACTTATGAAGCAAATCGTACCTAAGGTAAGGGAAATATCACAATCTCATTTTTATCCGAGATTGTTCATAATTTGGTATTTACTAGGGTGTATTTTATCATCCACATCCATGTTTCCTCAATATGTAATATTTATATCATTCTAAAATAGTTTATATCCAATTTTACCCTTCGGTGAGTTTTTAGTAAAAGATATGAAAGGAATATTTTGTCATTTTTCGTACGAGGTACTTTTTGACTTTTCCGACAAAAGAACGAGGAGAATGTTATTTTTAACTCATACAGCCTGAACGGATTTTTATAGTTTCATAATGCCTCATTTTCATGAAGCGTACTCTACATGATTTTAGGACTATTTTCAAAAAAATACTTTTATTTTAAAATTTCATGGCATTTATTGAAAAGAAAATGATTTTGACGAAGAAATGATATTTTCCTCAAGAATTCATTTCAAGTGTTTTATCAAAACCATTTTCCATCTAAGATGAAATTATTTCATATGTGTATGTTTCAAGTATAAAGTCTCTATGATTTATATGGTTTCACTTTTATCATTGTGAAATGATATCCATTTCTTTTATATGGATTATGAAATGATGGGATGATGTTTATGAAACCCGTTTAATTCTTTGGGTTATGATGAATGTTTTAAGTTTATTTTGTGGCACAAGTAAGAATGATTTCACTATGAGATGGGTGGGACCTATATCTCCCTCCAATGCATTGGGTAAATATTTATATCTCATGAGATAGACATGGATGGAACGGCAAGTTAAACCGGTTCAGTAATATAGGACTGGAACGAGGAGTGAACTCGATTGAGAAAGGGACTTTGTCCACTAAGATGGTCTTGGCAGCAATGCCTTGGCTACTATGGAAATCATATCATGTTCTTAATGGTTTAAACAATTACATGTTTTATTCCCATGCTATTTTATCATTCATAATGTTTCTTTATGATCTATGCCTTACGTACTTCTATGTTTTATGTCATTGCTCAAGGTTTTGATGTTTAAACATTATGTTCATGTTTTTAAGTTCAAATGTATATAGTATGTTTTATTTTATCCATGATTACCCTTACTGAGCATTTGAGCTCACCCTTTTTATGTTTTCTTTTCCCCAGGATATAAAGAAAGGTTTTAGGTAAGAAAAAAATGGGAAGATCTTTATGGGAGATATTGAAGATCTTTCACCACGATTAGAAGATTTTATTCCGAGTTTCCAAAGACACTAAACTATTACGGTCCTTATGTGTATATTTTTGTTATGTGTAAAGTATTCCGCAAAAGTAATGTAATTTCCATGTATGTCAAGATTCGGGTCTCTATAGTTGGTATCAGAGGAAAAGTTTAGTCAACCTTTGGAAACTAGGATGCGAAAACGTTAGTGATATCCCTAGAGATATTTCTAAGGTATGTCTAGGGATGTACTTAAGGATAAGTATACGTATAGGATATATTCTTAAAACTATGGTAACGATATTAGCTTAAACCAAAGATGTTAGATATTGAAGTTACTCCCCCTTTATTATGATTTTTCCCTCTCACACTATTCTTTTTGGGTTTTAGAAAATGGCTGGAAACCTGATGATTCACGATAATGGAGGATATGATGAACAATGGAATGAAATTATTCATGAGAAACCAAATGAAATGGGATTTGGAAGTCCAAACATCATTATTATGCCGAATTAGCAATCTCATAATATGATCAATAAAGTAAAATTTGGTAAGTTTCCTGACTCGGCTAATAAGAGAAAGATGGAGTTTCATGATGATCATAGAGGAAATAAAGTTCAATTTCCCCTATGTAAATCATGTGGGAAGAGGCATCAAGGAAAATGTTTCAAAGGAACTGGAAGATGCCTTGGGTGTGGAAAGGAAGGCCACAAAGCCACTAAGTGAAAAGGAAAAGGTTCAGTTAACACCAGGGATGAGGATAATGGTATTGAAATGACATCAACAATGGTTAAATGTTTTAAATGTGGAATGTACGGGAATTATGCAAACCAATTCCCTAAGGGAAAGTCTCATGAAGAGAATCAGTATGGTCGTATGGGGAGTATTTATGTTAATGATGATGAAGAGACTACAAATGATATGTGAGATGAAAGAATTGTTGAAGCACAGTCAATGGTTTAAGAATGTAGTGGAATGATTATATGTTTATCATGTGTAATGTTGTATATGTAATCTCATGTTACTATTCAATAAAGAGACATCTAAGGATTGTTACACTTTTGTCTTTCCTTGAGTTTTTAAAGTGTGTGATTAATGGTACCAGTATCCATGAAAGGTTATTTAGATATTTTTGGAATGTAGATGATATGCGCATAATGAAGGGATAAGGAGAAAATTAAATGTTTGATAGTATTCATGAGCTCATGACTGATATAAGGAGAATGTTATATCATGGTTTGAGTATATAGAATATTTGGATTTTGGTATGTGGAAAGAGTTAACTTTTGACTGCATTCATGTTTTCACTAAGGTTCAATGGGTATTAATTCTTCAAGAGAATACATGATTAAGGTATTCACATGTTTTTAATTTGACCAACAAGATATATCTTATGATATATGGGGGATAAATGATGGAATTCACATGATTGATATGTGACATTTCAAGTAATCATTTTCTTTATACTATCAGCTTGGACCGAAGTATTTTAGATAAGCCTAAAGATTGGAATGGATTATGTTGTACATAAGTTAGGATAGAAATTTTTTCGATATTCTTGATGGGATGTTATAGTAATATAGCTATAGAAAAAGGACAACCTGTAGGACATGCGACAGCCCATCGCGTCGGATAGGGCTGTGGGAATCGAACCCACAATCGAAGTGCGACTGGCCTTTATCACCTACACTGGCCTATAGGAAGTCCCTTTTTAGTAGAAACTAGTTTTATTATATTAAGCAGTATGATATATGAAGTATAAGTCCATTTTAGGAACCATATATGATTAATCTCACTGTAGATGGACTTATGTATTTTTGATAACTTTTATAACCTTTTGTTTGAGACAGATGGAATGACCCATAATTCTATCACATGATCTGCTAACACATCACAAATAACAAATTCAACTTCATTTCATTAAGGGATGAAGTTGAAATTGTACAATTAACGAAAAACAGTGATATTGTACCAAAATCATGTAAGTATTTCTTGTAATTCATCAAATTTAGGGAAATGATCTTGAAAACCAAAAATGTTGTCTTAGTGCCCTTATATCCGATGAATCAGATGGTACCTTAGATCATCACAAATCTATGGATTTGTGATTGCTGGCTTTTCAATAGCCATGTTCTATACCACTCTCCATCAGAACATGATGGTTAGATTTCTCTTCCATATCCATATTTTCATCTATGTGGAAACCCAGTGATTATTTTATTTGGGTAACCGTTACATTAAATACTTTTGTTTTTAAAGATTGGTTTTGGTATTCCTTTTTACGATGTGGTTTTCTATTAAATAAACTTTCGGATAGTAAACCATTTATAACCCCGACGAATTTCGAGGGAGAAATTCATTTTAAGGGAGGTAGAATGCAACACCCTGAGATTTTATGAAAAATATTCTTTTTAATTTCATTAATGTCGTGTGTTGTATGCTACACCAAAATGAGCTTGCACAACACGCATCCTTGACTTGCCTCGCATTAAATGCAATCGCGACCTTCCTCGATAGCGTGTGTAGTACGCAATAACGAGTTTCACTAAACAACGATATGCTATTAAAATATTATAAAAACTAGCCATTATGAATATTAATAACCACTTTATGAAATTTTGTTAATTTTATTTTTCAAAATGGACTTCATTTCTGGATTCGGAATATCGAAATTAGCTTAGGGTGAAATTTTGGTACTTTTCGGATAACTTTCATTTTCTGATGAATAGTGAAAATTACTAAATTTTAATTTAAAACAACCTTTTTAATTGAAATAATTAATAGTTATAAATTTTTAATTTTCATGATTTTAAAGTATATTTAGAATATATTTTTACAATTTTGTTCATTGGATGTAATTTCACATTTAAACCAGACATAAAGAAGTGTCAATCTTTTGATAGTTATTATATTTTAAGAAAACGCTATATGTTTTGACGACGAGAATTAATTTTTAAATTAATTAATGAAAATTATATGTTTTTAATTTGTTAAAATAGACATAAATTTTGAGTTCATAATATCAAATATAGCTTAGGCCTAGTTTTTGGTATTTTTCTGGAAAATTTCATTTTTCGATGAATAGTGAAACCACTAAGTGGTAGTTAAAAAAATGAATTTTTCATAAAACTTCATTTTACCGCTTCTGTGAGTGGAATTTCAAAAGTCAGAGAGATACGGTTGATGTCAGTAAGTAAAATTTTGTTCAATGAGATGAAAATAATCTTTGGTGAATAGTAACTTTTACTTTTTTTTACCACTGTTAAAAGTAAATAGGGTAATTAAGGGTAAAAATGATATTATTATTACCCTAACATGTGTCCTAATTCTATTGGATAAGTTTAATTCGACCAAAAACAACCTTAGGAATAAAATATGACCATTTAGGCCCACTTGGACTAGATTCGGACATTTATTATTAATTTATTTAAAGAAGGGATAAAATAGTTAAAATCAAAGTTCAATAAGTAGATAATTTTTAATATAGGGTTATACATAAGATAAATTCGACTATAAATATTCATTAGAAATCTAAAACTATTTCCTACATAATGGTATTTTATTTGTAATTTTTAGACATTAAATAAATTAATTTAGTTATGACACAACGATGATGCAGTAATTATCTTATTAATGAAATATTGACATAATTGATGTTATAAATACCCAAATAAATGAAATTTGAGACTTCTTATGAATTACACTAATTTTATATGTTAATACGACATGTTATTATTGATTTAATTAAATTTTTTTGAACTAATAATTCTGTTATGATTTTCAAAAAAATGAATTACTAAATAGTGTCAAAATTGACATAAAATAGTTTTTTAAAAAAATATTATATTATTAATTGTTATTTTATTCCTAAAAATCGATGGTTCGGCCAAATGACTTAGATAATGTTATATATATTAATAATAAACTACTTGGTGTTCTTTTGGATTCTTATATTAAGTTTATTAACCTTATATTATAAGAACATAAGAAGACACGGTAAAAGTAAAATTATTTAACATAATGATAAATCTAAATGATAAGGTTAAAATAGGAACCTAAACTTGTCTAAATTCTATGGGATGAGAGGCTTTCTACCCATACCCTCCTTAGCTTCGAAATAAATGAATTTGGAGCTACTTAAAACCGAATTTGGCTTTATAATAAAATAATATTTTTAGTTATTCCAAAGGAGCCCCTCTCCTCCCTTATAAAAGGGCACCTCCTCCCTCTTTTCCTCACACCACTTTGAGCCTTCAAGCTCGGCCAAACCCTGCCAAATTATCTTCTCCAATTCCCTAGCAACATCCTAGAGGTCCTGGTCTTATTCAAAGACCAATTTTAGTGCCCTAAGAGGAGAACTCAAAGAGGAGATTCAAAGAAGAGGTAATGTCAATTACCGATTCTTTCAACTTTATTTGTTCTTCCACTTCTTCTTCTTAGGGTGTTTCATTATGAAGTAATAACATCAGTATGAATCATATACTGATATGTTATTATAAGTTTGAAACAACCCTATTTCACCATCTATCCATCCTACAGAAAACGAAATCACCGCGTATGCGTACGTACGGAATACCGTCTCCACGCTGTGGTGTAATCTATTTTCCACCACCACCTTACATGGATGGGTATAATAGTGTACATAATAACTATATATGATTATTGTAAAGTGATATTGATTCTGAAATAGTATACATACACTCAAATACAATTCCACGATCATGATAACGATATCATTGCTCGTGCGTACGTACAGACTACTGTCTCCACGACATGATGAGATTCATTCTCCACATTAACCATTCATGAATGATTATAAAGTATATATAATAATTAATCATGAAATATATGACATAATAATGATACTTGATTTATGTTTATATATATGTATTTCATCTACTTAATTCCATTCTTCTCAATAAGGAATCAAAAACAGCGTTCATGCGTATGTACGGCCTACTGTCTCCATGAACAGTGTATTTCTTTCCATTTACTGATCTATTATATATATGTATATTCTGAATATATATTATATATAAATCATCATTTATATTCTAGAATTAATTAATCATGATCTATGTAATCATATGAATAATTATAAGTCAAAACACGGATGACAAATGAAACGATTTTACCCAAAACACTCGTTAACATGGAATTTAAAAAAGAACGGGTAATATAAAGTCATAAGTGAACCATATATGATATCATAACAATGAGTATGATTCTTGAATAAATCAATGACATTATTTAAATCATTATACAGGAGGTTCGGACACTTACGAAGCAAATCGGACCTAAGGTAAGGGAAATATCACAATCTCATTTTTATCCGAGATTGTTTATACTTAGGTATTTACGGGGGTGTATTTTATCATCCACATCCATGTTTCCTCAATATGTAATATTTATATCATTCTAAAATATTTTATATCCAATTTTACCCTTCGGTGAGTTTTTAGTAAAAGATATGAAAGAAATATTTTTTCATTTTTCGTACGAGGTACTTTTTGACTTTTTTGACAAAAGTACGAGGATAATGTTATTTTTAACTTATACAGCGTGAATGGATTTTTACGGTTTCATAATGCCTCATATTCATGAAGCATACTCTACATGATTTTATGAATATTTTCAACAAAATACTCTTATTTTAGATGTTCATGGCATTTATTGAAAAGAAAATGATTTTGACGAAGAAAGGATATTTTCCTCAAGAATTCATTTCGAGTGTTTTATCAAAACCATTTTCCATCTAAGATGACATTATTTCATATGATTATTTTTCAAGTATAAAGTCTGTATGATTTACATGGTTTCACTTTTCTCATTATAAAATGATATCCATTTCTTTTATATGGATTATGAAATTATGGGATGATATTTATGAAACCCATTTTATTCTTTGGGTTATGATGAATGTTTTATGTTTATTTTGTGGCACAAATAAGAATGATTTAACTATGAGATGGGTGGGACCTACATCTCCCTCCAATGCATTGGGAAAAGATTTATATCTCATTAGATAGACATGGCTGGAATGGAAAGTTAAACCGGTTCAGTAATACAGGACTGAAACGATGAGTGAACTCGATTCAGAAAGGGACTTTGTCCACTAAGATGGTCTTGGCAGCAATGCCTTGGCTACAATGGAAATAATATCATATGCTTAATGGTTTCCACAATTACATGTTTTATTCCCATGCTATTTAATCATGCATAATGTTTCTTTTTGATCTATTCCTTACGTACTTCCATGTTTTATGTCATTGCTCAAGGTTTTGATGTTTAAACATTATGTTCATGTTTTTAAGTTCTAATGTATATAGTATATTTTATTTTATCCATGCATACCCTTACTGAGCATTTGAGCTCACCCTTTTTATGTTTTCTTTTCCCCAGGATATAAAGAAAGGTTTTAGGTAAGAAAAAAAGGGGAAGATCTTTATGGGAGATGTTGAAGATCTTTCACCACGATTAGAAGATTTTATTTCGAGTTTCCAAAGACACTAAACTATTACGGTCCTTGTTTGTCTATTTTTGTTATGTATTAAGTATTCCGCAAAAGTAATTTAATGTCCATGTACGTCAAGATTCAGGTCTCTACAGTTGGTATCAGAGGAAAAGTTTAGTCAACCTTTGGAAACTAGGATGCGAAAACGTTAGTGTGATCCCTAGAGATATTTCTAAGGTATGTCTAGGGATGTCCTTAAGGATATGTATACGTATAGGATATAGTCCTAAAACTATGGTAACGATGTTAGATTAAACCAAAGATGTTAGATATTGAAGTTACACCCCCCCTTTATTATGATTTTTTCCTCTCACACTATTCTTTTTGGGTTTTAGAAAATGGCTGGAAACATGATGATTCACGATAATGGAGGATATGATAGACAATGGAATGATATTATTCATGAGAAAACAAATGAAATGGGATTTGTATGTCCAAACATCATTATTATGCCGAATCATCAATCTCATAATATGATCAATAAAGTAAAATTTGTTAAGTTTCCTGACTCGGCTAATAAGAGAAAGATGGAGTTTCCTGATGATCATAGAGGAAATAAAGTTCAATTTCCCCTATGTAAATCATGTAGGAAGAGGCATCAAGGAGAATGTTTCAAAGGAACTGGAAGATGCTTTGGGTGTGGAAAAGAAGGACACAAAGCCTGTAAGTGCAAAGGAAGAGGTTCAGTTAACACCAGGGATGAGGATAATGGTATTACTATGACATCAACAATGGTTAAATGTTTTAAATGTGGAATGTATGGGCATTATGCAAACCAATACCCTAAGGGAATGTCTCATGAAGAAAATTAGTATGGTCGTATGGGTAGTATTTATGTTGATGATGATGAAGAGACTACAAATGATATGTGAGATGAAAGAATTGTTGAAGCTCGGTCAATGGTTTAAGAATGTAGTGGAATGATTACATGTTTATCATGTGTAATGTTGTATATGTAATATCATGGTACTATGGAATAAAGATACATCTAAGGATTGTTACACTGTTGTCTTTCCTTGAGTTTTTAAAGTGTATGATTAATGGTACCAGTATCCATGAAAGGTTATTTAGATATTTTTGGAATGTTGATGATATGCACATAATGAAGGGATAAGGAGAAAACCAAATGTTTGATAGTATTCATGAGCTCATGTCTGATATAAGTAGAAGGTTATATCATGGTTTGAGTATATAGAATTTTTGGATTTTGGTATGTGGAAAGAGTTAACTTTTGACTGCATTCATGTTTTCACTAAGGTTTAATGGATATTCATTCTTCAAGAGAATACATGATTAAGGTATTCACATGTTTGTAATTGGACCAACAAGATATATCTTATGATATATGGGGGATAAATGAAGGAATTCACGTGATTGTTATGTGACATTTCAAGTATTCATTTTCTTTATACTATGACCTTGGACCGAAGTATTTTAGATAAGCCTAAATATTGGAATGTATTATGTTGGACATAAGTTAGGATAGAAATTTTTTCGATATTATTGATGGGATGTTATAGTAATATAGCTGTAGAAAAAGGACAACCTGCAGGACAGGCGACAACCCTTCGCGTCGGACAAGGCTGTGGGAATCGAACCCACAACCGAAGTGCGACTGGCCTTTATCGCCTACCACTGGCCTACAGGAAGTCCCTGTTTAGTAGAAACTAGTTTTATTATATTAAGCAGTATGATATATGAAGTATAAGTCCATTTTAGGAACTATATATGTTAATCTCACTATAGATGGACTTATGTATTTTTGATAACTTTTATAACCTTTTGTTTGAGACAGATGGAATGACCCATCATTCTATCACATGATCTGCTAACACATCATGAATAACAAATTCAACTTCATTTCATTAAGGGATGAAGTGGAAATTGTTCAATTAACGAACAACAGTGATATTGTACCAAAATCATGTAAGTATTTCTTTTAATTCATCAACTTCAGGGAAATGATCTTGAAAACCAAAAATGTTGTCCTAGTGCCCTTATATCCGATGAATCAGATGGTACCTTAGATCATCACAAATCTATGGATTTGTGATTTCTGGATTTTCCATAGCCATGTTCTCTACCACTCTCCATCAGAAAATGATGGTTAGATTTCTCTTCCATATCCATATTTTCATCTAATTGGAAACCCAGTGATTATTTTATTTGGGTAACCATTTCATTTCATACCTTTGTTTTTAAAGATTGGTTTTGGTATTCCTTTTTACGATGTGGGTTTCTATTAAATATACTTTCGAGGAGTAAACCATTTATAACCCCGATGAATTTCCAGGGCGAAATTCATTTTAAGGGGGGTAGAATGTAACACCATGAGATTTTATGAAAAATATTCCTTTTAATTTCATTAATTTCTTGTGTTGTACGCTACACCAAAATGAGCTTGCACAACACTCATCCTTGAATTGCCTTTCATTACATGTAATCGCGACCTTCCTCGATAGCATGTGTAGTACGCAATAACGAGTTTCACTAAACAACGATATGCTATTAAATTATTATTAAAACTAGCTGTTATGAATAGTAATAACCACTTTTTGAAATTTTGTAAATTTTATTTTTCAAAATGGACTTCATTTCTGGATTCAGAATATCGAAATTAGATTAGGGTGAAATTTTGGTACTTTTCGGATAACTTTCATTTTCTGATGAATAGTGAAAATTACTAAATTTTATTTAAAAACAACCTTTTTAATCGAAATAATTAATAGTGATAAATTATTATTTTGATTGGTTTTAAAGTATATTTAGAATATATTTTTACAATTTAATACAATGTTGGTCATTGGATGTAATTTCACATTTAAACCAGACATAAACAAGTGTCAATCTTTTGATAGTTACTATCTTTTAAGAACACGCTATATGTTTTGACGATGAGAATTAATTTTTAAATTAATTAATTCACCTTATATGTTTTGAATTTTATAAAATAGACATCATTTTTGAGTTCATAATATCAAATATAGCTTAGTCCTAATTTTTGGTATTTTCTTGAAACATTCATTTTTTGATGAATAGTGAAACCACTAAGTGGTAGTTAAAAAAATGAATTTGTCATAAAACTTAATTTTACCGCTTCTGTGAGTGGAATTTAAAAAATCCGAGAGACATGGTTGATGTCAGTAAGTAAAATGTGGTTCAATGTGATGAAAATAATTTTTGGTGAATAGTAACTTTTTACTTTTTTTACCACGGTTAAAAGTAAATAGGGTAATTAAGGGTAAAAATGATATTATTATTACCCTAACACATGTCCTAATTCTATTGGATAAGTGTAATTCGACCAAAAACAACCATAGGAATACAATATGACCATTTAGGGCCACTTGGATTAGATTAGGACATTTATTATTAATTTATTTAAAGAAGGGATAAAATAGTTAAAATCAATGTTTAATAAGTAGATAATTTTTAATATAGGGTTGTAAATAAGATAAATTAGACTATAAATATTCATTAGAAAGATAAAACAATTTCAAACATAATGGTATTTTATTTTTAATTTTTAGACATTAAATAATTTTATTTAGTAATGACACAACGATGATGCAGTAATTATCATATTAATGAAATATGGACATAATTGATGTTATAAATACCCAAATAAATGTAATTTGAGACTTTTTATGAATTACAATGATTTTCTAGGTTAATATGACATGTTAGTATTTATTTAATTAACCGTATGCGAACTAAACATTCTGTTATGATTTTCACAAAAATAAATTACTAAATAGTGTCAAAATTGACATAAAATAGTTTTTAAAACAAATATTATATTATTAATTGTTATTTTATTCCTAAAAATCTATGGTTCGGCCTAATGACTTATATAAGGTTATATATATTAATAATTAACAACTTGGGTTTCTTTTGACTTCTTAGATTAAGTTTATTAACCTTATAGTATAAGAACACAAGAAGACACGGTAAAAGTTAAATTATTTAACTTAATGTTAAATCTAAATGATAAGGTTAAAATAGGAACCTAAACTTGTCTATATTATATTGGATGAGAGTATTGTGACCCATCCCCACCTTATATTCGAAATAAATCAATTTGGAACTATTTAAAACCGAATTTGTCTTTATAATAAAATAATAGTTTTAGTTATTCCAAAGGAGCCTCTCTCCTCCCTTATAAAAGGGCACCACCTCCCTCTCTACCTCACACCACTTTGAGCCTTCAGGCTCAGCCAAAACTTGCCAAATTATCTTCTCCAATTACCTAGAAACATCCTAGAGGTCCTGGTCATCTTCAAAGACCAATTTTAGTGCCCTAAGAGGAGTACTCAAAGAGGTGCTTCAAGGAAGAGGTAATGTCCGTTACCGATTCTTTCAACATTATTTCTTCTTCCACTTCTTCTCCTTAGGTTGTTTCATTATGAAGTAATAACATTAGTATCAATAATATATTGATATGTTATTATAAGTATGAAACATCCCTATTTCACCGTCTATCCATCCTAAAGAAAACAAAATCACCACGCGTGCGTACGTACGGAATACCGTCTCTACGCTGTGGTGTAATCTATTTTCCACCACAACCTTACTTGGATGGGTATAATGGTGTACATAATAACTATATATGATTATTGTAAAGTGATATTTATTATTAAATAGTATACATACACTCAAATACAATTCCACAATCATGATAACGATATCATCGCTCGTGCGTACGTACGGACTACCGTCTCCACGATGCGATGAGATTCATTCTCCAGATTAACCATTCATGAATGATTATAAAGTATATATAATAAGTAATCATGAAATATATGACATAATAATGATACAAGATTTATGTGTATATATATGTATGTCGTCTACTTAATTCCATTCAACTCAACAAGGAAACGAAAATAGCGTTCATGCGTACGTACGACCTACTGTCTCCATGAACGGTGTATTTCTTTCCATTTACTGATCTATTATATATATGTATATTCTGAATATATATTATATATAAATCATGTTTTATATTCTGTAATTAAGTAATCATGATATAAGTAATCATATGAATAATTACAAGTCAAAACACGGATGACAAATGAAATGATTTTACCCAAAACGCTCTTTAACATGGAATTTACAAAAGAACGGGTAACATCAAGTCATAAGTGAACCATATATGATATCATAACAATGAGTATAATTCTGGAATAAGTGAATGACATTATTTAAATCATTATACAGGAGGTTCGGACACTTATGAAGCAAATCGGACCTAAGGTAAGGGAAATATCACAATCTCATTTTTGTCCGAGATTTTTTATACTTTGTTATTTACTGGGGTGTATTTTATCATCCACATCCATGTTTCCACAATATGTAATATTTATATCATTCTACATTTGTTTAAATCTAATTTTACCCTTCGATGTGTTTTTAGTAAAAGATATGAAAGGAATCTTTTATCGTTTTTCGTACGAGGTACTTTTTGACTTTTCGGACAAAAGTACGAGGATAATGTTATTTTTAACTTATACGGTGTGAATGGATTTTTACGGTTTCATAATGCCTCATTTTCATGAAGATTACTCTACATGATTTTATGAATATTTTCAAAAAATAATTTTATTTTAAAATTTCATGGCATTTATTGAAAAGAAAATGATTTTGACGATGAAAGGATATTTTCCACAAGAATTCATTTCAAGTGTTTTATCAAAACCATTTCCATCTAAGATGACATTATTTCATATGTGTATGTTTCAAGTATAAAGTCTCTATGATTTACATGGTTTCACTTTTCTCATTATGAAATGATATCCATTTCTTTTATATGGATTATGAAATGATGGGATGATGTTTATGAAACCCATTTTATTCTTTGGGTTATGATGAATTTTTTATGTTTATTTTGTGGCCCAAGTAAAAATGATTTCACTATGAGATGGGAGGGACCTATATCTCTCTCCAATGCATTGGGTAAAGATTTATATCTCATGAGATAGACATGGCTATAACGGAAAGTTAAACCGGTTCAGTAATATAGGAATGGAACGAGGAGTGAACTCGATTCAGAAAGGGACTTTGTCCACTAAGATGGTCTTGGCAGCAATGCTTTGGCTACTATGGAAATCATATCATGTGCTTATTGGTTGCCATAATTACATGTTTTATTCCCATGCTATTTTATCATTATTAATGTTTCCTTATGATCTATGACTTACGTACTTCCATGTTTTATGTCATTGCTCAAGCTTTTGATGTTTAAACATTATGTTCATGTTTTTAAGTTCAAAGGCATATAGTATGTTTTATTTTATCCATGCTTACCTTTATTGAGCATTTGAGCTCACCCTTTTTATGTTTTATTTTCCCCAGGATATAAAGAAAGGTTTTAGGTAAAAAAAAATGGGAAGATCTTTATGGGAGATATTTAAGATCTTTCACCACGATGAGAAGATTTTATTCCGAGTTTCCAAAGACACTAAACTATTATGGTCCTTGTGTGTCTATTTTTGTTATGTATTAAGTATTCCGCAAAAGTAATGTAAGGTCCATGTATGTCAAGCTTTGGGTCTCTACATAAATGATTCTAAACCCCTGCATTCAGATGACCATTTCCAACCTCGGTTAAATTTGTGGATACTATGCTTCGGTATAAACCAAAGATTCGCGAACATATGAATATGTCTTAAATCTATAAGATAGTCCCGAAACAGGCAATAATTCCCCACAAAAGGGTGCGATGAGCCCGACTTCCCATCCTCTCAACCGATGCGAGTTCTTAACCCTCACAGGTCAGACCATCCGGAAAACGTCTACCTTTTGAAAGCAGGTCCATGCATCATCAGATATAGAACCGTTGGGTGTTTCGAAAACCGACACGAAACAACCCCTAAAAATCCATATAAAATTTTTAAAATCCCTAAAATCCCTAAAAATGTAAAAAACCCAAAAACCCGTAAAACCCCCTAGGAAAACATTAAAATCCTAAAAACACATAAAACCCCTAAACAACCACAAAATGTAAAAAAAGACAAAAAACCTAAAACAACCCTATAAAACTTTACACATAATAAATTCTACTAAAACCCACAAAACCCCAAAAAACCCACTAAAAACGTGAGAATATATAGAAAACAAAACCCCTAAAAAATCATAAAAACAAAAAACACCAAATATTTAATAAAACCCCTAAAGACTTCAAATCCCCCAAAACCCCTAAAACGCATAAAAATCCAAAACAAATGCTCTAAAACTTCCTAAAAATGTAAACAACCAATAAAACCACGAAAAAACTAATAAAATCATAAAAACCAAGACAATTAAAACCCAGAAAAACATAAAAAAATCTAAAAAGCATAAAAATCATGAAACCCCAAGAACCCATAAAAACCATGAACACATAAAAACCTTAAAAACCCTTAAATCTATAAATAACTAAGAACTATTAAGACCCTTTAAACCCCTAAATAGATTAAATAATGTATGAAACATTAAAAACCCTAAAATACCCCTAAAAACCTAAAAAACTGAAAAACCAAAAAATCAAAAAACCCATAAAAACACTCAAAGTCCCTAAAAACCCTAATAACAAAAACAGAAAAAAAACCACCCTATAACCCTAAAAACATAAAAAGTACTAAAAACCCTGAAACCCAAATAAATTGATAAAAACATAAAAACACTTAAAACCTGAAAAACATATAAACACGCTAATAACCCTAATAACCCTAAACCCTTAAAATCCCTAAAACACTTAAAAATAAAAGAACTAAAACCCCACTAAAAATCCCTAAATTATAAAAAAACCCTAAAAACACAAATAAATTCATAAAAAATCTAAAAACACTTAAAAACCCTAAAAATGAAAAAACATTATAACCCCAAAAAAACTAAAAATCCCTAAAAACCATAAACCCCTAAAAAATTTATTAATCCTGAAAAACCATAAAAATCCTAAAACCCATCCAAAAACTATAAAACCCCTTCAAAACCTTAAAATCATAAAAAGTTATAAAAACCAAAAATCCTAAAAAACTCAAAAACATCTAAAAGTCCAAAAAACCAAAAAAACCATAAACACCCTAAAAATCCATAAACCCCTAAAAATCACTAAAAAGACTAAAAACTATAATTACCTAAAAATACCCTAAAATTCTCTAAAAATTTAATAAACCCTTTAAACCATGAAAAAATTAAGAAAACATTAAAATCCTAAAAGCATTTAAAACCCTAAAAAACATAAAATATTATAAAAAACCTAAAATCAATAAAAATTCTAAAATCCCTAAAAACCATAAACCCTAAAAAACCAAAAAACCCACAAAATATATAAAAATACTTTATACCCATAAAAATATTAAAAAATATAAAAAACCCTAAGCCCCATAAATTACTCAAAAACCCTAGAAACCAAAAATAAGCCTGAAAACATAAAAACTCTAAATAATCAAAAAAACTCAAATCCCAAAAAAACCAAAAACACCATTAAAATCATAGAAAAGAACTAACATCCCTAAAAATATAAAATCCAATAAAACCCTGAAACCCCCTAAGAAAAACTCATAAAAATGAAGAAACATAAACCACTTAAAAAACATAAAAAAGTCTAAAAACCATAAAATCTATAAAATACCATAAACCATAAAAACCATAAAAACAATAAAAAAACACTAAAACCATAAAAACATTAATACCCCATAAATACCATAAATCTACTAAAATATCTAAAATCCCTTTAAACCCCTAAATCCATTAAAACCACTAAAAACATTAAAAACAATAAAAAATTCAAAAAACCCCTTCAAATCTTATAAAACCCTAAAAATACCAAATAACCATAAAAATAATAAATTCCCTAAAAATCTTAAAATTCATAGAAACACAAGAAAATCCTAAAAAACATTCAAAACCTAAAAACACTTAAAAACCCTTAAAAACCAAAAAACTCTAAAAACTCTAAAATCACAAAAAAAACACATAAAACAATAAAAAGGAATACTAAAACCATAAAAATCCCATAAAAAACCTGAAAACGCCAAAAAAATCAAAACACCTTTAAACCCCTAAAATGGTAAACAACTATAAAACAATTTAAAAACATTAAAAACTCAAAAAAACTAAAGTCTCCAAAAAAACCATAAAACCCTAAAATTTCTAATATTCCCAAAAACCCATAAAAATATTGGAAACCCCAAAAAACCACAAAAATCACAAAAAATACCTAAAACCCATGAAAAGGCCATAAGAAAATATTAAAACATAAAATCAATTTAATCCCTTAAAAACTAAAAAATGCTAAAAACTCTAAAAAACCCTAAAGTCCCTAAAAAACATAAAAACCCTAAAAACATAAAAAATCAAAAACCCATAACAACACTAAAGTCACTAAATACTATAAAAACACTTTAAACAACAAAAAGTATTAAAAACCTTTAAAAACGCTTAAAATAATAAAAACATAAAAAGCCCTAAAAGCCCAAAAAATGAAAAAACCCCCCTAATATCCCTAAAAACACTACAAAATATCAAAAACCATAAAAATTATATAAAACCCCAAAAAATTTCTTTAAATATAAAAGGCCATAAAACAATAAAAATGCAAAACAAAACCGTGAAAACCCCTAGTAAAACCATAAAAATATAAAAACACTTAAACACTTTAAAAGGTAAAAAATTCCAAAAACCCTAAAACCATAAAAAACTCCAAAACTCAAAAAACCCTAAAACCCATAAAAACACCAAAAAACCAATAAAACACCAAAAATAAAACTAAAAACTCAAAAACCCTTAAAACATGTAAATAAAAAAATAAAAATGATTGACGTTAAAATTAAAAAAAATTCAAAACAACCCAAAAAGACAAAAAAATACAATAAATAATCTAAAACCAACAAAACCGCTCAAAATCACTAAAATCCGAAAAATCTCTGAAAATACTAAATCCATCAAAATTACTAAAAACATTAAAATCCCAAATAAACACTAAAACCCCTTATGAAAACATTGAAAACATAAACACATTTTAACCACTTAAAACCCTAAAAAATGACAAAAACCCTAAAAACACTAAAACCTTAAAAACCCTAAAACCCATAAAAATCCATGAAAACAAAAAAATTCCATAAAAATCATAAAAATGTATAAAATCCAAAAAATCCAAAAAATCTCAAAAAAATTAAATACTCTAAAAACCATAAAAAACTCTAAGAAAATCTTAAAAACCTATGAGCACTTAAAACCCCTAAAATTATAACAACCTTAAAAACCCTAAAAAACTAAAATTCAATAAAATTCATAAAACCCCTAAAAACATAACAATCCTTGAAAACACAGATAATCCCTACAATGGACTAGAAACTCTAAAAAACATTTGAAACCATATTTTTTTTAAAAACTATAATTTTTTAAAACCCCTAAAAACCCATGGAACCCTAAAAACAATAAAAAATATAAAACCGCCAAAAATCTCTAAAAATCCTCATAATTCTTAAAAACCCTAAAAACCATACAAATCCAAAAATATTCCAAAAATACCTAAAAACGTAAAAAACCCTAAATCATATAAAACTCATAAGAAATCCATAAAAACATAAAATGATGAAAACCCCTAAAAACCAAAAAAAACACTAAAAAATATAAAAAACATAAAAAACAATAAAACACTTAAAAATTGTAAAAGACCAGGAAACCAATAAACACCCAAAAAAACTAAAAACCCATTATAGCCTTAAAATGTTTAAATAATATAAAATTCTCACGAAACTAAAAAACTCATGTAATACACTAATCACACAAAAAACACAAAACATTAGAAACGATACCCCCTAAACCCTCATATTCCTTAAAACCCTAAGAATTATAAAAATCCTAAAAATCCCTAAAACCCATAAAAATATAAACCCCTAAAAACCATAAAAAACATAAGAAAAACAAAAAAACTAAAAAAACTCTTAAAAACCGTAAAAACCCTAAAACGAGAACAACCCTAAAAGCCTTAATAACTATAAGAAATCATTAAAAACTAAAAATACTTGTAGTGGCCTGAAAATTCCTCCAAGGGAATAAAATACCAACACAATCGCTTTTTAGAAGAAAGGAAGTAATCCTACAAGTCTATCAAGGTGAATGGACTCAAATAATGTATCAAATTTCAGATGAAACATGATAGAATTCATGTTTTTAAGGATTTTCATGTGCCCCACATACCATCATTGGGAAATGCACACAGACCAGCTAGATCATGAACCAATAGGTATGCGGAATGATCCATGAACAACTAGCCTACATAGCGATGGCCATTGAACAAAATGTTACATGGACCGCATCACCAAAATAATGTTGTGTGTAAATATCATCCGTGTACCATCCCACGAACTCAACAGTTCACAGAAAATCAGAATTAGTAGGGTTTCGTGAACCATCACAAAACGAATCCTTCACAAACCTTGGTTGACCAACTCTTCTCAGGTTAGTATACTGCTTCTTGGGACTCTGGAAATGGTGTTGCATTCCCAATAGATACAATTTCCCTGATTCTCTATAAAAGGAGCACAGTAGAAGGATAATGGATGCATGAAGAAAGCATGAAGGGGCCTAGAGGTTGGAAGAATGATTTCAGAGAAGACTCTGACATCAGTATCGATTCATAGACAAATCCCGAATCATTTACCACACTCTCCGTAGGTAGAACCAGCTGCATACCATAAAATGGGGGAAATGAATAATAATAATAGAACACTGAACCTAACTATTGAACCATGAAAAAAGTACTTATTTAAAATGATTTTCACAAGAATGGTAATCCCTCATACCCTCCGTCAATATGGTTCCCCACATAGTGCACTGCTACACGGACTGAACCCAGTGCCATATAATGCATCAGTACGCTGGTGAAATCCAATGCAGCATGGTAATCCACATACCACTATGGTACGGGGTGGACTGTACCCATGCATGTGTACTGCATCGGTATGTAGATGACCCCTCTTCCCACATACCACTACAGTATGTGAAGCCTCCCCCATCCTGCATAAGAAATCAGTATTGGGAATGTGGTATTTTTGGGTATTATTTCTTATGATTCCAACATCACCCATCCATTATTGTCTAGTCCTCCCTGATCCCTCTCTGAACCAATCTAGAGGCATCAGGCCAATGCCTCCTCCAAAGCCACCAGACTCTTTTGATCAGACAATCGGGTGTATCAGCGTGCCCCCTTGAGTCTACATACCCATGATAAGAGGAGTCATGAAGACTCTCCCCACAATCATTTGGGATTCAGGAATGCATGTGAGTCTATATTCCCATGGTAACCCAAAGTCCAACCTTGGGATGCCAACGAGAACCTCCATGTTCTAGGGATTAAGGGTGATCACTTGTTTTTCTATTCAATGATCAATAGTGATAAGTCAAAGGAGTTATGTTTTCTTTACCTTTTAAGGAGGTCGCAACTCCTCCCCTTCCCAGAATGTATTCTAGGGTATTCCCACTGAGGTATGTCTCAATTTTTTTGAAGCTGAACCACAAGAATTTTAATGTCATTTCACATTTAAAGGTTCATCGCTTTGTACCCTCACCCACGGTCGCCCCGACCTCTTCCTTCGTGGGATATCCCTCCTGCACCAATAGGGGAGGAAGCATGTTCTTTGTTGAGTCTTTAAAATCATCATGTTTCACACACTAAGCATGAATCACATGAGCATAGTGGTTAGTGATGATTACAAAATCCACATCACTATAACCTATGAGTTCTCTGATTCCTAATAACACTTGGATATATAGGATGCCTACCAGAAGGTTAGAGCTCAAAACGGTACCCCCAGATAAATAGTCCACACAATCATGTCTCCTTTAATGGGAAACTCCTATGCGTAAGCCCTGGAACAATATGAACTATGAGAACTCTGATATCTGATCAAACCAGGATATGAAGGATTCCTACTTGAAGGCTTGATCTCAAAAGGGTGCCCTTCAATAAAGGGTCCACCCAGTCATGTCCCCCCAAATTGGCAGCTCCCAGGCATAACCCCAGCACAAATTTGAACTATGTGGGTTCTAATTCCTCTCCCAAGGAAACATAGGAAGCTTTTATATAGGCCTGATCCCAACATCAAGTCACCTTACATACCCCCAATATGACGATAAACTCCAGAGTTCCTTATTGTTTGGATCTGGTTGGCATCACCTCCGTAGCATTAAATATATGCATGCCTATGACGATCTTGTAAATCAACAATAGCCTACGGACACACACTTAAGGAATAAACAAGGATTCATAAACATATGAACACAATATAAATTTATAAGATATTCTTGAAACATGAAACAATCCTCCACCAAATGGTTGTAGTGATCCTGATCTCCTATCCTATTCACCAATGGAGTCCATAAGTGATGTTTGTTGAATAATCAATAAACGAGTTCCTACCAATGGAAAATAGGTCCCTGAGTAAAGGATACTGGGGTAATTAGAGTCAAGGATATTAGGGTAATTAGGTGTTTTTATGGGCGGGTTGGCAATGATGTCCTCGTCTTGGCGTCAGTTGACTCTTGTGATGGCTAGTGAGGATCTGTTCGACCACATCGGCTCGACAATGGTTAAGGAGATGCTTCAGCTTTGGTTTTCGGAAGTGGTGCCTAAGAGGTGTGTCATACATGGATTTTTTCTACCCTTGCGAAGGCTCTGGCAGCATGGACTTGGCCTTGCCTCTCTATCTTGATGAGTTTCAAGAATTTTTGCTTTGGACCTCATTTTGGCATCCGCGGGCACTGGCTTCGACTGGGCTGGACTCATTTCAGGCATGGCTCGGTGCTGGCCCCGGTATTGCGTGGAGGGGGGAGGGTCTCCAGTTTCTGGCTTCTGGTGTCGTGCATCTCTTCTAGAAGGTCTTCCTTCGGTATATTTACCATTTTATGTTGATGTAGTGAAATTGTGGTGAAATTTTTTCACTGTTTAGGGGTGTCTGCTCCTTGTTGTGATTGTTGTGTTGATTTTGATGAAACGATGGTTGATTTCCGTTTGGGTGGTTCTGCTTGTTATTATTGTTGTTTTCTAGCTTCCAACAATTCAATGGATCTTGATTCTAGATTATCCTTAGAGACTGCTCCAGATGAGGTTTAGAGCTGCATGTTTCCCCAAGACTTATGTGTTTCCGTTTTGGATGATTGAGAGGGTATGGCCTTGGCCTTTGGTTCCAGCCCATCTTGGTACGGGACAACTTTTTGTGCACGTTGGAATGGTGGGAACTGTACTTAACGATTTTTATGTTGGGGAGGGGCCTTTCTTTGTTGTTTGATCTTGTTATTGGAATTTTTCACCGTTATATCATGGTTTGATGTCTTAAGTCATTGAAGTCATGTTTCATGGTTTCTCATTTTTTCCTTAAAAGTGTTTCTTAATAAAAAATATAATTTCCATTCAGTCAGAAGGTAAATGCTTACCATTAACTAGGATTGAGAGGAAAGAATTTACATATGACTGAGATAATTACGCCCATGATGATGCCACAAGTTGAATGGAGACTGATCCTATTATACATAATCGCTCTGGAACGGTTATCAGGTGCCATTCTCATGTAGAATAATGATGCTGGTAGCGAGAAAAACCTATATTACCTCAGTCTAATATTGATTTATGCTGACGCATAGTGTTCAAAAATTTAAAAGAACAACATAGACCTAATCATCATGGTTCAGAAACATATGCATTACCTGCAGCACCAGGAGGCCCAACTGGTCTCCCACTGCAACCTACTCAAATATATCCCCAACCGTACCATGCTAAATGGGCACCTATCAGGATGGGCGGTCATCATACAACAGTTTTACACAGGGTTTGTTCCATAGAAGGCCATCAAAAGCCATACATTAGCATAATTCTTGGTAGAGAACCCCTCAAAGGAAACAACACTCTAGGATGCCAAACTTCTAGATAAAGAAGTGTTTTCCATGTAGGAGGACCCCCAGATGTTGGAAATATACTTCGATGGTTCTTCTTGAAGCCCGATAGGGAAAAGTATGGAGGATCCCAATATTATCAAAGTAGGGATGGGAATTATACTCATATCACTTGAAAATGATATCTTGAATTAATCTTTCCTACCTTCGTAAGGGTGTAAAAATAATGAAGCAGAACATCGGGCCCTTATTATAGTTCTGGAACTGCCACTTCATGTGCAAGCCAAACACCTAAAAATAATGGGTGATTCAAAGCCAGTAATCTAATAAGTTAATGGTGAAAATTACATTAATAAGGAAGTATTGGTTCCCATGATGAACTATGTTTGAGAACCGATGGTAGAATTACCATCAGAACCAACATTGACCTATGTCCTCTGGTCAAAAAATGCTCAAGTCGACACTTTGGAAAATGCATCCACTGCCCCAGATGATCTATACTGGGATGAAACAATCATTAGCATTTCTCAAGGTTGCATGGCCTTGCCATTCATATAGAGAAATACTGAGTAAATAAATGAAATTAGCCACATTTGTGAGCCTCATGGTCATATCGCCGGCTGGATGATGGACATTTTAAATTACATTCAGAATGGGGAACTCCAACCAGCTAGGATTAGAAGGGAGAAGATCTGAAGATGGGTAGTCATCTTTTTCGTGTACAATGGGGTAAACCATGAAAAGGTTTTCTATAAATGAGGACTTGGCGATGTCCATATCAAGTGAATTGATAGAGAAGAGAGTGTTGTCATCATGAAAGATGTGAATGCTAGAGCTTGCAGAGCGCATCAATCAGTGACCAAGATCTCTTAAAAAATCTAAAGGCTTGGGTATTACTGGCCCACTATGATGCAGGATTGTGCCATATTCACCAAGAAGTTCCATTCCTAACAAGATCATTCCAATTTTATACACCGCCACCTAGATTTACTTCATACAACTAAGTAATCCTGGATATTCATCACTTGGGAGATGGATGTTGTGGGACCTTATCCTCCTGCCATAGCCAGACAGTTCATGTCCATACTCACAATGACAGACTTCTTTTCCAAATGGGCCGAATCCATTCCCCTTAAAGAATTCGGGGTGAAAAACATCATTAGATTTTTGAAGCCCAACATCATCACCAGATTTGGTGTTCCTCATACAATACTAATGGACAACACCCCCAAATTCTGCTCTGTTGTGTTGGACAAGCTATACCTAGAGTGTGGAATCAAAGTCAACCAGTCGTCCTGCTACCATTCGGTGATCGATTTGAAGATAGAGGATTTCCACATGAATTTTTCCCAAAAACACCAAAAATGGTCAACAAGGATAATAAATCGTGGACAGACATGCTCCTTTATTCTTTGTGGACTTACCGAACCATGTCACATACGACCACTCAGGAGACCCTGTACTCACTAGTATTTGGGGTAGAGGCACTTTTCCCTATCAAGATCTAAGTGTCATCACTTCATGTGTCCATTTGCGATCAAATTTCCATAGAAGAGTAATACTAGAGACGGTTTTATGGGTTGTATTAGCTAGATTAAAAATGCCTGCACACATTACACAATTTAGAAATTTACCAAAACTATATTATACAAGCCTTCAATAATTTTTTTTTCATTCAATCATTCCTCGTAGAAGAAATGTTGTTGTCCTCAAAACCTCGATGATACTCGGGAAGAATCCCCCAATGATTGAACCAATGTGGGAAGGACTATATGTTTTACATAGGGTCTATTACAATGGAGTGTACACCCTGATATTAATGGATAGACAGCTCATCACGACTCCCACAAATGCAATGTTTTTGAAAAAGTATATTGCATAGTAATGTGTGAAGCCATGGTCCATGTTATATGACCCTGAAATATGAGTTATAAATCCCCCAATGTTTAGGTCCAAGCTTAATGACCCCAAACTATGATTTATAGTACCCAAAATCTAGGGACCAAACTCTAGGACCTTAATGTATGAGTACCAATGAAGCCAATCCAATGATCCAAACTCTATGAATCTAAACTATGAGTAGTTGTCCTGACCACATGATGTTAAACTATACAGTATTAGTCCATGCAATAAGACATTGAACCAGGAAGCCAGGGTCCATTCTCTATGAACCTAAACATTGAGTTATAATACACGAATCCAATGGTCCAAACTCTATAACCCTAAAATATGAGTTATAATACACCAAGCCAATTGTCCAAGCTCTATGACCCTAAACTAGGAGTTGTTGTCCTGACCAACCAGACGATAAAATGAATAGTATTAGCCAATGGTCTAAACTCTAAGACCTTAAACAATGATTCATTGTCCTTTCCACATGCCATTACACTGTAAGGAACTAATCCCAGAAACATGACATTAAAAAGTGACTCATGTCCTCCTCATAAGACGTTAAACTAAATTACACAAAATGTCCTAATCACATGACAATAAACTTCATGATATCTCACAGAACTACGTACATCTTGATTCTTAACATCATAGGAGACATAGTGATGCATCAATCCTCAATATTGGCCCGACCCCCATAAAAACAATTCCTCCATCATTCCTTTAATCTAACCGTTTACATAAGGGAAACCATTATCAATCCTTGTTTCTCACATTGATTATAAATCACGTGAGCTTAGGATCAGTGGTAGGGATTCTCTTATGAATGAAAACAATGGAGTAACATGGTATACCTAACAACCGTGACAGATAAAACAAAAATTACCCAACCCCTGGACTAAGAAAAATTGTTACATGATACATTTAGAACTAAGTAGGGCTTGATTCCATCCCTTGCATGATACGTAGTGATGCCCAGATTTGTCATCCCATTTCATTTATCATCAAAAAAAATATTCCCTCACATTTCCATACACATGGATCTAGCCAAATCGGTAAAAGGTATATACAGAACTACGTACAGCTTGATTCTTTCCCTTATAGGATATGTAGCGATGCCAAAATACCCAATCATAGCCCATCCCCACTAAGAAAAAAAATTCCCCCATCATATCCTCTACCTCCCAACACCTACGAAGGAAAACCAATGTCAACTCCGTGTTCTCACAATGACTATGACTCATGTGAGATTATGATTAGTGGTAAGGATTATCTTACGTAAATAAGTTATTTAGAAGTATGGTGGACCCTAAGCCCATAAAAATGAAACATAAACGTCCCTACAAATAGACTGATCTAGATCGGTACTAGGAACATTCAGAACTATGTTTGTCTAGATTCTTTTCCCCGTAGGATATGTAGTGAAACTCAGATTTGACATATCGGCCTAGCCATCATAAAAAAAATGCACCAAATGTCCCTACACATCAAAAAAAACATTTGTAGGGAATTCTAAGAACTACGTGTGGATTGATTCATGCCCTTGCAGGGTACATAGTGTCACTCGGATTTGGAATCCTGGCCCAGTCTCCATAAAAAACTGCCCCTTTACCCCATACATAGGTCAGACTTGTACGTGAAGTCCATGAAAGGTTTTAATCACAAGAAAATAAACTATTAAATACATCAAGAGTTATGTGTGGCCCTATTATCAATTTCATGAGATCCAACACATACCCCCACTCATGATAAGTCAAAATATCATGCTTCCACTTATACATATAAGTCAGGACTATATAGAAACTCCAACTAATTCTCAGTTAATCATGGTCTGGTTATTCTCCCATTCCCAGGCTCATATTTTCCATTTTTCAAACTCCATACTATGGGAAAACATGAATCCCCATAATGAGTCAAGGCCATATGATACTGAAGGCTAGTGTCATGTGGACACCTTTGATTGACTATGCATATTATGCCCTGGAGTCTTTTCATATGTTCCCGACAAAAATGGCCACTAATCAAGTGAAAATTTGTCCCCATGAGAGTCCTTTCCTATCTCAGTATGCCTAATGGCTTCCAAGCTCCATGTCATCCCTCCTGATTCAAGTTTCCCCCAAGACTATGGTTTACACCATCTATCATCACTCACATCTTAGGAATGGTGAAAAATATTGATTATGATTAACCCAAAAATATTAAATATCTTTATGATAGCATAATTTTCCTTACTACAATACTTTAAACTGCACAACCTTATGTCCTCACCACACAAACATTAAACTGTAAGGCCAAAATCATCCTTTCTATAGGACGATAAACAACATAGCAATTGCTTAATCCAAATGTTCCCTATGATGTTGATTTTACTATTCTTAGGAAATGATCTGAAATTCTTGTAATCCCTTGTTTCTCACACCAAGAATAGCTCACATGAGCTTCGGGATATTAGTGAGAGATACATCGTGACATTATGGAAAGTCTAGACATTTGATCCTAGTAGAATGACCCTAAAAGGCATTTCATGGTTCCTTTACATGATAGGAACCCTATGTCTTAGCCATAAGATGTTAAATGACCTGGTACCCCAAAAATGGGATGAATGTCTCACCCTGCATATGAGTCGGATCTTCATAAGGGACACCAGATTCCAAGATTAAATCACATCCCAAATGTATCTAATATATATCTAGATATACCACTATTATACCCCCAAACTCCATGCTCTGAGTGATTTTGAATCCCCATAACCCTCCAGGGCCTTCTGAGATGGAAGGTCAGTGTTCTGTAGGCACCTTTGATTGACTATGCACATCATGCCACAATGGCTCTGCATATGATTCCCACAAAAATGGCTTCCAATCAAAGGAAAATTAGTCCCCATGAGAGTCCTATCCTATCTCACTACACCCAATGGATTTCAAGAGTCATTCCATCCCTCCTGATTCAAAGGCCCTCATAGTCATGGTTTACATTTTCCTCCTTATACACAACCTGGATTTATCAAAACATACGGGCCCAATTCATCTCTGGATTCATTTGAGGTTTCTAAAGATACTCCATCTACATGTGTGAAGTTGATTCACGTAAAATATAAGAGTACCCCACTCATTTCTGGGAGAATTTTAGTTAAAATTACCCTTTTCGAGTTTAGGTTCAACCCTTGTCAAAGGTCACATCCCATATCCAGAAAATTCTCAATCTCCATAAGCTGGAAATGGAAGGCCGGTGTCCTGCAGTCACCTATGATTGACAATGAACATCATTCCCCAGTGTCTCTTTATATGTTGCCCAAAAAATGGCCGAAAATCAATGGAAAATACATCCCCACGAGAGTTCTCTCCAGATCTCGTACTCTCAAATGACATTCTTGTCCTGTCACACCCAGGAGTTGGAAAGGTCATAGAAAATTGCTTAAATACCATACTCTTTCTAAATGTCACCGACATAAAAATGATTTTTAAATGAACTAATCATTACCTAGCTCTCCCTCATGCATGTAAGAACCATGCGGGAGCAGTCGGGCCCTTCTATGTCAACTTGAACGTCCCTATTATTTTTAGACACCACTACTTAGGCCAGCCACCCACTATGGATCATAACATCAAAATAAATTTAAAATGTTTCATAAATGTACCAGGACATCGGAGATGGAAGGATAGTGTCCTTCAGACACTTGTGATTCGTGGTTGTGCCCAAATTTACCCTACTGGTAAAAGCGGTCGATGTCATACGTGTAGGGGTCGAATCCACAGGGACCGAAGAAGTAACCTTGAGACGCTATGATTTTGTTGAGGATGGGATATGAAGTGGATAACTTTGGTTTTGATTTCGGATGGTTTTAAATAACTCTATGAATCCTATGTGAATTAAAATCAATGAAAATGGGTTGATCTTATGATTATGCTCGGGGTGGATTGAATGAATTTTACTTCTTTAGACAATTTTGGTTTTATTAATTCTTGATGAATCCATTCTTCAAAAATAACACTACCTTCATCATTCTCTAGTTTGGTGCTTACTAAACACAATTACTAATCTCCTATACACATAGAGAACCAAATTCATGATCTCTCCAAGGTATATGGTCATTTAGTACTAGAATTTATCCTGCTCAAACACAATAAATATGAAGAGTAGAAATAACTGAAGAATGGATGTCTTTAATTAATTAGCCAATTAACAATAATTTGTTCATAAAATAAAATTAAATCCAGCCTTTGCATCCTACTACGATCAACCCATTAAAGGGTTATCCCTCCATTTATGGTATACTCTCAATGGTGGGCAGAAGACGGCTAACAAGTATTGGATTGAAGAAATTAAACCCGCGAAAATAACGAGCACTCCTCCTTGTGTGTGAATGAAATTCACACCAATGTGTGAACTAAATCACAACAACACAGATATATCACTATGATTTGTGATAATAACGTTTAAATAAATTAAATGAAAAATATTGGAGATAAAGAAGTTGATTAAGAACATAAATATACAAAAAAAACATACATGGAAATGAAAAACATTACAAAGGAAATTTGGAAGCATAACCTTACAATGTAAAAAAGCTCCAAAGATGATAAGAAAAATATATGAGGTGACTATTAAATTCAGTATATTCTCCTTATATAGGCATATTTAGATACATATATACACCACCAACAATAAATTACATCCCCATTAATTGGGGGAGTTAAAAGGAGAGTGAGAAAATCAAGGGAATTTGCTGTTTCGAAGTTGTCCTGGAAATTTCGTCCAGATTCGTCCACCATTTTGACGTGTGAATTTGGAATTTAAGGAATCCGAATCATGAGGGGTCGTAGAAGCAAAATATTATCTCTAGGTGTCCTCTATGAGATGTAAATATTTCAGGAATTTTGGTGCAGTCGTTTGGAAGTTATGGTTGAAATGGTGGGAAGACATTATGTTCATTTATGTCGGGCCCACCATTTAAATCGCAACTTAAGATCCCTTTATCATCATGAAAAATTCCGAATTATCTTCGGCCAAAGTTGAATAAAATAATCCTCATATTTTTATCTTTCTACTGTTAAAATTTGAGCTTCATTGGGCTTGGTTTGTGGGACCCACAATTGTTTGATGGTCCATGGGCCCATTATTCTTTCTTTAGAAAAGTTATACATTCATCCTAAAAAATATCCATCTTCCATTGGAATTCATCCATCGGACCTAAAAAAATGTTCCAGACAATGTGATCAATCATATCCCAAAATTTCAAATTCAAAAATGAATATAATGCAATCCACAAATAGATGAATGATTGGACCAAATTTTCATTTTAAACATGAATTGTATTTAAGATGAGAAATGAAGTTCTACTTACGTAATGAACTAAAAACAGTGTTTATGGACTTTGGAACAATGGATATAAAGATATTAACAATGAATATTATCCACTTTCAGTGACTAATAACACCCCCAACATGAGTTTTTCTAGTCTCGAGGAAAATATATTACAAATATGAAATTCAAATCCCCTTTTCCAAAAACATTTTAATACAAATTTCTCACCGAAAGACCCCATACCAAAAAATTATAAAACCCATCAAAATCATTTAAAACAGGCTAGGTTCGTAAGCATATCTCAATCCCAGGCCCATTCCTTTGTTCAAATTCATCGCTAAATTTCATCCAATTTCAATTAAGCATGATAAAGTGTTGTGCGTCACAAAAGATTTAGGGCCCATTTTATTGTTCAAGGGGAAAAATGGAAGTGCTAGGTGGGAATCACATTAAACCTTATGATGAGTATCCAATTTTTTTTTGATTTTTTTAACCACAATAGATATAAAAGGACTAACTCTTGGCAAGAAAACTATGGAGTCACGGTCCCCAAGTACCGGACGCCACACATATTGCCAATTCCATGCTCTACAATAGAGATATAAAGCCTAACTCTGGGAAAGACAACTATGGAGTCACAATCCCCAAGTGATGGATGCCACACATTTGGACAAAACATTTCTCTATGTGGTCATTATTTTTTGTTTCAATTTTTTTTGTTTTTTTTTGTTTTTTTTTTGTTTTTGGAAACTAAAATTAAACTAAAAGTGACCCCAAAACCCTATGCTATAATGAAAGGGACCCAAGAACTCAAATTTACACCCATGATCCAGTAGAGGTGCATTGTGGCATTTTTATTAAGAGGATGAAAATTTAAACTTTGAAAAATCACATCGGACAACCGCACTTTCCAAAAAATATGCTCATAAACTTAAACTTGCATAAAAATCAGAATCACAACATGCATAATTTTTTGATATCAAATTTCAGAGTTTTCAATGTGTGTTATCATGTTTAAGGTTAATGGAATTTTTCTTTTCATGCATGTTTTTATTCACAAAAAAAAATAATTTTTTATCTCCCCCTACTTAGAATAATACCATCCCCATTGTTTAATGAAATTAAAAGCTAGAAGGGGGTAGGATAGGAGTTCAAAGAGGAAATTTGAAAATTATAAACATGGAACAAATTCACCAGGTTTTTGAAGTTGAAGTTCATGATGCTCCAGATTACTCCTTTGATCTCTTTGGGGATGTAGGCACCTACTTAATTGAACATGTATCACCCAAAATAGTTCCTGAACAATAAAAAATAGAACAAAGCAGACAAAAAAACAACAACACAATGATTTATTTAATTCAATGTATCATCATTTTTATGGTATTCCATGATTTTTTAAAATCAAACTAATGATACATTGTCTTCTTTTAAATTTCTGGGTAAGGTATTACTCAGGATCACACCATGTGACACAGTTGAATATGGTGCTCCCCTTTCATACCCATCCATACTCATAAAAGAAGAACAGGTCAAGAATCTAATTTTTTAAACCTACAAAACATAAATAAAATAAAATAAACTGATGATACATTGTCTCCTTTTAAATTTCTGGGTAAGGTATTACTCAGGGATCACACCGCATGACACAGATGAATACGGTGCTCCCCTTTCATACCCATCCTTACTCAGAAAAGAAAAATAGGTCAACATTCTATAGTAATTTTTTTAAATGAAAAATAAATAAATAAATAAATAAATAAAAAGTTGATTCACTTTATTGGAAACATGAAAACCACAGGTTGCCTCCCATGCAGTGATTTGTTTAACATTGTTAGCCCGACATGGACCCTAAATCTATCAATTTTTCTCCAGTTCATATGTTGGCTCAGTTAACTCCTCCTTGGTTTCTTGTTTATTGAATGATTCAATGAACGGTTTTAACCTATGACAATTGACTTTGAAGACATGACCACTTATGGGATCCTGAATCTCTATTGCCCCATGATGGTACACATGATGCACTAGGTTTGGACCAGACCATCTAGACCTTATCTTTCCTGGGTGTAGTTGACGTTTTGAACTATACAAGAGCACAAATTTTCCTGGTTCAAAGTGTTTGACTTTGAGATTCCTAGATTGGTAGGCTTGAACTTTAGATTTATTGATCCTTGAATTTTCATAAGCATCCATCCTACGTTCCTCGAGTTCCTTAAGTTCTAATTTTCTTTTTGTTTCAGCCAATGAAATGTCAGAGTTCATTTTTTATTTACCAAAAGGCCTTATGATCAATTTCAACAGGTAAATGACATGATTTTCCATAAACCAATATATACGGTGACATTACTAGGATAGTTTTGAAAGAATTTAGATATGCCCAAAGGGAATCTAAGAGTTTCTCAGACCAATATTTCCTAGAGGGATTGAAAGTTTTTTCAAGAATTTGCTTAATTTCTCTATTTTCAAACTCAGCTTGACCGTTGGTTTGAGGATGGTATGAAGTCGAAACTTTATGAGTAATACCATACTTAGAAATGAGTGAAGAGAATGGGTGGTTGCAGAAATGGGTTCCACGATCACTGATTATAGCCCTAGGAATTCCAAATCGAGAAAATATACGCTCTTTCAGAAATCAGATCACAACATGGTGGTCATTAGACTTGGTGGGAATGGATTCAACCCATTTTGAGAAATAATCAATAGCTAATAGGATGTAGAGGCATCCCTTAGAGTTTAGAGAGGGTCCCATGAAATCAATTACCCATCAATCAATGATTTCAACGACCAGAATGGGAGTGAGGGGCATTTGATTCCTTTTGGTAATGGATCATAATTGATGACACTGAGGAAAATTTTTACAGAATTGGAACGAATCCTTAGTGAATTTAGGCCAGTAGAAACAACTTTGGAGGACCTTTGAAATTGTTTTCTTTGTAGAAAATATGCCTCCACATGCCTCTCCATGACAAAATTTTATAATGGACTCTTTCTCAGACTCAGGAATACATCTCCTGATGATTTGATCTGGATAGAACTTGAAGATGTAAGGATCATCAAACATGTAGTGTTTGACATTAGAAAGGATTTTCCTCTTAGTTTGGGTCCCCAGGAGTTTTGGAATGTCACCTGTCATCGAATGGTTTTCTATGTCAGCATACCAAGGTCAATCACTCACTAAATAGAGGTGCTCATCGGGAAATGAATCAGACACAGAGAGGTGGTGTGAGTTGTCTTTGAATTCCATCCTAGATAGGTTATCAGCTACAATATTTTCAACACCCTTTTTATCCTTAATGGTTAAATTGAACTCTTGAATAAGAAGGACCCACCTAATCAATCTAGACTTGGCATCTTGTTTTTGGAAAAGGTATTTTAGGGCTGAAAGGTTAGTGAAGACAATGATGGGTGATCCTAAGAGATAAGACCTAAATTTCTCTAAGGAAAAGACACCAGCATGAAACTCTTTCTCAGTGGTGGTGTAGTTTATTTGTGCATCATTTAAATATTTTCTTGCATAAGCAATGACACATGGAGTTTTCTCACACAGTTGTCCTAAGACTGCTCTTACATCGAAGTCACTTGCATCACACATGTGATCTAAATGAAGTTTCCAATTTGGAGATTGCATGATAGGTGGAGATATAATAGTTGACTTGAGTGTAGAGAATGATTCCTCACAACTTTCTGTCCATAAAAATGGAGCATCTTTTACCAATAGAGCACAAAGTGGTTGAGAAATAGAGCTGAAATTCCTAATGAACCTTCTATAAAAACCAGAATGTCCTAAGAAGGACCTAAATTCTTTAATAGTTTTAGGAGATGGAAGGTGAAGAATGATTTCAACCTTATCTTTATCAACTTCAATCCCTCTACCAGATACCAGATGACCTAGAACAAGTCCATCCCTTACCATGAAATGGAATTTTTCCCAATTTAGTATGAGATTATTATCCTCACACCTTGACAAAACCTTTTCAACATTTATAAGGAATCCCACAAAAGTATCCCCAAATATGGAGAATTCATCCATGAATTCCTATAAGAAATCCCCCAATATATCCGAGAATATTCCCATCATGCACCGCTGGAAGGTAAGAGGGGCATTACATAACCCAAAGGGCATGCGATTGAAGGAAAAAGTGCCGAAATTACAAGTGAAGATAGTTTTTCCTTGATCCTATAAGTAGAATTCAATTTGATTATACCATGAGAATCCATATAGGAAGCAATAGAATTGATGTCCCACCACTCGCTCGAGGACTTCATCAATAAAGGGTATGGAGAAATGGTCTTTATTAGTACAAGATTTGAGCTTCCAATAGTCAATACAAACTCTCCATCCACTACTGACCCTTGTTGGAAGAATCTCTCCATCCTTGGCTGTTATTGAAGTGATTCTAGCCTTCTTTGGAACCTCATGGATTGGGCTAACCCACTCACTATCAGCTATAGGATAGATGATTCTATCTTTTAATAATTTCAAAAGTTCTTTTCTCACTGCTTCCATGAGATTAGGATTGAGTCGCCTCTGAGGTTGACGACATGGCTTTGACTCGGATTCAAGATTAATTCTATGAATCCCGAAAAGTGGGATAATCCTAGGAATATCTTATAGGGTCCATCCAATGGCTTTCTTGTGTCTCCTAAGGAAATCTAGAAGCATCCTCTCATGATCGACTTCAAGAGAGGAAGAAATGACAATAGGAAAGGATTGATTTCCCCCTAATAATTCATACTTTTTTGATGAAGGTAATACTTTAAATTCACGATCAGATTGGTCATGACTTTCCAAGAATGGATGAGACTTCGTATTGAACAAAGATTCTTTGTTCAGATTTCTTGACAAAATTGGTTCCTTGTGAACAGAATTTTCATCCACTATATTTTACAGAGTAGTGTCATGAATGGATATTGACTCAATGTTATTGATTTCAACCATGGTACCATTGATTGTTGATTCTATAAATTCATCAATAGAGCTATCTGAAAGAGATTCAATCCCAGGAGATAAATTTCCCTCATATGAACAAATAAAATCAATCTCTTCTTGACTTAACCATCCTTCAGTAATTCCTTGATGTTCATTGAGTTCATTATCAACCCTACCAATCCAATTAACCTCATGGATCTCTTCATCATCCCGAAATTGAGAGTTTTTATTGTAGATGTTCAAGTCTAGACTCATGTTCCCAAAGGTGATGGTCATGTTCCCATTTCAGACTCGGATAACAGAGTTGATTGTTGCAAGGAAGGGATGACCAAAGATGATTGGGGTTTGCTTTCTTGGACGTATGCTTGGGTGATTGTCCAGAAAAATGATGTCAGCTGGGTAAATGAAATTTTCAACTTTCACCAAAACATCTTTGAAGATCCCCTTTGGAACTCGAACACTACGATCAGCAAGTTGAAGAGTGACAGATGTGGGTTGGAGTTCTTTGAGCCCTAACTGACAATACATGAAATAAGGAATGAGGTTCACACTGGCACCTAGATCACACAAGGTTTTGATAAATTTGTTCTCTCCTAGTTCAACATTTATGTAAGGGAAACTTGGGTCTTTCAACTTAGGAGGAATGGTCCCTTGAATGGTGGTGCTCACATTAGCAGCCAAAAGGATTTGGTTTTTATGTGAAAATTTTCTTTTAAAAGTGAACATGTCCTTAAGGTACTTTGAGTTGGAATTTATGGTTTGGATGGAATCGAGAATGGGAATTCTCAACATGACTTGTGAGAATATTTCCCTCAATGTTTCACTCAATTCAGGCTTGGTTTTCCCCCTCATACGTTGAGGAAATGGTGGAGGTTTTGGAGTTGTTTGTTGAAGTGTTGTTTCTTTCACATTGTTATCAGTTTATTCAGTTTGACCTTGTGGTTCATTTGAATTTTCATTATAGTTTGAAGATTCACATGGTTTCTGACTTAATTGTTCAGGTTTTTCAATTGATTTCCCACTTCTTAAAACTATCACAGCCTTTAGTTGTTTGTGAGTTGTTTGAGTGAAACTTGTCTCTCCCCTTGATGTTTGTTGTATAATGGCCCGTGTGGGCATGGGTGCCTTTCCAGTTTTGTTGCTTTGAAGTTCTTGTTTAATGGATGAGTATTCTGAGTTCATTTTGTCCATTTCTTTGCACAGTTTTTCTAGTAGGCTTTGTGGAACAATTTGGGTTGGTTCTTGAGCTAGTTGGTTTATCCCAAGAGGATACTTTGGTTGTGGGATAGGATCCTGATTGGGTTGTTGTATAGGTTGTTGATATTGGACATGAGGATTTTGGAATTGGACTGATTGTAGTTTGAACTGATTATGAGGTTGAAAGCTTTGTTGAGGGTATGGGTTGATACATTGTTGTTGTGTTGGTTGTTGATTGTCCTTCCAACGAAAGTCGGGAAGGTCATTATACCTCGGATTGAAGGTGTTTGTGAATTCTGGATTTTGAAAGTTCATTGCATTAACTTATTCTGGTGGTCCTCCTAAAAGAACATCCTTGATATAAGGGATGGATTGGAAATTATCAGTCTTGTGGTCATTTTTGTAACAAATTTTACAAACAAGATCAATAGTTTGGGTGTTATGGGCCTTCCTAAGATCAATCTCCTCAACATTCCTTGTGAGTGCATCAAGTTTTGCTCTAAGGATTTATTCTTCTCGAAGATTGTACATTCCACCAAATTTGGGTGGCTTCTCATAGTATGGTGATGTCCCCCATGTTTAGTTCTGTTCAGAAAGATTTTCTAGATACTCGTAAGCATCATTTGGGGATTTGTTTTTGAAGGTTCCATTACACATCATATCAATGAATTTTTTGTTTCCGGAACCCAAACTTTCATAGAAAATTCTCACTTGTTATGGGATTAAGAAACCGTGGCGCGGTACCATGTTTAATGTGTCCTTGAACCTTTCCCATGTTTCATAGAATGTTTCTCCCTCTATTTCAAAAAAGTTTTGTATGCTCTTTTTAAGTGAAATTGTTTTGTGCTGGGGGAAGTATTTTTTATAAAATTATCATTGAAGTTGGTCCCAAGAGTGAATGGATGCTGGTCTCAAATTGTTTAACCAAATTATTTGCTCAGTCCTTAAGAGAAAAAGAAAAAATTATCATTTTAGCAGATTCTATTTGATTTTGTGGGCACATGGTTTCGACAATGTCATTAAATTCTTTAACGTGAAGGTAAAGCATCTCAAACTGCATCCCATGAAAGGTTGGAAGGTGGTTCAGGACATGGGGTTTGAAAACATATTGTGAATATCCTATGTTATCATGCCTAATTAATGAGGGTGAATTGGTCCAGGTTGGTGTGAGGTAGTCATTCATGGTCGGCTCTGCAACAATCCCCAAGTTTGGGTATTGCCCGTTATTTTGGTTCCCTCCCCAGTTTATTATTTGGTTTTGTGGTAGATTCTCCATTGTATTGAACTCAACATCTGAATTTAGAGTATTAGGAAGATTTGGATCTAATGGAAATATACCTCTTTTAGTGCTTGAATCCCCAGCCCCAGGACTGTCCACCCTAACTAAATGATTTGTAAGGTCACGGGTGTAGGCGGACATGCACCCAAAAAAAGTGAGAAAGGGAAAAGATAAGAGAATTGGGGTGAGAATATAAAAATGGGGGTAATAAAAAAAGTTTTTTGGTCTAAGGAACTTACTTAGTCCCCAGAAACGGTTCCAAAATTTGGTTGCACCCAAATTTACCTTACTGGTAAAAGCGGTCGATGTAGTACATGTAGTGGTTGAATCCACAGGGACCGAAGAAGTAACCTTGAGACGCTATGATTTTGTGGAGGATGGGCTGTGAGGTGGACAACTTGGGTTTTGATTTTGGATGGTTCTAAAGAACACAATGAAAACTAAGTGAATTAAAATAAATGAAAATGGTTTGATATTAGGATTATGCTCGGGGTGGATTGAATGAATTTTACTTCTTTAGACAATTTTGGTTTTATTAATTCTTGATGAATCCATTCTTCAAAAATAACACTACCTTCATCATTTTCTAGTTTGGTGCTTACTAAACACAATTAATAATCCCTTATACACATAAAGAACCAAATTAATTATCTCTCCAAGGTATATGGTCATTTATTACTAGAATTTATCTTTCTCAAACACAATAAAGATGAATAGTAGAAATAACTAAAGAATGGAAGTCTTAAATTAATTAGCCAATTAACAATAATTTGTTCATAAAATAACATTCAATCTAGCCTTTTCATCCTCCTACGATCAACCCATTAAAGGGTTATCCCTTAATTGATGGTATACTCTCAATGGTGGGAGTAATATGGCTAACAATAATTGGATTGAAGAAATTAAAACTACGAAAATAACAAGCACTCCTCCGTGTGTGTGAATGAAATTCACACCTATGTGTGAACTAATTCACAACAACACAGAGATATCACTGTGCTTTGTGATAATAAAGTTTAAATAAATTAAATGAAAAATATAGGAGAGAAATAAGTTGATTAATAACATAAAGATACAAAAAAAACATACATGGAAATGGAAAACATTACAATGGAAATTTTGAAGCATAACCTTACAATGAAAAAAAGCTCCATAGATGATAAGAAAAATATATGAGGTGCTTATTCCCTTCAGTATAATATCCTTTTATGAGAATATATGGAGAATTAGATACACCCCCCCACACACACAATAAATTACATCCCCATTAATTGGGGCAGTTAAAGGGAGAGTGATAAAATCAAGGGAATTAGTTGTTTCAAAGTTGACCAGAAATTTCATCAAGATACATCCACCATTTTGACGTGTGAATTTGGAATTTAAGGAATCTGAATCATGAGGGGTCGTAGTAGAACTTTATTCTCTTCCAGGTGTCCTCTATGATATGTAACACTTTCAGGAATTTTTGTGCAGCTGTTTGAATGTTATGGTCGAAATGGTGGGAAGACATTATGTGCATTTATGTCGGGCCCAACATTTAAATCACAACATCAGATCCCTTTATAATCATGAAAAATTCATAATTAGCTCCATCCATAGTTGAATAAAATAATCTTCATATTTTTATCTTTATACTGTAAAACGTTGAGCTTCATTGGGCTTGGTTTGTGGGCCCCACAATTGTTTGATGATCCATGGGCCCATTAGGATTTCTTCAGAAAGGTTTTGCATTCATCCTACAAAATATCCATGTTCCATTGGGATTCATCCATTCGAACTAAAAAATAAAATGTTCCAAACAAAGGGATCAATCATATCCCAAAATATCAAATTCCAAAAATGAATATAATTCAATCCACAAATAGATGAATTATTGAGCCCAAATTTTCATTTTAAACGTGAATTGCATTTTAGATGAGAAATGGAGTTCTATTTATATAATGCACTAAAAAATGTTTATGGACTTTGGAACAATGAATATAAAGATATTAACAATGAATTTTAGCCACTTTTAGGGACTAATTAATTGGATATACACATCATGCCCTGGTTTCTCTACATATGTTGCCCACAAAAAATAATGGTTGTCAATAAAAAGAAAATTTGTCCCTAGGAGAGTCTTTTACTACTTATGTATGCCTAAAATGGATCCTGAGCCTTATGCATGTCCATAATCCACACATCTAGGGTTAACAAAAATCCCTAATCTATGTCTGAAGTACAAAAGAACATTCCCGGTAGACTGTCCACAATTAGGGCTCTACTATATTAAGTTTGGTCGAAGTTGTTCGACCTAAAACATCAGTAATAAGTTTGATTGTTAGGACTATGAACTTCTAGAGACCAAAAAGGATTCCATACATTCTAGAGGGAAAATATTCAGAAGGTACCTATGGGTAAAATTCAAGTATCATTTCATTAAAAAAACATTGATCCATCAAAAAAGACCTAAATATTGTTAGGTCTAAAAACAACAAAGTAAGCCTAAGAAAAAGTCAAGTTATATCTTCTAATCCCATGTCAAACTGGATTTATAAAAAATTAATGTAGAAATGAAAAAGACATAAAATTTAGTAATTTGTTCCATAAAACCTCAAAAATTGTCGAACTATGCTAACTTAGTCTCACACCTTAGGCAAAATTTAGAGGCAATTTAAATTGTTCCATTTTTCTGATCATTGTTTAAAATTAATACCTGATTGAAATGATGTTTATATGATTGATTAAGATCAATTGAAAAAATTGTTAAAGGTAATGAAATATAATTTAAGGAAAATCAGTTTTCATATAGTTTGAAAAAAATAGAGGAGCATCCCAAGTTTGGAGTCTCTTCAAACTATCAAAAAAGGGGAAGAATACATATCATGATTTGTGACAGAACTACAAAAAGTCCTAGTTATATTTTTCTAGAAGGATGACGAGTGATTTTCATGGGCCATTTATAGTTTTCTCAAAAGAAGATCTCTCCCCTATTTTGACTTTGACCGTCGGATGCACCCTCTCCAAAATCACTTTAAGGTCTCACCCGTTCTTCTGGACAATACCATAGTTGACACGTGAAGAGGGAAGTAGATAACTCAACCTTAATGAATGGGCTTCTCACTCCCACGTATCTTCCTCTTGGTTGTCCACAAAAACATGGGCCTTAACCTCCTCATCTATTGGATAATCAAATTCTTTTGAAACATCTCGAAGGGTCACCATCTGGTGATGGGAAGAATTGAACTTGAACAGCTTGTCCTCACAGGAGTGAAGGTCTTCTGGGGAAATGATGATTTGGTAGATAAGGAGGTGTATGTGTCTATAATAAAATCCATTGGAACCCATCTTGGTGAATAATCACTGAAAATTGTCACCCTTGTTAGAAAAATTGGCCTTGGTTGTTTTCGTGACAACATCACATAATTGGCGCCATGCCTCATTTCATACTGCTTGGTACCTCGCCGTAGCACCAGTACCACGATCCTCCCCCACCGTATAGTTCCTATAAGTTGAAATCATCATTGCATGAGTGGGGATGGACCTATGACAAGTCACTCAAGATATGGGACTCTCTTTTACCTCAGATGGTTCAACCGCTGGAGTCGGATGCGGAAGACTAACTGCAGATTCCGGGATGATCAGTTATACTCTTCTAGTTCTAGCCTCATTAAGGTATAGGGTAGTATCCATGGGAGGGGAGTAGTCTAAATCACATACCAATGAGATAGTTTGTACCTATTAGGTCCTTATAGACGTTTCTGATGATGAACTCAGCGTCTTCTTATCACAAGGGAAGGAACCGGTGGTGTATCCATCATGGATTCTTTAGGGACATTAGTAGAAGTAATAACTGTTTCACTCTTCAATATAGAAGGAATGTGTGGAATTTTCATTAGGGAAAGGATGGGGTAGAAAATGGTTAAGGATTTCTACACCTACCGAACTGGTTCTTTCAGCATCCTGTTGGGGTAATAATCCACCCAGAGTCGGGCATACTCCAATGATAGGAACATGGATTTTGTCGTATTGGGGATGATAACTTCCATAGCATCCCCTTCATGCATCATCATCAGCCATAATTATAAAAGAACTACAGGGTGAGACTATCCCCTTAACTGAACAGCTCGAAGCCGTGGAGTTTGTTGAAGGCATCCAAATTCCCTAGAAAACCAGTAGGGGAGGTATGTCTCAGAGATGACTACTCGATATATACGATCCGGGAGAATCCCATCCCAAAGTAGGATGAGGTATGAGAATTACTCAAAATAACCTTCCCTTCCACCACTCAATGACCCATGAGGGGTAGGTTGCGACAAAAATGAGAAATGGGAAGCATCATTCAACAGCCCAACCTCATCAATAACACATAGAGTTATAGGGTGAATAATGAAAAGGTTGAGAAGGGTGGGTTGAAAGTCCAAATAAGGAACCTTTCTAGTATGCCGATATTCATAGCAGGAGAAGTGTTCTAGCATCCATCCATACAGAAATTGAAATGGTCTTCTAAGATGGTTTGAGGGTATACCTTCATGTATGTGTCCCAAAAACTCATACATCCCAGTGAGAGTAGGAAGGGCCAAATTAATAAGTCGACCATATGCCATCATGGATTCCATAATCAATGTATATGCCCAAAAACCGGTAAAGATATCGAGGGATAAGAAAATCCATCTGCTCAAAAACATGGAAAAGAAACCTACTAGTCTAAGTGTTGGTGATATGTCTGGTAGAAGATCATACCCCCATTTGGTATATCATTCTGCTTCAAGGGTATCACAATATGACCTTGGAGTCTTGGGGGACTCGTGGGATGGATGAGTTCTGTTGCGGCGAGCCCTCAGCTTGGGTCCGTTTTTCTGTAGGAATAACCCTATCCATGCCTCGAATGGGATAAGCGAGTGAGCCGGGAGGGGGTGATTAAGTAATCCCTCTTCCATGAAAAATAAACTCATTATCAAAGGGGACAGATGGTCAGTGTCATTATAGGTAGCAGATGGTATGAGAAACTCATCATACATCCCTTCAAGGACGGGGAGTCCTCCAAGCTGGTGGATATCCCATAGGCTGATCCCCACCTCCCCATGAAATAAGTGGAAGGTGTTGGTGCTTGCAAACCAGCATCTTAGCAGCTCTGGAAGGATTTTTCCTCAAGAGAATATTGAAAACTAAGAAACTCAAGCCACCTAATACATGAACGCTGCCTCCAATTGGTCAGGGGACTCCAAGTAGGTCGAATGTACAATGCCCAGGCCCACTCATCAAAGAAACGTCCTCTAGCCCCAAGATCCCACTTGGTGCTCCACTCTCTGTTGGGATTTTTATTGGGAGATTTTGATAATGGATAGGTACTCTCAAGTGTCTAGTCTCAGGACACCATTGCATAACCTATGGTTTCCCTATGTCCTTGCCAGCCCTCATAGTATGAATACGTTCTCCTGAATCGGAGTAGTGATGACTTCTACTACTGGGGAAGTGTTGGAAAGATCAAGACATTGTAGTGCCCCTAAGTGTATGAAAGGGGTACCAGAGATAGCCAACAGCAGAGGAACATCATCAGGGAGAACAAATCCGTAAAGTAGAAAATGTATAAAAATAAGATAGGCTAGATGCTCTGGAGTCAAGAAATCACCTAAGAAGCAGTCACAGGGAATGATGTGGGATCGAAGATTATACTCACTATTTCACTCCATGGTCTCCCTTTTCTTCTTCAATTTTATCACAACTTGTGAATCAGACATTGTAGTCTACACAGGAAGATCCAGAAGACGACAGAAAGTCAGTCGAATAAAAATTGATGGATAAAGTCTATGGAAGAATAGATAAGGGACTTAAAACATGTCTGTATAAGGCTTCGTGTAATGTTTTCCGAAACAGTACGTGGTAGCCACATACCGAGTACTGCATAGTGTGTGGAGGCATCATACTATATACAACCACAATGTATGTAAGTAACCCTGATTACTGCTATGGTACACAGATTCCTATCAGCGCATACAGTCGTGGTATGTGAACCATCAATGAGGAGTTGGCCCACATATCATTGGATGGTAAACAAAAAGGTTCACGGAATGTGGATATAGAGAATCTAGGACATTATTATATTCATGTTCATAAGTTTCAAATTAATTTTTATCTTAGGATTATTAATTCATAAAGTTCAGTTCACTGATCCAAGCTTGGTATATGGACAGCCTAGCCATGTAGCATCCTCATACACAAAATCTGGTTTCTAGTCTTAAAATTCCACAATTGTTTTCATGAAAACCAAAATATGGTATGCATATAGACAAATGGTGAGAAGATTGGTTCATGGTACATATGATGTGGTTCGCAAACTGGATTTTTCATGGAGCACGGTGCGTGGTAGAAAAGGAAGCCCAGGAAATTGAGAGCACTTTTTCACTATGAGAAATGGTAAAAGAAAAATGGAATGGGCCCATATATATAGGTGTAGTCCCCTTCTTCTGGTCCTATTTGTTCTCCCAAAAACCATTTAAGTTTAGGACCGTTTATACATCAAATAGTCCCCTTTTCATTCCAAACAGACCCTATTCTAGTGGGGGGGAATTTGTAGGGTCATAAAAATTCTTCCAATGGAAGAAAATACCCCCACAATCTCTTTTTAGAAGGAATAAAGTACTCGTACAAGTCTAGGAAGGTGAATGGACTCAAATCAAGTTGAAAATTTGAGATGAAACATAAACGAATTCATGTTTTTAAGGATTTTTAAGTGGCCCATATACCATCACCAAGAAAGTTATGTGGACCAGCTATATCGTGAACCAACAGGTACATAGAACAATCCATGAACAGATGGGCCAAGGAGTGATGGCCAGCAAAAAAAAACAATCAACGGACCACATCGCCAAAAGACTTATGTGGGTGAAGCCCATACGCGTACCATCCCATGAACTAATCTATTCATGGATGAAGAAAATGGGAAGGGTTTTGCGAACCATTATCACGAACTGAAGCCTCCACAAACCCCAGTTGACCAAGTCTTATACGGGTCTGGATATTTCTTCATGGGCCTCTACAAATGGTACATTGTGCCCAATAGATACAATTTCCCTGATGCTCTATAAAAGGATCATAGTAGAAGAACTAGGGATGGATAAAGAAAGACTTAAGGGGGCCTATAGGTTAGAAGAATGATTTCGGAGAAGAAACCGACTTCAGTCTCGGTTCATCGATGAAGCCGGAATTGCAAACTACACTCTTAGAAGGTACAATGGGACACAAACCATAAAATTGGGTAATTGAATTATAATAATAATAGAACTGCGAACCTAATTGGTGAACCAAAAAACATGTACTTCTCGAGGATGAATTTCTCATGAACGGTATTCCCTCAGACCCTCCTTCAATATGGCGCTATGCATATTGCACCGCTACACAGACTGAACTCGACATCGCGTACTACATCAGTACGTGAATGGAACCCAAAGCGGTGTGGTGTGTCGCGTACCACTATGGTACATGTTGAAATGTACCCATTATTCGTACCACATCGGTATGAAGATGACCCCTCTACCCGCATACCACTATGGTATGTGGAACCTCCCCCGTCCCTTATAAGAAATCCGAACATGGAATGGGGTATTTTCGGGTATTATTTCCTCTAGTTATAACCTCATCCTTCCATTTCCATCAAGTCCTCCATGATCCCTCCTTGAACCAATCCTCCGACATCAGGCCAAAGGCTCCATCGAAACCATCAGACCCGTATGATCAGACCATTAGGTGCATCAGTGCACCCCTTTGAGTCTACATACCCTTTGTAAGAGGAGTCAAGAAGGCTCTCCCCACAATAGTTTGGGCTTCGGGAATGCCTATGGGTTTACATTCCCATGGTAACCCAGAGTCCAACCTTGGGATGCCTATGTGAACCTCCCAATTCTAGAAATTATGGGTGATCACTTTATTTTCCATTCAATGAGGAATAGTGATCAGTCAATGGAGTTATGTTCAATTCTCCTTTTAATGGGGACGAAACTCCTCCCCTTCCCAGTATGTATTCCAGGGTTCTCCCACTAAGGTAAGTACCCAATTTTCCAAGGCTGAGCCACATGAATTTCAATGTCATTTCACATTTAATGTTTCATCGCTCTGCCCCCTAACCCACGGTCACCCTGGTATCTTCCTCCAAGGGCTCTCCCTTCCCCCACCAACAGGGGAGAAAGAATATGCATTGTTGAATATTTCATATCCTCTTGTTTCTCAAACCGATCATGACTCATGTGATCTTAGAGGTTTGTGATGATTACAACATCCACGTCAATCTAAACTATGATAACATTGATTCTTGATCAAACTAGTATATGTAGGATGCCTACTAGAAGGCCCGATCTCAAAAGGATGCACTCCCATAAAGGGTCAACCCAATCATGTCTCCTCAAATGGGAAGCTTCCATGCGTAAGCCCCAATAAAATCTGAACTACCAGAACCATGACTCCTGATCAAACCCGGATATGTAGGATTCCTACTCGAAGGCTCGATCTCAAAAGGGTGACCTCCCATAAAGGGGCCACCCAATCATATCCCCCCAAATGGGCATCTACCATGTATAATCCCCAACACAAATCCAATCTACATGGCTTCTGATTCCATTCATGAGGATACACAGGAATCCCTTCTTTTGGGCCCAATCCCAACATCAAGTCACCTTTTGTCCCCCCTGGATGATGATAACCTCTAGATGACCTTATTGTATGGATAAAGTTGGTACCACCTCCGTAGAAACAAATATATGCATGCCTAGGATGATCTTGGAAATCAATGGTTTCCCATGGACACACTCTTTGGGAATGAACTATGGATTCACGAACATATGAACAGAACTAAAATCTATAAGAGAGTCCTAGAACAGGAAACAATCTTCCCCCACAAGGGTGCGGTGAGCCTGACCTCCCATCCTCTTGACCAAAAGAGTCCTTAAGTGTCGTTGTTTGAATCATCAATCAATGAGTGCCTACCTTTGGAAATATGGTCCATTAATCATTGATATCAGATTCATTGGGAATTCTTGGTTCAATGAATAAACCTGTTGGAGACCATCCAAAGAAGTTATATCTGAGGAGGACCGATTTCACAAGTACTTGACCCCATGCAATCGCCCACTGGAAGCATATGACTAGGGAACCACCTTCGCAGTTTGAATGATGTGAATTGCCCAGTCCCCGCAGAGATAATACAACATTCATTAAAGGAAAATGATATTGAATGGGTAAAAAATAAATGGGGAAACTGATTGGAAACTGTCTCGCGAAAATGGGATGGGTGATGATCCTCGTCGAACCATTTCCACATACCTGGAACGTGCCACCTCAAAGGAGGAACAATACCTAAACACCCTAGAAACCATAATAATCCTAAATGGACCTAATAATCCCTAAAAAAATAAAATAAATAAATCCATAAAAACCAGAAAATCCTTAAAAACGTGAAATCCCTAAAAACATAAAAAATACTAAAAACCATAAATGAACCTAAAACCGCTAAAAACTATAAATACCACTAAAAACCAGTTAAACCCCAAAACCCATAATATTGTAAAAACTAATGAAAACTGTAAAAACCATTCAAAACCCTAAAAAGTGTAAAAACCTATCAGAATGTTAAAATCCAAAAAAATCTAAAAAACCTCATAAAATACCAAAAAACCCCCAAAATTTCTAAAAAAATTAAAAATTAATTAAAATATTTAGAAACCCATAAAAATCACTGAAAACATAAAAATACTTAAAAACAATGAAAATATCTAAGAAAACATTAAAAACCAAAAAAATCTATAAACCCCTAAAAACCTGAAAAATTTTAAAAACAAAAAAAATCCCTAAAGACCATAAAACCCTAAAAACCCCTAAAAAGCATAAAATTTACTAAACCCTTAAAAGAACCCTAAAAACTCATATAATACCTAAAACCAATTAAAATTTCTTAAAATATGTTAATCCGTGGAAAATTTTAAAAAAATATAAGAAACCATAAAACCCCAAAAAAAGTGGAAAGCCCCATAAAACTCAAAAAACTAACAACCCCTAAAAACCCTAAAATCTCTAAAAACCCTAGAAAGCTCAAAATCCATAGATTTCATAAAAAAATATTAAAATACGTAAATGTTCTTTAAATCCCTATAAATAGAAAAAACACATAACCCCACTTATGGAAAACCAAAAAATTCTAAAAAACCATTAAAACCCATAAAAATCCTAAAAACTACTAAAAACGCTAAATCCTAAAAACACCCTAAAACGCCCTAAAATAATTAAAATAATAAAAAATTTAAAAGACTATATAAGTCCACTAAAAATAAACTAAATACTACAAAAACACTTTAAACCCATAAAATAATTAAAAACTCCAAAAAAACAATAAAACACTAAAAAACACAAAAGTCCCCTAAACCACCAACAAACCATAAAACCCTAAAAATCCCAAAAATCCCAAAAATACCATCATAATATGGGAGGAGGTCAAATCCACCTCTAGAAGGATGGATCAAAAATGGATCCTTATTGGTGATTTCAACACTGTTTTGAAGCCTGAGTAAAAACTGGAAATAACTTTTGTTGGATTGCTACTTCGGAATTTTCTGAGTGCATTGACTTATGAAATCTGGGTATTGTTCCCCTTGATGGTTCTAATTCTACATGGTGTAGATACGCATGGGAGGGTGAAACAATCAAGTGATATTTATAGATTCTTTTTCCACATTGATGATCATAATGCTGCCCAGGAAGTCTTTGGATTCACAATTCCAAAACACCACTCTGATCACAAACTAATTGTTGTTGATGTTAACATTATGCTGACTAGTTCAGCCCCTATTCCTTTTCAACTCAACAATTTATGGCTTATGACTCCCAGATGTATGGAAATTTTCATGGAGATATGGATGTTTTAATCCAATGGGAGCCTTCTCCAAATACTTTCTATGAATATTAAGAATCTTTAGGGTTTAATAAAGGAATGGATCAGAAAATAATCTTCCAATATTGATGTGGATGTAAAGAACTCAAAGGAGGAGCTAGAAAATATTCAGATTCATTTCGAGAAGCAACCTAATCTATCTATATTGGAATTAAAATCCACAATATGCATGATGATCTCTTAATTATGAAGGAAATATTAGTCAAGAATAAACAGAATGTGATATTTTGTAAAATATGGGGATAATAACACCAATTTATTCAATAGATTGAATAAAGAAAAGAGAGTACCTATAGGGAACAAGGTGATCATCATTTGTGGCTATGTTTACACAGATGAAAATGAGATTTCTCTAGATTTTGTTGGGAACTTTAAAAGAATATAATTTGATAATGGGAAATCCAGTACTCATCACATGGTGGACAACATAAGTCCCTACATTGATGAGAACTTGAATAATCTCTTAATTTATCCCCCATGAAAAGACGAGATCAGATCTGCTCTCCTCTCTCTCAGTCATGAGTGTGCCGTAGGACCTGATGGATTCACTAATTTTTTTTTATGTTTTACTGGGACATTTGTAGGATGACATTGGGCAGGACATTAAGGTCTTCTTCTCTCACTCATGCATTCCCCATGGAATGAACTCCCACTTCATCAATCTCATTCCCAATAAAAAGAATTCTATAGACATTAAGGATTTCAGGACAGTTTCACTTTGGAACATAATACCCAAACTTATCAGTAATATTTTCATAATATGGATGGGTATACTAGATGATGGAATGATCTCTACAAACCAGTTTGGATTTTTCCCTAGGAGAAACATTCAAAAGTGTATCTTCATGGCCTTAGAGAGTGTCAATCTAGTGAGAAGGAAGACAAAGGATGGGTACTTTTCCCTTAAAATTGATATTTACAAGGATTTTGATACTCTTAAATGGGTATTTCTTCTTGATGTTATTTGAATATATGGTTTCTATAATGGGTACACGAATCTGATTCACATCATACTTGGATCATTAAGGCTTCCAATTATTCTAAATGGTGCCCCGAGAGGATTTTTTCCTCGCATCAGGGGAGTGAGAGAAGTTGATCCTCTATCTGAGTTTCTATTTTCCATTGCAGAGGACTACCTCAGTAGATGCATCAATGGTCTTGCTCACATGGGACTTTAAAAACTGATTAGGGATGGTGATAATGAGCATTCCCCATCTCACATCTTGTACACTGATGACAATTTATTACTTGGTCAAGCATCAAGGAGAACTATATCCTCCATTAAATCCCTCTTAAATCATTATGAGGAGGTGTATGGCTAGACCATCAGTTGGGAAAACTCTTCCATTGTTTATGGGAATGGAATATTAGTTGGTAAAAGGAACATGATCATCAGGTATCTTTGGGTGATGAGGGGTTCCTTACCTTTTCAATATCTTGGGGTCCCACTGTTCTGGGGAAAGGTGAAAAGATAGCATCTAAAGGGTATTTTTCTGGTATCATACATCAATTGTCCAGATGGAAATTTATGGTTATGTCCATGGTAGGGGGGGTTTTCCTCGTGAATATAGTGACCAAATCTATGTTTTTCTATTCCTTCTCCCTCAATAGATGGTCGAGAGTACTTCTCAAGGAGATTCAAAGTATGGAGCAGATCTTTATATGGACAGGTTCAACACATGAAAGAATTTTGTTTACAGTTTCTTTGAAAGAATGAATCATGCCTGTAGAGATAGGGGGCCTTGGAATAAAGTATCTTTTTACCTTCAATGATAGTTTTATTGGGAAATTCACATTGAGTCTGATTTCAAATGAATTTGATGAAGGCTTCCTTTCGAACAAATTTACAAAGAGACTACTCAATGGTTACAAACACTACCTTGCCTCAACGGTTTGGGAATATAAAAAACATGTATATTTTAGGATCATTTAGGATACAAATGGTTGGTATGTAGGGACACTACTCCTAATTTTTAGAGCACAAAATGGCTCAAACAACCCCTGTATGATCTGAATGTTCCACCTGAAGAAGACCCTCTCTCCATTTTGGACTTTCTATCCCAAATGCACTCACCTGACTCTATCATTCCTTCTCATGTGATGAATGAAATTAATAGCTATAATTTTATGGACTAGGACACTTTGGTTTGGATCCATAGCAGAACTAGACAGTTTAATTGCAGAGACTTTTATAGGATTTTATGTGGGGGCCTTGTTCATCAACCTCCTTGGATCATGAATTTCACAGTCTACAATATCTGGACATCCAGATTCTTTGTGATCTGGATAATCTGGAAAAATAGAATTCCCACATCTAATCATCTCAAACGAGTTAGCATTCATGTGACTTCTATATGTTCCCTTTGTAGGTATACTGAGGACTCTATATAGCACGTTTTCTTAGAATGTGACCAGGCCAAGCGGCTCTGTTCCTATATGGGATCTCTGTTTGGGATGGATTTTGACACATGCATACCACTTATTGACTTGATTTCTGGTCTGTCTCGTGCTCACTATAGTGAAAAGAATCAATTTTTTTTTACTTTTTTCCGTTGTTGTAGTCATTACAGCCTTTTGAGAAGCTAGAAATACTGCTCTGTTTGGTGGTGTGCAGAACGCTATCTAGCAAGGTATGATGTATATTCACAGGGACGTGTATGAAGCTTCACATGTCCAAGATGGTTCTATTTGTAATACTATTTTTGATTTACTAACTCAGAGAATAATTGGTGTTTCAGGTCGGACATGCAAACCACAGATGCTGAAGCATCTTCGTTTGATACCACCAACTGTGCCTTGCCTCAAGGTGAATGTTAATGGAGCTGCGTCAGGTGTACCAGGTCTGTCAGGCTATGGGGTAGTGTTCCTCACCTACTGTGGGTTTGTAAAGGGATATTTCTATCACTTAATTAGAGTTGGAAATGACTTTGAAGCTTAAATATGGGAAATGATCTATGCTATCAGGTACACTATCTAGTTTAATTAGAAATGGATATGGATTGAATCTGATTTTTAGAGTGTGTTTCATGCTTTGAGAACAAGGGCACGTAATGTGACTTGGCATGTGTTATCTCAACGGTTTGAGTGTCTCAAGAAGCTCACTAAAATTCATATAGTTGTTTCGCATGTCTATAAGGAGGCCAATCGGTTGGAAAATGCCTTTGAAAAATGGGCACTCATTGACCATGATACAATATGGTCTTTCATGGCCCCTAACTATTGTGCCCCAATGGTGGATGCAAATAGATTTGGTGTGATGAACACTCGTTTCTGTAACAAACCCTTGTATGTTGGACTCTCCATCTCTTTTTATTTAATAATTTCTTAGGGTCGGCTTCCACCGGATCTTGGTTATTATGCTAAAAAGAAATAAAACCCTAAAAATGACTAAAAACCCCAAAAATGTAAAAAACATAAAACCCCTAAAAACATTAAGAACCCTAAATCCCATAAAAACCATAAAACACACTAGAAACTCTAAACACCCTTTAAATCTCTAAAAAGGTTATAAAACTCTAAAAAACATTAAAACACTAAAAAACTCAAAAGAACCCTAAAAACCCTAAAAATAATAAAAACCTTAAAACCCGTGAAAAACCTAAAACCCTCAAATTCCTAAAAACCCATAAAAATAAAAAATCCTTAAAAATACCTATAAGCGTAAAAATACTTGAAAACTTGAAACCCCCTATGAAACCTGTAAAAACATAAAAACACTTAAGACCCCTAAAAACTAAAAAATGCTAAAACCCCAAAACTCATAACAACCATAAAAACTAAAAAATCCCCTAAAACCCTGGAAAACCAAAAACAGATAAAAACCCTAAAAGCCACTAAAAAATTTAAAACTTTTAAAACCGCTAAAAATATTAACAAACATTACAAACCTTTAAACCCCTAAAAACTAAAAAAACATAAATCCCCAAAATTACCATATAACTGTTAAATAATTTAAAAATTGCCTAAACCAACCTAAAAACCCACCAAATCCCGGAAACCACAAAAAACCATAAATATAGTAATAAAATTATTAAAAATCCCTACAAACCAAAAAACCCCAGAAAATCACTGAGAAAAACTTAAAAACCTAAAAACACTTAAAACGACTAAGAAACTAAAAAAGGATAAAAACCCTAAAAACCTAAGAAACCCTAAAAACCAAAAAAATCTCTAAAATCCATAAAAAATTAAACAATTCCTATAAATACACTAAAAGTCAATAAAAACCAAAAAACCCTAAAACCCCTTAAAATCCCAAAGGGAAACTAAAAAACACAAAATCGTAAAACCCCTAAAAACATAAAAACTGAAAACACCATAAAAGTCCTTAAAACCCTAAAACCAATAAAAACCCTAAAAAATAAAAAATTAAAACCCTAATAATCTATTAAAACCCAATAAAACTCAAAAAACACTTTAAACCCCTAAAAATGTTAAAAACCCTAAAAACCCTAGTAAACTCAAGAAAATCCCCAAAACCCCAAAATAACATAAAACACATCAAAATATTAAAAAGGATAAATGAAGCCTAAAAATACCTAAAAAATTAACCCAAAAACTCAAAAAACTATAAGAAAACCAAAAAAACCTAAAAAAACTTTAAACCCCTAAAACAGTTAAAAATGAAAAAACCCTAAAAAGATTTAAAACCAAAAAATCCTAAAAAATATATAAACCCCTAAAAATGTAAAATAAATTAAAACCCATAAAAACCCAAAAAACACACTAAAAACTCTAAAAACCCTTCAAACCCCCAAAACATCAAAAAAACTCTTAAAACCTTAAAACCCAAGAAAATTATCAAAAAAATTATAAAACCATAAAAACATTAAAAACCCAAGAAATCATTAAAACCATAAAAACTAAAAAAATCCAAAAAAGGCCATATATATCCCTAAAAAGTTTGAAAACCCTAAAAAACATGAAATTTCCTATGAAAATATTTAAAAGCTAAAAACACAAAAAACTCCAAAGAATATAAAACTCTAAAATTCTGAAAAAAACCAAAAAACCACTAAAGACCATAATCACCCCTAAAAACGATAAGACCACTAAAAACCCATAAATCCATTAAAAATAATGAAGCCCCATTAAACCCCTAAAAATGTTAAAACCCAATAAAGAACCTTAAAAATACCTAAAACCCCACAAAATACATAAAACCCTAAAGACCATAATTTTTTTGAAAAATTACTATAAATCCCAAAAAAATGTAAAAAATCATAAAAACCATGAAAAACAAAAAAAAACATTAAAAACTTAAAAAGCATTAACACCAGAAAGAAACCTAAAAAGGTTAAATATGCTAAAAAAATCTATAAACCCTAAAAACATATATAACTCAAAAAACACTATAGAACACCAATAAAACACTAAAAACAATATAAACCCTTTAAACAACTAACAACATTAAAAGATAGTAAATACCTTTGAAAACATAAAAACACTACAACCCATGAAACCAAAAAACCCCTAAAACACTAAAAACCATAAAATTACTCAAAATCACTTATAACCATAAAATTCCTTAAAATTCCCTAAAAATCCCTAAAAATGTCAAAACACTTATAAACCGTAAACAACCTAAGGAAAACATAAAAAATTAAAAACACTTAAACCCCTAAAACCTAAAAAATCAAAAAACTGTAAAAAACCAAAAAAAATCAGAGAAACCATAAAAACCCTTAAAACTATAAAAAATCTAAAACCCATAAAAACCTAAAAAAATGACTAAAAACTTTAAAACCCTTTAAACCCCCAAAAATTTAAAAAACTCTAAAAATCATTAAAAACCATAAAAACATAACAAAATTAAAAAACCCTAAAACCCAAAAAAACCCAAAAAAACCATCAAAGTCCCTAAAATCCCAAAGAACCATAAAAATCCTAAAAAAATGAAACATTACATAAAATTATAATAAACTTATAAAAATCCTGGAAAACCGTTATAAAACCAAAAATATTTAAAAACCCATAAAACCTATAAACACCTAAAAAACCCTAAAACCCTAAAAATACATTAAAAACCAGAAAATCTAAAAACCCCCTTAAAACCCTTAAAAACCTCTAAAAATCCTAAAAACCACTAAAAATATAAAAACCCGTATAATCCACTAATATATTTAAAAATAATATAAAAACACTAAAAATAATTAAAATCATAAACACCCCTAAAAACCTGAAAAAATATAAAAACCCTAAATACCACTAAAACACCTCAAAATACCTCAAATCCAAAAAACCATAAAAATACAAAAAAAAGTACAAAAATCCCTAAAACTATAAAAACTATAAAAACATTCAAAAAAAACAATAAAACCTTAAATACCTAAAAAACCTAAATCCAAAAAAACATAAAAAATACTAAAAATAATAAAAACCCTAAAAACACTAAAAACTCTAAAACCATTAACCCATAAAATGCATAAAAATAGTATAATCCTTTCAAACCCAAAAAAATCAAAAAAACCATTAAAATATGAAAAATCATTTTAAAACGCTAAAAACCCAAAAAAAAAACTAAAAAACCTCAAATCACCCAAAAAACTGAAAAAAAACTCAAAATCCCATAAATCAAAAAAGACAATAAAAACAGTAAAATATCCCTAAAAATCCATATAAAGGTAAATAGTCCTCCAACCCTTGAAAATCCATTAGAAATCCTTATAATATAAGAAACAAATAAAGGCCCTAAAAACAAAAAAAAGTAAAAACCCTAAAATATCCCTAAAAATCCATAAAAACATAAATACCCGTAAAAACCCTGAAAATCCATTAGAAAACCTTATAAAACAAGAAATAATTAAAAACCCCAAAAAATTAAAAAACAACAAAAAAACCTAAAAGACATTAAAAACCCTAAAGGCCCAAAAACAATAAAACCCCTAAAAACCATAAAAACCCATAAAAACCCTAAAACCACTAAAAAAATATAACAACAATTTAAACCCTTAGTTGTTTTAAAAAACTCAAAAAATCCTTAAAACCCATAAAAAATAAAAAACCCCTAAACCACTAAAAAACCATAAAAACACAAAAAACCCTAAATACCCTAAAACCCTCAAATACCTAGAAACCCACAAATATCATATTGTAAATAACCTATGTTATCATGCCTAATTCATGAGGGTGAATTGGTCCAGGTTGGTGTGAGGTAGTCATTCATGGTCAGCTCTGCAACAATCCCGAAGTTTGGGTCTTGCCCGTTATTTTGGTTCCCTCCCCAGTTTATTATTTGGTTTTGTAGTAGAATCTCCATTGTATCGAACTCAACATCTGAATTTAGTGTATTAGGACGATTTGGATCTAATGGAAATAGACCTCTTTTAGTGCTTGACTCCCTAGGCCCAAGACTGTCCACCCTAACTAAACGATTTGTAAGGTCACGGGTGTAGGCGGACATGCACCAAAAAAAAGTGAGAAAGGGAAAAGATAAGAGAATTGGGGTGATAATATAAGAATGGGGGTAATAAAAAAAGTTTTTTGGTCTATGGAACTTACTTGGTCCCCAGAAATGGTTCCAAAATTTGGTTGTGCCCAAATTTACCCTACTGGTAAAAGCGGTCGATGTAGAACATGTAGTGGTTGAATCCATAGGGACCGAAGAAGTAACCTTGAGACGCTATGATTTTGTGGAGGATGGGTTGTGAGGTGGCCAACTTGGGTTTTGATTTTGGATGGTTCTCAAGAACACTATAAAACCTAATTGAATTCAAATAAATGAAAATGGGTTGATATTAGGATTATGCTCGGGGTGGATTGAATGAATTTTACTTCTTTAGACAATTTTGGTTTTATTAATTCTTGATGAATCCATTCTTCAAAAATAACACTACCTTCATCATTTTCTAGTTTGGTGCTTACTAAACACAATTACTAATCCCCTATGCACTTAAAGAACCAAATTCATTATCTCTCCAAGGAATATGTTCATTTATTACTAGAATTTATCTTTCTCAAACACAATAAAGATAAAGAGTAGAAATAAATGAAGAATGGAAGTCTTAAATTAATTAGCCAATTAACAATAATTTGTTCATAAAATAACATTCAATCTAGCCTTTTCATCCTCCTACGATCAACCCATTAAAGGGTTATCCCTTAATTTATGGTATACTCTCAATAGTGGGTGTAATATGGCTAACAATAATTGGATTGAAGAAATTAAAACTGCGAAAATAACAAAAACTCCTCCGTGTGTGTGAATGAAATTCACACCTATGTGTGAACTAATTCACAACAACACAGAGATATCACTATGCATTGTGATAATAAAGTTTAAATAAATTGAATGAAAAATATAGGAGAGAAATAAGTTGATTAAGAATATAAAGATACAAAAAAACTTACATGGAAATGGAAAACATTACAATGGAAATTTTGAAGCATAACCTTACAATGAATAAAAGCTCCAAAGATGATATGAAAAACATACGAGGTGCCTATTCCCTTCAGTATAATCTCCTTATATGAGAATATATGGAGAATTAGATTCCCCCCCCCCCCACACACACACAATAAATTACATCCCCATTAATTGGGGTAGTTAAAAGGAGAGTGAAAAATCAAGGGAATTAGATGTTTCGAAGTTGACCCAGAAATTTCATCCAGATTCATCCACCATTTTGACATGTGAATTAGTAATTTAAGGAAGCTGAATCATGAGGGGTCGTAGTAGAACATTATTCTCTTCCAGGTGTCCCCTATGATATGTAACACTTTCAGGAATTTTGGTGCAACTGTTTGAATGTTATGGTCGAAATGGTGGGAAGACATTATGTGCATTTATGTCAGGCCCAACATTTAAATCACAACCTCATATCCCTTTATCATCATGAAAAATTCATAATTAGCTCCATCCATAGTTGAATAAAATAATCTTCCTATTTTTATCTTTATACTGTAAAACATTGAGCTTCATTGGGCTTGGTTTGTGGGCCCCACAATTGTTTGATGATCCAGGGGCCCATTATGATTTCTTCAGAAAGGCTTTGCATTCATCCTAAAAAATATCCATCTTCCATTGGGATTCATCCATCGGAACTAAAAAACAAAATGTTTCAAACAAAGGGATCAATCATATCCAAAAATATCAAATTCAAAAAATGAATATAATTCAATCCACAAATAGATGAAATATTGATCCCAAATTTGTATTTTAAACCTGAATTGCATTTTAGATAAGAAATGGAGTTCTATTTATATAATGCACTAAAAAATGTTTATGGACTTTGGAACTATGAATATAAAGATATTAACAATGAATTTTAGCCACTTTTAGTGACTAATTAATTAGATATACACATCATGTCCTAGTTTCTCTACATATGTTGCCCACAAAAAAATAATGGTTGTCAATAAAACGAAAATTTGTCCCTAGGAGAGTCTTTTACTACTTCTGTTTGCCTAAAATGGCTTCGAGCCTTATGCATGTCCATAATCCACACGTCTAGGGTTAACAAAAATCCATAATCTATGTCCGAGGTACATAAGAACATTCCCGGTAGACTGTCCACAATTAGGGCTCTACTATATTAAGTTTGGTAGAAGTTGTTTGACCTAAAACATCAGTAATAAGTTTGATTGTTAGGACTGTGAACTTATAGAGACCAAAAAGGATGCCATACATTCCAGAGGGAAAATATTCAGAAGGTACCTATGGGTAAAATTCATTTATCATTTCATTAAAACAACATTGATCCATCAAAAAAGACCTAAAGATTGTTATGTCTAAAAACCACAAAGGAAGCCTAAGAAAAAGTCAAGTTATATCATCTAATCCCATGTCAAATAAGATTTATAAAAAATTAAGGTAGAAATGAAAAAGACATAAAATTTAGTAAGGTGTTCCATAAAACCTCGGAAATTGTCGAACTATGCTAACTTAGTCTCACACCTTAGGCAAAATTTAGAGGCAATTTAAATTGTTCCATTTTTCTGATCACTTTTTAAAATTAATACCTGATTGAAATGATTTTTATATGATTGATTATGATCAATTGACATAATTGTTAAAGGAAAAGAAATATAATTTAAGGAAAATCAGTTTTCATATAGTTTGAAAAAAAATAGAGGAGCATCCCAAGTTTGGAGTCTCTTCAAACTGTCAAAAAAGGGGAAGAATACATATCATGATTTGTGAAAGAACTACAAAAAGTCCTAGTTATCTTTTTCTAGAAGGATGACGAGTGATTTTCGCGGGCCATTTATTGTTTTCTCCAAAGAAGCTCTCTCCCCTATTTTTACATTGATCATCGGATGCACCCTCCCCAAAATCACTTTAAGGTCTCACCCTTTCTTCTGGACAATACCATAGTTGGCACGTGAATAGGGAAGTAGATAACTCAACCTTAATGCATGGGCTTCTCACTCCCACGTTTCTTCCTCTTGGTTGTCCACCAAAACATGGGCCTTCACCTCCTCATCTATTGGATAATAAAATTCTTTTGAAACATCTCGAAGGGTCACCATCTGGTGATGGGAAGAATTGAACTTGAACATCTTGTCCTCACAGGAGTGAAGGTCTTCTGGGGAAATGATGATTTGGTAGATAAGGAGGTGTATGTGTCGATAATCAAATCCATTGGAACCCATCTTGGTGAATAATCCCTGAAAATTGTCAACCTTGTTAGCAAAATTGTCCTTGGTTGTTTTCGTGACAACATCACATAATTGGCACCATGCCTCATTTCATACTGCTTGGTGCCTCACCGTAGCACCAGTACCATGATCCTCCCCCACTGTATAGTTCCTTTAAGTTGAAAGCAGCATTTCATGAGTGGGGAGGGACCTATGACAGGTCGCTCAAGATATGGGACTCTCTTTTACCTCAGATGGTTCAACCGCTGGTGTCGGATGCAGAAGACTAACCACAGATTCCGGGATGACCAGTTATACTCTTCTAGTGCTAGCCTCATTAAGGTCTAGGGTAGTATCCATGTGAGGGGAGTAGTCTAAATCACATACCAATGAGATAGTTTGTACCTATTAGGCTCTTATAGACGTTTCTGATGATGAACTCAGCGTCTTCTTATCACAAGGGAAAGAACCGGTGGTGTATCCATCTTGGATTCTATAGGGACATTAGTAGAAGGAATAACTGTTTCACTCTTCACTATAGAAGGAATATGTGGAATTTTCATTAGGGAAAGGATGGGGTAGAAAATGGTTAAAGATTTCTACACCTACCGAACTGGTTCTTTTAGCATCATGTTGGGGTAATAATCCACCCACAGTCGGGCATACTCCAATGATAAGAACATGGATTTTGTCGTATTGGGGATGATAACTTCCATATCATCCCCTTCATGCATCATCATGAGCCATAATTGGAAAATAACTATAGGGTGAGACTATCCCCTTAACTGAACAGCTCGAAGCCGTGGAGTTTGTTGAAGGCATCCAAATTTCCTAGAAAACCAGTAGGGGAGGTATGTCTCAGAGATGACTACTCGATATATACGATTAGTGATCATCCCATCCCAAAGTAGGATGAGGTATGAGAATTCCTCAAAATAACCTCCCCTTCCACCACTCAATGACCCATGAGGGGTAGGTTGCGACACAAATGAGAAATGGGAAGCATCGTTCAACAGCCCAACCTCATCAGTAACACATAGAGTTTTAGGGTGAATAATGAAAAGGTTGAGAAGGGTGGGTTGAAAGTCCAAATAAGGAACCTTTGTAGTATGCCGATATTCATAGCAGGAGAAGTGTTCTAGCATCCATCCGTACAGAAATTGAAATGGTCTTATGAGATGGTTTGAGGGTATACCATCATGTATGTGTCCCAAAAACTAAAAAAATCCAAGTTAGAGTAGGAAGGGCCAAATTAATAAGCCGACTATATGCCATCATGGATTCCATAATCAATGTATAGGCCCAAAAACCGGTTAAGATATCGAGGGATAAGAAAATCCATCTGCTCAAAAACATGGAAAAGAAACCTACTAGTCTAAGTGCTGGTGATATGTCTGGTAGAAGATCATACCCCCATTTGGTATATCATTCTACTTCAAGGGTATCACAATATGACCTTGGAGTCTTGGGGGACTCGTGGGATGGATGAGTTCTGTTGCGGTGAGCCCTCAGCTTGGGTCCGTTTTTCTGTAGGAATAACCCTATCCATGCCTCGAATGGGATAAGCGAGTGAGCCGGGAGGGGGTGATTAAGTAATCCCTCTTCCATGAAAAATAAACTCATTATCAAAGGGGACACATGGTTAGTGTCATTATAGGTAGAATATGGTATGAGAAACTCATCATACATCCCTTCAAGGATGGGGAGTCCTCCAAGCTGGTGGATATCCCAAAGGCTGATCCCCACCTCCCCATGAAATAATTGGAAGGTGTTGGTGCTTACAAACCAGCAGCTTAGTAGCTCTGGAAGGATTTTTCTTGGAGAGAATATTGAAAACTGAGAATCTCAAGCCACCTAATACATGACCACTGCCACCAATTGGTCAGGGGACTCCAAGTAGGTCGAATGTACCTAGAATTCCCAGGCCCACTCATCGAAGAAACATCCTCTAGCCCCAAGATCCCACTTGGTGCTCCACTCTCTATTGGGATTTTTCTTGGGAGATTTTGATAATGGATGGGTACTCTCGAGTGTCTAGTCTCGGGACACCATCACAAAACCTATGGTTTCCCTAAGTCGTTGCCAGCCCTCTTAGTATGAAGACGTTCTCATGAATCGGAGTGGTGATGACTTCTACTACTGGCGAAATGTTGGCAAGATCAAGACCTTGTAGTGCCTCTATGTGTATGAAAGGGGTATCAGGGATAGCCAACGGCAGAGGAACATCATCAGAGAGACCAAATTCGTAAAGTGGAAAATTTATAAATAGAAGATAGGCTAGATGCTCTGGAGTCAAGAAATCACTTAAGAAGCAGTCATAGGGAATGATGTGGGCTCGATGATTATCCTCACTATTTCACTCCATGGTCTCCCTTTTCTTCGTCAATTTTATCACAACTTGTGAATCAGACATTGTAGTCTACACAGGAAGATCCAGAAGTCGACAAAAAGTCAGTCGAATAAAAATTGATGGATAAAGGCTATGGAATAATGGATATGGGACTTAAAACATGTCTGTACAAGGCTTCGTGTAATGTTTTCCGAAACAGTACGTGGTATCCACATACCGAGTACTGCATAGTGTGTGGAGGCATCATACTATATAGAACCACAATGTATGTAAGTAACCCTGATTACTGCTATGGTACGCAGATTCCTATCAGCGCATACAGTCATGGTATGTGAACCATCAATGAGGAGTTGGCCCACAGATCATTGGCTGGTAAACAGAAAGGTTCACGGAATGTGGATATAACGAATCTAGGACATGATTATATTCATGTTCAGAATTTTCAAATTAATTTTTATCTTTGGATTATTAATTCTTAAAGTTTAGTTCGCTGATCCAGGCTTGGTATATAGACAACCTAGCCATGTAGCATCCTCATACACAAAATCTGGTTTCTAGTCTTAAAATTCCACAATTTTTTTCATGAAAACCAAAATATGGTATGCATATAGAGAAATGGTGAGAAGATTGGTTCATGGTACATATGATGTGGTTCGCAAACTGGATTTTTCAAGGAGCATGGTGCGTGGTAGAAAAGGAAGCCCAGGAAATTGAGAGAACTTTTTCCCTGTGAGAAATGGTAAAAGAAAAATGGAATGGGCCCATATATATAGGTGTAGTCCCCTTATTCTGGTCCTATTTGTTCTACCAAAAACCATTTAACTTTATGACCGTTTATACATCAAATAGTTTCCTTTTCATTCCAAACGAACCCTATTCTAGTGGGGGGCATTTGTAGGGTCATAAAAATTCTTCCAATGGAAGAAAATACCCCCACAATCACTTTCTAGAAGGAATAAAGTACTCATAAAAGTCTAGGAAGGTGAATGGACTCAAATCAAGTTGAAAATTTCAGATGAAACATAAAGGAATTCATGTATTTAAGGATTTTCAAGTGGCCCATATACCATCACCAAGAAAGTTATGTGGAACAGCTAGATCGTGAACCAACAGGTACATAGAACAATCCATGAACAGATGGGCCAAGGAGCGATGGCCAGTGAAAAAAACAATCAATGGACCACACCACCAAAAGTCTTATGTGGCTGAAGCCCATACGCGTACCATCCCATGAACTAATCTGTTCGTGGATGAAGCAAATGGGAAGGGTTTTGCGAACCATTATCACGAACTGAATCCTCCACAAACCCAGGTTGACCAAGTCTTATACGGGTCTGGATATTGCTTCATGGGCCTCTAAAAATGGTACAGTGTGCCCAATAGATAAAATTTCCCTGATGCTCTATAAAAGGATCAAAGTAGAAGAACTAGGGATGGATACAGAATGATTTAAGGGGGCCTATAGGTTAGAAGAATGATTTCGGAGAAGACACCGACTTCAGTCTCGATTCATCGATGAAGCCCGAATTTCAAACTACACTCTTAGAAGGTACAATGGGACATAAACCATAAAATTGGGGAATTGAATTATAATAATAATAGAACTGCGAACCTAATTGGTGAACCACAAACCATGTACTTCTCGAGGATGAATTTCCCATGAACGGTATTCCCTCAGACCCTCCTTCAATATGGCGCTCTGCGTATTGCACCGCTACACAGACTGAACTCGACATCGCGTACTACATTAGTACGTGAATGGAACCCAAAGCGGTGTGGTGTGTCGCGTACCACTATGGTACATGTTGGAATGTACCCATTATTCGTACCACATCGGTATGAAGATGACCCCTCTATCCACATACCACTATGGTATGTGGAGCCTCCCCCGTCCCGTATAAGAAATCAGTACATGGAATGGAGTATTTTTGGGTATTATTTCCTCTAGTTATAACCTCATCCTTCCATTTCCATCAAGTCCTCCATGATACCTCCATGAACCAGTCCTCCGACATCAGGCCAAAGGCTCCTTTGAAACCATCAGACCCGTATGATCAGACCATTAGGTGCATCAGTGCACCCGTTTGAGTCCACATACCCTTTGTAAGAGGAGTCATGAAGGCTCTCCCCACAATAGTTTGGGCTTCGGGAATGCCTATGGGTTTACATTCTCTTGGTAACCTAGAGTCCAACCATGGGATGCCTATGTGAACCTCCCAATTCTAGAAATTATGGGTGATCACTTTATTTTCCATTCAATGAGGAATAGTGATCAGTCAATGGAGTTATGTTCAATTCTCCTTTTAATGTGGATGAAACTCCTCCCCTTCCCAGTATGAATTCCAGGGTTCTCCCACTAAGGTAAGTACCCAATTTTTCAAGGGTGAGCCACATCAATTTCAATGTCATTTCACATTTAATGTTTCATCACTCTGCCCCCTAACCCATGGTCACCCTGGTATCTTCCTCCAAGGGCTCTCCCTTCCCCCACCAACAGGGGAGAAAGAATATGAATTGTTGAATATTTCATATCCTCTTGTTTCTCAAACCGATCATGACTCATGTGATCTTAGAGGTTTGTGATGATTACAACATCCACGTCAATCTGAACTATGATAACATTGATTCATGATAAAACTAGGATCTGTAGGATGCCTACTAGAAGGCTCGATCTCAAAAGGATGCCCTCCCATAAAGGGTCAACCCAATCATGTCTCCTCAAATGGGAAGCTTCCATGTGTAAGCCCCAACAAAATCTAAACTACCAGAACCATGACTCCTGATCAAACCCAGATATGTAGGATTCCTACTCAAAGGCTCGATCTCAAAAGGGTGACCTCCCATAAAGGGGCCACCCAATCATATCCCCCCAAATGGGCATCTCCCATGTATAATCCCCAACACAAATCCAATCTACATGGCTTCTGATTCCATTCATGAGGATACACAGGAATCCCTTATTTTGGGCCCAATCCCAACATCAAGTCACCTTTTGTCCCCCCTGGATGATGATAACCACTAGATGACCTTATTGTACGGATCATGTTGGCACCACCTCCGTAGAAACAAATATATGCATGCCTAGGATGATCTTGGAAATCAATGGTTGCCCATGGACAAACTCTTTGGGAATGAACAATGGATTCACGAACATATGAACACAACTAAAATCTATAAGAGAGTCCTAGAACAGGAAACAATCCTCCCCCAGAAGGGTGCGGTGAGCCTGACCTCCCATCCTCATGATTAAAAGAGTCCTTAAGTGTCGTTGGCTGAATCATCAATCAATGAGTGCCTACCTTTGGTAAGAAGGTCCATTAATCATGGATATCAGATTCATTTGGAATTCTTGGTTCAATGAATAAACATGTTGGAAACCATCCAAAGAAGTTATATCTAAGGAGGACCGATTTCACAAGTACTTGACCCCATGCAATCGCCCGTTGGAAGCATATGACTAGGGAACCACCTTCGCAGTTTGAAAAATGTGAATTGCCCAATCCCCGCAGAGATAATACAACGTTCATTAAAGGAAAATGACATTGAATGGGTAAAAAAATTAAATGGGGAACATGATTGGAAACTGTCTAGCGAAAATGGGATGGGTGATGATCATCGTCGAACCATTTCCACATACCCGAAACGTGCCACCTCAAAGGAGGAACAATACCTAAACACCCTAGAAACTATAATAATCCTAAATGGACCTAAGAATCCCTAAAAAAAATAAAAAACATATAACCATAAAAACCAGACAATCCTTAAAAACGTAAAATCCCTAAAAACATAAAAAATATTAAAAACCATAAATGAACCTAAAACCACTAAAAACTATAAATACCACTAAAAACCATTAAAACCCCAAAACCCATAATATTTTAAAAACTAATAAAAACTGTAAAAACCATTCAAACCCCTAAAAAGGGTATAAAACTATCAAAATGTTAAAATCCAAAAAAATCTAAAAAACCACATAAAATACCAAAAAACCCCAAAAATCTCTAAAAAATTTAAAAATTAATTAAAATATTTAGAAACCCATAACAATCACTGTAAACATAAAAATACTTAAAAACAATGAAATTCTCTTAGAAAACCATAAAAAAGAAAAAAAAATCTTTAAACCCCTAAAAACCTGAAAAATTTTAAAAACAAAAAAATCCCTAATTACCAGAAAACCCTAAAAACCCCTAAAAACCATTAAAATTACTAAACCCTTAAAAGAACCCTAAAAACTCATATAATACCTAAAACCAATTAAAATTACTTAAAATATGTTAAACCGTGGAATTTTTTTAAAAAAAATATAAGAAACCATAAAACCCCAACAAAAGCTGAAAGCTCCATAAAACTAAAAAAACTAACAACCCCTAAAAACCTTAAAATCCCTAAAAACCCTAGAAAGCTAAAAATCCATAGAAATCATAAAAAATTATTAAAATCCCTAAATGTTCTTTAAATCCCTATAAACAGAAAAAACACATAACCCCATTAAGGAAAACCAAAAAATCCTAAAAAACCATTAAACCCCATAAAAATCCTAAAAACTACTAAAAACTCTAAATCCTAAAAACACCCTAAAACACCCTAAAATAATTAAAATAATAAAAAAAATTAAAACACTGTAAAAGTCCACAAAAAATAAACTAAATACTACAAAAACACTTTAAACCCATAAAACAATTAAAAACTCCATAAAACAGTAAAACACTAAAAAACACAAAATTCCCCTAAACCACCAACAAACCATAAAAACACTAAAAATCCCAAAAATTCCAAAAATATCATAATAATATGGGAGGAGGTCAAATCCACCTATAAAAGGATGGATAAAAAATGGATCCTTATTGGTGATTTCAACACTGTTTTGAAGCCTGAGTAAAAACTGGAAATAACTTTTGTTGGATTGCTACTTCGGAATTTTATGAGTGAATTGACTTATGAAATCTGGGTATTATTCCCCTTGATGGTTCTAATTTTACATGGTGTAGATACACATGGGAGGGGAAACAATCAATCAATATTTATAGATTCTTTTTCCACATTGATGATCATAATGCGGCCCAGGCAGTCTTTTGATTCACAATTCCAAAACACCACTCTGATCACAAACTAATTGTTGTTGAAGTTAACATTATGCTGGCAAGTTCATCCCCTATTCCTTTTCAACTCAACAATTGATGGCTTATGACTCCCAGATGTATGGAAATTTTCATGGAGATATGGACTTTTTAATCCATTGGGAGCCTTCACCAAAGACTTTCTATGAATATTAAGCATCTTTAGGGGTTACTAAAGGAATTGATCAGAAAATAATCTTCCAATATTGATATGGATGTCAAAAACTCAAAGGAGGAGCTAGAAAATATTCAGATTCATTTTGAGCAGCAACCTAATCTATCTATATTAGAAATTAAAATCCACAATATGCATGATGATCTCTTAATTATGAAGGAAATATTAGTCAAGAATAAACAGAATGTGATATTGTTAAAATATGGGGATAGTAACACCAATTTATTCAATAGATTGAATAAAGAAAAGAGAGTACCTATAGGGAACAAGGTGATCATAATTTGTGTCTATGTTTACACTGATGAAAATGAGATTTCTCTGGATTTTGTTGGGAACATTAAAAGAATCTAATTTGATACTGGGAAATCCAGTACTCATCACATGGTGGACAAAATAAGTCCCTACATTGATGAGAACATGAATAATCTCTTAATTTCTCCCCCATGAAAAGACGAGATCAGATCTGCTCTCCTCTCTCTCAATCATGAGTGTGCCGCAGGACCTGATGGATTCACTAACATTTTTTTATGTTTTACTGGGACATTTTGTAGGATGACATTGAGCAGGCCATTAAGGTCTTCTTCTATCACTCATACATTCCCCCTGGAATGAACTCCCACTTCATCAATCTCATTCCCAATAATGAGAATTCTCTAGACATTAAGGATTTCAGGACAGTTTCACTTTGGAACATAATACCCAAACTTATCAGTAATATTTTCATAAGATGGATGGGTATACTAGATTATGGAATGATCTCTACAAACCAGTTTGGATTTTTCCCAAGGAGAAACATTCAAACGTGTATCTTCATGGCCTTAGAGAGTGTCAATCTAGTGAGAACGAAGACAAAGGATGGGTACTTTTCCCTTAAAATTTATATTTACATGGATTTTGATACATTTAAATGGGTATTTCTTCTTGATGTTATTTGAATATATGGTTTCTATAATGGGTACGTGAATCTGATTCACATCATACTTGGATCATTAAGGCTTCCAATTATTCTAAATGGTGCCCCGAGAGGATTTTTTCCTCGCATCAGGGGAGTGATACATGTTGATCCTTTATCTGAGTTTATATTTTCCATTGCAGAGGACTACCTCAGTAGATGCATCAACGGTCTTTCTCACATGGGACTTTAAAAACTGATTAGGGATGGTGAGAATGAGCATTCCCCATCTCACCTCTTGTACACTGATGAAAATTTATTTCTTGGTCAAGCATCAAGGAGAACTATATCCTCCATTAAATCCCTCTTAAATCATTATGAGGAGGTGTATGGCTAGACCATCAGTTGGGACAACTCTTCCATTGTTAATGGGAATGGAATATTAGTTGGTAAAAGGAACATTATCATCAGGTATCTTTAGGTGATGAGGGGTTCCTTACCTTTTCAATATCTTGGGGTCCCACTGTTCTGGGGAAAGGTGAAAAGATAGCATCTAAAGGGTATTTTTCTGGTATCATACATCAATTGTCCAGATGGAAAGTTATGGTTATGTCCATGATAGGGAGGGTTTTCCTCGTGAATATAGTGACCAAGTCTATGTTTTTATATTCCTTCTCCCTCAATAGATGGTCGAGAGTACTTCTCAAGGAGATTCAAAGTATGGAGCAGATCTTCATATGGACAGGTTCAACACATGAAAGAATATTGATTACAGTTTCATGGAAAGAATGAATCAAGCCTGTAGAGATAGGGGGCCTAGGAATCAAGTATCATTTTACCTTCAATGATAGTTTGATTGGGAAATTCACATTGAGTCTGATTTCAAATGAATTTGATGAAGACTTCCTTTCGAACAAATTTACAAAGCGACTACTCAATGGTTACAAACACTACCTTGCCTCAACGGTTTAGGAATATCACAAACATGCCTATTTTTGGATCATATAGGATACAAATGGTTGGTATGTAGGGACACTACTCCTAATTTTTAGAGCACTAAATGGCTCAAACAACCCCTGAATGATCTGAATGTTCCACCTGAAGAAGACCCTCTATCCATTTTGGACTTTCTATCCGAAATGCACTCACCTGACTCTATCATTCATTCTCATGTGATGATTCAAATTAATAGTTATACTTTTATGGACTATGACACTTTGGTTTGGATCCATAGCAGAACTGGACAGTGTAATTGCAGGGACTTTTATAGGCTTCTATGTGGGGGCCTTGTTCATCAACCTCCATGGATCATGAATTTCATAGTCTGCAATATCTGGACATCTAGATTATTTGTGATCTGGATAATTTGGAAAAATTGAATTCCCACATATAATAATATCAAACGAGTCAGCATTCATGTGACTTCTATATGTACCCTTTGTAGGTATACTGAGGACTCTATATAGCACATTTTCTTAGAATGTGACTAGGCCAAGCGGCTCTGGTCCTATATGGGATCTCTGTTTGGGATGGATTTTGACACATGAATACCACTTATTGACTTGATTTCTGGTCTGTCTCGTGCTCACTTTAGTGAAAAGATTCAATTTTTTTACTTTTTTCTGTTGTTGTAGTCATTACAGCCTTTTGAGAAGCTATAAATACTACTCTGTTTGGTGGTGTGCACAACGCTATCCAGCAAGGTATGATGTATATTCACAGGGACGTGTATGACGCTTCACATGTCCAAGATGGTTCTATTTGTAATACTATTTTTGATTTACTAACTCATAGAATAATTGGTGTTTCAGGTCATACATGCAAACCTCGGATGCTGAAGCATATTCGTTTGATACCACCAATTGTGCCTTGCCTCAAGGTGAATGTTAATGGAGCTGCGTTAGGTGTACTAGGTCTGTCAGGCTGTGGGGTAGTGTTCCTCACCTACTGTGGGTTTGTAAAGGGATATTTCTATCACTTCATTAGAGTTGGAAATGACTTTGAAGCTTAAATATGGGAAATGATCTATGTTATCAGGTACACTATCTAGTTTAATTGGAAATGGATATGGATTGAATCTGATTTTTAGAGTGTGTTTCATGCTTTGAGAATAAGGGCACATAATGTGACTTGGCATGTGCTATCTCAACGGTTTGAGTGTCTCATGAAGCTCACTAAAATTCATATGGTTGTTTCACATGTCTATAAGGAGGCCAATCTGTTGGAAAATGCCTTTGAAAAATCGGAAGTCATTGAACATGATACAATATGGTCTTTCATGGCCCCTAACTACTGTGCCCCAATGGTGGATGCAGATAGATTTGGTGTGATGCACACTCGTTTCTATAACAACCCCTTGTATGCTGGACTCTCCATCTCTTTTTATTTAATAATTTCTTAGGGTCGACTTCCACCGGTTCTTGGTCATTATGCTAAAAGGCAATAAAACCCTAAAAATGACTAAAAACCCCAAAAATGTAAAAAACATAAAACCCCTAAAAACATTAAGAACCCTAAATCCCATAAAAACCATAAAACACACTAGAAACTCTAAAAACCCTTTAAATCTCTAAAAAGGTTATAAAACTCTAAAAAACATTAAAACACTAAAAACTCAAAAGAACCCTAAAAACCCTAAAAATAATAAAAACCTTAAAACCCCTGAAAAACCTAAAACCCTCAAATTCCTAAAAACCCATAAAAATAAAAAATCCCTAAAAATACCTATAAGCATAAAAATACTTGAAAGCTTGAAACGCCCTATGAAACCCGTAAAAACATAAAAACATTTAAGACCCCTAAAAACTAAAAAATGCTAAAACCCCAAAACTCATAACAACCATAAAAACTAAAAAAACCCCTAAAACCCTGGAAAACCAAAAACACATAAAAACCCTAAAAGCCACTAAAAAAATTTAAAACTATTAAAACCGCTATAAATATTAACAAACATCATAAACCTTTAAACCCCTACAAAATAAAAAAAACATAAATCCCCAAAATTACCATATAAATGTTAAATAATTTAAAAATTGCTTAAACCAACCTAAAAACCCACCAAATCCCAGAAACCACAAAAAACCATAAATATAGTAATAAAATTATTAAAAATCCCTACAAACCTAAAAACCCCAGAAAATCACTGAGAAAAACATAAAAACATAAAAACACTTAAAACGACTAAGAAACTAAAAAATGATAAAAACCCTAAAAACCTATGAAACCCTAAAAACCAAAAAAAATCTCTAAAATCCATAAAAAATAAAAAAATTCCTAAAAATACACTAAAAGTCAAAAAAAATGCAAAAAACCCTAAAACCCCTTAAAATCCCAAAGAGAAACTAAAAAAACCTAAAATCGTAAAACCCCTAAAAACATAAAAACGGAAAACACCATAAAAGTCCTTAAAACCCTAAAACCAATAAAACCCAAAGAAATAAAAAAATAAAACACTAAAAATCCATTAAAACCCAATAAAACTCAAAAAACACTTTAAACCCCTAAAAATGTTAAAAACCCTAAAAACCCTAGTAAACTCAAGAAAAACCCAAAAAACCAAAAATAACATAAAACAAATCAAAATATTAAAAAGGATAAATGAAGCCTAAAAATACCTAAAAACAAAAATAACCCAAAAACTCAAAAAACAATAAGAAAACCAACAAAAACTAAAAAAACTTTAAACCCCTAAAATAGTTAAAAATGAAAAAACCCCTAAAAATATTTAAAACAAAAAAATACTAAAAAATTTATATACCCCTAAAAATGTAAAATAAATTAAAACCCATAAAAACCCAAAAAACACACTAAAAACTCTAAAAACCCTTCAAACCCCCAAAACATCAAAAAAACTCTTAAAATCTTAAAACCCAAGAAAATTATCAAAAAAATTATAAAACCCTAAAAACATTAATAACCCAATATTTCATTAGATGCATAAAAACAAAAAAAAAATCCCAAAAGGCCATATATATCCCTAAAAAGATTAAAAACCCTAAAAAACATGAAATTCCCTATGAAAATATTTAAAAGCTAAAAACACAAAACAATCCAAAGAATATAAAACTATACAAATTGTGAAAAAAAACCAAAAACCCACTAAAGACCATAATAACCCCTAAAAACGATAAGACCACTAAAAACCCATAAATTCATTAAAAATAATGAAGCCCCTTTAAACCGCTAAAAATGTTAAAACCCAAAAAAGAACCCTAAAAATACCTAAAACCCCACAAAATACATAAAACCCTGAAGACCATAATTTTTTTGGAAAAATGACTAAAAATCCCAAAAAATGTAAAAAATCATAAAAACCAAGAAAAACAAAAAAACACATTAAAAACCTAAAAAGCATTAACACCAGAAAGAAACTTAAAAAGGTTAAATATGCTAAAAAAAGCTAAAACCCCTAAAAACATTTATAACTCAAAAAACACTATAGAACACCAATAAAACACTAAAACCAATATAAACCCTCTAAACAACTAAAAACATTAAAAGATAGTAAATACCTTTGAAACCCTAAAAAACACTACAACCCAAGAAACCAAAAAACCCCTAAAACACTAAAAACCATAAAATTACTCAAAATCACTTATAACCATAAAATTCCTTAAAATTCCCTAAAAATCCCTAAAAATGTCAAAACACTTATAAGCCCTAAACAACCTAAGGAAAACATAAAAAATTAAAAACACTTAAACCCCCTAAAACCTAAAAAGTCTAAAAACTGTAAAAAACCATAAAAAATCACAGAAACCATAAAAAACCTTAAAACTAAAAAAAATCTAAAACCCATAAAAACCTAAAAAACGACTAAAAACTTTAAAACCCTTTAAACCCCAAAAAATGTTAAAAACTCAAAAAATCCTTAAAAACCATAAAAACATAACAAAATTAAAAAAACCCTAAAACCCAAAAAAACCCAAAAAAAACCATCAAAGAACCTAAAATCCCTAAGAACCATAAAAATCCTGAAAAAATGAAACAATCCATAAAATAATAATAAACTTATAAAAATCCTGGAAAACCATTATAAAACCAAAAATATTTAAAAACACATAAAACCTATAAAAACCTAAAAAACCCTAAAACCCTAAAAAAACATTAAAAACCACAAAACCTAAAAAACCCCTTAAAAACCATAAAAACCTCTAAAAATCCTAAAAAACATTAAAAATATTAAAACCCTATAATCCACTAATATATTTAAAAAAATATATTAAAAACACTAAAAATAATAAAAATCCTAAACACCCCTAAAAACCTGAAAAAATATAAAAACCCTAAATACCACTAAAACACCTCAAAATACCTCAAATCCAAAAAACCATAAAAATCCAAAAAAAAAGTACAAAAAATCCCTAAAAGTATAAAAACTATAAAAACAATCAAAAAAAAAAACAATTAAACCTTAAATACCTAAAAAACTTAAATCCAAAAAAACATAATAAAATACTAAAAATAAAAAAAACCCTTAAGACACTAAAAACCCTAAAACCATTAACCCATAAAACACATAAAAATAGTATAATCCATTCAAACCCAAAAAAATAGAAAAAACCATTAATATATGATAAATCATTTTAAAAAGCTAAAAACCCAAAAAAACTAAAAAACCTCAAATAACCCAAAAAACTGAAGAAAAAAAACTCAAAATCCCTTAAATCAAAAAAGACAATAAAAACAGTAAAATATCCCTAAAAATCCATATAAAAGTAAATAGTCCTCCAATCCTTGAAAATCCATTAGAAATCCTTATAATATAAGAAACAAATAAAGGCCTTAAAAACAAAAAAAAGTAAAAACCCTAAAATATCCCTAAAAATCCATAAAAACATAAATACCCGTAAAAACCCTAAAAATCCATTAGAAACCCTTATAAAACAAGAAATAAGTAAAAACCCCCAAAAACTAAAAAACAGCAAAAAAAACCTAAAAGACATTAAAAACCCTAAAGGCCTAAAAACAATAAAACCCCTAAAAACCATGAAAACCCATAAAAACCCTAAAACCACTAAAAAATATAAAAACCATTTAAACCCTTAGTTTTTTTAAAAAACTCAAAAAATCCTTAAAACCCATAAAAAATAAAAGACCCCTAAACCACTAAAAAACCATAAAAACACGAAAAATCTTAAATACACTAAAACCCCCAAATCCCTAAAATCCCACAAATATCATAAAAATCTAAAAAAGATCCTAAAAATATAAAAAAACATAAAAATATGGGAAAACCCAAATAAACCCTTAAAACATATAAATACATAAATCACCTTAAAACATAAAAATCGTTGAAACCCTACACGACTGTAAATATCCTAAAATCCTTATAAATAATAAAAACCTTAAATCCCCTTAAAACACTAAAAACCATTAAAATTATAAACACACTTAAAACCTATAAATACATTAAAAACTCTAAAAAATAATAAAAACACTAAAAACTAAAAAATAAACCATTAAAACCCAAAAATAAATTTAAAATCATAAACACCCTGAAAATACCTAAAACCCAAAAAAATCATAAAAATACACAAAATCCAAAAAAAATCCCTAAACATGCAAAAGGCTTCGAAACCCTAAAAATTCCTAAAATCCCTAAAAAGATAAAAAACAAAAAACCCCTAAAAACCTAAAAAAATGCTAAAAAACATAAAAAACAATGAAACCCTAAAAACCATAAAAAACCCAAAAACCTTAAAAACCAATAAAACCATAAAAAAATTAAAACCCCTTTAAACGCCTAAATACATTAAAAAACTATAGAAACCTTAAAAATCCTAAAAAACTCACAAAACCCAAGCAATTCAATGAAGTCAGAAATCCCTATAAACCCTAAAAAATCCCAAAACACCTCAATATTCCCAAAAACATTAAAGACTATTAAAATTCTAAAAAACCCTAAAATAACAAAAAAATGTCTAAAAACACTGAAAATACATTAAAAATTCTTACAAACTTAAGAACACAAAAAACCCTTAAAAACACTAAAATATACTATAAATCCCTAAAACCCCTAAAAATCATAAAAACCTATAAAAACCATAAAAAACCTATAACCCCAAAAAACCCAAAAAACGCACTTAAAACTGTAAAAAACATTACACCTCTAAAAATTCTAAACAGTAGTAAATACCATAAAAATTCTAAAAACACATAAAACCCCTAATATACTAAAAACCATAAATACCAAAAACCCGAAAAACACTCAAAATCCTTAATAAACCTAAAACTCGTAATAATGTTTAAAAATTCCTAAAAATGGAAAAAAGAAAAAACCATAAAAAAACTAAAAACCTAGAAAATCTCTAAGAAATCCTTAAAAACCTAAAAAACATTAAATTCAAAAAAAATGTTTAAAACTGAAAACCCGAAAAAAAAGTAGAGCACATAATAACACCTAGAAACCTAAAAAATACTAAAAATCTCTAAAAACCCAAAAAACCAATTAATAAATAAAACAACTAAGAAAATTAAAAAAATCAAAAAAATAGAAAACCCCTAGCCCCTAAAAAAATAAAACCACTAATACCCAATAAATCCCTAAAAACCATAAAAAAGTAAAAAACAAAAAAATCACAATAAATCTCGTGAAATGTAAAAATATAAAAACCCTAAAAAATGTATAAATCCGTAAAAACATAAAAACACATAAAAAACCTAAAAACCCTAATAATATTAAAAACAAAAAATAATACAAAAAAACCTTAAAGAATAAAAAATCCAAAAAAACATGGAGAAACACTAAAAAATCAATGAAAATTAAAACCTTTAAATGTTTAAACCACTACAAAACCATAAGATACCAAAAGAGATCAAAAAACACAAAAAATAAAAAAAACACAAACACCTAAACGAACCCTTAAAACCATCAAAATCGCTAAAAACCCTAAAACCATTAAAATCCTTAAGAATCGCTGAAAATCATTAAAATCATTAAAATCCCTAGAAACATTAAAAACCCATAAGAACAATTTAAAAACTAAAAACACTTAATACCCCTAAAACTAAAAAACGAAAAAAAAATCCTTAAAAACATAAAATCCTTAAAAATCATAAAAGCCAAAAAAACCTAAACAACCTAAAACCCTTAAAAACTACTAAAACTCTAAAAACCCTTTAAAATAACTAGAATCATTAAAATTGCTAAAAAAGAATTTAAACCTTAAAATAACTATAAACAATCCCTAAAACCCCCCAATAATTATAAAAACACCTTAAACCCCACAAAATCAGTAAAAAACCAAAAATCATAAAAATACTAAAAACCCCCAAAAGTAACTAAAAAATGTAAAAACCATAAAAACTGTAATAACCCATAAAAAAATTAAAATCTAAAAACCCAAGAAAACCTACAAATACTAAAAACTCTAAAAACCATAAAAACAATAAAAACTCTAAAAACAATAAAATCCCCGAAAACCCGAAAACCCCCTAGAAACCAATATAACCCTAAAAGAAGACTAAATAATTTTAAACCCCACAAACCCCTAAAATTTTAAAGATGTTCTAAAATACAATAAATACTCAAAAAATTAAAGAACCCATAAAATCCCAAAAAATCATAAAAACCCAAAAAACCCTAAAACCCCCTAGGAATATTTAAATACATAATGACACTTAATCCCCTTAAAAAACCCAAAAAATGCTAAAACCCCTAAAATAAAAAAACACTAAAACCTTAAAAACATCTAAACCCCAATAAAAACCACAAAAACAACACACAAAAATCAAAAAACGTTTTATACACATAAAATCATTAAAAAACTCTTCAAAAAACATAAAACCATAAAAATCATAACAAAACACTAAAGACTCAAAAAACCATAAAACCCAAAAACTCTTAAAAAACCCAGAAAACCAAAAAAATCACTAAAAACCCTAAAAACCATAAAAATCATTAAAAACCACAAAAACATATAAAATCCTCAAAATAAAAAGAAAAGATTAAAACCATTAAACCATAAAAATCCCTTAAAATCATAAAAAATTCTAAATACCCTAAAACCCCAAAAATTCGTAAAACCCCAAAAAGTCATAAAAAAATAAAAACCATTGATACACAAAAAACACTAAAAACTCTAAAAACCCATTAAAACCAAAAAAAATGTTAACAAAACTGTAAAAACATTGAAACCCTGAAAATATAAAAAAAAAACACTAAAACATAAAAAACCTATAAAAACCATGATATTCTAAAATACTCTAAAACCACTTAAAGTCCCAACAATCGAAAAAAGATAAAAATCATAAAAAATATATAAAAATCCCCAAAATGAAAAACAACCCATAAGATACCTTAAAAATATTAAAAACGTAAAAACCCTAAAAAAACTAAAAAATAAAAAAAAATTCATTAAAAACTTAAAACATTAAAAAAAACCTCTAGAATACCTTTTAAATGCTAATAATTCCAAAAAACATTAAAAATCCTAAAAACTATAAAAAACCTAAGAACCCTAAAACCCATCAAAATCACTAAAACCCCATAAAAATCCAAAAAATCCCCCAAAAATCTGAAAAAACATATGAAACCACAAAAACCAGGATAAAACCTAAAATACCTAAAAACCTAAACACACATAAAACTGCTAAAAAATTAAAAGAACCTAAAAATTCATAAGAAAAAAATATATCTAAAATATTTAAAATCCCTAAAAAAATTAAAACCCCAAAATCACATAAAAACCATAAAAACCATAAAAACCAAATAGAAACTCTAAAAAAACATAAAACCCCAACAAAGGCTAAAAACTCTAAAAAACCAAAAAACCTCGAAAAAAAGAATCCCCTAAAAACCAAAAATACCATAAAACCATAAAAACAAAAGAAATCCATTAAAAAACATATAAATAATAAAAAAACTAAAAAATCCATTAAACCTCACAAAATGAAAAAAAATCCAGAAAACTATGAAAAACTATAAGAAAACCTTAATCCCTAAAAAACATAAGGCCCCTAAAAACCTAAAAACCCTAAAAAAAAAAAAAAAACCCCTTAAAATCCATAAAACCGTAAAAATATCCTCAAAAGCCTTAAAATCACAAAAAATCGAAACAATGTAATTTACACTAAAATCTCTAAAATTCCATTTTAACACATAAAAACATAAAAAACATTTAAACCCCAAAATACTCAAAAAAACAAAAAAACCCAAAAAAACATCAAACCCTAAAACCATAAAAACACTCAAAATCCAGAAATGTAATAAAACCCCAAAAAATATCCATATAATCCCTAAAAATCACTAATATTATAAAACCCCATAAAAACCTAAAAAACGAATAAGAAAGCCGTAAAAACCTTAAAAACCATAATACCACTAAAAACCTAAAAAATGATAAAATCTACTAAGACACTAAAAATCCTTAAAACCCTAAAAACCATAACAACCCATAAAAACCATAAAAACACTAAAAAGCTATAAAACCCCTAAAAACCACTAAAACCACTAAAAACCCTTTAAACCCCTAATAATGTTTAAAAAATGTAAAAAAACATAAACCCCTAAAAAACTAAAAAAACCATAAAATTCTCCAAAATTTAAAAACCATTAAAAACTGAAAAATCCATCAAAATCCCCAACGACCCTAAATACCCATAAAAATTCTAAAAAACTATAAATATCCCTAAAACATAAAACCCCCCAAAAAACCTAAAAACCCTAACAAAACCCTAAACACAAAAAGAAATTAAAACCTCTATAAATCCTAAAAAACAGTAAAATCCATGAAAACACCTAAAACAGTACAAACCAAAACAACCCCTAAACCCATAAAACCCCTAAAACATACTAAAAATTCTCAAAAAATACACCTCTAAAAATGATAAAAAAATAAAAAAATCATTAAAAACCTAAAAAACTCCAAAAAACACATAATACACAAAAAAAAGAAAACCCCCTAAAAACAAAATAAAATCAAAAAAATAGTCAAAATATTTAAAAAGCCTAAAAATAAAAAAATAACTAAAAATCCATAAAATGCATAAAAATTTACAAAAACCCAAAAAACAAAAAAAAACAAGAAAACATAAAAAAACGTAAAATTCTAAAATACCAAAAAAATGATAAAAACCCCTAAAGACATTAAAGAACCCTAAAACCCCTAAAACCAATAAACCATCAAAAGACCTTAAAAATCCCTAGAAACATATAAAAACCCAATAAAAACTCTAAAACCCTTTTAAAACACAAAAAAACATTAAAATAATTATAAGTAGCCATAAAACCCAAAGAAACATACAAAACCATAAAACCCCAAAATTACCATAAAACCCAAAAAACCATTAATAACCCATAACCCCTCAAATTTCCAAAAAATCATGAAAATCCAAAAAAATCCTACAAATCAAAAAATATCACTAAAAATGTGAAAAAAATCATAAAAACCAAAACAATCATTGAAAACCTTAAAAAAATAAAAAAAATTAAAAACAAATAAAAAACTAAAAAATATTAAATCTCTAAAAATCCTAAACCCTAAAAAACATAAAATCCCCTAAAACAAATAAAACCCTAGAAACCTATAAAACCCAAAAAATCACTAAAACTATAAAAAATCATTTAAACATATAAAAAAAATTAAAAATTCTAAAAACCATTGAAACCATAAAAAAAATTAAAAACCCAAAAAATATTTGAAAAACCATAAAACCCCATAAAACTCCTAAAATCCCTAAACGCCCTAAAAACCATAAAATCATAAAACCCCCTAAAATCTCTAAAAACATAAAAAAACACGAAATCCTTAAAAACCCTAAGAAAAATTAAAAAAAAACAGTTAAAACCCCAAAAAACCCTAAAAATTCTAAAAACCCTAAAATCCATAAAACCCCCTCTAACCACAAAAACCCCTAAAACCAATATAAACTCTAAAAATTAAAAAAACTATAAAATATCTTTTAACTGCTAAAAAAACAAAAAAAAACTCAAAAAATCCTAAAAACCCAAAAATACTCTAAAAAACCACAAAAACCAAAGAAAACAAAAATCCCTTAAGCCTCTAAAAATTCCAAAAAATTCTCAAAATCCCAATAAATTCATAAAAACTACAAGAATCCCAAAAACCCCTAAAAATCCCACCAAACATAAAATAACCTAAAAACATAGAAAAACTATAGGAAAACCTTAAAATCATAATAATACTTAAAACCCCCAAAAAACTAATGAACACTAAAAACCCAAAAAACAATAAAAACCTTAAAAAGAACCAAAAACCTCAACAACCCTAAAAACACATAAAAAATCAAAAATCCACTAAAATAACTAAAATCCCTTTAAACCCTAAATACATTAAATAATATTAAAATACCATAAAACTTTAGAAAACTTAAAATACCCCTAAAACCCATAAATCCATTAAAACCTCAACACCCTCAAATTATCTAAAACCTCTAAAAACCATAAAAATCCATAAAGTCCCTAAAAATCCTTAAAAATGTAATAAACCTTGAAAATAACCAAACAAAATTTTAATTACCTAAATGAAATTAAAATGTATAAAGAACCAAAAAACTCTATAAACCTTAAAACACTAAAATCCCTAAAACCATGAACACTATAAAAACCATAAAACGCATAAAAACCCAAAAATGATAAAAGACCAAAAACCCACTAAAAATTCTTAAAACACTTTAAAACACTAGAAATATTAAAAAAAATTGAAAACCATTAAAAATTTGAATGAAAAAAACCATAAACCCCAAAAAAACCATAAAACATTAAAAACCCGAAAACACTAAAAACCCACAAAACGCCCCAAAAAACCTAAGGAGGATGGCAGCGCATTCTCCCGGTTCTCTCTCCACCTCGAAGCAACTTCTAGAGTTTCCGCCATATTCCCTTGGAGATGGTGGTGATGGATCTTTTCCCCTTCCCTCTCAGTATTTTGGGGGTCGCTCGTGGCGATGGTAGGCTGATGCAAAGTCCTTTTTCTCTTCGACAGCATCATGTTTTCCATGAGGTGGCGCAGATTGGGGTTTCATCACCATTCACGACCCTTCCCTAACATTCTTTTGGAGGGAGATCTCAAAAATGGTGGACCTCAACTGTATTCTCTAGATCAAAGGTGACATGTGCTCTTTGGCTTTGGCAAGTGCCGATGTTGACCAGTGTGTCGGCACTAGATCCCTTCTCAGCCTCTGCTTATGGGGGGAGATCCTGGTAACATCGGTATTCAACAGCGTTCTCTGATTCAAAGGTGAAAGGTTTTCTTCTGTGGCTTCATCCTTTCTGAGAGGCAGATTCAGTGGTGTTTCTAATGTCTCTGGAAGCGGCGTGGAATGGTTTTTCTTCTCTTCGGCATGGGTCTTCAGGAAATGACGACTCTTTCTTCTACCAGATCTCTGATTCTCGATCCCGTGTTGAAGAAGTTTTTTTCTATGTTTTGGATCGATACATTCCTCGGTTCGCAAAGCAGCTGCATGTGCATGCTCATCCTAGTCTATTACCTTCGTCTCCACTCCATGGTGCTGATTCTATATTTGGTCGGGCCTTTTGGCATTCCATGTTCTCCATTTCTTGGATGTGATTTTGGTTATGAATCATTGCGGGTTCTGGATTCTGGTTTTGCTGAGATGGGTTAGGTGATTTTTGATGTGAAATTGCTAGTGGTATGCGGTTAGCTATGCTATGAGGTGTGGAATTATGAATGTTGTTTGGTTTAAAGGCCTTGATTGATGGATGTTGAGTTACGATTCCTTGGGAGACGATGGGTTTGGATGTGCTGGTTGCTGTTTTATGACTTACAAGTTGATAGAAGTTGGTTAGATTGGAGACAGTGATGCTTTTTTTGTTGATTCTGGTGTTTCGGTGCCGTCGTTTGTCGGTGGATGCTGCTGGTTTCTTGGGCAGATAATATTGGCTTGGAATTCTGAGCAGGAGATGCATCTATGATGTGTTTGGGCTACTATATGTGGTTTTCTATGCTGTGGTTTGATTGGTTGTGAATCATTGCGGGAACACGTATTTGGTCATGTTGAGTGGTGCTGGATTCTGTATTATGTTTCTGGATGTGACACTAGGTGTGGAATGTTAGGGGTTGACTGGATAGGTGGTGATGGTTTCTGGGTTTTAAGTTTTTGGTTGATGGATGCTAATTGGTTGGGATGTGATAAAAGATGCTGGTTCTTGGTGATGGTTGCTAATTCACTACGAGGTGGTGAAGGTGAGATTTGACACTGGTGGTTGGTGATTTTGATTGAAAAGGTAATTTAGGCTGATGTGTTTGGTGTTGTGTGACGATGGTTGCTGATTTGCGGGGAGATGTTGTTGGTGATGATTTTGTTTCCTCGCCAGTCTTGTTTTGTGTGTCTTTTCTCTTTTTTTGTTTTCTTTTCTTTGTTTTCTTTTTGAGGATTGTTTTTGGGTATGGGTTGATTGACCCTGCCCCTCCCCAGTCTTCATTATTGTTTTTTTCATTAATAATTTCGAGGGCTAGGCTTTCCTAGCACTGAACCTCTTCTGCCCCAAAAAAAAACCAAAAAAATCCAAAAATACCCTAAAAATCCCAAAAAAATCGAAAATCATCAAAAACCCTCAAAAAATCAAAGAAAACCTAATAAACATAAAAATACTTAAAACCCGTAAAAAAAATACAATCATAAAAAACCCTATAACCCCTAAAACACCCCAACACAATAAAAACTGTATGAGCACATAAAAAAGCCGAAATACCATGAAAAAAGCTAAAAATACATTAAACCACCAATAATTTTGGAAAACACTAAAAAACCCTAAAAAATTCAAAAGTACACTAAACCCACAAAAAACCAAAAAAAAACTATAAAAACCGAAGAATCCCATGAAATGCTTACAAATGCAAAAAAAATTATTAAAATAGTAAAAACCCCAAATATCTATAAAAACATAAAACCCCTAAAAATCATGAAAACCCCTAACAAAACATTAAAAATAAAAAAATGTTTAAACACCTAAAAAACCCAAAAATAAAATAAAACCCTAAAAAATCCAAAAAAACTGAAAAAAAACAATAATATCCATAACAAAACATAAAAACAATAAAAACCTCCTAAAACAAATAAAAACCCTAAAATGATAAAACCAGTAAAAACCCACTAAAAACAAGAAAACCCTTTAAACCCCTAAAAACCATAAAAACACTAAAAACATTTAAACCCCTAAAAACTCAAAAAAGAACAATTAAAACATATAAAACCGAAAAAACACTAAAACCCTAAAAACATAGAATATCCCTAAAAACAAAAAAACCATAAAAATCATTAAAAATCCCCTAAAATCCTCAAAAATGTAAAAAACCCTAAGAATACCATAAAAACCTAAAAACTCTTAAAACCCCTATAAACATAAAAAACACTAAAAACCCTTACGACCCTAAATACCCTAAAATCCCAAAAACCATAACACATCCATAAAACCATCAAAACCCCAAAAAAACACATAAAACTATAAAATCACTAAAAAATAAAAATGTTCTTTAAATCCCTAAAATCATTGAAACCAAATATATATATCATAACAACCATAAAAACTAAAAAAATTAAAACCTAAAAATTAATAAAACCCCTAAAAACCCAAAACTCACCCAAAATCCCAAAAAAAACATTAAAATCATAAAAATCCAAAAAAAAAATCGTGAAAATTATTAAAATCATAAAAATAAAAAAACCATGAATACCTCTAATAAAACCTTCATAAACACTTTAAACCCCTAAAAATTATAAAAATGTAAAAACCCTAAAAATCCTTAAAATACCCTAAAACGTTTTAAAATCCTAAAACCCCTAAAATCCATATAAACTATAAAAAAATCTAAAAACAAAAAATACCCTAAATACCACTAAAAACCCTACAAATGTTTTAATACCCTAAAAAAATTAAAAACTTAAAAAACATTAAAACCCTAAAAAAATAAATAAATCCCTAAAACCCCAAAGTACTACAAAACCCTAAAAATCCTAAAATGATAAAAACCATTAAAAAGGCTAAAAACCACAAAAATCCTAAAATCCATCAAAATCAACTATGATTTTAAAAATCATAGAAACCTTAAAATCTATATTGAACCTTAAATAACTAAAAAATATAAAACAAAGGAAAACATAAAAAATATAAAATCCCCTAAAAGCCATAAAACCCTAAAAACTCAAAAATGTATAAAAACTGCTAAAAATAATAAAAAACCCTAAAACATCCAAAATACTATAAAACCCCTCTAAATTTTAAAACTATTTAACCACATAAAAACCATAAAAATATAAAAAACCTTAAAAATTGCATAAAACTCACAAAACCCCTAAAATCCACAAAACCCTAAAAATCCATAAAAACTATAAAACTCCTAAAAAATCCTAAAAACACATAAAAATAACTAAACACATAAAAAACCCTAAAAACTATGAAAACCCATAAAATCCTAAAAACACATAAAACCCCTAAAAACAAAAATGATAAATACCATAAAAACCCTTAACACATTAAATTATCTAAAACCCATCAAAACCCAACAAACTAATAAAAAATATAGAAACCCTTAAAACCTAGGAAAAACTTTAAAAACAATAAAAACCTAAAATAAACTAAAACAATCCCTAAAACCCCGAAAGACATATAAACTATAAAAAAACTAAAAACCCTAAAACACTCAAAAATAAATAAACATAATAAATCCATTAATAATCCATAAAACAATTAAAACACCTTAAAACATAAAAGAACATTTAAAACACTAAAAATCCTAAACCCTAAAAAATCATAAAACCACCTAAAAGCCATAAAAACCACAAAACCCAGAAGAACCCCTAATAACCCACTTAAAAGTATAGAAAAATATTTAAACCCCATTAATGTTCAGAAAAATAAAAATAAAAAATCGATAAAAGATAAAAAATTTGAAAAAAAATCATAAAAACTTAAAAATGAAAAAACCCCTCAAAAATCATCAAAACCCTAAAATAAAGAAAAAATATATAAAATATATAAAATTCCATAAAAATATAAAAACCCAAAAAACCAAAAAACCCTAAGAAAAACATAAATACTTATAAAAACTTAGTACCCCTAAGAATAAAAAATCCATAAATAATAAAAATCCCTCAATATCCTAAAAACACTAAAAACCTTAAAAACCCTAAAAACCCATAAAAACACTAATAAAAAAAACTATTAACCCTTTAAAACTAAAAAACATTAAAAACTATAATAAACATAAATAAACCTTAAAACCAAAAAAACCCTAAACCCATAAAAAACCATAAACCTCTAAAAACCCTTGAAACCTTCAAAATACCTAAAAACCCTAATATCCAAAAAGATTTCCTAAAATGGCTGTAAAAATCCATAAAAACAGAATATTCCATAGAAGCTTGAAAACCCCAAAGAAAAATATCAAAAACTGAAAATAATAAAAACCCTAAAACCATAAATACCTTAAAAACCATTAAAAAACTTAAATCTCTATAAAACCCCTAAAATCATACTAAAAAATCTAAAAACATATTAAACTTCTAAAAATGTAAAAAAAACTATAAAAACCCATAAAACCCGAAATATTAAAAAAAAGAACTGTAAAAAACCTTAAAAACCCCCATAAAACTCTAGAACCCCTATAAACCCTAAAAAACCTAAAAAACCAAAAAAAACATAAAAATGAATAAAAATGTAAAAAATCCCTAAAACAAAGGAAACCCCCTAAGAAAACATTAAAAGATTAAAACACCTTAAACACCTAAAAACCTAAAAAAACACTGAAATATCTTAAAACCCTTAAATACCATAAACCATTAAAACCATAAAAATCCTAAACACCATAAAAACACTAAAAATAACTAAAAAATTTAAAAACCCCTTTAAACCCTTAAAAATGTTTACAACACATGAAAAAAAAATTTAAACCCCTAAAAACTAACCCCGCCCTAAATGAAAAAAAAAGAACCATAAAATACCCTTAAAACATTAAAAACACTAGAAACCCTCAAAATCCATAAAAACACTAAAAAACTATAAAAATACTAAAAATCGAAAAAAACAATAACCAAATAAAAAATCCTAAAAACCCAAAAACCCCTAAGAAATCCATACAAAACTAAAAACACTAAAAAACCCTAAAACCCTAAAAAATTATCAAAACCCTAAAAATCCCTAAAAACCCTAAAACTTTCCAAATCTCAAAAAACATAAAAAATAATAAAACCACTAAAACCCATAAATTTTGTTTAAAAACCTTAAAAAATTTGAAACCCATAAAAACATTGAAACTCTAAATACCATAGAAGGCCATAGAACCCTAAAAACTCATAAAACTATAAAAACCCAAAAAACCTGAAAATCTATTAAAACCCTAAAAACCTATGAAAATCCTAAAAACCTCTATATATATAAATACCCTTCACAATACTAACAAATTTAAAGATATAAAAACCATTAAATTACCTAAAAACTAAAAAACACAAAAATCATAAATTCCAAAAATACCCTAAAAATCATAAAGACCCCTAAAATCTCTCGAGATCCCTAAAATCTCTAAAAAGATATAAAATTCATAAAAAATCATTCAAAATCCATAAAAACAAAAAACACCTTAAAAACCATGAAAACTCATAATAAAATCATCCTTGCTATAGGATGATAAACAACATAGCAATGGCTTAATACTAATGTTCCCTATGATGTTGATTTTACTATTCTTAGGAAATGATCTGAAATTCTCGTAATCCCTTGTTTCTCACACCGAGAATACCTCACGTGAGCTTAGGGATATTAGTGATATATACATCGTGACATTATGGAAAGTCTAGACAATTGATCCTAGAAGAATGACCCTAAAAGGCATTTCATGGTTCCATTACATGAGAGGAACCCTATGTCTTAGCCATAAGATGTTAAATGACCTGGTACCCCAAAAATGCGATGAATGTCTCACCCTACATATGAGTCGGATCTTCATAAGGGTCACCAGATTCCAAGATTAAATCACATCCCAAATTTATCTAATATATATCTTGATATACCACTATTGTACCCCCAAACTCCATGCTCTGAGTGATCTTGAATCCCCATAACCCTCCAGGTCCTTCTGAGATGGAAGGTCAGTGTTCTATAGGCACCTTTGATTGACAATGCACATCATGCCACAATGGCTCTGCATATGTTTCCCACAAAAATGGCTGCCAATCAAAGAAAAATTAGTCCCCATGAGATTCCTATCCTATCTGAGTACACCCAATGGATTTCAAGAGTCATTTCACCCCTCGTGATTCAAAGGCCCTCACAGTCATGGTTTACATTTTCCTCCTTACACACAACCTGGATTTATCAAATCATACAGGCCCGATTCATCTATGGATTCATTTGAGGTTTCTAAAGATACTCCATATACATGTGTGAAGTTGATTCACGTACAATATAAGAGTTCCCCACTCATTTTTGGGAGATTTTAGTTAAAATTCCCCTTTTCGAGTTCAGGTTCAACCCTTTTCAAAGGTCACATACCATATCCAGAATGTTCTCAATCTCCATAATCTGGAAATGGAAGGACGGTGTCCTGAAGTCACCTATGATTGACTATGAACATCATGCCCCAGTGTCTCTTCATATGTTGCCCAAAAAAATGGCCGAAAATCAATGGAAAATTCATCCCCATGAGAGTTCTCTACAGCTCTTGTACTCTCAAATGACATTCTTGTCCTGTCACACCCAGGAGTTGGAAAGGTCATGGATAATGGCTTAAATACCATACTCATTCTAAATGTCACCGAAATAAAAATGAATTTTAAATGAACTAATCATTCCCTATCTCTCCCTCATGCATGTAAGAACCATGCGGGAGCAGTCGGGCCCTTCTGAGTCAACTTGAACATCCCTATTATTTTTAGACACCACTACTTAGGCCAGCCACCCACTACGGATCATAACATCAAAATAAATTTAAAATGTTTCATAAACCTACCAGGACATCGAAGATGGAATGATAGTGTCCTTCAGACACCTGTGATTGGTGGTTGCGCCCAAATTTACCCCACTGGTAAAAGCGGTCGATGTCATACATGTAGGGGTCGAATCCACAGGGACCTAAGAAGTAACCTTGAGACGCTATGATTTTGTTGAGGATGGGCTGTGAAGTGGCTAACTTTGGTTTTGATTTTGGATGGTTTTAAATAACACTATGAATCCTATGTGAATTAAAATCAATGAAAACGGGCTGATCTTATGATTATGCATGGGGTGGATTGAATGAATTTTACTTCTTTAGACAATTTTTGTTTTATTAATTCTTGATGAATCCATTCTTCAAAAATAACACTAACTTCATCATTTTCTAGTTTGGTGCCTACTAAACACAATTACTAATCTCCTATACACATATGGAACCAAATTCATGATATCTCCAATGTATATGGTCATTTAGTACTAGAATTTATCTTGCTCAAACACAATAAATATGAAGAGTAGACATAACTGAAGAATGGATGTCTTTAATTAATTAGCCAATTAACAATAATTTGTTCATAAAATAACATTCAATCCAGCCTTTTAATCCTACTATGATCAACCCATTAAAGGGTTATCCCTCCATTTATGGTATACTCTCAATGGTGGGCAGAAGATGGCTAACAAGAATTTTATTGAAGAAATTAATCCCGCGAAAATAACGAGCAATCCTCCATGTGTGTGAATGAAATTCACACCTATGTGTGAACGAAATCACAACAACACAAATATATCACTATGCTTTGTGATAATAAAGTTCAAATAAATGAAATGAAAAATATTGGAGATAAAGAATTTGATTAAGAACATAAATAAACAGAAAAAACTTACATGGAAATGCAAAACATTACAAAGGAAATTTGGAAGCATAACATTACAATGAAAAAAAGCTCCAAAGATGATAAGAAAAATATATGAGGTGCCTATTAAATTCAGAATAATCTCTTTATATAGGCATATTTAGATACATATATACAACACCAACAATAAATTACATCCCCATTAATTGGGGGAGTTAAAAGGAGAGTGAGAAAATCAAGGGAATTTGCTGTTTCGAAGTTGTCCTGGAAATTTCATCCAGATTTGTCCACCATTTTGACGTGTGAATTTGGAATTTAAGGAATCCGAATCATGAGGGTTCATAGAAGCGAAATATTATCTCTAGGTGTCCTCTATGAGATGTAAATATTTCACGAATTTTGGCGCAACCATTTTGATGTTATGGTTGAAATGGTGGGAAGACATTATGTTCATTTATGTCGGGCCCACCATTTAAATCGCAACTTAAGATCCCTTTATCGTCATGAAAAATTCAGAATTATCTCCGGCCATTGTTGAATAAAATAATACTCATATTTTTATCTTTCTACTGTTTAAATTGGAGCTTCATTGGGCTTGGTTTGTGGGGCCCACAATTGTTTAATGGGCCATGGGCCCATTATGCTTTCTTCAGAAATGTTCTGCATTCATCCAAAAAAATATCCATCTTCCATTGGGATTCATCCATCAGACCTAAAAAATGTTCCAAACAAAGTGATCAATCATATCCCAAAATTTTAAATTCAAAAATGAATATTATGCAATCCACAAATAGATGAATGATTGGACCCAAATTTTCATTTTAAACATGAATTGCATTTAATATGAGAAATGAAGTTCTACTTATGTAATGCAATAAAAACAATGTTTATGGACTTTGGAACAATGGATATAATGATATTAACAATGAATATTATCCACTTTTAGTGACTAATCACACCCCCAAATTGAGTTTTTCTAGTCCTGAGGAAAATATATTACAAATATGAAATTCAAATCCCCTTTTCCAAAAACATTTTAATACAAATTTCTCACCCAAAGACCCCATACCAAAAAATTATAAAACCCATCAAAATCATTTAAAACAGTCTAGGTTCATAAGCATATCCCAATCCCAGGCCCATTCCTTTGTTCAAATTCATCGCTACATTTCATCCAATTTCAATTAATCATGATAAATTGTTGTGCGTCACAAAAGATATGGGGCCCATTTTATTGTTCAAGGGGAAACATGGAAGTTCTAGGTGGGAATCACATTAAACCTTATGATGAGTATCCAATTTTATTTTTGATTTTTTTTAACCACAATATATATGAAAGGACTAACTCTGGGAAAGACAACTATGGATTCACGGTCCCCAAGTACCGGACCCCACACATATTGCCAATTCCATGCTCTACAATAGAGATATAAAGCCTAACTCTGGGAAAGACAACAATGGAGTCACGATCCCCAAGTGCTGGATGCCACACATTTGGACAAAACATTGCTCTATGTGGTCATTATTTTTTGTTTCAATTTGTTTTTGTTTTTTTTTGTTTTTGGAAACTAAAATTAAACTAAAAGTGACCCCAAAACCCTATTCTATAATGAAAGGGACCCAAGAACTAAAATTTACACCCACGATCCAGTAGACGTGCATTTTGGCATTTTTATTAAGAGGATGAAAATGTAAACTTTGAAAAATCACATCGGACAACCGCACTTTCCAAAAAATATGCTCATGAACTTAAACTTGCATTAAAATCAGAATCACGACATGCATAATTTTTTGATATCCAATTTCAGTGTTTGCAATGTGTGTTATCATGTTTAAGGTTAATGGAATTTTGCTTTTCATGCATGTTTTTATTCACAAAAAAATAATTTTTTATCTCCCCCAACTTAGAATAACACTGTCCCCAGTGTTTAAAGAAATGAAAAGCTAGAAGGGGGTAGGAGAGGAGTTCAAAGAGGAAATTTGAAAATGAAAAACCTGGAACAAATTCACCAGGATTTTGAAGTTGAAGTTCTTGATGCTCCAGATTACTCCTTTGATCACTTTGGGGATGTAGGAACCTACTTAATTGAACATGTATCACCCAAAATAGTTCCCAAACGATAAAAAATAGAACAATGCAGACAAAAAAACAACACAATGATTTATTTAATTCAAAGTATAGTCATTTTTATGGTATTCCATGATTTTTTAAAATCAAACTAATGATACATTATCTTCTTTTAAATTTCTGGGTAAGGTATTACTCAGGAATCACACCGCGTGACACAGATGAATACGGTGCTCCCCTTTCATACCCATCCATACTCATAAAAGAAGAACAGGTCAAGAATCTAAATTTTTTAACCTACCAAATATAAATAAAATAAAATAAACATATGATACATTGTCTTCTTTTAAATTTCTTGGTAAGGTATTACTCAAGGATCACACCGCGTGACACAGATGAATATGGTGCTCCCCATTCATACCCATCCTTACTCATAAATGAAAAATATGTCAACATTATATAGTAATTTTTTTAAATGAAAAATAAATAAATAAATAAATATAAAGTTAATTCACTTTATTGGAAACATGAAAACCACAGGTTTCCTCCCATACAGTGCTTTGTTTAACGTTGTTAGCCCGACATGGACCCTAAATCTATCAATTTTTCTCTAGTTCATATGTTGGCTCAGTTAACTCCTCCTTGGTTTCTTGTTTATTGAATGATTCAATGAACGGTTTTAACCTATGATAATTGACTTTGAAGACATGACCACTTATGGGATCATGAATCTCTATTGCCCCATGAGGGTACACATGATGCACTAGGTTTGGACCAGACCATCTAGACCTTATCTTTCCTGGGTGTAGTTGACGTTTTGAACTATACAAGAGCACAAATTTTCCCGGTTCAAAGTGTTTGACTTTGAAATTCCTAGATTGGTAGGCTTGAACTTTAGATTTATTGATCCTTGAATTTTCATAAGCCTCCATCCTAAGTTCCTTGAGTTCATTACGTTCTAATTTCCTTTTTGTTTCAGCCAATGTAATGTCAAAGTTCATTTTTTATTTCCCAAAAGGCCTTATGATCAATTTCAAGAGGTAAATGACATGATTTTACATAAACCAATATATACGGTGACATTCCTAGGATAGTTTTGAAAGCAGTTAGATATGCCCAAAGGGCATCTAAGAGTTTCTTGGACCAATATTTCCTAGAGGGATTGACAGTTTTTTCAAGAATATGCTTCATTTATCTATTTTCCAACTCAGCTTGACCGTTGGTTTGTGGATGGTATGAAGTGGAAACTTTATGATTAATAACATACTTAGACATGGGTGAAGAGAATGGGTGGTTGCAGAAATGGGTTCCATGATCACTGATTATAGCCCTAGGAATTCCAAATCGAGAAAATATATGCTCTTTCAGAAATCAGATCACAACATGGTGGTCATTAGACTTGGTGGGAATGGCTTCAACCCATTTTGAGAAATAATAAATATCTAAGAGGATGTAGAGTTATCACTTAGAGTTTAGAGATGGACCCATGAAATCAATTCCCCAACAATCAAAGATTTCAACGACCAGAATGGGAGTGAGGGGCATTTGATTCCTTTTGGTAATGGATCCTAATTGATGACACTGAGGACAAATTTTATAGAATTGGAACGAATCCTTAGTGAGGTTCGGCCAGTAGAAACAACTTTGGAGGACCTTTGCAGTGGTTTTCTTTGTAAAAAATATGCCTCCACATGCCTCTCCATGACAAAATTTTATAATGGACTCTTGCTCAGACTCAGGAATACATCTCTTGATGATTTGATCTCGACAAAACATGAAGATGTAAGGATCATCAAACATGTAGTGTTTGACATCAGAAAGGATTTTCCTCTTAGATTGGGTCCCCATGAGTTTTGGAATGTCACATGTCATCGAATGGTTTTCTATGTCAGCATACCATGGTCAATCACTCACTGAATAGTAGTGCTCATCGGGAAATGAATCAGACACAGAGAGGTGGTGTGAGTTGTCTTTGAATTCCATCCTAGAGAGGTTATTGGCTATAATATTTTCAACACCCTTTTTATCCTTAATGGTTAAATTGAACCCTTGAATAAGAAGGACCCTCCTAATCAATCTAGCCTTGGCATCTTGTTTTTGGAAAAGGTATTTTAGGGCTGAAAGGTCAGCGAAGACAATGATGGGTGATCCTAAGAGATAAGACCTGAATTTCTCTAAGGAAAAGACACCAGCATGAGACTCTTTCTCAGTGGTGGTGTAGTTTATTTGTGCATCATTTAAATATTTTCTTTCATAAGCAATGACACATGGTGTTTTCTCACACAGTTGTCCTAAGACTGCTCCTACATAGAAGTCACTTGCATCACACATGAGCTCTAAATGAAGTTTCCAATTTGGAGATTTCATGATAGGTGGAGATATAATTGTTGACTTGAGTGTAGAGAATGATTCCTCACAACTTTCTGTCCATAAAAATGGAGCATCTTTTACCAATAGAGCACAAAGTGGTTGAGAAATAGAGCTGAAATTCCTAATGAACCTTCTATAAAAACCAGAATGTCCTAAGAAGGACCTCAATTCTTTAATAGTTTTAGGAGATGGAAGGTGAAGAATGATTTCAACCTTATCTTTATCTACTTCAATCCCTCTACCAGATACCAGATACCTAGAACAAGTCCTTCCCTTACCATGAAATGACATTTTTTCCAATTCAGTATGAGATTCTTGTCCTCGCACCTTGACAAAACCTTTTCAACATTTATAAGGAATCCCACAAAAGTATCCCCAAATATGGAGAAGTCATCCATGAATACCTCTAAGAAATCCCCCAATATATCCGAGAATATTCCCATCATGCACCGCTGGAAGGTAAGAGGGGCATTACATAACCCAAAGGGCATGTGGTTGAAGGAAAAAGTGCCGAAAGTACAAGTGAAGATTGTTTTTTCTTGATCCTCTAAGGAGAATTCAATTTGATTATACCCTGAGAATCCATATAGGAAGCAATAGAATTGATGACCCACCACTCGCTCGAGGACTTGATCAATAAAGGGTAAGGAGAAATGGTCTTTCTTAGTATAATATTTGAGCTTCCTATGGTCAATAAAAACTCTCCATCCACTACTAACCCTTGTTGGAAGCATCTCTCCATCCTTGTTTGTTATTGCTGTGATTCTAGCCTTCTTTGGAACCCCATGGATTGGGCTAACCCACTCACTATCAGCTATAGGATAGATGATTCTATCTTTTAATAATTTCAAAAGTTCTTTTCTCACTACTTCCATGAGATTAGGATTGAGTCACCTCTGAGGTTGACGACATGGATTTGACATGGATTCAAGAATAATTCTATGAATCCCGATAAGTGGGATAATCCTAGGAATATCTGATAGGGTCCATCCAATGGCTTTCTTGTGTCTCCTAAGGAAATCTGGAAGCATCCTCTCATGATCAACTTCAAGAGAGGAAGAAATGACAACAGGAAAGGATTGATTGCCCCCTAATAATTCATACTTTAGTGATGAAGGTAATACGTAAAATTCAAGATCATATTGGTCATGACTTTCCAAGAATGGATGAGACTTCGTATTGAACTTAGATTCTTTGTTCAGATTTCTTGACAAAATTGGTTCCTTGTGAACAGAATTTTCATCCACTAAATTTTCCAGAGTAGTGTCATGAATGGATATGGACTCAATGTTATTGATTTCAACCATGGTATCATTGATTGGTGATTCTATAAATTCATCAATAGAGCTATCTGAAAGTGATTCAATCCCAGGAGACAAATTTCCCTCATATGAATAAAGAAAATCAATCTCTTCTTGACTTAACCATCCTTCGGTAATTCCATGATGTTCATTGAGTTCATTATCAACACTACCATTCCAATTAACCTCATGTATCTCTTCATCATCCCCAATTTGAGAGTTTTTATTGTAGATGTTCAAGTCTAGACTCATGTTCCCAAAGGTGATGGCCATGTTCCCATTTCGGACTCGGATAACAGAGTTGATTGTTTCAAGGAAGGGATGACCAAGGATGATTGGGGTTTGCTTTCTAGGACCTAAGCTTGGGTGATTGTACAGAAAAATGAAGTCAGTTGGGTAAATGAAATTTTCAACTTTCACAAAAACATCTTTGAATATCCCCTTTGGAACTCGAACACTACGATCAGCAAGTTGAAGAGTGACAGATGTGGGATGGAGTTCTTCGAGCCCTAACTGACAATACATGGAATAAGGAATGAGGTTCACACTGGCACCTAGATCACAAAAGGTTTTGATAAATTTGTTATCTCCTCTTTCAACATTTATGTAATGGAAACTTGGGTCTTTCAACTTAGGAGGAATGGTCCCCTGAATGGTGGTGCTCACATTAGCAGCCAAAAGGATTTGGTTTTTATGTGATAATTTTCTTTTAAAAGTGAACATTTCCTTAAGGTACTTTGAGTAGGAATGTATAGTTTGGATGGAATCGAGAAGTGGAATGCTCAACTTGACTTCTGAGAATATTTCCCTCAATGTTTCACTCAATTCAGGCTTGGTTTTCCCCCTCATACGTTGAGGAAATGGTGGAGGTTGTGGAGTTGTTTGTTGAAGTGTTGTTTCATTCACATTGTTATCAGTTTATTCAGTTTGATATTGTGGTTCGTTTGAATTTTCATTATAGTTTGAAGCTTCACATGGTTTCTGAATTAATTATTCAGGTTTTTCAATTGATTTCCCACTTCTTAAAACTATCACAGCCTTTAGTTGTTTGTGAGTTGTTTGAGTGAAACTTGTCTCTCCCCTTGATGTTTGTTGTAGAATGGCCTGTGTGGGCATGGGTGCCTTTCCAGTTTTCATTCATTTAAGTTCTTGTTTAATGGATGAGTATTCTGAGTTCATTTTGTCCATTTGTTTTCACAGTTGTTCTAGTAGGCTTTGTGGAACAATTTGGGTTGGTTCTTGAGCTGGTTGGTTTATCCCAGGAGGATACTTCGGTTGTGGGATAGGATGCTGATTGGGTTGTTGTATAGGTTGTTGATATTGGACATGAGGATGTTGGAATTGGACTGATTGTAGATGGAACTGATTATGAGGTTGAAATCTTTGTTGAGGGTATGGGTTGATACATTGTTGTTGTGTTGGTTGTTGATTGTCCTTCCAACGAAAGTCGGGAAGGTCATTATACCTTGGATTGAAGGTGCTTGTGAATTCTGGCTTTTAAAAGTTCATTGCATAAACTTATTCTGGTGTTCCTCCTAAAAGAACATCCTTGATAGAAGTAATGGTTGGGAAATTATCAGTCTTGTGGTTATTTTTGTAACAAATTTTACAAACAAGATCAATAGTTTGGGTGTTGTGGGCCTTCCTAAGATCAATCTCCTCAACTTTCCTTGTGAGTGCATCAAGTTTTACTCTAAGGATTTATTCTTCTCGAAGATTGTACATTCCACCAAATTTGGGTGGCTTCTCTTAGTATGGTGATGTTCCCCATGTTTAGTTCTATTTAGAAAGATTTTCTAGATACTCGTAAGCATCATTTGGGATTTTGTTTTTGAAGGTTCCATTACACATCATATCAATGAATTTTTTTTTCCGGGACCCAACCTTTCATAGAAAATTCTCACTTGTTCTGGGATTATGAAACCATGGTGCAGTACCATGTTTAATGTGTCCTTGATCCTTTCCCATGTTTCATAGAATGTTTCTCCCTCTCTTTCAAAAAAGTTTTGTATGCTCTTTTTAAGTGAAATTGTTTTGTGATGGGGGAAGTATTTTTTATAAAATTCTCATTGAAGTTGGTCCCAAGAGTGAATGGATGCTGGTCTCAAATTGTTTAACCAATTATTTGCTCAGTCCTTAAGATAAAAAGAAAAAATATCATTTTAGTAGATTCTATTTGATTTTGTGGGCACATGGTTTCGACAATGTCATTAAATTCTTTAAGGTGAAGGTAAAGCATCTCAAACTGCATCCCATGAAAGGTTGGAAGGTGGTTCAAGACATGGGGTTTGAAAACATATTGGGAATATCCTATGTTACCATTCCTAATTCATGAGGGTGAATTGGTCCAGGTTGGTGTGAGGTAGTCATTCATGGTCGGGTTTGCAACAATCCCCAAGATAGGGTCTTGCCCATTATTTTGGTTCCCTCCCTGGTTTATTATTTGGTTTTGTGGTAGATTCTCCATTGTATCGAACTCAACATCTGAATTTAGAGTATTAGGATGATTTGGATCTAAAGGAAATATACCTATTTTAGTGCTTGACTCCCCATCCCCAGGACTGTCCACCCTAACTAAACGATTTGTAAGGCCACGGGTGTAGGCAGACATGCACCAAAAAAAGGTGAGAAAGGGAAAAGATAAGAGAATTGGGGTGAGAATATAAGAATGGGGGTAATAAAAAAAGTTTTTTGGTCTAAGGAAATTACTTGGTCCCCAGAAACAGTTCCAAAATTTGGTTGCACCCAAATTTACCCTGCTGGTAAAAGCAGTCGATGTAGTACATGTAGTGGTTGAATCCACAGGGACTAAAGAAGTAACCTTGAGACGCTATGATCTTGTGAAGGATGGGCTGTAAGGTGGCCAACTTGGGTTTTGATTTTGGATGGTTCTAAAGAACACTATGAAGCCTAAGTGAATTCAAATAAACGAAAATGGGTTGATATTAGGATTATGCTCAGGGTGGATTGAATGAATTTTACTTCTTTAGACAATTTTGGTTTTATTAATTCTTGATGAATCCATTCTTCAAAAATAACACTACCTTCATCATTTTCTAGTTTGGTGCTTAATAAACACAATTACTAATCCCCTATACACTTAAAGAACCAAATTAATTATCTCTCCAAGGTATATGGTCATTTATTACTAGAATTTATCTTGGTCAAACACAATAAAGATGAAGACTAGAAATAACTGAAGAATGGAAGTCTTAAATTAATTAGCCAATTAACAATATTTTGTTCATAAAATAACATTCATTCCAGCCTTTTCATCCTCCTACGATCAACCCATTAAAGGTTTATCCCTTAATTGATGGTATACTCTCAATGGTGGGCGTAATATGGCTAACAATAATTCGATTGATGAAATTAAAACCGTGAAAATAACAAGCACTCCTCCATGTGTGTGAATGAAATTCACACCTATGTGTGAACTAATTCACAACAACACAGAGATATTACTGTGCTTTGTGATAATAAAGTTTAAATAAATTAAATGAAAAATATAGGAGAGAAATAAGTTGATTAAGAACATAAATATACAAAATAAACATACATGGAAATGGAAAACATTACAAAGGAAATTTGGAAGCAAAACATTACAATGAAAAAAAAGCTCCAAAGATGATAAGAAAAATATATGAGGTGCCTATTCCCTTCAGCATAATCTCATTATATGAGAATATATGGAGACTTAGATACCCCCCCCCACACACACACAATAAATTACATCCCCATTAATTGGGGCAGTTAAAAGGAGATTGAGAAAATCAAGGGAATTAGCAGTTTCGAAGTTGACCCAGAAATTTCATCCAGATTCATCCACCATTTTGATGTGTGAATTTGGAATTTAAGGAAGCTGAATCATGATGGGTCGTAGTAGAAAATTATTCTCTTCCATTTTTCCTCTAGGATATATAACACTTTCCAGAATTTTGGTGTAGCTGTTTGAATGTTATGGTCGGAATAGTGGGAAGACATTATGTGCATTTATGTCGGGCCCAACATTTAAATCGCAACCTCAGATCCCTTTATCATCATGAAAAATTCATAATTAGCTCAATCCATAGTTGAATAAAATAATCTTCATATTTTTACATTTATAATGTAAAACTTTGAGCATCATTGGGCTTGGTTTTTGGGCCCAACAATTGTTTGATGATCCATGGGCCCATTATGATTTCTTCATAAAAGTTTTTCATTGATCCTAAAAAATATCCATCTTCCATTGGGATTCATCCATCGGAACTAAAAAATAAAATGTTCCAAACAAAGGGATCAATCATATCCCAAAATATCAAATTCAAAAAATGAATATAGTTCAATCCACAAATAGATGAATTATTGAGCCCAAATATTCATTTTAAACGTGAATTGCATTTTAGATGAGAAATGGAGTTATATTTATATAATTCACTAATAAAATGTTTATGGACTTTGGAACAATGAATATAAAGATATTAACAATTAATTTTAGCCACTTTTAGTGACTAATCAATTGGATATACACATCATGCCCTGGTTTCTCTACATATGTTTCCCACAAAAAATAATGGTTGTCAATAAAAAGAAAATTTGTCCCTAGGAGAGTCTTTTACGACTTTTGTATTCCTAAAATGGATCCTGAGCCTTATGCATGTCCATAATCCACACGTATAGGGTTAACAAAAATACCTAATCTATGTCTGAAGAACATAAGAACATTCCCGGTAGACTGTCCACAATTAGGGCTCTACTATATTAAGTTTGGTCGAAGTTGTTCGACCTAAAACATCAGTAATTAGTTTGATTGTTAGGACTGTGAACTGCTAGAGACCAAAAAGGATGCCATACATTCCAGAGGGAAAATATTCAGAAGGTACCTCTGGGTAAAATTCAAGTATCATTTCATTAAAAAAACATTGATCCATCAAAAAAGACCTAAAGATTGTTAGGTCTAAAAACCACAAAGGAAGCCTAAGAAAAAGTCAAGTTACATCTTCTAATCCCATTTCAAACAGGATTTATAAAAAAAAGGTAGTAATGAAAAAGACAAAAGATTTAGTAATTTGTTCCATCAAACCTCAAAATTTGTCGAACTATGCTAACTTAGTCTCACACCTTAGGAAAAATCTAGAGGCATTTTAAATTGTTCCATTTTTCTGATCATTGTTTAAAATTAATACCTGATTGAAATGATGTTTATATGATTGATTATGATAAATTTATATAATATTTAAAGGAAAAGAAGTATAATTTAAGGAAAATCAGTTTCATATAGTTTGAAAAAAAATGGAGGAGCATCCCAAGTTTGGAGTCTCTTCAAACTGTCAAAAAAGGGTAAGAATACATATCATGATTTGTGACAGAACTAAAATAAGTCCTAGTTATCTTTTTCTAGAAGGATGACGAGTGATTTTAGCAAGCCATTATAGTTTTCTCCAAAGAATCTCTCTCTCCTATTTTGACTTTGACCGTCGGATGCACCCTCTCCAAAATCACTTTAAGGTCTCGCCCTTTCTTCTAGAAAATACCATTGTTGGCACGTGAAGAGGGAAGTAGATTACTCAACCTCAATGCATGGTATTCTCACTCCCACGTCTCTTCATATCAGTTGTCCACCAAAACATGGGCCTTCACCTCCTCATCTATTGGATAATCAAATTCTTTTGAAACATCTCGAAGGATCACCATCTGGTGATGGGAAGAATTGAACATGAACAGCTTGTCCTCGCAAGAGTGAAGGTCTTCTGGGGAAATGATGATTTGGTAGATAAGGAGGTGTATGTTTCTATAATCAAATCCATTGGAACCCATCTTGGTGAATAATCACTGAAAATTGTCACCCTTGTTAGAAAAATTGGCCTTGGTTGTTTTCGTGACAACATCACATAATTGGCGCCATGCCTCATTTCATATTCCTTGGTGCCTCGCCGTAGCACCAGTACCATGATCCTCCCCCACTGTATAGTTCCTATATGTTGAAAGCATCATTGAATGAGTGGGGAGGGACCTATGACAGGTCGCTCAAGATATGGGACTCTCTTTTACCTCAGATGGTTCAACCGCTGGAGTCGGATGCGGAAGACTAACTGCACATTCTGGGATGATCTGTTATATTCTTCTAGTGCTAGCCTCATTAAGGTATAGGGTAGTATCCATGGGAGGGGAGTAGTCTAAATCACATACCAATGAGATAGTTTGTACCTATTAGGCCCTTATAGACGTTTCTGATGATGAACTCAGCGTCTTCTTATCACAAGGGAAGGAACCGGTGGTGTATCCATCATGGATTCTGTAGGGACATTAGTAGAAGGAATAACTATTTCACTCTTCACTATATAAGGAATGTGTGGAATTTTCTTTAGGGAAAGGATGGGGTAGAAAATGGTTAAAGATTTCTACACCTATCGAACTGGTTCTTTCAGCATCCTGTTGGGGTAATAATCCACCCAAATTCGGGCATAGTCTAATGATAGGAACATGGATTTTGTCGTATTGGGGATGATAACTTCCATAGCATCCCCTTAATGCATCATCATGAGCCATAATTGGAAAATAACTACAGGGTGAGACTATCCCCTTAACTGAACAACTCGAAGTAGTGGAGTTTGTTGAAGGCATCCAAATTTCCTAGAAAACCAGTAGGGGGGTATGTCTCAAAGATGACTACTTGATATATACGATCAGGGAGCATCCCATCCCAAAGTAGGATGAGGTATGAGAATTCCTCAAAATAACCCCTCTTCCACCACTCAATGACCCATGAGGGGTATGTTGCAACACAAATGAGAAATGGGAAGCATCGTTCAACAACCCAACCTCATCAATAACACATAGATTTTTAGGGTGAATAAAGAAAAGGTTGAGAAGGGTGGGTTGAAAGTCCAAATAAAGAACCTTTGTAGTATGCCGATATTCATAGTAGGAGAAGTGTTATAGCATCCATCCGTACAAAAATTGAAATGCTCTTCTGAGATGGTTTGAGGGTATACTGTCATGTAAGTGTCCCAAAAACTCATACATCCAAGTGAGAGTAGGAAGGGAAAAATTAATAAGTCGACCATATGCCATCATGGATTCCATAATCAATGTATAGGCCCAAAAACCGGTAAAGATATCGATGGATAAGAAAATCCATCTGCTAAAAAACATAGAAAAGAAACCTACTAGTCTAAGTGCTAGTGATATGTCTGGTAGAAGATCATACCCCCATTTGGTATATCATTATGCTTCAAGGGTATCACAATATGACCTTGGAGTCTTGGGGGACTGGTGGGATGGATGAGTTCCGTTGTGGCGAGCCGCCAGCTTAGGTCCGTTTTTCTATAGGAATAACCCTATCCATGCCTCGAATGGGATAAGCGAGTGAGCCAGGAGGGGGTGATTAAGTAATCCCTCTTCCATGAAAAATAAACTCATTATCAACGGGGACACATGGTCAGTGTCATTATAGGTAGCAGATGGTATAAGAGACTCATCATACATCCCTTCAAGGATGGGGAGTCCTCCAAGCTGGTGGATATCCCATAGGCTGATCCCCACCTCCCCATGAAATAAGTGGAAGGTGTTGGTGCTTGCAAACCAGCAGCTTAGCAGCTTTGGAAGGATTTTTCTTGGAGAGAATATCAAAAACTGAGAAACTCAAGCCACCTAATACATGACCACTACCCCCAATTGGTCAGGGGACTCCAAGTAGGTCGAATGTACCAAGAATTCCTAGGCCCACTCATCGAAGAAACATCCGCTATCCCCAAGATCCCACTTGGTGCTCCACTCTCTGTTGGTATTTTTCTTGGTAGATTTTGATAATGGATGGGTACTCTCGAGTGTCTAGTCTCAGGACACCATCGCGAAACCTTTGATTTCCCTAAGTCCTTGCCAACCCTCTTAGTATGATGACGTTCTCCTGAATCGGAGTGGTGATGACTTCTACTACTGGGGAAATGTTGGAACGATCAAGACCTTGTAGTGGCTCTAAGTGTATGATAGGGGTATCAGGGATAGCCAACGGTAGAGGAACATCATCAGGGAGACCAAATCCGTAAAGTGGAAAATTTATAGATAGTAGATAGGCTAGATGCTCTAGAGTCAAGAAATCACTTAAGAAGCAGTCATAGGGAATGATGTGGGATCGAAGATTATCCTCACTATTTCACTCCATGGTCTCCCTTTTCTTCGTAAATTTTATCAAAACTTGTGAATCCGACATTGTAGTCTACACAGGAAGATCCGGAAGCCAACAAAAAGTCAGTCGAATAAAAATTGATGGATAAAGGCTATGGAAGAATGGTTAAGGGACTTAAAACATGTCTGTGCAAGGCTTCGTGTAATGTTTTCCGAAACAGTACGTGGTAGCCACATACCGAGTACTGCATAGTGTGTGGAGGAATCATACTATATACAACCAAAATGTATGTAAGTAACCCTGATTACTGCTATGGTATGCAGATTCCTATCAGTGCATACAGTCGTGGTATGTGAACCATCAATGAGGAGTTGGCCCATAGATCATTGGCTGGTGAACAGAAAGGTTCATGAAATGTGGATATAGCGAATCTAGGACATGATTATGTTCATGTTCAGAAGTTTCAAATTAATTTTTATCTTTGGATTATTAATTCTTAAAGTTCAGTTCGCTGATCCAAGCTTGGTATATGGACAACCTAGCCATGTAGCATCCTCATACACAAAATCTGGATTCTTGTCTGAAAATTCCCCATTTTTTCGTGAAAACCAAAATATGGTATGCAGATAGAGAAATGGTGAGAAGATTGGTTCATGGTGCATATGAAGTGGTTCGCAAACTGGATTTTTTCAAGGAGCACGGTGCGTGGTAGAAAAGGAAGCCCAGGAAATTGAGAGCACTTTTTCACTGCGAGAAATGGTAAAAGAAAAATGGAATGTGCCCATATATATAGGTGTAGTCCCCTCCTTCTGTTCCTATTTGCTCTACCAAAAAACCATTTAAATTTAGGACCGTTTATACACCAAATAGTCCCCTTTTCATTCCAAATGGGCCCTATTCAAGTGGGGTGGCATTTTTAGGGTCATAAAAATTCTTCCAATGGAAGAAAATACCCCCACTATCATTTTCTAGAAGGAATAAAGTACTCGTACAAGTCTAGAAAGGTGAATGAACTCAAATCAAGTTGAAAATTTCAGATGAAACATAAAGGAATTCATGTTTTTAAGGATTTTCAAGTGGCCCATATACCATCACCAAGAAAGTTATCTGGACTAGCTAAATCGTGAACCAACAGGTACATAGAACAATCCATGAACAGATGGGCCAAGGAGCAATGGCCAGTGAAAAAAACAATCAACCGACCACATCGCCAAAAGACTTATGTGGGTGAATCCCATACGCGTACCATCCCATGAACTAATATGTTCATGGATTAAGCAAATGGGAAGGGGTTTGCGAACCATTATCACGAACTAAAGCCTCCAAAAACCCCAGTTGACCAAGTCTTATACGGGTCTGGATATTGCATCATGGGCCTCTACAAATGGTATAGTGTGCCCAATGGATACAATTGCCCTAATGTTCTATAAAAGGATCATATTAGAAGAACTAGGGATGGATAAAGAAAGATTTAAGGGGGCCTATAGGTTAGAAGAATGATTTCAGAGAAGACACAGACTTCAGTCTCGATTTATCGATGAAGCCCGAATTTCAAACTACACTCTTAGAAGGTACAATGGGACACAAACCATAAAATTGGGGAATTGAATTATAACAATAATAGAACTGCGAACCTAATTGGTGAACCACAAACCATTTACTTCTCGAGGATTAATTTCCCGTGAATGTTATTCCCTCAGACCCTCCTTCAATATGGTGCTCTGCGTATTGCACCGCTACACAGAATAAACTCGACATCACGTACTACATCAGTACATGAATAGAACCCAAAGCGGTGTGGTGTGTCACGTACCACTCTGGTACATGTTGGAATGTACCCATTATTCGTACCACATCGGTATGAAGATGACCCCTCTACCCGCATACCACTATGGAATGTGGAGCCTCCCCCATCCCATATAAGAAATCAGTACATGGAATGGGGTATTTTTGGGTATTATTTCCTCTAGTTATAACCTCATCCTTCCATTACCATCAAGTCCTCCATGATCCCTCCTTGAAACAGTCCTCCGACATCAGGCCAAAGGAATTTTCGAAACCCTCAGACCCGTATGATCAAACCATTAGGTGCATCAGTCCACCCCTTTGAGTCTACATACCCTTTGTAAGAGGAGTCATGAAGGCTCTCCCCACAATAGTTTGGGCTTCGGGAATGCCTATGGGTTTACATTCCCATGGTAACCCAGAGTCCAACCTTGGGATGCCTATGTGAACATCCCAATTCTAGAAATTATGGGTGATCACTTTATTTTCCATTCAATGAGGAATAGTGATCAGTCAATGGAGTTATGTTCAGTTCTCCTTTTAATGGGGACGAAACTCCTCCCCTACCCAGTATGTATTCTAGGGTTCTCCCACTAAGGTAAGTACCAAATTTTCCAAGGCTGAGCCACATGAATTTCAATGTCATTTCACATTTAATGTTTCATCACTATGCCCTCTAACCCACGGTCACCCTGGTATCTTCCTCCAAGGGCTCTCCCTTCCCCCCCCAATAGGGGCGAAAGAATATGCATTTTTGAATATTTCATATCCTCTTGTTTCTCAAACCGATCATGACTCATGTGATCTTAGAGGTTTGTGATGATTACAACATCCACGTCAATCTGAACTATGATAACATTGATTCTTGATCAAACTAGGATATGTAGGATTCCTACTAGAAGGCCCGATCTCAAAAGGATGCCCTCCCATAAAGGGTCATCCCAATCATGTCTCCTCAAATGGGAAGCTTCCATGCGTAAGCCCCAACAAAATCTGAACTACCAGAACCATGACTCCTGATCAAACCTGGATATGTAGGATTCCTACTCAAAGGCTCGATCTCAAAAGGGTGACCTCCCATAAAGGGGCCACCCAATCATATCCCCCCAAATGGTCATCTCCCATGTATAATCTCCAACACAAATCCAATCTACATGGCTTCTGATTCCATTCATGAGGATACATAGGAATCCCTTCTTTTGGGCCCAATCCCAACATCATGTCACCTTTTGTCCCCCCTTGATGATGATAACCTCCAGATGACCTTATTGTATGGATCAAGTTAGCACCACCGCCATAGAAACAAATATATGCATGCCTATGATGATCTTGGAAATCAATGGTTGCCCATGGACACACTCTTTGGGAATGAACTATGGATTCACGAACATATGAACACAACTAAAATCTATATGAAAGTCCTAGAACAGGAAACAATTCTCCCCCAGAAGGGTGCGGTGAGCCTGACCTCCAATCTTCTTGACCAAAAGAGTCCTTAAGTGTCGTTGGCTGAGTCATCAATCAACGAGTGCCTACCGTTGGAAAGAAGGTCCGTTAATCATGGATTTCAGATTCATTGGGAATTCTTGGTTCAATGAATAAACCTGTTGGAGACCATCCAAAGAAATTATATCTGAGGTGGACTGATTTCACAAGTACTTGACCCCATGCAATCGCCCGCTGGAAGCATCTGACTAGGGAACCACCTTCGCAGTTTCAAAGATGTGAACTGCCCAGTCCCTGCAGAGATAATACAACGTTCATTAAAGGAAAATGACATTGAATGGGTAAAAAAATAAATAGGGAACATGATTGGAAACTGTCTCGCGAAAATGGGATGGGTGATGATCCTCGTCGAACCATTTCCACATACCTGAAATGTGCCACCTCAAAGGAGGAACAATACCTAAACACCCTAGAAACCATAATAATCCTAAATGGACCTAATAATCCCTAAGAAAATAAAAAACATAAAACCATAAAAACCAGAAAATCCTTAAAAACGTAAAATCCCTAAAAACATAAAAAATACTAAAAACCATAAATGAACCTAAAACTGCTAAAAACTATAAATACCACTAAAAACCATTAAAACCCCAAAACCCATAATACTGTAAAAACTAAAAAAAACTATAAAAACCATTCAAACCCCTAAAAGGGTAAAAAACTATCTAAATGTTAAAATCCAAAAAAATCTAAAAAACCTCATAAAATACCAAAAAAACCCCACAATCTCTAAAAATTTTAAAAATTAATTAAAATATTAAGAAACCCATAAAAATCACTAAATACATAAAAATACTTAAAAACAATGAAAATCTCTAAGAAAACCTTAAAAACCAAAAAATCTTTAAACCCCTAAAAACCTGAAAATTTTTAAAAACAAACAAAAATCCCTAAAGACCATAAAACCCTAAAAACCCCTAAAAACCATAAAAATTACTAAACCCTTAAAAGATCCCTAAAAAGTCAAATAATACCTAAAACCAATTAAAATTACTTAAAATATGTTAAACCGTGGAAAATTTTAAAAAAATATAAGAAACCATAAAACCCCAACAAAAGCTGAAAGCCCCATAAAACTCAAAAAACTAACAACCCCTAAAAACCCTAAAATCCCTAAAAACCCTAAAAAGCTCAAAATCCATAGAAATCATAAAAAATTATTAAAATCCCTAAATGTTCTTTAAATCCCTATAAACCGAAAAACACATAACCCCTCTTAAGGAAAACCAAAAAATCCTAAAAAACCATTAAATCCCATAAAAATCCTAAAAACTACTAAAAACTCTAAATCCAAAAAACACCCTAAAATACCCTAAAATAATTAAAATATTAAAAAAATTAAAAGATTGTATAAGTCCACTAAAAATAAACTAAATACTACAAAAACCCTTTAAACCCATAAAACAATTAAAAACTCAAAAAAACACTAAAAAACACAAAAGTCCCCTAAACCACCAACAAACCATAAAAACCCTAAAAATACCAAAAAAAAATCAAATATACCATCAAAATATTGGAGGAGGTAAAATCCACCTCTAGAAGGATGGATCAAAAATGGATCCTTATTGGTGATTTCAACACTGTTTTGAAGCCTGAGTAAAAACTGGAAATAACTTTTTTTGGATTGCTACTTCGGAATTTTCTGAGTCCATTGACTTATGAAATCTGGGTATTGTTCCCCTTGATGGTTCTAATTTTACATGGTGTAGATACACATGGGAGGGGAAACAATCAAGAAATATTTATAGATTCATTTTCCACATTGATGATCATAATGCTGCCCAGGAAGTCTTTGGATTCACAATTCCAAAACACCACTATGATCACAAACTAATTGTTGTTGATGTTAACATTATGCTGAAAATTTCAGCCCCTATTCCTTATCAACTCAACAATTGATGGCTTATAATTTCCAGATGTATGGAAATTTTCATGGATATATGGATGTTTTAATCCATTGGGAGCCTTCTCCAAAGACTTTCTATGAATCTTAATCATCTTTAGGGGTTACTAAAGGAATGGATCGGAAAATAATTTTCCAATATTGATGTGGATGTCAAGAACTCAGAGGAGGAGCTAGAAAATATTCAGATTCATTTCAAGCAGCAACCTAATCTATCTATATTGGAAATTAAAATCCACAATATGCATGATGATCTCTTAATTATGAAGGAAATATTAGTCAAGAAGAAAAAGAATGTGATATTGTTAAAATATGGGGATAGTAACACCAATTTATTCAATAGATTTAATAAAGAAAAGAGAGTAACTATAGGGAACAAGGTGATCATCATTTGTGGATATGTTTACACTGTTGAAAATGAGATTTCTCTGGATTTTGTTGGGAACTTTAAAAGAATATAATTTGATAATGGCCAATCCAGTACTCATCACATGGTGGACAACATAAGTCCCTACATTGATGAGAACTTGAATAATCTCTTAATTTCTCCCCCATGAAAAGACGAGATCAGATCTGCTCTCGTCTCTCTCAATCATGAGAGTGTCGCAGGACCTGATGGATTCAGTAACATTTTTTTATGTTTTACTGGGACATTTTGTAGGATGACATTGAGCAGGCCATTAAGGTCTTCTTCTCTCACTCATACATTCCCCATGGAATGAACTCCCACTTCATCAATCTCATTCCCAGTAAAGAGAATTCTCTAGACATTAAGGATTTCAGGATAGTTTCACTTTGGAACATAATACCCAAACTTATTAGTAATATTTTCATAAGATGGATGGGTATACTAGATGATGGAATGTTCTCTACAAACCAGTTTGGATTTTTCCCTAGGAGAAACATTCAAAAGTGTATCTTCATGGTCTTAGAGAGTGTCAATCTAGTGAGAAGGAATAAAAAGGATGGGTACTTTTCCCTTAAAATTTATATTTACAAGGATTTTCATACTCTTAAATGGGTATTTCTTCTTGATGTTATTTGAATATATAGTTTCTATAATGGGTACGTGAATCTGATTCACATCATACTTGGATCATTAAGGATTCCAATTATTCTAAATGGTGCCCCAAGAGGATTTTTTCCTCGCATCAGGGGAGTGAGACAAGTTGATCCTCTATCTGAGTTTCTATTTTCTATTGCAGCGGACTACCACAGTAGATACATCAATGGTATTTCACACATGGGAATTTAAAAACTGATTAGGGATGGTGAGAAATAGCATGCCCCATCTCACCTCTTGTACACTGATGAAAATTTATTTCTTGGTCAAGCATCAAGGAGAACTATATCCTCCATTAAATCCCTCTTATATCATTATGAGGAGGTGTATGGCTAGACCATCAGTTGGGACAACTCTTCCATTGTTTATGGGAATGGAATATTAGTTGGTAAAAGGAACATGATCATCATGTATCTTTGGGTGATGAGGGGTTCCTTACCTTTTCAATATCATGGGGTCCCACTATTCTGGGGAAAGGTGAAAAGATTGCATCTAAAGGGTATTTTTATGGTATCATACATCAATTGTCCAGATGGAAAGTTATGGTTATGTCCATGGCAGGGAGGGTTTTCCTCGTGAGTATAGTGACCGCGTCTATGTTTGTATATTCCTTCTCCCTCAATAGATGGTTGAGAGTACTTCTCAATGAGATTCAAAGTATGGAGCAGATCTTCATATGGACAGGTTCAACACATGAAATAATGTTGATTACAATTTCATGGAATGAATGAATCAAGCCTGTAGAGATAGGGGGCCTAGGAATAAAGTAACTTTTAACCTTCAATGATAGTTTCATTTGGAAATTCACATTGAGTCTGATTTCAAATGAATTTGATGAAGACTTCCTTTCGAACAAATTTACAAAGCAGCTACTCAATGGTTACAAACACTACCTTTCCTCAACGGTTTGGGAATATCACAAACATGCCTATTTGAGGATCATATAGGATAAAAATGGTTGGTATGTACGGACACTACTCCTAATTTTTAGGGCACAAAATGGCTCAAACAACCCCTGTATGATCTGAATGTTCCACCTGAAGAAGACCCTCTATCCATTTTGGGCTTTCTATCACAAATGCACTCACCTGACTCTATCATTCCTTCTCATGTGATGATTGAAATTAATAGCTATACTTTTATGGACTATGACACTTTGGTTTGGATCCATAGCAAAACTGGACAGGTTAATTGCAAGGACTTTTATAGGCTTCTATGTGGGGGCCTTGTTCATCAACCTCCTTGGATCATGAATTTCACAGTCTGCAATATCTGGACATCTAGATTCTTTGTGATCTGGATAATCTGGAAAAATAGAATTCCCACATCTAATCATCTCAAATGAGTCAGCATTCATGTGACTTCTATATGTTCCCTTTGTAGGTATACTGAGGACTCTATATAGCACGTTTTCTTATAATGTGACCAGGCCAAGCGGCTCTGGTCCTATATGGGATCTCTGTTTGGGATGGATTTTGACACATGCATACCACTTATTGACTTCATTTCTGGTCTGTCTCGTACTCACTATAGTGAAAAGATTCAATTTTTTTTACTTTTTTCTGTTGATGTAGTCATTACAGCCTTTTGAGAAGCTAGAAATACTGCTCTGTTTGGTGGTGTGCACAACGCTATCCAGCAAGGTATGATGTATATTCACAGGGACGTGTATGATGATTCACATGTCCAAGATGGTTCTATTTGTAATACTATTTTTGATTTACTAACTCAGAGAATAATTGGTGTTTTAGGTCAGACATGCAAAACTCAGATGTTGAAGCATATTCGATTGATACCACCAATTGTGCCTTGCCTCAAGGTGAATGTTAATGGAGCTGCGTCAGGTGTACCAGGTCTGTCAGGCTGTGGGGTAGTGTTCCTCACCTACTGTGGGTTTGTAAAGGGATATTTCTATCACTTTATTAGAGTTGGAAATGACATTGAAGATTAAATATGGGAAATGATCTATGCTATCAGGTACACTATCTAGTTTAATTGGAAATGGGTATGGATTGAATCTGATTTTTAGAGTGTGTTTCATGCTTTGAGAACAAGGACACGTAATGTGACTTGGCATGTGCTATCTCAACGGTTTGAGTGTCTCAATAATCTCACTAAAATTCATATGGTTGTTTCGCATGTCTATAAGGAGTCCAATCTGTTGGAAAATGCCTTTTGAAAAATGGGCACTCATTGAACATGATACAATATGGTCTTTCATGGCCCCTAACTGATGTGCCCCAATGGTGGATGCAAATAGATTTGGTGTGATGAACACTCGTTTCTGTAACAACCACTTGTATGCTGGACTCTCCATCTCTTTTTATTTAATAATTTCTTATGGTCGGCTTCCACTGGTTCTTGGTCATTATGCTAAAAGGCAATAAAACCCTAAAAATGACTAAAAACCCCAAAAATGTAAAAAACATAAAACCCCTAAAAATATTAAGAACCCTAAATCCCATAAAAACCCTAAAATACACTAGAAACTCTAAAAACCCTTTAAATCTCTAAAAAGGTTATAAAACTCTAAAAAACATTAAAACACTAAAAAACTCAAAAGAACCCTAAAAACCCTAAAAATAATAAAAACCTTAAAACCCCTGAAAAACCTAAAACCCTCAAATTCCTAAAAACCCATAAAAATAAAAAATCCTTAAAAATACCTATAAGCGTAAAAATACTTGAAAACTTGAAACCCCCTATGAAACCTGTAAAAACATAAAAACACTTAAGACCCCTAAAAACTAAAAAATGCTAAAACCCCAAAACTCATAACAACCATAAAAACTAAAAAAACCCCCTAAAACCCTGAAAAACCAAAAACACATAAGAACCCTAAAAGCCACTAAAAAATTTAAAACTATTAAAACTGCTAAAAATATTAACAAACATTAGAAACCTTTAAACCGCTAAAAACTAAAAAAACATAAATCCCCAAAATTACCATATAAATGTTAAATAATTTAAAAATTGCTTAAACCAACCTAAAAACCCACCAAATCCCGGAAACCCAAAAAAACTATAAATATAGTAATAAAATTAATAAAAATCCCTACAAACCTAAAAACCCTAGAAAATCACTGAGAAAAACATAAAAACATAAAAACACTTAAAACGACTAAGAAACTAAAAAAGGATAAAAACCCTAAAAACCTAGGAAACCCTAAAAACCAAAAAAATCTCTAAAATCCGTAAAAAATAAAACAATTCCTAAAAATACACTAAAAGTCAATAAAAATGAAAAAAACCCTAAAACCCTTTAAAATACCAAAGTGAAACTAAAAAAAACCTTAAATCGAAAAACCCCTAAAAACATAAAAATGGAAAACACCATAAAAGTCCTTAAAACCCTAAAACCAATAAAAACCCTAAAAAATAAAAAATTAAAACCCTAAAAATCCATTAAAACCCAATAAAACTCAAAAAACACTTTAAACCCCTAAAAATGTTAAAAACCCTAAAAACCCTAGTAAACTCAAGAAAAACCCCAAAAAACCCAAAATAATATAAAACACATTAAAATATTAAAAAGGATAAATGAACCCTAAAAATACTTAAAAACAAAAATAACCCAAAAACTCAAAAAACTATAAGAAAACCAAAAAAAACCTAAAAAACTTTAAACCCCTAAAATAGTTTAAAATGAAAAAAACCCAAAACATATTTAAAACCAAAAAATCCTAAAAAATATATAAACCCCTAAAAATGTAAAATAAATTAAATCCCATAAAAACCCAAAAAACACACTAAAAACTCTAAAAACCCTTCAAACCCCCAAAACATCAAAAAAACTCTAAAAACCTTAAAACCCAAGAAATCATTAAAACCATAAAAAAATCCCAAAAGGCCATATATATCCCTAAAAAGTTTAAAAACCCTAAAAAACATGAAATTCCCTATGAAAATATTTAAAAGCTAAAAACACAAAAAACTCCAAAGAATATAAAACTCTACAAATTGTGAAAAAAAAACCAAAAAACCACTAAAGACCATAATAACCCATAAAAACGATAAGACCACTAAAAACCCATAAATCCATTCAAAATAATGAATCCCCTTTAAACCCCTAAAAATGTTGAAACCCAATTAAAAAACATAAAAATACCTAAAACCCCACAATATAAATAAAACCCTAAAGACCATAATTTTTTTGAAAAATGACTAAAAATCCCAAAAAATGTAAAAAATCATAAAAACCATGAAAAACAAAAAAAAATTAAAAACATAAAAAACATTAACACCAGAAAGAAACCTAAAAAGGTTAAATACGCTAAAAAATCTAAAAACCCTAAAAACATTTATAACTCAAAAAACACTATAGAACACCAATAAAACACTAAAAACAATATATACCCTTTAAACACCTAAAAACAGTAAAAGATAGTAAATACCTTTGAAACTCTAAAAAACACTACAACCCAAGAAACCAAAAAACCCCTAAAACACTAAAAACCATAAAATTACTCAAAATCACTTATAACCATAAAATTATTTAAAATTCCCTAAAAATCCCTAAAAATGTCAAAACACTTATAAACCCTAAACAACCTAAGGAAAACATAAATAATTATAAACACATAAACCCCCTAAAACCTTAAAAATCTAAAAACTGTAAAAAAACGATAAAAAATCACAGAAACCATAAAAACCCTTAAAACTAAAAAAATATAAAACCCATAAAAACCTAAAAAAACAACTAAAAACTTTAAAACACTTTAAACCCCCAAAAATGTTAAAAACTCTAAAAATCCTTTAAAGCCATAAAAACATAACAGAATTTAAAAACCCTAAAACCCAAAAAAACCATCAAAGTCCCTAAAATCCCTAAGAACCATAAAAGTCCTAAAAAACGAAACAATACATAAAATAATAATAAACTTATAAAAATCCTGCAAAACCATTATAAAACCAAAAATATTTAAAAACACATAAAACCTATAAAAACCTAAAAAACCCTAAAACCCTAAAAAAAATTAAATACCATAAAACCTAAAAAACCCATTAAAAACCTTAAAAACCTCTAAAAATCCTAAAAACCACTCAAAATATAAAAACCATATAATCCACTAATATATTTAAAAAAAATATAAAAAACTGTAAAAATAATAAAAATCATAAACACCCCTAAAAACCTAAAAAAATATAAAAACCCTAAATACCACTAAAACACCTCAAAATACCTCAAATCCAAAAAACTATAAAAATAGTATAATCCTTTCAAACCCATAAAAATCGAAAAAACCATTAAAATACGATAAATCATTTTAAAATTCTAAAAACCCAAAAAACTAAAAAACCTCAAATTATCCAAAAAACTGAAAAAAACTCAAAATTCCTTAAATCAAAAAAGACAATAAAAATAGTAAAATATCCCTAAAAAGCCATATAAAGGTAAATAGTCCTCCAATCCTTGAAAATCCATTAGAAATCCTTATAATATAAGAAACAAATAAAGTCCCTAAAAACCAAAAAAAGTAAAAAACCCTAAAATATCCCTAAAAATCCATAAAAACACAAATACCCCTAAAACCCCTGAAAATCCATTAGAAAACCTTATAAAACAAGAAATAAGTAAAAACCCCAAAAAACTAAAAAACAAAAAAAAAACCTAAATGAATTTAAAAACCCTAAAGACCTAAAAACAATAAAACCCCTAAAAACCATAAAAACACATAAAACCCTAAAACCACTAAAAAATATAAAAAACATTTAAACCCTTAGTTTTTTTTAAAAACTCAAAAAATACTTAAACCCCATAAAAAATAAAAAACCCCTAAACCACTAAAAAACCATAAAAACACAAAAAAAACTAAATACCCTAAAACCCTCAAATCCCTAGAAACCCACAAATATCATAAAAATATAAAAAAAGATTGTAAAAATATAAAAAAAACATAAAAATATGGAAAAACCCTAATAAACCCTTAAAAACAAAAAATACTTAAATAACCTTAAAACATGAAAATCGTTGAAACCCAACATGACTGTAAATATCCTAAAATCCTTATAAATAATAAAAACCTTAAATCCCCTTAAAACACTAAAAACCATTAAAATTATAAAAGCACTTAAAACCTATAAAAACATTAAAAACTCTAAAAAATAATAAAAACACTAAAAACTGAAAAATAAACCATTAAAACACAAAAATAACATTAAAATCATAAACAACCTGAAAATACCTAAAACCCAAAAAAAATCATAAAATTTCACAAAATCCAAAAAAAATCCCTAAACATGCAAAAGGCTTCGAAACCCTAAAAATTCCTAAAATCCCTGAAAACATAAAAAACACAAAACCCCTAAAAACCTAAAAAAATGCTAAAAAACATAATAAACAATGAATCCCTAAAAACAATAAAAAACCCAAAAACCTTAAAAACCGATAAAACCATAAAAACATTAAAACCCCTTTAAATGCCTAAAAACATTAAAAAACTCTAGAAACCTTAAAAATCCTAAAAAACTCACAAAAACCTAACAATTAAATGAAGTCAGAAATCCCTATAAACCCTAAAACATCCCAAAACACCTCAATATTCCCAAAAACATTAAATACTATTAAAATTGTAAAAACACTAAAATAACAAAATAAATGTCTAAAAACACTGACAAAACATTAAAAATTCTTACAAACTTAAGAACACAAAAAACCCTTAAAACACTAAAAAATACTATAAATCCCTAAAACTCCTAAAACTCATAAAAAACTATAAAAACCATAAAAAACTATAACCCCAAAAAACCCAAAAAACACACTTAAAACTGTAAAAAACATTACACCTCTAAAAATTCTAAACAGTAGTAAAAACCATAAAACCCCTAATAACACATAAAATCCCTAATATTCTAAAAACCATAAATACCAAAACCCCGAAAAACACTCAAAAACCTTAATAAACCTAAAACTCATAATAATGTTTAAAAATTCTTAAAAATCCAAAAAATGTAAAAACCATAAAAAAACTAAGAACCTAGAAAATCACTAAGAAGTCCTTAAAACCTAAAAAACATTAAATTCAAAAAAAAAATAAAAAATGTTTAAAACCGAAAACCCTAAAAAAAAGTAGAGCACATAATAACACCTAGAAACCTAAAAAAATACTAAAAATCTCTAAAAACCCTAAAAACAAATTAATAAATAAAAAAACTAAGAACATTCATAAAATCAAAAAAATAGAAAACCCCTAGCCCCTAAAAAATAAAACCACTAATACCCAATAAATCCCTAAAAACCATAAAAAAGTAAAAAACAAAAAAATCGCAATAAATACCGTGAAATGTAAAAATATAAAAACCCTAAAAAATGTATAAATACTTAAAAACATAAAAACACATAAAAAACCTAAAACCCCTAATAATGATAAAAACAAAAAGAATACAAAAAAACCTTCATGAATAAAAAATCCAAAAAACATGGAGAAACACTAAAAAATCTATGAAAATTAAAACCTTTAAATGTTTAAACCACTACAAAACCAGAAGATACCAAAAAAGCTCAAAAAACCCAAAAAAAACATAAACCCCTAAATGAACCCTGAAAACCATCAAAATCCCGAAAAACCCTAAAACCATTAAAATCCTTAAAAATCGCTGAAAATCATTAAAATCATTAAAATCCCTAGAAAAATTGAAAACCCAACACCTTAAAAAAATAAAAACACTTAATACCCCTAAAAACTAAAAATTGAAAAAAATCATTAAAAACATAAAATCCCTAAAAATCATAAAAGCCAAAAAACCTAAACAACCTAAAACCCTTAAAAACTACTACAACTCTAAAAGCCCTTTAAAAGAAATAGAATCATTAAAAATGATAAAAATTCTTTTAAACCTTAAAATAACTAAAAACAATCCCTAAAACCCCCCAAAAATTATAAAAACACTTTACACCCCACAAAATCAGTAAAAACCCAAAAATCATGAAAATCCTAAAACCCCTTAAAAGTAACTAAAAATGTAAAAACCATAAAAACTGTAATAACCCATAAAAAAAATTAAAATCTAAAAACCCAAGAAAACCCACAAATACTAAAAACTCTAAAAACCGTAAACACAATAAAAACATTAAAAACAATAAAATCCCTAAAAACCCTAAAACCCCATAGAAACCAATATAACCCTAAAAGAATAATAAATAATTTTAATCCCCACAAACCCCTAAAATTTTAAAGAAGTTCTAAAATACAATAAAACCCCAAAAAATTAAAAAACCCATAAAATCCCAAAAAATCATAAAAACCCAAAAAACCCTAAAACCCCAAAAAAATCCTTAAACACCATGATAACCAAAAAAATACTAAATGCCCAAAAAACCCCTAAAATGTAAAAATAGTTAAAACCCTAAAACCCCCTAGAAATATTTAAATACATAATGACACATAATCCCCTTAAAAAACTAAAAAAATGCAAAAAACCATAAAATAAAAAAACACTAAATCCTTAAAAACATCTAAACCCCAATAAAAACCATAAAAACAACATAAAAAATCAAAAAACGTTTTATACACCTAAAATCATTAAAAAAACACTTCAAAAACATAAAAACATAAAAATCATAACAAAAATATAAAGGCTCAAAAAACCATTAAACCCAAAAACTCTTAAAAAACCCAGAAAACCAACAAAATCCTTAAAACCCCTAAAAACCATAAAAATCATTAAAAACCACAAAAACATATAAAATCCTCAAAATAAAAAGAAAACCTTAAAACCATTAAACCATAAAAATCCCTTAAAATCATAAAAAACTCTAAATACCCTAAAACCCCAAAAAATCGTAAAACCCCAAAAAATCATAAAAAAATAAAAACCATTGACACACTAAAAACACTAAAAACTCTAAAAACCCATTAAAACCAAAAAAATGTTAACAAAACTGTAAAAACATTGAAACCCTGAAAATATCAAAAAAACAACTAAAACATAAAAAACCTATAAAAACCATGAAATTCTAAAATAATCTAAAACCACTTAAAGTCCCAACAATCGAAAAAAGTTAAAAATCATAAAAAATATAAAAGAATCCCAAAAATGAAAAAAACCCATAAAAAACCTCAAAAATATTAAAAATGTAAAAACCCAAAAAAAGTAAAAAATTAAAAAATTCATTAAAAACATAAAACATTAAAAAAACATCTAGAACACCTTTTAAATGCTAATAATTCCAAAAAACATTAAAAATCCTAAAAACTATAAAAAACCTAAGAACCCAAAACCCATCAAAATCACTAAAACCCCATAAAAATCCAAAAAATCCCCTAAAAATCTGAAAAAACATAAGAAACCAAAAAAACCATGATAAAACCTAAAAAACCTAAAAACCTAAACACACTTAAAACTGCTAAAATATTAAAATAACATAAAAATTCATAAGAAAAAAATATATCTAAAATATTTATAATCCCTAAAAAAATTAAAAACCCAAAATCACATAAAAACCATAAAAACCAAATAGAAACTCTAAAAAAACTTTAAACCCCAACAAAGGCTAAAAACTCTAAAAAACCAAAAAACCTCAAAAAAAAGAATCCCCTAAAAACCAAAAATACCATAAAACCCTAAAAACAACAAAATCCATTAAAAAACCTATAAATAATAAAAAGAAACTAAAAAATCCATAAAACCTAACAAAATGAAAACAAATCCAGAAAACTATGAAAAAATATTAGAAAACCTTAATCCCTAAAAAAAATAAGGTCCCTAAAAACCTAAAAACACTTAAAAAATTTAAAACCCCTAAAAAGCCATAAAACCCTAAAAATATCCTCAAAAGCCTTAAAACCACTGAAAATCGAAACAATGTAAAATACACTAAAATCACTAAAATTCCATTTTAACACATAAAAACATAAAAAACATTTAAACCACAAAATACTCAAAAAAACCAAAAAACCAAAAAATCATCAAACCCTAAAACCATAAAAACACTCAAAATCCCGAAATCTAATAAAAACCCCAAAAATTATCCATAAAATCCCTAAAAATCACTAAAATTATAAAACCCCATAAAAACATAAAAAACGAATAAGAAAGCCGTAAAAACCTTAAAAACCATAATACCATTAAAAACCTAAAAAAATGATAAAATCTACTAAGACACTAAAAATCCTTAAAACCCTAAAAACCATAACAACCCATAAAAACCATAAAAACACTAAAAAGCTATAAAACCACTAAAAACCACTAAAACCACTAAAAACCCTTTAAACCCCTAATAATGTTTAAAAATGTAAAAAAACATAAACCACTAAAAAACATAAAAAACCATAAAATTCCAAAAAATTTAAAAACCATTAAAAACTAAAAAATCCATCAAAATCCACAAAGACCCTAAATACCCATAAAAATTCTAAAAAACTATAAAAATCCCTAAAACATAAAACCCCCAAAAAACCTAAAAACCCTTACAAAACCCTAAACACAAAAAGAAATTAAAACCTCTATAAATCCTATAAAACAGTAAAACCCATGAAAACACATAAAACAGTAAAAACCAAAACAACCCCTAAACCCCTAAAACCTCTAAATCATACTAAAAATTCTAAAAAAAATTACACCTCTAAAAATGATAAAAAAAATATACAAATCATTAAAAACCTAAAAAAACTACAAAAAACACATAAAACCCAAAAAACAAAAACCTCCAAAAAACAAAATAAAATCCAAAAAACAGTCAAAATATTTAAAAATCCTAACAATAAAAAATAACTAAAAATACATAAAATGCCTAAAAATTTACAAAAACCCAAAAAACAAAAAAAAAACAAGAAAACATAAAAAATATGTAAAATTCTAAAATACCTAAAAAATGATAAAAACCCCTAAAGATATTAAAGAACCCTAAAACCCCTAAAACCAATAAACCACCAAAAGGCCTTAAAAATCCCTAGAAACATATAAAAACCCAATAAAAACTCTAAAACCCCTTTAAAACACAAAAAAACATTAAAAAATTATAAGAAACCAGAAAACCCAAAGAAACATACAAAACCAAAAAACCCCAAAAGTACCAGAAAACCCAAAAAACCATTAAAAACCCATAACCCCTCTAATTTCCAAAAAATCATGAAAACCCATAAAAATCCTAAAAATCAAAAAATATCACTAAAAAATTGAAAAAAATTCATAAAAACCAAAAAAATTATTAGAAAACCTTAAAAACAAAAAAAAATTAAAAACAAATAAAAACCTAAAAAATATTAAATCCCTAAAAATCCTAAACCCTAAAAAACATAAAATCCCCTAATACAAATAAAACCCTAGAAACCTATAAAACCCAAAAAATCACTAAAACTATAAAAAACCAATTAAACATCTAAAAACATTAAAAATTATAAAAACCATTGAAACCATATAAAAAATTAAAAACCCAAAAAATATTTGAAAAACCATAAAACCCCATAAAACTCCTAAAATCCCTAAACGCCCTAAAAACCATAAAATCATAAAAACACCTAAAATCTCTAAAAACATAAAAAACACTAAATCCTTAAAAACCGTAAGAAAAATTATAAACAAAAAAAAACACTTAAAACCCCAAAAAACCCTAAAAATTCTAAAAACCCTAAAATCCATAAAACCCCCTCTAACCATAAAACCCCTAAAACCTATATAAATTCTAAAAATTAAAAAAAACTATAAAATATCTTTTAACTGATAAAAAAACAAAAAAACTCAAAAAATCCTAAAAACCCAAAAATACTCTAAAAAACTATAAAAACCAAAGAAAACAAGAAAAACCCTAAAGCCCCTAAAAATTCCTAAAAATTCTCAAAATCCCAAAAAATTCATAAAAACTACAAGAATCCCGAAAAACCCCTAAAAATCCCACCAAACATAAATTAACCTAAAACCATAGAAAAACTATAGGAAAACATTAAAAGCATAATAATACTTAAAACCCCCAAAAAACTAATGAACACTAAAAACCCTAAAATCAATAAAAACCTTAAAAATAACCAAAAACCTTAACAACCCTAAAAACACATAAAAATTCAAAAATCCAATAAAATATCTAAAATCCCTTTAAACCCTAAATACATCAAATAATATTAAAATACCATAAAACTTTAGAAAACTAAAAATACCCCTAAAACCCATAAATCCATTAAACCCTCAACACTCTCAAATTATCTAAAAGCTCTAAAAACCATAAAAATCCACAAAATCCCTAAAAATCCCTAAAAATGTAAGAAACCTTGAAAATAACCAAACAAAATTTTAATTACCTAAATGAAATTAAAATGTATAAAGAACCAAAAAACTCTAAAAACCTTAAAACACTAAAATCCCTAAAACCATGAACACTATAAAAACCATAAAACGCATAAAAACCCCAAAATGATAAAAGACCAAAAAACCCACTAAAAATTCTAAAAACACGTTAAAACACAATAAATATTAAAAAAATTGAAAACCATTAAAACTTTGATTGAAAAAAACCATAAACCCCCAAAAAACCATAAAACATTAAAAATCCCAAAACACTAAAAACCCACAAAACCCCCCAAAAAACATAAGAAGGATGGCAGCGCATTCTCCTGGTTCTCTCTCCACCTCGATGCGGTTTCTAGAGTTTCCGCCATATTCCCATGGAGATGGCGGTGATAGATCTTTCCCCCATCCCTCTCAGCATTTTGGGGGGTGCGCGTGGCGGTGGAAGGCTGATGTAAAGTCATTTTCTCTTCGGCGGCATCACGTTTTCCATGAGGTGGAGCAGATTGGGGTTTCATCACCATTCACGGCCCTTTCCTATCATTCATTTGGAGGGAGATCTCAGCAACGGAGGACCTCAACTGAATTCTCTAGATCAAAGGTGAAAGGTTCTCTTTGGATTTGGCAAGTGCCGATGTTGACCAGTGTGTCGGCACTAGATCGCTTCTCAGCCTCGGCTTATGGGGGGAGATCTTGGTAACAACGGTATTCAACATCGTTCTCTGATTCAAAGGTGAATGGTTTTCTTCTGTGGCTTCATCCTTTCTGAGTGGAAGCTTCAGTCGTGTTTATGTGGTCTCTGGAAGCGATGGGGAATGGTTTTTCTTCTCTTCGGCATGGGTCTTCAGGAAATGATGACTCTTTCTTCTATCAGATCTCTGATTCTCGATCCCGCATTGAAGAAGTTTTTTTCTATGTTCTGGATCTGTTCATTCCTCGGTTCGCAAAGCAGCTGCAGGTGCATGCTCATCCTAGTCTATTACCTTCATCTCCACTCCATGGTGTTGATGCTAGATTTGGTCGGGCCTTTTGGTATTCCATGTTCTCCATTTCTTGGATGTGATTTTGGTTATGAATCATTGCGGGTTCTGGATTCTGGTTTTGCTGAGATGGGTTAAGCGATTTCTGATGTGAAATTGCTAGTGGTATGCGGTTAGCTATACTATGAGGTGTGTAATTCTGAATGTTGTTTGGTCCAAAGGCCTGGATTGCTGGATGTTGAGTTGTGATTCCTTGGGAGACGATGGGTTTGGATGTGCTAGTTGTTGTTTTATGACTTACAAGTTGATAGGAGTTGGTTATCTTGGAGGCAGTGATGCTTTTTTTGTTGATTCTAGTGTTTCGGTGCCGTCGTTTGTCCGAGGTTTCTGATGGTTTCTTGGGCAGATAATATTGGCTTGGAATTCTGAGCAGGAGAAGCATCTGTGATGTGTTTGGGCTACTATCTGTGGTTTTCTATGTTGTGGTTTGATTGGTTGTGAATCATTGCGGGCACTCATATTTTGTCATGTTGAGTGGTGCTGGATGCTGTATTATGTTTCTGGATGTGACACTAGGTGTGGAATGCTAGGGGTTAACTGGATAGGTGGTGATGGTTTCTGGGTTTTAAGTTTTTGGGTGATGGATGCTAATTGGTTGGGATGTGATAAAAGATGCAGGTGCTTGGTGATGATTATTGATTCACTGCGAGGTGGTGAAGGTGAGATTTGACACTGGTGGTTGGTGATTTTGATTGAAAAGGTAATGGAGACCGATGTTTTTGGTGTTGTGTGACAATGGTTGCTGATTTGTGGGGAGATGTTGTTGGTGATGCTTTTGTTTCTTCGCCAATCCTTTTTTGTGTGTCTTTTCTCTTTTCTTTGTTTTCTTTTCTTTGTTTTCCTTTTGAGGATTGTTTTTGGGTATGGGTTGATTGACCCTGCCCCTCCCCAGTCTTCTTTGTTGCTTTCTTCATTAATAATTTTGAGGTCTAGGCTTTCCAAGAACTGAACCTCTTCTACCCAAAAATAAAAAATAAAAACCAATAAATTCCAAAAAAACCCTAAAAATCCCAAAAAATTTGAAAATAATCAAAAACCCTCAAAAAATAAAAGAAAACCTAATAAACATAAAAATTACTTTAAACCCATAAAAATACAATCATAAATAACTCTATAACTCCTAAACCACCCCAACACATTAAAAACTGTATGAGAACATAAAAAGCCTAAATACCATGAAAAAAGCTAAAAATACATTTAACCACCAATAATTTTGAAAAACACTAAAAAACCCTAAAAAAATCAAAAGAACACTACACCACAAAAAAAACAAAAATAACTATAAAAACCGAAGAATCCCATGAAATCCTTACAAATGAAAAAAACAATAAAAATCGTAAAAACCCCAAATATCTATAAAAACATAAAACCCCTAAAAATCATGAAAACCCCTAACAAAACATTAAAAATAAAAAAATGTTTAAACACCTAAAAAACCAAAAAATAAAATAAAAACCTAAAAAACCCAAAAAAACCGAAAAACCCAATAATTTCCATAACAACACCTAAAAACAATAAAAACCTCCTAAAACAAATAAAAACCCTAAAACGATAAAATCACTAAAAACCCTCTAAAAACAAGAAAACCCTTTAAACCCCTAAAAACCATAAAAACACTAAAAACATTTAAACCCCTAAAAACTGAAAAAAAAACAATTAAAACATATAAAACCGAAAAAACACTAAAACCCTAAAAACACAGAATATCCCTAAAAACTAAAAAACTATAAAAATCATTAAAAATCCCCTAAAATCCACAAAAATATAAAAACCCTAAGAATACCATAAAAACCTAAAAACTCTTAAAACCCCTATAAACATAAAAAACACTAAAAACCCTTACGACCCTAAATACCCTAAATCCCCCAAAACCATAACACATCCATAAAACCATCAAAACCCCAAAAAACACAGAAAACTATAAAATCACTAAAAAATAAAAATGCCCTTTAAATCCCTAAAATCATTGAAACCAAATACATATATCATAACAACCATAAAAATTAAAAAAATTTAAACCCTAAAAATTAGTAAAACCCCTAAAAACCCAAAACTCGCCCAAAATCCCAAAAAAACATTAAAATCATAAAAATCCAAAAAAATCGTAAAAATTATTAAAATCATAAAAAATAAAAAAACCATGAATACCTATAATAAAACCTTCATAAACACTTTATACCCATAAAATTCATAAAAAAGTAAAAACCCTAAAAATCTTTATAATACCCTAAAACCTTTTAAAATCCTAAAACCCCTAAAATCCATAAAAACTATAAAAAAACCTAAAAAGAAAAAAATACCCTAAATACTAATAAAAACCCTAAAAACGTTTTAATACCCTAAAAACATTAAAAACTTAAAAAACATTAAAACCGTAATAAAATAAATAAATTCCTAAAACCCCAAAATACTACAAAACCCTAAAAATCCTTAAAATGATAAAAATAATTAAAAAGGCTAAAAACCACAAAATCCAAAAGGCTATAAAAATCAACTATGATTTTAAAAATCTTAAAAACCTTAAAATCTATATTGAACCTTAAAAACCTAGAAAAATATAAAACAAATGAAAACATAAAAAATATAAAAGCCCATAAAAGCCATAAAACCCTAAAAACTCAAAAATGTATAAAAACTGCTAAAAATAATAAAACACCCTAAAACATCCAAAAAACTATAAAACCCCTCTAAATTTTAAAGCTATTTAACCACATAAAAACCATAAACAAATAAAAAACCTTAAAAATTGCATAAAACTCATAAAACCCCTAAAATCCACAAAACCCTAAAATTCCATAAAAACTATAAAACTCCTAAAAAATCCTAAAAAGACATAAAAATAACTAATCACAAAAAAACCCTAAAAACTATGAAAACCCATAAAAACCTAAAGACACATAAAACCCCTAAAAAACAAAAATGACAAATACCATAAAAACCCTTAACACCTTAAAATATCTAAAACCCATCAAAACACAACAAACCAATAAAAAATATAAAAACCCTTAAAACCCAGGAAAACCATTAAAAACTATAAAAACTCATAAAAACCTAAAATAAACTAAAACAATCCCTAAAACCCCAAAAGACATATAAACTATAAAAAATCTAAAAACCCTAAAACACTCAAAAATAAATGAATACACTAAAATCCATTAATAATCCATAAAACAATTAAAACACCTTAAAACATCAAAGAACATTCAAACCACTAGAAATCCAAAACCCCAAAAAATCATAAAACCACCTATAAGCCATAAAAACCACAAAACCCAAAAGAACCCCTAAAAACACACTAAAAAGAATAGAAAAATATTTAAACCCCATTAATTTTTAGAAAAATAAAAATAAAAAATCGATAAAAGAAAAAAAATTAGAACAAAAAAAACCATAAAAACTTAAAAATGACAAAACCCCTCGAAAATCATCGAAACCCTAAAATAAAGAAATAATATAAAAAATATATAAAATTCCATAAAAATATAAAAACCCAAAAAACCAAAAAACCCTAAGAAAAACATAAATACTTATAAACACGTAGTACCCCTAAAAATAAAAAAACCATATATAATAAAAAGCACTAAATATCCTAAAAACACTAAAAACCTTAAAACCCTAAAAACCCATAAAAACACTAAACCAAAAAAAACTATTAACCCTTTAAAACCAAAAAACATTAAAAACTATAATAAACATAAATAAACCTTAAAACTAAAAAAACCCTAAACCCGTAAAAAACCATAAACCTCTAAAAACCCTTGAAACCTTCAAAATACCTGAAACCCTAAAAACCAAAAAGATTTCCTAAAATGGCTGTAAAAATCCATAAAAACAAAAAAATCCATAGAACCTTGAAAACCCCAAAGAAAAATCTCAAAACCTGAAAACAATAAAAACCCTAAAACCATTAGGACCTTAAAAACCATTAAAAACTTAAATCTCTATAAAACCCCTAAAACCATACTAAAAACTCTAAAAACATATTAAACTTTAAAAATGTAAAACAAAACTATAAAAACCCATAAAACCCTAAATATTAAAAAAAAGAACTGTAAAAACCCAAAAAACCCCAAAAAACTCTAGAACCCCTATAAACCCTAAAAAACCTAAAAAACCTAAAAAACATAAAAATGAATAAAAATGTAAAAAACCCCTAAAACCCAGGAAAACCCCTAAGGAAACATTAAAAGACTAAAAACACCTTAAACACCTAAAAACCTAAAAAAACACTGAAATATCTTAAAACCCTTAAATACCATAAACCATTAAAACCATAAAAATCCTAAACACCATAAAAACACTAAAAATAACTAAAAAATTTTAAAACCCCTTTAAACCCTTAAAAATGACTACAAAACATGAAAAAAATTTAAACCCCTAAAAACTAACCCCACCCTAAATGACCATAAAAGAACCATAAAATACCCTTAAAACTTTATAAACACTAGAAACCCTCAAAATCTATAAAATCACTAAAAAACTATAAAAATACTAAAAATCGAAAAAAAAACTCTAACAAAATAAAAAATCCTAAAAACCCTAAAAACCCCTCAGAAATCCATAAAAACCTAAAAACACTAAAAAACCCTAAAAACCTAAAAAAGTTTTAAAACCCTAAAAATCCCTAAAAACCCTAAAACATTCAAAATCTCAAAAAATATAAAAAATTATAAAACTACTAAAAACCATAAGAAAATTTTAAAAACCTTAAAAAACCTGAAACCCCTAAAAACATTAAAACTCTAAATACCATAGAAGGCCATAGAACCCTAAAAACTCATAAAACTATAAAAACCCAAAAAACCTGAAAAAACTATTAAAACCCTAAAAATCTATAAAAATCCTAAAAACCTCTATATTTATAAATACCCTTCACAATCCTAACAAATTTAAAGATATAAAAACCATTAAATCACCTAAAAAATAAAATACACAAAAATCAGAAATACCAAAAATACCCTAAAAATCATAAAGACCCCTAAAATCTCTCAAGATCCCTAAAATCTCTAAAAAGATATAAAATTCAAAAAAAAATCATGAAAAACCCGTAAAAACATAAAACAACTTAAAAACCTTGAAAACTCATAATAAAACCTTAAAACATAAACACACTATAACCCCCTGAAAACCCAAAAAACGTTGAATCCCCCAAAACCTAAAAAATACTAAAATCCCTAAAAAACATAAAACCCCGAAAAACATCAAAAAACCATTAATCCCCATAAATGACTTAAAGAACAGTAAACCTCAAATATCCTTTAAACCCCTTAACATATAAAAAACTTAAAAAAACATAATACCCCTATAAAACAAAAAATATCTAAAAACTGAAAAAAAAACCTAAAACCCTAAAAACCCTGAAAACCCCTAAAACCATCAAAATCTCTAAAAAACCCTAAAAATCATATATATAATATAAAGTCCATAAAAATACCAAAAAATTACTATAAACTTAGAAAAACATTAAGAAAAAATTAAATACATAAAGAATCCTAAAACCACCAAAAACTAAAAAAAAGAAAAAAACCCAGAAATCCCCTAAAATCAATAAAACCCATAAATACCAACAACTCGAAAACACATAAAACCTTATAAACATATTAAAAACATGAAACCCACTTTAAACCCCCCTAAAATGTTAAAAAACTCTTAAAAATTTAAAAACAAATTATAAACTCAATAAACACTAAAACATTAAAACACTCAAAATCCCTAAAACCCCAAAAAACAATAAAAAACATAAAAAATCCCAATAGAATTACAAAAAACCTAAAAACCCCCAAAAACCCAGAAATTTCCGATGAAAACATTTAAAATATAAAAATTTTAAAATCCAAAAAAAAAACAAAAAATTTGCTAAAAACAAGAAAAAAACATAAAAACATAAAAAACACCTCAAAATAGATAAAAACCTAAAAACCTATTAAGAACTCTAAAAACACTTTAAAACCGTAATAATAATAAAAAATATAAAAACATAAAAACCCTATAAAACTAAAAAAATCCAAAAAATCCAAAAAAAAACCATAAAACCCTAAAAACCGTAACCCCATAAAAAACCCTAAAAACCAAAAAACCATTAAAATACAAAAAATCCATTAAAATATAAAAAATAAAACTAAAATCCCTGAAAACCCCTATCAAAACCATGAAAACCTAAAAAACCAAAAAACCCATAGAAAATTAAAATACCGTAAAACCCCTAAAACACCTAAAAGCATTAAAAACCCAAAAAACTCATACATCTCCTATAAAACCCTAATCCTTTTAAACCTACTGAAAAATAAAACTCTAAAAGTTCTTAAAGACCCTAAATGATCAAAATATCCTAAAACCCATTGAATCCCTGAAAACCCTAATACCCCAGAAAATAAAAAACATTCCAAAAAACCCTAAATATCCCCAAAAAATTTAAAAACCCTGAAAACCACTGAGAAAACCTTCACAAACTAAAAAAATTACTTAATACCCCTAGAAACCCCAGAAGCGCTAAAAACTCTAAAAAGACCAAAAAACCCAAAATATAACTAAAAACCAAAAAAACCCTTCAAACCATAAAAACTATAACAACCCATAAATCAATAAAACCCATAAAAAACTCTAAAAACCATTAAAGCCCTAAAAACAATAAAACTTATAAAAAACCATAATAACCCAAAAAATTGAAAAACACCCTAAAACCCCCAAAAAATATATAAAAACCTAAAAACCCTAAAATCACTAAAAACCCAAAAAATCCCAAAAAACATTAAAAACAACTAATATCATCAAAATAACATAAATGTAAAAAACCTTAAAAACTACAGAAACCCCAATGAAAACCTTAAAAACCTAAAAGAAATTAAAACTCTTCAGAATTGTAAAGATGATAAAAACCATAAAAATCCTTAAACACCAAAAAAACCAATCAAAACACTAAAACCATAAAAACCATAATAACCCATAAAACCCCTAAAACCATGAAAACCTTTTGATACCCCTTAAACCTCTAAAATTTTATAAAACCACTAAAATCTATAGAATCTCTAAAAACTTAAAAAACCCCATAGACACCAAAAAACCATAAGAACCCTAAAACCCTTAAATTCGAAAAAACCCCTCAAAATCTAAAAAAACCATAAGACCATAAAAATACTAATAAATCCCTAAAACCCATATAAATGTAAAAACCCATAAAACCACATAAAATCCCCTTTGAAACCCATATGATCTGAAAAAACATAAGGCCCCTAAAAACCTAGAAAATGCTAGCAACCTTAAAAATCCTAGAAATCCTAAAAATCCTAAAAATCCTAAAAACCCTAAATACCATAAAACCCCTAAAACCATAAATTCCAAAAAACCCAAAAACCACTAATTCTCTAAAACCCCTTTACACCACTAAAAAAGTTTAAAAAAACTCTAAAATACTTTAGAACTCTAAAAACTCAAAAAAACCCTAAAATCCAAAAAAAAACCATAAAAACCCTAAAAAAAATTTAGAACCGTAAATTCCTCAAAATCACAAAAAACCCAAAATAACCTTAAAAATCATAAAAAATCCATAATACTACATAAAAACATAAAACCATAAAATCCTTATAAACCTAAAATAAAACATTAAAAACCAAAAAACACTTAACACCGCTAAAATACCTAAAAATTCTAAATACACTAAGACCCCTAAAATCCCAAGAAATAATAGAAACACATAAAAATAATAAAAAATCCTAAAAACATAAATAAAACACTAAAACCAACAAAAAAATCTATAAAACCCCTTTAAACTGATAAAATATTCAAAAAAACTAAAAACCCATAAATTCCTAATAAATTATAAAATGTATAAAAACAACAATCCCTTAAAATCCATAAACCCCTAAAAACATGAATCCCTCAAATTACCTAAATGCCTAAAAATAATAAAAATCCTAAATAAGACATAAAATCCCTAAAAACATAAAAATTTCAAACTACCGTGAAAAACTCTAAGAAAACCTTAAACCCCTAAAAATGCTTAAAACCCCTAAAAACATAGAAAAACATAAACCATAAAATTATAAAAACTCCTTAAAAACAAAAAATACACCTACAAACATTAAAAGGCCGTAAAAATCCATAAAACCATAAAATCCCACTAAATACTCTAAAAACCCATTAAACATCTAAATCGTTATAAATATATAAAGATAATAAAATCATTAAAAACTGAAAAAAAAACCTATAAAACACAAAAAAATGGTAAACCACAAAACTCTAAAACCCCATAAAATACCTTGAAACATAAAAATACTATTTTCTTAAAAACACCTAAAATGACCAAAAATTTTAGGAAACCCTAAAACCCATCAAGACCTTTAGAAAATCATAAATTTCTAAAAAAAAATTCAAACTACTATAAAACCTAAAAACACTAAATACCCAAAAAACCAAAAAACCCCCTAAACCCCTAAAAAACTTAAACACCCATAAAAAAAATAAAAGATTCAAAAAACCCATCAAAATCATAAATGCCACTAAAATATCTAAAAACCCATTAAACTCATAAAAATGGTAAAAAAACCAAAATAACTAAAAAAACCATAAATCCCTAAAGACCTAATTGAACTAAAAACTCTCAAAACCCCTAAAAACACTAAAAACGTTTTGTTCCTACAAAGTCCCTATAAATTGTTAAAAACATAAAAACCATAAACCCCAGATAATCTCAAAGAAAACATGAAAAATATAAAAACACTAAAGACCCCTAAAAACATAAAAACACTAAAACTCTTAAAAACCCTAAAAACCCTTATGTACCTAAAAAGTATAAAACCCCAAAAAACATTTAAAAACCTTAAATAATATAAAACCTCATAAAGCCCTGAAAATCACAAAAAATATAAAAACCATTTAAACCTTGAAAAATGATTAAAACTATAAAAAACCATAAAAAACATTGAAAAAAAAAATTCAAAAATATCCTAAAAACATAAAAAATCTAAAAACCCTAAAAACACTAAATACCTTAAATTTTTGAAAACCATAAAATTGAAAAAAGGCGTTAAATATATATATTAATATTTAAAACAACCTAAAAACACTAAAAACCCATAGGATAAGTATAAAAACCAAAAAAACTTAAAACCCCTAAAATCCTAAAAATGAAAAAAATCCAAAAAACCCAAAACAATAAAAACCCATAAAAATATAAAACATCCTAAAACCCCCCAAAACCCAAAAAATAAAATAATACAATAAACCTCTACAGCACTAAAATCCTTAAAACCCTTAAAACATTAAAATATCATAAATCCCTAAAACCCCCCAAATACCATAAATCCTTTAAAAATCATAAAAACCATTAAACCCCTAATAATCAATAAAACCCTGATAAACATAGAAACCCAAATAACACAAAAAATCATAAAAATACTTACAATTCCTAAAACCCTAAAAACTATAAAAATCCCTAAAAATCTAGAAAAATGTAAAAAACACTCAATACCCTAAAACCCCCTAAAAACCCATAAAGACCTAAAAATATTTAAACCATTAAAATCATAAAACCCATAAAAACCTTAAAAAACTTGAAATCCCCTGAATACAACTAAAAACTGTAAAACTCCTTTAAGAACCAAAAAATAATAAAAACTGTAAAAACATTAGAAAATCTAAAAAATCAAAACAAAACCCCCCTAAAAACCCAAACAAATCCATGAACTGAAAAAAAAACTAGTACCAATAAAAATCCCTGAAAACCACCAAAATCAATGAAAATATGAAAAAATCACTAAAGATTCTTAAAAATATAAAAAACACAGAAATATCATATGAAAGCATTAAATATCTAAAAACACATAAAATGACTAAAAACCTAAAAAGATAAAACCCATAAAAACCCTAAAAACACAAGAAAAACTAAAATAAATAAAGCCCTTAAAACCATTAAAACACAAAAAACCAATAAAAAACCAAGTAAACCAATAAAAATCTATAAATCATTAAAAACCTTAATATATTTAACAAAACTATAAAAACTATAAAACTTAAGAAAATAAATAATAAACCCTAAATATAAAAAAAATGAAAACTGTAAAAATGTAAAAACCCTAATACCACAAAAAACGATAAAACGATAAAACCATAAATATCTTTAAAAGACCTATAAATAAATAAAAACATAAAATCCCTAAAACCCCATAAAACCATTAGAAAACCATAAATATTTGAAAACAAGTATAACCCCTAAAAAATATAAATATGCTAAAAACCATAAAATCCCCTAAAACCATAAAAAATCATAAAAACCCTAAATTACACTAAAACTATGAAAACCCTTTAAAATCCAAAAACATTAGAAACTATAAAAAAATTAAAACACTAACTAAAAATACTCAAGAAAAATATAAAAACCCTAAAAACCCTATAAATAATGAAAATCACTAAAAAACTAAAAAATAATAAAAATATTAAAAATCCCTAAAAAACCATGAAAAGTAAAAAAACCCTAAAACCTTGAAAAACTTTAAGAAAAACTTCAAAACATAAACACAATTAAAACCTATAAAAACCTAAAAACCCTAAAACCTTAAATAAAATAACACACCTAAAAACCATAAAATCATAAAATCCTATAAAACCCTAAAATTCATTAAAAACATTAAAAACGCTTTAATACACTAAAAAATATAAAATAACTCTAAAACCCTTAGTAAACCTAAAAACTCAGTAAAACCCCTGAGAAATCGGGAGAACTCATTGAACCCCTAAAAGCCATAAAAATCCCTATTGGGATGGATGATTAAAGGGATGCTGATGCGGAGGTACTGGAGCTGGGTTGTTGAATTTTCTGCTGATGGTTTTGATGTTGATGGATGTTGCTTGATGATTGGATTGGTGACGATGTCGGTGATTTTTTAGTTTTTCTTCTTTGTTTGATTTGGTGTTCTATTGGATTTTTTTTTGTGGTTCTTGGGTGTGTGTTTGTAAAGGGTTTTTGTGTGTGGGTCGTTTGACCCATCCACTCCCTTGTCTACTAAGTCTCTTTTTCCTTAATAAATTTTGTTGGGATCCGGAATAGCCCGGCCTTACACCACTTCTGCCTAAAACCCATAAAAATTCTGATGTAGACCTAAAAATCCCAAAAAATACTATAAATCCCAAAAAACCCTAAAACACTAAAAATTCTAAAAATAACTAAAATACCTAAAATAATTAAACAAATAAAACCCCTAAAAATCCTAAGAAATACGTAAACATAAAAAAACACATAAACTTTTGAAAAATTAGAAAAAACAATGAAATCCGAAAAAAATCATAAAAACTCCTAAACACTGTAAAAACCATAAACCCCCTAAAAAACAAAAAACACCCAAAATCCCATAAAAACCTCAAAAATAAAATAAAACTATAAAAACAATTTAAACTACTAAAAGGTTATAAAACTCTAAAAATACTTAATACCCAATAAAATTTTAAAAAATCCTAAAAACTTAAAAAATAGTAAAAAACCTAATAATCATAAACACCTTAAAACCCCTCAAAATCTCTAAAAACACTATAAACCAATAAAAATCATAAAAATCCATAAATTCCTTAAAAAAATAAATCCTTGAAAACCCTAAAAACCCCAAAAGATCCTCAAATACAAACAAACACATAAAGCCCCTAAAAACATAAAATGTAGAAAACCCTAATAAACCATATAAACTTCATAATACCTAAAAACCATAAAAACCATCAAAATTTAAAAAAACTACAAAAACCATAATTGATAAAAAAACCCCTAAAAACCATAAGAAAAATTTAAATCACTTGAAACCCCTAAAAACTAAAAATGCTAAAAACCATAAAACCCCCAAAAATACCATGGAAACAGTAACACCCCCCCCCCTAAAACCTATAGAAATCACTTAAAAAAAACCAATAAGAAACCTTCACACCCCACTAAAAACTCTAAACCCCTATAAACATCTAAAACCATAGAAAACTATAAAAAAACACATTAAAAACTCAACAAACCCACAAAAACCATAAAAACCCTCAAAGCCCACAAAACCAAAAAACCCTCAAAATACATAAAACACCTAAAAACCAAAAAAAATCAAAAAAAATCTATAAAAATCATTAAAAATTTAAAAACTCATAAATTTGAAAAACTGTAAGAAAACTGTTAAATCCTAAAAACACTTTAATCCCTTCAAAATCCTAACAAATAATAAAAAACCCTAAGAAGCCATAAAACCACTAAAACCCTAAAAACCATAGAAAACTATAAAAAAACAAAAAAAACATTAAAAACTCAACAAAGCCCTAAAACCGATAAAAACCATAAAAACCCATAAAGCACAAAAAACCAAAAAACCCACAAAATACATAAAAACCCCAAAAACCCAAAAAATCATAAAAAATCCATAAAAATCATTAAAAATGTAAAAACTCATAAAATTTGAAAAACTGTAAGAAAACTCTTACAAACTAAAAACACATTAAACCCTTCAAAATCCTAACAAATAATAAAAACCCTACGAAGACAAAAAAACCCCTAAAACCCTACAAACCATAATCCCCTAAAAATATTAAGGACTCTAAAACCAATAAAAACCCTAAATGTATCTAAAATCTATAAAACCCTTTTAACCCCCTAAAATTTATAAAAACTATAAAAAATGACAACCATATAACTTAAAAATCATAAAACCCCTCAACTACTCTATAAATCCTAAAAACCTTTAAAATCATAAAAAATCCAAAAAAAACTAAAATTGTAAACATCCCTAAAAATAATGATAACCCAAAATAAAACCTAAACATGGTTAATATCCCTAAAAAACGTGAAATGTTAAAACACTAAAAGTTCCTCAAAATATTAGAAACCAAAAAACATCTAAAAACCATACAAATCCCTAAAACACCATAAAAGACCTAAAAACCACTAAAAACTCTAAAAATACATTTACCCCCTAAATCATCTTAAAAATTATAAAAAACCTTAAAACCCTAAAAAACATAAAAAATCCATAAAAACAATAAAAACCCATAAACCCCTAAAATACCTCAGAAACCGAAAAAAACCATCAAAATACGTAAAAACCCCAAAACCATAACAAACCTAAAATAGACCTAAGAATCCCAAAAAATATAAAAATCCTTTAATTCCCTAAAAATCCTAAGAACACCATAAAAATCTATATTGACCTAAAAACCTAAGAAAACTAAAAAATTAAAACCCTCAAAACCTTAAAACCCCATAAAAACCTTAAAAACCCAAAAAAGAATAAAAATAACTAAAATCCATAAAAAAATATAAAAACACATAAAACCCTAAAAAACAACTAAAAACATTAAAATCCCACTAACCCCCTGAAAAAAAACATATAAGAAAACGTAAAACCCTCAAAATCTATAAAAACCTAAAAGCCTATAAAATATTAAAAATCCCTATAAATCACTAAAATATGGGAAACCCTTAAAACCATAAAACCCCTTAAGAAAACCATCAAAGCATAAAATAATTAAATCATTAAAAGACCTAAAAACACTAAAAAACTAAAAATAATGAAACCCCTAAAACTATAAAAAACCCTAAAAACCCTTAAAATCTCAAAAAAACTAACAAAATAGTGAAAAAAAATAAATCCTTTGAAATTCATAAAGAATAAAAAAACAAAAAACTCTTGAAAAACATTAAAAAAACCTTATAACCTTAAAACCCATAAAAATAATTAAAATGATTAAATCCCTAATCGGACTCTAAAAACCCTAAAATATCATAAAAAAATAACCCTCAAAAACCTTTACACCATTTAAACCAAAAAACCCTTAAAAACCAACTAAAAAAGAATATATTCCTCAAAATGTTAAAAAATCAAAGAAACATTAAAACATAAAAAAAATAAAAAAAACACTAATAACCCAAAAGGCCCATAGGAAAACTAAAAACCTCCAAAATTCACAAAAAACGGGAAAAACATAGAAATCCAAAAAATACCGAAAAATACCTAAAAAGAAAAAAACTCATAAAAAACATAAAAAATAAAAACTCATAAACCCCCTAAAAACCCTAACAAATTCTAAATATCCTCAAAAACCCTAATGACCCTAAAAACCAGGAAAACCCAAAAAACTGATGAAAACCCCAAATAATAATAAAATTACTAAAAATCCGCCAAAAACAATAAATACAATTTAAAACCATAAAATTTAAAAAACCTCTAAAACCCCTTAAAACTAAAAAACAACCCTAAAAACCCTAAAATACTTTAAAACCCTAAAAACTCTCAATATACCTAAAACCCAAAAAAACATAAAAATCCTTAAAAATCAATAAAATCCCTAAAATGTAAAAATACAATAAAAACCATTAAAATACTTAATAAAACTTTAAAACAAAAAAACACTTAAAATCCCTAAAAAACCAAAAAACCCCTAAAAACAATAAAAACCCCTAAACCCCTAAAACCTTAAATAAACCTAGAAAACCATATAACCCTAAAACCCCACTGGAAACTGTAAAAACCCATTAAATCCCCAAAATGTTTAAATAATCTAAAGAACCTTACAATCTCTATGAAGCTAAAAATAAAACCCTAAAAAAACAAAAAACCATAAAAACCATAAAATCCTAAAGACCCTAAACCCCTTAAATTTCCCTAAATCCCTAAAAACTGTAAAAATCATGAAACATTCTTAGATATCCCTAAAAACATAAAAATACTAGTAACACTAAAAATACCGAACAAAAGTGTAAAAACCAAAAAAACACGTAAACCCCTTAGGACACCTAAGACACAAAAACACTAGCAACCATAAAAACTCTAAAAATAAATAAAACCAAAAAAAACCTCCAAAATAACATAAAAAACACTGAATCCCATAAAAACCCTAAAAACCAATAAAATTATAAATACCCTTTAAACCTATAAAAAGTTAAAAAAATATATAAAACCCCCTAATAACATAAAAACATAAATAATCCATAAAACCACCTAAACCATAAAAACATTAAAACCTAGAAATTCCCCAAACCCTAAAAACTATAAACTTCATAAAAAACTCATAGAAAATACCTAAAACACAATAAATCCTAAAAACCTAGAATACCCCTATGAAAACCTTAAAAACCTAAAATCCCATAAAACCCAAAAAAACATAAAAATGATTAAAAAAACCCAAAAAAATCATAAAAAATATAATAACCTTAAGAACCATAAAAACCCTAAAAACATTAAAAATACCTAAAAATCTATAAAAACCCTAAAAACTAAGAAAACTCTCCACACCCTTTAAACCCCAAAAAAATTAAAAACTATAAAAATATGAAATACCATAAATAATTCAAAAACAACCCTAATAATAAAAAAAACCCATAAAATTCAAAAAACCCCTAAAACTCACAAAAATCAAATAAAAACCCTAGGAAAACATTAAATACTGAAACACACTAAAACCCCCTAAAGGAACTAAAAACAATAAAATCATAAGAACCCTAAAAACCAAAAAAAATTGAAAAAACGAAAACACACACAAAAACCCATTAAATCTCAAATACCCCTAAAAGGAACTATAACTCAAAATACCCTTTAAAACCCTAAAAGTATGAAAAAACATCTGTTAACATTTTAAAGACTAAAACTCAAAAAAAAACTAAAAACCAAAAAACCATAATAGCCTAAAAACCATAAAGAACAAAAACACTACAATATTCCTAAAACCCATAAAAACCAATAAAATTGTAAAAAAATACATAAAATACATAAAATATAATAAACCATAAAAACCATGAAATCACCTATGAAATCATGAAAAACCTAAAATCACATAAAACCCCTCAAAAGATAAAAAAGATAAAAAAGCTAAAAAACCTAAAAAGTACCTAAATACCCTACACACTTTAAAAACCATAAAACCCTAAAAATCATAAAAACCATAAAACCCCCTAAAACCCCTAAAACCAAAAATTAATACAAAAACCCTTTAAACCACAAAAAAATTTAAAATCAATAAATACCCTTAAAAACCAATAAAATCATAAAAAACCCCAAACCCCTAAAAATCAGAAAAATCCCTAAAAACAATAAAAATCCTGAAAAAGTCATAAAAATACCTAAAACGTAAAAAACCCTTAAAATATTGAAAACTCTAGGAAAGCCATAAAAAACTATAAACACATAATACCCCTAAAAAACCTAAAGACTCTAAAACTCTAAAATACCCCAAAAAACCGAAAAAAAATTCTAAACAGATTAAGACTAATAAAAACCATAAAACCCTAATAACCAAAAAAACCCAAAAACCACTAAAATGATACAAACCCTTTAAACACCTAAAAACATTAAAATATCTAAAACACCATCAAAGTATAAAAATCCTAATCACTGTGAAAACTATAAACTCCCAAAAAACACAAAACACCCAAAATCCCATAAAAACCTGAAAAGAAAAATAAAACTCTATAAACACTTTAAACCCCTAAAAAATTACAAAACTCTAAAAGGAAATAATATCCTAAAAAGTTTAAAAAAATGAAAAAACATGAAAAACATTAGAAAAACCTAATAACCCCCAACACCTTAAAACCTCTAAAAATCTATAAAAACCCTAAAAACTATAAAAATAATGAAATCCCTAAAAATCCATTAAATCATAAAAACTCTGAAAACCCTAAAAACCCCTAAGAGATCCTCAAATAAACAAAAACACATAAATCCCCTAAAACCCTTAAAATGTTGAAAACTGTAAAAACCCCTAAAAACATCATAATCCCAAAAAACCATAAAAACCATGAAAATTTAAAAAAAAGATTACAAATAACTTAATTCATAAAAAACCCTAAAAAACCAAAAAATACCATAGAAACCATAAAACCCCCTTAAACCTGTACAAAGCACTTATAAACATAGAAAACCAATAAGAAACCTTAAAACCCACTAAGAACACTGAACCGCTATAAACATCTAAAAATCATAGAAAACTATAAAATACATAAAAAACATAAAAAAACTCAATAAACCCCTAAAACCTCTATAAAAAAACCCATAAATCCCAAAAACCCCCAAACCCTCAAAATACATAAAACCCCTAAAAAACCAAAAACTAAATCATAAAAAATCCATAAAAATTATTAAAAACCAATAAATAAATTAAACATGGAAAACCCAAAGAAAAATGTTAAAACAAAAAAAAATTAATATCCTCAAGTTCCTAACAAATAATAAAAACCCTAAGAAGCCATAAAACCCCTAAAACCCTAAAAACCTTAAACCCCTAAAAACCTTAAAGACCCCAAAACCAAAAAAAACTCGAAAAAAATTTAAAAAATATAAAAACCAATTAATCCCCTAAAGCATTTAGAAACTATAGAAAAAAATGAAAACCATATAACTTAAAAATCATAAAAACCCTCAAAATCAAAATAAATCCTAAAAACCGTAAAAATTGTAAAAATTTCCTAAAAATCACAAAAATTGTAAACATCCCTAAAAATACTAAAAACCCAAAATAATACATAAAAAACCTAAAACCAATTAATATCCCTAAAATACTTGAAATGTTAAAAAACTAAAAATACTAAAAATATTAAAAACCAAAAAACACCTAAAAACCATAAAAAAAGACTAAAAACCATAGAATCCCTAAAAACAATAAAAATACAATAAACCCCTAAAACATATTAAAAATTCTAAAAAACCATAAAACCCTAAAAGCTCAGAAAAACCATAAAAACGTTTTAAAACCCATAAAACCCATAAAATTACTCATAAACCGAAAAAACACTCAAAATACGTAAAAACCCCCAAACCATAAATATCCTAAAATAGACCCATGAATCCCAAAAAATATAAAAAACCTTTAATACCAAAAAATTCTTAAGAAAACTAAAAATATATATATATTTACCTAAAACACCTAAAAAACTAAAAAAATCCCCAAAACACTAAAAACACCTAAAAATCCAATAAAAGCATAAGAATTACTAAAAACTATAAAAAACCTAAAAACACATAAAACCCTAAAACCCAATAAAAACTCTAAAATCCAACTAACCCCCTAAAAACCTAATAACCTCTAAGAAAAATTAAAACCCAAAAAATCCATAAAAACATAAAATCCTATAAAAATATTAAAAATCCCTACAAATCACTAAAATATGAAAAAACCTAAAAAACGTGAGACCTGATAAGAAACCCTTAAATTCGTAAAATAATTAAAACCTCAAAAGACCTAAAAAACACTAAAAATACTAAAAATACTAAAACCCCAAATACTATAAAAACAATAAAACCCAATAATATCCCTAAAAACAAAAAAAACAATAAAAATCATATAAAAAATCCTTACAAATTCATAAACGACTCAAAAATAAAAAAAACACTTGAAAACATTATGAAAACCTTTTAAAGGAAACAAATTTTAAAACCCATAAAAATAATTAAAATTCTAAAAGCCCTAAAGGGACCCTAAAACCCTAAAAACCTCTTAAAAAATAACCCACAAACCATTAAAACCTATAAAACCAAAAACCCTTTAAAAACCAAATAAAAACCTATATATTACAACAAATTTTAAAAACTCAAAAAACAATTTAAAACCAAAAAACTCAAAAAACCCTAAAAACCAAAAAGGTACATATGAACATTAAAAACCTCCAAAATTCCAAAAAAACATAAAAACCATAAAAAACCAAAAAATTCCTTAAAATACCTAAAAAGTTAAAAACCTATTAAAAGTCTTATTAAAAACATAAAAATATAAAAACTCATAAACCCCTAAAAACTATAAAAAATTCTAAAAATTTAAAAATCCTTAAAGACCCTAAAAACCATGAGAACCCTGACAACCCATAAAAACCCAAATAATAATAAAAATACTAAAAACCCTCCAAAAACTATAAATACCATTTAAAACCATTTTTTTTAAAAAAACCACTAAAAACCCTTAAATCTCACAAATATCCACAAACTCAAAAAAAACTGTAAGACCCTAAAAACTCTCAATATCCCTAAAACCCTAAAAAGAATAAAAATCCTAAAAAAATAAATAAAATATATACAAATGATAAAAATACCCTAAAAATTAAGAAAATACATAATAAAACTATAAAACATAAAAACACCTAAAACCCCTTAAAAACCAAAAAACCCTAAAACCCCTAAAAACAATTAAAACCCAAAATATCCTAAAAACATTAAATAAACCATGAAAACCATAAAACCATAAAACTCCACTATAAAATCTAAAAATCCTTTAAACCCCTAAAATGTAAAAAAAATCTAAAAAACCTTAAAATCTATAAAAACCTAAAAATAAAACCCTAAAAACAAAACACTCAAACCCCCTCCTGTCCCTTGTCTGTTGTGTCTCCTTTTTTCTTTCTAATAAATTTGGGGGGGGGACAAGAATAGCCCGACCCTCTCATTTTCCTTGCCCTAAAAATATAAAAATGTTAAAAACCCTGAAAATCCTGAATAAACCCGTAAAACCATAAAAACACTTGAACCCCCTAGAACACATAAGACACTTAAACAATAACAACCATAAACACCTTAAAAATTCAAAAAACAAGAAAAAATCCAAAATAACATAAAAACCCCTAAAACCCATAAAAACCATAAAACCCACTAAAATTATTAAATCCCTTTAAAAATCAGAAAAAATTTTAAAATATAAAATCCCTTAAAAGAATAAAAAACACAAATAAACCATAAAACCCCCAAAACCATAAAAACATTGAAACCCAAAAAATCACCAAAACACTAAAAAACTATAAAAATCATAAAAACCCCTAAAAATACCTAAAAATGTAATAAATCATAAAAACCTAGAATACCCCTAAGAAAACCTTAAAAAAATAAAATCCCATAAAACTTCTAAAAACATAAAAATAATAAAAAAACCCAAAAATTAATAATAAAATTATAACCCTAAGAACCATAAAACCTCTAAAAACATTAAAAATCCATAGAAATCCATAAAAACCCTAAAACCAAAAAAAACTCTTTACACCATTTAAACACCTAAAACATTAAATACTATAAAAATATAAAAAAACCTAAAAACTCTAAAACAACCCTAGTAATAAAAAAACCATAAAATTCCAAAAAACCCAAAAAACCACAAAAATCAAAGAAAATCCATAAGAAAACCTTAAATACCGAAAAACACTAAAACCCCATAAAGGAACCAAAAACTCTAAAACCATAAAAACAAAAAAAATTGAAAATCCCAAAACACCCCCTAAAACCTATAAAAATCCTAAATACCCCTCAAAATAACTAAAACTCAAAAAACCATTTAAAACCCTAAACGTGTTAAAAATAACATAAGTGAACATTTGAAACACTAAAACTCAAATAAAAATCTAAAACCCAAAAAACCATAATAGCCTAAAAAATGTAAAAAACATTAAACCCTACAAAATTCCTAAAGAAGATAAAAACTATAAAAATTATAAAAAAATACATAAAAATAGATAAAATGTAATAAACCATAAAAAACCTGAAAAACCTAAAATCACATAAAACCCTTTAAAAGATAAAAAATGATAAAAATGTTAAAAAACCTAAAAAGTACTTAAATAACCTAAACCCTCTAAAAACCATAAAACACCGGAAAATCATAAAAAACCATAAAACCCCCCAAAAACTCCTGAAACCACTAAACAAATCTAAAACCCCTTTAAACCCCAAAAAATTTTAAAATCAATAAATACACCTAAAAACCAATAAATAATCCATAAAACCAAAAAAAACCCCCAAAACCCGTAAATATCACTAAAATCTGAAAAAACCATAAAAATCAATAAAAATCCTTATAAATACCTAAAATGTAAAAAAGCCCTAAAACCATTGAACAATCCATGGAAACCAAAAATACCTATAATCAATTAAAATCCCTAAAAAACATAAAGACTCTAAAAACACTAAAAACCCAAAAAAACCGAAGGAAATTCTAAAAACATTAATATTACTAAAACCCTTAAAACCATAATAACCCAAAAACCCCAAAAAACTGACTAAAACAATACAAACCCATTAAACCACTAAAAACGTTTCAAAAATCTAAAATACCATAGAACCCTGAAAATTAAAGAAAACCTCAAAAACCCGAAGAAAATAATAAAACCTCTAAAAACCCTTGAAACCCTAGAACCCCTAAAAGTCATTAAAAACCGTAAACATATAGAAAATACTAAAAAATCCCTAAAAGCACTAAAAAGTTAAAAAGCGAAAAAACCCTAAAAACTCCTAAGAAAACCTTATAAACCAAAAAACACTTAAACACCCTAAAAACCTCAAATTCTAAAAAAACCCCTGAAACCCTCAATGCCCTAAAAACCATAAGGCCCTTAAAACCATAAAAACCCTAAAACCTTATAAAACTATAAAAAACTACTAAAAGCTCATAAATCATTTGTACCCCAAAAAAGGATAAAAACATCAAAAACCATAAAACACTAAAAACCCAAAAAATCACTAAAACCTAAAAAAACACAAAACCATAAATCCCTAAAACCCCTAAATCATTAAAATCACTAAAAACCATTAAAATCCAATAAATCCGAAAATAACCAATAAAAATCATGAAACCAAAAGAAAATTATTAAAAACCTAGAAACAGTTAACTCCCCCCCATCCCAAAAAATAATAACCCCCCATACTAAAAATCATAAAAAAAATCAACACTATAAAAAACATAAAAAACATTAAAATCCGCTAAAAAACAAAAAATCAAAAAACCTTTGAATCCTTAAAAACTGTAAAAACACTAAAAACATTAAAAATCCTAAAAAACTGAAAAGCCCTAAATCCCCCATAATACCTTAAAACACATAAATATCAAAATATCCTAAAAGATCCAAAAAAAGAAAAATTTAATAAAAAACCGAAAATTCCAATGAAAACTATAAAAACCTAAAAATAGTTAAAACCCAAAAAAAAATATAAAATTATATAAATACCCTAAAAAAATTATAAACCCCAAACCCCCTGATAACCCTCAAAATCCTTAAAACCCCTAAAAATGGATAAAAATAATAAAAATCCACAAAAATGTAAAAAACACTACAACCCCGATGAAAACATTAAAATCCTAAAAAAATCCCAACAAACCATAAAACCCCACAATAGCAATAAAAACCATAAAAATCATAAAAAACCCTCAAAATGTAAAAATCCATAAAAACCCCTAAAACCCCTAATAAAACCATAAAACCCTAAAAACACTTGAACCACTAAAAAAATTAAACACTAAATCCCTAAAAGACCGTAAAATCACTAAAAACCTAAAAACCCTAAAACCCATAAAAACCATAAAACCCTAAAAACCTAAAAAACCCTAAAAACAACAAAAAAACACCAAAAACAATTAATACCCAAAAAATGTTAAAAACATTAAAATACTTAGAAACCCTAAAAAACACAAAAAAATCCATAACCCCCCCAAAAACAATACAACCTTGAAAATCCTAAAACCCTCAAAACCCCTAAAAACCCTAAAACTCAATAAAAATAAAAAAATCTCTAAAAATCCATAAAAATATATAAAATCAAATAACCGTAAAAAACACAATGAAATCCTTAAATTCATAAAAAGTATTAAATAACCTAAAAAACTAAAAACTCTAAAAACACGTAAAACCCAAAAAGAAACATAAACACCCCTAAAAACATAAAAACCCTAAAAACACATAAAAACACTAAAAACCACTAAATTACTAAAAACGCTTTATTCCTCTTGAAACACTAAAAAATCTGTAAACCCTATAAGAACCCTACAAATCCCAAAACCCTAAAAACAAAAAAAATCAAAAAAACATAGAAATCCTATAAACCTAAAAATCACTTAAAAACCTAGAAAACCATAAATTCCTAAAAAATCCCTAATAATACTTGAACATGTAAAAAACCATACAAACCTTGAAAATTCCTTAGAAAACCATAAATACCTAAATATAATTAAAAACTCCCAAAATCATAAAAAATGTTACAAATAATAAAAACCCCTAAAAAACCTAGAAAACCTTTAAAACCCTGAAAAACCTTAAATAAAACTGAAACATAAAAACCCTAATTCCCCATTAAAACCATAAACCAATAAAAAATATTTTAAACTCTAAAAAAGTTAAAAACTCTAAAAACCCTTAAAATCCTCAAAAACTCAAAAAAAAAGAAATTCTTGATAAAAACAAAAAACTATAAAAACATATTAAACCATAATTACGCTAATATCCCAAAACACACTAAAAACCCTAAAATCCTAAACACAATTAAGAAAACCTTAAAAAAAATATAAAACCTTGAGAAACCCCAAAGAATGAAACAATCCCTAAAAACCATTAAACACTAAATCCCTTAAATACCATAAAAATCCTTAAAACCACTAAAATAACATGAAATCTCTAGAAAATCCATAAAAATTCCTAAAACGTAAAAATACCTAAAACCATAAAAACCCTAAAGAACCCTTAAAAATAAAGAACACTTATGCCCCTAAAACCCCAATATAATTCTAAAAACTCTAAAAACCTTAAAACACCTTAAAACCCCTAAAAACCAAAAAAACACTAACACCATTAACTCTCTAAAAACCATAAAACCAAAAAAAAGTTAAAAAGGCTGGAAACCATTTAAACCAATAAAAACGTAAAAATAAAATATAAAAAATTATAAAACACTATGGACTCATAAAAAACCTAAAAACCCAAAAAACCCAAAAACCAAAAAACACACAAAATCCCAAAAAACCAAAAACCCATATAAATCCAAAAAAATACATAAAAATCACTAAAAATATTAAAAAAAATTAAAAACCATAAAACACTTAGAAACCCCAAAATACCTAAAAATACTTTAAACCCATAAAACCCCTAAAAATTCTAGAAACCCTACCATCTTAAAAAACCCCTAAAATAATAAAAACCCAAAACAATAAAAACCATATAACCCATAAAAATCCTAAAACTCTACAAATTCTAAAACCCCTTTAAACACATTAAAATGTTAAAAAAAGAAAATATTAAAACCATAAAAAACTCAAAAATCCATAAAAACCAAAAAAATCCAAAAAAACCATAAAAACCCTAAACCCATAAAACCACTCAAAATCCCTAAAACCCTAAAAAAAATAACACCCTAGAAAAGGGGTAAAAACACTAAGAACATAAAAAATCCTAAAAACTCTATGAAAAACCCATGAAAACCATAAAACCAAAAAAATAAATTCCCATAGAAACATAAAAAAGAGAAAAAACCCTAGAAACCCCTAAAACAACAAAAACTATGATGGTTTGGGATGCTTTGAAGGTTTTCCATGAATTCTTCTAACGACTTTGGTTCTGGATCATTTCTTTCTAGTTCTCAGCGAAAGCATGCTCAAGATACACTCTTCAGTCTCAAGTCAGTGGTTGTTTTCTTTCAGTGGTTGTTTTCTTTCATTGGCGGAATCGACGTCCTCAAATGGTGGTTTTGTTCGGGCCTTCGGCTGTAGATCGTTGCGGGGCTTCTCTGGTGGCTATGGAGGTTGCAAGATTTGTTATGGATACAGATCTCCTTTATCTGGAATGTGATGTTGGTGAATATCAGCCATGGATTGGGGTTGAGATAGCAGATATGAAGTGTCCACAATCTAGTTTATTGGGTCGATGGCCTCTTCGGCAACGTAGGTTGCAAGATCGGTGCAGTCAACAATCATTTGATAACCCATGGCTCTCTCCTTGGGTGATGATTAAATCCTGTGGCCTCCTTGGATATAGTTCCTTATTTGGGAGATGTATTCTCATGTTGCATCATGGACACTTTGGTTGTCACCATTCGAACATCATTAAGGAACATTTCTCAGGTTTTGGCTCTAGTCTTGTGGCAAATGGCTTTGGTTGGATTCTTCTCCTGAGACGTCACATGAGGTACTTCTTGATGGTTTTCCTTGATTTCAACTCTTGATTTTGTGGTATGAATTTCTTCTAGAGTGAATCAAGTATAATGGCTTTTTTTTTCTCGAATTGTTGAATCTTGATCTAAAATTTGGAAGAAGGGGCAGCCTCTTTAAATTGTTGTTTGTTGTGTTTTTCTATGTTGTTGGTTGGGATCTACTGGATGAAAATTGTGGGTTGATGGGTCTTGACTAGATTTAAGTTGATGTATGCTAGATAATCGGTTGTTGGTTGTCGCGCTGGTTGGGGGGTGTGGTTGGATTGGTTGTGTTTTGATGGTGTTGCTGTTTTTTGGTTGTGACTGGTCTGCTCATGAGTTACTATGGGTACTTTTTGATGAGTGTTGTTGGGTGCTATCTAATTAAGGGGTTGTTTGGTGCATTAATGGGTGTGTCGTGCTGCAAAATGGTCATGCGGGGTGCCAACTGCTGGAAGATGTTTTGCTGGGAGGAGCTGGATGCTTGGCTAGGAGATGCTGGTTGCTGGAATCTGAGATGCGGTATGCTGGGAGATTTCTGTTTAGGTTGTACCGGATGCTCGAACGTGAGCTTCTGGATTCTGGTTGCTGCGTGCTGGGGAGGAATAACCTCGCCCTGGAAAGTGTTGATTGAGATGCTGATGCTGAAGGTGATGGATGATGGTACTTGTGCAGTGAGATTCTTTTTGCTGATTGGTTGGGAGGTGCTGATGAAGATGATTGTGATTGTCTGCTTTGTTTGGATGTTGTGTTTTTGTGGTTTGTTTTTTCGGTTTTGGGCCGTTATGGGTTTGGGGTTGTTTAGGGTTTTTGGGTGTGGGTCGATTGACCCCTTCCCTCCCTTGTCTACTTCGTTTTTTTCTAATAAATTTGGGGTGGGTTGGGATTAGCCTGACCATACACATGTTCTTCCCAAAAAACATTAAAAAAGTATAAAAGAATATAAAGCCCATAAAGACTCAAAGAATATCTAAAACCCAAAGAAACCATTAAAATCATAAAAAATTCTAAAAAACCCTAAAAACCCTAAAAACCTCTAAAAACCCAAAGAACCATAAAAATCCAAAAAATCCCTAAAATCGCTTATATGTAAAAACCCCAAAACCCTAAATAAGTATAAGAAAAAGTAAAAACATAAAAGCACAAAACCCCCAAAAAACCTAAAAATGCTAAAAACCCTAAAAAACCCCAAACCCACGAGAACCTTAAAAACCATAAAACCAAATGAAAATTATTAAAACCCATAAACCCAAAAATTACTAAAAACTATAAAAACCATTTAAACACCCTTAAATCGTTAAAAAATTTAAAAAAATCAAAAATCCCTAAAAAACACCCCAAAACCCTGAAATCCCAAAAACCCACAAAAATCCAAAACACCAAAAAACACTGAAAACCCATTAAAATAATAAAAAACCATAAAGTACTAAAAAACACTAAAATCACTAAAAACATAAAAAACCCAATAAATCTATAAAAAACTTTAAACATCCGTAAAGAAAAAAAATGACCTAAAAACCCAAAAATACATAGAAACCCTAAACCCCTAAAAACTCTAAACTCAAATAAACCTAAAATCCCTAAACCATAAAAACTATAAAAAACCCCTAAAAACAATTAAAAACACTAAAACCCAGTAAATACCCTAAAAATGAACAAAAACACTAGAACCCCTTTAAACCCCGACAAATGTTTAAAAAACACTAAAACCCCTTAAACCCCTAAAACCCCTTAAAACATTCATAATTCCGAAAATCCCTAAAAATTTATTAAAATTTTAAATAATCCCCAAAATCCTTAAAATGACAAAAAATCGTAATAAAAACATAAAAACCAAAAATACACATAAAATTCCTAAAAACAAAGAAAAAGATAAAACCCCTAAACCACTAAAAAACCAAAACACCATAAACTACATGAAATCCTTAAAAAACATAAAACCATTAATAAGACATCCAAGAACTCTAAATCCTTTTAAACCTCTACAAATGTTAAAAACTATAAAAATCATTAAAGAACTATAAATACCCTCTAAAACCAATAAAAACCATAAAAACCTTTAAAATACTAAAATATATAAATCCCCTAAAACCCCTAAAAACCCTAAAGCACTAAAAAATACTTAAAATAATAAAACCCCTACAAAACTAGAAAAATCCAAAAAAAACATAAAAACCTAATAACACATAAAAACCATAAAAACCAAAAAATTATAGAAATCCAAGAAACCTAAAAACTCTAAACAAACTAAAAAACATAAAACCCTAATAACCATAAAAACCCATAAAAATCAAAAAATGATAATAACTCTAAAAAAATTCAATCTCCCAAAAACCATAGAAAATTAAAAAAAATAAATCCAAAAAAATCACATATCCAAAAATAAAAATAAAAAACAATAACAACATTAAAACCTCTAAGAACCCTAAAACCCCACAAATTCCCAAAAAACCTAAAAAATAATAACAATCCTAAAAAATCCCTAAAAAGGTAAAAACACATAAAAACCATGAAAACCATAAAGAAACCCATAAAAACATGAAGAAAATTAAAATCACTAAAAAGATAAAAACCCAAAAACCCATAAAAACCCAAGAAAAATAATACCAACTCTAAAACCCTTTACACCCCTCAAAAGATAAAAAACTCTAAAATCCTATAAAAATACTATAAACTAAAAAACTACCCAAAACCCCAAAAAATATAATAAACCTAAAAACACTAAAAACCAAAAAATCCCTAAAAACCATAAAACCCATAAAAATTTAAAAATCAGAAAATTACTAAAAAATTAAAACCCCCTCAAAACCCTCGAAAAAATAAGAAAAACATAAAAACCATAAAGGACTTAAATCCCCTAAAAACCTTATATTGATAAAAAAAACCTATAAAATCCTAAAACCTTACAAAAATAAAACCCCTAAAACCTTAAGACACCCTAAAAATGCCTATAAACCATACAAACCAAATAAAAACTATAATAACCCTTTATATCCCAAAAAAATGTTGAAAATATAAAAAAATTCAAAACCCCTAAAAATCTATAAAAATATCTAAAACCCCAGAAAAACCAAAAAATCCAAAAAATCCTTAAAACTCTAAAACACTCAAAATCACTAAAAACCCTAAAAATCTTAAAATTTCTAAACAATCCTCCCTAAAAATGTAAAATACACCAAAAAACTTGAAACCCCCAAAAAACATTAAAAATATAAAAAACATAAAACACCAAAAATATTTTAAAAACCCTAAAAAATTGTAAAAGCCCTCAAATTCCATAGAAACCATAAAACCCATAAAAAAATAAAAACCCTAAAAACTGATTAATTAATAAAAAACCTAAACACCATGAAAGATCATAAGAAAAAAAATTAAAAACCTAAAACACATCAAATCGTAAAAACCAAAAAATGATAAAAACCCTAAAAGACCCTAAAAATTTTAAACACCCCAAAAAACATAAAAACAATTAAATTCCCTAAAAAATGTAAAACCCCTATAAACCACTAAAAACTCTAAAATCCATTTGGACCCCCAAAAAAGATTAAAACACCAAAAACACTGAAAATCCCTAAAAAATATCCATAAATACCCAAGCACCCTAAAAACATCAAAACCCTTTAAAATCCCGAAAACAAATAAAAACCAAAAAAACTAAAATCCCTAAAATCCAATAAAAATGAAAAAGACACTAAAACCATAAAAATCCAAAAAATCATTAAAAATCTAAAAACACTTAGAATCCCTAAAATTCCTAAAAATGATAAAAACTATAAAAAATAATGAAAACCAGAAAAAACCTAAAAAAATAAAAACACCTATAAACTATAATCCCACTAAAAACCAATAAAATTTTAAAACCGAAAAAAACTATAAAAACACCTCAAATATATAAGAAGATTAAAAACTATAAAAACAGATAAAATAAAAAAACACTAAAAACCCTAAAAAACCCATAACACTAAAAACGTTAAAAACCCAAAAAAATCTAAAGACCCTAAAATCCACAAAAATTCCTAAATACACTTAAACCCTAAAAATCCTTACAAAACACTAAAAATACCTGAAATGGTAAAAAAGACTAAAACCCCAAAAAAAACCCTACGAAAAAAATAAAAACAATATTACACATAAAGTAACTAAAAAACATTACACCACTAAAAACTCTAAAAATGATAAAAACTTGACAAAAACCTAAAACACCTGAAAACCCTAAAAACCATAAAACCTCTAAAAACATAAAATCTTTTAAAACCCATAAAAACCCTTAAAATCGCTAAAAAAATCCATTTAAACACCTAAAACAATAAAAAACAATAAAAACCATAAATAACTAAAAAAATAGAAAAAAAATAACAACGCATAAAAAACATAAAAACATTTTAAGACCCCCAAAAGCCTAAAATATCATAAAACCATAAAAATCTGTTAAAATATATAAAAAAATAAAAAATAAAACCCCGAAAACCCCTAAAACTCTTAAGAAAACCTTATAATCTGAAAATCCGTAATACCACTTAAAAATAAAAAAATATAATATAATAAAAAAATACACCTATAAACCTAAAACCATCAAATTCACTAAAAATACTAGAAATCATAAATATCATAATAAAGACCTTAATATCTCTTAAACATTAAATACCCTAAAACCCCTTAAAATTTCTTCGAAAAAACTAAAAACATAAAAAAACATAAAACCCAAAAAAATCTTAAAAAATCTAAAACCGTAGAAAACCCTAAAAACCCAAAAAATTATGAAAACCATAAAAACCCATTAAAACCATATAAATAACTAAAAACTCTAAAATCCATCAAATCCCTATTAACATTAAAAAAACTGAAAAAACATAAAACCCTAAAAAACTCAAAACACCCCTAAAACGCCAAAAAACAATAAATCTCTAAAAACCTATAAAACCCTAAAACACGTAAAATTTCATAGAACCCTTAAATAAACCCTAAAAAAGCCTAAAGACATAGAAAATGTTTAAAAATTGGAAAAATCCTATGAATATCATAAAAACCTAAAAATTATTAAAACCGTGAAAAACCTAAAAAAACATTAAAAACCAAAATAAACCATAAAAAAGTAAAAACCATAAAAACCATAAATCTCATAAGACATTAAAAACTCTAAAAACCCATAAAAAAATAAAAACCCACAAAAAACTCTAAAAACCTGTTAGATCCCTATGAATATTATAAAAATCCAAAAACATTGAGACCCTAAAAACTCTAAAAAAATCCTAAAAAACCAAAAAACCATAAAAATGCTAAAAACCCCAAAAAACCCCATAGAAACCCTAAAAACCATAAAAACAATCAAAATCCAAAACAATCCCTAAGAAACTAAATACATAAAAACCTTAAAAATTTGAAAACCCATAATAAAAACATCAAAACCTAAAAAACACATAAAATCCCAAAACCCTAAAAAATGATAAAAACCTAAAAACCCCAAAATCCCTAAAAACCTTAAAAACCATAAAAATTATAAAAATACATTATATTCTCTAAAAATTTATTAACCCCTAAAAAACTAAAAATCCCTAAGAAAACATTAAAAATTTAAAAAAACATTAAAAACCAATAAACCAAAAAAACTAAATAAACTAAAATCCCTAAAAATCCACATAACCCAACAAAAACCTTTAATGCCCTAAAACCCAATAAAACCCCTAAAACCCACTCGAAACTCTAAAAACCCCTTCAGCACCTAAGAATGTTAAAAAATCTATAAATCAATTAAAAATTTCAAAAAGTAAAAATAAAAACACTAAAAACCCAATAAAAACACCCTAAAACCCTACAACCTATAAACCCCTCAAAATCCCAAACCCACAAAACTATAAAAATGTAAGAAAAACACATCAAAATCCCTAAAAACAGAAAATACAATAAAATCTATGGAAAACCCTAAGAAAACCTTAAATCCAAAATAACATTTAAAATTCTTATAAAATAAAAAAAACCATAAAAACCCAAAAACACTCTGCATTGCCATAAAAAAACGAAAAAGCATATAACCCATGAACCCTTAAAGACCCCCTAAAACCCAAAAAAAACATAAAACCAATAACAACTCTAGAACCCCTTTAAACATCTAAAAAGGTTAAAAATTCTAAAAACTGATAAAAACATCAAATCCTCAAAAAATCCTAAAACCTTAAAAGACCATAAAATCTCAAGACCACTAAAAAACCACCCAAAATCTATACAACCTATAAAACCCATACAAATACTAAAAATCCCAAAAAATCCCAATAAACATAAAAAACTCGAAACCATGAAGATTCCTATGAAAAACAAAAAACACTCTAAACACTTTAAAACACTAAAAACCAGAAAAGATAAAAAAGAAAAAACCCTAAATAACCTAAAAATTATAAAAACATCTAAAACCTTTAAAAATCCTAGAACCACACTAAAACTCTAAAAACCCTTTAAACCCCTAAAATGGGTTAGGTTGTAAGGGTTTTGGGTGTGGGTTGTTTGACCCCTCCCATTCCTTATCTTCTGTGTCTCTTTTTTCATTCTAATAAATTTGGGGGGGGGTCGTGAATAGCCCAACCCTCACATCTTCCTTGCCCTAAAATGGGTTAAAAATTATAAAAATCTAAAAACCCCTAAAAATAATAGATAAAAAACACAAAACCACATAAAACCATAAAAATATTTAAAACTCTAAACAACATTTAATCCACAAAATCCAAAAATAAACCTAAAATCCATAAAAATCCCAATAAATCCCCAAAATCCCTAAAGATGGAAAAACGCCAAAAAATTGAAAAATAAATGAAAAACATATACCTAAAAATATTCTAAACACATAAAAATCTTGAAAAACAATAAAAATCCTAAAACCCCTAAAATCATAAAAACCTATAAAAATCCAAAAAAACCCCAAAAAACTAAAAAATTAGTAAAGAATATGTAAAAATACCTAAAAATGTAAAAAACCCTAAAAGAAGAAAAAAAAAACTAAAGAAAACCATAGAAACAAAAAACCACATTAAACCTGTATAAAACCTAAATACACTAATTATTCCTTGAGAAACACCGATGTGAGGTTCTATAGCAGGACAAACTGAAGGTGAGTTTTGACTGTGATAACATTGATGAGGAGGTTAAATATGATTTTGTCTTTGGGGATCGTAAGGACTTCATTGATGCAAACGTGCCCAAGAATTGGAGGAGGAGGACCTTGATGGATGGCTTAGTCAATCCTGACCCAGATCCAAGAGGTGGGTCTGAGCCCGTGGCTGTTGATTCCAGGTAAGAGGGGGGGCCAAGGTGGTGAGTGCTGATGATGTCCTTCACAATAGGAGGAGGGGGAGTACGTCTGCTACCATGAGGAGGGCAAGGAGATATTATTCATCCCTTCTAAAACCAATGGCAAAACAGGCCTCCTTGAGGGCTTCCAAAGCTGTGGAGGATTCTCTTTCCAAGGATCGAGTGGATAGGAAGCTGGAGAAGAAGCGACTCCTGAGGTATTGTATGGACTTCATCAAGTAATATGAGTCTTCTGAATGGGGGATGATGGACTCGGATGCTTTCTTTGTGTATGGTGCTGATGGAGATCTATATGGTGATGACGCGGCCTTCGGTTTTGGTGCAGTGAGTGAACCTTTTGGATCTAATTCTTCTTTTCATTTTGGTGGAGACATTGACTGACTTGTTTATATTTTGTGTCTTGGGTTGTAAAGGTTTTTTGGGTGTGGGTTGATTGATCCCTCCCCTCCCTTGTCTGCATCACCTTTTTTCATAATAAATTTTTAGGGGATCGGGAATAGCCTGGCATTTCCCATCTTCTGCCTTAAAACCATATAAAACACTAAAACCCCAAAAAAACCATAAAACAACTAAATGTTTTAAAAACACTAAAACCTTAAAAAATGTTAAAACCCCATAAAAACCATAAAAATCAAAATAAACTCAAAAAAACACTAAAATCCAAAAAAACCAAGAAAACCAAGAAAACCCTAAAAATCACTAAAACCCCTCAAAAACCCAGAAAAGGTAAAAACTAAAAATGAAAGAAAACTAACTATAAATACCTAAAAAAGTAAAACCCCTAACAAACTTGAAAACCATAAGTAAACCCTAAAACCCAAAATAAACATAAACCCACTAAGACCTAAAACCCTAAAAAACAATATAATATCCTAAGACCGATAAAAACCAAAAAAATTACTACAATCCATAATAACATCATAAAACCATGAAAAATAATAAAAACACAAAAAACATTAAAAACTATTTAAACACCTAAAAATGTTAAAAAAATTAAAACCATAAAAATTATTAAAAAAACTCAAAAAACCCATAAAACCCAAAACAAACTAAAAAACCCTAATACACTAAAAACCCTAAAACCATAAAAATCCATAAAAACCCTAAAAATCATAAAATTAATAACAATGCCGTAAAATACCAAAAACGATAAAAAAGCATAAAACTGTAGAAAATCCCTAATAAAACCTTAATTTCCTAGTAAAATTAAAACCCATAAAGTCCTAAAAAATTCTAAAACCTTAAAAAAAAATTAAACCCTGAAAACCACATTCCCAAAAAACCCTAAAACCCTTAAAAACATTAAAACCATAAAGACACTAAAAATAATAAAACCCCTTAAAACACCTTTAATGTTAATTTATTTTTAAAGAGCATAAAATCTCTAAAAAATCAAAAACCCATTAAAAACACACACAAAAACATAAAACCCTAAAACCCTAAAAACCCCTCAAAATCCCTAAATACTTTTGAAATCATAAAAAAACCAAAAAGCACTAAAAATGTAAAAAACTATAAAAACCCTTAAAAACCAATGAAAAAATGAAAATTGTAAAACACTTGAAACCCTTAAAATCTCAAAAATACTAAAAACCCTAAAACACCCAAAAGACCCAAAACCCTAAAAAACCTAAAAATATATAAATCCTATAAAACCTAGAAAAAGTTAATAAAAATGAGAAAGACCTAGAAATCCTAAAACAGAACAAAAAACCATAAAATCCTAAAAAACATAAAACAACCAGAATACTAAAAAATGCTAAAAACACTAAATGACCCCAAAACCCCTAAAATTACTTAAAACCCTTAAAACCCCTAAAAACCTCAAAGTACCCTCAAAACCCATTAAAACCATGAAACCCCACTAAAGACTCTAAAAAACCTTTTAACACCTTAAAATGTTAAAAACTGTAAAAAACATAAATAAATTAAAAACTAAAAAAATACCTTAAAACACTAAAAAACTAAAAAACTATAAAAACAACCAAAACCCTCAAAATCAATAGAAATCCTAAAAAATCCAAAATATCAAAATAAAGATCCAAAAAATCATAAATACATAAAATCCCCTAAAAACAACTAAAATCACTAAAAACACTTTAATCCCCTAAAAGCATTAAAATAGTTAAAAAACCATGAAACCATTAAAAATCAAAAAACCCTATAGCCTAAGAAATAATAAAAACCCTAAAAACCCTAAAAAATAAAAAAAATAAAAATTCCCTAAAAATCCCAAAATTGAAAAAACCCTAAAACCCTGAAAAGTGATAAGAAAACCTTGAAAACCTAAAAACACTTCAAACCCCACAAGACCCTAAAAATACCAAAAACCCACAAAAACAACTTAATACTAAAAAATCTAATAGAACTCAAAATATAATTTAATACTATAAAAATTATAGAAATCTCTAAAAAAATGTAAATCCCTAAAAATTGACACAACCCTAAACACCCAAAAAAAACTCATAAAAATCATAAAACCCTAAAAATCCTAAAAAACGCTAAAAACCCTAAAAAGATAAAAAAAATCATAAAAAGCACTAAAAAAATTAAAATATCCTTAAAAACACTGATATGTGATCCATGAAGCACTAGGAAGTGTCCAAGGAACCTTGTTCAATGTTAACATGCTGAGCACCAATATCCCCATAAGAAATCAAGTGAAAAGTTATAAAAATTTTGGAAATTAGGATGAAATGTAGGAGTTGGTCAAGGTAGAACCCAGATAGAACTTTTCTCTATGAACTTTATCCACAAGATGTAATAAAGGATAACTAAAACTTTGTTAAGTTAAGAATTATTCAACAACACAATGGTTTCATATAAAACTCACCATAATAACATTACCTCCATTCAAGATGTTCAAAGAGTACAAAGGGTGGCTATTAATACCCAAATAGTGAAACAAAAGTCTAACACCAATTTTTCTAAAGACAAAATTTCTAAATGATTCTTTTTAAAAATTTGGCACATGTCTATGAGTTTAATGGACATGTAGCACAACCATTTGGTATGTAAAGAAAACCAGCCCACAACTTTTGAATTTGAATATTCCTTGGGGGTGGGCTTGAAATTCATAGCACATGATGGGATGTGTCATGAAAACCATTCTTATACTTTAATTAATTTTAATATAGTCATAGATTCTTCCCCTAAGAAAGGGTATTGGGATTCCCCTTAGTATTCTATTATTAACCCATTTAAGGCCTCCTTTATTCTCTTGATATTCTCCCTTGTAATTGGGGCACCAACTTTGTGCAATTGGTTCTTGTGAAATCATGTTCATTCCACCCTCCTTATAATGTACACCTTCAACACTCATTCCCAAGGCCTTCTATTATCCTCACCACCCCCCCCCCATCAAAAGGATTCATCAAAAATTTGAAAATTCAAGGGGAAACACTCATCAACATTATAGTAAAAAATATCATTTCCATACCCATTAGTGACATAGTATTGTAGGAATTATCATTTCTTTTATCTAGTACATGGAATTATAAATCTCCTCCTGGAAGTATTTTTAATTTTTTTCTCTAGAGACCTCCCTTTTAGCAGGGTTTTCCGTAACGAACCACCTGGATCAAATGTCACTCATTTCCAAAAATTACATGCTTTATCATCATATTATTATAATAAAGAAAGAACATAATAATTCATTGATGGGTCAAGAGAGTTAGTGGTAATAAATTATCCCCTATATATAAGAATGATATTTTCATACCCCTATAAATATTTTATTATCTTTATTTTTTTCTGGAATATAAACTCACTTTTCCCTCAACACTTTTTTTCAATCTTATTTTCACTCTTGTCTTCAAATATTTGCATGCCCTAATTTCTATTGATGTCACTCACCACTCCTTTTTTCAGGTTTTTTGTATTTTCTCTATTTTTTCTCTCTTTTTTTATGTCTTTTAACAATATCTATCAATACCCACTTGGTCTTGATAAGCTTGTAATAACCTCTAGGGTGTATGTATATCCATCCCCCTATTGTACTCAAAAGAATAGTGGTTGGTGAATCAATCATTTGTGACACTCATATCAAATTTACAATACCTTCCCAACAAGATATGACTATAACTTATGGGAACAACATCATATATCAATATGTCTTCATAATTATTAATAGAAAATAAAACTAGCACTTTCTTGGGAAATTTAACATCCACACTATAATTTAACCATTGTAATCTATAAGGATTGGTATTCTTGGTCATATATAATACAAATTTTACAACCATCAAACCACTTACTTTTTTTTTGTGAAACTACCCCTAATAGTGATCATACTACATACCATATCTTTCATCGGGAATCTATCATGAAAAATGTGCCCCATTTTGTCTTTATCATATTCTCCATTAGGTTGAGCAATCAATGAATTCCTTGCCACAAGCATTTCTCCATGTATGGGGATCTTAATTTCCACATACAAACTTTCCTAAAGTGGTATAATTCATATATTCATTAGATATAACAATGAATATATCCATGATTAAAATTAATCAGGGTCCTCTTATTCAAGAATTAGGAGGAAAAATTTCTAAATCCTTAAAATTTAAAACATTTGACATCTCATGATTTGAAAACAACCTTACGAACTATTTTATCATTAGATTCCTGAAAGAATGGGTTTTTTGTCACTGTTTCTTCTGGAAATGGGTATGACCTTGTTTTTTTAAGGTTCAAACATTCCAATCAGCTTCTAAGGGGTTTATTCATAGAACCGGAAACATCCAATGATTCTATATCCATTTGGATTGACTTTCCAAAGGTAGTTTCACATTAGTTGTGGATCGATGAGGTTTAAGAATTTTCATTGGTCGAGAGGATGGGAGGTCAGAATCATCACACCTTTTTGGGGGGAATTATTGTCTACATCGGGACTCTATTATAGATTTTTGTTATGTTTGTCAATCCATATTAATTTACCAAGTATGAAAATGAGGTTTCCTTTAGATCTGAAAATCAATGATTGATATGTATGAGATTTAGAGAATATTTTATATGTATTTGAGGCTCTTCATTGATAGATAATCATCTGTATTTATTAGAGATTCTTAGTCAATGGTATCCTTCAACACATTATATTGAAATCTCTTGGTCATTATGATAACCATACTGGTTTTAAAGCCACTCAGTGGGGAACTTGATGTTTATTGTCGTTCAGAAAGACAGAGATTATATCAGAGTTGGGATCATACCCACAGATGGGCTACCTACGTATCCTTGTTAGAAATGGAATCAGAACCCACATAGGTCGAGTGATGAAGTATGAGGCTTATGCATGTTTGATGGCCCAAATAGATATGTCAAAATTACTTTTACACTCTAAGCTCATGTGAGTCATGATGGGTGTGAGAAATAAGAGGTATTAGTAAAACATGAAGATTATGCCACGAAAGATGCCATCATAAGAAATGATGTGGGGCTTACATAAGTATGACTACCTAAGATATATAAGGATCATGATTTACTTCAGGGAAGAAATTCAGGAACAAGGTCTATGAAGGTATATATGATTTATAGAGATTTAAATACTTAACATAGGGCTTACTCCTATAAAGTATTCCCAAATTAGAGAGGACTAATTATTGGGATTTAATCTTGAGAAATATGCCACTATCAAAAGATATTAAGCCTGGGGATTACTCCTGAAAAGGAGGTGTAGTTTGAGATCTGTGGCTTACTCCTAAAAAGGAGGCCCATGTTAAGAGAAATTTGGATTGGGGATTACTCATAAAGAGGATGCCCAGATTAAGGAACTTGGGGCTTACTCCTAAGGAGGATGCCCAGATTAAATAACTTGGGGCTTACTCCTAAGGAGGATTCCTAGATTAGAGAACTTGTGGCTTACATTTAAGGATTCCAAAATTAGCGAACTTGGGGCTTACTCCTAAGGAGGATTCCCAGATTAGGGAGCATGGGGCTTACTCCTAAGTAGGATTCCCAGATTAGAGATCATGGGGCTTAATATTAATGAGGATGCCCAGATTAGAGATATTGGGGCTTACTTCTAAATAGGATGACTGAATTAGGTAACATGGGGCTTAATCCTAAGGAGGATGCCCAAATTAGGGAACTTGGGGCTTACTCATAAGGAGGATTCCTAGATTTGGGAACTTGGGGCTTACTCCTTAGGAGGATGCCTAGATTATGGAACTTGGGGATTACTCCTAGAGAGGATTCCCAGATTATAGAACTTCTCATCATAAAGGATGAGGTTGAATGGAATAAATATCTAACCCTAGTGTTATAAAGCTATGAAAATCATGAGGTTATGAGATATGTTCCATAGAATTCCATTTAGATAAGGAATCCAAAAAGGTAACCATGCCAGAATTGGATTTGAAGAGGGTTTTGAAGGCTAAATATTAAAGAGGAGAGGTGGATTTGAGGAAAGGAAATGAATTAGAAAGAGACACGCAAGTATTAGTCTAGCGCGCAAGTCCTATTCGTGCAAGTATACTTTCGTGACATGAGTTCCCATGGGAGATGAAGAACCTGTGAAGTGATACTTGGACGACATTGAACTGGAGCCCTTAGTATCATCCCTAGAGATTTTCATATGGGTGGCGTGCAAGTTTCCTTGAGAGGAAAAGGTGGCGCGCAAGTATCATCACTTCCCTTAAGGGCTGGAAACTTATGCATGCAAGTATTAATGAGTTAAAATACTTAGGCCTTATTCTTCCTCTTTAGAGCTTCCATTCTAGGTAAATAATTACATTATAAGTGTTTGGAAGACTTCAGATGGAGACTTGGGTGACCAGAGCTTGAATATGAGTTTTCGATTTTTCGTCCTCGAAATGGGGGGCCCACAGGGGCTATTTATAGGAAACCTGAGCACCTTTGCTGAAAAAAGAAAAGGGCATGCAAGTGGCTTTCACGACCCAGATGTGGCGCACAAGTACACTTGCGTGGCCAAAATGAAACTATCATGCCCCATGCTTAAAGGGTTCTTTGTTCATGCCTTTGTCAATTTTATATGTGCTTCAAAGGATGACTCTCTTTGTACTTAAGGTATTCCCATTTTCCATTAGTTAGACTCTATGATGGAAAGGAGCATCAACAAAAGTCCCCCCCAGAGAGTTGGATCCGAAAAAATAAAGAGGATTTGACTATAAGGAAAATTAGAAACAATGTACAGTGGTGCGCATGTTGTAGGAATGCAGGTATGCTTCTAGCATGCAGGGTTTGGTGTGCAGGGGTAAGTCCTCACATATAAATATGCGGGCGTCACATCACGGAAATCACCTGGTTTCAAATGCTTCTAATCTCTCTACGCACAAGTAGCTCTCATCGCGCTGGTGTCTTAGCTTTATGCTCGTTTGTGCTTCTATTTGTGTCGCGCTTCTATAGTGAGTTTATGACTTGTGCGCCAGCACTAGCACAGTAAACATTGTGCGACCATCTTGGACTTGCGTACCAATATGGGACTTGCGCGCATTAATGAATTCGCCATTTTTTTCAATTTTCTTCACAAATTTTATGAAAAACCAACATACTTAAAAGTTATTTATCTGATGTTTGTGTAGATTCAATGGTTCCCAAAAAAATTGGAACGACTGATGAGTTGGCTAGAAATAGAATTGATGATATGATGAACATCATTGGCCATTTTTACTACGATATATGCGACATCACATTCCCATATTCGACCAAGTACTTGATGAAATATCATGTCAATTTCCCATAGATTATTTACTTGCCTCTGTATGGGCATGGTCATCTGCAAGGAGTGAACGTTCCAGATACAAAAAACTATCTTCTGCATTCTTGGATTCAAACTTACACCAAGTTTTCTTCAAAAAATTTCTCATTTATAGGATCATTTTTAAATTCTAGAATAGTATAGAAGGCATTTATAATGCATCATAGCCCATGTGCCCCTGATCTGAAACCTCAAAAGCCTGAGCTGCAGCCACATTGTTATCCCTCAATCTTCTGAAATTCTCAGATGGATCAATCCAAAGGCTAGAAAAAGAGTTGGGACTTCCATCTTAGAGGAGGTGTGAAGCCATCATGTATGTGGGAATATTGGGTGCGACAAACCTGTGCAGAGTTTGTCAAGGATCTGAAAGGATCTATAATATATGAAGTCGTCTGGGCTGGGCAGACATATGTCTACAGGAATGATTACTTTGTGCTGAAGTTAATCATCCTCTGGAGCCCAGAAACCAATTCTTTACATATGAATCATGTAGATGTAGGCATAAGTTTGTGTAATATCTATAAGATCTCAGGGGGACCAATTTTAGGTGATATGTATGATGAATTCATCCCCCCCAAGGCGACCTGGAATGATTCAGAGAAGACTCTGGCTTTGGATTGAGAATTATTGAAAATTTTCCACAAGCTCAAGAATTTTAAGTCCTCCAAAACTCATTCTATAAAGGATATTCATCCATAGGAGTGGATGGATATGTTTCCTAACACGAAGAAGGATAAGGGGCCCACCTGTACTCGTCCAACTAGTTGACCAAGAACAGAGAAGAGGGGTGCTCTTATCACATTCTAGCCGACTCTGGAAGCGGGATAGTTTGAAAAGTGGGGGTACGAAGTGAATCAGAGAGTCACAATAAAGACCCATATGGAAGGCTTCTTAGCCTTTTGGATCACTGTTTATCTTCTGCCAGTTAGGGATTCGAAGGGAGGTGTCAGGCCAGGGACCTTCATTGTTGAAGCCAAGTTGGCTGAGAGGAAAATGGATGGGTTGGCCACCCCCATTAAGTAGTAGTAAGAATATACATAAACTTCTTGGATGTAGCTGAAGGGTAAGGTCATACTATATCCATTCCCCATGTGGAAAATGACCATGAGTATTTAGCTGTATGAAGTAACTCTGGGGGATGATGAATGAAGTTGGCACATAATTGGAAAGAATGACACTTCTTAGTGAAATCAACACAATATTGCATCATTGAAGGCCAAATGTATCCACGCCTATAGATTTTCCCAGAAATCCTGTGTCCATACTGGTGGGAACCACACACTCCTACATGTACTTCATTCCTGAAAACCATTGTCTCTTAACCATCAATAAATCTGAAGAGAATTCCATATAAACCTCGCTTGTAGAGAATTTCTTCTAGATGATATGGGCTATCATAAAGAGTAAAATTGACCACATGTCACCAGACTTGTTCTTTCCTGGCTCTATTAGGTGGGATTGTTGCATTTTGAAGTTATTCCTTGAAAGGTGTCATCCAACCAATAGTATGACAATATGGTTCAGAAATGGGGCTGATTTCATTGATTTCCTCTATTTCAATTTGAACATAAGATGAAATTGTACGATGGTGGGAAATTCTAATGATTGTTTCATCCCGATTTGGATCTGCCAGAGCTGTGGCTACATTAGCCAGTGCATCAACTTGAGCATTTTATGATCACAGGACCTAAGAAAATGTCGATTCTAAATGAAATTCCACCATTAACTCTCTGACATAATCATACAAAGGGATTAACTCATCGTTTCTAATGGAATAATCACCATTACCTTGTTTGATTACTAGGTATGAATCATCATTAACCATTAAGTGATTCACCAATGCCTGAAGCGCCAATTCCAAGCCTACGATGAGAGCTCGATATTCTGATTCATTGTTGGTACCGCCTTCCAATAGTAAAAAGGAATAAGGAAACACTGCCTTTTCTGGGGAAATAAGGATTATTCCTAATCCAAATTTATTGAATTTAGGATCTTCCATTCTCTTCCCTATTAGAATTTTGGAAGCACCATAAAAGTACATTTCCCATGTTTGAGGATTATCTTGAATAGAGAAGTCCTCTTCAAAAGGAAGTTCAATATCAAAAGACGTATCTTCTACTGAAGGGTGTTCAGTAAGAAAATCATCCAGATCTTGGCCCTTTATTGCCTTTTGGGACACATACTGGATATCAAACTACTGCAAAATAACTTCCCACCATGATATACATCTTGTAAGCATTGGAAGGCTAAGGATTAATTTGAGTGGGTTATTGCGAGATACCAATTGGACCTCATGATGTAGCAGGTAGTGTCTCAATTTCTGAACTGCAAAGATTAACGCTAGGCAGAACTTTTCAATACTTGAATATCGAGTTTTTGCATCATGCATAATCCGACTGAGATAGTAAAGGTTGTTTTCATTCCCAGTATCATTATTTTGGGAAAGGAAGGCACCCCATGATCACTTTAAAACTATCACATAAAGAATAAGTGGTCTTCCTTAAACAGGTGGAAATAATTCATGTGGACTCAAGAGATATTTCATGAGAATATTGAATGCCTCATGAAATTATTCTGTTCACTAGTAAGTGACTCCCTTTTTCATTAATTTGGTGAAGGTTAAACATTTTCCTGCCAAATTGGTGATGAAACACTGAATATCAGTCATGTTTCCTTGAAGTCCCCTCAATTCCTCCATATTTCTAAGAGGTGAAATACCAAGGATTGATTTTGTCTTCTCAGGATCGACTTTGATACCATGATGGTGTACAACAAAGCTGAGAAATTTTCCTGAGGTTACCCCAAAATCACATTTCCAGTGGTTCATCTTCAAATTGTGTTTTCAAAGATTTGTGGAATAAGATTCCCGAATCATCCAAGTGATTAGAACATTGTCTGGATTTATCCGCCAAATTGTCCACATAAAATTCGACAAATTTCCCTAAAAAGGGTTTGATGATACGGTGCAAGGCACGTTGATATATTGCACCAGCATTCTTCAGTCCAAAGGGAATTACCTGATAGAAAAACACTCCTTGAGGGGATATAAAGGCTGTATATTCTTAATATTCTAGAGCCATTAGGATTTGATTATGCCTAGAATATCCATCCATGAAGGAAAGTGCTTCTTATCTAGCTGTTGCATTAATTAAGAGTTCTGTGATCGGAACTGAAAAATCATACTTGGGACAATGCCGATTAAGATATATGAAATCAATGCAAACTCTAATTTTTCCATTCTTTGTTTTCACAAGGACAATATTAGCCATCCATTTGGGATATTGAAATTCTCTGACAAAGTTAGTTTTGATATGCTTATCCACATTAGCTTCAATTTTGGAGGCATAAGTTGGGTGTGTTCTTCTTGCAGCTTTCTTGAATCCTCGATGTTATTCTGGAAAACCCAAATGATGGGTAGAAACATCAAGATCAAGCCCTAGAATTTCTGTATAATTCCAAGCAAATATATCTCTATTTTTCTTTAAAAATTAAATATACATCTCATTCTCTTCATGATTCATGGCCGCACTAATTAAAGTGGGCCATGGATCATCTTTTGTAATCAGATTTATTTCTCTGAGTTCATCCATGATGGTAAAGATACCCTCTTCAAATGTTGGGGGAGAATCTCCGAGATATTCCTCTTCTTCTTTAATATGTGTTACTTATTTTGTTTCTACTTACATATTAGATGATGAAAGATAATTTCCATGATCATGAGAGAAGTTAAAATTTGAACATCATGAAGAAGAAGCTACCATTTATAACCTTATTAAAGATGAAGGGTCTTCATTAGGAAATAAAGAGGATATGATGGATTGAGAATCGACATCAACATTCATCACTGGCATTGCTATAACTTCTTCTAGATTGATTGATGATGTATAGAATTACTTGATTTCAATGGATGAAATGAAGACATATCCATTTGAGCTTTCATCATTTCCTGGTGAATCAACAATTTCTACCATGTTGTCTGGCTTTGTTAGAGTAATTGACATTAAGGAAGTTTCCATAAGAGTATTTGGATTTGGGTCTATCCTGCCAATATGACTGATAAAAAACACATAATCTATACTCAAAAGAGGGAATGGGTTTACTGGAATATTTTCCAAACCATATAGAGCATTAATTTTGGTAACCACCTTTTTCGTAGATACCTAATTTCCCTCCACGTGATAGAATTCTGCCTCAATGTATTGAGATTCACATGTTTTGAATTGGGATTTTATTAGCATACAATGTCCCAATTTTACCATTGAAACAATATTTGGGACATTGATGGTATGTTGAAGGTATAACCGCATATTGATGTAGCAAAGGTCTTCCAAGAAAAATGTTGAAGGCTGTGTCATGAAAAACAACCATGAAATATGAATTGGATATAAGGTCCCAAAACTGTTTTCTGAGTGTATTCTCACCCAGAGGTTCTTGTTCATTTTTTCACATCCTTGAAACATCAATGTAGAATTAGATAAATCAGATTCGGTGAGGCCCAATTAGCAATGTGTATGAATAGGGATGAGGATGACTCCTGAGCCATTATCAAGGAAAGCTCGTCAGATGCCTATATCATTGAGCTTGCCAGATAAATACAAAGGTCCAATATGTCCATGCACAACATCATCTTCATCTTCATATATAAAAGATATCACTGCATGGTATTCTGCAGGATCATACTCTACTGGTAGACTTCAGCTGCAACAATTTCAGTTTTGAATTCTTGACGACTTAACAAAGCCTCAATGAGTGCCTCCCAAAGATCCTTTGATAGATTCAAGGCATCCAGAATTGATAACTTGTCCGGTAATTGGGCCAAATTGGTCAAGAAATCATACTTTGGTCCAAAGTATTACATTTCCCAATAGGAACATTTCATTTCACAGGTTCCTTAGAAGTTGATGCTTTGGAAATAGATGCATATTGTATTGGGGTAGGAGTTGGAAATACTCCTAGATTTTCAAGACTATACTGAGTAGGTCTATTTATTTTATTAGAGGAGGATGGTGTAACTTCTAACCGATCTTCCAAAATAACTGTGTCCGGACTGAATCTTCCATGTGTGGAAGAACTTTCTTGTTTTTGTTGAGCCCGCTGAAGATCTTTTCCACGAGTTTTTGCTGCATATACAGTTCTAGTAGGGGTATGATTGGAATAGTGGCTTCTGAAATATCCACGTCTTTCCCTGTATCCTAAACCTCTAGAACACCCTCTAATTCTTCTATTTGATATAGGGAACTGTGGCTCATCAAGATCGAAACTGTGATTGGAATATGGATTTGTTAAGTGAATCATATTTACAGAACCAATGATCAACTCTTCATCTAATGAAGATTCTTCCTGATTATCTAGTTTAGGTTGTGTCGTTAGGTAGGGAGGTGCCTGTGATTTTGATGTAGGTGGCATAAAATCTTCCAGAGTCAAAGACAACATGGGTTTGACACGAGCACATCTTCTTCTGACTACTCTTCTTTCCTCGAATTCTGCCACCTCTTTGAGGATTTTCCTTCCGATGAAGGGGTTTTTTTGTGCCATTCATAGAAGAATAAAGAATTGGTTTCTTTAATTGAATTTGTAAAATGGAATTATTTTGGTTGATCTTTTTCCTGACCATCCAATCATTATATTTTTGTGCATTTTTTCTTTTGACTTCATGCAACTCGCCTTCTTCCCCTGGATCTATAGTAGGAACACTTCCTACATGGGTTCAAGAACCTTTCAGTTTTACCTATCCAGAGTCCCCCATCTTGTGTAGGAGGTCTTTGAAGACAAAACACTTCTGAATGGGATGCCCCAACATCTAATGAAAAGGGAAATAATTGGGAAGGTCTTCATCTCCTTCCTTGTTCGTCATTTTTGGCCTTGGAAACTGATCCAAATTATTTTTCAGAGCTGAAATGAAGTAACCAAGAACTTGTTCATTTCGAAAAAATAAAATTTGTTCTTTAACTCCTCAAATTGTTTCCATATTTCATCTCTTTGATCATCTTGATGAAATGGCCTCTGTTGTTGATGCTCAGGAGGTGGAGCCCTTTGATAAGATAAGGTTTTGAAGTGGATACTGGTACAGATTCTTGTTTAAGAGTAACTATAACAGTCTCTGCTCTACCCATTCTCCTTCCTGGATTTGATGGAATTACATGAGTTTTATCCTTAGTATCAATTAGAGAATCATTGATCTGTTGAGATATTGAAGTAAGGTTTCGAAACCCTCCTTTGTATTTCACAGGGATCAACAGTGTGCATAATTCATCAGTCAAATTTTCCACACAGATTGGAAACAATTCTTCTTGAGGGAGTGGTAAGATTAAGGAATATGTTAATCCCTTCCAGTGAGCAATGTAATCTGAAACACTTACATTTTCCCCATTCTTACAATTTGTAAGATCAAAAACTATCATCTTTGTAAACGTTGATCTAAATTGAATAAGGAATCGCTGACAGAGATCTTCCCACCTAGTAAATGACCAGGATTGCAAGCTTGTATCCCAGACAAAGGCAGGCCCTTGTAATGACAGTACAAAATACCTGAGCATAACTACTTTTTGTTGTTGAGGAGTTCCCATCAAAAGATCACAATGAGAAAAAAAATGTGTTAAGTGTTGTTCTAGATCTCCCGAACCATTAAAAATAGGGAATGTGGTACTTTCAAAATTTTATGGGGGAGGAATTCCATCCACCAATTCAAGGTAAGATCTCTTTTTTGGTTGAATTTGTGAACCCTTACCTTCCATAGCTTCCAACTGAGCTGTTAATGACTCAATGGTAGTTATTAACTTTTGAGAAACATATGGTTGAGCATGGACCTGAGCAGGTGCAATAACTGGAGTTTGGACAGGTGTGGTGACTGGTACTGCAACTGATGGTAGCACTACCGGTTGTTGTTGTGCATGACCCGTAGGAAAAATCTATGAGGATGTACTAGTAAAGGGGGATATTCTTGATCCATATTTGTAGCTTCAACAAATTACCTTGACTAACTGACTCCATCTTTCTTAGGATGAATACTACCTTGAAGTAGTTCTGCATTCAACCTCCTTAACTCCATTTCTTCCTCTTGTTGTGCTATCCTTTTCTCTAGTGAGAGTGATTGTCCTTCTCCAGAGGCATGGTGGGACATAACCTGACTTTTACCCTTTTCCTTAGCATGTGCCTTTTTGGAGTATGTTAAGGCATTGCCTGAAGGAATATATTGCCTCTAGGCAGCACTCTGGCCTCTGGTATACACACCTTCTTCATTTATTTTTGTGTGTACTGCCCCTTGAACATGAACTTCTTCATCTGACCCTTCTATGTGAACCTCATGTACTGGGGGACTAGTGACAATGACATTGATGAAATTTATTGATGCATAATTCATTGCATCCCTTATATTGTCATTTCTACGATACTGTATTCTCCCATGTCCTTTATGATACATTTCCTTTTGTTTAGTTATTCCCTCAGTAACTTCTTGATGAACCATAATTTTGAGGGAATCTCCTCACAATTCTGCCCTACATTCCTCTTTTGGATTCCTCCCTAATCGAGAGAATACTTAATTTCACTGAGGAAGAGATTGATGATTTGAAAAAGTCCCTAGTCCAGTGGACTAGGGCTATTCATGCTGTTCCTGATCAGCTCCTCGAATCCTATTTGTTGATTTTGAGGTTTGGGTTAATAGATTCTCCAGTCTAGAAAGAGGAGGTTGGTTCTTGAGATTCTATATTTGAGACGTTCTTAAAATAACTCCTGATTTTGTGGACTTTAGTCCGAAAATTGGCTGGATGCATCAACCTATATACACTCAAATCACCTGGCTCAAATGACCATTGGATGATTTCTAACAATTCTCTCACCTGATGATGCGCATGCTCTAAACAAGAATCCTGTTCGATATTCTCATTTTACTAATTCAAGAGTAATTCAACTACTTGTTCATTGTATGCCTGACATTGGGAAGAACTAGTTGAGGCTTGTTCATGAGAAAGCCTTTGATTACACACAAAACAAATTTGTTGTGGCCAGCCATGGGAAATAAATTACATGATACCATTTTTGGTACGATTTGTTGACAGGATAGTACAGTGAAATGCAGTGCTCCATTAACACACCATCCTTTAATATGAATACCAGATGGGGAATTGGTAATTAACTAGCGCAATCTTTTTAGTGCACCAATGAATGAACACTAAAGGGATCTCTACTGCTTTTCAACCATTGGATATCGGGAAATTGAGAGAGATGCCAAGTCAATTTGGTGTTGCAACCCTTCTATTATCTTGACATTATTTTCATATTCATCATAAGATAATATTTTCTATTTTAAGTGAAAAAAAGTTTTCCACATGTTGAGACAAATATCGTGAATACAATCTTCCATCAACATTTCTGGAATATCATACTGAGAGTCACCCAAAGGCCAAAACGTGACTGGTACATCACCATTCACTAGTTTTTTTCTCATATTCATCACTTCCTCCTTATCATTCAATTAATATTCTTCTACCTGATTAGACCAAAGCTAGTGCTTCTTTGTTGCTTCATCAGATGAAATTAGATTGGTAGAAAATTCATTAATCAAATTAGAATATTAATGACCCAAGGTTGGTTTAGAGAATGACCTACACCCTGGGCTATCTTCTAATTAAGAAAGTATTTCAACTGCTAGCAGTAAAGCATCAGACATGACTGGCTTCACATTTGCAAGTGCCTCAAGATAAGAGGGCTTTCTCTCTTCTGCATTGTCTTTTGAATAATTTTCCAGGCAATGCATATTACTTCTACGGAGAGGACTTTTGCAGCTAAATTCATCATCATGGGGAGGATGACTAGGGTGGGTTACAGAAAAAAGATGAAACCTTTTTCTACTTAATCTTCGGGCCTTAAAGAGGGTTATCGTGGATCTCATCTGAAGATGATACTTCGAGATCGACCAAATTTTCATGAAGCAGACCTTCATGAGGAAGTGTATGATGAAGACCTTCTAAATCATTTCTCCCACTATTGGGAAATGAGAGAGTATAATCTTGAGTTGCAACAGATAATTGTTTGAGGGCTTTAAGAACTCCAGCATTGAGCAAGGCCTTATTACAGATTGGCTCTTGATTTATTGATTGTGTTGGATGAGTCTTTTTCTTAGACGCCTTCTTACTCACTTTGGGGACCACTTGTGGATGAAAGTGGTTATTATGGGCAGGTGTATGTGCCTGCTCAGGAGAAATGGTCAGGTTAGGCTGATTATCTCCATTCAAATCGGGTGCATGTGCCTGACTTGATTGTCCGTATGACATCGGGGAGTATGCCCCACAACCCTCCGGGATTGGGACAGAGGTGTGTATCTATTACAAAGTGATATGTTTATGAGTCACTCCACTGATATAGATAGATTTATGATTCCTTCCCAGTGATGCTGCGGAAGTTGTTATAATATTCTGACATGCTTCCAGAATATGGGTAGGGATTTTCTTCTTCTCTTTCACCATTGTCAGAATTTTTTTGCTGACTTCAGTTACCAGAATGGGAATACACATCCATTATGTGCTTGGAAGAGTTGTGTATTATTTCTCCTGTACTCCTTTTCCTATCATTGAATTCTGATAGTACTCATGTGTGGATGCATAGAGTTGAGTCAGCTCCAAATTTGTCGTTGGAGCTTTCCATCGGGCTTCTCTCGGTGCTACCAAATGAGACTGTTGGTAGGCTTAATAAACATTGGCAGGTGTATGTGCCTACTTTGTATTCCTCATCAAGTATGGTTGACGATTTTACTTTAATACTGGAAGATGAGACTGCTGACAAAATTAGTGATTGTAAATAGATGTATGTTCTTTCTTATCAGTTACTACCATATTAGATTGGAGAGCTTCTTTGGATGTAGTCAGGAGAGCCTGCTGACTAGCTGATGAATTATAAACAGGTGTATGTGCCTGCCTATAGTAATCTTCTGAAATTTCCTAGTGGGATTACCATGTTAATACCAGACGAGTCTGGTGGGCAGTAATATCCCGAAGGACAGGTGTATATGTCTGCTCATTGTTAGCTATCAAGTTGGCTTTATGGACTTCTTCGGAGGGGGAATAAGTAAGAAACTACTCTCTGTTGAACAGATTTCACCTATAAAGGTTCTTCTTGTGTTCTAGGGTCTAAGGACCCTAAGAGAAAACCCTAATGGCGGTACCCTCATCATGTTGAGGGCACACTACCGAACGAGTTTTGCGGAGATTGTTGATGGGTGCCCTTGGGAAGGACTCCTATATTCACAAATTAATTCCTCGAGTGACCTTCTCATTCACCTCGCCATAAATGGGAGGGACTGGTGATTGTGTTCTGGGGATAACGACCCAAAATAGTTAGAGACAGTGGTTGGCACCACCTGTTTCTTAACCACTGGTCGTCACTGTCCGGACATCTTGGGTGAGTTGTTAACTTGTAGTTCTTGTCGAGCTGCCTCCAAAGTCGGTATGGTACCGTGTTGATGGTAATCCCTCACAAATGAATTTGAAACCTAGTGTTGAAGATGCTATGTAGGCGATATCATCCTCAGAGCGGACGAGGATCCCGCAGGAGTAGTGGTCGAGGCATTCACAAGTGTGAATTTTAATGAAGCAATTTCTGTAATGCAGAGAGATCTTGGAAAAGAGTGTCTGTTTGATATAACAGAGGTAATAAAGATAAGTTCGGCCACTAAGTCATTTGGATGACCACGTATGTTATGAATTGTTTTGTTAGCCCTCACATTATGTTAAAAGGGGGCCTAAAAATAAGTAAAACATCATTTAACTTGGTTAAGGATTCACGTTGCGTTCCCATTTTTTTCTTCTGGAAATGGGGATGACTTTGTTTCTTTAAGGTTCAAACATTCCAATCGGTTTTTAATGGGTTTATTCGTATAACCAAAAACATCCAATGATTCTATATCCATTAGGACATGCTTTCTAGAGGTAGTTTCTCATTGGTTGTGGACCGACGAGGCTTAAGAATTTGAATTGGTCGAGAGGATGGGAGGTCAGACTCATCACAAAATTTTGGGGGGAATTATTGTCTACTCTAGGACTCTCTTATAGATTTGAGTTATGTTCGTGAATCCTTATAAATTTACCAAGTATGAAAATGATCTTTCATTTAGATCTGACAATCAGTGATTGATATGTATGAGATTTAGAGAATATTTTATATGTATTTTAGGTTCTTCATTAATAGATAATCATCTGTATTTATTAAATATTTTTATTCAATGGTATCCTTCAACACATTATATAGAAATATCTTGGGCATTATGATAACCATACTATTTTTAAAGCCACTCAGTGTGGCACTTGAAGTTTATTGTAATTCAGAAAGATAGGGATTATTTCAGAGTTGGGATCGTACTCGCAGATGGGAAACCTACGTATCCTTGTTAGAAAAAGGGATCAGAACCCACATAGTTCGAGTGAAGAACTATGAGGTTAATGCATGATTGATGGCCCAAATAGAGATTTCAAACTTACTTTTACACTCTAAACTCACGTGAGTCATGCTCGGTGTGAGAAACAGGAGGTATTAGTAAAGCCTAATGATTCTGCCATGAATGATGCCATCATAATAAATGATGTGGGGATTATGTATTTATGACTACCCAAGATGTATGAGGACCAGGATTTACTTCAGGGAAGAATCATGGGAACAAGTTTCATCAAGTTATATGTGCTTTATGGTGATTTAAATACTTAACTTAGGGCTTACTCTTGAGAAGGATTCCCAAATTAGAGAGGGACTAATGACTGGGATTTATTCCGGAGAAGAAAGCCCATGTCAAAAGAAATTAAGCCTAGGGCTTACTTCTAAAAAGGAGGTCCAACTTGAGATCTAGGGCGTACTCCTAAAAAGGAGGTCCAGGTTAAAAGAAATTATGATTGGGGATTACTCATAAGGAGGATGCCTAGATTAGAGAACTTGGGGCTTACTCCAATGGAGGATGCCTAGATTAAAGAACATGGGGATTACTCCTAAGGAGGATGCCCAGATTAGGTAACATGAGGATTACTCCTAAGGAGGATGCCGAGATTAGGGAACTTGGGGGGTTACTCCTAAGGAGGATGCCCATATTAGGGAACACGGGGCTTACTCCTAAAGAGGATGTCCAAATTAGAGATATTGGGGAATACTCTTAAGGAGGATGCCCAGATTAGAGATCTTGGGGATTAATCCTAAAGAGGATTCCAAGATTAGGGAACATGGGGCTTAATCCTATGGAGGATGCCAAGATTAGGGAACTTGGGGCTTACTCCTAAGGAGGATTCCCAGATTAGGGATCTTGGGGCTTACTCCTAAGGAGGATGCCCAGATTATGGAACTTGGGGCTTACTCCTAGGGAGGATTCTCAGATTAAAGAACTTCTCATCTTAATGGATGAGGTTAAATAGAGGAAATCTCTATCATTATTGACATAATGATATTAAAATCATGAGGTTTTGAGAGATGGTCCATAGAATTCCTTTCAGATAAGGAATCCAACAAAGGAACCATGCCATAAATGGATTTGAAGAGGGTTTTGAAGGCTAAATCTTGAATAGGAGAGGTGGATTTGAGGAAAGAAAGTGAATTGGAAGGAGGCGCGCAAGTATTAGTCTGGGGCGCAAGTCCTGGTCGCGCAAGTATACATGTTTGACATGAGTTCACTTGGGAGATGAAGAACCTGTGATGTGATACTTGGGAGACTTAGAATTGGAGCTGTTATTATCACCCTAGAGGTTTTCAGATGGGTGGCGCTCAAGTTTCCTTGAGAGGAAAAGGCGGTTCACAAGTATCATCACTTCCCTTAAGGGCTGGACACTTAGGCGCGCAATTATTGATGAGTTCAAATACATTGGCCTTATTCTTCTTCTTTAGAGCTTCCATTATAGGTAAATAATTACTTTTGAAATGTTCGGAAGACATCAGATGGAGACTTTGGTGACCAGAGCTTGAATCTGAGTTTTGGATTTTTCATCCTCGAAATGGGGGGCCCACAGGGGCTATTTATAGGAAACCTGAGCACCTTGGATGAAAAAAGAAAAGACACACAAGTGACTTGCACGACCCAGATGTGGCACACAAGTATACTTGTGTGACCATAATGAATCTTGCACGCCCCATGCTTAAAGGGTTCCATGTTCATGCCTTTGTCAATTTTTTATGTGCTTCAAAGGATGAATCTCTTAATACTTAAAGTATTACCCTTTTCCATTAGTTAGAATCTGTTATGGAAAGGAGCATCAAAAAATTCCCCACTCAGATTTGGATCCGAAAAAGGAAAGAGGATTTGACTCTGAGGAAAACGAGAAACAATGTACAGTGGCATGCAAGTAGTAGGCGTGCAGGTATGCTTTTGGCACATATGGTCTAGTGCACAGGGGATTACTCCTAAGGAAGATGCCCAAATAATAAAAACAATATGGAGGATTCCCAAATTAGGGAAATTGGGGCATAATCCTAAGGAGAATTCCCAAATTAGGGAACTTTGGTATTACTCCTAAGGAGGATGCCCAGATTAAAGAACTTGGGGCTTACTCCTAAAGAGGATGCCCAGATTAGGGAACTTGGGGCTTACCCCTAAGGAGGATGTCTAGATTAGGGAACTTCGGGATTTCTCCTAAAGAGGATGCCCAGATTAGGGAACTTGGTGCTTACTCCTATGGAGGATTCCCAGATTAGAGATCTTGGGGCTTGCACCTAAGGAGAATGCCCAGATTAGAGATCTTGGCACTTACTCCTAAAGGGGATTCCCAGATTAGGGAACTTGGGGCTTACTTCTAAGGAGGATTCCCAGATTAGGGAACTTGGAGTTTACTCTTAAGGAGCATGCCATATTAGGTAACATGGGGATTACTCCTAAGGAGGAAGCCCATATTAGTGAACTTGGGGCTTACTCCTAAGGAGGATGCCTATATTAAATAACTTCTCATCTTAAAGGGTGAGGTTGAATGGAGGAAATCTCTAATCTTAGTACCATAAACCTATTCAAATCACGAGGTTTTAAGAGATGTTCCACAGAATTCCTTTCAGATAAGGAATCCAACCAAGGAACCATGCCATAAATAGCTTTGAAGAGGGTTTTGAAGGATAAATCTTGAAGTGGAGTGGTGGATTTGAGTAAAGGAAGTGAATTGGAAGGAGGTGTGCTAGTATACTTGCACGACATGTTTTCACTTGGGTGATGAAGAACCTGTGAAGTGATACTTGGGTGACTTTGAATTGGATCCCTTAGTATCATCTCTAGTAATTTTTATATGTGTGGCACGCAAGTTTCCTCGAGAGGAAAAGGCGGTGCGCAAGTATCATCACTTCCCTTAAGGGATGGACACTTAGGCACACAAGTATTGTTGCATTCTAATACATAGGCCTTATTATTTCTCTTTAGAGCATCAATTCTAGTTAAATAATTACCTTAGAAGTGTTTGGAAGACTTCAGATGGAGACATGGGCGACTAGAGCTTGACTCTGAGTTTTGGAATTTTTATCCTTGAAATGGGGGGCCCACAGGGAATAATTATAGGAATCCTGAGCACCATGGGAGAAGAAAAGAAAAGGGCACGCATGTGACTTGCGCAACCCAGATGTGGCGCGCAAGTATACTTGCGCGGCCATAATGAAACATGCATGGCCCATTCTTAAAGGGTTCCTTGTTAATGCCTTTGTCAATTTTTGATGTGCTTAAAAGGATGACTCTCTCTGTGCTTAAGGTATTCCCCTTTTCCATTCGTTAGAATCTGTGACTGAAAAGAGCATCAACAGTCACCTTATTTGAATCTATTCTCTATTCCCTTGTGTGTTCTTCTAGTTTTGTATCATTTTAGCTGAAAGATGGTTTAGATTCCTTTCCATAATATGTATGGAAAATATTTCTTGACTTTACTTGTCCCTCCACTATAATAGTCATGTGAAGAAGATCCTCCATATCTAAATTGATGTCCATTTCCACTATGTCTAGAATATCATGGTTGAGGCCATTTGAAAACCTTGAAATGGTGGCCTCTAATTCCTCATCAATGTTGGCCTAAATCATTGTGATATTCCTCTCTTTATGATACTCCTCAACCCTCATAACCCATTTTTTCAAATCCTACAACTTGAGGAACAAATCATGGTAATAGTTGGTAGAAATAAACCACCTATGTGTCACCACATTCACCTCTGCCAAATGTTTGGATGGGTGTTTATGCACCTTTTCATAGAATCAATAATAGATCATCCTAATGAATAATAGTATAGTCGATGAATTCCATAGCTTTAGGATTCACATTATTTTCATCTGAATGGTTCTGACAACCAAAAGCATTCTCTTCCTCTTGTTTTAATTCCATATATGTTTCATGATTATTATTTCCTTGTAATGAAGGCATCCTAAAGATTAATCCTCTAAGAACATTGGTTTTCTTCCATGGTGGTTTATTTTTCTGAATTGGTGACTCATAAAAATTAGATAATTCTTCCTCTTCTACAACGTCCCTCTACCTTGGTGGTTCTCTAGAATTGGAAGGGGATTCAATTCATTAATCCTCAAATTCAATGTTTCAAATTGTTCTTTTAAAACCATCATTAACAACTTGATTTCCATTTCATTGGTTTTAATCACATCCTCTATTACGAATTATGTAAGAAAATATGATAATAAATTAATATGGACCTCATAAACTCCCTCATGTGTTTATGCTGAAAAACTTATTGTTCACTCATGTTTCACTAAATTTTGTAGTTTTTTAAAATTTAAAACTATTTCATTTTACCACCAAACACTCTTATATAGAAATCATAACCAATTACAATAAATCTAAACAATAATTGGAGTGTGTAAGTCCTGAAATGGAATTCAAAGATAAAATTCAAATGTGATTCAAGAAGAAGATTAGGGAAGGGGATGATAACATATGGAGAAAATTGATAAATTGATGTAGGACTCAAGATGTTTTATTCTGTTAGCATTTAATATTTTCATAACTTTTATGAAGAAATATATTATAAAAAATGATGAATTTTTAATATTAAAATGTATAAGAAGTAATAATTGGTAGCATTAAAAGGAATTAGAGTGACAGTTGCACAATTTTAAAATTGTAAAATTCGTCACAAAATTTGAACCCACTGTATCGCAAAATTTATATCTTTGATTTAAATGATTATATATAGAGAAGAAATACGAGCTTCTGAAATATAGTATTGATGTACAATACATTAAAAATTAAGAAGAAGTGATGTCCATAGGTGAAGAAAAAATGGGCCAGAGTTGTTGATTCAAATTAGACTAACTGAATAGCCTAAAGGCCTAATTTTTTTATTAATTTTTGGATAAAACCCATTTTATGGAAAAGGGAGGGAAACATAACATGACTTCAAGGACCTAGATACTTCAACAAAAAAAATGAGGTTAAATACCAGAACATGTCTATATGCAAATACCCCGCCTCATCGTCCTCATCAATATGGTAAACTTCGACCAAAACATAACTGTTCAGTTAGCTACCCCAAGTAGAAATGCACAGCCCTGTTACCATTGGGTGATCCATACCCTCTCAAACTTCCAAATCTGAATCATCATACATGATGAAATCACCTTCTCTAATCCTCATTTGGAGAAAATCCTTGTAGAATGTCTGATGCCGGAATGTAAAAATGATAAATTAGAAATGAAGATGAAATATGGGATAAAAATGATGAACATGATTTATTTCAATTAGGTTTGATACCAAATGATATGAAATCCAAGGCCTACTAGGAAGTTCCATGGAAACCCTATTTAACATTCACGTGTTGGGCTCTAGGATATCCCCCAGAAAATAAGTGATAAGAGCTATAAATTGGGGAAATAACGAAGAAAGGAGATTATTGTTCAATGTAGAACCCAAAGTGAATTTGTATTCAAGAATTCTAGCCCCAAGCTGCCAAAATGGATGAATAATCCTATGATAATTCAAGAATTAAGCAAGAACACAATATTTTTAGGATAACCTCACCATAATAACATAACATTCATTCAGGATGTTCAAAGAGTACAAGGGGTGGGTATTTATAGCCAAATAGTGACACAAAAGTCTAACACCTTGTTTCCACAAGTAAAAATGCCTTAATGGTTCTTTCAACAATCTTGTCACATAAAAATGAGTTTATGGGCCATGTAGCACACCCTTTTGGAAAGTAAAGAGAACTGGGCCATCACTTTTCACTTTGAAGATTCCATGGTGGGAAAGGATTGAAATTCGTATTACACTATGGGATTGGTCTTTAAAAGCATGTTTGGGCCTTAAGTAATGTATATATTGTCTGAGATTCATCCCATAAGCAAAGGTATTTGGACACCCCATAAAATTCATTGATTAACCCATTTATGGCCTCCTTCATTCTTTTTATATGCTCCCTTGTCATTGGGCCATCTACTCATCACAACCTGTCTTATGTAATCACACACATTCCTCCCTCCTCCAAAAGTACACCTTCAACCACTTGATTCCCCTATGTTCCACAATCCTCATCAAACCCTACGAAAACACTAAAAACCCAAAACACTTAAAACCCCAAAAAACCTAGATACACTAAAAACACTAAAAACCATGAAAACCCTCAAAATCAAAAAACCCCCCAAAACCCCATAAAGATCCCTAAAAACCCATAAAATCCAAAAAAAAAATTAAAAAAAACAAAAAACTATAAAAAACCCAAAAAACCCTTTAAAACCTAAAAATACTTATGCACCCCAACCAAAAAACACTAAAAACAAACAAAAACCCAAAAAACCCAAAATAACAGAAAGAAACTTAAAAAAATAATAATCGTTAAAATACATAAAAACACTAAATACACTAAAACTGTAAAAACCATTTAAACCCCTAAAGATGTTAAAAACACTAAAAACCTATAAAACCATAAAAACCCCTATAAACTACAAAATAACCATAAAACCCCAAATAATCCTTAAAACCCCTATAACCCCTCAAAATCCAAAAAAATAGAAATCAATAAATATCCTAACTAATCCGTAAAAATCCATAAAATCCTAAAACCCTAAAACCCTAAAAAACCTAAGAATAACATAAAAATCTAGAAACAATTAAAACCCTAAAAAACATAAAATGCCAGAAACCTTAAAATACACCAAAAGAACCCAAAAAACTGAAAACAGTAAACCCTCCTAAACCCCCATAAAACCAAAAAAAATCTTAAAATACATTAAACAAAAAAACATTAAAAACTATAAAAACATTAATTTCCATAAAATATAAAAAAACAAAAAAACCATAAAACCCTAAATGCCTAAAAATCCTAAAAATCTCTAAAAACCATAGAATCAAAAAAAATCATAAAAACCCTAAAAATACTTAAAACCTAAAAACCCCTAAAAACATAGAACTGCTAAGAAAAATTTTAAAATTAAAAAAACATAAAAACCATAGAAAATAAACAAAAATGGTAAATACCCTAAAAACCCTAAAAACATACAAACCATTAAAAACTATAAAAATAAATAAACTACAAACCCCTAAAAACCCTAAAAAACATAAAAACCACTAAAAACTATAAAAAATATTGAAACACCTAAACTTATAGAAAACTCTAAAAACCATAAAACCCTAAAAAACATTAAAAAATCCCAAAACACCCAAAAACACCATAAAAAACCTAAAACTTAAAAAACCCCAAATCCTCAAAATCCATAATAACCCAAAGAAAAATGGCGGCTTTCTATTCCGGTGGTCCTCTCCCGTCGCGGCGCTCCCTTTATGGAGCTTCAGTAGATCGGGATCTCCCCATGGTGGTCGTGGCTTGCATTGGCGGTTCTGGGTGGTGTTGGCCCTTGGTGGTGGTGGCTTTAGGAGACTTTCGACGATACTGGTCTTCTGAAGTGTTCTAGATTTTTGAGGATCGGGATGGTTTCTGGTGTAGACCGTCAGCGGTGTTTGAGATCTGGGTGCATCTGGATTTGGCGGGCCTGGTTTGGGAAGTTGAATGTTTCAAACTCCTGCCCGGACAAGAGACGATCCTGATCTTTTCGGAAATAATGATGGAGCCTCCACAAATGGGTCAACAACTTCGATGTCTTCAGCGGTGGAGGGAGATTCAACGAAGGAATGGGTTCTAGTATCTTCGACGTTTCTTGGAGGAGTGGATTGGATATGGCCCTTCCTCAGTGCAGCGTTTTTGGTCAACGGTGGATCCATTCAGATCTGGGACTTCCATCGTGCGGTGCTTTAGTTCCATTGAGGTGCGGGTCAGATCTGGGCAATACGGCAAGTGGATTTGATGTTCTTGGTCTCCTTTCCACTATGAGGAGTGTGCATGGAGGAGTTGGTCTCCGGAGGCCTCTTCCGGCTTCTTGGCAGTCGGGATCTCCCAATGCCTTCGGTGATTTGGTCTTCTCCGAATGGCAGCAGGGCCTCTCTGGATCCGTGATGATGAATGGTGGGTACGACGAGATCTGCGATGTTCTGGAAGTGACATGCCGGATTCCATGCTTGGATCTGGTTTTCCAGATCTGAGTCTGGGAGGGTTTTTCTGGATCTCATGGATTTTTTACGGGTTCTGGTGGCTGTTGAAAGTGAAGGTGCAGGGTTGTGCTTCTGGTTCCTTAATTTCGCCTTTGGTTTATGCTGCGGATGAGTTTCTGGTCATGTTGAGCTGTGTCCTGGCAGCTATGGTGGAATGTGGTATTTAGAGTTGTTGCTGGTTTGGTTGTGAGTCATTGCATAAGCTGGATTTGAGGCAAGATGAGATAGAGGAGGTGAAGATGGCTGCATTTGGTTGCGGTGCTTGTGCTGTGGTTTGATGTTACTGGTTATGATTGGTTGTGATCACAGTTTTAGTTATGTTGGTTGCTGGGGATGGTTGTTTTGGATGTACTACTGTTGTGTTGCTGTGATGATTGGATGTGGTGTTGTGGGATGCTGGTACTGGCAGGATGTGTCATGATGATGCCAATGTTGTGTCTTTTTCATGGTTTTTCTTTTTGTTGGTGGGGGTTGTAAGGGGTTTTTTGAGTGTGGGTCGTTTGACCCCTCACCTCCCTTGTCTTCTTTGTCTCCTTTTTTTCTTTCTAATAAATTGGGGGGGGGGGGGGGGCGGGAATAGCCCGACCCTCGCATCTTCCTTGCCATAATAACAGAAAAAAATCCCAAAGAATCCTAAAAAGATTTTAAAACACCCAAAATTCTTAACAATTAGAAAACAAAAAAAATATCTATATACCCAAAAAACCCTACATACCAAAAAAAACCAAAAATACCTCAAATAGATTAAAAAACCTAAAAAACCATATATCCTAAAAAATCCCTAAAAATACACAAATATGTAAATCACCTAAAAAAATTGAAAACCCTATGAATTCAATAAAAACCTAATAGCACTTAAAATCTAGAAAACCCTAAAAATGATAAAATATAAAAAACTAAAAATCTTAAAACCCCTAAACACCCCTACAAATTTTAAAAACCCTAAAAACCCATAAAAACCTGAAAACCACATAAAAACCCTAAAAACCATTATAAACACAATAAATGTGTGGAAAATATAGTAATAATTGAATCTCCTTTTACCTTAAAACCATCAAAACAAATAAAACACCTAAAAACCCTAAAACCCATAAATACCTTAAAATCCCAAAAAATGTAAAAAACCTAAAAACCCTAAATATTCACTAAAAACCCCTAAATACACAAATACCCCTGAAAACCCTAAAAATCAAAAGAAAACCATAAAACCTAAAAATAAATAAAACCTCTAAAAACCTAAAAAATCAAAAAACAAAAAAAAAATCCAAAAAACCAAAAACCCCAGAAAAACATTAAAGCCCCAAAAAACATTAAAAACCCCAAAAAAATCAATATAATCCCTAACACCACTAAAAAATATAAACAAAATTTTAACCCCAAAAACATTAAAAACTATAAAAAACAATAAAACCCCTAAAAACTCTAAATCCCCTAAAACAAAAAAACAAAAAAAACCCCTAAAACCCAAAAAACATTTAAACCAATCAAAATCAAAAAAACCCCTAAAAAACATAAAAATACAAAAGGCCCAAAAAATCCCTAAAAATGAAAAATTCCTTAAAACATTAAAAAACACTAAGAAACCCTTAAAAAACTAAAATAATTAAAACCACCAAAAAAATAAATTAACACTAAAACCATAAAACCCTTTAAAAATGCAAAAACTCGTAAAAACCATATACACCCCTAAAAGACATTAAAAAAAATTATAACCCCTAAAAACTATAAAAACTCTAAAAATACACTAAAAACTATAATTAGCCTGTAAACCCCTAATTTTTTTTAAAAACTCTAAAAACCATAAAACCCTGAAAAACAAAAAACACTAAAAACCCAAAAAAAACATAAAAACCCTAAAATATGTAAAACCATTAAAATCCCCCAAAACCCTAAAAATACATAAAAAGCCAACAAATACCTAAATATGACTAAAAACAGAAAAACCCTAAAACCCTATGAGAACCTTCAAAATCAAAATACACATAAACCATTAACAATCCTAAAAAGCAATATAATCCCAACAAAACATTAAAATCCCAAAAACCCATGAAAACCCTAAAAACCCTCAAAAACCTAACATATCCTAAATACGCATAAAAGCCACAAAATCCCAATAAAAAAATCTAAAATCACTTTAAACACCTAAAACCATTAAAAAATTTAAAAACAATTTAACCCCATAAAAAACTACTAAAATTCTAAAAACCAATAAAAACCCTAATAACCCCTAAAACCGTAAAAATTCCTAAAATCCATAAAAATCCATAAAAATCATAAAAATCCCTAAAAAATCTTGAAGAACATAAAAAACCCTAAAACCCTAAAAACCCCCTAAGAAAACCTTAAACCAAGGATAACACATAAAACCCATAAGAAACCAAAAAAATTCTAAAAAACCTAAAAACACCAAAAACCCTAAAACAGATAAAAACCATAAAACCCACAGAACCCTAGAAATCACTGAAAATATAAAAACCATTTAAACTTCTAAATATATATATATTTTTTTTAAAAATCTCAAAACCCATAAACAGTCAAAAAAAACCTGAACACCCCACAAAACTATAATCCATAAAAACCTAAAAAAACCGAAAAACATTAACATCCGTGAAAACCCGAATACCCATAAAAATCCTATAAAAACACTGTAAATCCATAAAAATTGTAAACCCAAAAAAACCATGAAAAACCCTAAGAAAACCATAAAAAATGAAAAACACATAAAACCCCTAAGAACCAAAAAAAACTTAAACCCACAAAAACCCTAAAACACAAGACAAAATATAAAAATTTTTAAAAAATATAAAAACCCTTAAAACCCCTAAAAAACTAAAAAAATCCCTAAAACCCCAGAAGTCCAAAAATGCCCTAAAAACCATAAAAATCCTCAAAAGACCAAAAAATTCCTACAAACCCTAAAAAACATAAGAAACCACAAAAAATAAAAAACACTTACCGCAACTTAAAATCCAAAAAATACTAAAAACCCTAAAATCCCTAAAAAAATAAAAAATTCCTCAATATACCTACAAATAATAAAAACCCATAAAAACCTACAAAGCCTAAAAATTACAAAAAAACAAAAAAAACTAAAATTCATGAAAAAACAATAAGAAAACATTAAAACCCTAAGAAAACATCAAACCCCAGAAAGCCTAAAAAACACTAAAGAACATAAAATACCATAAAACCCCTAAAAACCCATAAAACCCCAAAAAACATTATAATTCCCAAAAAACCCATAAAAATAATAACCATATAAAAAATATAAACCCCCTTTAAACCCCTAAAACGTTAAAAACACTAGAAAACCATAAAAAATATTAAAAAATAAAAAACCTCTAAAATTCCTAAAAAACCATAAAACCCCAAAAAACATAAAAAACACTTAAATACACTCAAAGTCACTAAAAACCATAAAAATACTAAAAACCAAAAAAAATCGATAAAAAAATAAAAATCCCCAAAACCCAAAAACCTTAAGAAAACCTAAAAACAATAAAAAACATAAAACAATTTAAAAATGCTAAAAAATATGAAAACCCACAAAATACACAAACCCTAAAAACAATCAAAATCCCTAAAATCCTAAAAGAAAATAAAAATCCATAGAAGGTCTAAAAATCCATAAAAACATAAAAAACCAAAAACAATCCTCGAAACCCCTAAGAACAATATAAATACTAAAAAACACAAAAAACCCATAAAAACCCAAAATAATATAACATCCCTAAAAGACCCTAAAACCCCTAAAACCCCAAAAAAATCATGAAACCCCTAAAATCCAAACAAATCATAGAACCCATAAATACCCCAAAAAGCTCTAAACCCATTTCAACCCCAACAAATGATAAAAAAAATCTAAAAATCCTTTTAACCATAAAAAACAGAAACAAAATCCTAAAATTCCAGAAAAACCATAAAACCCAAAAAACCCTTAAAAATGTCAAAATCCAAATAAAACCTAAAAACAATTTAAAATCCATAAAAATATCTAAAAATTCAAAAAAAATTATAAAACCCTAGAAAATATAAAAATCCATTTGAAAAACATACAAAAGTATAAAAACATAAAACCCATATAAACCCTAAAAATGATAAAAACCCTAAATAACCCTAAAACACTAAAAAAATAAATCGATAAATATTGTAAAAATACATTAAACCCCAAAAAGCATTAAAAAACTCTATAAAATAATATATACTGAAAAAACTAAAAAAAACCCTATATCCAAAAAAAATCCTAAATTCCTAAAAACCCACTAAAACCTTCAAAATAGTTAAAGACCCAAAAGAGATATAAAATCAAAAAACCCCCCAAAAAAACCCTGAAACCCCACTAAAAGCTATAAAAACACTTTAGAAACAAAAAAATTTTAATAAAATCAAAACGCATTAGACAATTAAACAAAACCAAAAAAACTATAAAACCACCAAATATAATAATAACCCTCAAAATCCCTAAAAACCATTAAGACCACAAAAATCTTAAATATCCAAAGAAATCACTAAATACGCAAAAAACCAAAAAACACTGAAAACATATAGGATAAAATTAAAAACCATAACATATATAAACCCCCTAGGAAATGTAAATAATTCTAAAAAACATTAGAAATCATCAAAACCATAAAAATACCTAAATTCCCTTAAAAACCATAAAACCCTAAATCCTACTGAAAATTGTAAAACCCCATTACACCCAAAAAAACATCAAAAAACATTAAAAACTCTTACAAATAAATGAAAAATAAAAAAACACTACAAGCCGGAAAAAAACAAAAAACCCCCTTAAATCCATTAAAACCCTATTGTCTCTCAAATCCATAAAACCCTAAAAATCCATAAAAATCCTAAAAATCCCAAAAAAAAAATATCTAAAAATATAAAACCTAAAAATCATGAAAACCTAAAAGAAAACATTAAAATCCTAAAAATAATTAAGACCCCCAAAAAACTACAAATGCAAAAAATCTATAAAATCAATAAAACTATAAAAACATTTAGACCTCTTGAAACCATAAAAAATTATAAAAACCCATAAAACCCCTAAACACGACTAAAATATATAAAAACACTTGAAAATGATAAAAATGATAAAAAATATAAAAAACCATAGAAACCCAAAACAACTCAAAAAAAATGTGCAATGGTTGGTTCAGCTATGCTTTTTCGCGGGTGTTGGTCTTTGTTTATGTATATTGGTGCTTGGTGAGGGTTGTTGTTCTACTGCGTGGTAGCGAAGACGGCCGGGTTGTGGTTCGATGCGTATGTTGGCTATGGGTTCTGCTGAGTGGTTTTGTGCTGATGGTGGTGGATCTTCTAGGTGAGAAGGTGGTGCATGCTGGTCTGTGTAAGTTTGGATGCTGGTATCTGGTTGGTTGTGAGCTGCTGGTTGCTAGTGACTGCTGGATGATGGAGCTTCTTATGGCAGAGCTTCTTGGTGAGAAGGTGTTGGTTGCTGGATCTTGTGAGATTGGATGTTGGTCGCTTCTTGGCTATGAACTGTGGATGTTGGTTTCTGCTTGGTTGGGAAGTGATAAAGGGGTGATGGTGCTGCCGATTGCTGGAATTGGCTGAGAAGGTGGTGAAGATGTTGTGGGTTTGGTGTTGTGTCTTTCTTTCTTTTGATTTTCCTTTTTTGAGGTCTTTGTGTGTGTTTGTTAAGGGATTTTGGGTGTGGGTTGATTGACTCCACCCCTCCCTGTCTGCAGTGTCTTTGTGTCTTTTTTTTTGTAATAAATTATGGGGGGTGTCAGGAATAGCCTAGCCCCGAGCCTTACTTGCCCAAAAAAAACCCCATAAAACCCTTAAAAAACTAAAAAGCCTAAAAATATTGGAAACCCATAAATATCCTAAAAATCCCGAAAAATACATAAAAATTTAAAAACACTAAAAAATTGGAATCCCTAAAAAATATATAAAACCCTAAAATAATTAAAACCCCTAAATGACCTAAAAAATATAAAACCCTAAAAACCATAAAACCCCCAAAAAACCACTTAAAATCCCTAAAAACCAATAAAACCCCATAAAAATACAAAACAAAATCCAACAAATCCATAAAAATGCAGAGAACTGAAAAAACCCTTATGAAATCCTTAAAAACATAAAAACCCACAAAATCCCTAAAAACCTAAAAAACAATAAAAACACTAAATTAAATTCAAAACCCCAAAACCCCTAATAAATAAAAAACCCCTAAAAACCAATGAAATTCATAAAATTCCATTAAATCCTTAAAAACAACTAAAAACTCAAAAAACCCATTAAAACCCTAAAAAAGTTAAAAACTGTAAAAACCATTAATTCCTTAAAAATAAAAAACCATATCAATCTGAAAAACCATAAAACCATAAAAGACATAAAACCCCTGAAATCCCAAAAATCAATAAAAACGATCAAAATCATAAAAGGACTTAAAATAAAAAAAACAGAAAAAACCTTAAAAATTGTGAAAAACACCAAATGAGAACTTTAAAAACCTAAAAACACTTTTAACCTCTAAAAACCTAAAAACACTAAAAACCCTAAAAATCCTAAAAACCCTGAAAACAATAAAACCTCGATAACATTAAATATCCTAAAAACAAATAAAAACCCAATAACCATAGTAAAAACTCTAAAAATTAGTTAAACCCCTAAAATCATAAAAAATTATAAAAAACCAATAAAACCCTATAAAATAAAAATACCTTAATAAGCCAAAAAAACCCATAAAACCCCTAAAAACACTAAAAACCCATAAAACAGCACAAAATACCAAAATTCCCTAAAACCCATAAATATACTAACAAAGGCCAAAAAAACCTAAAAAAGTTGAAAATTTGTAAACCTGAAAACCCATAAGAAATCCTTTCAATACTTAAAATAATTAAAACCCTAAAAACCCTAAAACACTAAAAATGCTAAAAACCCATAAAACCCATCAAAATCATTCAAATCCCTAAAAACCTAAAAAACCTAAAAAATCCCAAAAACCAAAAAAATGTAAGCCCCTAAAAATCCTAAAAACCCGTAATAAAAACATAAAAACATTAAAAAAATAAAAACTTTAAGAAATGCTAAAAACCATAAATTACCCTAAACATTAAAACTCCAAACAATCATAAAATCCACTAAAAACCATTAAAACTCTAAAAACCCCAAGTACCCAAAATACCCATAAAAATATAAACACTCATTAAACCCCTAAAATATGAAAAAATAACAAGAAACAGAAAAACCTAAAAACCTAATAAAACAAAAAAATTCAAAAAACCGATAAAAACCCAAAAAATGACATAGAAATTCAAAAAAACATAAAATACCCTAAAAACTGAAAATCAAAAAATTCAATAAAAACCTAAAAAAATAACACCCATAACACATAAAAATACTTTAAAAACATAGAAAACCTAAAAAACTCTAAAATCAATAAAATGACTAAAAACCTTAAAACCCCCTTAAAACTCATAAAAACCACTAAAAATTCTAATAACTCATTAATCCCCAAATTTTTTTGAAAACATATAAAACTCCACAAAAATTCTAAAAAAATCAAAAAACCCCTGACACAAAAAAAACCTGAAACCCCTAAAATACATGAAAAACCCTAACAATTCTAACAAAAATAAGAATCCCTAAAAATACCAAAAAATATAAAAAACCCTAAAATCCATTAAATAAAAATAAAAAAGTATTAAAAACATAAAAACACTTAAAACCCTAAAAACATAAAAACACAAAAAAACACCTAAAAGCCTCAACATTTCTAAGTAACCAAAAAACCAAGAAAATACTAATTATCCCTAAATATCAATACAAACATAAAAAAATAAAACCCTTATAAAATCATAGTAATATAAACACACATAAAACCCCTAAATCCTAAATAATGAAAAAAAAAACAATAAAAAACCAAATACAGCCCTAAAAACTTAGAAACCCGCTAAAAATCCTAAAAACCCATAAAAATCCTGAAAACCCACTAAAAAATAATACAAATTCTTTTAATCCCTATAAATATTATAAAATACAAATAACCTAAAAACAGATAAAAAATCAAAAAACCTAAAAACGCATAAAAATTATTAAAACCCTAAGAACCTTAAAAAACCCTAAAACCCCACTAAATCCCTACAAATAAAATTTTTTCTAAAATTACTTAAAATAACTAAAAATGTAAAAATCCCTAAAAAATAATAACCCTTAAAAATCCTAAAAAACCTAATAATTCATAAAACATCTAAAAACCCAAAAAACCCAAAAAAACCCATAAAGGCACTAAAAGCTATAAAACCCCTAAACATGCAAGAAAACCTAAAACATCAAAAAAAATCCAAAACAAATTGAAAACCCATTTAAACCCCTAAAAACATTAAACAACTCAAGAACACAAAAAACCCATAAAACTCAACCCCCTAAAAAACCTAAACAAACAATAAAACCCTTAAAACAATTAATAAACCCTAAAATAACACAAAATCCCTTAAAACCCTAAAAACCATAAAATTCCTAAAAAAAATACTTAAAATCCCTAAAAACAAATAAAAACTAAAAACCCAAAAAAATAAGAAAACCCTAAAAGCCAAAAAACACATCATACCCTTAAAATCCCAAAAAATGCTAAAAACACTAAAAACCTATAAAACACTAAAATTCATAAAACCCCAAAATCCTTTAAAAACTATAAAAGCCCATAAAAATCCTAAAATAAAATAAATATTTTATAAACCCTTTAAACCCTAAAAAACAAAAACACTCTAAAAAAATTAAAACAATAAAAATTAAAACAAAAACCAGAAAACCCTAAAAACACTAAAATCCCTAAATACCCTAAAAACCATAAAAATATTAAAAAATATCTAAAAACATAAAAACTTATAAATAACTAAAACCCAGAAAAAAACCCTATGAAACCTCAAAAACATAAAAAACACTTAAATTCCTTAATAAATACTAAAACCCCTAAAAACCCATAAAAACCCAAAAAAACATTTAAACCCTAAAAATCCATAAAAATTGTTAATATGCATAAAAAGCATAAAAATGATAAAGTCACTAAGAACACTATAAATCATTAAGAAAACCCTCAAAACATAAAAATGGATAAAACCCCAAAAATCCTAATTAAAGTTAAAACCTATAATTCCCCCCAAAACTATAAAAATATCTACAAAACATAAAAAAACCTAAACCATTAAAAACATAAAATCCCATAAAAACTGAAAAACCACAAAAAACTATAAAACACATTTAAACATATATTTTTTTTAAAACCATTAAAACCCTAAAAACTTAAAAGATCCATAAAACCATCAAAAACACTAAAATATCTAAAACCCATAAAAATCGTTAAAAAGGGATAAAAATACATAAAAACATAAAACCCTAAAAACCATCAAAATCCATAAGAAAACCTTATGAAAATAAAAACACATAAATCCCATAATATAAAAAAATGCAAAAAACCCAAAAAACCATAAAATCAGTAAAAACCAAGGAAAACCCTAAAAACATTTAATAACCCAATAAACCCATAAAAAAATAAAACCCACCATGGATACTAAAATCCCATTATATCTCTAAAATTGATAAAAAAACTCTAAAACCATAAAACCATTAAAAAAATAAAAAAATCCCAATAAAACGATAAAAACCCCAAAAATCTAAAACCCATAAAATCCCTAAAAACCATAAAAACTCATAAATATCCAAAAAAATCAAAAAATACATAAAAATAACTAAAATGTAAAACCCATAAAAACCCTAAGAAACCCTAACAAAACATCAAAGACCTAAAACTCATAAATCCACTATCAAACCTAAAAATGCTAAAATCCTAAAAATACACAAAAACCCTATAAAAACATAAAAAAACTAAAAAAACCTATAAATATAAAAATATATAACACCTTATGAAAACTTTAACATCCAAAAAACACTTTATACCACTAAAAACCTAAAATATCATTAAACATGAAAGACCCTATGGACCAAAAAACCCTAAAAGCATAAATACAACTAAAATCCTTAAATCCCCTAAAACCCCTTAAAATAACTAAAACTATACAAATAATTAAACCCATGAAAACATTATGAAAAACACATTAAACCACTTAAACATTAGAGAGAAGATGGTGACTTCGGTGACTCGGCTCCCTTTCGATGGCGGCTTCCCTTCGCTCCCAGGTTGAAGACGATGGCAGCCCAAGCACCTCCCCCACTCTCTGCAGGGGAGGGTCCTCCCTATGAGGACCACTCTTTCTCTACCTTCTCTACACATGATTTGATTCCCTCCTTCCTAGGAACTGTGCTTAGTCTAAAGGTTCCAGAGATCTTTGAAGTCCGGCCCCAACTTCCCCTCTCTCTTCGGGAATTCGATGAATCTTCATATCTTAACCACTTGACTCTGGTTCCAATGCTTCTGATGTGGTGCCCCCCAGTGGACACTTTTGATACGTTTGTCTCCAAACATGGAAATCTATAGGATCATGCCATGGTGGGTCTAGTTGATGGCTCCCACATCATGATTCATGTCACATCTGAGGAAGATCTGATTCATTCGGTGGAGTTTTGAATTCCACCTGAAGCAAAAACTCCCTGATGGTTGCGACTTGGGTTAGATTTACTGAACTCCCCATTCCCTTCCAAAACATATTTATTATTATTTTCTTGGGAATCGGGGTGGGATGTTCCTCTGTGTGGATAATAGGACTCAGGCCCTTTTCCACCCTGTTTTCCCAAGGGCCTTCATCGAGATTGATGCTTCAAAGGATCCGGTTGATGTTGTTTGGTTTGCTATAGGGGTGGAGCTATGTTGGAAGAAGCCCATAATTTTTGAATCAGGGCTGGATTTCTATTCTAGCTATTAGAATTTTGGGCACAATGCTCAGTCTGGCGGTTGTGCTGATCCTGGTAGGAATGGCTTTGACCTAGCTCAGATGAGTTCTGGCGAGAACAATAGTGCTCTGGTGGAGGTGATGGGAGTCAAGGTGGTGTCCAAGACTTTGACCTCCCAACCTTTGGTTTCTGCAGTTCTTGTTCCTCTCATGAAAAATATGATGCCTCGAACTGATCTTCAAGTAGCTTTGATGGACTCTGGTGGCTTCAGTTTAAGTTTGGCTGGAAATGAATGTGAATCAGTTGATGTCATCACTGAAGCATTTCCCATGGCTAAAGGGAGAACTTGGTCTTTTTCTGATGATGTTTGCAAACCTGGTAATTTTTTAAGGAGATAGTTGGAAAAGGGGAAGGCTACTGTGCATGGAACATGGCATGGGAATGAGCATCCAGAACCTCCCATGGCGCTATCACTGGAAGGGGGGATATGGACTGTAAGAAGAGCAGTGGGGGTGCTAGTAGTAGCATACTGTTAGACTTGAATGTTGTGACTCTGTAAAATATATTCCAGGACATATCTTCGGTTGAGCCGGTTGATACTGATGTGATGGCAGGTGAGCTCATGCAGGGGGATCAGGCTGAGCAGGGTATATGGAAAGGGGATGAGTGGCAGCTGTCCTTGGATGCGAAGGATATGATCATGGAAAAGTAGAAGATATGGAGTCCTGGGATGTGATTCCCCAAGTAGAGAACTACGCCCCTAGTTCTTACTAGGTGTGATGTTGTGGAGAAATATGATATGGGGGCTTGGACAGATCCTCTTGCTAAAGGTGCTAGATTGGTGAAAGGTTTTCCTAGGGCTCATGTAGAGGATTCGGTCGGGATCCCTCCACCAGGACCCAACATAGATGAAGGAGAGATGGAATTGAACCTACAGAGGTCCATGGTTGTTTATGGTGTTCCATTAGTGGAAGGTCATTGTGTGCTGCTTGATGACATTATGATGGTTGAATGGGAAAGGTTCCCCCTAGAGGGTGAGTCTAGGAGAAATGGGGAGAGGTTTTCTAAGGATGACTGCAGGATTAATGCTTCTATGGCTAGGTAAATGGGGGGAAAGAAAAATCTCTAAAAAATGGGTGGGTCAATTATTTGAACAGGAAGCATGAATGGGAACCAAATATCCTCCAGTGCATCCAACTATGGAGTAATATGGGAGAAGTATGTACGTGAATATGGTTCCATCTCTGGCCCCCAAAGCGAAGGCAGCGGAAGGATTATTCTACCCTTCCAAGACCGATAGCGACCCAGGCCTCCTCCAAGGTCGTCAAGATAAATATCAAAGTCAAAAAACGGGAGTGGTCTCTGTATAATGTTGAACAAGAGAGGGCCAGAGAGAAGCTGTTTTCTATGCTCAGAATGTAGGAGGAGTACAAGTCGGGTTGGGACTCTATGGGAACAAGAGATGACTCAGACTTTTTCATTACTGATGTGGGCGTTGGGCTTGGCGTAAGCATTGGATACTATGGTGTAGACCAGGATTACATTGGTGGTGACATTGACTGAATGGCTCTGTTGCAATTTTGTGTGATTTTTATTTTGGACTTTGGGGAGTGTGTCTTTATTTATTTTTCTGTGTCTTTTGGGTTTTTTGGGGAATCTTGGGTATTGTGGGGTTATCCAGGGTTTTGAGTGTGTGTTGATTGACCCCACCCCTCCATTGTATACTATGCCTTTTTTGTTGCATCTCTTTATCTAATAAATTGGGGGGGGGGGTCAGGAATATCCTAAACTCAGCATTTTCCTTTCCCAGAAAACATTAAAAACTCTAAATAAAATTTAAAACCCTAAAACTAAAAAATACCCTAAAATCCAAAAAAACGTAAAAAATCCCAAACCACTCAACCATCACTATTAATGTGTGGTGGGACAATCTATTACCTAGAATAAATCATCTATCATCTTCGGAGAGGGGGTCTTCCACCCTTGATGAATATACATTGCACAGTCCCTTGGGGATAAGAGGTGCTCACTTCCCTTTGATTATATGGGTGTCCCCATCTTCTGGGGAAGAATCAAGCATTGTCACCTTGATAGAATTGCCACTATAATCACTCAACAACTGGCTAAACGGAAAGGGAAGTGCCCATCACATGATGGAAGGGTTTGCCTCATCAATTCAGTTATCACCTCTATTTTCATGTATGATTTCTCCATCTATAGGTGTTCGGTCAACCTTCTCAAGGATCTTCAGGAAAAGATTAGAAAAATTGCCTGGACGGGATGCATTGGAGAAAGGAAACTGATTTAAGTGCCCTAGAATGATTGTACCAATACATTTGACTTGGGGGTCTTTGCATTAAGGACCTTATACGATTTAATGATGCACTCCATGCCAAATTTACCTAGGGATTGTTTGATTTTAAGGGAAGTATCCAGGTGATCACTCAAGAGAGGTTTGCGAATAATAATTTTGATGAGTACATAGTATACTTCTCGTCCTCTGTTTTTCCAAAAATATATTCCTCATACAAGGGAATCACTTCTCAATCAAAATGGTTCATCTCTAAGCACTCAGATTTGGATTTTTGGTCCACTCCCTAGATTGATAGGCCTCTTCAGGATTATGTGAATCCCCCTACTGGCCTCAGAATCCTGTCCATTATGGCATTTATTCCTTGATTGGAAGAGTTTGAGATGCTCCTCTTAGCTGAAATTAGCATGAAAATTAATTGATACGCCATTGTTGACAATGTCACCTTGATCTAGAATCCCAACCTTGTTAGCAAGCTTAATACTAAGGACTTATATCGATATAAATGTGATCATGGTTCCTCAACCCCATCATGGCTCTCTAGCTTTAAGAGGAACTTCATTTCCATAGCCAACCATCTTCGTATATGGAAATTGTGGAAAACTGGCTTCCTTAGTAGAATCAATTACCAAAAGCTCATCATAGCCTGACCTCTGTATGTTTTCTCTTCCCATATACTGAGGAGACTGTTCAGAACACCTTTCATCAATACAAGTTTGGCACTACACTCTAGAAATACTTGCAACACCTGTTAGGGTTTCCACTTTGCCTGGACAGGCCACTCTTCGTGCTGTTGCACAGCCTTGACAGCTAGTTTTTCAGTGATCAGGTGAATCACTTCGTGCTTTTTTCTATCCCTACCACCATCTCTCATATTTTTACCGATCAAAATGCAGTTTCATTCGACAAGAATCGGCTCTCCTTCCATGGTGGTGTGGTGATCATTGATAAGGTGGTTTATGCAGTTTCTCGTTTCCAAACAAGATCGATGGTGAATGATGTTAATGAACACATTATTCTTTGGCTTCTTGGTGTCCCTGGTAGGACAAATAAACCATATGATCCCAAGTTCATCAGTTGGATCCCTCTGATCCCCTCTTGGATTAAGGTTAATGTGTACGGTGTGGCTCTGGGAGTGTCGAGTCCTACTGTGTTCAGTGGGATCTTCCACAACTATTGGGCTTTCTTCAAGGGATGTTTCCATAACTTTTTGGTGATTTGTGCACCATCAAAGCTGAAATGTGGGCTTGATGAAGGTGATTAAGTATGCTGTTCACATTGGGTGGATCTTTCTCTGGCTTGAATCAGAATCTATACTTGTAGTTAATGCCCATAAGAATAGGTTCAGGTGTGTTCATTGGAAGATTCTCCCTAAATTTTTGGAATGCCTTACCATATTCCAAAGGTTGAACATCAATGTGACACATGCCTACCAGGAGGCGAACGCAGTTGCAGATGACCTTTCCAAGTAGGCTATCATGGAGAGGTGCTCAACGTGGTCCTTAATCACCCCATATTTTTGTTCTATACATGTGGAATTTAATTTGAAGGGTGAATTTCACACCAGGTTACATAATTCCTCCTTGTAATGCCTTATTGTTTTCTTTTACTTTTCAATAAATTTTGAGGTACTAGGCTAGCCTGGTCTTGAGACTTCCTTTCCCCAAACCCCTCAAAATCCATAAAAATCCTAAAACCATTAAAAAACCCCTCAAAATCCATAAAAAAAATAAAAAACCCAAAAAACCCTGAAAACTCCTAAGAAAATGATAAAAACCTAAAAACACTTAAAACCACGAAAAAAATAAATAACCCTAAAAACCCTAAAACTCCTAAAAACAATAAATCCCATAGAACCCATAAAACTATAAAAATAATTAAAAACTCTAAAAACCCTTTAAAACCCTAAAAATGTTAAAAACTATATGAAATCATAAAAAACCTAAAAACTCCAAAAAAACCCTAAAACCCCAAAAAACCATAAAACTCTTAGACCCTTAAAAAACCATAAAACCCCTCAATATCCTTAAAATTCACAAACACCATAAATATCATAAAAAATCCTAAAAATCCATAAAAACATAAAAAACCCTAAAACCCTAAAATCTTCTAAGAAAACTATAAAAACATAAAAACATTTAAAATCACTAAAAATATAAAAATGATAAACACCTTAAAACACTAAAAACCATTAACAAAATAAAACCCATAATAACATAGAAAAACCCAAAACCCCATAAAACCCTATAAAACCCACTAAATACTCAAAACCCTTTAAACCCCTAAAAATGTTACAAACAGTAAAACCATTGAAAACCCTAACAACCTAAAAAAACCTAAAACCCAAAAAATAGAAAACCCTAAGAGAACCTTCACAAATCCAAAAAAACAATAAAAATATTAAAATTCCCATATAATCCCTAAAAAGTGAAAACACTAAAAACCATAAAAACAATAATAAAATATTAAAAACCAGGAAAATAAATAAAAACCTAAAAACCTATGAAATTATAAAATCCCAAACAACCTTACAACCCTAAAAACCTATAAAAACAAAAAATTCTAAAAACCCATAAAAAACTAATAAAAAATAATTCCATAATACCCATTTAATCCCCTAAAAACATTAATAATACTCTAAAAACCTTTTTAACCCCTAAAAAACTCAGATAAAATCTGAAAAACCAAAAAAACCCATAAAATACTTCAAAACCCTTGAAATCCTAAAATCCCTAAAACCAAAAAACACCCTTAAACCCCTAAAACCCCTAAAATAATCTTAAAATATTAAAAAGGCCTTAAAATAACTAAAAAAATGAATACCCATTATACATCATTATAAAGAAACAGACATTGAAAACCACTAGAAACATAAAAAACGCTAAAAACCATACTCCCCCAAACTCGCAAAACCCTAAAAATTCCTAATAGCCATAAAAACCCTTATAATTACTAAAAAATTCATTAAAATACATAAAAAGGTAAAAAACCCTAAAACCTAAAAATTCTTATGAAAACCATAGAAACCTAATAACACATAAATCCACTCAAAAAATTAAAAAACACAAAAACCCCTATGAAACACAAAAAAAAAATAAAAAAGCCTAAAAAAAATTAAAATACCTAAAAATCCATAAATATCCTAAAAAACACTAGAAAATCTAAAAAATGTTTCAAACCCTAAAAAAGCTAGAAACCATTAAAAACCATAAAATAATAAAAAAACAAAAAAAAACCCTCAAGACCTTAAAAACCCGAAAACCCATAAAAATTATTCAAAAATCCCAAAATTTCCTCTAAATGTAGAAAAACAATAAAACATAAAAACTATATGAAAATATTAAAAACCAAAAAATAATTAAACCCCCAAAAATGATAAAAACCCTATAAAAACCAAAAAACCCCATAAAACCATCAAAATCCCTACAAACTCTATAAAACTATAAAAATTATAAAAAATAAATAAAAAACCTTAAAAATGTAAAATACATTAAAAACACTGAAAACCCCTACGAAATCCTTAAAAACCTAAAACACTTAAAAACCATAAAAAACCTAAAAACCATAAAAACCATAAACCCCTAAATCCCTAAAAACCCTAAAACACATACAAACATTAATAATCATTAAAAACTCTAAAAACAATTTAAAACACTTAAAATAATAAAAATACTCTAAAACCCCATGAAACCCCTAAAAAACAAAAAAAAACCTAAAATCACAAAAAACCAAAAAACAAAAATAAAACCAAGATAAACTGTCAAAAACACAAAAAACCCTAAAACCCATAAGAATCCTCAAAATCCCTAAAATACCTTAAAAAATAAAAACACATCAAAACCTTAAAAACCCTTAATAAAACCATAAAAAACAAAAAGCACTTAAAACACCTAAAAACATAAAAATGATAAAAAACCCAGAAACCTGAAAAGCCCAAAAAATCACTAAATCCACTAGAAAACCAAAAAACCTAAAAAATCCCTAATGACATAAAAACACCTAAACATCCATGAAAAGCATTAACAAGACCACAAAACCTTAAAAAACAAAAAAACTCGTAAAGACCCTAAAAATGAAAAACAATACTAACAAATCCTAAAGCCCTAAAAACTAAAAAACCCCTAAAAACACTAAAAAAACCTAAAAACTGATACAAGTATAAAACAACTAAAATTTAAAAAAATAATCCTTAAACCTATAAAACCATTATAGAACTCTAAAAAACAATGAAAAAAATAATGTACAAAAAAACCGTAAAAATTAACCCCAAAAAACTCCAAAAAACCCTCAGACACCCTAAAACACAAAAAATTCTTAAAAATCCTAAAAAGCACAAAAAATCCCTAAAAACATAAATAAATACCTAAAAACCTCAATAACCATTAGAAATATTTGAAACTTAAAAGTACTAAAGACTCCTAAAAACCCTATGAAAAACATAAAACCCCTAAAACTATAAAAACCCATAAAAAATATCAAAAATCCAAAAAACACCATGAAAATCCTAAAAATCCCTAAACATACCGTAAAACATTTAAACCCTAAAAACCCCTATGAAAACCTTAAAATCCAAAAAACACTAAAAACCCCTAAAGAACTAAAAAATTCTAAAAACCGTAAAAATTATAAAAAACCATAAAAACCCACAAAACCATAAAAACCCTAAAAACTAATAAAACCAGTTAAAACAACTAAAAAAACTTAAACCAATTTAAACCCCTAAAATCTCTAAAAACTCTAAAAATACATAAAATTCCAAAAAATAAAAAATACCCTAAAACTTCAAAAAAAACATAAACACTCTAAAAGCCCTAAATAAAACAAAAATCTTATCAAAAACCCTAAAAACCTAAAAAATACTTCAAAATCTAAAAATCGCAAAAAAATTTCTAAAATAGTGAAAATTGCTAAAAACCGTAAATATCCCTATGAAAACCCTAAAATCATAAGAAATGATAAAACCCCTAAAGACCCCCAAAACTCCTAAAACACCATAAAATATTTAAAAACCATAAAAAATGATAAAAACACTAAAATTCCACAAAAACATAGAAAAATATTAAAAACCTAAAAGAACACAATAACACTAAATACATAAAAACGTTAAAAACCATAAATATCACTAAAAATAATAGGAAAGCTAAAAACCATAAAAATCCTATAAACATTAAAAACCCTAAAACCCATAAAAAACCCAAAACAACTAAAAACCCTAAAACCACTTTAAGCCCATAAAAACAATAAATGATTCTAAAAACCCATAAAACACTAAAAAACTAAAAACCCCGAAAAAATAAATAAAAACCCTCCAAAATCATAAAAACCAAAGATATCTTAAAAACCCATAAAATCCATAAAAATTCTATAAAATTACTAAAAAACCCTAAAAACATTGAAAATGCTAAAAACCCTGAAAACCCATAGAATAATATAAAAACAAAAAACACTTGAAACCATAAAAAACTTTAAAACTCAAAATCCCCAAAAAACCATAAAAACAAAAAAACCCTAAAATTCCTTAAATACCCTAAAAAGACTAAAATCCAATAATATCAAAAAAATTCTGTAAGAACTGAAATCTCTAAAACCTCTAAAATCCCTAATAAAACCTAAAAAACAAAATATTTCTTAAAAAACTACAAAACCTCTAAAACCACTAAAAACCCATAAAATCCCTAAAAACAGTAAACCCGCCTAAGAACCATAAAAAACCATTAAAACACATAAAAACCCTAAAAACACCAAAACGTATAAAAAACATATAGACCCTTGAAATGATAAAAAAAATAAAAATGAAACCATAAAACTGAAAATAACTCAAAAAAACCAAAATAACCCCAAAAACTATAAAAAAATTAACTACCCTTAAATACCATTAAAACCCTAAAAACTCAAAAAACCCATAATATCCTAAAAATAATTAAAATCCATTAAGTATTAAAAATCCAAAAAACGCTGAAAAAACCAAATAAGACCTCAAAAACTTAATGACATGTAAAACCCCTAAAAACCTAAAAAAATGCTAAAAACAATAATAAACAATAAAGACCTTAAAACCCCAATGAATCACTAAAAATCTAAAATTACCTAAAAATAAAAAAAACTAAAATTACATTAAAACATAAAAACCATAAAAATCCTTAAAGTAACTAATAAAAAATTAGAAACCTTAAAACAATTTAAACCTCTACAAAGCCTAAAAATTATAAAACCCCTATAAAACCTAAAAAACCTAAAACCCATAAAATCCTAAAAACCACCAAAAAATATAATAACCCATAAACACCTAAAAACCAATAAAAACTATAAAAACCCTTTAAACCACTTAAAATAGTGAAAAACTAATAAAACCCAAAGAACCCAAAAAAACCATAAAAAACATAAAAACCATAAAAACCAATCAACCCCTCAAAATCCCTAAAAACCATAAGAAACCTAAAATACTAAAATAGACCTAAAAAATCCCAAAAATATGTCAAAACCCTAAAAACATTAAAAACCACCAAGAAAATATTAAAAAAAATAAAAACTCTTAAAGCCTCTAAAAAACCAAAAAAACACTAAAAACCCTAAGAACCCTAAAAACCATAAAAACCATCAAAATCCCCCAAAATCTAAAAATTCATAAAAATAATTAAAAATACCTAAAATACCTAGAAATTTAAAGACCTTAAAAAATTCAAATAAACCCAAAGCATAATTTTAAAAACTAAAAACACTTAAAACCCAAAAAAAATAAAAAACGATTAAAACCCCAAAAAATACAAACAGCCCTAAAAACATAAAATCCATTAAAAACCATAAAAAACCTAAAAATGCATAAAAACCACAAAAAATTTAAAAACACTTTAAACTTCTGAAAACATTAAAAACTCAAAAATATTAAGAAACCAAAAAAATTATTAAAAACCCTAATAAAATAATAAATCTACCAATACAATAAATCCTAAAATCCCCTAAATACATTGAAAAAAACTAACCATGAAATCCATAAAAATTAATAAAAAGACATAAAAATCCATAAAGAACCCCTAAAAACCCGGATATCCACAAATAAAAACGTTAAAAATTGAACATAATTAAAACCCATGAAAACCTTAAAAACACTAAAAACTCTAAAAAACCTCTCATGATCCCAAAAAACCATATAAAACATATAAAAGCACTAAATATACCAAAATATGTAAAAAAACCCTCTATCATTGAAAAAAAGTAAGAAAAATTGAAAAACCTAAAAAAATTTAGAAAACCTACAAAATTAAAAATGATAAAAACCATAAAAAACATAAGCCCCTATAATCCTTAAAAATCATAAAATCCCTATAACCCTTAAAAACTAAAAAAAACATAAAACCTTAAAAACCAATAAAAACTCCAAAAACACTCTAACCCTAGTAACATTAAAAAATATAAAAACCTTAAACCCCTAGAAAATTAAGAAATACTAAAATCCCAAAACAACATAAAAACCCTAAAACCAAAAAAATACTAAATACCATATAAAGCATTGTAGGGTCATGAAAAATCCACAAAGGAGAATGATGATCCCCTTTATCTCAAGGGATATTCTCCCCAATTTCCCCTCAAAAGGGATGGGCAAATGTGGACAAAACTCAAGGATGGCGAAGGAGGAACCGGTCTGTGGATGATTCTAATGTTAGCGACGTACGGCTGGTTCCGCGAGGTGTCCCCCCTCTGCGGACAGTTATCATTCACAGAATGGAGGTGAAGATCCTCTGCGAGAGCGATGCAGGGTGGGTGCCAATCCGGTTCACCGACATGAAATTCCCCATCCGTGAGTCTTGTCAGCCGGCCCAAACTGCCTCTGCTATCGTTCCCGAAATGGAGGCGGAACCCTCCGCGGCAGTGAAGCACTCCCCTCATCCGGTTTGTAGGGGGAGAAGCGCTCAATACCCACCACGAATTACGAATTGACCAAGTTGGTCGTAAACTGGGTATTCGATCATGGGCCTCCACAAAAGGTGTCGTGTGACAGCAGATACATCTCTCTCTCCACTCTACAAAAGGAGACCGAGGTGGAAAGGAGAAGGATAATTTGATATTCGGATTCGGAGAAAAGAGATGAGAAGAGATTGGTCAGATTCGGGTGGAAGGATTTCAAATGAAGGCTTGGGATTTCGAAAGTTCCAGTTCGCGAACCATGGCAGGGATGAACCTGAGAATGAAATAATAAGAAACTGAAAATGCATAATAATGTGGTGAACCACGAACTCAAAATAACATAAAAAGAGAAGACCGCGAACCATAGGCCCTTCGCGGATGCACTCCCAACAGACCAGGGAGTTTACGACCTTTTTCCGATCTATCGCACTACGTAGCACCCTCCTATGCGGGCGAAGCCTCGACCGATGAACCCCCGAACGACGCCAACCTTGGATACCACTTCTCGTTTGGAACCCTCCGCATACCAACCCTGTGTGTGGACCGAACCCGAAGCCGGGAACCCTCCTGGTTCTCAGGATGCCAATCAATCCACAGACCCTCTTGGTTCGCAGACGACCTATTATTCTGCAGACCACCCTGGTTCGCGAACGACCTCTCAGTCTGTGGACCACCATGGTTCACAGATAGCCTCTCAGTCCGCGGACCACCCTGGTTCTTAGACGGCCTCTCAATCCGCGGACCCTCTTGTTTCGCGGATGGCCTCTCAATCCACAGACCCTCCTGGTTCGTGGACGACCTCTCAATTTGCGGACCACCCTGGTTCGCAGATGGCCTCTCAGTCTGCGGACCACCCTGGTTCGCAGACGGCCTCTCCAGCTGCGTAGCACTTCCCTACGCAAAGGGACCACAAACCATACCCCTGTGTGGTCCGCCGAATACTTCAGATTTCCCGTTCCCTGAGCAACATAAGATCCTCCCGATTTGGGCTGATCCTCTGTGAATCCTCCACTGGACTACTCATAAGCCCCGAGCTGAGGCTTCCACCAGAGCCACCAGATCCATGTGGAGTAACCCTTTGGCGCACCCGCATGCCATTTGAGTTCACAAACCAACTGTAAATAGGGGAAAAGGGGTTTCCCCGACCCTTGGGAAGATTCCCGAAGAATGCCTGGGTCCACATTCCCACAGTAATGTGGGGTCTGAGCCCGAGAGCCCCCTTCCTGCCTCTACTCGCCAGGATGGGGGACTGCACGCTTCGGCGTTCTAGCACTTCTCCCCTCCCCAGAGAGGGGGAGGCATACCCATCCAAAGGCAGTCATCCCCATGCACCTCAGTGCTTCCTCAGGTACATCCCCAGGGAACAAGAGAGGTGACGGGCATAGGAGCACCCCTTTCCCTCTCCTGCTGTGCTTTTTCACCATGGTCTTCCATCCCATAGTAAGCCCCTACTTTACGAGCCTCCCTCATGGGTAATCCCCACTCCACATCTCACGGATGAACCTTTCGCGGCGTGATCCTCTGGTCCTTGCTGCCTCTTGTTTCTCACACAGAACATAACTCACATGGGTTTAGAGTAAGTATCGACCATGACATCCTCTTATGGACCTCCTCAGAGTGTAATCCCCAATCCATACTATGGGCCTCCTCAGAGTGTAATCCCCAATCCAATCTATGTGCCTCCTCAGAGTGTAATCCCCAATCCATCATTCTGGGCTGCCTCAGAGCGTAATTCTTAACCCAATGCGAACTATGGGGACATTGATCAATTCTAAGTCATGGTACAAAGTAAACCTCCATGAGGTTCAAGCCCGATCATAATTAGACCCACGGGCCCACCTTCATGTCAGTTCTCCAACACCCCAATTCTAGGCTGCCTCAGAGCGTATGCCCTAACCCAATGTGAACTACGTGAACTTTTATCCCTGTCTACTAGGAAGGGTACGTAGGAAGCCTCCCTGATGTTCAAGCCCAACAACCGGTCGATCCGACTATCTTCACATCGGTTCATCGAGTTCCTCCAAGCACCATCTCAATGAGTCCAAATTCTTCAGAGTCATTAATCCAGTGAGGGATGGTAAACCTCCAGTCTAAATGATTCTGAAACAATGCTTTCAGATAACCATTTCAAACCTGGAGAAATTCGTGGATACTATGCTTGGGTATAAACAAAAGATTCACGAACATATGAATACGTCTAAAATCTATAAGAGAGTCCCGGAATAGGCAATAAATCCCCCAAGATGGGTGCGATGAGCCCGACTTCCCATCCTCTCAACCAATGTGAGTTCTTAAGTATCGCTAGTTAGACCATCTTGCGAATGACTAAATTTGGAAAGTAGGTCCACATGTCATCGGATACAAAACCTTTGGGTGTTTCGAGACCGAAACTACAAAACAAAAATAGTGAAACTGATGTGAATCTTTAACCAAGCATGACAGATTAAACCTAATTCCATTGAGTGCCCACTTTTACTCACAAGGAGGGACAAGAAAGGTCATTAACTACGCATGGGATCATGAGATGCTGATTTGACGGGTTTGCTGATTGTATTTGCTAAAAAAATTTACAAGTACAACCTTCAGAACTCCCTTCGATACAATGGCATCCCGAAAGAACTCAAAAGCGTATGCTTCCAAAAACGCAATGACCAGACGTCCTCACCTATGGAGGACCTCGTCGCACACCCAGCTTCTTCAAAGTAGGGTCTCAGATGCGTTGATCTGAGAGTACCACGTGAACTGTACTCTCCCAATGGTGGTGGTGGCTATGCACTCCCTCCAATCCTCCAGAACTCACCGGTCGCCTGCCCAGCAGCGGCTGCAAAGGCAAATTTAGACAGCCCATGTTGTTGTCTCCAACCATTTTAGGAGTCTATCCCCTAAACGGGACAATGCGTACCTCCCTTATCTTAGGGAGGTAGATGAGTTCGACGTTGGGGACATCCTCCCTACTAAACGGGGGTTCCGCTCCAAGGCCCCCACCGAAAGGCATCATCATAGTCATGTCGTGATTCAACATCCTCACACCGATGAGGATGTCTCCATGAGGATTCATGCCCATGTTCCTTGAGCTCCGGCCCCTCGGACCACCCGACGTGGGTAGAAGATGTACAATCAAGGACCGATCATCACCTTGGTCCCTGAGGAGGAGCTCCGCTGCCCAGCCATGAAGACACACCATGAACAGGAACCTACCCCTTTTCGCTCCTCGCGAGCCCGCCATCCAGACATGGTGGCATCATACAAGTCGGCACACATACCCGCCGAGCTCCATCAAGCCCGTCGATCACACAAGAAGACACTTACCAGGCATGCACCTCTCCCTGCCCAGGGTCGTGAAGCCCACCAACCTGACGTGGTGGTGCCCCGGCACCTGTATGACCATCTCTTAGTAGTTTCTTCTGACGCCCACCATCCTAATATGGTAGAGATCAAAAAATCCCGCCACCCACATGTGGCGGCAAATCATAGGCGGGCACGTCTCCCCACCATCAAAGGCCATTGAGTTAATACGGTGGGAAACCAATATATGCAGGGCCAGCTCCTTATGGATGCAAGTAAAGTATGCCATCCTGATGTGGCGGCAAACAGAAATATAAACCGGTATATCCCGGTACAGTGGTGGATTTGTTCACCTGCCCCGACATAGGATAATTATCAGTACCCACTGACCAATGGAGGACAGGAGCCATATATTCCTACTCTGATACCGGAATGGGCCTTCATACCCATTCCACCCAAAGATGTCTCTCTACATATCCTGAAAATGATGGAGGAGGATGCATCAATCCCAGATCATATCTTGCAGACTTTCCAGAATGTAATTGTATCAGCGGAAACAGCAAGGACTCGAGCTCGTGAGCCCATCTCCCCAATTGAGGTGACTCATCTAAGAGATGAGATAGCCACCTTATAGTGGATCTGCATCCATGTTTTTTCCCAGGAGGGTCGCCGACCATATTCCGCGATGCAAGGGCAACCCGATCGAGCATATTCACTCATTCCAACTGGGGGACACACATCCATCACGGTGGATGCTCCATAGAAGGAATATATCCCTGCTAAAAGTCAAGATGTTCGTCATCATATCCCGACAATGTCATGGGACCCAATTAGATATGGACCCAAAGGTTAAGGCCATTGTCAATAGGAGATGGTCCCCGCTGCCCGCAAGAGAGCGCCCCAAATGCGCCAAAGGCAACTAAAAAATAAAGAGGGAGTTCATGACTCCGCTCTGCTGGAATCTGGGGTTCCCAAAGCTGCTAAGAATACATCAAAGGATCAGAACCCTACCCAACCAATACCATATTATGGGTGTGGCTGGAGAATTTGCGAAGGTCCTCCTCGCAATGTCGCTACCAGCAGCTTTAAAGGTCCTCCCCAGAGCACCCGTGGGGGCTTCCCCCGTAGGCATATAATGATAGATCACGAGAGCTCCTCTTTTGATGCGAGTCACGGAAACCCTCCACGTGACCAAAAGATCGAGCAGCAATAAGGTCCTCCACTTGGTGCGGTCCACCCTGAAGGTCCACCCTGGGTTATACACTACAAATACTCTCCATGCAGTGGGACAACAGATTATGATAGTAGTCCTCGCTATCAATGTCGCAACTATGGAGGCCCTCCCCGTAGTGACATATCATCACAACAAGAAGGCCCTCCCCTTATCGTAGCCTACCATAAAGGTCCTCCCTTGGGGTTATGCTGCAACAACACTCCACGCAGCCGGGCATCAGATCACGGTGGTAGCACTCTCCACCCTGATAACAGAGGTCCTCCACGTAGAAATGTCACGAAACGAGAAGGACCTCCCCTCATTGAGATACATTCTGGAGGCCCTCCCTAGGATGTATCCCATAGATATTCTCCCTACGACAGCAGCAATGGTAGTCCTTGCCATTGTCACAGCTGTGATGGTAGTCCTCCCCACCACGACCGCCATTGCGAAGGTCCTCCCCACATTGGCCCCAAACAACAAGAAGGTCCTCTCCTTGTCACAGTGTGTCATGATGGTCCTCTCCAGGATGCATATCGAACATCATTCCATGATGGTTATCCTCACCATGATGGAATTTGTATCGAATGTCCTCCTCGTAACGACGCTACGCAGCCAGAAGGTCCTCCCCTTGCATCAACATGCCTTGGAGGTCCTCTCCAGAGTGTGCACTGCAAAAGTACTCTATGCGGTGAACCACCATGCGGTAATGGTAGTCCTCACCATTACAGTCTCCATTGCAAAGGTCCTCCCCGGGATGGCATATCATACTAACAGGAAGGTCCTCCCCCTACCGAATCAAGCACCGGAAAGCCCTCGTATTCCAAGGCACTCAAAAGGACGAGATTGAGCATTTTAGATTCCCAGTTAGTCGCTGACGACATCCTTCTACAATCATGAGATGGTCCAGGGCTGCGTTCATCCTCTGAACCACCTCGGAATCGCCCACATAATGATTCATCACCTACCAGTCCCACTGCCTCCGACCACATTGGCATCGAGCGTCTCAGTTGGGCCGACCATGTAGAGGAGTCACTAGTGGTGGAGTATGCAGATATGTTTCACCTGAGGAAATGACTATCCAGGGATGATATACCAGTTATGTTTTGTCCGACGACCACCTATCAGTTCAATAGACCAAGAGAGTTGTTAGAAGAATGTGTGCACGACATCCGCCATAATATATGGACAACCCTCCGCCAACTGAAATCAAGCTTTCAGCCCAATGACGGGTATGTATATAACATCAAGACAATAGGGGACCTCTTGCATCACATAGACCTGAAAGCTCTTCCTTCAGCATGGAAACAACGACCTGAGAGGTGTAGAGGAAACCTGGAGATAACATGCCTCCCCACGCCGCATCAGCTGCACCGCCTCATCGACGATGCTCCGAAAGGAGTCCATATCAAGGGATGGGAAAAACATGGAGCTCTACATTTCACTCCGCTCCCCGCCCAGAATAACTCATTCAGCATGGTGTCTTGAAATTTTATCACATCAAGACGTCAATCGATTGGTATCACTATTCAGGAAAGGCAACACACCCAGAAGAGTCATGCCTTGAGTAAGTCCCAGATGTGTCAGGCTTGACGGGAACAAGACATTCAAGAACTCCTGAATCAGGCCACCGATAGAATACAATAGGCCTCTCACCTAAGGAAGTCCAATCAGCGATCTTTTCCTGCCTCCCCAGAAGGGATTGATTCACAGAAGAACTCTGCACCAAACCTAGTTCCCCCCCGAATGGGGGCATGCAAGATCAAGCTGGTAGTGATAGCAGCAACCACTGCCGCAATATAGGGTCAACCCCAGCCTACAGGGATGGGGGAATTATTAACAACAAATTCCCCCATAAGACCAATAAAACTGGGAAGAGATTCTATGTCTAATAAACAGGGCCAACCCCATACCTCAGGGCTGGGGGCATTATTACCACCTCAACAACAACCTCCCACACGAGAGTCAGTATTCTCTGGTCTAGGGAGGACAATCAGAAGAGGAGGTTGCTGTCCTATCCCGTCATTTGAATCATAATCCCCTCCGAGAGGAAGGTGCACCATAAGGTTTCATCAAAGAACTCTCTGCGTCACCCTTCATCATGAAGTCCAAAGGCAATCCCAGGACACAAAAGGGAAGTCCAGAAGAAAACATAGGAGATCCTATTCCTATTTGGAAGATGATGTCCACTCTACCCCGCGATATGCATTCATCAATGTCATAGAGGATAACCACATGGGTGACACCGAGGAAAATGAAAATCCGGATGGATCGGGAGACGATAGTTCTGGTCAAGATGTGACTCACAACGAACCACCAGGTGTGCTCACCTAGAACCAGTGGGCCGCCCTAAATATGGAAGTCCTTCCAGCCAACCCGCCCCCACCTACCCTATGTGCTTCCAACAAGGATAAGAATAATGGATTGGTTACCCTTAACCTGCCTCCTTCTCTCGACAAAAATGAGCCACTCACGCTCGAAGAGAGATTCCCTCAGCATGAGGAGTAGATAAAATAATTGTGGTTGTTTAATGCTGAGCTACTCCAGAGGAACCTCCTTATTGAACATACGTCCTAGGAAGAGCCACATCATGCACTCCTAACAAGTGTACCTCAAAGAGTAAGGTTTTCCCCGGCAAACAAAACACGATTAGGGCTCCAACCCAACGAGGTGCCCGACCCATCCAACTACCTAAATCTATATTCGGATGAATGCAAAGACTTCCCTCCACTCAGAAAGAAATCAGACAGTTTACGCTGAACCCTCTGAATGTGCCACAAACGGCACATGCACCCTTGGTGCCAGCCAATCCAGATCCTCATGCAATGGCTCGGGCTACACCTGCCCAGGACCGGGCCCAATAGTATGTAAAACAGGGTCTCACCAACACCATCGAGGCACTAACAACTCGATTCGAAGCGATTGATGGTTGACACGCTCCAATACAGATAGAGAAGAAACCCTACCCGGATTGGGTTAGCAACACACCGCATCCACCCAATTTTGGGAGCCCTGTATTCCCTATCTTCAATGGATCTGGCGATCCGGAATAGCATTTGATGCACTACGCATCCTATTGTGACCCTATGATGCGGACTCCAGAATAGCAGGAAGCAGTGAAACTCAGATGATTCATATGGACCTTGCAAGGATCCGCCATCGTCTGGTACACGAGTTTACTAGCTCAGTCAATAAAGAGCTGGGAAGACCTTCGGTAGCAGTTCCTGTTCCACTTCAGCTCAACGTTGCCTAAAACAACGGTCAGCGATCTCATGAACTGCAAGCAGAGGGAGAAAGAGAGGGTCTCATATTTCATCTCCAGATAGAAAGGTCTGACCTATTCCATGAACAGGCCAATGCCTCAAGATGAGATGCTAGCCATATGCATGGATAATCCTCGAGATGTGTTGCGAACACTGCTCATACCAGTGGAGTGCACCACTGGCTTCCGCCATCTCTAGGACATTGCTGAGAGAATTAAGGAATCCCTTCAACAGACTAATTCGATGTCCTGAATCGCCTCGTAGGCTCCTGCAAAAAGAGACCCTAGAGCTGAAGACAAAAAGTATACTCATTCTGAGACAATCAAGTCTGCGTCTACTTCATTTCCGCCATGAACTGCAACTTTCTCCACCTTCCGGAGCCGAGGAAACATGATGAGGTCGGCCGCGATGACATGCCAGATTACTGCCCCTACCATCAGATGTTGGGACACAATATTCGAGAATGGTTCATCTTCAAAGACCTCTTGTAGAGGATGGTAGACTTCGGACAAGTCGAGATGAGACCACCCCCATCACATGTGGCATGTATCTCTACCACCGACTCCGAAAAAGAGGAGGGGTGGTAGAAAGTCACCAGCAAGCAAGGGAATAAATTTGACAACTAGATGACTTGGAAGACTATCAACTAGGCCCAGGGAATACTCCAAGATCAACTACAGCATCTGGTGTAGCCGCTAACAGCCCTTGAAGCCACAGAGCAGTTAGTATCAACCTTTAAAACCCCCATGAGCCGGTCATCCGGGCGTAATCGAAGGAGGAGGGAACAGTCGCAAGAGGATCTTTCTGTGATGGGGCTAATGTTAGTCCAGACCCTGGCATATTATATGTCCTCGAATTTGGTGCCACAGGCACTGACCCACTAAACAGCACCATCAGGGACAACTGACTAGGTAGAACTGTTAGAGGATGAAGAGCCAATCATTGGTTCTATTAACATCATCCATATTAAGGAATCATTTCCTGAAGAAAGGTATGGTTATGAACCTGAGTTCCCTGCTTGAGGAGCCGAGATGAGGAATCACAAAGGTAGGGGATACCAGGGGAGGCGCAGCCGTGGCTGAAATCAACCCTATGGTTGGACCCCGGCCCAAACTGTTAGTATCGCGAAAACCAATGGGAGATCCCTTCAATGGACTCAGTAGGAGAAAGAATTCCCCTCCACCTCTACAAGCAGCCACTATGGCCTTATTGTTCTACGATAACCACCCTAGGAGGAACAAATGTATGGCCGCTTAGTGCGCACAAACAGACCGTCCGGGCCAAGTCCTCAAAATGAGGGAACACCATCGATATCTGACCCCGCTGCCGGCCCCTCCTCATCAAATGCTCCAACCCCTAAAGCACCCTCTAAGACTCTCCCTCCAACGGAGAAGCATCAGACACTGGAGTAGAAATACGTTATCCTTAAGTAGATGGCATCAGTACCATCCAAGTTGTCAATCCTCGATTTCCGAAGTCTATCATTAGACCTCAAGGAGGTGCTTATAGAAGCTTTGATCATCCCCCAAGAGTTTCAAGTTGTGGTAGCTTCCACCGAATTTTACCAGACAGAGACGGACCCAGCTGAATGCAATGCGGTGATTTCATTCACCGATCAGGATGAAAATTCCATCATGCAAGGACACATCATACCACTATATGTGTCAGGCACACTGAATGGTACTATGATCCGGAAATTCTTTATAGAAAATGGCTCTGGAGTTAACCTATTTCCCCTACGGACACTCCGTAAGTTGGGATACAATGAGGATGAAATAATTCACTCGGCCACAACTCTGTTGGGTTACGACAAGAGTGAGAAAAAACCAATGTGACAAATTAAAATGAAGACCCATTTTGGTGACCTGGTAGCCTACACGGAATTCCTGGTGGTCCGGCAGAGCACATCATTCAATGCCTTGCTAGGATGGCCATGGCTCCATAAGAACATCGTTGTTCCTTCATCCTACCACCTGTGTATCAAGTACCACGTCAATGGACAATGTGGAACATTTCATGCTGATAAAGTCCCTTTTGATCTCTCCGAGTCACATTACATTGATGCTGGGTTATATGAGCAAAAGAAAAATAAGCCCTTGGTTGATGGTGTCGACTGGATCCCCTCTCCAAATGGCCTGGAAATGGTTCTTGATGACCCCCCTCAGGCAGCTTGGCAGAGATTATGTCCTTCCCATCAACAATGTTGAGAGTAGGAGTTCAAGTATGTACACACATTTGGATGTCCTCACAACTTCAACCTTGATGGACAAGCACGACAATGCAGGAACGTCCAATAACCCTTGATTTGGGGACGAATACTCAAGTGGGGATGCCCACGATGCCTCTCCCTCAAACCCTCGAAGGATCAGACCGAAAGCTCTCTCCTCGTCGGATCAAGAATATGAGGACTTGGGATAAGAAGAGGGGGAAGATCTCAGGGATGCACCTCCTGCATTTGAGGAGGGCATCTCCACCACGGTGGACAAGCTCAAGGAAATAAACCTGGGTACCGAGGAAGATCCAAGAACTACTCTCATTAGTGCAACCATGTCCCCACGAGGAGCACGAGGTATATACCTCTTTCCTGAGGCAACATCGGGATGTTTTTTTCTGTAATTAAATAGAAATGATGAGACTCGGTCCCGAAGTGGCGACACATCACTTGGGTCATCGATAAGATAGTCGGGGCTATAAACAGGCTGCCATAAGGACGCATCCCTCACATGCCACCAAAATAGAGGCTGCAGTTGATAATCTATTTAAATTAGGATTCATTCGGGAGGTCCAGTACCCCATTTGGTTGGCCAACATCATCCCTTTCAAGAAAAATAATGAAAAAATCCACGTCTACATTGACTTCAGAGATCACAATTGGCATTTTCCAAAATACGATTTCCTGGTCCCGATTACCGAATTATTAATCGATGCGATGGCCGGGTACGAGGCTCTCTCCTTCATGGACGACTATTCTGGATATAAACAAATTAGGATGGCCTGAGAAGACGAAGAAGACTCTACCTTCAGGGCCCCTTAAGGGGTATTCTATTACAGGGTCATTCCCTTTGGATTCAAGAATGATAGAACCACATATAAGTATGCCATGCATCAGATCTTTAAACCGTTCCTGGGGAAATTAATTGAATGTTACATGGATGACCTGGTGGTCAAGTCCAGACAGCACTCAGATCACCTGTCAGACCATGAGATTGTCTTCAACAAACTCCGACAACATAGCTTAAAGATGAACCCCTTGAAATGCACCTTCGGGGTTACCTCAGGGAAATTCCTTGGCTTCGTCGTATGCCATTGTGGCATCGAAGTCGACCCTGAGAAGAAGAAGGATATCCTTGGCTTGCCACCTCCCCGCAACCTCACTGAGTTGAGAGCATTCCAAGGGAACCTGGCTTATATCAGGCGGTTCATATCCAACTTGGAAAGAAAATGTTTTCCCTTTACCAAGTTAATGAATAAGGGGGTCATGTACCAATGGATAGATGATTACCAAAAGGTGTTCGAAAACATGATGAAGTACCTCTTAATCCCATCGGTGATCATGCCCCCGGTTGAAGGAAGTCCTATAATTTTTTACATGATACCCTTAGAGAAATCACTGGGATCCTTCCTGACACAAAAGAACGACACCAGTAGTGAAAACAATCTCTATTACCTAAGCCGAACAATGATTGATGCTGAGACTCGATACACAATCATTGTGAAGAGCTATTTAGCCTTGGTCTTCACGGATCAAAAGTTGCGACATTATTTGCAGCATCATGATTTCCATTTGATCTCGCGGAGTAACCCGCTCAAGTACATCATCAACCGCCTGATGCTAACTGGATGCCTATCCCGATGGGTGGTCCTCCTGCAACAGTTTGACATCCGGTTTGTGCCTCAGAAAGCCATCCAGGGTCAGGCATTAGCAGACTTTTTGGAAGAGCACCCTTTGACAGGGACCACTACACTGGACGCCGAGCTACCTGATGAAGACATCTTCTTGGTTCAAGAGGAGTTCCCGGTATGGGAAATTTACATCGACGGAGCATCCCGAAGCCCAACTGGGAAGAGGATGGAGGATCCTAGATTCAACAAAGTGGGTTTGGGAATAATACTCGTGTCCCCAGACAAGGCAGTCTTTCCATACTCCTTCCTCCTATCAACAGGATGTACGAACAATGAAGTGGAATATCAAACTCTCATTGCGGGCCTGGAACTCGCACTCCAGGCACAAGTACAACACCTTAAGGTAAAAGGTGACTCAGAACTGGTCATCAAGAATGTCAATGGTGACAATGATATTAAAAAGGAGGAGTTGACCCCCTGTTTGACCATGTCTGAGGGTTAATGGTGTAATTATCCATAGAGGCAACATTGGCCTATATTCCCCGGTCTCAAAACGCTCAGGCGGATGCATTAGACAACACGTCCACAACCCTAGCTGACCCAGACTGGGATGAGACGATTATCAGTATTTCTCACTGTCGAATGGTATTTCCATATGTTCAGACCAAGGCAGATGAAATCCACGAAGTTAGTCCTATTCCCGAGCCATATACTCCTGCCACCGGCTGGATGACCCCCATTGAAAACTACCTCAAATGGGGAGAACTTCCATCAGACAGGACTGAAGGAGAGAAAATACATAGAAGGGAAATCAACTTTATCCTATATGGTGGTGAAATTCAGCAAGAGGTGCTCTACAAAAGAGGCCTCGACGGAGTGCTCCTCAGATGCATTGACAAAGAGGAAACCACCGTCGTCAAGAATGAAGTACATGCCATAGTATGTGAAGCACATCAGTCAGGAACCAAGCTTTCCCATCAGGTTCAGAGGCTTGGGTACTACGGGCCCATAGTGGCAAGAGATTGCGAGCACTTTACCGCAAAATGCCACTCATGCCAGATTCATGCCAACTTCATACACCAACCCCCGAAGTTACTCCATCAAGCCAAGTACTCTTATCCTTTTTACATCTTGGGAATGGAAGTTGTGGGACCATATCATCCCACCATGTCCAAACAGCTGAAGTATATCCTCACGACAACCGAATTCTTTTCCAAATGGACAGAAGCCATACCCCTCAAGGAATTTGGTGCAAGAAGTATTGTCATCTTTGTGAAGACCAATTTCATCAACATATTTGGTGTCTCTCATATCATACTGACGGACAATGGCACCAAATTCTGCTCTGCTGAATTGGAGAAACTATACCATGATTATGGCATCAAGGCTAACCACATATCCTACTACCATGCAGCGGCCAATGAACCGATAGAGGATTTCAACAATACCATGTCCAAAATTCTCCATAAAATGGTGGATAAAGACAAGAAGTCATGGATAGATAAACTCTTCCATGCATTTTGGGGTTATCGAACCACAATCTGCACCGCTACTCCGGCCACCTCGTACTCATTGGTGTACGGCACAGAGGCTGGCCTGCCCATTGAACTAAAACTTCCCTCACTCTGTGTTGCCATCTGTGATCAATTGTCTGATGATGAGAAGTCATAAAAGTGGCTAGGTGAACTTGAAAAACTAGACAAGAAGCAGTTGCATACTTTGCACCATCTGTAGATATACCAAAACCGGATCGCACGAGCCTTCAACAAAAAGGTTCGTCTTCGGTCTTTCTTGGAAGGAGAATTAGTGTTGGTCCTCCGGACCCCAATGATACACGGTAAGAAGCCTCCAAAGCTGGAGACCAGGTGGGAAGGACCATATGTTGTACAAAAGGTCTACTCCAAAGGAACATATACCCTGATCTCCATGGACGGACAATTTACAACTGCTCCTACAAATGCGAGGTTCCTGAAGAAATATTTCACATTATAACTAAAAAAAGTTATCATTTGAGTGGCATGACGTTAAACTGCGAAGCACCCAATGGTCCAAACTCTATGACGCTAAACTAAGTGTATCCCATCCTCATCCGCATAACTAAAAGCAGTTATCATCCGAGCTGCATGACGTTAAATTGCCAAGCACCCAAGGGTCCAAACACTATGACCATAAACTAAGAGTATCTCGTCCTTACCGCAAGAGATTAAACTGAATGGAGTTCGTCCTCACCGCACGACATTAAACTACACAGAATCTAATAATACCCCTCGTCCTAACCACATGATGTTAAACTGTATGGCTTTCCTCCTTACCGCACGATGTTAAACTGCACGGATAATAAAAGTTAAAAATTCCTTCTGCCCCCGTGTACGGACCTGACATGCACGGGGTGTGTTCTATATCCTAACCGCATGATGTAAAACTGCATGGATTTTAGAGGACTACGTACGGCTTGATTCCAAACCCCGAAGGATACATAGTGACACCGGGATCCCCTATCCTCGCACATCCACTCCAAAATAAAAGTTAAAAATGCCTTCCCCTCCCCCCCTGTGTAAGGACCAGACTTTCACAAGGTGTAATTCTTTTAGAGAACTACGTGTGGCTTGATTCCTGCCCTCGCAGGATACATAGTGACGCCAGGGTTCCCCGTCCTAGCCCAGCCCCCTGAATAAAAGATAAAATTCCCTTTTCCCCCGTGTATGGACCAGACCGGCAAGGGGTGTACTTCTCATCCTTACGGCATGACGTAAAACTGCACGGATAACAAGATTTAAAAATGTTGCCTTTTCCCCATGAATGGGATAGACCTGCATGGTGTGTATTACTCATCCTTTCCACATGACTTTAAACTACTTGAGCAATAATGCTAAAAATTCCCCCTTCCCCCATGTACGGACCAGACCTGCACGGGGTGTATACTTCATCCTTACCGCATGACATTAAACTGCAAGGACTTCCTCCTAACCGCATGACGTTAAACTGCATGGACTTCATCACGACCCACCCAATACACATGGAGATACAAGATAGACATACTCCTTACACATTTGGATGCATACTCTTCATATATCAAACTCCACAACCCAGATAATTATGGATCTTCATAAACATTCCTGTCTATCATAAGTGGAAAGTCATCGACATGTGGACACCTTTGAATGACTATGCATACCATGCCCTCAGCGACTCTGCATATTGATAGCCCCTCGCCCATCTACCAAAGGCAATATTTCCTCGGGCAACACTCTTCCTAGATCCGTACGTCTACTAGCCTTAGAGCCCCCGTATCACATATCCCAATCCAAAAATTTATGGAACAATGGTTTAGAAGATCTTTCCCCTTTTCACATCCAAGTGTTTCTAGGGTATCCTTATCTGGCTAGCCTATTTTTCTATTGGTGGTTCACATAGTGACCCGCATCAACTAACATCAAGCCAGGGCTATACTACTTTGACTCAACGGAAAATTGCAGTGAAGATGTTTCTTGTATACTTGGAAACCATTATCCCCACGTGCCTAACTCTACACTATAAGCAATAGAAGATTCTCATAATCATTCATGGCCATCAGAAGTGGAAAGTTATCGACCCGGGGACACCTTTGTATGACTATGAATACCATGCCCTCAGTGGCTCTGCATAATGATGGCCCCTGGCTTGTCCATCAAAGGCAATATTTCCTGGGGTGGCACTCTTCCAAGATCGGTACGCTTACCGACCTTAGAGCCACCACGCCACACCACCTGATCCAGGAAAACTCAGAGGTTCAATTTACAACCTTCATCCCCCACCTTGTTCCAAGTATATCAGAACATATTGACTCAGTTATCCATCGAGTGACTGCAGTAATAGTCACCCAATGGTCTGAGCTCTATGACCACTAAACTAGGAGTACCTCGTCCTTAATACATGATGTTAAACTGCATGGAGTAAAGGTACACCCCCACGCACAAAATAAATCAGCACAGGGATCCCTCTAAGCTTTAACAGCAACTAGGGCCGAGTATGCCCGACATGTTAAGATATTTCCTTACCCGATGACAGACCTCGTGGCCCAGATAATTGTGGATCTTCATAACCATTCATGGCCTTTGCATGTTGAAAGTAATCAACCCAAAGACACCTTTTCCTGACTATGCCTTCCATGCCCTCAGCGGATCTGCATATTGATAGCCCTTATCCCTTCTACCAAATGCAAGATTTCCCCGGGCGATACTCTTCCTAGCATCGTACACTTACCGGGCTTAGAGCCTCTGTGACATCTCTCTATATCCAAGAATCCCTGAAGCCATGATTTACACCATCAACCCCCTCCACGTCTTGGAAATTCCAGGATACTTGGGCCCAGTTACATTCTAATCAAGAGAGGCCTTTTTAACTACGTCCTCACAACATGACATTAAACTGCATGGTCAATCGTCCTTGTTGCATGATGTTAAACTGAACACCATTGGCAAAGGAAAGAAAAATGCCCCTCGTCCTTGCTGCATGATGTTAAAATGCACAACATTTTTTAATAATGCTCTTCGTCTTTGCTGCATGACACTAAACTGCATGGTCAAACCTGCCACAGGTTCAGTAAGGAATAAAGGATTTTCTCTGTCCTTTAGTGCACGGGTCAGACCGGTGCAAGCCACCGTCTCACACCTGCATGAAAGGAATTACTTCACCCATTCTTAGAATGTTCAGTCTAGATGTTTCCCTCGTATCCAAGCACCCTATTATCATAAATCATACTCTGTACTCAGAAAAAATCCGGACTTTCATAAGCCACCCCTGGTGGTCCCAAATCTCAACTTCCCTGAAGTTTCTTAGTTATCAGGGGATTACAATCGTTGACCTAGGTATGCCTTTGCATGAATATACATACCATGACCTCAACGGCTCTTCATATTGATCACCCCTAGCCCATCTACCAAAGGTGGGACTTCCTTAGGAAATGCTTCTCTTCGTACGCCTCTTGCCCTATGAGCCCCCATGTCTATCTCGGGATTCAGAAACCCTCTAAGTTATATTTTAACAACCTATTTCACAACCCTGTCTGGATATCTTGGAACATCTCTGACAAGATTACCGAGGACCAGGAGAAGCCATTCCATTCCAGATGATGTCCCAGCTACATGACTTTAAACTACGCCAAGCTTCATCCTTCCCTTACGCTAACTAAATGCGTAGGAAAGTGGTATCCTGACCACAACCCTGATTAATACAGTTGTTCTCAAAACCTTCCAGACGTCACATACCCTTTCTGAGCCACCCCCAGTGGCTTTCATAATCCTCCAAGCCACCCATGGTGGTTTCCATAAGCCGGGAATTCATGAAGTCTTATGGCCATCAGAAATGGAGAGTCATTGACTTAAGGACACCTTTGAACGACTATGCATACCATGCCCTCAGCGGATCTGCATATTGATCGCCCCAAGCCTATCTACCAAAGGCAAGATTTCCTTAAGGCAATTCTCCTCCTACCTCTGCACACTGATACGTCTCCCATGCCTTGAGACATGCCTTGCATGTCGTTCAAATTTTAACACACTCCCTCCAAATGTTTCTGAAGGATACCGAGACATCTTTTAATCAACCAAACCCCATTGGGGCCCTTACCCCACCATGTTTGGTCAAATATGTTTGACCTAAAACATCAATAATGATAGTCTTGTCAGCAGGACTTTAAACCGCTCACGAAAAGAGGCATAAAGCCTGTTAGGTCGAAAACCCGAAAAGGGGGACCTAAGAAAAAGTTAGGCCATACCCACTGGGTTCACACTAAATAAGACTAGGCAAAATCAGGGTATTAAAAGAAGAGACAAAAAATTTTGTAGGGATTTTCTAAAAATCCCTAGAAATTTTCAAACTATGCTCACTGGACCCCATGGTCTAGGCAAATGTTAGAGTTTGTTTTCCTGAGTAATGATTAATTCTGATTCAATGAATTGTTATTTACACAACATTTGTTCATGTAACAATAAAATTTCACAGTGAAATGTGATTGACAAAGACTTTATTACGTTCGAACAAAAAAGGAGGACATCCACAAGCTGTGTTCTCTCCCTCACAAAAAAGGGGGAGAGGGATAAGTAAAACAGAGGGTACAATAGTGGAACTGAATGTTATAAAAGATCCTAAATCGCTCAATCCACCAGATCAGTGACCGTGCAACAAAGGTCGTTGCAAGAACGTTCCAACATGACCTTCTCCCTGGCTTCAACCTCAACCACCAGACGAGTGCGCTCCATTGTTGTTTGGATATTGTTGATACCATTTCTGGTGGCTTCAAGGCGACCAGTCATAGCTGACAACTGATTCCTCAGCATCGCTGCCTGTTCTTCACAATCATGCAACTCGGAGGATAGGGTGACCTCCTGATCTCGAGAGGTCACCTCATGTGCTATCAGCTCACGGAGCTATATCATGGATTCCTCTAGGGATTGGGTTCCGCAATGAGTGGCATCAAAGTGAGAAAGTTTTCGTTCACTAATGGAATCTTCCTCATGATCCATGAAAACATGGAAAGGAAGAGAATGGAACTACTGATAGTCAACGCCACCCGACCCCAAAACCAGGAAGAGTTGTCGAAGAGCTTCGGTCTTAGTTGCCATCTCTTTTAGAGGAGTTTCGGCAATGATCTCGCAAATCCGAGGCCTGGCCCACCTGCGCACCACTCAGTGGTCCGCCATGACACGAGGATCTTTAGTATCCTTGACGGATAGCATAGGAACAAAATCTGGCATCACAACCAGTGAAGGCATGTGCTCGCTAGAAGTTGGTTCCAGAGCGGGAAGGTCTGGAGCCTTTAACCCCGGTTCATGCTTGGGGATCAAATTGCTAAGCCTGGTATCAACTAGAAAAACTTCCAAGATTGTCTCGCTGGGACCCGCAACCACAGGGTCATCCTCATCAATGTCCAAGTAGGATGAAACCATCTGAACTTAGGCCACCGAAAGATAGGGAGAGGAAAATCCCCTGAGCTGCTTTGATCGACGAGCCATCAATCGATCCTCCCTAAGAGTTGATGAGGAAGGTGTGGTGGACACAACAACCACAATACCCCATGATTTGGGAACCTTCCAGATGGACTTTCCAAGGATCCCACCAGGATAGTATTTTTCCCACGCCTTTGCATACTCCATGGAAAGGCCAGTGGCCGCCCCCACAATAGGAAAGGGAATAATTGCGTCAGATCCCTCCCACGACAACATCAACCACCATTGACGAAGTGTTTCCGGGTGCAGTCCTCGAGCCTGAGGAGGGGGAAGGGAAACCTGGACTTTCATGCATCCAAACTGGAGAGAAAAACGATACGGTACGTATAGATCACCCAGATAAACCTCGTCGATCCACACAGACAGAAATTTGCCTCGTAGAGAGATCATGTAAGAACGCTCCTCTAGGCTCCCCTGGCAGTTATCAACAAAGACGCTAGAAGGGGTGGGGTAGGGAGTGAAAGAAAACTGGGAGAAGTCACTCAGAAGATTGAGGACTTCTCTAGAACTGAGGGACTTCAAGAGAACTCCAGCAATATCAAGCAGGGTAGGCCGAAAAGTAGGAAGCAAGATGACCGTGTTGTGACGATACTCATAACATAGATAATGATCCGTTACCTAGCCATATAAAATTGAAATGGACCACATAGACAGAAGGGTGAACCACCCTCTTGTATGTGACCCAACAGTTCATAAATACGAGCCATTGTGGGCATGTCAAAATTCACTAGGCGGCCTTCTGCCAGCTCAACTGCCATCATCAGGGTGCAAGCCCCGATGCTAGGATTAATATCCTGAGAAGGGAATAGCCACCCGCTCTGGGACATAGAAAACAAACCTGCTAGCCGGAGCATAGGCGGAACACTGGGGCACACCTCGTAACCCCATGAAAGGTAGTCGCCTGCCTCCAGAACCGCCCAGTAGAAACCTGGTGAGGTTCGTGACTGTAGAGAAGGATGAGTCCTGGGGTGCTTGATCTTCAGCACAGGACCATCGGTGTTCAGAAATAACCCTATCCAGGTACTATAGGGAATAAGAGAGCGGACACGCAATTCCTGATCCAATGAGTGCTCTGCCAGAACCAACAGATCCCTCGCCAATAAAGGCACTTGTTCGACGTCGTCCCATGCATCTGGAGTAGGCAGAAATTCATCATACATTTCACTGATAATCGGGAGTCCTCCCAATTGATGGATATCCCATAGACTAATACCAACTTCACCATGGGCATGGTGGAAAGTATTAGTGCTTGAACACCAGAAATTGAGTAGGTATCACAGGACCCAGGATAGTGGGTAAATGGAAAATTAGGAATCCCACACTACTGAGAATAAATTGACTACTTCCAGTGATTCAGAAGACTCCCAACAGTGATGATGGGCCCAGAAAGCCCAGGCCCAGTCATATGAGAAGAGCCCGCCTGATCGAAGATCCCACCTAGGAATACAACCCTCATCGGGATCTACTGAAGCAAGGGTGATAATAGAAGGGTAACCCTTGAAAACATCATCCTTAGAAATGTTTTGGGCATGCTAATCACTTTGGGTCCAAACAGAGCCTCTCAAAACGAAGGCATCTTTCTGGTCAGAGTCGGAAACCATCTCCCCTGATTGGGTGAGGATCGCCTGAATACACTTGGGCGACGCTTCCATGAAAGGAGAAGGAAGACCTGATAAAGTGGGGGGAATAGGGACATCTTCTGGAAGACTGAATCCATGAAGTGGAAGCCGATTGGGTGGTGGATAATCCAGAAGATCAGGAGGGAGCAAGTCTTTCAAGACACTATCTTTAGGAATGATGGACCGACTAGGGTCCTCTGGGATGTTCTCTGCTCTGCGAATCATAGCTAAACATATCCCTGAACCAATTGGGAGAGGCTCTGCAGTGGGACTCGGGGCAGAAAGAGGGGGAACCATATTTTATCCCTGCACGACGAGATCCAACAAGCGGTTAGTATGGAATAAAATTGTTTGTACAAAAATACCAAATATATGGCTTAAGGATTAGTTGAGGAGCCTAAATCCACGAGGATGCCTCAAAGGATGCGTCGCGATGTCAGCATCCCGCGAACCAACCCTACATGAAAGTAGTCCGTGAAACCCTGGCCCATGGAGCATTGGCCAGGAAACTGCAGACCAAGTTGCTCCGTGGAATTTCAATCCCGAGTTTAAGCAGTTAAGTTCGGAAGACTTAGAAACTTTTAATGTTCAAGAGATTTTAGTCCACGGGGCATCGAAACCGCAGAGCACCAAAATCGTGGAGCACCAAAACAGCGAAGCGAGTGCCTACGCGGCCTATCGTAGCATACTCTTTAATTAATTAAAAGTGATAGTTCACAGTTGGGATGTTGATCCGCGTATAAAGAACGACATGAATGAGAAATGGTTTGCGGAAGTATCAGTCGGTTCGCGGACGAAGCGTTTTGCGAAGTAACAAGAACACACACTAAAAAGCAATGTTTTCGCGAAGAATCTGGTAGAAGACAAATGGAAGGGCCCTCCGTATTTATATGCGGGTCCACCTTTCTACTACGAACCAACTAAGTTTCAGGACCACTCTGCATCAGAATAGCCTCCTCTTCATTCTGATCGGACCCCATTCTCATGGGGGGAATTTGTAGGGTCCTAAAAAATACGCAATGGAGAACGATGATCCCCTTTAACTCAAGGGAGATTCTGCCCAATTTCCCCACAAAGGGATGGGAAAATGTGGACAAAACTCAAGGATGGTGAAGGAGGAACTGGTACACGGACTGGTCAAATGTTAGAAATGTACAGCCGGTTCCGCGAGGTGTCCCCCCCTCTGCAGACCGTTTTCATTCGTGAAATGGAGGCGAAGATCCTCCGCGAGCACGAAGCAGGTTGGGCACCAATCCGGTTCAGAGACATGAACCACCCCCGCCACGAGTCGTGTCAGCCGGCCCGAATTTCCTCCGCTGTCACTCACGAAATGGAGGTGGAACCCTCCGCGGCCACGAAGCACTCCCCTCGTTCGGTTCACGGGGGGGAGGGGGAGCGCTCAATACCCACCGCGAATTACGGATTGACCAAGTCGGCCGTAAACCAGGTATTCGGTCATGGGCCTCCGCAAAAGGTGTCATGTGACCGCAGATAAATCTATTTCCCCACTCTATAAAAGGAGACCGTGGGGGAATGGAGAAGGAGAATTGGAGATTCGGATTCGGAGAATGGAGACGAGAGAAGATTAGTCAGATTCGGGTGGAAGGATTTCAATGGAAGGCTTAGGATTTTGAAAGTTCCAGTTTGCAAACCAGAGCAAGTATGAACCGGGAACAAACTAATAAGGAACTGAAAATGCATAATAATTTGGTGAACCGCGAACTCAAAATAACATAAAAAGAGAAGACCGTGAACCATAACCCCTCCATGGATGAAATCCCCGTGGACCAAATAGTTTACGCCTCTTTTCAAATCCACCGCACCGCGTAGCACCCTCCTACGCGGGCGAAGCCTCGACCGATGAACCCCCGACCGACGCCAACCTTAGACGCCACTGCTTGCGTGGAACCCTCCACGTACCAACACTATGTGTGGACCGAACCCGAAGTCACGAACCCTCCTGGTTCGCGGGATTCCAATCAATCCGCAGACCCTCCTCGTTTGCGTACGACCTTTCAATCTGTGGACCACCCAGGTTTGCGGACGTCCTCTCAGTCCGTGGACCACCCTTGTTCGTGGAAGGCCTCTCAGTCCACCGACCACCCAGGTTTGCAGACGGCCTCTCAATCCGTGGACCCTCCTGGATCGCAGACGACCTCTCAGTCCGCAAAACCTCCTAGTTCGCAGACGACCTCTCAATCAGCTGACCACCCGGGTTCGCAGACGACCTCTCTGTCCGCGGACCACCCTGGTTCACTGATGGCCTCTCCAGCCGCATAACACTTTTCTACGTGAAGGGAGACACCACCCATACCCATGTGTGGTCCGCCGAATCCTTCGGAGTTTTCATTCCCCGAGCCACATAAGATCCTCTCGATCCGGCCTGATCCTCTGTGAATCCTCCCCTGGCCTACTCATCGGCCCCGAGCCGAGGCCACCACCAGAGCCACTGGATCCGTGTGGTGTAACCCTCAGGCGCACCAGCGTGCCATTTGAGTTCACATACCCACAGTAAATAGGGGCAAAGGGGTTTCCCCGACCCTTGGACAGATTCCCGAAGCATGCCTGGGTCCACATTCCAACGGTAATGCGGGGTCTGAGCCCGAGAGCCCCCTTCCTGCCTCTACTCGCCAGGATGGGGGATTGCACGCTTCGGCGGTCGGGCACTTGTCCCGTCCCCAGAGAGGGGGTGGCATACCCATCTGAAGGCAGCCGTCCCCATGCACCTTGGTACTTCCCCGGGTACTTCCCCAGGGAACAAGAGAGGTGATGGGCACAGGACCACCCCTTTCCCTCTCCCGCTGCGCTTTGTCGCCATGGGCGTCCATCCCGGAGGAAGCCCCGACTTTATGGGCTGCCCTCATACGTAAGCTCCACTCCACTTCTCACAAATGCACCTTTCGTGACGTGATCCATTTGTCCCTGCTACCTCTTGTTTCTCACACCAAGCATAACTCACGTGGGCTTAGAGTAAGCATCAACCATGACATCCTCTTATGGGTCTCCTCAGTGTGTAAGCCCCAATCCAAACTATGGGCCTCCTCAGAGTGTAAGCCCCAATCCACACTATGGGCCTCCTCAGAGTGTAAGCCCCAATCCATCATTCTGGTTTGCGTCAGAGCGTAAGTCCCAAACCAATGCGAACTAAGAGGACATTGATCCATGCTAAGGCATGGTACGTAGGAAGCCTCCCCGAGGTTCAAGCCCAATCATAATCGGACCCCCGGGTCCACCTTCACGTCGGTTCTCCAACACCCCGATTCTGGGCTGCCTTAGAGCGTAAGTCCTAACCCAATGCGAACTACGTGGAATTTGATCTCTGTCTCCTAGGTAGGGTATGTAGGAAGCCTCCATGAGGTTTAAGCCCAAAAACTGGTCGATCCAACTATCTTCGCATCAGTTCACTGAGTTGCTCCCAGCACCCTCTCAATGAGTCCAAATTTTTCAGAGTCATTAATCCAGTGAGGGATGGTAAACCTCTGGACTAAATGATTCGAACCCATGTGTTCAGATCACCATTTCCAACCAGGAGAAATCTGTGGATACTATGCTTGGGTACAAACCAAAAATTCGCGAACATATAAATACGTCTTAAATCTATAGAAGAATCCCGAAACAGGCAATAATTCCCCACAAAAGGGTGTGAGGATCCCAACTTCCCATCCTCTCGACCAATGTGAGTTCTTAAGCGTCGCCGGTTATACCATCTGGCGAATGCCTGCCTTTAGAAAGCAGGTCCTCGTGTCATTGGATACGGAACCGTTGGGCGTTTCAAGAACGAAACCACGAAACAACCATAAATCAAAAAAATATCAATAACTAATATAAATACTAAAAATCCCCTAAACTTCGTAAAAAATTTAAAAAAATTGAAAATCTTTAGAAATCCCATAGAATTCCTTAAAATCGAAAACACACTAAAATCCTCGAAAAACATAAAATACACTAAACACCCTAAAAACCCTAACACATACCCCCCATCCATTAAAACCCAAAACACCCATTAGAATCCTAAAAAATCCATAAAAATACAAAAATGTAAAAAACCCTGAAAAACCTAAGAAAACCTGAAAGGCCAAAAAACAATTCAAAACCCTAACAAACCAAGAAAATACTAAAGAGCCTAAAAAACCTGAAACGCCTAAAAACCCAAAACACCTCAAAATCACTAAAACATTAAAAAACTACAAAAATACTAAAAAAAGAAATAAAACTCCCAAAAAACGTACAAACTCTAAAAATATAGAAAAATCCAAAGAAAAACAGAAAAGCATAAAATTAATTTAAACACCTATGAAATATAAAAAATATTAAAACCCATAAAAATAATAAAAACAAATAAATCTTAAAAAACACTACAAACCCATAAAAACCCTAAAACACTAAAATATCTAAAACCCCGTTAATCCCCTAAAAATATTAATAATGAAAAAAACAATAAAAACCAAAATAATCACAAAACAACCCGAAATGAAAACAACAATAAAAAACATAAAACCCCAGAAAACCCCTAAAACCCCTAAATAACCTATCAATCAAAAAAAATTACCTAAAAATGATAAACCCATAAAATCCCAAAACAGCCTAAAAATAGTAAAATGTAAAATCAAATAAATACCCTAAAAATGAAAAAATGTTAAAACCCTAACAAACATAATACCCATAAAAACCATAAAAACCCCTCAAAATTAATAAGAAAACTAAAACCCATAAAAATACTATTTAATACCAAAAAATAATTTAAAATTTTAAATCCTCTAAACCCATGAAAAACCATAAGAAAACCTTAAAAACCTAAAAACACTTAAAATCCCTTAAAAACCTAAAAATGAATAAAAAACTTAAAAAACCCTAAAAACCATAAAACCCCTTAAAATATAAAAACCTTAAAACACCCTAAAACCATAAAACCCCACCAAATACTTTAATTCCCCTTTAAAACAATAAAAATGCTAAAAACACTAAAATCATTAAAAATCCTAACAACCTAAAAACATAAAAACAAAAAAAACCCTTAAAAACACTCAAAAAACCAAAAATACCCATAAAATTTCCAAAAATACCTAATAATTCATAAAAAGTAAAAACACTAAAAACCCTAAAACCCATAATAAAACCATGAAAACCGAAAAAATAATTAAAAACCCTAAAAACCTAAAATATTATAAAAACCCTAACAACCCTAAAACCATAAAAACCCATAAGAATAATAAAATATATAAAAACCCATAATAATGTAATAAAAAATAATGCCCCAATACACATTTAATCCCCTAAAAACATTTTCTAACCCCTAACAAACTCAGAAAAACCCTAAAAAGCCAAAAAACATAAATTCTCCCAAAACACTAAAAATCCTAAAATCCATAAACCCCATAAACACCCTTAAACCCCTAAAACCCCTAAAATACCCTTAAAATATTAAAAAAAGCCTTAAAATACCTAAAAACAATAAAAACCCAACAGAAATCCTTAATTAGCTAAAACATTTATAGCCCATAGAAACCTAAAAATGCTAAAACCTTAACCCCCCCAAACTCCCAAAACCCTCAAAATCCCTAAAATCGCTTAAACCCATTATAATTTCTATAACATTCATTAAAATACCTAAAAAGGTTAAAAAACCCTAAAACCTAAAAATCTCTAGGAAAACCATAGAAACATAAAAATACTTAAATCCACTCAAAAACATAAAAAACACAAAACCCCCTAAGAAACTTAAAAAAATAAAAACACATAAAAACATTTAAAAAACCTAAAAATCCAAAAAAAATTGTTATGAACCACTAAAAACTCTAAACACCATTTAAAACCCTAAAAACGTTAAAAACATTAAAAACTTTATAAACAAAATCCTCTCAAAACACTAAAAAACTCCCAAAAAATTCCTCTAAATGTAAAAAACCACAAAACATAAAAAATATACGAAAAAAATTAAAAACCAAAATATTGTTAAACACCCTTAAAATGAAAAAAACACTATAAAAACCTAATAAAAAACTGCCCTTAAAACCTCAAATCACAAAAAACTCTGTAAACCCTATAAAATTTATAAAAAATATCTAGGAATCCCTAAAAATGTAAAATACTTTAAAACCCTAAAAGCCCATAAGAAATTCTTAAAAACCATAAACACTTAAATCCCTTAAAAGAACCTAAAAACCATAAACCCCAAAAACCATAAAAACCCTAAAAACCCATAAGACCCTAAAAAATAACTAAAAAGTCTAAAAACCATTTAAAACACTTAAAATACTAAAAATACTATAAAACCCAATGAAAACACTAAAAACCCAAAAAACCTAAAATCCCAAAGAAAATCCCAATAAAACTCCAAAAAACCCAAAAACCCTAAAAACCATAAGAAACCTCAAATCCCTAAAAATCCCTTAAAACTTAAAAACTCCTTAGAACCTTAAAAACCCTAAATAATACCATAAAAACCAAAAAGCACTTAAAACACACAAAAACCTAAAAATGATAGAAACCCTAGAAACCTGAAAAGCCATAAAATTCCTATAACCCCAAGAAAACCAAAAAATATTAAAAATATTTAATCACGTAAAACACCTAAATTTCATTGAAAAACATTAAAAAGCCACAAAACATTTAAAAACCTAAAACCCATAAAAACCCCAAAAATTAAAAAAAATACTAACAAATCCTAAAACTTTAAATACCCAAAACCCCCAAAAAACGCTAAAAATTACTTAAAACAGATAAAAACTATAAAACCGCCAAAATTTACAAAATACCATTAAACCCATAAAAACATTAAGAAACTCTAAAAAACCATGAAAAATATAATTAACTTCAAAAAAACCTAAAAATTAACCCAATAAAAACTCCTAAAAACCCTCAAACACCCTAAAACCCTTAAAAATTAAAAAATCATAAAAAGAACTAAAAATACCTAAAAACATTAGAAACCAAAAAACATGAAAAAACCTAAGAAATAACTAGAACATAAATGTACTTATACCCCTTAAACTCTAAGAAAACCATAAAACCCCTAAAACTATAATAAACCCTAAAAAATATCAAATATTATTAAACCCCCATGAAAATCCTAAAAATCCCTAAAAATACCTTGAAACGTAAAAACCCTAAAAACCCCTAAGAAATTATTAATATAAAAAAATACAATTAAAACCCCTAAAGACATAAAAACAGTAAAAAACCTTAAAAAACCTAAAAAACCCTAAAAATAATTAAAACCCATAAAATCCATAAAAATCATAACAATTAATCAAACAAGTTAAAAAAATAAAAACTATTAAACCACTATAAACCCATAAAAACTTTAAAAACTCAAAAAATACTTAAAATTCCAAAAAAAAATCAAAAATACAATAAAACCCCCAAAAAACATAACTACTCTAAAATCCCTAAATAAACTAAAAAACCATCCAAAACCCCAAAAACATAAAAAATACATCTAAATCCTAAAATCTCAAAACATCTCTAAAAAAGTGAAAAACACAAAAAACCCTAAATATCACTAAGTAAAACCTAAAAACATAGAAATGATAAAACCCCTAAAAACACCTAAAACCTCTAAAAACCCTTAAAATCCTTAAAAACATTAAAAATTGTTAAAAACCCTAATATTGCACATAATCATAAAAAACCCTTAAAACCATAAAATGCACAAAAACCCTAAATACCTAAAAACATTAAAAACCCTAAAAATCACTAAAAAAAATAGGAAACCAAAAAACATAAATTATGAGGGGGTCAGGGATATCCTGGATTCACACCACTTCTACCCTAAAACCACTTTAAACCCCTGAAAACCTTATAAAATCTAAAAACCCCAAAAACACTAAAAAACTAAAAATACCATAAAACTCATAATAAATAAAAACCCTAAGAATCATAAAAACCATAGATATCTTAAAAACCATAAACCCCATAAAAATTATATAAAATTTATCAAGATCCCTAAACACATAGAAAATGCTAAAAACCCTGAAAACCCCTTAGAAAAACATAAAACCAAAAAACATATAAAAACTATAAAGAACATAAAAAACTCTAAAACCCCCAAAAAAACCTTAAAAAACAAAAAAACCCTAAAAATCCAGAAAAACACTTAAAACCCAAAAATTCTTTAATATCCCAAAAATTACATAAAAAATGAAAACACCAAAATATCTAAAAACCCTAATAAAACTTTAAAAACCATAAATTTCTTAAAAAACTAAAAAACCACTAAAACCACTAAAACCCCATAAAAACCCATAAAACCCTAAAAACTATAAACCCCCTAAAACCATAAAAAACCAAAAAACCGCATAAAACCCCTAAAAACACTAAAAACTATAAAAACCCTATAAACCCTTGAAATGTTAAAAAACTAAAAATTATACTTAAAATAGAAAAAAAACTCAAAAAAAACATTAATAACCCGAAAAAACCATAAAAAACCTTACTACCATTAAAAACCATAAAAACCATAAAAAACCCCATAAAATCCTAAAAACCCATAAAATCCATTAAATATTAAAAACACACAAATCCTTGAAAAAACAAAATAAGACCTCAATAACATAATGTCATGTAAAACCCCCAAAAACCTAAAATATGCTAAAAACAATAACAAACAGTAAAGACATTAAAAACCCAAAAAAATCACTAAACACATAAAAATACATAAAAATTCAAAAAAAGTACAGTAAAACCTAAAAACCCTAAAACTCTTAAAGGCACTAAGAAAAAAAAACCTAAACACAATTAAAACCCATATAAAGCCTAAAAATGATAAAACCCCTATAAAACCTCAAAAACCTAAAAACACCTAAAATCCTTAAAACCACCAAAAACCCTCATAACCCATGAAACCCTAAAAACAACTAAATACTATAAAAATCCTTTTCACCACTAAAAACATTAAAAAAACTCATAAAACCCAATAAACCCAAATAAACCATAAAAAACTAAAAAACCATAAAACCAATAAACCCCTCAAAATTCCTAAAAACCCTAAGAAACATAAAATACTAAAAAAGACCTAGAAAATAACTAAATATGTCAACAACCATAAAAACATTGAAAACCACCATAAAATATTAAAAAGTAAAAAACGCTTAAAGTCTCTAAAAACCTAAAAAACACTCAGAACCCTAAGAACCCTAAGAACCATAAAAACCCGAAAATTCCATTAAAGGCTTTAAAAATCCCTAAAATCCCTATAAATGTAATGAACCTGAAAAATTCATCTAAACCCTAATAATAATTTAAAAAACTAACAACACTTAAAACCCCTAAAAAATAAAAAATGACTAAAACCCAAAAAACCCCTAACACCCCTAACAAACTTAAAATCCATTAACAAAATTAAAAACCAAAAAAACAAAAAAAAACCCATAAAAACTATAAAAAAAAATTAAACCACTGAATACATAAAAAACTCAAAAATATTAAGAAACCTAAAAACTCAATAAAAACCCTAATAAAATAAGAAATCCACAAAAACACTAAATCCTAAACCCCCCTAAAAACCATAAAAAACACTAAATCATATAATCCATAAAAATTAAAAAAAAAGATATAAAAACCACAAAAACAAAAAAACCCCAAAACACCCTAGTATGTATAAATAAAAACATAAAAAACTAAAAACACTTAAAACAAATGAAATAAAAAATATAAATACCCTAAGACACTAAAAACAATAAAAACACTCATAATCCCAAAAAAACATATAAAACCTAAAAAAGAACTAAAAATACCAAAATATGTAAAAAACCCACTAACATTGAAAAACAGTAAGAAAAATAGAAAAACCTATAAATATATAGAACCCCTAAAAAATTGAAATTGATAAAAACCATAAAAAACCTAAACCCTTAAAAATCATCAAGGGAATATAATACCCTAGAACCCTTATAAAACTCAAAAAAAAAAACAATTAAACACTAAAAACCAGTAAAAAATCTTAAAAACATTCTAACCATAGTAACATTAAAAAATTCTAAAAACCTAAAACCCTTAAAAACTAAATAAACTAAAAACCCAAAACAACATAAAAACCCGAAAACCAAAACAATAATAAATACCATAAAACACATAATAAATTCAATAAACTGATAGAAATACTAAAAATTTCCTAAACGTTGCTAAAAAATTAGAAAATAATAAATACCTTAGCAAACCCTTATAATTTCATAAAAATGAAAACCCATAGAAAGCCTTGAAAAATATAAAATACACTAAAAACCCTAAAAACCCTAACCCCTTCCCTCCAATCCATTAAAACCCTAAAAACCCATAAAAATAATAAAAAATCTTTAAAAATGCATAAAAATTTAAAAAACCCTAAAAAACCTAAGAAAACATGAAAGAACAAAAAACACATCAAAACTATAAAAACCTAAAAAACGCTAAATAGCCTAAAACCCTAAAACCCATAAAAATCCAAAACACATCCACATCACTAAAACTATAAAAAACAATAAAATTTCTAAAAATGCCATAAAAATACTAAAAACGAAAAAACCCTAAAAATCTGAAAAAAAATCTAAAGGAAAACATAAAAACATTAAAAAAAATTGAACTCTTATAAAACACAAAAAACATTAAAAACCCTAAAAACCATAAAAAATCTACAAACCCATAACATCCCTAAAAACAATATAATATCTAAAAATCCTTTAATCCCCTAAAAATGTTAAAAATACAATAAAAACATTAAAACTCCAAAAAAAAATAATCAAAACAAACCTTAAATCCCCTAAAAAAACCTAAAAATCTAAAAATAATAATTAAGAACCTAAAAAAACTTGAAAACCCCAAAAAAATTCCAAAAAACCCAAAAACCCCTCAAAATCCCTAAAAACCATAAAACCCTCAAAAATTATAAATGGCACTAAAATCCCATCAAATATTAAAATCCTAAAAACCCATAAGTACACTATGAAAACCATACAAAACGAATACCCATAAATACCCTAAAAAACCTAAAAAGGCCAAAACCCATAGAAATAATAAAAATTGATAAAAACCTTAAATACTATAAAAACCTCTAAAAATATTAAAAAAACCATAAAACCCATAAAACCCATAAAAATACACTAAAACCCTAAAAACCATATAAACCATAAAAAATAATAAAAAACTCTAAAAATACTTAAAACATTAAAAATTTCAAAAAATATCGTAATACCAAAAAACACATAAAAACCATAAAAACCAAAAAAAAACCCTAAAACTTTCAGGATCCATAACAACCCACAAAACAAAAAAAAATACAAAAAATAACCCTAACATATCTAAAAATGTAAAAATCCATAAACACTCTAAAAAAATTAAAAAAACATTAAAAACATAAAAAAACTTAAAACCAATAAAACTTAAAATACGTAAAAAACCATAAAAACCCTAAAACCCCTAAAAACCAAAAAAACCCAAAAACTATAGAAACAAAGAAAACCCATAAAAACCCACTAATAACTAAAAAACCCTTCAAACCCCTAATAAAATTTAAAAACACTAAATGGCCTTAAAAATTATATATAACACAAAAAACAATACAAATGAAATAAAAAAATGTGAAAAAAACCATAAAAACCTAAAAACCCCCAAAAAAATAAAACCCCTCAAAATCCCCCCAAAAAATAAAACCCTAAAAGCCATAAAAAACCTCACAATACCCAAAAAATCTAAAATAATAAAAAAACCCTTAAAACCTTGAAGAAACTAAAAACAATAAAAACCCCCAAAACCTCTAAAAACAATAAAAACCCTAAAATTCCTCAAAATACATAGAATCCAAAAAAAAATAAAAATAACTAAAAAAATACCTAAACTCTTTAAATGAATAAAAACACTAAAAAATCGGAAAAACCCTAAGAAATATTTATGAAGATAATTCATGTAAACCCCCTAAAAATGTAAAAAACGCTAAAAACTATAAGAACACAAGAAACATTTAATCACAGAAAACCATAAAACCCCCTAAAAACCATAAAACCCCCTAAAACTCAAAAAACCACTAAAAACTCTAAAATATTTTTAAATATCATAAAATTTTATAATAAATCTAAAATCCTTAAAACCCACATAATACTAAAAACAACTCCAAAAAACAAATAAAACCCATAAAATCCCGAAAAATCACTAAAAATCTCTAAAAATCATCAAAATACCAAAAAAACAAAAATAACCATTAAAATCAAAAAAATCCAATAAAAAACCCTCAAAACATAAAAAAAATTAAAAACCATGGAAAACCTATAGAAAACATTAACAACCTAAAAACACATAAAACACCTAAAAACCTTAAAAATGTTAAAACCCCCTTAAAACCATAAAAGCCCTAAAAAACATTAAAACCATAAATACACATAAAAAATCTAAAAAACCACGGAAAACTCTAAAATCACTTGAATTACCTAAAGCTATAAAAAAACTCCAAATTCCATTAAAAGCTCTATACAATTTAAAAAACCATTAAAATCCAAAAAACATTAAAAAACCCTATAAAACCCTCATAAACTGTATAAACTGTAGAAAACCATAAAAACATTCAAAACCGTATAAATCCTTAAAAACGTAAAAAAACCCTAAATTACCTGAAATACCCTAAGAAAAAAATAGCTAAAAACACATAAAACCCCTAAAAAGTTAAAAATTCTTAAAACCCTAAAACCTCTAAGAACCCTCAAAATCTATAAAAACCGTAAAACCCAAAAAAATTGAAAAAATTTCCTTAAAATCAATAAAAACAAAAAAACCATGAATACCATGAAAAATTCTAAAAAAATCTTAAAAACAGAAAAACACTTTAAACCACTAAAAACCCAAAAAACACTAAAAACCTAAAAAACCCTAAAATTCCTAAAAACAGTAAAAGACCCTAACAACTGAAAAAACCCATAAAATCATAAAAACCATTAAAAACATAAAATTTTATACATATTTGAAAACATGTTAAAAATCCTAAAAAACACAAAAAAACCCTAAAAATTAAAAAAAATACACAAACCCAAAAAACCCAAAAACCTAAAAAAGCCCTAAAACCATAAAAATTGTAAAAATACTTAAAACCCATAAAAATGTAATAAAAATTAAAAAAATGAAGCCATAAAAAATATAGAACCAGTAAAAACCTAAAAACCCAAAAAAATATAAAAACCATAAAAACCATAGAAAATATAAAAACCCATAAAAACCATAAAACCCCTACATCGGTGTGAACCAAATGGCCGGAATCTAAGGCCGGATTGGTTTATAGTCGCAAACCATGCCATCCCTAAACCCGGAGATTCAGTACCCCATCGTGCATCACGTCTCTTGCAAAATGGAGGTGGATCCATATGCGGTTGTGAAGCACCCCCATGACCGAGTTGGTTTGTGGGAGAGGTGCATTCAATATACCCCATAAATCTCAGGTGGACTAAGTCATCCATAGGCCGGGTTTTCTATCATGGTCATCAATAAAAGGTTCTGCATGACCATAGATATAACCCTTTCCCCCCACTATAAAAGGATGTCAACGAGTAGAAGAAATGGATCGGCTGATTCCGAATTAGATGCTCGGCTATCGGCTCTTTGAAGGAAGGAATCCAACTTTTGGAGAAGGAAGAGGCTTTCGAGGGCTTAGTATTTTGCATACCATGAAGTTCTGATTTGCGAACCAACAACAGGTATAAATTGGGGACAGATTATAAAGAAATGAAGAACGCATAAGTAAAATTTGTAAAATGTTAACATAAAATTGGTAAACCATGAACCATGCCCCCTTCGTATATGCACTCCCCCGCGAACTAGGGAGCCTATACCCTTTCTTCGATCCAGTGCACCGCGTAGCACCCCCCTACATGGGAAAAGACCTAAGCAGCACTGTGCCCTGCCACCACCACTCAAGCGGACTCCAGCTCCACATACAAATTTGGGACACCGACAAAACCCGAAGCCACGTACCACTCAGGTATGTGGAATGCCCCTTAGTCTGCATACCACACTGGTACATGGATGACCTCTCTATCCGGATATCACCAACCTATGAAAAGGTCTCCACTCTTCATATGGCCATGTGGATTTTCAAGGGCTTCGGTGTTTCCATCCCCCAATTTGGATAAAGCCCATCCAATTCAGTGCAATCCTCCAGAATCCCTTCAGTAGCCAATCCGTTGTCACCATGTTAAGGCCTCTCCAAAATCCACCAGCCGATATGTTGAAACCTTCAAGCGCATTAGCGCGCCCTCCCGAGTTCACATACCCACGTTTGGCAGAGGCAAAGGGGTTACCCCATCCCTTGAATAGACATCCGGAGCATTCCTAGGTTCACATACCCAAGGTAGTCCAGAGATTGAGCCAGGAAGCCCCTTTGTACCTCTCCACTCTTCTGGAATTAGGGATCCCTATTTCTTTTCCATTCAATTAGTGTCAGCAGTGACCACTCCTCCCCTCCCCTCAAGAGAGTAACAGGGTATCCCTCCTAGATTATGCCCCACACTATCGTCGCATAACAATAATAGCCTTTCCCCTTTCATCCGGGAAGCTTCATTGTTTTGTTCCCTTTACCGGCATACCACAACCTCCTCTAAAGAAACTTCTACCTCCGTTCCTTCCTCGACACTAGGGGGAATAAATGTCTCGTGGCCTCGACCCTCCCACTCCTCTTTTGTCTTCCTTATCAACCCTTAGTAATGAAAAAGTTCTTGGCATTCCGAATCTTTCGCGGTCACTTGTTTCTTACAACGAGCATGACTCATGTCGCCTTAGTGATTTGTGATGTCCACAACATCCGTACAATGAAGACAATTGAACAAAATACGTGTGTTTTGATTCCTATTTCTTATGCAAGGTATGTGGGACAACTCCCTGAGGTTCAATACTAACATGGGCCACCAACCACATGTATGCCTCAACCATACCCCATCATGGGCTGCCAATCACGCCCATGGCACAAAACTGTCACGTGTATGCCCTGATCTTCCAGAACTACATAAACCTTGATTCCCAACAAATAGGGATACGTAGGAAACATCTTGGAGGCATAAGACCAACCTACAAGTCTAATACACTTATATCCTTATCCGACTGTGTCATCATGCCCCTAAAAGGACCATCCCCGGGCGCAGGAAATCATTTTACCTCAGGTCCTCTCGGCCGCTTCAGCGTAAGCCCCACACCAACCTTGACTAGGCACTTGTCTCCTAGACGTCCTCGCCACATGACGTTAAACAATATTGTTGGGTCCATGTCACACAACCTTAAAAGGTATTGTTTCCCATTAAGTGTGACCAAACTACATGGATTTCGATTCCTTTTACAAAGATATGTAGGAAGCCCATATTAACGTTTCGATATAGATGCCCAAGTCACTCTCTTCCCCCTGGATGACAATAAAATCATGAGTTCCCAATTATAAGGCTTGATACCAGGGCAATCTGAACAAACTGAAACTATCCCAGAATCGTTAATACAATGAGGGATGGTAATCATCAGATGTAGACAGTTCTGAATCCCTGCATATACCCGTCACTTGGAACCCAAGGGTAATCCTTGGATACTCTACTTGGGGACAAACCAAAGATTCAACAACATATGAACACATCTTAAATCTATAAGAGAGTCCCAGAATAAGCAATAATTCCCCCAAAAAGGGTGCGATGAGCACCACATCCCATCCTATCGACCAATGTGAGATCTTAAGTTTCGTTTCCCATATCACCCAAAGATCTCCTACCTTGGGAATGCATGTCCATGTATCATTGGATACAAGGTCCATTGGGCGTTTCTGGCTCTGTGAATAATCCCATTGGAGACGAGGTCAAGCTACAGAGATAGGGAACCCAATAAAAATGATTAAACAACACAAACTCCATTTAATCAGACATGAGAATCGATCACATCCCCTTCACCGTGAAACATCCAAATTACCTTACAACCCCTAAAAGCCAATAAAAACTCCAAACAATTAAAAACTCTAAAACACCTTTACACCCCCTAAAAACATTAATTCTTACCAAAATCCTAAAACCATAACAAACTAAAAACAGTAAAATATATAAAAACAAAAAAACACTAAAAACATAAAAACCCCTAAAAAATGAAAAATCTCTATAGACCCTAAAAACCATAAAAACATTAAAAAACCCTAAAAATACCTAAAAATGTAAAAAAATCCCAAAAACCCCTAAAAATATCTAAGGAAAACTTATAAACCTAAAAACAATTTAAACCCCTAAAAACTAAAAACCCTAAAAAACCATCAAAATCCATAAACACTAAAAATACATAAAAATCCTAAAAATCCATTATAATCCCTTAAATTGTAATAAATCCAAAAATCCCTTAAAACCCATAAGAAAATATTATAATCCTAAAATACACTTAAATATAAAAAACCAAGAAGTTTCTACAAACCTAAAACAAACATAAAATCCATAAAACCCCTAGAAACCATAAATACCCTTAAAACCATCAAACCCCTAAAAACCCATAAAAATATAAAATACCATTTAAAACACTATATACCCTTTAAAACCATAAAATGACAAAAAAACACTAAATAACTTTTAAAATGATAAAAATATAAACAAAAACCCAAAAAACATAAAAATTAAAAAATCCTAAAATCCTAGAAAACGTAAATAACTTCAAAATCCCTAAAAACACTTAAAATCAATTAAAATCCTAAAAAATGATTAAAATAGTAAAAAACCCTAAAATCACTTAAAAACCATAAAAAATCTTAAAACCATTCACAATCCTAAAAAAAGACTAAAAAATAAAAGCTCAAAATTCCTTTACCCCTAAAAATTATAAAAGGATCAAAAAACCTTAAAACTCTTAAAAAACTCAAAACCCCCTAAAACCCAAAAAAAACAAAAAAAACCCTAAAAAACCTAAAAAATCCTCATAATCCTATAATCCCTAAAAATAAAAAAAATCCTTAAAACTGCCTAAAATCATTTAAAACATAAAATCCTTGAAAACAACTAAAAACCCAAAAAATCCTAAAAACCCTATAAAACCTAAATCCTCCTAAAACCCATCAAAATCCCTAAAAACCCTAAGACCCCAATAAAATCCTAAAAATCCTAAAAATCACTAAAAATTTAAAATCCATAAAAACATTAAAAACAAAATGAAAACCTTAAAAACCTGAAAACACTTAGAACCCGTAAAAACATAAATATCCCTTAAACCCTAAAAACCCAAGAAAACCCTAAAACCCCCAAAACTGTAAAAGAACCCTTAAAACCTTAAAAACCAATAAAAACCTAAAAATCACTAAAAACTATGTCAAACCCTAAAAATGTTAATAACATTTAAAATCCTTAAAAATACAAAAACTCAAATCACATAAAAATAAAAATAAAACCATAAAACCCTAAAATTTATAAAAATATCTCAAAATCCCAAAAAACACTAAAAAATTAAAAATCTTTATAAAATCCCTAAAACCCCAAAAAATGTAAAAACCTATAAAATCCCTAAAACCCATAAAAAAACTAAAAATATAAAAACAATTAAAATCAATTAAAACAAAAAGGCACTAAAACCCCCAAAAAACCCAAAAAACCCTAAATATTCCGTAAAACCCATTAAAATTCTTAAATATCTTAAAAACCCATAAAATCCTAAAAATCTCTAGAAAAAAACACAAAATACACTAAACCTCTGAAAACCACTAAGAAAATCGAAAAAAACTTAAAACATTCAAAACCCCTAAAACCATAAAAAACTAAAAACCCTAAAAATCATAAAAACCAATAGAACACATAAAAAAGTAAATATGCTACAAACCCATAAATGACCCAAAATGACTAAAATTCATTAAAACCCTCTATCCCTGAAAAATGTTAAAAAATTATAAACACCATTAATAACGCAAAAAATTCAACATCCCCCATACACAAAAAAACCTTAAAAACCCTAAAAATCAATAAAAACCTATAAAATACTAATAAATCCCTAAAAACCCAAAAATTGTAAAAACTCCCCAAAAACCCTAAAAACCTAATAAAACATTAAAAATCAAAAACATCAAAAACTCCTAAAAACCTAAAAAATGTTAAAAACCCTAATAACACTCAAATTCCCTCAAAAGCTTAAACATAATAAAAATCCTTACAACCCCCTTAAAATCCCTAGAAACATAAAAACCCCTAAAAACCCTAAAAATCGCTAATAAAACCATAGAAACCTAAAAAAACATAATGTCCCTAAAAAACTAAAAACCACTAATTTGAATAAAAACCATTAAAAACCATCAATACCATAAAATCCATAATAACCCCTAAATACCTTAAATACCCTACAAACCCTAAAACCCCTAAATCAAAATAAAAATTATAAAACCCCTTTAATCTTCTAAAAATGTTAAAAAAAACTATAAAAACCCTTAAAAACCCAAAAAACTCACAAAATACCCCAAACCCCAAAAGACCAAAAAAACCATAAAACCCCTCAAATAACTAAAAATCCTAAGAACCATAAAAATCATAAAAAAATCAATTAGATCCCTCAAACATAAAAAATACTAAAAACCATGGAAAATGTGAAGAAAATATTAAAATTCCAAAAGACACATAAAAAACATAAAAATCTAAAAAATGCAAAAAACCATTAAAGATCCTAAAACCCATAAAAAAAATACAAACACCTAAAACCAATAACCCCTAAAACCCCATAAAACACGTAAAAACTTTTAAATATCTAAAATCACTTAAAACATTAAAAAAACACAAAAAAAATTTAAACCACTAAAAAAAATAAACCCCAAAACCAAAAGAAACATAAAAAATCCTACCAACCATAAACAACCCAAAACCCTTAAAATACCAAAAACCAATAAAAATCAGAAAAATATTAAATAATAACCAAACATAGAGAAAAATGAAAAATACACTTAAAATGTGGAAAAAACATGATAAAACCATAAAAAATTTAGTAGACTTAAAGACCCTAGAAACCAAAAAAATTAAAAAAAACCTAAAAACCCCTAAAACCCCTAAATACCAAAAAAAGTACTAGAACAACTAAAATAACCAAAAACCCATAACCCCTACAAAAAATAAAAAAACTATACAAACCACATTAAAACATGATAAACATTTGAAAAACTATAAAAACCTAAAAACCCATAAAATATTATAAAAACCAATAAAAACCGTTAAAAACCATAACAAAAAAAACCCTCAAAATACCTAAAACCCCTAAAACCCATAAAATACTAAAAAAATACTAAAAACAAACAAAATGTAAAAAAACTACAAAAACCTTGAAAACCCAAATAAAATCATAAAAACCATAAAACACATTATACCAGTAAAAACCTTAAAATTTGAAAAACACAAAAAACCGTCTGAAAACCCCTCAAATCCAAAACAATTATAAAACCCCCTAAAAACCTTAAAAACCCTAAAAACCTATAAAATCCCTAAAACCGAAGAAAAATCTTAAAACACATTAAATAGATAAAAAATGCCTAAAAACTATAAACACCATAAAACCCTAAAAACTCAGAAGAAACCCTGAAAACAAAAAAAACAATAAAAGCACTAAAACCACTAAAAACCCTCAAGATCCCTAAAAACACTAAAAATACATAAAAATCATAAAAAATATCTACAATACATAAAACATAAAATCCCTAAAAACCTAGAGAAACCCTTAGAAATACCTAAATACAAAAAAAAATCTTAAAACCCATAAAAACATAAAAAAGGCTTAAAACCCAAAAGAACATAAAAAACCCAAAAAAACCATAACACCCCTAAGAACCTTAAAACCACTAATAACATAGAAAACCATTATAACCCAAATAAAACTATTGAAAATATTTAAGCACCTAAAAATGATAAAAACACTCCAAATACCCATTAAAGCTGTAAATACTCAAAAAAACCCCATAAAACCCCACAAAACCAATAAAAATCCTATAAACCCAAAAAAACCCTCAAAGCCACTAAAAACCCTAAAATAAAATAAAAATAATCAAAAATAATGAAAAATAACAAAATATGTAATGAACCTTAAAATCCATAAAACCCACTATAAATAACTTTAAACCACTAAAAACACAAAAAACTCTAAAACCCCTAAAAACTATAAAAACCATTAAAACCACAAAAAACCAAAAAATCCATAAATATTTAAAAACACTAAAAACCCTATATAAACTCTAAAAATCCTATAACCTCCTAAAAATATTAAAAACCATAAAAATCCCTCAGAACAATAAAAACTAAAAAAACCCAAAAAGACAAAAAAATGAAAAAAACACTAAGAGAATCCTAAAAAACTCAGAATTCCTAAAAACCTAAAAACACACAAAAATCCTTATAAATCCCTAAAATGTAAAAAACCCTAAAAACATATAAATACCCAAAAATCATTTAAAAACTAAAAACACTTAATAACCTTAAAAAACTAAATTCCTTAGAAACCCCAAAAACCCTAATAACCTTCAAAATCATGAAAAACATTAAAAAACCATAGAAATATTAAAAAATCTCTAAAATCACTAAAACCAAAAAACCCTAAAACCCATAAATAACAATTTGAAAAAACATAAAAACATAATAAATATTTGAATCCATTAAAAATTGAAAAACACTAAAACCCAAAAACATCCTAAATCTCAAAAACCCCCTAAAGACCATAAAAACACCTAAAAACATTAAAAAACCGTAAAATCATAAAATCCCTAAAAACAGATAAAAAATTAAAATGCCTAAAACTATCCAAACCCCAAAAAACGTTAAAAAATCAAAAAACAATAAAAACAAAAAAACCCAAAAACCCCATAAAGACGTTAAATCCCTAAAAACCATCAGAATCCTTTAAACACCTAAAATCCCATAAAATTATTAAAAATCCTTTAATATCCATAAAAACATAAAAACCATTAAAACTAGAAAAACCCTAAGAAAACCTTAAAACCCTAAAAACCATAAATCCCCAAAAAATATAAAAATCCCTAAAAATCCATAAAAACACTGAAAAACACTAAAAACATTAAAATTAATTTATAAACCAAAAAATGATAGAAATTCTAATAAAACATTAAAAACCATTAAACCTAAAAAAACCTTATAACCAAAAATCCATAAAAACCCTAAAACCCATAAAAACATAAAAATCCTCAAAATACCTAAAAACCGAAAAACTCCTAAGAATCCTAAAAATTAAACAAAACACCCCAAAACACAATAAAAATATAAAAATCACAAAAAACCCTAATAAAAACATTAAAACCTAAAAACACTTAAACCCCTAAAAAACTGAAAACACTAAAAGCTAAAAAAGACCCTAAAATCCCTAAAAACCCCTAAAAACTCTAAAACCATTAAAAAAACATAAAACACATAAAAAACCCATAAAACACTAAACACCATTGAAACCCCTAAAACCATAATAATCACTAAAAAAATAATCACAATAAAAAAAAGAAAACACTAAAAACTAAAAAACAAAAAAACCCCCCGAAAACCACATAAAATCCCTATAAACCTAAAAACCATAAAAATATTAAAAATCCCTAAAAATCTAAAAATCCCCAAAAAGGTAAAATACCATATTATTATGAAAACTCTCAAGGAAAACATAAAAAATAATGACACATAAAACACCTAAAAATGCTAAATCCCAAAAAACCCTAAAGGCTACCTCAGTCTTCTATGTGTTTTGTTAAGGTGAGTTTCTGCGGCTTTAATCTACAGCTGGTTGTTTCATGGTGGATTTTCTGGATCTGTGGAGGTCTTTAAAGATTGGTTCTTGTGGCGAAGAAGGGGGCTCCTAGATCTTCCCATAGTATACAAGAGGTACAAATGATATCGTCTTGGAGTCGGTTTGTGCGGAAAAGTTATGTTCATATTTCTGACGTTTCTCCCATGAATCAGTTTCATGCTGATGATGAAGGCCCTGTTATGTTGTGTTGTGATATGGATGTTGTGTCGGACTGTGGTCTCTTGCGTTGTGGATGGTTTTGTCATGATTCATCAAGGGTTATGGTGCTATTTCAGTTGAGTGGTGTCGGTTTTTTGCGTCTGGATATGGTGAGATGCTGGAGATCGCATGGCCCAGAGAATATGGTTGCTATTTTCTGAGCTGCTGTGTTAGTTTTGTTTCTGGTTGTTGGTTTTATCTTAAGTTACTGCTAATTTTTGTCTGGATCTTGAGTTGCTGGACGTTGATATGCTGGACTTCAATTTCCCTCGAGGACTATAGGTGGTGGGTGCTGGATGTTTGTTATGGTGGGGTTGAGAGGAACTGGTGCTGCTAGTTGCTAAGGTGGAAGCGGGCTGCTAGGAGATGTTTATATGAAAGAGGAGCTGGTTTTCTGAAAATGTGGTGATGGATGTTGGTTGGTGTATGGTTTGGCTGTGATAAAGCTGTTGTTTATGATTCTGGAGATGTTTCTGTGATGTTGGTTGTGGTTATGATTGGCGAGGAGGTGACGGAGGTAGGAGTCAATGAAGCTGGGTGCTGGTTGCTGCTTGGATGGGAGGTGCTGAAGGTGCTACTTTTGAAATACTGCTGGTTTTTGCTTGGTTGGATGATGTTGGGGACTTCTTTTTTTTTTTTATGCTTTTATTGGCTTTGGGTGTTTTCTCTTGTTAATATTTTTCTTGTTTTGGAGTGGGTTATAAAGGGTTTTTGGGTGTGGGTCATTTGACCCCTCCCCTCCCTTGTCTACTGTGTCTCTTTTTTCCTTTCTAATAAATTTGGGGGGGCCGGGAATAGCCCGAACCTCTCATCTTCCTTGCCCAAAAACCATATAAACCCTAAAAATCCTAAAAAACCCTAATAATCCCTAAAGACCCTATAAACATAAAAAAATAAAATAACCCTAAAAATCCCTAAAAACATAAAATTCCCTAAAAATCCTAAAAACCCTTATAAAAACCTTTAAAACCTTTAAAACCTACAAACACTTTAAACCACTAAAACACTAAAAATCACTAAAAACACTCAAAATCCACAAGAAACCTAAAAAACCAGATAAATCCTATAAATTCCCTAAAGTCCCAAAATTATAAAAAAACCCAAAAAATCCCTACAAACCACTACAAAAATACTCAAAAATGAGATACACTTAAACACCAAAAAATTTCTAAAAATACTAAAAACCCTAAATGACCCTAAAACTCATAAAATCCCAAAAAACCATAAAGCCCCTAAAACCAATAAAAACCTAAATCACACAACAAACCTAAAAAACCATAGAAAACTATAAAATCTCTTTAAACCCCTAAAAATGATAAAAGACACAAAAAAATCCATAAAACCCATAAAAATAAAAAACACATAAATACCATATAGATCCTAAAAATTACATATAAATCCCTAAAATCAAGAAAACCCAAAAAAACTATGATAAACCCTAAATATCCTTAAAACCCTTGCAAAAATTAGAGACCCTCAAAAAATAAAAAATCATAAAATCATAAAAATGCTAAAAACATTAAAAACCATATAAACACTAAAAACCTTAAATCCCCCAAGAAACCCATCAGAACCAAAAAATTCACTAAAAACTATAGAAAGCCTTTAAACCTCTAAAAATATTAAAATATGGGAGAATCCTTAAAAATACAAAAAAAATAAAAAAACCCTAAAACTCAAAAATCCATAATACCCTAAAACCATTTAAAAACGTAAAAAATGTTAAAAAACCTAAGAACCCTAATATCCATAAAAGTAGTAAAACCAACCAACAACCTTTAAAAAAATTAAAACCCCTAAAAAACATAAAAAAACCTAAAACCCCTTAAATACCCATAAATACCACTAAAATTATAAAAAACCATTTAATCACTAAAAATGTTAAAGGCCCTCAATAAACCACAACTTCCCTAAAAACTCAAAAATCCCTAAAAATCCAAAAAATACCCTAAAAATCCACACCCCCTAAAAACAGAAAATTCTCAAAAACCCTAAAAACCTTAAAAAAATAAAAAACCTAAAAAATACCTAAAAACACATTAAAACGTATAAAACCCTCTAAACCCAGAAAATCCCTAAAAACATTAAAATCCTAAAAACACTTAAAATCATTAAAAAACATAAAAATTCTATAAATCCTAGAAACCCAAAAAACCTAAAAATCACTAAAAACCCTAAAAATAAATAAAAAACCTCAAAAATCCCAAAATATCCCTAAAAAATAAAAAATAATAAAAACCCTAAAAACCATTAGAAAATCATAATATCCTAAAAACTCTTAAAACCCCTAAAAAACCTAAAAAGTGATATAACCGAAAAAAATCCTAAAAAGACCTTAAAACCCTAAACAACACAAAGAAACCATAAAACCCCCTAAAAACATTAAACCCCCCACCAAACCATAAAAATCTTCAAAAATCACTAAAAACTCTAAAAACCCTTTAAATGCTGAAAATGATAAAAAATATAAAAAACCATTAAAACCCAAAGTACTCAAAAACAAAAAAAAAACCCGACAAACCATAAATACCTAAAAACCCTAAAAACTGTCAAAATCCCTAAAAAACCAAAAAAGATATAAAAATAAAAGCATCCCTAAAAATAAAAAAAAGAATAAAAAACCCTATAAAACATGAATACACTTAAGAAATCCTTAATAACTGAAAAACAACTAAAACCCTAAAAATCCGAAAAAGCCTAAAACCCCTAAAATCCTTAAAAACACTAAAAAATAATAAAAACCTAAAAAACTGTAAAATACATAAAAACCCTTCAAACTCTTATTTTTCTATAGAAAATGCTAAAATACCTTTAAATCACTAAAAAATTAAAAATACCCTAAAAACAGAAAAACTAAAAAACCCAACAAACCCAAAAGCCCCCTAAAAATCCCTTAAAACACTAAAAACCATAATGATCATAAATATCAATAAAAATAACTAAAAACATAAAAACCCCTCGGAACCCTAAATAACCATATGATAACCTTTAACACCTAAAAATATTTAAAGACCTCGGAAATCTAAAAAGTGATAACTCATAAAACAAAAAATCCCTAACACCCTCAAAATCCCAAACAACCATAAAAATCATAAAAATCTAAAAAAAATCCCCAAAAATCTCTATAATTGTAAAAAAACACTAAAAACCTTGAAAACCCCTAAAAACATCAAAACACTAAAAATACAAAAAACCCCTAAAAATCTAAAAACCCTAAAAACCCTAAAAACCTAAGAAGACCCTAAACCCACAAGAAACCATAAAAACCATAAAAACACCAAATTACACTAAAATCTCATAAAAACAATAAGACCCCTAAAAACCCAAAAATAATGTTAAAAAAGTTAAAAATGTCTGACACCCTTAAAACCCAAAAAAAAATCTCAAAAAAAACCCTTACAACAAAAATATACCATAAAACCTATAAAAACCACAAAAACACTCAAAATCCATAAAATCTATAAAAATCAATAAAAATATTAAAATATTAAAAAATATCCTTAAAAACGTAAGAAAACCCTAACCCCTAAAAAATATTATCAAAAAATTAAAAAACTAAAAATTATTAAAACCTTAAAAACCTAAAAAATGCTTAGAACCCATAAAAAATCCCAAAAAGAAACTAGAAACCATAAAACCCTTAAACAAATTGAGAACCATTATAACCAATAAAACCCAAAAAACCCAATAAAAAATATAAAACCCCTTTAAACCACTAAAAATGATACAAAAACTCAAAAACCCTAAAATCGGTTATTAAATAAAAAATACCCCAACCCTACCAAAAAAACATAAAAACCCTAACAACATAAAAACCCTCAAAATCCATAATAAATAAAAAACTATAAAAATTAAAAAAACCCCAAAAAACCCTAAACATGTAAAAACCCTAAATATCCTTAAAACAACTAATAAATCCATTAAAAATTAAAAATCCATAAAACCCTTAAAAACCTAAAAACACTTAAAACATTAAAATACACTAAAACTCATAAAAAATATTAAAATCTTCGAAATCCATAAAACCCTAAAAATCATAAAAACTGCTAAAACCCTAAAAACCCTAAAAGATCCTAAATCCTCAGAAACTCATAAAAATCATAAAATCCTTAAAAACCATAAACCCATAAAAACTCTTAAATCACTAAAAACACAAAAAATAATTTAAACCCCAAAAAACGTTAAAAACTAAAATACCCATCATACCCCAAAAATCTCAAAAAGTAAAAAAAACCATAAATACCAAAGAAACCATAAAAAATTTCCTAAAACCCATCAAATTCCAAAAAAAAACATTAAAAATCATTAAAATAAAAAAATCACAAAATCCCATAAAATATAAAATCCCTTAAAACCAAGAAAACCACTTTGAAAATCTTAAAACCAAAAAACACTAAAAGCACCTAAAAACCTAAAATATGAATAAAAATCTAAAAAAACCCAAAACCCCAAAAAACCATAAAAAAATCTAAAATATGTGAAAACAATGAAAATAAAAAATTTGAAAACACAAAAAACTATAAAAACCCTTATACCCCTAAAAATGTTAAAAAATTACTAAAAACCTTAAAAACAATAAAAATTGAAAACACATAAAAACCCAAAAAACCAAAAACCCCAAAAAACCATATAACCACTTAATATCACTAAAAACACTAAAAACTATAAAATACTAAATAAGCCAAAAATTCTCTAAAATCATAAAAAACCCAAAAACTGAGAAAACCTCTATGAAAACCCTAAAAACATGAAACACGTAAAACCCATAAAAACCTATGAAACACTAAGAATCATAGAAACCATAATACACTAAAAATCCAAAATATCCCTCAAATCCCTAAAAACCCTAAAAACCATAAAAATCCTAAAAAACCCCTATAAACTCTAAAATATATAAAAAACCCTAAATCCTTGAAAAAATCAAAAAAAAAATTACATAAAAAATTAAAACCCTTAAAAACCCTAAAAATGCTGAAAACCCTAAGAAATACACTGAAAACCCTAAAAACCATAAATACCATGAAGGCCCGGAAAATCCAGAAAAACCCAAAACCCTCTAAATTCTAAAAACCCTTTAAAACCATAAAAAGGTTAAAAAAATCTAAAAAACCTTAAATCCCCTAAAAAACTCAAAAAAACCTAAAAACACCAAAACCCAAAAACCAGTAAAAAACCTAAAATCTATAAAACACTCAAAATCCCTAAAAACCTAAAAAAACCCATAAAAACACTAAAAAATCCATATAATTCAATAAAAATATTTAGACCATAGAATCTTGAATGGTCCTTTTAAAACTCTAAAAACATAAAAAGACATGAAACCCCTAGAAAACCTAAAAACCCAAAAAAACCCCATAAGACCCTTAAATCCTGTAAAAACAAAAAAAATGTAAAAAAATATAAAAAACCTTAAAACCCCTAAAAACTCAAAAACAACCCTAATATTTAAAAAAATCCCATAAAGCCCCTAATAAAATTAGAAAAAATTTGAAACCCCGAAATTCCATAAAACCCATAATAACCATAAAAAACTAAAAAAACAAAAAACTGTAAAAACTGTAAAAATTTGAAAAACCCTATGAAAAACATAAAAAAATTAAATCTTGTAAAACATCTAAAAACTGAATAACTGTAAAAAACCCTAAAATGACCATAAAACCCCACAAGACCCAAAAAACCATATAAAACAGAAAACCATTATAAACTCTTAAAATCCATAAAATCCATAGAAAGACACTAAAACTATAAACCTGATATAAACACCTTAAAATATTAAAAACAAAAAAACCATAAATCCCATAAATACTAAAAAAACCTAAAACAAAGAAAACCGTGAAAATATAAAAACACTAAAAACCCTCAAAATCCTAATAAACCAAAAAGACGAAAAAAATACTAAAAGACCCTAAAAATGTGTAAAAACCAAAAATACGGAAAAACCCTAACAAAAAATTAAAACCCTAAAAACAATTAAATGTCCCACAAAACCTAAAAAATGATATAAACCCTAAAAAACCTTAAAATGTATAACAACCCCTAAAAACTATATAAACCACTGAAACCCCATAAAAATCCAAAAAAGCCATATAAATTACTAAAATATAAAAAACCCTAAAACCCTAATAAAACAGTAAATTCCAAATAACACTTTAAACCCCAAAGAAACCTAAAAACAATAAAAACCCTATTAGTCTCTAAAACCCCTAAAATCCCCCAAAAATCCTAAAACACCAACAAAATGTTAAAAACACTGATACCTATGAAAAAATCAAACAACTAAAAACTATAAAAACACTTTAAACCCATAAAAACGTTAAAAACACTAAAAAACCTTAGAACCCCTAAAAATGAAAACTATAAAAAATTGTAAAACCCAAATCCCTAAAACCAGTAAAAACCCTCAAAATCGAAAAAACCCCAAAAATCCCACAAAAAATCTAAAAAATCTCTTAAAATCAATAAATAAGTAAAAAACCATAAAAGCCTTGAAAACCACTAAGAATCCCTTAAAACCTAAATACACATCAAACCCCTAAAATTAAAAAAAAATGAAAAAAGACCACCAACAAAAATAAAAACCATAAAACCATAAATCCATTTAAACTTTTAAAATCCCAAAAAACAACTATAAATTCCAAAAACCATTTAAACTCTTAAAATTTTAAAAAACACTAAAAATAATTTAAACCCTAAAAACAAAAAGAAAAACCATAAAAACCAAAATATTAATAAAAAACCTAATAACCATGAAAATCAATAAAAATCCTAAAAACCCATAAATATCATAAAAAATATATAAAAATTATAAAAACAAAAATAACCCTAAAAACATTGATAACCCATAAGAAAACATTAAAAAAAACAATTGAAACCACTAAAACCCAAAAACCATTAATACCCTAAGAAACCCTAACAACCTTAGAATCCCTCAAAATCTCTAAAAACCAAAGGAAACCATAAAATTCATAAAAAATACCTTAAAATACCTAAAAATATAAAAAAAACTAAAAACCTTGATAGAACCCATGAAAACCTCAAATACCCAAAAATAATTAAATCCCCTAAAAACATAAAAAATGTTAACACCCTAAAAAACCCAAAATGGATCCAAAAAACCTAAAAACCCGTAAAAACAATAAAACCACTAAATACCATAAAAATTCTGAAAAACCCAAAAAAACCCTAAACCCACTAAAAACACTAAAAATCCAATAAACCCATATATTGGTAAAAAAGACTAAAAACATTAAAAACCAAAGTAACCAAAAAACCCCTCAAAACAATAAAATAACATAAAAATATTAGGAAGCCCAAAAAATCCATAAAAACATAAAAAACGCAAAAAAACCCAAAGAACCATAAGAAAACCATAAATTCTTAATAACACTTAAAACCCCTAAAAACATAAAAAATGGCTAAAACACCAAAAAATCCATAAAAAATCTAAAATCCCTAAAACACAAAAAACCATTAAAACCCCATAAAATTCCTAAGCACCATGAAAAAAATATAAACACACTTTAAACTGCTAGGAACATTAAAAAAATTATAAATTCTATTAAACTGTGAAAATTTAAAAAAAATCCCTAAAACCCGAAGAACTATAAAAACTCTAAAATGCTAAAAACCCTCAAAATCCCTAAAACCTAAAATAACATAAAAATCCCAAAAGCGCATATAATCGCTAATAATGTAAAACCCCATAAAAACCCCAAAAACCCTAATAAACCCTTATAAACATAAAAAAGTTAAAATCCCTAAAAACCATAGAAACTCCAAAACACTAAAAAATCCTAAAACCCTAAAAACCATAAAACAACTCAAAATACATAAAAGCCGTAAAAACAATAAAATTCAAAAAAAGACCTATAATTCTTTGAAAACATAAAAAAACCCTAAAAACCTAAAACTCCCTAAAAACAATAAATACTCCAAAAAACAATAAAACCCCTAAAAATTATAAATCCCAGAAAACATAAAAAAACAAAAAATCCTAAAAAACAAATAGAAAATTTATAAAATATTTGAACCCCTAATGCATTACATAAGTCAAAAATACCTTTAAAACCTGTAAAAATAACCAAACACCATAAACCCCGAAAAACCCTAAAAAAACCCTAAAAACCCAAAAAACTCCCTAAAAATCCAATAAATCTATAAAAACCTAAAAATACCCTAAAATGACTAAAACATAAAAACCCAAGAAATACCTAAAAACTCAATGAAATCCCTAAAAATCGAAGAGCACTTGATACCCCTAAAAAATTCAAAAATTCTAAAAACCTTAAAACCATAAAACCCATCAAAATCCCAAAAAAAATTAAAAACATTAAATATCCTAAGAAAGACCTAAAAATACCTATAAATGTAAAAACCCTAAAAACCCCTATGAATACCCTCAAAATAAAAAAACACTTAAAATACCTAAAAACCTATAAAAAACTAAAAACCCAAAACACCATAAAACCCTAAAATCCCTAAAAACCATAAAAACCATAAGAACCAATAAATACCCTAAAACATACTAAAACATTAAACCCTTTAAAATCATAAAAATGATAAAAACTATAAAAAACATTAAAACCCCTAAAAAATAAAAAATCCACTAAAACCCAAAAAACCCATAAGAACCCTAAAATCCCCTAAAATCCCTCAAAATGGCTAATAACACTTAAAACCATAAAAATCAAAAAAATCACTTAAAATCCAAAAACACATAAAAACAATCTAAAAAAAGATAAAAACATTAAAAATCTAAAAACACTTAAAACCTATAAAAACAGTATAAATGATAAAAACCCTAAAATAATAAAAACCCTAAAAATATTTAAAAACCATAAAACCCGAAAAAAAACTAATGAACCTCTATAAACTTTAAAAATCCATTCAAACCCTAAAAATCATAAAAAACAATAAAAAAATTAAAATAAATAAAATTTTAAAAAACTGTAAAACCCCAAGAAAACTATAAAACACAAAAAAATTTAAAAACCCTTAAAACCCCACAAAATCCTTAAAAACCTAAAAATCCATAAAAATACTAACAAATTCATAAAATACCAAAAAAATAAAATTCCACAAAATCAAAAAAAAAACTTAAGAAAAACATAAAAACCTAAAAAATGATAAAAAACTAAAAAACCCATAAAAACATAACAACCCTAAATATCCCTAAAACCCTAAATGTCCTTAAAAAATAAAAATGACTTAAAATTCCTTAAAATGTAAAAAATTATAAAAAAACTTAAAATCTCTAAGTAAACTATAATAACCAAAATACACATAAAACCCCTAAAAACTAAAAAATTCTAAAAATCCTAAAAACCCTAAAAACCCAAAAAAAACCTATAAAAAAAATTTAAACCCATAAACCCCAAAAAAAACTCAAAAAAAATTAATCCCATAAAATCATTTAACTCTAAAACCTCTAAAACGCTAAAAAATCAAAATAAATCCCTAAAAATAAAAAAAAAATAAAACCCTAAACGACCCAAAAAACCCTCAAAATTCCTGAAATCCCTAAAAATAATACAAACCAAAAATCCCTAAAAATATATACAAATCTATGGAACCCAAAAAATTAATAAAACCCTAAGAAAACCCTAAGAAACCCCTAAGAATACCATAAAACTATAAAAACACTTAAAAATCATAAAATCATAAAAAATGAAAATAAACCAAAGAATCGTAGAAACCCTAGAAACCCTAAAATCCCCTTAAAACTCTAAAAACATATAAAAAACCCCTAAAATACACTAAAAACTATAAAATTTGTTATACCCAAGCCTTAGATTGGATGTAACTGTTTCTAATATATCAATATATTGATTGTGTTGAAGAAAAAGAGAATTTTTGGAAATGTAATAGAAATATATATTGAGGAATGTTTTTTGTGAAGATGAGAATCAGATCCGGATCTATAATCATGAATATTAGACTGACCATCATAATAATGAAATTTTTTGTTTCATAGGGTGGTATTTTGTTATCAAAAGAAATAAATAAACTAATATTTTAAAATGATTTGGTTGATTGGACTAACCATCATATTTAGAATATCATGATTAAAATTATTAATAAAGTCCATTGGACAGAGAAGATGTTTTCTAGAAGAAAAGGCTCATCAGACTCGCCTTGGGTTCAGAATGAAGTTCAGATCGTAATGAGGAAGAGAATCAGATTCTATATGGATTCTATTTAAATCGAATGATTCCTTGATGTTTTGTATATCTCAAAAATAATAATAAACTTGTAAAACTTGTGTTGAATGCTTGATAAATGAAAGGGGTATAAAGATAGTACCAATCATATTTAGACCAATTGTATTCAGGATTAGTAGGAAAGGAAGATGTTGCTGAAAGAATGGAAAGTTAAAATAATTGCAATTATAAGTCATATGATGTTAAAGATGATCTTAAATGTTATTATAGTCATGAAAAATTAATTATTACAATAAAGAAGTTAAAGAAGAAGAATTTTGTGTATACAAACCTTTCTGGTCTCATTCCATTTGTTTGATATTACCAGACACAAATTTATAAATGAATGAGAAGGGTGATACTAATAAGAGGAAAGAAATGTACTGGTTTTCAATCAGCCCAAAAGCTAAGAGATTTAAATCTTCGTAGAAAGAAGCTTATGAGTCTTGTAATTAGAAAAGGGAAATAAGTTGAGTGTTGGAAGTTCATTGGTATCGTATTCAGAGAGGTTACTGAAGATGAAGATGCTAGAACCGGTCTATCGAAATAGGACTGCCATCGATCAGTTAGTGGTTGGATTTCTTTTTTTGGGAATTTTTTGGACCAATGAAAAGGAAAGAAAAGAAATTAAGTTATTGCGACAAATAAAAAATCAGATCATAGATCAATAAATATTGTAGTAAACCAATTTCCATCCAAATGAATTTTTTGTTTCTTTTTTAGTGGGTCAAAATAATGAATATTTTTTTTAATAAGTTGTTTAAGAAAGAAAACAAGAACTTTGGTTTTGTTTTCAAAATTTTTTATTTTAATGTGGGTCAAGATCTATAATATTGAAGTATCATTTGTCATCATTATAATGATGAAATCAGAATGTGTATATTGGTTTTCCAATTGGTACGATGAAAAATAATTGGATCTCTACAGTTCTGATTTATTTTCAAGTGGGTCAAGGAAATCATAGTGACCAAATGATCTTATTATCATGAAGAAATAGTATTGTAAAATTAAAATCGAATTGAGATTGAAGTTTTCTAAGAAGAATGATGCTTCCTATTTCATCATATATGTAAGTGGGATGAGGAATTATAATGAAAAAATAATATTGGTAAATCAAAATGGAGATTCAGATTTAGACTGAAGCATTGTTAGGAAACTTGAAGCATTTTAGAGAGATCCAAAATTCATGGTAATTTAATGGTGTTTAATGATTGAATGAATGATATGATATTTGAGAAAGATTAGAGGTTCAAGAAATTCTGTAATGAAGGAAACCCTTTTTATAATCCCAATTAATATATTTTGGTCTTCTATTAAAGCATGTGAATATTTTGTGTATTATATGACTTTAATTTTTCATGAAATATAATAAAGAAGCTGTAAAATTTAATAAATATGAAGTTTCAGGATATTTTGTCTTGAAGAAGTTACCCAGGTAGAAGAAGAAGAAGTAATAGGATCGTATTAAAAGTTTCCGGACAAGATTGAACAATCCGATTAGGATTTCTAGACTAAAGAAGAAGAAGAAAAGAATTATTCAAGTGGTATTCTGACAGAGTGTTATTTTCCATATTGAGAAATTAATATTGTGGAAATAATACCGTAACAAGTTGGTTATACAAAATTTCATTACATATTTTGTTCTAGAAGAGGTACATGTAATATCAGATTGATTACATAGTTCCACATGAGTGCAATGTGTGGACAAAGTGTTGTTTTCAACAATACTTTATTATTATTAGGGGAGATTATTGAGAACAATAATCTATCTCTTTATGATGATTTTGATGTTCAAAAATACCCTTATTTGTTATTCTAATGATTTTACATTGATTATATTTCATGAAATTAATTTTCTTTATATTCTTATTTTTAGAGTTCTTTTAATGTGTTTGATTGGCGTGAATTATTTGATAAAGTTTTCAGAAATCACTTGAGCGTGTTCTGGAAACAATGTTCATACCCAACGTTGAGGAGCATAGAATAAGGATTGAATCCACCGTTTACTTTATGGGATATCAGAAATCTATGGTTTAGCAACCATACATTATCAATAAATGTATGGAAGAAGGAACCGTACGTTTGGGATAATAGAAAAGTATGGAAGAAGAACCCTACTTTTGGAAGGAACCTTACATTTGGGATATCAGAAAAGTATTTAAGAATAACCCTACGTTTAGAAGGAACCTTATGTTTGGGACATCACAAACATATGGAAGAAGAACCCTACGTTAGTATGGATCGTTATGTTTTTTACTCAAAAGAATGGTTCATCAACCATGATTTTTTAAAAAACCTTATGTTTTATCAAAATGTATGGATCATTTACCTTACATTTAGAAGCTGATAAATGTATGGATTATATACCATATGTTTGAGAGTTGAAGTGAAAATTATGGATGATCAACCTTAAATTTTAAGAATGGACGATCAACCTTACGTTGTGGACCTTACATTTAGACAATGTATTCTATGCAGTTCAACCCTACGTTTTTAGTCGAAGATTTAAAATACAACTTTACCAAGAAATAGTCTTTATATGGATTATTAGTCTTATTTTAAGATTGATTAAAACCCTAATTTGAAATCATGTCTTTTTTCGGATTCAAATCTGTTTATTTGTGATTCAAAGGATCAATTTAAGAGGATCTTTTCATGCTGAATTTTTAGGGGAGTTACGACTTCTCTATTATTTAAAACTTTAAATATCGTGATTCTAAAAGAGACATTTGTGGATATAAATATGAAAATAATTTTTTTATTCTATATATCTATGTTATTTTTATTACATATAGAGAGGTGAATCATCAAAAAAATATCATAATAATAATATCTTAGGTTTTTTCACTACTATAGATTACAGAGACATTCGAGTCACACAGATCTGCTGCTACCCAGATCTGTCAGAAACTGTTTTTCTGAAGAATCGGAAAAGCATTAAATATTATTATTACACATTTAATATCTATCATGAATCCATTATTGTTGAATTTTCTGAATTTATTTCTATATGAATTGCAACTATATAGACTCAGAACTACCCTTACATGAATAACATATTTTCTGAAAGAGACGATCTATCTACTGTTACTTGCGTGCTGCTGCAACTGTGAAGAACAAATTGAAAGTATTTTTAGATAAATACTCTGTTTATTTTGAGTAATTGGATCTCATAATAATCTGTTTATTCAGTTCTGTGTATGAACTAGAAGGCTTTGTTTTAGCCTTAACATGTAAAGGTGTCAACTGCCTCTACTCAGTTGTGGATGGTCTATTGATAAGAGGACTGGATAGTGAAAATCACTAAGATTGTGGAGTAGAGAATTGGAGGAGCAGACTAGGGGTATTCTATTCCCCGAACCACTATACAACTTTATGTCCATTAACTGTTTATTTTAATCTTCATAAACAACATGATAAAGATAAAAGGACAGATTCATCCATTATCACAATTCGTGTAGAATTTGTAAAAAACACAACTCACCCACCTCTTGTGCGTATTTGGTATAACCCGATCCAAAAATTACTATCAGAGGTTGGATATTTTGTCAGATAAATAACATGTTTAAGGTTTTATAGAATTATACTAAAATAATAATGGATGATACATGAGAGGGTATTTATATGGTTCGATCTCCCTACTTCAATGGTTAAAATTATGTATACTGGAAATCAAGGATGATAATTTACATAATGAACCTTTGATATAGAGTCTACTAAAAATTTAAAACTCCCTATGTGATTCCATATAAACTAGAAACAAGGAATGTTGATACAAAAGCAGAGTACGACATAAACTCGAAAGCTATGAATGCTATCATATGTGGTCTTGGACCTGATGAATTCAATAGAGTATCTTAGTGCCTGGCTTCTTATGAAATGTGGAAGACAATTGGAGTTTCTTATGAAGGAACTGACAATGTCATAAAAATGAGGTATTCCACAACTAAATTGAAATTTGACACATTCAGAATGTTTTAAGGAGAAAGCATCACCGAGATGAATTGAAGACTTACAGAAATTATTAAAAATATATTTTCCTTGGGAGATCTTATCAATCAAGTAGATCAATCCCAGAAAGTACTGAGTGTACATCCACCTAGATGGAATGGAATTTCACCAGCTATTAGACAATCATCACCAGTCAATGATCTTACTATGAGAGATTTAATTGAAACCCTGATGATGTATGAAGCTGATATAGAAGATGAAACAAATGAGAAAAATGTCTTGATCAAGATATAAAATACTTCTTTGAATGTAACATCATAAAAGAAGAGAAGAAAGATGAATAATACAATAAAAGTGAATTTAGAGAGTTCTGATTCATCTAATTCAGATGTGGAATTGGCTCCGCTAGTCAAAAAGTTCATTAAATTCTACAAAAAGAAGAATTGATTCATAAAATCCTTCAAAAATGATGAATCATCCAAATGAATTCAGATTCTATGAGTGAAAAAAATATAGGTCACATAAGACCTGACTATCCTCGATTAAAAGGAGAAAAGAAATAGAAATTTTCCAAAAACAGTTATTATGAGGAAAAAGAAAAAAGAGGAATGAAAGCTACTTAGAGTGTTTCTAAAGACTCTATCATCTCATCAAAGTCTGACATAGAAAATGAAAAATCGAATCTAAAAGAAAATATGTGTTTTATAGAAGAAGCTGTTGAGGTATAGTCTTATAACTCATATGATTCTGATTCTTGATCTAGTTATTAAAATAATAAACCTGAATTCCACAATAATATACTACATGAGAAATATGATTCCTTATTTGAGAAACATAAATCACCTAAAAATATTCACCCTGCTATTTTATGAGAAAGAGACACACTGCTAAAACAACATTAAGATTTAATTTAAAAATCTAACTCATCAAACACAAACTATACAGATAATGAAACTAGAATAAAAACATTGAAAACAAAAGTAGAAACATACAAAAGTGTAGCTTTTATTTTTCAAAAAGAAGAAAATATACTTAATGATTTTTTTTGGAAAAAATGTGATTAAAAAGGAAAGATATGGAATAGGTAGTAAAGGTGAGAAACCAAAACTGTATAAGAACTATTTTTTTCTATGTACAAAATGTAAAATTTTCAAATACTATGGAATAAATTGACGCATATATAAATACCATTATTTAAGGAAACCACAAAAAGTGGGATTAATAATGACTTTTTTGCAAGCAGTTTATACGATTCTATTGATTATAGAAAAACAGTGGATGTCTGGATTCCCAGGTCTTTTATGGCTAACACTACTAGACCAAAAAAAATATGGGTACCAACACTAACCTTTCTTTAAATGCTTTTTTAGAAAGCATGTCACATAAGCAGAAAATATTTATTGAATATGGACAGTGGATGCTCGATGGATATGAGTAGAAACTCATCAAAATTTAGAACACTACCTGAAAAGGTTGGTGGATTAGTCACATTTGGTGACAATGCCCAAGGTAAAATTATTGGCATTGGAACTGTTGGAGATCCATAAGTTGTCAAAATCAATAAAGTACTCTATGTACAAGTATTGAGACACAACTTTATAATTATCTATAAAATTTGTGATGATGTTTATTGTGTTGACTTCTCTAAAAAAAATTTTCTCTTTTTAAAGATAAATTGCTTAAATTTAGAGCACCTAGAACTGATAATGTTTATGCACCGGACATAAATTCCTTGTATAAATAAAAAGTAAACTTCTTAACTACTATGATAAATGAATCATGGATCTGGCATAGAAGACATAGACCTTGCAATATATATTCTTTACGTAAGTTATCTATGAAACAATTATTTTCTTATTTTCCTAGTCTCAAATTTTAATGTGAAAGATTCTATGATTTCGATAAACATGGAAAGCAGCACAAATCATACTTCAAATCTATTAATGAAATTGCTACATCTAAAACTCTATAACATGTCCATATGGATCTATTTGGACTTTCAAGAATATAAATCTTGGCTAGTAAATTATATGTATATATATATTAGTTGATGATAATAATATATTTACTTGGATTTTCATTATAAAATAATAAAATGAAGCTTTTACTATATTTGAATGTTTTTGCCAATCATTTCAAAATGGAAAATGTTTTAAAATAACTTCATTAAGAAGTGATCATGGGGGAGAATTTGAGAATCTGGAATTCAATTCCTTCTCTCGAATATGGGTATTAAGAACACCTTTTTTGCACCAAGAACACCTAAATAAAGTGGAATTGTTGAAAGAAGAAATAGAACTATTCATGAAATGGCCAGGACTATGATGAATGAATATAGTCTTCTTACCTATTTCTGGGTAGAATCTGTAATCACATCATGTTATATAATTAATAGAGTTTTAATTAGACCAATTTTCACGAAGACACCCTATAAACTCTGGAATAACAGAAAAAATAAAGTAAATTACTTTAAAGTTTTTTGATGCATGGTTTACACCTTAAACACCAAGGAAAATCATGGTAAATTTGATCCAAAATATGATGAAGCCATTTTTTTAAGATATTCTACAATTTCTGAAGCTTATGGAATATTTAATAAAATGTCCAGAATTTTGGAAGTTTATGTTCATGTGAAATTTGATAAATCTGATCCCTTTGAGAAAAAGAAAGACCAAATTGATGAATCTGACACTAATGTTAACATGAGACTTGAGAACATAAAAGACGACCTTAAAAAATATAAAAATTAAATTCATTCCAATTCAGAAGAACTTGACATTGAAGAACCTAATAGTGTACTTCCTTGATAGTCTAGAACACTAAAGAATCAACCTTTAGAAACTGTTATAGGAGACCTAGACACAATAATAAAAACTAGAAGAAATATAGAAAATCTTGTTGAGTTATCTTCCTTTCTATCCCAATTAGAACCTACGACATTAGAAGAATCCATAGTTGATGAAATATTGATTATAGAAATTCATGAAGAACAAATCTAGTTCAAAAGAAATAATGTTTGGAAAGTAGTTGAAAGACCACAGAACTATTCAGTTATAGGAACTAAATGGGTCTTAAAATAAACAATATGATCAAGGAATAATAACTAGAAATAAAGAAAGACTTGTAGATAAAGAATATAATCATGAATAATGTATAGATTATGATGAGACCTTTTCACCTATAGCTACATTAGATGCCATTAGGATCATTTTAGTCTATGCATCATATATAAACTTTAAATTATTTCATATGCATTTTATGTCTAAATTTTTAAATGGCTATTTATTAGAGGAAATTTTTGTTGAGAAACCTCCTATTTTTTCAATTTCAAAAAAACCAAATTTTATTTTTAAACATACTAAATCCCTATATGGCCTTAAACAAGTACCTAGAGCTTGGTATGAAAGATTATGTTCTTTTCTTTTAAAAAATTATTTTACTGTTGGGATGGTAGATCCAACATTGTTTAAGAAAATTGTTAACTCTAATATTTTATTGATTAAAATTTATGTTGATGATGTAATTTTTTTTTCAAAAAACTAAAAACATTGTCATGAGTTTTCAAATTTAATGAAAAAATAATTTGAAATGAGTATGATGGGAGAATTAAATTTCTTTTTAGGACTTCAAATTTATCAAAAAAAAATTTAAATAATTTAAATCAAATAAAATACATTACTAATTTACAAAATAAATTTGTACATGAAAATAGAAAGATAAATACAACTCCTATGTGTACTTATATAAAACAAGACTTGGATGAAACTAGAAAATAAGTTCACAACAACTTATATTGGCGTATGATTGGATGTTTGTTATATCTTACTACTTGCAGGACAGATATAATGTACTCAGTATGTCCTTGTGCAATATTTCAATCTAATCGTAAATAATCTCACTTATGTGCTGTTAAAATAATTTTTTTATATTTAAAAGGAATTGTTTTTCAATTTCTTCTCTATCCAAAAAAAATATAATTTTAATTTAATTTCATATTTAGATGATGAATTTGGAAGATGTATATTAGATACAAAAATAAACTCATAGACTTGTCACTTTTTAGGAAAATATTTAGTGTCATGGTCTAGTAAGAAACAACACTCAGTTACCCTGTCAATAGCTGAGGAAAAATATATATATATATATGCACATTGCTGTTGTGCACATGTTTTTTGGATGAAAAACACTCTTATGGACTTTGGACTAAATTTTAAAAACACACCTATTTTATGTGATAATACAAGTGCTATAAATACTTAAAAAACCTTATTAATCATTCTTGAATTATGTATATTGATATCAGGCATCATTTTCTAAGAGACCATGTTCTTAAAAAGGATATATTTTTAGAAGTTGTAAGTACTGAAATTCATTTAGCTGATATTTTTACTAAACCACTTCCCATTGCATTGATTGATTTTATTAAGGGGGGTCTAGTTTTATTTATTTTTAAATGTAATTTTAATATTAATTTTTTCTTATTTAGTTATTTTAATTATTATTTTAATAATTTTTTATTAAATTTTATTTCTTGTTTTTATAATAACTTAAAATATTTTCTGTACTACTTTATATTTTTGCCTCGTACATTTTTACTTTTAAATAATGAAATAATTAATATGTACATAATGACACGGGAATCAATGATGTCAGAAACCATTTCAAATTCTAAACCCATTCAGTTCTTTCAAAACCTTTCCAAACTAAAAAACCATACCAATCTTGTCTACCCAAACCTGAACCTTTGAAACCTAGATCTTCAAAATTCAGAAATTTGTGATTGAAATGGTCAAGAAAAAGAGAATCAAGGAAGGAGAAACAATAAATTCCAAGAGTCAACACATGGAAGGAAGAAAGATTCTACCAGGAAAATTAATCGACCTGAAATGGGTGTATCAAATGGATCTGATGCGGAGGCAAGCCCTCACATTTCAGAATCTTGAGAAAACTTTTATTGGAAAAAATACGAAATTTCTATATGAGGTAGATCTTCGTCACTTTTTCAAAACTCTTCAATTTAGTCAAGGATCAGAAGAAGATATAGTAATTTCACAAATCAAATATCGAAATGTTTTTATCTCTAATGTGGAAATTACTAAGATATTAAACTACCCTCATGAGATAGTTTATAATTTTGAATTAAAGAATATTGGTGATAATTTACATAAGTCCAAGGACATTATGTCATTTATTTTTGCTTCTGTGAATGTAAAAAAAATTAGTGAAGGATCTCGAACCTGATTAGAAGATTCTTGTTAAGTTTGTGAAAATAAGGATTTCACCTAGGATATCAGATAAGGAGATGATTTCGTTTCCTTACATGTACATAATGTTTTTGTTTATGAGTGAAATCATGTTTAATTTTCCAAGATATATGGTAAGATATCTCAACTATTTCTGTCAACCAGAAGCTTGGATGTACTTCTTTCCCTTTGGAAGATTCATTTCAAAACTACTTTTCAAGAAGGATATAATCATATTGGTGGATGCCAAAGTAAGATGCCATCACATAAATGTTTTTAATTCTAGAACTCTAAGGAAGATTGGATTATTATAGAGTAATATGAAAGGTAAGCTTATGCTTGTTGGAGCTGAGGAAGACCAGGACTCGACTCAGGGGGTGAAAGCTGATAAATCTAAGAAAGGCATGTCAGAATCTAGTGAAAGTGTAACTTCAAGAAGATTATGATTTGAAGTTGTTTATTCACTTACAGATGAAGGAGGACATCAAATTGCAAGGAAGAGAGAGATTATAGATGGTGGGGAATCTTCTCTAAGTCTCTCTCTTACAACTAGAGATATACTAAGTTATATATTTATTGGGGAATCTGTATTACATGAAATTGAAAAACCAACAGTTTCCCAGATTGAGGCAACTCCTCAAGTGGAAAAAAAAATTGTGCCTCAAACTATTGAAAATCCTAGAGAAGTTGAAGTGTCTAGACCTAAATATATTCAAACTGTACAACCTACTGATCTTGTTCAAGTGGAATTAGCTAAAGATGAACCTGTATTATATGATATAGTCTTAGAGGAAATAAATGTAGATGATGCTCAGGAGGAGAAAGAACCTGTTAATATGAATCAAGCAGAGAACCTTTTTGAAGTTTAGACTGAAATTATTAATAAGGATTTTTCTATGGTTGATTCAGGGAATAACTCGAAAGAAAAATTAGTAGAGAAGAGAGTATAATGTGAGGATGAAGAGAAGTAAGATGCTAAATCCCTACCTTTAGTTATGTCAAATCCAGTGGAAGCTCAGACTAAGAATTAAGCAGAAGGTTCCTCTGATTCTATGAATGTAGAAGTTGAGGAGCTGTATAGAAAGTTAACCAGACTTGAATCAAAAAATATTTCTTTGAGAAGAGAATTGGAAAAGGAAAATCAATGATTTCATAAATTGAAATACAGTTCTGTTTCAAAACAATATGTTAATGTTTTTAAGAATTATATGTTGGCTGAAGTTTCAAATTTGAAATATGAGATGGTAATGATGTCAGAATTGGAATATTTTAAGATTTTCATGGAGACACAATTCACAACTGTTGTGAAAAGTCGAGCAGGTACCTTAGGTACTTCACCTAATATGATAAGAAGATTTCATGCCATTACAATAGAAATGAGAAATATAAATGACAGATTGCAGGACCTTCAGTGAATTAGTGATCCATTATCCGTCTTGTTAGACAACTAAAATCATCTTGTTGAGTATTTAACTTCATATGAACCCAGAATAAGAACTTTGTTGGATATGTTCCCAGATAAGTTATCTATTTTTATGTAATATGAATAAATGAGTCATGAGTTCTTTAGAGTAAATTTGATTGAGGATATTCATATGACTCATGAGGGAAGAGATCTCATTATACAGTTGGGATATAGATTAATGATGAGGCTGAGAAACCAGTTTGTAGAAATCAAGGAAGTAATCCAGAGAATATGAGGCCACTTTCAAACCTTTGTTGAGCCAAACCACGATTCCCATTGTCATTATTGTACTTGTACTTATATATTCAATAAAATATAGTTTCATCCCATGTTCATATGTTATTAATTTGTTTTACTGTACTATCTATGTCAGAATGCCGGTAATCAAGCTTCAAATATTAAAAAATAGTTTATAATAGAATTTAATTAAGTTCAGTGCTACATTAATAAGTGTTATATTCCTTATTATATCAATCCTTTTGATATCACCAAAAGGGGGATAAATTTGTATAAACACAACATTTTTCAAGTCTTCAAATTTTTATTTTTATATCTTTTGAAACATTTACTCAAGGGGAGAAAAGGCATTTTATTTTTATTTCTTTCTTTAAACGGTATAAATATAGATAAACATGAAAGGAGAAATTCAGATAAACATAACTTTTTTATTTGGGAGAAATTTATGGATAATCACAAAAATTTATTTTCATTATTTATTAAGGAGGAGATATTATTTTACTTTATAAAGGTGGAGAAATTATAAAAATTTAATGTTTATTTATATATATAAAAATTTGGCTAACAAAATGTGTATTTCTTATTAAAATATTTTTGTTAAAATGAAATATTGTTTTTATCCATGCTAAATTCTAAATTATACGCAATTAATTTTGTTGGTTAATTTCAGTGGTTTTCTGATCATCAAAAGGGGGAGATTGTTTAGAATGTTTTTTTTTTCAACAATGCTTTATTATTATTAGGGGGAGATTGTTGAGAACAATAATCTATATCTTTATGATTATTTTGATGTTCACAAATACATTTATTTTTATTCCAATGATATTAATATGAGTATAATTCAGGAAATTAATATTTTTTATATTATTATTTTTGGAGTACTATTAATGTGTTTGATCGGCGTGAATTATTTGATAACGTAATCCAAAATAACATGTGCATGTTCTGGAAACACTGTTCATACCCTACATTGAGGAGCGTAGTGTAAGGATTGAATCCATCATTTACTTTATGGGATATCAAAAAAGTATGGTTAAGAAACCATACGTTATCGACAAAATTATGGAAGAAGGAGCCTTACATTTGGGATATCAGAAAAGTATGGAAGAAGAACCCTACGTTTGGAAAGAACCTTACATTTTGGATATAAGAAAAGTATGGAAGAATAACCCTACATTTGGAAGGAAACATACATCTAGGATATCAGAAAAGTATGGAAGAAGAACACTACATTAGCATGGAATGTTAAAAGTGGGGTTCATCAACCTTAATTTTGTAAACAACATTACATTTTATAAAAATGTATGGATTATGTACCTTAAATTTAGAAGATGATAAAAGTATGGATTATATAATGTACATTTGAGATTTTAAGAGAAAAGTATAGATGATAAAACTTACAGTTGAAGAATGTATGATCTACCTTACGTTGTGAACCTCACATTTAGAGAATGTATGTTATGCATTCTAACCCTACGTTTGGTATCAACACGAAAATATTTATTTTTGTATTTTCCATAACAACGTTTTGGTAGTGGGAACTGCAAAAAATCAAAAACAGATTCAAACACAACAAAACAGACATCACAAATTTTAGGAAGAGAAAATGACAACTGTCTAGATTAACCAAATTAAAAAAATCCAGAATGTGACATGCTGCCTCAGAATGCAAACCACCAGCTGGATCCTCGAGCTACAAACTCAAACACGATGAAGACCCCATAATCATCCATTGCACCACCGAGAACATCCTGCCAGAGATCCTCATTATCGGAACCACTGCATCTATGCCCACAAGAAACACTATAATTATGATCACCGAAAACCAATTAATCCTTAACAAGACAAATCAGAAGAACTATCGTCGCTTCACCCTTTTCATCACTGTTGACGTTGACTCCATCACCACAATTGAAACGAAATTTACCGAACTAGATATAAAAAGCAAAAATTTCATCGAGCGAGCATAGAACAAGAATTCAAAAAATACCACAAAACCTCATAATCAAAAACCTAGAAGAAGAAACACCACACATATCTGTTGTAACAACCTAAAGTTTTTCAATGGAATATTCCCTTCTAATATTTATGTCATAAAATATCATGAAAACACAAAACAATGAAATACTAAGTGATAAGTGACCTTTAAACATAATTTTATCACCCCTATGTTTGTAATTTTGAAAATACAACTTACACAGTTGTGTTCAAGATGGTTTTTGGAGTCTAATGAAACAAAAATAATTTTTGATGAATAGTTGAATCCGATAATTCACAATAAATGCTAAATAATGTATTAATGGGGTCAGGTGTGATTTTTTGCTGATGTAAGCCCACTTGGTTCGGGATTACATTATAAAATTACCATTCTTGGTTGTTCAAGACTCACTATTCCTTGTATTAGGTGAAATTAATAAACTAATCAATTTTATATTAAGGAAACCCCTATCCCCTCCACTATAAAAGCCACCATTCATTCCCTCCTTTCCTCACACCTCTAAAGCTCGAAACCTTCTCTAAACTCTGCCCAAACACTGTCTCTAGACCTTCCCCCACTTCCAAGAGTAGCTGGTCTCATCAAAATACCATGCTTAGGCCCTTATGGAGGATCACAAGAAGAATATTATAGAGGTAATTTCTCTCCCTCTTCTCCTTTAATTTCCTTTCATGTTCAAGTTCCTTTCTTGATCTCTCCCCACCTATATTCATCCAAATTGTTTTGTAACTCCAGTATTATAAATATACTGTATTATTATGATTCTAATGGGATATTACATCACCCCACACCCTTTACCTCTTCCTTTTATTTTATTAAAGAGAACATTGTTCATGAGGTGTTAATTTATCACCTTCAAAAACGACATTCTCTCTTCTTCCATTTATACCTTCAGATCTGGTCAAGAAACCATTTTTATGGTTGAACTAGAATGTTTTATATGTATTATGTTATATTTTAAGTTCTGGAAATGACCTATGTCCATATTACTAAGTGAAAAGTTAAAACAAGTTTGTTGTGATCCAAAACCGCTCAAATTAATCCAAATAACCATCATTAAATTCTTATCTAATGACTTGTCCACATGGATCTAATATAATTTATTATAAAATAATTGAAGATCTTGTAATATCATTAATAACATGTAATATCAGTTCTGGATGTTTACCCATGATCTACCCAAACATCAATTTAAGAATACAAGTGAACCACTCAAGAAAACCATGAAAATGAACATCCCCGAACAATGTTTTTAAACTCTATAAGTCATCCAAAGGAACATAATAAGAAATAATGAAACCAAAAAAACCCTATCAATGTATAAAGGTTCTTGGATTTCTAATTAATGAATATAACATCATTATACAGGTCATTAAACAGAATGAGTCATTCAAGAACAAGGTAAGGGGAAATTCTCGAACCCAACTTTCATCCTTCGGGTTCTACCTCTTTCACTCCATTTTTGATAAGGTCACTCTTTAAAGCTAATTTTTTCATCTTTTTATTTCCTTTTCTGGGATATAAATGTTTTATACTGAAGTTTATGTCAATACAAGTGTTTCCCGAAAGAACTATTCCCTTAAGAACACAACTTTTACCTCTCATTCAAGGTTGATGATTCTTGTATCAAGTATGTTGTTCCCTCTTTATTTTGGGAACCCAAAGTTTATGAATGTGTTATTATGGTATGAAACCCATTAATTTTCATGGGCTAGTTATGTTCATTTATTTTATATGTTCATTGTGTCATGCATGAAAAATGATAATGTTATGATGTGACAGGTGCGCCCGGAATTATATAGCACAATATGAATGTTTAAATGTGATGGGTGCGGAAGAAATTATATAGCACTCCAATGCATTGGGTAAAGTGATGAATCTCATGATTAAATGTGAAATTATGTGTGAACAAGATTCTATCTTATTTCAAAAGTATGTGTGGTAGTTAACCACTAAGACATGATGTTTCATTTTTATGGATTGTCACAGTTCAAGTCTTTTATTTATACTCCTCTCATGTTCATGATCATTTTCTTATGTCATGATTATTCTCACCCCATGATATACTGTTCTTACCTATCCTCTTACTGGGCTTCTAGATCACCCCTTTTGATGTATATCCTCATATGGATACATGATCTAAGGATAGGACAAGTTCCACTAAGAAGATAGTGAAGAAGAAATTAAATAAATGTTTATGGTTGATGTTGTATTTTTTATGTATGGTCCTAGTTTTTTCAAGACACTAAACCTCTGGATCCTCTATGTGTAATACTATTATGTTGTTTATCTTTAAAATTATATCATATTAATGTAAGAAAAGGACGGGTTGATATAGTTGGTATCAGAGGAATGGTTTAGTTAATTTGGGAATTAGGATTAGTGAACACTAAAGAAAACCTCTAGCATGAGACTAAGTACAAAAAACCACACAATAATATTTACCAAGGGATACCATATGTTATGTTTTTGGTATAATTGTCTAAATGAATAAGTTATTCATGAATTGTTTTCTTATGTTTTTTTCTAACCTTTTCTATTTTAGAAAATGGTGGGAACCAGGAGAAATCAGGCACTACTGGAATTTTCTCTTTTCCCAACGGTAGTATACCAATGGTTTACTTAAACCATTGGTATAGTTAGCCTTTGCCAATGGTTTAAGGAAACCTTTGGCAAAGGGAATTTCGGTGAACCCTTTCCCAACGGTTCACTGGAACCGTTGGGAAAGGGGTACAAAACCCACACATTTCCCAACGGTTCAGTGTAACCGTTGGGAAATGTGTGCCTTTGCCAATGGTTTTTATAAACCATTGGCAAAGGTTTCCCCCAAATTCTAGATCGCGATCTCCTCTCCCCATTCGGACAGAGCCCTAATCTATTCGCTCTGCTGCTCTAGCGAACCCCATCTGACTCCACTTCTCTCACGAATCCGAACACCAGCACCCCCATCCCAACAGGTACACCCCCATAACAATAGGTAAAATTTGATCTCAACCATATTGTTGTAGTTGTTTTAATGAATAGATTTTTTCCAGGTGTTGGTGGTTTAATTGATTATTGAAATTAATATCTAAATAGGATATTGTTTGTGTTTGTGAAGACTTATTTAATGTTTTTGTATTCTATGTTTGGAAGGAGAGTGTTCAAAACATGTAAATCAGATTTGGGGGAGGGTATCGTGAACATTTACATGTTTTGGATAATGGATTGTGGGAATTATGGATTGTGTTCAAACCAATTTGATATATTTTGGATAATAAATTGTGGGGGTAGGGGGTGTCCATGGGGGTGGGTGGGTTGTCCACGGGGCTGGGCGGGGTGTCCACGGGGGTGGGAAAGGCTGTCCACGGGGGTGGGAGGGGTGTCCACGGGGGTGGGAAAGGCTGTCCACGGGGGTGGGCGGGGCTGTCTAGGGGGTGTGGGTTGTCCTAGGGGTCTGGGTGGGGTGCCCTGGTGGGGGAGGGGTGTGTGGGGTGTCCAGGGGGGGTGGTATGTCTAGGTGGTGGTGGTGGGGTTACAGGGGAGGGGGTGTGGGCTGTTTGGGAGGGTGGGTGGGGCTATCCAGGGGGGTACGAGGTGTCCAGGGGGGTACGGGGGTGGGAGGGTTGTCCACAAGGGTGGACGGGCTGTCCACAGGGGTGGTCGGGCTGTCAAGGAGGGGTGGGCGGGCTGTCCAGGGGGGTGGGTGGGCTGGCCACGGGTGCTAGGGGTGTCCAGGGGGTTGGGCGGGCTATCCAAGGGGGTGGGGGCTGTCCATAGGGATAAGGGGTGTCGAGGGGGTGGGTGGGCTGTCCACGGGGGTGGTTGGGCTGTCTAGGGGGTAGGGGGTGTCCACGGGGGTGGGCGGGGCTGTCCAGGGGGTGTGGGCTATCCTAGGGTCTGGGTGGGGTGTCCTCGTGGGGGAGGGGTGTCTGGGGTGTCCAGGTGGGGTGGTATGTCTAGGTGGTGGTGGTGGGGTTGCAGGGAAGGGGGGTGTGGGCTGTTTGGGGGGGTGGGCGTGGCTATCCAGGGGGGGTACAGGGTGTCCAGGGGGGTACAGGGGTGGGCGGGCTGTCCACAAGGGTGGACGAGCTATCCACAGGGGTGGCCGGGCTGTCAAGGAGGGGTGGGCGGGCTATCCAAGGGGGTGGGGGGCTGTCCATAGGTAGAAGGGGTGTCGAGGGGGGTGGGTGGGCTGTCCACGGGGGTGGTTGGGCTGTCTAGGGGGTAGGGGGAGTCCATGGGGGTGGGTGGGTTGTCCACTGGGGTGGGCAGGGCTGTCCACGGGGGTGGGAAAGGCTGTCCACGGGGGTGGGCGGGGCTGTCCTGGGGGTCTGGGTTGTCCTGGGGGTCTAGGTGGGGTGTCCTGGTGGGGGAGGGGTGTGTGGGGTGTCCAGGGGGGTACGGGGGTGGGCGGGCTGTCCACAAGGGTGGACGGGCTGTCCACGGGGGTGGCCGGGCTGTCAAGGAGGGGTGGGCGGGCAATCCAGGGGGGGTGGGTGGGCTGGCCACAGGGGGTAGGGGTGTCCAGGGGGGTGGGCGGGCTATCCAAGGGGGTGGGGGGCTGTCCATAGGGAGAAGGGGTGTCGAGGGGGGTGGGTGGGCTGTCCACGGGGGTGGTTGGCCTGTCTAGGGTGTAGGGGGTGTCCACGGGGGTGGGTGGGTTGTCCACGGGGGTGGGCGGGGCTGTCCACGAGGGTACCCTACTAATATGGTTATGGGATGAGGCATGCTCTGATGTGATAACACAATAAGTTCTTGTTGGTTTTACATTTTTTCAATAACACATTAGTATGTTTTTTTCACATGTGTAGTTGATACCATGATTATTTTCTTCCTTTATCGTTTACTTAAATGTATTTTCTTTTAAAGTTCAATCCTATTGAATTGTTTATGTCAAAATGACTTATATGAATTCTTTTTACAGAATGGACAGAAGTTGGATGTATGAAACCGATCATATCTCAAGATATTTTCAAAACAATTTGTAGAGCTTTATAGATTTTTCATTTCACAATGCTTCAGATAGTGGTCGCATACACTTCCCATGTTCCAATTGTGTTGGTAGACCTTGGTTGAGTCATGAAGAAGTCAGCTACCACATAACCAAAAATGGTTTTCAAGCAAACTACTTTGTGTGGTATCACAATGGGGAGAAAATGAAATCTCAAATTGGTGATGATCGAAATGAAAGGACTGGAATGGAGAATTTGTTAGATGATCGGTTTCCGTTTATTCGTCATCATGAAAAAGGAAAGGATTTCGACTCAAGAAGACGTCGATATGAGGACAACTGATGCATCTAGTGAAAATGATGATATTGATAGGGTGAAAAAATTGAATGATGCTGCCACGACTCCAGTATATCGACAATGCGATAAAATGAAAATACTGGAATTTTTAATCCGATTATTTCATGAAAAAACTATGTATGGGATTTCTAATACAGCAATCGATTACATTCTTACCCTATTGAAGGATTTACTTCCAGATGATGCAGATATTCCCTCAAACCACTATATGGCATGGATGTTAGTTGAAGAACTTGGATTTTCCAGAAACAAAATTCATGCTTGCCCGAAAGATTGCAGTTTATTCTGGGAAGAAACCGCTGAACGAAATGAATGTATAAAATGTGGCACATCCCGCTATAAGTCAAAATCTGATGGAACACCATCCCGCATTCCACAGAAAGTAATGTGGCACTTTCCATTGATCCCCGGACTCCAGAATCTTTTTATGTCTGATGACATATCAATAAAAATGAGATGGCATGATACCGAGAGAAAGAAGACTAATGATGAGTTGGTTCATCCTGCAGATGGATTTTCATGGCAGAGATTTGATGCTCGACATCCTGATTTTGCAGCTGATGTGCCTAATGTGAGGCTGGGTCTTTCATGCGACGGTTTTAATCTGTTTGGGCAGATGCTTACTTCGCACAACACATGGCTAGTTTTTATACACATTTATAATCTTCCCCCATGGTTGTGTATGAAAAAATCTTTCACTTTCATGAGTATACTCATATCTGGTCCTTCTGATCCCGGCATTGATATTGATGTATACATGCAACCTTTAATAAAAGAGTTAAATCTTATTTGGGATGTGGGTGTGCGCACATACGATGCATGTTCGAAAGACATTTTTCAGATGCGTGCTGCGCTTATGTGGGCGATCAATGATTTTCCGGCTTATGCAATGATGTCTGGATGGAGCACGAAGGGAAAACTGTCATGTCTAGTTTGTATGAAGAATACACAATCCAGAAGAATAAAACATCATTGTAGTTTCAGTTTTATGGGACATCGACGATTTTTGCCAAAGGATCATCCATATAGAATGAATCGTCGAAGATTTGATAATACTATAGAGACCGATGATCCACCTCAGCGTATGTCTGGAACTGATGTGCTTAATGAATTAAAAGATTTCAGTTTTTCGTTCGGGAAGGGTCAAATGAAATCTGGAAAGAGAAAGAATGTTTCCACAGAAACCTGTTACAATTGGAGGAAGAGGAGTATCTTTTTTGATTTGCCTTATTGGTCAACCAATTTTCTACGTCACTGCTTAGACGTAATGCATATTGAAAAGAATATATGTGAAATGTTGCTTTCAGTTCTTCTAAATGTCAAGGGGAAGACAAAAGATTATTTACGATCTCGACGTGACTTGGTGGATTGGGGCATCAGACCAGAATTGCATCCTGTGCGTATCAGTGAAAATAAATGGAAACTTCCATGTGCATCTTATGTGATGACATCTACTGAAAAAAAAACAATTTTTGGAAGTATTAGAGACTATTAGAGTTTCTGATGGCTATTCAAGCAACATATCTAAACGGGTCAACAGAAGAGAGTTGAAGCTAAAATCTTTGAAGACTCATGATTATCACGTTCTACTGCATGAGTTTCTTCCAATAGCAATCCGTCATCTTTTGTCCAATAATTTAAGGGTTGTTGTTATTCGGTTGTGCAATTTGTTTAGAGATCTTTTTGCTAAGAAGTTGTCCAAGTCTTTCTTGAAAAAAATGTTGACAGATGCCCCATTAATTTTGTGTGAGTTAGAGAAAATATTTCCCCCATTATTTTTCACATGCATGCTGCATCTGACTGTCCATATTCAAACTGAAATACTTCTCGGAGGACCTGTTTCTTTTCGTTGGATGTATCCAAATGAAATAAATATGTTCACATTAAAGTCTTATGTTCGAAACAAGAATCATCCCGAAGTTTCTATCGTGAACGGTTACTTAGCTCAAGAATGTATGGATTTCTGTTCAATGTATTTTTCTGATCTTAATACAAGAATGAACAGACCAATGAGAAATGAAGAAGAACAATATGAGAAAATTGAACCCAGTTTTCCATCACTTACTCAAACAGGAGGAATTCCTGGATCATATACATTGAAGACATTTAACCATGAAGAGCAGGAGATGGCACATCGCACAATTTTGTTCAACTGTGATTTGTTCGATGACTATATCAGGTAACAAAATTGAATATGTATATCTTACATATATAACTGTTAAACTATTCATATTTTTTTATCTACAGGGAACATAAAACAACGATAAATAGGAAGCATCGTTCTTTATCTTTGAGAAGGAGAGAGACTTTGCATAGCAAAGAGTTTTCTGCTTGGTTAAAATTGAAGGTAAAAATATTACTGTTTAAATTAATTATTTCAATATTTACATAAGTTTAACTGTCATTTATATTGCAGGTATTGAGTTTGTATGCTGACTATGTCTCTGAGGAAATAAGAGCTTTGGCTTTTGGTCCTAATACCGTGGTTCGTGACTGTAAATCAATTGTTATCAATGGGTACAGATTTATTGTCACTGAACGAGCCAAAAACATGAGAACACAACATGATGGTATTATGGTTACTGCCACAACAGATTGTTATGCCAGTGCATCAGATAGTAGACCGCGACTTGAAAATGTGGGTTATTATGGAGTCGTTGAGAAAATAATAATATTGGATTATTACTCTCATGGACGAGTCACAATGATGAAATGTCATTGGTTTGATTCGATGACGAGACATGGAACATTTATTGATGATTGTGGATTTCGAGTAATTAATATGACCCGCACTCTTTCTACCGAAGAACCATATGTGTTGGAATCAATGGCTAAAAAAGTTTTTTATGTCAAAGATCAACTTCAACCTGAATTTGGTGTCATAGTTGAAGTAATTCGAAGACATATTTTTGATGATGCTGATGACGGAATTGACACTGTCCCTATTGCCATTGGAACCAATCCATTTATTTATTTTGATGACTCCAATAGCTCAATTGTCAGAGTTAATTGTGATCCAGAAGTTGTGGTTGGAAATATATAGAATCATTCATCCATGTTCTCAATTCTTTTGGTTTACCTCGAGTTGGGTTGTTAAGGTTGGTAATATTCATATTTATTTAGTATTGATCACAAATATGTTTTATCTGACTTGACTGTTATGTGAATTTTCAATGTTTATTGGTTGCTGTTTTATTTGAATTTCATTTTCTAATTTGGAATTGAACTGTATTCAAACCAAATCAAACAATATTTCTAACTTGGTGAACATTACAACTTGTATGTTTTATTAAATTCATTCAAGCTCTTCTAAAAAAATTGTTAGCTAAATTACCAATGAATCCCCTCATTCCCTCATATATTTAGTTTTTTGGTTTACACATAAATTTTATTTTTCTAATTAATTACATATTTGTTTTCAAATGTAGGAAATGCAGCCAATTGAAGAGAGACGAAGAAAAAAAATGGCGGGGAACAATCGTCGGATGGAGGAGATGGGCCTTCCACCATTAGTGCCTACAGTGAGTACTTTATTTCAAATATATATATATATATATATATATATATATACAGAATATATAATGTCATGTGATTAATTTTTTTTGTAAATTTTTTTGTAGGATCCACCATTACGTCGACAGTTATTCGACGAGGAGCCTAGTACTGGTCCTAGTACTCAGGCCGGTGGTACGAGGAGGGTTCGTACCAGAGGTGGATGTAGAGCTGCGCGTGCCCGACTAGACCCTAACCCTCCCACTGACATTTCAGCCTTCCCACATTCTGATCCCGGTGTGTCGTTAGGGACACACGGGGTATTTAGGCTTCCCATGTTTTCGCTACCTTCTGCATCTTCTGCCCCATCATTTTCACATCCAATGATGATTCCCACTCCCCAGTTAGCATCAGGTCATACAGCTATTCCATCTTCTTTTCCTTCTACTTCTATCGCTCCGAGCTTTTATATTCCATCATCTTCAACTCCTGTTCCACCAGAGGGTGTTCCATCAGGTTCTGTGGATCCGGCGCCACTCATTGATCAGACTAGCGCAGGTATATTTATAAAACCCTAACAAATTTTTATAGAAATATTTATTTTCATTATAACATGTTTTGATAAATTATTTGTTTTTCTTTCATGACAGATACATCTATTGACAGGAGGCGGGGGCGGGGCCGTACACGCATGCGTTCGGTGTGGAACCGTCGCACACAGGTTATGGTGGAATATAATGAAGACAATCAGATGGTTGAGAAAACAGGGCTGCAATGTCAGAGTTTTCTGGCGACGCTTGCCAAATACTCCGACATCATTCCCATCAGCCCGCTCTCGTGGAGAAATTTTCCACATGAGGTCAAAGATAGAACTTGGGCAGAGATATGGGTAAAAAATTCTGTTGTATTTATTTCCATGAATTATTTTTGTATTTATATGAATTAATATTTTGATTTCAGCTTCGATTTAATTTTCCTGATGGTGAGCGTGCACGACTGGAATGTCTAAAGGATTTAGGCGAGCTTTGGAGAGCCTACCAGCATGAGCTGTATATTGGCTGGCGTGCTAGAGTTGGAACTGAGTTAGAGGCGGTACCAGTCGTGGATGATTGTCCTATAGAGCAGTATCGTCAGATGATTACTCATTGGACGAGTACCCAGTTTAAGGTATGAATTAAATTTGAGGTATTTAAATAATAACATTCAAGTTTTTCATTAATATTATCCTTTGCATTATCGAATTTTATTTAGGAATCATCTGGAAAAAATAAATAAAACATTGATGCAAAAAAATACCTCTATACACTAGGACGCACGATGATGCCGGATCATGAGAGGCAGCAGGTATGACAATTGTTTATATGTTTTCTTTACGACTTACATTTTCTTTTGTTTCCTCAATTATTTAATCATTTGCTAATGTTTTTATATAACTTTTTTTTTCAATGTCATTGTAGAGGAAAGTACAAAATATTGAAGGATGTGTGCCTCGAGCAAAACTGTTTTGCTCGAGTAGACGAAAAAAGTATGGAAGTGCTGTCAACGAAGCGACTCAGCAGCAGATTGTAAGTTTTAATATGTTGATTTTATATTTTAATATCTATTTAGTAACTTAATAATATATTTATATTTGTAACAGGATGCTTTAGAGGCCCTCGATGCCCAAGAAGCAGACAATTTTGGGTCATCTGATCACTTACATCAGGTGTTGGGAGAGGATCATTCTGGCAGAGTACGCTGCCGACCTAGGATAGCCCCGGCGAGGTATTGGCCTACCTCTGGTATGAGTTGTAGTGCCACCGAGCTGTAGCAAGTTAGGTCACAGGCAGAACATGCTGAGAAAAGGGCCATAGAGACGGCAGAACAGTCTGCTAGGGCAAACAGTGCATTTATGAAATTTATTGAAGTTCTACGTCCAACACTTCCAGTAGAGGCCAGCCCAGCGATTGATGAATACATGTCGTCGATACATTCTATATATGGTGCACTAGGGGGCAGTTCCAGTGGTGGTCAGGCCGATGTCCAGCTTGAAGATGATGATGGCGAGGAGTCTGATGCGGAAGAGGAGGGAGATGAGGAGGGCGAGGAGGAGGGCGAAGGCGAGGAGGAAGGCGCTGTGGAGGGTGAGGACGATGAGGAGGACGATGACGAGGGTGATGATGATGATGATGATGATGGTGATGCTGATGCTGATGTGGGACATATTGATCCGTTATATTTTTGACTTATATTACTGAGATTTGATGTTTAATCTATTCTAGTTGTTGGTTTTATCTAGACTCGTAGTATAGTATTGGAGTTGAGTTATTTTTATATATTGTATGTTTTTATGGATGTTGTTGTCTTTTAGTGGTTGTGTGTTTGAGAACTCCCTGGACAACCCCCCTCATTCTTGGACCTTGGACAACCCCCCCTCCCCCTTGGACCCCGAACACCCCCCAAACACCCCCAGGACAGCCCCGCGGACAGCCCCTGGACAGCCCCCCGTACAGCCCCCAACCATCCTCCCTGGACCCCGGATAGCCCCCCGGACAGCCCCCTCGGACAACCCCCCCACCCTCCCCCTTGGACCCCATACACGTCACGAATAATAATTAAAATGTTTCACTGTGTTTTCAGCTCAATCCGAGGCCGTCCGCAATGAATTTGACCGTTTGACGCCCGTTTTGGCCGTTTATGACACCAGAACTGCGTTGTCGGTCACCGCGGGCACACGGCACGTCCGATTGACGTTCCGTCTGCTCGACCACTTCATAAATCACTCACCAGTATTTTTCGTCTGATTTCAGGTCATTCTGAAATTGTTCGGCCCATTTGGACCCCCCTCACACGCGTTTACGAAGCACGCCCATCACTTAAAACACGAATATTGAGCCGTACCGCGCAAACCGCACGTCTGATTGACGTTTCGTCTGTGTTTACACGTCACGAATAATAATTAGAATGTTGCACGGGGGTTTCAGCTCAATCTGAGGTCGTCCGCTATGAATTTGACCGTTGGACACCCGTTTTGGCCATTTATGACACCAGAACTGCGTTGTCGGTCACCGCGGGCACACGGCACGTCCGATTGATGTGCCGTCTACTCAACCACTTTATAAATCACTCACCCGTATTTTTCGTCTGATTTCATGCCATTCCGAAATCGTTCGGCCCGTTTGGACCCCCCTCACGCGCGTTTACGAAGCACACACATCACTTAAAACACGAATATTGAGCCGTACCGCGCAAACCGCATGTCCGATTGACGTTCCCTCTGCACGTACACATCACGAATAATAATTAGAATGTTTCACGGTGGTTTCAGCTCAATCTGAGGTCGTCCGCTATGAATTTGACCATTTGACGCCCGTTTTGGCCGTTTATGACTCCAGAACTGCGTTGTCGGTCACCGCGGGCACACGGCACGTCCGATTGACGTGCCGTCTGCTCGACCACTTCATAAATCACTCACCCGTATTTTTCGTTTGATTTCAGGCCATTCTGAAATCGTTCGACCCATTTGGACCACCCTCACGCGTGTTTATGAAGTGCGTGCATCACTTAAAACACGAATATTGAGCCATACCGCGCAAACCGCATGTCCGATTGACGTTCCGTCTGCACGTACACGTCACGAATAATAATTAGAATGTTTCACGGTGGTTTCAGGTCAATCTGAGGTCGTCCGCTATGAATTTGACCGTTGGACGCCCGTTTTGGCCGTTTATGACACCAGAACTGCGTTGTCGGTCACCGCGGGCACACGGCACGTCCGATTGACGTTCCGTCTGCTCAACCACTTCATAAATCACTCACCTGTATTTGTCGTCTGATTTCAGGCCATTCCGAAATTGTTCGGCCCGTTTGGACCACCCTCACGCGCGTTTACGAAGCGCGCGCATCACTTAAAACACAAATATTGAGCCGTACCGCGCAAACCGCACGTCCGATTGACGTTCCGTATGTGCGTACACATCACGAATAATAATTATAATGTTTCACGGTGGTTTCAAGTCAATCCGAGGTTGTCCGCTATGAATTTGACCATTTGACGCCCGTTTTGGCCGTTTATGACACCAGAACTGCGTTGTCAGTCACCGCAGGCACACGGCACATCCGATTGACGTGCCGTCTGCTCGACCACTTTATAAACCACTCACCCGTATTTCTCGTCCGATTTCAGGCCATTCCGAAATCGTTTGGCCCGTTTGGACCACCCTCATGCGCGTTTACGAAGCGCGCGCATCACTTAAAACACGAATATTGAGCCGTACCGCGCAAACCGCACGTCCGATTGACGTTCCGTCTAAGCGTACAAATCATGAATAATAATTAGAATGCTTCACGGTGGTTTCAGTTCAATCCGAGGTCGTCCGCTATGAATTTGACCGTTTGACGCCCGTTTTGGCCGTTTATGACACCAGAACTGCGTTGTCGGTCACCGCGGGCACACGGCATGTCCGATTGACGTGCCGTCTGCTCAACCACTTCATAAATCACTCTCCCGTATTTTTCATCTGATTTCAGGCCATTCCGACTTCGTTCGGACCATTTGGACCCCCCCTCACGCGCGTTTACGAAGCGCGCACATCACTTAAAACATGAATATTGAGTCGTACCGCGCAAACCGCACGTCCGATTGACGTGCCGTCTGCGCGTACACGTCAAGAATAATAATTAGAATGATGCACGGTGGTTTCAGCTCAATATAGAGACATGGTGTGGCCGGAACCACTCAAAGTTTCCATCTTTTGTTTCAAAAGGATGTCATTTTATGTGAAAAGCATCAACTGACATACGGAAAACCGACCAAACGCATTCCGAATCTGTTGATAATTTATCCCAACAATACATGGGTCATATGTGATGTGTACGAGCCAACCCGGGATGAATCTGAGTCGCGGTGTGGCCAGGATAAGTCTAAGTGACTCTCTTTTGTTTAAAATGGACACCATTTTAAGTACCGACGGGAAAACAACCAAACGGATTCGGTTTCCATTGAAAATTTAGGAGAATGATCCATGGGTCATATGTGACGTGTACGAATCATCCCCACCTCAATCCAACATGCGGTGCAGCTGACACCACTCAAAGTGTTCGTCTTTTGTTTCAAAGGGACGTCATTTTAAGTGAAAGGCATCAACTCACATACGGAAGAAAGACCAAATGCATTCGGATTCTATCAATAATTTAGCACAATGATCCATGATTCATATGTGACGTGTACAAGTCAACCCCGTCTTAATCCAAGATGTGGTGTGGCCGACACCACTCTAACTCTGTCTCTTTTGTTTAAAATGGACATGATTATAAATGAAAAGAAAAAATGGCATACGCAAAACCAACCAAATGCATTCGTAATCTTTTGATAATTTATCACAACGATCCATGGGTCATATGTGACATGTACGAGCCAACCCGGGATGAATCTGAGTCGCGGTGTGGTCAGGATTAGTCTAAGTGTCACTCTTTTGTTTAAAATGGACAACATTTTAGGTACATACGGAAAACCGACCAAACGCATTTGGTTTCCATTTAAACTTTAGGAGAGAGATCCATGGGTCATATGTGACGTGTACGAATCAACCCCGCCTCAATTGGAGACGCGGTGTGGTCGGTACCACTCATAGTGTCCGTCTTTTGTTTCAAAAGGACGTCATTTTAAGTGAAAAACATCAACTGGCATACGGAAAACTGACCAAACACATTCGGATTGTGTCGATACTTTAGCACAACGATCCATGGGTCAAATGTGACGTGTACGATTCAACCCTGCCTCAATCTGAGATGCGGTGTGGCCGGGATCACTTCAGATGTATGTATTTTGTTTAGAATTGACATCATTTGAGGTAAAAATATATGGTATAGAAAAAACCGATCAAATTATGAATTGAATTTTGGATTCCACATATAATTGTCATCTAAATTTTAAATTGAATTCTATATGAATTATGTACGTTTATAATTACGTTATTAATTCTAATTTAATTGTCATCTAAGTGTGGTCGGGACCACTCTAAGTGACTTTCTGTTGTTTAAAATGGACAACATTTTAAGTACATACGGAAAACTGACCAAACGCATTCGGTTTCCATTGAAACTTTAGAATAATGGTCCATGGGTTATATGTGATGTGTACGAGTTAACTCCACCTCAATCCAAGGTGTGGTGTGGCCAGCACAACTCAAAGTGTATGTCTTTTGTTTCAAAAGGACATCATTTTAAGTGAAAAACATCAATTGACATACGGAAAACTGGCCAAACACATTCTGATTGTGTTGATACATTAGGAAAATGATCCATGGGTCATTTGAGACGTGTAAGAGTCAACACCATCTAAATCCGAGACGCGGTGCGGCCGGTACCACTCTGACTGTGTCTCTTTTGTTTAAAATGGACAAGATTATAAGTGAAATAAACAACTGACATATGAAAAACTGACAAAACGCATTCAGAATCTGTTGAAAATTTAGGACAATGATTCATGGGTCATATGTTATGTGTAAGTGTCAACCACACCTCAATCCGAGTCGTGGTTTGGCTGAGACCACTCTAAGTGTATCTCTTTTCTTTAAAATGGACTACATTTTAAATTCATATGGAAAACCAACCAAACGCATTCTGATTGTGTTTATATTTTAGAACAACAATCCATGGGTCATTTGTGATGTGTACGAGTTAACCCCGCCTCAATACGAGGCGCGGTGTGGCCGACACCATTCAATGTGTCTCTATTTTATTTAAAAAAACACTTCATTTTAAGTGAAAACAACAACTGACATACGGAAAACCGACCAAACAATTTCAGAATATGTTGATACTTTAGGACAATGATCAATGAGTCATTTGTGATGTGTACGAGTTAACCTCGCCTCAATCCGAGGCACGGTGTGACCGGTATCATTCTAGATGTATGTATTTTGTTTAAAATGGATATCATTTCTATTAAAAATATATGGTATATGAAAAACCAATCAAATTATGAATTGAATTTCGGATTCCACATATGATTGTCATCTAAATTTTAAAATGAATTCTAAATGAATTATGTATGTTTATAATTATGTTATGAATTCTACATTAATTATGGATGTGTATATTTTCAAGATGCATTATATGTGTTGGTTGGTTGCTTTGCATTATTTGTGTGTGTTGGTTTGTTCTCTATATGTATGCATTATATGTGTTACAGGTACAATAATTGGATTGAAAAATGAATTGAAAACGAGGGCATAATTGGATTGAAAATTGAATTGAAACCGAGGGTGAATGCCCAAAAACCAGACCTGCTGTGAAAATTGCAGGCTTCTGTGCAATATGCACAGCAAAGCCTATGCCAACGGTTTGAAAATCGTTGGCATAGGCTCTATGTATCTGTTTTTACCAACGGTTCAAGGAACCGTTGGTAAAAACACCCTATCCCAACCGTTTGAAACCGTTGGGATATCCTGTTGAATGGTTGTTTTTACCAAAGGTTCTATGAACCGTTGGTAAAAACCTTTCCCAAGGGTTTGTAAACTATTGGGAAAGAAAATTCTCTGTTGATTTCCCAACAGTTTGGCAGAACCGTTGGGATAGGTTGATTTTTTCTAACCTATCCCAACGGTTCTGTGTAAACCGTTGGGAAAATCCTTTCCCAACGGCTTACTTCCCCACGGTTTGCAGAACCGTTGGTATAACATATACCAATGGTTCTACAGCCATTCCCAATGGTTCTAAACTGTTGGTAAATGCTGGATTTCTAGTAGTGAGGCCAACAACTCTTGTGAGGGCCAATGAAACGATTCCAAGAACAACATCCCCAATGATTTGGGAGGTGGAGTTCAAAACTTCATGGAAATGCTTACCCAATTATCTCAGGTTATCAATAACAACCATAATAATGGGGAACGTCCTCCTTCACCAAAGAGGGATCAACTAGCTATCGAATGTTTTATACGGAAACCACCACCACCGTTTTGTGGATCTTCTGATCCACTAGTTGCGGAATAGTGGGTCAACTCCATGGAGAAGATCTTTTCTGTACTTCACTATTCTGAGATGGAGAAGTTGACTCTAGCCATCTATCATCTAGATGGAGAAGCTTATCAGTGGTGGGATTTGAGAAAGGACACCATGCCAAGGGAGGAAATTGAAGAGATGGAATTGGAATACTTTAAGATAATGTTTCTTAATAAGTACATCCCACGAACTCTTCACACGAAGATGGAGAGGGAATTCATAGATCTCAAGAAAAAAGAAGGAGAATCTATCACAACCTATGAAGCAAATTTCACAAGGCTCACAATGTATGCTTCAGGTTTTATTATCAACAATGATAGCAAAATTGATAGGTTCTTTAGTGGATTAAAACCACCTCTTCGAAAGGCTCTTCAAATTCGAGACTTTGGGAGTTATGAAGAAGTTGTTCGGAGTGCTCTCAAAGTGGAGATGGGGTTTGGAGAATGGTCTCATGGCTATGGTGATAATAAAAGAAAGATGGAGTTTCAAGCTAGTGGATCTAGTTACAAAGGTGGTAAGAAAACACAACGCCCCACATGCCAAAAATGTGGGAAGTTGCACCATGGGAACTGCCTCAAAGGGATGGGGAAATGCTTCAAGTGTGGGAAAGAAGGACACCATGCTCAAGAGTTTCGAAAATATATGAAAATTAAGGATATTGTTGCCAATGAATGGTGAGAACCACTCATGGTTCAATGCTACAACTGTAGGGAGCAAGGGCACTATGCAAACCAGTGCACTAAACCACGAGCTCTCGAGGGTAATCAGCGTCAGCAGCCACCAAAGCCAAAGGAACAAGGGAAGGCTTATGCCATCACTACATCAGAGGTGGATCCTGATAATGAAGTCGTACAAGGTACACTTCCTATTCACTCAGGATTGTAAAAATTCTTATTTGATTCTGGTTCTACGCATTCCTTTATATCTTGCAAGTTTTCTAGAACTATAGAATCGAAGCCCTGAAACCTTGAAGTAGAGATATCTGTAAAAACACCAAGCAGTGCAATCATTGCAACCCAAGTGTTTGACTCTTGTCCTATTGATGTATGTGGGAAGATTATTTTGTAAAATTTTGTAATACTTTCCTTGGTGGAATTTGACACTATAATGTGAATGGATTGGCTCTCTCTATATAGAGCACATATCAACAGTCGGGAAAAGGAAATATCTTTTCATATTCCGAACCATCCCATACTCCTCTAAAAATGCATGGAAGATCATGAATATCCTTTGAAAAATCCTTCAATGGTGTGGGTGTTGATCCCCTATGAAGAAGCATACCTCGCCCAAATGGTTGAGTCGAAGGAAAGTGCCAACCTTGAGGAAATGGCCATCATGAGGGAATACAGTGATGTATTTCATGAAGAGTTACCCATAATTCCCCCGGATCGTGAGGTATATTTCTCAATTGAACTCATACCCAGAGCTACTCCTATCTCGAAATGTCCCTATAGGATGGCTCTTATCGAACTAGAGGAGCTAAAGAATCAGTTGCAATAGCATCTGGACAAAGGGTTCATATGCCCTAGTGCATCGCCTTGGGGTGCTCCTGTGCTCTTTGTGAAGAAGAAGGATGGGAGAATGTGGATGTGTATGGATTATTCGAAACTCAACAAGATCACCATAAAGAACAAGTATCCTCTCCCTAGGATTTATGACTTGTTCAATCAGTTAAGAGGAGCTCAATACTTCTCAAAGGTGGATCTTCATTCTAGATATCATCATGTAAAGGTGAAGAAGGAAGATATTCAAAAGGCTGCCTTCCGTACAAGGTATGGGCACTATGAGTTTTTGGTGATGCCCTTAGGACTTACTAATGCCCCAAAAATCTTCATGGATTTGATGAATAGAGTCTTTAGACATTACCTCGACAAATTTTTGGTAGTGTTTATCGATGATATTCTCATCCACTCCAAGAGCAAGGAGGAACATGAAGAATATATAAGACTTGTGTTGGCAACATTGAGAAAGGAGAAGTTGTATGCCAAGTTCAGCAAGTGTTACTTTTGGATGAATCATGTCACATTCTTGGGACATGTGATCACAAGTGAGGGAATTTATGTGGATCCTACAAAGACAAAGGCAATTGAAGAATGGCCCCAGTCCTCTAGTGTCACAGGAATCCGTAGTTTTATTTGATTAGTTGGGTACTAATGACGTTTTGTGAGAAACGTATCATGATTTTCAATCCCGCTAACTAAGTTAACAAGGAAAGGGGTAAAGTATGTATGGTTGTAAGAATGTGAGTCAAGCTTCAAGGAGCTAAAGAGAAGGCTGATCACTGCACCTGTACTCACACTACCAAAAAGTGGTGAAAGTTTTGTGATATACAGTGATGCTTCAAAGAAAGGCTTGGGTTGTGTACTCATGAAAAATGATAATGTGATAGCCTACGCCTCATGATAGTTGAAGATCCATGAGCAGAACTACCCGACGCATGATCTAGAGCTGGCAGCCGTGATTGTTTCCTTGAAAATCTGGCGGCACTACCTTTGTGGAGAGAAGTGTGACATATACACCAACCACAAGATCCTAAAGTATATATTCACACAAAAGGAGCTCAACATGCGTCAAAGGAGATGGTTAGAGCTATTCAAGTATTACGATTTCTCTATTCACTATCCTCCTAGGAATGTGAACAAGGTAGCTGATGCTCTAAGAAGAAAAGAACCTGCTACTCTGTCCATGTTGCAGATTGAGAAAGACCCGATCTTCTTGGATATGCAAAGAATGGATTTGGAAATCATAATGGTAGGGGATACATCCTACCTTTCCCAAATGATTGTGCAACCATCCATCCAAGAGAAGATTAAGGAAGAACAAAGGGATGATGTGGAGATATAAAAGAGGGTGAATGCAGTAAAGGAAGGGAAGCTTCAAGAGTTCCATATCGATGATGATGGTGTGATTCGGTTTGGAACGCGGCTTTGTGTACCTTCATCACCCAAAATAATGAAGGAGATATTAGATAATGCATATATCTCAACTTTCTCAATCCATCCTGGGAGTACCAGGATGTATCGTCATCTCCGAGAACACTTCTGGAGAGATAACATGAAGAAGGAGATTGTGGAATATATATCATGTTTCTTGGTATGTCATCAAGTTAAAGCTAAGTGACAAAAGTCCAAGGGTATGATGTATCCATTGCATATACCCATGTGGAAATGGGAAAATGTTACTATGGACATTGTCATGGGACTCCCACAGACGTCAAAGGGAAATAATGCGATATGGGTTGTGGTTGATCGACTCACCAAGAATTCCCATTTTATCGCTATTTGGGAAGACCTCTCTCTTGAACAACTTGCAAGGATATATGTGAAGGAAGTGCTGAGACTGCACGGTGTTCCACTCTCAATTGTCTCTGACCGTGATCCAAGGATCAAATCTTTGTTCTTGAAGAGCCTTCAACATGCTTTGAGTACTGAATTAAATTTCAGCATGACCTATCACCCCCAAACTGATGGCTAGTCTGAAAGGACTATTCAGACGCTTGAGGATATGCAAAGAGCATGCTCTATAAAATTCAAAGGTGGATGGGATCAGCATCTCCCATTGGTTGAGTTCTCATACAACAATAGCTTCCACTCGAGCATTCAGATGGATCTGTATGAAGCTCTGTATGGAAAACAATGTAGAACTCCAACCTGTTAGGATGAATTTGGATAAAGAAAGATACTTGGACCTGATCTTGATCAAGAGATGATAGAGAAGGTTCAAGTCATCCAAAAACACATTAAAGCTGCTCATAGTCGGCAAAAGAGCTATGCTAACAACCGTCGAAGGGACTTGGAGTTCGACGTTGGAGATAAAGTCTTCCTTCGAATATCTCCACGGAAGAGAGTCATGCGATTCAGGAAGAAAGGGATGTTAAGCCCAAGGTTTATTGGCCCCCTTGATATCCTTGAATGCATAGGAGTCGTGGCCTATCGTCTAGAACTTCAACTGAATATGGAACAAGTTCATGATGTGTTTCATGTATCACTACTGAGGAAGTACATACCAGACTCCTCACATGTACTAAACTCAGAGGTAGTGCAGTTGGAAGATGATCTCTTCTATGAGGAGTAGCCAGTAAAGATTCTGGACCGATGTGATAAGGTTCTATGCAACAAGACAATCCGTCTTGTCAATGTGTTGTGGAGGAACCATAAGTTTGAGGAAGAAACTTGGGAACCAGAAAGGCCAATGAAGGATAAGTACCCTCACCTTTTTGTGTAAAGTGAAATTTCGGGGGCGAAATTTTTAAGGGGGGAAGAATGTAACAACCCAAAGTTTTTCAATGGAAAATTCCCTTTTTATATTAATGTCATAAAATATCATGAAAACACAAAACAATGAACTACTAAATGATAACTGACCTTTAAACATAATTTTTTCACCCCTATGATTGGAATTTTGAAAATCCGACATACACAATTGTGTTCAAGATGGTTTTTGGAGTCTAATGAAACAAAAATAATTTTTGAAGAATAGTTGAATCCGATAATTCACAATAAATGCTAAATAATGTATTAATTGGGTCATATGTGATGTACTGCTAATGTAAGCCCACTTGGTTCGGGATTACATTATAAAATTACTATTCTTTTTCATTCAAGACTCACTATTCCTTTTCTTAGGTGAAATTATTAATCTAATCAATTTCATATTAAGGAAACCCCTCTCCCCTCCACTATAAAAGCCACCCTTCACTCCCTCTTTTCCTCACACCTCTAAAGCTCCAAGCCTTATCTAAATTCCTCCCAAAACCTTCTCTAGACCCTCCCCCACATCCAAGAGCAGCTAGTCTCATCAAAAGACCAAGCTTAGGCCCTTAAGGAGGATCTCAAGAGGAAGATTCTAGAGGTAATTTCTCTCCCTCTTCTCCTTTAATTTCCTTTCAAGTTCAAGTTCCTTTCTTGATCTCTCCCCACCTATATTCATCCAAATTGTTTTTTAACTCCTGTATTATAAATATACTGTATTTTTATGTTTCTAAGGGGATATTATATCACCCCAAACCCTTTCCTTCTTCCTTTAATTTTATTAAAGAGAACGTTGTTCATGAGGTGTTAATTTATCACCTTCAAAAACGACATGCTCTCTTCTTCCATTTATACATTCAGATCTGGTCATGAAACCATTTTTATGGTCGAACCAGAATATTTTATATGTATTATGTTATATTTTACATTCTGGAAATAACTTATGGCCATATTACTAAGTGAACAGTGAAAACAAGTTCGTTTTGATCCAAAAACCGCTCAAATTAACCCAAATAACCATCATTAAATTCTTATCTAATGACTTGTCCACATAGATATAATATAATTAATTATAAAATAATTAAAGCTCTTTTAATATCATTAATAAAATGTAATATCAGTTCTGTATGTTTATCCATGATCTACCCAAACATTAATTTATGAATACAAGTGAACCACTCAAGAAAACCCTGAAAACGAACATCCCCAAACAATGTTTTTAAACTCTATAAGTCATCCAAAGGAACATAATAATAAATAATGAAACCAGAATGAAACCCTATTAATGTATAAATGTTCCATAATTTCTAATTAATGAATATAATGTCATTATATAGGACATTAAAGAGAAGGAGGCATTCAAGAACAAGGTATGGGGAAATTCTCGAACCCATCTTTCATCCTTCGGGTTCTACCTCTTTCACTCCATTTTTGATATGGTCACTCCTTAAAGATCATTTTTTCATATTTTTATTTCCGTTTATGGGATATACATGTTTTATACTGAAGTTTATGTCAATCCAAGTGTTTTCCGAAAGAACTCTTCTCTTAAGAACTCAACTTTTACCTCTCATTCAAGGTTGAACATTCTTGTATCAAGTGTGTTGTTCCCTCTTTATTTTGGGAACCCAAAGTTTATGAATGTGTTATTATGATATTAAACCGATTCCTTTTCATGGGTTAGTTATGTTCATTTATGTTATATGTTCATTGTGTCATGCATGATAAATGATAATGTTACGATGTGACAGGTGAGCCCGGAATTATATAGCGCAATATGAATGTTTAAATGTGACGGGTGCTCTTGGAATTATACAGCGCTCCAATGAATTGTGTAAAGTGATTAATCTCATGAGTAAATGTGAAATTTTGTGTGAACAATATTCTAGCTTAGTTCACAAGTATGTGTGGTACATAACCACTAAGACACGATGTTTCATTTTTATGCATTGGCACATTTCAAGTCTTTTATTTATGCTCCTCTCATGTTCATGATCATTTTCATATGTCATGATTATGCTCACCCCATGATATATTGTTCTTATCTATCCTATTACTGGGATTCTAGCTCACCCATTTTGATGTATATCATAAGGTGGCTACATGTACTAAGGAGAGGACAAGTGCCACTAAGAAGCAAGTGAGGAATAAATTAAATAAATGTTTATGGTTGATGTTGTATTTGTTATGTATTGTCTAAGTTTTCCCAAGACACTAAACCTCTGGATCCTCTATGTGTAATACTATTATGTTGTTTATCTTTGAAATGATGTAATAGTAATGTATGAAAAGGATGGGTCGCTATATATTTCAAACCAGAAAAATGGACGTCCAAGCATGTAGGACCTCCTGAAAAGCCGTCAACCGCTTGAACAACACCTCCCAAAACATCCTCATGAGCGATCATACCAGAAAGACTTGGAGGGGGAGAAGGAACTTAGAGTCAGGGCAGAGATTCAATGGATGAAGGACTCAACAGTGGGTTGCACCAATGCAGGAACCTCCTTACTCTATGGATCCACAAAACTGATAACCCATCCAGCCATCATGAACAGAACTCCTAGATCCAGAACACCAAAGGCACCAAGCAAAAACACCAGCATCGAACGAGTCGTCACCTCTGATGATGTAACACCCCGACCCCAATTACCCAGAGTCGGTGCATTATTACATTATATTGGAATTATCACAAGAAAGATCAAGTCTCGAAATATTGATTAGTTTAGTAGTCTTGTAATAACTAGATACATTCATTGAGTTTATATTACATCATAAAATGAAAACTAAAACAATATAGTCTCCATATTCCACACTTTTATCCCCTCATACTATCCATTCAAGTCATTCATAAAATACTTCTTCACATCCTAGGAAAAATAAAACATAGAAATGGGGTGAGATCAAATGCGCAGTAAGGATAACAATATAGAGGAAACATTCATAAATAAAAATAAAAATTTACAGCAATGTATAAATAAACAAAATCCTTTTAAACTTGAACTTCAACGTAGTATGGAAAAAATAAAATGAAATAATTCCATTTACTTATTTTCATGGATATTCTACTAGTCCAATAATCACATGCAATATCAATAACCACATTCATAATGATAGAATGCATAATACCATACTATCATAACCACATAGCCAAAGCCTTGTGCCAAGACTACAAATAAGATTTTGCCAAGGCCTTCTGCCAAGACACTAGTTTGTCTCATGAGACGTACTGATACATCGAGGAGCTATAGTGGGCTCCACCCATCACATATTAAGTCCAATTCATTCTCCTATGAAAAGGTTTAAACATAACATAATTATTCCTATTAAAACTAGTATACGAAATGTAAATACTTCATCCATAAACCATGAATGGTATAAAAATAACACATCCATAGTCAAACATATCACAAAACCATCAATACAATATAGAAGTTTTGTATCATAATAAATCAACTTCAAATAAGCTTAAAATCCATCAAAATATGCTGACATAGATGAAAGCAAAACTCTTTTTCTAGAAATATCTCTTTCTATTTTGAAATCATTTAAGAGTCATATATTTATAAAATAAAATAAAATTATTTGAAAAAATTCTTATAAGATTGTAAGGGATGCTTTGAAGATTTTATAAAGGAGGAAAATAGCCGCACCCTCCGTATAAGTTAAAAAAATGACATTCTTATATTAATTCTGTCGAAAAGGTTAAAAAGGACCTTGTTTGGAAAACGAAGGAAAGATTCCTTTATAAACTTCTAACAAAAAGTCAAATAAGTTTATAAATGACTTTAAACCATATTCTGTAAAATAGTAAGAATGTTTTGAAACACATTTTTAAGAAACATGGATGTGGATGATAAAGAGGTCCTAGTAGATTATTGCGTATAAACAACCTCGGATAATGAAGAGATTGCGAAATAAACCCTTACCTTGTACTTTTCCTTGGTTGGGGGTAGGTTAAACTCCTTTATAATGGTGAAATGACTGTTATTAAATTATACAAGAATCATATACATTAATATGATATCATATATGATCTTTTAACATTGATTTGTTGATAATATCTTAGTATTATCATAGTTTCGGGTGTTAACTTACTCATTTTATTTTATATGTTTTGTTATGTAAGCCATGTTTTTTATGGATAGATTGTATCTTATTAATATCTAGAATTATATTAAGTCCTTAAAAATTATTATTAATCATAAAATGAGAATTAGACATGAATGGATACAATGGAGAATGAATCTCATTGTGTTCGTGGAGACGGTAATCCGTACGTACGCACAAGCGAAAATATCATTCTTTTGATATGAAAATAACATATAATTGGATGTTATATCATATATAAAGAATCATTATCATGTTATATTTATTATTTACATGAATTTCACATCATTATTATACCCATCCAAATAATAATTTATTGAATAACAATTACACCATGACGTGGAGACGGTAAGCCGTACGTACGCACGTATGGTGAAATGTCATTCAAAGGATGGATAGAATACTGAAATATGGTTGTACCATGTTTATAATAACATAAAAGTATATATAATATACTGGAGTTATTATTTTAGAATGGTAATAACAAAGATAGAAGAAGTGGAAGAAGAAAGGAACTTGAAAAGGGGTGGTGAAATCATTACCTTTTCTTCGGGTTCTTCCTTTTGATTTGATCAAAGGGCTCATTAGGTTGGATTTCTATCTAAAGGAAGGACTCTAAGATGAAGTGACGGATGTTGAGAGTTTATTTGGTCAGGGTTTGGCTGAACCAAAAGGCTTTTAATGTGTGAATTAATGAGAAGGAGGAGTTCCCTTTTATAAGAGGGGTGAGGTGCACCTTTGGAAAAGCTAGAAATATTATTTTATAATAAATTAATATTCGGTTTATAATGGATCCTAATTGGATTATTTAAATGTTAAGGTGGTTATGGGTCGAAAACCACTCAACCAATATAATTTAGACAGGTTTGGATCATTATATTAACCTTATCATTTAGTTTTAACTCTTAGTTAATTAGTTTGACACTTACCATGTCACTTTGTATTTTTATATTATATAGTTAATAAACTTACTATATACCTCCAAGAGACACCAAAGTGGTCCATTAATGATAAACCTATCATGATATATGTCTCTTGGAAGAAACATAGATATTTAGAAATTTAATTCAAATTAACAATATAATATTTGTTTTAAAAACTCTTTTATGTCAATTTTGACACTATTGGGTATTTTGTTTTTGATAAATTTATAAAAGCATTATTACTTCGAACAAAATTTATATAATCATCAATAATATGTCATATCAACCTATAAAATTAGTGTAATTCATAAAAAAGCTAAATTATATTTATATGGGTATTTATAATATCAATTATTTTAATTTTTCACTATTATGGTAAATACTACATCATCATTATGTCATAAATAAATTAAATTATTTATTGTTTAAAAATTATAAATCAAATATAATTATGTATTAAATATTTTTAACTTTATAATGAATATTTATAATAAAAAATCCAACATATATAACCCTATGTAAAAAATGTTTTGCTAAAAGATATATGCTTATTCCATTTTTGTATTTTTATTAACTTAATTAATATAAAGTGTCATTATCACTTACAAGTGGCTCCATGGGGTCCAAAAATATACCCAAAGATGCCCATGGTCGTTCATGTATCAACCAATAAGGTTAGGACACGTTTTAGGGTAATTGTTTATTATTATAATATTATTTTTATCCCTTATTTACTGGATTTACCCTTTAACCATGGTAAATAAAATATTTACCGAAGTAATTATTCAAAATGTCTGAAAATAAAAGTTAACTATTTAAACAAATTGAACATCCTGATTCCAAATATGGAATCCATTTTTCCAAATTCAAAACACAGAAGTGTCAGACATTTATTTTAAATTAATTCCCGCTGTCAAAACCAAAAACGTGTTTTTAAGATATAATAACTATCAAAAGATTGATAATTGTTTATGTCAGGTTTAATTATGAAATTATGTCCAATGACCAACATAGTATTAAATGGTAAAAATATATTCTAAATATAATTTAAAACCACTCAAATTCATAATTTATCACTATTAAGTATTTTGATTAAAAAAGTTGTTTTTAATTAAAATTTAGTAATTTCACTATTCATGAAAATATTAATGTTATCCGAAAAGTACCAAAATTTCACCTTATGCTAAATTCAATATTACGAATCCAAAAATGAAGTCCATTTTGAGAGATAAAATTTCTAAAGTTTTAAAAAGTAGGTATTACTATTCGTAACGGCTAGTTTGATTGGTTGTAGTGTGTGTTAGAACTCGATGTTGCGAACAACACATACTATTACATTATTCAAAGAGAAGTGTACCATAGAAGCTTGTGGTGTTACATTATCCCCTCCTTCAAATAATTTTGTCCTCGAAATTTCTAGAATACTACCGCATGAAAAGACTCGGGTGGTTCTTCATCAAAATTTCCTCAGGTTCCCACGCTGCCTCTTCCATCTTATGGTTTCTCCATAGAACTTTTACCTGACGAGTCGTCCGGTTTCTCAGCACTTGTTCTCTCGTATCAAGAATATTTTACTGAATCTTCACAATAATAAATATCAGGTTCCAGTTCAAATTCCTCATAGGTGAGTACATGCATTGGGTCAGGCATGTATTTCCTCAACAGTGATACGTGGAACACATCGTGAACTTTGGAGAGACTTGGCGGCATTGCCAAACAGTAAGCTACAGACCCAATTCGTTCTAGAATTTCGAAAGGTCCGATGTACCTGGGACTCAATTTAACTTTCTTACTAAAACATATGACTCCATCCCATGGAGAAACCTTCAGGAAAACATGATCACCGACTTGAAATTCCAAATCCTTCCTTCGATTATCAGCATAGCTCTTCTGCATACTTTGAGCTGCTTTGATATGGTTTTGGATTACCTTCACCTTTTCCATTTTTTCCTCCACCATTTCTGGGCCAAAAAGGTTTCTTTCACCAACGTCCTACCAACAGGTTGGTGTGCGACATCTCTTTCCATATAACGCTTCGTATGGTGCCATCTGAATACTCGAATGGAAGCTATTATTTTAGGAAAATTCTACCAGAGGTAAATATGGAACCCACATACCTTGAAAGTCAAGTGAGAAGGATCTTAACACATCCTCTAAGGTTTGAATAGTTCGTTCTGATTTTCCATCTGTTTGAGGGTGGTAGGCAGTGCTCAAATGAAGTTAAGTATCCAAGGATTTCTGAAGACTTTTCCAGAATCTTGAAGTAAAACAGGGATCATGATAAAAAACAATCGATAGGGGTACTCCATGAAGTCTCACCACTTCATCAATATATAGTCTTTCTAGACGTTCCAGTGGTAGATCATATCTTATATCAAGAAAATGTGCTGACTTGGTAAGATGATCAACAATATCCCATTTTGTATTGTTCCTTCTAGGAGACTTTGGTAGCCCCATGACAAAGTCTATTGTAATATTGTCCAATTTCAACTCCGGTATGGGAAGAGTTTGCATGACTCCTCTAGACTGTTGCCTTCCATATTTCACTTGGTGAAAAACCATAAATCTTGACACAAAATCAGCAATATCCCTCTTCATGTTTTCCCACCAAAAATGTTCCTTCAAATATCTATACATTTTGGTGCTCCTAGGGTGTATAGTGAAATTGGAACTATGAGCATCATCCAGAAATTCCCTTTTTAGATCAGGTATATCGGGAACAAAAAGCCTCTTCTCGAATTTCAAAATTCCTTCTTTATACACAAAGTCTCTCAATCTCCCATAATTTACAGATTTAATGTTCTTTTGAAATTCATCATCATCGGTATGAGAAATCATTATCATTTCTAGTAAATATGGTTTGGAAAAAATTTGAAAAAGCATTGATGTTTCACCTTCCATGGTGATTCCCATATCCAAATTTACTAGATTCATAAAAGTAGGATCCCTTTCAATTCTCATCATGATCAAAACTCCATGATCTTTTCTACTCAAAGCATCTGCCACCTTATTTTCCTTCCCCAGGTGGTAGTGTATCGTACAATCATAATCCTTTAGTAATTCAAGCCATCTCCTTTGCCACATGTTGAGTTCTTTTTGTGATAAAATGTACTTCAAAATCTTATGATCAGTATAAATCTCACATGTTTCATTATAGAGGTAGTGCCTCCATATATTCAAAGCAAAGATCACAGTTTCTAACTCAAGATCATTAGTACGATTGTTTTTCTCATGAATTTTCAACTATCATAATGAATAGGAAATAACCCTATCATTCTGCATAAGGACACAACCAAGTCCTTTTTTCAATTCATTAGTGTAAATAACGAACCCATCATTCCCCGATGGTAGAGTCAATATAAAATCATTGACTAATCTTATCTTTAGTTCTTTGAAACATTCTACACACTCTTTTGTCCAAAGAAATTTAACCCCTTTACGTGTGAGTTTTGTTAATTGGTTAGCCAACCAGGTAATATTCTAGACGAAACGTCGATAATAACCTGCTAAACCAATAAAACTACGACCTCAGTTATACTCGTAGGTGCTGGCCATTATTGTATTTCCATGGTCTTAGAAGGATCAGCATAGATTCCATCGTTAGAGACAATATGACCAAGAAAAGAAATCTCCTGAAGCTAGAATTCACACTTGCTAAACATCCAATATAATTCATGTCTTCTCAGAGTCTTTAGGATAATGCGCATTTGATTTTCATGATCTTCATAGTTTTTGATGTATACCAAGATATCAGCAATAAATACCACCACAAATTCATCGAGATATTCCTTAAAAACTCTATTCATCAGATCCATGAATACAGAGGGTGTATTAGTCAATCCAAAAGGCATTACTGTAAACTCGTAATGCCCGTACCTGGTTCGAAATGCTGTATTCAGAATATCTTCCTTCTTTAAACATAACTGATGGTATCCAGATCGAAGTTAAATCTTTTAAAAGTATTGAGCTCCATGCAGTTGGTCAAATAATTCATCAATGCGAGGTAGGGGATACATGTTCGTTATTGTTATAGCATTGATCTCCCTGTAGTCGATACATAACCTCATAGATCCATCTTTCTTTTTAACAAAAAGAACCGGGGCTCCCCATGGAGAAAAACTAGGGTGAATAAATCCCTTATTACTCAATTCCTCTAGTTGTTTCTTTAGTTCGACTAATTCCACAGTGACCATTCTATAAGGGGTCTTCGATATAGTCCTTGATCCAGGAATTAAATCAATGGAAAACTCAACTTCTCGTTCTGGAGGATGCCTATGTAAATCTTTCAGAAACACATCTACATATTCTTTCACAATAGTTAAATCCTCAATTTGAACATTACTTTCCTCACCCACTTTAATTTTATCCTATTCCTCCCCAATAATTGAATTTAGTTGAGCTACTAGGGGTGGATATAGATAAGAATTAGGTGGTGACAATTCTTCTCTAAAGATAAGGTGCTACTTATCATCATCATCAAAAATAGTAACCTCATTCTTCTTACAATAAATCTTCACATCACGGTCCGAAAGCCAATCTATACCAAGGATTATATCAAACTCAATCATAGGTATGACGATGAGATCAACGGATAAAGAACATTTGTGTGCTCTAATGGGGACTGATTCACAAAACTTTTTTGCAATGATACTTCCCTTAGGTGTTTTAACTTACAACTCCCTAGTTAAATCAAATTGGAAATATCTAATTTTCTTAGAAAACTAGTTTGATATGAAATAATGAGATGATCCAAAATCAAATAATGCATTTTCTAAACTTCAAGAAACCATTAAGTTACTTTCCACCACGTCTTTTGGAGATTCTACCTCAGTAGTAGTGATAGCATAATCTTGGCCTTTATCCCTTGGCGTTTTCTGAGGTAAGTTCCCCAGACACTTAGAACATTAATTTGCATAATGTCCCATCTCCCTGCAATTGTAGCATTGGACATCAGTAGCTTCCTTCGTCCCCTTGCAATCACGAGTTTTCTGTCCCTTTTCACCACACTTGTAATAGACTCCCATTCCCTTTAAGAAAATACCAGAGTGTTTCTTCCCACATTTGTTGCAGGTTGGATATTTAACTTTTCCCTTCTTTCCCTAATTTGCATTCCAAAATTGATCAACATATCTCTTCTTCTCTTGATTTTCTTTAATGTCATAAGACTTAGAGAATTCCTTTTCTGTCTTGATAGCACATGAGACAATTTCTTAGTACAACGAGAAGGATTGTGAGACTAATGCTCGACGGAGAAATGGGTTTAACCCATAAATGAAATGATAAATCTTACTTATTGGGTTACGTATATAATCTCCAGCGTACCTTTATAACCTTGTAAAGTTAGCCTCATACTTTGCAACATTATCATCCTTCTTTTGTCTCAGACTTAGAAGTTGTCTTTCCATATCTTCTCGATTGTCACGAGGAAAGTATTTTTCTAAAAACAGATCTTTGAACTCCCTCCATTCCATATTTGATACTTCATCATCTTCCTTCATGTTTTGAATTAATGACCACCATTGATCAGAATCTCCAGTGAGGCGATAAACTTCCATGACAACTTTTTCCATTTCACTACTCCCCAAAGCCTGGAATATTTTCTCTATGGAATTTATCCATTGATCAGCTACTAACTGATTTGTACTCCCATTGAACATTGGTGGTTGTTTCCATATGAAGTGATCTAACATTGATCCTCCACTCTGCGGATCAGGGTGCTCCATACGGGTAAGGTTATTATTCATAACCTGAGCGATTTTTCCCAGTATGGTGATTAGATGATCAGTACCAGTTGCATCACCAGCTCCACTATAATTATCTTGAGCAGGAGGGCAATCCCTACATGGAGTGCATGCACTGATACAGTTTCCATTTCATCCACTAGGCGCCATCCTTAAAAAATGGCATAAACTAGATCAATTTATGAATCAAAATACATAATTCCATACTTATAAAACACTTAACATAACTTGAACTATTTATGTATATAGTCCATAGTCATAAAAATGTTTTCATTGAGGAAGTATATACTCATAAACCCTTCATAATGATTTTTAATGAAAATGAGTGTTATCCTAAGCATATCCCCCGGGAGTGTCGTAACCAAGAGTGCAGCAAGGCCTGTTGTCGTGCACCAGTTCCCGTTCGAGTCCAGCTCAAAGTGGTGTTTTCAGGTTTTACCCCTAGGTACATCTATGCCAGAGCCACCTCTTCCTGATCATATCCAGACATGGATGTATTTCTCAGAAAACTCACAAAATCTCTACAATACCAAAATTCTAGGAAGTTCTTCTGTACTAATCCTCAAAGTCCATCTTAGGTCTATGTGCTCTAATCAGAGTTTATCTAAATCTAGCTTCCAAGGTTTGTACTAAAAATCCTCTAATACCAACTGTAACGCCCTGACCCCAGTTACCCAGAGTCGGTGCATTATTACATAACATTGGCATGATCACAAGAAAGATCAAGTATCAAAAGACCGATTAGTTTAGTAGACTTGGAATAACTAGATACATTAATAAAGTTTACATTACATCATAAAATGAAAACTAGAACAATATAGTCTCCATAGTCCACACTTTTATCCCTTCATACTATCCCTGCAGGTCATTCATAAAATACATCTTCACATCCTGGGAAAAATAAAACATAGAAAAGTGGCGAGCTCAAATGCCCAGTAAGGATAACAAAATAGCAGAAACTTTCATAAATAAGAATAACAATTTAAGGCAATTTATAACAAAAACAACATCCTTTAATACTATAACTTCAACATAGTATGGAAAAAATTAAATGAAATAATTCCATTTACTTATTCACATGGATATTCTACTAGTCAAATAATCACATGCAATATCAATAACCACTTTCATAATGATTGAATTCATAATTCCATATTATCATAACCACATACCCAAGGCCTCGTGCCAAGACTACAAATAAGATTTTTCCAAGGCCTTGTTCCAAGAAAGTAGTTTGTCTCATAAGACCTACTGATGCATCAAGGAGCTATAGCAGGCTCCACCCATCACATATTAAGTCCAATGCATTCCCATATGAAAAGGTTTAAACATAACATAAACATTTGTATTAAAACTATCATATGAAATGGAAATACTTCATCCATAAACCGAGATGGGTATAAAAATAACACATCCACAGTTAAAAATATCACAAAACCTTCAAAACAATATATAAGTTTTGTATCATAATAAATCAACTTCAAATAAGCTTAAAATCCATCAAAGGTTGTTGACATAGATGAAAGAAAAACTCTTTTTAGAGAAATAACTCTTTCTCTTTTGAAATCATTTAAGAGTCATATATTTATAAAATAAAACATTTTCTTTGAAAATATTCTTATAATCTTGTAAGGGAAGCTTTAAAGATTTTATAATGGTGTAAAATAGCCGCACCCACCATATAAGATAAAAAAAGGACATTCTTACCATAATTCTGTCGAAAAGGTTAAAAAGGACCTTGTTTGGATAACGAAGGAAAGATACATTTATAAACTACTAATAAAAAGTCAAGAAAGGGTATAAATGAATTTAAACCATATTCTGTAAAATAGTATGAATGTTTTGAAACACATATTTAAGAAACATGGATGTGGATGATAAAGAGGTCCCAGTAGATTATTATGTATAAACAGCCTCGAATAATGAAGAGATTGCGAAATAAACCCTTACCTTGTACTTTTCCTTGGTTGGGGTAGGTTAACCTCCTGTATAATGGTGAAATAATTTTTATTAAATTATACAATAATCATATAAATTAATATGATATCATATATGATTTTTTAACATTGATTTTTTAATAATATCTTAGTATTATCGTTGTTTCAGGTGTTAACTTACTCATTTTCTTTTATATGTTTTGTTATGTAAGACATATTTGTTATGGATATATTGTATCTTATTCATATCCAGAATGATATTATGTCCTTAAAAATTATTATTAATCTTCAAATTAGAATTATACTTCAATGGATGTGACGGAGAATGAATCTCATCGCGTTCGTGGAGACTGTAGTCTGTTCGTACGCACGAGCGCCAATATCATTCTTTTGATATTAAGATAATATATAATTGGATATTATATCATATATAATGAATCATTATCATGTTATATTTATTATTTAAATTAATTACACAACATTATTATACCCATACAAATAATAATTTATTGAATAACAATTACACCACGACGTGGAGACGGTAAGTCGTACGTACGCACGTATGGTGACATGTCATTCAAAGGATGGATAGAATACTGAAATATGGTTGTACCATGTTTATAATAACATCAAAGTATATATAATATACTGTATTTATTATTTTATAATGGTAATAACAAATATAGAAGAAGTGGAAGAAAAAAGGAACTTGAAAAGGGATGGTGAAATCATTATCTCTTCTTCGGGTTCTTCTTTTTGATTTGATCAAAAGGGCTCTGTAGGCTGGCTTTCTGACTAAAAGAAGGAATCTAGGATAAAGTGAGGGAAGTTGAGAGAGTATTTCGGCAGGGTTTGGATGAACCAAAAGGCTTTTAAAGTGTGAATTAATGAGAAGGAGGATTGCCCTTTTATAAGAGGGGCGAGGGGCACCTTTGGAAAAGCTAGAAATATTATTTTATAATAAATTCATATTCGGTTTATAATGGCTAAAAAGTGGATTATTTATAGGTTAAGGTGAGGATGGGTCGAAAAACACTCATCCAATAGAATTTAGATAGGTTTGGGTCATTATAATAACCATATCTTTTAGTTTTAACTCTTAGTAAATTAGTTTGACACGTACCATGCCACTTTGTATTTTTATATTATATAGTTAATAAACATACTATACACCTCGAAAAGACCCCCCAAGTGGTCCATTAATGATAAAACTATCATGCTATAGGTCTCTTGGAAGAACCTTATATTTTTAGGAATTTAATACAAATTAATAATATAATATTTGTTTTAAAAACACTTTTATGTCAATTTTGACACTATTGGGTATTTTGTTTTTTATAAATTCATAACAGAATTATTACTTCAAAAAAAATTTATATATTCAATACTCATATGTCATATTAACCTAGAAAATTAGTTTAATTCATAAAAAGTCTCAAATTATATTTATTTGGGTATTTATTATATCAATTATTTTAATTTTTTAGTATTATGGTAATTACTACATAATCATTGTGTCATAAATAAATTAAATTATTTATTGTCTAAAAATTATAAATAAAATATCATTATGTAGGAAATAGTTTTATATTTCTAATGAATATTTATATTCTAAAATCCAATATATATAACACTATGTAAATAATGTGTTTCTAAAAGATATATGCTTATGTCATTTTTGTATTTATTTTCACTTAATTAATATAAAGTGTCATTATCACTTACAAGTGGCTCCATGGGGTCCACAAATCGACCCAAAGATGCTCATGGTCGGACATGTATCAACCAATAAGGTTAGGACACGTTTTATGGTAATTTTGTTATTATTATAATATTATTTTTTAACCCTTATTTACCGGATTTACCCTTTAACCATGGTAAATAAAATATTTACCGAATTAATTATTTAAAATGATAAAAATAAAAGTTACATATTTAAACAATTTGAACATCCTGATTCCAAATATGGAATCAATTTTTCCAAATTCAAAACACAGAAGTGGCAGAAATTAATTTAAAATTAATTCCCGTTGTCAAAATAAAAAGCGTGTTTTTATGATATAATAACTATCAAAAGATTAATACTTGTTTATTTTCGGTTTAATTGGGAAATTATGTACAATGACAAAAATTGTATTGATTGGTTAAAATATATTCTAAATATACTTTAAAACCACTAAAATTCATAATTTATTAGTATTAATTATATTGATTAAAAAAGTTGTTTTTAATTAAAATTTAGTAATTTTCACTACTCATCAAAATATTAATGTTATCCGAAAAGTACCAAAATATCACCTTAGGCTAAATTAGATATCCAAAATCCAGAAATGAAGTCCATTTTGAGAGATAAAATTTCTAAAATTTTAAAAATTAGGTATTACTATTCATAAAGGCTAGTTTTATTGGTTGTAGTGTGTGTTAGAACTCGATTTACGTACAACACAAGCTATTGCATTATTCAAAGAGAAGTGTACCGTAAAAGCTTGGGGTGTTACAGATGATGTGAATAAGATAAATGAACCGCTAACTGAAACCCAAATATATAGGGTGAATTGAAACACTAAGGAATAATCATAAAAAAGGGTGTGGCTCCAAGAGGTCTGGTCAACCAGCCACCGCCACCATCACATCCCAAAACACCAAAAAAATTGCCTAACAGGAGAAAGAATGGGGTCTGGAACAGATGATTCAGTTGGTAGAGAAAAAGTTATATGCAGTTGAAACCCCAGAAGCAGGCGACACAACCCCAATGAAGGAAGAGAAACAACAGGAGATCCCAAGGGAATAACCACAAATGGAGGGACTAGGCGGCCTAAAATATCTCTTCATTGATGGAGAAGCGCACTAAAACCCTTGGAAAGGGAAACGACATGAGCAATAGGGGAGCCAGGGGGAGGGTCCATAGAACTCTATAGCCTGCAACTCTACATTAAGAAAATATTTCACAAAAAATATCTATGTTTAGTGTCAGAGATTTAAAATAAAACTTTACCGAGCAACAGTCTTTATACGGATTATTAGGCTGATTTCATGCCAGATTAAAATCATGATTTTAAAGCACATATTTGATTGATTCAGAGTTATTTATTTTTTATTCAATGGATCGATTTAAGAGGAGATTTTCATGGTAAATATTCAGGGGAGTTACGACTGCTCTGTTATTTAAATATTTCAATATCATGATTCTAAAGGTGTCATTTGTGGATCTAAATTTGGAAAGAGACCATTTTTTTATTCTATATATATATGTGATATTTTTTATTACATATAGAGAGGTGAATCATTGATAAAAATATAAGAATAACATGATCTTGAGTTTTTTAACTACTACAGTTTACAGAGACATTCGAGTCACAAAGATCTGCTGCTATAAAGATCTATCTGATTCTGTTTCTCTGAAGAAGCGGAAAATCGTTAAAGATTCTTATTCTACATCAATGATCTATCGTGAATCCATTTTTATTGGAGTTTCTTAATTTATTTCTTTATCTATTGCAACTGGATCGACTAAGAACTTCCCTTACCTAAAGAACATTTTTTTTGAAAGAGATGATCCATCTATCGTTAGTTGTGTGCTACTGAAAATGTGAAGAACAAGATGAATGTATTTTCAGACAAATGCTCTGTTTATTTGAGTAACAGGCTTCTCATACTAAGCTTTTTATTTGGTTCTATGTATGATATAGAAATATTTATTTTAGCCTTATCTTATAATGGTGTCAACTACCTACACTCAATTGTGGATGGTATGTTGATAAGAGAACCGGATAGTAGAAATCACAAAGCTCATGGAGTAGAGTGTTGGTGGTATGGACTAGGGGCCTTCTCTTCCTTGAACTACTATACATCCTTGCGTCCTTTAGCTATTACTTTCTTCTACATAAACAAACCGATATAAATAAAAGGACAATCTTGGCCATCATCACGATTCTTGAAGAATTTGTAAGAGACGCAATTCACCCCCTCTTGTTTGTATTTGGAATAACCCGATCCGACATAAGGAAATATCCTACTCATTGTATTCCACAAAAAAGGATAATTTTTTAGTGGATTGTGAGGTATTGGATTATTTACAAACCATACACTCTTATTGAGTACTGAACTATGTAATTTATTGTGTTCTTGTGGATGTTTATTTGATTGTTTTTAGTTGGTAAAAAAATCATTAACATGAAGTGTGATTTGTAACATTAGTAAGGAAAATTAAAAGAGAGTGATATCCTTGATTCACCCCTCCCCCTCTTAGTAATACTTGGATCCTCTATGGGCACTATAAAAAACCATTTAGAAACCTAAAAATGTTTAAAGACACCAAAAAACCAAAAAACCCATAAAATTTTAAATAACCTAAAAACCATAAAAACCATAAAACCTCTCAAAATCCCTAAAATACCTAATAGAAATAAAAATGATATAAAATACATAAAAACCCTAAAAATTCAAAAAACTCAAAAAAACCCAAAAAAATTAAGAAACACACTATAACCAAAAAAACATAAAACCCCAAAAAACCAAAATATACTAAAAATCGTAAAAGTCCATAAAAACCCTAAAACATCAAAATCCCTAAAATCTTAAAATACAATAAAAATCGTAAAAAATCTCTATAAATCACAAAATACATAAAAATCTTGAAAAAACAGAAAAAACTAATAAATCCTTAAAAATCATAAAACACTTAAAACCCCTAAGAAACCTAGAAAAAACCGAAACCCCTAAAAAACACAAAAATGACTCTCAAAACCCTAAAATCATAAAAAACCCTAAAATCCCAAAAAACCCCTAAAAATATAAATACCCTAAAACCACTAAAAACTCTAACATCACTTTAAACTCCTAAAAACATTATTTAAAATCCAAAAAAAAAATCAAAACCATAAAAAAATAAATAGACCCCTAAAACCAAAAAAACTATAAAAATATTAAAAACCTTGACAAAACCTTTAAAACACTCTAAATCCCTAAAAACCATAAAAACCATAAAAATATTATAAAATAACAAAAAATAACCGGAGATGTGAAAATCCCTAAAAACTATGAAAAACCCTAAGAAAACCTGAAAAACCTGAAAACATATAAACCCCCTAAAAAACCTAAAAATAATAAAATTCCTAAAACCCCCTAAAAACAATCAAACCCCTAAAAATAATTAAAAAACATAAAAATCCAAAAGTATACATAAGATTCCCTAAAAACATGAAAAACCCTATAACCCCTAAAAATCATAAAAACGCATAAAAACATGAAAAAACATAAAAACAAATAAAAACATTTAAAAACACTAAAACTCCTAAAACCCATTTAAACCCCTTAAAACATTAGAAAAATATAAAAATCCTTTAATACCATTAAAAATAAATAAATAACAAAAAACACCCAACAAAAATATATTACCATAAAAACTTTTTAACCCATAAACCCCTCAAAATCACTAAAAATCCCAAAAAACCATAAAAATCCCAAAAAATCCTTGAAAGATAAAAGCTCCCTAAAAACATGAAAAATCCCAACAATAAATTAAAATCCTAAAAAAACATAAAACAACTAAAAATATAAAAATAATAAAACCCAAAAAACCCAAATCACCATCAAAATCCCAAAAACCCCTAACAAAAACATAAAAATCCTAAAAGACCCCTAAAAATCCCACAAAATGTAAAAAATACCTAAAACCCTAAAAAACCCAATGAAAACCATATAAAATTAAAAACACATAAAACACCTAAAAACATAAAAAATACTAGAAACAATAAGAAATCCAAATCCATAAAAACCCTTAAAACACATTAAAACTCATAAAAACATTAAATAAACCAAAAAACCCATAAAAAATTAAAAACACACAAAAACCATAAAGAAACTTTTAACCCCTAAATCATTAAAAACTATAAAACCCACAAAACCCAGAAAAATAAAAAAAACAATAAACACCCAAAAAATTATAAAAACCCTATTAACCATAAAAACCACAAGATACCTAGAAACCCAAGAAAATCCCAAAAAATCCCTAAAAATCACTAAAACTGTAAATATCCAAAAAAACCAACTTAATAACTATGAAAAACTTAGATTCCAAAAAACACTTAAAACTTATAGAAAACCTAAAAATGAAAAAAACCCAAAAAACCCAAAAACCCAAAAAATTCTTAAAACCATAAAACCCCTAAAACCGTATAAATATCCAAACACCACTAAAAATTCTAAAAACCCTTTAAACCCATAAAATTTTACAAAAATCTAAAAAATAATAGACCCCTAAAACAATAAAAATTTTAAAAAACCAAAAAACCGAATACCCCATAAAAACCATAAAACCCTAAAAACCATCAAAATATTTAAAACCAATTAAAACCATAAAAATATATAAATACACTAAAAAATTAAAAACCATAATAACCCAGAGAAAACCAAATAAAAACATAAAATACTAAAAATATTTAAAACCCATAAAAAATCTAAAAAAGCTAAAATCCTAAAAAACCCAAAAATCCCTCAAAATCATTAAAAACTGAAATAATTCATAAAAAGACCTAAAACCCCCTAAAAATTTCCAAATACATGTGAATAATAATAAGAAAACCATAGAAGAAAAAACTTTTAAAACCCCTAAAACACCAAAATATGCTATAAACCCTTAAAACCCATAAAAGACCAGAAAACCCAAAAAAAAACATAAAAACCATAAACACTCTTAATACGCGTAAAATCCCTAAAAACAAAAAAAAAATCCTTCAAAAACCACTAAAACCTCAAAACCCCTAAAAATGTTATAAAACTATAAAAACCCATTGAAATCATAAAAACAAAAAAACCCCAAAATTCCTTGAAAAACTAAAAAACCCAAAAATTCAAAAAAAATCCATAACACCTTAAAAACATAAAATACAAACAAAATCCCTTAAAACCCAAAAAAATCCCTGAAAACCAAAAATCCTAAAACCCCAAATCCCCTTATAAAATTTTAAAAACTGAAAATACTTCAAACCCCTAAAAACTAATAAGAATCAAAAAACCGTAGAAAATGATAAAAACAAAAAATCCCTAATAACCTAGAAAATCCATAAATACCCCAAAACCCATAAAAAACCCTAAAATCTGTAACAACCCTAGAGAAATAAAATCTCTAATACCTATTTAAACTAATAAAAATATTAAAAAACTCAAAAACTATAAAAACTGAAAAAATAGTAAAACCCTAAAAACCATAAAATTGATAAAAATCCAAAAAAAACCTAAAATCGCTAAAATTTAAAAAACCCTAAAAACCCAAAAAAAACTCCAAGAAAACCATATTGACCTAAAAAAATTTAAAACCATATAAAACCTGTAAATGCTAAAAAACATAAAAAAACATTAGAAACCCTAAAAACCTCAAAAATACCAATAAACACTAAAATATGTAAAAATAATAAAAATTCCCTAAAAATAACTAAAAATGTAAAAACTCGAAAAACCCCTAAGAGAATCTTAATAATACTAAAACACTTAAAATCCCAAAAAACAAAAGAGATGCTAAAAACCATAAAAATGCAACAAAAAATCCAAAACCATCTAAAAACCTTAAAAATACCTTAAAAGATTAAAAACTCTAAAAACACATAAAACAATTAAAATCCACTACAATTAGAAAGTACCTTTAAAATCCAAAAAATTTAAACATTATAAGACCTTAAAAACCCTAAAAATACTCAAAAACCATAAAACCCAATAAACTATAAAAACCCTAAAAAATCCATAAAACTCTCAATTTTCATAAAAACCCTAAAAAAATAAAAATCCTCAAAAAATCCTGAAATGTCCATAAAATGTAAATACCCTAAAAACTGTTAGATCCCTATTGAAAACCTTAAAATACTAAAAATACATAATATGACTAAAAATCCTAAAAACACTAAAAAAAATCTCAACACACCCTCAAAATTACAATAAACCCTAAAACCCCATATAATTCCTCAAAAAGATCTAAAAATCCCAAAAAACATAATGAAGCTAAAACCCTAAATCCCCCTAAGAGAAAATTAAAAACCTAAAAACACTATAAACCCCTTAAATACCTAATAATCCTAAAAACACAAAAAGACCCAAAAATACTCTAAACCCCGTAAAATCCCCAAAAAAACATAAAACCCCTTTATAAAATAAAAACATAAAATCCCATTAAAACCCTAAAACCCCACTAAAAACTCTAAAACCCTTTTAATCCCTATAAATTTTAAGATGTTATCTAATAGTTTAGAAATAGTAAAAAACTCAGAAAAAACCCTAAAAACACAAATTTCCATAAAAACCCTAAAAACAATAAAACTACTCGAAATCCCTAAAAACCCTAAAACCATAAAAATTTTAAAAAATACATAATAATCCTTTAAAATGTAAAAAAAACATAAAAGCCCTGAAAACACCTATGAAAACCTTAAAAACCAAAAATAACACTTAAAACCCATAACAAACCTAAAATCGCTAGAACCCAAAAATCCCAAAACCCCCTAAAAATACCTAAAACCCTCAAAATCCCTAAAACCCAAAAATCAACAAAAATCCTTTAAATGACCATAAAATATGAAAAAAAGGAAAAATCCCTGAAACCCCTAAAACCCCATAACAAAACCCTAGAAATTTAAAACCATATTAAATCCCTAAAAACTAATGAAACACAAAAAACCATAAAACCACAATAAAGACCCAAAATTCCGAAAACCCATAAAACACCTAAAAACCTTAAAAACCCATAGAACCCTTAAAAACCACTAAAACAGTAAAAACAAATTAAACACCTAAAAGGATAAAAAATTACAAAAATCATAAATAACATAAAAATGATAAAAAATCATTAACAAATCTAAAACACTCAAAATCCCTAAGATACCAAAAAACAAGAACCTTCATAGAAAATCCTAAAAATCAAGAAAAATTAAAAAACCTTAAAAACCTAGAAAAAGAAAAAGAAAACCGTATAAACCAAAAACCACTTAAACCCCCTAAAAACCTTAAAAACTCTAAAAAAATTAAAATCCTTAAAAACCACAAATCTTCGAAAAACCATAAAACCCATAAAAATATTAAAAATGCATAAAAACCAAAAAATCTAATAAAAACACTAAAATCCATTAAATCCATAAAACATTAAAAACTATACAAAACTCAAAACCCAAAAAACTCAAAAAAACCCTAAAAAACTAAAAAATTATAAAAACCATAAAAATATGTAAAATCCTTCAAAAATACGTAAAAACCCTTAAATCCCTAAAAACCATAAAACCGTTAAAATCCTAAAAATCCCTAAAAAAACTAAAAATATAAAAAACTGTAAAAACTATGAATAAACATAAGAAAACAATAAAACCTAAAAATACTTAGAACCCCTAAAATTCTAAAAACATTAAAAACTATAGAAAATCCTAAAACACCCTAAGGACTCTAAAAACCCAAAAAACCCTAAACCCCCTAAAATAATTTAAAAACCATAAAACCTTGAAATACAATGAAAATCTACATAAAACTCTAAAACAACTTTATAACCATAAAAAAGTAATGAAAATATAAAGAACCTTAAAAACCAGAAAAACTCAAAAAAACCCTTAAAACCTAATCAAACAATAAAATCAATGAAACCCTAAATTCCCTCAAAATCACAAAAATCCCTAAGAAAAACAAAAATACTAAATAATCCATAAAAATATTAAAAATGTGAACAACATAAAATCCATGAAAACTCCATTAAAACCTTACAAACTGAAAACCACAAAAACCCTTATTTCCCAAAAAACATTTAAACCCCTCAAATATCTAAAAAATCTCAAAATCCTTAGAAATACCTAATCTCACTAAAAACGTAAAACACCATAAAACCAATATAAAACCCTACGAAAGCCTCAATCACTTTTATCCCTAAAAACCTAAAAATTCTAATAACCCTAAACACCCCAAAAATGACCTAAAATCCCAAAAATCCCAAAAATCCCATAAAATCCAAGAAATGATTTATTAACCCTAAACCCCTATGAAAAACCTAAAAACCAACTAAAATCTCTAAAATCCCTTTAAACCATAAAAATAATTACAAAACTACAGAAAGACCTTAAACCCCCAAAATAGAAACAAACCTTCAAACCCAAAAAATCCATAAAACCACTAAAATCCCTAAAAATCATAAAAATCCATAAAATCCATAAAAAAGAAAAAAAATCATAAAACTCTGAAAAAATGAAAAAAAACATAAAAACATAAAAACACTTAAAACCCCTAAAATCATAAAAACCCCAAATACCCAAAACCCTCTAAAAATACTAAAAAACCCATAAAATCCATAAAACCATTCAAATAATAAAAACCCTAAAAACCAAAAAAAACCCATCAAATATAAAAACACAAAAAAACCGAAAATATCCTTAAAAATATAAAAACCCTAAAAAACAAAAAAAATCATATCAACTATTAAAATTCACTGGAAATGTAAAAACACTAAAACCCCGATGATAACATTAAAAACTAGAAGGCACATAAAACAACTAAAATCCTAAAAAATGAAACCCTAAAATTCTCTAAAAACACTAATAAACCCCCAAAGACCACAAAATCCATAAAAACCAAAAAAACCTTAAAGTCAAAAAAATCCCTAAAATCCATAAAATCATAAAAACACTAAAAACCCTAATAGTCCATAAAAGCAATAAAATCCTAAAAATTCATAAAACCAAAAAAATCCAAAATATACCCTAAAACCCGCAAGAATCATATAAATATCTATGAACATTAGAATACCGTAAAAACCAACTAAAAAACCCCATTAAAGCTCTAAAATATTAAAAAACTCTTAAAAACCGAAAAACCATACAAAATTCAAAAAATCCCAAAAATCTAAAAACCCATAAAAGAGAAAAAACCACAAGTACCCTAAAAATCCCTAATAACCATAAAAACACACAGAAATCCAAAAAATTTGAAAAAAATTTAAAATCCCCTAAAAGTACTAAAAACACTAAAAACCTAAAAACACTTAAAACCTGAAAAACCAAAAACAGAAAAAAAACCTTAAAAAAACCCAAAACCCCAAAAACCACTAAAAATACCTAAAAACCCTAAAAAACATAAATCCTAGAAAGCCCTAAAATCACTAAAAATGGTAAAAACCCCAAATAACCCTAGGAAAAAAATTTAAAACCTAGAAACACTTAAAACTACAAGAGAAACAAAAAAATGATGAAAACCCTAAAAACAAAAAAATATCTTAAAAATCCCTAAAAACAATAAAACCCCAAGAAACATTTAAAACACATAAAAACCCAAAACCACCAAAAACTCTAAATAACCATAGAACTCATAATAAGATCAAAAAAAATATAAGAAACCTTCAAAACCATAAATTAGTAAAATAACACTAAATACCCCAAAAACCATAAATCCCATAAGAACCCTCATGATATATAAAAACCCTAAAACGATAAAAATCATAAAGAATACCAAAAAATTCCTAAAAAAGTAAAGAACCATAAAAACAATTAAAACCCTAAGAAAATACAAAAAACCTAAAAACACTTACACCCCAAAAAGAATCCAAAATTAAAAAATTCCTAAAACCCTAAAATCCCTAAAAACCATAAAAATCATTAAACCCCCTTAAACATAAAACACTAAAAGCCAAGATAACCCATAAAACTAATAAAATCACTAAAAAACCTTTAAATACCTAAAATATTAAATAAGTCTAGAATCATAAAACCATAAGAACTAGAAGAACCCCTAAAACACAAAAACCGAAAAAACCATAAAACACTATAAAACCCAAAACCCTCTAAAAATTCCTAAAAGAACTAAAAAATAAAAATTTGTAAAAGGCCCCAAAAATCTATAAAAATGTAAAAAATCATTAAAAACCATCCAAAACCATAAGAAACCATTGAAAAACAAAAACAAAAAAAACAAAAAAAAAACCAAAACCCAATAAAAACATTTATAAAAATCTTTAGGGTCCTAAACATTAGGACAAAAAGTAGAAATACCTCAACAATTTCTTTTTAGAAGGAATAAAGACCTTCTATATGTATATGAAGGTAATGGAACTCAAATTTAGTTTCATTTATTTGAAGGAACTTGGAGGAATTCATGGTTTCAAGTGGCTTGCATACCATCACTGGGAATATTATGGGGAGAAGAATGGTCGGGAACCACCAAGTATGCGAGACAGTGAACAACAAACCCCTAGCCCATGAAGCAATAACCAATGAACATGGTCAGTAATGAACCATGTCGTTGAAGAAGATGTACACTAGAAGAAAGTCCGCGTACCACACCCGGAACTCATCAGTTTGCGAACGAAGTGTACTAGCGGGGTTCCGTGAACCATTATCGTGAACCAAAGCCTCTGAAAACCCTGGATGACCAAATCTTCCATGGGTCATAATATCACTTTAATGGGCCTCTGCAAATAGTGTCGCGTGCCTAGTAGATACGATCACTCCGATTCTCTATAAAAAGATCACAATAGAGAGAGGATAAAAAAGAAGACATATAGAGATAAAGAAGAATGATGAAATCATGAGGGATACTTAAAGGATGCTCTCTGGATTCCATCTTGTTTCAATGGGAATGCACAAACTTTGAGCCACTTCCTCCGCAGGTAAATCCAGATGTGAACCATAAAATGGGGGAATTGAATAATAATAAAAGAACAGTGAACCCAACTAGTAAACCTTGAACCAAATACTTCTCGCAGATGAATTTCCCATGAATGGTAATCCCCCTGACCGACCATCCATATTGTTCTCTGCATAGCATACCACTATGTGGACTGAACCCAGCACCACGTACCCAATCGGTACATAGATATACCAAAAGAGGTGCGGTTATCCACATGCCACATTAGTATGTGGTTGGTGATACCCATGCTCGTGTACCACACTACTACACAGATTTAATCTTTTCCCGCATACCAATATGGTATGAAGTGCCTCCCCCATCCTGTGTGAAAATTCAGTACATGGAATAGGGTTTTTTCGGGTATTGTTCCTTTTAGTTCCTACCTCACCCCTCCATTATTGTCCTGTCCTCCAGGATCCCTCTGCTAACCAGTCCTCCGGCACTAGTCCAAATCCTCCACCAAAGCCACTGGACCCATAAGATTAGACCATCGGGTTCATCAATGTGCCCCATTGAGTCTACATACCCTTGGTAAGTGGAGTCATGAAGTCCCTCCCAACAAAGGTGTGGGCTTCTAGAATTCCTGTGGGGATACATTCCCATGGTAACCCAAAGTCCAACCTTGGGATCCCTACGTGAACCTCCAGATTCTCGGGATTAAGGGTGATCACATGATTTTCCATTCAATGAGGAATAGTGATCAGTTGAAGGGGTTATGTTCGCTCTCCCCTCTGACATGGACGAAACTCCTCCCCTTCCCAGAACGTGCTTCGGGGTCCTCCCGCTGAGGTAAGTCCCCAATCATCTGAGATGGGGCCACGTGACCTTCAATGTCATTTCATATTGAAGGGTTCAATGCTTCATGCTCACACACACGGTCGCTCTGACCTCTTCCATTATGGGCTATCCCTCCCTCACCAACAGTGGGGGAGGCATGTGCATTGTTGAATCTTTCAAATCCTCTTGTTTTTTACTCCAAGAATTACTCTCATTGGCTTAGAGGTCTATAAGGATTACAACATCCACACGTTCTGAACTATGAGAAATTTGATTCTTGATCAAATCAGGATACGTAGAATGACCTATAGAAGGCATAACCTCAAAAGGGTGCACATAGAAAACTGTCCACCCAATCATGTTCATCAAATGGTTAGCTCCCATGCGTATTATCCACACGTTCTAAACTATAAGAACTCTGATTCCGGATTAAATCAGAATATGTAGGATGACCTCTAGAATGTCCAAGTTCAAATAAATTCATGTTTCTCCCCCTTGATGATGATAAACTTCATAGCACCTTATAATATAGCTAGGTCAGCATAACCTCTGTGTCATCAAACATATTCATACTCACGATGATCTTTCAAAATAAGGCTAGCTCGTGGACACACTCTTCAGGAATGAACCAAGGATTCATGAATTTATGAACATGAAATAAATCTATAAGAGAGTCCCAGAACAGGCAACAATCCACCCCCAAAAGGGTTCAGTGAGCCTGATCTCCCATCCTCTCAGCCAATGGAGTCTTTAAGTGTCACTGTCCAAATCATCAGCCAACGAGCAGCTTCCTTTGGAATGAAGGTCCATTAATCATGGATACTAGGGTCGTTGGGCGTTCTTGGCGCCAAGAATAAAATCATTGGAGACCATTTGAGGAAATTATATCCAAGAAGGGCTGATTGCAAGGGTACATGACCCCAACACAATCACTCGAATGGGAAAACAGTTCCCATGGGGATATTCAACCTTCTTTAAAGGATAATGATGTCGAATGGGTTGAAACAAAGGAATGGTAAACTCGATAGGAGCTCGTCTATAGAAAAAGGGACAGGTGATGATCCTCGTCATGCCATTTATGCACCAATCAAAAATGTTCCACCTCAGAGGTGGAATACAAATGGGGAACCCGCCGTGAATCCTTAACCAAGGTTCCCAAAGAGCGACCTTCAATCCAAATGACATTCCAATGACCCATACAGACATGAACATCAGTGTTCCAATAGGCGGCTAGGGACTCAACGAAGATAAGGACCCCTTCGCCTACCGAGCATCTTCAATGCTGGGTATCCAATATGCTGATCAGGGAGTACCACCAATATGGTACTCTCCCCATGATGGAGGCTGCAAGACAAGCCCTCTAGTCTAAAAAGGTCCACCAGCCGCCTCTTCACTCACTTCCAGTACCCCAACACCAGGCGGACCCAGTGGTCATCTCAATCCATTTCTGGAGTCTATCCGCAGAACGCCACAATGAATACCTCCTTATCTCAGGGAGGAAGATGAAGTCAATATTGATGACTTCATCTCAGCTGCACAGGGATCCTACCCATGGGCCCCCTCCAGAGAGTGTCGCCATAGACACTGGATGACCAGAACTCCTCCTACCAAGGCGGACCTTATGCCGAGGGCCCCTTCCAAATTCCAGGAGACCTGAGCCCCTAGGGATACCCGCCAAGGGCGGAAAATATATAACCAAGAACAAGATATCACCCTTGTTTTTTAGGATCATCTCTGTTTTACCAACACAGCGACATTCAATGGGTAGACATACAACTCTTCCCTCTCCACTCAAGCCCACCATAGAAATAGGGTGTCACAATATGAGCACATGCACATTCCTTCTAATGCCCATCAGTCCCGTCGTGCAGACAGAGGGGAAAACTATAGACAGACATAGCTATAAACCAATGCACTATAATCCCACTATCCAAATAGGGTGGCACTCAAATACACACAGGCATAAAGACCTACAGATTCTCTTTAAGTCTACCAACTAAATAGGGTAGCAATAGGCTATACACAGGCACAAATACCCGCTAATGCATATCAATCCCACCATTCAAATAAGGCAACAACCAAATATAATCTAAGCCAAATTCATGCCGATGTATACAAATCCCATTAGATAAATATAGCAGCAAGCGAGGAGATGAAAATCCCCACTCGTGAATATGAAAACCACCAGTAAAATATAGTGGAAACCGAAGAAGAAAATCAGTGACAGACTCATTCCTTTGTCTAGGTACGGGAGAACTGCCAGTATCTACTGGTAGCTCATGGATGATCGGAGTAGGCACAAACTCCTGCTCCGACATCAGAATGGGCCTTCATACCCATTCCATCCAAATATGTATCTCATCACATCCTAGAAATGATGTATGATCAGATGTTGATTCCATACCATAACCTCCAAACAAGCTAAGATATCATTTCATTAGAAACAAAGGAATGAAATTGGGCCCATGACCCAGTTTCCTCAAATAGAATGACTCACTCGCAAAATGAGCTAGTCACTCCAGTGCATCCCTACCAAAAATCCATATGCTTGTCGACAAATCCCAATGACATCATGGGACCCAACATGATAGGGAACCATGTATTAATTCCATTAACAATAGAATATGACCCCAGCTACCCACAAGAGAGCACCCAAAAATGATAAGTGCCAAAGAAAACCGGAAAATTAAGAGCACATATATGATCCTGATTTACGAGAAGTTGGGGTTCTTGATACCCTCAAACATATGTCAACAAAGTCCCAAGACCATGTCATTACATTACCAAATTATGGATGTGGCAGTAGCAGTTGTGAAGGTCCTCCCCGCATTGTCACCACCAGCAGCTCTGAAGGTCCTCCATAAAGCATCCACAGGGGTCTACTCTGTTGGTCAAGATTGATAGATCATAAGATCCTACCTCATAATGCAAACCGTGGTAGCCCTCCCCTCAACCTAAATATCAAACAGTAAGAATTTCCTCCCTTTTCGGTTGTCCACCATGATGGTCTTCCTCATAGTATATGTTGCAGATATTCTTCTCGCTGTAGTTGAAAATCACGAAATGATGGTAGTCCTCACCATGATGACATTCATTATAAAGTCCCTCCATGCAATGGTAGTTACTCTGAAGGTCCTCCCCATAGTAACATAATGCAATGAGATATCCTACCCTCATTGCATTACATCCTGAAGGTCCTCCCTAGAATGTACACTGCCAAATTTCTCCCTGCAGCTATATATGAAGTCATGATGGTCATCCTCGCCATGATGATGGTTATTGCGAAGGCCCTCTACATAAAGACAGTTATTGAGAAGCCCCTCCCCAGTATTATAACGATATGAAAGAAGGTCCTCCCCTTACTATAGCCTACCAAGAAGGTCTTCCTTAGGGTATACATCACAATGACATTTCCCTCGGTTGAGTATCAATTTATAATAGTATTCCTTGCCATTCCCACACCAATTATGATGGTCCTCCCCACAATCAAACTTCATACTGGAAAGAGGGTCCTCCCCTCACCTGAACCAATATGAGAAGTCCCTCCTATGTGGAGAAACTAGGAAAGGAGTCAAACACATCAGGAACTCTGTCTATAATGAGTGATATTCTTTCTAAACCATAGGATTGCCAGGGGCCATGCTCAACTTCTGAGCCACCCCCGCAGCATTTTCAAATCGATAAGGCTCCTACCGACAATGTATCTTGGAAAAGAATTATTGAGAAGTAGTCGAGATAGGAATATCTTGTAGAGGAGCCTCTGTAAGAACCACAACATGATATGTTTCTTTCAAGAAGAAAACTAGCTAGGGATAATATACCAGTGATGTTTTGGACTACGACCATGTGTCACTTCGACATACCAGGATAATTGTCTGGGGAATGCATTCATGTAATTCACCTAAATATTTAGACAACTCTTTGAAAGATGAATGAAAAATCCCTACCCTATGAAAGGTATGCAGACCATGTTAGTATGATGGGGGTGATTCGCCATCTAATTGACCTGGTATCCATCCCATCCACAAGGTAGCCACAATAAGCAAGGAAAAATGAAAAACCTTGAACTGTCTTGCCTCCATGAATTGCATAAATTGTGTCACCTCATTGTAAATGACTCGAATGGAGTTCACATTCAGGTGTGGGGAGAACATGGAGCTTTCCACTTCACCCCTTGTCCCATCCAACAGGCCCCATTGGAAATTACACAATACAATGTCATCATCTAGAGGAAACAATAAAGTGAAACCCCTACTCTAGAAATTTGGGATACTCAACAAAAATTGGCCCAAAGTAAATCTCGAAAGAGTCAGGACCGAAGAGATCAAGCCATCAAAAAGCTTCTGCGTCAGGCAACCAGGAACATCCAACAAGCATCCGTCCTAAGGGAAGTTACCCAGCAAGAAGTGCTCATGTCTTCAAAGGACCATAGACTTTGTGTAGGCCCCATGCCACACTCATCTTACACCCACGGGGGAGTATGTGATAGTGAAAGGGTGGAAATAGTGGTGGCTATCTACATGATATGAGAACAACCCAGCCCACAGGGTTCAATGAATATTAAAATCAAAATTCCCCTGTAAGACCAACAAATATAGTCCATAGCGCATCAATAAGAGAATGTGAGAAACCCCAGCCCACAGGGCTAGGGGAAATTTTACATCAAATCCTCACACAGTGGACATCTTTCTTCCACCGTTTAGGATGAACAATGGAAATAGGAGTAACCTATTCCACCACTTCTCATGGTCCACACCCTCCGAGACAAAGGCACATTACATGGTCAGAACAGGGCTCCCTTCAGGTCAATATTCATCAAGATTCCAGAATAATGCCACATAGAGGAAGGAGAAAGTCCAATAATGGGCATAAGAAGACTTTATACTGTTCATCACTGAGTACACCACCACTAATGTTTTATGCCTCACTGAATATGGTAAACATCAACACCACAGATCTAAAAGAAAATGATGTAGGGGAGAGGGTTAAAAGGAAGATGGATCCATCCTAGAGGCATCCCACACCGATCCTGATGGTGTACATACCCAGAACCAGAGGATAGTCCTAAATCTGGGTTCCCCCTCAGTCAATCCAACATTACCTCCCCTGAGAAACTCAAACAAGGAGAAAAATAAATCCATGGAAGTCTATGAACCACCTCCTCCTCCCCATGAGAGTGAATCCCTCACCCATGATGAAAGGTTCTCCAATAAAGAGGATGAAATGAAAGAGCTCAGGAAAATTAATGTCAAGCCACGTTGAGGGATTTGTCTCGCCAGATGTGTTCCCCACGCGGAATGTGAGCAGGTGCTCCCAAAAGAGGTGCATATGCCCTAGGCACTCATTCCAGTGAATGAAGCCAATCTCAGAGGACCATTCAACCCGACCCTGGAAGGACATAAAGTCTTCCCCCCGCTAGGAAGGTAGATAGAATATATCTAGGTAAACCTACAAATGATGCCCCTAGCTGGGTATCCACCCCAAATTCCAGTTGCACCAGCATGCCCAATCTTGGCCCTTGTCGCGTTGGATCAAGCTCAAGCCAAATAGGATATTCATCAAAGACACTTAAAACACAATCGTGTATCTAACATATCTACTAGAATAAATGGAGGGTAGTGCGCTCTGATACAACCAAATCGCAAACCCTAACCTGAGCGGGTGAGCAATGTTCCACCACGACCAAAATTCAGGAACCCCATATTCCAAGTATTCAATGGATCTGGGGACCCCAAAAAACATTTAATGAAATATGCCTCTTACTGTGACCCCGTGATGGGCAATCCATATAAGAAAGTAGCCGTAAAACTCAGGTGCTTTGTAGGAACCCTGTAGGGATCGGCTTTAGTATGGTATATTACCATTCCATTCAATTCAATTACAGGCTGGGAGGACCTCCGATGATAGTTTCTCTTCCAATTTAGTTTGACGCTGCACCAGATGATGGTTAGTTGTCTCATGAATTGAATGAAGTGAGAGAATGAGAGAGTCTCATACTTCATTTACAAATGGAATGTCCTTACATATTCTTTGAACCAGCCACTCACCCAGGATGAGATTCTAACCATCTGCATTGATAAAATTCGGGATTAATTGTGAACAATGCTCATCCCTTTGAAGTATACCAGTGGTTTTAGATACTTATATGCCATTTTCAAAATGATATAAGAATCCTTGTAAAGGACCAATCTTATGTCCCAAGTAGCCCCACCAGCCCTTGGGAAAAGAACGGGAATGGCTGAAGAAACTTCTGTCAGGCTTAAGCCACCCCAAACACCAGCTTCAGTTACGAGGCCCCCATTGAACCATGAGGGAACCCCTAGATACCAAAATCCCCCACCACCTCAGCATGATGAGTGATGGCTTTCTAAAAGAAATTAGTTAGAAGAAAGAAGAAATAAATTTTATTCATTCCATGATAACCAGGTCCATGGATATTTCATAGCTGCCATGAATTTCAATCTGCTCTGGCTGCCAGAGCCAAATCGAGATGATGAAATGGGTCTCAATAACCATCCAAACTAATGTCTGTATCACCAGGTACTACGACACACCATATAATAATGCATTGTTTTCAAGGATCTCTTGCAAAAGATGGTGAATTCTAGTAATGTTATGCTGGGCCCACCTCCAGTACACGTGGCGTATGTTTCCACCTCATACTCAAGAGAGGAAGAGGAGTGGTGAATAGTCACCAGCAAGAAAGAGAAATTTTTTGACAATTGGATGACCGAGAACACCATTAATCGAATCCACGGAATCCTCGTTGTGTAGTTGAAACAACCAACTGTGCCCCCAAGAGCTTGTAAAACAACACAACCATCTTCCTCATCCTCACTATCCCCTAAAGAAAATAAGGGCAAAAGGAAAGAGCAAGAAGATGATATTAAACCAAATCCAAAGTCATTATTGACACTTTCAGATGTTATTCAAATAGTCTTGGTTCAACAGGAACTACCCCACCAAACGCTTCAACAGGCACCACCCCACTAAATGGTCCAACGAGTACCGCCCCACCAAACAAAACCATCTGAAGGAGACAATCTGATAGGAATAGTATCAAATCACTGACTGATCTTCAACTCCATTAATTTCATTCACATGATAACCCCATTATCTTATGAATACTATGGCCATGAAACCAAATTCCCCATGCCTAATTGGAGAGCTAGAGGAAGAGGTCGTAGAGGCCGTATGTTTTCTGGAAGGCATGATCAGCGCAGAGGTCAAATCCCTAGCCACACCACATGTCAAACATTTAACATCATAGAAACTTGTGGAAGGACCCTTTGACAAAAACAAGAAGAACCATAATGATCCTTTTCCCCCTTAAAAATAAATCCATGCCTAGTTATCATGGAGTATCCAGCAAAGGGAAGAACAGGTATCGAACCACCCAAGGTATACAGGCAGACTAGTTCTGCCAAACGCAGAAAGGACCGTGACACCACTAGCCCCTGTTACAGAGGCCAAACCATCTAAATACGAATCTCAAACCCCTAAAGAGTCTATAAAAGAGCAAACATGGTCTGGGAAGCCCTGGCCATTAGAGAAAAAGTGTGAAATTCTAAGGTAAATACCCTTAGTACCAGCGAATATGTCAATCCTAGATGCGTTGAGCCTATCTGCATATCTTAGGGAGGCGCTCTTTGAAGCCTTGATAAGTCCCTAGGAGTTTGAGGTAGAAGTAGCAGTGACCGATGTCTACCACATGGAGACTTGTCCCGAAGAATGTCAGGTCATCATCACCTTCACAGATAGGGATTAATACACCATCATGCAAGGGAACATCAAACACTTATATGTGTCTAGTAAGATAAATGGAATTGATCTTCAAAAGATATTCATCAACAGAGTATTTGGATTTAACCTCCTCCTATTGTGAACGCTCCGTTGACTATGATATGATGAAGACAACCTGACAACCTACACTAAAACTCTACTGGGATATGACAAAAGTTGTAAGAAATCATTGAGACGAATCAAGCTTAAAACATGTCTCAGAGATGTAATATCATATTTTATGTTCTTGGTGGTGTGGAAAAGTACGACCATCAACGTCCTATTGGGGAGGAATTCGCTACATCAGCATGCTGCAATTCAATCCTTATACCATCAGTGCATTAAATATTAAACTAATGGGAAAACGAGACATTGCACGCTGAAAAATCCCTGTTTGAGTTCTGCGAGTTAGACTATATTGACGCAGGGTTCTATGAGTTGGAAGGAAAACACCATTAAGCCAATGAAGTTTATTGGATAAATGCCTTGAATGGATTGGAGATAGTTCCCACCGACCCCTTCCGACATCTTGGGGAGGAATATGTACTACCCGTCAATAAAGATGAATTCATAAGTGTAAGTCTAGATACAAACTCAGTTATCTTCATGGTCTCTGTTACGTCCACCAAGTCCAAAGACATGAAGGAGCGGGATGACTCCTAGTTTTTTAAGAAAATCTCTGTCAAAGATGCTTCTGTCCCATCCTTGGTATATCAAACTACCCTTTCCCCACACACTAAGGAAAAATGATGATTTCTTTACCAATGTTGGAGAATTATCTCAAACATCCTTTCTCCATTAGAAGAGTAAGATGACGAAGATAATGAATAAGGAGAAGAAGAGGAAGAAGACCAAAAAGCTGCCCCTCCTGCATTCAAAGAAGGTGTTTCAACCATAATCAATAAACTTAGGGAGATAAATCCAGGCACTGAAAATGACCCACGTCCCACTCTTATCAGTGTGGCCATGCATGTCGAGGATTAGGAGACATATACCTCCTTCTTGAAGAATAATCAAGATGTGTTTTCCTGGAATTACACAAAGATGCCAGGCCTCGATCCTAAAGTCGCCACCCACCATATAGGCTTACCAGAAGATCACCAGGGCTATAAGCAGGAAGATAGAAGGACCCACCCGATGCATTCTTCCAAAAAAGAGGTTGAATTTGACAAGATGATAAAATCCCACTTCATATGGAGGTCCAATATCCAATCTAGATGGAAAACATAGTCCCTATTTTAAAAAAGAATGGAAATATTGGAATCTTAATTGACATCAGGGATCTTAATCAATATTGCCTGAAAGATGACTTCCTAGTCCTAATCACAGAATTGTTGGTTGATGCAACAACTGGATACGAATCCCTCTCCATCATGGATGGCTATTCTGGATACAATCAAATCTGGATGGCCCATGTAGACAAAGAATCTACTTATTTTAGGTTCCCTCAGGGAGTGTTTTGTTATAAAGTTATGCCCTTTGGTATAAAGAATGTTGGTTCCACTTATCAGTGTTCCATGAATCGCATCTTCAAGCACTTTTTTGGAAAATTCATTGAGTGTTATGTTGATGACTTGGTGGTCAAATTACAACAGCATTCGGACCACCTAGCTGACCTTGAAACTATTTTCAATAAATTGCGACATCACAGTTTAAAGATAAATCCCCTGAAATGTGCCTTTGGAGTTACCTCAGGAAAATTCCTTGCCTTCTTCATATGCCATCATGACATTGAAATTTACCCTAAAAAGACAAAATACGTTCTTGGAATTCCCCCACCTCACAACCTCACTGAGTTGAGAGGTCTCCAAGGGTACCTCACCTATATCTAGTGCTTCAAAGTCAACCTAGAAGGTTAATGTTTACCTTTCACCAATATCATGAAGAAAGTAGTTACGTATGAGTGGGATAATTATTCACAAGAAGGGATTGACAACCTTAAAAGATTCCTCCTAAGCTCGCCAGTGCTCATGCCGCTAGTTGAGGGGAGACCACTCATTTCATACATACCATCCCTGAAACAGTCATTAGGCGCATTCTTCACATAGGAAAACGATTCTAGTAGTGAGAAAACCCTCTAATACCTTAGTCAGACAATGATCGATGCCAAAACACTATATTTAAAGATTGAAAAGAAGTTAATATCCCTAATCTTCACAGTTCAGAAGATCAGGCATTACTTGCAGCACAATGAGTTTCTCCTCGTCTTTCGCTACAACCCACTCGAGTATATCCTCAATCATCCCATGATAAATGGGTGCCTATCATGATGGGCAGTCATCCTGCAACAGTTTCACATTGGGTACATTCCATAGAAGTCCACAAAAAGGATATGAATTAGTAGAATTTCTGGAAGAGAACCCCTAGGAAGAAAAAACACCACTGAACCTTGAACATTCGGATGAAGAAGTGTTTTTTGTCTAGGAAAACCCACAGACGTCAGAAATATACTTTGATGGTGCTTCCTGAAGCCCAATAAGGAAAAAGATAAAGGATACTAAGCTCAAAAAATTGGGGCTGGGAGTCATAATAGTATCTCCTGAAAAGGCCTCCATGCCTTATTCTTTCCTGGTTTCAGATTGATGTATGAACAATGAATCGGAATATCATGCCCTCATTGCATGCGTGGAGTTGGTACTCCAAGAGGAAACCAAACACCTAAAAATAAAAGGTGATTCAGAGCTAGTCATCAAACAGTTCAATAGTGACTATGATATCAAGAATGAAGTGTTTATTCCCTTAATGAACTGCGTTCGAGCATTGATGGGAGAATTCCCATCAGAACCAATGTTGACTCATATCCCCCAGTCACAAAATACTAAAACAGATTCTTTAGAAAATGCAGCCACAACCTTGTCCAATCCCGAACGGGATGAAACAATCATTATCATTTCTCACTGTTGAATGGTCATTCCATTCATCCAGAGAAATATGGTGGAAATTGATGAAATTATCTCCATTCCTGAGCCTTATGGTCATACCAGCAATTGGATGACACCCATTACAAATTACAATGGGATGAGGAACTCCCACCAGATAGGGCTCGAAGGGAACATGTCTAAAGATGGGCAGTCAATTTTACCTTGTACAATTGGGTAAACCAAGATAAGGTTATTTATAAATGAGTCCATTAAGGAGTCCTTCTCATGTGCATTGATGGAGAAGAGACTACTCCCATCCTGAAATAAGTGCACGCCGGAGTTTGTGGGGCACACCGGTCAGCAACAAAGCTCTCTCACCAAATTTAATGGCTTGGGTATTACTAGCCCACCATGATATAGGATTGCGCCATATTCACTAAAAAGTTCCATTCATACAAATTTCATACTATTTTCATACACCCCCTTGGAGTTGTTTCATGCGACAAAGTACTCTTGGCCATTCGTCGCCTAGGGGATGGATGTTGTGGGACCATATCATCCCGCTACATCCAGACAATTCAAGTTCATACTCAAAACGACCGACTTCTTTTCTAAATGGCCAAAATTAATACCCCTTAAGGAAGTCGGGGAGAAAAAATCTATATATTTATGAAGAAAAACATTATCACGAAATTTGGTGTCCCTCGTACAATACTGACGAACAATGACACCAACTTCTGCTCTACTGAGCTTGATAAGATGTACTAGAAAAATGGAATAATGACCAACCTGTCATCCCGCTACCACACGGCGGCCAATTGGAAGATAAAGGATTTCAACAAGAATCATTCCAACATACTTCAAAAGATGGTTTATAAGGATAAGAAATAATGGCCAGATATGTTCCTTCATGCTTTGTGTGCTTACCAAACCATGACCCACATGACCAGTCAGGCATCCCCGTACTCACTAGTATATGGGGTAGAGGTAGTGTTACCAATAAAAATCCAAGATTCATCACTTTGTGTGACCATTTATGATCAAATATACATGGAAAAACAATCCCAAAGATGGTTTGATGAATTGAGGTAGCTAGATTAGAAATGGATGCATACTCTGCACCATTTGGAAATCTACCAAAACAGGATTGCCTGAGCCCTCAATAAAAAGGTTCTGCTTCGATATTTCCTTGAAGGAGAAATGGTGTTAGACCTCAGAACCTCGATGATACTCGAGAAGAATCCCCAAAAGCTTGAACCAAATTGGGAAGGACCATACATCATACATAGGGTCTATTCTAATGTAGCATATTCCCTAATATCAATGGACGATCATCTCATCACAGCTCCTCCAAATGCAATGTTCTTGAAGAAATACTTCTCATAACCCAATATTAAGTTCCAAGCTCTATAACATTAAACTATGAGTTAAAAATTCCGCAATATTAAGGTCCAATCACTACAAAAATAATCTATGAGTTTAAATATCCCCCATGATAAGGTCCAAGCTCTACGACATTAAACTACGAGTCAAAAAAAAAGTCCCAATGTTATGGTCAAAGCTCTACAACCCTAAACTATGAGTAAAAAATATCTCCAATATTAAGGTCCAAGCTCTATGACCCTAAACTATGAGTCCTAAAACATTTCCCACAATATTAAGGTCCATGCTCTAAGAACATAAACTATGAGTCATTTTCCTGCCCACATGACGTTAAGCTACACGGTATTAGTCAATGAAAGATGACATTAAACTAAAATTCCCTCAATATTAAGGTCCAAGATCTACAAACCTAAACTATGAGTCATAAGCAATGTATACCATACAAAGGAATGAGTTCTAAGACCTTAAAATATGAGTAAAAATTCATACAAAAATGCCCACATATGATGGTACAAACATTAAGACCATAAACTATGAGTTACAAATGCTCCCATATCATGGTCCAAACATTGAGACCTTAAATTATGAGTCATCATCCTTTCCAAATTACAATAGACTATAAGGAACATTTCCTCACTGTAATAAGTTAATCATAGTAGCATAAAATGTCCAAATTTCATGACAATGAACAGCAAAATATCTCATAGAACTACGTGAGGCTTGATTCATTCCCTCGTAGGATACGTAGCAACGCCTAGATCTTCGATCCTAGCCCAACCTGTATCATAAAAACTGCCTCCATCACGCCCCCTATCTACCTATACTCGTAAGGGAAACCCTTGTCACTCATTGTTTCTCACATCAATTACAACTCACATGAGTTTAAGATTAGTTGTAGAGATTCTCTTACGAAAGTCAACTATGGGGTATCATGATAGTCTTGGCCACTGTGGTAGGTAGAATAAAAATGCACCAACCCATTGTAGTGATCCAAATCAGTACAGGGTATATGCAGAACAATGTATGGACTGATTCCTTCCCACATAGGATAAATCAAAATGCATCAATCCTCGATCTTGGCCTCGACCCACTAGGAAAAAAACAAAAAATGCCCCCAACATATTCTCTGCCACCTCGCACTTGCGAAGGAGGATCTATGGCCACTCCTTGTTTATCACATCAAGTATGTAGATACCCAAGCATAACGTACATATGGAATTACATTAATTTTTTTGGAATACTTAATAGATAACTAAAAAAAATTCCTAAAGACCATATTAGTTTAGTGTATTTGGAAACTCGGAACATAATCTTCTAATCACGGTAAAAGATTTTCAATATCTCCTATAAAGATATTTCCCTTTTGTTTTCTTACCTAAAACCTTTCATTATATCCTTGGGAAATGAAAACATAAAAAGGGTGAGATCAAATTCTCAGTAAGGGTAAACATGGAGAACCTAAAAACAACCCATAAACATTTGAACGTAAAAACATGAACATAAAAAATCAAAATGATGAGAAATGACATAAATATTGGAAGTACAATAGGCATAGATCATAAAGTAACATTAATCATGATAAAATAACATGGGAATAAAACATGTAATTGTGAAAAACTATTAATCACATGATATGATTTCCATAGTAGCCAAGATATTGCTGCCAAGACCATCATAGTGGACAGAGTCCATTATTGAACCGGGTTAACTTGTCGTTCCATCCTTGTATTACGAAACTGGATTCACATGCCGTTTCATCCATGTCTATATCATGAGATATAAATATTTACCCAATGCATTGTATTGATATATAGGTCCCACACATCTCATAATTAAATAATTCTTTCGTGTTCCACAATGTAAACCTAAATCATTCATCATAACCCAACAAATAAAATGGGTTCCACAACCATCATCCCATCATCACATAAACCATATAAAAAATGGAAATAATTTCATCATAAACAAAATAAAAACATTTAAATAATAGTGACATTAAACATGAAACATATCCATATTAAATAATGTAATCTTAGATGGAAAATAGTTTTGATAAAACACTTGAAATGAATTCTTGAGGAAAATATCATTTCTTCTTTCAAATAATTTTCTTTTCACAAAATGTAATACAATTTAAAAATAAAATAATTTTTTGAAAACAATCATGAAATCTTGTAGAGGAAGATTCATAGAAATAAGTCATTATGAAACCATAAAAATATGATCATGTCGTATAAGTTAAAAAACATTCTCCTTGTAATTTTTCAGAATAGTCAAAAAGTACCTCATATGGTAAACAAAAATAATATTCATTACATACAATGTAGTAAAAGTAAAAAATGGGTAAAAATGAATTTAAACATACATGAAAATAATTTGATTGGAAAACATGGATATGGATGATAAATATAACCCCAGTAAATACTTACGAATAAATAATCTCAGATAAGAACGAGATTTAAATAATTTTCACTTACCTTAGGTATGATTTTCTTTGTATGTATCCTAAACTCATGTATAGTGGGTTTAAACATATTATTAACTTGTAACAGAACCATAATAATATTTATGATATCATATATTATTCACTTAGGTGTTTATATTATTCTTGTCAATTCCATGTTAATGAAACGTTTTGGGTAATAATCGTTTCATTTATCATACGTATTTGGACTTGTTGTTCAGGATATTATTTCTTATATCATGATTTAATTACTTCCAGAATGTAAACCATGATTTATATATCATATATATTCAGTAAATATATATATAATAGATAGATAAATTAAATTAAATACACCGTTAATGGAGATGGTTGGTTGTACAGACGCATGAACATTGTTTTCCTTTCCTTATTGACTTGAATGGAAGTAAGTAGATGTCTTATATATATGTATACATAAAGAAAACAACATAATTATGCTATATGTTTCATTATTATTCATTATATATACTTTATAATCATTCTTGAATGGTTAGCAAGGAGAATTAATCTCATCATGTCGTGGAGATGGTAATCTGTACATACGCACGAATGATGATATCATTCCCATAATTATTGAATAGAATTCGAGTGGATGATATAATATATAATAATTAGTATAATGTTATAATAATAATATATAGATATTATTTAAACCATTATACCCATCCATGTAAGGTGGTTTTTGAAAAATAGATTACACCACGGTGTGGAGACAGTAGGTCGTACGTACGCACGCATGGTGATTTCATTTTTCGCAGAATGGATAGAAGGTGAAATAGGGTTTCTTAATATTTATAATAACATATCTATATATTTGTGATAGTTATGTTATTACATTATAATGAAACAAATAAATAAGAGAAAGTAAACAAGAAATAAATTTGAAATAATCGGTAAAGGATATTACCTCTTCCTCGACGCGCCTCTTCTTAACCTCCTCTTAGGGCACTAAAGTTGGTCTTTGAAGAATACCAGGACCTCTAGTATATTTATAGGGAAGTGGATAAGAGAAATGGACAGGGTTTTTCCAAGCATTAAGGCTCAAAATGTTATTAAAAGGAGAGGGAGGAGGTTCATTTTTATAAAAGTAGAGAGGGGCACTTTTGGAAACCTCTAAAATATTAATTTATAATAAACTCAAACCCCCCTTAAAGACCTCTAAAAATGACTCAAATACAAATATGAAATGAGATATGGTTGTAATCTTATCATCCAATTAAATTTAGACATGTTGGAAATTTATTAAAAATATTATCAACTTGATTTATCCTTATTTAATCTATTTAATTTAATTTGTTCAAATAATATTCTAAATTTTAAATTCTTATAAATAATTGCCTATGTGTTTTTAATTGTCCATAATTGGAAATTTTATGACATTGTAGACGACATAAATATCAATTTATAATTTTTAAATATTTTTGTGATTTTTAATAATTAAATAATATGTTATTTTTATAAAATAACAGTAGTGTCAATTTTGACACTATTCATTTATTTGAATTTAAATAAAATCCACTCAGAGGATATATTCGAACAAAAATATTTAATTAATTCATAACATGTCTTATTTTTCTAGAAAATTCGTGGATCACATTAAATAGTTAATATAATATTTATTTTTATATTTTTATAAGCATTTATTTGATATTTCAATCCATAGAATAATTTCTACATCACTATTGTGTCATCATTAATGATAATTATTTAATCCCTAAAAAATATAAATTAATTCACATGATGTAGATAATTATATTGGTTTTTTGGAGTCTATTTATGTTCGATGTTTTATGATGTTTATCAACAAAATAAAATTATTACACTTATAGGATATAAGAGAGTGACATGTTGTCACTTTCTTTGGTTTAAAAATAATTACATCATTTTCATTATCAAAAGACCATGAAATGAATCTACTCCGAACATTAGGAGATATGGGTCGAATATTATTCATAAAATAGAATTTTCGTAGGTGTTAGAGTAATTTTATAACATTATTGATACCCTTAATTTCCTGATTGACCTTTTACTGTGGTAAATAAAATCAACCGTAGTTACTATTCATAATGCCCAAAAATAAAAAGTAGTCTATTAACATAATCTGGACCCATTGATTCCAAATATGGAATCCATTTTTCTGAATTCAAAACACAGAAGATGAAGTAATTAATTTAAAATTAATCCCTTTATCGAAAATAACGGGTTATTATTTAAAACATTGCAAAAGATTGAAATGTTTTTACCTATGAATTTAACGTAAAATTAATGATAATGATATAAATTATAATAAATGTTAAAAATATATTCTATTTATAATTTTAATCCATTAAATATTATAATTTAACCATATAAATTATCTTGATGAGAAAAGTTGTTTTTAATTAACATATTTTTACTATATTCATCCAAATATGAAAGTTATCAGAAAAATATCAAAACATTATACAACACAAATTTTTATATCATGATTCACAATAAAAAATTTATTTTTAAAAATTGAACTTATAAAATTGCAAAAAATTAGAATTAAAATGGGTGTGCCATCAAAAGGCGACAAAACTGCATTTTTTTAAAAAATACTTATTTTACCCAAAAAAATTTATTTTTCTCTCATACCATGATCTAGAAAATGTGTAAGATGAATGAAAATGTTATAAAATCAAAAAATTTATTAATATTATTCATAAAATCTATTTCATAATAATATTATAATAATATCTCATTTAGTGAAACTCAGTGTTGCGTATAACAAACGTTATTGAGGAAGGTCACTCTTGCATGAAATGCAAGACAAGTTAGGGTTACGTGTAGGGAAAAATTACTTTGGTGTTGCGTATAACATAATAAAAATATAGTTAAGTTATATATTGATCATAATCTATAATTGGTGTTGTGTAAAATGAATTTTATTTGAAAGAACATGAAATTGTGTGAAACACAAGCCGAGAATAGTGTTGCCTATAATACATGATAATACAGTGTTGCGTAGAGCACAATATAATCTTGGTGAAGCATACAAAAAAAGACATAAAAGAAATTAAAAAGAATACTTCACATAAAATCTTGGGGTGTTACATTCTACACCCCTTAAAATGAATTTTTCCCTCGAAATTCGTCGGGGTTGTAAATGGTTTTCTACATGAAAGTTTCTTCCATAGAAACCCACATCGTAAAAAGGAACACTAAAAATTAATTTTAAAAAGGAATGTTAGAAATATAACAGTCACCCAAAGTAACTCAGCACTGGGTTTCCAAATATGATAATATATGTGAATATATGGAAATAGAGGAGATATCTAACCATCGTGTTCTAATGACGAGTGGTAGAGAACATAGCTAAGAAAAATCCAACAATCACAAAGCCATAAAATATTGATGATCTAAGGTACCATCTGATTCATTGCATATGAGAGTAATAGGACAACATTTTTGGTTTTGAATATCATTTACCTAAAGATGATGACTTTTTAGATAAGGAGAAATACGTAATTGATTTTACTGTAATATCATCGTTGGTCCTTCAATGAACAATTTCCACTTCATCTCTTATTTAAAGAAATGAAGTTGAATTTGTCATTCTCTAAGTATTAGTAGATCATGCAATAGAATGATATGTCATTCTATTTTTCTCTATCACAAAAAGGTTAGCATGAATTATTAAATAAACATAATTCCATATATGGTGAGGTTAACTGTATATGATTCCAAAAATTTACTTATACTCTATTTATCATACCGCATAAAAAAATAAAACTAGTTTCTACTGATCAGGGACTTCCAGTAGGCCAGAGGTAGGTGATAAAGGAATGTCGCACTTTGGTTGTAGGTTTGATTCCTGCAACCTTGTCCAATGCGACAGGTTGTCACCCATCCTGCAGGTTGTCATTTTTTCAAACTACACTATTAAAACATTTCCAAAATAATATCAAAAAAATGTTATAGTCATAAAAAATACTATCTGATGTCCAAGATAATCCATTCTAATCTTTAGGCTTATCTAAAACACTTATGTCCAATCTCATAGTATAATGGAAAATATTTCTACAGAGGTCATCTACCAAGCATTTGAATACCATCATTTATCCCCCATATATCATAAGATATATCTTTTTGATCGCATTCCAAATATGTGAATACCTTAATCTTGTATTCTCTTGCAACATGAATTGCCATAGAACCTTAGTGAAAACATGAAATTTGTCATAATTAACTCTTTCCACGTACCAAAATCCCATAAATTATTTATAATCAAACCATGATATCACTTTGTCCTTATATCAATCATGAGCTAATTAATAATATTTAACAAATTATTTTCTCTTTTTCCCTTTATTATGTGCATATCAACTACTTTCCAAAAATATTTCAATCACTTTTCATGGTTACCAGTACCATAAAATTATTGAAAACCACAATAAACCATTACATAGATATTCTAATATTCCACGATTCTATAAATGATATTCCACAACATTATTTTGGAATCCCATTAAATAAACACTTAATCGTTCCACCACTTTGTTTTCATACTCAACATCACCAATAGTGATCGCATGTGACTTACATTTGTCACTTTCCTTAAGAGGTTGTTGAATTAGATCATCATTAACCCCTGGATTATGGAATTGGTTAGCATAATGCCTCATTTCCTTACACTTGAAGCATTGAAGTGTTGGTGGTGTGTTCTCTGTAGTCTTTCCTCTATTCACATCATTAGGTACCCTTTTTCCATTACATCGACACTCAGCTGCTCGATGACCTTATTATCCACACTTAAAACATTTTATAGTCCCTTTAAAACAATCTCCACCATGCTTCTTTCCACACTTTGAGCATAATGAAACATTCATCTTCTTTTCACCATTGTTTTGAGATTTTTCCATGAACTCTATCTTTTGTTTCTTTTCAAAACCATGAGATGGATATATAACACCAACTTCTAGTTCTAACTTTATAGCACAATGCACAATTTATTCATAGCTACTAAAGTCTCTTACAACTAATTCTCTTCAAATACTTGGTTTTAATCCACTGAAGAATCGATCAACATTACCTTTAGTTTGGATGATAATGCCAGATGCATACCATACATGTATTGTAAAATTTTCTTCGTATATACCAACAGATTCATCATCCTTTCTCTTAAGCTCAATGAACTCTTTTTCCATCTTTTTTCGAAGAATATGAGGGAAGTACATATTGAAAAACAAGTTCTTGAATGTGTCCCATTCCAAGGATTCAATTTCATCTTGGGGCCTTTTATTCTTAATTAGAGTCCACCACTGGTCTGCTTCACCTTCTAAACGGTAAACAACCAATATGAATTTTTCATGTTCGAAAAAGAGAAGTATAGAAAATATCATTTCAATGGTACTAATCCATTGTTCAGAAATAAGTGAATTTAAAGACCCATTGAAATAAGGTGGATATTGCCTCATGAAGGACTCAATAAAATATTGTTCCCTTCTCTGGTCATTTAGAAGTCCAGAATGATTCATTGCTTGTGTAAGTATAGAAATAAGATTTTTCACTCCATCTCCCATAAAATTGGTTTGTTCAGGAGGACAATCATTTCATTTTCCATTACATTGATCAACATGGTTATTTTGGGTTCCATCCATCATCTAAAACCCAAAAAGAATATTGCGAGAGGAAAAAATCATGCTAGGAAAACAATATAATAAAGGGGGAGTACCTTCAATATCTATCATCTTATGTTTAATTATAATATCATTACCATAATTATAGGACTATAACCTAATCTTATACTTAACCTTAGGGATATCCCTAGACATACCTTAGAAATATCTCTAGATATCTAACTAATGTTTTTATATCCTAGTTCCCGAAGGATAACTAAAACTTCACTCTGATACCAACTGTAGTGACCCAAGCATGACTTACATGGGACATTACATTAATTTTGTGGAATACATAATAAATAACAAACACAAATTCCCAAAGACCGTGTTATTTTAGTTTCTTTGGAAACTCAGAACATAATCTTTTAATCATGTCGAATGATCTTCAACATCTCCCATAAAGATATCCCCCTTTTTTCATACCTAAAACCATTCTTTATATACTAGGGAAAATAAAAAATATAAAGGGTGAGCTCAAATTCTATGTAAGGGTAAAAATGGAGAACATAAAGATAATCCATAAACATTTGAATGTAAAAACATGATCATAAAACATCAAAATCTTGAGAAATGACATAAATCGTGGTTGTACATAAAGCATAGATCATAAAAGATCATTAATCATGATAAAATGGAATGATAATAAAATATGGAATTGTGGAAAACCATTAATCACATGATATTATTTCCATAGTAGCCAAGGCATTGCTGCAAAGACCATCATAGTGGATAAAGTCCATTATTGAACTGGGATTACTTGTCATTCCAACTCTATATTACTGAACCAGATTCACTTGTTGTTCCAGCCAAGTCTATCTCATGAGATATAAATATTTACCCTATGAATTGGAGGGAGATATAGGTCCAACCCATATCATAATTAAATCATTCTTTCAAGTGCTACAAAATAAACATAAATCATTCATCATAACAGAACAAATAAAATGGGTTTCATAAACATCATACCATCATAACATAATCCATATACAACAATGGATATAATTTCATCATAAATAACATCAAAAGATGTAAATAATAGGGAAATTATACATGAAACATATCCATATTAAATAATTTCATCTTATATGGAAAATAGTTTTGATAAAACACATGAAATGAATTCATGAGGAAAATAACCTTTATTCTTTAAAATAATTTTCTTTTCTCAAAAATTCATGCAATTTAAAAAGAAAATGATTTTTATGAAAAAAATATTGAAATCTTTTAGAGGTCGATTCATGGAAATAAGTCGTTATGAAAACATAAAAATCCAATCATGACATATAAGTTAAAAAAAACCTTCTCCTTGTACTTATGTCGGAAAATTCAAAAAGTAACTCGTATGGTAAACAAAGAAAGATTCCTTACATACCATGTAGTAAAAGTCAAAATGTGTAAAAAGGAATTTAAACATACATGTTAACATTTTTTTTGAAAACATGGACATGGATGATAAATATAACCCTAGTAAATACTTACGAATAAACAATCTTGGATTAGAACGAGACTGGAATAATTACCCAATACCTTAGGTCCGATTTTCTTCGTATTTATCTGAAACTCTTGTATAGAAGGTTTAAACATATTATAAAATTGTAACAGAACCATAATAATATTTCTAATATCATATATGATTCACTTAGGTCTTTATAGTATTCATACATTTTTCAATTCAATTTTAAAGCAACATTTTGGTTAATAATATTTTCGTTTATCGTACATGTTTGGACTTGTTGTTCTTGATATTATTACTTATATCATGATTTCAATACTTATAGAATGTAAAACATGATTTATATATCATATATATTCACTACATATATATATATATAATATATAGATAAATGAAATGAAATACACCATTCATAGAGATAGTAGGTCGTACGTACGCATTAACACTATTTTCCTTTCCTTATTGACTTGAATTGAAGTAAGTAGATGAAATATATATATATATATAGATTATAATTATTATATAATATATTTCATTATTATTCATTATATATACTTTATAATCATTCTTGATTGGTTAACATGGAGAATGAATCTCATCGCGTCGTGGAGACGGTAATCCATACGTACGCACGAGCGATGATATCGTTCCGATAATTATTGAATGGAATTATAGTGGATCATATAATATATCAAAATTATTATCATGTTCTAATAATCATATATAGTTATTATTTCCACCATTAAACTCATCCATGTAAGGAGGTGTTGGAAAAACTGATTAGACCACGGCGTGGAGACAGTAAGCCATACGTACGCACACGTGACGATTTCATTTTTCGTAGAATGGGTAGAATGTGAAATAGGTTTGTTTAATATTTATAATAATATATCAGCATATGATTTATACTAATGTTATTACTTTATAACGAATCAAATAAATAATAGTAACTATAAGAAGAAATAAATTTGAAAGAATCAGTAAAGGATATTACCTCTTCCTCAATGCGCCTCTTCTTAACCTCATCTTAGGGCACTAAAGTTTGTGTTTGAAGAAGACCAGTACCTCTAGTAGGTTTATAGGGAAGTGGATAAGATAAATGGATAGGTTTTTGCCAAGAATGAATAATCAAAATGTTCAGAAGATGAGATAATAGAGGTTTACTTTTATAAGATAGGAGAGGGGCACTTTTGGAAACCTCTTAAATATTAATTTATAATAAACAAAAACCCCACCTAAAGACCTACAAAAATGACTCAAATCCAAAGATGAGATGATATAGGGTTGTAATCTCTTCATCCAGTAAAATTTAGACATGTTGGGAATTTATTTTAAACCTTATTAACTTTATTTATATTTATTTAATCTATTTAATTTTATTTGTGGTAATAATATTCTAAATTTTAAATTGTTATAAATAATTACTTACATGATAGGAATTGTCTTTAATTGGATATTTGATGACATTTTAAACCATATAAATTTAAATTTATAATTTTTAAATATTTTTGTGAATTTTAAACAATTTAATAATACATTATTTTTATAAAATAACAATAGTGACAATTTGGCATTATTCATTTATTTAAATTTAAATAAAATCCACACAGAGGATATTATAGGATTGAAATACTAAATGAAGATACTAGTTATAGTATCTAATGATATATATGCTCAATATACAAGAGGGGGGGGGGTGAATTGTATACTTTAAAAAATACCTTTGGAAATTTTAAAAATGGTGAAGTTTAACAAAGTTAAACAATGTAATTCACAAAACCTCTAGTTCTACACACTTGCTTAATTCCGAAAATGTGATTCTGAGAATGTGATTTTGAAAATATGGTTCCAGAAAATGAAACATAATGAAATTTTACAAAGGTAAAGATTCTACCTTAAAGTGTATAGAATCTTACTAAATCAGAGTACAAGTATAATGAAGTATAAGATAGTTTTACTTTCCTAAACAATAAAAAAATGCAGCAGAAAACATGAAACAAATAGGTAACATGTAATAAATCTTTTAACCCAAAGAGTATGGCATCCAACAACAATGGATAAAGGTCTCTTGATTTATATTTTCAAGAAAGTCTATCTTACGCACACTAGGGTAAGCCCTCGATATGAAGATCAGAGTGTGTCTTGTTGTCCCCGCAAGCCCTCAATTTCAAGGTAGTCGGCACCTCTGTCTTCCTCATCTAGGAAGTCCTCGAACTTTAAGGTAGTCGAAACCTCTATCTTTCTATCCTCAGAACCATCGATTTTACACAGCAACAATCGGAGTCGCACAAAGCAAATCTGAACAATAAGTTCAGTATACACTAAGCATGAGAGTATCTCTCTCTAGAAATCACATCAGATCAGATGTTGTCCAAAAGTTCTGAGATCTTTCAAATGAGCTCCTACTTATAGGAAAAACACCAACGGTCAACTCCCTCCTCCAACGGTCATATTTTTCCGTGAATTTTATAGGGACCTGTACACATGTCACTCAAAAAATAGTTAGTTAGTAACTGAAAGCATGACATCGTTTTATAACAAAAACAAGTGCATGACAAAATATAGTTATATAACCAAAATAAAATATTCCGAATGTGAGGAAATAAAAGTTCAAAGTCTAACAAAAAATGATTTCAGAGTTTATAATACAAGGATATTTTGATTTTTTTTAAGGAATTCAAAATCTGGATTCACAAGAATTAGGAACCTGAACTACCAATGTTCATAGTCACAGTTCATAAGAATTCGGAGTCAGAAATTACAAAGTTCAGAGTATGAATTCAGAGAAATCAGAGTCCCAACTCAGAAGTGTTCGAAGTCTGGATTCAGAGAACATGGGGTCAGAACTCATAAGACTTCGGTGTCTAAATTCCGAGAACTCGGAGTCAGATATCAGAAGAGTTTGGAGTCTGAATTCAGAGAACATGGAGTCAAAACTCAGAAGAGTTCGGAGTCTGAGATTGGAGTACTCAAAGTCATATTTCAGATCATAAAAACAGAATTCTATTTATCTAATTATTATATGATTCCATGGATTTAGACATGAAACTGATTTTTACACTTAGACAATATAATGAATAATGAAAAACATGGTAAGTATAAATTTCCTTGGGGAAGGATAATATTATTTATAGAAGTAAAACATAGAGTATAATAAAATTGGCCTTGAGATAAGGTGTTTGTGACTTTCAAAACAAGAAGGAATGGTAATGTCATAAAGAAACCTTATTGACTCAAAAATCTCCCCCAATTATGAAGGAATGGAAAAGTCATAAGGAAAACCTTATTGACTCAACAATATCCCCCCTTTTGGAAAGCAAAAACATCCTTATGAAAAAAATATAAGGACATAGAATTCTTATACTCGTGAAAAAATAACTTATCTCCCTTTAGTTATGAATCAGAGAGAATGCGACTAATTCCCCCTTAGGCTTTGAAACATTAAGGATCATATTTTAGATTTTTGGAATGAGATTTATCTTGAGTATAGAAATATCTATAATGAAAACTCCCACTTAAATAAACTCCACCTTACATAAGGATATTTATTCTTTACTTATTATTATTTTTCCATTATCATCCATTGTGATTTTCAGAAAGAACATGACGGAATGGAAAGGAAATTATAGTACCTGAAATATTATTACAAAACATCCAAAAAAACACAAGAAACCAAAATTTCATTAAGATAGGAAGAATTTTATCAATGAAGAAAATACAAAAAAAAGATTGAATTGGGCCTGTTTTTCTTCCTTCTCCTAGGGTATCAATTTCTTCACTATGGTTTTTAGCTTTTTGAGTTACTTGTGATCATCTTCTGCTTACTTTAGGAGCTGCTCCTAATCCCTTGATTTCTTATCTAAGGCTTTATTTCTTATAATGATTCCATTTTCATCACACTTATTTCTGAAAACCCATTTTACTCCAATAACAGAAGTTTCCTTAGGTCTTTAAACCAAGGTCCATACATTATTCCTTTAAAAATTATTTTGTTCATCTTTCATGGATTTAATCCAATCATCATGACCTATAGATTCATCAGAACTTTTTGGTTCTAATTGTGAAAGGAATGATACATGTTCTACTTCATTTATTAAGGAACTTCTAGTCCTTACAGGTTGATTCACATCACCAATGATACTATCACTGGGATGATTCTTAAGAAAAACCTGATTTGGGTTTTGTAAAGCCCGTTCATCAACATAGGGTAGGAAATCATCTAGGGTAAATGTTTCAGAAATATATTCTTAGACATTTTCATTATGAGAATGATCTCCTATCAAGGGTTGATAATAAGTTTTTGAAAAAACATCCGAAGATGTAGGTTGGGGTTGTTTAAAAACAAAGGGATCTATTCCATCAAATTTCACATGTATTGTCTCTTCAACAATACTAGTGTTTTTATTGAAAGAACTATAAGCCTTAGAAGTTGTGAAGTAGCCTAAGAAAATTCTTTCATCAGATTTTGGTGTGAATTTCTGTAAATTATCTTTAGTATTTAGAATGATTACCTTGCAACCAAAAACCTTTAGGTAGGAAAGTCTAGGTTTTCTTCCATTCCATAACTCATAAGGTGTTTTATTAAGAAAATGTCTGATTAAAACTCGATTTATATTATATTAAGTAATACTTATAGCTTCATCCAAAAAGTGTTTGGCAACTGAATATTCACTCAACATGGTTGTTGTTATCTCTTAGATAATTCTATTTCTTCTTTCAACAACACCATTTTTTTGAGGTATTCTGGGTGCTGATAAGTTATGAGTAATGCCTTTTCAACTACAAGAAGTATCAAAATCAGAATTTTGAAATTCTCCTCCATGATCACTATGAATAGTTATCAATGGAAGTTTTTTCTCATTTTTAACTTGGGATCTAAATCTTTTCAAATAAAAAAAATTTATGACTTTTTTGCTAGAAAATAGACCGACATAAATCTAGTGTGGTCATCAGTAACACAAACACATGTTATTTTTCACTAGTGATTCTAGTTTGTGTTGGACCAAAAAGATCAATATGCACTAACTATAGAGCATCAGTAGTTGAAACTTCACTGATTGATTTAAAACAATATTTTTGTTTCTTTCCATATTGACAAGGATCAAAACTTTTGAAGAATCAAATCTAAGCTCTGGTAGATCCTTAACTAAGATTTTCTTTGAACTTTTTCATAGGTTCTTAAGGTTATAGTGTCCTAACCTTCTATTTCATAACCAATAATGATCGTCCATTTCACTAAGGCAAGGTAAGTCTTAGCTCCTATGGTATTCCATGTTTAGTGTCAATATATTCTCCTTCCTATTGGCAGAAATAATAAACTCTTCCTTGGAATTGTGTACTAAGAACTTTTAATTCCTAAAATTCCCAAGATAACCTTCATCATATAATTGGATTATGATAATGAGGTTGTGCTTAAGACCATTAACAAATAAAACATTTGAAATCAATGTTTTTTCAAGAATGACGATGATACCTATACCAATAATTTCTCCTTGAGCATTATCTTTGAAAGTTATTTTCCACCATTCGTCTTGATAATTTTTTCAAAGTATTTTTTGTTACCAGTCATATGTTGTGAACATACTCTATCTATGCACCATGTATTACTGTTGGTACCTTCTCAATTTTCCTGAAAATAAAAGAGTTAGGCTTTTCGAATCCCAACATTCTTGGATCCAGAATCTTCAGAAAGAAAAATATTAGGCACCCACATTTTCTTAGAAAAATAGGTTTTATGAAATCCTAAAAACTGAGTTTTATTTAGGGAATATTTTTTGACCAATTCCCACCGCACTGACACTCAGCACAGAATGGAACACTTTGAAGAACAAATTAATTGTTACTAAAAACCGGTTTAGACTAGTATAACAAAAACCATAACTATTCCTTAGAGGTTGGATTTGAGAATACATCTTATCAAAATTTTCTTGACCTAAGGTAATGTTTGAAAAACAATTCCTCAAGGAAAAAAATTCTGATTTTAGTTTTATAACAATGTTCTTGTCATCCAAAACATTAGATTTTAAACTAGAGTTAGGCTCGAAAACATTTTTCTTATAAATTACATTTTCTATATCGTTAGAAAGTTTATTCTTATCAGAATTTACTTCCTCGATATTTTTTGAAATACTTTCAAAATCAACAATATTCTGATCAAGATCATTAGAAAGATCAGATATTTCCTTAGTAAGAATAGAATTCCATGAATTTGCATTATCAAGATTTTTATTGTGTTTTGAATTATCAATCTCAAGTAGTTTGGAAAACCTAGGAACTTCTTCATAGGTAGGTAAATTATTATCTTCATTAGAAGAAGATTCTTAATCAGAAGAATTATAGTATTTACTATCACTATAATTAGCATTCAAGGATACGTTGGTCATATATTTAGCATTGTGTACTTTAGATATCAAACAATGACTTTTCAATAGGTAGTCTTGATTTTAGATTGAGATTCTTCTGTCTAGAAGATTCATAATCTGATGATTAATATGAAGAGTCTCTACCACTGGCACTCCAGGTTTCATTCGCTTTCATGATTTTTTTAGCTTTAACTTTGTAGTACTTCTTTCTATTTCTCTCAAAATGCATTTCCTTTCTTTTTTTTTCTTGAGCATAGGACAATCATGCCTTATATGTCCAGCTCTCTTGCATTCATAATAAGTGACTCTCAATCTTTCTTATCTTTCCTTTCATTCTTCTTGTATCTAGATTGAATGTTCCTTTGTCCAAAAATCTTCTTCATCCTTCACGAAAGGTTGGGTAGTTCATTTTTTGAATATTCACTTCTACTAGATGCAGATTGAATAACAATCTTCTTAGATTTGGATCTGATAACTCTCTCAGGAGTCTTGGCTTTCATATGATTTGAAGTAGTTCTAAAAGTAGCATTACCATTACAATTATTATTCTTTATGTTATCATAATATCTCTTCATTATAGTCTCATGTTGAAGAAGAGTTCCAAAAAGTTCATCATGAGAAATCTGAGTAACCTTTCTATTATCATCAATAGCAAATCTCTTGGATTCTCACTCATTTGGAATGATGCTTATTATTTTATCAACAAGAGCTTCATCATATAATCCATTTTCATACATGGATTATAAACTATTGAAAATAGTCATGAATCATTGTTACAATTTACATATGGGATCTCCATAAAGAAATTGGAAACCATGATATCCAGCTCTGAGCATGACTCTTCTTGTTTCAATTACTTTGGAAGTTCCAAAGTGAGTAACTTCAAGTTTATTCCAAATATAATTTTTTTCTTCATAAGATGAAATTTGGATATATATATATATTTCTAGTCATGGAACAAAGAAATTTATTGCGTACCTTATAATTTAGTTGATCTTCATGCTTTTCTTGATTTGTAAAGGCACTAACTTCCTTGTCAGGGATTTTATATCCTCCGGTAATTATAACAAAGTTATCTACTCCAGTATTGATATCAAAAGTCTTCATATGATCCTTCCAACATTCATAATAATTTCCGTCAATGATAGGTGGTCTGATTATATTTTGGTAGTCTATAAAACCAACATTGATTTGTTTCATCTTAAATAAAATCCTTTCCACAAAAACATGTTAATACAATAAGATCAAATTTAAGGAAAATATTCCTAAGGAAAATATAGAACAATTAAAATTGAGCAAGGAAAACATATATGTGAGTATAGGTATTTTAGAGACCTTCTCTAATGCCAATTGTAGGATCGAAATAATGAATGAAGATAATAATTGTTGTATCTAATGATATAGATTCCCAATATACAAGATGGGGTTGAATTGTATACATTAAAATTTTTTTTGGATCTTATGAAGATGGTGATGTTTGACAAAGTTAAACAATGTAATTCACAAAATATCTAGTTCTACACACTTTCTTATTTATGGAAATATGATTCTGAGAATGTGATTCCAAAAAGATGGTTCCGGAAAATTAAACTTAATGAATGTTTACAAAGATAAAGATTCTACCTTAAGCATATAGAATCTTACTAAATCAGAGTACAAGTATAAAAAAGTATAAGATTTTTTTACTTTCTTTTATAATAAAAAATGCAGCAGAAAACATGAAACAAACAAGTAAAAAGTAGTAAATCATTTAACCTAAAGAGTAGGTTTTCTAACAACCTTGGATAATGGTTTCTTGAATTATAATTTCAAGAAATTATGTATTAACCACACTAGGGTAGGCCCTTGATACCAATTTCAGAGTATTGCTTGTTATCCCCAAAATCCCTTAGCTTCAAGGTAGTTGGAACCTCTGTATTCCTTAGTTAGGAAGTCCTCAAACTATAATGTAGTTGGAACCTCTATCTTCCTATCCCCAAAAGCCCTCGATTGTTCACAACAACAATCAGAGTCACACGAAGAAAATTTGGACAAGAAGTTCTGTATGCACTAATCCTGAGAGTATCACTATCTAGAAATCCTTTCAGATCACAAGTTCTCCAAATGTTCTTGGCTCTTTCAAATGAGCTCCTATTTATAGGCACATCAGCAATGGCCAGATCCCTCCTCCAACGGTCATATTTTTTCATGAATTTGAGAGGGACTAGTACACGTGTCAATCAAACAATGGTTAGTTAGTAACTGAAATCACAACATAGTTTTATAACAAAAACAATTGTAAGAAAAAATATAGTTATATAACTAAAATAAAATATTCTGAATGTAAGGAAATAAAAGTTTAGATTTAAACCAAAAATGAATTTGGAGTCTATAATACAAGGATATTTGGATTCTGTTTTACAAGGAATTTAGAATCTAGATTCACAAGAATTAGGAACCTGGACTAAAAATTTTTGGAGTCAATGTTTATAATAATTCAGAGTCAGAACATACAAAGTTCGGAGTCTAAATTCAGAGAACATTTATTTAGATCTTAGAAGAGTTCAGAGTCTAGATTCAGAGAACTCGGAGTCAGAACTCAGAAGAGTACAGAGATTGAATTCAGAGAACTTTGAGTCAGAACTCAGAAGAGTTCTGAGTCTGAATTCAGAGAACATGGAGTCAGAACTCATAAGAGTTCGGAGTATGAATTCAGAGAACTCGGAGTCAGATTTCGGTTCCTAAAAATAGAATGATCTTTATCTAAGTATTATAGGATTCCGAGGTTTTAGACGTGAAACTGATTTTTACACTTAGACAAGATAATGAACAATGAAAAACATGTTAAGGATAAATTTCCATGGGGAAGTAAAATAAAATTTTACTTGAGATAAGGTGTTTGTGATTTTCAAAAAATGAAGGAGTGGGGAAGTCATAAGGAAACCTTATTGACTCAACAATCTCCCCCAAGTATGAAGGAATGGAAAAGTCATAAGGAAAACATTATTGAATAAAAATATTTATTCAAACCAAAATATTTAATAGATTTATAACATGTCATGTTTGACTAAAATATTCATGGATCATATTAAATAGTTCATATAATATTTTTTTATATTTTTAAAACCATTTATTTGATATTTAAATCAATAAAATAATTTCTAAATCACTATTGTGTCATAATTAATGATAATTATTTAATCCCTAAAAATTATAAATAAATTCACAAGATTTAGATAATTTTATTGTATTTCTGGAGACTATTTATGTTCAATGTTTTACGATTTTTGTCACCAAGTTAAAATTATTACACTTATAAGATATAAGAGAGTGACATGTTGTCACCTTCTTTGATTTTTATAATAATTACATCATTTTCATGGAAAAAGTCCATGAAATGAATCTATTCTAACCCTTAGGTGATATGGGTCGACTTTTATTCATCCAATAGAATTTTGATAGGTGTTAGGGTAATTTTATATTATTATTATTACCCTTAATTGCGTTATTTACCTTTAACCGTGGTAAATAAAATTTGTCGTAGTTACTATTCATGATGCCCACAAATAAAAAGTAACATATTACCAAAATTTGGACCCACTGATTCCAAATATGGAATGCATTTTTTTCCAAATTCGAAACACATAGGATGAAATAATTAATTTAAAATTATTCTGGTTGTCGAAAAAATGGGTTTTTATTTAAACATTGCAAAAGATTGAAATGTTTTTACCTATGAATTCAATGTAAAATTAATGATAATGACATAAATTATATTAAAGGGTAAAAATATATTCTATTTATACTTTAAAAAAATTCAATGTTATAATTTAACCATATAAATTATGTTGATGAAAAAAGTTGTTTTAATTAAAATTTAGCATACTTTTACTATTCATGAAAATATGAACGTTATCAGAAAAATATCAAAACATTATCCAACATAAATTTTTATATCCTGATTCACTAGAATATGATTATTTTGAAAATTTTAACTTATAAAATTGTTAAAAATTATATTTAAAATGGTTGCGCCATCAAAAGGCGGCAAAACTGGGTTTTTAAAAAAATACTTATTTTACCTGAAAAGATTATTTTGTTCTCATACCATGATCTAGAAAATGTGTAAGATGAATGATAATGTTATAAAATTTAAAATGTAGTTAATATTATTCATAACGGCTAGTTCATAATAATATTATAATAATATCTCATTTAGTAAAACTCGATATTGCGTACAACACACGCTATCGAGGAAGGTCGCTCTTGCGTGTAATGCAAGCCATGTCAGGGTTCCGTGTAGGGAAAGATTTCGTTGGTGTTGTGTATAACATAATAAAAATATAGTTCAGTTATAAATTGATCCAAACCTATACATGGTGTTGGGTAAAATAAATTTTATTCGAAAGAACTTGAAATTGTGTGAAACACAAGCAAAGAATAGTGTTGCATATACTACATGCTAATACAGTGTTGCGTAGAGCTCATGCTAATCTTGGTGAAGTGCACAACAAAATAAATCAATGAAAATAAAAATTATACTTCTCATAAAATCTCTGGGTGTTACAAAGTATGACTCATGTGATATTAGAATCAGTGGTAGGGATTCTCTTATGCAAATACACCATAAGGGAATATGGTAGGCTTGGCACCCTTATCAAGCAAAACCAAAATGCCCTCAAGTGTCCATAACCCATCGAGAAAACATTTGCATGGAACATCTAGAACTACATGTGGCTTGATTCTTTCCCTTTCATGATATGTAGTTGTGCTCAGATTTTACATCCTGGCCCAACCATAAGAAAAAATGCCCCTTCCCACATGCATGGGTTTTACTTGCATGGGGATTCCATAAAAAGCCATATCGTATGAAAATAAAACTGTGAAATTATTCAAGAGTTATGTGTGGATCAGTTCCTTAGATTACAACATTCTTCACATGACTCTTAGTCATGAAAATTTGAATGATCATGCTTCCCTCTATACATATGATTCAGACCTATGTGGAATTTCCAAGTAGATTACAGTTAATCATGGTCTGGATATTCGCACGTCCCTGGGAACATCTTTCCCTTTTGTCACACTCCATACCTTGGGAATGCTTGTATTCCCATTAACCTCCCCGGCCATCATAAATGTAAGGGAAGTGTTCTATAGACAACTTTTTTTGACTATGCACATCATGCCCCAGTGGATCTGCATATGTTTCCCATAAAATGGCCGTCAATGAAAGGAAAATTCATCCTCAGAAGATTCCTCTTATATCTCAGTACTCCCAATGGCTATCAATAACCATGTGAAAACCAGATTCACGTTACCCCCAGGACTACGGTATACACATTCTGTCATTACTCACATCTAGGGAACGTTGGAACATCCTGATTACGATTAACCTAAAACATTCCAAGATCGTTATGACTAAAAATATTCCCCACCGCATGATGCTAAACTGCGAGGCAAAAATTTTCCCCACTGCATGATGTTAAACTATGAGGTCAAAATCATCCCCACCACATGATGTTAAACTGAGATGCCAAAATCTTCCCCACTGCACGATGTTAAACTTTGAGGCCAAAATCGTCTCCATTACACGGTGTTAAACATGGTGTCCAAAATCATCTCCACCACACGACATTGAACTATGAGGCCAAAATAGTCCCCACCGCATGAAATTATACAACAATTCCAAAGTCTCCCCCACCACATGAAATTAAACTGTGAGTCCAAAATCGTCCCCACTGCATGACATTAAACTACAAGGCCAAAATCATCCCCACCACACGATGTTAAACAACGAGGCCAAATTCATCCTTGCTGTATGATGCTATGCTACATAGCAATGGTTTTATCCTAAAAATACCACCTAATATTGAATTCAATATTCTTAAATGGTGACCTGCAACCCTCGTAATCCCTTGTTTCTCACACCTATCATAACTCAAGCGTGCTTAGAGAACATAGCGCGAGATCCACCGTGACATTATGAAAAAATCGCACTGGACTTTGGTCATAGAAGCATGATCCCAAAAGGAATTTCATAGTTTCCTCCCATGAGAAGAACCCCATGTCTAGGCCTTATGATTCTAAATGACTGGGAATCCATAAGATATAACAAATACCTCACCCTGCGTACAAGTTAGATCTACGTAAGGGAAACCACTCTATGGGTAAATCACAGCCAAATTGTCCCTAGTATGTCTGGATACACCCCTTCCATATTCCAAACTCTATGCCTTAAGTGATATTTAATACCCATAACCCACCACGGCCATTTGGGATGGAAGGCCAGTGCCATGCAGACACCTTTTCTTGACTATGAAAATCATGCCCTCATGGCTCTACATATGTTTCCCATAGAAATGGACATTAATAAAAGGAAAACTTGTCCACATGAGAGTCGTCTTCTATCTCAGTACGCCCAATGGATTCCAAGCCTCATTCCAGCCCTCCTGATTCATGGACCCTCAAAGTCATGGTTTACATTTTTCTCCTTTCACACATCCTGGATATATCCAAACATACTGGCTTAGTTCATCTCTGGTCTCATTCGAAGATTCTAAAATATATCCCATATGTATGCGCAATGTTGATCCACATACAAAGGAAGAGTCCTCCCACTCATCTCTAGGTTTCCACAAAGAATTCCAGGTAAAAATTCTACTTTTGTGATTAGGGGAACCCCTGGTCGAAGGTCACACACCATTTTCAGAAAGGTCCCAATCTCCATAATCCTCAAAGGCCATCGGAGACAAAATTTCGGTGTCCTATGGAGACCTTTTCTTGACTATGCACATCATGCCCTGGTGGCTCTGTATATTTTTCCCACAAAAATAGCCATAAATCAAAGGAAAATGTTTCCTTAGGAGATTCCTCTCCAGCCTCTTTATTCTCAAGTTATATTCACATATTTTCACACTTTTATATTTAGAAAACTCATGAATGATGGCTGGTGTACCTCCTTCATTCCAAGTGCCCCTGAAAAAAGGGGGAATATTAATTGAACTAAACATTCACCAACTCTCCCTCACAAAAGTATGAAATGTGTGGGGAAAATTTCCCACTAAAGGCTGATATGAATGTTTCTAATGTTTTCAAACAACACTACTTAGTCTAGCCATCCATTATAGCTCCTAATTTCAAAATAAATCCAAAATTTTGAAAATCCCACTAGGACATAGGGAATGGAATGCAGGTGTCCTGGGGACACCTTTGATTGACTATGCACATCATGCCCTGGTGGCTCTGCACATGTCTCCCATAAGAACGACTATAAATCAAAGGAAATTTTGTCTATAGGAGAGTCCTTTCCTACCTCTATATGCCTAAAATGGCTCATAATACTCATGAATGTCTAGAGTCCACAATTCTAGAGTAAAGAAAAATCCCTAATCCATGTATAAAGGATACTAGAACATTCCCCGCTAAGGATCCCATGTTAGGTCCATAACCCGTTAATTATGGTCAAATTTGTTTAACGTAAAACATCTGTATTGAGTTTTATTGACAAGAATATGGACTTACAGAGAAATAAAAGGCCATTATACTCTCCATAATAAAAATCTTCTGAAGGCACCTCTGGGTAAATTTCGAATATCAGTCCGCTAAAAAACATTGAGCCATCAGAAAATGCGCAATGATGGTTAGGTCAGAAACCCACAAAGGTCGACATAAGAAAAATCCAAATTATTCCCTATAACCCCGTTTCAAGAAGTAGTAGGTAAGAATTATGGTAGTAATGAAAAATACATAAATTATAGTGAGGTATTCCATTCAACCTCACCAATAGTCGAACTATGCTTGCTGAGTCCCTTGGCTCAGGCAAAAAATAGAGCTCGATTCGGTTATCATAGGTTACTAATTTTATTTCATGGTTTAGAATTAATAGTTGATTCAAATAAAGAGACAGAGAAGAGATTTTTAAAATCCAAATGTGTTCCATTTAGTTCAGCATAAATAGAGGAACATCCCCAATCCAGAGCCTCTATAGAGTGTTGAAAAGAAAAGGGGAGAGTAAATATCTTAATTTTGGACAGAACTATAATAGGGATAGGTTATCCCTTACTAAATGGATGGTGAGTGGTTGTTGAGGACAATATATAGTCTATTCCAATGAATCTCTCTCCTTCATTTCAACTTTAATCGTTTGACACACCCGCTCCAGAACAGCTTTAAGGTCCCGCCCCTTCTTCTAGACGGCTTCATATTTAGCACGCGAGAAGGCGAGTTGTACCCTCAACCTATCTGCATGGGCATTACACTCCGAAAACTCCTCTAATTAGGTCTCCACCATATCATAGGCATTCACCTTCTAGGACTACAAATGTTCAAATTCTTATGAAATATATTGGAAGGTTGCTACCTGGTAATGGGAAGAATTGAACCTAGCCATATTGGCCTTGTAGGAGGAATGTTATTCTCAGGAAATGACAATTTATTAAATGAGTAGGTGTAAGTGTTGATAATCAAAGACTCTAGAACCTAGCTCTGTGAATAACGACTAAATTTTTTCACACTCGTCAGAAAAATCGTCCATGAGTGTCTTCGCAGCAAGATCACATAACTGGCACCATGCCTCTCTTCTCAATGCATGGTGTCTTTCCACATCACCAGCACTCAGATCCTCCCCTGCTTCCAGATTATTGTAAATTGGAAGTGTCACCATAGGATGGGGGAGGTACCTAAGTCAAGTCACCCAAGATGAGAGACTATCTTTGCCACATATGCCCCATCCACTGGAACTAGATGCGAAGGACTAACCACATCCTTCAGGATGATTGAAGATGCATTGGTTGCACTAGTCTCATGATGATCTTGGGAAATATCTTCAGGAGTGGCGTAGTGGGATTCACTTCCCATCAAAATGGGTTGTACTAATGAAACCCCTACTAGACGCTTTTGATGAAGGACCAAATACCTTCTTACCACGAGAGCAGGTGAAGGAGGTATATCCATCATGGTTACTAAACAGATGTGAGTAGAAGGAACAACTGTTGCACTTTTCACAGTAGAAGGGATGTGTGGTGATGTAGTTGGTACAAGAATAGGACATGGAATGGTCAAGGGTTTCTTCACCTGCCAAATTGGTTCCTTCAGCATCCCACCAGGGTACCAATCTACCCATAGTTGGGCATACTCCAATGATATAAAGGTGGGACCCATCATGTTAGGAATGATAATTTCCCGAGAATCACCTTCATGCATCATCATAATCCATAATTGGCGGAGAACCACGTGATGAGATTCTCCCCTTAATCAAACAACTAGAAGCTTCACGGCCTATTGGAGGAATCCAAATTGACTGGAAAACCAGTAATGGAGGTATGGCTCACAAATAACTACATGGTCTACATGAGCAGTGATCATCATGTACCAAATATTGATGAGGTGTGAACATTCTTCCAAATAACCACCCTTGTCACCTCTCAATGATCCATGTGGACTATAATGCAGTGTGAATGAGAAATGAGAAGCATCGTTCAACAGCCCGACTGCACCAGTAACACTCAGAGTCCTGGGATAAACCACAAAAATGCTGAGAAGAACAGGATGAAAGTTGGAATGGGGAACCCGTGCAGTATGCCGATATTCATAAAAGGGGATGTGTTCCATCATCCTCCCATATAAGAATTGGAATGGTCCATTGAGATGATGCAGAGACCTGCATTCTTGAATTTCTCCGAACAATTCATAGAGTTGAGAGAGGGTAGGAAGGGCCAAATTAATGGGCCGACCATCCACCAGTGTGGCTGCCATCATGAAGATGCAGGCCCAAAACCTAGTGTATACATCATAGGATGGGAAGAGTCATCCACTTAATAACATGATGAAGAAACCTGATAGCCTAAGCGCATGTAAAATTTCTAGTCAAAGCTCATATCCCCATGTGGTATGTCTCCCTGCTTTGAGGGTGGCACAATATGACCTTGGGGTTTGGCGGGACTGGCGAGGGGGATGGGGTTGACTTCAGTGAGCCTTTGGCTTGGGTCCGTTCATCAACAAGAACACCCTTATCCATTCTTCAAATGGGATGAGCGAATGATCATCGAGGGGATGATCCAGTGCTTATGTTTCCATGAATAGTATACTCCATGTCAAAGGAGACATGTGATTGGTGTCATTCTATGTGGTGGCTATCGGGAGGAACTCATCGTACATTTATCCAAGAATTTGGAGACATCCAAGCTGATAGATATGCAATATACTGATACGCACATCTCCATGTAGTATGTGAAAGGTGTTGGTGCTTGAAAACCAGTGGCTCAACAATTCCAGAAGGATTTTTCCCAGAGAGAAGATTGAGAAATAAGACACCCAGGTTTCATGGTTCAATCCCACCACCTCCAGCTGGTCATGGGACTCCAAAAAGGTCAGATGCACCCCAAACACCCAGGCCCACTCATTTGAGAAACAACCTATACCCCACATGTACCAATTGGTTCTCTACCTACCACTAGGATTTTCTAGAGAGATGCTAATAATGGATTGGTATTCTCAGACATCTAGTAACGGGACACTATTGTGGCACCCACAATTTCATGAAGTCCATGCTAATCCTCGTAGTATAAAGACATTTTCCTGAATAGGAGTGGAGATATACTCTCTGATTGGGGAAATATTGGCACAATCAAGATCTAATGGTGCCTTTAACAGGACAAAAGGTTGGTTCTCGTTACGCAACGATAGAGGCATGTCGGTGGAAATACCAAATCCGTATTGTGGAAAATGTAGGGATAACGAGTAAGATAAAAGATCGAGCATTATGAAGACCATTAGAATGATTTCACGAGGAATGATGTGGGTCTGAAGATGATCATCTATAGTCCTCTCCATGGTTTCTGTTGTCTTCATTGATTTTTATGCAACCTACGAATCAGCCATTGTAGCCTGCACAGGAAGATCCAGAAGCCGATGAGAAGTCAATCCGACAGAAAATTGTTGGATTGAGGTTATGAAAACATGGTTAATGGAATTAAAACATGTATTTAAAAGGCTCAGTGTACTGTTCCTAGAAATGTTTTGTGGAAAGAGCATTTTGCATGTAGCATGACATGCAGAAGCTACTCTGCCTACAACTATGGTACGCTGATTTAGTTCACCATGTACATCCATGGTACACAAAATAACCATGAGGTGAAGGCTTGTGAACCATTGGCCGATGAATATAATGGTCAGTGGAATGAAGAAACTTCAGACCTTGGCCTCGATTAAGTTCGCAATCAGAAATCGTGGATTAAAATTTAAGTCCATATTAATTTTTTTTGAAGTTTGGTTCGATGATCCAAGTTCAGTACGCAAAAAAGGAAGCAATGTAGCATTCTTCCACACAGAATCTGGATTTTATGTTTTAAATTCCAAAGTACAATTCACAGAATTCATAATATGGTATGTGGGTGGAGAAATGGAAAGGAAATCCATTCTTGGAACGTACAAATTAGTTCGCAAATGAGGTTTTTATCAAGGATCACGGTACATGATAGTGATGGAGGTTAGAAAAATTGGGAGAACTTTTTGCATGAGAAAATGTAAAATAAAATGAGATGGGGCCCTATATATTGGTGTGGTCCCCTTATACCAGTTCTACATGTTCTATCATGAACCATTTTAGTTCAGGACCGCTTCAATATTATAATAGTTCCCTATTCGTTCCAAACAGACACCATTTAGATGGGGGTTATTTGTAGGGTCCTGAAAATTCTTCTGTGGAGAGGAAATACCCCCAAAATCTCTTTTTAAAAGGAAACAAGCACTTTTATAAGTCTATAAAGGCACTAAGACTCAAATTGTGTTGTATATCATTGAAGGAACTTAGAGGACCTCATGTTTTCAAGTGGCCTATGTACCATCACTGAGAAAGGTACGCAGAGAATATGGTTCACGAACCACTAGGTATGCAAGATGATGAACGACGAATTGCTGGCCCGTGAGCCGATGGATAGAAAACAAGGACATCCACGAACCATGTGTCGAAGGAGCTGTACACTACAAGACCATCCGCATACCACACCACAGACTCATCTGTTTGTGAATGAAGTGAATGGGTGGGGTTCTACGAACCATTATTGTGAAACAAAGACTCTACAAACCCCAGTTGAACAAGTCTTTTGAGGGTCAGAATATGTCTTCAATGGGCTCCACAAATGGTGTTTTGTGCCAAGTAGATACAATTGCTCTGATGCTCTATAAAAGGAGCATAGTAGAGAGAAGAGAAAAAGATACAGATAGAGAGAATGACGAATGAAGAAAGCTTGAGGGATTCTTAATCATTACACTCCGACTTCTGTCTTGTTTCATCAGTGAAGCACGAACCATGAACCAATTCCTTTATAGGTATAGTCAGCTGCAAACCATAAAACAGGGGAATTGAATAATAATAATAGAACCATAGACCCAACTAGTAAACCATGAACCAATGACTTCTTGTAGATGAATTTCTCGCGAATGGTAATCCTGCTGACCCTCCTTCAGTATGGTGCTCCGTGTAGCATTCCACTATATAGACTGAACCCGGCACCATGTACCCAATGGGTAAGTGGATGTAACCCAAATCAGGGCAGTGATCCACATCCCACTTTTGTACGGGGTTAGAGATACCCATGCCCACGTACCACACCGGTTTGTGGATGGCCTCACTGCCCGCATGCCACTGTGGTATGCAGAGCCTCCCCCATCATTTGTGAAAAGTCAGTACACAGAATGGGGTGTTTTTGGGTATTGTTCCTTCCGATTCTAACCTCACCCCTCCATTACCGTCCAGACCTCCATGATCCCTCCACTAACAAGTCCCCCAGAACTAGGCTGATGCCTCCTCCAAATCCCCCAAACCCATATGATCAGACCATCAGGTGCATCAGCATGACCCATTGAGTCTACATACCCACGACAAGCAGAGTCATAATGGCCCTCCAAACAATGGTGCGGGCTTCAAGAATGCATGTACAACTACATTCCCATGGTAACCAGGAGTCCAACCTTGGAATGTCGATGTGAACCTACATGTTCTTGGGATTAAGGGTGATCACTTGATTTTCCATTCAACGAGGAATAATTATCAGTCAAATGGGTTATTTTCACCCCCCCCCCTTGATGAGGGTGAAAATCCTCTCTATCCCATAATGTGTTCTGGGGCCCTCCCACTGAAGGAAGTCCACAATCATCTGAGGTAGGGCCGCTTAACCTTCAATGTCATTTCACTTTGAGGGGTTCATTGCTCCCCTCCCTCAACCACAGTCGCCCCAACCTCTTCCACTATAGGGTCTCCCTCCTCCACCAATAGTGGGGGAGGCCAGTGCATCATTGAATCTTTCAAATCCTATTTTTTTCTCACACTAAGCATAACTGGCGAGGTATTAGAGGTTTGCAAGGATTACAAAATCCAAACGTTATGAAGAATGAGAAATTTGATTCTTGGTGAAATCAATATACATAGGACTCCTTCCATAAGGCATGAGCTCAAAAGGGTGCCCATCCAAAAGGGTCCAACCAATCATGTTCATCAAATGGCAGCTCCCATGCATAAGCCCCACCCATTTTGAACAATAAGAACTATGATTCCCAATCAATTCCGGATATGTAGAACGTCTTCCAGAAAGACCGAGCTCAAATCAAGAAACCTTCCATCCCCTTGGATGATGATAATCTCTAGAGCGCATTATAAAATGGCTATGTTAGTATCACCTCTATGGAATAAAACATATGAATGCTCACTTCGATCGTGAAAACTAAGGGTAGCCCGTGAACATACTCTTTAGGAATGAACCAAGGATTCATGAACGTATGAACACGACTAAAATCTATAAGAGAGTCCCTAAACATGCAACAATCCTTCCCCGGAAGGGTGCAGTGAGCTTGAACTCCCATCCTATAGACCAATGGATTCATTAAGTGTCGCTGGGAAAATTGTCAGCCAACGAGCACCTTCCATTGGAATGAAAGTCCATGAATCATGGATACCAGGGTCGTTGGGTATTCTTGGATGCATGAAGAAACCAGTTGGAGAACATCCGAGGAAATTATATTAGATAAGGGAGGATTGCACGAGTACTTTACCCCACACAATCACCCACATGGGCAAATAGTTCCCACTAGGATATTCAACCTTCTTTAATGGATAATGACGCCGAATGGGTTGAAAAAAGGAATGGTAAACTCAATAAGATCATGTCTATATAAAAAGGGATGGGTGATGATATTATTCATTCCATTTCCACTCCACCTGAAAACGTGCCACATCGGAGGTAGAATAAAATCAGAAAACCCCTAAAACATTAAAAACCCTAAAATCCCATAAAAACCGTAACTACCACTAAAAAATATAAAAAACCTTTAAACCCCTAGAAATGTAAAAAATATAAAAAACCATAAAATGCTAAAAAAACACACAAAAAACCTTGAATACCAAAAAAACCTAAAAATAATCAAAAGCATGAAACCCTAAAAGTCCTTAAAAACCCAAAAAATTCATAAAATATTAAAAAAGGTGCAAAATAACCTAAAAATGTTAAAAATTATAAAACCCTTGAAAAACCTAACAAAAACAAAACAACATAAAAAACATAAAAAAGATAGAAACCCTAAACAACCCAAGAAACCATGAACACCTATAAACCATAACCCAAACCCAAATTAATTCCTAAAACCAATAAGAATCCTAAGAACTGATAAAATATGAGAGGGTTGCAGGGGCATCCCATGATCTGGCCTCTTTGATGGATGATCATTTCTCCTAGTTTACTGCCTCAGGTTTCGATTTCTTCACTGATGACTATTTGGTATGTTTCATCCTCTGTAGTGTTGATACTATGATTCTTATTTATTCCTGGTGCACTAGTGGTTCATGGCTTCAATTTTATTTTGTTTAGTGGATGAATGCTTTATCTTAAATTTGGGATTGGTTCGTTGGTGGCTTGGTCTGTTGGTTGGGATGTGCTTTTGGCTAGAAGTTTTCAGTTTGAGTTTCTAGATGAGATAGCTCTAGTTTGTTCGACTTTTTTGTTACTACTACAACAATTGGTGTGTGCCGATATGAGAGATTGGTTGTGTGATAATGCATGTCTAGGAGGTGTGAAAGGAATTGATGGTTGTCAGAATGTATAGTGTTGGATATTGCATACTGCTAGGATGGGATGTAATGAAGCTATTTGTTCTGGGAATGGCCGCTAGTGGTCAAATGTTGTTGGTTGTGATTCTAGGAGTGGTATGGTAGATGCGGGAGCTGATGTTCCTATTTTTTTCCCTTGAATGGGTGTTGTTGGGTGCATGTTTTTGGTTTTTGGATGCTATTTGGCTTGGAAGTGATGGTTTTTAGATATTGTTCTAGTAGGTATTGGCTGCCGCTTTCCTTGAGGACTAGAGGTGGTGGGTGTAGGAAGATTGTTTTGGCTGTGATGATTGAAATTGGTGCTTCTGGTTATTGGAAATGAAGCAGCGTGTTGGGAGATGTTTGGTAATCAAAAGAGGTGTTGGTTTTTTGAAAATGAGATGTTTGGTCCTGGTTGTTGTATGGCTAGGATGTGAAAAAGCTGTTGATTATGATTTTAGTGCTGGTGGTTCTGTGTTGTTAGTGATCGATATGCTTGTCAAGGACATGATGAATGATGAAAAATATGTTGTGGGATGCTGGTTTCTAATTGGCTGGGAGATATTGATGGAGATGTCTTTTTTTATGCTTTGTCTGCTTTTGTGTGGCTTTTTTGTTTTTTGGTGACTTTTGGGTCTTGTGGGGGTGTTCAGGGTTTTTGGGTGTGGGTTGATTGACCCCGCCCCTCCCTTGTCTATAGTTTCTTTTTTCTAATAAATTTTTGTGTGGTCAAGAACAGCCTAACCACGCATGTTCCTTTCCCAAAATCCATAAAATCCCAAAAAACCTAAGAAAACCCGAATCTTTCAAAATCAATAAAAACCCTCAAAACCCTAGAAATCCTGAAAACCATAATAATCCCTAAAAATTTAAAAATACATAGAAACCTAGAAAACCCGTAATAAAACCTTATAAAACTAAAAACAAACCCCTCCCTAAAAACATGAAAATGTTAAAACCTCTAAAAAAAACTAAAAATCAACAAACCCCTAAAAAACCTCAATTTCCCTAAAAACCATAGAATCCCATAAAAATCCAAAAAACCCTAAAATCCCTAAAAACAAAAAATAACCTTAGACCCTGAACACCCCTAAAAAACATTTAAAACCTAAAAATAATTAAACCCTTAAAAACATAAAAAAACTAAAAATCCTAAAAAGACTAAAAAACACTAAAACCCCCAAAAATCCATAAAAACAATAAAACCCCTAAATCCCCATAAAACCATTAAAACCCACTAAAAATCTAAAAACCATTTAAACACATAAAAACATGAAAAGTATAGAAAACTTTAATACTCTCAAAACTCAAAAATAACACTAAAACCCAAAAAAGAAATAAAAATTATAAAACCCTTAAAACCCTCAAAATCTGTAAAATCCCTAAAAAGCATACAAATCATAAAAAATCCCTAAACTCCCAAAAAGTAAGAAAACTTAAAAACCATAAAACTGCAAGAAAACATTAAAAATATTTAAATATTTAGTCCCCTAAAGACCTAAAAATGTCAAAAACCCTAAAAAACATCAAAATCCAAAAAACCCATAAAAATCATAAAAATCCCTAAAAACCCATAAAATTCATAAAAACCCTTAAACCCCAAAAAATGTAAAAAACATATAAAGAAACCCCCAAACTCATTAAAAACAATGAAAACCTTAAAAACCACCAAAAACATAAAAATATGAAAACCCCTAAAACCCTAAAAGACCCTAAAAACCCTAAAAACCATAAGAACCTAAAAAACCGTAAAAACCTAAAAAAAATAAAAACTATAAAAACCCTTTAAGCCGATCAAAATTTTAAAAACTCTATTAAGTCATAAAATCCCTAAAACACTAAAATATATTAAAAAAACTATAAAACCTTAAAAAATACCAAAAATCCTCAAAATCCATAAATCTATATAAAACCATAAAAATTATAAAAAATGAATAAAATCCCTAAATACATAAAAACATAAAGAGAATCATAAAAACATAAAAACAAATAAAAAACCTAAAATACCTAAAAACCTCTGAATACCCAAAAAAAATATAAAAACCACTCAAAATCACCAAAAAAATTAAAACCATAAAAATCACTAAAAATCACTCTTTTTTTAAAAAAACATGAAACCCTAAAAATATTAAGAAAACCATAAAAACCTAAAAACACTTAAAACAACTATAAACCTAAAAATTGTTACAATCCATAAAACCCATGGAAACCATAAAAACACCCAAAACCATAAAAAAACCTAAGAACCTATAATGAATCTTGGAAAACATTAGACATGTAAAAAGGATAAAAACTCAAAAAAAAATTCCCTAAAAACTGAAAACACACGGTAAAATCAAAGAAGACCCTAAAACACTTAAAACACTCAAAATCCCAAAAGACATAAAACATAAAAATCCTAAAAAAGATCTAAGAATCCTTAAAAACATAAAAAACCCCAAAAAATGAAAAACCTAATAAAACGATAAAAACTGTGAAATATTTAGACCCCATAAAAAACCAAAAAATTTAAAAACCCTAGAAAATAGTAAAAACCCCTAAAAATCATAACACGCCTAAAAAAATTCAAAATAATAAAAAAATCATTAAAACCTTTAAAATTATAGAAAAAAACAATAATTACCCTTTAAACCCTTAAATTTTTTATAATTTTCTAAAAAACCCTAAAAACAATTAAAAACTCTAACAAAACAGCTAGAAACCCAAAAGGTCATCAAAAACCTAAAAACCCTTAAAAAAAATAAACCCCAAAAATACCAAATAACCGCAAAAATATAAAAATTCTAAAATCCCTAAAAGTACATAAAATATAATAAACAATAAAACTATGAAAAAACCTATGAAATCAATAAAAATATAAAAACAATTTAAACCAATAAAAAACTAAAATACACCCTAAAAATCCTAAAAACTATTAAAACTAAAAAATCCTTAAAACCCCTAAAACCTCAAAAAATAATTAAAACACATTAAAAATATTAAAAACCAATTAATCTTATAAATGGTTAAAAAATTATAGAAAACATTAATAAATATACAATACTCATGAATTCCTAGAAACTAAAAAAAAAAATCCCCAAAAACCCTGAAAATCCCTAAAACCACCAAAAACAAATAAAAATCCTAAAAAATCCCTAAAAATCATGAAAAACATACAATCCATAAAAATCCATAAAACCTTTTGGAAACCTTGAAAACATAAGACCAATAAAAAATAAAAAACCTTAAAAAAACTAAAAACCCTAAAAAGCTATAAAACCCTAAAACCCATAAAACCCCTATACCCATCAAAAACTAAAAAACCCACAAAAAACCTAAAAACCCACAAAAAACTCTAAAACTTATTTATACCATTGAAATCATTAAAAGATCACTACTCCATAAATAATTAAAAAACTGAAAAAAATTTAAAGCTACTAGAAAACTATATAAACTCTAAAAAATTCCTAAAATTCCCTAAAAATAAAAAAACCTAAAAATATCTAGGAAAACTAAAAAACACATTAAACCCCTAAAAATAATAAAAAGAAAAAAAATCCTAAAAATTATTAAAATCCTAAACCCCCCCCCCCCAAACCCCTCAAAATCCCTAAAAACACTCAAAAAACAATAAAAGCCATAAAAAAGCCATAAAAATTTCTAAAACATAAAAAAACCACAAAACGCTTAAAAACTATAAGAAAATCATCAAAACTCTAAAACACATAAAACCCCTAAAAATATAATATTGTTAAAAATCCTGAAAAGGACCCTCAACGAACCTAAAACCATAGTACACCTAAAAACCATAAAAATCACCAAAAACACCAAATATCATAAATCCTAAAAAAACCCTAAAACCACTCAAAAAAAACCATTTTACCCCTATAAATGTTTAAAATCCTAAAATTGTAAAAAAACTATAAAAACCCTAAAAACAAAATAAACCATAAAAACCCCTAAAAGCCTAAAAATTCCCTAAAACCATGAAAAGTCACAAAAGACTAAAAAATCCACCAAAATTCCTAAAAACATAAAAAATACACTAAACCCTAAAAATTCATAATAAAACCTTAAAAAAATTAAATCACTTAAAACACCTAGAAACTTAAAGGATGAAAAAAACCCTAAAAACTATAAAAAAAACACAAAAAAACCCCTAAAAACATTAAAAATCCCTAATATCGAAAAAAATCATAAAAAACCAATAAAAACTCTTAAAACCATTTAAATCTGTTAAAATGTTATAAAAATATAAAAACCTTAAAAAATCTAAAAATATCATAAAAAACAACAGAAAACACAATAAACCATAAAACCTCTAAAAACCCTCAAAATCATTAAATACCTAAAAAATAAACCTAAAAAATCCAAAAAAATTCCTAAAAACATAAAAATTCCTAGAACCATGAAAACCCCTATTAAAATTGGAAATAACCATAAAACTGAATATCCTCAAAATTAGTAAAAACCCTAAGACCCATAGAAATCCTAAAAAAAATATCTTAAATCCCTAAAAATGTAAAAAACTATGAAAAACCCAAAGAAATTATTAAAAACTAAAAAAACATTAAAACCCTCTTAAATACCTAAAAAAAATACCATAAAATACCCTAAAACTATAAAAGCCCTAATACCCACAAAACCCATAAAAACATAAAAATACCCCAAAACCCACTAAAAACCCAAAACCATTTATACCCCTAAAATATTAAAAACATTAAAACCCATAAAAACTATCAAAAAATTAAAAAACCCCTAAAAATACTAAAAACTCTCAAAATCCCTAAAAACCCTAAACCCCCATTAAATTTATGATACATTAAAAAAATTCCTTAAAAAAGAAAAAAATCGAGAAAAAACATAAGAAAACCTAAAAAAACATAAAATAGTTAAACCCCAAAAAAACCTAAAAGACAAGAAAACCCATAAAAATATCGAAAACCCTATGAAACAATCCCTAAGATGGAGGCACTGGTGACTCTGGCGATTCTGGCGATCCAACTACCTCGCGATGGCGGCTTCCTCCCAGGTTGAGGATGATGGCAAATAAAGCACCTTCCCCCATCTCTACGGGGGAGGATCCTCTCTCAGAGGACATCTCAACGCTCTCCTCTACTGAATTTTTACCCTCTTTCTTGAGAATGGTGCTCGTCCCGAAGGTTCCAGAGCTTTTCAAATGTTGTCCGCAGCTTCCCCTCTCGATTCGGGAGTTCATTGAGGCTTCTGACCTGCACCGCCTGACTTTGGTTGGAAGCTTCCGGATGCGGTGACCCCCTATTGTCACTTTCGACAAGTTCGTTTCAGCTTTCTGGAATCTTAGGGCTCGGGGGACTGTGGGCCTGATCGATAGATCCCACATCATGATTCGCTTTTCCATGGAGGAAGACCTGGTCCTTTCCTAGTCAGCGACTCCTCGGTCATGCAATGGTGCTCGCTTCTCCCTCTTTCATGGGAGCTTTGATTTTCATCTGAAGCTGAGTTCCCCGATTGCTGCTACCTGGTTGAGATTTCATGAGCTTCCCCATCCCTTTCAGAATATCTCTATTATTTTGATGCTTGGAAATTTGGTGGTGAGGTTCCTTTGTGTGGATAGTATGACTAGGGCCCTTTGTCATCCGGTTTCACCAAGGGATTTTGTTGAAATTGATGCTTCGAAATCACCTGTGGATGCTGTTTGGATTGCAGTGGGGGAAGAACTTAGGTAGAGACAGCCTGTCATATTTGTGTAATGGCTGGTTTTATGCTCTTCTTGTTGGAGCTTTTTTCACAGTGATCACTCTGGAGGATACTTTGTCACTATTAGGGGTGGTGGTTCTCTGGATTGCATGTCTTCTGGTGAGATTATCCTCCCTCTGGTGGATGTGAAGGGGACAAAGTGGGTGGCTTCCTCCCAACCTCTGAATGTTGATTTTCCTTGCTCGTCTTATTTGCTGGCTGGAAGTGATTTAGAGGTGGCCTGATAGATTTGAGTGGTTTCATTGGGAGTCTGGCTGGAGGTGCTGGTTTTTCGATAAATGCTGATGAAGAGGAAGCGCTACTGGCTATGAGGGATAATCCGGTTTCTGCTGAAGGTGTTCACGAGTGTGGTGACACCCCAAGTAGGCAGATAGATTTAGGGAAGGCTGCTATGATGGGCGTCTGGAAGGAAAATATAGAGGATCCTTGTGCTCTGGAACTTTAATGAGATGATATAGCTAGCATGAAGGTTAATGAGATCACTGATGGATCCATTCCAGCAACTGAGGGTGTTATGATTTCTCCAAACAACTTTCAGGTTACAGCCTTGGCTGAGCCTGCCGTGGAGGATGTGCTAGTGGCATTTTTCATGAAGGAGACAGTGGTTGCTCAGGGCCCGAAGACTGGGGATGAGTGGAGCTTGTCTTCTGCTGAGGAAAGTTCTATGGCGGATAAAGATACCTAGATCCCCAGGGTGCCATTGAACTGGCGTGATGCCCCTCTAGTTCTGTCCGAGTGTCTAGGAATGGCGGGACCTGACATGGGGCCTAGGTTATCTCCTCCCTCTAACAGCACAAGCAGTGCTGAGGATCCTCCTAGTGGCCAGTTCTTTAGCCCATCTGCCGGGAAATGCTGGCGATGCTGGTGGTCCGTCCATGGACCTGCAGAGGGCTATGGTCCTTCATGGTGTCCCCTCTGCTGAAGATTTTTGTGTGCAGTTGCATGAGATGGTGTGGGTTGAATGGGAAAGGTTCCCGCTTGAGGGTGAAGATGAGAGGCTTGGGGAGAGGTTTGTTGAGGCTGATCGCTGGATAAACGCTGCTATGGTCTGGTCAAAGGAGAAAAGAACCGGAGGAGGTTCTGAAACTCCTAGGTCAGAATGTAAAAGGGAAGGCACTATCTGCTGTCAGTGATAATGTCACTTGTCCGAAGGCGGGTGTTCCAGCTAGATCCACTTCTGCCCCTCCGAGACGAAGAAGAAGGATGGATTACTCTGCCCTCCCACATCCCATGGAAACTAGGGCCTCTTCACAAGCTGTCAGACTTAATCTAATGGTGAATAAGAGAGAGCGAATTTCAGTTTCCGCAGAGCAAGAGAAGGCTAGGATGAAGCTGCTATCCAGACTTGGCATTCAAGAAGATTTTGAGTCTGGATGGGACTCAACAGACATGGGTGCCGAGTCAGATTTCAGTTATGATGATGTGGACGATGGATTTGGTGTGGGCATGGGGTTTTCAGGTGTGGAGCAGGAGGATTTTGGTGGAAATGTTGGTTGATCCTCCCCTTGTGTGCTTTCCCTTTGGGACTTTTTGACTTGTTTGTTTTTTTCTTTTTGCTTTTTTTCCCTTTCTTTCTGTGGCCTTCAGGCTAAGGTCGTAAGGGGTTTTGGTTGTGATTTGGTGGATCCCTCCCCTCCCTTTTCTGCAGTGTCTGTGTCTTTTCTTTTATTAAATTCTGGGGGGTGCCAGGAATAGCCTGGACCCGAGCCATCCTTTCCCTAAAAATACCTAAAATCCAAAAAACATGAAAATACTAAAAACCCACTAAAATCGATAAAAAATGTAAAAAAATATATAAATAAAAAAATGTTACAATCCTAATAAAAATTAAACAAATAAAAACCAAAAAAACTCCAAAACACCTAAAAAACCAAAAAAATTGGTCAATCTCTAAATCCCTAAAAACTATAAATAACCCTAAAACCTAAAACACCATAAAACCCTAGAAAACCCTAAAAAGTCACTAAAAATACAAAAACCCCATTAAATCCCTAAAAATGTTTCAAATAACTCTAAAAACCATCAAACCCTAAAAAACTCAAAAAACCCTAAGATCCAAAAAACCATAAAAACCATCAAAATCACAAAAAAAATATAAATAATCCCTAAAATACATAAAAACATAAAAAACATAAAAAACCAGAAAAACATTAAGAAAAACCTAAAACCCTAAAAACCCTTAATAACCCCAAAAACCCTAAAAATGCTAAAAAATAAAATAAAAAATCACTAAAAACCCATAATAACCCAAAAAACCCAAAAAAACCTAAAAACCACTAAAATTATTTTAACCCCTAATAAATTTTAAAAAATTATTAAAAAAATCATAAAAACCTAAAAGACCCAATAAAACCATAATAACCTAAATACCCATAAAAACCATAAAACCCATAAAACCCATCCAAATCCAATAAATCCTAAAAACCTAAATGTCCTATAATCCCTAAAAATACATAAAAACATAAAAAACATAAAAAAAATAGAAAACCTTAAGAAAACCATAAAAATAAAAAACCTTTTTTACCCACAACAAGCCTAAAATGCTAAAAACTATAAAATACCCTGAAAACCGATAAACTAAAAAACCCTAAAAATCCCTAAAAAACCTAAAAACCATAAATTTTTTCAAAAATCCCTATAATTCCCTAAAAACGTAAGAAGTCTTAAAAACCCTAAAAACCATAGGAAAGACTTAAAAACCTAAAAACCAAAAAACCCCTTAAAATTTTAAAAAATGTTAAACCCCTAAAAACATAAAGACCTCTAAAAACCATTAAAACAACAAAAAACCTTAAAAACCCAAAAACTTCATAAAACCCCCAAAACCCACTGAAAACCCTAAAGAGACTTTAAACCGTTAAATATACTAAAAATTATAAAAAACATAAAAACTGGAAAAAAATCTGAAAAACACAAAAAAAAAAAAAACCCTTAAAACATTTTAATATCCTAAAAGCTATCAAAATCCCCTAAAACATGAAAATCCATAAAAATTATAAAAATGAACTAAAGATAAATTAAAATGAAAAAAACCCTAAAACTGTGAAAACGCCTTTGAATGCCTTAAAAACAAAAAAACACTTCACACCCATAAAAACCAAAAAATTCTAAAGACCCCTAAAAACCCTAAAAACATAAAAGCACAAAAAACTAATAAAACCCTGTAAAAACAACTAAAAAGTAAAAAAACTGTTTAAACCTTTATAAAATTAAGAAACTATAAAAAACCATAAAACCCTAAAAACTAAAAAAACCATAATCCCGAAAAAACTATAAAATCTCTAAAAACATAAAACCCCATACACTCCTTCAAATTCTTTAAAATCCTTATAAAACCATAAAATTCCTAATAAATAAATAAAAATTCCTAAATACATAAAAAACTCAAATAAACCTATAAATACCCTAATAAACCATAAAAACATAAAATCACTTAAACCCTTAAAACATAAAAATGTAAAAAACAATAAAAACCCATTAAAAAAATGCATAAAACTCTAAACATCATTTAAAACCTTAATACCCATAAAAATCCTTAAAAATACCAAAAATGTTAAAATTCCAAAAAAACACCTAAAAGCCCATAAGAAAAAACATAAAAACCTAAAAACATTCCTAAAAACCTAAAGATGCTAAAAACTCTAAAAAACACTAAAATAACCTAAGAATGCTAGGATCATTAAAACCCATAAAACCCCTAAAAACATTAAAAACCCTAAAAACCTATAAAATCCCTAATAATCACTAAAAACTCTAAAAACCCTTGAAAACCCTAAAATGTTAAAAAATAAAAAAACCAAAAATCCAATAAAAATTAAAAAACCACTAAAACCCCATAAAAACCATTAAATGCTAAAATTCCTTGAAAACCCTCAATATACCTAAAAACTCGAAGAATAATAAAAATTCTAAAAAAAGAAAACTGCATAAAAATGCCAAAAACCCGAAAAAAACATAAAACACTAAAATTTCCATAAAAACACTCAAAATCCCTAAAAACTAAATTAATTATGAAAATTCTAAAAAAATCCAAAAAAATACATAAAGTTTTAAAAAACCCTAAACCCATGAAAATACCCTAATAAAACATTAAAAACTATAAACACTATAACCTCTAAAAAATCTAAATACAAAAAAACCTAAAAACACAAACCCTCCCCCCCCATAAATCCTTAGAAATCATCAAACCCCATAAAACCCCTAAAATTCCTCTAAAAATCTAAAATATCCTTTAAACACCTAAAATCATTAAAAAAATCTAAAAAACATTAAATACGCTAAAAACTAAATAAGAACCCTAAAACCCCAAAAAACCCAAAAAAAAATAATTCCCCTAAAAATCCTAAAACCCAGAGATTCCTGAAATCCGTAAAAAGCCAAAAGAACAAAAAAAATCCTTAAAACCCTTAAAAATGTAAAAAAAAACCTGAAAACCCCTAAACATAGAAAAGAAAATCCTAATAACATAAAAACACTTGAAACACCTAAAACCCTAAAAATGAAAAAAACCCAAAAAGACCCTAAAAACCATAATTCCCCTAAAAAACATAAAATCCCCCAAAAGCATTAAGATACCAAAAAACCCATAAAAAACATAAAATCCCAAACAAACAACTAATAAATCATAAACCCTTTCAAATACCTATAAATGTTAACAAACTATAAAAACTAATAAAAAATCTCAAAAAACCACTAAAAACTAAAAAACCATAAAACCCTATAAAATGCTAAAAAACCTAATATCAATAAAAATCCATAGAAACACTTAAAACCATAAAAATACTACAAATTACAAAAAATCCCTAAAAAAATAAATAATAGAAAAACCCTGCAAACCCCAAAGAAAATAATAAAAACCTAAATGCACTTAAAATAACTAAAAAACCAAAACATGCGAAACATTAAAAAAAACCCTAAAAACCATAAAAATATAAAAACATAAAAAACCCAAAAACTAAAATCACCCTAAAAACCCAATAAAAACCAAAGAAAACCATTAAACCACCAAATATTTTAAAAAGCTCTAAAACACCATAAAACCTCTAAAAATTTAAAAAAACACTAAGAACCCAAAAATCCCTAAGACCCTCAAAATCCCTATAAATCCTAAAAATTCATAAAATCCTATGAATCCCTAAAATCCCTAAAAATACAAAAAAAACACTAAATACCATGAATATCCCTAAGAAAACTTTAAAACATAAATCACTTAGACCCCATAAAAATCCTAAAAAAAGTTAAAATCCTTAAAAACCGTAAAAGACCATAAAAACCATAAAAACTCTAAAAAAATTAAAAACCTCTAAATACCTTAAAAACGCAAACAACCCCTTTAAACAAAAAAAACTCCAAAAAAATGAAAGCCCCTAATTTTTTTTAAAATAGATCTAAAATACATGATAACACTAAAACGCTCACAAAAACACTAAAATGCCAAAAATAACCATAAAACCCCGTAAAACACACAAAATCCCAAAAACACTAAAACCACATAAAATCCTTTAAAATTCCTAATAATCCCTAAAGACATAAAAAACAATGAAAGCCCTGAAAATGAAAAAGAAAACCATAAAAACAAAAAAAAATTAAAACCCCTAAAAACCTAAAAAATGCTAAAAACCCTAAAAACCATAAAACCCACGATATCGTCGAAAACAATTAACCCCCTAAAACCACATAAAAACATAGAAAAACACCAAAAATATAGAAACCCTATAAACCCTATAAACCACTTATTTTCTATAGAAAATTCTAAAACCTCTAAACTGCACTAAAAAATATTATAACCCAAATGAACAAAAAAAAAAACAAAAAACTCCTAAAATCCCTAAAATCCATCATAATCCCTAAAACGCTTAAAATTCATAAAACCCTAAAAATCCACAAAACCCTAAGAACATAAAAGTCTATAAAATTCATAAAACCCCAAAATAAAACCACAAAACCCATAAAAACATAAATCCCCTAAAAAATCTATAAAACGTCAAAACCCTCAAAACCTCTAAAAACACAAATAACCAAAAAAACACTAAAAATACCAAAAATTGAGAAATGTATAAAAATACTAAAAATCCCTAAAAAAATTTAAACAATCTTAACACATTAAAAAACATATGAAAACAAAAAAAATCCCTAAAACCCTAAAAACCCAAAATCCCTTGAGACCCCCTAAAAAAATATAAACCCTATTAACCTAAAAAATACTATAAAACCATTAAAACTCTGAAAACAAATTAAACCAATAAAAACAATAAGACTCTCTAAAAACCCTTAAAACCCCTTAAAAATGAAAACAACTAAAAACCCAAAAAACCATAAAACTACTAAAACCTTAAAACCCTAAAAAACCAAAAAAAATCCCCAAAAACAGTAAAACACATAATTTAACAAAAAATACCGAAAACATAAAGCACCCTGAAAAACCTAAAAACATTAAATATAAAAAAACACTTAAAAACCATAAAAACTTAAAAATTGGTAAAAATACTAAAAACACAGAAAACAAAAAAAACATAAAAAAACCCCAAAAAACCATAAAAACCTCTAAAAACATAAAAAATGATGAAAACCCAATAGAACACTAAAACCCCAATAAAAACTATAAAATACATTTAAATATATAATAATGTTAAAAAACTCTAAATCACTTAAAACTCCAAGAAACTCAAAACCCCCTAAACCGAAAAAAACATTTAAAACCAAAATACCAAAATACCTCTAAAAACGATAAAAATCCTAAAAAGCGCTCTAAATCCATAAAATCATTAAAAACAATAAAACCCTAAAAACATCAAAGAAAACATATAAACACTAAAAAACACAAAAAAACATAAAAATGATAAAAACCCTTAAAACCCAAAAACCCAGAAAAATACCGAAAATTTGTAACAATTGCTAAAAAATTAAAAAACTAGAAAAAAAATAATCAATAAAAATACCTAAAAAATTGAAAAATATCTTTAAAAACCTTAAATCTCTAAGAATACATTAAAAACATAAAAAACATAAAACATCTAAAAACCTTAAAATTCTATAAAATGTAAAGACCCTAAAACACCCATAAAATCCAAAAAAACCCCTAAGTATCATAAAAAACCAAATCCTATAAAAACCCTAAAAACAACTTAAAATCTAAAAACCTTTTAAACCCCTCAAAATGTTTAAAAAATTAAAATAAATATTAGAAATAAAAAAACCATAAAACCCAAATAACCTTAAAAACAATCAAAATAACTAAAAATAGAAAAACCATAAATTTTGTAAATGCCCTAAAAATCCCTAAAATGTAGAAAAAACCTAAAAACTATTAAAACCCCAAGGAAAACCATAAAAACCAAAAAAACTACTTACAACCCCCCAAAATCCTAAACAAATATTAAAATCCCTAAGAATCATTAAAAATCATAAAAATCATAAAAATCATGAAAAACCCCACAAAACCCCAAAAAATAAATAAAATCTCCACAAACCCTACAAACCCCTTAAAACGTTAAAAAAACTAAGAACCATGAAAACCATAAGAAATTCCAAAAACACTAAAACCCAAAAAATACCATAGAAGCCCAATACCCCTAAATACACAAAAAACCCTTAAAATCCATAAAATAACTAAAACCCCATAAAAATCCTAAAAAATTAGTAAAAGATACCTAATGATATAAAAACCCATAAAAACCATTGATAAAACTAAAAAAACCTAAAATAACTAAAATAATTAATACCCATAAAAAACAAAAAAAAAACCCTAAAAACACTAAAACCCATTAAACCCTAAATCCCCCAAAATCCATAAAAAACCTAAAAAACTATAAAATACTAAAGAAGATCTAAAAATCCATAAAAACATAAAAACCTTAAAACACTAAAAACCATGAAAACTCCTAAGAAAACCTTGAAATCCTAAAAAACATGAAACCCCTAAAATTATATAATTGCTAGAATCCTAAAATGTACCTAAAACCCTAGAACCCCTAAAAACCATAAAACCCCTAAAAACTCATACAACGTTTAATACCCATAAGACACCTAAAAACCTCTGAAATCTACAAAAAACACCTAAAAACCATGGAAATGTTAAAAAAATATAAAAACATTAAAAACCCAAGAACATAAAATTATCTTAAAACCCAAATCAATAAAAAAGAAAAAAACCAAACCCCCTAAAAACCCTAAAAATCATCAAAATACAAACAATCTATAAAAATCCAAAAAAAAATAAAAACCCCTAGAAACCTAAAAATGATAAAAAAAAACCCATAAAAACCATAAAACCACTAAAACCTGTAAAAACCCTTAAAATTCATAGAAAACATAAAAACCAATAAAAATCCTAAAAAACCGTAAATTGTAAAAAAAATTATTACAACCCTACAAAAACCTAAGAAGAGATTATAAATTAAAAAACAATTAAAACCCCTAAAAATAAAAAATATGATAAAAACTATAAAAATCATAAAACCATTAAAAACCGTAAGACCCCCTTAAAATTAAATACCCATAAAACCCTAAAAACCACAAAAACTATGAGAACTCCTTAAACCCCTAAATTTTTTTAAAACTCTAAAACCCCTTAAAAATGAAAAAAACCCCAAACTTACTTAAAATGAAAAAACCCCTAAAAACTCAAAATAATTGTAAACCCTAAATACAATAAAAACCCTCCAAATCCTAGAAAATAACTAAAAACAATAAAAAACCTAAAAAATTCCAAGTACATGAAATTAAAAATTAAAAACATAAACACACCTAAAACCCCTAAAAACCAAAAAAATGTTAAAAACTCTTAAAATCCCTAAAAATACTAAACACTATAAATATATAAAAAAGGATTAAAAAACCTTAATAATTTAAAATCCTCAAAAACGATAAAAACCGCATAAAATCCTTAAAAACCTAAAAATGATAAAATCCCCTCAAAACCCAAAAAACGCTAAAAAACTGTAGTAAACCTAAGAAAACCTAAAATTCTAAAACACAAAAATAATCCCAAAACCCAAAAAAAAAATAGAATCCCAAAAAATCCAAAAAATCTGTAAAACACTAAAAATCCATTAAATGCCTAGAAACATTCTAAAACTCTAAAAAATCAGAAAAACCCTAAAAATTCAAAAAAATAAGCCTGAAAACAACAAAAAACCCCATTAAACACTAAATCCATAAAACCCCTAAAACCCTCAAAATCCCAAAAAACCATAACAATCCAAAAAAATCCATAAAACTCTATAAAGACATAAAATTTCCAAAACCCTAAAAACCAATAAACAACATAAAAAACCAAAAAACATTTAAAACATCGAAAAACTTAAAAAACCCAATAAACACTAAATCCCATCAAAATCACCAATACCATTTTAATGATAAAAATAAAATAAATCCTAAAATTCTCTAAAACATAAAAAAACCCAAAAAAACCCTTCAAAACCCACAAGAAAACTACAAAGAACTAAACACACATAAAACCCTAAAAATCTAAAAACCGATAAAAACACTAAAATCCCTAAAAATAATCTGAAAACAATAAAACCTATGAAAAAATAAAAATCCCTAAAAACCATAAAAAACCTTAAAAACCATAAAAACCCTAAAAACATAAAATTATAAAAACCCTTTAATCCTTGAAAAATGTTAAAGAAATTTAAAACCATTAAAACCCTAAAAACTAAAAAAACCCTGAAAATAAAAAAATTATTAAAATCCCTAAAAACCCGAAAAATATCTAAAATCTATAAAAACCCAAAAAAAATCATCATTAATAACTAAAAATCTATAAAAATTAATAATCCTAAAAAACATTAAAACACCTATGAAATCCTCAAAAAACTAAAAACGCATAAAACTCCAAAATAAAAAAAATGATAAAAACCCTAAAACCCCGCAAACCATAAAACCCCAGAAGACATTAAAAACCCATAAAATCCTAAAAACAAATAAAAACATTAAAAAACTGTTAAACTCCAAAAAAATGAAGAAACTTCAAAAAACCTTTAAAACCAAAAAAAACTAAATGAAACCCTAAAACGCCAAAAAACAAAAAATTCCTAAAAACCATAAAACCTCTCAAAATCCCTAAAAACCCTAAAATACATAAAAATCTTTAAAACCCCTTAAAAATACATAAAATGAGAAAATCTATAAAAAAACCATAAAAACCTTAATAAAACATTAAAAAATGAAAATAGTTAAAACCCATAAAAACCAAAAAATGATAAAACCCCTACAAAACCAAACCATAAAAACCTTAAAACCATAAAAACTCTAAAAATACATAAAAACCCTAAAACCATAAAGACCCCTTAAACCCAATAAAACCTCTAAAACCCATTTAAATACCTATATTTTTAAAAACCTTTAATTTTTTTAAAAAAATTAAAGCTTAAAAAACCCATAAAAACCCAAAAAAACATAAAAACCCAAAAAATAATTAAAAAACCAAAAAATTCCCTAAAAACAGAAAAAAAATAAAAACCCATTAAAATCCAAAAAATGCACAAAATCCAAAAAACCCTGAAAACCCCTAAGAAATCCGTAAAAACCTAAAAAAACTAAAAGTCCCTATAAACCAAAATGGGTAAAATCCCTTAAAACCCTAAAAATTCCCTAAATCCTTAAAAAACATAAAGAACCTTAAAACCCTTAAATACCCTAAAAATCCATATAAATACGAAAAAATCAATATAAACCATAAAAAACATTTAAACCCCTAAACACATTAAAAACAATAAAAACTTATAAATACCTAAAAAACTCAAACACAATAAAAACCCAAAAAACCATAAAATCTTAACAACCCAAAAACCAAAAAAACCTCAAAATCCATAAAATCCCAAAAAAATACAAAATACCAAAAATCTCTCAAAATCAATAAAACATAAAAAACACTAAAACCCAAAAAAACCTAGTAAAACCTTAAATATCTAACAAAACATAAAACCCCTCAAACCGCTAAAAAACCTAGAAATATAAAAATAATAAAAACCCTAAAACTCTGAAAATCCCTAAAAACATGAAAAATCATTAAAATAATTAAAATCCATAAAAATCCCTAAAAACATAAAAACCCATAAACACATTGAAAATCCTGAAGATAACCTTAAAAACCAAAAAACACTTAAAAACCATAAAACCCAAAAATCGCTAAATACCCAAAAAACCCTAAAAATACCTAAACACCATAATCACCCCTAATCCCTTAAAAAGCATAAAAACACAAAAAATCCATAAAACCCCTAAAAATAAATACATACACTAGAAACCCATTATTCCCTTAAAATATTTAAAAAGTATAGAAATATTAAAAACCCCAAAAATCTGAATAATTAAAAACCCCTTAAAAATTCTAAAAAAACATCATGTTCCGAAAAATAAATACAAATCCTAAAAATCCTTAATAACCCCAAAAAATCCATAAAAACATAAAAATACTAAAAACTCTATAAAATGCTATTAATTATTAAAATCCTAAAATCACTTAAAAATCGTTAAAAATGTGTTTCTTAAAAACCATACAAACAATAAATACAAAAATAACATAAAACCCTTGAAAGTCCCCCAAACCCATTAAAGAACCATAAAAATCGTAAAAACCTACAAATCCCAAAAAAATGTAAAACCCCTCTAAAACCCCTAAAATTACAAAAAAACCTTAAAAACATAAAAAAACGTAAAACCCATAAAAAACTAAAAACATTAAAACCCCTAAAGAACCCCAAAAATAACCCAAACCCCACAAAACACCCCAAAAATAATAAGAAAGCCTCAAAACATAAAAAAATGACCCTAAAGCCCCTAAAACCACAAAATATTATAAAAGACCATTAAAAACATAAAAAAACATTAAAAAATTCTAAAACCATAAAAAATATAAAAAACATAAAACCATAAAACACCTCAAAACTCTAAAACCCTCAAATTCATTAAAAAACTAAAAAACCTAAAAAATTAAAAATATCTACAAAATTCCCTAAAAAAAAACACTAAAATATGTGAAAACACCTAAGAAAAATAGATCCTAGACTCTAGCCTTCCATGCCCTAAGAAAAATAGAAATACCTAAAAAACATTAAAACCCATAAAAACCTAAAAATGAAAATAACAGTAAAATCCCTTAACAACCCTTAAAATCTCTAAAAACACTACAAACCATAAATATATTTAAAAATCCCTAGAATCCCTAAAAACATTAAAAACACTAAATATCTAAAAATACATAAGAACACCTCAAAAACCAAAAAACACTTAAAACACTTGAAGACCCTAAAATATGCTAAAAATCATATAACCCCTAAAACACCCAAAAAAACATAAACCCCATTTAAATCATAAAATCCTCTAAAAATTTAAAACCCCAAGAAAACTCTAAAAACTAATAAAAACCCTAAAGACCCTTTAAACACCAAAATTTTTAGGTACTCAAAAAAATCCTCAAAAATATTAAAAACTCAAAAAAAATCCCTATAACCCAAACAAAATACAAGAAACCCTAAAAACACTAAAAAAACATAAAAAACATAATAATTCATAAGAACCTTAAAAACCATACAAATCATAAAAAATCCCTAAAAATACATAAAAAGGTAAAAAAACCTAAAAAACTTGAAAACCCCTAATAAAACCCACAAGATAAAAAACAATTAAAATGCATAAAAAATTTAAAAACAATTAATACTGAAAAAAACTGCTAAAACCCCTAAAAATCAAAAAACCCCATAAAAACTTATAAACCCTAAAACCCACAACAATAAAAAATCAACAAAAACTCTAAAAACCATTATAACCCTAAATAAATTCCAAAAACCATTAACCCCCTAAAAATTAAAAATAAAAAAAAAACCTAAAACTCAAAAAAACCAAAAAACCCCCAAAACAATAAAAACCCTAAATACCCATAAATTCCCAAAATCCCAAAAAACATAAAAATCCAGAAAAAGCTAAAAATCCCTCAAAATGATAAAAACACTACAAACCCAGATAACCCCTAAGATATTCATAAAATCCTAGAAACACATAAAAACCCTAAAAATGAAAAAACAAAAAACACCTAAAAACATAAAAACCCTAAAAAGCAAAAAAAACCTAAAAAGGCCTAAAAGTTACTAAAAACGTGAAAAACCCAAAATGCCATAAAATACCAAAAGGAAACCATAAAAAAATAAATCAATTAAAACCCATAAAAAACTAAAAATATTAAAACCCCCCAAAAACATAAAAGACCATTATAGCACCAAAACTCTTAAAATCCCTAAAACGCCTAAAAAACTTTATAATCCCTACAAACATATAATATCTCTAAAACCAAAATATACTCTAATGTCAATTTAAACCCCTAAAAATATTTTAAACTCTCAAAAACATTTAATACCCTAATAAAATAAAAAAACCCTAAAACCCCAATAACCCATTAAAAACACTAAAAACGTAAAACTCCAAAAATCCAATGAAATACATAAAAACCCTAAAAACCCAAAAAATTAAAAAAAGTTATAAAAATCCCTAAAAATGTAAAAACACTATAACCCTGAAACCCATAATAAAATAGTAAAAACCTAAAAACACTTCAAACCCCTAAAAACCTAAAAATGCTAAAAAACGTAAAACATGAAAAAATTTCAACAAAATATTCGAATCCATAAAACCCCTAAAAACCCAAAAAACCTTAAAATCCACAAAAATCTCTAAAAATGAGAAAAACCGTAAAAACCTTTAAAAACCCAACAAAAATAGTGAAAATATAGAGACACTTAAAATCCAAAAAAATCATATAAACACTAAAAACCCTAAATAGAATCTAAAACCTATAAAATCTCTATGAACTATAAAAATCCCCAAAACGATAAAAAATAATTAAATCTCAAAAACACTCTAAAAACCACTAAAAACTCTAAAGTGATTTTAAAATAATAAAAACATTAAAAAAACTCTAGAATCATTTGAAACCCTAAAATCCGACAAAAACCATAATTACCCAAAAATCCAAAAACCAATAAAATACTAAAAAGTACCTAAATAAATAAAAAACACTAAAACCCATGAAAACCATAAAGACCTAAAAACACTTAAAACTCCTAAATATCCTAAAAATGCTAAAAACCATAAAAACTACAAAAGCACTAAAAAACCTAAAAACTCTCCAAATACTAAAAAACCCTAAAAACCATAAAATCTGGAATAAATTATTAAAAAACGAAAATAATTGTAAGAAAGTCAAAAATACTCATAAACCATTAGAAGAAATTGAAATCAAAACGTACTCAATACCCCTAAAATGCTAAAAAAATGTAAAAAACACATAAAACCCCTAAAAGAACCTAAAAACCTTAAGAACCCCTAGAAACCATAAGAAACCACTAAGATCAATAAAAAAATAAATTCCCATAAAACCCAAAAAACCACTAAAAATTCTAAATATGATTTAAACACCGAAAACAGTACAAAAAATCTCTAAAAACCCTTTAAATCCATAAAAATTAAAAAAATGTAAATCCCCCAAAAAACGATAAAAACAATAAAACCCTTAAACACCTCAAAATCCCTGAAACAACTTAAAAACATAAAAATCCTAAATAATCCCTTAAAATCCCTAAAAATGTAAAAAACTATAAACCATGAAAACCCCTAAGAAGACCATAAAACAATAAAAAAATTAAAACCCCTTAAAAACTAAAAAATGATAAAACACCAAAAACCCTCAAAACTCTCAAAATCTCTAAAAACCCTAAAAACCCATAAAAATCCATAAACAACATAATTCCCTAAAAATCACTAAAAATCCTAAAAACCCTCTGAAAACCCTAAAACATAAAAAAAAATAAAACCCCTAAAAATATTAAAAACTCCAAAACCTCTACAACCCATAAAAGACCCTAAAAAACATAAAATACCTAAAAACCATAAAACCATGAAAAAGCATAAACACCTAAAAACCCATAAAACCATAAAAATGAAAAAAAATATAAATACCCATCAAACACCTAAAAAAATTAAAAATATAACAAAAGAAAAAACTCCCAAAAAATCAACAAAATCATAAAAACTGAAAAACCATAAACTCCTAGAAAACTAAAAGACCCTAAAACCCTAAAAAACCCAAAGACACCTAAAAACTGTTAAAATCATAAAAAATCTCTAAAAATCCAAAAAAAATATAAAAAAACATAAAACCCATAAACATCCCTAAGAAAACCTAAAAAACATAAAAATAAATAAATCCACAAAAACCCTAACACCCCCCGCCCAAATCCCTAAAGAAACAAAAACCCATGAAAACACATAAAATCCTAAAACAATCCATTAAAATCGAAAAAATGTAAAAAAACCCTAGAGACCTTGAAAACCCCAAATAATTAAATTAAAAACCAAAAACACTTTAAACCCATATAAACATAAAAACACAGAAACCCCTAAAAATAGTAAAAAGAACCTAAAACCCTTAAAACTCCAAAAATCCATTAAAACCCCTAAAAACTAACAAATATCTAAAAAGAATTAAAACCCTAAAACAACCAAAAAACACTAAAAACCCCTCTAAAATAAAAAAAATATTAAAAAAATCTGAAACCCTAAAACACCTAAAAACTCAAAAAACCTAAAATACAAAAAAAACATAAAAACCCTAAAACCCCAAAAAATCCCAAAAACCTCACAAAATCACCAAAACCACTAAAAACCCATCGAATTCATAAAAACGCCCTAAATTTCACTAAAATATAAAAACCCCATAATTACCATAAAAACCATCGAAAACCATAAAAAACATAAAAATCATAAAACCCATAAATACTTAAAAATGATAAAAACGAAAAATAACATAAAATTCCTAAAATCCCCTAAAAACATTAAAAACACCTAAAAACCCATAGAAGCCCGTAAAAATCACGAGAAAGTATAAAAACCATTTAATCCACTAAAAATGTTATATAAACTCTAAAAACCCAATAAACCCTAAAAAATCCAAAAAAACCCCATAAATATCAAATAAATCATAACACAATAAAACCAATCAAACTCAATAAAAACATTAAAAAAATAAAAAAACAATAAAAATACCTAAAAATACCAAAAAATATAAAAAAACATTGAAACCCAAAAAATCATAAGAAAACCATAAAACTCTAAAGACACTTTAAACCCCTAAAAATTATAAAACCTATAAAAACCCCTAAAAACTCTAAAAGACCAAAAAAAACTAAAAAACCCTAATATTCAATAAAACCATAATAACATTTAAAAATATAAAAAACTTTTAAAGCCCTAAAAATATTAAAAAAATATAAAAAACTATAAAATGTAAAAAAAAACTAAAAACCCCCAAAATCATAAAAATCAGATACACCCTCAAAATTCATAAAAACCATAAAAATACTAAAAAAATCCCTGAAAATCCATAAAAATGTAAAAAACAATAAAAAACCTTTAAACTACTAACAAAACCATAAAAACATAAAAACACATAAAACTCCTGAAAACCTAAAAATGCTAAAATATTAAAAACCATAAAAACCCTAAGAAAACCATAAAACCCTCTAAATCCTTAAAAAACATAAAAACTATGAAGATCCCAAAATACCTAAAAATAAATAAATATATAAAAATCCTTAAAAACCCTGAAAACCGTAAAAAACATTAAAATAAAAAAACACATAAAAGACTTAATAACCAAAAAAAGCCTAAACCGCTAAAATTCCCTAAAAATACCCTAACCCCCACCCCACTCAAAAAACCATAAAAACCATATAAATATTAAGAAACAGTAAAAACATATAAAACCCTTAAAACCACTCTTAAAAATATAAAACTCAATTAAATCCCTAGAAACATTAAAAAACACAAAAATAATAATAATTCAAATAAACAAAATAAAACCCTAAAACCCCCCCAAAAACCATCAAACCAAAAAAAACCCTAAAAACTAACAAAATCCCCAAAACCCTAAAAGGAATAAAAATCATAAAGATTCCCTCAAAATGTATAAACCCTTAAACCACTTGAAAAACCTTTGAAAAAACACTAACAACCCTTAAAAATATAAAACACATAAAAACACTAAAAAACCGAAAAATTCAACAAACCAATAAAAACCCTAAAAAACCATCAAATCCCTAATAAAAATAAAAATTATTAAAAATCTATAAAATCCCTAAACACATAAGAAACAAAAAAAACCTGAAAACCCCTTTAGAAAACCTTAAAAACCTACAAACACTTAAATCCCCAAAAAACATAAAAATGCTAAAATCCTAAAAAAGTCTAAAAATTACCTAATAACACAAAAAACCATAAATTCAAATAAAACCCATAAAATATTGAAAAGATATAAACCCCCACAAAAACATTAAAACCACTAATAAAACTAAAAACCCTTTAAACCATAAAAAATGTCAAAATATCTATAAACCATAAAAATCATAAAAACAAAAAACAATTACAACCAATAAAATAATAAAATCACTAAAACCCAAAAAAACAACCAAAATAGAAAAAATTTATAATACCATAAAACCAATATAAATACTAAAAATCCATAAAAATCCTTAAAAAATAAAAAACCATAAGTCTGGCTGAGCCCTTGTCCTCCCAACCTTTGGCTGCTGTTGTTCCCTGTTTGTCTGACCTGATGGCTGGAAGTGGTCTGGAGGTTGTTCTGATTGATTCAGGTGGCTTTAGAATAAACCTAGCTAGAGGTGCTTGTGTTTTGGGAGATGTTGTTGAGGAGGCAAGGCTACTAGCTGATGGGGATAATCGGGTTTGTGCTAAAGGTGTTCACGGTTGCAGTGACTTTCCAGGGATGAAATTAGTTATAGGGAAGGATTATGTGATGGGAATTTGGCAAGGGAATGACCAGATTGAGTCTCCTCGTGTGCTGTTACTGGTAGGGGAGGACATATATTGCAAGAAGAACAATGAGAGTACCGATGGAAACTTTTCACTGGTTTAGTTTGATGCTCGCGTTCAAAATGGATTACAGGTCTCAGTCCTGGATATGTCCATAGATGTGGACGTGTTGATGGGAGAAGTTGTGGTTATTCAGGGCATGAGGGCTGAAGATGAGTGGCTTATGTCTTCGGATGTGAAGGGGAGGGCTGTGATAGAAGATGAGCCTTGGATTCCCAGGGTGCATAACACTGATTGGCGTGACGCCCCCCAGGTGCTCTCTGTGAGTGACGACGTGGGGATACCTGACATGGAGACTAGATTTACTCCTCTTGAGGACAACACTAATGGTGTTGAGGATCTTCCTAGTGCTCCTGTTCTGAATCCGAATGATTTACCTCTACCAGGGGATATTCGGGAAACTAGTGATCCGTCCCCGAATCTGCAGAGGACCATGGTTCTCCATGGTGTTCCCTCAATTGAAGATCACTGTGTGCAGTTACATAAAATGGTGTTGGTTGAATGGGAAAGGTACCTACTTGAGGGTGAGGCTAAGAGGCTTGGGGAGAGGCTTGCTGATGAAGATCCCCGGATAAACGCTGCTATGGCCAGGTCTAAGAATGAAAGGAACAGAAGCAGTGTTGAAACTCCAGGAAAAGAATGTAAGAAAGGGAAGGTCCCTTATGTTGTCAGTGATGGAGTCACTTGTGATAAATCAGGTTATGAAGCTGGATCCACATCCACCCCCCCGAGGCGAAGACGGCGGAATGATTATTCTGCTCTCCCATGACCTATGGAAACCAGGGCCACAACAAGGGTGGTCAGACTAAAGCAAAAAGTTAATAAGCAGGGGCGACATTCAAACTCTGCTGAGCAAGAGAGGTCCAGAATGAAGCTTCTATCTAGGCTTGGAATGCAGGAGGATTATGAGTCTGGATGGGATTCTATGGACATGGGTGCTGAGTCAGACTACAGTTGTGCTAATGTGGGTGATGTCTTTTGTATGGGAAGCGGTTATCATGGTGCGGAGATAGATGATTTTTGTGGACACATTGAATGATTTTCCCCTTTTTGTCCCTTTCTCTTTGGACTCTTTTGTGTTTCTTTTTTTTTCTCTTCTTTTTTGGGGCTGGGATTTTGGGGGCGGGTCATTTGACCCCCCCCTTATCTGCGGTGTCTTTGTGTTTTTTTATAATAAATTTTGGGGGAGCCAGGATTAGCATGGCCTTGAGCCTTCATTGCCCTAAGAAAACCTTAAAAACTAAAAACACATAAAACCCATAAAAAACAAAAAACATAAAAAACATTGAAAATTCATAAAATCTTAAAACCCTCAAAATCCATAAAACCCTAAAAAAATATCCTAAAAAACCTAAAAAATCCTAAAAAACATAAAAACCCCTAAAAACCATAAAATCTCCTAAGATATCAATAAAGTCCTAAACAAAATTAAAACCCATAAAAACCTAAAAAAGATGAAAACCCAAAAAATCATAAAAACACTATAAATACCTTAAAACACCAAAAACCCATATAAAATATAAATCCATAAAAAACACTAATACTCGTAAATAGACAATATAAACTCTAAAATCCCTTCCAATCCCTATATCAATAAAAAACCCTAAAACCTCATAAAACATAAAAAAACCCAATAAATCAAAAAAACCCAAAAAATGCCATAAAACCCCTAAACACTAAATAACTCCCCTCAAAATCCATAAAACACATAAAATAAAAAAATAATGAAGCCATAAAAATCCAAAAAAACATAAAAACCCTTAAAAATACTATGAAAATATTAAAAAGCTAAAAATAATTAAAAAACCGAAAAAGCCTCAAAACACTAAAAACTTAAAAACCCTAACAAACTAAATCAATAAAACACCTAAAAATTCATAAGAACCCTAAAAAAATAAAAATCCTAAAAAAAACATAAAATCATGAAGAATATAAAAATCCCTATAACCCTAAAAACCCTAACAAGACCTTAAAAACCCAAAAACACTTAAAAACAAGAAAAAATCGAAGGATGATAAAAACCCCTAAAAGGCCTTAAAACCCCTAAAAACATAAAATCTAGTAAAAAACATAAAAACAACTAGAACCCCAAAAATCACTAAAACCCACTTAAAATATAAATTCCCTTTAAACGACGAAAAATGTTAAAAAAATCAAAGAATCTTAAAAAACAATAAAAAACTAAAAAAAACCCTAAATAGACAAGAAAACACTAAAAAAACTAAATGCCCTAAAAATACATAAAAACCATAAAAATCATGATAAATCCCTAAAAATGTAAAACCATGAAAACCCCTAATAATACATTAAAAACATAAATACACATAAAACTCCTAAAAATGAAAAAAACTTTAAGAATTCTACAAATCATAATATCCATAAAACCATAAAAAACATAAAACCCCTAAAACATTAAAAACATTAAAAACTCATAAAACCCCTAAAACCTTTTAAACAACTAATAACGTTAAAAACTATTTAACCCTAAAAACCCAAAGAACTCATAAAAAGCGCTAAAATTACAAAAAACCCCAAACCCCCTAAAAACAATAAGAAACTGTAAATCCCCTTAAAATATCTAAAATCCTTATAAAACATAAAAATCCTTAAAAAACCCTAAAATCCATAAAATGAAAGAAAACTTGAATCACTGAAAACCGCTAAGAAACCTTAATAACCTAATAGCCTTAAAACCCACTAAAACCCTAAAAAATGAAAAACCTGCAAAATTACCCCTAAAAACTATAAAAATCCAAAAAATCCATAAATCCCCCAAATACATTAAAAAATATAACAATCCCCTAAAAACTAAAAAACCAACAAAAAACTCTAAAACCCCTTTGAACCCCTAAAAACATTAAAAACATTAAAAACCTTAAAACCCAAAAAGACCCTAAAATCCAAAAAACACCATAAAAACCCTAAAACCCCTCAAAATTCATAAAAACCCTAAAAATAGAAAAAAATTATAAACAACCCTAAAAACCCTAAATAAATCGAAAACCATATAAACCTTGAAAACCCCTAAGATAATCATTAGAAAGATGATGACTTCGCTCTCTCGTGATGGAGATTATCCTCTCATGTGACATTCTTAAAGACAACGACCAATAATTCACCTTTCCCTCCACCCTCTACAGGGGAGGGGCCTCTACTGGTTCTTGATTATCAACATCTGTTTGTTCCATTCTCGGATACTGATCTGCTTCCCACTTTTCTGTGGGTTGATATTTTTTTGAAGGTAACTGATTTACATGAAGGATGTCTGCAGCTCCAGCTATTGATGGCAGAGTTCAATGAGGCCTATGCCCTGTATAGACTGACCATGGCTGCTCAATTCTTGAACTGATGATGTCCAGTGGATGTTTTTGACTGATTCATGTTCGAACAATGGGACCTCCAAGATCGTGTTATGCTAGGTCTTGTTGATAGTAGTCACATATTGATTCTATTTGTGGCGGAGGAGGATTTCCGTCATGCTTGGTCTGTAGCTCCATGATGATACAATGGTTCTCATTTCTCCCTTTCATGGTGGATCCTTGATCAGTATTTGAACTATGACTCATTGATGGTGGCATCTTGGGTTAGATTTCTAGAACTTCCCCATCCTTTTCAAAATTTCTCTATTATTTTCTTATTGGGGAATCTAGTGGGAAGGTTCTTACATTTGTATAGTATAACTAGGGGCATGTTTCACTCTATAGCCCCATGGGCCTTTATTGAAATTGATGAATCTAAAGGATTGGTTGATTTTGTTTGGATTTCTATTGGGGAAGAGATTTGATGGAAAAACCTATTTTTTCTGAGTCGTTGACTAATTTATATTCCTCCTATCAGCATATTGGACATAGTGTTCAGGCTTTCAGGTGTGGGAGAAAAAATGTGGTGTTTTGAATCGAGATTAGTTGGAGCCTGGTGAAGGGAATCCTGATCAGGGCGAGATGCATATGGTTTTTCACATGGATCCTCAAATCTTGAATTTGGTTTAGGTTGAGTTTGGTGAAGAGGATCATGCTCGGGTGGGGGTGCATTTTAAGGAAGTCGAAATGGTTTTTTAAAGTGGTCATGAAAAGACTAGTGTTGAGGGGGTGGCTCCTACAACTGGTCTAGGTTGTGTATCACACAGACTAAGGATTGTGTGGGCTAGTCTTCTGGTTGTGCAGGGGGAAATTGGTGTACATTAGGTGATCACCATTTTGGTAAAGCAACTGTTCAGTGCCAACCAGAGGCCAAGGTGACTGATATCTTCAAGTGATAAAGAAGCTACTTGAAGCTTTTGGATGTTGGAAGTTCTTTATGTAGGGAGGTTTTTGCTGGTGGGATGTCTATTTCCTCTGATTGCAGTATGAAGGAGAGGTAGGAATCCATTCCAACATTAAATCACATTAAGGGGTTGGAGCTTGAGGGGGAGGTTCAAGGGTCTCTGATTGATGATGATGGGAGTGCGAGCTCTAATGTATAGAATAGTGTGGTAAAGGTCGTCGGTACTGGGCGTGATGAAGGGGGTGTGTACCAGAATGATAGTTTAGTCAAGGTATTGTTGGACACCATTGGGATCTCAAATGGTGCTGTTAAGTAAGAGAAAATGGAGTTACAGTTACTTGTTCACTATATTGATGGGACTTCTTTTGATGAGGGGAAAGTTAGCATGTTGCTTTCGGAGGAGGGGCATGGCTCTTTAGTTGGTGATACTGGGAGTGAGATGTTTTTTGTACACGCGTTGAGTGAGGTGTAGGTTGTCACTGCTGGGTGTGATGAAGGAAGTGTGGCCCAGAATGCTAGTGAAGTTGAGTAGATGTTGGACATCATTGGGATCTCAGATGGTGTTTGTGAGAAAGAGCAAAGGGTGATGCAGGGGATTGTGCATTATAGTGATGGGATGGTTGAGAATGATCCCTCTTTCCATGGGGAAGTAAGAAAGCTACCTAGAGAGGAGGGGAAATTGCAGTTGGCCCTAGCTGGTGTGGTGTCCCCTCCTTCTCTGGGAATTGAGGAACCTTCCCAAGTGGTTCCTAGCATGCCGCAATGTGGGTTCTTACTGCCTGTTCCCCAAATCAAGAATCCTCATTCACCCCTAATTAATATTTTTTCCGGGATGATGGTAGAAGGATGGATAAAGATATGGCTATGATCATTAAGGAAATTTACTTGCTATAAGTGAAAATTCTATATGGGAAGTAAAAAAACCCTACATGGGTCTCTTTAGATCCCCGAAAGTGAAAGCTGAAGAAGGACTATTCTACTATGCCAAAGACAGCGTCTGCGAGAGCCTCTTGTAATGTTAAGGAAGTTTCCCCTGACATGGGAGGTCGGTCTATCAAGGAACAGCTAAATGTGGAGCGGTAACATCTCATAGAGTTTTACACTGCCTTCCTAATGCAATATGAATCATCTAAATGAGACTTGGGGGATTCAGATGCTTCCTCTAGTTATGGTGCTGATGGAGACCCATATGGGGGTGTAGAGGTTTATTTGTAGTTCCTTCTTCTTTCTGTTCTGGTTTTTGGTTCTTTTGGGGGTTTGGTGTCTTGGGGGTCCTGGGTTTTTCGGTGTGGGTTGTTTGGCCCCACCCTGAACATGTCGATGTTTAATTTCATTAATAAATTTTGAGAGGCCCGAAATAGCCTCTCACCTTCCTGGCCCTAAGAAAATTGTTAACACCTAGAAAAACAAAAAACCACTAAAAACATAAAAATGAAAAAACCCTAAAAAACCTAAAACCAAAAAAACCATAAAACCCCAAATAGCCTTTTAAAACCCAAGAAAACCATAAGAACCATAAAAACCACTAAAATCTCTAAAACCCATTTTAACCCCTAAAAATGTTAAAAAAACTCTAAAAACCCAAAAAACCTAAAAGACTCAAAAACCATAAAACCCAAAAAATAGTAAATACCCTAAATACCTTAAAACCATAAAAAGACTAAAAAAACCTAAAACCCCTAAATAACCATAATAATCCAAAAAAGAGGGCTCAAAATCCATAATAATGTAAAAAATCCTAAAGCCCGTTCAAAACTATAAGAAAACCATAAAAACCTAAAAACACAAAAAAAACATAAAATTTTAAAATTCTTAAAAAACCTAAAAATCCTAAAACACTAAAGAGACCCTAAAACCCATCAAAATCAATAAAACACTAAAAACCATAAACATACCAAAAATCCCTAAATTCCATGAACATTAAAAACCCCTAAATACCCTAAAAATGATAAGAAAACATTAAAAACCTAAAAACACAAAAACCCCTAAAAACATAAATAAAACATAAAACCCAAAAAAGGCCAGAAAAACTATGAATGCCCAAAAAAACATAAACCCCATGAAAACGTTAAAAACCCTAAAATCCCATAAAAATCAAAAAACCACTAAAAACACTAAAAACCTTTTAAATCCATAAAAATGTCAAAAATAATAAAAAAACATTGAAACTGAAAAAATGCAATAAAACCCCAATAAAACCATAAATAAAATAAAAACAATAGTACCCTAAAACCCTAAAATTCTGAAATTCCCTAAAATCCATAAAAAACCTTAAAAATGTTGAAAATTCCATAAAACCCCTATAAATGTAAAAAAAACAAAAACCCTATGAAAACCTTAAAAACATAAAATCACTTAAAACCTCTAAAAAAATCTGCAAACCATCAAAACCATCAAAACCATGAAAGGCCCAAAATTTGTCAAAATATCTAAAAATACTAAAACATATAAAAATCCTTTTAAATCCCAAATAATCCCTAAAAACAATAAAACATGGAAATCCCTGAGAAACCCCGAAGAAAACCAAAAAACCAAAAAACTATTAAAACCACAAAAAACCTAAAAACATGAAAAATGTTAAAATAGCATAAAAACACTAAAACCCCTAAAAATGATGAAACCACCTAAAAAGATAAAGAACCCAAAAACTCATAAAACTGGTAAAACCCCATGGAATAATATAAAAACCCTTTAAACACCTAAAAATGTTAAAAAACTGAAAATTATTAAAACACTGAAACTAAAAAACCAAAAAATATTAATAAAACCCTAAAAACAAAAAACACTCAAAATCCCTAAAAACTAAAATAAACCTAGTAAAATCTTAAAAATCCATAAAATATCCTAAAAATGTAAAAACCATGAAATATGATATGATAACCATAAAAACCTATATAAACATAAAAAAAGTAAAAAACCTAAAAATGCTAAAACCCCAAAAAACCTTAAAAACACTAAAAACACAAAAACCCCTCAAAATCTCTAAAATATCTAAAATAATAAATATTCTAATAATCCCTAAAAATATATAAAATGTAAAAAAAACATAACAACCAGAAAACAATAAGAAAACCTTATAAACCTAAAACCACTTAAAACCCATAAAAACTTAAAAATACTAAAACACTAAAACCCGTAAAAAAACCTACAACACTAAATGACCTTAAAATCATAAACCCCTAAAACATTATAAAATCCTTAAAACCAATAACCCACCCCCTAAAAACATTAAAATCCCTTTAAACCCATAAAATTTTTTAAAAACACTAAAAACTGTAAAACACTAAAAACTCAAAAATAAACCTAATGCCCCCAAATAAACCCTTAAAACACTAAAAATACCTAAATAACATAAAAACACTAAAAATTCCTAAATATTATAAAAAATAAAAATCCCATAAAAATCATGAACACCCCAAACAAATCCATCAAAACCTTGAAACACTTACAAACCCCAAAACCTAAAAATGTTAAAAACACATAGAAATTATAGACATCCCAAAAACAAAAAATAATAATAATAACCCTTAAACATATTAAAAAACCCTAAAACCCTATAGAAACCTTAAATCCACTAATATCACTAAAAACCCTATAAGCAACTAAGAACGATAAAACCTATAAAAATGCATAAAACCATTAAAACCCCAAAAATCCCTTAAAAACCCAAGAAACCATCAAATCCCAGAACCCCTAAAAGAAATTAAAATCCCTAAAAATCCTAGAAAAAGAATTGAAACATTAAAACACCCTAAGAAAACATTAAAAACATAATAATAACTCAAACCAATAAAAGATATAATATATACCCTAAAATCATGAACACTATAAAAACCCTTAAAATCTATAATACCCCAAAAATCCTATAAAAACCCAAAACCCCAACTAATCACAAAAAACCTTTTAAATCACTAAAAATGTTACAAAAATTATAAAAATTATTAAAATAGTAAAAAACCCTAAAAATTAAAAAAACAATAAAACCCCTAAAAATCCTAAGAAAACACAAATAGGGAAAAAGGATTCGGAGCGACGGCTAATCCTCCCCTTGTGTCGCTAGGGTTCTCTTCCAGATCTTCCTCCTTCCCCCTCTGTTGTGGTCCATCCATGGTGTCCGCAACTTCATCCTTGAATGGAATCGATAGAGGTTTCCCCTGTAGGTCTTGGCTTCGTCGTGCCTTGCAGCTTCGAGATCTTGCTACAACTTCAGATCGTTCTGTGATTGCTTTGGTACATGTGGTGTTGACTCAATCTCTCCTGGCTTCGGGATTCCTGTCAAGCTTAGGTCTTCACTTCGATTTTGGGATTTCGGATCGGTGTATGCCTTTCTAGATCTGGGTTCTCTATGTGTCTTTGGGAGCTTGATGTCAAGATTTTTTTTCATGATAGCCTCTTCGGAAATCCGCTGTCCTCCGGATCTCATCACGGCTTCTGTGCATTCATCACCAGCTCAGGGTTTCTCGTTAATGGATGTGGTGGGTTCCTCCTTGGTTTTTAGATCCGTTCGCGGCTGCGGTGTTCTTGGATTCTGGATTCGATATCCAGGATTTATTTCTTCTTGATTCGTCAGTGGTCCTAGTGTGCTCTGGTATTCTCGGTCTCGGCTCCATAGGCTTGGAGGGGGGAGGCCCTCCTTTCTGTTTCCTCTGGATTTCATGCGCTTCTGATCTTTTGTTGCGGGTGACTTGTTGTGGTTAGTGATTTTGGAGTTTGATGTCATAGGTAGCTGGTCAGCTTTGATGGAATGTGATGTGATGGTGAATGTTGTGATCGTGTTTGGCTTGAGGCTGCGAGAGGATGTTTGTGGCTTTGTGGTGCTAAAGCTGGGTTGACGATGTTGCTACATTGGTCTGGTCCTATTGATTGCGGGTTATGGTTGGTTTTAAGGTGATGTAGGGGTTTTTTATACTTTGTTTCCTTTGTCTGCTTTTGGTTTTTTGTTTTGAGCTTTTTCTGTTTGGGTTGTTTGGGATTTTTGGGTGTGGGTCATTCAACCCCTCCCCTCCCTTGACTGCTCCATCTTATTTATAATAAATTTTGGGGGGGGGGTCCTGAATAGCCTGACCCACGCATCTACCTTTCCCTAAAAATACTAAAAAAACTCAAAATCCCTAAAAATTATAAAACCCCATAAAAATTAAAAATAACATGAAAAAAATAAATACCATAAAAAACCCCTAAGAAAACATTGAATACCAAAAAACAATAAAACCCCTAAAAATGAAAAAAACCCTAAAAACCACAAAAACCACAAAAACCCTAAAAACCACTAAAACACTAAAAATTATTTATATCCCCAAAAGTGTTAAGAATATCCAAAAAAACATTAAAAACTGTAAAAACACAAAAAATCCTTTAAACCACATAAAAAGAAAAAAACACATAAATAAGCCTAAAAAGTCTATAAAAACTTATGAAACCTATAAACTCAAAAAACCCTATGATACCTAAAAACATGGAAAACTCATAAAAAAATGATAAATCCTAAAAATCCTAAAAAAAATAAAAAACATAAAACCCTCCATATAATTAAAAACTGTAAAAAGAATAAAAATCCTAAAATTCCCCAAAAATCCCTAAAAACTAAAAATTAATCAAAACCATTAAAACCCCAAAAAATGATTAAAACCCTGAAAACACATAAATCCCATTCAAAGTATAAAAAAATATAAAACCATAAAAAAACATAAAACCTAAAAAACCACTAAAAACCATATAAATACCACAGAACCATAAAAGACCGTTAAACATATAAAAACCCTAAAATCCAATTAAATATCCAATACCCCGTTAAGCCCTAAAAATGTTAAAAAAATTATAAAAACCATGAAAAACACAAAAAAAAACTCAAAAAATACTAGAAAAATAAAAAAAACATAAAACCCATAAAAACAATCAATATCACTAAAAATCCTAAAAAACCAAAATTATGCCAAAAATTCAAAAAAATAACTACAAATATAAAAACCCATAAAAACCAAAAAATAATTAATAAATAAATAAAAACCTAATACAATCTTAAAACCCCTTAAAACCTAAAAAACACTAAAACACAAAAAATCTAAAAAAACCCTAAAAATAATAAAAACATAAAAACCATTAAAAATCCCAAAAATACATAAAACCAAAAAACCCCAATAAAAACTCTAAAACCACTTTAAACATCAAAAGATGTTACAAATATTTAAAAAACCAAAAAAAACTCTGAATGAATCAAAAAAACCCAAAACCCTCAAAAATTTATAAAACTTCTAAAACCCCTAAAAACCATAAAAACTCTCAAAACCTCTAAAACAAAAAAACCCATAAAAATCGTAAAAATACCTAAAATGTGTAAAAATATAAAAAATCCTAAAACCCCTAAAAATGATAAGAAAATCGTAAAAATACCAAATCCCCTAGAACCAAAAAAGCACTAAAAATCATAAAAACCACAAAACCCCCAAAACTCGTCAAAATATCCAAAAACCGATAAAAATCCAAGAAATTACCTCAAAATATCAAAAAACAAAATAAACCCTAAAAACCCTAAGTAAATCTTATATCCCTAAAACCCAAACAACCCTTGAAAACCTAAAAATTCGTAAAAACATTAAAATACCTAAAAAATCTAAAAGAACATAAAGAACCTTAAAGCCCCTAAAACCGTAAAACCCTTTAATCAACTCAAAACATTAGAAATCTCTAAATAACCTCAAAAACCCTAAAAAAAATAAAAACAGCATAAAACTCAAAAAACACTAAAAACCAAAAAATTATATTTTAAAACTCTAAAAAATCATAAATATTTTAAAATACTTTTTAAAAATCTGAAAAAATTAAAAAAACCTAAAAACCCTAAGAAAAAGTCAAAATCATAAAAACACTTTAAACCACCAAACAACCTATAAATTTTCAAAAACTCTTAAAAACCGTAAAACACTAAAAATCTTTAAAAACTCTCTATGTAAATAAAATAGCTAAAACCATGGAAATTGTAATTTTTTTTGGAAATACCTAAAAATTTGAAATATTATAAAGCATGAAAAAACGTCAATAAACATAAAAACCTAAAAAACTACAACCCCCTAAAAAGATAAAAAAATTAAAAACACTAAAAACCCCTAAATGGCCCTTAAAACCGCTAAAACCATAAACACCCCCAATATCAAATAAACCCATAGAAACACACTCAAAATAAAATAGGCTTTGAACCGCAAAAAAATGTTTAAAAAATAAAACAACCATTAAAACCCAAAAAAGTAAAAAAAGATCCAAAACCCTCAAAACCTGTAAAATTGCTCAAAATCCCTAAAAATCTGAAAAAATATTAAAAATTCTCAGAGATCCCCAAAAATACCTAAAAATGTATAAACCACTAAAAACCATGAAAACCTAAAGAAAACATTAAAAACCTAAAAACTCTAAAATCCCCTAAAAACCCCAAAACAATTACAACACTATAAAACCCATGAAAACCCTAAAAAATCATAAAACCCATAAAAACAAAAAAAAACCATTAAAAAATAAAAAAACTAAAAAAATCAAAAAAAACATCAAAACACTAAAAAAACCTAAAATCCCAAAAATTTCCTAAACACCCAAAAAACCCAAAAACCCCACAAAAACCCAAAAAACATTAAAAACCATAAAATCCTAAATTACCCATAAAATAACTTAAAATTATAAAAACTTATATTCCCATAAAAACATTAAAAACTCTAAATAACCATAAAAACCCAAAAATATCAAAAAAAAAACTAAAACGCCAAAATAAAATAAAACCCCAAAAAACCCAAATCACTAAAAAAACTAAAAAATCTCATAAATCCATAAAAAATATTAAAATCCTAAAAATATCTACAAATACGTAAAAATGTAATAAAACAAAAAAACCATAAAAACTCTTAGAAAAATATAAAAACATAAATCACCTAAAACCCTTAAAAACCTAAAAAACCTAAAATCCCTAAATGACCTTAAAACCTATAAAAACCTAAAAATTAGAAAAACCATAAAAACCACAAATACTAAAAACTCTAAAAACCCTTTAAACACAAAAAAAATGTTAAAAAATCTAAGAAACCGTAAACCATAAAAAAAATAAACAAACCCCAAAACACCAAGAGAAACAAAAAAACCATAAAACCCATATAAACATTTAAACCCCCAACACTCTCAAAAAACCAGAAAAACCATAAAAATTCTAAAAATCATAAAAAATCCAAAAGAAACAAAAAAAATCTACCAAAACCTTAAGAACCACAAAAAACCATTAAAATTCTAAAACCCTAAAAAACCATAAAACCCAATAAAAATTCCCCAAAATTCTGAAACCATAAAATCCTAAAAAAAATCCCTATAACTATAAAAAACCCTAAAATCCTGAAAACCCCTTCAGTGAAACGTAAAATACTGAAACTAATTAAAATTTCTAAAAAAAACTAAAAATGCTAGAAACCATAAAAAACCCTGAAACGCCTAAGAACTATAAAACCCACTAAAAAAATTAAAAACTAAAATAATATAAAAACCATAAAAACCCACAAAAAATTATAAAAACACATTAAACACCTAAAAATATTAAACAATGTTAACAAACTTAAACAAAATTAGAAAACTAAAAAACCAAAAACCTCCAAAAAAACCATAAACCCCAAAACCCTAAGAACCCGTGAAATCCTTAAAAACCCCCAAAAAATAAAAATTCTAAAAATACATAAAAATACTAAAAAACATTAAAAACCAAAAACCCCAAAAAACACTAAAAACCCGAAAACCCAAAAAAAACAGAAAATCCCTAAAAACAAAAAAACTACTAAAACCCCCCAAAACCCTAAAAAACCCTAAAAACCCTAAAAACGATAAAAAATCATTATTTCTATAAAACTCAAAAACCATATAAAACCCCTTATAGCCACTAAAATCACTAAAACCCATTAGACCCCAAAAAAACATTAAAAACTCAAAAAAACCGTTAAAACCATAAAAATTAAAAATTAAAACCCTAAAACACAAAAAAAAACAAAAAAACCATAAAAATCAATAAAAACCCTCAATATCCCTAGAAATCCTAAAAACCGATAAAAATACTTAAAAATACCTAAATATTAATTAATATATAGAAATTAAAAAACACCAAAAAACATTAAGAAAACACAAAAAACCTAAAATTAGTTTAACACCTAAAAACCTAACAATGCTTAAAACCCCAAAATATTAAAAACTCCTTCAAATACTAAAAAACATACATACCCTAAAAACCATAAAAAAGTAAAAAAAACATAGAAACATTGAAAACACAAAAAAAACTCTAAAAACCCATTAAACCCCTAAATTGTTTTAAATAATCTAAAAACCGTAAAAACCCTAAAACTTCAAAAAAAAACTATAAAACCCCAAAAAACCATAAAACCCTAAAAAAACCAAAAACCCGTAAAAACCCTCGAAAATCACTAAAAACCCTAAAACCAAATAAAATCATAAAATACATAAAAATCATAACAACATAAATTGCACTAAAAACCTCAAAAAAACCCTATGAAAAACATAAAATCCATAAAACAATTAAATCCCCTAAAAACCTAAAAATGATAAAAATACATTAACACCCACAAAATCCTATAAAACCCATAAAAACCCCTAAAATGCCTAAAATCATAAAAACTCTAAAAAGTAAAAAAAATCATAAAACATAAAAAACACTAATACCACGAAAACCCATAAGAAAAACATAAAACCCTAAAAATAGTTCATAATATATCATCCTCTCGTATCTGATCTTAGGGAAGATTTTCAAACCTTCATGATCATTGGAGTCTTCACCCCTAGAAGATCCAATGAGGATCCCTAATTCTAATACTCGTTCCATCAGATAAGATGTTTTTAGATGATTTGTAAAATCTATTGTGCCTTCTAGCAGGGGCAGTGTTGTGTATGTAAGGATATTTCATTCAAAAGAACATCCATCACTCTCTTTCATCTAAGGAGAGTTAAATATTCTCTCTTTATAATTGTTCTTTGTTCTTGTTGGAAAATTCATCATGTTTAGACCAACTCTGATTATTTTTAGGAAATCCCTTGAATATTTTGGTTTTGTTTGATTTTATGTTAGTTTTTTAAACTCTTACCACATCATTTTTTGGTTCTCAACTAGATGTGAGTTTTATAGACTCTCAGTGGGGAGATCATTGGTTTTTTTGGATGCATGATGAATGTTCTAAAATGGACCCCTTATTTTGATCCTGATATTGAATCACACATTTTTCTATTTGGATTGGATTCCCTGGATTAACACTTCTTATTTTTATGAATGTTGCTTTGTTTTCAATATCTATCCTCATTAGTGATCTGTTGAAATTGGATATTCAATAAGAATACATTCAATACCATCAATTGTTATGGTTTTGACTGAAATAAATGTATGTAAACCACTTCCACCTTAGACCTGGATTCAAAATGGAAACTATTACTTCTTCCAATAAGTGTTTTATAAAAACAAGCCTCCTTATTTTAGTTATTATATTAATCATGGTAACACATCTAGTGACTGTGGAAAGATAGTATACACCCCTATCTATAAATTGACATGGATTGGAATGGGTAATTAGAATGTGGACCAAGAAGATTGGACCAAAGAGAAAAGGAATTTTATGGCACATGATGGCCCTTTTAGATCTAAGGACTCTATTGGAGTGTATAATATCATTGTTGATAAGAAGGTGGAAGATGAGAATCAATTTTTTTTGTCCCTGATGGGAATTTTTCTCATCCTTATGGGAATAATGTATTCTCAGGTTTTTTTGGTGTTGTCTAAAATGGTATGAGTTATCCCATTTATTTTCCCCCAATATGGAAGAAAATATTTTACATTCTGATGATATTGAATCACTTACTAATAATTACTAGAAATCTTGTCATATTGAAGTTTTATATTTGAATTCAAAGGATCAGAAAGGTAAAAAAATTATTAATTTATTTGGATGGATACATTACCCTGAATCCCAAGAAAACTTGGAAACATAGAGATTATTCAAATTTTGAAAGACTAATAATAACTAGATCATTGGAGGTTACTAGGACACAAATGCCATACATCCCTCTACAACCTATTGAAATTGGGCCTTCTTACCCATCCTTTGATAATAATGCATTGAAACATTAAATATTTATATGAAGATATTGATTCGTATTTGAATAATGAATACAGGATTAATGAAGATATGAGGGATGAACTGATTAATTGGATAGAGGAGAAAGATATATCTATTTTAAAAAAATACAAATATGGTAAAATTACTATGGGATGTACCATCAAATTAGATAGAGAATAATTTCAAAAATGGCGGTTGATTTCAAATGAAACCCTAAATTTAAATATAAAGACATTCAAAGGTAGTGACTTTTTTTGATTGAATTGGTTTTTGAAACATTTTATAATTTTGTTGATTGTTTGGACTCGTATATTAACAGGACTATTATTTTCATTTTCCTATTTATATTTGACTACTGAGGTAGAGGATGATTTTTTTTGTTGAATCTCTTAACACTGGAGTTTACTAGTTATCATTATTGTTGGATGGTCTCTTTGAGGAAGATGCGACACTCTTCTTTTCATCTTGGTATGATGGGGAGGTTTCCATTTGAATATTCTATAAAACTTCTGATAATGGCATGAAAACTATTCTCTTTGTGGTGTTTCTAATATTAGAGTGATGTTTGGGATTACAAGATTCTTGAAATAAATTATCTAATCCCCTTTATTAGTTTTATTGGTTAATTTATCATTCACTGGAGTTCAATGATTATTTCACATTGATCAGGAGATCTTTAATTTTTTGTTTTTTTCACCATGTGTTTTTTTAGAAAAATGTACTGCACATGTTGGGTTTTGTATTTTTGGTAGAATTTTTACATGTGGTTCATTTTCTAGGCATTTCTATTGTTCCTCCCCTTATACACTTTGACTGATATAGAAATTTCATGGATTTTATGTTTTGTTTATTGATTATATTATTCATTAATTGGATGTTTCATCCATGATATTGTTTCTTAACTCTCCACTCATCAGTATTTTGATATTGAGTGATGAATTAGGGGAAATCAAAACTTGGGTATATACCATTCTCTAATCTCAACTAATTGGTAGTGCATGCACGATGTAAATCACCATGAAAAAAAATGTTATTTAATATAACTACTAAGGAGAATAACAAAATACGTTGGAACAATCATATTGTCTTGTGAAAGAGATATGTTTTCTTTAATAAAGACAATTACTATTGGGTTTCTTTTCACAAATTCTAGATGACTAGAAGAATATATGAAAATGGTATTCACAAGACAATGATATTTTCTCATGAGGTTTATATTCACCTATCTTTTGTACTGCTAATTTTTTTTCTATTGGTTGATTCATACAAGATGGTTTATTCATCGCATCACTCTAATTGACACGTCTCATTGAAGATGAAGATTTTGTCTCATGAGGTGTTTGTTTTCACTTGGAGTTTCTACCTTTTCTAGATGAGATGATTTATAGGTAGATAGAAGAATGTTTTGGGTAGGTATGATGCAATATAATCATTAATATTTCTTTCTTGTAAATTCATCATGTAACTCTCTCAATTAACTGATGGTGTAATCTTGTTACACCTCATCCATGTATTGAAAACTTATTTTGCATTAATAAATTTATTTAGGGGCATGAATTAGGTGACCAATATAGGTCACAATTTTTAAAAAATACCTGAAAAAAACGTAAAACCCCTAAAACCCAAAAAACTCCAAAACCCCAAAAAGAACCTAAAAACACTAAATCACCCAAAATAATGAAACCCCTTAAAAACCTTTAAAATCCCTAAAAACCAATAAAAGTGTAAAAATATACTAAAATCTATAAAAACCCATTAACCCCTAAAAACATTTTAAAAAGTATAAAATCCTCAAAACCCTTAAAAACTAAAAAAACCCTAAAACTCCAAAAAAAAATCCTAAAAACCCTAAAGCCCTCAAAATCTATAAAAACCCAAAAAACCCAAAAATTTTAAAAAACATAAAATACAACAAAATAAATTAACCAAAAACATTGAAAAACATTAAGAAAACCTAAAAAGCATAAAAATCATAAAACCCCTAAAAACCATAAAAACACTAATAATGTAGAAAACCATAAAACCCTAAAAAAACATAAATCCATTAAAAACATTAAAACCTCTAAAACCCAAAAAATTCCTAAAACAAATGAAAAATCTAAAAACTCTTTAACCTAGAAAATAATTAAAAACTCCAAAAATCCATAAAACCCCAAAAGCATTAAAAATATTAAATACCATGAAAACTCAAAAAATCATTGTAAACACCATAAAAACACTAAACCCCTCAAAATCACTAAAACCCCATAAAATTTCTATAAAACTCGAAAACTCCTTAAAAACATAAAAAACTAAATAACCATAAAAACCAAAAGAAAACATTAAAACACCTAAACCCCCTAAAAATCAAAAAAAAAACTAAAAACCTAAAAAATGATAAAAATAATAAAAAACCACAAAATCGAATGAAATCTCTAAAAATGATAAAAACCATAAAATTGTAAAAGATCCCTAAAAATTCATAAAAATGTAAACAACCCTAAAAACTAAAATAAACATAAGAAAAAACTAAAAACATAAACACCAAAAGCCCATAAAAACATAAAATGATGCTAAAACCCCTATACAAAATTAAAATACACAAAATCCTCTAAAAACCCAAAAAACACCAAAACTGTAAAAAAACCTAAAAGACATAAAAACCCAAATAACAACTAAAACCCTAAACCCATTTAATCCCATATAGACATTAGAAAACTCTCAAAATAATAATAATATTCAAAATATTAAAAAAATTCCCTAAAAACACAAAAAACCATAAAAACCATAAAACTCTATAAACGTTAAAAATCCTAAAACCTTAAAATCCATAAAAATTCAAAATACCATAAAAATAAAAAAAACACTAAAAATCCCTAGAAACGTAAACCTATAAACCATGAAAACTACTAAGAAAACCATAGAAACCTAATAACACTAAAACCCCCTAAAACCCTAAAAATGCTAAAAATCCTAAAAACCCTAAACCCATAAAATCGTTAAAAACCCCCAAAACAATAAAAAACTCTAAAAACCAAACAAAATGCTAAAAATTCAAAAAACACTAAAAAACAAATAAACCATAAAAACATTAAAGAACCAAAAAATTCCTAAAAGACTTCAAACTACCTAAAACAAAAAAACCTTAAAAACCATGAAAAACATAAGACAAACAAAAAAACACATAAAACCCCTAAAATCATAAAAAAGACTAAAAAACAAAAAAAACCATAAAATATCATCAAAATCACTAAAACCTCTAAAATCCATGAAATCTTAAAACCTCATAAATACCCAAAAAACACTAAAAAATCGAAAAACCCCTTAAAATCCTAAAAAAATTAAAATCATTAAAAAACCATAAAAACCATAAAAACTAAAAAAACACTAAAAACTCATTCAAAAACCCAAAAAACCTAAAATCACTAAAAACCATAAAAATAATCCAAATCCAAAGAAACCCTAAAAAATCCCTAAAAACCTTTAAAATGTAACATCCCTAAAATCTCAAACAACCCCTAAGAAAACCATTAAAACCTAAATATGCTTAAATCCCCTAAAAACTTAAAAAATGCTAATAAAACTAAAAAAACATTTAAAAAATACAAAACATAAAACCACTAACAACAATAAATATCCTAAAAACCAATAAAAACAATTGAAACTACTAAACACTATTCAAAAAACTGGAAACCCTAAAATGTTAAAACACACTAAAAACCTTAAAAACCAAATAAAAATTAAAAACAAACTAAAAACTAAAAAAAATAAAAAACCTTAAGACTTCAAAATCCCTAAATCCCCAAAAGACCATAAAACTTTTAAAAATCCAAAAAATATAAAAAAACTTCAAAATCCCCATAACATATAAAAACCCAAAAAATCCAAAAAATCACAAAAAATCCCTAAAAATCATAAAATGGTATAAAACCATAAACCTGTGAAAAACCCTAAAAACCTTAAAAACATAAAAACAAATAACACCCCAAAAAACATAAAAACCATAAAACCCCAAAAGGCATTAAAAGACCCAAAAACGTTAAAAACCCCACAAAACAAGAAAAACCTCAAAAACAATAAAAAATATGAAAGAACCATAAAACATAAAAAACCTCTAAAAACATTAAAAACCCTTTAAAAATTAAAAATATTAATAATATATAAATAAAATAAAACCCCTAAGACACTCAAGAAAAAAAATTCCCCAAAAAACCATAAAATCCCTGAAAACTACAAAACCACACAAAATCACTAAAACTCATAAAAGCCATAAAAAACCTAAAAAATCATAAAAAATTCCTTAAAATGAAAAAAAAAATAATAAAACAATGAAAACCCCTCAGAAATCATTAAAAACATAAGAATACTGAAAACCCCTAAAAATCTAAAAAATATAAAAAACCTTAAACAACCTAAAAAACCCAAAAAACAATAAAAGCCTAAAACCATAAAAATGCCTAAAAACCTGAATAAAATACAAATAAAGAAAATCCATAAAAAAACTAAAAACACATAAAATCCATTAGTCCCTATAAACATTAAACAAATATTAAAACCTTTAAAACCAAGGAAAATCATAAAGAACACGAAAATCCCAAAAAAACCATAAATGCCTAAAACCCTCAAAGCACTAAAAACCCTTATATCCCATAAAAATCCACAAAAACCCCTAAAAATCCATAAAAACAAAAAAAACCTAAAAACTATGAAAACCCCTAAGAAAAATATAAAAACCAAAAAATATTTAAAACCCCTAAAAACCAAAAAATTTCTACCAACCCTAAAAGACCATAAAAATCCAAAAAAACCTAGAAACCATAAAAATCACTAAAACACCAAATAACCCTAATAATACTAAAAAATCCCTAAAATCACTACAAATATAAAAACCCTAAAAATCCTAAAAATCCTATGAAATTAAATACTTAAAACCCCTAAAATAACTAAAAAAATGTTAAATTCCCTAAAAACCCATAACAGCCCCAAAAAACACTAAACCCAAAAAACCCCTAAAACCCCAAAAATACCATAAAACACTGTAAAAAAATCTAAAAATAATTTAAACCACTAAAACCTCAAAAAACAAAAATCCTAAAAAAACCATAAAAACCTTAAAAACCCAAAAACACAAAAGCCTCTTAAATTCCCTAAAAACCCTAAGAACTCATAAAAATCATAAAAACCCACTAAAAATCCTTAAAAAATGTAAAAAACATAAAATACTAGAAAAACCAAAAGAGAAAAATAAATACCAAAAAACATCTTAAACCCCTAAAAACATAAGATTCAATAAAAACCCAAAATTATTTTATGGGCCCTAAAAATTCCAAAAAGGGAACGAAATACCCACATAATCATCATGCATAAGGGAGAAAGTACTCCTACAAGTATAAAAATGTGAATGGAATAAAATTAAGTTGTAATTTTCAGAGGAAACTTTAAATAATTCATGTTTTCAAAGAAATTCAAGTGGCCTGCATTCCATCACCAAGAAAGGTATACAGACTAGCTGGATCGCGAACCAATAGGTACACCGAATGATCTGCGAACCACTAGCCCACTGAATCGATGGACAAAGAAAAAGGAAGATTCTGAACCATGTCACCGAAGGAATTTTGCGCGTGAATTCAATTAATGTACCATGCTGTGTACCCATCAGTTCACATACGAAGGAAACCAGTAAGGTTCCATGAACCATTATCAGAAATTGTAGCCTCCTCAAACCTCAGAGTCTTCTGTGGGTCTGGATATCTCCTCATGGGACTCCATAAATGGTCTCACATTCCCAATAGATACAATTTCTCCAATTATCTATAAAATCAGCACGATATAAAGATGAGGGGTAGACAAAGAAGGATTGAAGGGGACTCAGAGGTTGGAATAATGTTTTCAGAAAAGACCCCGACTTCCGTCTTGATTCATCGATGATTCCGGAATCGTGAACCGCTCTCTACATAGGTATAGCGAACTGCGAAAAATAAAATGGGGGAAATTAATAATAAAAACAGAACTGCGAACCACAGACTTTGAGCGGATGAACTCCCCATGAACAATAATCCCCTAGACCCTCCTTCAATATAGTGCTCCGTATAGTGCACCGCTACTCGAACTGAACCCGTCTCCGTGTACTGCATTAGTACATGAATGGAACCCAAGGCGGTGTGATGAGCCATGTACCACTATTGTACACGGTGGTGTATACCCATTCCTGCATACCGCATCGGTATGCAGACGAATCCTTTCCCCATATACAACTACGGTATACAGATCCTCCCCCATCTCGCATAAGAAACCAATGTGTGGAATGAGGTATTATTGGGTATTATTTCCTCCGGTTACAGCCTCAACCTTCCATTACTATCCAATTCCTCATGATCCCTCCACTAACCAGTCCTCTAGAATCATTCCAAATCCTCATCCAAGGCCATAGAACCTGTATGATCAAGCCATCGGGTGCATCAGTGTGCTCCTTTGATTCTACATACCCATGGTAAGTATAGTCACAAAGGATCTCCCTACAACGATTCGGTCTTTGGGAATGCCTATGGGTCTACATTTCCATGGTAACCTAGAATACAACCTTGGGATGGTGATTTGAACCTCCCCATTCTAGGGATTAAGGGTGATCACTTTCGTTTCCATTCAATGAGTAATAGTTATCAGCAAAAGGAGTTATGTTTGCTTCTCCTTTTAGTGAGGAAGAAACACCTCCCATTCCCAAAACGTGATCTGGGGCCCTCCCACAAAGGTATGTCCCCAATATTCTAAGGTAGAGCTGCGTGACCTTCAATGTCATTTCACATTGAAAGGTTCATTTCTCCATTCCATCACCCACAGTCGCCCTGACCACTTCCATCATGGGATGTCCCTCCGCCACTAATAGTGGAGGTGGCATGTTCATTGTTGAATCTTTCACATCCTCTTGTTTCTCACGTCAATCACGAATCATGTTGGCCTAGATGTTTGTGATGATTACAAAGTCCATGTGGATCTGAACTATGAGAAATATTATTCGTAATCAAACCAGGATACCTACGACGCCTGCCAGAATGCCCAAGTTAAAAATGGTTCCCATCCAAAAGGGTTCACCAAATCATGTCTACCTATGGGTAGCTTCTAAGCATAATCCCTACACAATATAAACTACGTGGGTTATGATTCTTCTCTCAAGGATATGTAGGAATCCCTTCATATGGGCTTGATCCTTACATAAATTCACCTTCCATCCCCCTAGATGATGATAAACTTTAGAGAACCTTATAATATGGATAAAGTTATCATTGCCTCTGTAGCATCAAATGTGGGAATGATTACGATGATCCTACCAACCAATTGTAGAATATGGACACACTCTTCAAGAATTAACCCAGGATTCATGAACATATGAACACAAATTAAATCTATAGGAGTGTCCTTGAACTGGAAACAATACTCCCTCGGAAGGGTGTGGTGAGCCTGAACTCCCATACACTCAACCAATAGAGTCCTTAATTGTGGTTGGCCAAATCATCATCCAACGAGCACCTGCCTTTGGAATTCTGTTCCATGAATCATGGATACGAGGGCCCTTGGGAATTCCAGGATCAAAGAATAAACCCGTTGTATATCATTTGAGGAAGTTATATTTGAGGAGGACCGATTTTCTAAGTGCTTGACCCCCATGAAATCGGCCACTAGAACCAACATTTCCCACAGGTCCAATCCAACCTTATTTAAAGGATAATGATGCTGAATGGGTCAAAACAAAAGGAATGGTGAACTCAAAGAGAACAAATCTCTATAAAAAAAGGTATGGGTGATGATCTTCCTTGGACCATTTCTAAAAAAACCCAAAATGCACCACCTCCGAAGCAGAACAAAAATGGTGAACCCAACATGAATCATTATCCAAGGTGGTGGTTCTACACCAATTATAATAGACACAAAAGGATAAAACATGTCAGACAATTTTGTTCACATGAGTATGCTAAAAACATGCCACCTTAGAGGCAGAACAAAATTAGTTACCCAACATGAATCCTTAACAAATGTGGTGGTCTTACCCCACTCAATACCCTTCTCCTCATTTCAAAATAAAAGGGGAAGATGGCCAAGTGGAATCGCTAAAATATGCACATGTTTAAAATAATGCTACTTTGATGAGGTTTTGTGGTCTTTATTTCATATATGTATGTCATAGGTTACTGTAAAGCAACATTTATTCCAAATGAAATCCCAACGACCCATGCATACACGCACATTAGTGATCCCACAGGAGGTCGGGGCCCCAATGAAGAGCAGGACCCCTTCGCCTACCCAGCATCTTCCACTCTGGGTATCCAACACACTGATCATGGGGTACTACCAAAGTGGTACTCTCCCCATGCTGGAAGATGCAGGAAAAGCCCTCTGGTCTGCAAAGGTCCACCATCAGCCTCTTCAGCCACTGCCAACACCCCATCACAAGGCACCCCCGGTGGTCGTCTCAAACCATATTGGGAGCCTGTCCCCGGAGTGTTAAAATGAGTACCTCCCTTATCATAGGGAGACAGAATAAGTCGATGCTAACAACTTCATCTCAACTAAACATGGTTCCTACTCATAGGCCCCCACCATAGAGCATCACCGCTGACATAGGATGACGAAGACACCTCCCGCTGAGGAGGACCTTATGCCGAGAGAACCTTCCAATGTCCAGAAGAATCATGCCCCTCGGGTTTCTCACTATGGGTGGAAAATATATAGTCATGAACACACTATCACCATGGTTCCTGAGGAAAGACTCGATCATACTAACATAGAGGAATTTGATGGGTAGACCTATGACTCTTCCCCTCCAATCAAGCCCACCAAAGAAATAGGGTGGCACAATATGAGTACATACACATTCCTGCTAGTGCTCACTGGTCCCTTCAGGAAGACCGAGTAATAAACTTTAGGTAGATGAAGATATCTATCGATAAACAACCAGCCCATCAAATAAATAGAGTGGAACTAATCTACATGCAGGCACAAATACCTGTTGAAGAATTTCAATACTTCCATCTAAATAGGGTGTAAATATGTTATATTTAGTCATAAATACCTACTGTTACATTTATGGCCCACAATTTATATAGGGAAGCAACCAAATATGAGCAGAGTCAAATTCCTGTGGATGCATAAAAATATCACGAGTCAAATATAGTGGAAAATGAGTGGATGAAAATCTTCACTCATGAATATGAGGACCACCAGTCAAATATGGTGGCATCCAAAGAAGACACCCAGAGACAGACTCGTTCCTCTATCCAGGCATAGGAGAACTGTTAGTATCTACTGGAAACTCATGGAGGACCAGAGTAGCCACAAACCTTTGCTCTGATATCGGAATGGGCCTTCATACCCATTCCAGCCAAATATGTATCTTAGCAGATACTCGAAATGATGGAGGATCAAATGTCGATTCCAGACCATATCATCCAAAAATTCCAAGATACCATTGCATCAGTGTAAAAGAAGAGTTTTTGGCCCATGATCAAGTTTCCTCAAATACAATTACTCACATTCACAATGAGTTATTTACAAAGGAGCAGTTATGCATCCCTGATCCAATCTAAGAGGTTTGATTATAACATCACATGATACATAGACTACCAGATTGGGAAAAAATACATGTTCCAACTGGGGGATGCCGGTCCAACATGGTGGCCACTCCATGGTAGGCACATATCCCTGCCAAAACTCAAGATGTTTTTCAGTGTATCCTGATGACATCACCGGACACAACATGATAGAGAATAATATATTAAGTCCATTACCAACAGTAGATGGCACTGGTTACCTGCAAGAGAGCACCCAAAAATGAAAATCTATAAAGGAAACGAGAAAAATAAAGAGCACATTCATGATCCTGCTCTACTAGAAGCTGGGGTTTTTAATGCCCACAAGCATATATCAAAAACGTCTCAAGACCCTATCATTGCATTACCAATTTATGGAAGTGGTAGTAGCAGTTGTGAAGGTCCTCCCAACAATGTCTCTACCAGCAGCTCTGAAGGTCCTCTACAGAGCACCCATGGGGGCTCACTTCGTTGGCTAAGAATTATCGATCACAAGAGTCTATATCCTAATGTGTGTCGTGGTATCCCTCCCCTTGACCTAATGATTAGATAGAAAGAAGGTAACCCCCATTGTTTGCATCCACCCTGATGGTCCTCCCCAGGGTATACACTGCAGATATGCTTCTCCATGTAGTCAGATGTCAAGTCATGATGTTAGTCCTCACCATGATGACAACCATTGCGAAGGCCCTCCCCATAATGGAAGTTGTTGTGATTTCCCTACCCATAGTAATGAGAAGCAATGATAAGGTCCTCCCCTAATTGTAGTATATCTTGAAGTCCATCCCTAATATTTGCACTATATAAACTCTCCCTACAGCCTAGTATCAAGTTATTATTGTATTCCCCGCTATGATGGTTGTCATCTTGAAGGCCCTCCCTGTAATGACAGTTGTTGTGAAGGCCCACCCCACAGTGACATCAAGCAGCAATAAGGTCCTCCCCTCACTAGAGCATGCCCTTAAGGTCCTCCCCATGGTATACACCATAAGAAAATTTCTGGTGGTTGGGCATTAAGTTGCAATTGTAGCCCTCACCATGGTAGCACCAATTTCAAAGTTCCTCACCCTAATCAAAATTCTTATTGGAATGAAGTTTCTACCCTTTTCGGAACAAATGTTAGAAATCCCTCCTATGATGAGGCACTCGAAAAGGGTTCAAACACATCGGGAACTCTATCTATAACAATTGATATTCTTTATCAACCAGTGGATGGCTTGGGGCCTTGCTCATCTTCTGAGCCACCCCCAAGGCGTCTGCAAATTAATATGGCTCCCACCAGCCCAGTTGCTTGGAACGAAATAATTAAGAAGCATTCAAGCTGGGAATATCAAGTATTGGGGCCTCTAGAAGAAAAAAATAATGATATGTTTCTTATGGGAAGACAAAAAGCTAGAGATAATATACCAGTGAAGTAATGGCCTACAACCACTTCTCACTTCGACATACCATGAGAGTTGTCTGGGGAATGAACACATGATATTCACCTCAATAAATGGACGACTCTTCATATATTAAAAGAAAAATTACTACCCTACTAAGGGTATGTGGACCATTTCAGAACGATATGAGAGACTTATCATCTAATCGACTTAGAATCCTTCATGTCCGCACAACATCCACAATCAGAAAGGAAAAAAGAAAAACCTGGAACTAGCTTGCCTCCATGTACCGCATAAGTTTTGTCACCTCATTGGCAATGCCCCAGCTAGAGTTCACATTCGGGGATGGGGTGAACATGGAGCTCCACACATCACCCCATGACTCGTACATCATGCCCCATTGGAAATGACGTCCTTCAATGTCATCGCCTGGGGGTAACAATCAAGTGAAACCCGTGCTCTAGAAAGATGGGATACTCAATAGAAACTAAATCAGAGTAAGTCTCAAAATCATCAAGACTAAAGGGAACAAGCCATTAAAATGATTCTGAGTCAGGAAACCAAGAACATCCAGAATACTGTCCACCTAAGGGAAGCCAACTAGAAATTAGTGCATGTGTCTTCAAAAGACCAAAACCTTTGTGCATGATCAATGCCATACTCATCTCACATTTTCATGGGAGTATGTTAAATTGCAAGGGTGGAAATTGTGGCCCCTACCACCACAATGTGAGAAAATCCCCGTACCTCATCGTTGCGGGCATTTTTAAATAAAAATTCCCCCATAAGACCAATAAATCCAGGTCATAATGCATCAACGGAAGAATGGGGACAACCCCAACCTGCATGGCTAGTGGAATTTTAACCTCAAATCTATACACAATGGACATATGTCTTACACCATCTTGTAAGAACGAGGGATATATGAGTCACCTATTCCACCCCTTCTTGTGGTTCACACCCTATGAGACAAAGGCTCATTTCGATGTAAGACCAAATCCCCCTTCAGGACAATATTCACCAATAAACCCTAATAATACTACAGAATGGAAGGAGAAGGACTAGAAAAGGGTACATAAATCCTTCCTAACATTTGGAACTAGGTACACCACCCCCAATGCGGTCTTCCTTATTGAATGTGGTAAACATCAAGCCCACAGAGTTCATAGGATATTACATGGAGGGAGAGGATGTGAAGGAAGATGGTTCCCTCTGAGAGGCATCCAACACCGAGTCTGATGGTGTGCATACCTAAAACTAGAGAGCGGTCTTAAATTTTGGTTCCCCATAGGGAAATATATTGTTAATCCCCCCGCAAAAAACCAATAAGGAGAAGAATAAATCCATTTTCATATATGAACAACCTCCTTCTCCCCCGAAGAATGCGTCATGCACCCTTAATGAATGGTTCGCCAAGGAGGAATAAATGAAATATCTCAGGCGAATTAATGCTGAGCTACACTGATGGAGCTATCTTTCCAGATGAGTTACCCCTACGAAACGTCAGTAGGTGCTCCTATAAGAGGTTCCCATACCACATGCACTCATTATAGAGAATGAATCCAAGCTCTAAGGACCATTCAACTTGACCTCGAAAGGACATCAAGACTTCCCCCTACTGGGAAGGGAACTGGAATATGGTAAGGTAAACCCAAAAATGGTACCCCTGACTCGATATCCACCCCAAATTACAATAGCACCTGTACACCCAATCTTGGACACTACCGCACCAGAACAAGCTCAAGCCCAATATGATATGTATCATCAGCTCTTAATCATCATTGAACAATTGACAACTGAACTAGAATCCATGGAGGGGAGGTTCTCTCCGATACAACTAGAGTGAAAACCCTACCCAGAGTGGGTGACCAATGTTCTGCCACTGCCAATCTTTAGGAACCACGTATTCCCATAATTCAATGGCTTGGGAGACCTGGAATAACATTTAATTCACTATACCTATTATTGTTTCCCATTATGGGCACTCCAGAGAAGGAAAAATTTGTAAAACCCAGGTGCTTCGTATGAACCCTATAGGGCTCGACCTTCATATGGTATACTAGCCTACCATCCAATTCAATCATAGGCTAGGAGGACCTTAGGCAACTGTTTCTATTCCATTTTAGTTCAACAATTCCTAAGAGTATGGTCAGTTATCTCATGAACTATAAACAATGAGAGAAAGAAAGATTATCACACTTCATTTCAAGATGGAACGTCCTGAAATATTCCCTAAATCGGCCTCTCCCCCAGGATGAGATGCTCGCCATGTGCATTGATAATCTTTGGGAGGAATTGCGAACACGGATCATCCCTGTGAAGTACACAAGTTGATTTAGAGACTTCTCTACCATCACCCAAAGGATAGAAGACTCCTTGTAATAGACCAATATTATGTCCCGAATGGACCCATCGTCCCCTGGGAAAAGAATAGGAAATGCTGAAGCAACTTCAGTCATGCTTAAGCCACCCCCAGCACCCGCTAGAGTTGTGAGGCCCCCACCGAACCATGCAGGACCCCCTAGATTCCAAAAACCACACCCACCTCAACATGGTGAGCGATGTGGTGCTAAAATAAATGAGGTAAAAGAAAAAATAATTAATGTTTACTCATTCCGATATGACCAGGTCTGTGGTAATTTTAGTCTTCAAATTCCACAAAACAATTCCTGGAATCCAAAAAATTGTTTACGAATGGAAAAATGGTGAGAGTATTGGTTCATGGTACGTAAGAAGTAGTTCATGAAGAGGATATTCGCATGGAGAATGGTACACAAGAGAATAGGAAGCTGAGGAAATCAAGAGCACTTTTCACTATGAGAAATGGTAAAAGACAGATGGAATGGGACTATATAGATAGGTTTGGTCCCCTCCTACTATTTCCATTTGTTCTTCCACGAACCATTTCAGTTCAGGATCGCTCCTACATTGAACTAGTCCCCTTTTAGTTATGAACGGATCCCATTCTAATGGGGGCATTTCAAGGGTCCTTATAATTCTTCCAAGGGATGAAAATACCCCCACAATCACCTTGAAGAAAGAAGAAAGTACTTAAACAAGTCGAGCAAGGTGAATGGACTCAAATTAAGTTATTATTTATAGAAGAAACTTGAAGTAATTCATATTTTCAATGAAATTTGAGTGACCCATGTACCATCACCAAGAAAGTTACGTGGACCAACTGGATTGTGAACCAATAGGTATATCGAATGATCCATGAACCGCTAGCCCACTGAAGCAATGGCATGTGAACAAGGTATCCCATGAACCGTGTCCCGAAAGAATTTTACGAGCGAAGCCATTCCACATACCATGCCACGAACCCATCATTTCGTGGATGAAGAGAACCACTATGGCTCTACAAACCATTATCACGAACTGTAGCCTTCACAAACCCTGGATTGACTGAGTCTTCTGCGGGTTAGGATATCTACTCAGAGGCCTATGCAAATGGTGTTGCATGCACTCTGATACTCTATAAATGGAGCACAGTAAAATGAAGTGGGATGCATGATGAAGGCTTGAAGGGTACCTAGAGGTTAGAAGAATGTTTTTGGAGAAGACCTTGGCTTCCATCTTGATTCATCGATGAAGCCCGAATCACAAACTTCTCTCTTGGTAGGTATAACCATCCACAAACCATAAAACATGGGAATTTAATAATAAAAAGAGATCTGAAAACCATATAATTCATACGAATAAACTCCCCACGAACGATAATCCCCTCAAAAGTACTTCAATATGGTGCCCCGTGTAGTTCTACTCTACACAAACTGAACCCGGCATCGCGTACTGCATCGGTATGCAGATGGAACCCATGGTGGCATGATGGGATGCATACCACTATGGTACAAGCGTGTACTATACCCATGGTTGAGTATCGCATCGGTACGTGGATGACCCCTTTTCCTGCATACCACTATGGTATGAAGATCCTCCCCCACCATGCGTATGGAAAAAGTATGTGGAATGGGGTATTTTCATGTATTATTTCCTCTGGTTCCAACCTCACCCTTCCATTACCGTCCAGTTCTTCATGATCCCTCCGCTAACTAGTCCTCCATCATCAAAACAAATCCTCCACCAATTCCATCAAACATGTATTATTAGACCACCAGATGCATCAACGCACCCCTTTGAGTCTACATACCCACGGTAAGAGGAGTTTCAAAGGATCTCCCCACAACAGTCCGGTCTTTAAGAATTCATGTGGGTCAACATTCCCATGGTAACCTGGACTAAAACCTTGGGTTACCAATGTTAACCTCCCCATTCTTGGGATTAAGGGTGATCACATAATTTTTCAATTCAATGAGGAATAGTGATCATTCAAAGGAGTTGTGTTTGCTTCTCCTTCTGATGAGGATGAAACTCCTCCCCTTCCCAAAATGTGCTATGGGGACCTCCCACTAAGTTAAGTCCCCGATCTTATGAGATAGGGTTGTGCGACCTCTAATTTCATTTCACATTGAAAGGTTCATTGAACTGTGATCTCTCCCACGGTCTCCACAGCCTCTACCACCATGGAATCTCCCTCCCCCACCAACAGGGGAGGAGGAATATTCATTGTTGAATCATTTAGGTCTTCTTGATTCTCACACTGAGCATGACTCGCATGGTCTTAGAGTGTTGTGATAATTACAATATCCATGTGAATCTAAAATACAAAAAATCTGATTCTTGATCAAACTAGGATACATAGGATGCCTACCAGAAGGCCTAATCTCAAAAGGGTTTCCATCCAGAAGGGTTTACCCAGTCATGTCTACCTATGGGTAGCTTCTACGCATAAGCCCTTCACAATCCGAACTACGTGGGATCCAATTCCTATCCTGAGGATACATAGGAAGACCTTATTATGGGCCTGATCTCAAAATCAAGTCACCTTCCTTCCCCCTGGAAGAAGATAAACTCAAGAGTGCCTTATAATATGGCTCAAGACAGCATTGACTGTATATCATCAAATATGTGCATGCTTATGACGATCCTGCAAACCAAGGGTAGCCCATGGACACACACTTCATGAATGAACCAATGATTCATGAACGTATGAAAATTACATAAATCTATAAGAGAGTCCCAATATAGGCAACAATCCTCCCTTAGAAGGGTGCGGTGTGCCTGAACTCACATACTCTAGACCAGTGGAGTCCTTAACTGTCGTTGGACAAATATTCAGTCAATGAGCACCTGCCTTTGGAAAACAGGTCTATGAATCATGGATACCAGCATCATTGGGCATTCTTGGATCCATGAATAAACTCTTTGGAGATCATTCGTGGAAGTTATATCTGAGGAGGACAGATTTCATAAGTACTTGACCCCCAACAATCGTCTGCTGGGACCAGCGGTTCTTGTAGGGCTAATCCCACCTTCTTTATAAGATAATGACATTGAACGAGTCGGGAAAAAAGAACGGTGAACTCAATGAGAACCCATCATTATAGAAAAAGGGATGGGTGATGATCCTCAACAGACCATTTCCACACCACCCTGAAATGCACCACCTTAGAGGCGGAAGAATAATACAAAAAACCCTAAATACCATAAAACACCTAAAAACTTTTAAAAGACCAAAAAATCACAAAAAACACACTAAAATCTCTAAAACCCTTTAATCTTATAAAAACACCTAAAATATACAAAAAACATAAAACCCACAAAACACTCAAAAAAACCCTCTATCCCCAAAGAACCATGGATACATAACACCCCTAAAACCCCAAGAATCCCTCAAAATCCTCAAATCCACTAAAAACCATAAAAATATAAAAAGACAATAAAAATCCCTAAAAATATAAAACCCCTTAAACCATTCAAATCCTAAGAAAACATTAAAACCCTAAGAGACCCAAAACCCCTAAAAACATAAAAACACCAAAACCCACTAAAACCCCTTAAAAGACCCTAAAAACACAAAAAAACACAAAAAACCCGTAATCACAAAAAAAACCTAAACACTTTTAAAACCATAAAACCCCATAAAAACCCTAAAGAACTAAAATCTTTAAATACCCATTAAACCCATTAAACATTAATAAAACTCTAAACAAAATTTAAAATCCTAAAATAATAGAAAATCCCTAAAAATACAAAAAAAATCCTGATAAATCCCCTAAAACCCATGAAACCCTAAAAAACCTAAAAATCTTTAAAATCCAAAAAAATTGTTAAAAAATGTAAAACACCAAAATACACTAAAAGAACACAATAAAATTTTCAATCCTAAAAATACTTAAAACCCCTAAAACCTAAGAAATACTAAAAACCATAAAACCCTAAAAACCCTAAAAAGCCTAAAAAACTGCAAAATAACTAAAACCCCTAAAAACCCATTTAAATTGTTAAATACCCATAAAATCCCTAAAAAAATAAAACCCCAATAGTCCAAAAAACCCTCCAAAACCAAAAAATACTAACAACGTAAAAAAACCTAAAACCCCTAAAAACAACTAAAAACACTAAAAACCCTTTAAACCCCTAAAAACCATAAGAAACACTAAAACCCATAAAACCCTTAAAAATGCATGACATCACTAAAAAACATAAAAAAACCCCAAAAATAAAAAAATGAAAACCCCTATAAAACCCCTCAAGATACCTAATAAAAATAAAATCCCACAAAAACCCATAAAATCCTTAAAAATCCCTAAAAACACGAAAACACTAAAAATACATAAGAAATATTTAAAGCATAAAGAAACTTAAAACCACTATAATCATAAAATCCATAAAAACCCAAAAAAACCCTTACAACCCAAAAAATAAAAATCCCAAAAAAACCATAAATACCAGAAAAACTCAAAAAAACCCAAAACCCAAAAAAAACCATAAAAAACCTTTAAAACCCACAAAATCCATAAATACCCTAAAACCAATAAAAATACTAAAAATCCCCAAAACTCTCTAAAAACATAAAAAACCACTAAAAACACTAAAAAATAATTTGAAGGCCTTAAAAGGTTAAAAACACTTAAAAATATAAAAGACCTGAAAATTCTAAAAGCCCTATAAAACTCTTGAACCCTAAAAATCCCTAAAAATCCTGAAAATCCATAAACCCCTAAAAATTATATAAATCATAAAAAAATCCTAATAAATCCCTAAAAACATCAAAACCCCAAAAAACCCCAAAGAAAACCTTGAAAACCAAAAAACACTTAAAACCCCTAAAAACCCTAAAAATACAAAAAACCATAAAACCCCTAATATCCTTTAAAACCAATAAACCCCAATTAACACTAAAAGCACAAAAAACTCTAAAAACCCTTGAAACCACTAAAAAGGTTATAAAAATCTTAAATACATAAAACCCTAAAAACTCATAATAACCCTAAAACCCCAAAAAAGTTTAAAAACCCTATAAATCGCTAAAAACCCTAAAAATCCCTAAAAAACATAAAAACACAAAAACATACAATTTTTATGAAATCCATAAAAACCTAAATAAACATCAAACCCATAAAAACTAAAAAATGCTAAAATTCTAAAAAACCCTAAAAACAATCAAAATCCCTAAAACTCGTAAAAATGCTAAGAAACCCTAAAAATAAAAAAAAATGTATAAAACCATAAAAGCCTCTAATAAAACCATAAAACATAAAAATACATGAAACCGCTAAATCCATACAAACCCAAAAAAGACCCTAAATACTCCAAAACCGATAAAACCCTAAAAACCTTAAAACCCCTACAAACCCATAAAAACACTAAAATCCACAAAAACTATAAAAACATTATGAACCCCTAAAAATGTTAAAAAACTCTTAAATACCTTAAACCATAAGAAACTCAACCCCCCCCCCCCCAACATCCTAACAACCCATAAAAAATCTAAAACCCCATCAAAATCCACAAAAACAATAACAATACATAAAACAACAAAAAAAATTATTAAAAACATTAAAACACCTAAAACCCTAAAAAACTCAAAGAAATCCTTAAGATACCAAAAAAACATAAAATCCCTAAAAATTATGAAACAACTAAATATCCTAAAAATAAATGTACCACTAAAATTATTAAAACCGTAAAACACTAAAAACCCCACTAAAAATATTGAAAACCCTTTAAACTGGACAAATGTTAAAAGACTCTAAAAAACAATGATATCACTTAATAAATATAGAATCCCCCCAAACCATAAAATCCTAAAGTCTCTAAAAACCCTAAAAATCCCCTAAATTCCTAAAAAATATAATAATCATGAAAAATCCCTAAAAATCCGTAAAAACATAAAACCCCCTAAAAACATGAAAACAACTAAGAAAACCTTAAAAATCTAAATTCACATAAAACCAACAATAAAATAAAAAATTATAAAAAAATTAAGACCCCCTTAAAACCCTAGAACCCTTAAAACACTTTAAATCCATAAAAATTGTAAAACCGTTGAAAATCCGTGAAAATACGTAAAAAATCAAAAAAACACAAACCCTAAAACCCGGAAAAAAATTATAAAACCTTAAAAACATAAAAACATTTAAAACCCATAAAAATAAAAATTCTAAAATACCCAAAAGCCTTAAAAACCATAAAAATACCTAAAACCCACCTAAAAACCATAAATTCCCTAAAACCCTTAAAAACTAAAATAAACTAAAAAATCACTAAAAACATTAAAAAAACTTTACACCTATAAGAATGTTAAAAAACTATAAAAACCATAAAAACACAAAATAAATAAAATATCAATTTAAATGCTAAAACTGTAAACACCATAAAACCCTAAAAACCAAAAAAATACTCCAAATCCCTGAAACATTAAAAATAATATAAAATTGAAAACCCCTAAAAACACCAATAACATAAGTACCCTAAGAACATTAAAAACACATTAGAGAACCTTACAAACATAACAAAATATAAAACCACTAAAATCATAAATAGCGAAAAAAACCTAAAAAACCCTAAAACCCCAAAAAACCATAAAAACCCATGAAAACCATAAAACCCCTAAAAACCCTTTAAAACCCTAAAAATCTTCTAATACTATGAAAATAGTTTAAGCCCATAAATAATTTAAAAAACAAAAAAACCACTAAAAACTAAAAAACCCTTGAAAATCAAATAAACAAATAAAACCCCTAAACCCCATAAAAATCATTAAACCCAAAAACCCTAAAAACCATAAAAATCCTACAAATCCCTAAAAATTCCAAAAAAGAAAAAACTGTAAAAACATAAAAACCAATAAGAAAACCATTAAAACCTAAAAACGCTTAAAATTTTTAAAAACCTAAAATGGAAAAAAACAATAAATATTTATAAAAACACTAAAAAAATAAGACACCTCAAAATTCCAAAAACCCCTAAAGAGAATAAAAAACTGAACAACCAATAAAAAACTCAAAAGACCTAAAACCCCAAAAAAACTCCAATGAAAACATTAAAAACTATAAAACACTAAATCTCCCTGAAAAACCAAAATAATATACAAACCATAAAAAATCATTAAGCCACCCTAAAACCTCTAAAACCCATAGAAAACCCAGAAAAATTGAAATTCCCTACAAAGCCTAGAACACTAAAAAATAGAAAAAACCCTTTGAACCCCTAAAAAATTAAAAACCATAAAAAACATAGAAAACCAAAAAAACAAAAAACAAAAAACTATAAAAACCCTAAAATCCCTAAAATGCTAAAATCTCTCAAAAGAGGGCGCGCAAGTCACCTGTGTGACCACTATGTGGTGCACAAGTATACTTACGGGACTATGAGGAAACTTGCGTGAGCCAAGTGGGAAGAAATACCTTTTCATGTCTCTGTCGATTTTTTATGATTCTTCAAAGGATGAATCACTTTGGTATAAGGTATTTCCCTTTTTCTGTCATTTAGGTTCTATGATGGAAAGGAGCGTCATCAAAAGTCCCCCCTCAGAGTTTGATCCGAAAGAAATTTGGGGGTGACTCTGAGGTAAAGAAGAAAACCAAAGAACATACGGCGTGTAAGCGCTGACACGTAGCGATCGACACACAGGTGATTGTCGTGTAGGATTCGGCACGTAGGGGTGTGGCCTTGCCTACAAATATGCGTTCATTCTTCCGCAAAGCACATTAGTTTGAACAGTTTCTAGTTATCACCATGCAGGTTGCTGATTTTCTGTGGTTCATTACTTTTTTTCATGTCGCGCTGCTCCAGAGGTATTTTGAACTACGCGGAGATACCTGCGCGCCAAAAACCATCACGACACAGTTATACCTGCGCGCCACAATTGGACTTGTGCAGCTTAATTCCTTTTCCATTTTTTCAAATTTCAACACAAATTTTATGAAAGGTCAACTTACTTAGGACTTAATGATTCAACCTTTGTGCAAATTCAATGGCTCCCAGGAGAATCAGAATTGCTGATGAACTCGCTAGCAAATAGATTGATGATATGATGAATGTTGTTACCAATGATTGCTATGATATCTGCGACAGAACTCTCCCAAATTTGGATAAGTACTTGAAGAAATATCATGTTAATTCCCCATAGAGCATCTACCTGGCTCTATATGGGCATGGTCATCTGCAAGGAGTCAATGTTCCAGATGCAATGAACTATCTTCCTGAGATGCAGTGGCACTGTTACTCATTTATTTCGATTATGCTGTGCATTAAGAGAAACTCTAAAACCCCATAAACGGCAAAAAAAACCCATAAAAACATTAGACCTTAAAAACCTCTAAAACAAAATAAAAATCCTAAACCCGCTAAATGTATTAAAAATTTATTAAACCCATAAAAACATTAAAATCACTAAAAACCATAAAAACAAAAAAAAAACCAAAAAACCCTAAACTCCTAAAACCCAAAAAACCCTAACACCATAAAACCCCTCAAAACACCTAAAAAATACAAAAATCCATAAATATCTAAAATACACAAAGAAAACATTAATATCCAAAAAAATATTTAAAACCCCTAAAAACATAAAAAATCATAAAAAACAAAAAACCCCTAAACCTCGTAAAACCCCGTAAAACCCCTAAAACCCAAAAATAAAAAAACCTAAAACCAACTAAAAACTCTAAAAATGCTAAATACCTTAAGGAATCCTAAAAACCCTAAAAAATCCTAAAAACGCTCCACATTCGAAAAAAAACCTAAAATACCATAAAAATATTTAAAATCACTAAAAATATTTAAAAACATAAAAACCCTAAAAACCTTAAAAACCGCAAAGAAAACTGTAAAATCCCAAAAACAATTAAATCCATGAAAAATCATAAAATTGAAAAAAAATAAAAAAATTTAAAAAAAGATCCTAAAAACCATAACACCCCTAAAACCCATAAAAACCTGTATAAACCTTTATACCCCCTAAATACTCATAATAAACCTAAAACCCCTAAAAACTCTAAATATCCTTTATACCCGTAGAAAAGTTACAATGCACTAAATACCATAAAAACCATAAAGCTCAATAAAACCCATAAATTCCATAATAATTGTAAAAAAGCGCTAAAAACCAAAAATAAAACTATATTACCCTAATCACCCCTAACCAAAACATAAAAAAATTAAAATAACATATAACACCTAAAAACATTAAACATAATAAAAACCATAAAAAACCTTAAAACCCTAAAATATGAACCCCCTCAAAAGCATTAAAATACCAAAAACATATAAATTCTTAATAAAGTCTAAAAACTTTAAAAACTACTTAAACCCCTAAAAACATTTAAAACATTTAAAACCATAAAACCCCTAAAAAACTCCAAAAAGGCACTTAAAACCCACAAAACCCAAAACACCCAAAAAACACTTAAAACCCTCAAAATCCCAAAATACCCAAAAAAACACATAAAAATTCTTAAAAATAACTATAAAACCCTAAAAAAATAAAAAACACCTAAAACCCCGGAAAATCACTAGTAAAATATTAAAATTATATAAAAATTAAAAACCTTTAAAAAATTAAAAACTCTTAAAACCCTAAAACCCTCAAAATACCAAAAACCCTAAAAACCATAAAAATACTAAAATGGCCTAAAAATAACTATAAACCTAATTCAATAAAAATTAAAAAATTCCAAAAATAGGAAAAACATAACACCCCTAAAACCCTAAAAACTGCTAAAATAGTAAAACCTCTAAAGCACCAAAAAAAATTAAAAAAAAATACCTAAAAACCATAAAAACATAAAAAAAATATAAACAACCCTAAAACCCCATAAAAACCACTAAAACCACTAAAATATCAAATAAACCCTTAATCCCATAAAAATACTAATTTTTTTAAGAAAACCTAAAATGCTAAAAAAACTCAAAAAAACACCTAAAATAGAAAAAAACAATAAGATCGTAAAACTGCCTAGAAAACCCCTAAAATCTGTATTTTTTTTAAAAAATCACTATATATACTTAAAATTTATAAAAACACAAATAACCATAAAAATCCCTAATAAAACCTTAAAATCTAAAAAACACATTAAACCCCTAAAACCTAAAAAAATATGAATACCCTAAAAACCCTAAAAATTATAAAAACCCTAAAAATCATATAATACCATAATAACCATAAAAACCCAAAAGTCCCAGAAAATTAATAAAATCCCATAAACACTCTAAAAACCCTTTAAACACAAAAAATGAAAAAAAAACACTAAAAACCTAAAAATTACAAGAAACTCAAAAAAAAACCTTAAACAAAAAAACAATTAAAAAATTAAAAACCTCAAAATACATAAAATCAATAAAAATTATAAAAATTCATTAAATTCACTAACAATTTAAAAACTCTAAAAAACATTAAAAACCTAGAGAGATTTAAATCCACTAAGAAACCTAAAAACACTAAAAACCCTAAAAGACCCTAAAACACCTAAAACCCAAAAATCCCCTAAAACATAAAAACCATCAAACCACTAAAAACAAAAAAAACACTAAATCCTTTTGAACCCCTAAAAATGTTAAAAACACTAAACACCGTCAAAACCAAAAAAATTACTCAAAAAACCCTAAAACCCCAAAAAATCATAGAAACTCTAAAAATCATAAAAATAATCAAAACCCTAAAAATCCTTAAAGACCCTAAAAATACCAAAAATCATATAAAAAACCCAAAATATCACTAAAAATATAGAAAACCCTAAAAACCCTGAAAAAACCTAAGAAATTAATAAAAAAATAAAAAACATTAAACCCCTAAATACTATGAAAACCATAAAAAAATAAAAAAACCTTAAAATCCTAAAAACCATAAAACCCCCCTAAAAACCATAAAAACCCATTAACGTCCAAAAAACCCTTAAAACCAAAAAAAAACTCTAAATACACTTTATACCCCAACAAATGTTTAAAAAATATTTAAATATAAAAAACCCTAAAATCAAAACAAATTCCCTAAAAAATAAAAAACAAAAAAAACCCTAAAATAGTGATACCTGAAAAACCCTAAAAATATATAAAAAACCTATTATTTAAAAATCCTAAAAATCCCTACAAATCTAGAAAAACTTTTGAAAACCTAGAAAAACCATAATAAAACCTTAAAATCATAAAAAATATTAAAACAACTACAAAAAATGCTAACACCCCTGAAAACCTTAAAAACACTACGAAGCCCTAAAAACAATCAAAATATATAAAAAATGTAAAACAAAAAATATCTAAAAAATCCTTACATAATCTAGATAAATGTAAAAAACCATAAAAACCGTGAAAACCCCTATTAAAACCTTAAAAACTGCAAATCACTTCAAACACCAAAAAAACCTAAAAAATTATAAAAACACAAAAAACCCTAAAAACCCAAAAAAACCTAAAATCCCCTAAAACACAAATCCCAAAAAAAATTAAAAAACCTTAAAACCTATAAATCCCCTAAAAACAAAAAAGAATCAAAACACCTTTAATGACATAAAAACGTCAAAATCTCTAAAACACCATAAAAAACCTAAAAAACCCTAAAAACCCTAAAAAAATTAAAAATCCTAAATTTCCCTCAAAATCATAAATAACCATAAACATCGTAATAAATCCCTAAAATCCCTAAAAACATAATAAAATCCCTAGAAACCTGAAAACCCTAAGAGAACTGTAAATTCCTAAAAAATACATAAAACCCTTAAAAACACCTAAATAAACCTAAAAACCAAAAAACCCACTAAAAACCATAAAACCCCTAAAACCCATAAAAACAAAAAAAAGCCCAAAAAATCTTAAAAAAAGTAAATATCTAAAAAATATTGAACTTATAAAAAACAGTAAAAAACACTAAAAACCCTAAAATAGCTAAAAAACCATAAAAACTCAAAAAAACACTGAAAATCCAAATAACCATAAATAATATTAAAATCCTAAAAAAATAAAAACACATAAAATCGCTAGAACACCTAAAAACGATAAAAATCCAAAATGGATATAAAATCCCAAAAAAAACATAAAAACCTTCATGAACTCTAAGAAAAACATAAAAACCAAAAAATAGATAAAAAAACTAAAAATATAAAAACAAAAAAATCCATCAAACCCCTAAAAACCCTAAATCCATTAAACCACTAAAAACCTTTAAAACCCTAAAACCCCATAAAAACATACATTCCATTAAAAACTCTAAAACTCTTTTAAGCATTTAAAAATGTCATAAATCTATAAAAAACTATAAAACCATAAAAACAAAAAAAAAACCTGTAAAAACCCAAAAAAACATAAAAACCCTAACAAACCTAAATAACCATAAAACCTCTAAACCCCTACAAATCATAAAAAATTAATCCTAAAAAATCACTAAAAAATATTAAAAACATAGAAAACCTAAAAACATAAAAAATCATTACCATATAAAAAACCTAAAAACCTAGGAACACAAAAAACTTTCAAAAAAATTAATGCTAAAAACCCTAAAATCATAAATCCCCTAAAAACATTAAAAACTAAAAATCCATAAAACCCCTAAAACTGACTAAAAAATCTAGAACACCTTTAATCCCCTAAAAAAATTAAAACTCTAAAAAACAATAAAACCCATAAAAACAACAAAAAATACCTAAAGCCCCAGATAAACTAAAAAACCCCAAAAATCATAAAAACCATAAAAATACCTAAAATTACTAGAAATCCATTAATATTCTAAAAAATCCCTAAAAACCAATAGATTATTGTTCTGCCTCTAAGGTGGAACGTTTTGCAGGTGCTGTGAAAGTGGTTCAATGAGAATCATCACCCATCCCTTTTTCTATAGGGACAGGATCCTATAAAATTTACATTTCTTTTGTTTTAACCCATTCAACCTCATTATCCTTTAAAGAAGTTTGAATTAACCCTAGAGGAACCATTGGTACTAGCAGGTGATTTCATGTGGGTCAACCACTCATACAATCAGTCCTTCTCGGATATGATTTCCTCAGATGGTCTCCAACAGGTTGATTTATGGATCCAAGAATGCCCAATGACCCTAGTATCCATGTTTCACAGACCTTATTTCCAAAGTCAGGTGCTCGTTGGCTGATGATTTGTCCAATGACACTTTAGGACTCCATTGGTTGAGGGGATGAGAAGTCAGTCTCACGAAACCCTTTCGAGGGAGGATTGTTTCCTATTCTGGGACTCTCTTATAGATTTAAGTCATGTTCATAGGTCCATGAATCCTTGGTTCATTCTCGAAGAGTGTGTCCACGGGCTACCCTTGGTTTGCAAAATCATCGTAAGCATGCATATGTTTGACGCAACAGAGGTGATATTGATTTGATACATATTATAAGGTGATGTGGAGTTTATCGTTATCTAGGGGGAGGTACGGTGACTTGATGTTGGGATCGGTCCCACAAGGAGGGATTCCTACGTATCCCTGGGGGAGGAATTAGAACCCATGTTGTTCAGATTGTGTGGGGATTACTCATGTAAGCTTCCTATTTGACGAGACATGATTGGGTATATGGGCACCCTTTTGAGCTCGACCCTTTTGGTAGGCATCCTATGTATCTTGATATGGTTAGGAATCATAGTTCTCATAGTTCAGATATGCTGGGATTAGACATAAATTCTTCCCATTTAAGGAGACATGATCGGGTGGACCATTTTGGATGGGAACCCATTGGAGCTCAGGCCTTTTGGTAGGCATCCTACTTATCCTAGTTTAATTAAGAATTATAGTTCTCGTAGTTTAGAACATATGGATTTTGTAATCATCACAAACCTCTAATCCAATGTGAGTCTTTATCGGTGTGAGAAACAAGATGATTTGAAATATTCAACAATGCACATGCATCCTCCCCTGTTGGTGGGGGAGGGAGAGCCCACATCGGAGGAGTCTGGTGCGACAGTGGGTGAGGGTGCAGAGCAATGAACCATTCAATGTTAAATGAAATTTAAGGTTACATGGCCCTACTTTGGAAGAATGGGGACTTACCTTAATAGGAGTTCCCTAGAGCATGTTATGGGAAGGGGAGGATTTTCGTCCTTGCCAAAGGTGGGAGAGAACATAACCCATTTGACTGATCACGATACCACATTGAATGGAAAATAAAGTGATCACCCTTAATCCCTAGAAAAGGGATCTTCATGTCGGCATCCCAAGGTTGGAATACTAGTTACCATGGGAATGTAGCCTCACAGGCATTCCATAAACTCGTACCTTTGTTGGGAGGGCCTTCGTGACTCTGCTTACTGTGGGTATGTAGAATTAATGGGGTGTGCTGATGCACCTGATGGTCAGATCATATGGGTCTGGTGGTTTTGGAGGAGGCTTTGGCCTAGTTCCAGAGGATTGGTTAGTGGAGGGATCATGGAGGACTGGATGGTAATGGAGGGGTGAGGTTGGAACTGGAAGGAACAATACCAAAAAACACCACATTCCACGTACTGGTTTCTCATACGGGATGGGGAAGGCTTCACATACTATAGTGGTATGTGGATAGAAGGGCCATCTACGTACTATTGTGGTACGTAGGCATGGGTATCGCCAACCGCATACAAAAGTGGTACACTGCTCACCATTCCAATTTTGGTTATATCCGCGTACTGATTGGGTACATGGTGCCAGGTTCAGTCTGTAGAGTGATACTCTACACAGAGCACCATAACGAAGAAGGGTGCGGGGGATTAACGTTCCCAATAAATTCATCATCGAGACATATTTGGTTCATGGTTTACTATTTTTGTTTGTGGTTCTATTATTATTATTCAATTACCCCATTTTATGGTTTGTAGCCAACTGTACCTAGGGAAGGAGTGGTTCACAGTTCATACTTCGCCGAAGTGAAACCTCTATGTCTCCTTCAGGTTTTCATCATCCATACTTCTCTCTATATTTCTCTCTCTGTGTGTGTCTCTTTATGAACTTATACTATTATCCTTTTATAAAGCATCGAAGCGATCATATCTCTTGGGCATGCGACACCATTTCCAGAGGCCTAATGAAGAAATATTATAACCTGTAGAAGAATCAGTCAACGGAGGTTTATAGAGGCTTTGGTTCGTGATAATGGTTTGCAAAACCCTGCCCATTCACTTTGTTTGTGAACTGATGGGTTTGCAGAATGGTACGCAGACTGGCCTTTTGCAAAAAAACTCCTTCAGTTGATGTGGTTCACAGTTTTCCTTGCTCTCTGGCCATCGCCTCACGAACCAGTGGTTCGCAGACCGTCTCGCATACCTGGCAGTTCACAATCCATCTTCTCCACATACCTTTCCCGATGATGGTATATGGGCCACCTAAGAACCTTAAATTCATAAATTCATTCAAGTTCCTTCAATTAATTTCAACTCATTTTGAGTCCCTTGGCATTGATAGACTTGTAGAATCACTTGCTTCCTTCTGCATAGTGATTATGGGGGGACATTCTCCTCTTGGAGGAATTTTTAGAACCCTACAAATGCACCCCATCAAAATGGTGTCCATTTGGAATGAAAATGAAACTATTCAAATGTAGAAGGAGTCCTGATATGGAATGGTTCATGGTAGAACAGGTAGACCCGGTAGGAGGGGACCACACCTATATATAGGGGCCCGTGTCATTTTTCTTTTACCGTTTCTCATGGGGAAAAGCACTCCCAATTTTCTCAGCCTCCTTCACTCTCGCATACCCTGCTCCATTCGAGAATCTTTTTCGCGAACTACTCCGTACGTTCCACGAACTGATTTCCTTACCATTTCACAGTCCACCTACAATATTTTCTATTCCACTAAAGGGATTGTGTAATTTTAAAACATAAAATCCGGATTCCGCATGAAATAATGCTATGTGGATAGCTTGTTTGCATACCAAACATGGATAGGGAAACAGAATATCAAAATCTATTAATACAGATTTAAATTTTAGTCCACAACATATGAATTCGAACTTAACAGAGGTCGAGGATCAAAATTTCTTCATTCTATGAACCATTTTGTTCACCGGCCAACAGTTTGTGGGCCTGTGCCTCGTAGTTCTTTCGCATACCATGGTTGTATGTGGTGAATTGTATCCACGTACCATAGTTTTAGGTGAAGTATCTTCCTCATGTTATGATGTATGTATAATTCCCTTTCCACGTACCATTTCTAGGAACAATATGTTGTATCTTGTGAAGACATATTTTAAGTCCTTTATCCATTTTTTCCATATCCTTTTTCCAACAATTTTTTATCAGACTGACTTCAAAATAGCTTCTGGATCTTCCTATGCTGGCTATAATGGCTGATTCACAGGCTGATAAAATAATGATGAAGGTAAGGGAAACCATGGAGTTGAGTAGAGACAATCATATTCAGATCCACATCATTCCCCATGATAGATTTCTAACGGTCTTCTTGACGCTACAGATTTTAGCTTACCAATTATCTGAAAAGTTTCTACTTTACGACTTTGGTCTTCATGCTGATGTGCCTTTTCCATTGCCTAACCCTGGCATCCCTTTCATTCTCTTGGAGGAACTGCAAGGTCACGACCATGTCAATATTTCCCCATTAGGGGAAGTCATCTCTACTCCACTTCAGGAGAATGTCTTCATAATGTGAGGCTCAGCATGGACTCAAGGAAACTATGAGTGATGCGATGGTGTCTCGTGACTAGACGCTTGAGAATACCCATAAATCATTAGCATCTCTCAATAGAATCATAGAATCATAAAGATCACCAAGTGGGATTTGTGGGTCGGAGGTTGCTTCATTGATGAGTGGGCATGGGCACTCTAGGTTAGTCAGACCTTCCTGGAGTCCCATGTCCAGCTAGAAGTTGTGGGATTATACCAATTAGCCTAGGTCTCTCAGATTGTAATAGTTTCTTCAGGAGAAACCCTTCTGAAACTGATGAACCGCAGGTGTTCAAGCACCAACACCTTCCACCAACTACATGGGTATGTGGGAATTAGTCTATGGGATATATACAAGCTTGGGGGATCCCTACCCTTGTAGAAATGTAGAACGAGTTATTCCAGGCAGTCTCCACATGGAAGGACACTGATCACCTGTCTCCTTTGACAAGGAGATTATTGGGCATGGAAGTTGGATCACTAGATCAACCCCTCAAGGCTTGTTCCCTCAACCCATTCAAAGAATGGATAAGGTTATTCCTACAGATGAATGGGCCTAGGAGGAGGGCTCGCCACAGTCAAACTCATCTTACTCAATAGTCTTGTGAAACCCCAGGGTTATATTGTGCTATCCTTGAAGCAGGGAGATATACCACATGGGGATATAACCTTCAGTCAGATGTTTCACTAGCACTTAGACTAGAAGGTTGCATCGCCATGTTTTTAAGTGGATGGATCTTACCATATCGTGATGTATACACTAGGGTTTGGGTATGTACCTTGATGATGGTGGCCATGCTAGAAGAGGATCGATCCATTAATTTAACCCTTCCCACCCTCACCTAGTATTATGAATTGTTGGGACCGAAACATGAAGTCAGGCCTCTACATCATCTCAGCAAACTCTTCCAATTCCTGTATAGGTGGATGGAAGAACATTTCTCCTATTATGAATACCAGAATACTGCTAGGGTTACCCATTTAAACTTTCATCACACTCTTCTCGACATTTCTGTTGTTCGTCCAAAGACTACGAGTTATACCGATACGGTTGGGCTGTTGAATGATGCCTCTCATTTCATTTTTACACAGCATCCTACCCCACATGGATCATTGAGAGGTGAAATGGGATGTTCCTTGGATGAATGATCATAAAGAATCGTCCTTCAAGAAAGGGTGCTCACTTCTTTTATAGTCTGATTAGTCATTTTTGATCCATACCTCCCCTACCTGTTTTTTCAGGCCATTCGGATGCGTTCAGCGGACTGCACTTCTTCTGGTTATTTAGTTAAGGGGAGAATCTCATCCCGTGGTTCTCCTCTAAATATGGCTTAAGACGATGAATGAAGGGGCTTTAGAGATATTATCATTCCTAACATGACGGGGCACACCATTTTATCGATGGAGTATGCCAAACTATGAGTAGATTGTTACCCTGGTGGGATGCTAAAAGAACCAGTTCGACAGGTACAGAAACCCTTGACTATTTCCTATCATGTTATTTCCCCAATGACCATGTGACACACTTCTTCTGTTTTGAAGAGTGCAAAATCTACACCTTCTACTTCTGTCCCTATAGTAACCAAGGTGGATAAACCTCCTTCTCTAGCCCTTATGGTAAGAAGGCATTCAGTCTATTGTCAAAAGATTCATAGAGGGGTTTCATTAGTACAACCCATTTCGGTGGGAAGTGATTTAGACTACTCTCCTCCAACGGATATTTCTCAAGATCTTAATGGGACTAAAACCATCTGTGTATCACCGATCATCCCAGAGACCGCAGTTAGTCTTACGCATCAGGCCCTAGTAGTTGGTCTATCTGAGGGTATAGAGATTCTCCAATCTTGGGTGACCAAACATAGGTCCTCCCCACTCCTATAGTGACACTACCTGCTTAAAGACAAGTGGCAGCAAGGGAGTATCAAATTACTACTGCAATGGAAAGGCACTATATAGTCCACAAATATGAATGGCTCTAGCTATTTTCTTTTATCACAGAGACACCCCTGGCCAATTTTACTGATGAGTGTGATAAATTTCATCATTTATTCACTATGTTGGGTTTTAGAATCTTTGATAATAAGCACTTACACATCATCATTTACCTAATCGTGATTTCTTGAGAAGACCTAGCCTCCTGGGAGGATAAGATGGCCAGGTTCAATTATTCCCATCACCAGGTAGCAATTATTCAATATATTTTAGAATAATTTGATCATCTGATAGATGATGAGGTGAAGTATCGTGATTTGTTGGCAACACAAGAGGGGGAGTTGTGAGAGTTTAAAACCCACATAGCTAGGTTGAGGACAAAACCGACCACCTTGCGTACTAACTATGAAGCCATCCAAAAGAAGGGGCTAGATCATAAAGCTGTTCTGAAGTAGGTGCATCCAATGGTCAAAGCAAAAATAGGAGAAATAACTAATTTGGAACATAACATCAATGACCCGTGACAAGCACTCACCATCCTTTTGGAAAGGGTGAATCAGGACCTGTTGTAATTCGGTCCCCAATTACGATATGTAATCTATTTTTTTATACATTGGAGAGACTCTGAATTGGGGATGTTCCTCCCTTTTTGTAGAACCCAATGGAATAGATTTGGATTTTAAACATATCTTCTCCATCTCTTCCTATCTACATCTTTTCAATCAGGTGCTAATTTTAAACCATGACTTGAAATCAGTAAACTGAAATAATCGAATCGATCTCTAATTTTTTTTCTGAGACAAGGGACTCATCATGCATAGTTTGAATATTTACTAGATTTTATGGAACACCTCACAAAAATTTATGTTGTTTTCATTATTACCCTAATTTTACCTAATCCTGCATTACATGGTCTTTATGGGTATAACAAGCCTTTTTCTTATACCACACTTTTTGGGTTCTCGACCCAATAAGCATTACAGATTTCTTGATGGCTTAATGTTTTTTTAACAAACCGATTCCCGACTTTTTCCCAGAGGTTACCTTTATAGGTTTCTCCTATCAAAAGTATGATAGTTTTTTTGGCAGTTCACTGTCCTGCAAATCAAACTTGCTACCAATGTTTTTGATTGAAAAGCTTTGACCATATTTAATGGGTATGGCCATGACTTGGTACTATTAGCTGAGAATGTCCTAGTATTCTTCAAACATGGATTATGGATTTTTCTTGACCCTTGGTTTTGGAATATGGACAAGCATGTGGCTCGGGAGAAAATTTAGGCATACAGAGGTAGGAAATGACTCTCATAAGGATGAATATTCCTTTGATTGGAGACCATTTTTGTGGGTGATATATGGAGAGCCACCAGGGCATGATGTGTATAATCAAGAAAATATGTCTGTAGGACATCGTCCATCTATTCTCGATGGCCTAGTGGTATTTTCAACATTTTTGATTTATTTTGATGTTGGGAGCCACAATTGGTGGTTAGCCTAAGTATTGTTGTATAAGAACATTAGGAACATTCATATCGGGCTTGAGTGGGAATTTATTCCCACACATTTCTTACTTATGTAAGGGAGAGCTGGTGAATGGTCTCTTCAGTTAAGAGTCCCCACTTTTTTTTTATTTTTTATGATAGGGGCACTTGGAAAAAAAGAGGTACACAAGCTGTCATCTTGGAGTTTTCCAAATATTGGGGTTTGAAAAGATGTGAATGTCATTTGAGCATACGAAAGCTGGAAAGGACACTCCTAGGGAGGGATTTTCCTTTGAATGAAGTCCATTTTCATGGGTGACATACGTAAATCCATAAGGGATTTATATGCATAGTCAAGAAAAGGTGTCTGCAGGACACCCATCCTCAATTTTTGATGGCCTTTGAGGATTATTCATATTGAGAACTATTTGAATATGGTATGTGACATTCGACCAGGGGTGACCCTAATCACAAAAGGATGATTTTTCAGCTGAACAACTTCAGGTAATCTTAGAAACTATTGGGGTACTCCTCCTTTTCATGTAGATCATCTTCTCATATACGGATGGGATATCATTAAGAAAACTCAAAAGAAACTATATATGAATCAGGAATGTATGTTCCGATATAACCAGGATGTGTGAAAGGGGGAAAATGTAATCCATGACTTTTAGGTCCCTTGAATCAGGAGGCATGAATGAGGCTTGTAAGCCATTGGGCGTACGAAGATATTAGAGGACTCTCATGGGGACAAATTTTCATTTTATTGACAACCTTTTTTATGGGAGACATATGAAGAGCCACATGGGTATGATGTGCATTGTCAATCAAATGTGTCTTTAGAACTCTGGCCTTCCATATTAGATAGACTTGGAGGGTTATGTAGATTAAATATCACTCATTGAACAGAGTTTAAAGAAAGATAGGAGTGTTCCTTGACATATTGGGGACATTTGTGCTGAGATTTACTCATGGAATGGTGTCCCATACATAGATCTAACTCATACATAGGGTGATATATTCATTCCATATTTGGGATATCTGGTATTTTAACACCAGATGGAAAGGAAATGGGGTTCCTCTCAGGAAAGGGGATTCGGGACATGTCATTTAGGGTTGTGATGCTAGAACCAAATACCTGGGCCGTTTTTCCATAATGTCACTATGTATCTCTCACTAAAATCCCTACTCTAAAGTGATATAATATTGGTGTGTGAAACTAGGGACTATGATGATTCCATTTCATTGATTAGGAATAGAAAAATCTCTATTTTAGGGAACTTTTGGTCTTAAACCATTGTTATGTAGTTTAACATCATACAAAAAGGGAAATTTTGGCCTTGTAGTTTAATGTCATGCAACAAGTACGATTTCTTCCTTACAGTTTAACATCGTGCAATGAGGATGAGATGTTACGTAGTTTAGAGTCATGTAGCGAGGATGATTTTGGCCTTGTATTTTAACTTTGTGCAGTGAGGATGTTTTTTTGTCATAAATATCATTCGTAGTTTTAATTTAATTGGAATCAAGATATTTTGGATTTCCTTAGATGTGAGGGATGGTAGAAGGTGTAAACCATAGTCATGGGGGTGACATGAATCAGGAGGTATGACCTGGGGCTTGAAATCCATTGGGCATACTAAGATAGGAGAGGTCTCTCCTGAGGAAGAATTTTCCTTTGATTGATGGCAATTTTTGTGGGCGACATATGCAGAGCCACTAGGGCATGATATGCATAGTTAAAAAAAGGTGTTTGTATGACACTGGCATTTACCCTAGATGGTCTTTAATGATTATGAGTATCCATGTTTTCCCAAGGTATGGAGTGTGACAAATGGGAATAGTGTTCCTGGGAATGTGAGAATACCAAGTCCGTGATTAACCATGACCTACATGGAGCTTCCACATAGGTCTAGCTCATATGTATGGAGAAAAGCATGATCATTTGAATTCTCATGAATGAGAGGCATGTGTAGAATCTTATAATACCTAGGACTGACCCACACATAACTCATGAATAATTTCACAGTTTTATTGTCATGCGATAGGACCTTTCATAGACTCCCCAACCAAGTCTGACCTACACATTGGGGAAAAGGGCATTTTCTTCTAGTGTATGGGATAGTATGTCGAATTCAAGCATCACTACATGTACTGTGAGAGTAGTAACAAATCCACTCATAGTTCTGGATTTTCCCTAAAAATGTTTTCTCGATGTGTTAGGGATACATGAGGGCATTTTGGTTTCACTTGATACGGGTGTCAGGCCTACCATATTCCCCTACGATTTATATTCGTAAGAGAATCCCTACCACTAATCCCAATAACACATGAGTTTTACTCAATGTCATAAACAAGGAGTGGTCCTAGTGTCTACTTCGCAATTGCGAGGTAGAAGATAATATAATGGGGGCATTTTCGTTTTCATTGCGGGTTGGGATAGGCCAAGATTGATGATCAAGGCATGGATATGTATCATATACAGATAGAAATCAAGGCACGCATAGTTCTCTGTGTACCTCGTACTGATTTTTCATAGTCAAAAGGGTAGGGTAACATTCATTATACCCATCACGGTTGCAAGGTCTACCATGTTACCCTATAGTTGAACTTCATATGAGAGTCTCTATCACCAATCCTAAGCTCCTGGGAGTTGTACTCGGTGTGAGAAATACAAAGTTATAAGGGTTTACCCTATGAACATGGTTAGATAAGGGGTGTTATGAAGGTATTTTTTCGATGGGGAATTGGCTAGGATCAAAGATCGTGGTGTCTCTATGTATCCTGTGAGGGAAGGCATCAATCCACACGAAGTTCTGTGAGAGATAATGTAGTTTATTGTCATGCTATTATGACGTTTTGTGCTAAAAAGTTTAATGTCTTATAGTGAGGACATGAGTCACAGTTTAACGCCCAGTTTTAGGGACTATTTCCTTACGGTTTAACATCATGTAGAAATGATGATGACTTATAGTTTAAGGTCTTAGATATTGGACCATGATATGGCGGTATTCTTACCTTTTAATTTAAGGTATTATAGATTGTACCTTATCATTTGAGGAATTTTTACTCCTACTTTAGGGTCATAGAGATCAGAACATAAAATTTGGCGCATTTTCACTCATATATTAGGGTCGTAGATCTCAAACCTTGGATCCATGGTGTTTTTTATTTTAATGATAGTTTATGGTATTAGAGTTTGGACCATGATATGGAGGTAATTTTTATGACTCAGAGTTTAGGGTCACAGATCTTGGAAATTGCTATTGGAGTCATTCTTTACTCATAGTTTAGGGTCATAGAGCTTGGACCCCAACATTGGGGGAATTTCAGTTTAATATTTTGTTGCATGGACTAATACCATACAGTTTAACAGCATGTGTCAAGGATGATGACTCATAGTTTAATGTCTTAGAGTTTGGACCTTTCTATTGTATGTTACATGAAGTATTTCTTCAAGAAATTCACATTTTTAAGGGCTATGATGAGCTCTTCATCCATTCATATCACGGTGTATGCTCCATTGGAATAGACCCTATGTATGACATATAGTGCATGCCAATTTAGTTCAAGCTTTTCAGGCTTATTCCTGAGTATCATCGTTGTTTTGAGGACTAAAATCGTTTCTTCTTTGAGGAAATATATAAGGTGAACCTTTTTGTTGAAGTCTCATGCAATCTAGTTTTGATTGATTTCCAAATGTTGCAGAGTATAAAACCTTTTCACATCTAGAAGATCCAATTCGTCAAACCATCTATGAGATTAATCATCCATGGAAAGATGATGGAAAATTTCCACATGATGTGATGGAACTTGGATTTCGATAGGTATCACCACCTCTTCCCCGTATATTAGTGAGTATGGGGTTGCCTGATTAGATGTGAAGGTCATGGTCTGGTAATCCCACAGATCATGAAGGATATTATCTAGCCATAATTTCTCATCCTTATCGACCATCTTTTTATGTATGTTGGACATAGTCTTATTGAAAGCCTCTATCGTCCCATTGGTCATCGTCTGGTAGCAGGACAATCAGTTGGCTTTGATTCCATACTCCTAGTACAACTTGTCCAGCTCAGTAGAGTAGAAGTTAGTGTCATTGTCTGACAGTATTGTATTTGGGGATCCAAATCTAGTTATGATGTTGGACTTCACAAATCTGGAATTTGTTTTCACCCAGAATTCTTTTAGGGGTATGGATTCGGCTAGTTTGGAAAATAAGTCTATCACAGTGAGTATGAAATTGAATTTTCTGGATGTGGCAGGAGGTTTTGGTCCCACAATATCTACCCCCAGGTGACTAATGAACAAGAGTACTTAGACGTGTGGAGTAACTCCAGGGGGCAGTGTATGAGATTAGCATGAACTTGGTAGGAATGGACATTTTGGTAAATATGGTAGAATCCTCTATCATGGTGGGACAATAATACCCAAGCATCTGGATTTGGTGAGAGATCTTGGTTGCTGACTGGTGTTCTCCACAGGCTCTAGTGTGCACTTATTTCATGACTGCAATAGTCTCTCATCCATCAATGCACCTGATAAGGACTCCTTCAATGCCTCGTTTGTAGAGAACCTTCTCTTGGTTTAGCCCATTTTACTGGTTAAAATTGACTTCCCATCTTCAGACATGATCCCTTTCAGCCATATCTAGTCATATTTCCCTTTTCTGAAGGTAATTTATAATGGGTGTCATCCAACCGGTTATATGACCATAAGGCTCAGGAACATGACTAATTTCATCGATTTCTTTAGTATTTATTTGGATGAATGGAATGACCATCCAGTGGTGAAAATTCTAATGATTGTCTCATCCTTGTTGGGATCGGCCAAGGATATGGATTCATTTTCCAAAGTAACATCTTGAGAATTATGTTACCCGAGGACATGATTCAACCGTGGTTCTGATGATAATTCATCCATCAGTTCTCAAACATGGTTCATCAAAGGAAGAAATACTTCTGTCTTGATAGAATAGTCATCCTTGACCTATTTGATGACTAGATCTGAATCAGACCTTATTTTTAGGTGTTTGGCTTGTACCTGAAGTTCTAACTCTAGGACTGAAATGATGGCCTAATACTCTACTTCATTATTCATGAACCCTTCTGAAATTATAAATTTGTAAGGAAAGATGGCCTTTTTCCAGAGATAAGAGTACGACTCCCAGGCCCACTTTGTTGAGTTTGGGATCCTCCATCATTTTCCCTATTAGGCTTTAGGAATCACTATCGAAGTACATTTCCCATGACTAGGGGTCCACGTAAATGGAAACCACTTCTTCATCCGGAATTTTGACATCCAAGAGTGTTGTTTCTTCTTAGGGGTTCTCATCTAGGAAGTCTGCTAACCCCTAGCCTTTGATGGCCTTCTAGGTAATGCACCGTATGTTGAACTATTGTACGTTGACTTCCCACCATGATAGGTTCCCATTTAGCATGGGATGGTTGAGGATATATTTGAGTGGGCTATAGCGGGAGACCAGGTGGACATCATGGTACTGTAGGTAATGCCTAAGCTTCTGAACTACAAAGATTAGGGCTAGACAGCTCTTTTCAATCTTCAAATACTGTGTTTCGGCATCGATCAATGTCTTATTGAGGTAGTAGAGGTTTTACTCACTACCAAAATCACTCTTCTGGATGATGGAGGTTCCTAATGATCGTTCTAGGGCAGTTACGTATAAAATGAGTGGTCTCTCGTCAACTGGAGGCATGAAAACTGGTGGTTATAGTGGATGTCTTTGAATATTTTCAAACGCTTCTTGATAATCATTATCCCACCCATACGTAACTCCTTTCTTCAGGATCCTAGTGAAAGGTAAACATTTACCTACTAGGTTGGCTATGAAGCACCAAATGTAGGTGAGGTGCCCCTGGAGAACTATAAACTCTGTGAGGTTGTGGGGTGGGGACATGCCAAGAATGGATTCTGTCTTCTTGGGGTCGAAATTGATGCCACAATGGCATACTATGAAGACATGGAATTTTTCCAGGGTAACACCAAAGGCACATTTAAGGGGATTTATATTTAAAATATTCTTTCATAATTTGTTTAAGATAGTTCCAAGATCATCCATGTGGTTCGAACGCTATCATGATTTTACCACCATTTCATTGACGTAACTCTCAACGAATTTTTCTAAGAAGGGCTTCAAGATGTGATGCATGACGCACTGATATGTGGCGCTGACATTCTTTAGACCAAAGGGAATCCCTTTATAACATAAAACATCGTAAGGGGCCCTAAAATTAGTATCTTCTTCATATCTTTGGGCCATCTAGAATTGATTGTATCCATAATAGCGATCCATGATGGAGGGGTCTTAGTATCTGGTTGTTGCATTGATCATAAATTCTGTGATTGGGACCGGAATGTCATATTTTTGGAAATGCCGATTAAGGTCCCTAAATTCAATGATGATTCTAATCTATCCATTCATATTTTTCACAAGGACTATGTTCTTGATCCAGATCAGATATTGGACCTCCCATATGAAGATGGATTTTAACAGCTTGTCAACTTCAGCCTCTATTTTGGTAGTATACATTGGGTGGGTCATTCTGGATGCCTTTTAATAGACCTAGTGATCTTCTAGTAAGCTCAGATGATGGGTGGTGACTTTAGGATCAAGTCTTGACATCTCCATGTAATTCTATGAAAAGACATCTCAATTCTTCTTTAGGAAGGAGGTGTATGCAACCTGTTCCTCTATAGGCATGACCTCACATATCAGAGTGGGACGTGTGTCATCTTCGGTGCCCAAATTTATCTGTTTAATTTCATAAATTGTGGTGGATAAACCTTCTTCGAATGAAGGAGGGGAATATTTGAGGCCTTCTTATTCTTCATTATAATCATCTCCATTATCTTCCTATTCTGACAGAGAATGGATTTTTGAGATAAACTTTCTGATGTTGGAGATAAATCGTCGTTTTTCCTAAGTGTGTGAGGAAATGGTAGTTTTATGTACCAAGGATAGTCCAAGAGCATCATTGATAGGTATTTTCATAACAACATGGGATTCAACCCACTTCTTTGTGTCCTTGAACTTAATGGCCATAATAGAGACTATGCAGACAACTATGTCTACATCTGGACTTGCACATACGCATTTAACTTGGTAGATGGGTAGTGTGTACACTTCCCCAAGTTAGTGGAGTGGGTCAGTGGGAGCCATCTCCAATCCATTTGGGTCATTGATCTAATCAACATTGTCAGATGAAATATTCTTTCCTTCCGATTCATAGAACCCGACATCGATATAGTGCGACTCACAGAACTCAAATAGAGATTTATCAGCTTGCAACATCCTATTTTTCCCATTAGTGAAATATTTGATGCACTGATGGTATGAGGACAGAATTTCAACATATTGATGCATCCAAGGCCTCCCCAACAAGATATTGACGGCCATACTTTTCCACACCACAAATAACCTGGAATCTTATATGAGATCTTCGAGCCATGTTTTAATCTTGATTCGCCCCAATGGTTTTTGATCAGTTTTGCTTTATCCCATAAGATTTTTAGTGCAAGGTTTCAAGATGTGTTCATCATATTGTAGTAAACAAAGTGTTCTCATCAATGGTAGGTTAACTCAATAGCCATTTTTGATAAAGATCCTATGAACATCAATTCCATTTATCTTACTGGACACAAATAAGGGTTTGAGGTGCCGTTGAATGATGGTGTCATAAACCTTGTCTATGAAGAATATGATGACATGAAATTCATCAGGACAAGTTTCCATATAGTAGAATTCAAATACTGGTACATTATCCTCAAAGTCCTAGGAACATAGAAAGGATATAACGAGAGCCTCTCTAAAATCTGTAGACAAACTCAACGCGTCTAGAATTGACATCATTACTGGTACTAAAGCCAGCAACTTTAAAATATCATACTTATTCTCTAAAGGTTGGTACATCCTAGATCAATGTTTCTATTTTATAAAAACATTAAGGCTTAGAGATTTGGATGTAGATGATTTGGCCTTTTTAGCAGGGGCAGCGGTGCTACAGTCCATTCCACATTTGGCTGAACTGGTTTGTTGTATACCTTGGGTTGTTCGGTTCTTGTTCTTCCCCTAATTTATACTCCAAGATAACAGGGCTTAAATTTATTTCTGTGAGGGAGAAGGAGAATTCTGGTTCCTATTGTTTCTTTTGGAGGGTTCTTCCATGAGTTTCCTCAATGTTAATGGATGGACTTGTGGGTGGCAGAGAATTTCACTCCTATCATGATTATGCCTTTCATGAAACCTTAAGCCTATGTGGCCTCTTCCTCCAGGTCTCCAGTTGGGCATGGAGAATTCGAGTATGTTGCCATATTATTCATCAAAAAAGGGTCCATAAAGTGAGTGAAATTAATGGTTCTAAAGATTAGTTCTTGATCCGACACTGATTCTATCTGATTGTGTCGTTTGGCAGGGCGGTGCCCATTGAACCATTTTGCGGGGCCATACCCATAGACCCAATACTATTGGCATGATATCCAAAAGTGTCAACACTAAATTTGGCTTTCATGTCAGCTAATCTTCTTGCTCTTTCTTTCTTCCCTTCACATCTTTAGAGGACCGTAGGGCCGAGGAGGATGGTTGTGCTATACTATGAGATTTTGGAGGGGCAATTGGTTTTTTCAAATCCACCTGAAGGATTCCATGGAATTGGATGATGGTCATCTAGGTCATCCAATTGTCAAAATATTTATCCTTATTACTATAGAATTCTTCCCACTCTTCTTCCTCTCTTGGGCCGGAGGTGGAAACACATGCTAATTGTGCTGGTGGCGGACCCAACATGAATTTCCTATAATCCACCATCTTTTACAAGAGATCCTTGTAGAAATAAATCACTCCTATATGGTATGTCTTCGAATCCAGTGATATGAATAGTAATTAGGACAGTCATTGAGACCCACTTCATTGGCTCACTTTGGAGCAGGTAGCTAGTGTAGATTTCATTTTATGGTGGTTATGAAATAGTCGTAGACCTGGTCTTCTTGGAAAAAATAAACTTTAAATATTCATTTTTAGAACTTATTTCATTTAGAACCTCTTTGTTCATCTTTCTATAGTGGGGGATTATGTTGTCATCTAGGGGGTCCTACACGGTACGGTGGGGGCCTTACGACTGGAGCTGGTGTCGAGGGTGGCATATTCATGATAGATATTGCTTCTTCTTCTCCCATTCATTTCCCAAGAGCTGATGGGGACACTCGGGACTTGAGATTGGTCATTTTCAAGGAGTCTTCTATCCTTTGGAAAATGGAAGAGAAATCTATAAACCCAATGGAGTACTTCACCAAGATGAGCGGCATTTTCAATTCATCTCGAAGGTTATCAATGCACATAGTGAGTATCTCGTCTTGGGGTACTGGCTGGTTCAAGGAATATGCCAGGCCCTTCCATATGGAAATGATGTCTCATACTATTTCTTTCTCTCACTTCTTGCAGTTCATGAGGTCACTAACCATTGTCTTAGGAAGCATCGAACTGAACTGGAAGAGAAACTATCTACTGAGGTCCTCCCACACTATAATTGAATTGGATAGCAGGCTAGTATACCATATTAAAGCCGAGACCTGTAGGGTTCAAACGAAGCACCTGAGTTTTACAGCTTTTTACTGCTCTAGATTTCCCATAATTGGGCCATAGTAAGAGGCATAGTTCATCAATTGTTGTTCTAGGTCCCCCGAGCCATTGAATATTGGGAATACGGTGTTCTCGAAGTTCGGTGGTGGCGGAACATTGCTCACCCACTCGGTGTAGGGTTTGCGCTCTAGTTGTATCAGAGCACGACACCCATCCATGGCTTGTAGTAGAGCTGTTAGATGCATGATGATGTTTATGATCCCTTTATGCATATCCTGTCAGGCTTGATCTTTAGTTGGCATGACATAGGCCATGATTGGGCGTGCTAGTGCGACTAGAATTTGGGGTGGATACCCAAATGGGGGAATCATTTTTGGGTTTACCTTGATATATTCTGGCTGCTTTCTTAGTGGGGGTAAGTCATGATGCCCTTCCAGGGTTGGGTTGATCTATCCTCAGAGATTGGATTTATTCACCAGAATGAGTGCATGTGGCATAGGAACCTCTTCTAGGAGAACTTACTGATGTTCCATGGGGGGAACACATCTGAAGAGATAACTCCTTCGACGTAGCTCGACATTAATTTTCCTGATATCTTTCATATCTTCCTATTTCTTGGTGAACCTTTCCTCATGGGTGTGGGACACACTCCCAAGGGGATGAATAGGCAGGTCATAGACGAATTTGGATTTATTTTTCTGCTTGTTGGAGTTTTAATGGGGATGCAATGATGGATTTATTGAGGTGGCACCCAGATTTAAGAATACCCTCTAGATCCGGGTATGCACACCATCTGGCATGGTGTGGGATGCCTCTTGGAGGGAAACATCTTTATTTTCATCCTCTCTCCCTGCGTCATTTCCTGTGAGATTTGTGGTGTTGAATTTTACCACGTTCAACGAGGCATACCGCATTGGGGGTGGTGTACCCAGTACAGAATGGTAGGAAGTCTTCATGCATACTTTATTTGACTTTCTCCTTCTATTAGGAAGTATTATTCGATTTTCCTAATGAATAATGATGAAAAGGGATCCCTGGTCTGACCTAGTAATGTGCCTTTGTCTCAAAGGGTTCCAACCACGAGAAGGGGTGGAATGTGTAACTCCTCTATCCATCATTATTTCTAGATGGTGGAGGAAAGATGTCATTTGTGTGTATATTTGAGGTAAAAATTCCCCTAGGACTGCGGGCTAGGGTTGTTCCCATTCTCCTGTCGATGCGCTACGACCTGAATTTATTGGTCTTATGGGGGTATTTTGATTTAAAAATCCCCCAACCTTATTGGTTGTAGTTGTTCCCATATCGTAGTGGTATCCACCGCTATTTCCACCCTTTCGATTTCACATATTCCTGCATGGGTGTATTCTGAGTATGGCGTTGGGATTTCATGAAGTCTATAGTCTTTTGGAGACATGTGAACTGCTTGCTGGTTGGCTTTCCATAGATGGGAAGTAAGTTGGATGTTACTGGTTTCCTGACTCTGCAACTTTTCGATGGCTTGATCTCTTCGACCCTAAGGCTTTTGAGACTTACTTTAGGATAGTTTTTGTTGAGTATCCCATCTTTCCTGAGTAGGTGTTTCACTGGATTATATCCTATGGTTGATGATATTGTAAGATGTCATTTCAATTGGAGCTTGATGGATGGTACCTGGGGTGAAGTGTAGATCTCCATGTTATCCCAACCCCCAAATGTGAACTCCAGCTGGGGCATTTCCAATGAGGTGACATAATTTTTGCAGTGCATAGAGGCATGACAATTCAAGGTTTTTCTTTCACCTTTCTGATTGTGGTTACCTTGCGGACGGTAGGTCTTCTAGGTCTATTAGACAGCGAATCTCCCCTATCATTTTGGCATGGTCTGCATACCCTTGGAAGTGTAGTAATTTTTCTTTCATCTGATGAAGAGTTTTCCATATATTGAGGCGAATGTCATCCATGAATTCCCCAAAAAATTATCATGGTATGTCGAATTTATAAGTGGTTATAGGCCAACACATCAATAATATATTATCCCAAGCTAGTTGTATTCTCACAAGCAATATATCATGTTGTTGTTCTTATGGAGGCTCCTCTACATGATATTCCCAGATCAACAGCATCTTAATATGTTTTTGCCAAGAAACCGGGATGGTGGGGGCCTTATTGACTTGTGGATGTTATAGGGGTGGCTCAGAAGATGAGTGTGGCCCTAGGCCATCCTCGGGATGAGAAAGAATATCACTCATTGAAAACAGAGTGCCTGATATGTCCGACTCCTTTTTGAGTGCCAAAATCTAGGAGGGATTTCTCATATCTTTTCAGGAAAGGGGAGGACCTTTTTTCTAGTATGAAGTTTGATTACGGGGAGGTCATTCTCAATTGGTGCTGCAATGGAGAGGACTACTATTGTAACATAATGCCCAACCATGGGAAATGTATTTGAGGTGTATACCTTGGGGAGGAACTTTAGGGCAGGCTATTTCAAGGGGATGACCCTCTTACTACTTGATGTCACTGAGGAGAGGACCTTTAAAGAAAATTTCATTGCAGAGAGGGCCTTTGCAGTGACTGACATCATGGCGAGGACTACCATCAGGACTTGATACATGGCTACAAGGAGAATATATGTAATGAATATCTTGGGGAGGGTATTCGGGATGTATTGTAATGAGGGGAGGACCTTCTCGTTGCTTGGAGTTACTATGTGGAGGACCTCCAGAGTAACTTCCATTATGGGGAGGGCCTTCTCAATGAATCTCATCATGTAGAGGACTTCCATCATGGATTGATGTCCGACTATAGGGAGAAGCATATATTCAGTGTATACCATTGGGAGGACCATCAAGGAGAACAATAACAAGGGGAGAACCTTCTTGTGTTATGATCTTCTGGTCAAGGGGAGGGCCACCCAAATGTGTATCAGAAGATATGCTCTTGTGATCGATCATTCTTGACCCACAGAGTAAGCCCCCATGGCTGCTCTATGGAGGACCATCCGAACTGCGGGTTGGGATATTGTAGGGGGTCCTTCCCAACTACTACTACCACATCCATAATTTGGTAATGGAATGACAGGGTCTTGTGCCATTGTTGATATATGTTTGAGGGTGTCAATAACCCTAGAATCCAGTAGAGCAGGATCATGTTTGTTATCTTCATTTTCTTATTTCCTTTGGCTCCTATCATTTTTTGGGGCTCTCTTGTGGGTTACTGGGGCCATCTGTTGTTGGTAATAGATTTTATATATAGTTCCCTGCCTTGTTGGGTCCCATGATGTCATCAGTATACTCCGAAAAGAATCTTGAGTTTTTGAAGGGATATATGCCCACCCTGGAGTAGCCACCAAGTTGGACCAGTGCCCCCTATTGGAATGAGTATTTTTTCCTGATCTGGTTGTCCATATGTCAATGGATATTTCCATTGACCCTCCTGGACTAGATAAAGGATGAATAACTTCTCAAGACTAACTAACTCATTTTGTGAGTGAGTCATTCAATTCGAGGAAACTAGGTCGTGGGCTCGATTTCTCTCCTTTTCTGCCGCTGCAATGAGATCTTGGCATGTTTGGAGGATATTTTATGGAATCGACGTCTGATCTTCCATCATATACAAGATGTGTTGAGATACATCTTTGGATGGAACGGGTATGAAGGCACATTCTGATGTCAGAGCAGGAGTTTGTGCCTATTCCGGTCCTCCACGAGTTTCCAATAGATACTGGAAGTTCTCTTGTGTTGGGACAGAGGAATGAGTTTTTTGCTAGTTTTCTTCTCTGGTTTCCACCGTATGTGATTGGTGGTCTTCATATTAACGAGAGGGGATTTTCATCTTCTCAATTTATTCTATTTTGTCTTAAATGATTTTTATGCTTTCTCATGAGTTTGAATATGCTCATGTTTTCTTGTTGCCCTATTTGGATGGCAGGATTGATATACATCAATAGGTATTTGTGCCTGCGTATAACCTATTTTTGATCTATTTCTATGGAAGTATTAAAATACGTTAGCATGTTTTTGTGCCTACATGTAGCTAAGTGCCACCCTATTTAGATGACTTTCTTATTGTGGCTTGATAGATATCTACATCTGCCCGTAGTTTTTCGCTCTGTCTGTGCGGCAGGACCGACACGAATTAGTAGGAACGTGCATGTTCCCATATTGTAACACTCTATTTCTGTGGTGGGCTTGAGTAGATAGGGAAGATTAGTATGTCTTCCCATTGACTACCACTGCATTAGTATAATGGAGTTTCTCCTTAGGAACTCGGGTGATAGCATGTTCTTGGTTATATATTCGCCGCACGTAATGGGAAGCCCAAGGGGCCCGAGTCTTCTGGACTTTGGCAGGTGCCCATCGCATAAGGTCCTCCTCGGCAGGAGGATGTCTGGTTGTCTGTTTTTTGGTAGATATGATCTCTATAATGGGACCATGGGTAAGACCCTGTGCAGTTGATATTATGTTTTCACCATTGAATTCATCTGCCTCCCTAAGGTAAGAGAGGTAGCCATTGTCGCATTTCGGGGACAGGCTCTCAAAATGGTTTGAGATGACCATCGGGATCGATTTGTGTTGGGGTGCTGATAGTGGCTGAAGAGGTGGTTGGTAAACCTATGAAGACTGTATGGCTTCTCTTGTGGCTTCTAGGGTGGGGATAGTACCATTTTGGTGGTACCCCCTGATCAGCGTATTGGATAACCATCATTCAAGACACTGGGTAGCCGAGGGGGTCTTGCTCTTTGTTGGGGCACCGACTACCAATGGGATAGCTGATGTGCATGTCTGCATGGGTCTTTGGGATGTCATTTGGATCGAAGATCAATCTGCAGGAACATGAAATATGAATATATGACATAAAGTCCACAAAACATCATCAAATTTTCATTCCTTTAAATATATACATATTCTGTGATTCATCTTGGCCCCCTTCCCCTTTTCTTTTTCTACAGGGAAAATGGTCCTGAGTGGGGTGAGACCACAACCTTAGTTAAGGATTCATGTCGGGTTCACCATTTTTTTTCTACTTATAAGGTGGCGTGTTTTGCGCATACAAGGGAGAACAAAATGGTCCTACATGCAGTATACTTTTGTATATAAACATTCTAGTAGAACGACCACCTTGGTTAAGGATTCACGTTGGGTTCACCATTTTTGTTCCACCTCCAAGGTGGCATGATTTATGGGTGGTGCAGAAATGGTTGGATGAGAATCATCAACCATCCCTTTTTCTATTTGGACAGGTTCCCGTAAAATTTACAATTCCTTTGTTTTGACCCATTTTCCATAATTATACCTTAAAGAAGTTTGAAATAACCATGTGGGAACTGTTGTTCCTAGTGGGAGATTTCATTGGGGGTAAATCAATCATGAAATCAGTCCTTCTTAGATATGATTTTCTCATATGGTCTCCACCAGGTTGATTCCTGGAGCCAAGAATGACCAATGGCCATGGTATCCATGATTCATGGACCTGCTTTCCAGAGGCAGGTGCTCGTTGTTTGAAGATTTGTGCAACGACACTTAAGGACTCCATTGATCGATAGGATGGAAAATCAGGCTCATCACACCCTTCTGGGGTGGATTTTTTCCTATTATAGGACTCTCTTATAGATTAATGTCATGTTCATTTGTTCCTGAATTCTTGGTTCATTCTCGAAGAGTGTGTCCACGGTCTACCCTTGGTTGGAAAAATCATCTCAAGAATGCATATGTTTGATGCTACAGAGGTGATGCTAACTTGATCCATGTTATAAGGTCATCTAGAGTTTATCATCATTCATGGGGAATGAAAGGTGACTTGAAGTTGGGATCAGGCCCCCAAGGAGGTCATCCTACGTATCCTCAGGGGAGGAATTAGAACCCACGTAGTTCGGATTGTGTGCGGCTAAAACATAGAAGATACCCACTTTAAGGGACATGATTGGGTAGACAGTCACCCTTTTGAGCTTGGGCCTTCTAGTAGAGATCCTATGTATCCTAATTTGGTCTCATATTAGAGTTCTCATTATTCAGATTTGCAGGGGATTACACGTAGAAGCTTCCCATTTAAGGAGATGTGATAGGGTGGACCCTTTTGGATGTGAACACTTTTGAGCTCATGCCATCTGGTAGGCATCCTCTATTACCTAGTTTAATCTGGAATCAGAGACAATTTATTTTAGAAATTGTGGCTGTTATAATCATAAAAAACCTCTAAGCCCATGTGAGTCATTCTCGGTGTGAGAAACATGAGGATTTTAAAGATTCAACATCGAACATGTCTCCTTCCTTGTTAGTAGGGGAGGGAGAGCCCACTGCGGAAGAGGTTGGGGTGATGGTGGGAGAGACTATGGAACAATGAACCTTTCATTGTGAAATGGCATTGAAGGTCACACAACCCTACCACATAAGATTAGGGAATTACCTTAATGGGAGGGTCCCATATCACGTTCTAGGAAGGGAAGGAGTGTTATCCTATCCAAAGGGGGGGGAGAACATAAACACTTCGACTGATCACTATCCCTCATTGAATGGAAAAGAAAGTGATAACCCTTAATCATATGAATAAGGAGGTTCATATCAGAATCCTAATGTTGGACTCTGGGTTATCATGGTAATGTATCGTCATAGGCATTCCTGAATCCAGCACATTTGTTGGGAGGGCCTTCGTGACTCTACTTTCGGGTCGTATGTAGACTCAATGGGGCGCACTGTTGCACCCAAGGGTCTGATCATAAGGGTCTAGTGGATTTAGAGGAGGATTTGGATTAGTGCTGAAGGATTGGTTAGCAGAGGGATCATGGAGGACTAGACGATAATGGACGGGTGAGGTTGGAATAGGAAGGAAAAATACCTGAAAACACCCCATTCAACGTACTGGTTTCTCATGAGGGGTGGGGAAGGCTCTGCATACTATAACAGTATGTGGGAAGAAAAGACATCCGCATACAGGTACGTAGGCAAAGGTATCCCCAACTGCGTACCAAATTGGTACATGGAACACTGTGCCACTTTGGGTTATATTCTCATACTGATTGGGTACGTTGCATCAGGTTCAGTCTGCATAGCGGTACTCTACATCGAGCACCATACTTAAGGAGGGTCAGAGGGGTTACTATTTTCGGGAAATTAATCTGTGAGAAGTCTTTAGAACACTGTTAACCAGTTAGGTTCATTGTTCTATTATTATTATTTAATTACCCCATTTTATGGTTCGTGGCTGGCAGTACCTACGAAGGGAGTGGTTCGCAGTTTGTTCTTCGCTGACGAAACAAGACAAAAGAAAGAGTGAAACCTCTAAGTCTCCCCCAAGCATTCATCATCTATCCTTCTCATTATCTATCTCCCTCTATGTGTGTATCCTTCCATACATATAATGTTCTCCTTTGATAGAGCATCATACCGATCGTATCTATTGGTCACACGATACCATTTGCAGAGGCCTATTGAATCAATATTCTGACCAGCAGAAGACTCGATCAACTAAGGTTCGTGGAGGATTTGGATCCCAATAGGTTCAAGGAACCCAGCCTATTCACTTCATCCGCGAACTAATGGGTTTGTGGTATGGTATGTGGACTGGCCATATGTGCACAACTCCATTAGTTGACACAGTTCATAGTTTACCTTGCATTCTGGCTATCACCTCGCATGCTAGCGGTCTGTGGACCATCTCGCATACCTAGCATTTCACGATCCATCTTCTCCCTATACATTTCCCAATAATGGTATGTGGGCAACCTAAAAACCATGAAAATGTGAATTCCATCAAGTTCCTTCAAATAATTTCAACTCAAGTTGAGTCCATTCACCTTGAAAGACTTTTAGAAGCACTTTCTTCCTTATACAAAGTGATTGTGGGGTGGAATTTATCCTCTTGTCGAAATTTTCAGGACCTTACAAATGTAAAACCCCCCTAAAACACATAAAACTCTTAAGAAAAACAAAAAACCCTAAAAACAAATAAAACCCCTAAAAAATGAAAAAAATTATAAAACCGTAAAAAACACTAAAAACATTAATAAAATATATATTCAAAACCCTAAAAACCCTAAACACAAAAAAATCCTTCAAAAGCCCTAAAATTACCTCAATACATAAACCCCCTAAAAACCATGAAAACCCATATGAAAACTTTAAAAACCAAAAACAATTAAACCCCCTAAACACCCTAAAAATGTAATAACCATAAAACCATACAACCCCTAAAACCCGAAAAGATCACTTGAAAAAAGAAACCCCCTTTAAACCCAAAAAATTATAAAAAATATAAAAACCCTAAAAACAAAAACCACCACACCATAAAAACCCAAAAAATGTAAGATCCTAAAATCCCTAAAACCATCAAAATACCTCAAAATTGAATAAAATTAAATTTCTAAAAAATCCTAAAAATGAAAAAAATAGAAAAAAAATACCATAAAACCCCGAAAATACCTTGAGAAAACAACAAAATCCTCAAAACACTGAAAACCAATGAATACATAAAAAACCCTAAAACCCTAAAAACCATAAAAAATACCGTAAAAACCCTAACTCTCTAAATAAAAACCCCTAAAACATTAAAAAAATAAAAAAACCCAAAAAAACCCTTAAAACATAAAAACCCCTAAAATTCAAAACAAACCAAACCCTACCCCCCTAAAATCCAAAAAAAACATAAAAACCCAAAAAACATCCTAAAGAACCCTAAAATTGTAAATAACCATAGAAACCCTGAAAACCCCTGTGGAATACATTAAAACATAAAAATACATAAAGACCCTAAAATAGAAAAAACACTAAAAACCATAAAACCCTTAAAAACCATAAAACCCCTAAAAATTATAAAAATCTTCAAAATCCTTTAATTCCTAAAAGAACCATAAATATCATAAAATCCCCTAAAAATCCCTAAAATCCTAAAAACATAGAAACCCAAAAAACTCCTAAGAAAACCTTACAAAAATAAAACCACTTAAATGGAATAAAAATCTTAAAAAGAAAGAAAGACCTTAAAAGACCCTAACACCCCATAAAAACCATAAACCCCCCCACCAAAAAAATAAAAACACTAAAACACATAAAAACTATAAAAGTCCACTAAAAACTTTCAAATCCCCTTAAACCCTAAAATAGTTAAAACATCTACAAAACTATAAAATCTATAAAAACAAAAAAATCCCCCAAACCCAAAAAAACATAAAAAAACACATAAAACCCCTAAAAGCATAAACCCCATAAAACAATAAACATATCAAAAAACCCACAAAAACCCTAAAACCCACTAAAAACTCAAAAAACCTTAAAACCCCTTAAATCCATAAAAGACTCTAAAAACCGTAAAACACTCAAAAAATCCCAAAACCCCCAAAAACTATAAAACCACTAAAATTCATAATAAACCCTAAAACCCTCAAAATCACTAAAAAACTAAATACCATAAATGTCCTAAAAATCCATAATATCCATAAAATTATTAAAAAAACAAAAAATATTTAAAAACCCCAAGAGAACATTAAAAAACTAAAAACACTTAAAACCACTAAAAGAATAAAAAATACTAAAACCCCTAAAATCATAAAAACCACTAAAAATCAATAAAAACAATAAATGCCTTAAAATACCCAAAACCCCAAAAAACTCTAAAAATCCCTTAAACCACAAAAAACATTAAAAAAATTAACATCCATAAAAACAACTAAAATCCTAAAATTCCCTTAAAACAGAAAAAAATCGTATAAAGCCTAAAAATTCCTAAAACACCACAAATTCCATAAAACCCCTAAAAGTCTATAAAAATCATATAAATCCATAAAAATCACTAAAATATAAAACACCTAAAAATACTAAGAAAACACTAAAATCCTAAAAATACTTAAAACCTGAAAAACCTAAAAATTCAAATAACCCTAACACCCCTAAATTCACTAAAAACCCAAAAACCATCAAAATCCCAAAAACCTCTATAAATTATAAAAATCATAAAAATCCCTAAAATAAATTAAATATTAAAACCTGAAAAACCCGAAAAAACCATTATGAAAACCTTCAAAACCTGAAATCACTAAAAACCCCTATAAACATTATTAAACACTAAAAATAAATAAACCAAAAAACCCATAATAACAATAAAACCCCTGAATACATTACAAAAATAAAATAACTTATAAGAACCCAAAATGAACACTAAAAACCATAAAACCCATTTAAACCTCTAAATATGTTTAAAAACTCTAAAACCCCTAAAAATCAAATAAGTAACTAAAACCCCTAAAAATACCTAAAAATATGAAATTACATAAAAATCATATAAAATACCTAAAAATACCTAAAATGTATTAAAACCAAACCCCCTAAAGCACACTAAGAAAAACATAGAAACCTATTGGAAGTTAAAACCCATAAAAATTATAAAGATGATAAATATCGTAAAACCCTAAAACGCTTAAAATATTTAAAATCCCCAAAAACCACTAAAACTATAAAAACATATTAATACCCTAAACTGTTAAATGATATAGAAATCCATAAAAATATAATAAAATCCCTAAATAAATATAAAAAGATAAAAACCATAAAACTGATAAAGAAACATAACTACCACAAAAATCCGTAAAATCCCCAAAAACACATCAAAATCCTAAAACCCCCTTAAAAATCCATAAAATGTAGAAAATCATTAAAATCATGAAAACCCATGAGAAAACCATAAAAATATAAAAACTATTAAAATCCATATAAACCAAAAAGATGTTAAAAAGCATAAACCCAAAAGACCATTAAAAACCGTAAAAACAAAAAAAATTCCTCAATATCACAAAAAATCCAAAAAATTCCAAAAAACATAAAAACCAAACAAACCCTGAAATTAGAGAAGAAGTCAATAAAAACATAAAAAACATAAAACCCATAATAAATCCTTAAAAATTATAAAAAACATTGGAATCACTAAATGTCCATAAAAACCCTAAAACCCTAAAAACGATTAAGTACCCTTAAACCCCATAAAACCCAAAAAACACTAAAAAGCCTAAAAACCAATTAAATCCCAAAAATGTTAAAATACACTTATAAACCCTAAAACCCATATAACTCAAGAAAGAAACCCTGAAACCCAAAACACTGTAAACACCCTAAAAACCCAAACAACCCTAAGCCCCTCAAAATCCCAAAAAACAATAAAATATAACTAGAGCCCAAAAAAGACCTAAAATTTCAAACAATTATAAAAACCATAAAAACCATAAAATCCCAAAATAAGATCATAAAATACATAAAACACCTAAAGTCCTTGAAGAAATAAAAAATAATAAATACCCAAAATATGAAAAACAACCCTAGAAACCCGAAAATTCATAAAAAGAAAAAAACCCCTAAAACCCATAAAATACCCTAATCCCATAACACTCTTTAAAACACACTAAAAACTGTAAAAACCCATTAAATCCCAAATAAAAGGAGGAGATGGTGGAAAAGGAGGAATAGAATACCTTCAGGTGACGACATCGAAACAGAATACGCTGCCGCTGGGTATCTCTACGTCACCAACTAGGGGCTCAGAGGATCCAGTGGGTCATAATGAGATTTTCCGACGATGAAATCCCAGGGTTGAAAAGTCAAGAGTGACTGTCACACCATTGGATGGGGATAAAAGGAATTTCTTCGTGGTTGTAAAATCGGATGCTTCATTCTCCTTTACTGGTTTTGAAGCTCCTTCTCCTGGGAGGATCATTAGAAAGGGGCAGACTGCTCATGTTATGGAAAATAGAGAGGCTGTTGAAGAACATGTCAACCTATGTCGTTATTATGTTATCATAAGGGTTTTGGTCCCTAAGGGTGAGCGCCTCTGGAAGTTCTCTGATCTTGTGAAGCACATTTCTGATATGTGGGGATTTTCGGATTGGAGAATGACATCCATGGGGTGCAGTTTTCATCACCTAGTTTTTCCCTCATACGAATTGAAGAGGAGAGCATGGAGCTATGGTTATCTCTCCCTCAGGCCCGGATTGCTTCGCATACAAGAATGGGATTGGAATTTTGATCCATATAATGTGAAAAATACTTGTGCATGGGTATGGATTCTAATTTGCAAGCAAACTGGTTGTACTAGCATCCCAGGATTTTATGGGATATCACGTCGGCAGTTGGATTTCCTATTCTAATTGACAGAGAAACTGATAATCCGAGGTTTGGTCACTATGCGAGAGTGCTGGTGGAGATCGACTTGGCTATCACCCTTGTTGAAGATTTTGTTTTAACCACCATTGATGACACCCTCACCTTGGATATACAATATGAAAGGAGGCCTCGGTTGTGCAATGTATGAAATTTCATAGGTCACTCAACAATGGACTGTAGAAGGAACATGATCTGTAGTTTTTGTAAAACAACAGGTCATGTTGAGGATAACTGTCAGAAGAGAAAGGGAAAATCAAAGATTTCTAAGGCATCGACACCAATAATAAGATCCCTGCCTGGACGAATTTCTAGCCCCATGGAGGCCAGGTGTTCTGGATATCATGGCACTAACTGCAGTAATCTAAAGGAGTTTCCTACTGTCCAGGTTTTTGAATCCCCTAGTGCTACTGATGGATCTAACTTAGCCCCTGTGGAGGCTGGAGATGTGAGATATCGGGGAATCGAATGCAGTAACTTACTGGATGCTCCCTTACTGGAGAAAGAGAATGTTGAGCCTATATCTGGATTTGAGGACAAGGTACCTACTGAGGTCTCTGGTATTGTGCTAACTGATGACAAGGGGGCTAAAGAGGCCAGTGAACTACCGAAAATGGCTGTCAGATCTCTTTCCCCTACTATTTCTAGAGGAATTGTTCTAGATTTAATTAATGCCCCTGTCACACCTTTGGATAGGGAAACTGAGGTTCCAAGTCAGCTGTAGCCACACTCAGGGAATGCCATCGTGGTTTCCAATAAGGAACCATCATCTGCTGAAATTTCTCAAGATGCACTGACCCCTCTTATGAGTCTGGCAGTGGAGCAGCCATTACCTGTTCTCGCTCAAGGAGTTGTAGCAGCTAACAGATTCATGATAGTTCCCTCAATGAAATGTGTGAAGCGGAACCCTGAAGGTAAAACCATGCAGGAAAGAATGTGCTCATTGAACACATTCACTTCGTTATCAGGTACGTTTTGGGATGATGACTCGGATCAGGCACAAGGACAACATGAAGATGACATGGAGAACATGGTTATTACATCCAAGCCTAAAAAGAGACCGGTTGGATGGCCACCCATGAAGAAGGGTTGAATGGTACACCATCAGGATCAATGAAGATACTATATTGGAATTGTAGAGGACTTGGTAATTCCCCAATGTCCACCGCTCTTAGATATTTTATCTTGCATTATAAATTAGAGTTGATTGCAATTGCAGAGCCCAAGGTTGATTTTAGTAAATGGGAAGGCTTCAGTTGGAGTTCCCTTCACAACTCCCTGGCGGCACATAATGGGGATGCCAATGGAGGTGAATCATTATGGATCCTTAACCATCAGGAGGTTCAACTTCTTTCTGTAGAAATATTCCCTCAAATCATAACTATATCAGTGAGTTTTTATGGGCTTGAAGCTTGTTTCTCCTTCGTTTATGCATCCTGTTCTTACATCAGAAGACGAGAGCTGTGGAGAGATTTGGAAAGAATCAACCATCAAGTGGATTGTCATTGGATTGTGGTGGGGGACTTTAATATAGTCTTAAGGCCAAAGGAGAAAATTGGTCCTCATTTCATTCATGCTGCTGCGGATGAATTCTCCTGTTGCATTAATTCCTACAACTTTACAGAGATCACAATTGCTGGGGATAAATTTACATGGGGAAGGTTTACTAGAAATGTACGACAAGATAGTAAGCTTGACAGATGTTTTCTTTGAATAAATGAGAATGGGGTGCCTATGGAAATTATTGGTAACACCCTTCCAAAGTATCATTCGGACCATAACCCGTTGGTGATTAAATTTCAAGATGGTCCAGCAAGGTCATCCCCTCTACCCTTCAAGTTTAATAAAACATGCCTCACAATTCCTGGGTGCAGAGAAGCTGTAATTAGTGGCTGGAGTCATGATACACAAGGCAAGTCCATTATTAAAGTGATCTCTAAATTAAAAAGTGTCAAATCAAATCTGAGAGAATGGATCAAGAATTTATTCTCCAAATTGGATGATGAAATTAATGAGGCTGAATCTCAGCTTGCTCATTGCCAACTTCTGAACCAGCAGCAACATGAGCCTTCGAGGGAGGAATTGTGGCTTACCTCATAACCGGATGACCTTCTTTTGTTAAAAGAGCAGTTGATAAGAAATCAGTTCAATGTGACATGGCTCAAAGAAGGAGATAAGAACACAAAATTCGTCCACTGTCTTCAGAAGGAGAAAAAGGAAAATAAAGTTTTTAGTGATGTCCGGGTAAATGGAGCCATCTTTACGGAAGATCTTGATATAGATAGTGTAGTGGTGGATTATTTCTACGATCTATATACAGAATCTCAAACATCACTGACCTACCAGATTTTGAATTCCATTGAACCGTGTATCGATGAGTAGTAGAACATGCACCTGGCTATTATTCCCTCTGATGACGAGATCATGAATGCTTTATTTTCACTCAACATGGACAGCGTAGTGGGTCCTGATGGCTTCAGCAATAAGTTCTTCATGTTTATATGGGATATTGTGCATGTTGAGGTATCTTCTGCGATAAAGGACTTCTTCAGGACTGCATCTCTACCACATGGGGCTAACTCCAATTTTATTTCCTTTCTTCTGAAGTTGAATAATGCGATTGACATCAAGGATTTTCGCCCAGTTTCACTTGGGAATACTATCCCAAAGGTCATCAGTAAAATCATTGTTATTAGGTTTTCAATGATCCTCAACGATATTGTTACTCCAAATCAGTACGGATTTGTTGCAGGATGAAATATTAAAAGTTGTTTATACATTGTCTCGGAGGGAGTTAATGTTATGCGTAGGAAAACCGAATATGACAGATTTTCTCTAAAGCTTGACATCTCCAAAGCATTTGACATAATTAGATGGAGTTTCATCTTTGATATCCTTGGAAAATATGGGTTCTCTGATAATTTCATCAAGATTATAAAATCTATCCTGGAGAGTGCAAGAAAGTCTTTCATGATAAATGGATCCCCAAAAGGTTTCTTTCGCTACTCTCGTGGAGTCCGGCAGGGTGACCCCCAATCCGGACTTCATTTTTCCATTGCTGAGGATTATTTAAGCCGTTGTCTTATTGTATTGGTTAACTACAGCTTCTTTACACCTCTTAAAGCAAGTAGGGATATTCATGTACCATCTCACCTGCTCTATGCTGATTATATCATTCTTTTTGGGGAGGCAAACCGTACAACCTTATTTCAATAAAGAAGCTCTTCCGGCATTATGAGGAGGTAGCAGGGCAATCTATTAGCTGGAGAAAATCATTCATCATCTTTGGAAAAGGAATATCCAATGCTAGGCAGATACGATATGCCCATATTATGGGTGTGAAGAGGAGTTCATTGCCATTTACGTACATCGGGGTTCCTCTCATTTGGGGTAAGCCAAGATGTTCTCACTTTGAATCGATTGTGACAAGAGCCATCAACCAAATTTCCCGGTGGAAAGGGAAATCTCTGTCACAAGCAGGAAGGGTTTGTCTGATCAATTCAGTTTTAATTCCCATGCTGGTGCACACCATCTCGAGTTACAGGTGGTTGTCTAGTTTTCTTAAGAAAATGCAAGAGAAAATCAGAAACTTCATGTGGATGGGATGCATCAATGAAAGGAAGCTTGTCACAGTGGCCTAGAAAAAGTGTAATGAACCAATTGACATGGGCGGCCTTGGTATCAAGGACTTGAGGAGGTTAAATGAGTCACTCCTGGGTAACATTGTTGGAATCTGATCAATTCTAGAAATGAGGGCCTATATTTCCTCAATGATCGGTTTGTTTGCAGGCTGATGAATGAATCATCTGGTTATTCTCTCTCTTCAGTTTGTCCCTCCATCAAGACAACATACCATGATATTATCTCCAATTCAAGGTGGATTGTCCCGAAGCAATCTAGCCTGAACTGCTTGACCAGTACTTGGTTGGACACTCCGCAAAATACAATACTTCAGTCGCCAGACAGCATGCCGAATATGCAAATTTCTGAGTTTTTGCAGAATTTTGACGACATGGATGGCATGCTCTTGAGCATGATCGTCATGGAAATAAAGAGATATAAATTTTTCAATGTTGATGCTTTAGTGTGGACACCTGATTGGTGTGGTCTTCTTAATACCAAAGGGTTATATCGGCACAAATGTGATCATAGATCCTCTGTTCCAGCGTGGCTTTCCAAATTTAGGAAGTCGTTTATTCCTCCTTCAAGGAAGATTTTCCTATGGAAAATATGGAAAGGAAGACTGCCTCTACATGGGGTGCTAAAACTAGCCAGATGAAAGATTGTTTCAGGTTGTAACATTTTCTTGCGGGCAGAGGAAACTAGAAATCATCTTTTCATACATTGCAATATGGCTTCGGAGCTGTGGCTTTATATTCAGGATTTTTTTGGAATTCATCTTAATTTGAGTAGGCAACGGGAGATGGTGATTCTTTTAATTGAGGTAACTGAGGTCGGCCTAAGATCATTCCTTCACAACCTTCTCATAGCAGTGGTGGCGGCATTGCTCTCCTATGTTTGGTTTTCCAGAAATGCGGTGGCACATCGGAATAAAATAGGTTCTTTCCATGAAGGGGTGGTGAGCATTCACAGGGCTATCCATGCAGCGGTAGGTATCCAGAATGGGGAGATGAATAATGATATGAATGAATTCCTAGTCTTGCGTAGAATTGGAATTCCAGGGAGATGTAGAAGACTAAAGATGCTGAAATTTATTAGGTGGATCCCTCTGATAGCAGGCTATATCAAGGTCAACGTTGATGGCGCTGCCATGGGTGCGTCGGGTCCTTCGGGATGTGGCGGGGTCTTCCGTACCTCTCGGGGCATTGTAAAAGGATGCTTTTACCACTTCCTTGGGAGAAGTACCGAGTATGAGGCAGAACTTTGGGCCATCATAAAGGTGATTCAATATGCAACCCATTTCAGATGGAATAAGCTCTGGATTGAATCTGATTCATCATTGGCGGTGGAGGCCTTCAGGAAGCAGTCACGACATGTACCATGGCGACTTCTCCAACACTGGGTCGAGTGCCTTGATGCTGCCAAGACTCTAACCCTAAGCATCTCACATGCATATAGGGAGGAAAACTGGGTTGTAGATGCTCTTTCCAAGAGATCAATTGATGAAGGGACTTCAGTATGGTCTTTCAGGACTCCAGACTTCTGTTTGTCTTCAGTTGACTCAGACATGAAGGGGACGACCCACACTAGGATATGCATGCCACCTTTGTAATGCTTTTTACATTACTTTTATGTTCTTTAATAAATAATGGGATAATATTTGTCTGATCCCACACATTTTCTACCATTAAACCCCAAAAACTGTTAAAAAAAGTGAAAAACCTTAAAGACCATAGAAAACTAAAAAAATCCTAAAAAACGAAAAAACCGGAAACCCCCTAAAAATCCAAAAAACCCTCATAGTCCCTAAAACCCCTAAAAACAAATTAAAAAAATACCAAAATATGCATTGAAAGGTACACAAACCCTAAAATCCATGAGGAATCATAATAAAACATAACAAACCTAAAAACACACAATACCCTTAAATACATAGAAATCATTAAAACCATAAAAACCAAAAAAACTCAAAAAAAAACTCAAAAACCAAAAAATAACTAAAACGCAAAAAGATATAAAAATAATAAAATTTTTCTAAGAAACATTAAAAACCTAAAAAAATCCTGAAAAACCTCATAAAACCAGAAAAACCAAAAAAATATTATAACCACTAAAAAACTATAAATCCTAAAAACTCTAAAAAACCCTAAAAAGACCATAAAACCCCTAAAAACATAAAAAACCAGTATACAATTAAAAACCCTAAAACCCCAAAATACATTAAAACATACTAATAACTCTAAAAACACCTTTTAACTCTAAAAACGTTGAAAAAATATATAAAACCTTAAATCCCTAAAAAACTATACAAACACTAAAAACCCAGAAAACCTTCAAAATCCATAAAATCATAAAAACCCAAAAATCACAAAAAAAGTAGAAAACCCAAAATAACTTAAAACCCCCTAATAAAAAATTTAAATGATAAAAACACATGAAACCTTGATAAAACATAAACAACTTTAAAAACACAAAACCCATTGAACCCATCAAAATCTATAAAAACCCAAAAAACAATACAAAATATGAAAAATACATAAAAATATATAAAAATGAAAAATACCCTAAGAACCCTAAAAACTCATAAGAGAACCTAAAATCCTAAACACACATTAAACCCCTAGAAAAAAATAAAAATGTTAAAATCCCAAAAAACTATAAAGACCCTAAAACCCCCTAAAAACCATAAAGACCATAAAAACCATAGAAACAAAAAACCCATACAACCCTCCAATCCATTTAAAACATTAAAAAACCATGAAACCACTAAAAACGTTGAAAAACTATGAAAACCTTTAATAACCCTAAAAAAAATAAAAACCAATAACAATAAAAATCATAAACACCATAAGAACCTTAAAAATATTTAAAACAACAAAAACACAAAAATATAAAAACAAAATGAAAAAATATGTAAATGTTCCTAAAAACATAAAAACCCCTTAAAACCATAAGAAAACATTAAAAAACAAAAACAACTAAAACCCATAAAAACCTAAAAAAACTAAAAACCCTAAAAAAATAAAAACACCTAAAAATCGTAAAAACCCTAAAGATTCATAAATACCCTAAAGACCACTAAAAACTGTAAAAACCCTTTAAACATCCAAAAAGTTAAAAAATAATAAAAAACCATTAAACCTCAAAAAACACATAAAAAGAACCTAAACACCCTAAAAACCATACAAATATTTAATAAAGTAGAAAAATTATAAAGACCATCAAAATCCCTAAATATCCTAAAAAACCCTAAAATACTTAAAAATCTATAAAATTCATTACAATGTAAAAAAACTCTAAACCTCTGATAAAAAATATATAAATAATAACCTAAAAGCAATTAAAACACCTTAAATAACTAATGAATGCTAAAACCATAAGAAAATTTAAAAACCCCTAAAAAACCATAAAACCAAAATTCCCTAAAAACCAAAAGATCTCTAAAAACTAGAAAATTCATAAAAACCATAAAACACACTAGAAATATCAACAATAATGAAAAACCATAAAATCCCTAAGAAGACCATAAATACCTAAAAAAAATTAAAACTCCTAAAAACCTAAAAATACTAAATACCCTAAAACCTGGAGACCCTAAAAACCCCAAAAAATTATCAAAATCCCTAAAAAACCTAAAAAAATAAAAATATAAATACCTAAAAATTTAAAAAACAATAAAAACCATTGAAAACCATAAAACCCTTCAAAACCTAAAAATAGTTAAAACCCATAAATTCCAAAAAATGATGAATCCCAAAGCCCCATAAACACCCTAAAACCCTAATAAAAACCATAAAAACCATAAAAACCCAGAACTACATTAAAACCCCTACAAAACCCTAAATACTCTACAACCCCAATAAACCCCTAAAGACATATAAAAAAATATAAAAGTCATAAAATCCCTACAAAATACAAATAACTTCCAAAAACCTAAAAAAAACCATGAAAACCCTAAAACCTTAAAAACCAATAAAAACCATAAAACTACTAAAATCAATAAAAACCATTCAAAATTATAAAAATGTTAAAAAAACTCTAAAAAACCATAAAACTACTAAAAAAATCAAAAAAAAAATAAAAATAAAAACCCTAAAAATCTTAAAAACAAAAAGATCCTTAATAACCAAAAAACCATAAAATCACAATAAATCACTAAAAATCCAAAAATAACATAGAATAAAAACCCCAAACCCCCTAAAAAATTCATAAAATATAAAAACACTTAAAACTCCTAAAACTGCTAAAAAATATAAACACCATAAAACCCTGAAAATCCCTAAAAACCCAAAAAATTAAAAAATATCACTAAAAATCCCTAAAAACATAAATAACCCTTAAAACCATAAAAATCATAAGTAAACCTTTAAACCCCATATATACTTAAAAGTGTCAAAATCTAAAAAATAACAGAAACCCTAAAAACCCTAAAAACATTAAAAACCATAAAACCCGTATAGACCTTAAATATCCATAAACCCCTTAAAAATATTGAAAATTATAGAAACCCATTCAACCCCCAAAAACATTAAGAAACTCATAAAAATTTTTAAACCTCAAAAAACTATGAAATAGTAATACAAAAAAACCATAAAACCATTGAAACCATCAAAATACCAAAATTCCCTAAGAAACCATAAAAATCCTAAGAAATATCTATGATTCCCAAAACCACCCTTCAAAATTCAATGGTAGCCCAAAAAACATAAAAAAACAAAAAATACGAAAAAAGTTAAAAATGAAAAGGCCCTAAAAACATCTAAAAACACTTAAAATTCCCCAAAACCCTAAAAACCATAGAAATACTTATAAATCCATAAAAACCCGTAAAATGTAGAAATCATAAAATCAATAGAAATCAATAAGTAAACCTTAAAAATTTAAAATCACTTAAAAACCCTAAAAACCTAAAACTATGAAAAAACCATAGAACCTCTAAAAGACTCTAAAACCCATAAAAGTCATAAATTCCCCTAAACCCATTAGAAACCCTAAAACCCATAAAAACCTAAAAATACTATAAAGTCTCTAAAAACCCCTTTAAACCCAAAAATCACTAAAAAATATAAAAACCCTCAAAAACTCAAAAAAAACCCCAAAAAACAGAAAAAACCCATAAAAACCATAAAAAACATAAAACACAAAAAACACTCAAAATCTAAAAAACCCAAAAACCATTAAAATACTAAAAAATCCCTAAACCCCCAAAATACATAAAAATCCCTATAAACTAGAAAAAATCTAAGAAAACATTATATATATTAAAACACTTTAAACCACTAAAAAACATAAAAATTTTAAAAACCATAAAACCATAGAAAACATAAAACCCCTAAAACCTAATTAAATCCCTAAAAATTTATTTTTTGAAATACATTTAAACCCCCCAAAACATTAAAAACTAAAAAAAACATTGAAAATACTAATAAACTCAAAAAACACTAAAACCAAAAAAACTAGGAAAATCATTAAACCCCAGAAAATCAATAAAAACCATAAAAAGTACAAAAAATCCAAAAAATGCTAAAAATCCCTGAAAACATAAAAATACTAAATGCCCTAAATTACACTAAGAAAACCTTAATAACATAAAAAATACATAAATCCCCAAAAACATTAAAATGTTAAAAACCATAAAAAACTATAAAACCAAAAAAGTCATAAAAAACAATAATAATTCCAAAAAATGTAAAAAACCCCATAAAAACCAAAAAACGAATACAATTAATACCCCTAAAAAATAAAAAATGATAAAAACACTAAAAACCAAAAAGTTCTTAGAAACCCTAAACCCCTAAAAGTCATAAAACCCCATGAAACCCATAAAATCCCTAAAAACCCATAATCCCACAATAAGCCCAATAAAAACTCTAAAACCCCTTCAAATAATGCAAAAAACCCATAATACCCTTATAACCCCAAACAATAACCCTAAAACTCCATTGACCATTAAAACCTTAGAAACCCCGAAATACCTGAAAATCCCTAAAATCCCTAAAAAATCATAAAAAATAAAAATATACAGAAAATCCCTAAAAATCCCTAAAAAATATAAAAATCGATTAAAAAACTTTAAAAATAGTATAATACCCAATGAAAACCATAGAAAACAAAAAACAATTAAAACCCCTAAAAACCTAAAATTCAAAATACCCTAAAAACATAAAAAACCCTAAAAACCATAAAACCCCTCAAAATCCTTAAAATCCCTAAAAAAATCATAAAAAATACCAAAAATCCCTAAAATTGTAAAAAATTCCCAAAACCCCCATAAACCCTAAGAAACCCTTAAAACTTAAAAACACATAAATCCTATAAAAATAAAAAAAGTTAAAACATTAAAACAACCCTGAAAACCATTAAAACCTATAAAAACCATAAAAACTATAAAAACCCATAAAACACCTAAAAACCAAAATAAGAACTAAACACCCTTTAAAACCCTAAAACCCATTAAAACCCCCAAAAGACTTAAAAACCCTTAAAATCCCTAAAACCCCCCAAAACCATATAATTTCTAAAAAATTTCCAATCATCCCTAAAAATCTAAGAACCCTTGAAACCCCCAAAAAAACATCAAAAGCCTAGAAAACACACAATCTCAAAAAACCAAAAAAAATCGAAAGGCTCTAAAAATCCTAAAAAACCCTAAAACGCTAAACAAACCTACACCCCCACAAAATCGCTAAAAAAACTAATCCCCATAAATATCTTAAAATGGAACTAAAAAAATAAAAACATAAAAATACCAATAATATTAGAATACCTATAAGAAAAACATAAAAAACCTAAAATGATTAAAACCCCTATAACATAAATTTTTTAAAAAACACTAAAAATTCAAAATGACCCTAAAAACATTAAAAACACTAAAACTATAAAAACAAATAAAAATATAATGAACCCAAAAACCCCATAAAATTCCTAAAATCCACTAAAACTCTAAAAATTATATAAATACCTCAAAGGGACCAAAAAAACACAATACCCCCATTAAAACCCCCAAACAAATCCCTAAAAACCCAAAAAACCAAAAATCCAATAAAACCCAATAAAACCCAAAACCCCATCAAAATTCCTAAAAACCTAAATACAATAAAAAAATTTAAATATCCCTAAAAATCCCTATAACGTAAGAAAACATACAAACCCTGAAAAATCCAATGAAAACATTAAAAATATAAAAAACATAAAACACATAAAAAACCAAAAAAAACTAAAATAATTCGAAACGATAAAACCCTTATTGGCATTAAAATAATCTAAAGCCCCATAAAACCCCTAAAATCCACTAAAAAACTCTAAAAATACTCTAAACCCATAAAAATTTCTAAAACTATAAAAACATCCAAACCCTAAAAAACTCAAAAAAGTATAAAAACCAAAAAACCAAAAAACCATAAATCCCTAATAACACTCAAAATCCATAGAATCCAATAAAAACATAAAAATCATAAAAACTCCATGTAAATTACTAAAAATTTCAAAGCCCCTAAAAACCTTGAAAATCCCTGTGAAAATATAAAACACCTAAAAATAATTAAATCCAAAAAAAATTCTAATGACCCTAAAACTCTAAAAACCCCAATGAAAACCTGAAAAAAAAATTATAACATTTATAACACAAAAAAATCAAAAAAAATGCTAAAAAACCTATACAGACCCTAAAAAATATTAAAACCATAAAACCCCAAAAAGTATAAAAAACTAAAACCCTATAAATCCCTAGAAACACACTAAAACTCTAAAAACCTTTTAATCCTCTAAAAACATTAAAAACACTAAAAACATTAAAAATCATGAAAAAAAACCAAGAAAAAAATCTTAACCCCACCCAAAAAAATTAAAACCTTAAAAACCAAAAAATATGAAAAATTCCTCAAAATCCCATTAAACCCAAAAAACCCATCAGAATCATAAAAAGTCTTTAAAAAGCATAAAAAAATGAAAAATTCAAAAACTCGGAAAACCCCTTGGAAAATATTAAAAATCTAAAAAAAATTGAACCCCTTGAAAACCTAAGAAATGATAAATACACTAAAACCCTAAAAATACATGACAAAACCAAAAAATAACAAAATCCCAAAAAACTCCAAAAACGTTTTAGAAACCCTAAAACCCATAAAAACCCAAAGTCAACTAAAAATTATAAAAAATAATCAAACCCATAACAACATTAAAAACTATTAAAATCATCGAAAACCATAAAAAAATTAATAAAAACCCACAAAAACCCAAAAAAACAAAAAAACATTAAAACACTGAAAAACCTAAAAAGCCTCAAAATTCATAAAAACCTGAAAAATAGGAAAAAAATCCTAAAAAACTAAAAAACTCCCATAGAAAATGTTAATAAAATAATACCCTTAAAACCTCTAAAAACCTAATGACCTTAAAAATTCCAAAATCCCTAAAGCCCCTAAAAAACCAAAATTCCATAAGAACCACAAAAACCACCAAATACCTGGAAAACCCTGAAACCCCATAAAAACCATACACATCAATAAAAACACTAAAACCCATTTAAAAAACTAAAAATATAAAAAAATAAAACCCTTAAACATCAAAAATCCTAAAACCACCAAAAAACCATAAAAACCCTAATATCCCAAAAATTCCCTAAATCCATCAAAATTCCTAAAATCATTGAAAACTAATAAAAAATCTAAAAAGGATCGAAAATATAAAAAAACATAAAATTACCAAAAAACTTTAAAAACACCTAAGAAATCATTAATAACACAGAACACATAAAAACCATAAATAATTTAAAAAACGATAAAAACCATAAAAACCAAAAATCCATCAAAATCCCTAATAACCTTGAGAAACCATAAAAATCATAAAAAAGAACTATAAATCCCTAAAATTTTAAAACAACCATAAAAACCCTAAAACCCCTAAGTAAACCATAAAATCAAAAGACACATAAAACCCCTAAAGAAACTAAAAATACTAAAAACCCTAAAAACTCCAAAACCCCTAAAAACCCAAAAACATTAAAAATCCCTAAAACCCAAAGAAACTAAAAACCCAATAAAAACTCTAAAACCACATTAATCCCCTTAAAATGTTAATAATCTAAAAAAATTAAAACCCCTTAAAAATAACCCTAAATACACAAAAAACCGTAATAACCCTTAAACTCCTAAAAACCCTAAAACCCCCCAAAATTCCTAAAACCCTTCAAAATTCATAAAACCCATAAAATCATATAAATTCTATAAAAATATAAAAAATCTTAAAAAAACACGAATACCAAAAGTGTAGTGACTTAGGTTTTGGCCCTGTCACCCTTTGGAATAATCCAATGAATAATTCCAGATCTAGGCGTGAAGACGGCGTGCGCTTCTGAGGCCTGGTGTTCTAGGAATAAATTTTATAAATATATGAAGTTTTTTTATAATATTCACATGGAGGGGGTGTGTTATCTACTAAACGGTATATCAGAACTGGAAACTGAGGGCAGGGTTGCAACTGGAGTGTGTCATTTCCCCTAGGTGGGGTGTAAACCTTGTGGGCACGGGCCGACTGTGAGAAAGTCACCAGGGGAATGTTCATAAATAAATGAAAAAGTTTATTTATGAGTTTCGTCCTGAATAACTCTTAAATAGTGTGTTAGATTGAAATTCTGAGAGTGTCGTGGAGTTCAGAACACCGTGTTTACCCTAGACACGACATAATTTTAGTTCGCGTCGGGTGCCAGATTGGAGGCGTGTTGGCGGGGGTTAAAATGAAGTTTTTATTAAAAAATAATAATAATAAAAATAAACCCCACTTTTTATAAGTTGTGAACCAAAGAGGATCCTCTCTTTTCTTCTCCATTTCATCAGCGATCTGCCAAATAGAACAAACGAAGCGCCCACGAGCTCAGATTCCTATAGCAGACTCTCTTGAATCGTGCAACAAAAGCTTTGGAGCACGGATCTAAGCCAGAATGTCGGCGTTTTGTCATCAAGGTAGAAGGTTTGAGTTTTAAAATCCCTAATCCTATTTATACATTGTTTCTCTTCAAATGGTTATAAGGGTTGTGTAGTTCGGGTCCCGACGTTTCCAAAACATTTTTCGGATCTGAATTTGGAGCACCGGTGTGCTCCCGGTGGCACCCGGATGATTTCTAGAAGAAAACCCAGTTTTAGACGGCGGACATGGTTGATTCTAGTGTGGGATTCTGCAGCACGTTAGTGGTGCAGTGGATTCTAGAAGGCGGCAGTGGTCCGGTCATACAGACTGTGGTTTTTAGCGACCCTACGGTTGTCCAACGAAATTTTTCTAGGGGTTCTTTGAACCCCTGTAACATGTTATCCATAACTCTGATTTGTGAGCCGTTTACAGAGATGCATTCTTTTCTTAGAGATAGATCTTTTGAACCCACTTTGGAAACTTTTTGAGTCGGGTTTTTGGCCCGAGGCCATGAAATGATGAAAATAATAATAATAATTTATTATTTTCAACTTCGATCCGCCATAACTCTTGCATGGAGTGTCCAAATGATGTGCCACCAGTGGCATTGAGACCCTGATGGTACGGTGGACTATTCATGATATTTTTTGGGTGTTGGGACCGAGAACAGGGTGTGGGCCCCATGAGGCCGGGTTCTGGCCTTTACGGAGAAGCGTGACCTTTTCACCGACTGTCCATTTTGGATGATCGAGTAGTAGATCTCGTGTGTTTCTTTGTGTGGATCGCAATGGTGTGATATGCTTGATGATTTATGGGATTGTGGTGTGGGCCCCATCTGGGCTGGCTATAGTGAATAGTACATTTTTCATTGGGTGTCTGTTTTGGACGATCGATTAGTCGATGCTGTGTGTTTTTTTGAGGGTATCGCAGTGGTATGATCCTCATGATGTGTTTTGGGATCATAGTGTGGGCCACACATGGGCTAGCTACCGTTAATAGTTCCTTTTTCACCAATTTTCTTCTCAGGCAAGTAAATAGCATTTCCTGTGTGTTTTTGTGCGTGTATCATGATGGTGGCCTCGGTATCAGCCTTGGAAGTGTGTGTTGTGGCGTTGTGGTGGGTCGCTCAGTTTAGCGACGTTTGGACCAGCAGTGGTTGAAGGTACTCCCTTGGTTCATTCCTACGAGGGTTTTCATGACATCACATCCTTAGTATAGCTATCTGATCCTCTTGAGGGGATCATTAAACTGTTAGAGTTGTGAGATCCCTTCGGTGGGTCTGGACCAGGATCCTCTAGCATCATTTCCCTAGATCAAGTTCTTAGTATCACTGTGACCACTTATCCACAGGCGGTGATCCCCTATCTAGCAGGTTAACCTCATAGGGTTTATGGAATCATCGGGAATATGATCCCCAATGTGGCGGGTCGTTCTCAATAGGGTTGTGGCATTGTCGTGTATATGATCCCCTACTTTTCATGAGTATTTTAGTAGGGTTGCGGTATTTTTGGTTATACGATCCCCTACTCAGCACGTGGTTTCTGTAGGGTTGTGGCATTGTCAGTTTGGTTCCCTAGAACATGAGATATACCAGATAGGGTTTTCAGTATCATTGTGAACATCATGACGTGGGTGATGATCCGCTATCTGAGTGACATGTTCCTGTCGAGCGCCAGATCAGGTTGTGGTATCCCCTAGTAGATCCTAGGAGTGATCCCCTATCTGTGAGATCTACGAAAGCCAGATCGGGTTGTGGTATCCCCCATAAAACCCTAGGAGTGATCCCCTATCTATGATATCTTCGTATAACACTGTGGGTTCTGGTATCCCCTAGAAAACTCTAGGAGCGATCCCCTATCCTTGGAGTTTTGTGTTTTTGTTGTTTTAGTGAGGTTTCCTCAATGACGATATTCGACGAGAGTGATCTCTTGGGTGAATGTCTGAGATGTTTATGTGGGTCCTGATGAAGTGTATCTCTTAGACGAGTGTCTTTTGTGATGACAGTGATCATGGAGTGTGCTCTTCTAGTTTTCAATCGTTGCTGGTGATGAGGTCAGTACCTCATGTGGCATGGTGCATGAGCTAAGTATATCTGGATGTTTTTGGTATACGTAAGAGAAAATATCAGAGTGATGGTTCATGGGATATGTATGGGCATATACCAGGGAAGATTTTTGAGATATATTTTTGGGCATATACCAGAGCAGATGTTCAAGGTGTATGTATGGGAATACACCTAGATTGAGCTGGCTAGTTGCGTTTAGCTGAGGATGGTCACGAGATAGAGTTTCTCTCTCGTCTGGGTTCCCTCGGGCTGTGGTGAGTGGATTGTTGCCTTTCAATTTCTCTCTTTTGTTTTGTGGATTTTGGGGTGCCTACTAAGTATTGCTGTACTCACCCCTACATGGGATTTTCCCACACATGTTTCTGTCTTGTGCAGACCACATGCCTTTCAACGGAGTCCTAGGAGGACCAAGAGAAGGCAGAGTTGAGTGAGCGGGTCTGACCATGTAGTCTTACTGGAGCTGTTATGAGGAGATTTCTAGTGGTTCTTTTGGCATCGTACCACTTCTTCCAAGTAGGTTGGATGCTATAGTATTTTTCCTTTATTGGTCCCGGTTTTTCCCTTTTTATACTACTGTTTTACTCCAGTTTGTGATAGTTGTATGCATGCATTTTCTTTTTCTGTTTAATATAACTCTGCACTATTACATGGAGGTGTGTCTGGGTGCATGTGTATAGGTACCTTAGGCTATTGCCTCGCATGTGTGTGATAGCCTACTTGGTGCTAGTCACCAGCCCCATGCCTATTATAGGTGGGATTGGGGAGTCACGGCTCGAGCCCCGTTGGGTCGAGTCGAGACAGAGTGGTATCATAGGAGGTTCTACCTTTGGGATCTCAGATCATAGCTGGTCTACCTGTGAGTTTGTTTGGGTTTCATAGTGGAAGTTTCAAGATGTTTCGAGGTCGGATTTCAAGCTAAGGACTCCAGCGTTGGTGTCGCGGTCGACGTATCCATTCACTAGGACTCTAATACTCTGCCTTTCAACTCGGGACATTTGGACACTAGTCGCAGGGACATAGTGGTACATGCATCATATAGGACTGGGTTTTTGGGTTTCCCTCATTCTTCTTGACTCATCTCTCTAGATATACTCTTTGACTATGGTGCGTCATGATTGTATTTCAGGATTCCTCCATGATAATAGCCATCAAGGGTACTCTAAGTGGGATTGTGGTGATGATCCGCCCCATTTAGAGGTTGTAGACTAGGGCGCAGGATTTGATGTTGGACCTCTAGGTGGTCCGCCAGTTGAGCCACCAGCTCTCAAGAAGATGGATGTGATGGTAGTGGATGATGAGGTTGCGCATAGGTTGAGTGCACTGCATGAGTTCCAGAGGCAGAAACCTCTGAGGTTCCTGGGAGATCCAGACCCCCAAGCAGCAGATGAATGGAACGAAGCAGTCACCTGAGTTTTCTGCCTAGTGAGGACACCCTCAGATCAGATGGTGGTCCTAGTGGAGAGCCTTCTACATGGTTCGGCCAGTTGATGGTGGAGTTTGGTGATGCAGTCCCACGCCGAGGAGACGATAACATGGAAAGAGTTTTAGTGACTCTACAGGGAAGAGTTCTATTCGACGATGTTGATGTTAGTGCGGATTTAGGAGCTTCTGCAGCTTCGACAGGAGGGCTTGACTGTGTCAGAGTACTCAATAAGGTTTACAGACTTGTCGTGCTAATCCCTGGATATGGTTCGAGACATGTTCTTTAGGGCTCGAGCCTTCGAATAGGGGTTACATAGGGACATCTGGGTAGTTGTGATTACTTTGTGCTTACCCACCTATGCAAGAGTGCTGGAGCGAGCGTTGGTTATGGAGGGCTTTCTCGATGAGAAAATTCAGACCGTTAGTGTTGGGCATGTGGTAGCTGAGATGTCAGTAGATGGTAGCCAGTGGCAAGCATAATGGTCTGGAAGTGGCTGACGTTTTAGGAGGCGACCCCAGGATAGAGGATCTAATGCTCAGGGCACGCATGGCTTGCAGGCTAGTTTTAGTCAGCAGCTGGAGAGGAAGTGTTACACTTGTGACGGTCGGGGACATTTTTCTAGATATTTTCTAACCCATAGTGCTGCTGAGAGGGAGCCAGTCGATAGGCCGTCGTAATAGGGACAACGTCTTGAGTTTGGCGGTTCGTAAGGCGGCGGACTAGGCGATGGATCAGGTGCAATTGTGGGAGGTGGTAGACGGTATCAGATGCCACCACCACCACCCCAATTTGGTCTACACTGACCTCAGGGAGCTGGAGGGAGAGGGCGGGGACATCTGCATTCCCTAGAGGCTGTTGACCTAGAGGCTCCATGGGTGGATAGAGGTACACCTTGTGCCCTTTCTACTTTCTATAGTAGTTTTGATAGAAATTGATTTGTGTTACTCTTCTCATTCCATTGGTTGCTTGAGTTAGGTTCAAGGTGTTTGTAAGACGTTGTGTGGGTGTTGTTCAGTGTTCTTCAGATGCCCGAGGAAGAGGGATCCTTCTCCCACCAATATGTGTTTTTGTGACGCGATTAAAACCGTGCGGGGGAGTCAGTGCTGCCCAAAGCGGATAATGTTGAGGTGTGGAGGATGAGTCCCTCTAACTTTTTTGTTCGGGCAGAGATGTTTTTTGGTGAACTCATAGGTGTGGGATACCCAGTTGAGAGTCTAGTTTCTTTCCTTATGATCATGGCTTTTCATGGATGAAATGTTCTAATGTGTAGAGGATGTAACAACTCGGGTTTTGTCCCTCTCAGCCTTTGGAATACTCTTATGAATAAATCCAGAGCTAGGCGTGAAGAGGGCATGCAATTCCGAGGCCTGGTCTACTTGGAATAAATTTTATAAAAATATTAAGTATTTTTTTACTATGAACATGGTAGGAGTGTATTATCTCCTAAACGGTAGCTTAGAACGAGAATCTGAGGGTGCGGTTGCGTTCGGAGAGTGTCGTTTACCCTAGGCGGGGTGTAAACATTGTGGGCACGGGCCTGCTGTGAGAAAATCCTCCAGGGGAATTTTCATAAATAAATGCAAAAGTTTATTTATGAGCGTCAACTCAATTACTCCTTAATGTATTCTCATAAATCAATTTTTTGAGTGTCGTTGCTTTCAAAACACTGTGTTTACCCAAATCATAACATATTTTTAGTTGGCGTCGGGTGCTGGTTCGGAGGTGTGTTGGCGAGGGTTAAAATGATGTTTTTATTAAATAATAATATTAATAATAATAAATCTACCCCATTTGTTCTACATTTAAAATCATGGAGGATCCTATCCTTCCTCCTCCATTTTTTGGTGATTTTCCAAATTGAGCAAAAGAAGATCTCACGAGCTTGGATTCCGACGGTGTACCATCTAGGATCATGTAGCGGAAGATTTGGAACATGGATATAAGTCAAAACATTGAAATTTCTCCCTCGAGGAAGGCAGTTTGAGTTTTAAAATCATGTATCCCATTTATTCATTGTTTTTCTTCAACTCATCATAAGGGTTGTGTAGTTCGGGTCCCGAGACTTCCGAAACATTTTTCGGATCTGATTTTGGAGCACCAGGGTGCTTCGGGTGGCTCCCGGATGTTTTTAGATCGAAAACCTGGTTTCTGGCAGTGGCCATGGAAGATTCCGGCAAGGGAAGCGGTGGCGCAGTGGCGGCACAATGGATTCTGGTAGGCGGCGGCGGTCCGGTTAGGCAGCGTTTCCGGCGACCCTGCGGTGGTCCGACCAGATTTTTCTGGGGGTTCTTTAAACCCTCATAACTCGCAATCCGTAACTTTGATTTGCAATCTGTTAGTAGAGACATGTTCCTTGCGAAGAGACAGACATTTTGAACCAACTTTTTGAATTTTGTGAGTTGGGTTTTTGTCCTGAGGTTATGAAACGTTGAAAAAAATAATATTTTATTATTTTCAACATCGATCCACCATTACTCCTTAATGGAGTGTCCAAATGACGTTTCGTTAGTGGCATTGAGACACTGATGGTACAGTAGACTTTTCAAGATAGTTCCCGGGTGTTGCGACCAAGAACAGGGTGTGGGACCCATGAGGTCAGGTTCCAGAATTTATGGAGAAACATGACTTTTTCAACCGGTGTCCGTTTTGGACGATCGAGTAGTCGATCCCTTGGATTTCATTGATGGGATTTCAATGGTGTGATACGCTTGATGATTTTCGAGATCATGGTCTGGGCCCCACTCGGGATGGCTATGATGAATAGTACCTTTTCACCAGGTGTCTGTTTTGGATGATTGTGTAGTTGATCTCATATGTTTTTCTGAGCAGATCACAGTGGTATGATCCGCTTGATGAGTTTTGGGATTGTACTGTGTGCCCCACACGAGCAATCTATAGTGAATGTTGTCTTTTTCACTAGTTTTCCATTTAGGGTTAGTAAATAGCCTATCCTATGTGTTTTTGCATGTGTATCATGATGGTGGCCTCAGTATCGGCCGAGGAGGTGTGCAGTGTGGTGTTGTGGCGGGTCGCTAGGGTTAGTGACATTTGGACCATCAGTGGTTTAGGGTACTCTCTTAGTTCGTTCCTATGAGGGTTTGTGTGGCATCTTATCCTTAGTATAGGTTTGTGATCCTCTTTATGGAATGATTAATCTGTTAGAGTTGTGTCATCCCTCTAGTGGGCCTAGAGCGGGATCCTCTAGCATCGTTTCCCTAGATCGGGTTCTTGGTATGGATGTGACTTCTTATCCACGGGCGGTGATCCCTTATCTAGCAGGTTAACCACATAGGGTTTGTGGTATCATCGGTAAAATGATCCCCTACGTGGTGGGTCATGCTCAGTAGGGTTGTGGAATTGTCGGGTATACGATCCCCTACTCATCATGAGGATTTTAGTAGGGTTACAGTTTCTTTGGTTATACGACCCCCTACTCAACGCGTGGTTTCTATAGGTTTGCGGTATCATCAGTTCGATCCCCTACAACACGAGATGTACTAGATAGGGTTTTCGATATCATCGTGACTATCGTGACATAGGTGACGGTCCTTTATCTGAGTGACGTGTTCCTGTCGAGTGCCAGATCGGGGTGTGGTATCCCCCAGCGGATCCTGGGAGTGATCCCCTATCTTTGAGATCTACGAATGCCAGATTGGATTATGGTATCCCCCAGCAGACCCTAGGATTGATCCCCTATCTGTGAGATCTTCATATAACAGTGTGGGTTCTGTTATCCCCTAGAGTACCCTAGGAGCGATCCCCTATCCAATGAGTTTGGAGTTTTTGTTGTTTCAATGAGGTTTACTCAGTGACGATATCAGACGAGTGTGATCTCTCAGGAGAACATATGAGATGTTTGTTTGGGACCATATGGAGTGTATCACTTGGATGAGTGCCATATGGTATGATAGTGATCAAGGAGTGTGATCTTCTGGTTGTTAACCGTTGTTGGTGATGAGGTCAGTACCTCATGTGTCTTGGTGTGCGAGCTGAGTATATCTGGATGTTTTTGTTATACGTAAGAGAAACTATCTGAGTGGATGATCATGGTATATGTATGGGAGTATACCTGAGCAGATGTTCAAGATATCTGTTTGGGCATATACCAGAGTTGAGGTTTAAGGTGTATGTATGGGAATACACCTAGATTGATCTGACTAGTTGTGTTTAGCCAAGGATGGTCACCATATGGAGTTTCTCTATCATCTAGGTTCCCTTGGGCTGGGGTGAGTGGATTGTTGCCTTTCAGTTGCTCTCTTTTGTTTTGGGGTTTTTGGGGTTCCTACTGAGTATTGTTATACTCAACCAAAAATGGGCTTTTCCCGCACATGTTTGTGTCTTGTGTAGACCACAGACCTTTTGACGAAGTCCTTGGAAAACCAAGAGCAGGCGGAGCTGAGTGAGCAGGTATGACCATGGAGTCTTACCAGAGCTGTGTTGAGGAGCTTTTTGGTGGTGCTTTTGGCAGCATACCCCTTCTTTCGAGCAGGTTGGACGCCTTTGTAATTTTCCTTTGGTGGGCCCTGTTTTTCTCTTTTTGTACTGCTGTTGCACTCTGGTTTGGGATAGTTGTATGCATGGATTTTCTTTTTCAGTTTTATATATATCTGCACTATTACTTGGAGGTGTGTGTGGGTTCGTGTCTATAGGTACCTTCGGCTAATGCCTCCCATGTGTTTGATAGCCTACTCGACACTAGTCGCCAGCCCTAGGCCTATTGGAGGCGGTTTTGGGGAGTCACGACTCAAGCCCTATTGGGTCGGGTCCTGATAGAGTAGTATTAGAGGAGGTTCCACCTTTGGGATCTCAGAGCATAGCTGGTCTAGTTTTCAGTTGGTTTGGGTTGCATAGCGGCAGCGTCAAGTTATTTCGAGTGTTGCATTCATGCTTGGGACTCCAGTGTTAGTGCGATGGCTGACATATCCATTCACTAGGACTCTAATAACCTTCCTTTCTACTCGGGATGATTTGACACTAGTCACAGGTACATAATGGTACATGCATCATATATGACTAGGTTTTGGGGTTTCCCTCATTCTTCTTGAGTCATCTCTCCATATATACTCTTTGAATATGGTGCGTCTGGATTATATTTCAGGATTCCTCCATGATGATAGCCATCAAGGGTTCTGCAGCATCACTGTGGTGATTATCCACCCCATTTAGAGGCTCTAGACAAGGGTGTAAGATCTATGGCTGGTCCTTTTGGTGGTCTACCAGTTGAGCCACCAGCTATCAAGCAGCTGGTTGTGCCGGTAGTGCCGGACGGGGTTGCTCGCAGGCTGAGTGCACTGCATGAGTTCTAGAGGTAGAGACCTTTGATGTTCCTAGGTGATCCAGACCTCTAGGATTCTGATGACGGGCTCGAAGCAGTCACCCATGTTTTCATCCTTTTGAGGACACCCCCAGATCAGATGGTGGTCCTAGTGGTGAGTCTTCTGAATGGTTCGGCTGGTCGATGCTAGAGTTTGGTGATGTAGTCCCACGACGTGGAGACACTCACATGGAATGATTTTGAGTGACTCTTTAGGGAAGAGTTCTATCCGGTGAAGTTGAGGATAGTGTGGATTCAGGAGCTTCTACAACTTTGAAAGGAGGGCATGACTGTGTCAGAGTACTCAGTGAGGTTTATAGACCTATCATGGTACTCCATGGATATGGTTCAAGACCCATTATTTAGGTACTGGACCTTCAATCAGGGGTTACATAGGGACATTCGTGCATGTGTGGTTTCCTTGTGCTTACCCACCTATGTTGGAGTGCTGGAGAGATCCTTCATGTTGGAGATCTTTCTGGCTGAGAAGATTTAGCCTGCCAGTGTTAGGCATGTGGAAAATGAGATGTCGGAAGATGTTAGCCAGCTATAGGCACCGGGGTCTGGACATGGGAGATGTTTCAGGAGGTGACCCCAAGATGGAGGATCTGAGGCTCAGGTCTTGTAGGGCTCACATACTAGTTTTAGTCAGCCGCTAGAGATGCGGTGTTACTCGTGCGATGGTTGGGGACATCTTGCCAGAGATTTTCCAACCTGTCATGCTGCTGAGAGGGAGCCGGTCTATAGGCCACCTTGGAAGCGACAACGTCTTGAGTTTTTCGGTCCATAGGGTCACAGACTAAGCGACAGAGCGGTTCAAGTAGTGGGAGGTGGTAGGCGGTATCAGATGCCACCACCACCACCCCCAGGTGGTCCACGCTTAGCTCAGGGAGCTGGAGGGCGAGGGCTAAGACAAGTGCATTCCCTAGAGGCTGTTGACCCAGAGGCTCCGTGGGTGGATAAAGGTACATCTTGTGGCCTTTCTACTTTATAGAGTAGTTTTTATAGACATTGTTTAGTGGTACTCTTCCCTTTCCATTGCTTTCTCAAGTTTGGTTCATGGTGTTGGTAAGAACCTGTGTTTTTGTTGTTCGGCATGTTTCAAATGTGTGAGGAAGAGGGATCCTTCCCACAACGAGACGCGTTTTTGTGATATCATGAAAACCGTGTGGGTGAGTCAGTGCTTCCCAAAGAGGATATTGTTGAGGTGTGGAGGATGAGTCCCTATGACTTTTTTGTTCGGGCAGAGATGTTTGTTGGTGAACTCACTGGCGTGGGAGACCTAGTTGAGAGTCTAGTTTCTTTACTTGTGCTCATGGATTTTTATGGATTGAAATTTCTATGGTGGGGAGGATGTAACAACTCATGTTTTGGCCTAGTCAGCCTTTGGAATATTCTTATGAATAAATCCAGAGCTATGCGGGAAGAGGGCGTGCGATTCCGAGGCCCGATGTGCTCGGAATAAATTTTATAAAAATATTAAGTATTTTTATCTTATGTCTATGGAAGGGGTATGATATCTCCTAAATGGTAGCTTAGAATGGAAATCTAAGGGCACAGTTGTGTCTGGAGTGTGTCGTTTACTCTAGGCGGGGTGTAAACTTTGCGGGTGCGGGCCTGCTATGAGAAAAGCCACTAGTGGCATTTTTGTAAATAAATGGAAATGTTTATTTATGAGCGACAACTCGATTAACTCTTGAACGGAGTCTCAGATCAAAATTATGAGTGTGTCGTTGCTTTCAGAACATCGTGTTTACCCTAAACACAACATAATTTTAGTTGGTGTTGGGTGCCGGGTCGGAGGCCTATTGGCGGGGGTTAAAATGAAGTATTTATTAAAAATACTAATAAAAACAAAAATAAATCCCCCCGTGTTCTACATGGCACAACAATGAGGAGCCTCTCCTTCCTCCTCCGTTTTGTTGGAGATTTTCAAAATCGATCAAACGAAGCAACCATGAGCTCGGATTCTGACAGTTGACCCTCCAAGATCATGTAGAGTAAGCTTTGGAATGCAGATATAAGCCAGAACGTCATCATTTCGCCCACGAGGTAGGTGGTTTGTGTTTTGAAATACTGGATCTCGTTTATGCATTTTATTTCTTCAAATCATCATAAGGGTTGTGTAGTTTGGGTCTCGAGGTTTCCGAAACATTTTTCGGATCTGAATTAGGAGCATCGAGGTGCCTCCGGTGGCTCCCGGATGTTTTCTGGTGGAAAACCCAGTTTCTGGAGGTGGCCATGGTAGATTCCAGAGAGGTTAGAGGCATAACGGTGACGGTGGTCTGGTCAGGCAGACGGTGGTTTCCGGCCACCCTGCGGTGGTCCGACCAGATTTTTCTAAGGGTTCTTTAAATCCCCGTAACTCACAAACCGTAACTCTGATTTGTGAGCCGTATGTAGTGACTCATTCCTTGCAGCGAGACAGACATTTTAAACCCACATTTGGAATTTTGTGTGTTGGTTTTTTGGCCCGAGGTTTTGAAACGTTGAAAATAATAATAATATTTTATTATTTTTGACTTTGATCCGCCATAACTCCTACACGGAGTGTCCAAATAACGTGCTGTTAGTGGCATTGAGACCCTGATAGTACATCAGACATTTCAAGATAGTTTCTGGGTGTAGGGAATGTGAAAAGGGTGTGGGCCCCATGTGGCCAGGTTCTGGTGTTTATGGAGAAACATGACTTTTTCACCGGTTGTCCATTTTGGACGATCGAGTAGTCTATCCTGTGTGTTTCTTTGTGGGGATCGCAATGGTGTGATCCACTTGACAATTTTTGGGATCGTGGTGTTGGCCCCACCTGGGATGTCAATGGTGAAAAGTACCTTTTCAACGGGTATCCATTTTGGACGATGGAGTAGTCGATATCATGTGTTTTTTTCAGCATATCATAGTGGTATGATCCGCTTGATGAGTTTCGGGATCGTAGTGTGGACCCCACATAGGCTAGCTATGTTGAATAGTGCATTTTTTCACCGATTGTCCATTTTGGGCGAGTAAACAACCTATCCTATGTGTGTTTTTCACGTGTATTGCAATGGTGGCCTCGATATTGGCCTTGTAGGTGCGCGGTGTGGCATTGTGGCGGGTCGCTCTGGTTAGCGATGTTTGGAACAACACTGGTTGAGGGTACTCCCTTGGTTCCTTCCTACGAGGGTTCGTACGACATCACAACCTTAGTATGGGTTTGTGATCCTCTCTATTTAATGTTTAATCTGTTAGAGTTGTGGCATCCCTCCGATGGGCCCGGAGCGGGATCCTCTAGCATCATTTCCCTAGATCAGATTCTTGGTATCGCTATGACCACTTATCCACAGTCGACGATTCCCTATCTAGGAGGTTAACCCCAAAGTGTTTGTGGTATCATCTGTAAAATGATCCCCTACATGGTGAGCCATGCTCATTAGGGTTGTGTCATTGTTGGGTATACGATCCTCTACTTAGCATGAGGATTTTAGTAGGGTTGTAGTATCATTGGTTATATGATCCCCTACTCAGCACGTGGTTTCTGCAGCATCGTTAGTTGGATCCCCTACAACGTGAGATGTACTATATTGGGTTTTCAGTATCGTTGTCACCATCAAAACACAGGTGATGGTCCTCTATCTGAGTGACATGTTCTTATCGAGGGCCAGATCGGGTTGTGGTATCCCCCAGTTGATCATGGGAGTGATCCCCAATCAGTGTGATCTACGAATGCAAGATCGATTTGTCGTATCCCCCAGAAGACCGTGGGAGTGATCCCCTATTTTTGAGTTCTTCATATACCGGTGTGGGTTCTGGTGTCCCCTAGAGGACCCTAAGAGCGATCCTCTATCCGAGGATTTTGGTGTTTTTGTTGTTTCAGTGAGGTTTCCTCAGTGATGATATTGACGAGTGTGATCTCCCGGGTGAGCGTGTGAGATGTTTGTGTGGGACCCGATGGAGTGTCTCTCTCGGACGAGTGTCATATGGGATGACATCGATCATGGAGTGTGCTCTTCTGGTTGTGAACCGTTGTTGGTGATGAGGTCGGTACCTCATGTGGCTTGGTGCGTGAGTTGAGTATATCTGGATGTTTTCATTATACGTAAGAGAAAATATCTGAGCAGATGTTCATGGTATATGTATGGGCGTACACGTGGGAAGATGTTCAAGATATATGTTTGGGCGTATACCTGAGCAGATGTTTAAGGTGCATGTATGGGCATACACCTGGATTGAGCTGACTGGTATTGTTTAGCCATAGATGCTCATGAGTTGGAGTTTCTCTCTCGTCTGGGTTCCCTCTGGCTGGGGTGAGTGGACTGTTGCCTTTCAGTTGCTCTCTTTTGTTTTGGGGTTTTTGGGGCGCCTACAAATTATTGTTATACTCACCCCTTCACGGGCTTTGCCCGCACATGTTTGTGTCTTTTTCAAACCACATGCCTTTCGACGGAGTCTTAGGAGGACCGGGAGCCGATGGAGCTGATTGAGCAGGTATGACCGTGGAGTCTTATCAGAGCTGTATCGAGGAGCTTTCCGGTGGTGCTTTTGGCAGCGTACCCCTTCTTCCATGAAGGTTGAACGCCTTTGTAGTTTTCCTTTGGTGGCCCTGTTTTTGCCTTTTTGTATTGTTGTTGCACTCTGGTTTGGGAAAGTTGTATTCATGAATTTTATTTTTGAGTTTTATATATCTGTACCCTGTTTCTTGGTGGTGTGTGTGGGTGCGTGTGTTCTGGTACCTTAGGCTAATGCCTCCAATGTACGTGATAGCCTACTCAGCACTAGTCGCCAGCCCCTGGCCTATTGGAGGCAGGCTTGGGGAGTCACGGCTCGAGCCCCGTTTGGTCGGGTCGTGACAAAAATAAAACCATAATAACATAAAAATACATAAAGCCCCTAAAAAACATAAATAATGGTAAAAATAGTAAAAATCCATAAAAAAAATAAAAAATTTAAAACCCCCCAAAATGCCCAAAACCCCTAAAATACCCAAAAGCACTTAAAAATCCCTAAAACCTCTAAAATCTATAATAATTCGAAAACAAGACTAAAAATATATAAAACCATAAAATAAACATAAAACCCTGAAAACCACTAATAAAAAAATAAAAAAGTAAAACACATAAAACCTCTATAAAACTAAAAGAATTCTAAAACCCCTAAAATCAACAGAAGACCATACACACCATATAACCCCCTAAAACCACAATAAGACACTAAAAATCCTAAAAAACCTAAGTGCACATCAAAACCTAAAAAATGATACAAACACTGAAAACAATAAACCCTTTAAACCCCTAAAATGTTAAAAAACTAAAAAAAGATTTAAAACAATAAAAACTATCAAAAAAAGAACCCTAAAAACCCCATAATTACCTTAAAGCACTAAAAACCCTAAAAAACATAAAAACAATAAAAAACCTAAAAATCCCTAAAAACCCTAAAAAAAATAAAAACCCATAAAACATGAAAATACCTAATAAAACCTTAAGAACCTAACAACATTTAAAATCCCTAATAACCTAAAAATATGAAAAACACTAAAAACCCTAGAAAACACTAAAATATGAAAAAGGATAAAACCCATAAAAACATTTAAAACACATAAAATCCCAAATAATAATTAATGACATGAAAAACTATTTGTACCCATAAACCATTAAGAAACTATACAACCACTTAAAACCCTAAAACTCAAGAAACCCAAAAACCCATAATAACAAAAAACCCTAAAACAGTAAAACCCCAAAAAACCATAAAAATTCCAAAAGTCTCTTTATACAATAAAAAATATATGAAATCTGAAAAACTTCTAAAAGTATAAAAAAAATCTAAATAACTAAAAATGCCAAGAGAACCTTAAAAACATAAAAACACTTAAAACCCTTAAAAACCAAAAAATTGATAAAACCCCTAAATATACATAAATTTCTAATAAAACTAAAACTCATAAAAACCCAAAAAATAAAAAAAAATTGAAAAACACATAAAACCATAAAACCATATAACCCTTAAACATTTAAAATCCCAAAACCCCATAAAAACCCTAAACCCACTAAAAACTCTAAAAACCCTTTAAACTCCTAAAATCATTTAAAGATTTTAAAAACCCCAAAACACTAAAAAAAACCCAAAACTCCCCAAAACGATTAATTTTAAAAAATCCCTAATAAACACATAAAACCCTTAAAATCACTAAAAACAATAAAAATCATAAAAATCATAAAAAATCATAAAAAATATAAAAATTAATAAAACCCAAAAAATTGATAAAAATCCAAAGAGAACCTTAAAAACTGAAAACAATTAAAACCCCTAAAAGCTTAAAAAATTCTAAAAAGCAAAAAACGACAAAAATCCAAAAAACCACTAAAAAGCATAACAACCCTAAGATACATAAAACCAAACAAAAACACTAAAAACACCTTAAACAACAAAAACAATAAAAAATATAATAGCATTAAAAACACCTAAAATACTAAAAATCCATTAAAACTGGAAAATATCATATAAACCCAAAAAAGCACAAAACACCCACAAAATCCATAAAAACCCTAAAAGATTATAAAATTCCAAGAAAATCCATAAAAATAACTAAAACATAAAAATCCAAAAACCCCTAAAAATCTGGCAAAGACATTAGAAACGTAAAAACACTTAAAACCCAAAAACCCAGAAAATGAAAAAACTTTAACACCCCTAAAAACACTAAAACCCCTAAAAACCATCAAAATCCATTAAAACATTAATAACCATAAAATAATAAAAATACCTAAATTCACATAAAATTTAAACCCCCCAAACCCTGAATAAAATCTTAGAATACAAAAAAACACAAAAACCTTACAAAACCCTATAAAACCTAATAAATGATGAAAATAAAAAAACCCTAAAAACCCTAAAAACTATAAAACACCTAAATATATTAAAAAAATAACCCATAAGAACCCAAAATAACAAATAATCACTCCAAAACCCCCTTTAAACCCCTAAATATGTTAAAAAAACTATAAACCCCCTTAAAAATAATACAAGGCACTAAAACCTCTGAAATTCCCTAAAAATTATAAAATTCCAGGAAAATCATAGAAAATCCCTAAAAACCTTCAAAATGTAAAAAACCCTAAAACCCCTAAAATAACAGATGAAATACCATGAAACTTAATAAAAATTAAAACCCATAAAATCATAAAGAAAAAAATAATTTTAAACCATAAAAGCCTAAAAATCATTAAAAACCTTATAAACAATAAACCCCTAAAACCTTAAAAAACCTAAATCCCCATAAAAACCATAAAGAGAACCAAAACTCTAAAAAATTATTAATCCACTACAATTGTTAAAAAATCTAAAAACCATAAAACTGAAAAAACTAAAAAATCCCTAAAAAATGAACTATTAAAACCATAAAAACCCTAAAAAACCCTAACGATCCAAAAATTCCAAAAATCTCCCCAAAAAATAAAAAACAAATAAACGATCGTACAAATCTCTAAAACATAAAAAATAATTAAAACCATGAATACTCTGGAGAAAATCATAAAATCCTAAAACCAATTAAAACACCTAAAACCCCAAAACATATTAAAAACCATAAACCTAAAAAAACCCTTAAAATCCTAAAAATAATAAAAAAATCCTAAAAATCCTAAAAATCCTAAAATATCCCAAAAAAATCAAAAAAAGCCTAAAAATCCTAAAAACCCTAGAAACCCCTAAGAATTCTTTAAAAACATAAATAACTTAAAACCCTTAATGAATAATTAAAAACACTAAAAATAATAGAAAACCCTAAAAGACCTAAAAACCATAAAACCCCTAAAAACAATTAAATACCCTTAAACCCCATGAAACCCTAAAACCACTAAAAACTCTAAAAATCCAATAAACCCAAAATATGTTTAAAAAACACTTAGAAAACCAAGAACCCATAAATCGAAATATAAAAACCTACACCCTTAAAAACCATACACACCCTAAATACCCAAAAAAACCCTAAAACCCTCAAAATCCCAAAAAATTATAAAAGACCACAAAGGCCTTAAAAGGAACTAAAAATTTAAAAAATCATAAAAACCTAAAAACATAAAAAACCCCAAAGAATGTAACAAAAAATTTAAAAACACAAAAATCCCCTAAAAACATAAAAAATATTAAAAACCCTAAATAATTTAAAAGGTCCCTAAAAACCCTAAAATCCCTAAAAAGCATTAAAACCCCAAAAACATGTAAAAAACACCAAACCCTTAAAAATCGTAAAAACACACTAAAACTCTAAAAACCATTTAAAACTATAAAACCATTAAAAATTATAAAAACCATAATACCCTAGAAAACTAATAAAATATTAAAAACCCAAACAACCATAAAACACCTAAAACCCCTAAAAAATCCAAAAAATTATCAAATCCCTAACACCTATAAAAGTAGAGAAAATTCATAAAAATCCATAAAAAATCCCCTAAAACATAAAAAACCCTAAAATACATGAAGAATAATAAGAAAACATTACAAGCCTAAAAACACAGAGAACCCCTAAATAACTAATAATACTAAAAACCTGAATAACACAAAAAACCCCAAAAATAGAAAAAGGCATAAAAATTATCTAAGAAACCCTAAAACATACAAAATCCTGAAAACACCTAATAAAACCTTAAAAACCGAAAAACAATTAAAACTAATAAAAACCTCTAAATTCTAAAAACTATAAAAACCCCTAAAATACCCTAAAAACCTCTAAAAACATAAATACCCTAAAATATTAAAAACCCTAAAAAAATATAATATGATAAAACCCAATAGAAAATATAAAAACACCATAAAACTCTACAAACATAGAAAAAATATAAAAAAACATTAAACCCTAAAAACTCATTGAAAATTAAAAACCAAAAACAATACCGTAAAAACTGTAAAAACCCTAAAACACCTAAAACATCATAACACCATAAAAAACCTAAAAATATCAAAAAAGTAGAAAACCCAAAAAACCCTAAAAAACCCTATTAAAACCTAAAAAATAAAAAAACCTTGAAACCTCGAAAAAACCTTTATATCTTTAAAACCCCTAAGAAATATATATCCCATTAAAATCTCTAAAAACATTAAAAAAATAAAAATTATAAAAAAATCTATAAATTACCCTAAAAAGGAAAAATCCCCTAAAAACCCTAAATACACATAATAGAACCTTAATGCGTGAAGTCACATTGAACCCCTAGAAAATCTTGAAATGCTAAAAACCCTAAAATTCATAAAATACCCTAAACCCCTAAAAACCATAAAACCCCATAAAAACCATAAAAATAAAAAAATACCCATAAATACCCTCAAATCCACTTAATTCTAACAAAACCCCTGAAACCCCTAAAAACATTAATGAACTATATTAGCTATTAAAAACCCTTAAACACAATAAAAACCCAAAAATGATGAAAACCATAAACACCCTAAAAACCCCCAAAAAATTAAAATACCTAACACCCTAAAAACCTTACATTATGAAAAATCCATAAATCTTCATAAAAACATAAAAAACCTTAAATTTCTAAAAACCATAAGAAAACCTTTAAAAAAATCCAAAATCCCATAAAATCCTAAAAAAATTAATATCCTTTAAAATCCTTTAAAAAACCCTAGAGACCCATAAAAACCCTAAAATCCTCTAAAACTGTAAAAACACTTCACCACTCCAAAAAAAATCTAAAAACCTTTAAAACCCAATTAAACTAAAAAAATAACCTAAACAACCCAAAAACCATAAATAATATTAAAAAAATAGAAATCCATAAAGACCATCAAAATCCTTAAATACCCAAAAAACCTGAAATCCTAAAAAATCCCTAAAAACCCAATACTATGTAAAAACCCTAAACCCCTAAAAACTAATATATCCTTAAAACCCTAAAATAAATTAAAACACCAACAAAACCTAAAAAAGGATAAAATCTTAAAAATCATAAAACCCTAAAAACACTAAAAACCCTAATAATACCTAAAAATTCTTAAAACCTAAACATCCTTAAAAATAAATAGATGTCACTATAAACATAAAAACCTATAAATACTAAAAAAAGTAAAAAAATGAAAAAATAAAAACACTAAAACCCTTAAATAACTAAGAACCTTAAAAATGAAAAAATACCCATAAATCCATAAAACCAAAAAACCCCCAAAAAGCATAAATAACACTAAAAACCCCTAAAACCCATAAATCCAATAAAAAAATCAAAAAAACCCTTTAAACCCCTAAAAATATTTAAAAACAAATTAAAATTTTAAAATCCCAAAAAAAAGTAAAAAACCCCCATAAAAACCCATAAAAATAATAAAAACACAAAACCCTAAAAACCCATAAAAAAACAAAATCCCAAAAACCCCAAAAAACCAAAAAATCATAAAAAAACCCTAAAAATCCCAAATAAGGTAAAAACACTTCAAACCCTAAAACCCCATAAGAAAACCTTACAAACACTTAGAACCTAAAAATGATGAAAACCCTAAATCCCCATAAATACCATAAAACCACTAATCCCTTTAAAACATTTCAAAACCCCAAAAAATTAAAAATTCCAAAAACCTTTTAGGCTTCTAAAACGTTAAAAAACTCCTAAATCCCCTAAAAACAAAAAAAACTAAAAACACCTAAAGCCCCCCAAAAAAACAATAAAAAAATTAAACCCTAAAACCAATGAAAATCATTATAAATCTTAAAAATCATAAAATAACTAAAATTCCCTAATATTCCAAAAAACATTGAAATCCTTAAAACGCTAAAAACCCCTAATAAAACTATGAAAACCTTAAAAACCCAAAAAGCCCTAAAAACCATTAAAACCCTAAAACCCGATGAAAACCCTAAAAAAAATTAAATAATCTAAAAGCCCCCTATACCCATAAATATGTAAAAATCATTTAAAACACAAAAAACTATAAAAAATTAACGAAACCCCTAAAACCCTCAATATCCCTAAAAACTAGAAAAAGACTAAAAACCATAAAACACCCTAAAAATCAGAATAATCATAAAAAACATAAAATCCATAAGAAGATCATAAATATCTAAAAAACACGTAGAACCCCTAAAACCCATATAATCCTTAAGACCCTAAACCCCCAAAATCCTCAAAATCCATTAAAACCTAAAAATTATAAAAATCCAAAAATCCCTAAAAACGTAAAATACAATAAAATCCTAGAAAACCTTAAAAACACTTCATAACCAAAAAACAATTAAAATTAATAAATTCCCTAAAATGATGAAACCCTATGCACCCCATCACCTTAAAACCCCATAAAACCCAAAAAAACACTAAACCTTAAGAAAACTGTAACTACATTGAAGACCCTACAATACCCAATAAACTTAAAACACCATTAAACACCTAACAACATTTAAAAAATCACAAAGTATTAAAATCAATAAAATATTTAAAAAAACTAGAAAACACCATGAAATCCCAATAGACCTTAAAAACCCCTAAAACACCTCCAAATACCTATAAACACCAAATACACATAAAATACCAAAAATGACCTAAAAATCATTGAAAATTTAAAAAACCTAAAAACCTTGAAAGATCCTAATAAAACCTTTAAAACCTAAAAACACATAAAACCCAAAAAACCTAAAAACATTAAAAAACAAAAAACCCTTAAACCCCTTAAGACCACTAAAAACTCTAAAAATCATTAAAAATAATAATAGTCCATAAAAATCCAAAAAAATTTCTAAATTCCCTAAAATTTTAAAATTAACATTAAATCGTTTTAATCCCCTTAGAAATATTAAAAAACAAAAAATGCCTAAACCCCTTAAAAATCATGAAAACCCAAAAAAAACCCTAATACAATAAAAATTGAAAACCCCATAAAAATTCTTAAACAACATAAAAACCCTAAAACCCCATAAACATCATAAAAAAATATAAACACTAAAAAATTGTTGAACCCATAAAAAGGATAAAAAATATAAAAAACCCTAAAAATAATAAAAATATAAAAAAACCTAAAACCACAAAAAACCATAAAACCCAAAAAACCATTAAAACCCTCAAAACCCTCAAAATCCCTAAAGCCCTAAACCGCTAAAAAAATTCTAATGAATTCCTACACCCCCTAGATACGTTAAGGACCCTAAAACCCCTATATGACGGCGAGAAAACCGTAAACACCTAAAAAACATAAAACCCCTAGAAAACTTAAAAAACTCTAAAAACCCTAAAAACACAAAAAATACACCTAAAAAATAAAAACATTGGAAAACATTAATAAAGTGGCTAAAACCCATAAAACATTAAAACCCACAAAAAACTCTAAAACCCTCTAAACTAATAAAAACGTTCAAAACTCAAAAAACCATAAAAACCCTAAAATCCCTAAGAACCCTAAAAAACCTCAAAATACCAAAAAACAAAAAAAACTAGAAAATTCATAATAAACCCCTAAATATCCTTAAAACGTAAAAAACCATAAAACCCATTTAAACCCCAAATAAAACCATGAAAAAACCTTTTAATCCCCTATAAATGTAAAGAGACGGGGCCATTGAGCAGCGACCCTCCTCCCCTCCTCGCACTGCCTGGGTTTTCCCCTACTATCTTCCTCCTTCCTCCTCCAGCGAGGCCAAAACTTGTTTCTTTTTGTCTCGCTTCGGCTCGGCAACGGCTGATGATGGTTTTACGTGATCCGGTTGGAGTGGTGGTGGCATTTTCTTGCCCAGATTGCTCCAGATCTGGTGCGTTGGGTCTTCGGAAGGGGGGATCTGGTCTGGCTTACCCGATGGCAGCCCTGTTGCGCGTCCCATATCTTGATCTAGCTTCTTGGTGCCTGGTTTTGGGTTCAGAGGTGCTGTGAAGGTTCCCCTACCGTTATTCAGGTTTGTTCCGAGCTTTTGGAATTCCTTGTTTCTGGAATCGGTTTCGTTGCTGCGAAGGTTACCCTCCTTGCTCATGGTTCATTCCGGTTGGCTTCTGTCATGCCTGGTTCAAGAGCCAGCTTTGGTTGCTGCTTCCCCCTTCCACCTAATGGTCAGTTACAGATCTGGTAGTCCCGGTGCCTGCTTGTCTGTAGGGCCCCTCCAGTTCGTTTTCCTTGTGCCAAATCTGGAGGGCGCAGTGTCAACCCCGGCGTGCTTCTGGCCCCTTTCATGTATTCCTGTTTTGGTGTCGGCTACAGGTGTGGCTTGGTGTGCTCAGGTTCAGGTCCTCTTTCTTGGAGGAGGGAGGCTTTGGTTCTTCTTCTGATTCTCTGTCTCTTGCTGCTTCTTATGGTATTTGGTTGTGGTTCTGCATGGTATTTTTTGACATGCTATGGAGGCTTGGATTTGATGTGGGTGCTGGTGAGTTGGTTCGATGGAATGGTTGTTTGGGGCAAGTTGGATTGGATGGGATGTTTCTGCTGCGTGGCTCTTATGTTTTGGTGTTGGTGCTGGATGTTGTTTTTTGATGCTGGTGCTGGTTGGCTGGATGGTGTTGCGGACTGTTTTTGCTCGTGGTGAATGGTTGTGGTGGTTTGAAATGGTCTTGTTGGTGCTGATGGATGTTTTCTGCTAATCAGTTGGGAGGTGATGTTGGGGACTTATTTGTTTTTCTGATTTGTTTGGCTTTGTGTGTTTCTTTCTCTTTCTTGATCTTTCTCTTTTTTTTGGGGTCTTTTGGGTCTTGGTTGTAATGGTTTTTTGGGTGTGGGTTGTCTGACCCCTCCCCTCCCTTGTCTACTTGTTGTCTGTTGCGTCTCATTATTCTAATAAATTATTGGGGGGGGTGGGAATAGACCGACCCTCACATCTTCTTTTCCCTAAGAAAACCATAAAAATATAAAAATAGATAAAACACCTAAAAACCTAAAAAATAATAAATCCCCTAAAAACTCCAAGGACACTTGAAGCCCCCAAAAAACATAAACAAGTATAATATAAAAAAATATAGCCTAAAAATCACTAAAAACTCTAAATCCCTTAAAACCCCAAAAAATCATAAAAAACTCAAAAAATAATTAAAACCACTAAAAAGATAAATGAAACAATAAATACCAAAAAAACCCCTAAAACTCTTAAAACCATAAAATATCAAAAAACCAAAAAAACCCTAATAATTATAAAAAATAACTAAAATACATAAAAAAATAAAAAACGTAAGAAAACCGAAAACCCCAATGAAATAAATAAAAACCTAAAAACACTTTTAATCCACAAAAAACTAAGAAATGCTGAAACTATAGAAAACACTGAAACCCCTAAAAACCAAAAACCCCCTAAAATATTAAATACCCCAAATTCCCATAAAAACCCAAAAAACCACTAAAATCACTAAAAACCCATTAAGTTCCTAAAATCATTAAAAAAACAAAAAACCCATTAAAACCGTAAAAAATAAAAAATAATACCATAAAAACTATAAAAAAATAAAAACCCATAAGAATCGTAAAAAAATCCCTACAATTCCCTAATAGCGTAAAAATTTATAAATATCCTAGAAACCCCCAATAAAACATATAAACCTAAAAAAAATAAAACCCCTAAAAACTAAAAAACTCTAAATTCCCAAAAACCCCAAAATTCCCATAAAACCCTTAAAAAGTAGAAATCATTAAAACCATAAAAGACCATAAAAATCCTAAAAAACCCTTAAAAATAACTAAAAATGAAATAAATATAAACACTGTGATAATGCCTATGAAATCCTTAAAAACTAAAAACACTTAAAACCAGTAAACACATAAACTTTTCTAAAAAACCATAAACCCCTAAAACTCCTAAAACTCATAAAAACCCCTAAAACCATTAAAAATTATTTAAAACAATAAAACCCATAAATCCCTTAAAACCCACTAGAATCACTAAAAACCCTTTAAATATCTAAAACAATTAAAATCTCTATAAAACCATAAAACCATTAAAAACTCAAAAAACAAATAAAAACCCAAAACCCCCAAAAAACACATCAAAATAAAAAAACCTAAAAAAAATTTCTAAAAAAGACTAAAAAAACTAAAAAGATGTTGAAAACCCTAGAAACCACTAAAAACCTAAAAACACGTAACGCGCTAAAAGATTGAAAAATTATAAAACCCCTAAAATACACTAAACCTCCTTAAAACCCTAAAAAGATATTGAAACCCCTAAAAATAAAAGTACAACCAAAAACCATAAATCCCTAAAAACGAATGAAAACCCTGAAATCAACTAAAATCTTTAAACCCCTATAAACACCAAAAAAATTAAAAACTCTATAAAAAATTTAAAACCCAAAAAAGAAAAAAAAAACCTAAAACCTCAAAAAAACCATAAAACCCAAAATACCGTTAAAATCCCTTAAAATAATAAATCCCAAAAAATCATAATACCCCCAAAAATCCCTAAAAATGTTTAAACCCCTAAAAACTCTAAAACCCATAGAAAACCTTAAAAAATATAAAAAATTAAAACTCTAAAACCCCTAAAACACTAAAACCCCTAAGAACACAAAAAACCATAGAAAACCTCAAAACTCTATAAAACACTAAGAAATACGAAAAAAAATCACTAAAATTATTTTAAACTGATAAAAAAGGTAATGAAATAAAAAACCCAAAAAAATACATAATTAAAAAACTCTAAACCCCCAACAAAACCATAAAACTCTAAAAATCCTAAATATCCATAAAACCCCTATAAATCCCTAAAATCTATAAAAATACTAAAAAATACATAAAAATTTCTTAAAACATTATAAACCCTAAAACACCTAAAAAACATAGTAAGCCCATAAAAACCTAAAAAAAATAAAAACCCCTGAAAACCCAAAAAATGGTGAAAACCCTAACAAATCCTAAAAACACCTCAAAACCCTAAAAACATGTAAAAACCTTAAAAAATATTAAAACCCATAAAACCGATAAAAACCACTAAAAACATAAAAATACCCTTTAAACCCCTAAAAACATAAAAATAAATAAAAACCTACAAATCCATAAAAACTGAAAAAATCCTAAAAACACAAAAACCCAATGGAAACCCTAAAAACCTTTAATCCCCTCAAAATCCCCAAAATCTAAAAAAACCATAAATATCCTAAAAATACCTTAAAATATCTAAAAACATAAAAACCTTAAAAATAATAAAAATACATAAGAAAACCTTAAATATCTAAAAATGCCTTAAACCCATAAAAATGCTAACAACAAAAACACCAGAAAAACCAAAAAACCCCTAATAACCCCTAAAAAAATATAAATTCCTTAAAACCCCATAAAAACAGTAAAACCCAATAAAAAACTAAAAATAATTTAATCACTTAAAAGCATTAAAACCCTTTAAAACCCTCAAAATCTGAAAAAACCCTAAAAAACACAAAAACCATAAAACCCGTAAAAACCCAAAAAAACACATAATACCACTCAAAATACGAAAAAAACCCTAAAAATAAATATAATCCTATAAATTCCATAAAAATCCATAAAAAGTTTAAGAATTATAAAAACCCTAAAACCCCTAACAGAACCATAAAAACCGGAGAACACCTACAACCCCAAAAATCCTAAATAAATTCCAAAATTCATAAAAAAACCTAAAACCCCTAAAAACTTCAAAATACATAAAACCCCAAAAAAATCCTAAAAATAACTAAAAATCCCTATAAATTTTAAAGCACTAAAAACCATTAAAGACCGAGAGAAAATTTTGAAAACCAAAAAACACTTTAAAACCCTAAAAGTATAATAATCCTAAAAATCATAAATAACATAAAAACAAGAAAAACTATAAAACACCTAAGAATATTAAAAACGCTAAAACCAATAAAACCCATAAAACACACTAAAAAATATGAAAACCCATTAAACCCATATAAACATTAAAAAACACTAAAAACATTCAAAGAAAAAAAAAGTGAAAATACCCTAAAAACCCAAAAAAACCAAAAGACCCTCAAAATAAAAAAACCGTAAAAGTCATGAAAAATCCCTAAAATCTAGAAAGAAAAAATCCCAAATAATGAGGAATAATTCTAAGAACCCCTTAAAAACCTAAAAATACATTAAATCCCTAAAACTGGAAAAAATCGTCAAAATACAAAAAATGCCAAAAAAACCCTAAATCCATAAAAAACCCTTAAAACACATAAAATCAATAAACCCAATAAAAACCCTAAATGACTAATAACACGGAAACCCCATTAAACCCCTAAAATCATTAAATACTCATAAAATAGTTAAAAACCCAAAAAACCACTAAAAACTAAAACCCCCAAAAAACCACAAAACACATAAAACACAAAAAGAACCATAAAAACTCTCAAATAAAAAAACCCTAAAACTATGAATATGAAAAAATCCATAAAATCCCTAAGAGAGAGCGGATTTTAGTCTCCACAGAGCAAGAGAAGGCTAGGATGAAGCTGCTATCAAGGCTTGGCATGCAAGAGGATTTTGAGTCTGGATGGGACTCAATAGACATGGGTGTTGAGTCAGATTTCAGTTTTGCGGATGTGGGGGACGACTTTGGTGTGGGAATGGGCTTTCGAGGTGTGGAGTTGGAGGATTTTGGTGGCAATGTTGACTGATCCACCCCTTATGTGCTTTCCCTTTTGGAATTTTTGACTTGTTTGTTTTTTTCTTTTTTCTTTTTTTCCTTTCATTCTGTGGCCTTCGGGCTGAGGTCGTAAGGGGTTTTGAGTGTGGATCGGTGGATCCCCCCCTCCCTTGTCTTCTATGTCTCTGTATTTTCTTTTAATAACTTTTGGGGGCTGCCAGGAATAGCCTGGACCCGAGCCTTCCTTGCCCTAAAAACACAAAAAACACTAAAAATAGAAAAATTTAAATAAAAACATAAAATCCTAAAAACACTTAAAACCCCTAAAAGCCTATGAAATTCTAAAAACAATTAAAATCCATAAAAACAAAAAATCTCCTAAAAACCATCAAAACCACCTGAAACCATAAAAATCCTAAAAAAATCCATAAAAACCCCTAGGAACATAAAAACCCCTAGAAGCCTTGAAAACCCCTGTGGAACTATTAAAAACCAAAAAAACATAAAACCCCTAAAACCCTAAAAATGTTAAAAACCAAAAAAACTGTATAAAAATATAAAAAATCTTATAAAGCCTTCAAACCCTAAAAACCATTAAACTCATAAAATTTTTCATTAAAATCCATAAATTGTAAAACCCCTAAAATACTAAAAAACATAACAAACCCTTAAAAATATAAAAACACTAAACCCCTAAAAACCTACAAACCTTAAAGACAATAAGAAGAAACTAAAAATTTAAAAATTAATAAAAATCATTGATAAACAGAAAACCCTAAAAACACATAAAAATAGTATAAAAACTCAAATTTCAAAAAATATTTAAACCAAAAAATGTTAAAAACTGTAAAAGACAATAAAACAACAAAAATCTAAAAAAATAATAATTTGGAAAAAAAATTTAAAATCCCTAAAAAACCATAAAACTCTCAAAATCATAAAAAACCAATAAAATATAAAATGTCCCAAAAATGCCTTAAAAAGTATAAATCCCTAAAAACGTTACAAACTCAAAGATAACCTTAAAAAACTAAAAATAAAGAAACCCCTAAATCCCTAAAAATTGATAGAATTCCTATAAACCTAAAAACATTTACAAACACTCAAAACCATCAAATCCTTAAAAATCCTAAAACCATAAAGATCCATTAAAAGACCCCAATCCTGTAAAAATATAAAGGACTCTAAAAAACCTAAAAAACATTTAGAAATGATTAAAATCCTAAAAACACATAAAAGTCATAAAAACCAAAAAAACTCTGAAAACCCTAATAACCCTAAAAATACCCTTAAAACCCTAAAATTCCTAAAAACCATAAAAATATATTCAATCCTTATAAACCCAAAAAACCCTATAAAACTGTTAAAACTATGAAAAGTATTTAAACCCCTAACAATGTTTAAAAAAATCTAAAATCCCATAAAAATCTTAAAAACTAATAAAACATGTAAAACCCCAAAAGACTGTAAAAAATAATACCCTAAAACCCCAAAAACCCCTCAAAATTACTAAAAAACTTAAAAACTATAAAAATCCATAAAATTCCTTAAAATACCTAAAAATATAAAAAACATAAAATGTATGAAATACCATAAGAAAACCTTTAAAAACTGAAACAGTTAACCCACTAAAACCTATAAAATTTAAAAACCGTAAAAAACATAACACCGTGAAAACCATAAAAACACTAAAAACCATAAAACCCCTAAAACCCATAATATCCCTACAAACCCACTAAAAGATCCCCAAACTATTTAAACCCCAAAAAATGATAAGAAACTCTACAAATCCTTAAAAACACTAAAGTGCTCAAAAAAAATAATAATAAAACCCAAAAAATGGTAAAACCACAAAAAATCCCTAAAGATCTAAAAACCATAAAATCGTTAAAAAATTCATAGAAATACCAAAAACTTTAAAAATAATCCTAATACCCATAAAAACCAAAAGAAAACCTAAAAACACTTAATATCCTGAGAAATGTAAAAGACCCTAAAAACCATAAAAACCCATAAACCCCCTCAAAATCCCTAAAGCCCCTAAAAACTATAGAATTACAAAATATCCCTAAAAATACCAAAAAAACATAAAACCATGAGAAATACATAAAAACCTAAAAACACTTAATAATCCTTAAAAATAAAAAAACTAAAAATACTAAAACCCTAAAAGGACATAAACCCCTAAAACAATAATAACCACTAAAATCCTTAAAACACCTAAAATCCTATAATAAACCTAAAAAGTACTAGGATCTCTAAAAACCCATTAAGTTGGTAAAAAATTTGGAAGATATAAAAACACCTAAGAACCCTAAAAACACAAAAAACCCCAACAACCCTAAAAACCTATAAAGAAGCTAAAAACACTAAAAATCCTAAAACCGGTAAAAAATTACTAAAACCGCTATAAACCATAAAAACCTAGAAAATTCCAAAAAATCCACAAAAACATAAAAAAATAGTAGTAAAACCCTAAATATACATAAGAAAACCTTAAAGCACAAAACACATAAAACCTGGAAAATCCAAAAGAATATAAAACCCCATAAAACCCCTAAAATAATAATAACCCCAAAAAACCCAAAAAATCCCTAAAAACCCATTAAAACAACAAAAATCAAAGAAATAATAAAAATTCCTAAAATTGTAAAAAACCTTAAAAACCCTGAAAACCCCAAGGAAAACCTTAAAACCCAGAAATTAATTTAAACCCCTAAAAATCCTGAAAACACTTGAATCCTTAAAAACCATTTAATATCCTAAAACCCCTAAAACTATAAAACCCCAAAAAAACCAATAAAACCCATAAACCCTACTAAAAACTATAAGAACCCTTTAAACCTTTATAAATTTTAAAAAAAATAAAAAAAAATAGAAACCCAAAAAAATAAAAAAGCCTCCAACAAAACCATAAAAAACATAAGAACCATAAAAAGCTATGAAAACCTTCAAAATCCATAAAAACTCTAAAAACCCTAAAAATCAATAAAATTCCATAAAATTCCAAAAAATGTAAAAAACCCTAAAAATCTCTAATAAAGTCATAAAAACTAAAAACAACAGAAACCCCTAAAACACTAATAAAAAATAAAACCCATAAAACCCATAAAAACCATCAAACCCTAAAACAACAAAAAAACTATAAAAACATGTTTAAACCCTATAAACAGAAATGAACACTAAAAAAACATTAAAACCCTAAATAACTAAAAAAACCCAAATAACCCAAAAATATTAGAAACCCAAAACCCCCTCAAAATCCATAAAACCATGAATAAACCATAAAATTCCTAAAATATCCAAAAAATCCCTAAAAATATCAGAATGCCTAAAAATCGAGAAAACCCATAATAAAACCATAAAATATTAAAAACACATAAAACCCCTGAAAAATGAAAACTAATAAAAATCTTAAAATACCATGAATACCATAATCACACCTTAAAACTATAAAAACCGTAAACACCCATAAAAATCCAAAAATTACTTGAAAAATATAAAAACCATTTAACCCATAAAATGTTAAAAACATTAAAAACCATAAAACCCCTAAAAACTAAAAAACCATAAAAAAGAATAATAATAAGAATAACACAAAAAACCCTGAAAACCCGAAAAATAACTGAACACCCTAAAAACCATAAAATTCCTAAAAATCACTATAAATCATTAAATACATAAAACCCCTAAGAAACATGAAAACCCCTATGAAAACCACACTATCCTAAAAACACTTAAAACCCCTAAAAACATAAGAAACACTAAATAACCAAAAAATACCAAAACCCATAGAAATAATGAAAATCTCTAAAACCCAAAATTCCCCTAATACATAAAATAAATTGAAAAAAGACAACAAATAATGTAAAAATAATTAATCAGCTAAAAAATTTAACTACTTTAAAATCCAAAAAAATAATTAAAATCTAAAAAAACACTAAAAACTGAAAAAGCCCTAAAACCCCTAAAACCCCTAAAAATTTAAAATAAAAATAATATAAATACTCAAAAAATTATCGAAAATACATAAACATATTTAAAAATGTAAAAAACACTAAAACCCCAAAGAAACAATAAAATTCTAAAAACACATAAAACCCAAAAAATGACAAATTCTAAAAACCAAAAAATAACACTAAAAACTCAAAAAAGCCCTCAAAATCTCTAAAATCACTCACAAATATAAAAATTCAAAAGAATCCATAAAATTGTAAAAATTCGTCAAAACACTAAATATTCCTAATAAAGCCTTAAAAACCAAAAAACAATTATAAACATATAAATTAAAAAAATGATAAAAACTATAAAAACCCTAAAAACCATCATCACCAAAAAAAGATTAAAAACCATAAAACCTATTAAAACCAAAAAAGAACCACTAAAAACTATAAAAACCCTTTAAAAACTAAAATAATTAAAAATTATCATAAACTTTAAAAACTCTAAATATAGTCAAAAAACCCATAAAACCAAAATAAACCAAAAAACCCTGAAAATCCTAAAATCATTCAATATTCCTAAAAACCTTAAAAACCTTAAAAATATTAAAAATATTTAAAACATAAACCCTAAAAACATTAAAAACCCCAAAGAAAACCATAAAAACCTAAAAACAATGAAAACACCTAAAATCCTAAAAAAATAAAAACCTTAAAAACTCAACAAACCATAAACCCATAAGAACATTGAAACCCCTAAAACCCCTAAAAACTTTAAAAACATTAAAAACCCTTTAAAACCCCAAAAAAATCAAAGAAAAGACACTAGAAACCCAAAATACCAAAAAACCCCTAAAACATTAAAATCCCTAAAAACCCTAAATCCCATAAAATCCGAACAAAATCCTGAAAAAAAACCATGAAAAAATCTATGAAATTATTAAAACACATAAAACCCCTCAAAATCCCTAAAAACCCAAAACACCCATAAACATCCTAAAAGAACCCTAAAATGTTAAAAATAAAATAAATTATAAAACCCTAAAAAACCCTATGACATTATCAATAACCTAAAAAATCATAAAACCCCAAAAAAATACAATCATAAAAAACCCTAAAAACCCTAAAGGAACACAAAACCCCAAGAACCACTAAAAACCAAAAAATCCCTACAAAAAAATACAAAAAACTCAAAAAACCCACCAATGACCTAAATACTCTTAAAACACTCAAATCCGTCATACCCTTAAAAACATTAATTAAATATTAAAACCCCTAAAAACTAAAAAAAAACTAAAAAACCAAGAAATATAAAACCTCTAAAAACTATAAATTCCACCAAAATCCCTAAAAACCCCTAAGACCATAAAAATATGAAAAAAATCCTTCAAAATGCCAAAAAAACATAAACAACATAAACCCCTGAAAAATTCTTAAAAACATTAAAAACATAAAAACTCTTTAAACCACTAAAGAACCTAAAAGACTCTGAAACCCATCAAAACCCTAAGAACACTAAAAACACTAAGAAAAACTAAAAACCCTAAAAACAATTAAAATACTAAAAATGATTAAAAAATCTATAAAAATATAAAATAATAAAAACCCTAAATAACCCTTAAAACATTAAAACACTCAATACCCCAAAAAACACATAAAACCCTAAGAACCCATAAAAGGAAAAAAAAACCCCTAAAATCCCCTCAAACACATAAAACTCGTAAAAACTAAAAAAAATGCTAAAAACTATAAAAACCATAAAAAACATTAAAGCTATATAAACCCGTTAAATGCCTAAGCAGATTTAAAAAAAATTTAAAAACCATAAATACCCTCAAATCACAAAAATCTCATAAATACCAAAAAACCCATAAAACTCCTAATGTACCCTAAAAATCCCTAAAAATACTAAAAACCATTAAAATACTAAAAACCTCCTAAAAATTCCTAAAAACATAAAAAACCATAAAAACCATAAAAACCCCTATGAAAACCCTAAACACCACAATATAATTAAAACCACTAAAAACCTAAAAACCTCTAATAACCATAAAATTCCTTAAGAAACCTAAAATATCGTAAACCCATAAAACCTCTAAAACTGGTAAAAACCTAAACACTTGTAAAAACCATAAAAACCCACAAAAATTTCTAAAAAACCTTTAAACCTCTAAAAATTGAAAATGATCTAAAATTATTAAACCGCTAAAAATATCAAAAAAAACACTAAAAAATCCAAAAATAAACACTAAAATCCCTCAAAATTCCTAAAAACCCATAACAATCCATAAAATCCTTAAAAATCCCTAAAAATGTAAAAATCCAAAAAACCCTGAACCACCTTATGAAAACCAAAGAACAAAAAAACACTTGAAACCCATAAAAACCATAAAACATTATAAATTTCATAAAAAACGTACAAAACACAAAAAACCCTAAAATCAATACAAACACCTAAAACATTAAAAAAACTAAAATTGCTAAAAAGATAAAAAATATCATAAAATTCAAAAAAGCCATAAAACCCTAAAAACCCTAAATTACAAAAATTATCTATAAAAACCTAAGTACCATACAAATCCTAAAAAATAAAAAAATAGCTAAAAACACAAAAACCCCTTGAATCCCTAAAAAACTAAAGAAAACCTTAAAAAACAAGAACTACATAAAAATCCTAAAACACATAAAAGGCTAAAACCCATAAAAACCCTTAAAGCCCTTAGAAAATAAGAACTCCCAAAACATAGAAAACCCATAAAACCCCAATAACACCTTAATGTATAAGTCCCCCTATAATGGTTTTTACTTTTTTTTAATTGGGGCACCAAGATCTTTGCTTGATCTGCGCCTTCTTTGCCCATAAAACCCCAAAAAATGCACTAAAAAAATTAGAAACCTTTAAACACATAAAAATGCTAAAAAATTCTAAGAAACAAAAATCCCCCTAAAAACTAAAAAAACTTTAAACCCCCCGAAAAATCATAAACCCCATAATAACCCCTCAAATCCCTAAAACCCTAAAACCCAGAAAAATCCCAAAAATCCCTAAAATTCACTAAAAACATAAAAACCCTAAAAACATGAGAATCTTAAGGAAACCTTACAAAACTAAAAACACTGAAAACCCATAAAACCCAAAAAACCCAAAAGACCATAAAAACGCTAAAATTGTTCAAAATCCCAAAAAACCCAAAAGACCATAAAAATCCTTAAAAGCCCTAAAAATCAATAAAACCATTAGAAACCATAAAAATCCTAAACCCCCCCTAAGAAAAACCACAAATCCTAAAAATAGTTAACAACCCTAAAAATCTAAAAAATTATAAAATCCATATTAACCCTAAAAACCTAAAATACACTCAAAATCCCTAGAAACATGAAAAACGATACAAATCCAAAAAAAACATAAAATACATAAAATCATAAAAACCAAAAAAAACTCTAAAACCCCTAATAAGACCTTTAAAAACTAAAAGTACTTAAAACCCCGAAGAACCTAAAAAATGCTAAAAACCAATTAAACCCTAAAATTACGTAAAAACCCAAGAAACCCAAAAACCCAAAAACCACTAAAACCTAAAAATACCCTCAAATCCGACTATAATAATGAAAACACTTTGAATCCCTAAAATAGTTAAAAACACAAAAAACACATAAAAATCCTTAAGAACATGAAAAACACATAACCCCCAAAAACTATAAAAACCCTAAAAAACAATGAAACAGTAAACCCCGAAAACCTCTAAAAAATATTTAACACCTAGACTTCCTAAAAAAGTCCTAAAATTATAAAAAACAAAAGATCCCTAGTTTCCCTAAAAACCCTAAGAAATACATAAAAACATAAAAACACTTGAATCCTCTAAACACATACAAAACACTTAAAACCCTAATAAAACTAAAAACGCTAAAAACCATACAATCCATAAAAACCCTAAAACAATAATAACCCTAAATCCATAAAAATCATAAAAACCACTAAAATATTTAAAACCTCTTTATTCAAACTAAAATATTAAAATACATAAAAACCATAAAACCCCAAAAAACTCAAAGAATATCCTATAACCTAAGAAAAAAATAAATATCCTAAAACACCTCAAAATCCCAAAAAAATCTATAAACAAAAAAAAATATTAAAATAACACAAAAAAATCCTAAAAATGTAAAAAATCCAAAAACCCAAAAACCCTAGAGAAACAATAATAATCTAAAAATAATAAAACCCCTAAAATCGTAAAAAACTCTAAAATCCATAAAAATCCTAAAACCCTTAAAAACCCTAAAAGAAATAAAAACACCAAGAAACCCTAAAAACCCAAAAACAAATATAAACCTCTAAAACATTAACGCCACAATAATTCCATAAAAATGATTAAAAATAATAAAAATACTTAAAATAATAAATTTTTAAAAAAACATCAAAACATAAAAAAAATCCATCAAAAACCTTCACTCAAAATCCATAAAAACCCAAAAAAATCAAAAAGGTCACTACAAATGCAAAACCTATAAAAAAACCCAAAAACTGTTGAAAAAACCTAAGAGAACCTTAAGAACCTAAAAACATGTAAACCAATAAAAACCTAAAAAAAATATAAAAACAATAAAATCCTCAAAAAAAATCTTCAAAACCATTTAACCCATAAACACCTCAAAACCTCAGAAACCTTATAACCCCATAGAAATCCAAAAAACCACTAAAAAATCAAAAACCATTTAAACACCAATTTTTTTAAATACATTGAAAAAACATAAACCCATAAAAAACTAAAACCCAAAAGAAACCATAAAAACCCTAAAAAATATAAATATCGATAAAAACACTAAAAACCAAAAAAATCCTCAAATTCCCTAAAACCCCTAAAAACATAAAAAACATGGAAAACCCCGACGAAAAACATAAAAACCTAAAACCACTTAAAACCCCTAAAAACCTTATAACATTAAAAACCCTAAAATCCATCAAAACTATCAAAACCCTGAAAACCCAAAAAAACATTATGAAAATGTTAAAATCCTAAAAACACTTAAGACCCCCAAAAACCTAAAAATTCTAAATAACCTAAATACCATAAAAACACAAAAAACATTATAATCCCTAAAAAACCCTAAAAATATTTAAACACCACAAAAACCCACAAATACAACAAAAACCTAAAAAACCCTAAAACCCAACTAAAAATTATAAAACCACATTCAATAAAAAAAATTAAAATCTCTAAAAATCATTAAAAACACTAAAAACATAATAAAGACAAAAAGACACATAAAACCAATAAAACCCCTATAAAACCTCAAAATCCCTAAAAACACGAAGAACCATAATAATCCAAAAAAACACTGAAAAGACTATAAATGTAAAAAAACCCTAAAAACCTGATACCCCATCAGAAAACACTAAAATCCTTAAAATAGTTAAATCCCCTAAAAAACCAAAAAAATGCTAAAAATCATAAAATACCAAAAAACCCTAAGATTGATATTTCCCCAACAGTACTTAAAAAACATAAAACCCATAAAACCCCTTAAAAGAACTAAAAACTCTGAAATCCCATTAAACCCCCCCACCCCAAATATTAAATACTCTAAAAAAACATTAAAACCCCCAATAAACTAAAAAATAAAATAAAACCCAAAAATAGAAAAAAATCTAAAAACCATAAGAATACTAAAAATCCAAAAGAAACCCATAATAACATTAGAAAACTAAAAACCCTAAAAACTCCGTAGAAAATCAAAAAACCTAAAAATTCTTAAAACCCCTAAAAAAGAAAAACACTAAAAAGTATACAAACACTAAAAAACATAAGTTTCCCTAAAAACCCTTAAAAACAGTAAAATTTTATAAAATATATAAAAACATCTAAAAACATAAAAAATAAAAAAACCTAGAAATCCCTTAATAAAAACATAAAAAACTAAAAACACTTAAAAACCTACAAATTTATAAAAACCCTAAAAACCTATAATTACTCTAAAAACTATATAAACCCCTAAAACCCTAGAATAACACTAAAACCATAAAAACTCTAAAATCCCACTAAAAACTCAAAAAAATGTTTCAACCCCAGAATCCATTAAAAAACTCTAAATAACCTTAAACCCCATAAAACTCAAGAAAACCCCTAAAAACACTAAAAATCACAAAAACACTCAAAATCCCTAAAAACATAAAAAACTCCTAAAATTTTAAAAAACCCCCAAAAAATCAATAATAATATAAAACCACTAAAAACTGTAATACACCATATCGAATCCATTAAAAAACCAAAAAAAATTAAAACCATAAAAACATAAATATGATAAAAAACCAAAAAAAAAGATCAAAATCCCTAAAACCACTAAAATATCCTTAAAAGCCCTAAAAATCCTTAAAAAATTAAAATATCCAAAAAGAATTTAAGGCCCATAATAATACCTTTGAAATGTAAATACACTTAAAATCAAAAAAAAGAACAAAAAAATGATAAAAACCATGAAACCACTTAGAAACCCTTAAAACCCTCAAAATACCTAAAAGACTAAAAAAATAAAATTCCTTAAAAAACATAGAAATTCTTGAAATCATAAAAACCCTAAAAACGTGAAAACCTCTGAAGAAAAATATAAAAATAAAATAAAACATCAAACCCCTAAAAATATAAAAACGTTGTAAAATCCATAAAATAACTTAAAACCCTAATCCCTCCAAAAAAACCCTAAAACATTAAAAAAACCCTAATAGTGAAAAACACATAAAACAATAAAAACTCTTAAACCATTTAAATATCTATATACAATAAAAAAGTCTAAAACCACTTAAAACCCTAAAAACTGCAAAAATTTCCAAAAATAAAAAAAAACCATAAAAAACATGAAACCCTAAAAGGAATAAAAAACATAAAATACCTAAAATCTATAAAAACATCAAAATATTAAATATCTTTAAAATAACTTAAAACGTAAAAAACCCTAAAAATCATGAAACACCCCTAATAAATCCTAAAAAAACTAAAAAAACTAAAAATCAATAAAACCTAAAAAACTAAAAACCAATAAAACATAAAAAACACTAAAATCCCAAAAACCACTAAAAACCAAAAAAACCCTAAAAGTTTCAAAATCCCTTAAAACCATAAACGCCATTAAAATCCAAAAAACAAGAAAATAAATAAAAACATAAATCCCCTAAAAACCGGGAAGACCCCTATAAAAACCTTCAAAACCTAAAAACACATATATCCCCTAGAATACATAAAACCCCCTAAAACCCTAAAAACCCTCAAAGATCCTTAAAATCATCAAACCCCCTAAAAACTCGAAAAACCCTTAAAAATAAAAAAACATTAAAATCCCATAAAAATCCTAAAACCCACTAAAAACTCTAAATACCTTTTAAAAAAATTAAAAATGTTAAAAACTATAAAAAACGATAAAACACTAAAAAACAAAAAAGAACAGTAAAACCTAAAAACCATAATAATCCTAAAAACCCTAAAAATTCCTCAAAACTAAAAAAAAAAAAATTCTAAAAAATATCTAAAAATCCCTAAAACTGTAAAAATCCAAACACCCTTGAAAATCATAATAAGACCATAAAAACCATTAATTAATTAAAAAAACTAAAAAAACACTTAAATCACAAAAAACTCTAAAACCTAAAAAACCATAAACACCCCTAAAATTATTAAAAACCCTAAAATCCTTAAAAACACTAAATCCCTCACAAAATCTAAAAACCCTTTAAACCACAAAAAATGTAAAAAATACTAAAAACCATTAAACCCATAAAAAACTCAAAACCCCCTAAATTCACAAAAAACAATGAAAATCCTAAAAATCCTAAAAACATTGAAATCCATCAAAGTCCATAAAACTCTTAAAAATAATAAAAAACCTAAAAATTGAAAAATAACATAAAAACCGAAAAAAAAATCCTATAAAAACACAACAAAAACCTTAAAAACCTAAATACACTTTAAACCCTTAAAAACATAAAAACTCTAAACATCTTAAAAAGCCTAAAAGACCATAAAAACCCTGAAAACCATTAAAATCCCTAAATCACTAAAAATCCTAAAAAATCCTAAAACACTTAAAATCCCTAAAAAGGTAAGTAACCATTAAAACCATGAAACCTCTAAAAAATCAAAAAATCCTAAAAATAGTAAAAAATCCTATATTTCGAAAAAACAATCAAAAACTCAGAAATCCGTAAAACCAAAAAAAACGAAAGACCCCAAAAAACCCTAAAATCCCTCAGAATCCCTAAAAACCATAAAAACCAAAAAAACATAAAAAATACCTAATAATATTTAAAAATGTAAAAAAAAACCTAAAAAACCTAAATATCCCAAAGAATACCTTTAAACTATTAAATAAATAAAACCCATAAAACCCTAAAAATGCTAAGTGTTCTAAAAAATCCTTTAAATGCTAAAAAACCCAAAACCCCCAAAATATGAAAAAAATCATAAAAACCCATAAATATATAAAAAGAACCAAAAAATCCCTAAATACACTAAAAACACAAAATAAATCAATTAGAAATCATAAAATCCTAAAATACATAAAACCACAAAAAAACCTAAAAAAACTAAAAACACTAGAAAACCCTAAACCCGCGAAAACCCCAAAAAAATGCATATAACCCCTAAAAAGTTTATAACCCCCAAAAACCCATGAAGACCAAATAAACACAAAAAACTATAAAACCCATTAATCCCATATAAATGTTAAAATAACCATAAAAAACCATAACCCCCTAAAATTAGAAAAATACCTAAATGCCAATAAAACTATAAAATGCCTAAAATCTCCAAAAAAAGATAAAAAAATCAAAATTCCTAAATTCCAAGAAAACCATACAAATTTTAAAATCACTGAAAATTTCTGAAAACAAAAAAAAACCTATGACACCTGAAATCCCAAATGAAGTCATTAAAAACAAAAATACACTTAAAACCCCAAAAAGATAAAAATGCTAAAATCCCATAAAACTTGAAACCCCTAAAAAACCCTAAAACATTTAAAACCCTAAAACCCATAAAAAATAAAAAAAACTGAAAACTATAAATACTATATAAACAACTAAAAATGCTAAAAAACTATAAAAAAACATAAAAACCTAAAAAATCAAAACCCATAAAACCCAAAATATGCCTAAAACACCACAAAACCCTCAAATACTTAAAAACCCAAAAAAAAATTAAATTTATAAAAATACATAAAATAATCTAAACACACAAAAAAACAATAACGAAACCATAAAAATCTAAAATACATAATACACCTAAAAACAAAAAAAATAGATTGAAACCCTTAAAACCAATAAAAACCCCTAAAACCCAAAACCCCAAAACCCCAAAAACCCAAAAACCCCTAAAAAGCAATGAAAACCATTATGAGCCATAAAAATGTTAAAAACATTAAAAACCCATAAAAACCCTAAAAAACTCAAAAAACCTAAAACCCTAAAAAATTAAAAAAAATCCTAAAACCCCATAAAATCGTAAAAAACCCTAAAATTCATAAAACCCCATATAATTCCTAAATATCCCTAAAATACATAAACACATGAAAACCTTAATAACCATGGAAAACCATAAGAAAAAAATACAAACTAAAGACACTTATAACACATAAAAAACCAAAAAACACTAAAAACACTAAAAAAAACTATACACCCCCAATACCCAATAAATCAATAAAAACGCATTAAAATTTCTAAAAACCCTTTAAACCGATAAAATTTTAATAAAACATTAAAAAATTTAGAAACCCTAAAAAACTAACAGACCCCTAAAAACTCAAAAAAAAAAACAATTAAAACCCCAATACCCAAAATACCATCCAAATCCCTGAAAAACCCAAAACCCATACAAATCCCAAAATTTCATAAAATTCCCTAAAAGATAAAAAACCTAAATAAATATAAAAATACTTAGAAAACCTTCAACCAGATAAAACTCTAAAAAAGCTAAAAAATTCTAAAACCACAAAAAGACACTAAAAACCCTAAGAATTCCAAAAAACACAAAATAACCATAAATATTATAAAAATACCCTAAAATACCAAAAAACATAAAAACCCTAAATACTGTGAAACCCCATAAGAAAACAATAAAAATATAAAATACATAAAAAACCCTAAAAACCCTAAAAATATAAAAGCATCCATGAAAACATTTAAATACCCTAAAACCCAAATAAATCCCAAAAAATCACTAAATACTCTAAAAATCTTTTAAACCACCAAAAATGTTAAAAAATTGTAATTAACATTAAATACCCTAAAAACTAAAAAAAAATCCCAAAAAACCAAAAAAAACCATATAAACCCTAAAAAGATTAAAACCAAAAACCCTTCAAATCCATGAAAACCATAAAACCCCTAAAACTAATAAAAATGTAAAAAATATACCAAAAAATATATAATAAACCATGAACACCACAAAAACCCCTAATAAAACATAAAAACATAAAAACACTTAAAACACATAAAAATATAAATATGCTAAAACCCCTAGAAACCCTAAAAAACCAAAACACCCTAAGAATCATTAAAATACTTAAAACCATAAAATATAAAAAAACATAAAATACATAGAAATATTAAAAACCATTATAACCTTAAAAACCCGAAAAAAATATTAACAACCTAAAAACACTTAAAACCCTTAAAAACTAACAAATGCTAAAAATCCAAAATAACAAAAAGAAACACTAAATATCATAATAACCCATAAAAAAACCCATAGAATCATTAAAACGTATTATAATCCATAAAAACCCTAAAACACACTAAAAATCGAAAAATCAATAAAACCGCTAAAAAACTGTAGGGGTTCCAAGAATCTGATTTGGTGTTTGTGGTGAAGGATCTTTGTCAAAACTCTAGGAAGGTTCCATGGAGGCTACTACTACAATGGATTGAATAAATTAGCTTATCCAAGAACATGATTCTCAAGATCACTCATACATACATGGAAGCCAATATGGTGGCCGATGCTCTTTCCAAGATGACTATTGAGGAATGCTGCTCATAGTGGTCTTTCATTGCTCCTTCTTTTTTTGTGTCTCATGTAGGCTCTGACATGAAGGGTACCACCCGCACCCGAACGTACATGTCCCCCCTGTAAAGTTTTCTACTTTTCCTTATTTATAAATTGAGGCACCAATCTCCATGCTTGGTTCGGGCCTTCTTTTCCCTAAAAATGTTAAAAACACTAAAAAAACATAAAACCCAAAAAAACTCAAAAAAATGAAAAAAACCTAAAAACCCAACAAAACTATAAAACCCCAAAACCCATTTAACCCCATAAAAGTAACTAAACACCATAAAAGTATAAAATTATATTAATATACTTAAATACATAAAGAAACCCTAAAACATCTGAAAATTCGTAAGAAAATCATAACAATAAAAAACAATTAAAACCCGTAAAAACCAAAAAAATTACTAAAACCCCTCAATGATCCTAAAAACCCTAAACCCCCTAAAAATCCTAAAACCCCTAAAAACCCTAAAAACCCTAAAATTTGTAAAAACCCATAAAAACATAATAATCCTAAAAAATCCAAATAAATTCACTAAAAATGTAACAAACCCTAAAAACCTATAAAACCCCTAAGAAACCATTAAAAACCTAAAAAATATTAAACCCCTTAAAGCCTAAAAAATGATAAACACCATAGAAAATAAATAGCTGTAAAATGTCTAAAAACCCTAAATACCATAAAAACCAGTAAAAAACCAAAAAAATCATAAAACCCCATAAAAACCAAAAAAACAACCAAAAAAATATAAAACCCCTTTAGACCCCTAAATGTTATAAAAACTCTAAAATCTCATAATAATAATTAAAAATTTGAAAAAAATTCACAAAACACAAAAAAACCATCAAAATGCCTAACTACACTAAAACCGCATAAAAATATAAAAACATACAAATGATTCAAAAAAATGTAAAAACAAAAAAAACACTGATAATCTTTAAGAAGACCTTAATAACCTAAAAACACATTAAGCCCTATAAAAATAGATATTCTAAAAACCATAAAAACTCCAAAAAAATACTTCAGAACCCCTAAAACCTTAAAAATACCAAAAAACTATAAAAAACATAAAAATAAATAAAATAACTAAAAATACCTAAAAACATAAAAATCCTACAAACCCAACAAAACTTAAGACAAACATAAAAATCTAAAAAACATAAAACCCCTGAAAAACCTAAAAACCACTATAAATCCTTAAAACCCTAAAAATTATAAAAAAATCCTTAAACCCCTTAAAATTTTAAAAACCCACAAAACCCCTAAAACCAAATAAAACTCTAAAAACACTTTGAACCCTAACAAGCATTAAATACTCAAAATCCCAAAAAACCTATAAAACCAAAAAAACCTGTAAAACCCCAAGAAGAACCAAAAAACCAATAAATCCCCAAATACCCTAAAACCATCAAAATACCTAAAACCACTAAAAATAAAAAACATAAAAAATCCATGAAAATAAAAAAAATATAAAAACCCCTATAAACACTGAAAACCTCTAATTTTACCATAAAAACTTAAATACACTTTAAACCCTAAAAACCAAAAAAAATGTTAAAATCCTAAAATTGCCTAAAAACCATAAAAAATATAAAACCCCTAAGACTTCTTAAAAACTCTAAGAACCATAAAAATTATAGAAACAACATAAAAATCCCAAAATGCGTAAAAAATATAAAACCCCAAAATCCCCTATGAAAACAATAAAATTATAAAAAACATAAAACCCATGAAAAAAATAAATTCCCTAAAAACCCTACAAGACCATAAAAACCATAAATATCATGAAAACACTTAAAAACCCAAAAGCCCAAAAAAATCTTAAAACACATGACAAACTCTAAAATCCTTTTTAAAATCATAAAAATGAAAAATCTCAGAAAAAACATAAAACTCCCCAAAAACAATCCAAAAAACCATAAATCCCCAAAATAACTCTAAAACCCTAAAAAATCATAAAAACCCTTAAAAATTACTAAAACACTAAAAACCCATAACACTCCTAAAAATTTCCTAGAAATACCAAAATATCAAAAATTCCTAAAAACCATAAGAAAAAAAATAAAAACCTAAAAACACTGAAAACCCATAATGAACAAAAAAATGATAAAAACCTTAAAGTAATAAACACCATAATAACCCTAAAATAATCAAAATCTCCAAATGACCTAAAAGGCCTTAAAATCCAATAAATACCCTAAAAATCACAAAAAATATAAAAACGCCAAAATAACCTAAAAACCTAATGAAAACCTTAAAAACACAAAAACACATAAAACCACTGAAAACCTAAAAAATGATAAAAGACTTAAATGGAATTAAATCCCCTAAAACCCTATTAACCTTAAAACCCTAAAAAATATAAGAACACCATAAAATCTATAAAAACCTTAAAAATCACTAAAAATAATAAAAAAAATTAAACAACCAAAAATTTTAAAATACACTGAAAACCCAATAAAATAATAAAAAACTCAAAAACCCAAAAAAAATAAAAAAAACATAAAAATTAAAAAACCCCTAAAAAACCCCCAAAATCCCCAAAATCCTAGAAAACCATAAAAATATGAAAAATCCCTCAAAATAAACAAAATCATAAAAAAATAAAACCCCTAAAAAAACCCTAAAAACCTAAAAACACATTAAAGCCCGTAAATTCGTAAAAATGATAAAAACCTTAAAACCCCCAAACCCTAAAAACCATCAAAATTCCAAAAAACATTTAAAACCCATAAAATCACACATGCCCTAAAAAACCATACAAACATAAAAAATTGAAAAACCTAGAAAACCTGTAAGAAAACCTTAAATTTATAAAACATATAAATCCCCAAAAATCATAAATAACGCTAAAAATACTAAAAAACTATAAAATACCCCAAACCCCTAAAAAAATAAAACAACTAAAAACATAAAAACACTTAACCCCCATAAAACTAAATATGATAAACCCCCTAAAACCCCCTAAAACCCTTAAAAACCCTAAAATCATCAACATTAGTAAGAACAATAAAAACTCATAAAAATACTAAAAAATACCTAAAATCCATAAAAATATAAAAAACCCTAAAAACCTCTAAGAAAACTTTAAAAACCGAAAAACACTTAAAACCCCTAAAACCCTAACTAATGTAAAAAAACCCTTAGAAACCCTAAAAGGCCCTAAAACACATAAAAACATCAAAAACCCCTAAAAACCATAAAAACACAGAGAAATATAAATGCCTACTAAAACTATAAAACCATTTAAACCCCTAAAAATGTTAAAAAGAATCGAAAAACTCAAAAAACCCTAAGAACCTCAAAAAAACCTAAATAACCAAAAACGCCATAAAATCCCAAAAAAACCCTAAAAAATATCAAATTCTCAATATCCTATAAATATCCATAAAAATACTAAAACACCTTATGAATCCCAAAAAAATAAAAAAACCCAAAAAACCTTGAAAAAACATGAAAACCCAAATACACATAGAACACATAAAGACCAAAAAAATTCTAAAAACGCAAAAAAAAAATATGTAAAACAAGTAAAACCCCTCAAATTACCCAAAAACCCTAAATACCATAAAAACCTAAAAATTCCATTAAAATCCCAAAACCTTGAAAAGCAAAAAAAACCATAATAACCTAATACCACTTAAAACCCTTAAAAATATATAAACATAAAAAACCATAAACCCCTAAAAAGTCCCTAAAACACCAAAACCCCCAAAAAACAATAAAAAACCCAATACCCCAAAAATACACAAAAATGACCCTAGAAAAACTAAAACCCCTTTAAACCCATAAAAATATAGAAAAAAAATTAAAACCCCATGAAAACAATAAAAATAAAAAAACACACTAAAAATAAAGAAAACTATAAAAACCCTAAAAACCCTAAAAACCCTCAAAATCCAAAAAAATCAAACAACCCATAAAAATCTTTAAAAGCCCTCAAAATACCTAAAATCCTAAATATCCTTAAAAACCCTAAAATCCCCTAACATAACCTTAAAAACCTAAAAACACTTAAAACCCCTAAAATCCTAAAAATACTAAAAACCCTATGAAACCCAAAAAAACCTAAAACCCCTAAAAACTATAAAACCCCTCAAAATCCATAAAAAACAAAAAAATACTAAAAATTCCCTAATATCGGTAAAATGTAGGAACCCTATAACCCTTAAAAAACACTAATAAAACCATAAAACCCTAAAAACACTTAATACTCTTAAAAACCAGAAATATTCTAAAAAACATAAAAAGTCCCTAAAACCCAATGAAATTCTTAAAAACCCTTAAAAACCATAAAAAATAAGAAAATACATAAAAAACACTAAAAATATAAAATCCATTTAAATACATTTAAATATTAAAAACACTAAGAAACTCAAATAACCCAAAAAACAAAATAAACCCCCACAAAACACTAAAAACCAATAAAACCCCATAATCCCTAAAAACCTTAAAAAAATAAAAATCCATAAAAACATAAAAAACCCAAAACCATGATAATTCATAAAATCATAAAAAACTAAAAAAGAATCTTTAAAAACCAAAAAACAATTAAACCCAAAAAATCCAAAAAATCCTTGAAATCCCTAAAAACCTAAAAACCATAAAAATCCTAAAAAAACAATAAAATAACTAAAATTTAAAAAACCTAAAAAACTTTAAAAACGGTAAGAAAAACATAAAAACATAAAAACTCATGAAACCCCAAAAAACTAAAAAAAATTCTAAAAACACTAAAACCCTAAAAAACCATAAAAATCCCAAAACCCTAAAAATTCCTAAAAACCCTAAAAATAATAAAAATCGTAAAAAACCATGAAACCCCTAAAAACATAAAAACCCAAAATAACCTAAATAATACAAAAAATCATTAAAAAAACAATTAAATAAAAATTTAAAAACAATAAAAATCCAAAAAGGCCCCTAAAACCCTTAAAATCCTAAAAACCCTAATAACCCCTAAAAACCTAAAAACCCCATAAACCCACAAACACCCTAAAAGGCACTAAAAATAAACACCATTTTAAACCATAAAAACATTAGAAAGTATAAAAAACATTAAATTCCCAAAAAACACAAAAACCCAAAAAATTCCAAAAAAAAACCCTAAAACCTTAAAACACCTAAAAACATTCAAAATACTTAAAAATCTATAAAGCCATAAAAATCCATGAAATCCATAAAAAAGGAAAAAACTATAAAAACCCTAAAAACCCTTAAGATATACTTAAAATTAATAAACACATAAAACCCTTAAAAACACATAAAATGATAAAAACCCCAAAATTTTAAAAAATACTAAATCCCCTAAATCCCCACAAGATCCAAAAAACCTAAATCAAAAATAATTCAAAAAAATATCTAATATATATAAAAATGAAACAAGATGTAATAATAATGAAACCCCTAAAAACCTTAAACTCCTATAAATAATTAAACCTGTTAAAAATTAAGAAATTATAAAAACCATAAAAGGCTCTAAAAACCCTAAAAAGCAACAAAACCATACAAAACCTAAAAATCCCTAAAAATCCACATAGACACTAAAAACCCACTAAAACTATGAAAACCCTTTAAAACCTGAAAAAATAAATAAATAACCCCAAAAAATCATACAATCCAAAAAAACCCAAAAAACCCTCAAAATTTATCTAAACCATAAAAACCCTATAAAGCCCAAAAAATTATTAAAAATAAAAAAAATCTAAAAACCCGTAAAATCCTTAAAAAAACATAAATACATAAAATTATTTAAATACCCTAAACCATTAAAAACATCAAATAAAAAAAAACCCATAAAAACCATAAAGATCCCTAAAATACTCCAAAAATTAAAATTCCTAAAAGGCCATAAAAAATCTTAAAGACACAAAAAACCATGAAACCTAGGGGAAAACCCTAAAGAACATAAAAACATAATAACACATAAAACCCCTAAAAACATTAAAATTCTAAAAACCCTAAAACCTTAAAACCCCTAAAACCATTCATAATCCTAGAAAATCTTAAAAACCCATAAAAACTCTAAAAATAACTAAAAATCCTTAAAAACATAAAAAAACCCAAAACCCCTAAATACCCCTATGAAAAACTTAAAAACTAAATAAAACAAAAAACCTTTAAAAAAATAAAAAAATTTCAACACCAAAAAAAACCCAGAACCCCCTAAAAACAATTAAAACCATAAAAACATTAAAAATCCCTAAAACCCATGAAACCCTAAGAAAGAAAACCGAAAAAACCCCTACAATGTTATAAAAACTCTGAGAAACCTTAAAAAAATAAAAATAAAAAAAACACAAGACCCAAATAACATAAAACCCTTAAAACCTCACAAATCAGTAAAAACATCTAAAAACCCATAAAAATCCTAAAAATTTCGTAAAAATCCCCAAAAATGTAAAACACGCTAAAAACCATGAAAATCACTAAGAAGCCCTTAAAAACCTAAAAACATTAAACCCATAAGAAACATAAAAATATATAAATATCCAAAAAACTGTCAAAATCCTTATAAACCCTAAAAACCATAACAAAACTAAAAATACAGAATAATTTTAAAAAACCCCAAAAACCCTGAAATCCCTTAAAAACCATAATTACCTAAAAAAACTGATAAAGCCCCTATAAATTCTAAATACCCCTAAAAAGACCATAAAACACTAAAAACCATAAAAACTCCAAATAAATTTTAAAAACCCATAAAAAATTTAAAAAACCACTCAAAACTCTATAAAACACATTAAACGCCTAAAAAGATAAAAAAAACTCTAAAAATCCTTTAAAAACCTAAAAAAAGAAAAATTAAACCCCAAAAAAACCCTGAAAACCCTAAAAACTCTTAAAAAATATAAATAACTAAAACCACTAAAAACCATCAAAATCCTAAAAAATCCCTAAAAATACTTTGAACATTAAGAACTCTAAAATCCCAAAAAAACCCTAGGAAAACCATTAAAATAAAAAAACCATGTAAAACCCCTAGGAAATCTAATATAATTATAAAAACACTAAAAACCATAAAAAACTTCAAAATCCCTAAAAAATATAAAAAACATAAAAATCCAAAATAACCCCTATGAATTTCAAAAAAACATTAAAACACTTGAAAACTGAGAAAACCCTAAGATAACCATAAATATCTGAAACCCATGAAACTCTAAAAATACCTAAAATGCTAAAAACTATAAAAAGGCCCTTGAACCCTAATATCCTGATGTGAGATGCTCGAGTGATGTGAAATTCATTTTATAGGGCTTCAGATGAAGTATGTTATTCATGGATAAGTGGCAGATGATGGGTATAGATAGTTGATGCAAGTATTTAATCAACATTGTAAATAGTGTGACCTACTACTTAGACAACACACTCAAGGGAGGGATGTGGTATCCAGTCCACACACACAAACAATTGGGTTGAGACACATAATTTGGTGATTTGTTATCTTGGATCACAAATCTAACATGTATACTAACAAGGTAAGAATTCACAATAGCAATGACAAAAATTGAAACAATAATCACACAATAGAGAGAAACAAAGCATAATATCTTTATTAAAATATTGAATTCCTTAAAAGTTCAATGGGGTGGATATTTATATCCAAATGGTGATATAATATTTAATGGTTTAATACCCTAATTTCATAAAATATAAACATACTTTTCCACATAAATTCAAAAATATAAATCCCATAAATACATTTTTTAGAAAAGTTTCACATGCCTTTCCGCATATAGCCCATAAAATTTGAATTTCAGTACCCAACCCACTGAATTTGACTTTGGTTTACAAAGATGATATTAAGAATCTCTATGTAAGTTGGGATCCCAAAATTCATGAAACCATGTGGGATAATATTGAGGCATCTTTTTTGGTCTTGAATAAGTGAGATAATAAGCTCATTTTCACCATCCATGCAAGGTGAGGTCCATTAGAACTTTAATTAAGTGAGATGGGTTATCATTGTAGCATTAAATCTCTTTAATATACCTCACATCATCAGGGAAAGAAAATCAGACTCATCTACCCAAAAAGTAAACTTAGTTCCTTCAACATCATTATCATCATCCTCTCCATAATTAAATGGACTCGTCTTCGACTCTTCACGCTCTACACTCCAAAAAATGATAAATATCAGAATGATTTAAAGTGGAACTTACACTATACTCACCTAGAAAATCTATCTTGTATGAATTTTCATTAATCTTCTTGAGCACTCAAAAAGTTTCATCTGTTCATGGAGTGAGTTTGGATTTACTTTCTTCATGAAATTATTACTTTAACATATGATTCCAAACTATGTCATCAGGATCAAATAACACATGTGTGCAAACCTTATTGGCATGATCAATGTATTTCTAAGTCATTTGCTCGATATTTTTTCTTACATTTTCATACAGTTTCTTGATGAATTATGCATGACCTTTTTCGTCAATATTAATTGATTCATACACAGTTAAATGAACTAGATAAATAATATAAAGAGGTTTAAATCCATAAAAAATTTCAAATTGGAATTTGTTACCTTATTATAAGTTAATTCCACATGTGGGAAAACACCTCTTCATTCATGAGATTATTAATCACAATTGTCTATAGTAGGGGTGATAATGTCTGATCTAGTACCTCTATTTCCTAACTATATTACATATTAAAATTTGTCTAAAGTATTAACTTTGTTTATAGTTTTCACTATAAGGTCTTCCAAAAGTAATATAGGAATTTTGTGCCTCTATCTAAAAAATTATTTTTAGGAATTCCATAGAGTTTGACAACTTCCGAGAAGAAAATAATTTCAATGTAAGTGGTATGAAATATTTTGTTATAAGGAATAAATGGTTATATTTTAGAAAAATATCCACCAAAACAAATATATAATCACTCCCCTTTTTATCCCTTGAAAATTTTTCAATAAAAACCATTTATATATCCCGTCAATGGATGTTTTATATTTTTTATTGTAAGACGTAATACATGTGGTATTAGTTTAGATTTCATTTTATTATAAAAAACTACGTTTTCCATAATTTGTTCAACATCCGTAGGCATACTAGACTAATAAAAATGCACAATATGAAATGTTTTTTCAACACCAAAATTTATTATTATCCCACAATAATATAACTAATTTAGTAAAAGTAAATTGATAGATTAATTTGGAATGAAAATATTATAAATAATGAATAAGAAACTACCATGTAAATAAAACTTTTACAAACTAAATCTACATTTAAAATGACCATAAAATTCACTAAAATCATAAATAGTGGTATATAAATCCTTAATGTATTAAATACCAAGGAGTTTAGAATATAATATTGATAAAATAAAATATATACTCTTAATTGAATCATCCATAGTATTTTCTTGACTCTTTTTATGATTTATGACATAGAGTAATAATTCAATGAATTCTTTCCATCAATCATGTCTCCTATTTAGTTTATGTTAGATCTTAATATATTTAAGACCCTCATGATTAGAATTGATCAACAATTATTTAGACCAAAGATATTGATACAATATTTATAGTATTATATAAATACATAAAACTACTTATCAAATTTATTATTTTTTAGAGTTGGTCCATATAACATCATATTTATGAAAACAACATAATTACCTTCTTTTATGAGTACTCATCCTAGTACAATTCTACATGAATCACATTCAATTTCAAATGAATTATTGTTGTATGAAGGAGAAATTAGGGGTTTATGGGTGAGTCTCTCTCTAAATTATTCAAAAACATTTTCTTGATTTGTACCCCATTTTTAAAGAACATTACGCTTTGACATTTCATTCATTGGCATTGATAATGTGTTGATATCCTTCTAAAATATCCTATAAAATAAGCAATCCCATGGAAAATTATTTCCTTTTTGGTAGAAGTAGGATTTAACCACTCCAAAATGGCCTTGACTTCTCAATATCTACTTGAAATCCATCACCACATACCAAAAATCCAAGGAAAATAATTTTATTGAGACAAAATCAAAAAAAATTATGATTAGAAACAAATTTTACTTTCGTAACACCTCTAGGTATTTTCTATTGTTATTTACATGTTCATATAAAGCACAACTATACACTAATATATCATTAAATTAATCTGTGAAATATTTTCTAATATATAAATGTAATATATGATTCCATAAACTCAAAAATGTGCTCGGCACATTGGTGAGACCAAAGGGCATGATTAACCATTCATGAGGTACATATTATTTCATTAATGCATTTTATCACTAATCTATTTTTTCATCCTAATATAATTGTATCAACTTATTAAATTAATTTTTGAGAAAATATTAGAGCCATTTTACTCATCTAGTATATCATCTAACACAGTGATAGGATGAAGATATCTGAGTGTGATGTTTTTGATGGATTTGTAGTCAATTCACATTCTCTATGTTCCATGCTTCCTAGGAACTAGAAGCACCAGTGAATCATAGGGACTATGGATCTCTCTAATATAACCCACATCCAAAAAATCTCCTACATTACTTTTAATTTATTTTGTATCCTTTATATTTGTGTTATATTCCTTATAGTTAGTACTGATTCTCCAAGTATGAGGTCAACTTAATGATCAAAATTTATAAAGGGTGGTAAACCAAGTGGAACCTTTTTGGGAAATACATAATCAAATTCTTGTAAAATAATATTCAACAACCTGTTCCAAAGGATATGTTAAGTCATTAATGTTCAACATCGCCTATTTTTATATAAGTACAAAAAGGTTTTGCTGTGAAATTAAATATTCCTCAACCAATCACTTTTTTCCAACATCACACTATTGTATCCTGTAAAATCTTTGTTCCCAATTGATTTTTTTCCATTTCATTTATTCTTAATTGTTATCTTTTTCTTTCATTCTCACCTTTTTCATTTTCTTTAATTTTTCCCTTATCAGTCATTTTTCCTTTTATCAAAAAAATATGATCTTCTATCTTTTTTTTGGGGGGACATGAGAATGAGGGTTGTAGGATACCATTATAATATAAATATTTTATGGTTCATGGACCCATTATGAGTAACAAATTTATTTTAATTCCATGCTCAACCTAACAGAATGTGGAATACCTTTATAGAAACAAAATTTAAAAATACTTACTCCAAGTGATTGTTGATGGTGAATACTAACTTCACCTATTCGGTAACCAATAGCTCTCCAATATCATTCAACTAATGAAGTTGATATGGATGTTTATGCTTCAAAGATGGAAGTCCCAAATTATCCACAAAATCAGTGATTACTACATTTCAACATATTCCTACATCAATAAGAAAACTATATACTTTCTCATGGAACTTTCACTATACATGGAAAAGGTTCTATCTCTACTCCTTCTCTTTAATGGTCATTTTTCTACATAGAACTTTCATAGTAACAACAATCCTTATATATTCTGCAAATTCTCTATTGTCTATTTTGGTGGATTCCTCCTCTCCCTTCTTTAATAAATCTTTATAGGTCTCCCATAACTATAGTAAAATCACTGTATAGTGGTAGTTTTGTTGTCTATGGCTGTGGTTTGAACAAACTGCCATTAAATTGGGTGTCAATTTATAATACATAGTGGTTTCTTAAATTTAGAAGTGGTGTATAGGAAGTCTCATAGTAAGCTCATTTAGTACCGGATTTCATGGGGGGAAACACTTTGATAACCACACGAACATTCATGAAATGATAAAAGAAAATAAGAAATGTTTAGCAATAGTTAAAACTACCACTAAAGCAAAGAACCCGCCACTAAATTATAACATTCATGTATTTAGAAATGGTTTTAACTTCCACGTATAGTAAGATACGAACTTATAGAGGTAGTTTAAACCGCCACTACATATTTTCTATTTACATTGCAGCCGTTTAAATGACCATTAAAAGTTGATTTTCAAATAAAAAAATGTTGCTGATTCTGCATACCTAGTACCAATACCATAAAAAATCATTCCAATATCATTATCAACAATGTATTTCACCACTACTAGGAAACTACCACCCATCTCACAGCCACAATAACAACCCAACTTTACAATGCTATCATACCCCTTTTACAGAACTACATGTGTTTTTATTCCATTTGGGATCAATTTTATTTATCATGCCACATAGACCACATCATTCACATGCACATACATCCTATATCAAAAATAATACAAGGAAACCAAAATTTTCATAAGAAAAATCACTTTAAAATCCACACACACTTATTCAGTTTTGAAACAAATTCTTCATCACTTATACAATTTATAGAAAACATTTATGAATCACTTTAATGAAGAACACATTAAATATATCCAATTTAATTTCGAAATCCATATTTTAGCACATACACACCTCAAAACCTTTGGAAATCAAAATTAAAACATTTAATAGAATCCATAGAACACATTCAAGGAGAAAAAAAGTATACTAAAATCATTAAATAATGATAAATCATGGAATCACCTACCTCAATCTTGGAAACATTCGGAATATGGTGGAAAACCACAAATACATAAAAATGGGAACCTATAAAGGAATGATCGGAGCATAGTAACAAAATATTATACCCACGAACCCTGATTAAACCCATTTTAAGGAAATCAACCTACTAGATAAACTAAAACACAAGAAAGAGAAATGAATAACTATAGAAGAAGGATGAAATACATAGAAGAGAGGCTTATGTAATGATTATTATAGATCCAAAAGATAATAAAAGCACAATAACTTTTATATGAAACAACTAAACGAGAGATGATGGATCCCCTACCTCAATATAATCTTTTTGATCTTCTACATAATGTTAGAATGGGAGGGAGGGAACCATAAAGTGCCTCAAAGAAGGAGAAAACCTTGATCACTCTAAACACAACACCCACAACATATTATTACCAAAAATCATTAAATAAATAGGTTACCCTTATCAGTAACCTATTACGGAGAAATAATAGGTAGAAAAAGGGAGATGAAAAGATTGTGGGGGTCACATAAAACATCTAAAGATTGATATCCCAAGGATGGGGTTGAAATCCCCTGTAAGAGGGATGAAATACCATTCGTGGATACAATTTGGATGCCTAAGAACTGAGAAGAAAGTCATGATAATGATGGGGGTTTTTGGGGGTTTTGGGAATTATAGATTGTATGTAAAATATAATACCACAATGCAGCGCCCTTCAACATTTTTCAGAACTACTCAGAAAATGATGGATATGATGTAAAGGGGAGGGAACATTATATAACATAGATGGTCAAAGTTGTGCATACGAAACATAGTTATACTCATATCTCATATCCGATAAAATAGTATAAGGGACCACAATGTAGTGGGAAGGCCCACATCGTAGAATCAATTCAACAAGAAGAGGCTAGGCCGCATCCCTTCTACATGGTGAAATTATTCATAAAAATTTAGAACCACTAAAAAATCAACAATTAGCCACTATGTGGAATCCATTATCTCTATGATAATCCTATGATGATTTTAGAAATAGAACCATAAACCTCTTCCTGATCCTATACACCATAGATATAACAACCTAGAAATTTTTAAAAATAATTATATGATTCATAAATATAAATATCCATTAATGAAACATAAGGATCATAAATTCCTGTTGTCTTTGGATGAATGGGTTCATAATACATAAAACGAAACATGAGAAATCAAGAAAATGTTAGGTCGTGAAAATGTTTGGTGATAACTCTATGCAACACATGATACATATAAAGACCAATTGTTACCATATTTGTACCATAGATCAACAATACCACTAAAAATTGTCTGATGATAAACACATCTCATCACCCCCTCCACTTCCATCTCTACTTCCTACTACTACCACATGTAAGAATATTATATTTAAAATTAAATACTATTGTATATTTATATTTTAAATTCAAACCAATAAATGTTTGAGAAATAATTTATTTTATATTTTTGTAATTTACCTACTCTCTACATGTCAATGAAATACCACTGGGGATATATCCAGTCATCTTCTAATATAAATCAATAAATGCTTTCTGAAAAGATGATATCTAAGTCCCATGTTCCTGAACTATGTTTTGTAGAGAAATAATATCTATCTGAACATCTTGGGGTATAAAATAACTATGGAAGGATTAGATAAAGATGAAATCCCCGATGGCCTGCCAAAGGCCTCAGATGGTATGAGTCCTAAACCCATCCCGTGCAGTCAACCAAGATGCTCATTCCCAAGGACATTACCAATAAGGTCATCCTGGGAGACTGGGTAGGACAACATGAGATTATAATACCATAGTTCCTTAATATTTTCCTATAAATAAAATATCAGTCATAATAAAAGAAATTATATTAACATAGTGAAAATTGATAATAAGTTATTATAATGAAAAATGAGTTCATACCCCAACTTCATTGGCAGGATCATTAACAAAACATCCTTCGGATTTTTTTTGGGAACATCCGACCACACTTTTGTTAAGGAAGTTTACTTCCCTTAATTCTGTTACTACATTTTAAAAAAGATAAATCAACTATTTAATATATTAAATAAATAATATTTTCTTATAAATATTTAAATAAATGAAAATATTACATAATTAGATCATCTTCTAGAAAAACTCTTTAACCCCATAGTGTGAGTGACGACTTTCTTAGCCCAACTTTATGCATTATTCCTTGAAATATCCTAAAATATAAAAATGTAATTTTATTGTAATGTATTCAATTTCAAATCCTTTTAATATACATGTATAAATGTAAAATAAAATTAATATAATAATATATATATAAATATCATCTGCTTCTCATCATGATGTCTGTTAATAAACACTATTAATTTCTAATTGGGTACCCCTTAAGGTATCTTATCATACATCTTTTGGGGAGTCAATGAATAATCATTGGAATCAATCCATAATCTCCATTTAAAGTCCTTCCATTTATTGCCCAAATTTTTTAATGTCCACTTTCGTGATAACACATCAGCAACTGTAATGTTGAGAAACATTTGTACATAGAAATTAATTTTTAAAATATTATATTTTAATAACATAATGAAATTAAATTACACCATAATGTATTAAAATTTCCTTAATTTGGGAATCAAAAACTTCATTTTTCCAAGTTGAAGTCATATACCTCTAATAATCACACGTAATAGGAAGGGAAACTAGCTCCGTGACATGCTGACATAGAATCAGGCCAAGTAATCTTGTAGTGTCATCTATAGGGAACCCATATGAATCAAATGGGATAACTATCCTCTCTCTGGTAAGATTACTTATATATGAAATTTTCATATTTTTCTCCATACTTTCATTGTTTCTATATTTTATGAATAAAAAGTTTGTATAAAAAATGTGCAATAAATTTATACAAATTAAAATTTGTACCTATAAATGTCATCATCCAGTATCCCTTTGAAGAACTAGAAGTGTTGCCCCTCTCCTTCACTACTGAGGCTCCCAAAAAAGAAGAAAATTATTGAGCTGTTGAAGGGATTCTCACGGTGATTTTGCGAGATGATGGAGGGGGAGATGGTGTAGGGGGAAGCGAATTGTGTATCAGATGTCGTCGGGAGGGTTATAAATAGATATTCATCAGTCGGTGTGGTCTATGAAATAGTATAATGCTTCATCCTTGGCATTATTATCATTTAATCAAATAAAATTATGTTTAGAACATATATTTCAAAAAACAAATATGTAGAAAAATCAATTAAGAATGATAAAAAACGCAAAATACTAACAAACAAAATATATATAACAAAGAATATCAAAATTGATGCTATATTGAAGTTATATGTGTAATTGAGTTTTTGGGTACAGTAATTTATTTGTTCAATATTGATGTAATAGGTTGAATTTCATTGTTTTTAAGAAATACTATTAAAAAAAATTAGACCAAAGGATGCAAAATAGGACTTCGGTTGCAAGGGAATGCATTTAATAAAATGTGTTTTTTGATCTACATTAGTACATTTTGATTTAGAAAAACTAGTTGAGATTGCATTAAGAAGATACTGATGAGCACATTCCTATGTTTTACACTAAATTCATGAAGTCATAACATGTATATTAATTCTATAGCATGATTTTTAAAAGAAATTTAGATCACCTATATGAAATGGGATGAATTTTATTACATTCAAGACTCTGATATGAAGGGTTATTCTATAGATTCATGGAAATGAGGAACATTAAGGAGAATTATCCATAAGTGGTTAAAAATAATAGTTATGACATGAACAAGGAAAATCCTCTAGTTTTTTAACCCATGGAATAACTGAACCCCAGGCCTAATCCTCCTTTTTTCACACTCATAAAAAATCTCAATATAGTATATCATAAGACATAACACACATCATAACCAAACTCATTGTTGAATAATATCCTAACTCAAGGATTTAACCTAAAAAATAAGTCAATACATATATATTTCAAAAAAACATGAACACATCATGTTACCATACAATCACCATATTAATTTCAACAAAATACTCATTTCAACATCAAACAATTCATTATCAGACTATTCTAACACAAGCATTCATCCATCACTCAATACCCCTTTAATTCCATTATAAGTCAAACAATTTATTTTATTCATGCATGCTCATTTTCCTTTATTTCCTTGCATTTTCATCATTGACATTTTAATTAAATCCCTCTTTATCATAAGCTAGTATTATGGGTTGTTTTTTAATTTTCCCATGTATCTTGCCCATGTGATTTACTACTACATTATTAGATATTAGTAAAATTCTTATATAATATACGTTTAATGGGGAATATATGAGACACATAAAATAGGAATATTACCTTATAATTGCCACATCCATTTACTATTTATATATTATTTCCAACCTTGTTTTGGGATATGTATCCTCTATAGTTGATATCTAATCATGTTGATTTTGATTCTTAGATGAGAAACATAAAATAAATGTACTAAAAAACCTAGAAAATCCTATCCAAATATACCCAACTATTCTAAACAATATCAGATAAAATATATCTAAATAAAAGAATATATCCTAATCAATACAACCTAACTCAAATCTACCTGAACCATAAGCAAAACAAAATGAACTAAAATAAACTAAAAAACTAAAAAATAACATCAACTAAACCAAGTCAAGGTAACATAAACGAAACATAAAGTAACCAATCTTAATATACCAAACATGATACATACATAATAAAATCAAATAAAATAGAATAATACATGCCCAAATAAAACATAAGTAAACTGAACACAACCAATATAACCAAGAAAAAACTGATATAAATATATTCATATTGAAATAATCAAAAAATAACCCAACTTTTTTATCATGAAAATATCTAAATCAAAATAATATTTATATCAACTATTAAAATACAACATTAATTTAATAGGATGATCCTTGCTAAACCAACTTATCCAAACTAGACCTGATCATAAAAAGACATGATACAAAAAAAAATAGAGCCATACTTAACTAACCTCAAGTAACGAAGATAGAATTGAACGAGAACTAAAAAATAAAATCCCCCCAAAAAATAGGCATATTAAAGATAAAATGAATTTAAAAAAATAATATCAAACCTGAAAAAATGAAAATGTAATTATAAAAAATAGAACCAAATTAAAAAAGACAAAACTGAATCGATTTAAACCTATTTAATATTTACAAAACTATACTAATCTAAAAAAACAGGAAACGATCATAAATGTATAGAATGGATCTTAACGAACTAGATCCATATAAAATTGACTGGCTTAAGTTATCTCAAACTTATATATCCCAACATGAATTGAATAAAACCAAATATAATGAACCCAAAATTTCACTTAACAAAATTGAGTTGAAATGACCTTACCTAACCCAACTAATATAAATTGTACCTTGCTCAATTGAACTGACATGAAGTAACCAAAAATAAATCCAACCAAACTAACTTGAAATAAATTAAACTAAATAAAAACAATCCAAACATAACTGAATATAACTGAATTGCATAAATATTACTAAAATCTAGGGGGTGGGTGGTGAGGGTCAGGATCGGTGCTGAGGTGCGGTAAGGGTAGTGACCAGCAGTGAGGGACGACCAGGCATGGTGAGGGGTGTCAAGGGTCTAGACCGGGGGAAAGGGTGGAGAGTGTTAAGAATTCTAGGGATTTAGGGGGTCCAGGGGTTGTGGGGGTCTAGGTGCGGTGGGGGGGGGGGGGGGGTAGTGACCGGCGACGAGGAGTGGTGAGGCACAGAAAGGGGTGGTGTGGAGTTGTTAGGGGTGGGAAGGGTCGAGATCGGCGGTGGTGAGTGCCAGGAAAGGTATGGCTTTGGGGGGGGGGGGTTGTGGAGGTAATGGGAGAAGTGTCAAGCATGTATAATAAAATATTTAGTAAAGGTTTTCAATATACCACTTCTAAATTCTTTAAAAAAGTAGTGACCGTTTAAAAAACAACTTCTAAAAAACCGCAGCTAAAGCCTAATATTGTTTTAGTGACTTATCTATACATGTCGATGGTTTTCTTGTTTGGATATTCACTTGAAATTTTATGACTTCCATAATAATAAATACATTAAATATCATGATTCCTTTTTTGGTTAGTATGAACAGTATGTTTCTTAGGTGGAATAATTACCTTGTCACTTTTTTTAACAATCTTCTCTTTTTCCATTGATGGTTTTCCAATATTATTCCTTCAATTTATCCATTGAGTGAAATCGGTAGTGGGTTTCCTCATGTTTTTCCACCTTTTTATTTACTTCTCAATATGGGTGGGTAGTGGATTATTTCTTGTATTTGCACATGGTGGTACATATATACTTGATCAGTAATCTCCCAATTGAGCCCATGTAAAAACCACTCCATGGTTGACTCTAGATCCTCCTCAACGTTTTCTCAAATCATGTAAATTTTCATATCCTTGTAGTAATATTAAAAAAACATACTCCCGTGGTCAAGGAATTAAAGTTTTTTGTGGGGATCTCTATGGTATCATAAGGGAACCAAACAATTATTTATGGAAAACTTCTTGTTGTCCCATGTGATGATGGTATGTCCTCTATATATATACCTATAATTTTTCATTTTATCAGTCCAAATTATATCATAATCATAAAATTCATTGGAATATTGTTTTACCTCTTCTCCCTCTAAATATTAACGGCATGTAAAAAATTTATCAATCTGTATATTCCACTCCATGTATGATTCCATATCACATTGTCATTTAAATGTGGGAGCCATCACTTGAATACCATAAACGATGTAATCATTAGGTGGTATCCATTGGCAATATCTAGGTTGTTGTTATGTCATCCTATTTTGTGGTATTTCATCAAAATCATTATCAATTTTCTCAATATCCCTCTCTATGATACGGGGGTGGTGTAGAGTCAGAACACATCATGTGTTATAATGGATCATCAAATGGATTGGTTGATTATTAAGGTTCCCAATCCTTTCATCTATTACCTCAAACTTCCTTCCAAGAAGATCCTCAAAATTGAATAATAAGTTTGTATTTGGAGTCGCATAGCTTTTGGAGCGGTAGATCTACTTTGACTAACTTTATCACAATTATGAAAAATTATCTTCCCATTAAATTCATTTATGGTATGTAAGAAAAACACAAACACAAACACACAAAAGTATAAATGTGCACAATGTTAGAGTCACACATGAAAACAAAAACACTTATACACACACACAATATGTACACACTAACATGCACAATATTTATACACTCGTGTACATAAGGATACAGACTCACACACAAAAGGTATAGACACTCAGAAAAACAAGGGTACACACTCACCCTCACAAGACATACACACTCACGCACACAAGGACACAAACTCTTCCATGAAAATTATACACACTCACACACATAAAGATACACAACCAAGACAATGTTTGTTCTTGTTTCTCTTTTGAGATGTCATTAATTAAAATCCATATATCTAATGAAATATAATACCTTATTTGGAGTGATCACATGTAACCAATTCTTCCCAAATCATTAGTGTGTTTGGGGAAGGTTAAAGGGAAAATTTGTTAGTAGTAAGGCATTAAAAAATGTTAGAGGGTGGCAATAAGGTATAAAATATGGGATAATTGTGGAAAATGGTGGATATGTGTAATAAAAAGGTATTTACAAATTGTGCATGATAAGAAAATTTAATATAAATATGAGATAAATATTATATAGTGATGAATTAAAATTAAGGATAAAGTGATGTATGGAAATGGAAAGTGAAAATAATGTAAAGCATGAATGAGAAGTAATTATATTGGAATTTTTTTTAAATATACCAATAGAATTTTTTCTTAGTTTCTTAAAGAACAAGATGATGAATGGGGAGTAAGATGATGTTTTTGAAATCTCTCAAAGAAAGGTTCTTATTAGTTTTGAAATGAAATAAATTATTAGGTGATATAATTTTATTTTTCTTTCTAGATACAAATCTCAGGTTGAGAATAAAAAGTTAAAATAAGAAGGTCAAATAATTGGCTCAATGTGAAATATTTCAATATTGAACATCATATAACAAATATATATTTTTTAAAGGAATTTTTTTAGTTTGTTTTGAATTGGTAGATAATATGGATGGATAAAAAGGTTAATGGATCTATGTTTAGAAAAATGGAGATAGATGAAAACCATGTTAATTATAGCTCTGATTCCAACTGATGTGAGATGCTTATGGTGGATTTATCTACATGTAATAGGAAAAAAGTTGAAGTATGTAGTTTTGGTATAAGTGTTGGATGATGGGTATACATCACGGACGAAAGTAGTTAATCTGTGCTATAAGGATTGTAACCTACTACATATACAACACACTCAAGGGAGGGATTTGATGGCCAATCCACACAAAAAGAACTTATGTTGTGGTTAGGAGTTTCCGGATTTTTGATCATGGACCACCAATGTAAATTATAGATTTTGATGGAAAAAATGCACAAGAGAAAGGTGGAAAACTGAAGAATTACACACACAATGGAGAGGAACAAAGAGTAAGCTCTCAATTAAAATCATTAATGCCTTGCAAGTTCCATGGGGTGGATATTTATAGCTAAGGGGTGACACAATTTTCAGTGTTATAGTACCCTAATGTCATAAAGGATTAACCTGCCTTATCCACATAATTACAAAACATAAATCATAAAAAATATATTTTTTAGAAATGTAGCACATTTCATTCCACCTAAAGCACACTAGATTAGGATTTGAGTACTTATCCCACTGAATATGACTTTAGTGTCCAAATATTCCATTATAAATTCATTATGTGGTAAAGGATTCTTAAATTCCTGCAAACATGTGGGCCAAGCATATAACATCATGTATGGTCTTGAATATGTGAGATAACATGCCCAATTGATCCATCCCTAAAAGGTGAGATCCATTGGTCCTTAAATGAAGAGAGTTGGGAACCCACTATAGCATTCAATTTCTTTAATCTACCGTTCATCATCAGAACATGCAAATATGACTCCTCCACTCGGGCAGTCGACTCAGTGCCTTCAACATTGTTATCATCAAAACCCCTAAAAACCATAAAACCACTAAAAACCTTAAAAAACCCAAAACATCATAAAAACCCTAAAAACCACTAAAAACACTAAAAAAATTTAAACCCCTAAAATAGCTTAAAACACTAAAACCTCATAGAACCCAAAAAAAACTAAAAAACAAAAACACCAAATGAACTATAAAAACCATATAAACGCAAAAAAATATAGACCCTAACAATCGCTTAAAACCTTAAAAACTCAAAAAAACCACTAAAAACCCAAAAAAAACCCACATAGACCGTAAAAACACTAAAAACCCTAAAACCATTCAAAATCACTAAAACCGATCAAAACCATTAGAACCTAAAAAATCCCTAAAAATCCATGGAAACATGAAAATTATGAAAACCCTAAAAATCCTTATGATACCATAAAACCTAAAATAGATAAAACCCTTAAAATACTAATAAATTTTAAAACCCCTAAAAACCCTAAAACCTTAAAACCCAACATAATCCATAAAAAACATTAAAAAATCCTAAAAAACACTAAAAATCCCATAAAATGTAAAAAAGAAATAAAAATATTAAAAAACCTGAAAATAATTAAAGCCCCTAAACACATGAAAACACTAAAAATTGTACATCCATAAAAGACCATAAACACCTTAAAACCATAAAAAATCCTAAAACCATAAAAACCATAAAAAACCCTAAAACCCCACTAACAATAAAAAAACATTAAACCCCTGAAAACATTAAAAAACATAAAAACCATAGAAAACCTAGAAACTCAAAAAAAATCCTCATACCACCCCAAAAAATACTAAAACCCAAAAGAAACTAAAAAACTAAAAAGTCTAAAACCCCCTAAAAACCCTAAAAACCCTAATAACGAACAAACCCCCTAAAACCCTTAAAACCCCTAAACCCCCTAAAACCCTAAACCCCTAAAAACTCTAAAAACTCATTAAACCCCTAAATTCCATAAAGAACTCCAAAAAACCTATAAAATAGTAAAAAATCATAAAAACCCACTAGAAATCCAAAAAATCAACTAACCCCCCCCCCCCCCAACCCTAAAAAAACACATATTCAGTCGTACCATGCAAAACACACATCCAAATGACGTGTCGTCTCCTCGTACACCTCAAGAATAATAATTATGGTGTTTTGTGGGATTCCAAGTCATTATGATGTCGTTCGACATGCATTTGACCATTAAACGCATGTTTTGGGCATTTAAGACTCGCGGTGTGAATTTTCGGCCAGTGCGGTCACACAACACCTCTGATTGACATGTTGTCTGGCCGACCATTTCACAATTCACCCACCCTTTGTTTTCGTCCGATTTCATGGCATTCCGAAGTTGTACGACCAATTTTGTCCACCCCACGCACGCTTTTTAATCACGCCAATCACCTAAAAAACACATATTCATCATTTACATGAAAAAAGCATGTCTGAATGACATACTGTCTCCTCATACACCTCACGAATAATAATTAGTCTATTTTCGTGTGATTTCAAGTCATTATTATGTCGTTCGACATTAATTGACCGTTAAACTCATGTTTTGGCCATTTACGACACGCAGAGTTTGGTTTCGGCCAGCGCGGTCAAACGACACCTCTGATTGACGTGCTGTCTAGAAGAACATTTCACAATTAACCCCCCTTTTTTTGTCATCTGGTTTTATGGCATTCTGAGGTCGTTCGGCTGGTTTTGACCACCCACGCACGCTTTTCAAGTACGCCAAACACCTAAAAAACACATATTCAGCCGTGCCGTGCAAACCACACGTCCGAATGACATGTCATATCCTCTTACACCTTAATAATAATAATTAGTGTGTTTTTGTGTGATTTAAAGTCATTATGATGTTGTTCGACATGCATTTGACCGTTAAATGTAAGTTTTGGCCATTTACGACATGCAGAGTGCATTTTTAGCCACCACAGTCACACCACACTTCCGATGGATGTGTTGTCTGGCCAAACATTTCAAAATTCATCCACCCTTTGTTATCATCTGATTTCATGGAATTCCAAGGTCGTTCGGCTGGTTTCGACCACCCCACGCTCGCTTTTCAAGTGCGCCAAACACCTAAAAAACACATATTCAGCTGTTCCGCACAAACCGCGCGTTAGAATGATGTGTCGTCTCCTCGTACACCTCAAAAATAATAATTAGGGTGTTTTAGTGTGATTTCAATTCATTCCGATGTCGTTCGACATGCATTTGACCGTTAAACGCATGTTTTGGCCATTTTCAACATGCGGAGTGCATTTTCATCCACCGCGGTCACACAACAGTTCCGATTGATGTTCCGTCTAGGAGACCATTTCACAATTCACCGAATCTTTGTTTTTGTCCAATTTCATGGCATTCTGAGGTCGTTCGGCCAGTTTTGACCACCTTACCCATGCTTTTCAAGCACGCCTAACACCTAAAAACACATATTGAGTTGTGCTGTGAAAACTGATCGTCTGAATAATGTTCTGTCTCCTCGTACACCTCACGAATAATAATTAGGGTGCTTTTGTGTGATTTCAAGTCATTACAATGTTGTTCGGAATGCATTTGACTATTAAATGCATCTTTTGGAAATTTACGACATGCGAGTGCGTTTTCAGCCACCGCGGTCACATGAAACCTCTAATTGACGTGTTTTCTAGCTGACACTTTCAAAATTCACCCACCCCTTGTTGTAGTTTGATTTCATGGAATTCCGAGGTCGTTCGGCCAGTTTCGACCACCCCATGCACGCTTTTCAAGTGCCCCAAACACCTAAAAAATACATATTCAGTCGTGCCGTGCAAAATGCACGGTTGAATGATGTGTTTTCTCCTCGTACACCTCAAGAAAAATAATTAATGTTTTTTCGTGTGATTTCAAGTCATTCTGATGTTGTTCAGCATGTATTTGACGGTTAAACTCATGTTTTGGCCATTTACGACACGCGGAGTGCATTTTCAGCAAGCGTGGCCACATGACACCTCCGATTGACATGACCACTGGCCGACCATTTCACAATTCACACACCCTTTGTTGTCATACGATTTCATTGAATTCAAAGGTCGTTCGGTCGGTTTCATCCTCCCCACGCACACTTTTCAAGCGTGCCAAACACCTAAAAAACACATATTCAGTCGTGCCATGAAAACCGTGTGTCTGAATGATGTTTCGTATCTTAGTACACCTCATGAATAATAATTAGGGGTTTTCATGTGATTTCAAGTCATTCTGATGTCGTTCATAATGCATTTGACCACTAAATGCATGTTTTGGCCATTTAGGACACACATAGTGTGTTTTCAGACATAGTGGTCACACCACACCACTGATTGATATTCCTTCTAGCTGACCATTTCATAATTCACCCACCACTTGATGTCGTTCGATTTCATGACATTCTGAGGTCGTTCGGCTGGTTTTGACCACCCCACTCATGCTTTTCAAGTGCACCAAACACCTAAAAACACATATTCCACCGTTCCGTGCAAACCACGTGTCTGAATGACGTGTTGTCTCATAATATACCTCATGAATAATAATTAGGGTGTTTTTCTGTGATTTCAAGTCATTCTGATGTCATTCGACCTGAATTTGACCGATAAACTCATGTTTTGGACACTTACGACACGCAGAGTGCGTTTTTAGCTAGCGCGGTCACATGACACCTCTGATTGATGTGACTCCTAGCCTACCATTTCACAATTCACCCAGTGTTTGTTGTAGTCCTATTTCATGGCATTCCGAGGTCATTCGGCCGGTTTCGACCACCCCATGCATGCTTTTCAAGCGTGTCAAACACCTAAAAAACACAAATTTAACCATGCCGCACAAACCGTGCGTCCAAATGACTTTTCGTCTCCTCATACACCTCAATAATAATAATTAGGGTGTTTTCATGTGATTTCAAGTCATTACGATGTCCTTTGGAATGAATTTGAATGTTAAATGCATGTTTTGGCCATTTACGACATGTGAAAGGCATTTTCGGCCACCGAGGTCACAAGACGTCTCTGATTGACATGTCGTCTGGATAACCATTTCCCAATTCACCCACCCATTGTTGTCATCTGATTTCAGGGCATTCTGAGGTTATTTGGCCAGTTTTGACCACCCCACGCATGCTTTTCAAGCACACCAAACACCTAAAAAACACATATTCAGTCATCCCCACAAACCACGTGTCCAAATGAGGTGTCTTCTCCTCTTACAGCTCACAAATAATAATTAGAGTGTTTTCATGTTATTTCAAGTCATTCAGATGTAGTTCCGCATGCATTTGACTGTTAAACGCATGTTTTGGCCATTTAAGACACACAGAGTGTGTTTTCAGCCACCATGGTCACACGACACCTCTGATTGACGTGTCGTCTAGCCTACCATTTCACAATTCACCCACCCTTTGTTGCCGTCTGATTTCATGGCATTATGAGGTTGTTCGGTTAGTTTTGACCACCCCATGCACGCTTTTTAAGCGCGCCAAACACCAAAAAACACATATTCAGCCGTTTCACACAAACCACGCATCTAAATGACGTGTCGCCTCCTCTTACAACTCATGAATAATAATTAGGGTGTTTATGTGTGATTTCAAATCATTCCGATGTCATTCGACATGCATTGGACCGTTAAACGTGTGTTTTTTCCATTTACGACATACGAAGTGCATTTTCAGTCATCACGGTCACATAAAACCTTCGATTGACATGCTGTATGTCTGAACATTTCACAATTCACCCACCCTTTGTTGTCGTCTGATTTCATGGCATTCTGAGGTACTTCTGCCGGTTTTGACCACCCCACGCATGCTTTTCAAGCACGCCAAACACCTAAAAACACATATTCATCCGTGTCGTGCAACCCGTGCATCTGAATGAAGTTCTGTCTCCTCTTAGACCTCGAGAATAATAAATAGGGCGTTTTCATGTGATTTCAAGTCATTACTATGTCATTCGGCATGCATTTGACCGTTAAACGCATGTTTTGGCCATTTACGATACACAAAGTGCGTTTTCGGCCACCGCGGTCACATGACACCTGCGATTAACTTTCCATCTGGCCAAACATTTCACAATACACCCACCCTTTGTTTTCGTCTGATTTCATGGCATTCTGAGGTCGTTCAGCCGGTTTTTTATATGCCAATTTTTTTACTTAAAAGCGTATCCATTTTAAACAAAAGAAAGACACATTGAGTGGTGCCAGCCACACCATTCCTCAGATTGAGGCGGGGTTGACTCGTACTTGTCACAAATGACCCATGGACCCTCTTACTAAATTATCAATAGAATCTGAATGCGTTTGTTTGGTTTTCTATATATCAGTTTGTTGTTTTCACTTAAACTGTTGTCCATTTCAAAGAAAAGTGAGACACTTTGAGTGTTTTCAGCCACACTGCACCTCAGATTGAGGTGGGGTTGACTCGTAAACATCAAAAATGACCCATGGATATTTTTCCTAATGATTCAATAGAATCAAAATGCATTTGGTTGGTTTTCCATATTTCAGTTGTTGTTTTCACTTAAAATGATGTCCATTTTAATGAAAAAAGTGACATTTTGAGTGGTGTCAGCCACACCACACCTTGGATTGAGGCGGGGTTGACTCATGCACATCTCAAATGACCCAGGGATCATTTTCCTAAAGTATAAACACAATCTAAAAGCGTTTGGTCAGTTTCCCATATGTCAGTTGTTATTTTCACTAAAAATCCTATCCATTTCAAATAAAAGTGAGACAGTTTGAGTGGTGTTGGCCACACTAGATCTTAGATTGAGGCGGGGTTGACTCTTACATGTCACATATGTCGTATGGATAATTGTCGTAAATTTTCAATAGAATCTGAATGTCTTTGTTCAGTTTTCCAAATGTTAGTTGTTGTATTCAATTAAATTGATGTCCTTTTGAAACAGAAGAGAGACACTTTGAGTGGTGCCGGCCACACCGCATCTCATATTGAGGCGGGATTGACTCTTACACGTCACAAATGACTCATGGATCATTTTCCTAATGTATGAACAGAATCCTAATACGTTTGGTCTATTTTCCATATGCCTATTGTTTTTACTTAAAAACATATTGATTTAAAAAAAAGACACTTTGAGTGGAACCTGCCACACCGTGCCTCAGATTGAGGCGGGGTCGACTCATACACATCACAAATGACCCATGGATCCTTTTACTAAGGTATAAACAGAATCCGAATGCGTTTGGTTGGATTTCCGTATGTCACTTGCTGTTTTCATTTAAAATGTTATCCATTTCAAAGAAAAGTGAGACACTTTGAGTGGTGTCGGCCACACCGCACCTCAGATTGAGGCGGAGTAGACTCATACACATCACATGTGCATTTTGAGTGCTGTCAAGTGTGTATTAATGATTCCGGTGAGTCTAATCATATCCTTTGTTCCTCTTTTTGACTAGGGTTTCCACTCTTCCCTCATCTTCTTACGATGCTCTAAAACCCTCTTTTCCGTTGGGATTTAGGGTGAATCTTGAAGGGAACTTAGATTGGGATCTAGGGTCCAAGGAGGAGGGTTGGGGGATATCCGGGATCCAGGGAGGAGGGGGGGGCTGTCCGTGGTCCAGGAAGGAGGGTGGATAATGTATCTAAAACTCTATCTAGGTATCACACATCCAATTCTGATAGGACTATGAACTGTCGCAGAGTGTCATCATGAAGTAGGGCCAAATCATAGCATTACCACAGCGTGACTGCGGTGTGACCGCAGTGTGACCACATCATGACTGTGGTGTGTTGGCCCGATCCAGCGACATCCGTGGCGCAGTATCTTCCAGCCCATATTCCAAATATATCCTATGTAGTTTTCCTTCACATTATAGAAACTGATCTTATGTTACAAAATTCAGACTCTTGAATTGGGATTGAGGTATGATAAAGATATATATTTTATATTCATTGTTTTTAAATGTGGTACTAGGTAGTTGAAACTACTGATTGAGAGTCAAATTATCACACCCTAAACTATCACTGTGAGTTTTCGTAGACAGCGCACCTCCGTTGGAGGGGTTTTTTTTATAAAAACATGACTTTATTTATCAAATGAAACAATTTTATTAAAGAAAAATATTCAAGATATTCAATTCAATATAATTAAGTAGAATTAAGAAAGAATATAAATCAATTTAAAGCATTCTTAAATTAAAGAGGCTATGAGAGGGAATCTACCTCAAGGGGTGTCTCCCATGGGTGTATTGTAGCGTGTAGTGTCTATCTATGATTTTTGTGGTGCTTCCGTATGGTGGGAAATGTGTATTCCATTGTCAGTTTAATAAATACATCAGTGAATTAGAAAATACACCCATAGTCGATAGAGATATACCCACTTTTGATAGAGAATACCATCCAAATAACCAACTCGGAAATCCAAGACTATCATTTTACTTTATCAATTCCAATTACATAATATATGCAGCACCATCTTATGTTTTATGAACCAATAAATTAAAGGGAAAGAAACTACTCACAATAACCCGTAAAATCTCATATAACATCAATCACCTTAAAACCATTATAAAATCATTAGGCTTCTATATTTGGTCAAAAATAAAGAGTTATACTGAATTCAAAAATATCCATACTAGAGTGAAAAACCAGGTTAAAAAATGATTTATACAGAATTTGAAAATGTAATGCATCAATCTTCCCCTGATCACCATCACCATCACCACTGTCAACATCATCCTCATCCTCGCCGCCATCTCTATCCTCATCGTCTTCCTTGTTAGCGTCCCTATGCTCATCGTTGGCCTCAACCTTGCCCTCGGCCCCATCCTCACCTTCGGCCCCATCCTCGCCCTCGAACTCATCCTCATCCTCTCCCTCATCCTCTTCAGCATCCTCATCATCACCAGGAACGTCATCATCTCTACCGCGACTAGAACTTCAGCCTAGTGCATTGGATAATGCAGCAATCGTTGAAAAAAATGTCAGACAAGTCGCGCTGGCCTCAGGTGGAAGTGATGAAGATAAAGCTTTCATCGGTTTCATAAATTCACGGTCCCTCGTTTGAACTTGTACATCCAACTCTGTGACCCTCTTATTATACTATCTTGAATACTCCTTGACCTGTTCCAACTCGGTGGTACTATAATGGATACCTGGAGAGGACCAATACCTCGTCGGGACTATATTCTTACCAGGTCGGCAGCGTACTCGACCAGAGTGCTCCTCTCCCAAAACATAATATAAATGATCGTGTGTACCTAAATTTTCAGGATCCTTCACATCAAGGGAATCTAAAGAATCCTATTAAAAATATGAATATATTATTAAATTTCAAAATATATATTAAACATTGAAATAAACAAATTAAAACATGCAATCTTTTCTTGTGTCGGTTCATTAACCGCAGTTCCATCTTTTTTCCTTCTACTCGAGCAAAACAATTTTGTTCGAGGGATACTTCCTTCAATATTCAATTTAATCTTCTGTAATGAAATTGAAACAATATAATGTTCAAGTATAATCGTATATTCAATATTCAATATATCAAATAATTTAAGTATGAAATAATAAAAAGGAAAGTCCTAAGGAAAAATCATAAACAACTATATCGTACTAGCTTTCTCTCATGAACTGACATAGTCGTGCACCCCAAAGTGTTGAGGTATTGCATTGAATCAATGTTTTTTTGTTTTCTATCAGAAGATTGAGAAATACTGTTTAATAATAAATTATATAATATTAATGCAAAATATAAAAACTATCATTTAAAGGCCTCAAATGGGAATAATACCTTAAATTTGGCAGTCGCCCAATGGGTAATCATTTGGCGATATTCCTCTACTGGGAAGTCATCCACGATATGTAATGTCTCCAACTCTGTGCCCAATCTATCACACCAGCTAACATACAGCTCATGCTTTTAAGCTCTCTAAAGCTCTCCTAGTTCCTTTAAACGCGCCGGTCATGCACCTTCACCATCAGGGAAGTTATACCAAATCTGAAAACCAATAGATTAATTCATATAAATACAAAAAAATACTAGATTAAATATAATATATTTTTTTACCCATTTTTCTTCCCATGGATTATCCTTGACTTTGTGTGGCAGATGTCTCCAAGTGAGAGGGCTGACCGGAATGATGTTAGAGTATTTGGCTAGTGTCGCCAAAAAACCCCGACATTCCTGCCCGGATTTATCAATCATCTGTCCATCATCATTGTATTCAACCATCAACTATGTCTTGTGGTTCCATACTGCATACAATCGATTACACCCCCTCCCCTGCCTCCTATCAGTAGATGAATATATTTTTTTAAAAAAAATATCAGTACAAGTTATAATAAAAATAAATTTTGTTATAAAATTTTGTAAGAGTTATATAAATATACCAGTGGTAGTCAGATCAATGGGCCTCACTAGATGTGCAGAAGCCAAAGGAATATCATGTACAGGTGTAGTGTCCCTCAGTGTATGCTCCTCAGCTTCAAACTGTGTCGGAGTAGGAGTCGAAGAAGGTGGAATTTAATAGCCCAGAGATATTGAACCAAAAGAAAAATATGATGGAACAATCGTCTGGACAACTGGTAGTGTAAACATAGGAGGCCTAAATGTCCTGGGATCCCTAAAGACACAACAGGATCAGAATGGGGCATAGAAGATACATTTGTGGAAGGGGCATAATCTAATCGGGTACGACCAGTGGATCATCTACTCTCTCACCATGTCCCCTCGTACCACCGACCTTAGTACCAGGACCACCAGATGGTCTTCTAACTCTAACACCACCCCCTCCTACCCCCATCCTCAGTACTGGGAGCAAAATCAGGTTCCTCGTCAGATATCTCTCGTCTAGGGGGTCGATCCTGAAAAAATGTTTTACAGAAAAATAAACACATGATATTATAAGTTATTGAAATATATATATTTGAAATAAAATACTCACAACAAGGATGAGTGGAGGAATTCCAATCTGTGTCAAGCGACGATTATTTTCTGTCATCTTTTTCTGCTGCCTCTCTTCAATAGGTTTCATTTCCTGCAATGAAAACAAATATGGAAGTAATTAGAAATAGATAACTAATGAGTAACCCAGAAAACAATATATAGAAAACCCATTCTGATAAAAAAACATAAATAAAGAAAATATTTATGGTGGTTTGAAGGTAAGTACTAGGATACACACTCTGAATTATGTAGGTGAAACATATAGGTGAGAACACGACTGTATGATTCTATATATTTCCCACCACAAATTTGGGTTCACAACCAACTCTGACAATTGAGCTATTGGAGTCATCATAAGTAATGAAGGGATTGCTTCAAATTGCAGTAGGGATAGTGTCAAATTCATCATCATCATTAAAAAAAACATGTCTGGGATTTACTTCAATGATTACACCGAATTTAGGATGATGATGATCTTAGTCATAAAAAACTTGTTTCAACATTGATGTCAATACATATGGTTCATCAATGGAAAGAGTGGGAGTCTTGTCAATAACTTGAAATCCACAATCATCAATAAATGTGCATTGCCTCGTCATTAAATCAAACCATTTACATTTCATCTTCGTGACTCAACCATGCGAGTAATAATCCAAAATTATTATATTCTCTACAACTCCATAATAAGCTACACTTTCATAATGAGGTCTATTATCCGATGAACTGGCATAACATTCTATTGTGGTAGTTAGCATAACACCATCTTGTTGTGTTCTCATGTTTCTTGCTTGTTCAGTGATAATAAATTTGTATCCATTGATCACAAGTGATTTACATGCACGAACCATGGTATTAGGACCAAATTCCAAAGCTCTTATTTCCTCAAAAACAGAGTCTGCATGAAAACATGATACCTGAAATATAAACAAATAGTAAACATAATTAAATATTATTTTTATTTAGTTATTATAGAAATATTTTTACCTTCCATTTCAACCAAGCCGAAAACACTTTTCTATAAAAAGTCTCTTTCCTTATCAAAGATAAATAATGATTCTTTAGGTTCCCTATTGATAAAAATAATAATAGTTTAACAAATATTTAAAATTACAAGAGATAAGATAAGAGATAAATGTACAATTTACCTACTTGATATACTCATAGAACAAATCACAATTGAACAGCATTGTGCAATGTGCCATCTCTCACTCTTCGAGGCTTAATGTCGTCAATGTATATGATCCCAGAATTCCTCCTGTCTGTGGAAGTGATGGAAAAATGGGTTTAATTTTCCCATACTGTTCTTCTTCATTTCTCATTGGTCTGTTTATTCTCGTAGTAAGATCAGACAAATACATTGAGATGAAATCCGTACATTCTTGAGACAAGTAACCGTTTACAATACATCCTTCAGGAAAATTCCTGTTTCGAACATATGATTTCAATGTGCACTTGTTTCTTTTAGTTGGATACATCCAACAGAATGAAACGGGTCCTTAAAGAAATATTTCAGTTGGAATATGGATAGTCAGATGCAACATGCATGTAAAAAATGAAAAAGGAAATATTGTTTCTAAATCACACAAAATTAATGGTGTCTCAGCCATCAGTTTTTTGCAAGAAGTATTTGGAAAACCTCTTAGAAAAAATATCTATAAACAAAGAGAAAAACCAAATAACTGATACTCTAAAATTATTGGACAAGAGATGACAGATTTCTATTGGAATCAACTCATGCAAAAGGACATAATAATAGTGAGTCTTCAAATATTTCAGCTTCAACTCTTTTTTGTTGACCCATTTTTATATATTTCTTGAATAGCCATCAGAAACTTTAATAGTATCTAGAACATCCATAAATTGATTTTTTTTCAGTAGGTGTCATAACATAATAAGCTCAAGGAACTTGCCATTTATTTTCACTGATACAGACAAGATGCAATTCTGGTCTGATCCCCCAATCTACCAAGTCATGCCGAGATCATAAATCATCTTTTGTCTTCCCCTTGACATTTCCAAGAATTGAAAGCAACATTTCACATATATTATTTTCAATGTGAATTACGTCTAAGAAATGACGTAACAAGTTGGTTGACCAATATGAAAACTCAAAGAATATACTCTTCTTCTTCCAATTGTAACAGTTATCATTGGAAACATTTTTCTCTCTTTCTAGATTTCATTGCACACTTCCCAAATGAATAAATGAAATCATTCAACTCATTAAGCACATCAGTTCCAGACATATTCTAAGGTGGATCGTCAGTCTCTATGGTATTGTCATATCTTTGACGATTGATTTTATATGGATGGTTCATTGGAAAGAATTGTCGATGTCCCATAAAACTAAAACTATGATGATATTTCTCTCTTCTCGATCGAGTATTCTTCATACAAATAGAACATGATAATTTTACTTTTGTGCTCCATCCAAACATCATTTCATAAGTAGAAAAATCATTGATCATCCACATAAATGCAACACACATCTGAAATATGTCTTTCAAACATGCATCGTATGTGGGCACACCCACATCCAAAATAAGCTTCAAATATTTTATTAAATGTTGAATGTATACATCTATATCTTTTCCAGGATTTGAAGGGCCAGATATCAGTATACTCAAGAATGTGTGAGGCTTTTTCATACACAACCATAGGGGAAGGTTATAAATGTCTATGAAAACCAGCCATGTGCTGTTCGAAGTAAGAATCAGCCCAAATGGATTAGAACTATTACATGAAAGTCCCAATCACAAATTATGCATATCAGATGAAAATTAAGGATATCTAGCATCAAATATCTACCATGAAAATCCATCTGTAGGGTGAACCAACTCTTCATTATTCATTTTTCTCTTGGTTTCATTCCATCGCATTTTAATAGATTTTTCATCATACATGAAAAGGTTATGTAATCTAGGGATCAATGGAATGTTCCAAATTACTTTTTGTGGCACATGAGAAGGCATTCCATCAACTTTTGGCTTCCATCGGGAGGTTCCACATTTTATACAATCATTTCTTTCAGCAGTTTTCTCCCAAAATAAGCTGCAATCATTCAGGAAAGCATGATTTTTTTGAGAATCCAAGCTCATCAACTAACTTCCATGCCATATTGTGGTTTGAGGGAATATATGCATCATCTGTAATTATGTCCATCATGAAGGTAAGAATGTAATCAATTGTAATATTTGAAATACCATACATTGTTTTCCAATGAAACAATCAGATTAAAAATTCCAACTTTTTTTAATTTTACTACATTGTCGATATACTGGAGTCGTCACAACATCATTCAATTTTTCCACCCTAAAAACATCATCATTTTAATTGAACACATCATGTGTGCTTGTATCGAAAGCTTGTTGGCTGGACATCCTATCCTTCTCATGATGCTGAATAAATGAAAACTGATCATATATAAAACTCTCCAATTCAATCCAATCATTTGGATCATCAAAATTTTGAGATTCCATTTTCTCTCCATTGTGATACCACACAAAATAGTTTTTTTGGAATCCATATTTGGTTATATGATAGCTAACTGCTTCACAACTCAACCAAGGTCTTCTAACACAATTAGAACATATGAAGTGTATGCGACCACTATCTGAAGCCTTTTCAAATGCAAAATCTAGAAATATGTTCAAATTATTTTGAAAATCGGTTAAAATCTGATCAGTTTCGTACATCCAACTTCTATCCATTCTGTAAAAAAATTACAATAAGTCATTTCAGAGAAATTCAATAATATTGAAGTTCAATCAAAAAAATATTTAGGTAAATGACAATTGTTTACTTTTAATAAAATCATAACTTACACATTACTCTATATTAGAATCATATTAAGAAATACAACAAAATACAGTTTATATAAGAAAATAAGATATAGGTTGGTAGGGTGTATTCATTGAATCATGTCCCAATTGATTTTGGAGAGGGACCTTCAATAGTTATGGGTATGGATTCGATTAGAAACAAATATAAAAAGGATATCCAGGAATTATGGCGTCCCAAACCAGGATGACACCCATTAATGACCCAAACCCAGATGGCCACTCATTGGATAGGGACCTTCAAGTTATATTTTGTTTTATCTAACATAAAAATAATGATTTTTGGGATGTCTGGGGTCCAGGGAGTAGGGTGGTGGGCTGTCTGGGGTCCAAGGAGGATGGTGGTGGGGCTTTCCATGTTCTAGGAAGGAGGGGGCTGTTCTGGGTCCAGAAAGGTGGGTGGGGGCTGTCTGGGGTCTAGAGAGGAGGGGGGTTGTCTATGGAGGAGGGTGGGGGGATGTCCGAGGTTCTGGGAGGAGGGTGGGGGTCAGTCCAGGGTCTCGGAAGGAGGGCAGTTCTCCTGGATCTAGGAAGTTTGGGGTTATCATGTGTAAATGGGACGTTTTCGGAACCTCATTTGGCCAAACATACTTTTCACCATAAGGGATTGGACATGTATATTTACATGGCTAACCAAGTCATGTAATGTGTGTACATTCCCATGTACATTCTCAGGACACTAGATTATCGTAGAAACCATGTCAACCATTATACACACCATGTGAACCCTTATAACATATCATCATTATTACAACCATTAATAACAACTTATTAAACAACATCCCTTGTCAAAGATAATCAAATTGAACATAAATCAATAATAATATTGGATATATCAAGTAAAATGAAGTCATACTATCTTATATCCTAAATGACCACCCACAACCATGATTAATGATCAAAAATCTCCCCTTTTGGCCAAAACAAATGTGAAAACAAAAAAACATAGTTGCAGAAAACAACTCTATTTGTGTGAAGAATAATAATCCCACAGTCCTCTTTATATTTGAACAACGCAGTCAGGATTTTTGAGATGAACTTATATCCATGAAACCATATAGGAAATATGATTCAATACATGTGTACTTTTTTTGTTTTTCCCAAGCATTTTGAGGAACCCCAAATCAGTGAAAATGATCATTGTGTTTTAAAATGGTTATTGAATAACTCATGTATGATGTTGAAGGTAGAATGATTAATGGTTATATTAGGAAAATTAATATTCATTAATATTGATAATTTGACATTCTATGAATTAGTTTCACGAAGAAATAAGAAGTGATACATGGGAAAAGGAGAGGTCCCACTGAGAGTTCCCTTTGTAGATAATTTATTCATAAAGAACATTGGATTGTACGGTTAATTATTTCTTATTTCTTCTGTGAAGAATAATTAGGGACCACATACTATTTTGAAAAGTTCAAGAAGATACTCAATATGTTCTATTGTGAAAAGCATAGTAATTAATGGCGTGTGCCATGGCGCGCCATCGCACCATGGAGTGCACCAGGAAGCTGAGCACCATGCAATGGGTTTGCAATGGCTCATCTGAAAAGGTGTTAAGTTGCATGTTCCACTATGCGCAATGGCACGCAGTGGTGTGGCGTGTGCATCTGCGCCAACTTGTTTGCGATTAAAAACTACCTCATTAAATCCTCAAATGACGACCTCCACCATCACGCAACACTATCCACTTCTCACAACAGCTACAACCCATCTCCTACAAGACCAATTCGAGTGGTACGACCTAGCCATCTCCCTCAACAGCTACTTTCATACTGAACAACAACGAAGACCCGAACATCCACGTCCTAGGAAGGCGTATGCGCACACACCTTGTGTGTGAACAAAACCCTAAGTAGTAATTTTTATCATTCAATTTTAATTATGTTTTCAATTTTTTTTCCAGTTAATGTTGTCCGCTCCTTTTTCTGTCGAGGGGAACATTACTTTTTTTCTATGTTTTTTTTTGTTTATTGTTTTTTTGAAATATATAGATTAAAATATTTAATTGTTTGTTTTAAATATTATTGGAATTTGTTTTTTTTGTTTATTGTTTTTTTTTCTGCTACATTTTTTTATTCTTTCTATGCACTGTAAGTTAATATTTCCACGTGCCTTGCACCACACAGTGCACTTTTGCACTGGGGGCCCCTGTTGTCATTGTGTGCTGTGCGCCGTAAATTATTATGGTGAAAAGGATAAATGAACAATGTGTAATTATATATATATATATATAGATTTGATATAAACATGATACATACTTGTTATGTAATACACATAGTGTACAAAAATTAAGATGAATAAGATCTTCAAGTTTGACATGGTCTTAATAAAACGAGTTATTTTCTGAAATACTATGAATAAATATTATTAAAAATTTCTTATGAGTTCATATACATGAAGTTGTAATATTTGAAGCTTTGATATTAACAAAAAAAACTATTAATCATTGAAATTAGAACACAAGATAGAGAAATCATGCCCTTATAAATGTATATGTGTAATGAAAAAATTAATTGGACAATGTGTACACCGATGTAGTGATTTGAGTACACAATTCAAGGACTTAGTGATTTTAGTACACAATTCTTGGAGTATTGAATCATAAAATTTTCAAAAAACCCAAGAAATAGGGAATAATGATATCCTTGAGAATAGAAAGATATCCATGAGTAGAGGTGGAAGGATATCCTTGAGAATAGGTGGAATGAGTCTAACCTGATATCTAATCTGATGGAAGAGGTGCACCTGTGCAGGGGCTTCTCAAGGGCTTATGGGAGTCGGTAATCGCTTCTGGAGAGCCGCACAATGCTTCTAGAATCGGGGGGGGGGGGGGGGGGTTGCCTGCTGTTTGTCGAATTTGGGGCATATTTTTTCCAATGGTTAATAAACATTATTGGGATATCATTGTTTTCCCAACAGTTTGATGAAACCGTTGGGAAAAATCCCTCAAAAAAAATCTTTACCAACAGTTTATGAAAACTGTTTGTAAAGATCACATATACCAATTGTTCTTTTGAACCATTGGTATACAAGTGTTAGGAAATGTATATTTTCAAGTAGTGGCTAGAAAGTCCTTTATAGTGAACATAAGCACTGCATGCAGTTGAAAATATTATATTTTATATGAATCATACACCCGAATATCATCCTCCCATAAAAGTTTCAAATCATCAATCAATGGTGAAAAGAACACATCAATATAATTTTTGGGTTCCTTCGGACTAGAGATAATCATACTCAACATGACATGTTTGCAGTTCATACAAACATTAAGAGAGAGGTTGTAAATTACCCATAAAACAGGCCATGAACTATGTGTGCTACCGAGGGTTCAATATGTATTCATTCCATCTGTGCACAACCCAAGTCTATGATTTCTAATTTTATTTCCAAATGTAGGATACTGGTCATCAATTTTCTTAAATTCTGGGCAATCAGCAGGATGAAGTATTTTTTCATCACATATCTACTCATCTGTATGTCATCTTAAAATTTTTTCATCATGTGAATTAGAAAATAAATATTTCATATGAAGAATTATAGGAAGATACCAAAATACATTGACAGGGATCTCTATAATCTTTACATCAGCCTGTGATTTTTCTTTCATATTATACTGTAATGTCCCACATTTAGGACACTAAAAAAATTCATATTCCTTCCTATATATCATATAGTCATTTGTATTGGCATGAATTTTCTTGTATCCCAATCCCATCAATCATAATATTTTTATGCCATTATAATATGAATATGGAAGATCGTTGTCTTTTGGAATAATTTCTTTCAACCATTTTAGCAGCTCTATAAAACATCTTTCACTCTATCCATGTTTTTCCTTCAGGTCAATCAATCTGAACATCGCTGAAAAAACCATAAAATCTATACAACCAGGATACAATGATTTTTCAGCATCAACATATAGATGTGAGACTATCAGTTCTATCTCAATTTTTTCTGCTACAATATCACAAATAATTTATTAAATTCCATCAGAGTTATAATCTTGCAAATCATTGTCATCGGCATATCTCACATTCTATCTAGTTTCACCATGCCAAATCAAAGGGCTCTAAATTGGATTAAAACCATGACAAATCATATGATCTTTGAACTCTCTACTTTTCATCTTCTTCATATTCAAATATTTTAGGAATGGACATAAAAAATGTTGCAGCTTTGAATATTTAGTTTAGCAAATTCCAAAAAGGAATCAACACCTTCCTTATATTCATTACTCATTTGATGTGCTATAATCTAACTTCAACTCTTTATTACCTATAAAAAATTTCAAAATTATACATGTTGTTACAATAATCCATGCGGGTGGGGGTGTCTAGGGGGGTGAGTGGCTATCCAAGGGGGTATGAGTGTCTAGGGGGTGGGTGTCCAGGGGGGTGTCCAAGGGGTTGGGGGTTGTATATAGAGGTTGGGGTTCCCAACAGGTGGGGGTGAGGGTTATCTATGGGGGTGGGGGTGTCCAGGGGGTTCGGGGGTTGTCTAGGGGTTAGGGATGTCCATGGGGGTGGGGTGTCTAGTGGGTGGGGGGGTGTCCAAGAGGGTGGGGTGTCTAGAGGGTGTACAAGGGGGTGGGGTGTCCATGGGGATGGGGGTGTCTAGGGGAGGGGATTGTCCAAGAGGGTGCGGGTGTCCCGGGGGGTGGTGGGATGTCCAGGGGTGAGGGGGCTGTCTAAGGGGTTGAGGGTGTGTCCAAGGGGTAGGGGTGTCTGGAGGGTGGGGGTGTCTTGGGGGGTGTCCAGGGGTTGGGTGGGGGGTGTTCAAGGGGTTGGGGGGATCTCCATGGGGGTGGGGGTGTCCGGGGGTGGGGGTGTCCATGGGGGTGGGGGTGTCTAGGGGGTGGGGGGTTCTCCACGGGGTGGGGGGTGTCTAAGGGGTGGGGGGACTATCCAGGGGTGGGGTGTGTTCATGGGGGTGGGGGTGTCTAGGGGGGTGGGGTGTCCAGGGGGTGGTGTCGAGGGGGTAAGGGGGTTGTCCTACCCCCTACCCCCTTGGACATCCCCCACCCCCTAGACACCGCACCCCCTTTACCCCACCCACATGGACATCCCCAGTACCCCCCCTGGACACCCCACCCCCTAGACACCACTACCCCATTGGATAGCTCCCTCATGCCCCTCGACACCCACCCCTTGGACTACCCCCTCACCACTAGACACCCCACCCCCTTTGATACCGCTAGAACTCCCTACCCCATTGGACAGCCCCCACCCCTAGACATCCCACCCCCTGGAAAGGCCCCCACCCCCTGGCCCCCACCCCCCTAGACACCCCCACCCCCATAGACATCCCCCCAACGCCTTGGACAGCCCGCCCACCCCTGGGTACCCCTACCCCCTTAGACATCACCATCACCCCCCTGAACACCACCCCAACCCCTGGAGACCCTACCCACTTGGACACCCCCACCCCCCAAGACACCCCACCCCTGGGACAGCCCCCACCCACCATGACACCCCCACCCCCTAGATAACCCCACCCACCTGGACACCCCCACCCCCATGGCCATCCCCAACCCCCCCTGGACAGCCCTCACACCCCCAGGACACCCTACCCCCTTAGACAACCCCCTCACCCCCTGGACACCAACCCCCACCCTCTTGGACACCCTACATCCCCTTAGAAAGCCCCCTTCACCACCTAGAAACCACAACCACCCCCTTGTAAAACCCCTAGACACCACCACCCCCTTGGACAGCCCCCACCCCCTAGACACCCACACCCTGGAAACCCCCCCACACAAATATAAAAGTATTCACACACACACACATGATATAACACACATGGTAGCAACAAAAATCGTAGAAATTTCTTGATATCACTCCCATGGTTTATTTTACCAGAAAAGAATTTATCATGGTATAAAAAAACACTATGACACTTACCATGATAACAAGAATAAAGATAGAAAAATAACATCTCAAAACAGATGTTTAGGGCATCGTGAAAAAAAAATGAAACAGTGGTGTGTGATGATTAATTGATTGTTGCGAGTCAACCTGATATATTTAGTGATAATAAAGATGATGAATGATGTTGGAAAGATGAGGTTGGAGGGGAAGAATTTGAAGAATCCTTTCTAGGTTTTCTGTGTGAGAGAGGCAAGCCACAGGTAGCCCAATCGAAGAAAAAAGAATGAACAAATACTAGGCGCGATAAATCATTAAAATTTTTATCGTGAGGGTTATTTAATAATCGATGAGATAATCTATTTTTTATGTTTATCACATCAGTAATTTAATAATCGATGAAGAAAATCCTTTATCAGGTCCGTTATTTTATAACTGATGACATAGATGGTGTTTTATCACATAAGTTATTTTATAACCGACGTGATAAATCGCTGATAATTGATTTATCACGTCGGTTATAAAATAACCGACCTGATAAAGTGCCCAGATTCGATCTCACACATCCATTATAAAATAACCGACGTGAAAAATCAAATCGCTTTTTTTTACGTCGATTATTTTATAACCAATGTCAAAAATCGATTATCGTCGATTTATCACGTCAGTTATAAAATAACCAATGTGATAAACTGATTTTCCCAGCTTTGCATGTCAGTTATATATTACCAACGTGAGAAACACCGATGTGTTAAATGTTTTTTTCACTAGTGATTCCTCCCCTACAAGATTTCATTGAGCTTGACCTTCAATCCTCTCGACCAATGGAGTCCTTAACTTTCGATGGCCAAATCATCAGCCAACGAGCACCTGAGTTTGGAAAGCATGTCCATGAATCATTGATACCAGGGTCGTTGGGAATTCATTGCACCACGAATTAGCCAGTTAGAGACCATCTGAGGAAATTATATCTGAGAAGGTCTGATTTCTTGATTTCATGACCCCCATGAAATCGCCCACTAGGACTAATGGTTCCTCCATGGTTAATTCAACCTTTTTTAAAGGATAATTATGTTGAACGGTTTGAAACAAAGGAAAGGTAAATTAGAAATTAACTCGTCCCTATAAAAAAGGGATGAGTGATGATTCTCATCAAACCGTTTCCGCAGCACCCCAAAACATTCCACCTCGGAGGCGGAATAACACTATAATCCCTAAAAACACTAAAATACCTATAAATCCCAAACAACCCAAAGATAATTTTAAATACCTATAATCAATTACATACTGTAAAGACCTAAAAAATGATACAAACACAAAAAACAAAAAAAAACCCATAAAAACTTTAAAATACCCCCAAAATATCCATATAAACCATAAAATACTAGTAAAACTCTGAAAAACCATTAATCCTCTAAAATTTATAAATTACTCTAAAAAACCATTAAACCCCTAAAAAACACCAAAAACAAAAAATTCCCTAAAAAACCTAAAAATACTAAAAACCATTAAAAAAATGAAACATAAAACCCAAAAAATCCTAAAACCACTAAGAAAATATTCAAAACCTTAAAAAAATTAAACCCAACAATTATCCAAAAATCACAAAAACCCCTAAAATACCCTAAAAACCCCAAACCCTAAAAATCCTAAAAATCCCCAAAACCATTAAAACACATAAAATTTATAAAAATACATAAAAAATGTAAAACCCTTAAAAACTCCAAAAAACCCTTAATAAAAAAATTAAACCATAATAACACTTAAATCCACTAAAAACATAAAAAATGTATAAAACCCGAAAAATCCCTAAAAGATCCTAAAAACCCTAAAAATACAAAAAAATCATATATCCCATAAAATATTAAAACCCATAATAACCACAAAACCCTAAAACCCCACTATAAAGTCTAAAATCCCATAAAACCCCTAAAAACATTAGAAAACACTCAAATCCCAAAAAACTCAAAAAACCTAAAAACCCTAAAAACCTCTAAAACCCATAAAAATCCATTGGAATCCTATAAAATTCCTAAAAATGTAGAAACGAAAGAAGAAACCTGATAACCATTAAGGAAACATTAAAACCTACAAACTATTAACCCCTAAAAAACTTAAAAAACTCTATAATCCCTTAAAACCATTGAAAAATATAAAAAACATAAAACTCCTAAAACCTTAAAAACCCATTCAAACCCTGAAATCATACCTAAAACCCCAAAACCCTTTAAACTAGTAAAAATGTGAAAAAAATATTAAAACCGATAAATCCCCTAAAAACTCAAAAACCCTAAAACCGAAAATAACAACAAAATCCCGAAAAACCAAAAAACCCCTTGAAATCCATAAAAACACAATAAAAATTAATATAACAAAAAATATTTCAATTTCGTAAGAACATAAATATATGTAAAACACTTAAAATAGTTAGAAATCATTAAAAACCTAAAATACCTAAAACCCCTAAAAACCCTAAAAATGATAAAAACCTGAAAATTAGATAAAACAAAAAAACCCCTAAAAACCATAAAAACACATAAAATCCTTAAAAACCCTAAAAAAAATAAAAACTATAAAAACCACTAAAACACTTAAAAATGGTTAAAAATATCTAAAAACATCAAAATCCTATGAAAATAAAAAACCCCTACAAAACCCAAAAAAATACATAAACACAATATAATCTCATTAAAATCAGTAATGACCCTAAAAACCCATAAAAATACTAAAAAACGTAAATAATAAAAAAATGTAAAAATCCATAAAAACCATGAAAACCACAAGGAACTCCTTAAAAACCCAAAACCATTTAAAACCCCTAAAAATGCTAAAAATGCTAAAAACCCATAAAACCCATAAAAATCATAAAAATAATCAATATCCCTAAAAACCGATAAAAATACTATAAAATGACTTAAAATCCTTAAAAATTTAAAAAAACTAAAAACATTGAAAACACCTAATAGAAGCATAAAAACGTAAAAAACAATTAAAACACTTAAAATTTTTAAAATACTAAAATTTTAAAAAGACTATAAAACTCTTAAAAACCATAAAATACGAAAACAAACATAAAAAAAAAGAAAAACACTTTAAACCCAAAAAAATATAAAAAATCTAAATACCCGTAAAAACCCTAAAAATAAAAAACCATAAAAACCATAAAAACCCATAAAAACCAAAAAACCCTTAATGACCTCAAAATTTATAAAACCTCAAAAACCATTAATATCATATAAACATTAAATATTCCTAAAAATATAAAATCCCATAAAAAACTTAGAAACCCATAAGAAAACCTTAAAACCCTAAAAATAAATAGAACCGCATAAAACATAGAAAACACTAAAAACCCTAAAACCCCCAAAAAAAACCCCAAAAAACCCTCAAAATTCATAAAACCCCTAAAAAGTAAAATATTTTAGAGGCCTAAAGATCTCAAAAGATATAAAACCCTCTAAAACCACTGAATTTCACTATAAAAACACTAAAAACCTAAAAATCCACAAAACCCATTAAAAACATAATGATCACTAAAAAAACCCTAAAAGTCCTCAAAAAACCCTAAAACCCATTAAACTATAAGACCCCCTAAAAATAAAAAAACCCTAAAACCCAAAAAAACCTAAAAACCACTAAAAAAGTAAAAATGCTTTAAAACTATAAAAATGTAAGAAAACATATAAAAATTTTAAAACCATGAAAAAATTCAAAACAATAACCGAAAACCCTAAAAACCATAGAAAACTAAAAAACCATATAAAACTATAAAATCCCAAAAAAATATCACGAAAACCCTAAAATATTAAAAAAATCCTAAAAACCATGAAAACCCCTAAGAAAACATTAAAAAACTAAAAACACTAAAAGCCACCAGAAAACCTACAAATGAAACTAATCCCAAAAAACCCTAAAAACATTAAAAACCATATATAACCTCAAAAGTCTCTAAAACCCATAAAAAATTAAAAAACCTATAAATTCTCTAAAATTATATAAAAATGTTAAAAACCATAGAAACCTGGAAAAACCCTGAGAAATCCATTGAAAAATAAGAACGTTTAAATCCCCCCAAAATATAAAAAAACTAAAACCCCCAAAAGACCCTAAAACCCATAGACACCCCTAAGAACCATAAAAACCCTAAACTCCGTAATAATCCAAAAAAAACCATAAAAACACTTTAAAACCCTTAAAATGTTAAAAACACTAATAAAATTGAAAACCGTAAAAGTCCCGAAAAACTAAAAATCCCTTTACCCCCTAAAAACCCATAAAATACTAAAAAACCCTTAAACCACCTAAAACATAATAACCCCTAAAATACTAGAAAACCCATAAGAAAACCTTTAAACCCTAAAAAACAACTAAGAATGATAAAAACCAAAAAACCACTAAAAACACTAAAAACCATAAACCCCCCCCCCAAACCCTCAAAACCCTAAAACAATAAAAATTTAAAAATCCCAAAAAACCCTAAAAACAAAAAAAACACAAAGAAACCTGAAAATCCCGTAGAAAACCTTGAAAACCTAAAAAAACATAAATCACATAGAAATGAAAAAAACACTAAAACACCCTAAAAACATAAAAATCACAAAAAAAATAAAACTCATAGAAAAAATAAAAAACCATAAAAAACCATAGAAAACCTAAAACCAATAAAAACTATAAAAACTATTTATACCCTTAAAAATGTTAAAAAAATTTAATAACCTGGAAAACCCATAAAAACTCCAAAAACTCTAAAAACCTGGTAAAACTATAAAAACTAAAAAATGTCAATAAAACCCCATTAAAATAATAAAAAATAATTAAAAACATATAATACCAAAAAACCTTAAAATCATAAGAAAACAATAAAAACATAAAGACACTTATAACCCCTAAAAATTAAAAATTGATAAAAACCCTAAAAGGAAAAATCCCTAAAACCCTCTAAATCCCTAAAAACATACAAACCATAAAAATTCTAAAAAATCCATAAAATCACTATAAAAAATAATTCCCTAAAAACCAAATATAAAAATGAAAAACCTAAAATCATATAAAACACCTAAAAATCTAAAAACCCACAAAAATAACTAAAAACACTAAAAAACCATAAAAACACTAAAAATCCCAAGAAACACATAAAAATTAAAAAAATCCTAAAAAGTATAAGAATAACTTAAAACCTGAAACCACCTAAAACCCCTAAAAACTTAAAAAAATGATAAAATAAACATAAGATACCATAAAACCCCTAAAAAACTACATTTCATACATACTCTATATATAATAAGAAAACATAGAAATTATTAAAACCCATAAAAACATGTTAAACTCAAAAAAATAAAAAACAATAAAAAACCTAAAACCATAAATCTCAAAAAACCAAAAAACCAAAAAAAAACCACAAAAAACCACAAAAAACCATAAAACCCTAAGAAACCCTACAACTCTAAAAATTCCTAATAACTATAAATATAATTATAATCAGTAAAAATACCTCAAAACTTAAAAATACCTAAAAAACCCTAAAACCCCTAACAAAATCATAAAACCATAAAAACATAAAAACCCCGAAAAATAAATTTATTTGGTAAAAATCATAAAAAACATAACCCAAAAAATATTAAATCCCCTAAAAATATCTAAAAAACCAAAAAATCATAAGAATACTAAAATATACACAAAAAACCAAAAGTTTTTTTTGGTTTCTATGGTTTTTAGGAGGTTGTAGGAGTTTCATTGTCTTTTATGATTTTTTCATTTTTTAGGTTTTTAAGGATTTTAGGTGTACTTTGGTTTATATGTTTTTCTTACGGTCCTTCCTGGTTTTAGGGGTTTTTTCCATTGTTTGTGCTTTTAAGGAAATTTTTAGGTTTTTTATGGTTTTCTTGATTTTATGTTTTTGGAGAGGTTTTAGGGGTTTCCAAATGTTTTTAGATTCTTTAGTGTTCTTAGGTTCTTTATTGGTTTTAAGTGTTTTTAGGTTTTTAATATTTTTTTTGGGTTTTAATGATTATTAGGTTTTTTTTATTATTGGTTTTTCAGGATTCTTTAGGATTTTTATTTGTTTTTTGGGATTTTTAGGGATTTTGATATTTTTTAGCGTTTTTAGTGTTTTTACGGTTTTGGGGGGGTTAAGGGTTTATATTGAGTATGTCAGGGTTTTTTATATTTTTAGTTTTTAAATATTTTCTTGGTATTAAAGGGTTTCAGTGTTTTTATTGGATTTTACGGTTTTTATTTCTTTAGTGGTTTTTAGTTTTTAGGGGTTTTATGGTTTTCAATGTGTTTAGAATTTTAGGGTTTTTTGGGTTTTTTTTGTGTTTTTTTTTTGTTTTTGGTGTTTTTATCATTTTAATGTTTTTTGGGATTTAATGTGTTTATATGATATTTGATTTTTGGGTTATTTTCATGATTTTAAGGGGTTTTTATCATTTTTATAATTTTTATGGGTTTTATGGTTTTTACATTTTTATGGATTTTTAGTAATGTTTGGGGTTGTTTTTTTTGTGGGTTTTAGGATTTTTCGTGTGTTTTTATGTTTTTCAAGATTTTTATTTATTTTTAATTTTTTAGCGGTTTAAAGGGTTTTTTGAATATTGAATAGTTTTAGGGGTTTTATAGGTTTTTACCGTTGTTATGGTTTTAGTGGTGTTTTATGGATTTTAAGTTTTTTATGGTTTCTATCATTTTTAATTTTTTAGGGTTTTTAAGTATTTTTAGTATTTTATAGTTATCTTATGGTTTTTCAAGTTTTTAGTGTTTTTTACATTTTCAGGATTTTATGACTTTTTTAAGATCTTTATAGAATTATAATTTTTTTTATTTAAATGGTTTTATGGTTTTCTATGGTTTAATAGGTTTTTTTGTGTTTTTAAGAATTTTTTGAGTTTTTTAGGTTTTTTATATGTTTTCTAGATTATGTTAACATTTTTAGGGGATTAAGGATTTTTAGGGTTTATTAGAGTTTCAGGGTTTTTATGGGCTTAAAGGGCTTTATAGTTTTTTGGTTGATTTATGGTTTTTAGGTGTTTTTTGGGTTTTTAGTGTCCGTTATAGTTTTTAGCATTTTAGGTCCTTATGGGATTTGAGTGATACTAGGTTTTTAAGGTTTTTTAATGATTTTTAAGGTTTTTTATGTTGTTAGGGATTTTTAGTGAAATGATTAGAATTTTTTATTGAGTTTTAGTGTTTATATGTATTTTTTTAGTGTTTTAGGTTTTTAGTGGTTTGAAGAGTTTTTATATGAACATGAGACTTATCCCAGTTGGTAAGGACATCAAAGTGCATCCAAGCGACCATGGATCAAATCCATGAGGAGGAAGAATTCACAGGGGAACTTTACCAGTACTGTAGCGGGAACTGTGTAGTACTGTAGCAGGAACTGTAATAGTCACTGTTTAGCACTGCAGCATCCGGGAATATGCCCCTGTTTGGGCCTTCGGGCCACTGATTTGGTCTCTGAGTCCTTTAAGTCCTTCAAGCCACCCAGGCCTTCGGGCCAGTAAGGCCTTAGGGCCTCCTCAAGTCCTCTGGGCCACCTTTAAGTGCAGATGCAAACCAGACAACCCACAAGTAACAAGCTCTACAAGGATGATGAGCAAAGAGATTTCACCACAAGAGAAGCTAAATGGATTGCAAGAATGAGAGGGTATGGTACCTACCATATGGAAAATCCTATGCATGCATGGGAATACCTAGCCAAACATCCATGCGAAGGTAGAGAGCTGATTTCATGATGAAGATGTTGTGGAAGAGAAGTTCAAAGAAATTAGTTTGGGTAGAATGTAATGTTTGAAGCCTATGGGAAATTAATTCCTCCAAAGCCTACAGTCCATGTAATACTTATGCCTACGAGCCTTTTAATGGTTCAACCTCACACCTTGAAAGGTGGATTATCATAAATGAATAAAAAATTGATGGCTTTTGGGCAATTGGAGGAAGAGTTTGTATATTTTTAAGGTTTTCATAAGTTTTTCATATTTTTGTTGTTATGTTATGTTTTTATGAGTTTTTATGGATTTTCTCAAAATTTAAGTGTTTTTTTGGGATTTAGGTAATTTTAAGGTTTTTGGGGTTTTCTTACAAATTTTAGGAGTTTTGGGGATTTTTAGAGTTATTAGGGTTTTTTATGGTTTTCTGGGTTTTTTGTTTGTTTTTTGTTTTCTATGGGAGTTTAGGGATTCTAGAGTATTTAAACAATTATTAGGGGTTTTATAGTTCTTAGAAGGGTTTAGAGTTTATAAACGGTTTTAGGGTTTTTATGGTTTTTAGGTTTTATGGTTGTTAGGGTTTAAGGGGTTTTTACGGTTTTTAGAATTTTTAGGTTTTTAGTGGATTTTAGTGTTTTTTGGTTTTTAATGTGTTCTTATGGGTTTTTAGTGTTTTAGGATATTTTAGGTTTTTAGAAAATTTTAGGGGGTTTTTAGATTTTATGGTTTTATTTATTTTGATGGTATTTTTAGTTTATTAGGTTTTTTGAGATTTTTAGAGATTTTTTGGATTTTTTGGGGATTTTTATAATTTTTAGTGTTTTTAGGTTTTCTTATGGTTTTTAGGGCTTTAGGGTATCTTACATTTTAGGAATATTTAGTGATTTTTTAGTATTTTTATGGTTTTAAGGGGTTTTGGGGAGTTTTGGGGTTTTTAGGGGTTTTGTGGATTTATGATTGTTTTGTGGATTTTATGTTTTTTATGGTTTTATGATTTTTTAGATTTTTAATTTTTATTGGGTATTAAATGTTTTTTTATTTTTTTAGCATTTTTTTACAGTTTTGTAGGTTTTTAAGGTTTTAATGCATTTTAGGGGTTTTTATAGTTTATAGGGTTTTTTGGGTTTTTATGGTTTTTTATATTTTGGAGAAGATTTATGTTTTTTATGTCTTTAAGTTTTTATTATTGGATTTCATGGGATTTATGGCATTTTATTTTTTAGGATTTTTAGTATTTTTTTTTGTTTTTTTTTATTTAATGTTTCTATGGTTTTTTGAGTATATTATTTTTTTAAATTTTTTTTGGTGTTTTTTAAATTTGTAGTGGTTTAAATGATTTTTATGGGTTCTTTGGTTTTTTAAGGTTTTAGTGGTTTTATGGGTTTTTTGGTTTTTACCATTTTTTAGGTTTTTAGGGATTTTTATTTTTTTATGTTTTTAACATTTTCTTTATATTTGTTCAGGTTTTTAGGGGTTTTTACATTTTTAGGAATTTTTCATAAGTTTTTGGATATTTATGTTTTTTTTGGTATTTGGGAATTTGAGGAGTTTTATGGGTATTTTAGATTTTTGGGATTTTATGGGTTTCTGGGATTTTAGGATTGTTTTTATGTTTTATAAGTTTTATGGTATTTAATATATTTTCAGTATATTTAGGGGTTTTATTGGTTTTTAGAGTTTTTAGGGGGTTGGTTAGATTTATTATGGGTGTTTGAAAATTTTTATTATTTTTAGGGTGTTCATTTTTTAAGGATTTCCAAGTTTTTTATGGTGTTTTAGTTTTTTTTTCATGTGATATTATTTTTATAGGTTTTAAGTGTTTATAGGGTTTTAAGTATTTCCTAGGGTTTCCTTGGTTTTTAGGGGGTTTTAATTTTTTTTATTTTTAGTGTTTTTGGATTTTTATGTGTCCTATTGATTTTGTGGGTTTTTGGAGTATTATTATAGGTTTTTTAAATTTTTATATTTTTAGTGGTTTAAAGTGTTTTTAAATTTTTAAGGTTTTTTGATGGGTTGTAGGGTTTTTTATGTTTTTTGGGGTTTTTGGGTTTTTTTTGGAATTTATGGTTTCTTACGTTTTTTACATTTTTAAGGATTTATGGATTTTTTGGGATTTTTTGGTATTTTGGGTTTTAGAGTATTTTGAGTTTTTAGGTTTTTTGGAGTAATTTAGATATTTTTACATTTTTTTGGTGTTTAAAGGGGTTTAGTGTTTTATTTTTTTAGTATTTGATGAGTTTTTAGGATTTTATGAATTTGGGGGGGGGTGGTTTTTAGGGAATTTAGGATTTTTAGGGGTTTTATCATTTTTTAGGGGTTTTATGAGTTTTTTTTAAATTATTATAATGGTTTTCTATAATATTTAGGGTTTTTATGGGTTTTTAGGGGTTTTCAGGTTTTTGAGGTTTTTGAGTATTTTTATGTTTTTTTGCTTTTTATTGTTTCCTTAGGTTTTTAGGGGTTTTAAGGGTTTTTATAGTTTTGAATGTTTTTAATTGTTTAAAGGGGTTTTAGGGTTTTTATGTGGGGTTTTTGGGTTTTATGGGTTTTTAGGGGTTTTATGTTTTTAGGGGTTTTTATGGATTGTATGAGGTTTTAGGGTTTTAGGGTCTCTTAAGGAATTTAGGGTTTTATTGGGGTTTTATGGATTTTATTTGTTTTTAGGTTTTTATGTTTTTCATAGCGATTTTCATGGTAATTGGGGTATTTATGTTCTTATGGATATTTAAGGATTTTCTAGAAATTTTATTCGTTTTTAGGGATTTTGAAGGGCTTTTACAGATTTTTATGTTTTTATGGTATTTTAGGATTTTTTTTCATTTTTAGAGTTTTTAGAGGGCTTGTGTTTTTTATGGTTTCAATAGTTTTCTAGGGGTTTTGGGGTTTTTAGGGTTTTTTTCAATTTTGGGAATTTTTTGGCCTTTTATGTTTTTTGTTGTTTTTAGGGTTCTTGGGGATTTTAAGGGGTTTTAGTGATTTTAGTTAGTTTAGGGTTTGCAGTTTTTTTATATTTTTGATGGATTTTATGTGTTTTTATGTTTTTATGTTTTTATGGTTTTCATAGGGGTTTTCATGGTTTTTAGTAATTTTTATGTTTTTCGGGATTTTTGGATTTCATGAGTTTTATAGGTTTTAGGATTTTAGTGTTTTTAGTGGTTTTATAATTTTTTATTTTTTAAGTATTTTAACTATTTTATGTTTTTTAGATTTTCATAAGGGTTTTATGGTTTTTACATTTCTAGGATTTTTTTTAAAATTTTATATTTTTTGGGGTTTTTGGGATTTTGAAGGGTTTATGGGGTTTTTATGTTTTTAGGGTTTTTATGTTTTTTATGTTTTTATGGGTTTTTTGGATTTTTCAGAGTTTTTAAGGTTTCATAGAGTTTTTAATGTTTTAAGGTATTTAAATAGTTATTAGTATTTTTAGTGAGGTTTTAGGGGTTTTATGGGTTTTTAGATTTGCTATATTTTTTTATGGTTTTTAGGGTTTTTAAAGGTTTTAGGGGATATAGAGACTTTTAGGGGTTTTAGCATTTCTTAGGTTTTTTAGGTGTTTTAAATTATTTGAGGTTTTTATGGATTTATTTGGGGGTTTCATGGGTTGTAGTGATTTTTATACTTTTATATGTTTTTAGGGATTTATTTGGTATTTCAATGATTTTTAGGGGTTTTATAGATTTTGAGTTGTTATTGGGGTTTTAAGGGGTTTTAGGGGTTTTTATGGTTTTTGGCTATTTTTGGGTATTTTTGGTTTTAAGTGTTTCATGTTTTTAATGTTTCATAATGGGGTTTTTACAATTATTTGGTTTTTTAAGGTTTTTATTGAGTTTTGGGTCCTTTTTAAATTTTTATGGTTTTTAGTGTTTTGGGTATTTTTACGGTTTTACTAGTTTTTGGGTTTTTTGGTGTTTTATGGGTTTCTATGTTTTTAGGGTTTGTAAGGTGTTTTTGAGTATTAACAATTTTAGGTGTTTAAGGGGTTTTAAGAGTTTATTGTTGGTATTAGGGTTTTTATGGATTTAAGGGTTTTTACAGTTTTTATGGGGTTTTATGGGTTTTCGGTGTTTTTAGGAGGCTTATAGAAATTTAGGGGTTTTAGAGTCTTTTTTGGTTTTAAAGGATTTAAGGTTTTTTCGGTTTTTGATGTTCTATTTGGGTTAGTCAGGGTATTTAGGTGGGTTTTAAAATTTTTAAGGACTTTTATTGATATCTTTGATTTTTATAGGTTTTTAGGTTTTTATGTATTTAGAGGGGTTTATGTGTTTTAGGATTTTTAGTGTTTTATAGGGTTTTGATCATTTTAGGTTTTTAATTGGTATTTTAGAGTTCCTAGGTTTTTTATTTTTTCTTATGGGTTTTCAGGGTTTTTGGATATTTTACATTTTTAGGGGTTTTAGGGATATTATTAAAAATTTTATGTGTTTTAGGGTTTTTAGAGAATTTGAGGGATTTTTGGGGTTTTTTAGTTCTTATTTTTCTTTACTTTTTAGGTTTGAATGGTTTTTAGAGTCTTTTAACGTTTGTATGGTTTATAGGGTCTTTATATTTTTTAGAGTTTTATGATTTTTTATAGTTTTTAGTTTTTTTATATTTTTTAGGGGTTTTAGGATTTTATGGTCTTTTATGTTTTTTAAAGTATTTGAGTTTATTTACGGTTTTTATGTGTTATTAGGTTTTTAAGATTTTACTAGGGATTTTATGGGTTTTTAGGGATTATTACATTTCATGGTAATTTATGTATGTTTTAGGATTTTTATGGTTTTCTAGATTCTTAGGGATTTTGGGGGTTTTAGTGTTTAAAGGGTTTTAGCGGTTTTATTTTTATAGGTTTTTAATTTTTTTATTGGTTTTCATGGTTTTTAGGGTTTTAAAACATTTAGGAAATTTTAGTTATTTTTGAGTATTTTTATGGGTTTTAGGGATTTTAGAGATTTTGTGGGTTTTAGGGTTTTTAGGGTTTTAGCGTTTTTTGTTATCTAGGGGTTTATGTGTTTTTAGTTTTTTATGTTTTTCATTGGTTATTTTTGTGGTTTTCGGGTATTTTATGTTTTTATGGAATATTAGTGACTGTTTATTATTTTATGGGGTTTTGGGTTTATATAAATTTTGTGGGATTTTAGGAATTTTTATGGTATTAGTTTTTTTAGTTGTTTTGTCAATTTTTATGTATTTTTTTCGGTTTTAAGTGATTTGAAGATTTTATGTTCTTATTATGGTTTTTATGTTTTTTAGGGGTGTTTTATGTTTTTACAGACTTTTGGATATTTTTTTTATTTTTATGGTGTTTAGGTATTTAGAATTTTTTAGGGTTTTCAGGTTTTTAAGGGTTTGTATGGTATTTTTTGGATTTTATGGAATTTATTTTTTTGAGTTTTTATGGTTTTATGGTTTTTAGAGTATTTTAACATTTTTAGGGGTTTAATGCGTTTTTTGTACTTTTTAGGGATTTTATGGGGTATCATAGTTTGTATGTTGTGTAAGGGTTTGTTTGGTTTTTATGGGTTATAATTGTGTCATGGTTTTATGGTTTTCTTAGGGTTTTCATGGTTTTAGGTTTTTATTTTTTTTTGGATTTTTTATATTTTTTATTGTTTTTATTGTTTTTTATTTTTTTAGTGTTTTTAGTGTTTTAGATTTTTTTTTTGTTTTCTGGGTTTTAAGAGTTTTTAAGTGTATATTGTTTTTACCGGTTTTTAGGTATTTTTAAATTTTATGGATTTTTTTGGGATTTTTTATCATTTTGTGGTTTCTTATGGTTTTTAGGTATTTTGAGGTTTTTAGTGTTTTTAGTGTTTTTATGGATTTAGGGTTTTTTGGATTCACATGATTTTAGGGTTTTTTAATTTTTAAGTGTTTTTTAGGTATATTAGATTTTTTAATGTTTTTATGGGTTTAAGGTATTTTTAGAGTTTTTTGTGTTGTTTTAGTGTTTTTATATATTTTTATGGATTTTGAAAGTTTTTCAGATTTTATGGGTTTTAAGGGGTTTATTGGTTTTTTTTCTCATAGCGTTTTTAGCATTTTTTATATTTGTAGGGAATTTAAGTGTTTTCTGGTATTGATACTTTATTATGGTTCTCATGATTTTTAGGGGTTTTTACATTTTTAGGATTTCTTATGGAATATTTAGTAATTTTATGGTGTTTCGGTTTTTTGGTAATTTTAGGTGTTTTTTGGGTTTTAGTGGTTATTTGGTTTTTAGGGGTTTAAATTATTTTCATGTTTTTATGTTTTTAGAGGTTTTTAGGTTTTTAGGGGTTTTTAAATTTCAATAGATTTTTATTTTTTATTTATTTTAGGGTTGAATTGGATTTTGAGGGTTTTAGGGTTTTATATGGTTGTTACCAATTTTTTTGGGTTTTAACTGTCATTAGGTTTTTATGATTTTTTGGGGTTTTTATGTCTTTTGGGGTTTTTATTTTCTTATGTACTTTTTGGACTTTTTTGGGATTTTTTTTTATTTTTTAATGTCTTTATAGATTATGAGTGTTTTTAGGGTTTTTAGGATTTTATTGTTTTTACAATTTTTGTGGAGTTTTTTGAGTTTTTAGTGGTTTTCATTGTTTTTACAGTTTTTGAACATTTGTTCGAGTTTAAAGAGATTTTTTGAGATTTTATTAGATTTTTAGGGATTTTTTTGGGTTTTAGGGTTTTTATATTTTTAGGTGGTGTGGTGGTCTTTAAGGATTTTTAGGATTTTATTCTCTTTTAGAGTGTGTAGCCTTTTTGGGGGTTTTTAGTGTTTTTTGTTTTTTGAATGTTATGTAAGGATTTTCCATTCTTTTTAAGGGAATTTATGTTTTTATTGATTTTTTGGGATTTTTTACTTTTTTATGGTTAATTTTTAGTTTTTTGGGATTTTGAGGGGTTTTTTGGGTTTTGGGGTTTTAGGGATTTTAGGGTATTTACAAATTTTTAGGGTTTTTAGGGGTTTTAAGGGTTTTAGGTTTTTATGGTTTTCTTAAGGGTTTCCAGGGATTTTAGCGTTTTTATGTTTTTAGGGATTTGTAGGCTTTTTGCAGATTTTTATTGTTTTAATAATTTTTAAGAATTTTTAGGGTTTTTGGGATTTTGTGGTTTTTATGTTAGTAGGGTTTTTTTGGTTTTAAGAATTTATTAAGTGTTTTAGGGTTTTAGGGTCTTTTATATGTTTTTTAATATTTTTAGGGTTTAAATGGTTTTAATATTTTTTAGTGTTTTTTAGTTTTTATGGGTGTTTAGGGATTCTTAGGGTTTTATATGTTTTTATGGTTTTTAGGGGTTTAAAGTGCTTTTAGGGTTATTAGCAATTTTTAGGTTTTTAGTGATGTAATGTTTTTTTAGTTTTTTCTTATGTTTTTCTATGTGGTTTTTAGGGTTTTAGGAGATTTATGTGTTTTTGGTACTTTTAGGTATTTTTTAGGATTTTTTGGGTTTTTAGTGGTTATAGGGATTTTGTACTATTTTTTGGGTGTTTATGATTTTTTAGGGTTTTTATCATTTTTATTTTATTTAGGGGTCTTATGTGGTTTTACTTTTTATTGTCTTCAAATTGATTTTCAGTGCTTTTAGGTTTATAAGTATTTTGAGGGATTTTTTTGTGATATTTATGGATATTTGTGGTTTTTAGGAATTTTAAGGTTTCTTTAGGATTTTTAAGGTTTTTTAGAATTTTAAGCATTTTAAGAGTTTTAAATATGTTTTACAGTTTTTAGTTGTTTTTATGGGTTTTGTGTGTTTTATGGTTTTTTGGGGGTTTTATGGTTTTTAGGGTGTTGTATAATCTTTTATGGTTTTTACTATTTTCTATGTTTTTTGGCGGTTTATGCATTTTTTTCATTTTTGAGATTTTCCTTGGGGTTTTAATGGTATTTTGGGTTTTTATGGATTTATGGATTTTTTGTGTTTTTTATTATTTTTATCACTTTTTTTTCTTTTATGGATTTTGCGGGAATTTAAGGTTTTTTTTTGTTTTTATGCTTTCTATATTTTTTATGTTTTTAGGGGTTTCAAGTTTTTTAGTTTTTCATTATTTTCATACGTTTTTAGGGTCTTAGGGTTTTATGTTTTTATTAATTCTTAGAGGTATTTTATATTTTTATTATTTTTAGGGTTTTTATGGATTTATGAATGTTTTTAGGGTTTTTAAGTGTTTCTTTTATTTTTTAACGTTTTTAGGGATTTTTATTGTGCTTTCATTTTTAGGTCATGAAATAGTTTTTCATGTGTTTTTGGATTTTATGTTTTTATGGGTTTTAGGGTTTTTAATGGGTTGTCGGGGGTTTTTGGGTTTTATGTTTTTAAGGGTTTTTTTTCAATTTAAGGGTTTTTTCGATTTAACAGTTTTTAGTATTTTTAGGTTATTAAAGAGTTTATTTGCTTTTAGGATTTTAATGTTTTAATAGGGGTTTTCAAGGTTTTAGGGTTTTGTTAAATTTAAAGGTATTTTTAAGATAATTTAGGATATTTTTGGGTTTTGAGTGTTTTTAGGAATTTAATGTTTTTTATGTTAATTTATGTTTTTTGGGATTTTTATGTTTTTATAGATTTTAGGGCCTTTTTATGGGCTTATAGTTTTTTGGTATTTTGAGGATTTTAGGGGTCTTTAGGGTGATTAGGGTTTTTTTTGGATTTTTAGGGTGTTTTTTCGGTTAAATTTTTTGTTTTTATATTTTTTAGGGATCTAATGGGTTTTTATATTTTTAGTTGTTTATGGTTTTTAGGGGTTTTGATTTTTTTTGATTTTAAGCATTATAAATTTTTATGGTCTTTTAGGGTTTTAGCGTTTTTTAGATTTTTAGGGGTTTTTAGTGTTTTTATAAATTTATGGCATTATTAGGGTTTTATAGGGTTTTTATGGTTTTTTATGATTTTATGTATTTTTTGGGATTTTATATGAATTTTTTGGTTTTTAGGTTGTATAGTGATTTTGAGGTGTTTTAGGGTTTTTTTGGGTTTTTTTGGTTTCTAATGGTTTTATTTTTTTATGGTTTTTATATTTTGTTTAGGTTTTTATGGTTCTTTGGGGTTTTTACATTTTTAGGTTTATTTGGTAATTTTTATGATTTTTATAGTTTTTATGGTTTTAGGTATTTTGAGGGTGTTTAGGGTTATCTATTTTTTTAGGGGTTTTATGGGTTGTCGGGGGTTTAATGTGGCTATTTGAGTTTTTTATATTTTTAATTATTTATAACATTTTTAAGGGTATAAAGGGTTTTTATAATTTTTATTGAATTTAGGGTTTTTATGGGTTTCAGTGTTTTCATAATTTTAGGGGTTTTTACGGTTTTTAGGTGTTGTTATGGTTTTTTGGTATCTTTTGGGTTTTTGGATCTTTTAGGAATTGTCATAAATTTTTTTTGGGTTTTAATTTTTCTAGGTTTTAATGGTTTTTGGGGTTTTAAGGATTTTAGGATTTCAAGGATTTTAAGATTTTAATGCTATTTAGGATTATTAGTGATTTTTTATGGTTTTTTTAGATTATAGGGTTTTAAAATATTTTAAGGGGTTTTAGCGTTATTAGGGGGTTTAAGGATTTTGTGTTTGTACGTTTTAGGGGTTTTATTTTTTCTTAGGTTTTTTATTGTTTCTTTGTATTTTTTAGGGGTTTATGGGTTTTTACGTTTTTAGGGTTTTTATGGATTTTTTATAATTTTAATGGTTTTTACTGGTTTTATGGGATTTTAGGGTTTTTATGTTTTTTAGGGCCAATTTTATTTTCTTGGTTTTTTTGTTTCTTTTATTTTTTTAGGGTTTTACCGTTTTTTATAATTTTTAAAAAAAATTATGGTTTAAATTGTTTAAATATTTTTAGTGGGTTTTTAGGTTGTTTAGGGAAAAAGAGGTTACGAGCTAAGCTAGCCTAGCACCCAAAAATATAATAAAAACCTAAATGAGACAGCTGCAAGATGGGCCTACAAGGGAGAGTGTGAATGTCGCCCTTCCGATCTGAATCCAACATCAGAATACAAAAGTGTGGGGTAGCAAAGGACCACATCGAGTATATCTATTCAATCACCTATTGGGAGAGGGCATCCGCGACCGAGTTAGCTTCCCTATAAACATGAAAAACATTAAGGTCCATGTTCTGAGAGGGGGTAAGGGACTCAATACACTACGGTAGAAGTCTCCAAGGAAAATCATTGGAAATTCCCTTTCAGGCAGCAACCACAAGCATCAAATCAGATTTTATCCAAAGTATTGTCCCATTGAACTGACTCACGAACTTCACCGCCTTTATGTATTAAGGGGTTTGAATTGTTTTTAGGGTTTTAGGGTTTTGTTAGGGTGTTTTAGGGTTTTTAGGGTTTTTATGTATGTGGGGATTTTTAGTGATTTTTTGTATTTTTTATGGTTTTAGGGTTTTTAGAGAATTTGAGGGGTTTTATTATTAGTTTTATATTTTGCAATTTTATGTGTTGTATAGTTTTTTTTTTGTATTTAAGGATTTATTTGGCTTGTTCATGGGGTGTAGGGTATTTTATGTTTTGGTGGATTTTTTCAGATATTTGTTTTTATGATTTTAATGGGCTTATATGGATTTTAAGGATTTTGAGGGCTTTAGGTTTTTTATTGTTTTTAGTGTTTTTGTTATTTTGGGGGTCTTAGGTTTTTTAGTTTTTTAGAAATTTGAAGAGTTTTTTAACATTTTTAGGTATTTAAAGGGATTTTAGATTATTTAGGGGTTTTTAGGGTATTTATGCAATTTAGATATTTTATTGATGTTTTAGGAGTTTTATAGATTTTAGGGGTTTTTATGGTTTTAGTGTCTTCTCAGGTTTTTAGCACTTTTCAGGTTTTTCAGGGGTTTTAAGTGTTTCTAGGTTTTTAAGTATTTCATAAGGTTTTTTGTAGTTTCAAGGTGTTTTTATGTTTGTAGATATTTTGATTGTTTTTAGGATTTTATGGTCTTTAGGGAGTTTTAGATATATTGAGGGTTTTTATGGGCTTTTACGATTTTTACAGTTTTTACAGTTTTTGAGTTTCTTTGGGTTTATGGGGTTCTAATAGTTTTTATGGTTTAATATTTTTCTTAGGGGTTTTCAGTGTTTTTAGGTATTTTATGGGTTTTTATGATTTTATGTATTTTTATGGTTTCGAGCGATTTTGTGGGTTTTTAGAGAATTTTAGGGTTTTTTGTGTTTTTATGGGTTTTTTGGGTTTTTTATTTTTTAGGGTTTTAAGGGTTTTTAGTATATTCTTACATTTTTAAGGGATTGATGGGTTTTTAGTGTCTTTAGTTGTTTTTTAGTATTTTTATTATTGTTACTGGTTTAATGGTTTTTTGGGGATTTATAGTTTTTAGAATATTTAAGGATTTTTTTGTTTGGGATTTTAGGGGTTTTAAGTGTTTTTATGTTTTCAAGGTATTCTTATTTATTTTTCATTATTTTTAGGTTTTTTCACACTTTAACGGATTTTTATGGATTTTTAGGATTTTGTCGGATTTTAGGGTTTTTGGGATTTTGAGGGTTTTTAAATGTTTTTAGAGTCTTCATGATTTTTAAAGTTTTTATCATTTTTAGTTTTTCTAGGTTTTGAAAGTATTTTTAGGGTTATAATGTTTTCTCAGTGTTTTTTAGTGATTTTAGTGTTTTCCAATTTTTAGGGATTTCATTAGATATTTTTTAAAATTTCAGGGTTTTTAGGGGTTTTAAGGGTTTTACAGTTTTTATAGGTTTGGTGGTTTTATTATTTTTTGGGTTTCATAGGGGTTTTAATGATTTTTAGAAGAGGATGGCTCCTCACTCTCCAGACGCTCCAAGCACTCTAGATGCCCCTTCTTCTCCACCTTCTATGATTTTCACAGCTCTTTTAGGTAGTGATGGAGCTCCTCACTTCAATAGGCTTCTCTTTCACTTCCTGGTGTCATTTTCTCCTTCCTCCTTGACTGGTACTGCTATTGGTGTGGATATCATATGTCGGTCACCCTCCCTCATTCTTCCTAACAAATGCACATCAGACCTCCATTCTAGGTATCTGTGTTGGTGCTTCATATGGTTTCAGTTGCATTTAGTGGTGGTGTAGAGTGTTTTTCTTCTCCATATCCCCTAATGGACAAACCATCATGCTCAACCCAATTTTTTCCAGGGTTGATGAGGGATTTAGGTCATCTTGGGACATTGTTGGAGGGGGGCTGTCAAGGGTCTTTTTTCTTATTCTTTATCGACATCTTAAACCTCACATACTTGAATTGGTTATTTTTTCGCTTCTGTTGGATTTAAGTTTCTTCACGGTGATGGGTTTATATTTTAATTAGGTTTTTGTTTGACTTTTATGTTTGGTTCAGATGGATTTTTCCATGGAATGATATTTGGAGTTGTTCATGGTTTCACATGGATCATTACTCTAAATCCCATAACTCTATGTGGAGGCCTTATGCCACATCAAATCTAATGTGGATTCATATCCCTTCTCTCCTCAATATGATAGTCTAGTGTGGTGGTTCTCTATAGGATTAGGGATTTGTTTTTCGAGTGACCAATAGTATTCTAGGAGGAGAGCCCTTTGTCTGGATGTTCAGTGTAATTCATGGAAGGTGGTTATGTTAGTGACTCTTTGGATTTAGGTTTCTAATAGTGATGTAGATGGTGATGTTCATGATGGAAATGAGGAAGATGACGTGATTTCTTGTAATGGGTGCATATTGGAATAATGTTGATACAATTTGAAGGTGATAGGTTACAGTTTGAAGAACATCGACCATTGATCTGGTTTGTTTCAAAATGGTGAGAAGGTTATTGTCTCATATAGTGGTTGTCCCAAATGAAGGAATGTTCTGGAATGGTGGGGGTTCACTGTTGCAGACACCTATCCTACTCTACGATGATAGAGTTGGTTCAGGATGATAATGATGGTGAAAGGATGATGACGAGGTTGAAGGGGTGTTTTGCATTTTTTTGATCTGGGTGTTGACTCTAGTGGTGATATGGAGTGACGAAGGCGATGGTGGACTTGTGATGATAATGGTGGGTGACTCAAGGCTCAAGGCCTTCACAGGTTTTGTGTTCTTAAGTTTTTTTTTTGAATTTGGAACCCTTTGAATTATGAATCCCACCTTGTGTTTTATGTTACCCTTAACCGTAAAGAGACTATCTTGAAAAAAAATATTATTTTCAATCAATTTAAGGTTTTTAGAGTTTTTAATGTTTTAGTGGTTTAAATTATTTTTAGATTTTAAGGTTTTTTAGGGTTTTTAGGGGATTATATGGGTTTTATGGGTTTTTATGTTTTTAGGGTCTTTTTTGGGATTTTAAGGTTTTTATAATTTTATAAGGTTTTAAATAGTTTAATGTGTTTTTGTTCATTAAGGTTTCATAGGTTTTTCCAGGGTTTTTAGGGTTCTTTATGTTTTTACGGATTTTAGGTTTTTTTTATATAATTGTTTTATGGGTGTTGAGCATTTTTTTTGGTTTTACGGGTTTTAGGAGTTTTATGGGTTTTAGAGTTTTTAGGTTTTTATGGGTTTTATGTGTTGTTTGGGAAGTATGTTACTCTCATTGTTTTTAGCGTTTTGGGTATTTTTTCTTTTTAAAGTATTTTTATAGGATTTTCAGGGGTTGTTAGAGTTTTTTTGGGATTATGATGTGTTTTAGGTGTTTTTAGTGTTTTAGGTATTTTTTTAATTTTTATGGATTTTGAGTTTTTATTGGTTTTTGTTGGTTTTTAAGGTTTATTAGAGTTTTTAGAGATTTTTATGGGTTTAAAAGGATTTTATATTTTTTAATATGTTTTTATATTTTTTATTGTTTTTATGTGTTTTATGGTTCTTAGGGTGTTTTGGATTTTTATTTTCTTTTAAGTATTTTTAGGGTTTTAAAATATTTTTGGTTTTTAATCCTATTAATTGTTTTTTTTTGATTTAAATGTTTTTATAGTGGTTTTCAAGATTTTTTTGTATTTTATTTTTATGTATTTTTAGGTCTTTTTATGATTTATTATAGGTTTTTAGGGTTTCTAGGAATTTTGAGGGGGTTTATGGGTTTTAGAGTTTTCTGAAGTTTATGGTTGTATGATTTTTTGAGTTTGTTAGGGGTTTTACAGTTTTTTAGAGTTGTATATATTTTTTGGGGATTAATGGGTTTTTATATTTTTAGTTTTTTAGGGTTTTTAATGTTTTTAAGGGTTTTATGGTTTTTAGGGTGTTTTAATTTTTTAACGTTTTATAGATTTTATGGGTTTAATGTTTTTTTATGTTTTAAATGTTTTCTAATTTGGTTTTAGGTTTTTTATTTATCTTCATTTTTATTGAATTATATGTATATTTTATTATATATATTGAGTTTTTTGGGTTTATTATTGTTTTTCAGGTTTTAAGTATTTTTTGGTTTGTAATGTTTTTATAGGGTTTGTTCCAGTATTTTTATGTTTTTGTGAATATTATGTGTTCTTTGGTTTTTAGGGATTTTGAGTGTTTTATGGTTTTTTGGGTTCTTGGGGTTTTTTAGTTTTTTCTACTTTTCTTTTGTTTTAGTGGGTTTTGAGTTTGGACAGGTTTTTATTGATTTTTTGAGTTTTTTATGTTTTTTGTGCTTTAAAGGGTTTTGGAGTATTATTGTATTTTATGGGTTTTATTGGATTATAGGGATTTAATAGTTTTATGTTTTTTATGGGTTTTAAGGGTTTTTAGTGTTTTATTAACTTTGTAAAGATTTTGCATTTTTTAGGTTTTTTAGGGTCTTAACTGTTTTGTGGTTTTTATGTTATTCTTTGGTCTTTTATTGTTTGTAGTGTTCTTTTTGTTTTTCAGGAATTTTCTAGTTTTTTAGCATTTTTATGGATTTATGGTATTTGGGAATTTGAGGGATTTTGGGGGGATTTTAGGGTGTTTAATGGTTAATATTTTTTTTAGGTTTTTTTTGGTTTTTAGGGTTTTTTTGAGGCTTTATGGATTTTAAAGTTGTTTAGTGTTTTTAAATAAAATTTGGGGTTTAATGTATAATTAGTTTTTTAGTGGGTTTTAATGATTTTTTAGGTTTTTTAGGGTTTCTAATATTTTTAGTGGTTTTTATGGTTTTTATAGATTTTAGGGTCTTTTGAGGTTTTAGAATTTTCTATGTTGTTTAGGGTTTTTATTTGTTTTTAGTTTTTTATGGTTTTTTTAATGGTTTTCTGGGTTTCTGGGTTTTTATCATTTAAGGTATTTTTAGGATTTTTTATATTTTTGTGATTTTTATGTTTTTTGGGATTTTAAGAGTTGTTCGGGTTTTTAGGGTCTTCTAGGTTTTTAGGGGTTTTAGCGTTCTTTAGATTTTAAATGGGATTTAAGTGTCTTATGTTTATAAAATATTGATTGTTTTTTCATGGTTTTTCTGTTATTATGTATTTTTGGTGATTTTATATAATATTCATGGGTTTTTAGGGTTTTTAGGGATTTTGATGGTCTTTATGGTTTTTATTATTTTTTGTGTTTTGCGGGTTTTTTTGAGTTTTTTAGGGTTGTTAAGGGGTTTTTATAGATTTTTAATATTATAGGGTTGTATAGTTATTTTAGAGCTTTTAGTGGCTTTTAGGCTCGTTATTTGGATTCGGGGTTTTTCTATGATTATACGGGTTTTAATTAGTTTTAGGGTTTTAGTGCGTTTTTAGGGGTTTTAAGGGTTTTTAGAGTTTTTTAAGTTTTCATGGGGCTTTATGTGATTTTATATTTTTAAGGATTTAGTAATTTTTAGTTTTTTATGTGTCTTTTTTTAGGTTTTTTTTGGATTTTTTTGGAAAATTATGCTTTTAGGGGTTTTTAAGATTTTGAGGGGTTTTAGGCTTTATTGGGTATTTATTAGTTTTTTTAATTTTTAGGATTTCTTTTAGTTTTAGGGGTTTTAAGGATATTTAGGTATTTGTTTATCTTTTTTAGTCATTTAAAGGGATTTTAGTGTTTTTTGTTAGTTCTTTATGTTCTTATTAGTTATTTAGTGTTTTATGGTTTTTAGGGGATATTATTGGTTTTAGGGGTTTTTATGGTTTTTAGTGAATTTTAAGGCTTTTTGGGTTTTTAGGTTTTTGGAGATTTTTTGTTTTGTTAGGTTCTCTTATTTTTTAGGTTTTAATGGTTTTTTATGTTTTAATAATTTTTATGTATTTTTTAGGATTTTATTTCTTTTTGGGTTTTTTTGCATTTTTATGGCTTTAGGGTTTTTAGCCATTTTGAATATTTTTTGGATGTTTCGTGTTTTTATGTTTTTAGGGGGATCAATTTTTTATTTTTTAAGGTTTTCTTATATTTTTTCATGGTTTTTATGTTTTAATGGACATTAAAAGATTTTTAGGATTTTATGGGTTTTAGGGAATTTTATGGTTTTATGGTTTTTATGGTTTTTAAGTATTTTATGGTTTTTTGTGTTGTTTATTATTTTTAATGTTTTATAGTATTTTTAACGTTTTTTGGGGTTTAAAATATTTTTATTATTTTTAATAGTTTATGGGGTTTTATGGTTATTATGGTTTTTTGGGTTTTTACGTCATTAGGGGTTTTAGTGTTTTTATGGTCTTTTATGTTTTTATTGTTTTTGGTATTTCATAATTATTTGAGGGGTTTTAGGTTATTTTGTGTATTCATGGGTTTCATAGCGGTTTTCAAGGTTTTATGGTTTTTTAGGATTTTGGGACTTTTAGGGAAATGTAGGAATTTTATGGTTTTTAGGTATTTTGGGTTTTTTTGGGTTTTGGGTTTTTTAGTCTTTATGGTTTTTACAATTTTTTTGAAATTTTTTATCATTTTTATGGGTTTTATGGGTTTTAGAGTTTTATTATCGTTTTTTAGAGTTTTATGTGGTTTTTAGGTATTTTATAGGTTTTATGGGGGTTATGTTAATTAGGGTATTTAGGTATTTTAGGGGTTTTAGAATTTCTAGGTTTTAGGGGGACTTTAATTGTTTTTATTTTTTCATGGTATTCTTAAAGGTTTTGATAATTTTTAGGGGTTTTATGTTTTTAGGGATTTTTTATAATTTTTATGATTTTTTAGGGTTTTTAAGGATTTTGATGGTTTTAGGGTTTTTAGTGTTTTTAGTGATTTTAGGTTTTTGAGGGGATTTAAATGTTTTTTAGGTGTTTATGGTTTTCTTAGGGGTTTTCAATTTTTTTTCGTTTTTAGATATCTTAAATACATTTTTAGTATTTTGATGGATTGTTAGGGTTTTTAAGGAATATTCGGATTTTAGGGTTCTTTTTGAGTTTTTTATGATTTTTAAGATCTTTTGAGAGTTTTTATAAATTTTTAGGTGATTAAAAAATTTTATAGTTTTCAATGGTTTTTAGGGTTTTATAGGTTTTTGGATTTTTAAGGCCTGTAGATGTTTTTATGGGTTTTAGGGGTTTTGGGGTATTAACGTTTTTTAGATTATTTATTGATTTTAAGTGTTTTAAAGTTTTCTTATGGTTTTAAGGATTTTAGGGGTTTTTATATTTTAGCCATTTTTAGGCCATTTAGGATTTTTATTAATTTTTAGGGTTTTTAGGATTTTTGAGGGGTTTTATGGTTTTTTTCAGTTTTAGGGGGGGTTTTTTGGGTTTTTTAGTATTATAAGGTTTTTAGAGTGTTTTAACATTTTTAGGGGTTAAAAGGGGGTTTTATAGTTTTTATTTGTTTTAGATTTTTTTTGGGGTTTTAAAGTATTGTATTCTTCTTAGGGTTCATATCATTTTTTTGGTGTTTTATAGATTTTATAATTTTTATGGTTATTAGGGGTTTTAAGTTTTTTAGGTTTTGATGGTGTTTTTTGTTTTTTCATGGTTTTAGGGTTTTTACGTTTTCAGGTTTTTTATCGATTTTTTCAGTTTTTATAGTTTTTAGGGTTTTTAGTGATTTCGAGGGTTTTTTCGGATTTTAGGGTTTTAGGGATTTTATTGTTGTTTAGGTTTGTAGGGGGTTTAAGTTTTTTTTAGATTTTTAATGTATTTTCTTTCTTTCTTAGGGGATTCATAGTTTTTAGTGTTTGTTATGTTTATATATATTTTTAGGTAATTTTTTTGTATCTTATGGTTTTGAGTGTTTTTAGGTATTTTGATGGTTCTGTGCATTTTGGGGTGTTTTAGGGGTTTTATCATTTTTTGTGCAATGAATATGCGAGGGTCGGGATATTCCCCACCCCCCCCCCCCCCAATTTATTAAGAAGAAAAAAGACACAGCAGACAAGGGAGGGGGGGTCAAACAACCCACACCCCAAAACCCTTCACAGTAAAAGACCCAAAAAAAGAAAAATCAAAAAAAGAAAACAAAATAGAGAAAAGGACACAAAACAAAACACAACAGCAGCTTCCACACATCTTGTACAGCCAATACCATCATCCAGCACCAATACCAAACACCACAGCCAAGCAGCAAAGACAGCACGTCCAATCCAACCATCCCCAGCAGCATCCACACAACCAGACCAGCCAACACCACCATCCAGCATCAATACCCAAAACACACAAAAGCCAACCAAGGCATACATCCAGAAACATCATCATCAATACCACCCATTCAAAGAACAACCCGAATCTCACAACACATATTCCATCATCCATCACCTTCGTCATCATCATCCTCTTCAACACATTCTAGGGCCAGGGTAATCCTCCCAGCCAAGTAGCAGACAGTAACCGGCAGCATAAGTACAAAAATCCAGTAACACCAAAGCAGGCATCTCCCAACATGTCATTGCTCATATTCCAGCAACCAACATCACCTAAAGAAGCATAAACATCAATTTCATCATAATCCATCCAGTTAGCCATCCAACATCTCAGATTCCAAAGGCCAGCACACATCCGACCAGTCAGACAGCAAGCAGCACTTGACCAACACCTGACAGTAGCAAAACAGGACCACCAGCTTCTGTGCCTCAAACCAATCCGCAACACCCAAACCACCATGTTCAGACCCAAAACCGAGTAGCCACTCACCTCCAATCCAGCATCCAGCAACATCACAAACTCACATCCACAACCTCCATGAACAGAGCACCAACAATTGAACAAACTGAAGACAAACAGGAACCATAGAAAAGGATAATTACCAGCAAAGCAGCCCGATAAAAACTAGATTTTCAAACTTTCAAAGATATGAAGAGCACAGAACCACCAAGACAGCGTAAAAAAATCCAATACCACCATCCCAGAACATGAGAACAAACCTGTATTGGTAGCACAAGCTGAATCATCCCCACCATGTCTGACTTCCAGACCAAGCCACCCCTGTCGGATCTGCTGAGAAAATGCCACCATGCTGCATTGTGGACCTCCACCTTTTCCGTGAACCATCACAGATCGGGCCAGAAGAGAAGCTGTATCTGGCATAAACCACCTCGGATCCTCGCCACACTTTGAAAGGAAAGCCTAAAGGGCCTGAGCAACCAAGATATGACTACCTCGCAATGTCCCATCGGCGTGGCCCACCATCCTTCACTGATCTGCAAGAATGCCGAAGCCAGAAAACCCTGGATCTTCTTATGAAGAGTAGATTTTAGATCTGCCAAAACCAAGGCAAGACGACACCAAATCCAAACCAATTCTATGCATCCCTTTCCATATCCCCTCGGAAATCACGCAGATCTGAGAAGAGGAAGCCCGAGGTAGCCTTTGACAGCAAGAACATCCGTTTTCCACACATCCAGAACCACCGGACTTGAAAAAAAACCAGAAGCATAACCTTTGATGCCGAGAAAACCACCAAATCTCAACGCCACCGAGACCCTCCAAAATCCCCCACCATCAAGGATCAACACCACAGACTAATGAAAGCTGCAACTTACAAGCCAATCCTCATCACGAATAGACCGGATGACGAATCTGCCGTGAGAAAATGATAGAAATCGTGATGTCGGGAGGAACCCAGGCGAGAGTGGGAATATTTTCCTTATATTTTTTCTCTTATTGTTATTTTTAGTTTTAGTGTTTTTAGGTTTTAAATGTTATATTATGTTTTTCCATGGTTTTAGTTTTTTAAAATATTTTAGGGTTTTTTGGATTTTTTTTGATTTTAAAGGACTATAGTAATTTTGGGGGGTTATTATGGTTGGTTAGGGTTTTTACTATTTTTTAGGTTTTCAGGGGTTTTAATTGTATTTAGGTTTTTATGGTTTTATTATGATTTTTCAAAATTTATGTTTTTTTTTACATTTTTAGTGATATTTTGGGTTTTTTTATATTATTATGGGTTTTAGCGTTTTTACAGATCATGACGGTTTTATGGGTTTTGGGGTTTTTTTAGGTTTTAGGGGTTTATATGGTATTTCATATGTTTTTTAGGGGTTTTAATGTTTTTGGAGTTTTCTGAACATATTTAGGGGTTTCATGGGGTATTAATTATTTTTTAATTTTTAGTATTTTTTGGCAAGGAAGGCTCGGGTCCAGGATATTCCTGGGACCCCCCAAAATTTTATTAAAAGAAAAGACACAGACACTGCAGACAAGGTAGGGGAGGGATGCACCGATCCACACCCAAAATCCCTTACGACCTCAGCCCAAAGGCCACAGGAACAGAGGAAGAAAAGCAAAAGCAAAACAAACAAGTCAAAAGTTCAAATAGAAAAGCACACAAGGGAAGGATTAGTCAACATCCCCACCAAAATCATCTAGCTCTGCACCTCAAAACCCCATGTCCACACCAAATCCGTCACCTAAATAAGCCGAACTGAAATCGGACTCAGCACCCATGTCCGTTGAGTCCCATCCAAACACAAAATCCTCTTACATGCTAAGCCTGGATATCAGCTTCATCCTAGCCTTCACTTTCTCTACAGAAGTTGAAAGCCACTCTCACATATTCACCTTTATATTAATTCTTATAGCTCGTGAAGAGGCCCTAGTTGCCATGGAATGTGGGAGAGTAGATTAATCCTTCATCCATCGTCATCTCGGAGGGGTAGAAGTGGATCCAGCTACAACACCCGCCTTCGCACAAGCAAGATCATCACTGACCGATGTTTCCTTCCCTTTATTATAGTCTGTCCCAGGGGTTTTAGCACTTCTTTTCTTCTTTGGCCTGGTCATAGAAGCATTTATCCAGCGGTCAGCATCAGAGAACCATTCCATGAGCCTCTCGGCTTCATCCTCAAGAGAGAAGCTTCCCCGTTCAACCCACACCATCTCATTCAGTTTTTAATGTTTTTGGGGTTTTTTTATTTTTGTGGTTTTAGGGGTTTTATTGTTTTTAAGGTTTCTAGGATATAATATGTTCTAAGTGTCTTTAGGTTTCTATGGTTTTCTTAGGGTGATCAATGTTTTGGTGTTTTTATGTTTTTAAGGATTTTTTAGGGATTTTTTTAGTTTTTTTGTTTTTAGGGAGTTTTTTGGATATTTATATTTTTTACTGTTCTTGAGTTTTTATGATTTTTTGGGTTGTTAGGATTTTTTTAGTTTATTAGGTTTTTTGAGGTTATTTGTAGTTTTTTAATGCTTTTAGGGTATAAATGGTGTTTAGATTTTGTTGGGTCTTTTACTTTTATTATTATTTTTAGTGGTTTTTATGGTATTCTGGGGTTATAGGGTTTTATGGACTTTTAGGGGTTTTAGTGTTTTTTTGGGTTTTAGGGGTTTTAAGTATTTTTGGTATTTAAAATTTTTGTAATTTTTTTTCATGGTTTCAGGGGATAATTAGGATTTTAGAGGTTTTTAGAATTTTTTGGGTTTTTAGGGATTTGAAAGTGTTTTATAGAATTTGAGGGTTTTTAGGTTTTTTTAGGATTTTTAGGGATTTTTAGGTTTTTGGGGGTTTTATGTGTTTTTATGTTTTTATTTATTTCCTAGGGGTTTTCAGGGTTATTTATATTTTTAGAGGTTTTTTGGACATTTTTTATTTTTATAGGTTTTTAGGGTTTTATGTTAATTTGATGTTTTTTAGGGTTTTTGGGGTTTTATAATTTTTTTATGTTTTTATGTTTTTTTGAGTTTTTTAAGAGTTTGAATGTATTTTAGTGTTTTATTTGTTTTTTGGAGTTAAAATGGTAGTTAAATACTTTACTGGTTTTTTGGGTTATTATGGGTTTTAGGGATATTTATGTTTATAGGGGATTTAGGGTTTTAGGGTCTTATATGGTTTTCTTGTTTTTAACATTTAATTTTTTTAGGGGTCCTAAATGTTTTTAGGTTCTTATGGTTTTAATAGGTATTTTTAGGGTTTTTGATGGTTTTTATGTTTTTAGGTATTTTCTATGGATTATTAAGGAATTTTATGGGTTTTGGGGTTTTTAGGGATTTTGAGGGATTTTATAGTTTGTAGGGTTTTATGGTTTTTTGGGGGTTTTTTGTGTTTGTGAATTTTTTATATTTTTAAGGGTTTTTAGATACTATAAAATTTTTTTATGGTTTGAAATGTTTTAAGAGTTTTTAGTGATTTTTTGGTGTATTTTGGGGTTTTATTGATTTCGGTGGTTTTACGGTTTTATGGTTTTTGGGGTTTCAGAGATATTATGGTCTTTTAGGGGTGTATGATTTTAGCATTTTGTAGGACTTTTATTGGTTTAAAATGTTTTTAGTTTTTTAAGGATTTTTTAGGTTATTTCACGGTATTTAGCACTTTTTACAAATTTAGGAATTTTATGTACTTTTTATGTTTTTATAGTTTTTTTGTGTTTAAGGGATTTTGAGTTGTTTCTGAGGTTTTGTTGGGTTTTCAGGTTTGTTGGGGTTTTATGATTTTTATTATTTTTTGGGGTTTATAAGAGTTTATGATTTTAGATGGGTTTCTTATGGATTCTTAGTGTTTTTTACATTTTTTTGCATTTTGATGATTTTTTAATATATTTGTTTTTTTTAATGATTTTAGGGATTTTGAGAATTTTAGGGTTTTGTGGGTTTTTTTTGATTTTTTAGGGTTTTTAATATTTTTATATTTTTTAATGGTTTTAGGGGTTTAATGGGGTTTTTTGTGTTTAATATGCTTTAAGGTTTTTTTGGGTTTTTAGAGTATTTTTAGTTTTTTATAGTTTTATGGTTTTTGAAAATAATTAAACATTTTTATAGGTTTAAATGGTTTTTATAGTTTTTATGGGGTTTTCTTGTTTTTTGGGTTTTTAGGGTTTTTTGTTTGTTTTTATGGGATTTTTATGGTATTTAGTGGTTTTCGGGACATTTTAGGGTTTTTACTGTTTTTATATTTTTTAGGATTTTAAGTGTTTTATGTTTTCAATGTTTTCTTAGGGGTTTTAGGGTTTTAGGGTTTTTATATTTTTATGAATTCTTATTGCTTTATGATTTTTAAGGTTTTTTTTTGTTTTTAGGGATTTTTCTAGTTTTGGGGTTTTTAGGGAATATAAGATTTTTATAGTTTATGTTTTTGTGGTTTTTTCAAAAATTTTTTGGTTTTTTACAGTTTGTACTGTTTTCAGAGTTTTTAGGCGTTATAAGGTTTTTTAGAGTTTTTAGTGGTTTTTTGGGGTTTTTTTTTATTTTGGAGATTTTAGGGATCTTATTGATTTTTATGGTTTTTATGGTGTTTAGGGGTTTTTAATGTCTTTAGGGTTTAACATTTTTTTGGATTTTAGGGGTTTTCAGTGTTTTATGGTTTTAAACTTCTCATAGGGATTTTATTTATTTTTTGGGTGATTTACATTTTTAAGTATTTTTATGGCCTTTTAGAATATGTATTGTTTTTAGGGTTATTTTTATTTTTAGTATTATTAAGGTTTTTTAGAATTTAATGTTTTTAGAGTTTTTTTAGGGTTCTAGGAGTTATTTGTTTTTTATGTTTTTAATGTTTTCTTATTTTTTCAGGGGTTTCAGAGTTTTCTATATCTTTAGATATTTTTAGGTATTTTGTAGGATTTTTAGGTGTTTTTAGTGTTTTCGTGATTTTGACTATTTTAAGTATTTTTAGTGTTTTTAGTGTATTTATGGGTTTTTTGGTGTTTTAGAGTTCTCATTTTAACTTTTTAACGTTTTAAGGTTTTTAGAGTTTTTAGCGTTTTTTTGGATTTTGGGGGTTTTCATGTTTTTAGTGGTTTGGGGTTTTTATTGGTTTTTAGGGTTTTATGGTTTTTGAGGTTTTAGGGGTTTTAGTAACATTAAGGGTTTTTATTCATTTTTAGGTTTTTAGTGGTTTTAACTATATATATCCTTCTAAAATTTTCTTAAGGGTTTTCCGTGTTTTCATTTTTTTAGGTTTTTTCATTTTTAAGGATTTTTTTGGATATTTTAGGATTTTTAGGGGATTTAGGGATTTTGAGGACATTTAGAATTTTTAGGGTTTTGGGTTTTTTATATTTTTTGGGGGTTTTGGGTTTTTTTTGAGTTTTTTGGGGTTTTAAGTACTTTTATAGGTTTTTAGCATTTTTTTTGGCTTTAGGTGTTTTTTGAGTTTTTAGTGTTTTTTTGGATTTATGGGTTTGTAATATTTGTAGTGATGAAAATTATTTTTTGGGTTTTAGGGTGTTTTCTGGGTTTTTTAATGTCTTTATCATTTTTAGGGTTTTAGGGGGTTTAAGTGTTTTTTTTTGATTTTTTTATTTTTAGAGTTTTTTATTGTTTTAGGGTTTTTTATGTTTCTATGGATTATTAGATATTTATAATATTTTTATGGTTTTTTAGGATTTTTGGTGATTTGGATTGTGTCTATGGTTTTAGGGATTTTAACATGTTTTTGGTTCTTTAAGTATATTTTTTTTGGGTTATAACGTTTTATAAGGGTTCTTAGGGTTTTTTTTATGTTTTTATGGATTTTTTAGGGCTTCTATTGTAGTTTAGGTTTTTTTTTGTTTTTAGGGTTTTTTTATTTTATGGGTTTTATGGATTTTTTGTGTTTTTAAATATTTTTAGGGGTTGAAAAGGTTTTTTATATTTTACATAGTTTTAAAGGATTTTTATGGGTTTCTGTATGTTTTTAGGGGTTTTATTCATTTAAGAGGTTTTATTGTTTTATGGTTCATTGGTTTTTTTAGTAATTTGAATGGTTTTTATCATTTTTATGTTATTTAGGTGTTCTATGTGTTTTCATATTTTTCAATTTTACTTACAGTTTTTTAAGGTTTCTTTGGTTTATTATGTTTTTATGGCGGTATTAATTTTATTTAGAATTTTTATGGGTTTTTCGGGTTTTATGTATTTTTAGGGTTGTTAGGGTTTTTTGAGTTTAGGTTTTTTTTTGGGGTTTTGGGATTTTGAGATTTTTTCTTGTGTTTTCTTTAATTTTTACCATTTTTAAGGGTTTATAGGTTTTTTCAAGTTTTAAAATGTTTTTAATGTTTTTTGGGTTTTAGTGGTTTGAAGGTTCTTAGGGGGTTTTAGGGGTTTTATCTTATTTTTGGATTTTTAGTGTTTTTAGTGTTTTTTTGTTTTTAGGGATTTTAAATATTTTTATGTTTTAATGGTTTTCATATAAATTTATGGGTTTTTACATTTTTAGGGGTTTTTTGGGTTTCTTTATTTTTATGGTTTTTAGGGTTTCGGGATTTTGATGGTTTTTTAGTTTTTAATAGTTTTTATGGTTTTGTTAGGTTTATAGGGGATTTTTAATGAGTTTTCTGGGATTTTAATTATTTTTAGAGTTTTTTATATTTTTATGTGTTAGAGTCATTTTAGAGTTTTTAAGGGTTTTTAGGTTTTTTTAAGATTTTAAGGGATTTTTAGGTTTTTTGGGGTTTTATGTGTTTTTATGTTTTTATTTATTTCCTAGGGGTTTTCAGGGTTATTTATATTTTTAGAGGTTTTTTGGACTTTTTTTATTTTTATAGGTTTTTAGGGTTTTATGTTAATTTGATGTTTTTTCGGGTTTTTGGGGTTTTATAATTTTTTTATGTTTTTATGTTTTTTTGAGTTTTTTAAGAGTTTGAATGTATTTTAGTGTTTTATTTGTTTTTTGGAGTTAAAATGGTAGTTAAATATTTTACTGGTTTTTTGGGTTATTATGGGTTTTAGGCATATTTATGTTTATAGGGGATTTAGGGTTTTAGGGTCTTATATGGTTTTCTTGTTTTTAAAATTTACATTTTTTAGGGGTCCTAAGTGTTTTTAGGTTCTTATGGTTTTAATAGGGATTTTTAGGGTTTTTGATGGTTTTTATGTTTTTAAGTATTTTCTATGGATTATTAAGGAATTTTATGGGTTTTGGGGTTTTTAGGGATTTTGAAGGTTTTTAGGGTTTGTAGGGTTTTATGGTTTTTTGGGGTTTTTTGTGTTTGTGAATTTTTTACATTTTTAAGGTTTTTTAGATACTTTAAACATTTTTTATGCTTTGAAATGTTTTAAGAGTTTTTAGTGATTTTTTGATGTATTTTGGGGTTTTATTGATTTCGGTGGGTTTACGGTTTTATGGTTTTTGGGGTTTCAGAGATATTATCGTCTTTTAGGGGTGTAAGATTTTAGCAATTTGTAGGACTTTTAGTGGGTTAAAATGTTTTTAGGTTTTTAAGGATTTCTTAGGTTATTTCAGGGTATTTAGCAATTTTTACAAATTTAGGAATTTTATGTACTTTTTATAGTTTTTTTGTGTTTAAGGGATTTTGAGTTGTTTCTGAGGTTTTGTTGGTTTTTCGGGTTTGTTGGGGTTTTATGATTTTTATTGTTTTTTGGGGTTTATAAGAGTTTATGATTTTATATGGTTTTATTATGGATTCTTAGTGTTTTTTACATTTTTTGGCATTTTGATGATTTTTTAATATATTTGTTGATTTTTAATGATTTTATAGATTTTGAGAAATTTAGGGATTTGTGGGTTTTTTCGATTTTTTAGGGTTTTTAATATTTTTATATTTTTTAATGGTTTTAGGGGTTTAATGAGGTTTTTTGTGTTTAATATGCTTTAAGGTTTTTTGGGGTTTTTAGGGTATTTTTAGTTTTTTATAGTTTTATGGTTTTTGAAAATAATTAAACATTTTTATAGGTTTAAATGGTTTTTATAGTTTTTATGGGTTTTTTTGGGTTTTTGGGTTTTTAGGGTTTTTTGTTTGTTTTTATGGGATTTTTATGGTATTTAGTGGTTTTCGGGACATTTTAGGGTTTTTAATGTTTTTATATTTTTTAGGATTTTAAGTGTTTTATGTTTTCAAGGTTTTCTTAGGGGTTTTATGGTTTTAGGGTTTTTATATTTTTATGAATTCTTATTGCTTTATGATTTTTAAGGTTTTTTTTTGTTTTTAGGGATTTTGCTAGTTTTGGGGTTTTTAGGGAATATAAGATTTTTTATAGTTTATGTTTTTGTGGTTTTTTCAATTTTTTTTGGTTTTTTACAGTTTGTACTGTTTTCAGTGTTTTTAGGCGTTATATGGTTTTTTTAGAGTTTTTAGTGGTTTATTGGGTTTTTTTGATTTTAGAGATTTTAGGGATTTTATTGATTTTTATGGTTTTTATGGTGTTTATGGGTTTTTAATGTCTTGGGGTTTAACGTTTTTTTTTTGAATTTTAGGGGTTTTCAGTGTTTTATGGTTTTAAACTTTTCATAGGGATTTTATTTATTTTTTGGGTGATTTACATTTTTAAGTATTTTTATGGCCTTTTAGAATATGTATTGTTTTTAGGGTTATTTTTATTTTTAGTATTATTAAGGTTTTTTAGAATTTAATGTTTTTTAGAGTTTTTTTTAGGGTTCTAGGAGTTATTTGTTTTTTATGTTTTTAATGTTTTCTTAGTTTTTCAGGGGTTTCAGGGTTTTCTGTATCTTTAGATATTTTTAGGTATTTTGTAGGATTTTTAGGTGTTTTTAGTGTTTTCGTGATTTTGACTATTTTAAGGATTTTTAGTGTTTTTATTGTATTTATGGTTTTTTTGGTGTTTTAGAGTTCTCTTTTTAACTTTTTAACGTTTTAAGGTTTTTAGAGTTTTTAGCATTATTTTTGGATTTGGGGGGTTTTCTTGTTTTAAGTGGTTTTGGGTTTTTATTGGTTTTTAGGGTTTTTATGGTTTTTTAGGTTTTAGGGGTTTTAGTGACATTAAGGGTTTTTATTCATTTTTAGGTTTTTAGTGGTTTTAACTATATATATCATGCTAAAATTTTCTTAAGGGTTTTTCGAGTTTTAATTTTTTTAGGGTTTTTCATTTTTATGGATTTTTTTGGATAATTTAGGATTTTTAGGGGATTTAGGGATTTTGAGGACATTTAGAATTTTTAGGGTTTTGGGTTTTTTATATTTTTGGGGGGTTTTGGGTTTTTTTTGTGTTTTTTGGGGTTTTAAGTACTTTTATAGGTTTTTAACATTTTTTTTGGCTTTAGGTGTTATTTGAGTTTTTAGTGTTTTTTTTGGATTTATGGGTTTGTAATATTTGTAGTGATGAAAATTATTTTTTGGGTTTTAGGGAGTTTTCTGGGTTTTTTAATGTCTTTATCATTTTTAGGTTTTAGGGGGTTTAAGTGTTTTATTTGAATTTTTTATTTTTAGAGTTTTTTATTGTTTTAGGGTTTTTTATGTTTCTATGGATTATTAGATATTTATAATATTTTTATGGTTTTTTAGGATTTTTGGGGATTTAGATTGTTTCTATGGTTTTAGGGTTTTTAACATGTTTTTGGTTCTTTAAGTATTACATTTTTGGGTTTTAACGTTTTATAAGGGTTTTTAGGGTTTTTTTTCTGTTTTTATGGATTTTTTAGGGCTTCTATTGTAGTTTTGGGTTTTTTTGTTTTTAGGGTTTTTTTTATTTTATGGGTTTTACGGATTTTTTGTGTTTTTAAATATTTTTAGGTGCTGAAAAGGTTTTTTATATTTTACATAGTTTTAAAGGAATTTTATGGGTTTCTGAATGTTTTTAGGGGTTTTATTCATTTAAGAGGTTTTATTGTTTTATGGTTCATTGGTTTTTTTATTAATTTGAATGGTTTTTATCATTTTTATGTTATTTAGGTGTTCTATGTGTTTTCATATTTTTCAATTTTACTTACAGTTTTTTAAGGTTTCTTTGGTTTATTATGTTTTTATAGGGTTATTAATTTTATTTATAATTTTTATGGGTTTTTCGGGTTTTATGTATTTTTAGGGTTGTTAGGGTTTTTTGAGTTTAGTTTTTTTTGGGGGGTTTTGGGATTTTGAGTTTTTTTCTTATGTTTTCATTAATTTTTACCATTTTTATGGGTTTATAGGTTTTTTCAAGTTTTAAAATCTTTTTAATGTTTTTTGGGTTTTAGTGGTTTGAAGGTTCTTAGGGGGTTTTAGGGGTTTTATGGTATTTTTGGATTTTTAGTGTTTTTAGTGTTTTTTTGTTTTTAGGGATTTTAAATATTTTTATGTTTTAATGGTTTTCATACAATTTTATGGGTTTTTACATTTTTAGGGGTTTTTTGGGTTTCTTTATTTTTATGGTTTTTAGGGTTTCGGGATTTTGATGGTTTTTTAGTTTTTAATGGTTTTTATGGTTTTGTTAGGTTTATAGGGGATTGTTTTTGAGTTTTCTAGGATTATAATTATTTTTAGAGTTTTTTATATTTTTATGTGTTAGAGTCATTTTAGAGTTTTTAATGGGTTTTAGTGTTTATATTGGGTTTTATGGGTTTCAATGTTTTTAGGGGTTTTATGGTTTCACGAGATTAGGGATTTTAGGGACTATAAGGATTTTATTTTTTTTAGGTTTTTTAGGTTTTATAATTGTATTTATTTTTTTAATGTTTTTTGATGGGTTTTCTGTATTTTTATTATTTTTTGTGTTTTTAGATATTTTAATACTCATTTAGATTATTTTTTTGTTTTTTGGGTTTTTAGGATATTGATAGTTTATAGATATTTTTAATGTCTTTAAGGTTTTTAAAATTTTTTCAGGGTTTTTAGGGGGTTTTATGTAATAATATTTTTAAGGAATTTTTAGGTGTTGTTAGTGGTTTTTTTTAATTATTTAAATTTTAAGGGATATTTAGGATAATAAAAATTTATCTATGGTTTTTATCAGTTTTTGGGCTTTTATTTATTTTGATGATGTTTGGGTTTTTGGGTTTTTTTACTTTTTATACTTTTAATGATTTTTTATATTTTTTTTATCATATTTAGAGGTTTGAAGGGTTTTTATTTATTTTTGTTTTTATTTCTTTTTATGATTTTATCATTTTTATGGGTTTTTGAGGATTTATGTTCTTTTAGTGTGTTTTAGGGTTTTAATGAGTTTTTATGGTTTTTATGATTTTCTGGGCCATTTAATGTTTTTTAGTATTTTTAGTGTTTTTATGGATTTTATGTGTTTTTAGTGGTTAAATATTATGTTTGGGTTTTAAGGGATTATTTGTGCTTTATATTTTTATTTATTTGATTGGATTATTAGGATATTTATGATTTTTAGGGATTTTTGTGATTTTGTTGTTTTTTATTGTTTTTAGTGTTATTTACGGTTTTTAGCGTTATTTTGGTATTTTTAGGTTCTAAGTGTTTTTATGTTTTTAAGGTCATTATAGAGTTTTCACTGTTTTTATGGTTTTTTAATTTTTTTGAAATTTTTAGTGATTTTTTATTATGATGTAGCTTTATTGATTTTGAGGGGGTTTGAGGTTTTTAGAGTTTTTTTTTGAGTTTTGATGATTTTTTTGGGGTTTAGGGGTTTTTTGAATTTTTTTATGGTTTTAAATGTTTCATTGAAATTCACAATGTTTTTTGGGGATTAAATGAATTTATTAATTTTAGTTTTTTTGGTTTTTTTTGGTTTTTGGTTATTTAATGGTTTTGGGGGGGTTTCAGGGGTTTTAAGGGTTTTATGATATTTTATGATTTTTTTTATGGTTATAGTATGTTTTAGAATTTTAGAGCTTCTACGTTATTTTGTTTTTTAATGTTTTCTTCTTGTTTTTCATAATTTTAGGGTTCTTTTTATTATTTTATGATATTCATTTTTTTAGGTTTTTTATGGTTTTGAAGGATTTTTCTTTAGTTTTTAGGGGTTTGAAGGTTTTTTAGAGTTTTTTAACATATTTCATGGTTTAAATGTGTTTTAGAGATTTTAGCAGTTTTTAGGGTTTATGTGGGGTTTTAGGTGTTTTTTATAGTTTTTAGGGTTTTTAGGGTCTTTGAGGATTTTTATCATTTTTTTGGTTTTTAAGTGTTTTAAGTGGTTTATATTTTTTATGTGTTTCTAGGGTTTTTTGGGTATTTAGTGTTGTTTAAATTTTTTATGGGTTTTTTATGATTTTTATAAATTTTTAGGGATTTTATGGGTTTTTAGGATTTTCCACAAATTTTATGTTTTTAGGGACTTTAGGGTTTTTAATTTTTTTTGGGGATTTCAGTGTTTTTATGAGTTTTTTATTATTTTTAAGGGTTTTTAAAGGTTTTATTTTTGAGTGAATTAAAGGTTATTTATAGTTTTTAATTGTGTTTAGGGTTTTTAGAGGGTCATAGGGGTGTTAGGGACTTTTTGGATATTTGGTGTTTTTTTTGTTTTTTATGGGCTTTATATTTGTTATGTTTTATGGTTTTTAGTGGGATTCTACATTTTTATGTTTTTTTTACATTTTTATGGATTGTTAGGGATTTTTTTAATATTTTTATGGATTTGATGGATTTTTATCTATTTGGGGGGTGTTTTTAATTTTTTAGGTATTTATCAGTTTTTATAGTTTATAGAATTTTTTATATTTTTTAGGGGTTGCAGGTGTTTTCGAATTTTAAGGGTTTCTTATTATTTCTATGTTTAATAGGGAATTTGATATTTTTAGGGGGTTTTTGAATTTTTTTAGGGTTTTTTGGTTTTCAAGATTTTTTACATTTTTAGAGGATTAAATGGTTTTTAACATTATTAGTTACTTTTTATGGTTTTATTTGTTTTTCTGGTTTTTAAAATTTTAGGGGTTTTAAGGAATTTTTATGTTTTTTAGTGTTTTATCATTTTAAAGGGTTTTAGGGGTTTTATGTGTTTTGTTGTTTTTTAGGACTTCTTAGGTTTTTTCTATATTATTAGGGGTTTTTAAATTTTTTGTGTTTTTAGGGATTTTTTATTAATTAATGGTTTTTACAGTTTTCATGGATTTTGACAACTTTGAGATTTTTTAGGTTTTTTAGGGTTTTTATAGTTTTTATGGGTATCTTTTGAGTTTTTAGGGTTTTAAAGGTTATTAATTTTTTAATTTTTTTTGGGGGTTTAAATAAATTTTAGAGGTGTTAGTGGGTTTATAATTTTTTTGAGTTTTATGGTTTTTAAATTTTTAGTGGTGTTCTGTTTTTTAGGGGACTTAGGGTTTATTTTGGGTTTTTTGGGGTTTTTAGGGATTTTAACATTTTTTATTTTTGGGTTTTTTTAATGTTTTAATGTTTTTAAGCTTTTATTTGGGGATTTCAAGGTTTTTAGGATTTTTACATTTTTTGGGATTTATAGGTAATTTTTAGGATTTTTATGGTTTTTAGGGGTTTTTGTACTTTTGTGTGGTATTAGGGTTTTTATGGTCTTAGATGTTTTTTGGGAAAAGAAGGCTCGGGGCCAGGATATTCCTGACTCCCCCCAAAATTATTAGAGAAAAGAAAGACATTGCAGACAAGGGAGGGGCATGGTCAATCAACCCACACCCAAAAGCCCTTACCAAACACATACCCAAATACCACAGAAAAGAAAACCCAAAAGAAGCACCAAGAATCCATTAGCAGCCCATCCTGGCATAGTATCTACAAACCTTCCTCGCCATCATCATCATAATCTGTACCAGGGGGGTCTCCCTAAACACCATAACCTGAGGCTGCATCAGAGTTTACTGATTCCCATTCCGAAGAGCCGTATTTCTTAAAGAAATTGGCATAGTACTCCCTTAAACTCATCTTATCGACATTCAACTATTTCTTGGCAGCCCTTTCACCTCCTCCAGAGGCATTTTCCTTACATTTGCATGATGCTCTTTCGGACACATTCTTTATCAAGGATGAGTAGTCCTTCCTTGGCTTCCTCCTTTTTGGATCAACATGGATCCCAATAGGCTTATTTTCTTTCCCGGTGGCCTCCTCAAGCATGGCCCTCTCCTTAAAGACCATATCCATGTTGTGATACATCTTACTATTATCCTCCTGGACTTGATCGATAATGAAGGGGGATTCCTGGTTAAGTGAATAGCCTGCAAGAACCCTTTCATGTGAATGAGCAGCAACATCTCTCTGCTCGGAAACACCCCCCCATCCCTTATCCCTCCCCCTGATCAGCGGCCTCCTCAAGGTTCTCTATAAACCCCTGCTCCTCCACCCTCTCCTTCGTATTCATGTTATCCCTACCAACAGTCTCCTCAAGCACCACCCCAGATGAAAGTAAGAACATTTCAGATAACCTTCCACCAGCCACCCCTTCACGACCAGTCTCTCCCACCACACATTGGTCACCTCTGTTTCACATACCACCAATCCCTGCATTGCTAGATCCCCTTGCTGAGAGGACTCCCTCGGTTTGATCACCTCCATTATTTCTTGTTGAGCCACATCCTTCTCAAGCTCTTGAGATCCAGGATCCTATACATGATCAACAACTTCAAAGAAAACAACATGCCCAGTGCCTCCACTATGGTCAGCAGCAGCCATATTCTCACAAAACATATTATCACCGGGGTAAGGTCTTGCTTCAGTGTCTCAAAGACAGAAGCAACAGCAAGAATGGAGCTCGCGGCCAAACCTCCCAGGTCCGACTCCCCAGAGGACTGTGTCCCAGGTTCAGCATTATCCTGAGGCCTTGCCTCTCTCTGTAATTCTCCTTCTCCAGTAAGAACTGACGGCTACACAATAGCCAGCTCTTCCTCATGGGAAGCCATAGCCCCCTCCTCAACAGTAGGGCTAGCCCCAGGTGGTGGAGGTTGCACCATGCCATCACCAATGGGCCTCATCCCACCATTCCCTAAAGACTTTGAGGGAGTCTCCAACAGGATTGGATCAACAGCTACTGTCCCGAGTTGATCAGCAGCACCTCCATTACTATCATCCTTCCTCAACTCCTCATCACACCTCGAGAGCATCAGACCATCCCCAGCATCCCCATCATGTTCAGTCACTGGCTGATGGGAAAGCTCCACCATAACATCCCCAGCCTCCTTCACATCATGATCCTCCATAACAGCACAAAGACCAGCCGTTGAAATAGCAGGACCCGCCCTCACCTCTTCAGGACCCAACCCCAGCTCTTTAATTCTTCTGATCCTACACCTACAGTCACTCCAGAGATGACCCATTCTCCTGAAGGAGTGGAAATAACCCACTGATGATTCAAAAAGGACTAATTTCTTGTATCAGAGTTCCTTGCCCACAGTAATCCAGACATAATCATCCATCCCCTTAGATGCATCCACCTCGACACAGATCCTTGGGGCGATGGGGTGGGAAATTGCTTGAGTTCTGCTATCAAAGCAAAGGAAACAACCCACAATATTTCCCAGCATACTCATAATAGAAGGATTTTGGAACAGAAGAGGGAGTTCAGGAAACCTAACACATGTAGCATACATCGGTCAGTCGCGGTTCAAGTGAAGATCAAAACTCCACCTAAATTGAAAAAAGCGAATGCCATTGATGCAGTGAGGAGCTGAAGACCATACACAAATCAAGTATTCCTCTGAGGAGAAACGAATCATGCTCTGATCTTCATCAAGAAACCCTACCATGACGCATTCCATTAAAGTCTAAGATTTGAAAATGATGTTATCAAAAGATTTCACCGAGGGGCATTGATTCACAAACCGGGCGATCAGTGTCAGCCGATGAAGCACGTAGGCCGCATGAAATTACGAATCTAAAAGCGAAAGCTATGGAAATCCTTCAAAAAGTTCAGGGACCTTTGGACACAGCTCAACAATTGAAAAGGGTGGAAGAAGACCGAAAGCAGGGGCACAACGAAAATGAGGTCCTGATCATCCTCAGGCAAGGCGACCAACCCCAAAGGATGGGGAGGTAGGGCCATGACATCCGTCGTCATCATGGCCTCGACGGGGAGTCTCCATCGTCAGGTTCGGGTGAGCGCATGGGAGTCGCCATCGTTAATGTTTATCAAAGTGTTTTTTTGGGGGTTTTAACATTTTAAGGGGTTTAAAATTTGTTAGGTTTTTAGGGGTTTTTAGAGTTTTAATGTTTTATGGTTTCCTTATGGGTTTTCAGGGTATTTAGTGGTTTTTGTTTTTTTTGGGAATTTTTAGGAATTTTTAGGATTTTATGGGTTTTTACAGATTTTGGTGATTTTAGGGTTTTTTATGGTTTTTTATATATTTTTATGTTCTTATGGTTTTTAGTGGTTTTAATGTTTTTTATGGTTTAATGGGTATTTAGTGTTTTTAATGCCTTGCTGAATGGCCTGAAGGCCATCATTTTTATTGATTTTTGATAACCCCCCTTTCAAGGTATGAGGGGGAACCCTTACAAGTCCTGTAGAATGAGAGATTACATGGCTCGTAGGCTTAGGAGATTACATGACCCGAAGGTCTTAGGAAATTCAACCAGACTATCTACAAAGAACTGCCCCTCCCTTGCATATATATCTTGATAGTAGCTCTCCACCTTTGAATGACTGTCTTTCTAGGCTTCTCGTGCAAGAATAGGCTGGTACTGATGGAATAACAATTCCCTCTCATTATGAGAATCCATTTGGCTCTTCTCTAGTGAGTGCACCTGCTCTGAATCCACATATAAGGTTTCTCCTTTTTGTAGTGTGTCTGGGGGCCTGCATTCATTTGGTCCAAAGGCCATGGGTTGGCCAGAAGTACTTATGGTGGCCCGATGGACTTGAGAATAAATTGTCCCAAAGGACCTTGGTGGCCCGAAAGCCTTGCAGGACCCAAGGACCAAACCGGTGGCCCGAAGTCCTAGATGGATGAATAGTTCTGACTGCCATAGTACCGAACAATGCTGCTACAGTACCTACTACATTTCCTCCTACAGTACCCCAGAATTATGCCTCCACCTAGATTTGATCTCAGGTCTCTTGGATGCATCTAGCGAGTCCTCACCAACTGGGCTGAGGCTCTTTTGCATTTAGAATTTTTAGTTGGTTTTTGGGTTTTTATGCGGTTTTTGGGGTTTTTGAATAGGCTTAGGTAATTTTATGTTTTTATTGGGTATTATGGGTTTTAGGGTCTTTTGAATGTTTTAGGGTTTTTAGTCATTTTTTTATATTATTTATGGGTTCTATGGTTTTTTTGGTTTTATTTTTTTATTAGAGTTTTTTAAGGTTGTAGGTTTTTTTTGTTTTTAGAGATTTTTATGGTATTAGAGGATTTTTTATATGTTTTTATAGTTTTAGTCATTTTGAGGGGTTTTCATCATTTATGAGGGTTTTAGGTTTTATAGGGTTTTTAGAATTTTTAGAATTTTTTAAATTTTTATGGGATTTAAGTGTTATTTGGTTTTTAAGGTTTTATTTTTTTCAGGGATTTTATGTTTTTTATGGTTTAATGGAGTTTTATAATTTTTTTAATATTTTTAGTGATTTATGAATTTTTAGTGTTTTTATAGTTTTTAGCATTTTATAGGGTTTTTAGAGTATTTAGTGGATTTTAGGGATTTTATGGGTTTTTTGGATATTTTTTAAAAACAATTAAGAATTTTTATGTTTCTAGGGGTTTTATGGTTTTTATGATATTTTAGGATTTTTAGAGTTTTTAGGTTTTTTAGGGTTTATGTGTTTTTAGGTTTTTATTTTTGTTTATTGGTTTTATAAGGTTTTTAGTGTATTTTAAAATTTATGATTTTTTTGGTATTTTTATGATTTTGATGGATTTTTAGGTAATTTTTGGGATTTTGAAGGGTTTTACGGTTTTTTATTGTTTTATTGATTTTATGGGGTTTGGGGGATTCTATTGTTTTTAGCATCTTTATGTGTTTCTAGAGTTTTTAACATTTTTAGGGGCCTTTAGAGTTTTTAGTGGTTTTAGGGGGTTTCTAGGTTTTCAGGATTTATTATGTTTTTATGGGATTTTGGGGTTTTAGATCCTTTTAGGTTTAGATTTTTTATCCTTTTTGAGGTTTTCTAATAGTTTTAAGAGTTGTTAGGTTTTTATGGATTTCATAGGGGTTTTAGGGATTTCAAGGTCCTTTATGTCGGTAGGGGTTTTAAGGAGTTTTTAATATTTACATGTACTTTTAGGGTTTTTTAGTTTTTAGGGTTTTTTAAATTATTTCATGTTTTTAAGGTTTTTAGAGTCTTTAAAATTTTATGGGTTTAAAGGTTTCATATATTTTTCAGTGGTTTAGTGTTTTTATTGATTTATATGGGATATTTAGGTTTTTTGGGGTTTTAGAGTTTTTGTGTTTTTTTGGTTTTTTTGGTGTTTTAAGTTTTTTTTATGTTTTAAGGATTTCTAACAGTTTTTATGGGTTTTTAGGGTTCTATACATTTTTTGGTATTTTTATGGATTTTTTAGGATTTTTATGGCTCTTTGGGGTTTTATGGGATTTTTAGGGATTTTGGGTTTTTAGGGTGTTTTTAGCATTTTTATGTTTCTTAGATATTTTAATTAATTTAGTTTTCATTGATTTCTTATGAATTTTAAGGGTTTTTTGGTTTTTTTCATTTTAATGAATTTTATAGGATTTTTTTATGTTTTTTATGGTCTTTATAGTTTTAAATTATTTTGAGAGTTTTAGTGTTTTTAGGGTTTTAATTGTTTTGTAGGTTTTTAGGTTCTTTTGAGTTTTTAGTGTTTTTTAATTTTTTTATGGTTGTTTAACATTTTAACGTGTTTAAAGGGTTTTTAGAGTATGTACTGGTTTTTTGGTTTTTATGGGTTTTTATGGTTTTTAATGTTTTTATGGTTTTATGGACATTGTGGGTTTTTTGGCTTTTTGCGTCGTTTATCGTTCTTACCATCTTTTGGATTTTTAGGGGTTTTAGGTGTTTTTTGGTTTTCAAGGTATTTTTATTGGTTTTACATGTTTTTTTGAGTTTTTTATATTTTTAATAAATTTTTTGGAATTTTTTGGATTTTATGGTGTTTCATGGTATTTGGAGATTTTTATGTTTTTAGGGATTTTTCATAATTTTTGGATTTTAGGGTTTTTAGATATTTTGAGAAGTTTTAGTGTTTTTATAGTCATTAGGGTATTTTCTCGGTTTTATATTTTTATAGTGTTTTTATTTTTTTATGTTTTTTTTGTTCTTTCAGTTTTCTATGTGATTTTAGGTTTTTATCTGTTTGTAAGGATTTTAGGGAGTTTTACGATTTTAGAGATTTATAGGGATTTTAAAATTTTTAGAATTTTTAGGGATTTTGAGGGTGTTTAAGGTTTTTTATGGTTTTATAATTTTATGGGTTTTTAGTTTTATAGGGGTTTTTTATTTTTTTTTGTTTTTTAGATTTTATTATTGTTTTTAGGGGTTAAAACTGTTTTATAGTTTTTCATTGTTTTTAGTATTTTTTGGGTTTTTAGGGTTACATAATATTTTGAGGGGTTGATGGTATTTTTTATTTTTAGGGTATTTTAGGGTTTTATCATTTTTTAGTTTTTTGGTATTTTAATCATTTTAAGGTTATAAGGTTTTAATGTGTTTTTTCAAGTTTTTATGGTTTTTTAGAGTTTTTTGTTATTTTGAGGATTCTTTTTATTTTCATGGTATTTAGGGTTCTTATGGATTATAAAGGTTTTTATGGGTTTTAGTGTTTTTATAATTTTTATGGATTTTAGGGGTTTGTAGTGTTTTTATGTTTTATGTTTTTCTTATTATTTTTATGGTTTTATGTATTTTTATATTTTTGGGCATTCTTAGGGTTTTTATTGTATTTTAATAGTTTTTTGGGGGGGTTTTTTGGTATTTTTAGGGGTTTTAGGGTTCTTAGGGGTTTTATGGTATTTTTCTGTTACATGGGTTTTTTAATTTCTTTTGGGTTTTATGGTTTTATGTGTTTGTTAATGTTTTTATGGGTTTAAAATGTTTTTTAGAGTATTAAATGTATTTTTTGGTATAATATGGACTTTTAAGGTTTTTTATAGTTTTAGGGATTTTTAGGGGTTTTAGGGTCTTTTTTGGGGTTTTTAGCAATTTTAGATTTTTTGTTGCCTTAAAGGGGTTTTCATGTTTTTTACATTTTTATTGATATTTAGGGATTTTTAAGTATTTTAATGGTATTTAATATTTTTAGTGATTTTGAAGGTTTTTAGGGTTTTTAGGGTTATATGGTATTTTTGGGTCTTCGAGTTTTTTTGATGTTTTTAGGGTATTTATGGTAGTTAAAGTTTTATTATGTTTTTTTGGGGTTTATATGTCTATTAGTATTTTTAGTGGTTTTGGGTTTTTACTTATTTTTTTTAAGGATTTAAGTGTTTTTTGGTTTTTAGGGGATACTAAGGTTACAAGGGTCTTTTTGAGTTTTATAAAAAAAATCGATTTTTAAGGGTATTATTTTTTTATATTTTACGGATTTCTTATGATTTTTTAGGGTTTATAGCATTATTTATATTTTTATATATTTTTAGGTATTTTTTTAATATTTTATGGGTTTTTAGAATTTTTATGGATTTTTGGGGTTTTAAATGGTTTTATGGTCTTTTAGGTTTTGATTTTTTTTTTGATTTTTAAGGATTTTGAGGGGGTTTGGGGTTTTTATGGGTTTTATGGTTTTTATGGGTTTTTGGGTTTTATGGTTTTTTGATTGTTTTAGGTTTTTATCAATTTTTTTTAATTTTTTAATGCTTCTGGGGTTTAATTTTGTTTGGATTTTTAGAGGTTTTTAGTGTTTTAAGGGATTTGTTTTCTGTTTTTAGTGGTTTTTAGGGTGTTTTAGGTGTTTTTATCATTTTTAGGTTTATAGGGGTTTTAATTGTGTTTTTTTTTATGTTTTTCATTTGTTTTTTCAATATTTTATGTGGTTTTTTAATATTTAGTGATTTTTGGGATTTTTGGGATATTTATGGGTGTTTGGATTTTAATAGATTTTGAAGGTTTCTAGGGTTTTTTTAGGTTTTAATGGATTTTATTGTTTTTAGGTGTTTAAGACATTGAAGTGTTTTTATATTTTATTGGGTTTCTTAGGGTTTTTATGGATTTATGGGTTTCTAGGGCCTTTTTGGATTTTTATGCTCTTCAACATTTTTAAGGATTTTGAGGCCTTTTGGGGTTTCATTGGTTGTTATGGTTTTTACGGGTTTTAACTATTTCTTTTAGTTCTTCTGGGGTTTTATGCTTTGTTAGAGTTTTTTACATTTTATTTATTTAAAGGGGTTTTTAGAGTTTTTATTGGGGTTTTATGGGTTTTATAGGTTTTTAGGGATTCTAACAGTTTTTTGGTATTTTTTGATATTTAGGGGTTTTTGGGTTTTTTGATGATTTAGGGACATTTAGGGTTTTTATTATTTTTTAGGATTTTAGGAGTTTTAAGTGTTAATGTGTTTTGAATGTTTTCTTAGGGGTTTTCATTATATTTAGGGGGTTTTAAGCTTTTAATTATTTTTATTTATTTTTTTGGATTTTAAGGGTTTGTAGAGTTTTTTAGATTTTGCTCGGTTTTGGAGGTTTTAGAGTATTCTTAGGGTTTTTAGGGGTTTTTAGGGGTTTTAGGTTTTTAGGGTTTTAAGTTTTTTTAATGTTATTGAGTTATTTTAGGTTTTTAAGGTTTTCATAAGGCTTTTCAGGTTTTTTATGTTTTTAGGGATTTTAGGATTTTTTTAGGATTTTCATAGATTTAAAGGGGTTTTAAGGATTTTGCGGGTTTTGAGAATTTTTTTAAAATGTTAGTGTTTTATGGTTGTTGTTGAGTATTTGGGGTTTATCGATTTTTTAAAGATTTAAGGTTGTTTATATATATTTAGCATTTTTATTTTTTAGATTTTTTTTTTTTAGTGTTTTTAATAATTTTGATATTTTTTAGTATTTTTACGTGTTTAATGTGTTTTAAGAGTTTTTAGTGGGTTTTATGGGGTTTTTTGCTCAATTAGTTTATTAAGGTTTTTAGGGGATAATAATTTTTGGGGTTTTTTTTATGGTTTTTGGTGTGTTTTACGATTTTTAGTGTTTTAGGGTTTTAGTAGTATTAATTTTATTTAGGTATTAATGTTTTCTTAGGGTGTTTTTTGGTATTTTGAAGGATTTCTATTTTATAGGGTTTTGGTTAATTTTTAGGAATTTTATAGTTTTTAGATTTTTATGGTTTTCTTACAGGTTTTCAAGATTTTTTGATTTTAAAATGTTTTTATGGATATTGACTAATATTTTGGGATTTTCTTGGTTTTTAGGGTTTTATTGATTTTTTGGGGTTTTATGGTTTTTAGTGTTTTTATAGTTATTTTGTTTTTAGGGTTGTTAGGGTATTTTTAGATTTTTGTGTTCTAATTTTTTTAGTGTTTTTAATGTTTAATATGATTTAATATGTTTTGAGGGATTTTATATTGTTTTTAGGGTTTTTATGAATTTTTTGGTTTTTATGGTTTTTAGGGATTTTATGGTTTTTGGGGGGTTTTAGGGTCTTTTAGGGGTTGAAGGGTTTTTAGGGTTTTACGGGTTTTAAGTGTTTTCAGGATTTTAAATTTTTCATAGGGTTTTTAAAGGTTATTAGATTTTTTATTTTTTTAGATATTTTTAGGGATTTTTTAAAAAAATTATGCATTTTCATGGTTTTTATATATTTGACATTATTCGGGTTTTCTATAGTTTTTATGGTGTTTTAGGGTTTTTAGTATTTTTTAGGTTTTTGGGAGATTTATTAATTTTTCTGTTTTTAAGCTTTTCATTGGGCTTTTCATGGTTTTCTAGGGTGTTTATGTATTTAGTGATTTTTTGTGGTTTTTAGGTTTTGTATGGGTCTGTAGTGTTTTGAGGGATTTTTAGGGTTTTTAGGGATTTTTAGGGTTTTTAGGGTTTTTAGGGATTTATTTTGAGTTCTTGTATGGTTTAAATGATTTTTTTTAATTGCAATATTTTTATCAGTTTAAGGTTTCTTATTTTTTTTTTATGATTTTTAAGGATTTTTTATGAATTTAATGAATTTAAGAGGTATATGGAATTTTGATGATTATGGGGTTTTTTTACTTTTATGGTTTTTATTATTTCTTTTGTTTTTTTAATGGTTTTTATGTTTTTAATCTTTTCATATGGTTTTTAGGGTTTTCGGGTTTTTATGTTTTAGGTATTTTTAGTCACTTTGGTAATTTTATAGTTTTTGGGATTTTTATGTATTTGTAGGTCTTTTAGGGTGTTTTTGGTTTGGGTCTTTATCAGTTTTTGGGGTTTTACTGTTTTTTTTTATTTTTTAGGGGTTTAATGGTTTTTTGGAGTTTATTAACATTTTTAGGGGTTTAAATGGTTTATATATTTCTTAGTGGATATATGGTTTCTAGAAATTCTTATGGTTTTAGTGTTTTTATGATGATTTAAGGGATTTAGTGTTTTTAGCATTTTGGGTTTTTAAGGGTTTTATGTGTTTTTAGGATTATAAAGTTTTATTTAGAATTTTCATGTTTTTTTTATATTTTTTAATATTTTTTGGGATTTTCAAGGATTTTTTTAGAATGTTTATGGTTATAGGGATTTTTAGGGATTTTATGTTTTTAGGGTTTTTAAGGTTTTGATGGTTTTTTGGATTTTAGAATTTATTTGAGTTCGTACAAGTTTTAAGGTATTGTATATTTTTTTAAACATTTTTAGGGTTTTATAGAGGTTTTAGTGTTTTTAGTGGGGTTTAATGTTTTTATTTTTTTCATGGTCGTTTAGGGATTTTACGGTGTTTTAGGGTTTTTAGGGTTTTTATGGATTAAGGATTATTTGGGGTGTTTTGTGTTTTATAGTGATTTTAGATTGTTTAAATGTTTTATAGTTTTTAAGGTTTTTTTAGGGTTTTAAGGGGTTTTTATGTTTTATGTATTTTAAGTATTTTATGGATTTTATGGGTTTTTCGAGTCTTTAGAGTTTTTGAGGGGTTTTGGCGTGTTTTAGTGTTTTTAAATATTTTTTAAAGTTTGTAGTGTTTTTTGGTTTTTATCGGATTTAATTGCTTTTAGTATTTTTTGGATTTCTTATGGTTTTTCATGATTTTAATGGGTTTTTATGTTTTTAGGGAATGGATGGTGTGAGGCCAAGCTATTCTTGACCCCCCAAAATCTATAGAAGAAAAGAAAATCAGACAAGGGAGGGTGGGGTCAAACGACCCATAACAAATCTCTGAACCCCCACACACCGAAGACCAAAATACCCAAAATACAAAAGAAAGAGACATATACAAATCGACTTCCCTATCCCCATAAGGTTCCCCATCAGCACCATAACTATAAAAAGTGTCCCACTCTACTGAATCCCATTCAGAAGATTCATATTTTTTTAGGAAGTCTAAAAAATTCTTCCTGAGATCCACTTTTGGCTGCGCCTTTCCTCCCCGACCTTCCCTACCATGGACATTTCCCTAACCTTTACTTGCCTTGGAAGAGGCTCTAGTAGCAATTGGCCTAGTAAGGGAGGAGTGATCCCTCTATGTTCTCCGCTTTATTGGGGATGCAGCAAGCCTTACCGTCTTTCTTTGTATCACATCATCGGCACTCAACACCTTGAGTTTGATATCTCCATCCTTTATGTGATATGTAGCATCAGGATCAACCACAACTCCTTGACAACCAGATCTAGAAACAGACCACATTTTCCTCTTACAGTGGTACGGGTCCAAGCCATAGGAACCAGGGAGACCCATCAATGAAGGCTCCCTCATAAGCCTAGACAAATTAGCATACATAAGGTAATTTCCATCCCCAAAAATTTGTCACAACCTTATATGTTCATCATTCTCATCCCCAAGGATGATCACCAGTTTCAGGTCTGGCTTTTGCAGGATCTATTTTTGATGCACCTCAAAGGGGGTTTTAGAATAGTCAAACATTATCTTTTCAGAAAACTAAACGCACGGAGGTAGAATCTCAAACAGAACAAGTGAAGAGCTCGGATCAGGTTTCTCAAGAGTCCTCGTTTCTATCAAAAGGCTATCAGACAGCTACCCAGGCTGAGGGGCATCACTCGAACCTTCCCAACGCACAGCAGCATAAGCCAGCACCTGCATCAGAAATTGCACAAAAGGTAAAGGAATATCGAATCCCAATTACGTCAATCCATCACAAAATATAAGTAGATCTGCATCTTTATGGTCATTAGAATCATCCTCAGACGCCAAAACCTGTAAATCATGACTCACAAGATGCCTTCTCATTTTTTACAGAATCCATATGATACAATCCCACAAACCGATTAGAGGTTAATACCAAATCTTATCCCTGGAATTGTCCTTGCACAACAAATATTGGAGGATTTGGAAATGGATCCCCCTCCACCCCATCAAGAATGATTCTTAGATGTTCACATTCATCCCAGATAGGATCAACCTGGAAAATAGAGGCCACAACTCCTTCTTCATTAGGAGATTCACCCCCACCTCAAAAAAGGGAGGGGTATCACCCATGAGTCCCAAGTCACCCTTCACTCACTTGAAAATTTCCTTAACCATGGAATTCCCTTCACCACCATTCTGGGAGGGGGGTCCCTCTTTTCCCCCTGGCATCCCTCCCAAATTCCATAATGGTATCCCTTAGAGTTTCTTTCATCGCCTCAAGCTCCATTGTCAACGCAAACATCGGAGAGATGTCCTAATTTACACTCCCATCCACAAGACGCTTACTACCACTACATCTGCAATCTCTTTTAGGAAACATTAATGGTTTTATTTGTTTTTATGTTCTTAGTTTTTAGGGGTTTAAGGTTTCCTTAGTGTTTTTAGCGTTTTTATGTTTTTGGGAGGTATAAGTTTTTATAGGTTTTAAATGTTATATTGGGGGTTTTTAGGGTTTTTAAGGTTGTTGGGGAGGTTTTATTTGGTTTTTTAGGTTTTTAGGGATTTTGGGGGGGTTTTATGGGTTTTATGGTCTTCAGTGGTTTTTAGGGTTAGCATTTTGTTTGGATTTCTAGAGGACTAAATTACTTTTAGATTTTTGAGGTTTTATCTAGGTTTTTAGGGAAGTTTATATTTTTATATTTTTAAGGGATTTTATAAATGATATTAGGGATTTTCAGGGGTTTATAGTTTTATATGTTTTTATGGGTTTTTTGTTAGTTTAGTTTTTAGTATTTTAACGTTTTTTTTATATTTTTAATGTTTTAACTATTTTAATAGGGTTTTATAATTTTTAATTTTTTTAGGAGTTATATATTTTTAATGATTTTTTAGTGGTTTTATGGTTTTTAGGGGTTTTCGGGTTTTTTGGATTTTTTGGGTTGTTTTAGGGTTTTAGCATTTCTCAGTTTTTTATGGGTTTTATGGGTTGCAAGGTTTGTATGATTTTATTAGTTGTTTCAGGGGTTTTAAGGTTTTTTTAATGATTTTAGGGATTTATAGCAAATTTTTTGGATTTTTATTGATTTTAGGGATTTTGAGGTTTTCATGTTTTTAGGAATTTTAGGGATTTTAGGATTTTAGAGATATTTAGTTTATTTAGGGGTTTTAATTATTTTTATGTTTTAAGGGTTTTTTAGTATTTTTCATTTTTTAGGGTTTTTTTAATTTTTTTGTATTTTTAATGTGTTTTGAGGATATTTATGGTTTTTAGTGATTTAGGGATTTTAACATTTATTAGGATTTTTAGGGATTTCATGTTTTTATTATTTGAGGGGGTGTTATGGATTTTTATGTTTTTTAGTGCTTTATAATTTTTTTTGTTTTTATCATTTTTATGCTGTTAGACGGTTTTTAGAGTTGTTAGTGTGTTTTTAGGGTTTTTAGTGATGTTTTTGTTTTTTCAGGTTTTTAGGGGTTTATGGTCTCTAGAGGATATAATGTTTTTTGGCTCTTTTTATTGTTTTTAACATATTTTAATGGTTTTTAGGGATTTTAGTGACTTTTTAGGATTTTTATAATTTTTAGTGTTTTATAGATTTCGAGGGTTTTTAGTGTTTTAGAATATTTTTTTGTTTTCAGGGTTTGAATAATTTTTATTATTTTTTTAGGGTTTTTAATTTTTATTAGGTTTTTAAGGATTTTTTAAGATTTTTCTGGGTTTTTAACATTTTTATTGATTTATATTGTTTTTCATGATTTTTAATATTTTTGGGGTTTTTATGGATTCTGACGTTTTTAATCATTTTTATATTTATTTTTGGGTTTTATGCGGTTAATATATTTTTTAGGGGTTTTATGGTTTTTTAGAGGTTTTATTATTCTTATAATTTTTAGTGATTTTGATGATTTATATGACTTTTTATGGTTTGGGGGGGTTATATTGTTTTTGGGGGTTTTAGGGATTTGAGGGTCTTTTAGGGTTTTAATCATTTTTTAGTTTTTTAGGGGTTTAAATTGTTTTTAGTTTTTAAGGATTTATTTAGGGTTTTTAGTGCTTTAAGGCTTTTATATTTTTATGGAGTTTTTGAGATTATTTGCGTTTAAGGTTTTTTGAGGGTTTAGAGTTTTCATAAGACTTTTAGAGATTTTTGCAATTTAGGTTTTTATATGTTTTTAGGTTTCTAAATTTTTCTTACAGTTTTATTTTTTTTTACATTGTATTAGATTTTTAGAGATTTTTTAAAATTCTTTTTGGTTTTTTAGGTTTTTTTAGTTTTTGATGGGTTTTAGGAATTTTTGGGGTTTTAATTTTTTTATGGTTTCTTTGGGTGTTAGGTTTTTATATTTTTGAGGGATATAAGGTTTCTTAGAATTTTTACTGTTTTAGGGGTTTAATAGGGCATGAAATATGTGAGGGTCAGGCTATTCCTACCCCCCCCCCCCAAGTTTATTAGAATGAAAAAAGAGACACAGTAGAAAAGGGAGGAGAGGGGTCAAATGAACCACACCCAAAAAACCCCTTAAAACCCAAGACATAAAAGACCCCAAATAAAGAAAAATCAAAAGTGAAAGGAAAAAAGAAAAAACACACAAAGACAAGCTACCACCACCATCATCCAGCATCAACCAGCAGACCAACATTCAAACTCAAACATCAATCAACATCCAGTAGTAGCACGATCATAAACCACAGCTTCAGCAACTCCCAGCTCAGCAACAACCACCATCCAGCATCACAATTTTCATCATCTAGCACACTCCAGCATCCAGCATCACCACATCCAATCATCACAGCAACACAGTAGCAACAACACATCAAACCCAACTAGCCCCAGCACCCAAGAGCACCAAAACCGACATCGCAACCAATCATAACCAGTAGCATGAAACCACAACACAAGAACTGCAACCAAACGCGACCATCATCACCTCCCAGCAAACAACAACCAGAAACTCCATTCACACCATTTATAGAAACTAGCATGTCCTCCACAAGAGGATCCATTGCTAGTAAAACAGGACTACCAGCATCAAGAAACAAGTAGCAAACACCAACGAACAACAGCACTAAAACACCAACATCAGCAACAAAATCATCACCGCCTCCATGCCGACCAACACTTATCAACATGATGCTCATAAAGCAACAACCAGCACATCCTAAACAATAGTCAAACAAGGGATCACATCTCAACTACCAGCAGTCATGGTCTTCTATCCAAACAACTTTCAGCTTTCCACACCTCATAGCATAACTAACCGCATAACACTAGAAATTGCACAAATATTGCCAAACACATCTCAGAAAACCCGGAAACTATAAACCTTTCATAAACAAAATCACAACCAATCAGTAGGATAACATGGAATGCCAAATGGTCCGACTGATTCTAGAATCAACAAACTGGAGTGAAGACGAATCTGAGAGACTAGGTTGAGCACGCACATGCAGCTGCTTCGCGAACTGACAAACGGATCGAACCAGGGCATAGAACAAACCTCCTGTAACGCAGGATCGAGAACCAGAGATCTGAAAGAAGGAAGATATTTCGCTGCTTGACGACCCCTGCTGGGGAGAATCAAAACCAATCTGCACTGCATCCAAAGTCAACAGACGCCCAATCAAGGTCGCTGCTTGAATAAGAGGAGACCAAAGCAGAATACCTTCCGCCATTGACAGGAGAACGCTATTTCTGACCGCTATTACCAGGATCTCACTTCAAAAGCACGAGATGAGAAGGGATCCAGAGCCAACGCCCCGATCAGCGCTGTCGCTAGTGATGCACGAGGCTATAGAAGAGAAAAGTCCGCACCGAAGAAGATAGCAATAGCTCGCCCATGCCAAGAGCGCCTCCATCACCAAGAGGATCGAGAGGGAACCCTAGAAACTGCATCGAGGGGAAGAGAGCACCAGGAGAGTGCGCCGCCATCCTCAATCTTAACCCAAACTTTCACTGGGTTTTTAGGCCCAAGGGGTTACACGGTATAGGTGGGTCATCACCTGCCACCGAGCACCTATATGTACTCCCCCTGCCATAGTTTCACGTGTAACGACACCTGGGATTTCAGGCCAGTTCCACACAGGGTAGAGTGGCCCACGAGAGGTGATAAAGGCATATAGTGTGTGTTGCCTTACAAGGACTCGAACCCGAAACCTTGGGGTCAGGACGCCACCGCCGCTCACCAACTCACCCATGCCCCATGGTAATTGGGGTTTAATAGGTTTTTATAGTTTTTAGTGGGTTTTTAGGGGTTTTATAGTTTTTACGGTTTTTATTGTTTTAAGGGATTTGGGGTTTTTAGGATTTAATGTTTTTTTGGGTTTTTAACGTTTTTAGGTTTTTTGGGGGTTTAAAGTATTTTTTTTTTGTTTTTTATGTTTTTATTAGGGATTTTTAGGGTTTTAGAGTGTTTTACATTTTCTGTATTTTTTTGAATTTGTATGTTTCTTATAATATTTTATAGTTTCTAGATATTTTTTGTGTTTTTTCTAGATTTTTAGGGTTTTAGGTTTTTTACGGTTTTAGTGTTTTTAGGAATTTTGGGGTTTTCAGTGTAATAAGTATTAGATTTTTTCTTATGATTTTTCAGTCTGTTTATGGTTTTTTACATTTTTGGAGATTTTTATTCAATTTTTAGGATTTTTATGGATATTTTGGGATTTTATGGATTTTGATGTTTTTTTTGTGTTTTTAGTGTTTTTACGGGTGTCTGTGGGGTTTTACAGTTTTTAGATTTTTTTTTGGTATTTTATATTTTTTAGAGTTTTTTAATAAATTAATGGTTAAAATTATTTTTAGAGATTTTAGTGGCTTTTAGGATTTTTTTGGTTTTTAACCGTCTTGGGTTTTTTTTCATTTTTAAGGTTTTTTATTTTCTTTTTCTGTGTTTTCTTGAGTTTTTATGGTTTTTAGGTTTTTTTCAAGGAAGAAGTATGGATTTTAAAAAGGGTAAATGAATTACATAAAACGTTTCTGGAAGGTGAAAAGACGGTTGACCTAGAGAAGATCCAAGACCAACCATTCACAAGAGCAACATGAAAGGAACCCAAATTGACTATGTAGCCAAGAAAACTAAAAGACCCGAGAACCTTAGGAATCCTTCGAGTCGGTTTCTGAATGAAAAACACCAACAATAAAAACCATCTCAATATCGAAATAACACAACAACCACCAATGTAGTGGTAGAAAAACTAACTGCAATGTCACAATAACCATCAGTGCATGATCCCAGAAACTAGTGCCCCTGGAAATCCACCAACAACACACAAGACAGTAATAAAACCATCTAGTAGCAAATAGGACAAGATCCCAATGCACAAGACCCACCAAAGAGGCAAAGGGAAAAATAGAAACTCCGATGCATGAACCAACAAGGCATCGAGGTGCCATATAGCTAAGAGAATCGAACACAACCCAAGGAAACAAAATAGCCAAACCCAAAAGCCATGAATGATATCCTAATAAATAATCACACAAATGCACAAACACACCACCTTATAGGGTTTTATTGGTTTTATTGGTTAATGTGTTTTTAGGTTTTTATGGTTTTCATAGGGTTTTTAATAGATATGATTTTTTTTGGGATTTTTAAAGAATTTTTAGGATTTTAATTATTTTTAGGGTATTTAGTGATTTTGAGGGTTTTTAGTAGTTTTGTGGGGTCTATGGTTATTTATATATTAATAGTTTTATTGGTTTTAGGGGATTTATGTATTTTATGTTTTTATGGTCTTCTGGGTGTTTTTTTTCTTTTTTTGTCATTTTTATGGATTTTTGGGATTTTTTAGATTTTTTATTAATTTCTTGGCTTTTTAAAAAATTTTAGGGGTTTACAATTTTTAGGGTTTGATGGGTTTTTTGGAATTTTAGGTTAATTTATAATTTTTTATTATATTAAAGGGTTTTTTTGGTTTCTCATTAAATATTTTGAGGTTTAAAGGGTTCTTATATTTTTTATTTGTCTTAGAGTTTTGTGGGTTTTTAGAGATTTTTTTTTGGTTTGCAGGGCCTTATAATTTTTAGTGTGTTTGGGGTATTAGGGTATTTTACTATTTTTTATGTCTCTTGGATTTTTTGGTATTTTTATGGTTTTGAAGTATTTTTTGTTTTTAGGTATTCCTAGGAATTTTTTTTGGTTTTTTGTGTTTTTAAGTGTTAATGTATTTTTAGGGATTTTATTAAAATTTCATGATTTTAGTGTTTTAGTGATTTTGAGGTGTTTTATCATTTTTTAGGGTTTCTAGATTTTTTATAGGTTTTTACCATTTTTATGTTTTCAGTGGTCTTACATATTTAGTGATTTTAGGGCATTTTTAATATCTTGAAACCCCTAAAAATACAGTAACAACCTTAAAACACCCTGAAAACCATAAAAACCCATGGAACCAATAAAAACACTAAAATCCCTTGAAACCCCTAAAAAAATTTAAAAAAAATAAAATCCATAAAACCTTGAAAAATCAAATAAACCAATGAGACCCAAAATAACCATGCAACCCATAAAAACCTAACAAATTCTAAAAACCCTCAAAATCACTAAAAACCATAAAAAACAATAAATTCCACAAAAATATATAACATTGTGAATACCCCTAAAACAATGAAAGCCATTAAGAATACATAAAAAACAAAAAAACATTTAAACCCCATAAAAACCTAAAAAAATCTCAAAACACTAAAACCCTTAAAACCATCAAAATCACTAAAACCCCTAAAAATCACTATAAACATGAAGAATACTAAAAACCATGAAAACCCCTATGAAAACAATAAAAATTTATGAACATTTGAATGAAATTATGCTATTAGTTTTAATAATCTAAATCATGAATAAGAATAAATTTTATCCACTTTTTTTCATCGTCTTCTTTTTGTGAAGTCTTCAATACAAAATTTTCTTAGTGTCTTAATGCACAAGTTGATGAATGATGAGTAAGATGATTTTTATTAAAACTCCAGAAGAAATGATGTGATTGGTTTTGAAAATAAAAAATTGATATGGTGATGGAATTTTATTTTTTTCAGATACGAATCACATATGTCCAATTAAATGAGAAAATAAGATGGAATCATAATTAGCACAATATAAAATATTTCATTATTGTACAACATAGGATAATTATGATGTTTTTAAAAGAAAAATATTTTTTTAGTTAGTTATTAATTGATTGATAATATGGAAATATAAAAATGGTAATGGATATATGGGATAAAAAAGGGTGATAGATACCTACTAGGTCAATCGGAGATCTGATGCAAATTGATGTGAGATTCTTGGGGTGGCCTGATCTTCAAGGCATATAGATATAGATGAATTATGTGGTTTAGGGATAATTTTTTGAGGTTGGGTATGGGTAGTAGATAGAATTATTTGATCAAGACTATAAGAAGTGTAACATACTTCTTAGATAGCACACCCAAGGGAGGGATATTACATCCAATCCACTCAAAAACACACTTGGATTGAGGCATGAAATTGATGACTTTGTGATCTTGGACCTCTAATATAACTTGTGGATTGACAAGGAAATAATTCACAAGAGAAAGGAGAATAACAGAAACAATCCTCACACAAAGGAGAGAAATAAATCATAAGATCTCTATTATATTCCTAAATTCCTTACAAGCACCATGGGGTGGATATTTATAACCATGTCGTGATTACATAGTCAGAGGTTTAATACCATAAAGTCAAAAATTCTAAATCTACCTTTTCCCCATACTATAAAAAAATAAAGCCTAACCACGATCATTTTGAAAATTAGCACATGTCTTTCCACTTATAGCCCGCCAATTTTAATTTAAGTACCTATCCAACAGAATTTGACTTTACTCTCCAAGGATGTCATTCTAGAATCTCCATGTGATAAAGGCTTAAAAAAATCATGCATCCAAGTTGGAGAAGCTTAAAATATATTTGGTCTTGAATAAGTGACATAATAGGTCCATTTTCATGATCCATGAATGGTGGGATCCATTGGGCCCTCAATGAATCCAGATGGTCACACATTTTGGAATTACATATCTTCAATCTCACTTGAATCATCAAGACATGAAAATCCAAATCCTCCACCTAGGAAATTGAAATGGTTCCTTCAGTATGGTTCTCATCAAAACCCATAAAAAATAACAAACCATAAATTCTTAAAAAATCCTAAAAACCACTAAAAATAATAAAAACCACATAAGTCAATACATTTATTAAAAAACACTAGAAAAAATTTAGAACATAAAAACTAAAAATCTCAAAAAACCACAAAATCCAAAAAAAAACACTACCCCCCCCCAATTCCTAGAAACTATAAAAATCATTAAAAAGACTTAAAATCCCTAAAAGTTTGAAAAACTACCAATAACCTGAAAACCCCTAATAAAACTATTAAAAACTTAAAAACACTTTATCCCCTAAAAACATAAAAAGGAGAGGGATATGGTCCTTCATGGTGTCCCCTCTGCTGATGCTTTTTCTGTGCAGCTACATGAGATGGTGTGGGTTGAATGGGAAAGGTTCTCTCTTGAGGATGAAGCCGAGAGTCTTGGGGAGAGGTTATCTGAAGGTGACCACCGGATAAATGCTGTTGTGGCCAGGTCAAAATAAAAAAGAGGTGCTGAAACTCCTGGGATAGACTATAATAAAGGGAAGGAAACATCGGTCAGTGATGGTATCGCTTGTGCGAAGGTGGGTATTGCCGCTGGATCCACTTCTTCCCCTCTGAGACGACGACGGAGGATGGATTACTCTGCTCTCCCGCGTCCCATGGTAACTAGGGCCTCTTCACGAGTTGTAAGAATTAATCTAAAGGTGAATAAGCGAGAGCAGCTTTCAACTTCTACAGAGCGAGAGAAGGCTAGGATGAAACTATTATCCAGGCTTGGCATGCAAGATGATTTTGAGTTTGGATGGGACTCAACAGACATGGGTGCTGAGTCCGATTTCAGTTCTGCTAATGTAGGTGACGACTTTGGTGTGGGCATGGGGTTTCGAGGTGTGGAGCTGGAAGACTTTGGTGGGGGTGTTGACTGATCCTCCCCTCGTGTGCTTTTCCGTTTGAAATTTTTTGACTTGTTTGTTTTGCTTTTGCTTTTCTTCCTCTCTTCCTGTGGCCTTTGGGCTGAGGTCGTAAGGGTTTTTGGGTGTGGATCGGTGGATCCCTCCCCTCCCTTGTCTGCAGTGTCTGTGTCTTTTCTTTTAATAAAATTTTGTGGGGGTCCCAGGAATATCCTAGACCCGAGCCTTCCTTGCCCTAAAAACCTAAAAAATACTGAAAACCCTAAAAACCATCAAAATCCATAAAATACCTAAAAATCATAAAAATCCCTAAAAATTCATAAAAACATAAAACCCACTTAAAAATATGATAAAACAAAAGGAAACCATAAAAATCTTAAAACACTTAACACCCCAAAAAACTTAAAAACACTAAAAACCCAAAAGGCCCCTAAAACCCCTAAAAACCGTAAAACCCAAAAACCCTATAAAACAGCCAAAAAACCAATAAACAATAAAAAACCTTTTAAACCCTAAATAATATAAAAAAACGAAAAAATATAAAACTCATAAAAACCTCAAAAGACCTTGAATCCCAAAAAAACCAAAAAACCCATAAAACCCTAACACCCCCCACAACCTTCAAAATCCCTAAAAATCTTAAAAACCCGTAAAAAGCCTAAAAATTCCTAATAAACCTAAAACATAAAAAACACTAAAAACACTGAAAAGCCCTAAGAAAATCATAAAAACCAAAAAACTCGTAAAAATACTAAAAACATTAAATACCCTTAACCCCTATAAATCTAGAAAAAGCTTCAAAATCCCTAAAAACCTCAAAACCCATTAAATCCCTCTAAAACCCCTAAAAATCCCAAAAATCCTAAAAAAAACAAAAAACCTCAAAATACCAATGAAATCCTTAAAAACCAAAAAAAAAACATAAAACCCCAAAAAATGTTAAAAATGCTAAAAAATCTAAATAACTCTAAAAATCTTAGAAACCCTCAAAATCCCTAAAAAACCAATAAAATAAATATCCTAAAAACCATAAAAATCCAAAAAAATTTAAAAACCCTTAAAACCATAATAAAACTATAAAAACCTAAATTCACATAAAAACCCTAAAAAACATAAAAAATCTAAAATTACATAAACCCAAAAACCCAAAACCCCTAAAAAACCCTAAAAACATAAGAAACCATAACAAAATAAAATATACTTAAAAATACCTAAAAATATAAAATAAACTAAATTTCCTAAAAACCCAAAAGAAAACCTTAAAACATAAAAACACATAAAACAACTAATAATTCTAAAAATTCAAGAACCACTAAAAATCCATCTAACCCTAAAAATTCATAAAAACCCTCAAAATCCCTAAAAACAAAAAAAACCTTTAAAAAACCTAAAAAATACTGAAAAAATCATTAAAATGTAAAGACCCCCCAAAACCTTGAAATCCACTAAGAAAACCTTAAAATTCTAAAAACATTTTTAATCCATAAAAAACCTTAAAATGCCAAAAACAATAAAAACCCCTAAAATATGAAAAAAAAACCTTAAAACCCAGAAATTCACAAAAACACATAAAAACCTAAAACTAATAAAAATTTAAAAAATCAAATAAAAAAAAATCAAAATACCAATTAAACCTATAAAAACACTAAAAACTCTAAAATATATTAAAACCTCTAAAAACTCAAAAAAAACATAAATCCCCAAAAAACCAAAAAAACCCAAAAAAACCTAAAATCCCTCAAAATCGCTAAAAACACAAAAAACCCATTAAACACCAAAATAAGACATAAAAAGTCCTAAAAACATAAAAACCATAAATCCCATAAAACACCTAAGAAAAACATAAAATACTAAAACCACTTAAAACCCATAAAAATGAAAACATGATAAACACCCTAAAAACACTAAAAACCATAAAATCCCAAAAAAAACTAAAATTCCCTAAAACCCTAAAACTGTAAAAATCTAAAAAACCCTTAAAATACCTCAAAAATATAAAAACAATGAAAAATCGAAGAAAACCCTAAGAAACCTTAAAACCCAAAAAATAATTAAAGCCCCAAGAAACTAAAAAAACTCTTAAAATCCTAAAAATCATGAAAATCCTAAAAATCTTGAAAATTCCCCAAAAAATAAAAGACTATAAAAACCCTAAATCCCACAAAGGAAAACTAAAAACCTATTAATACATAAAACTCCTTCAAAATGAAAAATTCTAAAAACCATAAAATTTCTTAAAATGACTGAAAAATATAAAACCTTGAAAAACCAATAAAAACCTTAAAAGACCCTAAAACTACAACAAACCCCAAAAAACCAATCAATAACTATAAAAAACTTTAAACCCATAAAAAAATTAAAAATATCTAAAAACCTTAAAACCCTAACGAACTCAAATAAACATGAAAAACCCAGAAAAGCATAAAAACAAAAAACCCAAAAACCCAAAAACATTTTGAATACATAAAAGTCTAAAAACCATAAAAATCGTAATAAATCCCTAAAATCCATAAAAATGTAAAAAAAACTAAAAAATATTGAAATACACTAAGAAAACCTTGAAAACCCACAAAATATTAAAACCCATAAAAACCTAAAAAATATAAAAACCATAAAACCATAAAACCACAAAAAACCCTAAAAGCCTTAAAAACCAATAAGATCAGGAAAATCATAAAATTCCCTAAAAATCCATCAAAATGTTAAAAACACTAAAATCCTTGAAAACCCATACGAAAACCGAAAAACCCTAAAGAAACTAAAATCCCCTAAAAACCTAAGAATGCTAATATCCCTTTTAACCATAAAAGTCCCTAAAACCCTAAAAAGAAAAAATATCATAAACCCCCTAAAAACCTTGAAGACACTAAAAGGCATAAAAACCCTATAAAACACTAAAAACACTAAAACTCATTAAACAAAAAAATTGTTCAAAAAGAAAAAAAACTTTAAATCCCAAAAAAAATAAAAAACCCATGAATTGATAACAAAACTAAAATCCCTAAAAACCTAAAAATCACTAAAATACCTAAAAAATAAAAAAAATACTAAAAATCAATCAAAATCCCCAAAAATATAGAAATCCCATAAAACATTGAGAACCCCCAATAAAAACATAAAAACTCAAAAACACTAAAAAACACTAAAAACATAAAAATTATAAAAACCATTGAAAACCCAAATACCATAAAAAACCTAAGACCCTCAGAATCCTTAAAAACCCTAAAAAAAATAAATTCCTTGAAAATCCCCTAAAATGATTATAAACATTATAACCCCTAAAAAAATTTAAAACCCTTAAGAAAACCATAAAATCCTTAAAAAAAATTAAAACACCTAAACCCCTTAAAAATGATAAAGACCCTATAACCATAGAAATACCTTAAAATCCCAAAAATGCCAAAAAACCAAAAAACCCCAAATAACCCCATAAAACCATAGAAATTTCTAAAATCCTAGATTAACCCTAAAACCCCACAAAAAACTATAAAAACACTACAACATCTAAAAATATTAAAAAAATTCTAAAAATAGTTTAAAACCCAAAAAACAAAAAAATCACTAAAATCCCAAAAAACCATAAAAAGCATAAAAAAAACAAAAACTGCAAAAAACCCCCCTCAAAATCCGGAAAAATCATAAAACCCATAAAAATTATAAAAAATATTAATGACTTATAACCCCTCAAACCATTAAAAATACGAAGAAGACTATAAAAACCATAAAACACCTAAACCTTTAAAAAACTAAAATTTCTATAATAATTAAAAAATCATAAAACCCTCAAAATCTATAACCACTATAAAAATCCTTAAATATCCTAAAAATGCCTTAAAAATAACTAAAAACTAAAAAAATATGTAAAACCCATAAAAATTCCTAATAAAACCAAAAAACCTATGAAAACACAAAACTCCTAAAACATAAAAAATAGTAAAAACATCAAACACAAAAAAAGACCCTAAAAGCCCTAAATATCCAAAAATAATAGAAAAACACTAAAATACATTATAAAACCATAAATCCCATGAAATTATAAGAAAAACTAAAATCTCTAAAAACCAGTAAACCCAAAAAAATGTTAAAAACTCTAAAAACCCGTAAGAGTGTAAAAAATATAAAAAAACCCTAAAAACCAAAAAAACCAAAAAAACACTAAAAACCACTAAAAACCCGCAAAATCCCTAAAAACATGAAATTACTTAAAAATACTAAAAATGACATAAAAATACATTAATAAATAAAACCCATAAATATCCTGATAAACCCGAAAAAATACATAAAAACTTAAAACAATTAAAACCCCTAAAACCCTCTAAAACCCTCAAAATGCCTAAAAACACTAAAAAATAATAAAATCATTAAAATCATTAATACTCATAAAAAAATAAATCCCCAAAAACCCTAAAAACCCCTTAGAATAAAAATAAAAACCGAAACACTATTAAATCCTTAAAAACCTAAAAAACGTATATACCCTAAAAGACCCTAAAAATAAAATAAACACTCTAAAACACATAACTAACATAAAACCTCTAAAAACAACAAAAATACTAAAAAAAACTAAAAAAATATAAAACCCCTTTAAACACATTAAAAATGATAAAAAACATAAAACCCTGATAAATCCCCAAAAACTCAAAAAAACCTTAAAAACTCCAAAAACCATAAAACCCTAAGACCCTACAACCCAATAAACCAACAAAATCCTTAAAAATAAAAAAAACTTAAAAACTAACAAAAACATAAAAATCACTAAAAACATAAAAACCCCTAAAATGTTGAAAATCCAAAAGAAAACCTCAAAAACATAAAAACACTTAAAACCCCAAAAAATGTAAAAACGTGAAAACCCATAAAACCCCCTAAAACCTCTAAACCCCCTAAAACCTGTCAAAATCCCTAAAACCACACAAAATCCCTAAAACCTCTAAAAAAGTAAAAATCATATAAAACCACTAAATATCACTAAAAATTTAAAAATATCTAACGATCTTAGAAACATTAATAAAACCATAAAAATATAAAAACAATTAAAACCGTGAAAAACCTAAAAAATTATAAAACTTTTTAAGGCCCCTAAAATGACCCTAAACCCCTAAATATCATAAAACCCCAAAAACATAAAAAGTCCCAAAAAATATTAGAAAATCCACAAATCCCTCTTAAAACTATTAAAACCCATAAATTTTTAAAAAAATATAAAAAAATATAAAAAACTAAAGACAAAAATAAAACCTAAAACCCCAAAAAAACAACAGAACTCTAAAAAACCTATACCCATCAAAATAAAGAAAATATCTAAAACAATTCTAAAAATTTCATAAAAATACATAAAAATATAAAAAATAGAAAAACCCCCCTAAAATCCCCAAAAAAACCATAAAACCCGAAATAACTATTAAAATAACTAAAAACCTTAAAAATGGAAAAAAAATCCCAAAAAACCTTAAAACCACTTAAAATCCCAAATACCTCTGAAAAACAAAAAAAATAAAAAACCATAAAACCCTAAAAGTCATAAAAAAATCATAAAAAATATAAAACACCTAAAATTGATAAAAAACCCAAATATCACTAAAATCATAAAAACATAGTGAACCTTAAAACCTCTAAAAAATAAAAACCCATAAACAAAACTTTAAAACCTTTTAAACCCCAAAAAACACATAAAACCCCTAAACCCACTAAAAAGGTATAAAATACCATTAAACACCTTAAAACATTAAAGAACCAGGGAAACCCATAAAATCCATCAACACTCAAAAACACCAAAACCTCTAAAATCCATAAAACCACTAAAAATAGTAAAAACCAAAAACCCTCAAAATATCTAATAACCCTAAAAACCATAAAAATACTAAAAAATCACAATAATCCGTAAAAATTTGAAAACACAAAAATACTTAAAATCTATGAGAAAACCATAAAACTTTAAAAAATCATAAAACCCATAAACAACATAAAACTACTAAAATTCCTACCCCCACCAACAATAAAACACCTCAAATTCAATAAAACCCCAAAAACCATAAAAAATAGAAAATCACATAAAATCCCACAAATCATAAAAGCCCAAAAATCCCTGAAAACTCTATGAAAATCATAAAACCCACAAAACACATAAAATACTTAAAAAGACTAAAAAATATCTGAAAAACATTGAAAGAACCTAAAAACCATAAAACACCCTGAAAATATAAAAACACATAAAATCCCTTGAAAACCATAAAAACCATAAAAATATAAATCCCCACTAAATCTATAAAAACCATTTAATCCCTTAAAAACATAAAAAATCATTAAAAACCAAACAAACCATAAAAATATAAAACCCCACTAAATCTCTAAAAACCATTTAATCCCCTAAAAACGTAAAAAATCATTAAAAACTAAACAAACCCTAAAATTAAAAACCCTAAAGACCCAAAAAAACCCATAATAACACTAAAAACCCTAAAAATCCTCAAAATACCTAAAAACCATAAAAACCATAAAAATCCATAGAAATCCCTAAAGATGAAAAAACAAAAAAAAACATGAAAAGGCATTAGAAAACATTAAAAACCAAAAAAATATAAAACTCCTAAAAACCTAATAACATTAAAATATTCCTAAAAACCCTCAAAATTCATAAAACCATAAAAATCATATAAAATCCCAAAAAATGAAAAAAAAAATTAAAATCTCTGAAAACCCCAACGAAAGCCTTAAAATCATAAAAAACCATAAAACCCCTAATAATACAAAAAATGATTAAAATACTAAAACCCCTATAAAGACTCTGAAAACATTAAAAACTCTAAAATCATAAAAACCCATATAACCTTAAAAAACCAAAAACTAAAAAACAATTAAAAACCTAAAAAAACAAAAAACATTAAAAAATACAAAAAAAACATAAAACCCCAAAAATTACAAAAATCCCAAAAAACCCTAAAAATACTTAAAATACCAAAAAATAACAAAAACATAAAAACCCATAAAACCCTAAAAACCCATAAGAATACCATATATTTATAAAAACACATCGTACCCTAAAAAAATTAAAATGGTAAAAACCCTAAAAAATCTAAACCCTGAAAACCCCAAGAAAGCGTCAAAATCCGTAAAAACACTAAAACCATAAAAATCATAAGATGTAGAAAAAAATCCCTAGGACATAAAAACCATAAAATCAATGTAATCTCCTATAAAAAAAATTAAATACCTACAATTATATAACACCCCTAAAAAGTAAAAAAACTAAAATCTCTAAAAAACCTAAACCCCCTAAAACCCTAAAAACCCTAAAACACTTAAATATGCATGAAAACCATAGAAACAACAAAAAAAATAAAAAAATCACCAAAATTACATAAAAAATATAGAAACCTCTAATAAAGAAACAATTAATACCCTTAAAAACAAAAATAAACTCTAAAAACACTTAATACCCCCAAATCTAATAAAAAACATAAAAGCCCTAAAAACCCTAAAAAATATAAAAACAACTATAAATTGAAAAACCCTTTAAAATCTTAAAAACATTAAAAAACCATATATCCCTTAAAAACACTCATAAAACCATTATAATCTCAAAACCAATAAAATTCCTTGAAAACCCATAAAACCCAAATAATCCATAAAAATCATAAAAAATCACTAATATTCCCTAAAAATGTAATATTCCCTAAAAATCATTATAACCCCTATGAAATCCTTAAAAAATAATAACACATAATGAATATAAAAACCTAAAACCTTGAAAACCCAACAGAGATAAAAATACTCTAAAAATCCCTAAAAACCATAAAATCCATAATAATCCTAAAAATCCATGAATATCCATAAAATGTAAATCACTGTAAAAACATGAAAACCCAATAAGAAAACCTTAAAAATTAAAAAAAAAATCCCATAAAAATAAAAATATGATAAAAATTCTAAAAGATCTTAAAAACACTAAAAGCCTCTAAAATCCATATAAACCCATAAAAATATTAAAAACCACAAACCCCATAAAAATACTAAAAACACTAAAAAAAAATTAAAATATAAAAATACTTAAAAACCTAAAAACTCAAAGAAGCCAAAAACACCAGAAAACCAGAAAACCATAAAACTCTTGAAAACATTCAGATTCTCTAAAATATAAAAACTATCAAAACTATAAAACCCCATAAAATCCATAAAACCATAAAAAACCCTAAAACCTAAACTCCCCTAAGAAAATTGTAAAAACATAAAAACACATTAAACCCAATAAAAATAATTGGGAACATTAAAACACCTAAAACACCGTAAAAGTTCCTAAAACAAAAAAAGAACTCCCAAATACATTAAAACCCCAAAAATCCTTAAAAACCCTAATAACCCTAAAAACACCTAAACCCAATAACGAATCAAAAAAGATTTAAACCCCTAAAAACATTAAAACCCCTCATGAAAAATAAAAACTAAAAAATCAGAAAACCCTCAAAACCAAAAAAAACCAAAAAAACCATAATATCCTTAAAATACCTAAAACCCTAAAAACTATCAAAATACAAAAAATACCTATAAAATCCTAGAAATGTAAAACCCCCGAAAAAACAATGAAAAATCCTAACAAATCCTTGAAATATTTAAAATAATTAACTCCTTTTTAATCTAAAAAACACAAAAAAATCTTATAAAATCCAAAAAAAACAAAAAACCCCTAAAAAACAATAAAACCCCCTAAAACCATAAAAAACCCAAAATACCCAAAAAAAACACTAAAACCCACTAAAAATAAAAAAACACTTTAAATACCCTATGAAAATGCTTAAAACCCCTAAATTACTCTGAAAACTATAAAATCCAAAAAATCCTAAAACCCCAAAAAACACTAAAGACCCTCTAAACAACTAAAAAACCTATAAATCATAAAAATACTAAAATGCCTAAAAATACCTAAAAACCATAAAAAACCTAGAAACCCTGAAAACCCATAAAAACCATAATATTCTATAAACACAAAAACCCATAAAAACCTAAAAAACAACAAAATCACTAACAACCTAAAAAACACTAAAAACCCTAAAAAGGCATTAAAACCATAAAACTCTAAATCCATAAAGACACATATATCCTAAAAACCATAAAACCCAATAAAATCCTAAAACTCCTTTATTACCCAAAAAAGTCTTGAAAACTATCAAAACAAATAAAAGACGAAAAAATGAAAAAAACATAAATATCCAAAAAAAAATTCCTAGAAGCCCTCAAATTCATAAACACCCTAAAAACCATAACAATTCTAAAAAAGGCATAAAAATATCCAAAAAATTAAAACAACCTAAAAATCTTGAAATCCTATAAGAAAATCATAAAAACCTGAAAACCCTTTAAGTCCTTAAAACCAAAAAAAGAAGGTAAAACCCAAAACCACACTAAAACCCCAAAAAACGATAAAAACCATAAACCCAGAAAAACCCTAAAATCTAATAAAATTTTTAAAATTATTTAAACCCTTAAAAACATTTAAAATATAAAAATATTAAAAAAACCTAAAGATCTCATAAGTTCTTAAAAAACAAAATAACAATAAAACCCCTAAAATCCCCAAACCCCTCAAAATCCCTAAAACCATACTTAGGATAAAAATCCTGAAAACCCAATAAAAATCCCTAAACACCTAAAAACCCAAAACCCCTGAAAACCCATAAGAAATAATTAAAAACCAAAAAACACATTAAACTCAAAAAAATTAAAAAAAATGATAAAAAAGCATAGAAAAACATAAAAAAAACAAAACCATAAAAACATAAAAACCAAAAAAATCCACACAAACCCCTAAAATTCACTGAAACCTTTAAAAACCATTAAACCCCTAATAAAATTAAAAACCTTTAGAAACCTTAAAACCCATAAAACCCCAAAAAAAACTAAAACCATAATATCTATAAGAACCATAAAAAATTAAAATTTAATAAAAACCCTTAAAATTCCCTAAAAAAACTAAAAAACCAGAAAAATCATAAAAGTGACTAAAAACATAAAAAAAATCAAAAAACCTGAAAACCCCTAAAAACAATAAAAAAAATTAATCCCTTAAAAATCCTAAAAATCATAAAATCCTCCAAAATCCCTACAAACACTTAAAATCCATAAAAACCCTAAAATCATAAAAATCATCAAAAAATTCTAAAAAACCCTAAAAATGTATAAAACACTAAAAACCTAAAAAAACCCCTATGAAAAGATTAAAAACCAAAAACACATAAAACCACTAAAAACTGAAAAGAATCTAATCCATAAAATACCCTAAACCCCTAAAAACCTCTAAAAACCATAAAACCCTAACATCCTAAAAAACAATTAAAACCCTAAACCACTAAAAGAGAAAAAACACTAAGAAGGGATGTCAGCATCAGAGCTGTCGCGATGGTCTCCCTACGACTCGACATGGATATTGACGATGACGTAGCCTATAGCATCATCGGCTTCACCTCCCTCTGCTCCCTGGCTAGGGGAGGCATTTGTTGGGTCCTCACCGCGACTTCCCTCTTCTCCTTCTTCTACTCCTGTTCAGCTTCCTTGCTTTCTCGAGATCGATGTCTGCCCTAAAGTCTCGCTCTCTGAGAATGGTGGGCCTTCTTTCCAGATCACCTCCCGAGTGTTCTCGGTGGCCGCTGAACTTCTGGATCTCTAACTGGTAGCCCGATTTGGACGGATTCGACCCTCTATGGATGATTTTAATAGGTTCATTTCTTCTTCTTGGAATCTCCGTGATCAGGTGGCTGTAGGCTTGCTGGATGCTCGACACTTTCAGGTTCTCTTTAGGAATGAAGATGATCTTGTCTCTGCCTGGGATTTTTCTCCTCGAGCTATTTATGGACTTTGATTTTACTTATTCCGCTGGAATTTTAATTTTCAATTGCATCGTGATCCCCTGAGTGTGGCTTTCTGGATTACCCTTCCTGTTCTTACCCTGCCCTTCCAAAATCCAGCCATCCTCCGTATCATTGGTAACCTCATTGATAGATTTCTGTGTATGGATGCTCAGACAATGTTGCTTGTCACCCGGCTACACCAAGGATTTGTGTTGAGGTGGATGTGTCCATTGCTCCGATTAATACTGTCTGTGTTGAGATTGAAGGTGAGCTAAGGTGGCATCTGGATGTATGCTTTTAATCCTGGGTGGCTTTTTTCTCATCCTGTCAAAGGCTGGGCCACTATGTTTCTTCTTGTAGGAGTGCTTCCTCTGTCAAGTTTGCTTCATCTGATGGTTCTCTTGATATTGTTCCTCTCGGGGGGGGGGGGGAATCTGGAGTGCAAAATTAGGGTCTCCCCTCTGGAATGGTTAATCAGCCTCTTGCTACAGAGCATGCGGATTATGTGGTCGAGGATGTTCTGATGAAGGCTGATCCGCAGTACCTCTCCAACCCAACGATTTGTGATGTCTTTGACAGGTTGAAAAATGATCTTAGAATAGTGGCATGTTTGGGAGTGGTGAAACCTGCGGAAGGAGTCATGGTGCTGCCTGGATATTCTCCTAGAAGACTGGAGGTGGCTTGGGTCTCTGGTGAACCTTTGTTAGCGAATGAGGTAGTTGAGGGTGTCCCGTTGTGCAATATGTTCGATGTATTGGATTAGGAGGAGCTGATTCAAGTCCATCACACTGTCCAAGTAAAGTTGACTGGTTATTTTGATGAGCAGGATGAGTAGAATATCTACCATGGTCCTCGAGGAGCTATTTTTGAGGATATGGGCAGGGGGCTACAGGTGGTGGTGCCATCCGCTGGATATGAGTAGGCACCTTCTGGGGACTTTGTTTATCCATAAGGGAAGAATACATGGCTTGGGATTCAGGAAGCTGCTTGTGAGAATATGGGCAGTGAGAAGGCGTTCCTGGGCTCTGATGTGCAGGTCCTCCTACTTGGTAATGTGGCCAGTGACAATTTTGAGCTTTCTGGATAGGTAGCGGCAGAAGGGGAGGTAGTAGCAAGGGGGCGTTTGGGGAGGATGGCCCTGAAGGTGTAGTTGGATGCTGGTCCACTGGACTGGTTTCGAACGCGTATGAGGTGCAGGTGCCAGAGAATACACCGGAGGAGGTGAATGGGAATGGGGCAATGGATAAATTGGAGGGAGCATCTTCTCAATAGGGCGCACCTGAAGCAGGATCAGGGTGCGGGCAGGGGAAGGGACTTGGGACGGGGTATTCCCCTGAACACAGGGGAGCTACAATGCAGGAGGCAGTTCCATGGGAGGAGGGGATTTTTCATCTGGCTGATAAGCCTGATTACTTGGCCCGACATGAAGGTGAGGGGATGGTCCTGCCTGGGGAGGATTGGAAATGGCCAATGGTTGCTGTCGAAGGGATTGGAGAAATACCTGCCTTAGTGGCTATAAGCTTTCCTTAGGATTATGTTTATGTTGACTTCCCCCTTAATCAGGAAGCATTCTCTATCCTGGATCAAGTCCATGGAATGGAAGCAGAGGAACGCTCTCTTGAGATAAAGAAGGTCAACGAGATGGATGGTGGTCTCACCTCGATCTCCTCAAAGAGGAGGAGGAAGCGGGACTACTCCACTCTCCCCAGACCCATGGTTACTCGGGCTTCTTTAAAGACGGTTAAGCTGAAATTCAAGGTTAATAATCGAGAGCATCCACATTCAATGGAACAAAAGAAACGGAGGGAGAAGTTTCTGATGCTCCTCAAGCACAATGAATATTATGAGTCAAGATGGGATGACTCTAACTCCCGCTTTGATGATGCGGCCTCTGGATATGGTGCGGATGGTGATCCTTATGGTGTGGTTTCTATTTCGGACTTTGGTGGTGACGTTGACTGATCTGTTTTTCTTTCCTTCTCTGTTTTCGTTTGATTTTCTTTTTTGGGTCTTTGGGTTGGGGTTGTAAAGGGTTTTTGGGTATAGGTCGTTTGACACCTCCCCTCCCTTGTCTGCAGGTCTTTGTGTCTTTTCTTTCAATAAATTTTGGGGGGTGCCAGGAATAGCCAGGAGCCGAGCATTCCTTTTCCTAAAACACTAAAATTTCAAAAAACCCTTTAACCCCCTAAAAAATTTTAAAATTCTAAACAAAATTAAAAACCTTAAAACTAAAAAACCCCAAAAAAACCATAAAGACCATAAAAACCATAAAAACTACAAAACCCTAAAAACTATATAAAATCATAAAAACCTCCAAATCCCAAAAAAACCCTAAAAATAATAAAAAAAGTAAAAAATCCCTATAAATTCATAAAACCACTAAAATCTGAAAAACCATTTAAAACCCCTAAAAAAATAAAAAAAATGAACCCCATAAAATTCATAAAAATCCAAAAAAAAACATAAAAACCACTTAAAACAGCCAAAACACCTAGAAATCCATAAAGCACTAAATATACAATAAAAATCTAAAATACCATTAAACCTTAAAAATATTAAAAAGCTCTTAATTCCTAAAAAACCCTAAAAAACTCAAACCAAACCCTAAAACCCAAAAAACCATATAAACTGTTAAAAACAAAAAAACCCTAAAATCCCTTAAAATTTTTAAAAACCATAAATCACTATAAAATACTAAATATCCCAAACAATCCATAAAAACCTAAAAAATATAAAACCCTAAAAACCCCTAAGAAAACCATACAAACACACAAACACACAAACACATAATACCACAAAAACCCTAAAAAACATTAAACCTTAAAAATCACTAAAAAACTAAAAACCCCTCAAATCCCTAAAAATCCATAAAAACATTAAAGACCGAATAAATTCCTAAAATTATATAAAAAATAAAGATCCCCGAAAACCATATAAATCCCTAAGAAACCCTTAAAACCCTAAAAAATAGATAAAACACCTAAAAACCTAATAAATGCTAAAACCCTAAAAGACCCAAAACACCAAAAACCAAGAAATATTCCTAAAAACTGTAAAACCCAAAAAACCAAAAAAGAATTAAAACCCCTAAAAACACTAGAAATCCTTCAAACCCATAAAAACGTTAAATAATACTAAAAAACATTGAACACCTAAAAACTAAAAAACCCCTAAAATTAATAAAAACCCTAAAATCCCTAATAACCATCAAAATTACAAAAAACACTAAAAACTATAAATATCCTAAAAATTCCATAAAAATAAATAAAACAAAAAAAACCTAAAAAACATCAGATCCCCTAAAAATATATTATATCCCTAAAAAATACAAAAAACTATGGAAACCCTTTAAACCCCAAAAAATTTAAAAAATCTATAAAAACCGTAAAAACCCTAAAAACATAAAAGACCCAAAAAATCCAAAAAACCATAAAAACACTAAAACCTATAAAACCCCTAATTACACTCAAAATCCTTAAAAATACCAAAATTCTATAAAAATCCTAAAAACCATAAAAATAATTTAAAAGATAAATATCCCAAAAAACCCTATGAAAACCTTAAAAAACTAAAAACTCTTAAACACAAAAAAATGAAAACCCAAAAAAAACCCTAGAAATCCTTAAAACCATAAATTCCCACCAAAACATTATAAAATATAAAGCCCATAAAACCCTAAAACCCACTAAAGATAGATAAAAATCCTTTAAACCCCTAAAATCGTTAAAACCTCTACAAAACCTTATAACCCATAAAAACTCAAAAACCCAAAAAAATCCAAAATAAAAACTTAAAACCCTAAAACCCACTAAATCAATTAAAATCCCGAAAAACCCTAAAAACCATAAAAATCATAGAAAATACCTAAAATCCATAAAAATGTAAACACCCTAAAAACCTGAAAAACCTATGAATACCATAAAAACCAAAAACACATAAAACCCTTAAAAAAACCTAAAAACGCTAAAAACCATAAAAACCCCTAAAAAATATAAAAACAATAACAGCCCTTAAAAACCATAAAACCCCCAAACCCAAAAAATCATAAAATACACTAAACAGTATAATACCATTTAAACCCTTAAAAACATTAGAAAACTCTAAAAAATGTACAAAATCGCTAAAATCCCCTAAATCAATCAAAATTCCTAAAACCATAAAACCATAAAAATAAAAAAATCACTAAAATATCTAAAAATGTAAAAACCCCTAAAAACCATGGAAACTATTAGAAAAAACAAAAAAACGTAGAAAAATAAAAAATCTAAATATGATAAAAACCCAAAAAAAAAATAAAAACCATAGAAAACTATAAAGATCAAAAAAACCTAAATACATTATTACCCGTTAAAACCATAAAAATGTAAAAAAAACCCTAAAACCCTAAAACCCAAAAAGAACTCAAAAAACACTAAAAAATCAAAAAAAAAACAAATAAAATCCATTGAAACCACTAAAAAAATATAAAATTCCTAAAATCCACCAAAATCATAAGAATCATAAAAAATTTATAAAAAAACATAAAACTAAAACAAACCATAAAATTACTGAAACCCCTTAAGAAATCCTTAAAACCCTAAAAACCATAAAAACTACATAAAACCCAAAAAACAAAAAACCCCCTAAAAACCATAAAAACCCTAAACCCTAAAAATAATCAAAACCCTCAAAATCCCTATAATTCATAAAAAATAAACAAAATCCTAAATATCCCTAAAATACTTAAAAATATAAATTACCTAGAAAACCATGATAACCCCGAAAAAAACATTAATATCTTAAAAACACTTAAATCCCCTAAAATAAAAAATTCTAAAACCCTCGAAAACTCTAAAACCCCTAAAACACCAAAAATACATAAAAACCTTGAAAACCAAAAATACCTTAAAATGAAATAAAAGTACATAAAAACCTAAAAACCCTAAGATAGCCCTAAAACTATAAAAACACATCAAACCCCTAAAACCCCTAAAATGCTATAAACATTAAGAGATGCTAAAAACCCTAAAAATACATAAAAATATTAAAACCACTATAAATATTATAAAAAACTCATAACCCATAAAAACACTAAAATATATAAAATCCCTTTAGGCCCCATAATACATAAAAAACATTAATAAAACCTTTTGAACCCATAAATTTTCAGAAAAAAACCTAAAACCACAAAAAAAATCCATAATGTTGATTTTGATACTATGCATGATTCCAATGCTGCTAATATTGTTTACTCTATAAAATTTGTTGTGGGTGATGCGAATGAGCAGGTTCCTTTGTATAGTAGTGAGGGTTATGAGAAGATTGATGTACAAAACATACCTCTGATTCAAGTTTTTTGTTATGGTGTTACTATTGAGGAAAGACAGAACCTTGGTGATAGTTCATAGACCCCCGCATATGATGTGTAGGAAGAGGTTCCAGTCAGCTGGGTTTCAACATATCATGTTAGTCTTGAAGAGGAGATGGACTAGACTATTATGGTTGTGTATGAGGGAGTATGAGATGCTCAGTTTACTAGTGAGTAGGAGGTGGTTGGACAGTTGGGTGATGAACCTTCAACCTGGATTTGAAAACATAGGAAGATGGACCCGAGTTCTTGTGTTGAGAATTTCCATCACCTATAATTAGTTTCAATGGGGACTGAGGAGTGTTTGGGTAGTAATTCTAAATGTATGAACTTGAGGTTGATGGTTTTGGATGACATTAAGGTGATACAGAAACAAGTGTTTAATTCTCTCTTTCAGGAGGGGTTGGACTCACATGTTTTTTATCATTGGGGAGGGGGGTAGTTACTGATAATGAGTGTCATACATATTCCAACATGGAACATATCATGAGGGAAAGGGATTTGATTTAACATCATTGAACTTGTGTGAAATAGAATGTTTTTGCAGGGTTTATCTCGACTATATCAAAGAGAAAGTCAAGGAAGGACTACTCAAAGTTTCCAAAGACCATGTGCACCATAACATCCTCTAAACAACCAAGGAAGAATGTCCCTGATAAGAGTGGGTGACCTGATAAGCACTCATTTGAGGACCAGATGAATGTAGAGCAGTGAAGGATCAATGATATGTACACTGCTCTCTTCAAATAGAATTAATCTGAGTGGGAGTCAGAGGATACTAATGCCTCCTCTGGATATAGTGCTAATGGTGACCTATGCGGTTTAACTTATTACTTCTAACATCAGCAATGGTGGGGATGCTGACCTCACTTGTGTGCTTTTGGGTTTCTTGGGGGGAGAGTTTTGGTTTCTATGGAGTGTTTGCGGTTTTTGGGTGTGGGTCATTTGACTCATCCCCTCCTTTGTTTTCTTTTTTTTCAATAAATTTTGTTGGGCTAGGGATAGCCTGGTCTTGCACCTTCCTTTCCCAAAAAACATTGAAATTCTAAAAGCCTAAAAAAATCTAAAACCCCTCAAAATTTCTAAAACCCCAAAAAACTATAAAAATCCTAAAAATAATTAAAAAACCTTCAAAATAATAAAACGGTTAAAACCCTGAAAACCCCTATGAAATCCGTAAAACCTAAAAACATATAACACCACTAAAACCAAAAAAAACCTAATAAAAACAAAAAATCCATAAAACCCTAAAATTATGTAAAACTCCCAAAAAACACTAAAAATTATATAGTCCCCAACAAGTTATAAAAATCCATGGTCCATAAAACCCTAAAATTTGACAAAAAACACTAAAAACCTTTAAACCATTAAAATATTAAGAGTATCTAAAAAATTATAAAAACCCAAGAAATCTAAAAAAATTTAAAATCCAAAAAACCGATAAAAATATGAAATCCCAAAAAAACTATAAGACCTTCAAAATCCTTCGAACTCCCTAAAAACACAAAAAATCCTAAAAGCACTAAATATCCCTAAAAATGAAAAAAACTCCCTAGAAACCTTTAAAACACAATGTAAATTATAATATCCAAAAGTCTCTTTAAACATTACAAACCTAAATAATTCTAAACACTTGAAAAAAACCTAAAAATACTAAAAATTATAAAAATCCATAAAAAATCTAAACCCATGAAAACTCTAAAAACCACTAAAAACATTAAAAAACATTAAATCCCAAAAAACATTAAAAAACTCTAAATATTCTTAAATCCCTAAAAAATATATAAAAACCTAAAATACCAAAATACCAAAAAAAACCCCTAAAATCCTTGACTCCACAAAAATCAAAAAACCGAATAAAATTAAAAAAATAGCCCTAAAAATACCAAGAAATAGAAAAAAACCATAAAATGATGAACCTTAAGAAAAACATAAAACCCTAATGAAACATGAAACCCCTAAAAAAAACCCCCTTAAACCAAAAAAACCTATAAGACCCATAAAAATTCTAAAAAAACCCTAAAACCCTATAAACCCATAAAAAACCTAAAAACCAAAAAATAATTTTAAAATCCTTTTAAGACACTAGAAATAATAAAAACTCCAAAAAAATCCAAACCCATAAAAACTCAAGAAAAAACACTAAAACCATAAAAAGATATAATAATACTAAAACCCCTGAAACAACCTAAAACCCTCAAATCCCCAAAATTCAAAAAAACACTAAAATTCCTAAAAATACCTAAAATCCCTAAAAACAAAGAAACCATAAAAAACCTATAGATCCCTAAGAGAACCTTAAAACATAAAAAGACTTTAGTCCCCTAAAAATAAAAACAACACAAAAAACACTAAAATCAATAAAAACTCTCAAAACCATTTAAACCCCTAAAAATGCTAAAAACATTTAAAAACATTAATAAGAATAAAAAATCAATAAAAACCCTAAACTCCAAAAAAAGACACCTAAAAACATAAAAAACATAAAATTCCCTAAAACCCCTCAAGATAATAAAAATCATAATAAATCCTTAAAAATCACTTTAAAACTGAAAAACTATAAAAACCTTGAAGAAAAATTAGAAAACCTTAAAAACCTAAAAACACTTAAAACCCATAAAATACCTAAAAATGTGAAAATCCATAAAAACCCATAGAAACCTTAGAATCCCATAAAACCCCAAAAAACCAAAAAAACTATAAAAGCCCTAAAAATCCCTAAATAATTAAAAAACACTAAAACCCCTGAAATTACCTAATAAAAACATATAATCCTAAAGGAATTAAAACCCCAAAAACATAAAAAACACTAAAAACAAATAATACACTAAAAACCCTAAAACCCAAAGAAAACCTTAAAAAACAAAAAACACATAAACTTCTAATATACCTAAATAACACTAAAAACCCTAAAACCCATAAAAACACTCAATGCCCCCAAAACATTTAAAAATATTAAAATCCAATACAAATAGAAAAAAAATCAAAAACTACCTAAAGACATAAAAACCCTTAAAACCATGAAATACTCTAAGAAAACCTTTAAAACCTAAAAAACACTTAAATCCCCTAAAAAACTACAAAATTCTAAAAACCCTAAAATGCCTAAAAAACTCGAAAACCCATAAAATTCCCACAACACCATAAAAACCCTAAAACCCACAACAACCCTAAAACAACTAAAATTATAAAAACACATTAAAACCATATAATGTTAGAAACCTCTATAAAACCTTTAACCCCTAAAGAACTCAGAAAATTCCTAAAACACAACAAATCAGAAAACCCCTAAAACCCTAAAAAATTCCGAAAAACACATCAACACCCCTAAAAACCATAAAAATGTAAAAAAATCGAAAATCATTAAAAATATAAAAACCCTAAAATCCTTGAAAACTACTAATAATATCCTTAAAAACTAAAAACACATAAAAATCCTAATAACCTAAAAATAATGAAAATCTAAAACCCATAAAAACACTATAAACCATTAAATCTATAAAAATAATAAACACCATTTAAACCCCTGAAATGTTATAAAAATCATAAAAACAGAAAACCCTAATAACTCAAAAAAACCTTAAAATATGAAAAAATAAACTAGAATTCTAAAAACCTCAAACTCACTAAAAAACCATTAAATACCTAAAAATACCTAAAAATAAAAAACATATAAAAATCCCTCAAATCGTAATAATATATTATAAACCTAAAAATCTTTAAAACCCTTATAAAACATAAAAACCACAGAAAACCTTAAAAAATCATAAATATCCTAAAACCACATAAAAGACAAAAAATCACTAAAACCCTAAAATGCATAAAAATCTAGAAATACCACACAATTCCAAAAATGTAAAAAACAATAAAAATAATGAAAACCACTATGAAAACCTTTAAATTATAAGAACACTTAAAACACATAAAAACATAAAAATGATAAAAACTATAACATACCCTAAATACCCTAAAACATAAAAACCCCATAAAAACCACTAAAACCATAAAATGTTATAAAACCCCTAAAACCCTATAAAAATTCTAAAAACCCATTAAACAACTAAAAATGTTAGAAAAATATATAAACCCTTTAAACCCAAAAAAACTCAAAAAAAACCCTAAAAATAATAAAACCATAAAAACCCTATAAATCCTTAAAAATGAAAAAAACCACAAAAATATAAAAAAAATCCTAAGATCTCAAGAAACCTAAAAAAATCCTGAAAACCCCGAAGGAAACTAAAAAAACCAAAGTGCACATAAAACGAATAAAAACCCTAAACCATATAACACCCAAAAAAACAAATATAAACTCTCAAAATCACTAAAAACAATAAATCAAGTAAAATAAAAAAAATCCCTAAAAATAAAGAATTCATAAGAATGTTTAAAAATCCATAAAAACCCATAGAATACTAAAATACATAAAACCCCAAAAATTTAAAAACACTAAATCCCCTAGAAACCCTAAATCCCATAAAAACCATAAAACCATTAAACCCTAAAAACAGTAAACCGCCATAAAACCCTATAAAACCGCTAAAAACTATGAACTCTAAATAACCATTAAACCCCTTAAAAATAATAAAAACTCTAAAATAGCAAAAAACCCATAAAAGTACAAAAACCTAAAAATAAAAAATGACCATAAAAAACACTAAAACCCTAAATAATCATAAAGGCCCTCAAAATCCCTAAAATCCCATAAAAATATAAACTCCCAAAAAATCTATAAATACATTAAAAACCCAAAAAACTAAAAACCCTATTAAAACAAAAAAAATTAAAACAATTATAACCCTAAAAACCTAAAAAAAGATAAAACCACTAAAAACACCAAAAAACCAAAAACAAATCACAAAACCCCCTCAAAATCTCAAAAACTATAAAAATCATAAAAAATCCATAAAATCCCAAAATATAAAAAAATCTAATAATAATGAAATCCCCAAACAAAACATTAAAACAAAAAAACAAATAAAATCATAAGAAATTAAAAATATAAAAAACTTTAAAATATCCTAAAATACATAAAACCCCTAAATCCCATTAAATTTCTCAAAACACTAAAACCCCATAAAAATCATAGAAATATATAAAAACCCTAGAAACATAAAAACCCTAAAAACCCAATAAATCCTTAAAAACACAAAAACAATAAAAAACACCTAATTATTTTAAAATTCTAAATGCCATAAAAACCTAAAATCCATTAAATCAAAAAAATCCCTAGAAACACCTAAAACCCATCTGATATTTCCCGATATGTGGGAAGAAGTGAAAGGGATGTGGGGTTTCCCCATGGAGAATCTAGTGTTGGTACCATGCATATTGAACGATTATATGTACTTTTTGTGGATGATCGAGGCACCGCTGTGACAGTGAACCATCCTTCTTTCATGACTGTGTTTCTTGACAGGGGTTTGATTGAAGATGAGGAAGGTATTTGCAGCTTGAGGGAATCCCATACTGGCCTTGAGGTTATGGATAGTGAAAGGGTCAAGCAGGATAATACTGGTGTCCCGAATTGGCTATCTCATGTGAGTGAATCAGAGTGGGATGGAGGGGTGCAGTCACCTAATCTGGGTAGCCACATGCTTGCAGGTCATGCACAGGTGGGCAGTGAGGATGGGATAACAGCTTATTTGAACATTGGAAGTGTGATGTAGCCACATTCTAGATAATATTTGAGCAATATTCCCAATTTGTTTACTAACATGGGCGAGGGGATGGAGGTCATAGGTAAAAATAAATTATGGAAGCCCATAAAGGATACATCAAATTATCCCCGGGTCTCTGATTACTTTAGGAGACCTAAATCTATCTTTAGTATTGATAAGTCATCTGATGTTGAGAAAACTTTGAATAGTTCAATGTATTTGTGTAGTTAGGTTCCTATTCCTTTGAGTGATTTTTCCACTAGTAATGTGAGTGAAGCGATAAATTATAATGTAGTTCAAGAACTACCTATGAGTCAATCTTTACAAGATGGATCAGCTGAACACACTGTTCATATGATTCATCCTATGATTGGGCTAGTGCGAGGTGTTTCTGCTGAGCAAGAGATGAATGAAGTGCAGTTTATTCATCTGAATGGTGGTGGTGAGCATTATCCAAGTGAAGGACATGTGGCGAGGAAGGTGGAGGCCTTGCAGATTATTCCTTATGTTGGGGAAGATGGATATTCTAATGGGAATGAGGATAGTTCTATGTATGGGGGTATCCTAATGGATCATTGGTGATCGGAGCATGAACTAGTTCAGTATGGAGCATCTTGGGAAAAACCATGATTCCTAGTTTAAGGATATATGAAATAGGAGGATGAAAATGTGCACCCACTGAGATGGATGGACGTGGCTTGGGATGACATCATGGATGCTGGCAGAGTCGAGGCCAGTTGTGGATTCTTACATGTGAAGGAAAATCGGACTGAGGGTTATAATTCTCCATAGAAGAGGAAGTAAAGGAAAAAATACTCTTCTATTCTAAATAACATGGTCACTAGGGCCTCCTATAAGGCCTCAAAAATGTTTTTGATGATACCAAGTGAGGTCAATGCTCTATGAAACAACAAATACCCCGAAAAAAATATCTCGTGATTTTTATATAGCATGAATCTAAATGGGAGGTGGTGGATGTTGATACAGATTTTGGATATCATGCTGATGGAGATCCCTTTGATTTTGGTGGATAGATCGATCCCTATGACATGTAGCTCATTTTGGGTGTGGTTTTTTTGACTCCACCCTTTCTTGTTTGTGTCTTTTTTTCAGGGTTTTTGGGTGTGAGTTGATTTACTCCACCCCTCCCTTGTATATTGTTCCCTTTTTCTAATAAATTGGGGGGGGGGGGGTTGGGTCAGAAATATCCTAGAACTGCACCTTCCTTGCACCAAAACCCAACAGAATCCCTAAAAACCCTAAAACCCATAAGAAACCTAAAAATAACGAAAAATACATAAACATGTAAAAAACCCAAAAAACCCTCAAATTTCCTTTTAAAACATTTAAAATATAAAAAGACATTAAAACCTTAAAAACCTAAAAAATACTAAAACCCCTAAAAGAACCTAAATCCCCTAAAAACTATAAAAACACATAAAAATATTAAAATAGCTAAAAACCCAGAAAACCCTTAAACCCCACAAAAAAAAACCTTGAAACCCCTTTAAATACATAAAAATTCTATGAAACTCTAAAATACATTAAAAACTTTTAAAACTCAAAGATCCCTAAAAACATAAAAAATAAAAAAAACCATAAAAACATGAAAAACCCTTATAAAATCATTAAAACGAAAAAAATAAAAAAACATAAAAACACCCAAAACCCTAAAAACCATAAATATATAAAAGCACTAAAAACCCACACAAACCTTAAAGACCCAATAAAATAAATGACCATTTAGAACCATAAAAATGATAAAAAAAATATAGAAAGCCATTAAATCACTAAAAAACTCAAAAATCCCCTAAACCCTAAAAAACCATAAAACCCCCAAAATCCTAAAAACCCAAAAATTCCATAAAAATCCTAAAAACTGCATAAAAATACATAAACATGTAAAAAACTCTTAAAACCTTCAGAAACCATAAAAAACCTAAAACCACTAAAAATAGACAAAAAACTATAAATGAAAAAAAAACCCTTAAAAACCATAAAACCCATAAAACCCCCAAAACCCTCAAAATCCAAAAAAAACACTAAAACCATAAAAAATCCTAAAAAACCCTAAAAAACGAAAAAAAACAATTAAAAACCATAAAAACCTAAAAAACAAGTAAGAAAACATTATTAACCAATAAAAAAATCAAAAATAATAAAAAAACACAAATATTTTGAAAAACCTAAAAGACTCTAAAACCCTAAAACCACTAAAATCCATAAAACACCAAAGAGAAAAAAAACTAAAAACCCAAAAAAAAATACTAAAAAATCAAATATCCCTTCATACACCTAAAAATGATAAAAAAAATATATAAAATGAAAATCCCCTGAAAATTAAAAAAATGCTAAAACCTAAAAAACCATAAAAACCCAAAAACCCAAAAAACCATCAAAATCCCTAAAACCCCTAAAAATACATAAAAATCCTTCAAATCCCTAAAAAGTAAAATCCAAAAAAATCCTTGAAAACCCCTTAATAATTCCATAAAAACATAAACACTTAAAACCACTAAAACTCTGAAAACACTAAAAAATTCTCAAAACAAAAAAACCATAAAAACCATAAAACCCCTAAAACAAATAAGAACCCTAAATCCCATAAAAACCAAAAACCCCAATAAATACTAAAAACCCTTTAAATCCATAAAAACATTTAAAAAATATGAATCCACTTTAAACCCAAAAAAACCAAAAAACCCTCAAAAATAAAAAATACCAAAATACCAATAAAAACCATAAAACCCGTAAAATGTAAAATAAACATATAAAAACTGAAAAACCCTCAGAAAATCATAAAAAACACTTAAAACCCCTAAAAACCTAAAAAATTCTATAACACATAAGAAAAACCCTAAAACCTCTAGAAAATATAAAACCCCCCAAATAACATTAAAAACTATAAAAATCATTAAAACCGCTAACAAAAAACAAAAAACACTAAAAAAACATTAAACCTCTAAAAAAAATTAAAACTATAAAAAACAATAGAAAACCAAAAAAACTAAAAAAATCCTAAAACCCCAAAAAACCATAAAACCCCCTAAAACCCCTAAAAACGGCATGAAACCCCCAAAATATCTAAAACACTAAAAACAATTAAACATATTAAAAATTTCCTAAAAACACGAAAAATGTAAAAGCTCATAAAAATATTTAAAAACAATATGAAAAACATAAAATGTAAAAACACATAAAACCCCAAAAAACCTAAAAAACACTAAAAACCCTAAAAAACTAAAAATCTGTAAAAACCCTACAATCCATAAAAATTAAAAAAATCAATAAAAGAATAAAAAATACAAAAAAACCTATGAAAACATTAAAAACCTATAAACAATTACATCCCCTAAAAAACCTAAAGAATGTTATAACATTTAAAAACACAAAAAACCCTAAAACCATTAAAATAATCCAAATTTACCATATAAACCATAAATACACACTAAAAACTCTAAAATCCATTTAGTCCTCTAAAAATGCTAAAACAATCTAAAAACCATCAAACCACTAAAAACACAAAAAACCCTTAAAACTAAAAAATACCCTAAAACCCTAAAAACCCTAAAAAAGCATAAATCCCCCAAAGTTTGTAAAAAACACCTCAAAAACCTAAAAACCATAAAACACCATAAAAATCCTAAAAAATCAATAAAACATTAGAAAATTCCTAGAAACCCTAAACACCCATTAGAAATCATTAAAACCTAAAAACAATTAAAACCAATAATTAACCTAGAAAACGGTTAAACCCCTAAAATATCGGTTTAACTGGATATATCAAATCCTCTGATTGACATCGTGTAGATTACTATTGGCAAGGAGTTTCATTACAAACAACCAGTGGTGGATGAGTCATTTGTTACATTCTCTTCCTTTTGTATGTGACTGGGTCATTCTAGCACTACATGCAGATGAGAGGGTAGAATAAAATGAGCTATGGAGGGGGATCATGGGGTGGTTGGGTCGGTTGATTGGTTAGGGACGGTGTATGAACAATGTAATTTTGTGATAGAGAATCATTTTCTAATGAAAATGTTGTGATAATCCACAAGGCCGAAGGTCTCTTAGGTGTTTGAGAAACTAAAGTAGGATCTGGGGAGTGTGTATGATATGGGAGTAACAGAGAAACAGGATGGATCAGAGGTCTTGGGTGTGATGTCTCAAGAAGGGATAATAGAGAATGAGGACGTACAACCATCAATTAGGCTGATAAGGGAAGAATTTTAGGATCAGGGGTAGGCTAAAAGATTGGAGGAACATGTTTTGGGTGGGCAGGCTAGAAGTTTGAAGGTACAAGCTTCAGGTGGTGATTCCTTGTGCGACAAGTTTGGTTGGTTGACGTCATAGGGGGAGGTTATTGCACATGAGCTGGAAACATAGTCACCCTCAGCTGTGGACCTGAAGGTTCCTTGGAATGGGAATGGTAGCGGGCATGAGGAGGCGGGTGAGAGGGTGTTCTTAATTGTGGGGAATCTGGGGGAGGCTATTTTCTTGGGAGGGATGGTTAAGGGCCAAGAGGCAGTGAACATTAATAGTGGGTATGTTGGATGTAGGGAGGCGCTGGCCTTGGGTGGTTTCCCCTTTTGCAACAGGTTTTATTTTCAATGTTCTATAGAGTTGGAGGGTGAGGATGATGCAAAAGGGGTTGTGGAGGTGTAAGGGATGGTGGAGGAATAGGGGCAGGTAGCTGATAACAGAGCTTCAATGGATGAAGTCAGGCTTATGGAGTATGATGGGGGTGGGAGGGGTGATTTTTTTACTGGTCCTGGTGCCATCATTGATGAAATGTTTCCCTTGGAAATGTACCCTTTGATTAGTGATGATAGTAATGGGTGTGATGTACTAGGGCTGCCCTTGTTTAAGGACCATGGCGATGGTGTGTGGGCTGAGGAAGGCCAGATCACCAATGGGTGCTCATATGGTGCTGGTGAGAAGGAGAAAAGAACGATGTATGTAATTGTGCACATATGTGATGGGCTAGTTGAGTATGAGCCTTCTTGACATGTGAAAGTGAATATGGGCCTGCAGTTGGTGCTGGTTGATGTTGTGCCCTCTCCTTGTCTGGCTGTTGAGGAACCTGCCCTAGTGGTTCCGTGCATGCTGATGTGTGGGGTACTTACTGATTGATCCCTAAACCAAGAAGCCTTCTTCGTCCATTTTCAAGACCTTTTCTATGAAGATGGTAGAAGGATGAAACATAATATGGATATGATAATTAAAGAGGGGTCCTTGCTAGAGGAGGCCAATCCTCTTGGGACGGAAAAAAAATCTGTAGGGGTCTCTTTAGATCTCTTAAAGAGGAGGCCGGGGAAGGACTATTCCTCTTTGACAATGACCGTGTCCATGAGAGCCCCTTGGAATGCTATGGTAGATGTCTCTGGCATAGGAGGTCTTCCTTTCAAAGTGCAGTTGAATGTGGAACAGAAAATTCTTAGAGAATACTACACTACCTTCCTCAAGCAGTATGAGTCATCTGAATGGGAGTCAGTGGAGTCGAATGCTTCCTCTGGTTATGGTGATGATGGGGATCCTTATGGGGATGGAGACATTGACTTGTAGTTATTGTTTCTTTTTCTTCTTCTTTGTGGCTCTTTTCGGTTTTTTGGTGTCTTGGGGGGTCCAGGATTTTTTCTTGTGGGTCACATGACCCCGCCTCGCCCTTGTCTTCTTATTTTCATTATTTTAATAAATGTTGGGGGCAAGGAATTGCCTAACCTGGTTTCATCTTTTCCCTAAAATACATTAAAACCCCAACAAACCCAAAAAACCCTCAAAATCCATAAAATCCAGAAAACCCATAAAATTTTAAAAAATACCTAAAAATGTAAAAATAAGTAAAAACCTCGAAAACCCAAAAGAAACAATAAAAACCTAATAACACATAAATCCCCTACAAACATAAAAAATAATAAAAACTCTAAAAGACCATAAAATCCTGAAAAATACTTGAAATCATATAACCCATAAAACCTAAAAACACCATTATAAACTCTAAAAACACATCAAACCCCTAAACACATTAGAAAAATCTGAAACTACAAAAACTCAAAAGCCCTAAAACCCATAAAAATATCTAAAAACTATAATAACCCATAAATATGCTAGAGAATCCATAATAGTCCCTCAAAATATATAAACAAATATAACCTTAATAACCATTAAGAAAACCTTAAATCGTAAAAATAATTAATCCCTAAAAAACTGAAAAAATGATAAATCCATGAAACCAATGGAAATTATAAAAAAAACATAAAAATTCCAAAATACTATAAAAACCCATAAAATTCTTGAAATCCTATAAAAAACTATAATAACCCTTTAAACCCCTAAAAACGTTAAAAACAATAAAAAACAATAAAACCCTTAAAAACTAAAAAAAACATAAAACCCAAAATAAACCTGAAAACCCTAAAAACCATAAAACCCCTCAAAATCCATAAAAACCCTAAAAATATAAAAAAAATAAGAAAAATACATAAAATTCATAAATACATAAACAAATGTAAAAAAACTAAAAACCCTAATTAATCCATCAAAACCTAAAACACCAAATACCCCTAAAAACCCTAAAAATGATTAAAACAAAAAAATCATCTAAAACCATAAAAACCCCTAAACATAATGAAAATTATTAAATGAACATAAAACTGTAAAAAAATAAAAAACACTAAAAAATAAAAACCTTTTAAACCCATAAAAATGGTAAAAAATTTGTAAAACCTAAAAAACCCATTGAAACTCAAAAACCCTAAAAAACCAAAACACAAAAAATATCCTTATCAACTATAAAACTAATCAAAATAACTTATAACCCTAAAAACCCATAAAAATTATAAGAAAATATAAATTTAACTAAAAATGTAAAAAACCATAAAAACCATGAAAACCCCAAAGAACACCTTAAACACTAGAAGAACCTAAAAACCCAAAACATCATAAAAATGATAAAAACACTAAAAACCCTAAAGCCCCTAAAAATCATAAAAATGATCAAAATCCAAAAAACCCCATAAAAATACTATAAAATGACTTAAAAAACCCTCAAAACATAAAAACCTAAAAACCCCAAAAAACTAGAAGAATAGCATAAAAACATAAAAAACCCTTAAACCCCAAAAAAATATTAAAATAATAAAAATATTAAAAGGCCCTAAAAATCCTAAAACCCCAAAGAACTCTAAAAACCCCTAAAAACCATAAAACCCCATAACAAACCTAAAAACAACAAAAAACAGTAAAAACACATTAAACCCCAACAAATGTTAAAAACTATAAAAAACCAAATAAACCTAAAAAATAATAAAACCCAAAAAACTATAATAACCATAAAAACCATAAAAGACTAGAAAACCATCAAAATCTCTAACTCCCCCAAAAAAACCATTAATATGCTAAAAAACTTAAATATTAATAAAAACAAAAAATCCCCTAAAACACTAAAAATATTTTTATCTAATAAATTGGGGGGTTAGGAATAGCTTGACCTCCGCATCGTCCTTTCCCCTAAAAACAACAAAAACTCCTATGAAAACCTTAAACCCCTAGAAAAATAACAACACTTAAAACAACAAAAACACTAGAAACCCAAAACACCCAAAAAACATCAAAATCCATAAATACCCTAAAAATAATAACAATAAAAAAATAACTGATGATCAAAAAAGAAATAAAAACCCTAAAACATTAAAATAAAACAATGAATTATTAATAAATTAAAAACAATTAAAACCCATAAAAACCTATAGAACCCCTAAAAAATCCTTATACCCTTAACGACCCTCTAAAACATTAAAAACACATTAAAAACCTAAAAATATTTAAAAAATCTAAAAAACATTAAATGACTAAAAAAACTCAAAACAATATTCAAAACCCAAAAAAATCATAAAACCCCAAAAAACTATAAAAATACCAAAACCCACAAAATCCCTTAATCCATAGAAAATAAAAAAAATACAAACAATTCTCAATAAAACTCTAAAATCATAAAAAACAGTGAAAAAACCTACAAAAACATTAAAACCCGTGAAAACCCCAAATACCATAAAAAGTCACTAAAACCCTAAAAATATAAAAATTATAAAAACATATCTAGAAAACATTAAATTTTAAACACTTTAAAAACCTTTAAAACCCATAGAAAACCATTAAAACATAAGAACACTTAAAACCCCCAAAACATAAAAATAATGAATACCCTGAATGACCCTAAAAGTACATAAATACTACAAACACCCATAAACACAAAAAAACCCAAAATTCCCGGAAAACAAAAATAAAATCATAAATACACATTAGACCCCTAAAAAGATAAAAAACACTAAAAAATTAAAAAACCTAAAAAACTAAAAAACCAAAATCCCCAACAAACATAAAAACCTAAAAATCCATAAAAAAACTCTAAATCGATTAAAACCATAAAAAACATAAAAATACGGAAAAAACACTATAACCCCCTAAAAACATAATAACCCATAAAAATCAGAAAACCAATAAGAAGACATTTAAGCCCACAAAAAAACTAAAATGCTAAAAACCTAAAAACCACTAAAAAAATTGAAACCATAAAAAAACAAAAAAACCATCAAAAGCCTAAAAACCATACAAATTTAATAAATGCCTAAAAATACCAAAAAACACAAAAACATAAAAACATAAAAATAGCTAAAAAATCCCTTGGAAAACCATGAAAAACTAAAAAAAATTAAAACACCTAAAATTCTAAAAACCCTAAAACACTCAAAAACCCATAAAAATCATAAAAACACTATGAACTATAAAAACTCTTTAAAACCCTAAAAACATTATAAACTCTAAAACCACTAAAATTTTATACAAACTAAAAAACCGAATAAAAAAACTATTAAAATCCTACAAATTCCTTAAAAACATATAAACCCAAAAACCTTAAAAATCCTAAGAAAACCTTAAAACATAAATACAATAAAAACAAAAAAAAACATAAAAACTCGTAAAAACTATAAAGAACCCAAAAACCAAAAAACACTCAAAATAACTAAAAACATTCAAAGAATAAAAATCGTAAAAAATTCATAAAATCCCTAAAATCATAAAAAAGACTAAAAACCCTATGAAAAAATTAAAATCCTAAAAACATATAAAGCACCTAAGAAATCTAAAAAACTCATAAAAACCATAAATCCCATAAAAACTCTAGAACCCATTAAAATCCGTAAAAATAGTAAAACCCCATAAAACACTATAAATACCTAAAAATACATAAAAATTTAAAAAACCCTAAAAATGTAAGAAAACCATAAAACCTAAAATAATTTAAAAGCCCTAAAAACCTAAAAAATAATAAAAACCCTAAGTGACCATAAAACCCTAAAAAATAAGAAAATCCATAAAAACACTATATCCATTAAAATCCCTAGAAACTCATAAAACCCCTAAAACCACTAAAAACCCTATAACAATTTAAACCCATAAAACCATTAAAAACTAGAAAAGTCCCAAAACCATAAAAACTCAAAACACCATAAAACTCAAAATAAACCCTAAGAAACCAAAAACCCTAAGAAACCCTAAAACCTTAAAAATTCTTAAAAACCATAAAATCCATTAAAATCAAAAAAATTCCAAAAAATCACTTAGATACTAAAAAAACTAGAAATCCCTGAACCCCCCTAAGAAAATCATAAAACCATAAAAACACTAAAACCATAAAAAATTGCTAAAATCCATAAAAACATAACATCCCTAAAAACACTAAAAAAACTCAAAATTCCTAAAAACCCAAAAAAACCATTAAAATGCCAAAATATACCTAAAAATACAAATTGTTTTTTTGGGTTATATTTTTTTTGGTTTTATGGTTTTTATGTTCTTTTGGGTATCTAGCATTTTTAATGTTTTAAGGGTTTGAATTGTTCTTAGGTTTCTATATTTTTCTTTTAGTTATTTAGGGTTTTAAGGGATTTTTACGTTTTTTGGGATTTCTTGGAATTTTTTATGATTTTTATGGTTTTTAGGGTTTTTATATATTTTGAGAGTTTTTGGGGTTTTAGGGTGTTTAGATATTTTTAGGATTTTGGGGTTTTAAGTGTTTTTAGGTTTTTAATATTATCTTTGGTAAAAGAGGTCTAAGGCCAATCTATTCCGGACACCCTCAGAGTTTATTATGTAAAAATAAAGAAAAGCAGATGAGGGAGGGGAGGGGTCAATCAACCCACACCCAAAAACCCTTACAACAAAAAATTATTCTGGTTTTTCTGATTTTAGGTATTGTTAGGGAACTTTTATGATTTTTATGGGTTTTTTTAATTTTAGGGATTTTTATGGTTTTTAGTATTTATATGGGATTTAGGGTTATTTGGGGGTTGTAGGGTTTATTTTGAGTATTTTTGGGTTTTTATTATCTTTTTGGTGTTTTTTAATGTTTTTTGTGATTAAAGGGTTTTTAGAGTTTTTATTGGATTATAGTTTTTTTAGGTATTATTTTTGTGTTATTAATATTTTTAGGGGATTCATGTTGTTTATGGTTTTTTGAATATTTAGTGTTTTTGGGTTTTTTGGGTTTTTGGGTTTTTGTTTTTTTTCTTGGTTTTTATCATCCTAAGATTTTTGGGGTGTTTTATGTTTTTATTGTTTTTTTGTTTTTTTTTTCTTCTGGTTTTTTAGGGTTTTTTTGTTTTTTTATTTTTTATTGGTTTTTTGTTTTTTTAGGGATTTTGAGGGTTTGTAGTGATTTGTTGGTTTTTGGGTTTAAGGTTTTTTTTTTGCGTTTTTAAGGTTTTCAAGGTTTTTAGAATTTTTTAATGTTTTTAGTGGTTTAAATGGTTTTTAGAGTTTTTAGAAGTTTAATGGTTTTTATATGGTTTTAATTTTTTAATAGTTGAAGGCGGGGTTATGTTTTTTAGGGTTTTTAAGTTGTTTAGTATTTGTAGCATTTTGTATGTTTGTTGGGTTTTTAATTTTTTTTATCTTTTATGGTTTTCTTATGTATTTTTTGGTGTTTTAGAGGATTTTAATTTTTTAATGATTTTATGTCTTATTTATGGTCTTTATGAATTTTAATTTTTTATGTATTTTTAGGGTTTATTGGGTTAATACAGTTTAATGTTTTTTTGGGGTTTTAATAGTTTTTTGAGTTTTTATGTGTTTTATGGGTTTTTAGATTATGTTAAAAGATTTATGCAGGTAAAGGATTTATAGATTTTGTAGTGAGGTTTTTGGGTTTTTAGGGTTTTAATGTTTTTTTGGTGGTTTTATGGTTTTTGGGTAATTTTAGTGTCTTTTACATTTTTTTATCATTTTTTAGATTTTTAGGGGATTTATGTGTTATCAAGTTTTTAAGATTTTCTTAGGGTTTTCAGGTTTTTTTATGTTTTTAGGGTTTTTAGTGTCTGTATGAATTTTATTGAGTTTTAGGGTTTTTAGGGTTTTTGTGGTTTTATCGTTTTTAGGGTTTTAATGTTTTTAGATATTTAGAGGTTTTAAGATTTTTTATATTATTTTGGTATTCATAACATTGTTTAGGTTTTTTAGTTTTTTATTTTTTACGGGGTTTTAGGATTTTTTTATGAATTTTAATGGTTTTTCTGGGTATTATGGAATTTTAGGGGTTCTATGGTATTATTTCAGATTTTATGGGTTTTTAAAATTATTAGTCTTTTTTGATTTTTTATTTATTAAGTGTTTTTTATTTTTATAGTGTTTATCGGGGTTTCCAAAGTGTTTAAATGTTTTTAGGGGGTTTAGAGTTTTTTTTGGTTAAGAGTTTATTAGGGTTTTGGGGGTTTTTATTATTTTTTGGTCATTTTATAGTTATTTGGGGTTTTAGGTATTTTTATGGTTTTTACCATTTTTTGTGTTTTAGGGGATTTTATTTATTATTTTTTGAAATTTTTCTTAGGAGTTTTTAGGTTTTTAGTGTATTTTATGTTTTTATGAAATTTTATGCTTTTTTGGATTTTTATGGATTTGTGTATTTTGGTTATTTTTTGAGTTTTTTAGGTTTTTAGGGGTCTTAGGTTTTTACGTTATTTAAGAATTTTAGGTTTTTATCATTTACTTATGGTTTTTATTGGTTTTAAGGTCTTTTGCATTTTATTTATTTTTAGGGTTTTTTAGTATTTTTATGGTTTATAGTGGTATGGGGGGTTTTATGATTCTTAGGGATTTTGAGGGTTTTATAATATTGTTTTTATTTTAGAGTTTATTTTTAGGGTTTTTGTGGTTTTTACTGGTTTTTATAGTTTTTCTGTTTTTCTGGTTATTTATTGTTTTATATGATCTTTATGGGTTTTATGGGTTTTTTAGGATTTTGGGTTTTACAATTGGTTTTCATGGGATTTATGGTTTTTATTAAATTAGTATTTTTAGTGTTTTTATCATTTATTGGTTTTTAAGGTTTTTTGATTTTTAAGTGTTATAAATGGAATTTGGATTTTTTTTAATGTTTTTAGGGGATTAAAGGGTGTTTTTAGTTTTTAAGGGTTTTTATAGTTTTTATGGTTTTTTATATTTTTATGGGTTTAGAGGTTTTTATGTATTTTAGGGTTTTTTTGGTTTATATCATTTTTTAGATATTTAGTGGTTTTATGTTTATTTATGTTTTTAAGGTTTTATTAATATTTGTTCCAGGATTTTCAAAACTTTTTATGGTTTTAGGTATTTTCAAAATTATTTTAGTAATTTTATGGTTTTTTAGATATTTTTTTGGGTTTTTGGGGGGTTTTAGGGTTTTCTTTAAATTTTTAGAGGAGTTATGGTCTTTTATATACTTTTAATTTATTTAGGTGTTTATTTGGGTTTTAGTGTTTTAAATGGTTTTTAGAGTTATTATGGTGGTTTAACATATTTTTAGTTTTTAGGGGTTTTATTTTTTTAAGGTTATTAGGGTTTTTAGGGTCTTTGAGAGTTTTTAAGCATTTTTAGTGTTTTTATGGTTTTTAAGCGATTATAGGTTTTTATGGGTTGTATAGGGATTTAAGGGTTTTTTTTCTATTTTTGTGATTTTTAATGGTTTTATGGATTTTAGGTGTTCTATTGATTTTTAGTGTTTTGAAAATTTTTAAGTGTTTTTGGTTTTTAGGGTTTTTTGTTTTTTATATTTTTAGTGGTTTTATGTTTTTTTAAGGTTTTCTTATGGTTATTTGGGGTTTTATGTTTTTTGGGATTTTTGGGTTATTTAGGATTTTTATGGTCTCATAAGGTTTTTTTGTTTTAATGGATTATAAAGATATTTTTAGATTTTATGGTTTTTGAGAATTTTTTGAGTTTTTAGGGATTTTTATTTGTTTAGATATTTTTTGCATTTTTTGGGGATTAAAGGGTTTTAGGGTTTTTATTGATTTTTTTTAGTTTTTAGGATTTGGTGAATTCAGGTAGCGGAGGGGTTATGTTTTTAGGATCCTTATGGTTTTTAGGGATTTTAGCCTTTTTTATAAGAGTTTAAAGTGTTTTTATGTTTCAAGTTTTCTATAATGTTTTTTAATTATTATTTTTTGGGTTTTTTGGGATTTTGAGTTGTTTTTATGTTCTTTAGGGTTTTGAGGATTTTTATGTTTTTTTTGGCTTTATGAATTTTTTGAGTTTTTAGGGGTTTTATTTTTTTATTGTTTTTTAATGTTTATAATGGTTTAAATGGTTTATATAGTTTTTTGGTGGGGTTTTCATGTTTTAGGGGTTTTATGGATTTTATGTTTTTATGGGGTTTTATTGTTTTAGGGGGTTTTAGGGTCTTTTAAGGTTTTTGTGTTTTTTAGGTTTTTAGAGATTTTATGTATTTTTATGTTTTTCTGCTTTTCTAAGGGGTTTTTATGTTTTTAGGTGTTTTTTATATGGTTATGAATTTTATGGATTTTTTTTTGGATTTTTAGGGATTTTAGGGATTTTCAATGTTTTTATTGATTTTTATTGTTTTATTGTCTTTTAGGGTCTTTAGAATATTTCATTTTTTTATGGTTTTTTAAATTTTATATGAATTTCTTAAGGTATTTTAGGGTTTTTTGGATTTTTTAAATTTTTTGTAATTTTTATGTCCTTTAATGATTTTTTGGTTGTTAGGGTGTATGGGTATTTTAATGGTTTTTAACGTTTATAGGGTTGTAAAAGGTTTTTAGTTGTTGTAGTTATTTATTGGTTTCTATATTTTTATATTTTTTTAAACATTTCTTATAAGTTTCATGGTTTTTAGTTTTTTTTATGTTTTTAGGGATTTTTGGACATTTAATAGTTTTATTGTTTTTATGGTTTGTAGGGAGTTTGAGGGGTTTTGGGGTTTGGGTTTTGGGTGTTTTAGGGTTTTAGGGTTTTTAGCGGTTTTAGTGTTTTTATGTTTTATAGGTATTTTAAGTGTGTTTAGTTTTTTATGTTTTCAGAGGGTTTGTAGTGTTTTTATATTTTTATGAATTTTTCAGAATTTTAGGATTTTTTGGGTTTTTTGGTTTTGTAGGGATTCTCATGGGTTTTAGAGGATTTAAGGTTTTTAATGTTTCTTAACTAATTTTTTGTTTTTATGGGGGTTTTTATTTTATATTTTTGAGTTTTTAAGGTTTTTTCTATTTAAATGATTTCAATGGTTTAAAGAGTTATTAGAGATTTTAGTGGGGTTTTATGGTTTTTAATTTCGAAGAAGGTGTTGGACTAGGGTATTCCTGGTCCCCCAAAATATAATAGAAAGAATAAGAAACATCAATGGAAGGGTAGAAGTCAATCAACCAAACCCAAATGGAGTTACATGTAATAGAGATCAACATCCCACCACCATCATAATAAGAAGATGCATCGTAAGGGTCTCCATCAGCACCATATTCGGGGTCTACACCATAAGGGTTTTAGGGTTCTTATGGGTTATTAGTGTTTTATGGGTTTTTAGTGTTTTATGGTTTTTATTGGGTTTAGGTTTTTTAGGGTTTTTAGGGGGTTTAGAGACTTTTGGTTGTTTCAGTGTTTTTTAGGTTTTAGGGGTTTTATATGTTTTTAGGTTTTAAGGTTTCCTTTGGGGAATTCATGATTTTTAGTGATTTTTATGTTTTTAGATATTTTTAGGGCATCATTTGGGATTTTTATGATTTTACGATTTTTAGAGATTTTGATAGTTTTTAGGGATTTTAGGTTTTTTATCAATTCTATTTTTTATTAGTTTTATGCGTTGTTAGGTTTTTAGGGTTTTCATAGTTGTTTTTCATGGTTTTTAAGGTTTTATGGTTTTTATATATTTTTAGGTCTCTTCTAGAATTTTTAATGTTTTTAGTGGTTTAGGGATATTTTGGGTTTTACTATTTTTAGGGTTTTTTTGTTTTTTTTGGTTTTTAGGGGATTTTTGAGTTTTTAGGGGTTTGAAGGACTTTTAGAGATTTTAACATTTTTAGGGGTTTAATGTTTATAATGATTTAATAGTGGTTTTTAAGGTTTTTAGGGATTTTTAGTGTTTTTAATATTTTTAGGGAATTTTTTGGTTTTAGGTGTTTTTAGGGTGTTTTGGGAATTAAAGGGTTTTTACCAGTTTTATGGTTTATAAATGTTTTAAGTGTATTTTCATTTTTAAGGTTTTATTAGGATTTGTAAGGGTTTTAGGCGTTTTTTAAACTTTTTAGGGATTTTTATGGGTTTTTAGGATTTTTAAGGGTTTTTTGGTTTTTTGGTTTTTATGGATTTTGAGGAATTTTATGGTTTATTTGTGTTTTTAGGGTTTTATTGGGTTTTTGGAATTTTTAGGGTTTTTAGGGGTTTTATGTATTTTTAGGTTTTTAATGTTTTCGTATGGGCTTTCAGGGTTTTTTTGGTTTTTTACAACTTTGGGGTTTTTAGAGAGTTTTTAAAATGTTTATGAGGTTTTATGTTTTTTATAGAATTTGAGGGTTTGTAAGGATTTTATGATTTTTAAGTTTCTTTTTGTTTTTTATTCTATCAGGTATTAATTTTTCTTAGGGTTTTTAATGTTTTGATGGGTTGTAGGGTATTTATATTTATTAGTTATTTTTATTTTATGCATATTTTATAGTTTTTAGGTGTTTTTATAGTTTTTAGGGGTTTTAGGTTTTTAAAGACTTTTAGGGTTTTTATAATATTAGAAGTTATTTAGTGTTATAAGTTTTGTTATGTTTTTAAGGGGTTTTAGAGGTTTTAAATGTTTTTATATATTCTTACATTTTTAGTGATTTTGGGTATTATTTAGGATTTTTTTTTGTTTTCAAGAGTTTTTAGAGATTTTAATGTTTTTAGTGTTTTAAGGTTTCTTATGTGTTTTATTTTTGTTAGGGTATTAAGGTTTTCTTAGGGTTTTTCATGGTTTTTAGGGTTTTAACATATTTAGGGATTTTAATGGATCTTTGAGTATTTTTATCGGTTTTTAGGGTTTAGGGATTTTGTGATTTTTATTGTTTTTGGGTTTTAACACTTTTTAGGTTTCTACGTGTTTCTTGTGTTTTTAGGTTTTTATGTTTTTCATAGGTTTTTATATAGGGTTTTTGGGTGTTTTATGTTTTTTTGGATTCTTAGGGATTTTTAGTGTTTTTATGTGTTTTGAGGGCTTGTATAGATTTTGAGGGATTTTAGGGAAATTTTGAGAATTTAGAATTTTTACGGGTTTAATCATTTTATTCATGTATTTTTGGTGATTTAAGTCATTTTAGGTCTTTTAGGTATTGTTATGGCTTTTTAGGTTTTTTAGGGGTTTTAATGTTTCATGGACTTTTTATAATATTTTTGTATTTTTATAGTGTTGAGGGATATATGGAATTTTTGGGATTTCAGTGTTATTTTTGGGGTTTTTGGGTATTTATGTTTTTTTTATTTTAGTGATTTTTTTGAGATTTGATGTTTTGTGATTTTTTATTATTTTGAACCATTTTAGTGGTCTAAAGTGTTATTTGAGTTTATAATTCTTTTTAGAATTTTTATGGGGTTTTAGGGTTTTTATGGTGTTTAGGAGTTTTTACGGTATTAGGGGTTTTATGGGTTTTATGAGTTTTAGGGGTTTTAATTGTTTCATGGGTTTTATTGTTTTCTTAGGTTTTTAATGGTTTTTAGCATTTTTATGTTTTTTGGGAATTTTTTTAATTTTTACGTTTTTTGGGATTTTTTATTTTTTTATTGTTTTACGTTTTTTATCAATTTTAATTTTTAGGGGTTTCAATAGTTCTTTTGTTTCTAAATATTGTTTATGGGTTTTAGTGTTTTTAGGTTTTTTACATTTTAGGGAATTTTAGGGACCTTTTTCTAATTTAAGGGTTTTTTAGAGTTTTTAAGGATTTTTTAGGGTTTTATTGTTTTCAGGGGTTTAGGGTTTTTAGTGTTTTCATGTTTTTTTTGGGTTTTAGGGTTTTTTAGGTTTTGTAGGTATTTTAGTGTTTTTAATATATTTAGGGGTTTTATGAATTATTAGAGTTTTTTGGGTTCAGGGTATTTAAGGATTTTATGGGTTGTTAATGTTTTTTGGGTTTCATTGTTTTTAGGGGGTTTGTGGATTTTACAGTCTCTTAGTATTTTTAGCATCATTAATTTTTTTAGGGGCTTTAATAGTTTTTTTAGTATTTAAAGTTTTCGTACGGTTCTCAAGGTTTTTAGGGGTTTTTATATTTAAAAACATTTTTATGAAATTTTTAGAATTTTAATTGTTTTTTCAAGGAATTTAGAGATTTTGAGTGTTTTAGAGTTATTTAGGGTTTGAAGAATTTTTTTAGGTTTTCAGGGATTTAATTTTTTTGTAGGTTTCTAAGAATTTCTTTGGGGGTTTCAAGGATTTAGGTGTTTTTAAAACTTTATGATTTTTTAGGATTTTATGTATTTTAGGGTTTTAATGGATTCTGAGGGTTTTAGGGGTTTAGTTTTTTTTGGGGTTTTAACTTTCTTTAGGTTAATAATATTTTATGGTATTTTTTTGGTTTTTTATTTTCTTATTTATTAATTTGGATTTTTTTTTATAAATTGTATGGTTTTATTATATTTTTCGAGATTTTGTGGGGTTTTGGGATTTTTCTATTTTTATTATTTTTATGTTTTTTTGGAGTTTTTTCATTGTTTAGGGTTTTCAGATTTTTTGAGTTTTTAATGTTTTAGGGGATTAAATGGATTATAGAGTTTTTGTTTGGTATTTAGGATTTTTATTGGATTTTAGGCTTTTTGTAATTTTAGGGGTTTTATCGATTTTTAGGATTTTTACTGTTTTATGGTCTTATAGGGATTGAAGCATTTTTGGTGTTTTATGTGTTATTTGGATTTTGAATTTGATATTAGGGTTTTTGAGGGTTTTTAGGGGACTTTATGTTTTTAGGTATATTTTGGGATTTTTAGGATTATTATCGTTATTTAGGGGTTTTTGGGATATTTAGGGGGTTTTGGGTATCTAGGGATTTTATGTTTTTATGGTATTTTTCATTTTACGGTTTTTAGGGGTTTTAAAATTTTTAGGTTTTTATGGTTTTCTTAGAGGTTTTCAAGATATTTAGGGTTTTATATGTGATTAGGTATTTATAGGGAATTTTTTTCTTTTTATTATTTTTAGGATTTTTAGGGATTTTGAGGATTTTTGGGATTTTAGGGATTTTAGGTTTGCACAGTTTTTTTTGGATTTAGGAATTTTTGTTTTTTTCATTTTTTATGGTTTTTTTATATTTTTTTAGCATTTTTGGGGTTTTATGGTTTTTTATATTTTTTAGTTTTTTAAGGTTTTTTATGGTTTTTAGGGATTTTATGATTTTTATGGTTTTTAGGGTTTTTATATATTTTGAGAGTTTTTGGGGTTTTAGGGTGTTTAGATATTTTTAGGATTTTGGGGTTTTAAGTGTTTTTAGGTTTTTAATATTATCTTTGGTAAAAGAGGTCTAAGGCCAATCTATTCCGGACACCCTCAGAGTTTATTATGTAAAAATAAAGAAAAGCAGATGAGGGAGGGGAGGGGTCAATCAACCCACACCCAAAAACCCTTACAACAAAAAATTATTCTGGTTTTTCTGATTTTAGGTATTGTTAGGGAACTTTTATGATTTTTATGGGTTTTTTTAATTTTAGGGATTTTTATGGTTTTTAGTATTTATATGGGATTTAGGGTTATTTGGGGGTTGTAGGGTTTATTTTGAGTATTTTTGGGTTTTTATTATCTTTTTGGTGTTTTTTAATGTTTTTTGTGATTAAAGGGTTTTTAGAGTTTTTATTGGATTATAGTTTTTTTAGGTATTATTTTTGTGTTATTAATATTTTTAGGGGATTCATGTTGTTTATGGTTTTTTGAATATTTAGTGTTTTTGGGTTTTTTGGGTTTTTGGGTTTTTGTTTTTTTTCTTGGTTTTTATCATCCTAAGATTTTTGGGGTGTTTTATGTTTTTATTGTTTTTTTGTTTTTTTTTTCTTCTGGTTTTTTAGGGTTTTTTTGTTTTTTTATTTTTTATTGGTTTTTTGTTTTTTTAGGGATTTTGAGGGTTTGTAGTGATTTGTTGGTTTTTGGGTTTAAGGTTTTTTTTTTGCGTTTTTAAGGTTTTCAAGGTTTTTAGAATTTTTTAATGTTTTTAGTGGTTTAAATGGTTTTTAGAGTTTTTAGAAGTTTAATGGTTTTTATATGGTTTTAATTTTTTAATAGTTGAAGGCGGGGTTATGTTTTTTAGGGTTTTTAAGTTGTTTAGTATTTGTAGCATTTTGTATGTTTGTTGGGTTTTTAATTTTTTTTATCTTTTATGGTTTTCTTATGTATTTTTTGGTGTTTTAGAGGATTTTAATTTTTTAATGATTTTATGTCTTATTTATGGTCTTTATGAATTTTAATTTTTTATGTATTTTTAGGGTTTATTGGGTTAATACAGTTTAATGTTTTTTTGGGGTTTTAATAGTTTTTTGAGTTTTTATGTGTTTTATGGGTTTTTAGATTATGTTAAAAGATTTATGCAGGTAAAGGATTTATAGATTTTGTAGTGAGGTTTTTGGGTTTTTAGGGTTTTAATGTTTTTTTGGTGGTTTTATGGTTTTTGGGTAATTTTAGTGTCTTTTACATTTTTTTATCATTTTTTAGATTTTTAGGGGATTTATGTGTTATCAAGTTTTTAAGATTTTCTTAGGGTTTTCAGGTTTTTTTATGTTTTTAGGGTTTTTAGTGTCTGTATGAATTTTATTGAGTTTTAGGGTTTTTAGGGTTTTTGTGGTTTTATCGTTTTTAGGGTTTTAATGTTTTTAGATATTTAGAGGTTTTAAGATTTTTTATATTATTTTGGTATTCATAACATTGTTTAGGTTTTTTAGTTTTTTATTTTTTACGGGGTTTTAGGATTTTTTTATGAATTTTAATGGTTTTTCTGGGTATTATGGAATTTTAGGGGTTCTATGGTATTATTTCAGATTTTATGGGTTTTTAAAATTATTAGTCTTTTTTGATTTTTTATTTATTAAGTGTTTTTTATTTTTATAGTGTTTATCGGGGTTTCCAAAGTGTTTAAATGTTTTTAGGGGGTTTAGAGTTTTTTTTGGTTAAGAGTTTATTAGGGTTTTGGGGGTTTTTATTATTTTTTGGTCATTTTATAGTTATTTGGGGTTTTAGGTATTTTTATGGTTTTTACCATTTTTTGTGTTTTAGGGGATTTTATTTATTATTTTTTGAAATTTTTCTTAGGAGTTTTTAGGTTTTTAGTGTATTTTATGTTTTTATGAAATTTTATGCTTTTTTGGATTTTTATGGATTTGTGTATTTTGGTTATTTTTTGAGTTTTTTAGGTTTTTAGGGGTCTTAGGTTTTTACGTTATTTAAGAATTTTAGGTTTTTATCATTTACTTATGGTTTTTATTGGTTTTAAGGTCTTTTGCATTTTATTTATTTTTAGGGTTTTTTAGTATTTTTATGGTTTATAGTGGTATGGGGGGTTTTATGATTCTTAGGGATTTTGAGGGTTTTATAATATTGTTTTTATTTTAGAGTTTATTTTTAGGGTTTTTGTGGTTTTTACTGGTTTTTATAGTTTTTCTGTTTTTCTGGTTATTTATTGTTTTATATGATCTTTATGGGTTTTATGGGTTTTTTAGGATTTTGGGTTTTACAATTGGTTTTCATGGGATTTATGGTTTTTATTAAATTAGTATTTTTAGTGTTTTTATCATTTATTGGTTTTTAAGGTTTTTTGATTTTTAAGTGTTATAAATGGAATTTGGATTTTTTTTAATGTTTTTAGGGGATTAAAGGGTGTTTTTAGTTTTTAAGGGTTTTTATAGTTTTTATGGTTTTTTATATTTTTATGGGTTTAGAGGTTTTTATGTATTTTAGGGTTTTTTTGGTTTATATCATTTTTTAGATATTTAGTGGTTTTATGTTTATTTATGTTTTTAAGGTTTTATTAATATTTGTTCCAGGATTTTCAAAACTTTTTATGGTTTTAGGTATTTTCAAAATTATTTTAGTAATTTTATGGTTTTTTAGATATTTTTTTGGGTTTTTGGGGGGTTTTAGGGTTTTCTTTAAATTTTTAGAGGAGTTATGGTCTTTTATATACTTTTAATTTATTTAGGTGTTTATTTGGGTTTTAGTGTTTTAAATGGTTTTTAGAGTTATTATGGTGGTTTAACATATTTTTAGTTTTTAGGGGTTTTATTTTTTTAAGGTTATTAGGGTTTTTAGGGTCTTTGAGAGTTTTTAAGCATTTTTAGTGTTTTTATGGTTTTTAAGCGATTATAGGTTTTTATGGGTTGTATAGGGATTTAAGGGTTTTTTTTTCTATTTTTGTGATTTTTAATGGTTTTATGGATTTTAGGTGTTCTATTGATTTTTAGTGTTTTGAAAATTTTTAAGTGTTTTTGGTTTTTAGGGTTTTTTGTTTTTTATATTTTTAGTGGTTTTATGTTTTTTTAAGGTTTTCTTATGGTTATTTGGGGTTTTATGTTTTTTGGGATTTTTGGGTTATTTAGGATTTTTATGGTCTCATAAGGTTTTTTTGTTTTAATGGATTATAAAGATATTTTTAGATTTTATGGTTTTTGAGATTTTTTTGAGTTTTTAGGGATTTTTATTTGTTTAGATATTTTTTGCATTTTTTGGGGATTAAAGGGTTTTAGGGTTTTTATTGATTTTTTTTAGTTTTTAGGATTTGGTGAATTCAGGTAGCGGAGGGGTTATGTTTTTAGGATCCTTATGGTTTTTAGGGATTTTAGCCTTTTTTATAAGAGTTTAAAGTGTTTTTATGTTTCAAGTTTTCTATAATGTTTTTTAATTATTATTTTTTGGGTTTTTTGGGATTTTGAGTTGTTTTTATGTTCTTTAGGGTTTTGAGGATTTTTATGTTTTTTTTCGCTTTATGAATTTTTTGAGTTTTTAGGGGTTTTATTTTTTTATTGTTTTTTAATGTTTATAATGGTTTAAATGGTTTATATAGTTTTTTGGTGGGGTTTTCATGTTTTAGGGGTTTTATGGATTTTATGTTTTTATGGGGTTTTATTGTTTTAGGGGGTTTTAGGGTCTTTTAAGGTTTTTGTGTTTTTTAGGTTTTTAGAGATTTTATGTATTTTTATGTTTTTCTGCTTTTCTAAGGGGTTTTTATGTTTTTAGGTGTTTTTTATATGGTTATGAATTTTATGGATTTTTTTTTGGATTTTTAGGGATTTTAGGGATTTTCAATGTTTTTATTGATTTTTATTGTTTTATTGTCTTTTAGGGTCTTTAGAATATTTCATTTTTTTATGGTTTTTTAAATTTTATATGAATTTCTTAAGGTATTTTAGGGTTTTTTGGATTTTTTAAATTTTTTGTAATTTTTATGTCCTTTAATGATTTTTTGGTTGTTAGGGTGTATGGGTATTTTAATGGTTTTTAACGTTTATAGGGTTGTAAAAGGTTTTTAGTTGTTGTAGTTATTTATTGGTTTCTATATTTTTATATTTTTTTAAACATTTCTTATAAGTTTCATGGTTTTTAGTTTTTTTTATGTTTTTAGGGATTTTTGGACATTTAATAGTTTTATTGTTTTTATGGTTTGTAGGGAGTTTGAGGGGTTTTGGGGTTTGGGTTTTGGGTGTTTTAGGGTTTTAGGGTTTTTAGCGGTTTTAGTGTTTTTATGTTTTATAGGTATTTTAAGTGTGTTTAGTTTTTTATGTTTTCAGAGGGTTTGTAGTGTTTTTATATTTTTATGAATTTTTCAGAATTTTAGGATTTTTTGGGTTTTTTGGTTTTGTAGGGATTCTCATGGGTTTTAGAGGATTTAAGGTTTTTAATGTTTCTTAACTAATTTTTTGTTTTTATGGGGGTTTTTATTTTATATTTTTGAGTTTTTAAGGTTTTTTCTATTTAAATGATTTCAATGGTTTAAAGAGTTATTAGAGATTTTAGTGGGGTTTTATGGTTTTTAATTTCGAAGAAGGTGTTGGACTAGGGTATTCCTGGTCCCCCAAAATATAATAGAAAGAATAAGAAACATCAATGGAAGGGTAGAAGTCAATCAACCAAACCCAAATGGAGTTACATGTAATAGAGATCAACATCCCACCACCATCATAATAAGAAGATGCATCGTAAGGGTCTCCATCAGCACCATATTCGGGGTCTACACCATAAGGGTTTTAGGGTTCTTATGGGTTATTAGTGTTTTATGGGTTTTTAGTGTTTTATGGTTTTTATTGGGTTTAGGTTTTTTAGGGTTTTTAGGGGGTTTAGAGACTTTTGGTTGTTTCAGTGTTTTTTAGGTTTTAGGGGTTTTATATGTTTTTAGGTTTTAAGGTTTCCTTTGGGGAATTCATGATTTTTAGTGATTTTTATGTTTTTAGATATTTTTAGGGCATCATTTGGGATTTTTATGATTTTACGATTTTTAGAGATTTTGATAGTTTTTAGGGATTTTAGGTTTTTTATCAATTCTATTTTTTATTAGTTTTATGCGTTGTTAGGTTTTTAGGGTTTTCATAGTTGTTTTTCATGGTTTTTAAGGTTTTATGGTTTTTATATATTTTTAGGTCTCTTCTAGAATTTTTAATGTTTTTAGTGGTTTAGGGATATTTTGGGTTTTACTATTTTTAGGGTTTTTTTGTTTTTTTTGGTTTTTAGGGGATTTTTGAGTTTTTAGGGGTTTGAAGGACTTTTAGAGATTTTAACATTTTTAGGGGTTTAATGTTTATAATGATTTAATAGTGGTTTTTAAGGTTTTTAGGGATTTTTAGTGTTTTTAATATTTTTAGGGAATTTTTTGGTTTTAGGTGTTTTTAGGGTGTTTTGGGAATTAAAGGGTTTTTACCAGTTTTATGGTTTATAAATGTTTTAAGTGTATTTTCATTTTTAAGGTTTTATTAGGATTTGTAAGGGTTTTAGGCGTTTTTTAAACTTTTTAGGGATTTTTATGGGTTTTTAGGATTTTTAAGGGTTTTTTGGTTTTTTGGTTTTTATGGATTTTGAGGAATTTTATGGTTTATTTGTGTTTTTAGGGTTTTATTGGGTTTTTGGAATTTTTAGGGTTTTTAGGGGTTTTATGTATTTTTAGGTTTTTAATGTTTTCGTATGGGCTTTCAGGGTTTTTTTGGTTTTTTACAACTTTGGGGTTTTTAGAGAGTTTTTAAAATGTTTATGAGGTTTTATGTTTTTTATAGAATTTGAGGGTTTGTAAGGATTTTATGATTTTTAAGTTTCTTTTTGTTTTTTATTCTATCAGGTATTAATTTTTCTTAGGGTTTTTAATGTTTTGATGGGTTGTAGGGTATTTATATTTATTAGTTATTTTTATTTTATGCATATTTTATAGTTTTTAGGTGTTTTTATAGTTTTTAGGGGTTTTAGGTTTTTAAAGACTTTTAGGGTTTTTATAATATTAGAAGTTATTTAGTGTTATAAGTTTTGTTATGTTTTTAAGGGGTTTTAGAGGTTTTAAATGTTTTTATATATTCTTACATTTTTAGTGATTTTGGGTATTATTTAGGATTTTTTTTTGTTTTCAAGAGTTTTTAGAGATTTTAATGTTTTTAGTGTTTTAAGGTTTCTTATGTGTTTTATTTTTGTTAGGGTATTAAGGTTTTCTTAGGGTTTTTCATGGTTTTTAGGGTTTTAACATATTTAGGGATTTTAATGGATCTTTGAGTATTTTTATCGGTTTTTAGGGTTTAGGGATTTTGTGATTTTTATTGTTTTTGGGTTTTAACACTTTTTAGGTTTCTACGTGTTTCTTGTGTTTTTAGGTTTTTATGTTTTTCATAGGTTTTTATATAGGGTTTTTGGGTGTTTTATGTTTTTTTGGATTCTTAGGGATTTTTAGTGTTTTTATGTGTTTTGAGGGCTTGTATAGATTTTGAGGGATTTTAGGGAAATTTTGAGAATTTAGAATTTTTACGGGTTTAATCATTTTATTCATGTATTTTTGGTGATTTAAGTCATTTTAGGTCTTTTAGGTATTGTTATGGCTTTTTAGGTTTTTTAGGGGTTTTAATGTTTCATGGACTTTTTATAATATTTTTGTATTTTTATAGTGTTGAGGGATATATGGAATTTTTGGGATTTCAGTGTTATTTTTGGGGTTTTTGGGTATTTATGTTTTTTTTATTTTAGTGATTTTTTTGAGATTTGATGTTTTGTGATTTTTTATTATTTTGAACCATTTTAGTGGTCTAAAGTGTTATTTGAGTTTATAATTCTTTTTAGAATTTTTATGGGGTTTTAGGGTTTTTATGGTGTTTAGGAGTTTTTACGGTATTAGGGGTTTTATGGGTTTTATGAGTTTTAGGGGTTTTAATTGTTTCATGGGTTTTATTGTTTTCTTAGGTTTTTAATGGTTTTTAGCATTTTTATGTTTTTTGGGAATTTTTTTAATTTTTACGTTTTTTGGGATTTTTTATTTTTTTATTGTTTTACGTTTTTTATCAATTTTAATTTTTAGGGGTTTCAATAGTTCTTTTGTTTCTAAATATTGTTTATGGGTTTTAGTGTTTTTAGGTTTTTTACATTTTAGGGAATTTTAGGGACCTTTTTCTAATTTAAGGGTTTTTTAGAGTTTTTAAGGATTTTTTAGGGTTTTATTGTTTTCAGGGGTTTAGGGTTTTTAGTGTTTTCATGTTTTTTTTGGGTTTTAGGGTTTTTTAGGTTTTGTAGGTATTTTAGTGTTTTTAATATATTTAGGGGTTTTATGAATTATTAGAGTTTTTTGGGTTCAGGGTATTTAAGGATTTTATGGGTTGTTAATGTTTTTTGGGTTTCATTGTTTTTAGGGGGTTTGTGGATTTTACAGTCTCTTAGTATTTTTAGCATCATTAATTTTTTTAGGGGCTTTAATAGTTTTTTTAGTATTTAAAGTTTTCGTACGGTTCTCAAGGTTTTTAGGGGTTTTTATATTTAAAAACATTTTTATGAAATTTTTAGAATTTTAATTGTTTTTTCAAGGAATTTAGAGATTTTGAGTGTTTTAGAGTTATTTAGGGTTTGAAGAATTTTTTTAGGTTTTCAGGGATTTAATGTTTTTGTAGGTTTCTAAGAATTTCTTTGGGGGTTTCAAGGATTTAGGTGTTTTTAAAACTTTATGATTTTTTAGGATTTTATGTATTTTAGGGTTTTAATGGATTCTGAGGGTTTTAGGGGTTTAGTTTTTTTTGGGGTTTTAACTTTCTTTAGGTTAATAATATTTTATGGTATTTTTTTGGTTTTTTATTTTCTTATTTATTAATTTGGATTTTTTTTATAAATTGTATGGTTTTATTATATTTTTCGAGATTTTGTGGGGTTTTGGGATTTTTCTATTTTTATTATTTTTATGTTTTTTTGGAGTTTTTTCATTGTTTAGGGTTTTCAGATTTTTTGAGTTTTTAATGTTTTAGGGGATTAAATGGATTATAGAGTTTTTGTTTGGTATTTAGGATTTTTATTGGATTTTAGGCTTTTTGTAATTTTAGGGGTTTTATCGATTTTTAGGATTTTTACTGTTTTATGGTCTTATAGGGATTGAAGCATTTTTGGTGTTTTATGTGTTATTTGGATTTTGAATTTGATATTAGGGTTTTTGAGGGTTTTTAGGGGACTTTATGTTTTTAGGTATATTTTGGGATTTTTAGGATTATTATCGTTATTTAGGGGTTTTTGGGATATTTAGGGGGTTTTGGGTATCTAGGGATTTTATGTTTTTATGGTATTTTTCATTTTACGGTTTTTAGGGGTTTTAAAATTTTTAGGTTTTTATGGTTTTCTTAGAGGTTTTCAAGATATTTAGGGTTTTATATGTGATTAGGTATTTATAGGGAATTTTTTTCTTTTTATTATTTTTAGGATTTTTAGGGATTTTGAGGATTTTTGGGATTTTAGGGATTTTAGGTTTGCACAGTTTTTTTTGGATTTAGGAATTTTTGTTTTTTTCATTTTTTATGGTTTTTTTATATTTTTTTAGCATTTTTGGGGTTTTATGGTTTTTTATATTTTTTAGTTTTTTAAGGTTTTTTATGGTTTTTAGGGATTTTATGTTTTTTGTCTTTTTATGGTTTTTTGGGGGTTTTAAGGACTTTTTGGGATCTTAGAATTTGTATGTTTTTAAAGATTTTGAGGGTTTTAAGATTTTTAATCATTTTTAAAGAGTTTTTTCGGTTATTAGGGGTTTCTATATCTTTAGGAATTGTTTAGGATTTTATTGTTTTTAGGGACTTTAAGGATTTTGTGGGGTTTTGGTTTTTATGGTTTTTTAGGGTTTTAGAATTTTTTAGGTTTTTTGGGGTCTTATATATTTTTTTTTAATGTTTTCTAAGGATTTTTCAGGGTTTTAATGTTTATTGGTTTTTTTAGGGTTTGTAATCATCTTTATGGGTTTTTTTGTTTTTACGGATTTTGTGGTTTGTAATAATTTTTTATGCATTTTTAGATTTTCTAAACTTTTGATCGTTTCAAAGGGTTTTTAATGTTTTTAGTAATTTTAAGGGGTTTTATTATTTTTATATTTTTATTGGTTTTTATGAATATTAGTGGGTATTAAGTTCTCTTAAGTTTATTTGTGTTTTTTAGGATTTTTTATGGGTTCTAATCATTATGTCATTTTTTGGTTTTCCTTTGGGTTTTCATAGTATTTTGGTTTTTATGGATTTATGGATTTTTTACCTTTTTTAGGATTTTATCACTTTTTATGGGTTTTAGGGATTTTTAGGGGTTTTATGGTTTTTTATGGTTATAGGGTTTCTATAATTTTTATATTTTTAGGGGTTCCAAGTGTTTTTAGGTTTTCAAATATTTTCATAGGGTTTTGGGGGTTTTACTATTTTTATGTTTTTATGAATTTTTAAGGGTTGTATGCTTTTTATTTTTTTATTATTTTTAAGGATATTTTATTGTTCGGTAGGTTTGTAAGGGTTTTTCTATTTTTTTGGTTTTTTTAATTTTAAGGGTTTTTAGGGTTTTTTAATTTTTTAAATTTTTGGGGGTTTGGAGAGTTTTTATATTTTTTGTGGGTTTTATGTTTTTTTGGATTTCAGGGTTTTTAATAGTTTTTAGGGGTTCTATAGTTTTCAAGGCTTTAGTTTTTTTAGAGTTTTTTTAGTTTTTTTAGTGTTCTTAGGTTTTTAAAGTGTTTTATGTTTTATTAGGTTTTAAATGTTTTCTAACGGGTTTTCAAGGGTTATATGGTTTTTACAGTTTTAGGTATTTTTAGGAATATTTAGGATTTTTATGGTTTATAGGGTTTATAGGGATTTTGAGAGTTTTTACGGTTATTTCACGGTTTTTGGATTCTTAGGCAACATGGAATTATTTTATGGGTTTTATGTGTTTTTAGGTTTTTTGGACTTTTTTAGGTTATTTTTGTTATTTTTGTATTTTTATGTTTTTATTGATTTTAGAGCGATTTTTTATATTTATGAGTTATTAGGTTTTTAGGGATTTTGAGCAGTTTTTTGGGTTTTGAGGAATTTTATGGTTTTTTTATTTTTTCGGTTTTAAATTTTCTTTATATTTTTTATATTTTTTATGGGACTAATGGATTTTGAAATTTTTTTTAGTAGTTTTATGGTTTATACAGTTTTAGGTTTTTTAATATTTTGTGTTTTTACTGTATTTAGGGTCTTTTAATGTTTTTATCATTTTTAGTTTTTTAATGGTTTTGAGTGTTTTTAGGTTTTTAAGGCTTTCTTAGGGTTTTATAGGGTTTTAGGGCTTTTTGAACGATTTTTTTGGTTTTTAGGGTGTATATTGATTTTAAGGGTTTTAGGGTTTTAATTATTTTTTAGGTATTTAGGTGTTTTGATGTTTTTTACGTTTTTAAGAATTTCATTGGGTTATTATGGTTTTTGGGAATTTTTCTATTTTATGAATTTTAGGGATTTTGAGTGTTTTAGGGTTTTAGTGTTTTAGGGTATTTATGGGTTTTTTGGATTTTACAAGGTTGTTTTAGTTTCTTAGGTTTCTAAGAGTTTTAAAGTTTTTAAGGGTTTAAATGGTTTTAATAATTTTTAGTGGTTTTGGGTTTTTATGGGTTTTAGGGTTTTTATTTGTTTTTAGGGGTTTTTATGGTTTTTAGGTGTTATGATGGTTTGTACATATTTTTCAGGTTTTTGGGTCTTTTAGTTTTTTTATAAATTTTCATGTTTTTGGGGGGGTTTTAATTTTCATTAGGTTATTATGGTTTTCTTAGGGTTTCAATGTTTTTAGGATTTTTTATTTTAGTGATTACTTGTGATTTTTTAGAATTTCTATAGATTTTTCTGTTTTAATAGATGTTATGGGTTCTTAGGGTTTTACGAGATTTTGTGTATTTATGTTTTTTGGGGTTTTATGTGTTTTAGGATTTTTAGGTTTTCATAAATATTTTTAGGGTTTTAATGGTATTTTTTGTTTTTTTGATGGATTTTAGGGGTTTTTTGGGTTTTTGGGTTTATTTTGTATTTTTTTTGTGTTTTAGGTTTCTTTTATTTTTTAGGGTTTCTATGGTTTTTTATATTTTAAAAAAAATATATATAATTTTTTAATTGTTTTTTAGTTGGTTTATTGGTCTTTTATGGGGTTTTAGGTTTTTATGGTTTTTAGTTTTTTTATGTGTTTCTTTGGTTTTTATGGGTTTTATGTCTTTTAGGGTTTTTTTGTGTTTTTATGTATTTAGTGGTTTTCAATGTTTTTAGGTTTTTAGGGATTTCTTAACAACATTATGGGTTTTTAGGGGTTTTACATCTTTAGGGAATTTTAGGTATTTTTTATGATTTTTAGGGCTTTTATAGAATTTGAGGGGTTCTAGAGTTTTATTATTTTTTGTGTTTTTATATGTTTTATGGTTTTTTTTTATATTTATGTTTTTATTTGGTTTTTTCATGTGTTTTATGGATTTTTATATTCTGGGGGATTTTTATCGATATTTTAAGATTTTAATTAGGTTTTATGGTTTTTAAGGATTTTTAGGGATTTAATGTTTTTAAGGTATTTACTATTTTTGGTGTTTTAGGGTGGGTTTTTTGGGTATTTTAGCAGTTTTAAGGTTTTTATGAGTTTTTTATTATTTTATGTGTTTAAAAGGATTTTTTATTTTTAAGGGGTTTTAGGGTATTTATGTGTTTTAGTTATTTTTAATGTTTGTAGGAATTTTATTCTATTTAGGAGTTTTTAGGATCTTCTAGAGTTTTTGCCATTTTTCGGTTTTTAGGGGTTTAATGTGTTTTTGGGTTTTAGGCATTTCTTAAGAGTTTTCAGAGTTTCTTGGGATTTTTATGTTTTTATTCATTTTGAGGTTTTTTATGATTTTTATTATATTTAGGGTCGTTAGATATATTGAGGGTGTTTAGGGGTTTTTCGGTTATTAAGGTTTTTATTGTTTTTAGGGGTTTTAATTATTTTTATGTTTTAATTTGTTTTCTTAGTGGTTTTCATTTTTTTATGTATTTTTCATATTTTTTTACTTTTTTATTGTTTTAATAGATTTGAGGGATTTTTAGGGGTTTTAGGGGTATTAGGGATTTTATGGTTCATTTTGGTGTTTATGGTTTTTTTTAGTTTTTTAGGGTTTTAAGATTATTTATTGTATTTTAACATTTTTAATGGTTTTATGTGTTTCTGTATTATTTATTCATTTTTTACAGTTTTCATTGGTTTTTAGGGTTTTATGTTCCTTAAGGGATTTATATTTTTTTGGGGGGTTTTAGGGTTTTTAGTGTTTTTTAGTTTTTTAGGGGTTTTAAGTGTTTTTAGGTTGTTAATTTTTTCTTTACTAATTTTCTATTTTTTCGGTTTTTCAAACATTAATGGATTTTTAAGGGTTTTTTGGATTTTTATGGTTTTTAGGGTTTTGTGGATTTCGAGTGATTTTAATTGTTTTTAGTGTCGCCATGATTTTTAATGGTTTTTCACATTTTATTTTTCAAAGGTGTTTTATATATTTTTAGGTTTTTAATATTTTCTTAAGTTTTTCAGTTTTTAGGGGTTTTCCATTTTTAGGGATTTAATGAATTTTTTTTGATTTTCGTACTTTTTTGGGGGTTGTGTGGGTTTTTATGGTTTTTATGGTTTTTATCGGTTTTGTGGTTTTATGGTTTTTTTGATTCTTTGGGATTTTAAGGATTTTTAGAGGAGGATGTCTCCTCACCCGCCTAATGCTCCAAGCACTATGGACTCCCCTTCATCTTCCCCTACATTCTAGGGTTTTCATAACTCTTTTTTGTTGTGATGAATCTCCTTATTTTGAATGGATCGCTTTTTCTTCCCGGTTTCATTTCCACCATCCTAATTCTTTATTGGTGCTGATATTGGTGTGGATTATGTACATCGGTCACCCTCCCTCTTTCTTCGTAATCCATGCACATCAAACCTCTATTCTAGGTATCTGTATTGGTGATTGAGATAGTTTAGGTCAGATTCAGTGGTGGTGTCTAGTGTTCTTCTTCTCCACTACCTTTTATGGCCAACCCCTCGTGCTCGACCCCATTTTGGTCAATCTTGATGAGGGTTTCATGTCATCTTGGGATTTTGTTGGAGGGGGGCTTCCCATTGTCATTGTTCTTATTATTGGTCAGAGACTTTTTGTAATATTTTTATATTTTTATGGTGTTGAGGGATATATGGAATTTTTGTGATTTCAGTGTTATTTTTGAGGATTTTCAGTATTTAGGTTTTTTTATTTATTTTAGTGATTTTTTTGAGATTTAAGTTTTTGTGAATTTTTATTATTTTGAACCATTTTAGGGGTCTAAAGTGTTTTTTGAGTTTGTAATTCTTTTTAGAAATTTTATCGGGTTTTAGGATTTTTATGGTGTTTATGATTTTTTATAGTATTAGGGGTTTTAATGGTTTTATGGGTTTTAAGTGTTTCATGGTTTTTATTGTTTTCTTAGGTTTTTCATGGTTTTTAGCATTTTTATGTTTTTTGGGATTTTTTATAATTTTTACGTTTTTTGGGATTTTCTATTTTTTTATTGTTTTACAGTTTTTATCAATTATAGTTTTTAGGGGTTTCAATAGTTCTTTTGTTTCTAAATAATGTTTATGGGTTTTAGTGTTTTTAGGTTTTTTACATTTAAGGGAATTTTAGGGACATTTTTCTAATTTTAGGGTTTCTTAGAGTTTTTAAGGATTTTTTAGGGTTTTATTGTTTTTATGGGTTTAAGGTTTTTAGTGTTTTCATGTTTTTTTGGGTTTTAGGGTTTTTTTCGGGTTTTGTAGGTATTTTAGTGTTTTTAATATATTTGGAGGTTTTATGAATTTTTAGAGTTTTTTGGGTTCAGGATATTTAAGGATTTTATGGGTTGTTAATGTTTTTAGGGTTTCATTGTTTTTAGGGGGTTTGTGGGTTTTACAGTCTCTTATCGTTTTTAGCATCATTTATGTTTTTAGGGGCTTTAATAGTTTTTTAGTATTTATAGTTTTCTTACAGTTCTCAAGGTTTTTAGGGGTTTTTACATTTAAAAATATTTTTATGAAATTTTTAGAATTTTAATTTTTTTCAAGGTATTTAGGGATTTTGAGTGTTTTAGAGTTATTTAGGGTTTTAAAGATTTTTTTAGGTTTTTAGGGATTTAATGTTTTTGTAAGTTTCTAAGGATTTCTTTGGGGGTTTCAAGAATTTAGGTGTTTTTAAAATTTTGTGATTTTTTAGGATTTTATGTATTTTATGGTTTTAATGGATTCTTAGGGTTTTAGGGATTTAGTTGTTTTTTGGGGTTTAAACTTTCTTTAGGGTAATAATATTTTATGGGATTTTTTTGGTTTTTTTTTGTTTTTTATTTTCTTATGTATTTATTTGGATTTTTTTTATAAATTTTATAGTTTTATAATATTTTTAGAGATTTTGTGGGGTTTTATGGGATTTTAATGTTTTTTTGATTTTAGGGGTTTTATGGATTTTTAGGATTTTTAGTGTTTTATGGTCATATAATGATTGAAGAATTTTTGGTGGTTTATGTGTTTTTTGGTTTTTGAATTTGATATTAGTGTTTTTGTGGGTTTTTAGGGGACTTTATGTTTTCAGGTATATTTTGGGATTTTTAGGATTATTATCGTTATTTAGGTGTTTTGGGATATTTAGGGGGTTTTGGGTATCTAGGGATTTTATGTTTTTAGGGTATTTTTCATTTTAGGGTTTTTAGGGGTTTTAAAATGTTTATGTTTTTATGGTTTTCATAGGGGTTTTCAAGGTTTTTAGGGTTTTATATGTGTTTAGGTATTTATAGGGAATTTTTTATCTTTTTATTGTTTTTAGGATTTTTAGGGATTTCGATGATTTTTGTGATATTTGGGATTTTAGGTTAGCACAGTTTTTTTGGATTTATGAATTTTTGTTTTTTTTTTCGTTTTTTATGGTTTTTTATATTTTTTAGCATTTTAGGGGTTTAATGGTTTTTTAGATTTTTTAGTTTTTTAACGTTATTTATTGGTTTTAGTGATTTTATGTTATTTTGTCTTTTTATGGTTTGATGGGGGTATTAAGGACTGTTTGGTTTCGTAGAATTTGTATGTTTTTAGAGATTTTGAGGGTTTTTAGTTTTTTAATCATTTTTAAGGAGTTTTTTCGGTTGTTATGGGTTTTTATATCTTTAGGAATTATTTAGGATTTTATAGTTTTTAGGGAATTTATGGATTTTGTGGGTTGTTTGGTTTTTATGGTTTTTTAGGGTTTTAGATTTTTTAGGTTTTTTGGGGTCTTATATATTTTTATTTTTTAATGTTTTCTAAGGGGTTTTCAGGGTTTTAATGTTTATTGGGATTTTTATGGTTTTTAATCATCTTCATGATTTTTTGTGTTTTTATGGATTTTGTGTTTTTTAATCATTTTTTATGAGTTTTTAGATTTTCTAAACTTTTGAGCGTTTCAAAGGGTTTTTAATGTTTTTAGTAATTTTAAGGGGTTTTATTTTCTTTATATTTTTAGTGGTTTTTATGAATATTAGAGGGTTTTAGGTTCATTTATGTTTATTAGTGTTTTTTATGATTTTTTATGGGTTCTAATCATTATGTCATTTTTTGGTTTTCCTTTGGGTTTTCATAGTATTTTGGTTTTTATGGATTTATGGATTTTTTACCTTTTTAGGATTTTAATCACTTTTTATGGGTTTTAGGGATTTTAAGGGGTTTTATTGTTTTTTATAGTTATAGGGTTTCTATAATTTTTATATTTTTAGGGGTTCCAAGTGTTTTTAGGTTTTCCAATATTTTCATAGGGTTTTAGGGTTTTACTGTTTTTATGTTTTTATGAATTTTTAAGGGTTGTATGATTTTTATTTTTTTTATTGTTTTAAGGATTTTTTATTGTTCTGTAGGGTTTTCAAGGGTTTTTCTATTTTTTTGGTGTTTTTTATTTTAAGGGTTTTTAGTGTTTTTTTAAATTTTTAAATTTTTGGGGGTTTGGAGAGTTTTTATATTTTTTGCGGGGTTTATATTTTTTTTTGGATTTTAGGGTTTTTAATAGTTTTTAGGGGTTCTATAGTCTTCAAGGCTTTTGTTTTTTTATAGTTTTTTAGTGTTCTTAGTTTTTTAAAGTGTTTTATGTTTTATTAGGTTTTTAATGTTTTCTATGGGGTTTTCAAGGGTTATATGGTTTTTAAAGTTTTAGGTATTTTTAGGATTATTTTTTATTTTTATGGTTTATAGGGTTTATAGGGATTTTGAGAGTTTTTACGGTTATTTAACGGTTTTTGGATTCTTAGGCAATATGGAATTATTTTATGGGTTTTATGTGTTTTTAGGTATTTAGAACTTTTTAAGGTTATTTTAGTTATTTGTGTGTTTTTATGTTTTTATTGATTTTAGAGCCATTTTTTATATTTATGGGTTAGTAGGTTTTTATGGATTTTGAGCAGTTTTATGGGTTTTTTGGATTTTTATGGTTTTTTTATTTTTTTCGGTTTTAAATTTTTTTTATAATTTTTATATTTTTTATGGGACTAATGGATTTTGATATTTTTTAGTAGTTTTATGGTTTATACAGTTTTAGTTTTTTTATTATTTTGTGTTTTTACTGTATTTAGGGACTTTTAATGTTTTTATCGTTTTTAGGTTTTTATTGGTTTTGAGTGTTTTTAGGCTTTTAAAGCTTTCTTAGGGTTTTATAGGGTTTTCGGGTTTTTTGGATGATTTTTTTGGTTTTTAGGGCGTATATTGATTTTAAAGTTTTTAGGGTTTTAATTATTTTTTAGGTATTTAGGTGTTTTGATGTTTTTTACATTTTTAATATTTTCATTGGGTGATTATGGTTTTTGGGAATTTTTCCATTTTATGAATTTTAGGGATTTTGAGTTTTTTAGGGTTTTAGTGTTTTAGTGTATTTATGGGTTTTTTGGATTTTACAAGGTTGTTTTAGTTTCTTAGGTTTCTAGGATATTTTAATGTTTTTAAGAGTTTAAATGGTTTTAATAATTTTTAGTGGTTTTAGGGTTTTTATGGGTTTTAGGGTTTTTGTTTGTTTTTAGGGGTTTTTATGGTTTTTAGGTGTTATTATGGTTTGTACATATTTTTCAGGTTTTTGGATATTTTAGTTTTTTTATAAATTATCATGTTTTTGGGGGGGTTTTAATTTTCATTAGGTTATTATGGTTTTCTTAGGGTTTCAATGTTTTTAGGTTTTTTTTTATTTTAGTGATTACTTGTGATTTTTTAGTATTTTTATAGATTTTTGGGTTTTAATAGATGTTTTGGGTTCTTAGGGTTTTACGATATTTTGTGTTTTTATGTTTTTAGGGGTTTTATGTGTTTTAGGATATTTAGGTTTTCATAAATATTTTTAGGGTTTTAATGGTTTTTTTTTGTTTTTATTTTGATGGAGTTTAAGGGTTTTGTAGATTTTTGGGCTTATTTTGTATTTTTTGTGTTTTAGGTTTCTTTTATTTTTTAGGGTTTTAAGGTTTCTCATATTTTAAAAAAAATATTTAAAATTGTTTAAATGTTTTTTAGTTGGTTTATTGGTCTTTTATGGGTTTTTAGGTTTTTATGGTTTTTAGTGTTTATATGTGTTTCTTTGGATTTTATGGGTTTTATTTCTTTTAGGGTTTTTTGTGTTTTTATGTTTTTAGTGGTTTTCAATGTTTTTAGGTTTTTAGGGTTTTCTTAAAGACATTATGGCTTTTTAGGGGTTTTACATCTTTAGGGAATTTCAGGCATTTTTAATGATTTTTAGGGCTTTTATAGAATTTGAGGGGTTCTAGAGTTTTATTATTATTTGTGTTTTTATATGTTTTAGGGTTTTTTTATATTTATGTTTTTATTTGGTTTGTCATGTGTTTTATGGATTTTTCTATTCTGGGGTATTTTTATCGATATTTTAATATTTTAATTAGGTTTTATGGTTTTTAAGGATTTTTAGGGATTTAATGTTTTTTAAGGTATTTACTATTTTTTGTGTTTTAGGGTGGGGCTTTTTGGGTATTTTATCAGTTTTAAGGTTTTTAAGAGTTTTTTTATTGTTTTATGTGTTTAAATGGATTTTTGATTTTTATGGGGTTTTAGGGTATTTATGTGTTTTATTTATTTTTATTATATGTATGAATTTTATTTTGTTTAGGAGTATTTAGGATCTTCTAGAGATTTTGACTTTTTTTTGGGTTTTTAGGGGTTTTATGTGTTTCTGGGTTTTTAGGCATTTCTTAAGAGTTTTCAGAGTTTCTTGGGATTTTTATGTTTGTATGCATTTTGAGGTTTTTGATGATTTTTATTATATTTAGGGTCACTAGATATTTTGAGGGTGTTTTGGGGTTTTTTCGGTTTTTTAGGTTTTTATTGTTTTTAGGGGTTTTAATTATTTTTATGTTTTAATTTTTTTTCTTTGTGGTGTTCATTGTTTTATGTATTTTATATATTTTTTTACTTTTTTTATTGTTTTTATAGATTTGAGGGATTTTTTGGGGTTTAATGGGTATTAGTGTTTTTATGGTTCATTTTGGGGTTTATGGGATTTTTTAGTTTTTTAGGGTTTTATGATTATTTAGTGTATTTTAACATTTTTAATGGTTTTATGTGTTTCTATATTATTTATTCATTTTTTATAGTTTTCATTGGTTTTTAGGGTTTTATGTTCCTAAAGGGTTTTATATTTTTTGGGTTTTATGGTTTTTAGTGTTTTTTAGTTTTTTAGGGTTTTTAAGTGTTTTTTGGTTGTTAATTTTTTCTTTACTAATTTTCTATTTTTTACGATTTTTCAAACATTAAAGGATTATAAGGTTTTTTTTGATTTTTATGGTATTTAGGGTCATGTGGATTTTGAGTGATTTTAAATGTTTTTAGTGTCGCCATGATTTTTAATGGTTTTTTACATTTTTAGTTCTCACAAGTGTTTTATATATTTTTAGGTTTTCAATGTTTTCTTAAGTTTTTTAGTTTTTTTATGGGTTTTCCATTTTTAGGGATTTAATGAATTTTTTTATGATTTTAGTACTTTTTTGGGGGTTGTGTGGGTTTTCATGGTTTTTATGGGTTTTGGTGGTTTATGGTTTTTTTGTTTCTTTGGGATTTTATGTATTTTTAGAGGAGGATGTCTCCTCACCCGCCTAATGCTCCAAGAACTATGGACTCCCCTTCATCTTCCCCTTTATTCTAGGGTTTTCATAGCTCTTTTTGGTAGTGATGAAGCTCCTAATTTTGAATGGCCTCACTTTTTCTTCCTGGTCAAATTTTCCCCATCCTTGTTCTTTATTGGTGCTGATATTGGTGTGGATTATGTACATCGGTCACCCTCCCTCTTTATTCATAATCCATGCACATCAAACCTATATTCTATGTATCTGTATTAGTGATTGAGATAGTTTAGGTCAGATTCAGTGGTGGTGTCTAGTGTTCTTCTTCTCCACTACCTTTTATGGCCAACCCCTCGTGCTCGACCCCATTTTGGTCAGGCTTGATGAGGGTTTTAGGTCAACTTGGGATTGTGTTGGAGGGGGGCTTCCCATTGTCATTGTTCTTATTATTGGTCAGTGTTGTATTATTCACATCCTTCTATTGGTTCTTTTTTATATTCTGTTGGTTTTGGGTTTCTTCTTGGTGATGGGTTTATTTTTTAATTTGGTTTTTGTTTAACTATTTTTGTTCATATATATTTTTTTATGGAATGATATTTGAAGTTGGTCATTGTTTCACTGGGGTCATTATTTTAAATTCCACGACTCTTTGTGGAGGACTTAATCCACATCAAAAAATCCTTGGCTTCATGTCCCATCACTCCTCACCAGGCTGATCTAGTGAGGTGGTACTCTAGAATATTTTGGATGTGATGTTCAAGTATCCAACAATATTTAATGAGTCGATACACTTGTCTAGATTTTCAGTGTGATTCCCAAAAGGTGTAAATATTGACGACTCTATGGATTTTGGTTTCTTATGGTGATGTTTCTGGTAATGTGCATGCTCAAAACAAGGAACACGATGTGGTGTCTTGTAACAGGTGCATATGTGAATAATTATGATACAATAAAAAGGCGATATGTTACACTTTGGAAAGAATATATGGTGGATCTGGTTTATTTCAGAATTACAAGAGGGTTATTGTATCTTATAATGGTTTTTCCGAATGAAGGAAGGTATTGGAATGGTGGCGGTTTACTGTTGTGGACCCCTATCCTACTCTGGGATGACGATGTTTGTCAGATATGATAATGATTGTGAAATTGTGAGGATGAGGTTAAAGGTGTGTTTTTCATTTTTTTAATTTATTCATTGACTTTGATAGTTATAGGGTAGCGACGAAGATGATAGTGGACTCGTGAGGATGATTGAGGGAGATGTGGGTGACTCAAGGCTCATGGTATCTTCATTTTCTGTGTTCTTAATATGTTTTTTGATTTTGGAACCCTTTGAATTATGAATTCTACCTTGTGGTTTTGGTTACTGCTCGACCATAAGGAAACTATCTTGAAAATTAAAAAATATAATTTTCAATCTGTTGAATTTTTTTAGTGTTTTTTTAATTTTTTTTGTTTAAATAGTTTTCAATTTTTTTGTGGGTTTTAGGGGGGTATTCTGGGCTTTAAGTATATTTTATTGTTTCTATGAGTTTTTATGGGTTTTAGGGTCTTCTAGAATTTTAAGGTTTTTTTAATTTCATTATTTTATGGGGTTTTATGTTTTTTATGTATTTTTATTTTTATTAAGGGGTTTTATGTTATTATGGATTTTAGGGCCTTTTTTGATTTTATGTTTTTAGGGTGATTGAGAAATTTTTGGGTTTTTAGGGTTTCTAGGATTTATATAGGGGTTTTAGTGTTTTGTAGGTTTTTATGGGTTTTATGTGTTTTTAGGTTTTTATGTTTTTCTTATGGGTTTTTAGGGTTTTAAGGTTTTTTACATTTTTTTGGATTTTTTAGGTTTTTTAGGGTTTTTAGAGTTTTGGGGATTTTTTGGGTTTTTAGTTGTTTTTATAGTTTTTAGTGTTTTTGGGTTTTTTGATTTTGTTGGGTTTTTTTGAGTTTATAATGGTTTTTGGGTTTTGTTAAATTATTTAAACGTTTTTAGGGGTTTAAATGGATTTAAGTGTTTTTAGTGTTTTTTATGTGTTTTCGGTTTTTAGGTTTTTAGGGTTTTATGGTTCTTATTGGATTTTGGGATTTTAGTTAACTTTAATTTTTTTTAGTGTTTTAGCATCTTTTTGGGTTTTTAAGGGTTTTATGTGTTTTTAGGTTTTCAATGTTTTCTTTCTTGTTTTCATGTTTTTTGGGGGTTTTTTAATTTTATGTATTTTTAGGACTCTTAAAATTATTATCAGTTTTTAGGGATTTCATATATTTTTAGAGGATTTGATGTTTTAAGGTTTTAGGGGTGTATTGTTTTTTGGGGATTTAGGGTTTTCTAAGTTTTTTAATGTTTTTTTGGTTTTTGGATTTTTATAAATTTTTAGGGGTTTAATGGGTTTTTATTATTTTAGTTTGTTTTTAGGGTTTTTATCTTTTTTAGGGTTTTCTGGTTTTTATGTTTTTTATGGTTATTAGGTTTACTATGGTTTTTATGGTATTTTATGGTTATATCATTTTTTAGGATTTTACTGGTTTTAAGTGATTTTAGGGTTATAATGTTTTCTTATGGCTTTTCTTGGTTTTTAGGGATTTTATTTTTATTGATTTAGAGAGATTAACAAGTATTTTTATGGATTTTGTGGGTTTTTATGGTTTTTAAGGGTTTGAAGTGTTTTAGGTTTTTAATGTTTTCAGTGGGTTTTTAGGTTTTTCTATTTTTATAGGGGTTGTAGGTATTTTTCATTTTATGTGTTCTTCCAGTTTTTAGATTTTTTGTTTGTTTTTATGGTTTTTAGTTTTTTTTAGGTTTTCTTTCGATTTCATGCTTTTATTTGGTTTTAAGGGTTTTTGAGTCTTGTAGGTTTTTATGGGTTTTATTTGTTTTTATATTTTTCTCACCTTAATGTGTTTTTTCAGTTTTAGTGAGTTTTTATGGATTTTATGGGTTTATAGGGTTTAAATGTTTATTTAGTGTGTTTAGTATTTTTCCGGGGTTTAATGTTTTTATATTACTTTCAGGGTTTTTAGAATTTCATAGGTTTTAATGGTTTTATGTGTTTTTATGTTATTATGTTATTATTTGGTCACTTTAGTGTTTATAGGGTTTTTTTAGTTTTTTGGGATTTTTTAGGGATTTTAGGATTTTATGGTTTTTATAGTTTTTAGAGATTTTGAGGGATTTTTGGGTGTTTTAAGGGATTTATGGCTATTCATTGTTTTTTTAAATTTTTTTGGTGTTGAGGTTTTTTAATGTTTTAGGGGTTTTATTGTTGTTTAGTGTTTTTAAACAATTTAGGGGTTTACATATTTTTTAGTTTTTTAGTTGTTCTTAAAGGCTTTTATAATTTTTATACTTTTTAATGTTTTTAGGGGTTTTATGTTTTTATTAGGTTTTAGGTTCTTTTAGAGGTTTTAGCATTTACTATGTTGTTTTTGGTTTTTACGTGTTTTTATGTTTTTAAGGTTTTCTTAGGGGTTTCTTGAGTTTATAGGGTTTTTTATTTTTTAGGTATATTTAGTATTTTTATGATTTTTCGGGATTTTAATTTTTAAGAAATTTTAGATTTTTAGGGTTTTTAGGGTATTGGGGGTTTTTAGGATTTTTAGCATTCTTTATATTTTAATGGCCATTTAACTGTATTTTGGTTTTAAAAATTATCATAGGTTTTTTAAGGGTTTTTACGTATTTAGGTATTTTTATTAATATTATATGATTTTTATAGATTTGTAGGGTTTTTAGGGATTTTGATGGTCATTAGGATTTTTAGGGGTTTTATGATTTTTTTGGGACTTTATGTATTTTTTTTTTAGTTTTTTAGGGTTTTTAATGTTTTTTATAGATTTTAGACATTTTAGGGGTTTATAGTAATTTTAGAGTTTTTAGTGGATTTTTAGGCTTTTTATGGGTATTGAGGGTTTTTCAAGATTATACATGTTTTAATGGGATTTAGGGTTTTTAGTGTGTTTCTAGGGGTTTTAAGTGTTTTTAGGGTGTTTTACGATTTCATGGGGTTTTAAGTGTTTTTATATTTTTAAGGTTTTCTTAAGGTTTTTAGGGATTTTAGGGGTCTTTATATTTTTGATTATTTTAGGGTTTTATGTATTTTAATGATTTTAGGGTTTTTACGATTTTTAGGGGGTTTAGGTATTCATTAATTTTTCAGTTTTTAGGGTTTCTTTAATTCTTAGGTTATTACGTATTTTTAGGTATTTTAATCCTTTTTTAGTCATCTAAAATGTTTTTAGAGTATTTAGTTAGTATTTTTGTGTTCTTATCGGTTTTTTTGTGTTTTTATGTTTTTAAGATGTTATTATTGGTTTTAGGGGTATTTAGGGTGTTTAGTGACTTTTAGGATTTTCATTGTCTTATAGGTTTTTATGGATTTTATGTGTCTTTGGGTTTTTATGGTTTTCTTATTTATTTATTTGTTTTTAAGGGTTTTTATGTATATTTTTAGTACTTTTTAGTATTTTTTGTATTTAGTGTATTTTTGGGAATTTTATGATTTTTAGGGTTTTTAGGCATTTTGTTTTTTTTTGTTTTTAGAATATTTAGGTTTTTGGTGGATTAATTGTTTTTATATTTTATGGTATTTTATATTTTTTAGGGTTTTATGTTTTTTATGTTTTTAGGGACTTTTAAGGCCCTTTAGGATTTTATTGGCTTTTGGGATTTTGATTGTTTTAATGGTTTTTATGGGGTTTTAAGGATTTTACGGGTTTTTTAGTTTTTTATGTATTTTAATATTATTGGAGTTTATTTAATGTTATTAATTGTTTAAAATATTCTTATATTTTTTATTGTTTTTTTTGTTTTTATAGGGATTTAAGGTTTTTATGGTTGTTTGGGTTTTTATATTTTTTAGGGGTTTTAGAGTTTTTACAGTATTTTAGGGTTCTTATGATTTTTGGTATTTTATAGTTTGTTGAGTGGTTTTATGGGATTTTATTTATTCAAGGGTTTTGTAGGGGTTTTCTAGGTTTTATAAGTTTATAGGTTTTTAGGGATTTTTAGGGTTTTTGATGATTTTTATGGGTTTGTAAAAAATTAATGTTTTTTTTAGTTTTTTAGGTTTTTTTATAGTTGTTATGGTTTTTAAGGTTTTTTGATTTTTTTAAACGTTTTTAAGGGTTTAATGGTTTTTGGAGTTATATTATAGTTTATTAATGTTTTTATGGGTTTTTAGGTTTTTTATAGTTTTAGGGGGGGTTTGGTTTTTTATAGTTGTTATGGTTTTTAAGGTTTTTTTATTTTTTTTAAACATTTTTTAGGGTTTAATGGTTTTTAGAGTTATATTGTAGTTTATTAATGTATTTATGGGTTTTTAGGTTTTTTATAGTTTTTAGGGGGTTTATGGTATTTACGGTTCTTAGGTATATTTGTGTTTTTTTGTGTTTCCTAGGTTTTTTGGGTTTTTATGGTTTTCTATGGGGTTATATGTATTTTTAGGGGTTTTACAGTTTTTGAGATTGTTACGTATTTTTTAGAATTTTTATGGGTTTTTAGGGTTTTAAGGATTTTTATTGTTTTTTGGGATTTTGATGGGTTTTAAGGAATATATTCGTTTTAGTGTTTTCTGGTTTTTAGGGGATTCAATGATTTCATCTATTTTAATATATTTTGAATTCTTTTTTAGAATTTTTATGTTTTATTAGGGTTTTTAAAGATTTTTCTGATTTTAGGGTTGTTCTTCAGTTTTTTATGATTTTTAAGGGGTTTTTAGATTTTTTACTTTTAATATGTTCTTAAAGGATTTTTATAGTTTTCATTGGTTTTTAGGGGTTTTTTAGGTTGTATAATTTTTATGGTTTTTATAATTTTTTGTGGGATTCATGGTCTTTAGGGATTTTTATAGTTTTTGGGGGGTTTTAATGTTATTTTAGGTTTTTTGGTATTTTAATGTTTTTTAGGTTTCTAATGTTTTGATACGGTTTTCATGGGTTTTATGGTTTTTTAGATTTATGTATTTTAAGGCCTTTTTTGGATTTTTATAGGGTTTTAGGGAATTTAGGAATTTTTAGGGGGTTTATGGTTTCTTTGGTTTCTTTGGTTTTTAGGGTTTTTTGAGTTTTTTTTTGGCAAGGAAGGCTCGGGGCCATGCTATTCCTGACACCCCCAAAGTTTATTAAAGAAAAGAATGAAACTACAGACAAGGGAGGGGCGAGGTCAATCAACCCACACCCAAAATCCCTTAACAAAACACACACCCAAAAACCGCAAAAAAGAAAAGAAAACCCAAAAAAAGAACCAAGCTTCCATCAGCAACCCACCCCTTCACAGGATCTACCAGCCTTCATCATCCTCATTGTTCGAACCAGGGGGGTCTCCCTCGGCACCATAACCGGAGTCCGCATAAGAGATTACTGATTCCCATTCCAAAGAGTCATATTGCTTCAAAAAATTGGCATAATACTCCCTTAACTTCACCTACTCCACATTCAGATGTTTCTTGCCAGCCCTTTCACCTCTTCCAGAGGAATTTTCTTTAGCCTTGTGGGATGCTCTTGTGGACACAGTCCTTGTCAAGGAAGAGTAGTCCTTCCTCGGCTTCTTCCTTTTTGGATCAACATGGATCCCAACATGCTTGTATTCCTTCCCAGTGGCCTCCTCAAGCATGGACCTCTCCTTAAGGACAATATCCATGTTGTTATCCATCCTACTATTATCCTCCTGGACTTGGTCGGGAATGAAGTAGGATTCCTGGTTATGTGTATAGCCCGCAAGAACCCCACAAGGACCTGGGTAGTCCACCATTGTCAAAGTCATCTCATGAGCATGTGCAGGGTTTCCCTTCCAAGGCCCTGGGTGATCTAGGATGAAGGGGGCCTCCTGGTTCAGGGAACAATTAGTAATAACAGGTTCATCAGAAGCCATACAAAGAGGGGACACCACACCGGCCAAGGCCAGCTGCAAATTCCCCTCTTCCAATGGGGGATCCAACCCTTGCTTTTCTCGTTTCCCCGCTCACCAGCAACATTAAAGGGTCCAATAATGTCTATAATTGACTTAGCATTTAGAATAAAATCTTGCTTCTCACCTAGCATCTGTACAACAAGCCTTACACTCCCATCATCAGCAACCGAAGACCTTGTCCCCTCATCTCCATGAAAATTTCTTACCTTTCCCTTATCCATATCTAAAACATCACAGTTGTTCCTAGGAGCCTTTAATTCCCTTTTCTTCTGCTCATCAACACCACCTGAGTGCCTAGTGCTATCCAACAGTGGATCAACTTCACTAGCCTATTGGGCCACACCCCTGCCACCCCTCTCAGCAACAACAGCCTGCACCCCCCTCCCATGAACCTCAGAATTCTCACTCCCAGCATCAACAAGTGGAGACCCTTGCACCTACTCCTAAAGCTCTAGCCCTTCAAAGCGATTGAAGGTTGGGATGGCCTCCCTGCTATCAGATGTGTTTGACCTCCCACCATTAGCAACCTCCCTACATAAAAAATTCCCATCATCCGAGAGATTCAGGTCACTCCTCAAACGCTTGAAGATGTTGGCCGCCTTGGGTTGGCACTCAATAATCACTTTACCTCCATCAACTACAGATCTATTTCTCCCCCGCACAACCGGAGGTCCCTCCTGCACAAACATCTGACCCAAAGATTCAGAACCACTCCCAGAAGCAGGCACCACCCCTTCAGCAGCATTTCTTTTAAGCTTGATTGAAACATCTGTTGCAACCTCCTCCAAAATCATCTCCACCTGAGCTTGACCTTCTTCACCAGGCTCATTCTGAACTTCAGGATCCTTGTGAACAACCTCCCACACCTCGCCCTGAATCTGTGTCTCTTCACCGGACACCTCCTGAGATCGGTCCAAAACACAACAAATACCTCCGCTATTCCTACATTCCCGAGAACTATGACCCATAAGCCAGCAAGATGAGCAGAAATCAGTCCATGACTCAAAGATCACAGGTTGTTTCCTCCGAAGGTCCTCACCAACAGTATTCCAAACAAATTCAATCGGTCCTTTAGAGGCATCAATCTCCACAAGGGCCCTTGGGGCAATCGGGTGATAAAGATCCCTTGTTCGGCTGTCAACGCATATGAACCTTCCCACAAGATTCCCCAACATAGAAATAATGGAGAAATTTTGAAAAGGAAGGGGAAGCTCCGGAAATCTAACCCATGTTGCCAACAGTGGTAAATCACATTTTAAGTGTCGATCAAAGCTCCACTGGGAGAGGGAAAATCGGGCATCGTTGCATCTTCTTGGGGCCACTGAACAAGCATGAACCAGATCCTCTTCTTGGGATTCTAATTTATTTTGGACTCTTTTATCATTTATAGGGGTTTAAAGGAGGGTTATGTAGTTTTTAGTGGTTTTTAGGGGTTTTTAAAATATTTTATGGTTCTTAGGGTTCATATAATTTTTAGGGGGGGTTAATGGATTATATTATTTTTAGGGTTTTTAGGCATTTTATGTGTTTTAGGTTTTCATGGTTTTCTTAGGTTTTTTTAGGTTTTTAGGGTTTTTTAAGGTTTTAGATATTCTTAGGTAGTTTTTAGGTTTTTATTTTTTTTATGATATTTCAAGATTTTGAGGGTTTGTTTTGTTTTCTAGGGCTTTCGGGTATTCATCATTTTCTAGGTTCTTTAGGTGGTTTAAGTGTATTTTGTTTTTAATATTTTTATGGTTATTTTAGGGTTTTTAGGGTTTTTAGGGTGTTTTATGTTTTCAAAGACATTTTGTTAATTTTTTAGTATTATATGGTTTTTGGAAATTTAAGGGATTTTGAGGGTTTTTTAGAGTTTTAACAAATTTTAGGGTTTTTAGATTTTTGAGGTTTTTTTGGGGTTTTACTGTTTTTAGGTTTTAATGGTTATATTAGGGTTTTCTAAGGTTTTGGTGTTTTTTACATTTTTAGGTATTATATTGATTTTTTTAGATTTTATGGATTTTAGGGATATTGAGATGTTTTTACGGTTGTCTGGGGTTTTTAGTGTTTTTAGGGTTAAAGGGAAAGGAAGGCTCGGGGCCAGGCTATTGCTGACACCCCCCAAAATTTATTAGAAAAAAGACATGAAGAAACTGCAGACAAGGGAGGGGTAAGGTCAATCAACCCACACCCAAAAGCCCTTTTTAGGTTTTTATGGAATGTATTTTTTTTTTGTTTTTAAGGTGTTCTTATGTTTTTTCTCATTTTTTTTTTGTTTTTTACAATAATAGTGATTTTAGGGATTTTTTAAGGCTTTTATTTTTTTAGGGGTTTTTGGATTTTGAGGGTTTTATGGGTTTTGGGTGATTCTTTTTGTTTTTAGGGGGATTTTGTGTTTTATGTGTTTTTAATGTTTTTTAGGGTTTTAAATGTTTTTAGTGTGTTCTTTACCTTTTTAGAGGTTTTCGGGGGGTTTTAATGGTTTTTATATTTTTAGTGTTTTTATTGGGTTTTAGGGTTATTATATTTTTTAGGGGCTTTCTGGTTTTTAGTGCTTTTATTTGTTTTACTATCTTCATAGGGATTTTAACATTTTTAGGGGTTGAAGTGTTTTTATGTTTCAGTGGATTTCTTATGGTTTTCAATGTTTTATGTGTTTTTATATTTTTAGGAATTTTTAGGGATTTGTTTATTTTTATTTTTATCATTTTTAGGGAATATGAGGGTTTTAAGAATTTTTTAGAGTTTTTGGATTTTTTATGATTTTTTTGTGTTGTTATGATTTTTTTAAGTTATTTGGTTTTTTGAGATTTTTTAGAGAATTTAATGTTTATATGGTTTAAAGGGTTTTTAATGGTATTAATTTATTTTATTGTTTTTATGGGTTTTATTGTTTTAGGGGTTATGGGGTTTTATGGTCTTTTACAGTTTTCATTTTTTTTTGGATTTTTATTGGTTTTATGTGTTTTGAGGATTTAAAGGGTTTCTGATGGGTTTTCAAGGTTTTTAGCGGTTTTATGTGTTTTGAGATTTTTAGTTTTTTCTTTCTCCCTTTCAGGGTTTTCACTGCTTTTTATGCTTTTTTTAAAATTTGGGGATTTTTATTATTTTTATATTTTTTAGTGTTTTAGGGATTTTGAGGGGTGTCTAGTTTTTTTTGGGTTTTTAGGGGTTTCATCATTTTTTAGGGTTTTTAGTTTTTTTATTATTTTAAGGTTCTTTAGGGATTTTAGGGATTTTAGGTATTTTGTGTTTTATATTTCTTTTAGGTATTTTATGGTTTTAATTATTTTTTAGGTTTTTAGGTATTTTGGGTTTTTATTGTTTTTTAAGGTTTTATTGAGATTTTTTGGATTTTCGGTGTTTATAAATATAATATTTTTCCTGTGTTTTTAAGTTTTTTTAGTGTTTTTAATGGTGTTAGGTGTTTGAAGGCTTTTTAATGGTGTTTTTTTGGTTTTTTTGGGATTTTTAGGTTTTAAGGATTTTCAAGTGTTTATGTGTTTTATGTTTTTAGGGGATTTTATGTAATTTATGGGTTTTCGTGTCTTTTTTAGGTTTTCAGTGTTGTTTATATTTTTTTGGGTTTCATGTGTTATATTTTTAAATTGATTCTTATGGTTTTTAAGGTTTTAGGCTTGTTTTCATTTTTAGGGATTTTTAGGTCTTTAGAATTTTTTATGGTTTTAGGTTTTTAGGGATTTTGAGGGTTTTTTGGGGTTTTGGGGTTTTTAGGGTTTATAGGATTTTTATGATTTTTTTTGTGTTTTATGATTTTTTTTCTTTTTTTTATGGTTTTTATGGGTTTTTATTGTTTTTAACATTTTATGTGTTAATGTGTTTTTCAATTTTTTAGTGGTTTTGGGGGTTTTAATTGATTTTAGGGATTTTAATGTTTATATAAGTTTTTATGGTTTTAAGGTGTTTCATGTTCTTTAGAGTCGTTTAATGTTTTAGTGTTTTCTTGGTTTTTTAGGGTTTTTAGGGTTTTTTGTGTTTTTAGGTTTTTAAGGGATTCATAGAGTTTTTATCTTTTAGGGTTATTTGATTTTATATGGATTTTCTGGCCTTTTAGGTTATGTATGGTTTTTAGTGTCTTTTTGATTTTTAGGGTTATTAAGGTTTTTTAGGATTTTATGTTTTTTAGAATTTATATGTTTTTCAAAGTTTTAAGTTTTTTAGGTTTTTAATGTTTTTTTAGTTTTTTTCAGGGTTTTATGGGTTTCATTTTTTTAGGTATACGTAGGTATTTTTTAGTATTTTTAGTTGTTTTTAGTGTTTTAGGGGCAAAGAAGATGCGAGGGTCGGGCTATTCCTGACCCCCCCAAATTTATTAGAAATAAAAAAGAGACTCAACAGACAAGGGAGGGGAGGGGTCAATCAACCCACACCCAAAACCCCTTACAACCCACGCCAAAAAAAAATAAATCAAAAGAAAATAAGAAAATAAACTCAAGAAGAAAACACACAACAAAAAGTAGCAACCCTCTTCATCACCATCATCAACCAGCATCCAGCAGCTCACAACCAAGTAGAAACCCTCTTCAGATAGTTTTTTCTGATTTTTAGGGTTTTTATGGTATTTATGAATTTTTGGGATTTTAGGGTTTTCTTTTGGACTTTTTTAGGATTTTATGGCTTTAAGTGTTTTATAACATTTTGTGGGATATTGGGGGTTTTCATGTTTTTAGTGGTTTTTGGGTTTTTGTTGGATTTTATGGTTTTACAGGTCTAGGGGTTTTAGTGTTTTTACGGTCTTTTAGATATTTTAGGGTTTTTTAGGAATTTAGTGGTTTTAACTGTTTTTAGGTTTCTAATGTTTTCATAGGTGTTTTCTAGGTTTTTAGGGTTTTTTCATTTTTAGGTTTTTTATAATTTTTATATATTTTTAAGGGTTTTAGGGATTTTGAGGACTTTTAGCATTTGTAGGGTTTTTAGGGTTTTGATGTGTTTTGGGGGTTTTAATGCTTTTTTGAGTTTTTAGGGTTTTTCATGTTTTTAGAGGTCTTTAACGTTTTTATTGGAATTATGGGAATTGGGTGTTACTAGCGGATTTTCAAGATTGGTGGGTTTTTAATATTTTTAATGGTTTTTATGATTTTTTTGGGTTTAGTGTTTTTGTGGTGTTTTTTGGGTTTTCTTAGTGTCATTAGCATTTTTAGGTTTTTAGGGGGTGTAAGTGTTCTTATTATTTTAAGGTTTTATTAGGGTCTTTATTGATTTTAGGGTTATTTAGGTTTATAGGGATGATTAGGGATTCTTAGTATTTTTTTAGTTTTGTATGTTTTTTGTGGTTTTGATTGTTTTATTGTTTTTAATGGTTTTTAGCATGTTTTAGGGGTTTTGGGTTTTTTTATTATTTTAAGGTTATAATGGTTTGTGATGGTATTTATGGTATTTTTTAGTTTTAAAGGATTTTTAGGGCTTCTAAGGATTTTTTTTGGGTTTTTTTTGTTTTTTTTTTGGTTTTTTATGTTTTTTTGGATTTTATAGTTTTTAGTGTTTTCAACTTTTTAGTTGATTAAATGGGTATTAAATTAATTAGTGGTTTTAAGGAGTTTCTATGGAGGTTTAATGTATTTAGGTGTTTTTATACTTTTTGTGGTTTTAGGGTTAATATGAATTTTTTATTCATTTTAAGGGTTTTATCTTTTTTTAGGTTTTTAGGTGTTTGAAGTGTTTTCAGATTATAATGTTTTCCATATAGTTTTCCAAGGTTTCATGGGGTGTTTACATTTTTAGGTTTTTAATGTAATATTATATTTTTTTTGGGTTTTTAGGGTTTTATAGGGTTTTTAGATTTTTTATCAGTTCTTTAAGATTTTATGGTTTTTCAGGGTTTTTAGGTTTTTAGGGGTATTTAGAGAATTTTATGATTTTATCTTATTTAACATTTTTTGGTTTTTAGGGATTATAATTATTTTTATGTTTTAAAGGTTTTCTCAAGGGTTTATGGTTTTTTACAATTTTAGGGTTTTTTAGGTTTTTGTAATTTTCTGTTTCTTTAGGGTTTTGGGATTGATGATTTTTATGTTTTTTGGGTGTTTAGGGTTTTCTTATGTTTATACGGGTTTTTTTTTGAGTTTTTAGGGATTTTAAAGAATTTAAGAGTTTTTTAGTATTTTTAGGGGTTAGAGGGTTATTTTTGAGTTTTTAATGGTTTATAGTTTTTTATTGGTTTTGATGGTTTTTAATTTTTTTATGGGTGTTATGGTATATAGAGGTTTTGGGGGGTTTTAGAGTATTTTAGGGTTTTATTGTTTTTAGGTTTTTAGGGGTTGTAATTCTATCTAGGTTTTTAGTGTTTTCTGATGGTTTTTATGGATTATTGTTAAATTTTAAATTTTTATGTATTTTTAGTGTTTTTTATCATTTTTTATGTTTTTTAGGATTTTTTTGTTATTAGTGGTTTTTAGGGATTTTATAAGTTTTAACATTTCTTAGGTTTATAAGGAAATCTAGTGTAATTTGTTTTGTAAGTAATTTTTAGGGGGTTTTAGTGGTTTTTTAACATTTTTAATTTTTATAGATATTATATATTTTGTAGGATTTTTATCAGTTTTCAGGGGTTTTACGGATGTTGATGTTTTTTGGTTGTTAGGGTTGTTTGGTTTTTTTTTTGTTGATTTTTTTGGGTTTTAAATGATTGTTTGAGTTTTTTAACTATTTTGGGGGTTTAAAGAGGTTTTAATTTTTTTGGTTTTAGGGTTTTTTATGTTTCTAGGGTTTTTGTGGGTTTTAAAAGGTTTTAGGAACATTTAGGGTTTTTAGTGTAGTTCTGGGTTTTTATGGTTTTTGAGGTTTCTAGGGTCATTTAGAGGGTTTTTAGGGTTTTTAGTGTTTTTATGTTGTTTAGGGATTTTAAGTGTTTTTATTTGATTATGAGGTTTTTAGGGTTTTTAGGGAATTTAGGATTTTTTGTTTTTTTTGTTTTTTTTGTGTCTTTTTGGATTTTTTTGGAATTTAATGATTTTTAAGGGTTTTAGTGAATTTGATGGTTATTATAGTTTTTATGGTTTTTTAGAGTTTTTATGATTTTTTAGATATTTTACCATTATTTTGGGTTTTTGGGTGTTAATTGATTTTTTTTATTTTTAATAGAGGTTCAATGTTTTTATGGATTTTTTTATATTTTTAGTGATTTTCTAGGGTTTTTAATATATTTATGAGTTTTTAGTGATTTTGAGGGGCTTGTGGAGTTTTTTGTGTTTTTTAGGGTTTTATGGTTATTATTGTTGTTTTTTGGTTTTTGTTTTTTTTTGACATTTTTACTATTTTTAATGTTTCTTATTTTTTTTAACATTTCTTGGGGTTTATATATTTTTAGAATTATTAGTGATTTTATAATTTTTGGATTTTTTATTTTAAAGTTTTGATATGGGTTTAAAGGTTTTAAGAGTTTTTAGAGTAGTATTTTATTATTTTTTATAGTTATAGTCTTTTTTATGTTTTTTTGGGGTTCTATGGTTTTTATGTTTTTTATGGTTTTTTCTAGTTTTTCAAAGTTTAGGTTTTTTTCATTTTTAAGGATTTTTAAGGATTTTTAGGTTTTTATGGTCTTTTGGTTTTTTAATGGATTGAGGGTTTTAGAGTTTTTAGGGTTTTTATGGGGTTTTTTTGTTTTTTGGGTTATTTGTTTTTTTTTTGAGTTTCAATGGTTTTGAAGGGATTTTGTTGTTTTTTCAAATATTTCATTGTTTAAAAGAGTTTTAGAGATTTTAATGGTTTTTTGGGTTTATATGGGGTGTATGGGTTTTTAGGTTTTTAGGGTTCTGTGGGTCTTTTATTATTTTATGATTTCATTTTTTTCAGGGCTTTAAGTATTTTTAGGATTTTAATGTGTTGTTAGTGTTTTATTGGGTATATAGGGTGTTTTTATTTTGGTTTATTTTATAGGATTTTTTGGGTTTTTAGAGATTTTGAGGGTTTTAGGGTTTTTAGGGGATATTTTATGGTTTTTTGAATTTTTGGGGTTTTAGTGAAATTTTTGAGTTTCATTGGTCTTTTAAGGGTTCTTAGGGGTTTTTTTAACTACTTTGGGTATAAAGGGTATTTATAGTTTTTAATGGTTTCAGGGTTTTTATAGGGTTTTAGGGGTTTTAGGGTCTTTTAAGATTTTAGTTTTTTTGGTTTTTTTGGTTTTATTTATTTTATGATTTATGGTTTTCTTATGGGTATTCTGGGTTTTTATAGGTTTTTATATTTTTTGGATTTGTAGGGACTTTTTTTTAGTTTTTTATTTTTTGAAGGGTTTTTAGGGATTTTGGGGTGGTTTAGTTTTTTTAGGTTTTTTTGATTTTTTTGGGTTTATAACATTTCTTATGTTGTTTAGGGGTTTCATGTGTTTGTAGGATTTTATGGTTTTATTGGGATTTTTAGGTTTTTTAACATTTTTGGTATTTTTAAGAATTCATTTGGATTTATTTTTTTGGATTTACGGGATTTTAAGGTTTATCAGGGTTTTTTAAGTTTTTTAATGGTTTAATGTTATTCAGTTTATTAAAGTATTTGGGGGATTAAATAGTTTTCAATATTAGTAGTTATTTGTTTTGGGTTTTATGGGTATTTACGACATTCAATGTTTTAGGTTTTTTAGTTGTTTTAAAAGTTTTTACGGTCTATTTATGGTTTTTAGTGTTTTTTCAATTTTTAATGTTTTTGGGGTTTTATGTGTTTTTAGGTTTTTTAGGTTTTCATTTTTTTCTTAGTTTTTAAGGTTTTTATGTTTTTACGGTTTTTAGGGGTGTTAAGTATTTAAATGGCTTTAGGGTTTTTAGGGATTTTGAGTGTTTGTATAGTTTTTTCCTCTTTTGGGGGTTTCTTGAAATTTTTAAGGGTGTAATGGTTATGAAAATAATATAACATTTTTTTGGCTTTGAACGGAATTTGAGAGTTTTTAGTGGTTTGGGGTTTTTATTTGTTTTTAGGTTTTTTAATGTTTATAGTGGTTTTATTATTTTTATGGTTTATGGAGTTTGAGGGTCCTTTACTATTTTTATGGGATTTAAGAATTTTTATTTTATTTTTTGGGGGTATTTTCTTTTTAGTTTTTTATTATTTTCATAGGTGTTTCAAGGTTTTAATTATTTTTAACCTTTTTAGTAATTAATAGTGATTGTTTAATATTTTTATTGTTTTTATGGTTTTTAGAAATTTTTTGATTTTTAGGGTCTTAATGATGTTAAGGGGTTTTAGTGTTTTTAGGTCATGTAGGGATTTTTATTATTTTTTTGTTTTAATATTCCATCATGGTTTTTTGTTGTTTTTAGGGGTTTTTATGTTTTTAAGTATTTTTAGTCATTTGTTTATGATTTTATAGGGTTTTTTAGGCTTTTAGTGATTTTGGGGGGTTTTGGGGTTTTCAGGGTTTTATGGTTTTTTTATATTTTTAGGGTTTTATGTTTATTAGAATTTTTTAAAATGTTTCTAGGATTAAATGGTTTTTAAAATTTTTAGTGGGTTTTAGAATTATTTCATCTTTTTTGGTTTTTAATAGTTATAGTGGTTTTTAGGGGGTTTTATGGTTTTTATTATCCGTTTAGTGTTTTAGGATTTTTAGAATTTTTTATACTTGCTAGGGGATTTAAGTATTTATTGGTTTTTTTATTTTCCTAGAGTCTTTCAGGGTTTTAGGTTTTCTTAAGATATATTTAGGGTTTTTAGGATTATTATTATTTTTAACAGTTTTAGAGATTTTTAGGGGGTTTTAGCATTTTGAGGGTTTTATGTTTTATATGGGTTTTAACATTTTTAACATTTTTATTTTTTTTATTATATTTAAGTGTTATTTGGGTTTTAATGTTTCTTATGGGGGTTTCAGGGATTCTATTGATTTCATAGTTTTTTGGGGTTTTATAGTTTTTTGATATTTTTAGGGTTTTATGGTTTTTTAGAGTTTTTAGTGTTTTTTGGTTTTATGGATTTTTGTGTTTTTAGGTTATTAGAGTTTTCGTAGGTTTTTCATCATTGTTATATTTTTTCATGTTTAAGGTATTTCATGGTATTTTAGGAATTTTTATGTATTTTTAGGTACTTTTGGGATTTTGAGGTATTTATGATTTTTAAGGTTTTAAATATTTTATGTGTTTATAGGGTTTTCTATTGTTTTTTAGGATATTTATAGTTTTATAGAGTTTTTAATTTTTTATTGTTATTATATTTTTAGTGGGTTATAAAGGTTTTATGGATTTTTAGTGTTTTTAATGCTTTTATGGATTTTTGGGGTTTTTAGGGTCTCTTTGGTTTTTTATAGTTTTTAAATTTTTTGAGTTTTCTTGGGGTTTTAAGTTTTTTTATGTTTTTTATGGATTTCATAGGGTATTTTAGGGATTTAAATGTTTTTTTTTCATTTTTATAGATTTTTAGGGTGTTTTTATTATTTTTATATATTTTTAGGGTTTTTAGTGATTTGAGATTTTTTTTGGTTTTTAGGGTTTTGTGAGTTTTTTCGTGGTTTTAAGGGTTTTATAGTTTTTTTCACTTTTTATGGGTTTAAACGGTTCTTATAGTTTATAGGGTTTAATGGTTTTTATGGATTTTTAGTGGATTAAAATGTTTATAGGGGTTTATGGTTTTTATGGTTTTTTGGGGTTTTGGTGTCTTTTAGGGTATTTATCATTTTTAGGTTTTAGGGATTTTAAGTGGTTTTATGTTTTAGGTTTCTCCTATGGATTTTATGGGTTTTATATTTTTAGGGGTATTTTTATGGTATTTGTCATTTTTATCGATTTTTAGAGTTTTGGGGTATTTTGAGGTTTATTTGTTTTTATGGTCTATTAGTGTCTTTTTAGCATTTTTAGGATTTTTAGGTGTTTTAAGTGTTTTTAGGATTTTATGGTTTTCTGGTACTTATCATTCTTGTTTGGAATTTTAACATTTTAATGATTTTTTTGGGTTTTTATGATTTTTATTTTTTTTATGGTTTCCATGGATTTTGAGGGGTTTTTGCTTTTTGCGTTTATTTATTGGTCTTTTAGGTTTTTAGGTTTTTCTGTGTTTTTAGTGTTTTAAGGGATTTTATAGTTTTTTAATGTTTTAATGGGTTGAAAGGGTTTATAGAGTATGGATTAGTTTTTAGGTTTTTATGGGTTTTTAGATTTTGTAGGGGTATATGATTTTTAGGGGTGTTAAGGATTTTTGGGTTATTTAGGGTTTTTAGAGGTTTTTGGTTTTTAGGGGTATTAAGTGTTTCTAGGTTTTTAATGTATTGTTATGGTTTTCTAGTCTTTGGAGTTTTTCATGTTTTTAGTAACATTTAGGTTTTTATGTATTTTATTGGTTTTCAAGGATTTTCGATTTTTCTATGTTTTTAGGGATTTTTTGGATTTTTTGGATTTTTAGAGTTTTTATGTATTCTGAGTAGTTTTAGAATTTTTCATTTCTTCAGGGAATTTTATGGTTTTTAGTGTTTTATTAGTGTTTTATTTTTTTTGTTCTTTAGGTCTACTTAGGGGTTTAGGGTTTTTTTATTTTTAGGGATTTTTATGATTTTTAGGATTTTAATTATTTTTAGAGTTTTATCATTTGTTAGATTTTTAGGGAATATGAGGTTTTTTAGGTTTTTTATTATTTTAGAATTTTTATTTGATTTTTAGTTTTTACGGTTTTTTTTACTTTTTTAGGGTTTAATTTATTTTTAATATTTATTAATATTCATATGGGTTAAAACTATTTTTATACTTTTTAGTTGTTTTTAGTATTTTGTGGGTTTTGTGGTTTTTCATGGTTTTTTGAGTGGATGGTTTTATTATTATTATTGGTATTTTAGGGTTTTTATCATTTTTTAGGTTTTAAGGGGTTTTAATCATTTTTAGGTTTTTAAGGTTTTCTTAGGGGTTTTTAAGGTTTTATGGTTATAAAAGTTTTTGGTATTTTTATGCATTCTTTGGATTTTTATGATTTTAGGATTCTTATGGATTTAGAGGATTTTAAAGGTTTTTGGGTTTTTAACATTATTAATGATTTTAGGTGTTTGATATGTTTTTTTATTATTTTTTTCTTGTTTTTTTAGGGTTTTAATGGTTTTTTTCATATTTTTTTTTTGTTTTTTTAGATCTTTTGGGTTTTATATTTTTTTAGTTTTTATTAATGGTTTTAGGATTTTAATGGGTTTTTGTGGATTTTTTATAATTTTTACAGTATTTTAAGGTTTTTATGATTTTAAGGGGTGTTAGGGGTTTAGGGTCTTTGGGGGGATTTTACCATTTTTATGTTTTTTTTGGATTTTATGTTTTTTTGGGTTTTATGGTTTTCTTAGTTGTTTTAAGGGTTTTTTGTGTTTTTTTACATTTTGAGAGATTTTTAAGGCTTTTATGGATTTTAATGGTTTATAGGATTTTTAGGGATTTTGATTGTTTTTAGGGGTTTTAGGGTGTTTATTTTATTTTTGGGTCATTAGGGTTTTTATGGTGTTTATGCTATTTATGGTTTTTATAGTTTTTTAATGTTTTTTGGTTTAAAGGTCTTTTAGGTTTTTTAGTGGTTTTGGGTTTTTCTATTTTTTCTTTATTTTAGGGAAAGGAAGATGTGAGGGACAGCTATTCCTGACCCCCCAAATTTTATAATTAAAAAGTGAAAACAACAAAGGGAGGGGAGGGGTCAAACGACCCACTCCCAAAAACCCTTAAACACCCCAACCCAGAACAAGAAACCCAAAAAAAGACATGAATCCAAATAAACACAAACAAAAACACACAATGCTAAGCAGCAAACCTCAACATCACCAACATTAACTAACAAACATCAGCTCACAACCAAGTAACGACCAACATCAAACCTCACCAGTTCCAACATCTAGAAACTTCTCACCAAAGAGATCCACCACCAGCAGCACAGAACCATCAGCAACAAATTTAAAGTCATCATCTTCATCACTTCCCACCCAATCAGCATCCATCTTAGATTAGCATTTCCATCATCCATGATCTCCTTTCCAAGGACATCAACTATCAATAGAACAAAACCACTAGCACTAGCAGCCTCCAGCACCTCCTCACTGAGAAGATCTACCACCAGTGGTGCTGCACCACCGACACCAAACTTGGCACTGCTTCTATCACCCATCATCTCCTTGCCAACCAGACCCACTGCCAATAGCACAGAACCACCGACATCACCAACCCCCAGCATCTCCTTACCATGTAGCTCCACCTCAAACAATGCAGTGCCATCAGAACCAAACTCGCAAACAACAACTTCAACCCATCCCAGACCATCAACAAACAGAATCCTATGCCACCATTTCTGACATCTTGCATCTCCTTCCACACCTCGTAAAAAAACTACAGCAAACAACCTAATCCTCTCAAATACACACAAAACTTTTCACAACGGAGTCAAAGAAACCAAACATCCAAAATCCAATTCAACCGAAACTCGAGAAGAATGTCCCTAACCAGATGAAGATTACAACCATGAAACCAAACCATGAGAAGAAAATCACATAACCATAGATAAATGGAGTACCTGGAAAACCAAAGAGACCTGGATCCACAAGCCACCATTGTGATAAAAAAACATGGGAGCCACATTGTAGAGGAAACAGCATACCAGAAATGGATCGCAAATGGAGAAGTGGTCGGACACCAAAGCCCAGAAAGGATAACCGACCATAGAGGAAGTCTCCACCCGAGTCTTCAAAGAAACTCCCTCTGGAGATAAAAATCATGACCCCGCTGCATCATCAGAAGGTCCAACCCAAAGGAGTCGAGTTCCCCACCGCTATTCCATCGAAAAGCCCTATAGAACATCCACACAAAATGAAGAAAGTACACGAATACCAAGTCATCACCACACTGCTTAGACAACCACCATCACTGAGACCACCCACTCTGCCGATGAAGCTCTTGACCTTGCTGACCAGTCCATGGAAATCCTAGATCTGAAAATTTATCCCTGAAAGGATGAAAACCAAGAGGGTTCCTAGCCTCCAAGGAGTCGTCAGTTTCACCACATTCTAGATCGGGATGGTCCAAAGCCGAGAAAGATTGCTCCAAATGCCAAGACAGATTGTAATCTCTTTTTTCCAAAAATAACCACAAGATATCAACACCATCGAGGAGCATCCTAGTCTCTCGCAAGTGCAGGGAAGAAGATCACTCAACCAAAACTCCATCAATGACACTGATTTGGACAAAGCAGCCACCAAATTGGATTCCATGAGGAAACCCTAGAAATCTCCATGGTCGGAGGGATAACCCCTGAGTGAGGGGAGGTATCCTCATTCATTCTATAAGGGTTTAATGTTTTTTTCTTCTAGTTTTTAGTTGATTTTAATGTTTCTAGGGTTTTTGGGGGTTTTATCACTTTTTTTGTTTTTTATGGGTTTTTTTTTAATTATTTAATTGGGGTTTCAAGGTTTTTTACCAATTTTTATGTTTTTATAAATTTCTAGAGCATGTTTAGGATTTTTATTGGTTTTTGGGGGTTTTAGGGATTTTGTGGGGTTTAGGGGTTCTAGGTTCCTTCAGGGTTTTTAGGGTTTTTAGTATTTATTTGGTTTTGAGGTATTTTTAGTTTTTAGTTTAGAGTGGTTTTCATAGGGTTTTCAATTTTTTTCTAGTTTTTTACATTTTTAGGGATTGTTTTGGATTATTTAATATTTTTTATGTTTTTTAGGGATTTTGAGGTGTTTTGGGGTTTTTTTGAGTTCTATGGTTTTAATGAATTTTTGGGTTTTTATGGTTTTATGATTTTTTAGGGTTTTAACATTTTTTTATATTTTTTTTAATATTTTAGGGTTTTAAAGGTTTTTTAGAGTTTTTAGTGGTTTTAGGGGTTTGATAGTTTTAGGGTTTTTATGGTATTTAATTTTTTTTGTTTTTAGGGGTTTTTATATTATTTTTGTATTTTATCATATTTTTTGTTTTTAGGGGTATTAATTGTTTTTAGATATTTAATATTTTCTTAGTGTTTTTCTTAGTTTTTAGGGTTACTTACATTTATAGTGATTTTTGTGATTTTATGGATATTTATGGGTTTTTAGAGTTTTTATTTTTTTAAGAGTTTAAAGTGTTTTTATATTTTTAAGGATTTATTAGGGTTTTTATGGGTTTTTAGGGTTTAATTTTTTTTAGGGATTTGGGTATTTTTATGTACTTTTATATTTTTTAGTGATTTTGATGATTTTGAGGGTTTTTAGGTTTTTATGAGTTTTCTGGGGTTTAAGTGTTTTTCTATTTTCTCATGGTTTTTATGGTTTTCTAGAGTTTTTAAACATTTTTAGGTGTTTAAAAGATTTTTAGTTTTTTTATTGGGTTTTTAAGGTTTTATATTATTTAAGGGATTTTAAAGGTTATTAAGGGTTTTTTGATTTTTTTGGATTTTTACGGTCTTTAGGTACATTTAGGGGTTTTTTGTATTTTTATGTTTTTTATGGTTTTTATTTTTTTATTATGTTTTTAATGTTTTATTAGGGTATTCCATTATTTTTAGGGGTTTTATGGTATTAATTATTTTTAGTAATTTTTAAGGGTTTTTATGGGTTTTTATTATTTTTTATATTTTGAGGTTTTTTGAGGATTTAGTGTATTTTATGGTTTTGTAAGGGTTTTTAATTTTTAAGGGTTTTAAGTGTTTTTAGGTTTTTATGGGTTTTTATGTTTTTATGGTTTTCATAGGGTTATTTCGGTTTTTTATGTTTTTAGGGATTCTTATAATTTTATTCATATTTTGATGGATTTAAAGGGTTTTTAGGGATTCTGAGTGTTTTGGGGTGTTTATAGTTTTTATGTATTTAAGGGTATTTAGATTTTTTTAAATCTTTTTGGGTTTAAAGGGTTTTTAGATTTTATAGTTTATTTTTTGGTTTATATAGGACTTTATTTTTTATGGTTTTTAGGGGTTATTATGGTTTTAGGTATTTTTTGGGTTTTTAGGGTCATGTAGGGTTTTGGATTTTTTTTGAATGTTTATGGGTTTTATGTGTTTTATGTTTTTAATGTTTTGTTATGGTTTTCAAGGTTTTTTGAGTTTTTTACATTTTTAGGGATTTTAGTTTATTTTTATATTATTTTAATGTGTTTTAGGGGTTTTATTGATTTTGAGAGTGTTTATGTTTTTTATGGTCATTATTGTTTTTAGGTTTTTATGGGTTTTAAGTGTTTTACGATTTTAGTGGTTTTATTATTATTTTTCAATATTTTCAGGGTTTTTTAATTTTTTATAGATTTTAGGGTATTTTTTTATTATTATGGTTTTTTTGGGTTTTATGGATTTTTAGGGTTTCTAGGGTTTTTATAGTTTTATAGGATTTTTGGTTATTTTTTTTGTTTAGGGGTTTTTTAGTTTTTAGGGTATTTATAGTATTTTAGAGTTTTTAACATTTTTATTGCTTTAAAGGGTTTGTGGAGTTATTATTTTATTTTTTTATGGTTTTTATTGATTTTTATGTTTTTATGGTCTTCTATGATTTTTATCATATTTTATGTCTTTAGGGGATTTAATTTCTTTTAGGTTTTGACGTTTTTCTTATTGTATTATAGGGTTTCTCAATATTTTAATATTTTTAGGGACATTTAGGGGGTTTTTGGAATTTTATGGTTTTCAGTGTTTTTCTTGATTAATAGGGTTTTCGGGGTGTGAGGTATTTTATGGTTTTTATTGTTTTTATGGTTTTAATGGTTTTACATTTTTTGGTTTTGAAGGTTTTCATAGTGGTTTTTTAGTTTATTTGGTTTTTTAATTAATAGATAATTTAGTTGATTTTTAAAAAAAATCTAGTGTTTTAGGGTGTTATGGGTTTTGAGTGTTTTTATGGGCTTTGGGTTTTTAGGGTTCTTATGTGTTTTTAGTGTTTTTTAAATTTTTTTCATGAATTTAGTGTTTTTTATATTTGTTTAGTGTTTTTAGGTGTTTACTGGAGTTTAAA